>JAQSUU010000384.1:5404800-8107200 GCA_038087645.1 Saccharum hybrid cultivar R570 | reverse complement strand
CTGGGAGAGTGATCACACACTCACCCAAAGGCTCGGGGGCTACTATCGGTACCAACAGTACGGGGGTACCCGCACCTATCGCCAAAAAACTAACACGACCGAAACCACAATAAAAGATAGCCCGCCTCGACTGCGTATCCAGTCAGTCTCGTACGAGGCCCGCTCGACGGGGCACCTCGACCACGCCCCGGCTCCGACTCGTACGAGGCCCGCTCGATGGGGCGCCTCGACCGCGCCCCGGCTCTGACTCGTACGAGGCCCGCTCGACGGGGCGCCTCGACCGCGCCCCATCCCGTGCCGCATGGTACCTCGATAGCGCTCCGACCCGCGCGAGACTCGACCGCCCGCTGGGGAGAACTCCAACTCGCGTGAGCCCGGACCAAGCGCCTCGACACCTTTTCTTTACCTACCCCAGGACAAAAGCCACAGCATTCAATGCGGTTACCTACTACCACCTACCGGCATGGCTGCGGCCAGGATCGACGTGGGAACAATACCCGTGTCAGATCTCACTATTCTACCGCCCATCCCGTGATGGGAGGTGAAACCCGTCACTATACCCACCTTACCGCGCACTGTTCACCATCAATCACCCTCAAGGGAGGATAAGACAAGGCCCGTTCTCCGCGATATCGGGGGTTCGGCCATATCCATCCGGCCTCGACCCGGCCTCGACCCAACCTCGACGCTCGACTTAGTTCAAAGGACGGTATGGCATGGCGCTCTGGGTCATTTCGCCATCTTGTCTCCCACAACGTCAGGGTGTCCAGGGATGGCCGGCCATTCCCAAGGCACGTCGCTACAGTCAACTCAACAGGAATCGACAAACACATCACCTCAAGGCTCCCCGTCGTCTTGGCCTCCTCTCACCCTATAAAAGGGCAGGCCAGGGTTCAACGGAGGAGGGGAGGAAGACGGAACGAAAAAATAAAACAAGAGATCGACATCTCAAGCAACCACCTTTTTCCTCTTTTCTCTTTGAGACTTGGGCTCGACACCCTCTCTCGCATGCTTGTAACCCCTACACGAGCACCTCGGTGCAAGGAAATACAAACCTCTCCCCCCCACTGGACGTAGGACCTTCTTTTGCCCGAACCAGGATAAACCCCCGTGTGTTCTCCTTGCATCACCACCCAGGAAAGAGACACGCAGCATTTACTCGTTAGTTTAGGACCCCCTCGGGTCCGAACACTGACATATACTATTTTAATGGCATAAATCTTGATGATCTTTTTTTTTTTCTAATTCAGTCAAACTTAAAAAAACTTTGACTTCAAAATGGTCCAGCTTTAGCAGCGTTCATCAAGAGTTCACAACTACTCTGCTGACAAACATTAATCAGGTCATTTATTCCCTTGATAAACCGTTTTGGTTGTGGCTCCTCCAAAACGGCTCCGGCTTCTCTCTTTTTCACCGAAAAACAACTCCTCCGGCAAAACATTTGGAGGAGCCAGAGCCGAAGGAGAGGACAGACAGGCCCTTATTCTTCTCACCTACCGTGCAAAAGTGAATACTACTGATGCTTGTGATTTCACAGTCTGGTATGCTTCTGTGGTGTGGTGTGGTGTGGTGTGGTGTGGTCAAATTAAATTAGAAACAACGCGCGGCGTTACCGCGCGGCCTCATGGGATGGAACCAGTTGTGTAGAAATATAGATCAATTATTGATTAATTTTTTAGCAGGTAGGGTCTCTAGCATTTTAAGGCAGTTTGTTATGCGTTTATGTTGCTACGGACCCTTTTTTTTTGAAATAATGTTTTATAATTTGGAGATTTGGCTACCGTAGGTTTTAGCGATTATTTGTAGGCGTAATAGAATACGCAGTAGGTGTCATGGAGTATTTTTTATGATAAAAAAGAGACGGAAAATATTTAGATACGTTCTAGATTCGTTTTAGTCTATTTACAAATTTTCTGGAATTTATTTGCAAAGGAAAAGAGTCTACTTTGTGTGTTTGTGAAAATGACTGTAAATTACCGAAAAGGATTTTAATATTTAGGGTTTTTTTGTGGTAGAATTATTGGAGTCGGAGGTAGGATAGATAAGGTATAGACTTTCTAAATTTATCGGTGAAATGCGAACGAGAGGAATTTAGTTTTTTTATGACAGTGAAGAGGCAAAAAAAATATTTAGGTACGCTCTAAGTTGCTTCTAGTTTATTTATGACTTTTTTTAAAAAAAAATCTACAAACGAGATAGACTTATTTTGATGTTTCGGATACGTTTCTCGTGTGCGCGTAACAAAGATGTGTGAACAGTGACAAACAGTGATAAATAATGCATAAACAGTAGTCAAACAGTGATTTTTTATGTGACTCAAGCCGTCCGATCAAGATCTAACGGTCGGAATTTACGGATGACGTGGCCCTCTCTGGTGTCTGAGCTCGGCTCAGGATTAGAGTTACAGAGAGGCATAGGCTCCAATCAAGAGACCAGCGGCACCAACCAATCAGATCACAAACACGCGACGCAACGTGGCTATCACTATCCTATGATCCAGCCTGCAAGAATTAGTATTATTATTATATTAAATTAAACAAAGAAGACGCTGTAGTGCCGTACATGTTTAGCGAGTACTCCCTCCGTCTCACAAAGACCGTTCCGTTGTTATAGGACCAGACACGCAAACCAAGGAAGAGGGGAAATTACGAAAATGCCCCTGTAAAATATCAACGCTGATCCTCATCCCCATTAGCACAGATGCACCGCTCCTCCCGTGCCGCGCTCTAGCACAGCTTCCTCGCCATTGCCGGCTGCGTGCTTCTCGTTAGTTCCTCGCACTAGCCTGTCCGCCCAACTCCCCTCTTCGTTTGGTCGTCGCACTGGTCGCGCCCCGCCGCCGCCGGGCTTGCCGTGCTGCGCCTCCACGCGCCGATGGGCTGGCCGCGCTGGGCCTCCTCGCGCCGACGTGATGGCCGCGCTGCGCCTCCGCATGCTGACGGGGCTGCCTGCGCTGGCTGCCGCCGCGCGCGAGGCTTGCCTGCCCAGGCCGCCGTCGGTTTCGAGAACCAGCAGCCTGGACGCGCCGCACCTCCGTCCTTCTCTTCCATAGCCTGATCCCATCGCGCCTCTCGGCACCGCCCTCGCGCCCCCATGCCGCGCGGCCCTCCCCATCCCTCTCCACCGCCTCTACCAGCGCAGTCTTGGCGATCCTTCTGGTTCAGCTCCCCTGCTTCTCGTCTGGTCGCCGCGCCGCCGCGCGGGCTGGCCATGCTACGCCCCTGTGCGCCGACAGGCTGGCCGCGCCGAGCCCACCGCGGGCCGCTGGGCTGGCTGCGCTTCACCATCGGGCAGAGTGGGGCGACCGAGCCATGGCCGCCGCTGGCGCGTCGGCTCCAGCTCACCATCACTGCTGTTGAGCATGGGGCCCGCCGCCTTGGCCGTAGCCGACGCGTGGACTCCGGCCTGCAGTGGCCGCCGCCGCCTGGGTGTGGCTAGGCTCAATAGAAGGAGCTGGAGATTCGTGAGATTCAATGGAGAGGGGAGGTGCGGGAACATGAAATGAGAGGAGGAGAGTGTGTCCACGCGTCTGGCTCTTTTTTTTACGGGAGAGGATGGAGACGAGGTGGCAGGAAAGGAGTGGACGAGAAGTTCTCTTTTTTTATTACTGGTGCTGCAGGCGCTCTGGAACTCCCCAGCGACGGTCTTTGCGAGAAAAATTTTGAACTCTCGGACGACGGTCTTTCAGAGACGGAGGGAGTACTAGAAAATTCCTGGGGAGATGGATTCGAGTAGAAATGGATTCAAAACAAGGACGCATGTTAACTTCATCCTTCCATGTTCGTGGTGGTGGTGTGCTGGGGCACTCCTCCATTCCTGCAAGCAATGCAGGTGAGATGGAACAGAAGAGAGAGCAGAGGAAGCCAGTACAGGCCATGACTATTCCATTTCATGGCCAGTACAGGCGGCAAGCAGCAAAGCAAATTCTGAATCTGTTTTATGGAGTAGTAACTGTAACAATGAAATCAATCCAAAGAAGAAGAGGACATGCAGGAACCAACCAATCAAGAGTATACTCCTATGTTGATAAGCACTGTATTAAGCAGGCACAGGTAGGGGCAGGGCATGAACCCATCTCCCTCCCCTTAACTTTACAACAAATTGTCAAATTCCATAGCTCTAGTACTTGTAAACGGCACGGCAGCCGGCAGCAGCGGTAGTAGCGGTGGGCAGTCGGGGTCGGGCGGATCCGGCGCGTCAGCCTCAGCCGCGGCAGCGGGTGATGCGGGAGCAGCCGCGGTGGTAGGGGTTGGCCTGCGCGCCGGGGCGGCAGTTGTAGTAGCTGGCGCCGCGGCGGGAGCAGGGCACGTTGCCCCGCTGGAGAGCGCGGTAGCTGATGTACCCGCCGCCGTAGAGCGCGCGGCGGTGGGACTCGGCGGAGGCGGACGCCCCCAGGTCCAGGGCGGACTCCTCGGCGAGGCACTCGCCCACCGTGCCGCCGCGGCACTCCCTCCGGCCCCGGGCCCCCGAGGAGAGGAATCCCAGGTCCAGGTCCAGGCCCAGGTGGCTCCCGCCGGCGGACGCCGCCACGGCCAGCAGCAGGAGGAGGGCCAGCGCGAGCCTAGCCATGGCGTGTGCAGGCGGCGGCGGCGGCGCGGAAAGCGCGTTGGGGAACGGGGGAGAGGACGGAGGGAGGCAGCGAGCCCGTGAGCTGTCCTGTTGTGCTGGTGAGAGAAACGGAGAGGGAGGCGCGGGCAGACAGAAATGCTCCCTCCATTCGTTTATCTCCTTATATCTAAGCAAAAAAAAATCAAAAATTTCCTTCATATTGGCTTAGGATTTATCCGCATTTATTATTCGTTTGCTTCTCATTGGCTACCACCTATCTGTATTTATTGTCTCTTTACTGTTTATTGGCTGTTCCTAACATGTGACTCCTTGTATGCATTCAACACGTGACGATTAAATACAAACTGAGTGATTTTGCTTGCGATGATTAAAATGATGGAGATAAATAAACAGAGAGAAATGAGAGAGAACGGAACGCGGCGCAGAGGGAGCGGACGGACGGAGGACGGACGCGGTGTGCTGCGGCGGCGGCACAACTGGGCACAGCTCGTCGCCAAGTGCTGCTCCTGCCAAACGAGGCCACGATGGATGACGGTGCTAGTCAAAGGACAGTGGCGGTGAGAACTATAGGTCTCGTTTAGATACAAAGTTTGGAAACAAATTTTGCATAGTAAACGTCGTGTCACACTATAGTAATTTTATTTTTATTTAGTAATAATTGTCTAAACATTGATTAATTAGGCTTAAAATGTTCGTCTCGTAAAGTAAAATAAAACTATGCAATTAGGTTTTTTATTTCATCTATATTTAGTACTCCATATATATGTCGGCATTTTGATGTAACGGGGAATAGGAATTCTGCATAGTAAATTTGGTGGCCAAACTTTGGTATCTAAACATGGCCATAAATTGCAGTGCTAACGAAAGTCGTACTCCCTCCATCTCAAAAAGAGCGATATTTTTTACTTTCAGACATCGTGTTTAACCGTTTATCTTAGGTCTTGTTTAGTTAGTGAAAAGTTAGAATTTTTCTAATTGTAGCACTTTCGTTTGTATTTGACAATTAGTGTCTAATTATAAACTAACTAGGCTTAAAAGATTCGTCTCGTGATTTATAACTAAACTGTGCAATTAATTATTTTTTTTATCTATATTTAATGCTCCATGTATACGTGTAAAAGTTGATGTGATAGAGAGAGTGAAAAAAAATCAACTTTAGCCTTGATCTAAACAAGGTCTTATTTAAAATTTTTGTATAAATTATAAAATAAATAAATCATTATTAAAGTATCTCTAATGATAAAATAAGTCATAACAAAATAGATGATATTTAGATAAAAAAAATTTAAATAAGACGAATGGTCAAACAAGATGTCTGAAAGTAAAAAATGACATTTTTTGGGGACGGAGGGAGTACACAATGAACAACTAAGAGCATCTCCAAGAGTTTGCCAAAATTTACTTGGCAAATATCATGATTTGGCAACTCGCTAAAATATATGGCAAGTGAAAAAATAGACTCTCTCCGAGAGTTTGCCATTTGGACTTGGTAAAATAAGAAGAGACCCGCTAAGCGAACGAAGAGCCCCGTTAAGAAACGAAGAGCCCCGCTAAGAAACGAAGAGCCCCGCTTAAATTTGCACGTGAAGCCGGATGCGCGCTCGCGCTCAGCGCGCAAATATGCGCGTGGAGGGGGGAGATTTGCCAAGTTGCTAAAATTTGCCAAGTTGGATGCCAAACTGTTGGAGCACAATTTTTCTGTTTTGCTAAAAATAGATGGATGCCAAGTTGATTTGGCAAACTCTTGAAGATGCTCTAATTGGTCACATCAACCAATTGTCATTTGCCTCACATTAGATACAGTAACGACCATGAAGAGTTGAAGACGTATCACCCTCCATAAATAACTGTCGCTCTTGCTTCTTTAAAAAATTAAATTTGACTAATTTTATATAAAACAATATTAATATTTATGATACATAATTAATATCATTAGATAAATCGTTGAATCTATTTTCATACTAAATTTATTTAGAGATACTACAAAATGTGGGGGAGAACACGGCAGGTTCCGTGGGACGGTTCTGTTATTCAGTTACAGGAAAGCAGTTCCCCCGTCATACACGTCCACAACTGGGCCACGCACTTGGGCCAAGCCCACTACCAGTTCCTTAACACAAGTGTTGCAAAAGGGGAGCTGATTCTTTACTCATAAGCAACCCTCACAACAGTGCAGAATTCAGTTTGGTTATCATCGCCTTGTAAGGGTATGTGAAGTTGTGTAAGCCAACCGTTCTTGGCAGTCCTTTAGTCCTTGTAATATTCTTTGCACGCTCTACCGCATGAAATGTTTAGTTGAGTAGTTTTGTTGTTCAATTGAAGCTGAAAACAGCCAGTTTCTAGCTAGTTGGACCTTGGTAAAATTATTCCAGTGACCTTTGTCAAAAAGGTTTCAAACCAAATCAGCTGTACTCTTGCAACTGAAGCATGTGAAACTAGATATAATGTGCCTCTTGAGTCTTGACCATATATCTCTTTTTTTATGATGTGTATTCATTGAAATTTAAAATTGGCCCAACTAGATTTGCACTTAAACCCAGAACCAAATTATTCTTCAGTCCCTGCACATGATGAATGAGCGATGCAAACATCAACAATTCATTATTGCATATGGACGATGCATAAACACGTGGTTTTTTTACCGGAAACTATGTATGAGTCAAAAGCCTTAGTGAAATCAATTTTATAAATAGAAGATAGATTATGTACGACAATCTAAAAAGAAACTACAATAATATATAGAAACCAAGATTACAAAAGGTCAAACCACTCATAGATATGAGAATGTTGTTCTTAGGTAGAGTTAATCATCATGGGACTATTATAAAAACATTGCACATGGGGTACACATTTCACAAGTACTCTATCTGTCTCCAAATAAATCGTCTTCTATAGTTGTCTTAAGTCAACTTTTTTTTAAGTTTAACTGGAATTTTTAAAAAGGCACCAATATTTATGTTGTATCTAGTGAGACTAATTTGATGCCATAAATCTTGCTCTTTTTTCTAATTTGGTCAAACCTAAAAAACTTTAACTTAAGATAACTCTAGAAACTATTTTATTTGAGGACAAAGAAAGTATAATGCATAGGATGTGTATAGGGTGTGGAAGTTAAATCGAAGCTAGGGTTGTGCATTCTATATATTCCTTATGTTTTATGCTAGTAATATGTCTTGGTGACCTACTCATTTGTTACAGGAAGAGGCATGTATAAAACCTAGAAAGCTTAAGTAACCAACCTATATTAACATTTGTCTTAGTCTGGAGCAAAATCAATGTGATCTTTTTTCAAATTACCAATTTGGCGACAATGTTGTTTGTTGCCAAGAGAGACGAGATAACTAGATTATTTTTCTATTTTTTAACAGCCCACAGGAAAGACCACCCACAATATTGCACTTAAGAAAAAGCTTCTTTCATGTGGGCCAAGTAAAACCCCAAAGGCTGGCTGCCCTAGAACACATGCTGCGGGAGTTAATTTAAACAGACAATGTATGAAAAACAACAAGGTCAAGTTAGGGCTATCTGGGGATAAATTGACTAAAGCGTCTTGATTAGTGTAATAACTGAAGGATATAATATTACAGGACCATCCGTGGCAATAGCATGTTAGGGGGTGCTTGGCCCTTTGCCCCCTCCCTCCGCCTCTACCCCTCTCCCCCGCCCTGAAAAAGAAGAGAGAAGTACCGTATATGTCCTAAAAACATCCTCATAAGTTTTTTTTAAAAAAAACAACTCTCTATTTTGATCTTTTAATAAAAAAAAAGTCTCCTCCAACCGTTCGGTAAAAAGAGCTCTTTGAAAATAAAAGTTACCAAACATTCTGTCCAACCTGTAAGTTTACGTAGTTAGGAGAAACTCTATATTCGCTCCTCATCCATTGTTTTTTCTCGATGGATTAGAGGAAATTGAGCGTATGAGTAAATTAAGAAAATAAAGGGTTTCAGGTGAGAAAACGGTAAGAAGCAAAGGAACTATTTAAAAAGGTTTGGTTGGTTAGAAGTAATTTCGGGCTCCCAAGCACAATTGTTTTGGAAGCTAATATAGGAAACTATTGAAGAGGGAAATAAATTGAGGTTGCTGTTCATTTTGTTGACTCGCTAAGCTTATTGGATTAGCAATTTAATTATAAGAAACACCTGGAGTTGCTGGGGAGGTTAAATAACCAACCTGGCTTATAGTCCTACTAGGATTTTGGAGCAAAACAATCAAATTCTTCCATAGCGCCCGTCGGGCAAAGAGGTTAGTTGTTGCCAAAGATGTGAGATCCGAATCAATTGGACTTTTGGTTTTACAAATGATAAAAGAATGTCACGTGTAAATTAAGAATAGTTCTAAATAACTTGGAGCCTCCAGATCCATTAGCTCTAGTAGTAACTTAAGGGTTGTTCGATAGAGCTTCTTGGAGTGGCTTTTCTATGAGAATCACTTCTTGTTGGGCTAAACAGCAAAAATCTAAACAGATTTTAGTGGGGACAGATAAGAATTGCTTCTCTATTTACACTAGGAGGTAGGAGCTAAAAAACCACCCCATTCAATCTCTACTATGATCACTTTCCACCTAACCCTCACCAGAATCACTCCATCGAGAATCAAAGAGCAATAGATCTGCCAAACAAGTCCAACTAATAAGCCAACTAATATGTAAGCACAAGCTATTGATTATCGCATTAGCTGACCAAATTCAGTTGATATATTGCCAAAATACTATTTTGCCCTTCCACCGCTTCCTTCTCTAGCTTTGTTAATCGTCTCTAGACAAAACAATGACAAGGCATTAGACATTTTCAATATTTCAACCATATACAACCCGCTAAATAACTAACCAGCTGGTGTTAACTGTGATCTGTTAATAACCAAATAAGTTTTTGGAGGATCATCTGCTTGGCAAAGAGGTTAGCTGTTGCCAAAGATGTAAGAGCGGAAACAACTAGATATTTGGTGACTAGAAAATGTAACACATTCAAACTAAAAAGAATTCAAATAACTAAAACCCTGTTTGGATCCACTATTCTAATAATAGTTTACTATGGATCCAAACAGGTTAAACTAATAAGGTAGCTAATAGTTACATGTCTAGCTAACGATTATCTCCTTAGCTAGCCAAATCTAACTAATAGACTGCCAAAATACTATTCATTCCACTGTTCTCAACTTCACCAACCCTCTCTAGACAAAACAAAGACATGAGCATAGCCCACCTAATATAATCTATTAGCCAGCTAAATACTGGGCTCCAATTTAGCTATAATATCAAATGACTTTTGAAGCAAATCAATACTCAAATTATAAGATGAAAGCATCTAGGCCGCTAGAGTTGGTTTTGGCAATTGATGACAACGCAACATTACCATGACTAACGCGTGTTTTGCAGAAACTTTGGTAAGTTAGGTCATGGGAATGGTGATTGTTTTGGGCACTATGGTTTTCATGCCCCTTGATGGAAATCGTTTCGGTTTTCAAAGGATTAACGTCAAGATTAAGGACGGTTAGTTCCGGACGTCGAGGAGTTGAGTTACGTTCGGAATAGTCGTTAGGATCTTCGTTTTTCTCCTTTGGCCGTACTATAAAGGGGGGCATGAGCGAGTAGCTTGACCTATGTGAGTCTTTTTGTTTAGGTGTGGTGCACACTTATCAAACTTAGCACTAGGTAGCTCAGGTGAAGCCCAAAGTTCAGTTGGAAGAAACTCGGTTCAGGTTGCGTCGTGATTCGAAGTCTTTTGAGCCATTTCTTCTCGATCGGACGCGGTCTCTACCTTGACCGGACGCGTCCGGTCAGTACTGGCAGTCACCGCTGACTCAATACGATCGACCGGACGCGGTCCTCCCATGGACCGGACGCGTAGATCATGTTGACCAGAGTCAGAGAGGGTAAGTGTCGTGATCGGACGCGGCTAGGAAATTGATCGGACGCGTCTACAGTGGTCCGGTCCATTTCCAGAGAGGAACTTCGTTGACCGAACACGTCCGGTCATCACCGATCGTACTCGTCTGTGCGTCCGGTCAAAGTACACAAAGGTTCTAGAAAGGGTTTTGAGTGATCGGACGCGTCCGGTCACCCCTGATCAGACTCGCCTGCGCGTCTGGTCACTCAGCACCTTTGTTTTTCAATTCGACCGTTGCCACCGACCGGACGCGTCCGGTCAGTACGAAAAATGCTGAGTTGGCATATAACGGTTGGGATTGACTGTGGGGAGTATAAATACATCCCCTACCCCTCTATTTGAGGTCTCTTGCTTATTTGTTCAGCTGAGAAACATCTTTCATATGTAAGGAAGTGCAAGAGCTCTAGTGAGGATTGAGATTTGAGAATCCAAGATTAAGATCCCTCATTAGTGTCTAGGAAGTAGCAAGTGTGCATCCACCTTCTCATTAGGCTTGTCGTGGTCAAGCGAGAGTTCTTGCTTGTTACTCATGGTGATCGCCATCACCTAGACGGCTTGGTGATGATTGTGAGCTTGGTGGTCATCCGGCGGAGCTTGTGGATGACCCAACTCATCTTGTGAGCGGTTGTGGGTGATTCACCGTGATGGAGTGTCAAAGAATCAGCCCGTAGAGAGCACTTGATCCTCACATGGATCAAGGAGAAGCTACACCCTTGCGCAGGTGCTCTAACGAGGACTAGTGGGGAGTGGCGACTCTCCGATACCTCGGAAAAACATCGCTATGTTCCTAACCCTTTACTTTCAAGTAATTTACTTTCTCGTATTACTCTTGTTGCTTGGTTTACTTTCCTAGAATTGCCATGCTAGACTAGGATTAGAACTTAGGGTGCAAAACTTTTATCGATAGAATCACTAGGAACACTTGTAGGCACTAGGGGTGAATTATGGCTTAGTAGGATTTAATTCTCGCAATAATTTTTAGAAAAGCCCAATGCACCCCCTCTTGAGCATCTTGATCCTTTCATAAGACGTTTTACCTTTTCGACATATGTTATATTTGCTATGCACAAGTCCAAATACATAGTAAAAGTAATGTATCCAGAAAAGTTAAAACATCTTATAATTTGAAACGGATTTAGTATTAACGTTTTCCCCTCTTTGTCCGTTGTTGTGAAAGGGAGTAAAGATGGCAACAGGTAATTACTCACTAGATATGTGTTGCTCATACCCTTACCCACAAGAAAATATTTTACCTGCTAATTTACCCATACCCATGCATGAGTAAGAATTCTTTCCCATACCCTTACCCATGTGGGTAACTGGTACCCGTGGTTTATCCTTACCCATGATTCCAAAAATATTTGCAAATTAAAGTTACGTATATCAATATATCAGGCTCATAGTTTCAGCCAAAGCATCACAAATCAATAATAAATTCATCAAACAAATAAGCTACATGAACACCTAATCAAGTAGTCTAATAGATAAATCCATCATTACTAAATACCAAGTGACCAATTTCACAAGTTCACATAAAATAAAGCATACCAGCTATAAATTACCAAGTCTTCACCGCATGACAACCACACGGCTACACCCATACATACTGCTAAATTAGTGAGTTCATCATATATTACATGTCGGCCTATGATTTCAGACATATTGAATCGGGTTTAATTTACCCATGGGTTAACGGGTATGGGCAGGGATGAAAACGGTACGGATATTTTCCGACCGTATTCGAGACCGAATCCGTTTAGAGGGGTTTTAATCCGTCTGTATCCGAGTCCGAATATTTAACATCCGATACCGTATCCGTATCCGAATATTTAAATCACGTATTTATGATGTCGATATCCAATCGTATCCTATCCGGCATTTTTTATACTATCCGTATTCGAATCCGAATCCGAACATGAATATGAAAACAAATACGATATCAGTGATATCCGTCCGTATCCGATCCGTTTTCATCCCTAGGTATGGGCAATGCAGTCACATACCCTTACTCGCTTTATCCGCTAGGTAAGGCTTTTTCCATTAACTTACCCATGGGTAAAAAAATTAGTCATATCTTTGCCCTAATAAGGTAATTACCCATCGATAGAATCAATAGGAACACTTGTAGGTACTATGGGTGAATTATGGCTTAGTAGGATTTAATTCACGCAATAATTTTTAGAAAAGCCTAATTCACCTCCCTCTTAGGCATCTTGATCATTTCAATTGGTATCGGAGCCGAGTTGCTCCAAAATTAGGCTTTACCGCCTAGAGCAAGATGTCTAATGGGGAAGGACCACCTCCCATCTTTGAGGGAGATGATTTTTCATATTGGAAAATCCGTATGGAGGCATACCTCAAAGTCATAGATGTCGGGTGTCTTAGAGCCGCCACCGAAGGGCTTTTGGAAGTCAAGGATCCCGCTAACCCCGTTGGTGACGAGAAGAAGTACGACCGGTGGAGTGCAAAGGCAAAAAATGCACTCTATCGGGGCCTTGGCAAGGATATCTTCAATCGTGTGCGTAATGTAAAAAACGCTCATGAATTGTGGGAAAACTTTTGTGCTCTCCATGAGAGAACTAAGAGTGAGCGTGAGGAATGCTATCATATTGTTTTGAAGAAGATTAATTCATTTGAGATGCTTCCCAAGGAAAGTGCTAATGACATGTACACTCACTTGAATGTTCTTGTAGAGGATCTCAATGCTCTCGGGCTCACTCAAATGAGTCCATTGGATGTTGCAAGGAGGATCTTGAGTGTTCTTCCTGTTGAGAAGTATGGCCACATTGTCACCATGCTTCACCAAAGCGATCTCTCCATCGCAACACCGACACAAGTATTGGGAAAGATCAATGCTCATAAGATGTACATGCATATCACTCCGGAAGAGGGCTCATCATCATCATCCAAGAAGAAGGACTTGGCTTTCAAAGCTAGCCATGGCAAGAAAAAGAAGAAGAGCCGAGCCATGATCGTGCATGAAAGCTCAAGTGAGAGTGACATTGATGATGCATCACTTGCTCTCATGGTGAGAAAGACCACCAAGATGCTAAAGAAGCTTAATAAGAGTGGCATCAAGTTCGATGGTAAGAAGAAGAAGTTATTCACAAGTAGCAAAAGAAAGCCTATATCCGAAATGGATTGCTATAATTGTGGTGAACTTGGTCATCTAGCTCATCAATGTCCTAAGCCTCCAAAAGACAAATACAAGAACAAGAATAAGGGCAAGAAAAATGAATCTAGTGATGAAGAAGATGAGAAGAAGAAGAAGAAGCCATACAAGAAGAAGAATGGCAAGAAAAAAGAATATCACAAAAAGAAGAAGGGAGTCAAAGCTTACATTGTTGGTGATTGGCTCACCGACATTGATTCATCATGTGAGTCCTCCGGTGATGAAAGCGACGACGAGAAAGAGAAGGTCGCCGCATTTGTGATTGGGCCATCATCATCTTCATCAACATCTTCACCGCCATCTTCACCGTCATCATCCACTACTCACCTATGCCTCATGGATAAGTGTGAATGAAAGGTACAAAATAATAAAAGTGATGATGATGATAGTGATAGTGATGATGAATTTGATGCACCTTCTTATGATGAACTTGTAAAATTGCTCAATAAATACTCTAAAGTCATAAGAAAGACTAGAAATGAAAATGATGAGCTTCAAAATGAAAATGAATCACTTTCATCAAAGCTTGAGATTGCACAAAAAACTAGTGATGAGCTTAAAGATCAAAATGAAATTATGAATTTTACTCTCAAGGAGCTCAAAACTTTCAACAAAGAGCTTAGAGATGAACATGATAAACTTAAGAAGAAGCATGATGAGCTCAACACTAGGCATAACTTGCTAAAAGATAAATATACTTCATTAAAAATTAATTATGATAGTCTTGTTGTTGCTAATGAGCTCTCTCTTGAGACACATGATGCTACTAACCAAGTTGTTAAGATTGATATAGCCACGTCATGTGATGACTTGATTATTGAGAGCATTGAGCAAGACTCTAGTGGCAAAGGCAAGAAAGTGGTTGAGTCCGACAATTATGTTGATTATGTTAAGCTCAAGAGTTAAAATGAAATGCTTAGAGATGAGAACAAGAAGCTAAAAGGGTTGATGGCTCTTGAAAAGCAAACATCAAATGAGTCACTCATTGAGGAGAACAAAAAGCTAAAGCAAGAGAAAGAGCATCTCAAGACCGGTTTAAGCAAGTTTACAAGAGGTCAATACTTGCAAAGTGAGCTACTCATGAACACCGTCATGAAGATGGATAAAAGTGGTATTGGTTACTTGGCAAATCAAGAGAAGAAGACCAAAACTCAACAACAACAAAGCAAATCAAAGTCTAAGTCTAAGAGATGTGTTGAGTGTGGACAAGAGGGCCACTTTGCTCAAGAGTGTGAAACTCCACCACCACAACCCTTGCCCAAGCATGCTAGACCCTTTGCTTTCAATGCTCACTATATGCTTAGAAGAGATTCTAGTAAAAAGATGAAAATCATGTTCTTGGGTCCCCCAAACAAGAATAGGCCTAAGAAAATTTGGGTTGCCAAGTCACTAGTTGAGAAAGTCAAGGGTCCCTCTCAAGTTTGGGTCCCTAAACAAAAAGCTTGATTTCTTTTGTGTAGGTGAACTACAAGACCGGTGGAACTTATTGGGTTATTGATAGTGGTTGCACTCAACATATGACCGGTGACCCTCGTATGTTCACCTCACTTGAAGAAAATAGAGAATGTCAAGAGAAGATCACTTTTGGGGACAATTCAAAGAGCAAAGTCAAGGGTATATGCAAGATTGCAATATCAAATGATCACTCTCTTTTAAATGTGCTCTATGTTGCTTCCTTGAGTTTCAATCTACTATCCATTGGGCAACTTTGTGATCTTGGCTATCAATGCTTATTCACACCAAATGAAGTGGTAGTATCAAAGATAGAAGACAAGCAAATGATTTTCAAAGGCTTTAGATATAACAATCTCTATCTTGTTGATTTCACCTCCGAAGATGCAAATTTGATGACATGCTTGTTCACCAAAACTTCACTTGGGTGGCTTTGGCATAGGAGGCTTGCTCATGTTGGAATGAATACTCTCAACAAATTATTGAAGAAAGAGTTAGTGAGAGGCTTGAAAGATGTCAAGTTTGAGAAGGACAAACCTTGTAGTGCATGTCAAGCCGATAAACAAGTTGCAAATACTCATCCAACAAAAGCTTACATGTCAACATCAAGAGTTTTAGAGCTTCTACACATGGATTTGTTTGGTCCTACAACTTACAAGAGCTTGGGTGGAAATCTTTATTGTCTTACGATTGTGGATGACTACTTAAGATACACTTGGACATTCTTTCTTCATGACAAATCCAAAGTGGCCACTTGTTTCAAGAAGTTTGCAAAGAGAGCTTAAAATGAATTTGAAGTCAAGATAAAGAAGATAAGAAGTGACAATGGCAAAGAATTTGACAACACAAACATTGAAGCTTATTGTGATGAGATTGGGATTAAGCATGAGGTTTCATCAACCTACACTCCTCAACAAAATGGTGTAGTTGAGAGAAAGAACCGGACATTGATTACTCTTGCAAGAACAATGCTAGATGAGTACAACACACCAAAAAAATTATGGGCTGAGGCAATCAACACCGCATGCTATGCATCAAATCGCATCTTCCTACAAAAGTTTCTTGGCAAGACCCCCTATGAGTTGCTAAATTAGAAGAAGTCGGACGTCTCATTCTTTCGAGTGTTTGGTTGCAAGTGCTACATCTACAAGAAGCGGCAACACCTAGGGAAGTTCCAAAGACGTTGTGATATTGGTTTTCTTGTTGGCAACTCATCAAAGTCCAAAGCATATAGAGTATTTAACCATGCCACCAGTTTGGTTGAAGAAACATATGATGTGGAATTTGATGAATCTAACGGCTCCCAATGAGCAATTGAGAATTATGATGATGTAGGTGATGAACCATTGAGGGAGGCAATGATGAACATGCCGGTGGGAGACATCAAGCTTAAAGATGATGAAGACGATGCTCAAATGGTCAATCCACCATCTTTATCATATGTGCCTCAAGATGATGACAAGAGTGAGAGAGTTGAAAATGAAGACACTCATGTCTCTCATGAACAAGACGAGGCGCAAGCTCAAGATGTTGATGCTCCCCAACCTCCTCCTCAAGTGGTCGATGGAAGACACTCACCTCTACTTCAAGCACATCTATGAGATCTCATCATAGGAAGTCCTACAAAGAATGTAATGACTCGATCTCAAAAGCTTGCTTCTTTTGATGAATATCACTCTTTTGTCTCTTGTCTTGAACCTAAGAATGTAGAAGAAGCTCTTCAAGATCTGGATTGGGTGAATGCAATGCACAAAGAATTGAACAACTTTACCTGCAATCAAGTTTAGACACTTGAGGAGCATCCAAAAGGTGCAAGGGTCATTGGAACCAAGTGGGTGTTTCGCAACAAGCAAGATGACTAAGGCGTAGTTGTGAGGAACAAGGCAAGACTAGTTGCAAAGGGGTTCTCTCAAGTTGAAGGCCTTGACTTTGGAGAGACCTTTGCACCCATTGCAAGACTTGAAGTCATCCGTATCCTTCTTGCATATGCATCATATCATGAAATGAAATTATATCAAATGGATGTTAAAAGTGCGTTTTTAAATGGCTTCATAAATGAACTAGTCTATGTTGATCAACCTCCCAGGTTTGAAGACCCTAGATATCCTAATCATGTTTATAGGTTGTCCAAGGCGCTATATGGGCTCAAGGCTCAAGCAAGCTCCTAGAGCATGGTATGAGCGCCTCCAGGACTTCCTCATTGAGAAGGGCTTCACTATTGGAAAGGTCGACACCACACTATTCACCAAGAAGCTTAATGGGGAGATCTTCATTTGTCAAGTCTATGTTGATGATATTATCTTTGGCTCAACAAATGAAGATTATTGCAAGGAATTTGGTGAATTGATGTCGAAGGAGTTCGAGATGTCCATGACTGGTGAACTTACATTCTTCCTTAGTTTTCAAGTCAAGCAAATGAAAGAAGGGATTTTTATCTCTCAAGAAAAGTATACCAAGGATCTTCTCAAGAGGTTCAGGATGGAGGATTGTAAGCCAATCAAGACCCCAATGACATCTAATGGACATCTCGACCTAGATGAGGGAGGTAAACCGGTTGATCAAACTCTCTACCGTTCTATGATTGGTAGCTTGTTGTACCTTACCGCATCTAGGCCCGATATCATGTTTAGTGTGTGCATGTGTGCTCGCTTTCAAGCGTGTCCTAAAGAACCTCACCTAAGTGCCGTAAAAAGAATCTTAAGATATCTTAAGCACACCCCAAGTATTGGCCTTTAGTATCCCAAAGGAGCTAGATTCCAACTAGTTGGCTATTCCGACTCGGATTATGCCGGTTGCAAAATTGATAGAAAAAGTACATCCGAAGGGTGCCATTTGCTTGGGAGGTCACTTGTATCTTGGTCATCTAAAAAGCAAAATAGTATGGCTTTGTCCACCGCCGAGGCGGAATAGATTGCCGCGGGGGCTTGTTGTGCACAAATCTTATATATAAAGCAAACTCTTCTAGACTATGGTGTTGTTCTTGATAAGGTGCCACTTTTATGTGATAATGAAAGTGCCGTTAAAATTGCTAATAATCCGGTACAACACTCACACACCAAGCACATTGATATCCGTCATCACTTTCTAAGGGATCATTGCTAAAAATGATATATCACTAGAAGGTGTAAGAAGTGAAAATCAATTAGCGGATATCTTCACTAAACCTTTGGATGAGGCTACCTTTTGTAGGTTGAGAAGTGAGCTAAATGTGCTTGATTCTAGTAATTTTAAAAAATGAGCTTGTGTTGTCCCTTGCATTGCATTGTAATATTTGTCATGTTTAAACTTCCGTAATACATCTAGGACTTGTCTAACATGGTTACAATAACCCTCTTTTGGAGGAGTGAAGAAGCCTAATCGTGAATCAAACTTGACAAGCAACCTAGTTTTACCTTCTTGATTTGCATTGCATATGCATGTTTATTGCTTTGTCATTTCTTTTCGGTTTTGCTTTGAGCAACCTCTGTGTTCGTCCATGGATAGAGAGAGCATTTGACGCTTCCAAGGGTTTATAAACTCTATTGCATGGCCATATGTTGCTCCTCGGGTGTTTATCGCATATTTTCTTAAAAATAATACTAGCCTAAGGCAAATTTATTTTGAAAACTTAAGGGTTTGAGAGAACTCACTCATATCAGGTTCCAATTGGTGTTTATTTGTGTCTTTTTGTTTTGAAACTTGATTGGGAGAAGTCACATCAAAGATCGGAAAGGGAAAAGTGAAAATCGTTGACTAGACGCTGGACCGGACGCGACGCTGCTCGACCACTACGTCTTGTTTCGGACATCACCTATGCGTCCGGTCGCGCGAAGGTGGTTCTCGTGGACCTCTAATCGGATGCTGGACCGGACGTGACGCTGCTCGACCACTGCGTCCGGTTTCGGACACCACCTGCGTGTCCGGTCATGCGAAGTTGGTTCTCGGGTGGACTTCTGACCGGACTCTGTCCACGTCCGGTCACCTCTCAACGGACGCGTTCGGTCGCTCCTGGACCTTACTGGACTCTGACCGAATGCCTCTACAGCGCGTCCGGTCAGTCAAGAAGCGCATTCGGTCAGCCCTTGAAAAGCGGATCTAAGTTCTTTTTCAGTCGATCTACGGGGGTTTTGTTTCTTTTCTTTTCACCACCGGCACCGCTCCCTTACCCTAACCCTAGTGCTGCCGCTCACCGCTGTTGTGCGAGCTCCCTGCTCTAGCCTAACCCGCCGTCGTCCTGCTCCTCGCTCGCACCACCGAGCGTCGCCGCTCCTCTCCCATCGCACCACCCAAACCCGCCGCTCCTCTTCCACGCTGTCCTCCGTGCGTCATTGACCGGATCAAGGACAGGCAGCCCACCTCCACGCCACCCTTGGATCTAGGCTGAGAGGGCCCCTCTGCACCACCATTGACCTGGATCTCCGGCCATCTCCACGCGGCTTCAATCTCCGACCTTCACCGCGTGGCTCCAAAGCTCGCTCCCCGCTCTCCGACTTGCCGCCTGCGCAGCTCCTCCTCGGCTCCAACCCCTCTCCTAGAGTGCTGCTTCACTCCTCCCTCTAGCGCCAGTGTGGATTCCGGTGAGGTTTCTTCGTCGTGACCCTTTTCGCAAAGTGGTGCACTACCCCTGTTCGATGATATGCCGATGACATCTCTCAAAGTTCTGATTCATTTTTTCCTGTCTCGGTGTTCCAGTGCTCGTCCTTCATTCCCGTGGAGCCCCCGCACGTCAAGGTCTCTCATCTTTTCACTGAAGTCTCGCTCTTCTGAGGTAGCATGTCTTGTTCTATCCTTTTCTTATCTCTTCTGCTTGCTCTCATAAGGACATCACTCATCTATTAGTTGAAATATGTTGCTTACAAGTAGCTCTATCTATTCCATCTTTGCAGTGAGTCTTATCGGTGCTTTGTGTGGCAGTGGGCAGCTAGTTTAGTGGAAATTTGAACCCGGGGCCAAGCCTGTGGGCACAGATTGAGGCCAAGCCTCACGAGAATCAGTTCATCATCTTGATCCTTTGCATTCATGAGTTGATTTAGGGGAATTCTTGCTTGGCAGTTCATCTTTTCAGTGTTAGTTGTTCTTAGTCATAGAGACTTGTTAGCATGGCCCGCTGCAAGAATGTTGGTGGAGCTCCGTGTGACTAGGACGGAAGTCCTCCACGTTTGACAGAGGTTGCCCGAGGCAAGCGCAAGAAGATCACCACCAAGAAAAAAAGAGGACGCTCACAGAGGCAGATGTAGCATAGGCAGTGGCTGACGCTGCTGATCAAGCTGAGAGAGGAGGCAGAGACAGTGGTATTTAGATTGGCGAGCGCTGCTTTCACCTTGAGGGACGACAGCTTGGTACAGAGGCCACCGAGGAGACAGAGGAGCAGCTCGTATAGCAGACAGAGGAGCAGCCTGCAGAGCAGACAGAAGAGACACAGGAGCAGACACTGCAGACTCCACCGCGTCGTCGCTCAGGACGAACGCGTGCTCAGGTGACTCCTAGGCCAGAGGGTTAGAGACGTGGAGGTCGTCCACCTCCCAAAGCTCGTGGTCAGCCCCCAGTTGAGCACTTTGACCTAAGGGGAGATACAACACGACAGGTTCAGGCTCTCTGTTTCGTCGAGGTTGCTCGGTGGTTCCCACCTCAGCGGGACACTAGAGCTTCAGAGGGATTCTACATACCTCTGCACGAGGACTTTTACAGAGCTTATGTTGATAGTGGGATTGCCTTCAGACCGCAGAGGGTTTATCAATTAGAGTCACTTGTTGCAGTTATTGGCGAGCAGCTCCGTCCCCATATTTCTTTTCTACCAGGATTGTCAGATCTTCTGGGTCAGACAGGAGCATACTGCGACACATGGGTCAGGGAGTTCTACTCTTCACTTTAGATAGACCCCATTCATGAGTTCATCCACTTTACATTCAGAGGCCATGACCACAGGCTATACAGCACCAGAGTACGAGAGATTCTTAGGCTCCTAGCTTCAGAGACGAAGATCCACCAGCTTTGTTTTGGTCAGACACCACCACCGAGGCATCCACATGGCGGCACTGTGCAACCTACATACTTAGTTAGACCGTGCTTTCGTGAGCTGTTTGGTGAGGGGTCTAGACGTACACCAGCCAGTTTGACTCCTATTGCCAGAGTTCTTGATGCTATTATGAGGAGGACACTGCTTCCGAGGTTGGGCTACCGAGAGGGTTTGACACGTATGCAGCTTTGGGTAGTTCATCACCTTATCTCTCAAACTCCGTTTGATATTTGGGATTTGATGCTCTGTGAGATGGAGGATACTTTGGCAGAGGGCTTCAAGGGTCACCGTCATCTACCCTATGCTCATTAGATTTGTTTTTTGATTCGGTGTGCTTGCGACCTTCCAGCTGAGATTCGAGCAGAGATCTCTGACACCACGACAGCCTTTCCTGAGTATGACATACGATAGCTATGGGCCTCTATCACCCGAGAGCAGGCACCTAGACAGAGTCAGCGTCAGAGAGCAGAGATACCTGAGACTGTAGCTGAGGAAGACTAGACTGTTGAGGGACTTACAGAGGCAGAGCTTGCCGACTTAGATGCTCAGCCAGCCGATCCAGACGAGGACGACGCCACCGACAGCACTGATGACGACTATCAGCCACTTCCTTGGTACCGCTCTGCTCGTTCTCACGACCATGAGGCCGGTGCTTCCGGTTCAGCCTCACGCACAGACCCAGCCATGGTGGCTATACTTGAGAGGCTGACTCAGGCTCAGGAGAGGCATGAGATTCAGCTACAGAGACAGGCTCAGGACAACGCAGCTGCATTTGCACAGATTCAGGCTCGTCAGGATGAGTTTCAGAGGCAGCAGCTAGAGATACAGAGGCAGCAGGCAGCTACCGAGTACCAGTACCTTGAGCTCTTGAGACACCTTGTTACTGTTGGGGTCCCTCCACCTCCGTCCGTCCTTACTCCAGCTTTACAGCCCAGTGGGCTTCAGAGTCAGGGACCACAGCCGAGCTTTTAGTTTGCCTCACCTCAGCAGCAGGTGCCTCAGTCGTTTCAGTCCCTAGGCTACACTCCTATTCAGACGGGATTCACTCCACCGGTTCAGCTCAGGCCTCACCTTGTAACTGGCACTCCATTCTCTACTAACTTGAGTGCGTCCTACAGTGAGTTGACCGGTCAGCCAACACCCTCCTAGACCATAGTTCTGACCACTACAGAGATGCCAGCTTTAGAGACAGTGGCTCCTTTAGTGACGAGGACTGGGACTATGGAGACAGTTCCTTCGTCGGTTGCTTCGACTAATCCTCCCACGATTGGTACTCTTCAGGCTCAGGTGACAGAGACTGTTGCTCTCGTAGCTACTACTTCATCAGCTCCTGCTCCTGAGTTACAGCTTGCCGACCCACACACTGAGCAGATCTAGATCACTTCACTTCCACGTGTACCTACAGAGGGTTAGCATGACAGCTCAGAGTCAGAGAAGGACACTTCTCAGTTTTTGATCACTCCATGCTCCTCTGCACCCGACTCGATTACTTCCATTCCTCCTTCGGACCCTTAGTTTTTTTGGCTCTTGATGCCAAAGGGGGAAAGAGAGTAGATTCAGGGGGAGTTGCGAGAGAGGGTTTTAGTTTCTTGGCTCTTTGTGTGCTACTTTCATGTATCATGTTTATATTCCCGCACTTGCATTATATGTTGTGTGTGCTTGTGAGATACTTGAGTAATATGTTGATTATCTTATCTCTATTATATCATGTCACATGATTGGTTCTAGCTCATAAGGTTTTGCTTCCGTGCCTTGCTCCGATTTCATATGAGTTATGCTTTTGTGTACTAACTCTTCTTGTTTTATCTTATGAGTACACCCTGTTGGCTTGGAGCACATAAGCAATCCTAAACCCCTTGTTCTTATTGCCTTTTACTTATGTGAACCAAGCATGATCGAAAACCTCATCTCTTAAATATACTTACTCAAGGTGTTGTCCTCAATCACCAAAAAGGAGGAGATTGAAAGCATCTAGGGCCCTAGAGTTGGTTTCGGCAATTGATGACAATGCAACATTACGATGACTAACGTGTGTTTTGTAGAAACTTTGGTAAGTTAGGGTCATGGGAATGGTGACTGTTTTGGGCACTATGATTTTCATGCCCCTTGATGGAAATTATTTCGGTTTTCAAAGGATTAACGTCAAGATTAAGGACAGTTAGTTTTGGACGTCGAGGAGTTGAGTTACGTTCGGAATAGTTGTTAGGATCTTCGCTTTTCTCCTTTATCCATACTATAAAGGGGGGCATGAGCGAGTAGCTTGACCTAGGTGAGTCTTTTTGTTTAGGTGTGGTGCACACTTGTCAAACTTAGCACTAGGTAGCTCATGTGAAACCCAAATTTCAGTTGGAAGAAACTCGGTTCAGGTTGCGTCGCGATTCAAAGTCTTTTGAGCCATTTCTTCTCGACCGGACGCGGTCTCTGCCTTGACCGGACGCGTCCGGTCAGTACTGGCAGTCACCGCTGACTCAATACGATCGACCGGACGCGGTCCTCCCATGGACCGGACGCGTAGATCATGTTGACCAGAGTCAGAGAGGGTAAGTGCCGTGATTGGACGCGACTAGGAAATTGATCGGACGCGTCTATAGTGTGTCCGGTCCATTTTCAGAGAGGAACTTCGTTGACCGGATGCGTCCGGTCATCACCGATCGTACTCGTCTGTGCGTCCGGTCAAAGCACAGAAATGTTCTAGAAAGGGTTTTGAGCGATCGGACGTGTCCGGTCACCCCTGATCGGACTCGCCTGCGCGTCCGGTCACTCAGCGCCTTTGTTTTTTAATTCGACCGTTGCCACCGACCAGACGCGTTCGGTCACGTCGACCGGTGCGTCCGGTCAGTACGAAAATGCTGAGTTGGCACATAACGGTTGGGATTGACTTTGGGAGTATAAATACATCCCTTACCCCTCTATTTAAGGTCTCTTGCTCATTTGTTCAGCTGAGAAACACCTTTCATATGCAAGGAAGTGCAAGAGCTCTAGTGAGGATTGGGATTTGAGAATCCAAGATTAAGATCCCTCATTAGTGTCTAGGGAGTCCAATAAAATTGGATTTTTTATTTTATGATTTTTATATGATTTACTATAATTTTTTTAAAGATTCAGCCAAAATAAATAAAAAAGAAAGTCAAAACTGCGGGCGCTATAGCAAACCCGTGGTTACTGTAGCAATACCGCAAATCCGCTGTTTCAAACCTGTCTAGGGGTAATTTGACCCGTTTTGAAAAATTTAGGGGGTAGAATAGACCGTTTCGTAGTTAATGGGTTAAGTAGTGCACTCCTGGTTAGTGTGGGTGTGGTTGAAGTATACTTTTTCTTTTTCGTTTTGGAGGGAAGTTGCGCGGCACTTGATTTCCCTCCCACACGGCCACACCAAAAAGCCCCCTTCCCCCACCTCCCCAGTCCCCATATCTGCTTCAAACGCGGCGAGAGATCGGAGGCCAAAGCGGCGCGGCGCGCGAACAAGGCTGTGGTCTCAACCCCAGGCACCGCGCGCCTCGACTCCGCGGCGGCCAGCGCCCCCTCCGCCTACCCGCCTCCCGGTCCCGGCCCGCGCGCAGCGTGCCACGCCCGGTCTCCATCCGCCGTTGCCGCCGCCGACCGTACGGTGCGCTTCTCGGCCCCCTCCGTCCGCGTGGCCCTCCACCTCTTCTCTCCGCGAAATCGATGTCCTTTTTCTAGGTTTCCGGCGCACGCCTGCTCGGTCGCCCGACGGAATGTCGTGGCTAGAATCTTGGAACCACTAGTGTCATAGTGTGTCCCTATGTGCGCGCCGCGGCGCGGCCGCGCGGGTGCGTGCGTGCGTGCGTGTTTCCATTCTGTCGTAGCGTTCATTCCTTTTGGCTGAGACGGGAGAACATGAATGGGAACTTTTCTCTTGGTGGTGCTCGTGCGGGGCTTCACCAGAGAAGCGGCGAAGAGGGGTGGGCGTTTCTCGTAGATCCGTTTTTTAAATTGTAGGATAGGATTGAACTGGAAGGGGATGAACGCTGGCCGAAACTCGTGGGTTTGACCGTTTGAGTGATTCACACATTGCCTGTTTCCAGTGTAACATGTGTTTGGATTGCTTGCTACTTAGAGTGCTGTACTGTTTTGCCTTTGTGCAACGGGCGCATTACAAAATCAAGTTTATTACGATATATCTAAATGGAGTGTCATTTGGAAAACAAGAATAAATGTGACATTTATTTCCCATCTTTGTTTAGTTTTTTATTTTTATTTTTTATTTAATTTTTCATCAAGAGAATACCTGTAATAGCTCTTTGTTGTATTTGCCAGCACATCAATGCAAAAAAAAGAATGTTTCATTGATTGTGTTTTCATTATATTTTTGTTCTGCATACATTAGGGCATTTCTTATAATTGTGTTTTCATTGTATGGCCAGTCTGCATGCAACAAGAAGCCGCCAGCATCCACTCCACCACCTGCCATCTATCACCGTCACTGTCTACTGCACGGTATGCTTCTCCATTCCCCATCATTGTAGCTATTGCTTTCTCTCTGCAGATTTTTGTAGTTCTGGATTTTTGACACACCTGCTAAATTAAAATGCCGCCAGAAAATCTGGAATTCATGTGTCTTTTTTGTTGATCATGCTGGATTTACTGAGAGGAGTGGCGACCTATATGGTTTGATGTCTTCTTTTGGGGAAACTATGCAGCCCTTACTCCCTTAGTGTAATGTACGGGCACACGTACACGCGGCGTCGCAGGGCACACGATGTGCGCTGCGCTGCTGATCGGGCAGCATGCCTGAGTCAGCCGGTGATCACGTCAAGTGGCTAAGATTAGAAGGAAGAAAGTAATTGGTTGTTTCCTTTTTGTTACCTTCCTTTGGCAGTCCTTAAGTTTAGGAAGGGTGGTTGGGCCGGAGGCCATATATTCCTGTAACCGCACATTGAGAGATTAAGCAAGAATCATTCAATCCAATCTCCTACCTTTTCTCTAAGCCACGAGCCTGGGGGCAAAACCCGGCGAGTGTTGAGCGACGTGGGGGCATAACCCCGTCGAGCTTACCACGGAGCGCGGGTACGAGCTCCGTAGTTGAGGCCCGGCGTCCCTGCCGCATACCGCCCTTGACAACTTGGTATCTCAGTCTCGTCGATCCTCTCCCACCACATCCAACCAATCCTCCACAGCCCCCTCTTCATCGCCAGCCATGGGCGATCAGCCCTCCATTGCCGACGTGATGAAGCTGCTCCAGACACTCACCACCGATATGTCCAAGATGCAAAACGACATGGCGACCATGCAGGAGAAGATCGGCTCTTCCGCCGACTCCAGCGTCCCCTCCCACGGCCAGCAACCACCGGATCGCCCTCAGCGATTCCAGAAGATGGACTTCCCGCGATTCGACGGCAAGTCCGACCCACTGATCTTCCTGAATCGGTGTGAGTCCTATTTCCGTCAGCAGCGCACCATGTCGGAGGAGAAGGTGTGGATGGCGTCGTACAACCTGGAGGATGTGGCCCAATTGTGGTTCCTCCAACTCCAGGAGGATGAAGGCACGCCGCCGTGGGGTCGCTTCAAGGAGCTCCTCAATCTTCGGTTCGGGCCGGCGCTGCGATCCGCGCCGCTGTTCGAGCTCACGGAGTGCCGACGCACCGGATCGGTGGAGGACTACTCCAACCACTTCCAGGCTCTTCTTCCGCGGGCTGGTCGACTGGAGGAAAGCCAGCGTGTACACTGTACACCGGAGGGTTGCTGCCTCCGCTGAGCCATCAGGTGCGCGTCCACGCGCCGGAAACCTTGGCCGCGGCCATGAGTCTGGCTAGGACGTTGGAGCTGGTCGAACTGGACCGACTCAGCCAACTGCCTCCTCGGGCGGCTCCACGGGCGATCCTGCCAGCCCCGCCTCCACGACCAGCGCTGCCAGCGGGCGTCGCGCCCCCTCCGCTGGTGCTCCCGGTGCCGGCCCTCCCAGCGCCACAACAGCAGCTGGCCCTTCCGGCGCCCCCATCCGTGGCGCGGCGGGGCCATCCAAGCGGTTCTCGACGGAGGAACAAGCGGAGCGCCGTCGCCTTGGCCTGTGTTACAACTGTAACGAGCCATACTCACGCGGACACAATCGGGTGTGCCGCCGCATCTTCTACATTGACGGCATCGAGTTGGACGACGCGGCTCCGGCGGCCGCCGAGGCAGACCTCGCTGCACCGCTGTTCTCCCTTCGAGCAGTGGCTGGTATGCCCATTTGTGACTCCATGCAGGTGCGTGTGACAGTGGGCGCGGTGACGCTTACTGCCCTGCTGGACACCGGCTCCACGCACAACTTCATCGCAGAGGCGGCTGCAGCGCGCACGGGGCTCGCCGTCCAGTCCAGCCCGCGCCTCACCGCCACCGTGGCCAATGGCGAACGCATCGCATGCCCGGGCGTCCTCCGTCAGGCCCCGATCGCCATTGCTGGCGAGAACTTCTGCGTCGACCTCTACGTCATGCTGCTCGCCGGCTACGACGTCGTCCTCGGCACCCAGTGGATGGTCACGCTGGGCAAGATGGTGTGGGACTGGGCCACGCGAACCGTGGCCTTTACGCGCCATGGCCGCACTATCTGCTGGGAGGACGTAGCCGCACAGCGAGCACCGCGCCTCTCCAACATCACGGCGCCGGCAGCCTTGCTGGAGGAGCTGTTGACCGCGTTCGGCGGCCTCTTCACCGACCCCACCGGGCTGCCACCGCCACGTGCACGTGACCATAGCATCGTCCTCAAGACGGGCGCGCTGCCGGTGGCCGTCCGGCCGTACAGGTACCCAGCGGCCCACAAGGATGAATTGGAACGGCAGTGCGCCGCGATGATCGAGCAGGGCATCGGGCGGCGCAGCGACTCCGTGTTCTCGTCCCCGGTCCTCCTCGTCAAGAAACCGGACGGGTCGTGGCGTTTCTGCGTCGACTACCGGGCGCTCAACGCGCTCACCGTCAAGGACGCGTTCCCCATCCCCGTCGTCGACGAGCTACTGGACGAGCTCCTTGGGCGTGCTTTTTCACCAAGCTCGACCTGCGTTCGGGGTATCACCAAGTCCGCATGCGTCCGGCTGACATACACAAGACGGCGTTCAGGACTCATGACGGCCTGTACGAGTTCTTGGTCATGGCGTTCGGGCTGTGCAACGCCCCCGCCACGTTCCAAGCTTTGATGAATGACGTCCTTCGGCCCTTCCTACGCCGCTTTGTGCTTGTATTTTTTGACGACATTCTGATTTACAGTCGTACATGGGCGGATCACCTACGCCACCTGCGCGCCGTCTTCGGGGCGCTCCAGCAGCACCAGCTCTTCGTGAAACGCTCCAAATGCGCGTTCGCGGCGTCTTCTGTCGCATACCTCGGCCACGTGGTGTCGGCCGCGGGCGTCGCCATGGATCCGACAAAGGTGCAGGCTGTGCGGGACTGGCAGCAGCCACGATCCGCGCGAGCCGTGCGCGGCTTCCTGGGACTTTTCGGGTACTACCGGAAGTTCGTGCACAACTACGGCACCATCGCCACGCCTCTCACCGCCCTGCTCAAGAAGGACGGCTTCTCTTGGTCGCCCGATGCGGCTGCTGCGTTCACCGCGCTAAAGGCGGCGGTCACCTCGGCCTCGGTGCTCGCCATGCCGGACTTCTCCAAGACATTCGTCGTCGAGTGCGACGCGTCCTCGCATGGCTTCGGGGCGGTGCTGGTCCAGGACAGCCACCCGGTGGCCTTCTTCAGCCGGCCTGTGGCCCCTCGGCACCGAGCTCTCGCGGCGTACGAGCGCGAACTGATCGGCCTCGTCCAGGCCGTGCGCCACTGGAGGCCCTACCTTTGGGGGCGGCGCTTCGAGGTCAAGACAGATCATTACAGCCTCAAGTACTTGTTGGATCAGAGGCTGTCCACGATCCCGCAACACCATTGGGTCGGGAAACTCCTCGGCTTCGACTTCACTGTTGAGTACAAGCCGGGGCATACAAATGCCGTGGCAGACGCCCTGTCGCGCCGCGATACTCCGGAGGAGGGCTCGGTGATGCTGCTGTCCGGACCACGCTTCGACTTCCTCGACCGCCTTCGCCAAGCTCATGCCTCCGACCCGGAGCTGGTTGCCCTACAGGACGCCATCAGCCGCGGCTCCAGGTCGCAGCCCTGGGCCTTCACCGACGGGCTGGTCCACTACGGCGGACGGCTGTACCTGCCGCCTGACTCACCGCTGCTGCAGGAGGTGCTGCGGGCGGTCCATGAGGAGGGCCATGAGGGCGTCCAGCGCACGCTGCACCGACTCCGCCGCGACTTCCACTTCCCTAACATGAAACGTGTGGTGCAGGACCTTGTTCGTGCGTGTACAGTGTGCCAGCGCAACAAGCCGGAACATCTCCACCTGGCCGGACTGCTGCTGCCACTACCGGTGCCATAGGGTATTTGGTCGGACATCGCCATGGACTTCGTCGAGGCGCTGCCGCGCGTCCGGGGCAAGTCAGTCATCTTGACGGTGGTGGACCGTTTCAGCAAGTACGCGCACTTTATACCCCTGGCGCACCCGTATTCGGTGGCGACTGTGGCTCAATCCTTCTTCTCCGAACTCGTTCGGCTGCACGGCATTCCGCAGTCCATCGTCTCCGACCGCGACTCCGTGTTCACCTCCAATTTCTGGGACGAGCTGATGCGCTTGAGTGGCACCAAGCTGCAGATGTCGACAGCTTTCCACCCACAGTCGGACGGGCAATCAGTGTCCGCTAACAAAGTCATCATCATGTACCTTCGATGCTTGACAGGTGATCGTCCACGCGACTGGCTACGCTGGCTTCCATGGGCGGAGTACGTCTTCAACACCGCCTTCCAGTCGTCGTTGCGCGACACGCCGTTCCGCGTCGTCTACGGTCGCGATCCACCATCCCTGCGCACCTATGCGCATGGTGACTCCCGGGTGCCGGCGGTGGCCCGCACGCTGGAAGAACGCACGGAGTTCCTGGAGGACATTCGGCACCGGCTCGAGCAGGCCCAGGCCATACAGAAGCGCCACTACGACCGTCTCCACCGACAGGTCACCTACCAGGCAGGCGACTGGGTCCTGCTTCGACTTCGTCAGCGGCCTACTGCATTCATGCCCCAAGCATCGGCTGGAAAGCTCAAGCCTCGCTTCTACGGGCCATACCGCGTCGTCGAGCTCATCAACGACGTCGCAGTCCGCCTGGCCCTACCTCCTCAAGCTCGCCTCCACGATGTCTTCCACGTTGGCCTGCTCAAGAAATTCCATGGCACCCCACCGCAAGAACCACCAGCCCTCCCTTTTGTTCGCCATGGCGCGGTCGTTCCGGAGCCGGAGCGGGCTGTCAAGTCACGCTTGGCGCGCGGAGTGCGCCAGGTCCTCGTTCAGTGGAAGGGGGCGTCACCAGCTTCAGCAACCTGAGAGGATGTCGACTCGCTCCGCACCCGATATCCCCAGTTTCAGCTCGAGGACGAGCTGCCTCTCGAGGAGGGGAGAGATGTAATGTACGGGCACACGTACACGCGGCGTCGCAGGGCACGCGATGTGCGCCGCGCTGCTGATCGGGCAGCACGCCTGAGTCAGCCGGTGATCACGTCAAGTGGCTAAGATTAGAAGGAAGAAAGTAATTGGTTGTTTCCTTTTTGTTACCTTCCTTTGGCAGTCCTTAAGTTTAGGAAGGGTGGTTGGGCCGGAGGCCATATATTCCTGTAACCGCACATTGAGAGATTAAGCAAGAATCATTCAATCCAATCTCCTACCTTTTCTCTAAGCCACGAGCCTGGGGGCAAAACCCGGCGAGTGTTGAGCGACGTGGGGGCATAACCCCGTCGAGCTTACCACGGAGCGCGGGTACGAGCTCCGTAGTCGTGGCCCGGCGTCCCTGCCGCATACCGCCCTTGACACTTAGTGTATCTAGGCTCATGTAGATCTGTTTTGAAATCTTGCTGAATTTCAAAGTGCTTTAAGGTTGGCGTACAGTGGGCAAAGTTAAGGCAATTAAGTTCTGCTGGATTCTTAGGAGTTGGATATGATCTTATGAACATTTCTTTTGTAGTTCTGGCAAGGAAAAAACCACTGTTGTGTTATGATATGCCCAATTAGTAAATGCTGGTTGACAAAGAATGCAGAGAACTGTAGAAGTCTGCTTCTGTACACTCAAGAGCGAAAATTTGCTGATTTGATGTTCCCTTTATATTAAAACACTACTTTATCCATATTCTGTTTGCAGCACAATATGTGTTTGTACTACTTGTTGTTTCTGGTGTCTGTCCCATTTACATAAACCGAAGTAATGGAACATTTGTTAAAGAGATGTTATTTGGCAAACAAGAATGGATATGGTATTTCATTTCCCTAATATTTTTGGGTTTTCCTTGTAAATTTCATCATAGTCAAGAATACATATCACTTGTCAGTTTGTATGTCTCAGTGCATCAATGCTATAAAGGTCACATTACTCCAACTATCTACACTTGCTCATTTCATTCTTTCATATATCTGCATCTTTTGTTATTAAATCTTCAAATTGATTGCTCTAGTTGGTGTTCCAAATTTCCATCTGCAATCGCTGAGATGTTAGAGGGCAAAAGCATATTGTTACCAGTGATTCTGCAAAGCATTCAAGATATGTTCTTAGCATACTTTAGGTGTTCTGTTATAGGATTATGTATGAAAATAGAACGTTAGAATACGGGAATTACATGATTTCAGATGAAATGTAACAAGGCAGGCAAATATGAATATGTATATGCTTATGTTCTGTTTTCATAAAAGAGGCTTGGCAAAGCAGTAGGTTCAAGAGGGGACTTGTTCTCATGGCTAGTTGTTATTTTCCGGAAACAAGTAAGAAGGGATGTGCAACGAGAGTTTATATTCCACAATTATCAGAGCTGTTAAAATATGAAAGAATAATACAAAGACAAAACATAGGTCTATAAAGGATCGAGTCTCATCAATTCTCATTCCACTAGATAGTGAAATGAAGAAAAACAAAAAGAAATTGGAAAAAAAAATCAACAGAATAGGACTTCACATGGCAAAGACAGGAGCTAGAACTCACATAATCCATTCTCTTTTGTTCAATAAACAAATCACAATATCAGTAGAAACAATCAACATTTTTCCACTGTGTTTTATTGATATTCTCCTTATTATTTACCAAAGTATACGATTTTATTCTCTAGAGGAAAGGCTTAGTATTTAATTTGCAATATTTTTAAAATTATATATTTGTACTCTTTCGTACCCAGTTGATATGTTCTAAAGTGCTAATATATCACACACTGGTATGAATATTCCAATTCTATGACCTAACTGATCTCTTATTGCTTATGCAGGATCTTGATGAAGACAAACGATATACTTTGCTGTTAGAATACTCCACAAGATTAATAACCAATCCCTCTTTGGCAGTTCATCAGAATGGAGTGCAACAAGGAAGAAGCTTCAAGAGCTAAGGATTTAGCTGTGATAAAGCTGCAAGAAGCAGACTATGCTGGTGCTAAAAGGATTGCCCTCAAGGCTCAAAAGCTTTTCCCTGACCTTGAAAATATTTCTCAGCTGTTAACTGTTTGTGAAGTTCACTGCTGTGCTGCTGTTAAGATCAATGGGGAGACTGACTGGTATGGTATCCTTCAAGTAGAAACATCTGCAGATGACATGTTACTCAAGAAACAGTACCGCAAACTTGCTCTCTTACTCCATCCAGATAAGAACAAGTTTGTGGGTGCTGAAGCTGCCTTTAAGCTAATTGGAGAAGCTCACATGATACTGACAGATAAAGTAAACCGTTCGCGTCATGACTCAAAAAGGAACTCAGTTATTCCAAAATCTGCACCAAAGAAGCGTGGGCGACCATCAAAGAAAACTGATTATGTTGCTAAGAGGGCCAATAAGGAGAACACTAATGCTGGATATTCAACTTTCTGGACCATTTGCTTGACTTGTGGAACCAAATACCAATATCCATATAGTTTGTTGATGAAAGTTCTCTGGTGCCAAATCTGCTCAAAGGGTTTCCTTGCTTATGATTTGTCTAAGAAACCTTCTGTCGGAGTGGAAGCATCAAATCCATGGAGTGGATTTGGGATGCAACACCAAATGTCCCCCCCAAATCAATGGACACCCTTTGCCAACCAACAACATAATTACCAGAGTGTCCCTACTCAGCAAAATCCTATCACTGGTCATCAAGCTCCTGTCCCCAACCAGCAACAGCAACCTCGGAATGTCTCCGGTAAGCAAACTCCAGACATGAACCAGCAACAACGATCACAGAAATTCCCTTTCAGTTCAGGGCCAAAGAATGTGGCAAATTCTCATCCATGGGGTGGATCTGGTATGCAACAGGAAATGTGTCCTCCGAGTCAACCCACACATGTATCTGACCAAAAACTCTACTATCAAAGGGCCCCTTGTCAGCAAAACCCTGTCAATGGTCATCAAACTCCTGTCACTGACCATCAACAGCAATCTCCGAAAGTTGTGGATAAGAATACTTCTGTCACTACCCAGCCACAATCTACAAAACCCCCTTTCAATTCAGGATCAAAGAATGTAGCGAGTTCTCAAGGGGCAACCTTCCTGAACAATAATGCAACTGCAAACAGTAACCTTATGGCTGAAGCTGGGGCTTGTAATAGAGAAAAGATTACAAGATCACCATTCAATGATGAAAATGGCGAAGATAGAACTAAATCACCAGTTGTGAATTCTGATAAAGTTCATCTAGTAGATGAGCAAATGAAGGGAAAGGAGGTAGCTACAGGATCCAGTCATCCTGTTGCCATAAATGGTAGCCAGGTTGCTACGAAAGATGTTCTTACTGCCGCAAGTGCAGATAAAACATCTGGGAAGCATCCTTGTATAGCAAGCCAGCAGAGAAATAATGTCATTGTTGAAGATGGGTCGGATGGGTGTGGAAAGGTTAGCGATCATCTTCCTGATTCTCCTGCAAAGAAAAGGATAAGAAGAGAACATTCTTCCTATACTGGTGGCAAAAGTGATCATACAACAGAAAATGAAGTTGCTGAAGCAAACAGCCAACACAAATATAGTATTCCAAGCAAAGAGAAGATGACAAATGAAAAAGAAGTGATCAGTGGCTTAAATCACGATGTGTCGCAAGGAACAAAAAGAAAACAACAAACTGCAAGTTCTGGAAGTGGAAGCGATGCTGCTGCTAGATCTGTGAACAATAGTATTCCCTGCAATGTTACAGTTTCATGTCCAGATTCAGACTTCTACGACTTTGAGAAAAACAGGGATACAGATCGATTCACAGTTGATCAGATATGGGCAATTTATGATGATCTTGATGGCATGCCAAGATACTATGCTCGAATTAAGCAGGTTTACTCTCCAAACTTCATGTTGCAGTACACATGGCTAGAGCATGATCCTTTGTGTGATGCTGAGAAGGAATGGTCTTCTAAGGAGCTGCCTGTTGCTTGTGGAAATTTCAGAGTTGGAACAACACTCTTGACTGAAGATACCAAGATGTTTTCTCATGTTGTTTCTTGGACAAAAGGAAGGAAGAGGAACAGATATGAGATTTATCCTAAGAAAGGTGAAGTTTGGGCACTTTTCAGGGGATGGGACATCAAGTGGAGTTCAGATTCCGATGATCATAGGCATTATGATTATGATATTGTTGAAATCACCTCAGACTTTGCTACGGGTTTAGGCACTTATGTGGTTCCCTTGGTAAAGATTAAAGGTTTTGTCAGCTTATTTGTTCGATCAAGCAATGAAGCACCATTTCTGATACCTAGTGGCAACACCCTTAGTTTCTCGCACAGCATCCCTTTTCACAGGTTGGCAGAAACTGAGACGAAACACATCCCAAATGGTGCTCTTGAGCTGGATACTGCATCACTACCTTCTGATTTGGAGAAAGCGTTTACTCCTGTGAACCTTGACAGCAGTTTTATGAGCACCGGAGATGGTAACACTGCATGTAACGTTTCATCTACTAGCTCTTGTAAAGTGCCAGTTGGAAAGACCGAACAGAGTCAGGATGGTACTGGTACATATGTGAAGGATGAAGTTGAGAAATTGAATCAGAGTACAAAGATTGAACAAGATAATGGCTCAGAAGCTTCAGTGATTGATCATTGTAGTGACGGGTGGAATGATAGCTCTCCACCAGAATCTCCAACTAGCTTTTGTTACCCTGATACAGAGTTTTGCAACTTCACTAGTTTGAGATCATTTGACAAATTCAAGAAAGGGCAAGTTTGGGCACTGTATTGTGATACTGACAAGTTCCCAAAGTACTATGGTTTAATAAAGAGTGTCGATTCAGAAGACTGCAGAATTCACATAAAGTGGCTTGAGCACTGTCCATGTGAACAAGTGGAGAAGCGCTTGGCACAAGACGGTTTGTCTATTGGCTGTGGAATATTTGAAGTCAGCAGGCAAAGTAAAATCTATGATTGTACAGAAGTCTTCTCTCACAGTATGGAGGTGACGCTGACGGGTAAAGGGAAAAAATATGAAATCCTTCCATGTACTGGCCAGGTATGGGCTATATACAAGAACTGGAGCCGTGCATGGAGCTTCGAAGATTACAGTAGATGTGAATATTTTCTGGTTGAGGTAATGGAGATTTCTAATGTTAATATAACAGTGTCACGTCTTACTAAAGTGGAGGGGTTTAGCACAGTATTCATGCCAGAGCAGAAAGGCGAATCCAGGAGTTCCATGAGAATAGCAAGGAGTGACTTGATTATGTTCTCTCATCAGATTCCTGCCTTCCGCTTGACTAATGAAAATGACAATCTTTGTGGTTACTGGGAACTTGATCCTGCATCCCTACCAGAAGTTTTGCTGGTCAGAAAAACCAAGTGAAACTTTAGCGAGTTGATAGAGGAATCTGGCACTATGAAAAGTGAAGGTATGATTTTGAATAGAGCAGTTTAACATGATTGAACATATGCCGATTCTTCAGCTATTATTAACTATTCATTTGTTTTTTCTGCAGTGCGATGTTGACAAAGCTGTGGTACTGGATTGTTTATTTTGGTTCTTAACTGTACCTTGTGTCATGTAAACAGGTTAATCCATTAGTTTGCTACCTGATGCCACTATGTTAAGCCTTTTGCTGGCTGGCTCTCGCTTTAGATTTCATCTCACCTGTTTGTCTTTGTTATTACACATCCATTGTGCGCATTTTGGTGGCTAGACCAGTTGATCGCAGCTATTGTTCACACCTTAGCAGTGCTTACACACTAGCATTCGAATTTTGAAACTTTAACAGCATCAGCACGTATATACTATGCTCCATATCATGGATGCGTGGTTTTGCTCGTGTTTGCGTTTACATTTTCGTTTGTCTGCTGAACCTTGTAATTTCGTTACGTTCGCAATGAATTTTGGTTTCGACCATTGTTGGAAAAAAAAAATACTATGCTCCATCTCATGTCTGGAAACTGAGATGGGTGTATGGAATTGACGTGTCCCCGTCTTCTCCTTTTATCGGTGTGTGTGCTGCTTGTCAAGAATCCTGAAATGCCAACTTTGCAGTGCAGTTAAGCTAAGTAGCTAACCGTGCGCGCATGTTTTCTAGTAGTATAGTCCTTTTTTGTGAAGATCTGCTAACCTCGTTGATCTTTCAAAGTGATGATTGCATGTTTGCGATTTGCTGGAAACTGAAAGTAGCTTCTTTGTGTATTTTATATGCATATTTATGGCAGTAAACTAACTGCGTGTGTCATCTCTCAAGGCAGGCTAATTTTTATTTATTTCTAATTGTAGTTGCATACACGTCTTCAGTACTTTTGCTCCACTTAAGCAATACCTCTTTCCGTCTTCTCAACTTTTGTTCCACTTAATCGATACCTTCGTCTAAACTGTAAGTCGTTTTAGCTTTTTCTAGTTATATATATAACTTTTACTATACGTCTAAAAAAAACCAATAAAACAATAAGAGAGTATGCATCATGTATTCACGTCCCTTCACGGTAAAATGTAAGACATCGAAAACGAGATAAAAAAAATTATAGAATCATTCACCAGTTCGTCAATGGCTTGGATGCTGGCAGTGGCAGCATGAGGCCATAGCCTCCCATGCTGCGACACGCTGGCAAATATTCTAGAGTAGTGTAACCCTATTTAACAGGGGCAGACAGGGAAAACTAATCCATCATTAATCACTCCTTGGTAAGCACAATCATGTCCTCAACGATATGTTTTATGAGTATGGAGGGAGTATATAGTTGATAGAGATGAATAAAGAGAGTGCTCTGAGAGTGATGCCCAAAAACGGAGAGAGTGTTTGGGCATCACTCCCAACACTGCAAGTAGCAATGCCTAGCAGGAATAGATCTAGTAAAACAAGGAGCGATGAATGTAGATTCACCGGTGCCAAAGAATACAATATATTAAATCACTGTAGATTCACCAGTGCTCCTGGCACGAATGAACAAGACGGAGAAAGCAAGAAGAGATATTTTATTCCATTTGGGTCCCGGCGTTGTCAGATGGCTGCGCTGCTACATAATTTTCACACTACGGCCTCGTGGGCATAGGTTCTGAGTTCTGTACGAGGGGCCCACTTTTTTGTTGGCATCACTCTCACAGTACAGAAGGCCTAAGACTATCCGCACTAATGGACCTCTATATTCATCCTCTATACGTTCTAGTCAGCAAGATTCTCTCCTCTATACTCAATTCTTCCGCACCCATCCATCCTCTATATCATCCTCTATCCACTCTATCCACTGTAGGACCCACTTGTCACTTTATCTAAATATATCCATGTGTGATCTAGTTTTGAAAGATTTATTGAGACGAATTTAATGGTGAAATCGAAATTTAATTTGGATTTTTGGTTTGTGAGTTATAACATTTTTTCCTTTGTTTAGCTAGTGGGGTCCGTCACTATAGAGTATAGAGTAAGCATAGTACTACTCTAAATATAGAGTGGGAGAAAAGATAGAGTATCGTTTTAGAGTACCCAGTGCAGCAGTTTTTACTCTATATTCATACTCTAAATTTTTAAAGTAACGTTTAGAGTATGCCACTGCGGTCAGTCTAAGACCCTCTTTAGGAGGGATTGAACCAGCTTAGGATCTTCTGACGGAATACTATAGGACACGCTGTTAATAGAATAGATTTTTCTCTTGCCACCTTTTCTCTTTCACTGACACAACCGGAGCAGCTGAAGCTAGTTTTTTTTTTACTTCACCTACACCAAACAGCTCTGTGAGAGAGAGGAGAATAGCTCTCATAAACAGTGTTCAACTGTGATTTTGACAGTAAGGCTGTGTTTAGTTTAAAAAAAACACTGTGCAGAAAAAAGATTCCCCGTCACATCAAACTTGCGATATATGCATGAAGTACTAAATGTAGATGAAATAAAAAACTAATTGTACAACTTGGTTCTACTTTGCGAGACGAACGTTTTGAACCTAATTAGTCAACGTTTGGACACTATTTGCCAAATAAAGCCAAAACGTGCTACAGTACTTTTTTTACACCTTTTTACACCTTTTTACACATCTAAACACACCCTAAATCCGAAGCTCCTTGAATCTGTACCGGCCCTAAAATTTGCACATGGCACGTCAACTCTTCCCATCGTCCAAATTAAAGGCCGAAACCAATTAAACACTCAACCAACCCAACAATCACATCGCAGTACTACCTGCAATCGCAATGGCTGTGGCCTCGGCGGCGGTGGACGCAGTGGTGGCTCTCTTCTCGCTGATCATGGCCGTGGAGGCGCCGCTGTTCGACTCCCAGGTCGTCCTCCCGCTCAGCCTCTACCCGGCGCCGCTGGTGGACATCTTCCGGTGGTTCCTCGCCGAGTTCGACAACTACATCGTGGCCGACCGGCCGCCTTTCCTCCGCGGCCTCGTCTGGCTCGACCTCGCCTTCCTCTGGCCGGTCAGCGTAGCCAACCTCTACGGCATCCTCGCGCGCCGAGGCTGGTCCACCACCACCTCCCTCATGGCCGGTGTCTACATGCTCACCTACCTGGTAATATAACCATCATCTCCCCGGGCATGCTCCCTCTATCTGCACGTTTGATCCAAGATGATAAAAATTAGCAATATGTCTAGGTACTAATTACAAGGACTAAAAACATGAATTAATTTCAAAACTAATTGTATAAGCAGTGACTAATTGGTGAGACGAATCTGCTAATACTAATTAGCTTATGATTAGCTCAGATAATGCTATAGTAGGCTAATTATGGACTAATTAGGATTAATAGATTTTTTTAACCAATTAGTGACCGCTTATGCAATTATTGAAATCAGTTAGTTCATGTTTGGTCCTTCAAAAATACCATCCAAACATAGTGTTAATTTTTAGCGGCCGGGATCCAAATTGAAGACATTCATCATCTGAGTATGAGCGCAAAAAGCGGCCTGCAATCTGAGTATGCGTTGACTATCTTTTGCTTTCTTATAATCTGCTATAATATTTCATTTAATTTTGTTTTGTTTCAGTCTGCAATGTTTGGGGAGATGCTGGGGTCAGGGAGAGCAACGCCGAAGCTGCTTGGGTTGTACGTTCTGTTCCTTGTTTTTGCTATAGCTTCAGTTGCGCGTGGCCTCTGCTCCTGCTCATCAACACAGGCTACACCGGCGGCAGGTCCAAATTCGCCTGCACTTGCTGCTCGGAAGAAGAGGGTCTAGATCCCTGATCACGGCATGTCTGGAAGTCTTGTATTGGGTCCAAAACCTCTGAAAAATTACATAATGTTCAGAAGTTTTTACGATACGGACTGGATTTTGCTATTTGGAATGGTCGACGTACTAAACATGTCTGGTTGGAGATGCAAAGTAGAATGAGATATGACAGTCTTTTTCTTTGAAGGTGTTTGGTTAAAAAAGATAAAGTAGTTGGGATGATCATAGTAGAAAAATATTTTCCATTTATTTGGGGTTAACCTATCCCTCAGGGCTCCTTTGGATGCAGGGCCCCACGTGGATTTAAGGCCCAAAGAGGCATTCTCCCCTGCACTTGCGCCTATCTCCCAGGAGTGAGAATCCCAGCTACCATTTAGAAAACACGGGGATACAAATCCCAGATGACCAAAATATGTTCAAAATAATCAGAAAAACGCAAAGAAGTTAGAAATGACGTTTTGTCAAGCTGAAACTTAGTACCACACATAATTTAGTACTGCTACATAATTACAATAATTTGCATAGGCTTTCAGATTATGGAAGTAAAAACAGACATGTAGCTACATCCATTTCGAGCAAAAAATAAACATAAAAGCGGCATCATGGCAATCTGATCTCTTAGCAGATTTGATCACAGAAGTTTGGAACAACGATGAAAAATATCTTCAGACAGTTGATGGTTAGGAAGACTGAGCTAGTGATTCTGCACATAAACTTAAATACAACATAGGTTCATTACCCACATACTACACAGATTTCCGTATGTATATGAATTAAAATAATGCTGAGCAGACCAGCATCAATTGAAACCAAACTACATAACAAATATATAAAATAGTACAATCTGCACGTAGGTAACTGAAAATAAGCCTGCACTCTTCACTTGATTGTCACATTATAAATAACAGATCAGGATTGCAAAAGACATATCACATTCATGGATATGAAGTGTACAATGCACACAAGCTGGTCAGCTATTGTTATTCACAACAGCAACAAAAATGTTGGGTACAACAACTCACTAAACTCAATTTTCTGAAAGCTCCCAGAAAGTAACAGTCAGTTGCAGCACTAGGCACTTGCAGAAGGTCAGATTTCATAATAGACTCTACAAGACCTTAGCAAACAAGAAAAAAAACATGTCGTGCGCAACTATCAAGTGACAAGCTTTCCAAGATGCTATTGAAATTTTTTAGTCAATTATGTTACCTCCATCTAAAAAGAATCATATGGAAGAATACTGAAAAGTAGAAAGTGCCTTGCATACATAATTACTGAAACCGGAAGTTTTTAATCAAGATGCATTCAGATTCCTATTTCTAGAAAAGGTGTAGCTTTAAAATGAATAACGGTATGTGCTACAGCTACAGCTATCACTGACTAAATTGATCTAGCCCAGCTGCAAATTCTCAGGTGATATTTTAAAATGAATAATGGTATTTCCCATTACAACTATTATATTACAACTAATATTTGGCTTCTACCATTACAAACAATTTCCCAAATTGATTATCTTTGAAATAGTTTTCTGAAGGAATATAATGTTCTGAATAGCCATTTTCTGCCAGAGAGCTACCATACTATGCTAGAAAAAAACTTTTTAAGGAAAATCTGAAGCAAGAAAAATATTTTCTTGTGATCACAAGCAACAGTTTCATACGCTGTCACAGCTCACGTGACAGTCCTAGTAATGGTTCATGCCCAAGGGACGTATGGCGGTGCTGGCGGCGCGCTCGGCAGAGGATGCTCCCGACGATCTCCACCTCTGTCGTCGCTTTCACCTGCTCCACCACGTATGGCGGCACGCTCGACGGCGAGAACTGATTGTTGCTGCCCCGCCGGGCCGTCTACCCCACCGGCGGCGGCACGGGCGATCAGTGACTCCTCGTGGTGGAACCGGGCATGCGCATGCTGCTTCGCGATGAACGCCTCGACCGCCTGCCGAACCGCCTGCCAGAACGCCTCTTCGTCGTCCGTCACCAGCTCCACCGGCGGCGCCGCCGCTTCCGCCGCCACCGCCGACCGCCGCCTGCCGTTCTCCGACTTGACTCGCGGCAACTCCGGCGACGCCGCCCTCGTCGTGCTCGTACGGCCTGCTGCGCCGTCGCGGGTCTTCTCAGACATGGTCCGCCGCGGTTGCTGGGCCTGGGCGCGCACCGTCTTCACGTACACCGCCTCCTTGTCCTCAAACACCACCTCCTCCGGTGGCGCCTCCTCCCCGTAGAGCTCCGCCTCGGTGATCGGCGGCAGCGGTGGGCCCTGGAACGCGTGTTGAGGGGCCTCGCTGCTGGAGCTCGGCGAGCCGGAAGGGTCCGCGAACGACGGCGAGGATGAGGCTGTGTCGTGGTGGAAGAGCCAGGCGAGGGAGATGAGGATGACGTTGAAGGCGAGGAAGTAGCAGAGGCCGCGCGGTGGGGCGAGGAAGGACGTGGCGAAGCGGAGGAGGATGGAGGGGAAGTCGTAGAAGGCGAAGAGGAACACGGCCAAGATAACGAGCTGCGCCAACAGCGCCGTCCTGGCATCGGCGGCAGCCATCGAGTCGTCGCAGCGGCCCTTTTGGTGGCGGGGGTTTGGCCGTTTGGGGGAGGCGAAACAGGATGACACAGCCACACAGGACTGGACTGCACTTTATGCTTCAAGCGCTCGGGCCGCTGAGCTCGCATGCCGTCAATGGCGGACGGGTTCTGTTGGCGCGCGCGGGACGGAGAGCTATTTGAACCAAATCGCGAATGTTTTGATGCCGGGAACGGGAAAACATTCTCTGTCAGTATTTCTCACGGAATGCTCTCAATTTTGTCGTCACGGGATCTAGTAGTGTTGATATATTATTTTTATAAATAACATATTTATACCAATTATTTTTATACATACATAATGTATTAGACTTATGGATATCTATTTATGGTTCGATATTTTTGTAACGACGAGCTGGTGGTCTTGTTAATATGGTACTGCCTCCATCCCAACAGGAATGCAACGTTGACCAAGTTTCTAGTTGATGACATTCACGTTCATAGCTCCAAATTAATTTACTATCAAATACATTTCATAATTAGTTTAATAGTATTTATTTGATATCATAAATATTGATATTTTTTTATCTATAATAATTGGTTAAATTTATAAGGTACTAAAATATGACGCTGTCATAAAATTGCATCCTTCTGAGATGGAGGGAGTATTGTCTTATATTGTTATTAATTTTGTATAAGAAATTTACGCGGAACTTGAAATTTTTGTGAGGATTAATTTCGACTAGGGATGAAAGTACTAGGGAAGAAATGGTCCCAACGGCGTTCAGTGCGACGGGGCTGAAAAAAGAACCTTTTCAAAAAAAAAAATATATAAAAGAAGAAAACGTTCCACGAGTGCGTGTCCATTCAAACCCAAACTCCTACTCGAGTCTCAAGATCCCATCCCATTCCCGGAGCAGTCGCCGCGCAAGCCCTAGCAGATCCGACGCCGAGCGCCCGGGGGCCGGGGGCAATGGGCGTCGTCTCGGCAGCGGCGGACGCGCTTGTCGCGGTTTTCTCCCTGACCATCGCCGTCGCGGCGCCGCTGATCGACGCGCAGTCCGTGCTCCCGCACACCCTCTACCCGGCGCCGCTGCTGGAGCTCAAGCGTTGGTACGCCGCCGAGTTCGGCGACTACCTCGTGGCCCAGCCCCCCGCCTTCTTCCGCGGCCTCGTCTGCCTCGAGCTCGCCTTCCAGTGGCCGCTCGCCGTCGCCACGCTCTATGGCATCCTCACCCGCCGCCGCTGGGCCGCCACCACCTCCCTCATGGCCGGCGTCGCCACCCTCACCTCCATGGTAAAGTCGTCTTTCCCCTCTCCCTTGGTCTCTTGTAGTGGAGCCACAAGTTTAGTTCATGCTTGTCTGGAATTTCGTGAAACTGGTGTCTCACCGCCGCAGCTCTGCCCCAGATCCAAAACATTACCATGGTTGATGCACAATTGTACACTTAAAGTCTGTTAAGTTGATGTGGAATCCAAACATAGTTTCTCGTGTGCTGATTGGATATGATTGGCTGGTTGTTCAAATGAAATAGTGCTGGAAAAGGTTTGGTAGATTCATAGTTACTTCCATATTGTTTCGGCATATCAATTGCATTTCTTGTTGTTGGTGATTCTGTTAGGGGTCAGTAATGGTTGGGCCCTACATATGGACCATGGGCTTGGGCCTAGTCGAGCAACAAGCCTGCTGGACCGCTGGGCGTGGGCGTCACCTACAAGAGAGAACAAGGGCAGCAGCGAAGGGGCATCGAACAATTATCAGAAACACAATACCCTTTCCCCATACTGTTCTTCTTCCTCCTCAAGCCTCCTTCTCTCTGTACCTGGTTCCCCTTTCTCCTCTATTCTGACCTCCCTTCCCCTGAGGTCTTATATCCTGCTACTCAATCGAGTTATCTGTGAACCGGTTGCTAACAAGTGGTACCAGAGCCGTCGATTCTCGGAACCGTAGCACCATGAATTCCCCTTCCGAGATTTCTCCTTCTACCCAGCTCATCCTCGACGAACTCCGCAAACTCCACAGGCTCTTCGACAAGTTCGACGTGAGGTGTGCCAAGGAGGACGCCATGCGGGAGACCTCTCGGGGCATCCCCGTTCCGACCCACTCCGCTCCTGTCGGAGCTGACGTAGTCGCCGACAACTGGGGCGGGCTCTTCGATGGAGGCGACGACTCCGACGAGCAGCACTGTGAGGCGCGATCCATCGTCGCCGACAACTGGGGTGGGTTGTTCGAGCAGCCTGCCCACATCCTGGAGGAGCCAGCTGCCACCACCGCTGCTGACGGCGCCGACATCTCCCTCGAGTTCGACCCCACCTGGACCGTCGCCTCGCTGCATGTCCTCGACACCGGCGAGCCCGAGTACATCTCCGCCTCCGATAAGGAGCTGGAGGTGGACGAGAAGGTACCCTCATCCACCGGCAACAAGGTGCTCAAGGCCGACGTCGCGCAGTTCAACGCCGACCAGATCCTTCGCCCGCCCGCCTCCGAGTCACTCCGCTTCGCGTCCGAGCAGCTCGAGTCGCTGGGGATGAACGGGTCACAGATTCTCTCCGTCGGGCACAAGTTCCTCATGTCATCATCCTCCTCGAACCCGCCTCCGACAACTCTCCGACGTGCGCCACCTCTTCATCAAGCTCTCCACGCTCATCCTGCGCCTCCATCGCCGCTTCTCCGACCGTGGCGTGCCCCTCCTCGTCCGCCTCGGCTTCGCCGACCACGGCGTGCTCCTCACCACTGCCTTCATGGGCATGGCCTTCACCATCCAGTTCGTGCTCGAGTTCGCCCACCTTGGCCTCCACCTCTTTGTCGGCGGCGTCCTCGCCTTCGCACGCGCGCACGAGCTCTTGCCAGTCATCACGGCCGTCATCGCCGCTGGCCGCGTCGGCTCCGCATTTGTCACCGAGCTCGGCACCATGGAGGTGTCGGAGCAGGTCGACACCTTACGCGTCCTCTGCGCCCATCCCGACGCGTGCGCCTAGCACGGTGGCTACTGCGCGCCCTTGCAGCAGGACTCCGACCTCGTCGTCGTCGCATCCCCTACCTTGGAGCTCCTCCAGACCGAGAGGCAACTTCCGCACCTCAGCACCCCCTACCTCCTCGGCAAGCTCGTCGCCATGCCGCAGCGCCAACTCTCCTACCACCACCACCACCACCACCACGGGATGCGGCAACGACTTCACCGATCCCTATCCCACCACGAGAAGCCTCCTCGCTGGTCCTGGCTGCTGCTTTGAGGATGTCAGGTGCTCAATCCGTTCATGCAGCAAGGATGTTCGATGAAATGTTGCATCGTCGACGAATTACGACAGCAAGCGAGCAAGCACTAGTGCTCTCCTTTCAGTATGCTGCTTTGATGTCTGCCGTGGTGCTCCATGCTCATGTTTCTGACAGGGAACCAGGGCCACCGTGCAACGGCCTCAAGCTTGCCATGGATGGCACGTCTGAGCTGGTTATGTCGGTGTGGGTTGCAACGATGGCTCCTGCAAGCCTGTTTGAGCTGCTCGGTGGGCTATTCAGCAGGTATATTACCATGTTTGCCTCTACTCCGGTGCTGGGTGTTTTGTTGTTGGATTGCAATGCCACTGTGCGTGAGGTACATCCAGAATTTCAGCAAATGACTGAGTTGAGTTCAGTGATCCTATGGGTTAGGGATCAGCTATGCATCACTGAGGTTGATTTCTTTGCTACTTGGGATGGTACAGGCTCAATACAATGTTGCTTATATGGTGACTTATGCGTAACCATCCATCCTTCGTTGTTATCTGTTGGAGAGTGTGAATTCCATGATATAGCTTTGTGGTGTCTTTGGGTTAAGCTCTGGTTTGGGGCACCAATGGGTCAACAAGTGAAGCTTTTATTTCTCAGCTGTGTAATCAATCCAAAAGCAATGCAACTGAACAAGTCCAAGGACATCTATTATTACAGCAGGCCCAACAGGATTGCTATGAAGGCCAATGCCTGTCCATATCTACTGCTAGAGATAACAGAACTGCGGGATGTTGTTCATGGAATTACACTGAAGTTGTGTCCTCTTTTGCTATCTGGTCCTAATTGTTCAGATGGAGTTCTTGTATTTGCAGAAGATAGTTCCCAGCGCTCTTCATGTGGATTAGTAAGGCTACATGACAATGGAAACATTGCGAGGAAAGCACAAATTCACGCACTGTTCAGTGGTTCTGTGGTTTCAGTGACAGGACAGAGGTTTGGATTTGCTACAGTCGCTTTATTGCCAAAGCCTCCTGAGTTGTCATTTGATCCAGACTCCCTGTTCAAGCTCGAGCGACATTACAGTTCCAACTGTGCTTCATTACAGCATGCATTGCTTCTACTAGTTGATAATGGGAATATTATTCAAAGAACACTATGGTCACCGTCAGCTCTAGGAAGTCTTATGTGTGCTCATACTGGCACTACAGAACACCAGAAACTAGAATGCACTATGGTGATGTCAGTGTATATTGGTTGCTCGGACCTACCAACATATGGTGCTTGCAAGTTGGGATCCCCCAATCCATTAGTTACTCCATGTTGTGTAATACCAAATGGAGCTAGTGATGTGCTGAGTACACCATTGTTTGAATATGAGCTGTTGGTTGTCTCTAAGCTACTCACAGGGATAGTAAGGGGTGATTTCCTGCATCTGTCAGGTCTTGTTCAATCTGAACTTTCTGTGCTCCACCACTCTATTAGTCTCTGTTGCACTTGTGGATTGCTTCAACCAGTCAGATGGATGGCTAAAGGGTTGTTGCTGCATGAGCAAAAAGTTGTTGACCTGAGACACGCTGATATGAAGCCATGGCCACCTCCTACAGTTCTTTCAAGTGATCTTGTTGAAATGGAGATCGTGCGTGAAGGAGCTAAGTTGCAGCCAACATCATGGCCCTCTTTCAGTTCAAGATACCATCTGGTGGCAGGTGCTTCCACTGACAATATCTACATTCTGAGAGGTCTATGCACTGATCATGGTTTGTGTTACGACAAACAGTTGCAACACTTTCCTTGGGACCCCGGAGGTTCCATTCTTCTCTATCGGCTTGGGGGCAAGCCGAAGCTTAAGAAGGGGGGAATGTTAGGGGTCAGTAATGGTTGGGCCCTACATATGGACCATGGGCTTGGGCCTAGTCGAGCAACAAGCCTGCTGGACCGCTGGGCGTGGGCGTCACCTACAAGAGAGAACAAGGGCAGCAGCGAAGGGGCATCGAACAATTATCAGAAACACAATACCCTTTCCCCGTACTGTTCTTCTTCCTCCTCAAGCCTCCTTCTCTCTGTACCTGGTTCCCCTTTCTCCTCTATTCTGACCTCCCTTCCCCTGAGGTCTTATATCCTGCTACTCAATCGAGTTATCTGTGAACCGGTTGCTAACAGATTCCCAGAATGTCAAACTACTGCCAACATTTTAAATTTTGTTCTCTGAACCATGGTTCCTTTTGAGCTCAAATGTGCTATGGATATGTGACATTTATATTCAGGTTAAATCTCAACTGCAATGTTTCCGATTAAAAGATAGGAGGAAAAATATCATGTCACAATAGCAGACACCAAAACATTTCAAATATTAAGTACCAGACTCCCTGGAGGAATGACTACCTGTTATGCTAGATGTGAGCACATTAGTTTTTCTTCTTCGAAGTAACAATGTGATCTTGTTACTGTATATTCTCAATTGAATTTTAAAATTCACTTTAATCGTTGCAGTCTGCAGTTCTTGGTGAGATGTTGGGTTCAGGCAAAGCAACACCAAAGTTGCTTCAGATGTATGCTCCTTTTGCCATTTTTTCTGTCATTGCCATTCTTCGTGGACTTTGCTCATGCTCTGGACGCACTACTGCTGGTTCATCACTTGGGCCTTCTGCCCGGAAGAAGAGGGTCTAGATCAGGTTTGTCCTCCCCACATTTCAACAATTGTTTAGTATTCTATTCCCGCATATGCTTGGAAAAGCTAGATGATCTTAGTTCAAAATTGGTCCAGGAAGCGTCGTTTGCTTATTCCGCTAGCCCTTATTTTGCTTTTTTTTAGCCCTTTTGACCCTGTTCTGCAAAATAAGATATAGTTTTTATATGTTTGACAGATTAATTCAACTATTTATTTAGGGATTGATGAGTACTGGCATATAAGTTTGACACCATGTTTCGTTGTCAGTTTGGTTCTGAAAACCTATCCTAACCAATTCTAGACCAAGCGGATAGGTTGATCCCTCCTATAACACCACTCTGGAGTCTGTACTGTTGTTCTGTCCACATTTTCCATGTGGACAATTAGAACACTGCTCATCACTAGCATGTTTGTTTGGGGTTTTATGAGACCATATAACATTGTGTTACAGGCTGCAAATCTACAAAACCTGGCCACCTGGGCTCCATACGTCACAAGCCATAAAATCTGGCATTTTTTAAGCAGCAACCATAAGCTGTAGATTTCTCTCAAATGTAATCTTATTATTCATACTATGTCAAAGCACTCTAATTGCCACTGGGCTACTTTAGAGTTTAGAGTGCAATTTCATAGATGTCGTGTCTATGAATTTACAGCTACAAGCCTACAACAGAAAGACTATTCCTGTACCTAGAGAGGAAGACAAAGGATTGTAGTGCTATGTCTTGTTGATTACCATATAAAATAGATCCACAGGAGTTACTAAAATGAAATGTTTGGTTATATATACCACTACTGCAAAACTGCAGATACTAAATATGCTCAAAATATGTGAGTTATGTCCAGTTTAGACCTCAACTGCAGTGTCATAGAGGGCGTGCAAGCACGCATGCACACCAAGTAGTTAATGCAAGATACACATTGTATCCTCACTGTTCTGAGGGAAGTCGAGTAGTAGTTAGGAACATCTTGAGTTGATTCTAAAATTATTTGTCGTGAGCTACAGAGGGTGTGTGTGGTTATAAAATAAAAGAGAAGGGATAGACCCAATCTAGTTTTGTAGGATGGAATGCTTCTGTCTTTGTGTTTAGATTGAGGATGGAGTTGTTCATGCTCTCTGTTTGGTCGAAGGAATGGGTATAAAGAGGATACATTATCGTTTCTGATCCATTAGACATTTATTAAGTGAGACCCACATGTCATTCTCTATCGCCTTCTTTTTTCTTCTCTCGCACAACAGACCAACCGTAGCAGCTCCGCCTGCAACCCTAGGCCCAGCCTCGAGCGTCCATTTGTCGGTGTCCTGACCCCATTCACAACGCCCTCACCCCTGCCGTTGTCCCTCGCCCTAGCCCCAGCAGGCGCCCTGCCTGCCCAGCCCACAGGGGCCGAGCAAGGTTGCCCGCACGTGCTGGGTTGCCCGGGACGAGGCCTAGCTCGCGTCATGATCGAGCTCGCCCATTCTCCCCTGTGCAGCCTTGCTCGGACCATGTTGGGATGGATCACTCTTGCCCTCCCTGCACCACCATCCCTCCAAGGCTAGGCGAACTGGGCAGAGCATGGCCGCCAAGAGGGACGTGTAGTTGTGGCCAACAGAAGAGGAGAGGAAGAAAAGCACAAGGCAAGCAACAGAAGAGAATGGTGTCGGTAGGGGAGAGCTCATACCTCAATTTTTGAGGGACACCTATAGACAGTATCTTAGGAGAATATTCTTTTCTAGGGACGACAGCTCCATCCCACTTCCGCGTACCGAACACTGGATGGACTTTGTCTCGCCCTTCCCTCTGACCAGCCATGCCGCAAATAATTTCCTTGTAGTTAAAACTTGGTCACCATTCCTAGCAAACCTGTTCGGTCCCCCTCCTCTCTCCTAACCGGCGATCATGCCGGTGGACAGAGGAGCGAGGACCCGGCCCTTTTTCCCTTCGTAGTTTTAGATTAGGTTTGTGGATCCTATTGATCTAGAGTTTGGTTTTGGTGTGTCATCGACGAGGTGGTGACGACGATGGTACTTTGGAATAAGGTCTCTTTGGTCTCTCTCTACCTTGACGACGTTTGACCTGGTGTCGGCGAAGGACCAATAAGAGTTTGTTCTGTCAGATTTGTTGATCTTCATATCTTGGCAGTTGGTGTGCTTATCAGAGGAAGCAGTTGGTTGGCTTTCGGTGAGGCAATCTCGACCTCTTCTTTTCGTCTGTTCTACTACCCGGAGGTTCGGAATCTTTAACACTCTATTTTGATGGTGAAAGATTGTAAGCCTGTGTTCCTTGCCGATATTCTTTCAGTGGATTTTAGATCTCGTTGTCAACAACAAGTGGGTTTTTCGGTCTTCGAAGCCATGTTTGAGGAGGGTGTTTGCAGGTGGCCCTTTTCTTATTGTCTTTGTGGTGTGATCTTCAAGCTTCGTCAGGCAGTAGACGTTCAAAAGAAGATGGCGGCCAATTTGGTTTTTGATATACTCTCATGTCTTAGAGGTCATTTTGTGCCATTTTATCTATCGTTTGTACTAGGCGTTGTTTTCTTTGAAATATATCAGACGTGAAACACTCTTTTGAGTGTTTTTATCAAACAGAAAACTTGGTTACCATTACCTACGAGCTACAGAACCACATGTGTAACGGTGAATTGCAGTGGTACGTTTCTGGATAGATCGCCAACGAATTGAGCGGTTGGGAAGGTGGCCATGCTAATTCTTTTTGCGCATATTCAAGATATCAGCCTAGCACCTCTGATCGGCAGTGAGAATTTTTTTAGTCCGATCGTGGATTAGATTTACGGCACGTGTCTATCTATATGTAGGCATTCACTCATGGAACCGCTTTATTATAGTTTTAGGGGGAGCAATTGTAAATAATTTTTTTCATCTCAGGTCTAACTATGACGCATGGACAGTCATTTACGATTTTTTTTCTGCTACGACAGCCCAAGTACGACGATTAATTGTGTCTTCAACGATCTGGCAAGCTGGAGCCAGAAGAGGCAGAGCTGTGACCTGTGAGACACTGAGACGAGCTGAGGTAGGAGCAGGGATTTTAATTTTAATAAGCACTGCACTATCTTATCCCTTTAGCTTTTGTATAACATTTATAGTTGGCCATGTGTGTATCCATATACTCTCTCATTTTAAATAGTAAGTCGTTCTAGTTTTCTTAAGTACATGTTTCTTCTACAAATTGTAAATCATTTTGGTTTTTCTAGGTTCGTACTTGTATGATTTGAAATAAAGGAAGTAACTTTTGTTACAGGCCTAAATATACATTATATCTAGATATATAGTAAAAACTATATTTTAAAAAATTTAGAACAACTATAATTTGAAATGGAGGGAATAGTATATATACATGTTGTCCAGAGGCATACATATAGTGTATGTAAATGAATGAAAGCACTTCTTAACCCATACTCTATTGTATCCTCCCTCTAGTAGATAATGGGTTGCTCTCTTCTGTCTTGTGTGTATCGGGGGAAAAGATCCGTCCACTCAGGCAAGGGGCACAAAACATCGTCAGCATATCTGGTGGGAATCACTCTGCATCACTTAACTAATCTTTGCGATGATGTGATCACATACAAAAGACGTACATTTCTCGGCTTACTTGACCCAGTTGTGCTCTCACACTCGCACCTCGCAAGTTGTTCGGAGTCATATATGTGTTATCGCTGTCAACTCTATTTGCAACTCATTTGTTGGAGGCCGCTTAGACACTCGTGTGCGATTAGCTTTTTGCAGGGGCTACTTTGATACAATAACTAGAAGATCACCTTGTGCGTTGCTGCCGGACTTAGGAATAATATTGTTGCATCAAAACATCTATGAGATATGTTTTTTTTCGGCGAAAGAAGAATTATATTAGATAATAGCTGGGTACATCAACACGTTACAAGCACTCTGGATTACATAAATATTCAGAAACTGATTTTCATCTAAATTGTACCATCGCTGTGAATAGCTCCAGATCTCAAAATCAAACCTGTACGACGCTTTATAGTATGGATGACCGTACAGGTAAATACTCGGCAAAAGGACTGAGAACATATGTCTAACGAACGATGGCCAACATTCATGTAGACGGAGTTTAAAAACTTCTTCTTTCTGATGTCTTCCTTCTTCTTGTTTCTGCCATTGAAGAATGAGGAAGACCGATCTGAAACTTATTCTCTCTTGTCCTTCATTGTGGCTAGATCTAACCACGATAAAACGGAGAAGAGACCGGAGAAAATTATTCTATGGCGGCGACTCCATCTCCGCCTTGATGTCACCGTCCGGAAATAAAAGTCTCCATATCATGGTGAGGATGCTGATGCCATAGTTGTCGCCGTCATCTTTAACAGAGCCGCCTTGGAGAAAATGATTCCACACTTCTCTCTCGTCGTCGCCAAAGAGGAGGAGGAGATAAATCTCCAAAATCAAGTAACTTGGCATGGAGAGACATAAAAAAATTATTAAGAATGATGGATCCCCACTCCCTCCGGTCTCCAGCGATATGCTGGAGGGGGAGGGAGGAGGACCAGCGGTGGTGGAGGTGAAAACTGAAAAAAATAATGAAAGAATTAAATTAAACACTTACTGAATCTTGGATAGAATTATAGATCGAAGAATGCGATGAAAAAAAACAGTATCACATGGATGCCTTGTATTTATGTTGATACGTTAAAATAGTAATTGTACTTAGTAGAAGATGATACCGCACTTATTAGGAATTGATGTGGTATTTAGTGAGGTATGAAATAGACACATGAATAGCTTGCATGCATAGATGCGAAGTTGGTGAGGTTTGCTTTTTTAAGAGCATCTCCGGTAGTAGGAGAAAATCTCAATGCCAAAACTAGTTATTGGGGGAGCTATGATTTTATTTTGAGAGTTTTAAAAGGCTTCATCTCCAACAGAATGAGAAAATCTCACCCCAATATCTCCTTAGACATGTGGAGCCAATTTGTCATTCACACCCTTTCTTATATTTTTTTCTCTCCCCACCAGCCCTTACGTTCCCCGTGACCTCCGACTCTTCGAGTGCCGCATCGGCGCATCCTCTTCCGCCGCCGCTCCTCTTCCTCCACCGTCCTCCTCCGTCATCACTCCCTCCCTTCCTACGCTCCTCCCTCCCATACTGCTCCTCCTCGGCCACCTCTCCTCCCCCGCCGCCAGCTCGTTTTGTTGGGCACGTCGCCAAGCCGCGCCACATCCTCTTCTGCCGCCGCTGCTCTTCCTCCGCCACCCTCCGCCTTCGAGATCGTCGGTGACTTGGAAGACGCCAGGTGCGTGCTACCACTCGTATTGGGAGGGAGTCTAGGTCCCTCATCTTCGAGGGATTGGAGGATGGATTTTGAGGAACTGACTAAGAAAAAAAAACTCTCATTGGGGCTAGATTGGGGTACTGCTGAAGCTCTCAAATCCCTGAAATTACAATTTTTTTTTCTCATTGTGTTGGAAATTGGGGAACATACTGTTGGAGGTGCTCTAAGAGATGTGGACTAAAGAGCTAGAATAAACCACCTTAATTTTTTTAAAGAACAGAATAAATAAATTAAAACAACAGGCAATAAAAAGTTGTTTTCTTCTTCCATTCCCTCGGCCAAGCACAACCACCCCTGGCCGGCCGGCCCCCGTGACTATCTAGCTGTCCATGCATGGAAAATGGCGAGCTAGCCGAACGTTCTATTCTAACAAGTTGTCCGGTGCCGTTTCTGAGTGCACAAGATATACACATACATACACGTAGATGTGGGCATCATTCGAGAAGGTAGCTTGACTTTGTCGAGTGTGCACAAAGCACTCGAAAACGACGTGGTGGTATAATCAGAGCCGCGAGAGCTGAGGTTGCCTGCTTTATTTGCGATGTCTAATCCGCCCTCATCTTCTACGTTCGTACTAATATCTGATCTGTCGTCGGAGAGGATGGCGTATTGGCGTAGCACACTCCACTCGCTGGTCAGAGCAAGGCAGATAGAGACTAATCAAAGCTCCAGCTAATTGATGTGGACATACGAAATTCGTCCCAGACTAGCTAGAGGACTTAATTCCGGCGCCCTGCTGGCCCGTATCTAGCTGGGCTGCTGGCTGCTGCTCCCGTCCCGTATCAGACAAGTTGACGTCGCGTTCTCACGTGCTGCCGTTGCACGCTGCCACGCCGTCCCGTACGTGTGTGTACATGTACGTACGTGCCACCTGCCACCCCACCCCACCCCGGCCGCCCGGCGCGCGGCTCGATCGGCTATATAGCATAGCAACATCTACAGCCGCCGTGCCGCAACACACAACAGCCACGCCCGCACCGCAGCTTCTCTAATTAATTAGCTATAGCTAGCTAGCTGCCTCTTAGCCAGAGAGCCATGGCCGACACCGTAGACGTCGCCACGCCGACGGCGGAGTCCGGCAAGCAGGCGCCGTCCCCTCCGCCGCCGCCGGCGCGCAGAAGCAGCTTCTTCTCCGGCGGCGACCTGGCGCTGAGGGCGCTCCTGTTCGCGGTGACGCTCGCGGGGCTCGTCGTGCTGGTCACCGCCAAGCAGACGGTGAGCGTCCCGGTCCCGCAGATCCCGGGGCTCCTCCTCTCCCGCCCCGCCAAGTTCAACTACTCGCCGGCGCTCATGTGAGTAGCGAACGTTTGTGGTTTTTGTCATCACGGGCGGCGACAAGGAGCATGGTCTCTGACGACGACTCTTTGCGTGCATGCATGTGGCCATGTGCTGGCTGGCTCTGGTAGATATCTGCTGGTGGCGCTGTGCGTGACGTGCTTCTACAGCCTGCTGACGGCCCTCGCCTCGCTTAAGCTCATCTCCGGCTCCTCTCCCACAAAGACTCTCTTCCTCCTTGTTCTGCTCGATGTGGTGAGCAGTACTGAGCACCTTATATTTATATTTATTACAAATAACAAACTTGAACAGTATATTTCCTTCTTCTTTATTTGTACTAGAGGTGTTTTACACTACTGATGATTTTTAATAAGATATTTAACTAGTGTTCTTTTTTTCCGTCCGCTTAATTTAATTGACGTATATATAATAACCTTTGGGCAACTACTACTGTCTTTTTTCAATTTAAAAATGGCCGTGCCACGCTTAATTTAGCATTTCACGTTAAATTAAGTTCTGATCACCTAAACATTATTTCGATAAAAAATTCTTTTCATGAAAACATAATAGTGATATCATGATTCCTCTCTCTCTATATATATATATATATATATAGGGAGAGTATACTCTATAACTAGCTACAAAATAAGTTATTTTGTAGCCACCTCTATTTACGATAATTTTATATACTAATTTACGACAATGTCAGTATATATTTACGATAGTTGAATTACTATAGTACATGGGGATATTTACCATAATGTTATAGTAAATCACATAGTAAGGAGTTACTATAATCTCGTAAATTAGCATAACAATTATCGTAACTCAAAGTGGCTACAGAATAAGTTATTTTGTATCCAGTTGTAGGGTAATAGTTATATATATATATATATAATCTTTCCTAAAAACTATGAATAATTCTTTTCAAAAAAAAAATGTTTCGATAAAATAAATACTATGAATATACTATGCTTGCTGGGGAATAAGAAGATAGTTGTTTTCTCTATGATAAAAGCAACAACTGGTATTTAGGTTAAGTGAATATAATTCACGCAGAGTTTTTAACCCGTCTATAGTATAGGCATATCTTATTATTTATACTTACTACTAGAGAAGTATTTAGTTGTCCCAACATTTGAGGTCACACTCTCGGTCCATCTTTGAAAACTCTCAAGAAGATAGAGTACGTACTATTCGGCTACGAAAAGGAAGGAAATGTATTTATTTCTAACATCCGTCCATTTGGTGCATCTCTCTGTATCTCCTTGTGCGCTCATGCATATGGCGGCAGTTATACGCGGCTATCATGGCTTCAGCGACGGGCTCAGCGGGTGCTGTAGCGTGGATCGGGCTCAAGGGCAACACGCACACCAACTGGAGCAAGATCTGCAACATCTACGGCAACTTCTGCCGTCACATCGGCAGCTCCGTCTTCCTGGGCCTCATCGCCTCCATCATCCTCGTCCTTCTCACCATCCTCAACGCCCACTCCTTGTACCGCCGCACTCGATAGCTAAGCTACCTCTGATTACACACATCTCGATCGCCGGCTCATGGTGTGACATCTGTGTATTCTGTACTGCACTATATGTTTGTGTGTTTGTGCTGTTATATTTCACTCTTATAGGTGTGTTTTTTTCTTCGACCATCGTTAGTTGTTGCTGTATATGTCATTATATTCTAGTTGGTTCATCATCTGTTGTTTGTGCAACAAACATTTCATTATTAGCTGGTTCACGAATTTTTGGCGGCCTTAATAATCCGATTATTACATATACGCAATACCGTTACACAACCATGCATGCATGGAATCGGATCAAGCCTATACAAAGTTGGCACTTCGCCCCCAACCGAGGGTGTTACGGCGTTGACTTCCATGCATTTTGTCCTCCCGTAGGGCTTGTTTGTTGGATTGGGATGGATTTGTGTGCAGTCAAACAAAGTCTTAATAATGTAACGAACTGTACGTAGTATTAACATCATTTTTAAAAGGAAAAAGTCCATATTATCTTTCCCCACTTTCCCGAAAGTCCGTTTTTTCTCTCTGAACTTTAAAACCGGGCAAAACACTCTCTCACCTTTTAAAACCGTTCATCTTACCTCACTGGCTTTGTTATAAGCAGTTTTGAAGGCGGTTTTATCTTTTTCTTTTTTATTTATTTTGGCTAAATCTTTAAAAAATCATAGTAAATCATAGAAAAATCATTAAATGAAAAATCCAATTTTATTGGACTCCACATAAGTATATCTACATAGTGAACATACAATATGGTATGCTTTAGTATAAAGTTTTTGCTGTGGCCTTGGATTTATGCTTTTATGTAATTAATTGGAATAATTCATAGCTGCAGTTTCTATGGTCCAATTGTGATGAAATTTTTATGGTGGCCTAATTATTGTATGATTGAATTATAGTAAAAATTTAATACTCATTCGATCATGTATAGCTTAGTTATAGATTTATTTATATTTAACAAGCATAAACCTAAATAAAATCTATAACTAAGTTATATATGATCCAATGAGTATGAAATTTTTACTATGATTTAAGCATACAATAATTAGCCCACCATAAAAATTTCACCATAATTGGACCATAGAAACTGCAGCTATGAATTATTTTATTTTATTACAAAAAAACATAAATCTAAAGCCACAGCAAAAACTTTGTACTAAAGCATAACATATTATATGTTTACTGTGTAGATCTACTCATGTGAAGTTCAATAAAATTAGATTTTCCATTTTATGATTTTTCTGTGATTTACTATGATTTTTCAAAGATTTAGCCGAAATAAATAAAAAAGAAAAAGACAAAACCGCCTTGAAAACCGCTTATAACAGGGCCAGAGAGGTAAGATGAACGGTTTTTAAAGTTGAGAGGGGTGTTTTGCCCAGTTTTAGAGTTTGGAAAGAAAAAGCGGACTTTCACGAAAGTTGAGGAGGTAATGTGGATTTTTTCCTTTTTAGAACCTAGTTGTAGCAAGTACTAATAAATAATAATCAATCAGAACCTGCTGGTTCGTGGGCTCGCACGTGTGCTTGGGCCACGGTGAGGGGTTGAGGGAGTGAGAGAGAGGAAGGCCTGGTTTGAGCCCGTGAATCATCTTCCCTTTTCCTTTCTTTTTTCTTTTCTATTATCTTCCTCTCATCTTCCCACAAACATACACGCGTACATATAAACATAAATATGGGCTTTATATGAAACAAAGCTCAAGAAACACAAAAACAACATGGAGAACACTATGTACGTGTTTGACAACTATATAGAAAAAAAAGGTATGTCAATCAGTTGTGCGAGTTGATAGAGAAAATTAAGATGAGAATTTAACTTCTAGTCCTAATTCCTTATTTGGTTCATGGAGGGAAGTAAGGGAGAGACAGACTTGAAAAATAAATTCATATGATCATATCCTCGGTGCCAAGAAAAGACGGAGGAGGTTTGAGTGAAAAATTATAACACAAGTCATGATTAAGGGTGATGTATTCATTTTTTAATTAAAACACAATTTATATTCTTTCTAAAAAAACCCTCTAAATTTCTCCTCTTCCCACTAAAACTCCTAATTTCACAAACCAAACACAAGATTCATAAGGGTATGCTTGGTTTGCGATCAAAATTTGTTATGCCAAAGATTTGACAAGCAAAAACTAGACAAAAAAAAGTTTACCATAGATTTGGCAAGTTAAATGTGAGAAGTTGGTAAATTCTGGTAATAGACCAAATAACAACCAAAATCATGACTTGCTAAATCTTTGGCTTGGCATATTTTGAAAGCCAACCATCCTAAATTCCTAATTCCAAACTCCTGTTGACTCGTTTCAGTTACTCCAACTAAGGGGCTCCTCCAAAATGGCTTTAACTTCTCTATTTTTTCACTAAAAATAATTGCTCTTACAAAACATTTGGTCGATCTTGTTTGGAGAAGCTAAAACTGGAGAAGAGCCCTACGAGACATGCCCTGAAAGTGTTCATATTTTGCTTGCTAGTCATCGTGACACTTATCGGCCGGTGACGGCGAGGCACTATAGCAGCAAGCTGTCAGCACCCCACCTGCTGACCCTGATTCGGCAACCAGTTCGACAACAGAGCAGGTCGACTTGGATGGGCCGGCCCTCCAGCCACGGCCCAGGACGGTGAACTCACGTTTCTACGGCCAAGACTGGGTGAACAAGTGATCGGTTATGAGTTGCGTGTGCGTGTGTGCTTCTGGATATATAAGCTAGAACCTTCTTGTGGAAGGGGTATGGATTATTGTAAAGAACCATTCGTTCCCCAATACTACTAAGAACTCGTCCGTCTAACCCCTGTTGTGCTTCGCCTGCCTCCGATTCCAAATCTCTCCATTCCCTTCCTCTGCTGCTAACAATTTGGTACCAGAGCCAACGGATTCCTCAGCCTATCCACCAAATCCACCCGCAAATTCCCTCCCATCCCACCCGTTGTGCTGGAGCCGCACCTGATCGATCACGATCATTTCACTCGGTTCCGCAAGCAACTAGGAGCCATGGATCCCACCTTCCAGCTTATCCTCGACGAGATTAAGTCGGTGAAGGCGGCGGTGAACGGGGTCGACTCCCGTGTTGGCGCAGTGGAGGTGTCTCTGGGCAGTCAGATCTCCGCCATGGACCGCTCGATCTCCGACCGGTTCGGGCGGGTGGAGGATGCCGTCCAAGTGTTCGACGAATGGCGCCTCTCCATCGACAAGTCTGTGCAAGAGCTTCACGACGAGATCGGCACGCTGCGCCAGCAGGAAGGCACGATCGAGAAGATGCGCGAGGAGATGACGGTGTTGCGCAAGTCTGTCAGCCGTGCGGTGCTCGACGCCGCGCCGGCTACTCCAGCGGGGATCCTAGCGCAACCCATGGTGACCGCGCCCACGTCCTCCGCTAGACATCGCCCTGATGTTGGGCCCCGCGTTGACACACATCACCGGGAGTCCGAGTCCATGACTCAGCTCCCGGTCAAGGGTACGCTTGGTCCTACAATCCCTCCAGTTCCCAAGCCTTTTCATCCTATACATCGTTCTCTGTCAAACCTTGAATTACTCACTGATGAAATCTTCTTTGGTGATGTTGTCGAGGGGTTGCACGGTTGGCACTCTCAATTGGGCAAGCGATATCCCAGCAACAAGCTGCCCAAGTTCGACTTCCCGGTGTTTTCTGGAGAGAACCCAAAGCTTTGGCTCAGCAATTGCGAAGATTATTTTGACATGTACTCGGTGGAGCCTCATCTCTGGATCAAGGCATCCACCATGAACCTTTCTGGGGCCGCAGCAAGATGGGTGCAGTCTCTGGACCATCGTGGGCATCGCCTGTCATGGGCGCAATTCAGCAAGCTGGTGATGGATCGCTTCGGCAAAAAGTCAGTATGAAGCCTTGATTCGGAAGCTCTTTCGGATCAAGTAGTCATCAACTGTGCAAGAATATATTGACAAGTTTGCTGAGCTGGTGGATTAGTTGTTGGCGTACACTCGTAACATTGATCCAGTTTTCTTTGCTATGAGGTTTATGGATGGGCTTCGTGATGACATTCGCAGTGCGGTGCATATGCAGCGTCCAAGTTCTTTTGATGAAACTTGCATGTTGGCGCTATTACAGGAAGAACTGGTTGACTCTGCTCGGTGCAGGGAGGGCAGGCGCCCGGACAGCTTTACTTCAAACAAGTTTACTGGCATCCACAACACTGTAGCATAGGCTTCCCTCACAATGGAGAAATCTGACAAAGGTGACAAGGCTGTACCGGCTACAGGTCCCGAGAGGCGTGGCTGTGGTGTTGAGGACTGGCTGAACACCCTTCGCAATTATTGCCGTGCACGGGGTCTGTGTATCCACTGTGGGGAGAAATGGTCCCGGGATCATCGCTGCTATGAGAATATTCAGCTTCATGTTCTCCAAGAATTTTGGGATATATGCCATAATGAAGAGTGTTTTGATGATGATGATCAAGATACTAGTCCCCGTTGTGTCCTCCTACACCACGTGGTTCAATGGCTAATCAGTATCATACACCGAGCCTCTCAAAAGGCGCCACAAGAACCTACCAAATGGCGAGAAGTTCCGACACGAGCAATCTACTAGAGTTAGAATTCGGCGCTCCGCCGGGGAACCACAACCACCCCTCACAACAAGCTCACCAGAGCCAGCCACGAACAATCACCGACACGTGTCGGACCTCCACTGCTGCTCCAAGCCGTCTAGGTGGCGGCAACCACAAAAAGAAACAAGAATCCCACAGCAAAAGAACACCCAAGTGCCAACTAGATGCAAACTCATAAGCAAATACACTTGAGATCACTCAATCTCGCTTTGATTAGGCAAATAAGCAAGAGAGATGAGTGGGAGGGGATGTGCTCAGCTCAAAGGAGTGCTAGAATTATCAACAAGCCAAGAGATACCCCGAAGAGCCGGCCAACGAGTATTTATAAACGTACCCCTTCGAATAGAGCCGTTAGGCACTTGATTCTGCTGCAGTCGTGCTGACCAGACGCGCTGGTCGCACACTACCCACGCGCGAAGCTCGACCGGACGCGCTGGTCCCGTAACCGACCGGACACGCTGGTCAAGCCTGAGCAACGCTCTAACGAGTCAGCGACCGGACGCGCTGCTAGATGAACCGGACGCCACAGTGCCAGCGTCCGTTTTGAGTCCAGTAAGCACCCACCACGACCGGACGCGTCCGGTCGATCGTGACCGGATGCGCCACCGCGTCCGATCAGAAGACCGAGACACGCGCAAACACAGAGCACTGACCGGACGCGTCCGGTCAAACAGAGACCGCGTTCGGTTCAGCGTCCGGTCACCTCTGTGACCTCCGTTCGCCTCTGTTTGATTCACCCTTTCACATATGAGCTAGACTAAGTATGTGTGTCACCTTAGCACATGTTTTAGCTCATGAAACAACATGTGATAACGCCTCCAAATGTCAACATTGACGTAAAGAAAAATAGACGTTTCAATTCCTCGAAAATGCCTGAATCCCGCCTCGCAAGCTCGGCGGGAGGGAGAGAGGACCCCAAACCCTCTCTACCGCTCAAACTCCAACGCCATCGCAAATGTGCTAACACCACCAAGTGATCACGTCATGTGTGAGTGTGTTAGCATTTTCATAATCATTTTTTGAGACGTTATTAGTTCTATCAAATGCATATGATTATGAAATGCACACCTAGAGGCACTTAGGAGTTCAATAGCCGCGTCATTCCCCTCTTTATAGTACGGCTATCTATCCTATAATATAACTACACCCACTAGGTGTCTTGGTTACTAAAACACAACCCTTAAGCATATACTTTTGCCTTGATCACGTAGGATTGCGTCCAAATCCAAGTGTGGCTATCATGATCACCATGCCCATCTTACCACCAACCTTGGAATGTACTAATCCTCATATGCTGTATACAACTTAGGCATAGGATTAGTACTTAGGCATTATCACTAATTACCAACACCAAACATAGAGCTTTCAAAGACGCAACGGAAGCTCAGGCTTGCTTAGTTGTGTCTCTTGCTGCACTTAATGGGAGCGACACAGTACTATTTAGTTTCAGGGCTCAGTACAAGGTGTCTCGGCCAAGATTCTGCTGGATTCGGGGAGTTCGCATACCTTTGTGAGTACTGAATTCAGTTCCAAGCTCTCAGGGTAGTCGCCACTACACAAACCACTTGATGTGAAGATCGCGGATGGAAAAATTCTGCACTGTACTCACCAGTTTCAGCAGCTGGAATGGTCTGTACAGGGATGTTCTTTCAGTATCGATGCTAAGATTCTTCCATTGGCTCATTATGATCTCATTGTGGGTATGGACTGGTTGATGCAGCATAGTCCGATGCAAGTTGATTGGGCGCATAAATGGTTGGTCATTCCGTTTGAGGGGCAGTCCAAGTTGCTCCAGGGGGACTTGACATCTCTTCCTCCAGGATCAGTGATTCAAGTCACAGCCATGACAGCTGACAGTACAGAACCTTCTTCTACCATTCCGGCTATTGCACAGTTACTCTAAGAATTTCAGTTGGTGTTTGCGCCTCCACATGGGTACCCCCTGAGCGAGTTTTTGCTCATGAGATTCAGTTGGTGGCCGGTGTAGCCCTGGTCAATGTGCGGCCCTACCGTTATCCGCCGGCGGTCAAGGATGAAATTGAGCCCCAGATTACTGAAATGCTCAATTCTGGGACTGTGCAGCCAAGCCAGAGCCCCTTTTCTTCTTCAGTGCTCCTGGTCAAGAAGAAGGATGGCACATACAGGTTTTGTGTCGATTTTCGTCAATTGAATGCCATTACAGTCAAAGCAAAGTACCCTATGCCCGTCATTGAAGAATTGCTCGATGAACTTCATGGTGCATCTTGGTTCTCTTGCTTGGATTTGACAGCGGGGTATCACCAGATACGCCTGAAGCAGGGTGAAGAGCCCAAAACTGCGTTCCAGACACACACAGGCCACAATGAGTTTCGTGTTATGGCATTTGGCTTGACAGGAGCTCCCGCCACATTCCTCAAGGCGATGAACATCACATTGGGGCCATTATTGCGCAAGTGTGTACTCATTTTTTTACGATATCCTGATTTTCAGTCGTACCTTAGAGGAGCACGTGAAACATGTGCGACTGGTCCTGCAGCTGCTCCAACGTGACCAATGGCAAGTCAAGTTGTCCAAGTGCGTCTTTGCTCAGCGCAAGCTATGTTATCTGGGGCATGTCATTTCCGACCAGGGGGTCGCCACTGATCCTGAGAAAGTCCAGGCTGTGCTGAATTGGCCAGCACCGACATCTGTTAAGGAGTTGCGCAGTTTTTTGGGACTGGCCGGCTACTACCGTCGCTTTGTGCGCCATTTTGGTATGATTTCCAGACCTCTCACTGATCTTCTTAAGAAAGGTGCAATGTTCTTGTGGACCTCCGTTCAGGAACAATCCTTTTCTGCTCTCAAGACTGCTCTGACCTCCGCCCCGGTACTAGCGCTGCCCGATTTCTCCAAACCCTTCGTAATTGAAACATACACCAATGGCACGAGAATTGGGGCTGTACTGATGCAGCAAGGCCATCCATTAGCATTTCTGAGCAAGTCATTGAGTGCTCGTTTGCAGGGACTCTCTACATACGAAAAAGAGTATTTTGCAATCTTGTTGGCTGTTGAGCAGTGGCGCAGTTATTTGCAATTGGCTGAGTTTCAAATTCTGACTGACCATAGGAGCCTTGTGCAGTTGGAGGAGCAGCATCTTCATACTCCGTGGCAACAAAAAGTCTTCACTCGGTTGTTGGGGCTGCAGTACAGGATTGTCTATCGCAAAGGCGCTGATAATGGATCAGCAGATGCTTTGTCACGAGCCCCGGTAGTGCAGTGTGCTGCCTTGACAGTTTGCCACCACAATGGGTGTCCGAGGTCCAACATTCTTTATGAGGTGGATTCGGCTGCACAAACCTTGTTGGCTAAGCTCTGAATGGATTCCGCTGGTTCTCCTCCGTATACATTGCGCGATGGTCTGATTCGGTATAAGGGGCGCCTGTGGATTGGAAATGATGCTGAACTTCACAAGCGCCTGCTCACTGCGATGCATTCCAGCGCGGTAGGCGGTCACAGTGGCATTCCAGTCACCTACCGTCGTGCCAAAAAGCATTTTGCCTGGACAGGTATGAAGGCTGCAATTCAAACTTTTGTCTCTGAATGTTTGGTGTGCCAGCAGGCCAAGCCGGATCAGAGTAAGTTGCCTGGGCTTCTACAGCCACTGCCGGTGTTGGAGCGTGCCTGGAAGGTGGTGTCCTTGGATTTCATTGAGGGCTTACCATTGTAGGAGGGACGTAACTATATTCTGGTGGTAGTGGACCTCTTCACAAAGTATGCATACTTTTTGAGCCTTCGTCATCCTTTCACTGCTGCTACTGTGGCCAAGCTCTTCATATCTTAGGTCTATCGGCTTCATGGGATGCCCACAGCTCTGGTTTCTGACCGTGACAAGATTTTCACCAGCGCATTGTGGCGTGAGTTGTTCAAGTTAGCTAAAGTGGAGCTTCACATGAGCGCTGCTTACCATCCCCAATCCGATGGCCAGACCGAGCGTGTCAATCAATGCTTGGAAACCTTCTTGCGCTGCTTTGTTTATGCTAGTCCTCGACAGTGGCATCAATGGCTGGACTTGGTAGAGTTTTGGTACAATACCAGATGGCATTCGGCCCTGAGCTCGAGCTCACCGGCTACGGCTGCGAGGACCACTTCCTCGAGCAGGACACCACCGCCCACGCGTACGTCACCGCCTAGTAGCTTCTGTCTCTACTAGTCTCGGCCGGCCCAGCCCGGCTCCCATGGCTCATATGAAATTCATTCAGTAGATTACCGTGTTGCACGAGATTAAGTATCCCGCACTACATTACAATGGCCACGTTCTCGTGTGGTGGTGCCTTAATCATTTCAGAGTGGAATGGTTCCGACTTCTCCAATTGAGGTTAGTTGGTCTTCCAATATTCAAATGTTATTCTGTAATGCTTTAGTAGGTGGATTTTTGTTACCGTATCTGAAAGCAACTCAAGCTTTCTTCCAGTTAGAGCATTTAGTATGGGCTCAACAATGTAAACCAGTCACCAGTGTATGATGATTAAGCTTTGATAGATAATGCCTGTTAGCTCATCCCATAATCATATATACAATATGAACTAATGTGCTTTTAGAAGAATCTCACGGTAGAGCCCAACTGGTTAATCTTAAATTAGACTAAGGTATGGGCCAATTCTTGGAGCGTTTATTGATGTCCTTAATGATTAAACATGCTTGGGCTTTGGAATTTATAATACTATGTATAAATTTTCTAGCATCCTGGTCCTGGGTTTATTTTGTAAAGTTTCTTCCTGCTGATATCATAACTATTGACTATTGTTGACAATCTATTAGTTGGGTACAGCATTACTGGGTCTTACAGCACTAGTATGGCGGCTACTAATTCTTTAGATAATCCAAGGTTTATACTTCATATAAGAGTTTGAACTTCTCCTCGGAATAAATAGTGGATCTTTCTTTTAAAGGAAGAAGGACAGGAACAGCCAAGCTACGTTTTGGAATCTCTTTATATCAAATGAGAAAAATAACCTATATTTCACCATCTTTTTTGCTTCCCCTTAGTCCATATTACTAATTAACAGTGGCATAGTCAGTGGTTGCAAGTTCTATTTTGCAGAAATAAATGCTCCTTCCTTACAGAAATCCAAGTCAACTTCTTTCAGAGATAAGTAAAGAAATAGGATTAGCAAAGTCAAATAGGATTACTTAACTTAATAGAATCAAGCAGCCCGGGCCGGGGCTCGCTTTTTGGGAAGCCCATTCCCACCGCGCTCACGGCCCGGCTGGCCTGCCTGCGGTAGTGGGAATTCTCCCATTCCCTGGTCAAAAAAGGGTTGGTTGGATGCGGGATCTACTCCACGAGGAGCGGTACAGACGTAGATGATATCATCACGACCTCTCTTTGCGTACCGCTAGGGATGCTTAACGCCACTTCGCCAACTGGCATTACCTGCGCTTTCGTGTCTCTCAGTGTGGTCAGCACGGGGTGTTTTCAAGCTGCGAGGCTTACACCCATTCACATTAATTCATCCAAAGTTCCTTACCCTTATGCACGAATTTAGGAATAAGCCATCTTCCTATCAAGGTTAAGGAGTCAACTGAGCATCTCAGTGCGGGATTATATACCCGGATCAAATCAGAGTTCACGCCGCCCGCCTTGAACAAATAGAATAGGAGGCGTGGGCCACAGGTCGCACGTAAGCCATCGGGTCGCACGACAGTAGAACTCCCAACATAAAGATGCACACTCCTCCATGTGAAATAGAAAGATTCATCTTCACTTTTTTGTAGTAGTCGTGACCAACAGCCATTAACAGTCGGCTCGTTGGTAAGGCGAGAGCTTCAAGCCCGATTTTCAGGTGGCACACCCCCCCAAACAAGCACCACTCGACGAGGGGGGGAGCTATAGGCCCAAAACCTTCGACCCTTCTTTCTATATGGGGGTGCCTGGGGCACCTCATCTTGTCATTTTGTTGCTCATTCCCCTTAGGCCGAAGTGTTTGGCCTTTACTTCGGAGCGCCCGCTCACGCTTCGCTGACCTATCGCGTGGTAAAGAGAAGAGAGTACGAAAGAATGGTAAACAGAGCAGACCGTAGAAAGATTCTAAATATGACAAGTCCCCCATGGATTCGATAATAAGGAAATGAAGAACGGGAATGAAACGAAATAAAGCATTTCTAGCGGATGAGCTTCTCCCAAATTTGTCTGGTAATACTTTTTGCTCTGTCCATGGAGCATATGAATTTCCTTGAATGTAGATAGACCAAAAAAGGGAATAAAGAGATAGGAATATAAATTATAGTACCATTGGAAGAAGAGGCACCAGTGGGAACATATCTACTGACGAACCCTTTCAATAGTATGGGTGCTGCCGTGCCACGGGGCACGACCATGGAAGTAATTGAAAAAGAAGAAGTTCTGTAGTTGGACTATCTGCTCTATCCGTTCGATTTGAGCTTCTCCAGAGAAGATGAGACGCTAAAAATGAAAGTGTTTGCAATGCATACCGAAAAGAGTACCTATGTTGCCGACCATTAATGACTAGTTCGAAGACCAGGAGCAGGGGCACGTGCCAAAAAAGATTTGTTACTTTCCCTATGGTTTTTGAACGTTTTCAATAAAACCTTCTCGTAGAAGTATTTTCACAAAGTTTTCGGTAATATAATATTAGTAGATGCTATTCGAACCCTTCCTTTTATTAAGATTAGAATTCTTATTAATATTATTATATAATTATTTTATTTTTCATGTATATGCGTCAGACACAATCTACTAATTGATCTATATTCTGGTACCCTACTATATCATAGTCTCTACTACTAGTATTTATAATACCTCAGGAGCTCATGAGACTCTTTTAGTAAAATTCATAAGTCTCAATTTCTGAGCGATCGCACCTTGAGTTCCTTTTGGATTTCATTTCCTTCTTGATCAATGACAATCGTCATCATATCGTATTATCATACCGTTGTCACGTTTTAGTTCTTTACATGTACGTACAATTACAGCTCGTCTTACTTCTGTCTGATCTTTCTAGAGGCATTTTGGGCACTGCTTCTTTGATTACAGCAACAATAACGTCACCAATATGAGCATATCAGTGGCTTATGTTACAATGAGAGAGACAGGAGCGGAGAGAAAGAGATAACCAAAAAGAGTGAGAGACCACCCCCTCTCCACCTTCTCCCTCTCTCTCTCTTTTATAGGTAAGGTGGGAGGGAGGTTTTCATTCCCCCTAGTGGGGCTTGTTAAGGTACACATCACGAGGTTTCGGCCACCATGCACCGTTAAAATTAAAAGGAAAAAGTACGTATTACTTTCTCCAAGTTTGGCCTATGTCGAAATAATCCCCAAACTAGCATTTGGTTCAATTTACTCCTCCAACTATTTAAGTTGGTCCAACTAACACCTTAAAGAGATTTTTCTTTTTTTGTTTCTCTATGTACAAATTATATTTGAGTTTCAAATTTTGTGAGGTGATAAAGGACATTGTATTTTGTGTTAGAAAAATGCACTGAATTTTTCGTCATTATGTTTATACGATATTGTATCTATAGTGTTAAATTTCCTAAGCTATCAAAATTGTGGCAAAAAGTTAAGATATATTTTTTTTCTAACATAACTTATGATGTTCTCTGTCATATCACAAAAGTTGATATTAAGACTTAACTAATATGTGAAAAAACAAAAATATCAAATCATGTTACGGGGTAAACTAGACCAACTGAAATAGTTGGAGAGAGTAAATTGAACCAAATGTAAGTTTTGGGAGTAATCTGAACATATGCCAAACTTGAGGGGAGTAATTTTGACTTTTTCCAAAGTAAAACTGCCGATAAATTCACATCACTGCAATCCTCTCTCTTGTGCTTCTGCAAGCTTACTGACATTGCTATTCTGCACCAGCACCACACCGACCGATGCGTGATGCCTTCTACGTCTTCATCCTCTTCGTCTTCCTCCCTCTGCATCATTGGCGCTCTCTCCGTGACGAATAGGAAAAGATGATAATGTTGTACACGATCAAGTGGTGGCGCTCTCTTCTGTGCTGTAGAAGCTGCAGAGCAATGCACCTGTTGGTTAGAGACCGAACATGAGAGAGACAGGAGTGGAGGACGAGGATGGGATTTAAGTAGCATGTATATTTGAAGACAGTGAGGAAAGATGGACTCGAGCTCGGCCACCACTAAGCTCAGAACCTGGTCTGATAAACAATAATGTAATACAGGCAACATGTACACGTTGCATAGTTTGTGCCTGGTAGTGCCTTCTTTTGAGCAGGTGTTCACTTGAATGCACACATTCTGTAAAATGAATGTTTACTTGCACACATTCTGCAATTTTATTTTCAGTTACCTGCATGTTCGCTTGATTTTGATTCTTGCTATGGAAACAAAGAAAATTAGACATAAATGTTTCAATCATATTTGATTTTTTTGGAAAGAAGACGTATGTTATATTTGATTTATGAAATATATTATATTACATTATATATATAATATATGGCTTACCCTGAAAGATTTCATCAATTAGCAACATAATGGTATATAGAAATGATATTTATGATTGATCATGGCTATATACAAGCATTAAACGATTTGTAGACAGCCAAATAGATAGTAGCTGTCTGTGGGTTGTATGAGTTATTTGTTTAGTCGCCTGTGTTGTAAATTCTAATAACTTACAGACAATAGCTGTCTCTCTGTTATACAAGCCTAAGTTATTAGATGCACACGCCACATTCATGTTGTTAGAAAAAATAAAAATAAAAAAATCATTTGGTACCTAGTGGAATGTTATAGGTGATGACAGAAAGGCTAGGAAATACAGGAAAGGTGACATGCATCAAAGAATTTAGGTGGTGGGTGGAAGGCAGACGAGATAGGGTCATAGGGAGAAGAACGGGGCATAGATGTAACGGAACAAACCAATGACTCACTGGGGTGTTTCACTCGAGGGGGTTGGGGCTGGGGAGGAGATTTTGGGGCATCCATAAGCATAGATCCTATTGATGCTTGTCTTTTAATTTTGCCAAAGTGTCAATGACATAGGGTCTATTTGAATCCTATAGGCTAACAACTACTTTCTCTGTCCCAAATTATAAGACATTTTAGCACTTCGAGATTGATAGCATTTATTATGTATCTAAAGATAACATATATCTAGATGCATAGCAAAAGATACGAATCTAGAAAAATCAAAATGTCTTATAATTTGAGATGGAGGGAGTAGTTGCTAAAGTTTAGCTCTTATAAAATCCAAATATGAGAGTTGATAGGTGGGCTAAAGTTTAGCCAAAGCCTCAACTAGTTGTTAGTTCACTAATTCTTCAAACCTAGCTAAATAGGGGTTAAAAGTGCTACAGGTCTCAAAAAAATCACCTCTCTCTTATTCTCTCCTCTCTATCTCTCTCCCTATGTTAGCCCAATATCTAAACAAGTATGAGCTAACAACTAGTTGCTGGCTATTTTTAGCCATAGCTAACTAGTCTTAGTTCGTCCAAACAACTAGCCCTAGGCATAATTGACCGAACTGAACTAGCTGAGACCGAAGTGCCTGAGACTAAAATTTTCGGTCACTAGTTTGGTCTTGAGTCCATACTACCCGAAGTTTTTACAGTTAGTTCGGTTATATGCCTCGGGTAACCGAACTAACACATTTGCATTTTGTTGACATAATGTGTACTTTAGACTATTATTAGTGATGTAATATTTATTTTAGTGGACTAATATCAACCATCACTCTTATCACTTTGTTTAATTTATAAGTTGTATTGTTATATTTTCCTTGAAATAGAAAAATATTGCTAAAATTTTCAACAAATTTTACTATTTATAGTAGCTGTTTTGTCTAATCCGGTTAGTTCGGTCATAACCGAGACCGAATCGAATTAAGTGCCTCATTTCTAAAACTAACAGACCGGTCTCTGTTTTTAGAGAACCGAACTTTTAAAACGACTAAGGAAACAATCGGTTCGACCGAACGCGCAGGCCTACATAGAACCTTGCCCGAGGCGCAAAAGTTTCACGCTTCCTCCCACCTAGATCTATTCGTGGACGGTCGAACCCATCCAAAAACAGCCACACCCGACCATTTCATCAAGTAAAGCGCAGGTTGGGATTTTTTGACTTGCTGCATTTATTGAGTCAAGTCCATGCCGAGAATTTGAAGCCAAAATTGGAGGAAAACCAAAATAACATGGAGAACACTATAGGTGTGTTTGATAATAACTATATAGAAAGGGGTATGGCAATTGTGGGGGGGGAGTTGATAAAGAAAATTAAGATAGAAATTGAACTTTTAGTCTCAATTCCTTGTTTAGTTTGTGGAGGTAAATAAGAGAAATAGGGCTGGTTCGGCTGGTGGAAAAGCCGGCTGGTTTCGGCTGATTCAATAGTGTTCTGTGAGAGAGAATAAGCTGAAACAAGCTGAAACAAGCCGAAACATGACTTGCAGAACAGGGCCATAGTTGAAGAAGAAATTCATATCCTCTGTTTGGTACCGGGGAAAAGGAGAAGAGAGGATTTCAGTAAAAAATTATGGCCCCGTTCGCTTCGCTGAAAAAACAAGCTAAAACACTTTTCGGCTGATTTTTTGTGAGAGGAAAACACTGTTCCGGCTAAAAAGACAAGCCGAAAAAGACGGTTTATAAGCCGGTTGAACAGGTCCTATATGACAAGTCATGATTAACGGTGATGATGCATTTATTTTTCATTAAAAGCATAATTCCTACTCTTTCTGATAAAAGTGATTAGTAAAAGTAATAAGCTATCTAAATTCCTCTTTCTCTTCTACCAAAACTCCTGCTCCCGCAAACCAAACTGAGGGTGTGTTCACTTCGCGAAAAGTAGGTGAAAAGTTACTGTAGCATCTTTCGTTGTTATTTGGCAAAATTTGTCCAATCATTGACTAACTAGGCTTAAAAGATTTGTCCCGACATTTACAGACAAACTATGCAATTAGTTATCTTTTTTTACCTATATTTAATGCTCCATACATGCATCGAAAGATTTGATGAGATGAGTGAAAGATGAAATATTTTGGGTTGGAATGGGAAGTGAACCAGGCCTGAACGAAGATTTATAAATTCCTAACTCCACTGGCGAGGCACTGTGGCAGCTTTGACATATGACGGGTGGATCCCACAGTTCCAGTAGACAGCTGGTAGCCTGGTACCGATTCGCGACGTTCGGAACCGCCTACGCTGCCACGCCGCCGGTGCTTCGGATCTTCGATTCGATGATTCGATCCCCAACAGGCCTACACCTTGCATGAAAACGGTACGGATATTTTACGATCGTATTTGAAATTGAATTTGTTTAGAGGGATTTTAATCTGTTCGTATTTGAGTTCGAATATTTAATATCCGATACCGTATTTGTATCCAAATATTTAAATTACATATTTATGATGTCGATATCCAATCATATTCTATCCGACATTGTTGATATTATCCGTATTCAAATTTGAATATGGACATAAATATAAAAATAAATACAATTTCAGTAATATCCGTCCGTATCCGATTAGTTTTCGTCCCTCCCTACACCTACCTACACCTTGTACACGAAAAAGCCGAAACCAAACCCAATATTCTTCCGCCGCCGCCTTCAATCCTCTCCCCGGCGCGCTGAACGCCGAACCAAACGAGCCTCTCATCTCAGGCCGGCGGTCTCGATTCGGGAAGAGGAGGACGGGAATAGCCGTCGCCCCTGATCTGGGTGGCGGGCGAGATGAGGCTACTGCGGGTCGCCACGTGCAACCTCAACCAGTGGGCGATGGACTTCGACACCAACCTCCGCAACGTCAAGGAGTCCATCGCGCGCGCCAAGGCTGCCGGCGCCGCCATCCGCGTCGGCCCTGAGCTCGAGCTCACCGGCTACGGCTGCGAGGACCACTTCCTCGAGCAGGACACCACCGCCCACGCGTACGTCACCGCCTAGTACCTTCTGTCTCTACTAGTCTCGGCCGGCCCAGCCCGGCTCCCATGGCTCATATGAAATTCATTCAGTAGATTACCGTGTTGCCCGAGATTAAGTATCCCGCACTACATTACAGTGGCCACGTTCTCGTGTGGTGGTGCCTTAATCCTTTTCACAATTTGGGGATTCTGCTAGATGATACTCTGGTAGGATAGAATCAGCTACTTCTACTGCACTCTGGTAGAATTGGTTACGTTTTACTTCACTCTGGTGGAACCAGTTCACTTGGGAGTAATAGGTTACTTCTCTACTCAAGCTTGGTTGAATTAGCTATGTTCTCTAGAAGTTGCACTAATTAACTTAGTCTTTTTTTCTAGGAAAGCTGTCTCTGTCCGCTATGCAAAGAACATGTTAACAAATTGATAAGTAAAAAACTAATTGTATGGCAGGACAACCAAATCACGCATGTCTTTTAAGTTGCATTTTTCTGCATTCAAAGACTTTAAAGTTTAAACCATTCCATTTAGCTTGAAACAACTGCTGAATATGCACTTCTTGTATGGAAGACACTATATTATTCATGTCACGTGTTTTATTATCCGTCTATGTATTATATGCATCTGCTGTTAGTTATACTGTGTATCAATCTGCAGATGGGAGTGCTTAAAGGACATTTTAATTGGGGACTATACGGACAACATATTATGCAGCATAGGAATGCCAGTTATTTTCAATAGTGTGCGTTTTAATTGCCAGGTCTTCTGCCTAAATCGCAAGATAATCATGATCCGACCAAAGATGTCCCTTGCAAATGATGGAAATTATCGGGAATTCCGTTGGTTTTCTGCTTGGACATTTAAAGATGAGATCGTTGACTTTCAGCTCCCCATTGAAGTCTCAGAGGCTATATCCCAGGATACTGTGCCTTTTGGTTATGGATACATGCGGTTTTTAGATGTGTAAGTATGAATGCTACTCAAATTTATTTCTGTGGTTGTAATTTTATCTTCCTGCTTTTCTAGTGAACATGCTAGAGAAAGCTATTTGTTTGTTGCCATGGATTTAAAGTCAGTTGTATCATGTAGGAGTACATGGTATCAAAGAGCTGAATTTAAACTTTTTTCAATCTGAGTTGGATATTGGAATGAAACAAGACATATCTTAGCTTGAAATGTTCTGCAGTTTGACATGAAGGTTTAGTCTATATGCTTCATAACGCAGTGGATTTATATACTCTCGATGTATATTATTGATGATAAAGCACTACTTAACCATTAGTTACTATTTGATCTTTTTTTTTAAAATTCCTTTTGTCCAGGTCTTTGGCTGCTGAAACCTGCGAAGAGCTCTTTACAGCAAACGCTCCTCGGATTGACTTAGCATTGAATGGTGTTGAGGTTTTCATGAATGCAAGTGGAAGCCACCATCAATTAAGGAAGCTCAATCTTCGGATTGATTGCATAAGGAATGCAACTCAAACATGTGGTGGTGTTTACATGTATGCTAATCAGCAGGGATGCGATGGTGGCCGCCTTTATTATGGTATCTCAAAATCTCGTTGTTTGTGCTCTTGTAGATTTGTTTTTTGTTATCTGATTTTCTTTTCTCATCTTCAGTTGTCAACCAATTTATTATTATCTCCAACACGACATTCATGATTTTTTTTATTCTTTTATACCTGACTTGAATGTCTGTTTATCACATCCACATGATATTATCCACTACGCAAACAAAACTGAGGAGCAAAATGCTTTGTCCTCTCCTTTATCATTGGAGGCTGCAATTTTGAAACTGTATGTAGGATACATGGCATGTCAGTTTCGACCTAGTTGTTTTGGGTGGCCCGACAGAGGGGGTGTGATGTTATGAATGGAATTCTTAAAAAAATTCTTCTCACAAATAACTCCTGTGGCTATACCTCATAATTACTGATGGCTGGGGTAGTAGGTTCTTGTCCTTGAATCCATGACGATATTTTACTGGGGACAGAAATTTAATTGTTCTTTTATGAACTGAAGTGCCTTTTGAGATTGCTGTTACAGAAGATGTATTAACTATGTATGCTCTTTTACACTTTAAGGTTTCTGAATGACGTTCCTGATTTGGTCCTTTCTTTCTTAATTCTGCAATTGTGTTCTATATTGATCATACTTATTCAGAGAAATTTTCTGTTTTTTTAAAATGTTCCCACTAGATGGTTGTTGCTGCATTGCGGTAAATGGTGATTTGGTAGCTCAGGGATCTCAATTCTCGTTGAGGGATGTAGAAGTTCTGGATGCTCTGGTAGATCTTGATGCTGTAAGTTCTAATCCTTTAGGTATTTTTTGTATTTGTGTAATCCTGTGAGTGTTTCCTGTTCTTTTTTGTTCTATTTTTAGTTACATGAAAATTATTCTTTGGTTTGTTGCCCAACAAACATTGATAAAATTGTTCGTAGCCAAAAAAAAATGTTGTCCATAGTGTCCATGAGATTGCCAGGAGCTTAGGATTGACAATAAAACTCATAGGATTGCCAGGAGCATTAAAAAAATTGCAACTATCCAAGCAAGTACGAAATTCTCTGGACCCTACCAAAAATTGGTAAGGTGGGTTGTGGCAAAAACAATACATTCAACTACTCCCCGAATTTTCTATATCTACCATATAAAACACCTTTCCCTGTTTTGCATAGAAATAATATTTGTAAGAAATTATTACATTATTATGGGTATAATCAGTTTAGCTGTTAGGCCTTGTATATCCATTCCGTGCTTTTTAATTCTTTGCATCTTTTAGAAACTTCTTATTGAGCGTTTTCCTGTTTGCAGTTCTCCAAAGTCCATATTTATTCCGCTTTACTATATTTCTTAAGCTTTAAGTTTGTGAGCTATGAATTGTGCAAACATGGGTTGTATTCTGCTTTACTATATGCAGTTCTCTAAAGTCCACATTTGTTCCCCTTTACTACAAATTATGAGCTATCTAGTTGTAGTTTTAATGCAAATATGAGTCTTATTCTAGCACAGCTAATCATTCATTTCTGCAATTAGGTATCGAGTTATCGAGCATCTGTTTCTAGTTTCAGAGAGCAAGCAAGCCACAGAAAAAATGTACCTTTTGTGAAGGTACCATATAAGCTTTGCCAATCATTTCAGAGTGGAATGGTTCCGACTTCTCCAGTTGAGGTTAGTTGGTTTTCCAATATTCCAATGTTATTCTGTAATGCTTTAGTAGGTGGATTTTTGTTACCGTATCTGAAAGTAACTCAAGCTTTCTTCTAGTTAGAGCATTTAGTCGTCTCAAAAAAAAAAGAGTTAGAGCATTTAGTATGGGTCTCAACAACGTAAACCAGTCACTAGTGTATGATGATTAAGCTTTGATAGATAATGCCTGTTAGCTCATCCCATAATCATATATACAATATGAACTAATGTGCTTTTAGAAGAATCTCACAGCAGAGCCCAACTGGTTAATCTTAAATTAGACTAAGGTATGGGCCAATTCTTGGGGCGTTTATTGATTTCCTTAATGATTAAACATGCTTGGGATTTAGAATTTTATAATCCTATGTAAAAATTTTCTAGCATCCTGGGTTTATTTTGTGAAGTTTCTTCCTGCTGATATCATAACTATTGTTGACAATCTATTTGAACATCTGCTTTACACTGAGAAAACATTGCATAAAACATTGTTACCTTGATCGTCGTTTTACTAAGTATTCGTGGGCAAATGCTTTCTCCCTTGTCTATCTCTTGAGCCCTGCAATAGACTGGTGTATCATCATGAAAACTGTGAAATTGGTATTTGGAGTAACCTTTTCTATCACATCCATCTTTGAGCACAGGTTATGTATCACTGTCCTGAAGAAGAGATTGCATTTGGACCTAGTTGTTGGCTATGGGATTATTTGAGGAGGAGTCAAGCATCAGGATTTTTGCTTCCACTTTCTGGTGGTGCGGATAGTTCATCTGTTGCGGCAATAGTCGGGTGCATGTGCCAACTTGTCATAAAAGGTCAGATCTAATTTCTGTCTTCCTTCTTTTACCTTTTAGTAGAATGTTCTCTGAATTGTAATCGGAACATAGTTTGCAGGAGTGTTAACTGATGCATAAGTTACTATTTAGGGACAAGAAAAACCTTTTAGTAGAAGGTTCTCTGAATTGTCTTCGAAACATAGTTTGCAGGAGTGTTAACAGATGCATATGTTGGCATTTAGGGATGAGAAAGCCACCTGACTATGAATTATCAGAAGCACCTGACTATGAATTATCAGACTTGTTAACAAATGCATATATTAACATTTAGGGATGAGAAAGCCACATCGCTATGAATTATCAGATGATGTGTTGTTTTATTCCATTGAAGTAAAACTATGGCATGGGGAATAATGTTGGAGTATGTGTGTGTGGGCCTCCAGCCCAGGCCGGCCCATGTAGGGCAAGGCCCATTAGGGTTAGGGTTGGCACTCTGTGCCTATTTGTACCCTGGGGGTTCACCCCCTTCATCAATCAAGTCCATTCATTCTAGCATGGTATCAAGAGCCTAGTTTTCTTCTCCCCTTTCTCCCTCCCTCCCTCCAGCCGCCAGGGCCAGCCGCCGCCTCTTCCCGGCCTCCAGCGCGCCCCCGGGGAGAGCCACCTCTCCGCCGGGGGCAGCGCTCTCGGTTCGGCGTCGATCCCCTTCGATCCGCGCCCGTAGTCGCGTCAAGAAGTCCCAGCAGGAGCAGCAAGCAGCAGAGGACCGCCCGCTCTTCGTCCTCGGCGCCAGGGAGCTCCGCCGGCGCGGATCCGTCGCCCCGCCGCTCTGCGCGCCTCCAGCGCGGGCGGCGCTCCGCCGGCGCGGATCCGCCGCCCCCTCCCCGCCGCCGCCGCTCAGCGCGCCTCCAGCGCCGCCACCACTCTGGCCGCGGCTGCGGGGGCCAGCGCGGGCGGCCAGGGTGTTGGAGTATGTGTTTAGGCCCATGTGGCTAAGGCCCATGTGGCCCATGTATGGAACCTATATAGCTACCCTTCTAGGGTTAGCCCTAATTGAGAGAATTACTTTCCAACATGGTATCAAGCCTGTTCTTTCCTCTTTCCCCACCCTGAGCCGCCGCCGCCGCTCAGCCTCTTCCCGCCGGCGCTGCTCCTACCACCGGCGCCGGCATGGCTGACCGGCCTCCCTCCTCCCTCCCCCTTCTCCCTCCTCCCTTCCCCCTCCACCCTTTCCTGGGCGCAGGTTACCGCCGCCGCTCCTGGGGCGCCGCCTGGCGCCGCGCACGCCCCTCCGCCCGCTACTGCGCCGACTGGCGCTGCGCCCGCCCCTCCGCCCGTCCGCCGCCTGGACGCGCGCGGAGCTCCACACCTCCCTGCCGCGACCCTCCCCCTCCCTACCCCCACGGCAGCAGCCCTCACTGCCGGGGTGGACGCGGCTGGCACGGGCGGCGCGGCCGACTCTGCTCCTGCGGCCGCCGGCGTTGAGCATCCCCTGCCCCCGACGGTCCGATCTCCTCTGGTCCATGCAGGGCTAGGCGCTGACACCCTCCAGACCACCCTCGCCGCACTTCTGGATGCAGCTGCCGGGGCAGGGGGCGCTGACCACCTTCCAGCCGCCCTGGCCGCCCTCCTGCGCGCCGCCGGGACCGATGCCGCCGTCCTCCCTCGGGCGGCCCTGACTCCTGGTGCCGGCACACCTACGCTTCAGGGCCCGCGTTCCGACTCCGCCCTCGCCGCCGCCCTTGTCGCTGCCCGCGCGGCCGCCGCGGAGGGGCAGGCTCGTGTGCGGGCGGCCGCCGCTGTCTGGGAGCGTGAGCGCGACGCGGCTGACGCCCTGGCTCGCCAGATTGCCGAGGCCGAGCATCTCCTCACCTCTCCCGTGGTCCCGGACACCGGAGCTACCTCCTCTGCCTCGCCGAGACGCCGCGTGTCACATACTACCGTCCTCTGGCACGACCCGGCCGACCCGCTCGTGGCTCAGCTTCACTACCAGGCCGGGGGGGTCCAGAACATCCGCCTCCTCGTCCCGGTCGTCCTTGAGCCGGAGTCGCCCTCCTACGCCCGCTGGCGGGATCTGGTGCTTCTCACTCTTCGCCGCTACGCCCTCGACGACCACGTCCTCGTTGACGCCTCGGTCGCCGTCCAGACCTCGTCGTGGCTTCGTCTGGACAACATCGTCCTCTCCTGGATCCTGGGGACGATCTCTCTGGACCTCCACGACCTCGTCCGCACCTCTCCTGACGCGCGCCGGGCTTGGCTAGCCCTTGAGGGCCAGTTCCTGGGCAACGCGGAGGCCCGGGCTCTGCGCCTCGACGCGAGTTTCAGGACCTTCGTCCAGGGTGACCTCTCCGTCGGTGAGTTCTGCCGTCGGATGAAGGGCATGGCGGACTCCCTGGGGGACCTTGGGTGGCCTGTGGAGGATCGCATCTTGGTCCTCAACGTCCTCCGGGGGCTCAGCGACCGCTACGCCCACCTCCGGACGTGGATCACCCGCCAGAGGCCCTTCCCCACCTTCCTGGAGGTTCGTGACGATCTCGTCATGGAGGAGCTCACTTAGGGCCTCCAGCCGGGATCCACCACCTCCACGGGCTCCTCGTCCCCCTCGACGGCCCTGGCTGCTACTTCGACACGCCCGACTGCTCCACCGCCGCCGTCTCTTCTGGGTCCCCCTCCCTCCGGCCCGAGCGGAGGTGGGGGGGCCGTGGCGGTCGCCGTCGACGTGGAGGGGGTCGCGGGGGTGGCCGGGGCGGCCACACCCAGCCTCCGGCTCATGGTGGGTCGCCGGGGGGGCACCATGGCCCTCCTTCCAGCACCCGTGGTCAGGGCGCATCTCCATGTGGCCCTACCACGCCATCGGGGCCGACTCGCGCCCCTCGGTGGCCATGCTCACCGGCACTCCTCCTGCTGGCCCCACACCCGGCGCCTTCCCTGCTACGGCGTGGACTCCACCCTCTGGGACTCTTCCGGGGGTCGCGGGATGGGACCCGGCGGCCTTGGCCCGCTCGTTCAGCACCATGGGCCTGACACCTCCGGTCGGACCTGAGTGGATTGCTGATTCAGGTGCCACCTACCACACCACTCCTGACCCCGGTATACTTTCATCGCTCCACTCTCCTTCTTCCTCTCTTCCTTCGTCCATTATGGTCGCCAATGGTTCTTGTCTTCCTGTCACGTCTGTGGGTACCGCCGGTGCTCATGGCTCCTTTCGTCTTCCTGATGTTCTTGTTGCTCCTTCTATGGTTCATAACCTTCTTTCTATTCGTCGTTTTACAGCTGACAATTCTTGTTATGTGGAATTTGACTCTTCTGGTCTTACTGTAAAGGATTTGGCTTCCCGGCGTCCTCTACTCCGATGTGACAGCACCGGGCCCCTTTACACCCTTCGCTTCCCGGCAGCGCCTTCGTCCTCTTCGCCGTCCTTTTTGTCAGCTGCCTTCGCCGCTTCTACTTCCTCCACTACCTGGCACCGGCGCCTCGGCCATCCTGGACGTGATGCCCTGATACAGCTCAGTCGTAGCTCTGGTCTTCCATGTACTCGAGCTCATGATGAGCAACTGTGTCATGCGTGCCAATTGGGCCGACATGTTCGTCTTCCTTTTTCTAGTTCTTCTTCTCATGCGGCCCGCATTTTTGATCTTGTACATTGCGACCTATGGACATCTCCTGTTCTGAGTATTTCTGGTTATAAGTACTATCTTGTGGTTGTTGATGATTTTTCGCATTATTCGTGGACATTTCCTCTCCGTGCGAAGTCAGACACGTTTACCACGCTCCTTCACTTCTTCACGTGGGTGTCTACACAGTTCGGCCTCACCATCAAGGCCGTCCAGTGTGACAATGGTCGCGAGTTTGATAACTCCACCTCCCGCGCTTTCTTCCTCTCTCACGGTGTTCAGTTGCGCATGTCTTGCCCATACACCTCTTCGCAAAATGGCAAGGCAGAGCGGATGATTCGCACCACCAACGACACCGTGCGTACCCTTCTGTTTCAGGCCTCTCTTCCCGCTCGCTTCTGGGCTGAGGGCCTACACACCTCCACCTACCTTCTTAACCGCCTTCCTTCTGCGGCCTGCCCCGCTCCCACTCCTCACCACGCCCTCTTCGGTACCCCGCCGAGGTACGATCACCTCCGCGTCTTTGGGTGTGCGTGTTATCCCAACACCGCTGCCACTTCTTCACACAAGCTGGACCCCCGCTCCACGCTCTGTGTCTTCCTCGGGTACTCTCCGGATCACAAGGGGTACCGGTGCTTTGACCTTACCTCCCGACGGGTTCTCATATCTCGCCATGTGGTATTCGATGAGTCCGTCTTTCCCTTTTCCAGCACCACCACCCCTCCGGTACCTGACCCACCCTCCCTGTTTTCCACTGACCCGGTGGTCCAGCCACCTTTTTCGTGGTCTCCTGCAGGTACAGCTTCGCCGCGGGCCGGGCCGGCCTCCTGTCCCGGATCCCCAGCAGGTCCGTGCCCGTCGTCCTCGGGCGCGGACCCGTCCTCTCCGGTTGGTGCAGACCCGGGGCCTTCGTCCCCCGCTGCTGCCCCGGGGGGGTCGTGTCGGTCGACGACGCCAGATCCCATCCCGGCACCTGCCCCGGCACCTCCGTCGAGGTTCGCCACGCCGGTACGGGTGTACCAGCGCAGGCCGCGGCCGCCGCCGCTCGCGCTCCCTTCTCCACCAGGGACACCGACACCACCGCCGCTGTCTCCGCCGGCTCGTGGTGCCCCGCCGGTCTACCATCCGCCGCTACTGCACCGACACCCGCGGCATGTTCACCCGATGGTGACACGACACGCGGCTGGCACCCTGCCGCCTCGTGCCCTCGAGGCTTCGACCGGCGATGCGGTGGTCTCTCCGGTACCCTCCTCCGTCCGCGACGCCCTGTTGGACCCTCACTGGCGCCATGCGATGGAAGAGGAGTACGCCACGCTACTCGCCAACCAGACGTGGGAGTTGGTGCCCCGGCCGCCGGGCTCCAACGTCGTCACCGGCAAGTGGATCTGGACCCACAAGCGCCGGGCTGACGGCTCTCTCGAGCGCTACAAGGCTCGCTGGGTCCTCCGGGGTTTCACTCAGCGCCCTGGCGTCGACTACGATGAGACTTTCAGCCCGGTGGTCAAGCCGGCCACCGTCCGTACCGTGCTATCGCTGGCACTTGCTCGGTCTTGGCCCGTCCACCAGCCGGACGTCAAGAATGCCTTCCTCCACGGCCTTCTCACCGAGACGGTGTACTGCAGTCAGCCGGCGGGGTTCGTCGACACCACCCGTCCTGACATGGTCTGCCGGCTCAACAGGTCCCTCTACGGCCTCAAGCAGGCACCTCGGGCGTGGAACCACCGGTTCGCCGCCTTCTTGCTGACCCTGGGGTTCATGGAGGCCAAGTCTGATACGTCCCTGTTCGTCTACCACCATGGCGCCGATACTGCATACTTGCTGCTCTATGTTGATGACATTGTCCTCACCGCCTCCAGCGACCCACTTCTCCGCCGGATCATCACCGCTCTCCAGCAAGAGTTCGCGATGAAGGATCTGGGTGAGCTCCACCACTTCCTCGGTGTCACTGTTGAGCACCGTCCTGCCGGGCTCCTCCTTCACCAGCGACAGTACACTCGGGACATTCTGGAGCGGGCTGGGATGACTGACTGCAAACCCTGCTCCACTCCGGTCGACACTCAGGGCAAGCTGTCTGAGGCTGAGGGGCCACCGGTGGCCGATCCCACTGCGTACAGGAGTCTCGCCGGGGCCCTTCAGTACCTCACCTTCACCCGGCCGGACCTCACCTATGCAGTTCAGCAGGTCTGCCTCCACATGCATGATCCCCGGGAGCCTCACCTCGTGGCTCTCAAGCGCCTCCTCCGCTACCTCCGGGGCACACTCGACTACGGCCTCCTCCTCCACCGGGCCTCCGCCACCGACCTCGTCGTCTACACCGACGCTGACTGGGCCGGGTGCCCGGATACTCGCCGCTCCACCTCCGGCTACGCCGTCTTTCTGGGCGGCAACCTGGTGTCTTGGTCGTCCAAGCGCCAGCCGGTGGTCTCCCGGTCCAGCGCAGAGGCGGAGTACCGCGCCGTTGCTAACGGCGTGGCGGAGGCCGCCTGGCTCCGGCAGCTGCTGGCCGAGTTACACACTCCACCCTCCCGGAGCACACTGATCTACTGCGACAACGTCAGTGCGGTCTACCTCTCCACCAACCCCATCCAGCACCAGCGGACGAAGCATGTGGAGATCGACCTCCATTTTGTCCGTGATCGGGTGGCCATGGACGAGGTGCGGGTTCTTCATGTTCCGACGACCTCCCAGTTCGCGGACATCTTCACCAAAGGCCTCCCGTCCTCGACCTTCGCCGAGTTTCGCTCCAGCCTCAACATCACCGGTGGCTAGTTGCGTCTGTGGGGGGGTTGTGTGTGTTCTTTCTTGTTCAGCCTCGAACTCCGCTGCGCCGGTAGTTCAGACTGCGGGGGGTGTTGGAGTATGTGTTTAGGCCCATGTGGCTAAGGCCCATGTGGCCCATGTATGGAACCTATATAGCTACCCTTCTAGGGTTAGCCCTAATTGAGAGAATTACTTTCCAACACAGGGCGCGCCGCCGGCGCGGATCCGCCGCCTCCTCCCCGCCCTGCCTCCTCCCGGCGTGGATCCGCCGCCTCCTCCCCGCCCTGCCTCTGCCCGGCGCAGATCCGCTACTCGGCGCCGGGATCCTGCCCTCCCCTGCTCTGGGGGGCCGGCATCGACGCCGGCGCGAGCGCAGAGGCTCCGCCCGGCGCGGCTAAACCGCCTCCTCGCCGCCACCACCACCACTGCTGCTCTGCTATGTATCTGTTCATTTGCATTGTGTCGCCCTGCCGTTCGTCGTCTTCATCGACACCCCCGAGGACGAGGCCGCTGCTGCGCCCTCCAGGCTGCAGCGGCGCCGCTCGTGGTCTGCCTTCACCGCCGGTGCCGCCGCCTTTCCAGGCGGTCGTGCCACCCGCCGCCGGTCGTCGTCAAGCAAGCTCTCCGTCCGGAGTCCACGCCCTTCGCCGTCTACCGCGGACAACGCCCCCCCTCCCCGCCACCCCTGCTCTGAGCGCGGGACTTCTACGAGGGCGGGCAGGAAAGCCGCCACCCCAATTCTCCCCCTCCGCCACCCCTGATCTGAGCGCGGTCTCCGAGGTATTCGGGTGCGCTGCCATCGCCTGGCGCCCCTGCCACCGCATGGCTCGGCTCACCGTTCCGCGGCCACGACAGCTCGGTGTTGCGACTACGTCTTCGACCGTCTTCGCTGCCACCTCGACTCGGCGAATTCTACCTCGGCTATGACCACGACGACCTCGACCTCGGCTACTTCGGCACAAAAAGGGCTATCCTCCACTTCTTCGCTCCAGCCACAACGTCCGCGACACGGTTGCGACTGCGGGGGATGTCATCGCTTCGGCTTTGTTCGTCTTTGTTCTCTCCAGTCTCATCGTGTGTACGCCCCCGTTGTGACTGCGGGGGGATGTTGGAGTATGTGTGTGTGGGCCTCCAGCCCAGGCCGGCCCATGTAGGGCAAGGCCCATTAGGGTTAGGGTTGGCACTCTGTGCCTATTTGTACCCTGGGGGTTCACCCCCTTCATCAATCAAGTCCATTCATTCTAGCAAATAAATTAGAGCAAAGTAATTATTGCAATATCAAAATTAACACATATAAAATATCATGGAAACTGTACATGATGATCAAATGGAACGATACTGAAGCATTACTTTGGGCTGACATGTATAGGGCTCAGTGCATTGTCATAAGTCATAACCTTTTACTTTTTCCTTTTTGAATTAAGTGTCTCTGTTCACATCTCTAGTTGGCATTTGGTGGGCCAAAAGCCCCAAAACAAATGAAAGAGTGGATGGTCAAGTCCAGAAAGGACTAAACTCCATTATCATCCTTGAAGCCTGGCAGTCTGGAATCACCGCAATCTTTGTGTGTTTTGATGGGATCTTGCCTAATTTCAAATTTTAAATGGGGGTAATAGAGTTCATCAGGGAGGAGCTACAACTTTGGTGTTTAGCTGGGGCTCGAGGGGTTTCACATCTCCTTGCTCTTGGGTCAAGTGATAGTTTGTTGGTCGAGGTCATTTTAGTGTTTGTGTTCATTGGCAAGAATCTATGGTTTGACTCTATGGTGTTGTATGGGTTCAAAACCTTTTTTTCTTCCTAATATATGATACACAGCTCTAATTCAGACATTTGAAAGGAGGTATATGATGGAATACTTGTAATTCATAATTTCAGATATTTAAAAATAGGTATGATGGAATACTCTATTTGACGCCATCTCCATTTTTTTTGTCATTTGAGCTTGATGTAATTGAATAAACCAAACAGGTTGATGAATATCCACCATACTAAATAATTGTCGTAGGAGTTGCGAAGTTGCAATCATCATTTGCTATGCTTCTGTAAAATTTATTCCTTCTTTAAATCTGCACTTGAGCTGATATGACCTAAGTCTGTGAATTGCCCACATTTGAATTCTTCCTCATCAAATATCTCACTGGACAAAGTTCCTGGTGTTCTATTTCCTCTTGATTAATTGTTCAAATTTTGTCAAAAGAATTAATGATCATGTCAACAACCTGCAGATATAGAGAAAGGAGATGAGCAAGTTAAGGCGGATGCTCTTCGGATTGGGCAGTATAAAGATGGGGAGATCCCCACAGATAGCAGGGAATTGGCTAAACGTTTGTTTTACACTGTTTACATGGGAACTGAAAATAGGTGAGTTTTTTGTTGTAGTGACCTTATTCTAATGTGTGCCCTTCCCATTTCCTTTTTCTCAAACACAAGAGAATTGCGTATCATTTCATTAAGAAAGAAGAGAGTACAAAGGGAAGTAGAGAAACCCTAAAAACACACACCCAAGACAGTCACAAGATACACTCCTAACACAACTTAAGGAGAAAACAGAAGCAGCAAGCCAACTGCAGCAGCTGGCAACCAAACAACCACAAGCCTGGAGCGATAGCCTATTTGAGACAACCTAGGAAGCATCTCCTAGAGACGTTTAGTTCCACCAGCACACCAAAGGATACACTCATTAGTGACTGCTTGCAGCACCACCATTTGGATTTGCACAATTGAGGAGTGAGGATACAACAGTTGTTACACTTCCAAATTTCCCAAGCCACAAGAATAATGAGTGAGTTAAGCCCCTTCATATCCTTGGGTGGCACCACTAGCTTGAGAATCTACTGATCGAAGGTTGGGGTGCGATGGCAATCAGGCCCAATGCATTGAATTACTGTTGTGTAAGTGGCTATGTTGATAATGCTTATTTTTGAACCAGGAAAACAGCAGGGGAAGCTCCCACTGTTAGATTTTATTAAAACACAAAAACAAACACTGAGCCAAACAAAAGGGAAACACTTCAGCTAAGCCCTAGCAAGGCTAGAAGAAGAAAAAACAAAGAACCACTAAACACAAGAATCAACCCAGGAGAGAAAAACAGATCGCCATTGTTAGGATTTTTATAATGCTTATTGCTATTGTATATGCTTTGTTAGATGTATATGTACTTGCTTGTAATTCATTCACTGTGGAGGGATTTCTTTGCATATATATGCACATATGCCTCTTGTATATTGGCAGCTTACTGAATAATACTTGAGCTACTGTTAACACGGCCAAACAATATTATAAATTTATATGAAGAGTATGGTATTTGATATGAGGGAAATGGTCTTTTTACAAATTTGAAACTAGAATCTATGAATCGACACCAAAGTCGAAGACCAGGCATCCAATACACCAGAACCACTAGGCCTGTTTCTCTAGTTCATGGTATAGAACATTCAAAGGTGTCCCTAAGGAGATTCGCCAACTTCTGATTCCTGAGTTACGCTGGTTAGACAGTTGAACAGTTGAAGTCCAGGGGGATATCTCTCTGGCCAAGTTTTTTTCCCTAAGGAGATTTGAAAAGGGTTCCACTCTCTAATTATCTTGGTTTCCTGAACAATTTGGAGACTGTCTTCCATGGTGAACCCAGCGTTCCAGTAGTTCTGCAGGTCATTCTAATGAAAGCGCTCTCTAGTGCTTAGCTGGTGCCACAGCGCTCCTTGAGCTGCTCCCAAAGTAGCTTGCTCCGGGCATCTAGTCCGTGTAGTGTGAGTCTGTGTAGTGTGAGTTGGGTTACAGACTTTGTATGTGTCCTTTTGTCCTTTTTAATTTTTCTGTCCATGGTGTGGGGAGGGCATAGAGGTTCTTTAATTCCTATTCCTGTTACTTTGTACCATATTTCTTTCTTAATGCAATGACATGCAGCTCTCTTGCGTGTTCAAGAAAAAAAAAGGCATCCAACACCAACAGTCATCAAGTATCCAGACCGGACAACCCATCCCCACTCCTGCTCCAACCACCCTCACATTAGGCCAATTCTCCATATAGTTGCATGGGTACTTTGGCAACACAACAAACAACAAACAACAACATAGCCTTTTGTCCCAAGCAAGTTGGGGTAGGCTAGAGATGAAACCCAAAAGAGACGAGAAACAGGGAGACACATAAAGGGACATAAATGGCACAAGACAAAAAGATGTCACGGTTCAGGCACGTTGATTGCCAATCTCCAAGCGCTCCTGTCCATAGCTAAATCCTTGGAGATATTCCACTCCTTAAGATCTCTCTTAACGGACTCGTCCCAAGTTAGTTTAGGTCGACCTCTACCGCTCTTTACATTATCGGCCCGCTTTAGAATTCCACTACGCACCGGCGCCTCAGGAGGCCTCCGTTGGACATGTCCAAACCATCTCAACCGATGTTGAATCAATTTCTCCTCAATTGGTGCCACCCCAACCCTATCCCGAATATCGTCGTTCCGAACTCTATCCCTCCTTGTGTGCCCACAACACCAACGCAACATACGCATCTCTGCTACACTCAATTGCTGGACATGTCGCCTTTTTGTAGGCCAACACTCAACACCGTATAACATCGCCGGACGAATCGCCGTCCAATAGAACTTACCTTTCAGCTTCTGAGGCACCCTTTTGTCACAGAGAACGCCAGAAGCTTGACGCCATTTCAGCCAGCCGGCTGAAATTCTATGCCTAACATCTTCATCAATGTCTCCATCCTTTTGTAGCATCGACCCTAAATACCGAAAAGTATCCTTCTTGGCCACCACTTGCCCATCGAGGCTAACGTCTCCCTCCTCGTGCCTAGTCGCGCTGAAATCGCATCTCATGTACTCGGTCTTAGTCCTACTAAGTCTGAACCCTTTCGACTCTAACGTGTGCCTCCATAGTTCTAACTTCCTATTAACCCCCGCCCTACTGTCGTCAACTAGCACCACATCATCAGCAAAGAGCATACACCAAGGGATATCACCTTGTATGTTCCTTGTGACCTCATCCATCACCAAAGCAAATAAATAAGGGCTCAAAGCCGACCCCTGATGCAGTCCTATTTGAATTGGAAAGTCACTAGTGTCGCCATCACATGTTCGGACAAACGTCACAACATCCCTGTACATATCCTTGATGAGGGTAACGTACTTAGTTGGGACTTTGTGCTTTTCCAAGGCCCACCACATGACATTTCTCGGTACTTTGTCATATGCTTTCTCGAGATCAATAAAGACCATGTGCAAGTCCTTCTTCTGCTCCCTATATCTCTCTATCAATTGTCGTAATAAGAAAATCGCCTCCATGGTCGACCTACCAGGCATGAACCCAAACTGATTTTGGGTCACATGTGTCACTCTCCTTAGGCGATGCTCGATAACTCTCTCCCAGAGCTTCATCGTATGACTCATCAACTTAATCCCACGGTAGTTAGTACAACTTTGAACAACTCCTTTGTTCTTGAAGATAGGTACTAATATACTCCTCCATTCTTCAAGCATCTTGTTAGACCGAAAAATAAGGTTAAAAAGTTTAGTTAACCATACTATCGCTCTGGCGCTTAGGTATCTCCACACCTCAATGGGGATATCATCAGGGCCCATCGCTTTACCTCCCTTCATCCTCTTCAAAGCCTCTCTGATCTCTGCCTCCTGAATTCTCCTCACAAAGCGTCTGTTGGTATCGTCAAATGAGTCGTCCAACTCAAGGGTAAGACCCTCATTCTCCCTATTAAACAGCTTGTCGAAGTACTCTCTCCATCTGTCCTTAATCTCCTCATTCTTCACCAGAAGTCGATCTGTCCCATCCTTAATGCATTTTATTTGGTTGATGTCCCTTGTCTTCCTCTCGCGGATTCTAGCCATCCTATAAATGTCCTTCTCCCCTTCCTTCGTGCCTAGCCGCTGATAAAGGCCATCATACGTCTGACCTTTTGCTACACTCACAGCTCGCTTTGCAACCCTCTTCGCTATTTTATAGCCCTCGATGTTAGCTACACTCTTGTCATGGTGGATACGCTTGAAACACTCCTTCTCCCTAATAGCCCTTTGCACCTCGTCATTCCACCACCATGTGTCTTTCGCTTCCCGTTTGCCTCCCCTACTCACGCCAAACACTTCTGAAGCCACCTTCCGGACACATGTTGCCATCTTTAGCCACATGTCGTCGGCATCTTCTCCTTCTTCCTAAGGCCCCTCATCTAGCATCCTCTCCTTAAACGTTTGCGCTGCTTCCCCTCTAAGCTTCCACCACTTCGTTCTCGCAATCTTGGCCCGTTTGTCCCGATGGACACGTACCCGAAAGCGAAAGTCCGCCACCACAAGCTTATGTTGAGGGACAACACACTCCCCAGGTAACACCTTACAATCAAAGCAAGCACGTCTATCCTCCCTCCTTGCAAGGATAAAGTCGATCTGGCTCGAGTGTTGTCCACTACGAAAGGTTACTAGATGAGATTCCCTCTTCCTAAAGAGGGTGTTCGCTATCAACAAGTCATAGGCCAGCGCAAAGTTCAAAACATCCTCCCCTCTTGATTCCTACTACTATACCCGAACCCCCCGTGCACCCGCTCGAAACCTACATTAGTCGCACCAACATGGCCGTTGATGTCTCCTCCTATAAAGAGTTTCTCGCTGATAGGCACGGTACTAACCATGCTATCAAGATCTTTCCAAAACTGCATCTTGGTGTCCTCGCCAAGACCTACCTGAGGGGCATAGGCACTGATCACATTCAGAGCTGAATCTCCAACTACCAGCTTGACCAAGATAATCCGGTCGCCTTGCCTCCTAACATCAACGACTCCATCCTTAAGGCTCCTATCGATCAAGATGCCTACACCATTTCTACCCGATGTTGTCCCCGTATACCAAAGTTTAAAGCCAGTATCCTCCACCTCCTTCGCCTTCTGTCCCTTCCATTTAGTCTCCTGAACGCATAGAATATTTACACGCCTTCTAATTGCTGCATCGACTAGCTCTCTTAGCTTACCCGTTAGGGACCCTACGTTCCAGTTACCTAGACGAATCCTAGTTGGCTCGGCTAGCTTCCTTACCCTTCGCACCCGTCGAGGGAAGTGCGAAGACCCTTGCTCATTTTTCACTACACCCGGGCGTAGATGTAGCGCGCCACTAAGGTTGCGACGGCCCGACCCTTGCTCATTTTTCATCGTACCCAGGTCACGATACGACGCGCCACTAAGGGGATGACGACCCGGCCCTTGCCCATTTAACACCACACCCGGGTTCCGATGTAGCGCGTCGCTAAGAGGGTTACGCCCCAACGAATCTCTTGTGGGTTTCAAATCCATGAGAGTGGCTGTTTTTTTTACTGTTGGTTCGCCAGACCTTAACACACCCTCCTCCTTTACCCGGGCTTGGGACCGGCTATGTTGAGACGACTTAAGAAAGTCTTCCAGTCAACATAGGCGGAGTTGTACTTTGGCAACACAAAATCCCCAATTTCTTAGTGTGAAAAAGGAACTTCAAAGATGAAGTTATTGTACAAGATGGATCATGGCTAGACAGTCTTTACTTCCTTTTGATTTATTTCCTTAAACTCTGTACACATGTTTTCTTCTTTAGTTTAATTTAAAACAGCTTGTGCTGTGGGGATTGGGGAACCTCTCCACAATTTTTCATTAAAAACGTTGTATTTGGCACATGCATGGCTGTAGTTGAAGTTTGAATTTTTTTTCCTTGATGTGATGGAAGTGTTTTAATTTCCAATTGCTGCAGCCTTGTAACTTGTGATTTTTTAAATGGTAAACATGTGATAATTTCAATGTAAATCAATCCAAAGTATTAAATAGGAGATATCTGCTTTTCATTCATTGTTGTTTAATTTGTATTCTAGGTTATCTATGATTGTAGAAATTTTGTTTGTTGAAGTTGTAGATTGTTAGTTTGCTTTATTTACATTGCCATGTTCTGGACAGTTCTGAAGATACCAGATCACGTGCCAAAAGGCTAGCTGAGGAGATTGGTTCATTCCACCTGAATGTACCCATTGATAGTATAGTATCTGCTTTTCTTTCCTTGTTTGAAACATTGACCGGGAAGCGACCATGCTACAAGGTATTTCTTCAACATGACTTCAATTTACTAAATTACTGCAGTGCAGAGAACATAAAAACAAACTAGACCAACCTAGGATGAACCAGGTGGCATTTCATTAAGAAGAAAATAAGCACCCAAATTCGTGCTGACGAGGACTTGAACATGGGTGGTCTGGGTATACATGACTAGCCAAGCTAGCTCAGATTCATGTGCAGAGAACATACACAAATTTGAATTCATGTTTATTCACCTTTTCATAGTATTTTAGTTTGTGGCTAGCAAAGATTGTTGAACTGAAAATTTTGCTTAATACCCCTTAACAGGTATGCCATGCAAACTTTAACTATTTTTTTCTTTTGTAATAATAATTGTGAAATGTGGCCTGGGGAACAGGTAGTTAAGCTTAGGTGGTTTTGGTCACTGTCAGGCTTCTCTCTTATGGGTTAGGTTCTCTTGTCTCGCTGGCATTTTGGGCTTCTGGGAGGAACTACTAGCCCTGACCTCACAAGGAGTCAATGAAAAAAGGGGGAAAATTGCCACCCCTACATCTAAGGGACATTACACTTTTATACTCTACCTTAGCACCTTATATGTAAGGCCATCTTATAAGTTACCAGTCCTAGATCTACAGGTTTTAAAATATAGATTGGTATCGTGAGTACAAGGGTTTCGATGATATTGTTGTGGCCAAAAGTTCTCATTAGCAATGATAATAGATTAAAATATTGATGGTAGCCAGCCGATTGGCATCTGGCTACCCTTCAGCGGTAAAAATATCAGACCGAATGGTACATATGAGTTCCATTTTCCCCCTCGAACAACGCAAGAGAATGTGCCATTTCATTAAGAAGAATATGATTTTCAATGAATGGAGGAAGTCTATTTTACTACCCAAAAACATTTCTTGTATGCTTCAGGTTGATGGGGGCTCAAATACCGAGAATCTAGGATTGCAAAATATTCAAGCCCGAATCAGGATGGTGTTAGCCTTTATGATGGCTTCTCTAATGCCATGGGTCCACAACAAATCTGGGTTCTATCTTGTTCTTGGAAGCTCGAACGTCGATGAAGGGTTACGTGGTTATTTGACAAAGGTAACGCATTGCCCAACTTAGGTCTGTCTTTAGATTGCTCCATAGATGCCCAATGGGTATGGCATTTGTTTTATGATTTCTGTAACTGCAATGTATTGTTTGCTGGTGTGCGGAAATGGTAATAAGACTGTTCTTGCTTTACAAAGTATGACTGCAGTTCAGCTGATATAAACCCCATTGGAAGTGTAAGTAAGCAAGACCTGAGGGCTTTTTTACGATGGGCAGCAATTCATCTTAAGTATTCTTCCTTGGCCGAGGTTGAAGCTGCACCACCTACTGCAGAGCTTGAGCCAATACGGGCAAACTACAATCAGGTATATATAAACTTGATCTCCAACTTTTAGATGGAAATCATTAGAAATCATGTTTGATATATCTGCATAAATCTGTAGTGCAAAATTGTGAAAACTTTGAACTTTTACTCGAGGCTTAGCTCATGTATGCTCATTCACACATAATGGTATAAAATTTAAGTTCTCCAGATGTAATTAAGATGAACCAGAGAGAGAGGGCTAAGGTTGAACAGAATGAAGCATCATGTAGACATGGAGGTTAAAACTGATATCGCACTGTTTACAATTGAACCTGACATTATGCATAAGAGCTGAAAGGGGATCCACGGACTGAATTAATTTTCAAAGCACCTTTGCTTGATATGGGAAATGTTGGCCTTGAGGATCAGTTGTACACATTCAACATCCTAGCTGTTCCTTCTTAATGCAATGATATGCAGTCCTCCTGCGTATTTGAGGAAAAAAACATCCTAGCTGTTCTGATTGATCTTCTTTGCTTTAGGGAGTTGCTGTTATTTTGATCATGGTCTTGTTTTTTTGTTTGTATTAGCTACTTGGATTCCATATTAAGTGAAATGAAATGTATGAACTCCTTTCTATGACCGAAAGTTACATAAATTTTCAGTGTCATGTTGCATTTTTCGTGGGTCTAGTTTCTCTTTATGCAGTTCGTACCATATCTTCCTTTTGAGGTGCTCATTGAAAATTTGACTGTCCCATGCCCTTGTGGCTAATGCATGTTTATGTAGACAATTGGAATGCATTTTTACAGATTAAAATATACAGACTACCCTTCTCCTGGTTGAACTGTTGAGGGTGATATAAGAAGTATCAGATAATTTTCAATTCATTGTGTTTGAGTACTCATTAATTGTTAAAATACTTTTTTCTGCTTCAGTAGTGCTTCCAGCTTCACTTCAATATCTGTTAGACTAGGCTCAGTTTAGTATCATCCTCATATTTCTTTTTTTCCTATACTGTCGTTAAGTTTTTTTTTGAACCAGTACTGTCGTTAAGTTGATTCATTAATGTCTTAACCAGCTGACAAGAAAGTTTATATCATGTCAACTTGACTATTTTCCTTTTGTCCATCTTGACTCTTGTCATTTGACCATATTTATATTTCATTAGTTGGATGAAGTAGACATGGGAATGACATATGAGGAGTTGTCTATATATGGAAGGTTAAGGAAAATTTTCCGATGTGGTCCTGTTTCAATGTTTCAGGTATGTATTTAATATTTAAGGGCTTGTTCAGAACACAGGGATTGCACAAGGAACCCTTTGATTTCCATAAGAACTAAAGAAAATTCATTTGTCCCAAACAAAGTGTTGGAGTATGTGTTTAGGCCCATGAGGCTAAGGCCCATGTGGCCCATGTATGGAACCTATATAGCTACCCTTCTAGGGTTAGCCCTAATCAATAGAGACACAATTCAATAACATGGTATCAGCAGCCTAAATTTTCTTTTCTCTTCCCTCCCCTCCTCCCTGCCGCCGCCGGTGGCTCCTCTGCCGCCGGCGCCATGGCCGGCCGTCCCCCTTCCCATCACTCCTACTCCTCTTTCCCTCTCCATTCCACACCTTCCTGGGCACAGGTGGCCGCCGCTGCTCCTGGAATCCCGCGCGCCGCCGCTCCTGGGCTCGATCCGCTCGGACCTGCGCCCTTCGATGCCGTCGTTCCTGGCCTCGGTCCGCTCGGGGTCGGGCCTCCTGGGGTCACACCCCTCGGTCCGCTCGGGGTCGGGCCTCCTGGGGTCGCCATTGGGGCCGCGCCCTCTGGGGTCGCGCCCCACAGCCCCGCGCACGGACCCTCTGTTCTCGGATCCGCGCCCCTCTGTTCCGTGCGTGGAGCCGCGCCGCCCCCTTCTGCCGCCATCTCCAATCCTGGCGCTGTGCTGCATCCCAAGCCCGCCCCCCACCCAGACACCATCAACAGCGCCGCCCATGTCCTTGCCGCTGTCTCCAGTCCCGGCGCGGAGGGAGCACCCACGGAGGGCGTGGAGGGTGCTGAGGGCGTGACTGCTGCTGGCCTCCAGCCCCTGTTACAGCAGCAGCCCCTGCCTGAGGGTGCCCATCAGCCGGCCCTTCCTGCAGGTGCCCAGTCTCCGCTGCATGCGGCTGCCGCTGGGGGTCTCCCTTTTGGCCTGACTGGCCCGAACTCCACCCTCGCGGCGGCCCTTGTCGCTGCCCGGGCCGCTGCCGTGGAGGGCTAGGCCCGTGTGCGCGCGGCCGCCCTCGCCTGGGAGCGCGAGCGCGACGCGGCCGACGCTCTGGCCCGCCAGATCGCCGAGGCCGAACAGCTCCTCGCCTCTCCCGCGGGCCCGGACGCCGGAGCCACCTCCTCCGCCTCGCCGGGACGCCGCGTGTCGCACACCGCCGTCCTCTGGCACGACCCGGCCGACCCGCTCGTGGCCCAGCTCCACTACCAGGCCGGGGGGTCCAGAACATTCGGCTTCTCGTCCCGGTCGTCCTCGAGCCGGAGTCGCCCTCCTACGCCCGCTGGCGGGATCTGGTGGTTCTCACTCTTCGCCGCTACGCCCTCGACGACCACGTCCTCGTCGACGCCTCGGTCGCCGTCCAGACGCCGTCGTGGCTCCGTCTCGACAGCATCGTCCTCTCCTGGATCCTGGGGACGATCTCTCTGGACCTCCACGACCTCGTCCGCACCTCCCCTGACGCGCGCCGGGCGTGGCTTGCCCTTGAGGGCCAGTTCCTGGGCAACGCCGAGGCCCGGGCTCTGCGTCTCGACGCGAGCTTCCGCACCTTCGTCCAGGGTGACCTCTCCGTCGGCGAGTTCTGTCGTCGGATGAAGGGCATGGCGGACTCCCTTGGTGACCTCGGCTGGCCCGTGGAGGATCGCATCTTGGTCCTCAACGTTCTTCGCGGGCTCAGCGACCGGTATGCCCACCTTCGGACGTGGATCAGCCGTCAGCGGCCCTTCCCCACCTTCCTGGAGGTCCGTGACGATCTCGTCATGGAGGAGCTCACGCAGGGCATTCAGCCGGGGTCTGCCGCTTTCACGGGGTCCTCGTCCTCCTCGACGGCCCTGGCTGCTACTTCGCCGCGTCCGTCTGCTCCGCCGCGGTCGACAGCTCCACCGAGCGGAGGTGGGGGGGGGTCGTGGCGGTCGTCGTCGCCGCGGAGGGGGTCACGGGGGTGGCCGGGGTGGACATACCCAGGCCCCGGCACCGGGTGTTCCGCAGGGGGGCACCATGGCCCTCTTTCCAGAACCCGTGGTCCGGGCGCATCTCCATGTGGCCCTACCACGCCACTGGGGCCGACTCGCGTCCACCGGTGGCCATGCTCACCGGAGCTCCTCCTGCTGGTCCTTCACTCAGCGTCTTCCCTGCTACGCCGCCTGCTACACCGTGGGTTCCTCCCTCCGGACCTTCCGGACCTCCACCGGGGGTCACCGGCTGGGATCAGGCGGCCCTGGCTCGCTCGTTCAGCACCATGGGCCTAACACCTCCGGTCGGACCCGAGTGGATCGCTGATTCGGGGGCCACCTACCACACTACTCCTGACCCCGGTATACTTTCGTCGATTCACTCTCCCTCTTCCTCTCTTCCTTCGTCCATTATGGTCGCAAATGGTTCTTGTATTCCTGTCTCGTCTGTGGGTACCGTCGGTGCTCATGGCTCCTTTCGCCTTCCTGATGTTCTTGTTGCTCCTTCTATGGTTCATAATCTTCTTTCTATTCGACGTTTTACAGCTGACAATTCTTGTTCTGTGGAATTTGACTCTTCTGGTCTTACTGTAAAGGATTTGGCTTCCCGGCGTCCCCTGCTCCGATGTGACAGCACCGAGCTCCTTTACACCCTTCGTTTCCCGGCGGCTCCTTCGTCTTCTTCACCGTCCGTTTTGTCAGCTGCCTTCGTCGCTTCTACTTCCTCTACTACCTGGCACCGGCGCTTCGGCCATCCTAGACGTGATGCCCTGATACAGCTCAGTCGTAGCTCCGGTCTTCCATGTACTCGAGCTCATGATGAGCAACTGTGTCATGCGTGCCAATTGGGCCGACATGTTCGTCTTCCTTTTTCTAGTTCTACTTCCCATGCGGCCCGTATTTTTGATCTTGTACATTGCGACCTATGGACATCTCCGATTCTGAGTATTTCTGGTTATAAGTACTATCTTGTGGTTGTTGATGATTTTTCGCATTATTCGTGGACTTTTCCTCTCCGTGCGAAGTCAGATACGTTTACCACGCTCCTTCACTTCTTCACTTGAGTGTCTACACATTTCGGCCTCACCATCAAGGCCGTCCAGTGTGACAATGGTCGCGAGTTTGATAACTCCACCTCCCGAGATTTCTTCCTCTCTCACGGTGTTCAGCTCCGCATGTCTTGTCCATACACCTCTTCGCAGAATGGCAAGGCTGAGCGGATGATTCGCACCACCAATGACACCGTGCGTACCCTTCTGTTTCAGGCCTCTCTCCCCGCTCGCTTCTGGGCTGAGGGCCTGCACACCGCCACCTACCTACTTAACCGCCTTCCTTCTGCGGCTTGTCCCGCTCCCACTCCTCACCACGCCCTCTTCGGTAACTCGCCTCGGTACGATCACCTCCGTGTGTTTGGGTGTGCGTGTTACCCCAACACCGCTGCCACTTCTTCTCACAAGCTGGACCCTCGCTCCACGCTCTGTGTCTTCCTCGGGTACTCTCCGGATCACAAGGGGTACCAGTGCTTTGATCTTACCTCCCGACGGGTTCTCATCTCTCGCCATGTGGTATTCGATGAGTCCGTCTTTCCCTTTTTCAGCACTACCACCCCTCCGGTACCTGACCCACCCTCCCTGTTTCCCACTGACCCGGTGGTCCAGCCACTTTTTTCGTGGTCTCCTGCAGGTACCGCTTCGCCGCGCGCTGGGCCGGCCCCCGGTCCCGGATCCCCAGCGGGTCCGGGCCCGTCGTCCTCGGCCGCGGCCCCGTCCTCTCCGGTTGGTGCAGACCCGGGGCCTTCGTCCCCCGCTTCTGCCCCGGGGGGGTCATGTCGGTCGCCGACGCCGGATCCCGTCCCAGCACCTCCGTCGAGGTTCGCCGCGCCGCTACGGGTGTACCAGCGCAGGCCGCGGCCGCCGCCGCTCGCGCTTCCTTCTCCACCGGGGACACCGACACCACCGACGCAGTCCCCGCCGGCTCGTGGTGCCCCGCCGGTCTACCACCCGCCGCTGCTTCACCGACACCCGCGACATGTTCACCCAATGGTGACCAGACACGCGGCTGGCACACTGCCGCCCCGTGTCCTCGAGGCTTCGACCGGCGACGCGGTGGTCTCTTTGGTACCCTCTTCCGTCCGTGACGCCCTGTTGGACCCTCACTGGCGCCGCGCGATGGAAGAGGAGTACGCCGCGCTACTCGCCAACCAGACGTGGGAGTTGGTGCCCCGGCCGCCGGGCGCCAATGTCGTCACCGGCAAGTGGATTTGGACTCACAAGCGCCGGGCTGACGGTTCTCTCGAGCGCTACAAGGCTCGATGGGTCCTCCGGAGTTTCACTCAGCGCCCTGGCGTCGACTACGATGAGACCTTCAGCCCGGTGGTCAAGCCGGCCACCGTCCGTACCGTGCTATCGCTGGCGCTTGCTCGGTCTTGGCCCGTCCACCAGCTGGACGTCAAGAACGCCTTCCTCCACGACCTTCTTACCGAGACGGTGTATTGCAGTCAGCCGGCGGGGTTCGTCGACACCACCTGTCCTAACATGGTCTGCCGGCTCAACAGGTCCCTCTACGGCCTCAAGCAGGCACCTCGGGTGTGGAACCACCGGTTCACCGCTTTCTTGCTGACCCTGGGGTTCATGGAGGCCAAGTCTGATACGTCCCTGTTCGTCTACCACCATGGAGCCGACACTGCATACTTGCTGCTCTATGTTGATGACATTGTCCTCACCGCCTCCAGTGAGCCACTTCTTCGCTGGATCATCACCGCTCTCCAGCAGGAGTTCACGATGAAGGATCTGGGTGAGCTCCACCACTTCCTCGGTGTCACTGTTGAGCACCGTCCTACCGGGCTCCTACTTCACCAGCGACAGTACACTCGGGACATCCTGGAGCGGGCTGGGATGACTGACTGCAACCCCTGCTCCACTCCGGTCGACACTTAGGGCAAGCTGTCTGAGGCTGAGGGACCACCGGTGGCCGATCCCACTGCGTACAGGAGTCTCGCCGGGGCCCTTCAGTACCTCACCTTCACCAGGCCAGACATCACCTATGCAGTTCAGCAGGTCTGCCTCCATATGCATGACCCCCGGGAGCCTCACCTCACGGCTCTCAAGCGCCTCCTCCGCTACCTCCGGGGCACGCTCGACTACAGCCTCCTCCTCCACCGGGACTCCTCCACCGACCTCACCGTTTACACCGACGCTGACTGGGCCGGGTGCCCGGATACTCGCCGCTCCACCTCCGGCTACGCCGTCTTCCTGGGCGGCAACCTGGTGTCTTGGTCGTCCAAGCGCCAGCCGGTGGTCTCCCGGTCCAGTGCCGAGGCGGAGTACCGCGCCGTTGCTAACGGCGTGGCGGAGGCCGCCTGGCTCAGGCAGCTGCTTGCTGAGTTGCACACTCCGCCCTCCCGGAGCACACTGATCTACTGCGACAACGTCAGTGCGGTCTACCTCTCCACCAACCCCATCCAGCACCAGCGGACGAAGCATGTGGAGATCGACCTCCACTTTGTCCGTGATCGGGTGGCCATGGGCGAGGTGCGGGTCCTTCATGTTCCGACGACCTCCCAGTTCGCGGACATCTTCATCAAAGGCCTCCCGTCCTCGACCTTCGCCGAGTTTCGCTCCAGCCTCAACATTACCGGTGGCTAGTTGCGTCTGTGGGGGGTTGTGTGTGTTCTTTCTTGTTCTTTCTTGTTCAGCCTCGAACTCCGCTGCGCCAGTAGTTCAGACTGCGGGGGGGTGTTGGAGTATGTGTTTAGGCCCATGAGGCTAAGGCCCATGTGGCCCATGTATGGAACCTATATAGCTACCCTTCTAGGGTTAGCCCTAATCAATAGAGACACAATTCAATAACACAAAGCCTTGATTATTTTATTCCTCAGCATTCTGTCGAAATTGCATTTTCCATTTGCAGCACAGTTAAAATTTTTATGTGCTGTCTGTCTAGCTTTATCAGCATATTGACTGCAGGATAGATTTGTATTATGAGGGATAGCATTTTTTTTCTTTGTTATTATTTAAGCTAAGTTTAAATTTGTCCTTGTATAACAACTGAGCCTGCCGTGGTTAGCAGTTTCCTTCTAAAATATTTTTGTAGGGGCTTCTATGTTGTGAAAAATCCTTCTTTTCTATGATTTTGCTCTAATATTTTATATTTTTCATGACCAATTGCTTCACCTCTCTCCAGTCATATGTAGGACTAAATGATTGAAAACTGTTTTTGAAGCACAAAAAGTAAGGGTTGTGCAAATTTTAGTTAATATAGGAAGGGCAGGCTTGGTGCAGTTGGTGAGTGCTAGCTCGCCGAGTCACCAGGTCCTGGTTTCGAAGCCGTCTCTCTGCAGAATTTCTGCGGGGGTAAGACTTTGCTTCGGTTATTCCCTTCCCCAGACCCCACTCGTGTGGGAGCCTCTGGCACTGGGTCTGCCCTTTTATAGGAATCTGTATAAACTTTGCAGGAATCTCATAGCAGCAGTTTTATTCACATGGGAATATTAAACTTTTCCTGCATGCTATATAGTGTCTAACATGAAAATTCCTAAAGAACTTTAACAGTTAACTGATACAATGACAATAACACTGTACTTGCTAAAGTTATCATAATTTTGTTGTTGTGTATGAGTTTGCAACTTGTTAACTATGATGCAAAAGAGGGCTAAACAAAATTACTTTAACAAATTCAAAGAAGTTACTAAGGATGAGTCACATGTAGGGAAACTTAAAAGGCAATTTGTTTATTTGGAGGGGGACCCTAGATTATAGACTCAGAAATTGAGAGACATTAATCTGTCTTCTGCTTTGTTAAAAACTAAAAAGATGTGTTTAGGAAGGTATATATTCTGCAGCCATCTTAAAGTGAACCTTCAACAGATAGTTTACTTTTGCAAATATGTTTGAACGGAGTGGGGCCCTAACCATGCTAATACAAATTGCTGCAGAACCTGTGCCACAGTTGGTGTGGAAGATTATCTCCGTCTGAAGTGGCAGACAAAGTGAAGCACTTCTTCAAGTACTATGCCATAAATCGGCATAAGATGACTGTTTTGACACCATCTTATCATGCTGAGGTACCGATTTACTACATTTCATAACACCTGCCTGCTTGCTGCTCTAACCCTGCGCTTCCACTTTTGCAGAGCTATTCACCAGAGGACAATAGGTTCGACCTTCGCCAGTTTCTGTACAACTCAAGGTGGCCGTACCAGTTTCGGAAGATCAATGAGCTTGTGCAAGAGATGGACAAAGATGGCAAATGGGAAACTTCTGCAGAAAGGAAGCTGAGAGGGCAGACAGGTGCGCAGGGAAGTGGAATGGGAGTTGTGGCGGTGGGATCTGCCAATCCCAGTGCTGGGTTCTGAAGAGAACCATACTAACACACGAGAGCTGGTTCCTCAAGGTAAAGCTTCAGCCAACCATTACTTCTGGTTATAATTTTACTCGACCAGGATACCATTTCTGTGCTAACTTTGAAGTGCTGATGAATGAATATTTTGGTTTTTGGCCTTGACAGAATAATACACCGGCCCCCAGGACACGGGCTGCTAATGTAAATTTGTCTGCTTGGTTCCCTTGTACTGCATTACTTCTCCCTGCTAAGAGAGCTGAAGTTGCTCTGGTAACATAAATTGGAACTAATGATGCAAAATGTAGGCTACCAGTTCTTTTTCTCCCATTTTGTCTAGTACGATCTACAAAGAGTGCAACCAAAAAAAACATGTGAAAATAAGATGGAATCCCTTTACTAATCAGATTGTCAATCCGAAGTGAATGGTGATGAAAAGGAAAACATTAGTGTAAAGAACTGCTTAACATAAACAGATATTTCTTTGTCCTGTCAGTAAGTGTCCTTTCTAATAATATTGTGTGCATGATGTGATGTGATTTCTACCATGACTTAAAAGAACTCCATATTTTTGCACCTTAGCTCTCCAATTTGTCTAATTTTAACATCAATTTTCAGTACTGTTTTGTTTATCTCAACTTTACATTCCAATTAATTAGAGGATGCTAGACGAGGGGCCTTGGGAAGAAGGAGAAGATGCCGACGACATGTGGCTAAAGATGGCAACATGTGTCCAGAAGGTGGCTTCGGAAGTGTTTGGCGTGAGTAGGGGAGGTAAACGGGAAGCGAAAGACACATGGTGGTGGAATGACGAGGTGCAAAAGGCTATTAGGGAGAAGGAGTGTTTCAAGCGTCTCCACCAGGACAAGAGTGTAGCCAACATCGAGGGCTATAAAATAGCGAAGAGGGTTGCAAAGCGAGCGGTGAGTGTAGCAAAAGGTCAGGCGTACGATGACCTTTATCAGCGGCTAGGCACGAAGGAAGGGGAGAAGGACATTTATAGGATGGCTAGAATCCGCGAGAGGAAGACAAGGGACATCAACTAAATAAAATGCACAAGGATGTGACAGATCGACTTCTGGTGAAGGATGAGGAGATCAAGGACAGATGGAGAGAGTACTTTGACAAGCTGTTTAATGGGGAGAATGAGGGTCCTGCCCTTGAGTTGGACGACTCATTTGACGATACCAACAGACGCTTTGTGAGGAGAATTCAGGAGACAGAGATCGGAGAGGCTTTGAAGAGGATGAAGGGAGGTAAAGCGATGGGCCCTGATGGTATCCCCATTGAGGTGTGGAGATACCTAGGCGCCAGAGCGATAGTATGGTTAACTAAGCTTTTTAACCTTATTTTTTGGTCTAACAAGATGCCTGAAGAATGGAGAAGTATATTAGTACCTATCTTCAAGAACAAGAGAGATGTTCAAAGTTGTACTAACTACCATGGGATTAAGTTGATGAGCCATACGATGAAGCTCTGGGAGAGGGTTATCGAGCATCGCCTAAGGAGAGTGACACATGCGACCCAAAATCAGTTTGGGTTCATGCCTGGTAGGTCGACCATGGAGGCGATTTTCTTATTACGACAATTGATGGAGAGATATAGGGAGCAGAAGAAGGACTTGCACATGGTCTTTATTGACCTCGAGAAGGCATATGACAAAGTACCGAGAAATGTCATGTGGTGGGCCTTGGAAAAGCACAAAGTCCCAACTAAGTACGTTACCCTCATCAAGGATATGTACAGGGATGTGGTGATGTTTGTCCGAACATGTGATGGCGACACCAGTGACTTTCTAATTAAAATAGGACTGCATCAGGGGTCAACTTTGAGCCCTTATTTATTTGCTTTGGTGATGGATGAGGTCACAAGGGACATACAAGGTGATATCCCTTGGTGTATGCTCTTTGCTGATGATGTGGTGCTAGTTGACGACACTAGGGAGGGGGTTAATAGAAAGTTAGAACTATGGAGGCACACGTTAGAGTCGAAAGGGTTCAGACTTAGTAGGACTAAGACCGAGTACATGAGGTGCGATTTCAGCGCGACTATGCACGAGGAGGGAGACGTTAGCCTCGATGGGCAAGTGGTGGCCAAGAAGGATACTTTTCGGTATTTAGGGTCGATGCTACAAAAGGATGGAGACATTGATGAAGATGTTAGGCATAGAATTTCAGCCGACTGGTTGAAATGGCGTCAAGCTTCTGGCGTTCTCTGTGACAAAAGGGTGTCTCAGAAGCTGAAAGGTAAGTTCTATAGGACGGCGATTCGTCCGGCGATGTTATACGGTGCTGAGTGTTGGCCTACAAAAAGGCGACATGTCCAGCAATTGAGTGTAGCAGAGATGCGTATGTTGCGTTGGTGTTGTGGGCACACAAGAAATGATAGAGTCCGGAACGACGATATTCGGGATAGGGTTGGGGTGGCACCAATTGAGGAGAAATTGATTCAACATCGGTTGAGATGGTTTGGACATGTCCAACGGAGGCCTCCTGAGGCGCCGGTGCGTAGTGGAGTTCTAAAGCGGGCCGATAATGTAAAGAGCGGTAGAGGTCGACCTAAACTAACTTGGGACGAGTCCGTTAAGAGAGATCTTAAGGAGTGGAATATCTTCAAGGATTTAGCTATGGACAGGAGCGCTTGGAGATTGGCAATCAACGTGCCTGAACCGTGACCTCTTTTTGTCTTGTGCCCTTTATGTCCTTTTACGTGTCTCCTTGTTTCTCGTCTCTTTTGGGTTGAAATGGCGTCAAGCTTCTGGCGTTCTCTGTGACAAAAGGGTGCCTCAGAAGCTGAAAGGTAAGTTCTATAGGACGGCGATTCGTCCGACGATGTTATACGGTGCTGAGTGTTGGCCTACAAAAAGGCGACATGTCCAGCAATTGAGTGTAGCAGAGATGCGTATGTTGCGTTGGTGTTGTGGGCACACAAGAAGGGATATAGTCCGGAACGACGATATTCGGGATAGGGTTGGGGTGGCACCAATTGAGGAGAAATTGATTCAACATCGGTTGAGATGGTTTGGACATGTCTAACGGAGGCCTCCTGAGGCGCCGGTGCGTAGTGGAGTTCTAAAGCGGACCGATAATGTAAAGAGCGGTTGAGGTCGACCTAAACTAACTTGGGACGAGTCCGTTAAGAGGGATCTTAAGGAGTGGAATATCTCCAAGGATTTAGCTATGGACAGGAGCGCTTGGAGATTGGCAATCAACGTGCCTGAACCGTGACCTCTTTTTGTCTTGTGCCCTTTATGTCCCTTTACGTGTCTCCCTGTTTCTCGTCTCTTTTGGGTTTCATCTCTAGCCTACCCCAACTTGCTTGGGACAAAAGGCTATGTTGTTGTTGTTGTACAAAAAAATGAAATTTCTTAAGCAACTAGGACATGCGCAATGCACAGCAAGCGTGGGACCCACTTGCATGGCAATAATTATGATAAAATTCACAGTGGCTATGTCTTCCGTGGAGGGAGAGGGAGAGGGGGAGTGAGAGGGAGATCACTCTGTCCTCTCCCTCCTATCTGTCTCTTTGATACTCCTTGTTTTGAGGAGAGGAGTCGTTGATTTTCCTTGCTCTCTTATAGCCGATCTTAGGCTTGTTAATTTTCGTTGTTGTCTTGCTTATAATCAATCCTACAATGGCTATAGTTTACCATAACCTTTCGTTGCCACTCTTATGTCCTTCATTGTGGCTGCCCTTATGCACAAACATGGTTATCAAGGCGGTAAGGCGAGGCGTAGCGACTGACTAACGTCTTACGCTTAAGCGACTAAAGCGTGAGGCCAGGCAACGCCTTAAGAAACTAATTTAAAATTAAAAACAACAACTTAGAGCAGTAGATGAAGAAAAAAAAGGAAAGCAAAAAAAAAAAAAGTAGCCGAGTAAGAAGTGGGCTTGCCCAGCCTACTAGGTAGCCTATATGATCCTTCCCCTCTTGGCGTGGCTTCATTGAAGTCCTATCCCGACCCCCATTAGCACCGCCGCTCCCCACTGCTATTCCGCCTTCGCACGACGACATGAGTGGCTGCTCTGCTTCCCTACACCCCTATCGGATGCCCTACTTTGCTTCCCTCTCCGCTGGATGCGCTACTCTGCTTCCCCTTCCTTCACTCTCCCCTGCTTCCCCTTTCTCTCTGGTCAGTGCTCTCAGATCAACAGCCGCCGCCATCCCCTTCTAGATCTCCAACGTGCTCCTCTCTCTACGTTGTATTTCTCCCGCGTCTCTCTTAGCGCGCATGCCAATTTCTTCCGCGTGCCAGCTCTCTCTGCACGCTCCTGTTTCTCCCGCGCGCCCGCTAATTTCCCTGCCCTTTTCTCCCGTGTTTTCTCGCCACCCAGAACAGAGGCATCCCTGTATGGCGCCCGCCACGCACGGTTTGGCGCGAATCGGACGCCAAAGCAACGATTTCTGGACGCCACGGTCGTAAGACGGACGCCATACAAATCTAAGGCGAGCCTCTACTGTGGCGTCCCGCGTGGAGCGCCTTGGCGCTTAAGCGACGCTTTAATAACATTATGAACAAAACACATGGAACTAAGGAAATTTCTTAAACAAACAACAAACACTCAAATGTATGTCTAAGGCTCTAGGAAAACATGTCTACGTATGTATATTATTTCAAACATAAACATAGCTATAACACAACATGTTATTCATTCAACATTCTGTCATAAACAACTCAATAATTTCTTAGTGGTTCGATACATCATTCATTAGAAGTAACAAATGCAACAATGATACATGGATTGCATAGTCATATGGAGTAATGAAAGAATTTTTTCTCTATCAAGCTTAACAACGCTAAAAAATTTGATGGAGCTAAAGCGTCGTAACTACAATAGCAGAATAATTGACAATATTGTGGTAGCATGCTCTCTGAAAAGTAAAAGTTACAGTAATACCATAGTAGGTTAATTAGAACCATGAGTGCCCAATCCATGTGTAGAGTCCACAAAATAAATTATTTTCCTAACTTGTGTCTATTCTGTGCTTTATATGTGTGTGCCCATGCTTATATCATTATTGATTAAGCATCTGTATGTATAGAGCAATTTTTTCAGTCCTGTTTGGCATGACTTCAAATTTACTTATTTTAAGGTCTTGTTTGACATGGTTTTAAAATTTTATATCTTGTTGGGTACGGCTTCAAACGGCTCGAGCTCCTTACTACAACAACGAAGGAGTCAGAGCCTTCCTACTACAATGACGAAGGAGTCAAAGCCGATGAAGCCAAAATTATTGATTTTATCAGTTTCTAGTTTATTTTGAGAGGTGAGAAAAAAACAGCTCTTTGCTAGGGACCCGGCCGGAGCTCTAGCAAGAGGCAACATTTTCTCCTTGATTCAACATAAACTTCAAGTTGTCTAAGAACCCCGTTTGGTTGCCTCTATTTTTTTAACACATATCACATCGAATGTTGCGGCACATGCATGGAGTACTAAATATAGACTAATTATATGCATGTCGGCATAAATTAAGAGTAATTTATGAGATGAATCTATTAAGTCTAATTAGTCCAGAATTGGACACTGATTGCCAAGTAAGACGAAATTGCTACGCTACCCGTTGAACTTTAACACCGGCTAAGGAAAAAAGATCACTGAAAGGGAATTGCCGAATGCCGTTCACTGTTCATCGTCGCTCTATCTAAAATACTGACGAGGGTTTTGACCGGAATCCCAAAACCCAATGCTCACATATGGCCTACCACAGCCCGTTGCTGCTGCTCCGCCGCCGGCGCGGCATCCCCACCCCGTCGTCCCTCCTCGTCCTCCTCCGCCACCGTCCCTTCGCCTCCTCTCCCTCCCCACCCCCACCCCCCTCGTCCGCCTCCTCTAAGCCGCCCGCCCTCTCCGCCCGCCTCTCCTTCGTCTTCGACCAGCTCGACGCCCTTGACCGCTCCCGCTCATCCGAGCTCTCGGCCCGCGACGCCGCCCTCCGCCGCATCCAGTCCTGGCGCCGCCCCGCGCCGCCGCCTGAGGCACCGCCGCTGGATGCAGACCCGGGCCCGGAGCCGGAGCCGGAGCCGGGGCCGGATGGTCAGAAGGAAGCTGCTCCTGCGGCGGCATCTGCCGATGAATTGGGGAGGATGAGCATGGAGGAGGTGCTGCGGAGGGAGGTGGAACTTGTGCACCCCTGGCCCGAATGGATCGAACTGATGGAGCGGCTTGCTCAGCAGAGGTACTTCGACCTCGGCCGGGCCTGTGGTGCCGATGAGAGCTCCATGGCTGCCGCGGTGCCCTTGGACCTCTCAAAGGTCAGTGAGGAGGCGGGCTTCGACTTCTCCAGAGATTGGACTACTGTCAAAAACGCCTGCATGAACTTTGGCCGAGACCGGTTCGACATCCTCAAGTATGGTTATTGTCCCTGAGGTTGAATTTTTAGTTCCTTGTTAATTACACTATATGGGGTTTGAATTCATTAGGATTTTTTTTACACAAAACAGGGTCTAAAAGTTTAAAGGTACTCCCTATGCCCAGAAAAGAATGCAATTCTAGCAAAAGTATCTTGAGTTTGACTAACTATATATATAAAAATATCAATATTTATGACATCAAACAAGTATAATTAGATTTGTCATGAGGTATATATTTTCATAATAGTATACCTATTTGATGTCATAAACGTTAATATCTTCAACTATATATATGGTCAAACTTTAGATGCTTTAACAAAGAATGCACCTATAATTGCATTCTTTTTGGGATGGAGGTAGTAGGTTATCCCGTTATACTAAGATAATTCTAGGCCATAGATTTTGATTCAGTTCGCTGCCATTCCAACGTTGCATACTATTGAACCATTCCAACGTTGCATACTATTGAACCATTCCAATGTTCCATACTATTGAGGGGAGACCATTCTAGTTTCTGAGAAGCCTGTAGCATTATCTGGATCTTTGAGCCGTCAAGTGCAAGCTTCGTAAAGTTTGAAGGCAGGATTTGATGAATATTTCTACATCATAGCCATCAGAAATGGATTGTTGCATGTTTTTCCCCCTAGTTTGATTCTCAGAATTACCATTGTTGTAGAAATTATATGATTATCTTGTGAGTGCACCCAACCTTTTCATTGCTGTAAGTGGATAATGACGATGCATTCTGTCATTGTTATTCCCTTGGTATGCACAGGAATAGATATTTTAAGTTGCATTGAAACTTTGGAAGCTTCCCTTACAGTTATTGCTAAACCTGGAAAGTCAGAATGCAAATATTTGAGGTTAACCATTAAAATTAATGATTCCTATATTTTTAGCATACTAATGGGTCTTGTGATTCTTTTGTCTAGGAGTAATCACTATGGCCATCCAAAATTAGATATTGATTCCTTACACAGAATGTATTCTTCTGAATCCATGACTGAGGCACAAGAAAATTAAATCTAACATATAATGTAGGAATATCTGAGATATGTAATGACCATACATGTGAATATTGTAGTTTCGCCCCATCAAAAGTAGTAAAAGGATCAGACTATCAGAGTCAGAAATCAGAAAAGGGTTATTGCTATTGCAGCAGTCATTTGGACAATTTTGTAGATAGATCATAGGTGTGACAAATGAACAAATGATAGTTGCACTAGTAATCATGTTATTGGTTCTTAAATAGTTAAATCTTATGCAGGTCATTGCCTAGGAAGGATCTTCAGATATTGGTCGGCCATGGGTGCCCTAGCCTGGATGCAAAAGTGGTGTTTTCTGCAAAACTGATAAGAAAACGTGTCCATCTTGATGAGGGCGATGTAAGTTACATATTCTAAACCAAAATTTGATTCTAAATGCCCGAAAATTCACATGTCATCATCACTTTTTGTGTTATGTGTGCTGACTTGTATGATTGTATCTATTCCACCATGCTCTCTACTTGTCATTGTAGCAATGACTAGTACCAAAGAAACACTCTCTGAGAGTCCATTTTCTTGTTTAATTATTCAATTACTCTTCTTTTGTCGGTGATTCGTGTTGGGTTCCAACTCTAGCCTTCACTAACCTGCTTGAGACTAAAGGGCTTTGTTGTTCTTGTTGCTGTTGATATAATAGATATATTGAGTTTATGAGGGATATACTTAATGTCTCACATTTGATAATACCATAGCACAACAATTGTGTACTATGGGAGTACATAGACTTCGATTCTTTTAGTCCAGCTGTGTTTCGCAAACACAATTTATTTGCTTATGCTGATTCCAATATGAAGTAATTGAATTTGGTAGCTCCCCATTTGGGGAAGTCAAATAACTTTAAATTCCATTAGTATATGTTTTTGTTGTGCTAGTATATTTTAGCATCAACTCATTCAGTTGCCTATGACCTGTCCATGTGCTGCTGTTCCATTGATGAAACAGTCAACAGACCCACTAGATAAACTCAAGGTTCCAAATGACGCTAGGAGCTAGGCGCTAAGCCACTTCCTAGCGCCTACGGATTAAACATAGATTAAACGCGATTAAGCGTTTGTGCTTTTTTATTTGTTTTATTTTTTTTTCTGGCAACACACATGACTCAGATTAGATTCCCAACTTCAATCTCAGAAGACATTGTAACACATTCAGGCAATTCTGATTCCAATTCTTGCAAACTTGCAAAGAAACGGTGAAGGGACTTGTAATTTTTTTTGACCCGAAAATACAGCAGGGGAGACCCCCACTGTAAGAGATTTTTATTAATTTTCAAAAAGAGGAAAAACTGTACAAATTAAAGAGAGACTTGTAATTTTGATCCCCACACGTCATGTTTCCCTTTTCCCTGGCTCTTCTGATGCTTTTTTGCTGCCCGCCAGCCCGTGCGGTCACAGATAGCTCACCAAGCCAGCCATGCCACCCCTTTTTTCGCATTTCTGTACTGCTTAGGCACTGCCTCACGCCTACATGCACCGCCTAGATGTGTCCAGAGTTTTATTGGTCGCCCAGGCACTAAACGAGACGCTAAGGGTCCGTTCCAGGTTTAATCGAGAGTAAATGTAAGTTTAATTATGTTTTTTAGAACCATGGATAAACTTCAATTGATGAAAACCTGAAATACAATAGCTAAGGCCCTATTTGGAATGTGGGATTTTTCCTGTTCCCTGTGTTTTTAGTGTGAAAATGAACTGATTACTGTGAAATTCCTGTGTTTCAATGGGCCCTAAGTCTGAAAATACTTCATTCTTGTGGTTTACTTATAGTCCATCCTTCCTTGGTTGTAGCTTAGCCCCAAGCCACCAAGATATGGTCATGGTAACAGGAATCTGAAGCAAGTTTACATGAAATAACAAAAGCTAAATGGTTTTGATGCCAAATTGTTTTGTCCTGATTCATCTGTCAGTCAGATAGTCTATGATCTATGAGTTAGATGAAACAGAGACAACAGATAATTTGAACCAGAAAAAGGTTGCTTTGATATGAAAGGTTTGGATTATCTTATCTGCTTCTCCCATTGAACTGGTACAATATGTGGTAGACTATGTTAGAAATGATGCTAGGCAGGAAGCTGGTTTTGCCTAACGTACAAGATGGGAAGGAGAGGGAGGACGAGGAGGGGTGTTGTGGGTGGATTAAACATATTGCCTTTGGCTGTACCTCCAGTTGCTTCCTTTTCTTCTGGGACCACACCTGTTCTTAGCTGCTCTCTTTGTGTTTTCTGTCTCCCATTGTCTCTTCCCCGGAGTATTTCTACATCACCCCTTTGCAGACTACCTGTCCTTGTTCCTTGTGCTGGTCACATCATGTTCTCCTCACCACCCAACTTGATCAAAAGCTTTACAGTGGGGTGCTGCATAGCATTCTGAAGCCACCTAGGCTGTTGCCAAGAACAAATTTGGAACATGGTGTTATACAAACTAAAATTGCTACAGTTAACAGATATGATAGAATGCTTAACTTTTGATAATTTTTTCATCCTTGCTTCATAAAATCAAACATTTTCATGTGCTTCTATCTGTAGTAAGGTCATTACATAATTAATACAATCTAAAGAGTGTGTGCTAAATGATCTTGGTTTTTTACACTGACAAATGACAACCTAACCTATGTCTTAGTGCCATTGACTTGTACCCTGAATTCTGTAGAAGTGTCTTGATAGAGTGAGGCCTGATTCTGGTAAATTCGTGATTTACTTGTTAAGACTTATTTGCCTTTACTACTAATCCCTCCAATTTTCACGATATGTCTCCCTTTACCCAGGAGTGCCATGTGAAATATGTGAGGTTGATTCGTTGCAGCATGTCATTTAATAGGGGCGTATGTGGTCATTTCTTTTTAACCTTTTCTTAGAATTAGTGACACCTTGGTTTGCACACATTGCAGTTTACGGACAAGAATTGTGTTATTTCTGGGAACTGAACTTTTGACTACTAAAGCTACCATAGGTCGCGCCTGAAAAAAAGAAACTGAAATGGATTATGTTAGTACTCTGTCTCTGTATCCTCTGATAGCATATTGCTTTCTCATGATGAAAATGCCAGATGTTTGTCTATCCGAATTGCTTTCTACCTTGTCTGGTGTGTGCCTTCTTTTTTTTGTTTCGATGTCATTTTTGCTCTAATGCTTGATAGCTCTTTTTCATTCTATCATACTTATTTTATGTAGCCCTTCTCATATAAGTTCATGCATTTATAATAGGGTTTCCATTACAGTGTATCCTTCTCAAAAAATCTAAATACTTGTGATTTACACAGATTATTTGTATTGTATTTTCTCATGCAGATAACACTTATCAGATGTCAAATCTATACTTCCTTAGCTAATGCCTTTCTTGCTATTCTTCACATTTTTCCTAGCTAGTGCACTACTTTTTATACAGCATATGGAGTTCAGTGTAGCATTGTAAGCAATAATCATCGTAGGGTGTGAGTGCCAGGGCATATAATTTATCAGTACACTCTTAGATGCAATGCCTAAGCGAACATGAAACATTGTATTTCACTATTTTGTTGGAAAATCTGACCGTCTGGTTTCCTTATTTTTGCTTCTAATATGCAGGTATGTAGTTCTTGTAATTTACGAAATGTATGCACGAGGGGCTATATCCTTACACGTAAAGAAGATGAAGCTCGGACTCTTGATGTTATGCGCATTTTGTTGATCTATGGTTTTGATCACGTAAAGGAAACTGTAGAGAACAAACCTCTTCTCAAATTAAAATCTTTAAAGACTGTTGTTCGGAAATTAATACATGAGATTGTCAAGTTGAGTGCTGTTCCTATTGATCCTAATCTCCCACCCCCTGTAATAAAGAAGCCTCCTCCTAAAGTGAAGCAATCCCCTCCCCCACCAAAGAAGCGATTGGGACGTGATGATGTTGAGATGAAGAAAGGAGATTGGCTCTGCCCTAAGTAATTTTGCCACTTGCCTCTGATTTATGGAATCTTGTTGACTTGAGAAATACTATTCTTACTTCCTGGGGTCTATTTTGCAGGTGTGATTTCATGAATTTTGCAAAAAACACTGTTTGCTTGCAGTGTGATGCTAAGCGTCCCAAAAGGCAACTCCTCCCTGGAGAGTGGGAATGCCCTCGGTAAGCATACTCATAGGAATTCTGTTTTGATGTCTATTTTTTTCTGTCCTATTCTGTCGTAATTGTATACATGTGTCATCACACACTGCACTGACCCCTTCACTTCTCGTCATGTTTTGTTGCGTCCATGTTTGCTATTCACGCATAGTTGTGAAGAAACAAATTGATATCTTGGATCAGTATATTTCCTGGCGGCTGGCGCATTCTGTAGTAACTTTATTGAACGAACAATGCATATTTGCATCCATGTTTGCACTATGTGTGTTGTCTGTAATCAAACACAGTTATGATTTATGAACAAGAATGACTTGGTATCTTAGAACTAAGATTTCTAAGAGGGTTCTCCATGACGTCTTATGTCTCTGAAGAGGTGATCTTGAGGAATATGGAAAGCGAAATAGCACACTCATTCCAGTGATTCATGAATCAATTTGTTATGTGCTGTTGTTGTCTTTGCTTACAGGCTGACTCGTGAACATGAAATTTCAGGTGCAATTTCTTGAACTATAGGCGGAATATGTCATGTTTCCATTGTGAACACGACCGTCCTGCAGATGAGTACTCCAACAGCCAAATGGAAGCAAAGCAATCTGCACTGCGGAAAAGATTGGAAAGACCTCCACGCAAGTCTGATGTTTCTAGTGCATGGAACTTTGATTTTGATGATAACGAGTCAGATGGTGCAGATGTTGCTGCTTTTGAGTTTGCTGATTCATCTAAGGCAAGGGAGAGCTCATCAGCAGACAGCGTGTCTTATAGAGGTGCTTCTAAGGGCTCCGAGGATGAGGAGTATAGAATGGCTGAGACAATGACTACAGGACGAGGGAATAAGTTCTCAGAAAGAGATAGCTTGCCATCTTCAAGAAATGGTTTTGATGATTTTGATGATGAAGAGGATGACATTGACAGTTATGAACTTGACCTGTCAAAAGGTAGTCAGACAGGTGGAGTGTCAAGGATGAGTTATTCAGATCTTGAGAGTGCTTCTGATTCAGAAGGTTTTAGTGAAATTGATAATAGTAGAGAGTCAAGATATGACAATAGTAGAGAGTCCAGATATGGTAATAGTAGAGAGTCCAGATATGATAATAATAGAGAGTCCAGATATGCATCCAAGGATGAGGATGAATTTGAGGATCACCCTTCCCTGAGATCGACTCATCTTGCTGATTCCTGGCATAAAACCAGAGGTCGGAGTGGTTCAAGTAACTATAGAAGGACATCTTTCGGATCAGAGAGTGATGATGGGATCAATTCTGATCTGGATGAGGACATCGACAAAGGTCTTAGAAATAATGGAAGCCGTAGTCTGGGAAGTCCTAACAGAGCTTCTGTTTGGCACAATGCACTTGCCTACAGTGATGATGAACCATTTTCTGATGATGTGGATGCTGGTATGGTTGATCGGTCCCAGTCTAGGAGGACTAAGTCTTCCATGAACATCAAGGATAACTTCCGTGACACAAGACGTAACTTGAATGGAAGACGGTCTAGTGGGGACCGTTATGGTAGAACAGAACAGAATGAGCGGTTCAACGATTTTGATATGCACCGTGGCGGTTCCTTGGATAAGAGTCGCAGAACTAGGGGTAATCAGCTAGCTAGTGGTTCAAGAGGTTTACAAAGAAATGTAAGAAGAAATTGGGATAGAAGTGGTGGCTTTGACGGCAGGCGCTCAGGCGTTTAAATATTGGATATGAATATAACAAGAGCTGTATCATAAGAATGAAAATGGTGACCAGTGAGCGCCAAAGTTCCTATGGATGAAATGAATGGGTTTTTGGATTTGCAGTTTCCGTTACGTTAGCCATCTCTTTGGGTTCACTAACAGTTGCAGCATTATTACAAGGGGCCTGACCTATGGAAATTCACATGCCACCATGTAGTCTGTTAAAGTCATGTTGTTTCATTGTTACCTTCTGTGCCCGGCAATAAAGTTCAATTTGCCTTGTGAAAAATGCAACATAATGGTAGGCATTCACTGTTACTTTATCGTTAAGTTTTTTGATTCAGTGAATTGGGCTTTACACTTGAGTAGCCATATAAATGATGGATCTACTTTATGCATATGAGTATGGGTATTTCAATCCAGCTGAGCATGGCGCTCATGATTCCACCATGGGTCCATGACCTTCTTCCATGATGCTACTTCTTGCTTAGGATGCATTCCATTGGGTCCAGAGACAATATTTGCTTAGTGGGCTGGCCGGTCGTGGGCCTCGGTCGTATTTGTAGAGGATGGTCGATGAAAGTGGCCCGTTCAAAAATAAAAGGAAAAAGTCAACTTTTTCACCCTCAACTTTAGCAAAAGTCTATTTCCCTCAACTTTTGAAACGTACGATCTACTCTCTGGCCCGATTATAAGAGGTTTTAAAGGTGGTTTTGTCTTTTTCTTTTTTATTTATTTCGGCTGAATCTTTGAAAAATCATGGTAAATCATAGAAAAATCATAAAATAAAAAATTCAGTTTTGTTGGACTCCACATGAGTAATGTACACAGTGAACATATAATATGATATGCTTTAATACAAAGTTATTGCTGTAGATTTTGATCTATTCTTTTCTGTAGTTAATTGGAACAATTCATAACTGTAGTTTCTATGGTCCAATTGTGGTGAAATTTTTATGGTAGTCTAATTATTGTATGTTTGAACTGTAGTAAAAATTTCATACTCATTGTATCATGTATATCTAAGTTATAGATTTATTTAAAGTTTATGCCTGTTAAATCTAAATAAATCTATAACTAAGTTAATATGTTTTCTAAAATAAAAATTCTTGTCTTCTAAAATTGTTTTTGTAATAGTGCAAGTATGCCCTAAATTTTTGTAGGGTTCCCTTGGGTTCCTCTCCTCTAGATTTAAAACAGATCTTTATGATTTGATTCTAAGAAATAACATTAATATTTTGAACCAATAGAAGTATAGAACCATGAGGGGAAAAGCCCAATGAATTCAAGAAAACCCAAAAAAAAATGAAGAAAACGCTCCATCCATTCGAAAATAGAAATTGTTTTAACTTTATCCTAAGCCACACTTTAACTTTTGTATAATTTATAGAAAAATACACTATAGAAATGTATTATCCAATTAGCTAGTTTTATTAAATCCACCATAAGTTTTGATAGTGCATTTATTTGGTATTCTAGATCGATGTGAATATACTTTTACGATTGAGTATTGTTATTATATTTTTCTACATGTTAGGAAAATTTGATTTATGACAAAAAAGTAAAAGGACCTACACTTGAAAAAAAAGCAAGAGTAGTAGACTAAAGGAACACGTCAGAGACATCACAAAAAGGTTTAATTTGCGAATAGATTTGATGCAATTTCCAAATTGTTAGTTAGGATGTCATAAAAGCTTTATTATCTGTTGCAAACATGATTAAAAAAAGTCATTTATTTGTGAAAAAAATGCGGGCAACAATTCTGCAGCTCATGATAGGAAAGTCCAGAAGCACAGAAGGAGCATAGTTGCGTGTGCATGCAAAGCACTCTGCAATTATGTCCATGTAATAACTTATAGTTGAAAAAACAAATCGGAAAATGCTAAATTAATTATGGCCCTGTTTTGAAGCCTCAGCTCTTGCGATTATTATCACGAAGGTACTTGTTGTCAGACCATGTCGGCATAAATCTTGCAACGTGCAAGTCATCACAGTCTGGCCATTGGATCGGATGGGAAGAAAAGCATGCATGCGAACAGGAAGCAAGCAGTGAATGAAATAATCTGATGGAAGAACCGAACGAAATTAAACATGCATGAACTAAGTTTTTCGAGGAACGATTATGCATTAATTAAGAAACATTTCTGCAAGCCAGTTAAAAAGGTTACATATATATACATACCGATATGCAACGTAAGAAGGCAGGCTCTGTGTTTGGCATGTACGCTGGATCACCACCATCAGTTTGAGAAGCAGCTGGTAGTGGTAGTGGTAGCAAAAACAGATGGAGCAAACATGCATATATATAGTTGGTGAAGTGAAGAAGAACACACACGTGCGTGAGGTGGTTTCCGTGGTGGCCAAGTAGAAGTAGCGAGCTACGACCAGTAACCATCATGCATACGGCCGTCGACGAAGCTGCCGGCCGGTCCGTCCCATCACCAGAGTATATATGTTAAGACCCTGTTTAGTTGCCATGTAAACCCAAAATATTTTCTCTTCTATCCATCATATCAAATCTTTCGACGCATGCATGAAGCATTAAATATAGGTAAAAAAGATAACTAATTGCATAGTTTATCTATAAATGTCGGGACAAATCTTTTGAGCCTAGTTAGTCCATGATTAAATAAATTTTGCCAAATAACAACGAAAGATGCTATAGTAACTTTTCATCTGCTTTTCGCGAAGTGAACACGTTCTTTGTGGTGTGTGCTGTCGCAACATCAGTCAGCACGCAGTTGACTCCACTGTCCATCCATTCCATTCAAAAGTGGACGCCACCAACTAAAGTACGTTATTCAGGAGCACGCATAAAGAAAGCTAGGCGGAGTAGTTACTCCTAGATAGATTTTATATATATATATATATATATATATATATATATATATATATATATATATATATATATATATATATATATATATATATATATATATATATATATATATAGACACACACACACACGTATCGTTTTCCATTGCAAGGTGTTGTAAGTCTGAAAGAAAGATGTTAATTGTTAGTCCTTAGATAATATAATAATATCGTTTCACTTGCTTCGCGTCTAACAAAGAAGGCTCTTCTTATTGGTACATGGATGGCGTCCATGTATAAAATTACAAATTTATTATTTTCCTCTTTTTATTAGTTTTTTTATTAACATGAACGGTTTTACAAACTACCAAAAATGTTTCAGCACAAACTATTTAACCATAAAACATTACCATCCTTCCTTTGAATAAGTGTATAATAAGGATAATGTTTACCATTTTTTTCTTGAGCAATATATAGCTAGGATAATGTTTACCTACCATAAACGGATTTTGTTTATGCCTCAGCGTGCTTTCGGCCGGCTTTGCTGGTTTGCGGTGCCATCTGTGGAGGCCCATGTGTGTCTTTACCAGGTCCTCCTTAACTGCAACATGGTGGATGGGCAGGTTGAAAACAGGCCTCCAGCCCAAACAGAGAGAGAGAGAGAGAGTAAAACACCTTGCATGGGTCATGTTTACGTGCAAGGAAATGTTTGATTTAATTTTTGATGCTTTGCTTTACAAACAAAATTTCATGTTCACTAGAAACCCAGGGCGTGGCGTTGCCACGCGTACCATGAGGTTGCCATTCTACAGTGTTATATATTCTATGTTATAGTAAAACATATATGCCATATGTTACAGTTGAACATAATACATACTATATGTAACACCTTAAATTTTGTATTATTTCAAAATAGATAAATCTGATTTATTTGTGCATTTATGTGTGCATTTCAAATTTAGGAAATAATAATTTTTATAAAATTTAAAAGTAAATATAAGGATAGAAACATGTTGATGCATTCATGCTATTGCATATTTTATTTATGTGTTGAGTGGTTTGAATCAAAACTCAAAAGGATTAAAAAAATCTTTTGAAAAAGGAATTTGAAAAATTGTTTGGAAAAAAAGGAATTCTTCTTTCCCCTCCCTTCCTCACTTCCACCCTGCTAGCCCATCTCCTCCTAGGCCCGCTCGCCCCCTCCTTTCTTCCCCTCCCTCTCATTTTTCTTCCTGGGCCGGCCCAAACCGAAGCTTGACAACCGCCAGCGCCTCCTCTCTTCTCTCTGTCGCTGGCCAGCCGGGCCCGCCTATCAGTCCCACCTCCTTCCTCCGCGTCGTGCGCAGCCAAAGCAACAACCGCCGCCCGTGCCCATGCTCCGGGTCGTGGGAGTGTCCCCCGCTTCCCGACCTCTTTAAATGGGAGCCCGTACCCGCCGCCGCTCCCCCTGCTGCTCCCTCCCCCAGTTCCCCCTCCGCTCGCTCGCAGAAACCGCATGGGAAACGCCTTCCCGCCGCCTCACCACCGTGTTTCGGCCTTCGACGTGCTCCTCCGACCCGTAAGGAAGCCCCCGATGCGATCATTTTATTGTTTCTCTTACTCGGTCGCTCATCCTCCATCCCCGAACCTCGCAGAGCTCCTCCGTCCGCCTCTCACCATGGTCCGCCGTCTCCGCTTCATCTCCGCTTTCTTTCTCGCCGTGGTGAGCTTCTCTGTGATCCCCTCTTTCTCCATGTATTTTTCCCGCATTGATTGGTGGCCGCTAGGGCCGTTACCGCGCGCGCCAGCGAGCTTCCTCACCGCCGAACATGGTGAGCGCCGCGCGGGCCGATCCCTGGCCGCGCTGGACCTCGAGGTGGACTCGCCACCATCCCAGCTGTCTTCCGGTGCCCTCGGTTCGTCGAACCGTGGCCCGTAGGGCCTTAACCGATCACACTGGCAACCTCCTTGCCACCGGCCATTGCAACGCCGCCGCGCCGACTGCCTCTCTCCTCCCCTCTTCCCTCTTTGTTCTAATCCGAGCCATCCATCCCAGGTCTGATGGCACAGATCACCCGATACCCTTTCGCGAGTCATCTTGCTAAAGAGCCCCTCGACTTTTGGCGAATTGTGCCCGCAGTCCTTGGACGATTCAAAATCTGAATTTCCTTTTTGATTTATTTAAAATAAAAAATAGTTCTACCTATTTACAGAAATGCCACTACATTGTCTTGCTTATAAAATCGTCATTTTAACTCCGATTTGACCCGTTCAACTTGTGTTAGGTTCGTAATTTCCTAATCTACGTGTTAATGCTACCGGTAGATGGGTTAGCAACTTTTAAATTTCTTGATTAGGTTAAGTTAATTAACTTGCTATAGGAATCTTGTTTAATTCATAACTTTCGCGTTCTAGCTCCGTTTTTCGTGAACTTTGCGTCTATGTGATCGTAGTGAGTCGTAGATGATTTTCATAAACTTTTTATCTTGTTTTATTTATTGCTAATATACTATTCTAACCATAGTATTGTTTTTTGTATGATTGGCTTCGGAATGTGTGTTGTTGGTTCGTGTTGATCGAGTTCTGACGGTGATGAGTACTTTGAGAACCCGGATTTCTTCGAAGAACAGCAGGACCAGTAGGACTTTGTGAACCAAGACAAGTATAAATGGGCCTACCTTGATGTCCTATTCACTTTAATCATCTACTCATTTGCATGTGTCTAACTTTGATAACCATAAGGACATCCTAGCTATTTGATGACATGTTTCCTTGACTCCTACGGGTTAATTGCACATGGGTAGATTGCTAGTGCTTTAACTGAACAGATCTATACGATGGTTAATGGTTCTATGGAACAAACGGTAAAACATGCTTTATAACAACTGATCCATAGGACGAAGGTGCAAATGACGTTGATCATGGTGCCCTAAACCCTTCGTAAGGACTTATCTGTTGGCAAAAGCTAGGATTGACAGTGCAACCGTGAGAGTCACATGACTCTGGCTTTAGCTCAGTAATAGAATCTTTTCTAGCTTGTTAGAGGTTACCTTTATGGTGCAAGAGGGGCTTGCCACTTTGGGTATAGGACTGCCCCAGTTCTTATGTGTATAGCCGCGAAGGAATTGTGCCATAGAAAGGGGGTTCCTACATCTGTCTGCCGAGAAAATCTCGTGGTCCTAACATGTTAGAGAGACCTATGGAAGGCTTCATAGTGTACCTTGTCTGCTCACCTTGGGAGTGTTAGGGGGTCGACGGGCCTCGGGCAATTGGGCAACACGACTCACGGGTAAAGATGCACAACCTCTGCAGAGTGTTAAAAACTATTATAACAGCCGTGCTCACGGTCACGAGCGTCCTAAAAAACTCATAGAATAAATGGTTACTTATTATGTTGTTAATTCGTGATGATAAATGATGATGTTATAATGATGTTCAAATGGTTCTATTTGATTATAGTATAAGATCATGTGGGTTAATCTGGGAGCTAAAGCATAACTTGATACTAATTAATGATAAAATCTTGACTTACTAAAATGCTAAACGCAGTAAACAGTGTCTACCTTTGAGCCTCATGAATCCCCATATTATGCTTGTGGAGTACGAAATGTACTCACGCTGGTTTATTTTCTATTTTTGGATAAAAATCTCGGATGGGTAACAAATGACAGTTGGTATGAGGATTTCCTAGAGGACTTCTAGGTTTGAGTCAACCAATTGACCATCCCTGTGTTGGAGCTACCACGTCTGAGAGTTATCTATTTAATTTCTGCTTGTGTTGTAATGACTATGTGTTGTATTAAACGTGATGTAAGATACACTATGATGATACTCCTTGTATTTGTTGACTTATGTGTGTGACTGTTCCTGGGGCGCACATAAGGTTATGCACTCTATTTTGTCCTTAGAATGGAGTGTGATAAATTGGTATCAGAGCCGTGTCGATTGTAGGACGCAAACCTAGATAGAAATGGTCGTTTTTAAAATCTTTGTTTCACTTGTTTCTTGCTTACTGTCTCGGTCTTGTTATTTTAATAAAAATTATTATGCTCTTACTCTTTATTCTACTGTATAAAATTATTGATTCTAATGATATTTTAATTCAAAACTATAGATGCCTCGTGATCAGAAGCCCACTCGCCTCCGTGCTGCAACTTACCGCGCTCTGTTCACCCCGGCGCCACAGGTGCAGCCAGAGGTTGTGGTCATCCTTGACGATGATGAGGTGGAGCACATGGAGGAAGAAGTGAAGCCGCTTACCCCAACAAATGCACCTACTTCTACACCAGTGGTTGTACCAGTTCCTGTTCCTGTTCCTGCTCCAGTTGATGAACCGGTTCTTGTTGCTACACTTGCATCGACATCGTCCTCAGCTTCTGCACCAACACATGTGCCACCCTCAGCTGCTCCAGAGGCGTAGGAAGAGATGAGGTGGACCTGTAGGAACAAATTCAAGGACGCTCCCGATGATGCCCATTACCACAACTTGTTCACCACTGTGCTGGCCAAGCACTATCCAGACCTTGCTGCCACTGTCAAAAACTATTGTGCGGAGCACAAGCACCCTGTGGAGGCAACATATTGGAAGACCAATGTGATCGTCACTGCCTGGAACAACACCGACAACTCACATGATGTGGAGACTACTCATAGTCACAGATCCAGGCAGGCCAATGCTTATGACAGCATGGAGGATGCTGCGCAGGAGGCTTACCTGTACTACCATGGCTGTCGCTTTGAGGCCATGAAGGAGGATCATTACAGATTCCTCCCATGCTACGATTCCGAGGAAAGAACATGGGCAGTCCTGGCTCCTTCCACAGCTGATTTGACTCTTGATACTACGGTGAGACACGTCAGTGCCATGCATGAGGTCAATGAAGCACTCAAGGAAGAGTTGCGTGCTGCGCAGAAGTCTGAGAAGCGCTTCCAGAAGCATGTTTATGACTTGGGCACTCAGCTTGGACGGCCCCCATCTACAGGAAGAAGGCCCGGAAGTTCACCATGGTCAATGCAGCCCCATAGATGTCTTGGTGCCCTCTGAAATAAAGACGTTAGATCGTGAGTCGTGTTTAGTCTATGTGTGTCTTATGAACCTTAAATGCTTAGTTGATTGTGTTTGTGAACTATGTTTGATTTGGAGTTTGCTTGACTGCTGGGAACAGTATGGGAATGTCCACATGTTCCAAAGTTTCAAACCTTAAGTTTTAGTTGTTGCTTAATATAGTTGGGTTGCATATTTCGTATCTATGCTGTGCTGTTTTCTGGAGCAGCTGCGATCATTATCTCGTATCTCAAAATCTGTACATCCAAAAATTGTGAAATTTTTGTGGAAGTAATTAGACCTGTATATCATTCATTTGCCTCTAGAACCACATTATTATCAGCTCTGGTTTGGGAGATATATCTGTTACAATTTGATGTTTCTGCACAGTCTGGGACTCGGGACAGAATCTGTTTATCACTATTTTTGATTAAGTTGCCGTCAGAATCTGTAAAATATTTCTAAATAAAAGTTGTAGCAGACTTCTCAAGCTTTCCAATGGTGTATGGTACGTCTCTGTTGGGTCTCTGAAACTTAATTTATGATTTAATTACTGAACTGCTGTTATTGAAACTCGTCCAGAAAGTTTCCAGCGATGCTATTTATCTTTTATAAGCGATTTATAAATATTTGGAAGATCTCTAAAAGTCTTGCACATTTGTTTGAAATAAGATGGCCGTCAGAGGAGGAAGAGGCCAAGGCCATGGATGTGGCCGTGGACGTGGCGCACTCGTGGATCCACCACCGACGCCACCGCCGGTGACTATTGAACAACTCATGGGGATGCAGGCACAACTTATGCAAGTGGTGATGGACCGCATTGATAATCAGCCCATAGGAGGACCCCCGCTTGTCCAGGTCAGGGACAAGCGAGATGAGTTCATGAAAGGACGTCCTCTAGTGTTCATCCATGCTTCCAATCTTTTGGAGGCAGATGACTGGCTGAAGGCTATGGAGAAACAGTTAGACATAGCCTAGTGCAGTGATCTTGAGAAGGTGTTGTACGCTTCTGGCCAGCTGCAAGGGGCCGCACAAGAGTGGTGGGAGTCTTATCAATATGGGCGCCCAATCAACGCTCCGCCCATCACTTGGAAGGAGTTCACTGATAGTTTCAGGTCTTACCATATCAATGAGGGACTCATAGAGCTTAAGCAAGAGGTGTTTCGGGCTCTATCCATGTCTGTGGCAGAATATCATGACAAGTTTGCTCAATTGTCACGTTATGCTCCTAATGAGGTGGTAAAAGATTATGACAAATAGCGTCGCTTTCTAAAGGGGTTGTATGATGGTCTCTAGTTGCAGCTAATGTCCAACGTCTACCCAGCTTTTAGGAACTTATGAACCGTGCTATTGTAATTGATAATAAGCGCAAGAAGATGGACACCAAGAAGAGAAAGCTCCAAGGGTAGGCTTCTGGAAGCAACACCCGCCCACGTGCTTATCCTCAGCAGGGTTTTCAACAGAGAAACCAGGGGCCACCCAATCAGCGGAACCGTGGACAGTACCCCCAGCGTAACCAGAACCAGCAGCGTCCCCAATATCAGCAACAGTATAGCAATCAGAACCAACAATGTCCCCAGCAGCAATCTGGCAATCTGGCACCACGCCAGGGAGTGCCCAACAATGTTCCAGTGAAGAGTGGTGCACCCAACAACAATCCCAATGCTTGCTATCGCTGTGGAGAGGTTGGTCACTTTGCTCACCAATGTCCTAAGAAGCAGAACCCCGCAAGCCCCACAGAACCAGAACAGCAACCAGAGGCCCAATGCTCGACCCTCTTACACTGGGAAAGTGAATCATGTGTCCTCCGATACAGCTCAGGAGGTGCCTAAGGTTATGTTGGGTACGTTCAGCATCAACTCAATCTCTGCTACAATACTTTTCGATTATGGTGCTTCGCATTCTTTCATTTCACAAGCTTTTGTTAGAATGCATAGCATACCTTTATGTGCAATGAAAGACCCCATGCTAGTAAATTCACTGGGGGGTAGCATGCTAGCTTCTTATTGGAGTCCCTCCACTAGTATTTCTTTAAGGGGGATAGATTTTAAAGTGAACCCCATTATGCTAAGAACATCGAGAATTGACCTTATCCTAGGTATAGACTGGATGAAACAACATCAGGCAGTGATTCAGTGTCAGAAGAAAGCAGTTGTTGTGATATCCCCTAATGGGGACATAATTTGTGTTGCAGTGGCGGTGCCAGCACATTCGACCGCCACCGTGAACCAGTTGGGTGATGGTGCCAACCAAGAGGACCATGTGGTGAATGAATTTCCGGATGTGTTCTCTGATGAATTGCTAGGTATGCCACCTGATCACTATATTGAATTCCTTATTGAGCTTTTACCTGGAACTACACCTATAGCTAAGAGACCATATAGAATGGGGTAGATGAATTAGAAGAACTTAAGAAACAAATTAAGGAGTTGCAAAAAAAGGTTTTATTCGTCCTAGTTCTTCACCCTGGGGAGCACTAGTTATCTTTGTTGACAAGAAAGATGGCACACAAAGAATGTGTGTTGATTACCGGTCACTTAATGAAGTAACTATCTAGAACAAGTATCCATTGCCTAGAATTGATGATTTATTTGATCAGTTGAAAGGTGCTTGTGTGTTCTCTAAAATTGATCTTCGTTCTAGCTATCATCAACTGAAAATTCGTGCATCTGATATACCTAAGACATCATTTACTACAAGGTATGACTTGTATGAGTATACAGTTATGTCTTTTGGGTTGACCAATGCACCTGCATACTTTATGTATCTGATGAACTAGGTGTTCATGGAGCTTTTGGATAAGTTTATGGTGGTATTCATTGATGATATGCTAGTATTCTCCAAAACTAAATAGGAACATGCTGAACATATGAGGTTAGTCTTAAAAAAGCTTAGAGAACATAAATTGTATGCTAAGTGAAGCAAGTGTGAATTTTGGCTGAAATAATTCTCTTTTCTGGGTCATGTTGTCTCTAATGGTGGAATAGCAATAGATCCCAGTAAAGTGCAAGATGTGTTGAACTGAAAACCCCCAACCAATATTAGTGAAGTTCATAGTTTTTTGGGATTGGCTGAGTACTTAAGAAGGTTTATTGAGGGATTCTCTAAGCTTGCTAAGCATATGACAACTCTTTTAGAGAAGAATGCCAAATTTATCTGGTCAGATAAGTGTCAAGCTAATTTTGAGGAGCTAAAGAAGAGGTTATCAACAACCTCAGTGCTGACTTTACCAGATTTAAGCATGAGCTTCTCTATCTATTGTGATGCATCTCGCTTAGGCCTTGGATGTGTGCTGTAACAGAACCGACCAAATTATAAGAGCACAAGTACAAAAACAAGCACCGAAGCGCTCAAATTTTCGAACTTGAGCCCATATAATCCCGGTAGTCAATCGAAACCACGAAGGATTTCAAACCAACTTGCTTACAACCAAGATCGCATCGTTCAACATACAACATCATACGTTACATTTCGCAAGTAGTTCCGAAATAAGTTTACACACACGGAGTCGCAAATATTACAAACCAAGTTTATAAAGTAGCGGAAGCGAACACACACCAGTTGTTTAACTACTGCCAGTCTTGATGATCAACAACCCACAAAAGCATCAGGGAAGTACATAAAAGATGATCACGCCCAAGTGATCTAGTCTTCGTCACCCGCAGGGTGGAGACAATTTTTGCAGAAGCCTTGGTAGAGCATATCATCTGCAACAGGAGGGAATAAACCCTGAGTACTGGAATATACTCAGCTAGACTTACCCGTCGAAAACCAGAAATAAGATGACACCAAGGATTATGCAAGGCTTTCACAAGAGGCTAGCTGACATCATATTTTTGCATAAAGGCATAAGTAATTGAGACTCTTATAACCTGTACTAGCAGTTATTTTTAGCATTTACCTGTCATCTATCTTAGCACCTATACTAAACATGCACTTGATTATAATCAAACAATTATCATCATTATATCCAGAGCAGGTATGAATTGTGACAACATTGTATCATTCCCTTAACCACCAGTTCATTTAATGAGATCTACGTTGTCGCTGCTTAAGTCAAGTGCTCACTAACCGGGAGCGACGGTGATTCGAATCGAATTCCTATCCAGCTGGAGGGGTATTTCTAACACTCACCGAGTCACGCCTGGCGAGGGCTGCTCAGGTCATCTTTTGTACAGTTCAGGAATCGCGGGCCCGAATAATGTTGCGTCCCCAAGGGCGATACTCTGCCAGGTGATAGGGACTCTAACCCCCCTTGGTCTCACGCCAATGTCCACAAGCACATCCTTTCTCTCCTTCAAGATGCAACCTACCATTCGATTCCCGGCCTGAACCATACTACTCGACTTCGCGGTCGGAACGACTTATCCGGCCAACTAAGTGTTAGACTGCGTTCAACATGACTCAAGGACGTACAGCGAAGCGGTCCTTAAACGACTCAGACGGGCATAGCTCCACACCCAAGACGTGAAGTGTCTTGCGGCTGTACTATCGAACTCCCGCCCGGTCTCAATTTCATTTTAAGGCATGGTTCCATCCACGGTAGCCATAAAGCCACTCGTGACTCCTTCCTACATCTCGCGGATGACCGGAAATCACCCGACTTCTACCGTACTAAGCAGGGCTAAGCATTGACACGTGCCTAAACCTAATATAGGATTAAGTACGATATCTGGACAAGGACAGGTATAATGCAACAAGTGTTTTCATATAACTCTTACAACTTAATGCAGTAAACAATTAAAAGTACTCAAGATTAATTTATAAATCAGTAGGTTCAGCATGTACCGGGGCTTGCCTTTCAGAAAGGTCGAGGGCCGGTGGTCAGGGCACTCGGGCAAGTCTTCAGCGGCGTCTCCTCCGCCAACTGGTTCCGCTGGCTCCTCTGGCTGGTCCTGGACTTCCTCCGGAATCACAGGCTCGAATTCGAGGAGAGTTACCCCCTCCGGAACACCTATTGCATGAATGCACAATAAATACCATGGATGCATAAAGGTGCAACATGCTCGGAATGAAATGCATTTCAGAAATAAAATATAATAATCTAATCAAGTTACTTTATTAGTACGTGCAAATCTCTTTTCCGGTGGAGAAGTACTTACCTAATCTACCCAACCTAAGATATAGTTGTTCATCTTCGGTTAAGGCCCTAACACCTAACAAACACAAGAGTGACATTATTTAGGTTACCACAACCAACCCAAAATATCACAGTAAGATCTTCTGGACAGCAGCTACTTGTTTCTAACATAACTGGAGATTCCCAAATCCAAAAGATATGATCTAAGACGATCTGGAAAGCTTAAGAAATGTACCACAAAATGTTTTTAGACCACAATACTTAATTCCAAAGTTTACCTAGTCGAAATTCCAAAGTTCCAGAATCTGTTCTCTCTAAACAGAGAGCAGTCAATTCTGGACTGTCACTTTAAACGGCAATAACTCCCAAACTACTAAGCCAAATGCTCCCAAATTTTGACACAAGCTAATTTACCAATTTTACTACAACTTTGGTATTTACAAGTTTTCCAGCGACCACCTTTATCCAAGGTCAAACCTAGAAATACTATCAGCTGTCCAGAAAACCTAAAATTATAAAGGTTAAATATTTATTTATGTGGCAAATATCCCATAAGACCAAAATACTGTTACCACGAGTTCACAAAGGTCACAAGAACACCAGAAAGTAAGGTGTGCCCACCTAGAATATTTATTTACACCCCTTTCTTAATTTACTTAAGTAATTAAGTGGAATTTTAAATATTCATGTAAACTGCTCCTAAAATTCTACAAAAATTACAGATGACTCTCTGACCCAAAAAGAGACTACTGTAAAAATTTTAACTCAATTTATTCACAGGAACTCTCTGAACAAAATTCACAAGCCCAAAAGGCTGATTATTGTATAAATAACAAAGCATAGTAAAAAGTGTCAAACAACAGATTTCTTAATTTTTTTGGACACTCTAGGCTACCAAGACATTCTCCAAAAATTTATATGAACATTACACATGTAGAAAAATTACTAAAATTCATTTAAGTATTTCCTAGAATAACAAGATAGCATTATAACCTGAAAAGTACTTAAGCACTACTATCCAAATTTTTACCAGAGCTAGAGCAAGTATAAATTAGTCTACCCACCAAATTTCATAATTTTTGGAATATTGAAACTCGAGATATAATTTAAACAAGTTTGCATGTGATTTAAAACACATTTCAAAGACCTATTTAAATATCCCAAAAACTAAACATCACATAGCAAACTCATATTTTTCTAAAATACTACACATCATGTAGATCCTAACAAAATTTATCTCATGATTTTTGAGCAAGTAAAACCCTAGATCTACCTTTTCTAAATCCCAATAAAAACTGTGACAAAATAAAATAAATAAAACTGATTTTATCTGGAACTGGGCCGGCCCGGGACAGACGCGGCCCAGGACGCGGGCGCGTGGCCCGCTCGGGCTCCCGCCCGCGTGCGGCAACAGACAGGTGGCCCCCGCGTGTCAGCGAAAGAGGACAGGGGAGCGGGCGGCAGTGAGCTCCGGCGAGCGATTCCTCGCCGCCGGTGGCTCCTCCGACCAATCCAAGTTCACCGACGTCTTGCCCAGACCCATCCGCACTGAGGCTACCCCTTTTCCCCAAAGCTGATGCACCGCAGCAACTAGGCCGCCGGCGATGGCGGACGGCCGTGGTGCCTGGCGGTACGCCGGCGAGTTCCGGCCGTCGCATGGCCCACCGAAGGGTGCATCACCTTCCTGGACTCCTAGTGGACCTCTCGAGACCACTCACACAGACGGGGATGGAACGGAGCCGCTTGACCGCGTGAGCACTTGGCCGGCAGCCATGGCGCGGCCGTGCGCGGTCTCGTTCCGTCATGGCTGTCCCGATACTGGCGGTAACATCTTCATCCTAGCATCTACACGTGACAGGGAGGGGGAAACGTGGGTGAAGGCAGACGGAGAACTACTGTGTGGTGCTGGCCACGGTGACCCGCACATGGCGGAGCTCCGGTGAGCTTCGGTGAGCGGGCGAAAACGGCAATGCGGCTCACCTTGGGCTCAATCCAACCTACCGACGGGTCGAGGAGGTGTAGGACGGGGAGGCGAAGGGATGGACGTGGTCCGGCGAGCGGTGGTGAGTGCGCGAGCTCGAAGACAGCTGCGGCGGCAATGGTGTCTCCGGTTTTCGCCTCGGCGAGCCCGGCCAGAGCGAGAGGGAGGGAGAAGAAAATGAGCACGAGTGAGGGGGTGGAGGTGGCCGCTCGGTGTTCAATCCCGCGTCTGGGCTCGCGACGTGGAGGCGATGGCAGCACTCGGTCGACACGCGGCCACCGAGCTCTGTCCGAGCGCCACGACGCGAAGTCGTCGGTGACGGTCGACTGAATGAAGTCCTGGCGTGGTGGCCTGACAGCGCATGTTTGACGTTGATTAACTCGTAAACGAGCTCGAATTAGTGAGACCTCCAATTAGCAAAGTTGTAGACCTATGTGAGCACTACAAGTTTGTAAAAGACACCATGAGCTGGTTCGGTTTGGATTTGAAACTACAGGGCTCCAAAGTAGTGTACTTGGAAACTGAAACCTAGTTTCAGTCACTAGGCCGACTGAAACCCAATTTTCAAGACATCATATCTCCTAAACCATTTAGAACTAGGTGATGGTCATGTTGACAATGTTGTAGAGCTATGTGTGGACAACAACTTTGTCAATTGGCTCAAGGACTGGTTTGGCCTAGTTTGTGAGTTATAAGTTGCCAAAGTGAGGTACAGTGAAACGGTTTTCAGCTTCACACTTAGCCAAAATTGCTAAGTCCCAAAACAACCTCTAATACTGACTTGTGGGCCATTTTTGAGCATGTTCTGATCATTTTCATGAGATGGCCATATTAGAACTTTTGTTCCTTATGAAATTCTCTACAACTTTGCTTAAGGTTGCTCCTCCATGCAAGATCTCTAAACTGGACTTCTTAATTGGTCAAACCAGATCACTCTAGGGGTCCAACTTAGTCAACAACATTTGGAAGGGAAATTTGGTAATTTTGGTCAACATGAACATTGCTCCACTACTTACCCTAAATGTAATTAAGGTGTTATAAGACCTAATTAGCCACTCTACACATTGGTTGCACAAGATTCCTAGTGTCACATACTTTGGAACAAGTAATTCAATACATTCACCCAAATGTTGCAAGCTCATGTTGCACATGTTGCATGAGTGTGTTGCATAACACTTGCTAATTATGTTACACTAAAGTGGTTGACATGTCTCACAAAGGAAATTGCACATAAGGTACTTATGTCTTGCACACTACTCACTTCTCACTTCACATGAAATATAAACATATGTGGCAATGTTTCCAAAGCATGTTTTACATATTATAAGCTTATGCATGAAATGAATGATGCTTGCTTATGCTTATGCAAATACAATGCAATTAAGGAGCTAAACATCTGAGGTGTTACATGTGCTTATGCAAGAAGGAAAAGTGATGGCATATGCATCAAGGCAGTTGAGGAAGCATGAACTGAACTACCCTACTCATGATTTGGAGTTAGCAGCAATGGTTCATGCTCTGAAGATCTGGAGACATTATCTAATTGGGTATAAGAGTGATATTTATATAGATCACAAGAGTTTGAAGTATATTTTCACACAGTCAGCTCTAAATCTGAGGCAGCGTTGTTGGTTAGAGTTGATCAAGGACTATGACTTGGAGGTGCATTACCATCCTAGGAAGGCAAATGTTGTGGCTGATGCACTTAGCAGGAAGAGCTATGCCAATGGACTTGAGCTGACATTTATACCTGCAGAGTTGCATGCTGAAATAGAACATCTCAACTTGGGTTTTGTCAATAATGTAATGGAATTGGCAATAGAGCCTATGTTAGAGCAAGAAATACATAAAGGTCAGTTGGAGGGTGAGAAACTAAAGGAGATAGCAGAGAATGTAGTGCTTGGAAAGGCACCAGGCTTTAGGTTGGATGAGAATGGTACACTATGGTTTGGGAAAAGGATATGTGTACCTGAAGTGAAAGCTATCTGTGATACAATTTTGCGAGAAGCACATGAGTCTGCTTATTCAATACACCCCGAAAGCACCAAAATATATTTAGATCTTAAAGAGAAGTATTAGTGGTATGGGTTGAAAAGAGATGTGGCAGAGTATGTGGCCATATGTGATACTTGTCGAAAGGTGAAAGTTGAGCATCAAAGACCTGCGTGGTTGCTGCAATCAATGAAAATACCAGAGTGGAAATGGGAAGAAGTTGGTATGAGGATTCTCCAGAGGACTTCTAGGTTTGATTCAACCAGTTGACCATCCCTGTGTTGGAGCTACCACGTCTAAGAATTATCTATTTAATTTCTGCTTATGTTGTAAAGACTATGTGTTGTATTAAACGTGATGTAAGCTACACTGTGATGATAATCCTTATATTTGTTGACTTATGTGTGCGACTGTTCCTGGGACGCACATAAGGTTATGCACTTTATTTTATCGTTAAAATGGAGTGTGACACTATATGAATGTTTTTATATTGTTTTTGTTGGAAATATATTGTCCTATTTTTTATATTTTATTCTATTAGCAGAAGAAGATTGTTGGCATAGCTTACACTGTGTAGTGTGATGAAGTATAAAAAAAGGTGAAACAAGTAACCTGTGTCTATGGCAATTCCGCAAATTCGCATTGCATGGTCGCTAAAAAAATTGTACTTGGTTGTTGCTACCTAGTTCACTTTGTAGTATTATTTGGCATTACCATGTATATTTGTGTCCAATACATTTTTTGCAATCTATAATTTGAGTATACACAAAATGAAGGATATATCAGTTAAATGCGTGTAACATCAAAACCCAGCAGCATTGTTATTGATTTTTTCGATCATTGTAGTGAAAATTTTAAAACAGAGGATGATCATAATCATATTAATTGTAGGTCCGCGTCGTACTATGTTATAATTGAAGAAGAGATGACTGCTGATACATCTAAAATTTCCTCCTAGCTGAGTATAGATACTGACAAATTCTTGGTATAGGCGGAGGTTGCAAATGGAATTGTTCAAAAGGTGCACTATTTGTATTTGTGACAATCACCCAAAATTAGGAAAAAAGAATTGAATATACATGGTTTTATTTTAGAAGATTTTTTGTGAAAGAATTACGGGATCGGAGTTAGGATGGATGAGGTAAAAACTTCCTAAGTTTATGGGCAAAACGTGAATGAGAGGAATTTGAAAATTATTTTAGATTTTTGGATGATGAACAAGGGGTGAAAAATATTTGTGTAGGCTCTAAAGTGGTTGTAGTTTATTTAGGAATTTTCTGAAAATTTTCTGGAAAGGAAAAGAGCTTACTTTAATCTTGTGGATACATTTCTCATGTACACGTAGTAATTCTCCTTCTGGCTGACGTGTGAACAGTAAAAACACATGATGATCAGTACATGAACAGTACTTATGAAAGTGACAGGTGTGGATTGAGCCATCCGATCGTGATCCAATGTTCGATGTTTTGTAGGCAACGTGGCAGAGCTTGCACTGAGATTCCATGTAAAAAGATGCATATACGAATACTTTGTGCACAATTAAGGTGAACTTTGTGTCGTGATAATTTTTTTTTGAAATTTCGTTTCTCGGGGATGCATGTGGCAATAATAGAGCACTCATAAACCAAACATCATCGCATAGCAGTATCTATACTTGACACGTGGTGCATGGCCGGTCCTCAAAGTTACGTGGGCGTGTCATGCCGGTCCTCGTACTGACAAATACATCACTTTGATATAGGATATGTCTCCATCCAAGATCATTTAAAAAATTCAAAAATTTAAAATTCAAAATCTAAGAACTTAATATTCATATCTGGGCCTTAAACAATCTCGAATAAAAATTTCATCAACTACAAAGTTTTAGATCTTGTCAAGCTTTATAATTTTGATATAAAATTTTCTTTATCCGACTTTATTTGAAAAAGTTATGAATTTATTTGTGCTGCAACTATTTTTAAGTCAACAACCTTTCTAGGGGCAGTTGACTTACCTATTTTTAGAGGTGGTTGACATAAGCAACCATCCCTAAAAATCATATTTTCAGAAACGGCTATCTTAACCCAACCGTTCTTAAAAATAATCTATTTTGAATGACGGTTTACTTAATACAAATGCTCCTAAAAATAATTTCTTCAAGAGTCTATCAATTTCTACTTAGCAAATCTTGTGATTTGCTAACTCCCAAAACTATATGCCGAGTAAAAAAAACAGTCCCCTCCAATAGTTTGCTATTATTGACTTGGCAAAACCAAAAAAAAAGAAGGCCCATGGGCTAATTTTTCCCGTGCGATCCATCTGTTTTCCCGGTCACCGTCCCAGCTGAAAACTTGTTCATTTGATGTCATGTACGTACCTGTTCATTTGGTGTCATGTACGTATACTTCTACTGTATGTGCTTGCTTGTCGTCAAAGAGCAGCAGCGAGGGGACATGGATCAGTAGCAGCAGTAAACAAGAAACAACGGCATCAATCAGACAAAGCGCAGCAGCTAATGCCGGCCGACATGCACCAGCTAGCAGCCAAGACAAACCGAGATGCACTAGCTAGGAGTAGCAGACAACTCGACAAAATGTACAAGCTCGGGAGAGGCACAAGCAAGCTGTCACGGAATCACCAGATGCGTGCGAGGATGCGCGCGAGTGACGAGCGCGTATATTTGCGCGTTGAGGAGGCGTTTTTGCCAACTTGCTATTGATGCCAAGTTGTTTGCTAAACTGTTGGAGGCTATTTTTTCTTGTTTTGTTAAAATTATATGGATGCCAAGTTAAGATAGCAAACTCTTGGAGATGCTCAGGACAGTTTATATGCTAAAGTTCTCTTGGAGCTAGTTACAAACAATTTGTTAAGTACACCATTCCTATAAGAAATAGGAGGCATCTTAAAAAAATCTTTTTTGCACAAGTGTTAATGTCACCATTATATCGAGGACCTGTTTGATAACCCTAATCCATTATTTGCTCTGGATTTAACTTCTGTGATGTGCTACTTCTTGGGGGTATGTATGTTTGGTTGCCTTCTAAGAGTTGCATCATATACCATGGATGAGTGAAAAATCATGTTAAATAGATGGAATGAACTTTATCCACTGACGCACAATGATCCTATATATGAAGCTATTTTTTGAAATGAATCAAGCAGCTGCCGACTATATTAAAAAGAAGAAACCCAGACTGGGTAAATACAACAGAGCAACAAAGACTCCCTAGAGAGTCAAACAACCACAACAACAACAACAAAGAAAAAAAACTTGGACCAGTTGGATTGGGATCTCAACACGCGGCAAACTCAAACTCAAAGAGAAAAAAAACTCTAGGCCGTTGGATTGGGACATCGACACGAACCAAATAGAGCCGGAACTCAAGCCGCACACCGCACCACCTCCAAACCACCATCAGCCGGTCACCACATTGTATCGCCATCCCCCGGTTGACGAAGACGCCAAGATGAAACGCCGTCGTCACAGCTCACGCCGTCATTGCCGACGAAGTCCCACACCGAGGTAGCCCGCTACGAAGCAGAGCTAGTCGTCGCAGGCCGCTGCAAGCCGTGTAGTCGTCCCGCAATTGAATCCGCTTGCGCTGCCTCTAAAGACGTCGTCCCACGCCGAACGAGCCACTACCAAGTAGGGCTAGCCACCGTAGTCCGCTGCAAGCTGCCGACACAATCATGAGCGGCTGCCTCTGGCGCTCACCAAGTCAACCCCGACCACCGAGATCCATGCACGCACCCTGTCGCTTCCGGCAACCTAGCTACCCCACCGAAGGTAGAAGTGCCACACGCCAACTCCAGCAACCATCAGAGTGCCTCCTTGCACCGGGACGATCACCGTTGTGTGGGACCACCTGCCGCCACTCCACGCAGGTCACCTTGGCAACACATCTGCTAGCCACCACCTCCCACGTCGGCCTCCACGCCAACTCCATGGGCACCACACACGCCGGTCTCCTCGCCATCTTCATGATCGCAAGTGGCACACAGTCTCGCTAGACCGTCGCCCTCCATTGGCAAACAGATGTGAAGTCCTCCATTTGCTGCGTCAGCACACTCATCCTGGCTGCCTTCCACCACCGTGGACACTGGTACCTCGAATCCTCCGCTAGGTCTCCACCTTCCTTGCCACGGCACCAGCCGCCGCCACAGCCTAACAGGGCACACCACCTTCCAAGCGACACCTCCGAGGGGCATGATGCCACCGATGCCGCCGTCGCCTGACCAGAAGGTCAAGGTTATACACCCTGGAAGGAACACGCCGTGCAGGAGGAGAGGGCCTTTCGATAGACGCTTCCAAGGAAGTGAACAACGCTCAAAGGCGTCACTGTCATCGACCCAAAGAATGGGCAAAGCTTTCGCCATGGCGCCTCGCCCCCAAGCATGACAGTGGTTGGTCCGTCCTCGCTGCAGAAGCCTTCCCTGCTGAGCCCGCCGACAATGCCGATAGCGCCAGGTCACAAGAGGAACGGAGGACGCTTTCACTGTCGATGTCGCCAAACTGTGAGAGGCTGGTGTGCCCCGCTCGACCGACGTCTGCCTCACCGCCATGACGCTGCAGACATGAAAAAATGAGCAGGATGTTGCCGTCCACGCCACCACAGCGTCGACGTCGCACAGCCAGAGCAGCCGCCCACACCACCACGATGTTTGACGGCGCACGTTGCTGGCAGCACCACCATTTGGACCTCACCTCTGCTCTTCCCGCACTGCTGCCATCACGGCCTCCGTGTCCTGCTGGCAGCCCGGCGCCTCCAACGGCAGCGCGCCGTGGCCGTCAAGCTCGGTCCCCGCCTCCTCCATCAACCGTCCAGCCCAGCCCTGCGCAGATCCACCCGGGAGGCCGCCGGATCCACTCAAGGAGGCACCGGATCCGGCCCCATGGTGCCCTGCCGCAGCTGGACCTCGCCGCCACCGTCGCTCAACATGTCGCCTCGCCCAGGCTGGCCGCCTACGCCGACCCGGACTGAGGAACAACGGATCCACCCATGGGGACGGTAGATCCGGTCGTCGGAGCACCGGGGCAGCCTCCAGCATGCCAGGGATGGGAACATGACAGCCGCCTGCATGACCGCTCGCGTCACCCGGACGAGGAGCGCCCTGCCGCCGCCTTCCTCACGGGCCTGCACCTCCAGGCATCCGCTCCGGTGACGGCAAGGAGAGAGAGAGAGCGGAGGGAGGACGCTCGGTGGCGGCGCGGCAAGGAGCCCCGTGTCGCCTGCGGGAGCGACTTGGGGGAGAGAGCTGTGTTCGGTCCATATATGAAGCTATTTGGTTGTCCACCTAGTGAATGCAAAAACATAGCAATGCATTCACCGGGTCTGCATGAGTGGAGAAACTCAATTTGTGCGCATCAACTAGGCCAAGATGGAGACGTATTTTTACACACATCCATACAAACAGGGAATTATACACACTAGAAGCTAGCTAGCTAAACAGCCAGCGTTTTTGTACGTGGCCGAGGTGTCCCCGTCGGCCGTCGCCGTCGCGCCCGTTGGGATGGGCCGGCCGGCCGGAGACGGGATGGAGACCCAAGTGGACGGCCGCAGTACGTGGTGTGTGTATGTTCGTTGCATCGCCCGGCCAGGCCTGTACGTGGCCCTGCCTCCTGGCCCACCACGAGGCCACGACCAGCCCCCCGGCCCCACACCACACCTTGCTACAAGCTACATGCACATGCACGATTCCCTCAAAAATGCTACATGCACGAGGGAAAAGCTAGCACAGACCAAAAACGGCGTTCCTGTATAACTAGAAAGGTAGGCTGTAGCATTTTGAATATTACATGTTCATGAAGGGAAAAAGAAAACTAAATAAATTGTTATATTTTTTTTGCAACTACCAATACACTTCTCTGTAGAAAACTAGTAGACATATTTTGTTTGGCAAGGATAAGCAGAAGATTTTGACTAACATTTCTTTATATGAATACATGATTTTTGTCACACTAAATTAATGTCATTAGATTCATATCCAGAAGAACTTACTATGATTATTGATTATGACTTTATATCACACAAATAATATATTAGTAGAGTGCTTTTACATGATTTATGTAATACAAAATTGATGTCATTAGATTCCTATGAGAATAACTTAATTACCTAGAGTTATGATTTTATATCAAATAAATAAGAGAGTAATAATATAGTAAGTGTTGGCCAAAGTCTTATCTACCTAATAATTTTAAACGCAGGGAGCAGTGGGTCGACTGGTCGCCACTTCTATTGTAGTGTTCCACTTCCCTCTTTTATGTTGGAATTAGATATGTCAACAGGGAATTCCTTGTTCGGGGATAGCTCCACATCCTCGACCCCGCGTGAGGATTTTAATCCCATGGAAAACTCGGTCCCATTACAAAAATACAACATTGGAAGAACAAAAGCTAATTCATGGTCTCAAATCAATATAAATTGAACAAGCAAGATATCATACTACAGGACGAGGGAATAAGTTCTCAGAAAGAGATAGTTTTCCATCTTCAAGAAATGGTTTTGATGATTTTGATGATGAAGAGGATGACATTGAAAGTTATGAACTTGATTTGTCAAAAGTTAGTCAGACAGGTGGACTATCAAGGATGAGTTATTCAGATCTTGAGAGTGCTTCTGATTCAGAAGGTTTTAGTGAAATTGATAATAATAGAGAGTCCAGATATGACAATAGTAGAGAGTCCAGATATGCAGCCAAGGATGAGGATGAATTTGAGGATCACCCTTCCCTGAGATCGTCTCATCTTGCTAATTCCTGGCATAAAACCAGAGGTTGGAGTGGTTCAAATAACTATAGAAAGGTGTAAGTGCAATCAAGCCCTAATGTGGGTTTTGGTGTTGATGACCACCTACTTAGAGGACTAATGAGATTTATCGAGATGACAAGCAGGGAATATACATTGGAGGATGTTATACCAAACAGAGGAGGTCCCAAATTACAAATGTGGACGGTATCACGCTCAAAGGAGGTTTAATTTCTTTTATCTTTTGAATTTGAGTATAGGAAAAGCAGTACTATAAAGGGGGACACAACAACTTGCTAAATATGTGCAACCAAGTGCTCAATCTCTTGTCAAAACATCCTCTGTACTTCAACCAAGACAGCTCACAGCCAAACTCCTATCTCTTTGCTGTCTGGCCTGGTGCGGCAGTGCCACACCTAGAGAGAGGCACTGCCGCACGACCGCACTTAAGTGACCGTTGGAAGACAGGGGGTATTTATACTTTTCCCTGTCCTTCCCCAATGTTTCTCTTCTTCCACCTCTGCTCATTTAGATAGAAAAACCTATGTGCTCATCTCCTCTCTCCTCTATTGGTGCTCTTCAAGCTCTCAAGCTTCCCTTTGAGATTTCCCATCAATCATTAAGAGAAAAGCGTGCCAAAAGTGATTAGAGAGCAGATCCACTGTTTCCCAAAGCCTAAACAACACTTGGTTCACGTTTTGGCCGGCGGTTGTGTTTGTTACTCTTGGAGCTTTCCTCCTAGCCGGCTAGAGCGTCGCCCGGTGAGCTTGCCAAGCTTGTGGCAGCCCTGGGAGGTTTGTAACCATCTCTTGCAGCGAGTAAAATCACCCCTCATCTCAAGAGTTGAGTCTCTTGACTTGAGAACAAGAAAGGGTTACAGAGCCCTTAGCCTTAGTGTTATACCTCAACAATGTGGACTTAGACAAGTCTTAGTGGTGAACTGAACCACGGGATAAATCATCGTGTCATTGTGTGCTTGATTTACATTACTTGTTCTTCATATTGTTGTTGAGGTGATTTTTAGGGTTTGAGGCCGATCTACTTGTATACACTCGTGCTACTGCCTTCAGTTGTCGATCTGTGAACTACACCTCTGCAGGAAGCTAAGAAAATTATCTTATCTAAATTTCGTTAGCTAGATTTTGAACTGTGACCAAGTCTTTCCTGCAGGTGCGGCAATGCCGCTGTTCTGGTGTGGCAGTGCCACTGTCCGGCAATGCCGCTGCCCCAGAGCGGCAGTGTCGCAGGTAAATTTGACGTCTGCTTAAGTTGAATTTTTACAGGCCTATTCACCCCCTCTAGGCGCTCTAGTGATCCTACAAGTAGTATCAAAGTTGGTTACCTCGTATACGCTTCACCGCATGAGGAATGGAGCCCAGAGGAGGAACTAGTGGCGTGAAGTCAGTGGATGTCAATCCGTAGCGAGTTGAGATGCATGACACTAACAGTAGCGAGCTCAGCGCCTCTACAGAGAGCAACTCCACGCTTCCGTAGCTAGAAGCAACCGATGTCGAAAGAGCTCAAAATGAAGAAGAAAGAAGAAGAAAGGCAGCTAGAAAAGAGAAAAGAGAAGTAAAAGAGAAGAAGAAGAAGGAACAACAGTGATTAGAAGAGAAGTAGCAAAGAAAAGAAGAAAGAAAGCTCAAGAGAGAAGCAAGAAGAAAGAGAAGAGAAGTAAGAAAGAAGAAAGAAGATGAAGCTAGAGCAACAAATGCATCATCTAGTGAGCTATCTAGCAGCTCCAAAGATGGTGATGACGATGAGTCCTATCAAGTCATCAAGCATAGCAAGAAGGACAAGAAAGGTAAGGGCAAGGACAATGACAACAACAAATATGTCGCCATATCCTTTAACTATTCTGTTATATCTATGACTAACCATGATCGCAAGTCTTTCATCAACGTGCCTGCGGGCAAGTTACCTCATTTTGATAGGACTAACTTTACCAAGTGGAAGCACTTGATGAGAGTCTATCTTATAGGTCTTCATCCCGGCATTTGGGAGGTTGTATGCAATGGATTTGAGCCACCGGTTGACCCCAAGAATCCAACCATAGAAGAAATGAGAATCATCCACCTCAATGGTCAAGCCACTAGTGTGCTACTTAGTGCTTTGAATGGTGATGAGTACAATAGAGTGATTGGTGTGGATGTTGCCAAGCAAATTTGGGATACTTTTCATCTTGCACATGAAGGGGTTGACAAGGTGAGGAAGGCAAGGATTGATTTGATGATGCACATGCTCAAACAGTTTGTTATCTTGAATGGAGAAGGGCCATAAGAGATGTTTGATAGGTTGATGACAATGGTGGGCAAGATTAGAGGCTATGGTTATGATGAGCTAGATGATCACAAAGTTGTCAAGATTATATTGGAAGCTTATTCACCAAGAAATGAGACCGTAGTGACTCTAAGTAGAGACAAAAAGAAGTTTGAGTACTTCACACATAATGATGTACTTGGAAGGATCTTGACCTTTGACATGCAAAGAGAAGAAGTAAATAAAAGAAAGAAGCTTGGAGAGTTGCAAGCAAAGCTAGAAGGCATCAAGATCAACAAGGATGTAGCTCTCAAGGCCAACAAATCAAGCAAGCAAGGCTCTAATAGCAAGTCCAAGACCAACAAGCAAGCTTCAACTAGCAAGCCCAAAGCAACCAAGCAAGTTCAAGAGAGAGTAGAGACCACGTCATCTTCAAGTGAGAGTGAAAATGATGATGAACAATATGAGAAAGTTGATGATGTTTCTCTCTTTATGAAGAGGTTTCACAAAGGGTTGAAGAAGCAAGGGTACAAGGTAGTGAAGAGGAAGTTTCCAAACAAGAAGAAGAGGACATGCTACAATTATGGAAGCACCGACCACTTCGTTGCCAAGTGCCCATATGAGATCAAGGACAAGTATAAGAAAGAGAAGGAGGACAAGGCCGACCATAGAAAGAGCAAGAAAAACATGGGAGAAGCTCACATTGTGCATGAATGGGATTCAACTATTGAAAGCTCAAGTGAAGAAGATGAGAAAGTTGCAACCGTTGTTATCCACAAGCCATCCTCTCCACCAAGGCTCTTCACCAACATGTCCGATGATGACTACTACTCCCCTCACATTTATCTTATGGCAAAGGGTGAGAAGGTAAAATCCAAATCCAAGGCCAAAGCTCCTCCACCTCCACCTCCTAGTGATATCTCTAGTAGTGATATTAGTGATAGCTCTAGTGATAATGAATCTAGTGATGAAGAAATTGATCAATTAACTAAAAATTTGGATGGAAAGACAAAACTATTCATCACTAAACTAATGAAGGACTTAGAGAGTGTCCAAGCCGAGCTAGAATCAGAGAGAAAACTCTTATCCAACAAGAGGATCTCTACATTGCTAGCAAGAAAGCTCTTGCATTAGAGAGAAGTGAGATGGAATCCTTGCGCAAGGCCTTGGCCAAAGAGCAAGGGGACCATGCTATCATAAAGAAATAAAATATTACTCTCAAGAAAAAGTATTGTGACTTAGATGAAAAGCACAAAGAACTTGAGCTGCAATATAATATTCTTTGGGATATCAACTCACATCCCTCTAAGGCAAAGGATGCCTCTACTCCCTCCACTAGTCAAGGTTGTGAAAAATATTATAATATTGATTTGAATACTTATTCCACTAACCTTGCAAATATGGAGGCAATGAGAAAGGAGATTGCAAGACTCAATGAGATAATTGGCAAGGGTTGCTTGAGTTGTAAGGCTCAAGTAAGTGACAAGATGGTGAATGAACCAAAAGGACCTCATTTCAAGCAAGGGAGACACCCCTCAATCAAGCATGGGCTCGGCCACACGAAAGGAGCCAAGACAAATGGAAGAAAGATTGTGAATGGCTATGAGTGTGTGCAGTTTGAAAGGAAGAAAAGAATTGGTACAACGGCAGGGACACCAGAGCGGCAGTGCCGCAGTGAAGGCCGATAGTGCCGCTCCCTGCAAAAATGGGAAGGCTACCAATTCCGCTCCTGATCAGACTAAGCTCAAGAAGAAGGTGTTCCAGCAGAAACAGGTTCAGCAGAAGCCAAATGAATCAGTGTGGGGCACTATGAACAAGTATGCCTACCAACCAAAGTTTCAACCACCTCAACAAAGCTTGACTTCGTGTTTTGTTTTGAGAAACAACAACAGCGGAAAAGTGGTTGCCAAATATGTTGCAAATGAAGCCAACATATATAGAATACTTCTATTTGGGTTCCTAAATTTCTTGTGACTAACATGCAAGGCCCCAAGTCTAATTGGGGAACTAAATCTGTTTTGTAGGCATACTTCTCTGGTGGATCAAGTTGGGTGCTTGATAGTGGGTGTACAAATCATATGACCAGAGAAAGGAGTATGTTCTCATCATATTCCCTAAAGACGGACTCTAATGAAAATATTGTCTTTCGAGACAATTCTAAGGGGGATGTGATTGGTCTCAGTAAAGTTGCTATAACTCTTGAGCATTCAATTACAAATGTTTTTCATGTTGATTCGTTAAGTTACAATTTGTTGTCCATTTCTCAATTGTGTGAAATGGGCTATAATTGTCTCTTTATGGATAAGGGTGTGGAAGTCTTTAGAAGGGAGGATTTCTCTACTATCTTTATAGGTCGATTAAAGAATAAGCTTTACCTAGTTGACTTTAACAAAAGTAAAGCTAATCTTGAGACTTGTTTAGTGGAAAAATCTAGCATGGGTTGGCTTTGGCATCGTCGACTAGCCCATGTTGGGATGAGAAACATGGCCAAACTTCAAAAGGACAAACACATCCTTAGACTAACAAATGTTCACTTTGAGAAAGATAGGATATGTAGCGCTTGTCAAGCCGAAAAGCAAGTTGGCGTACCTCACCCACCAAAGAGCACCATGACCACGATGCAACCATTGGAGCTTATACACATGGATCTCTTTGGACCGATCACCTACCTAAGTATCGGAGGTAACAAATATGGTCTTGTTATTATTGATAACTATTCCCGTTTCACTTAGGTATTTTTTTGTTTGATAAGTGTCAAGTTAGAGACAAAGTGAAAACATTTGTTAGAAGAGCTCAAAAGGAGTTCGGTCTCCCCATCAAGAAAATGAGAAGTGATAATAGGACCGAATTCAAGAACACTCAAGTTGGAGTGTCTTGATGAAGAGGGCATCAAGCATGAGTTTTCAAGTCCATTCACCCCTCAACAAAATAGTGTAGTAGAGAGGAAGAAGCGAATGCTCATTGACATGCCAGGACAATGATAGATGAGTACAAAATGTCGAGCCTCTTTTGGTGTGACGCCGTCAACACCACTTGCCATGCCATCAGCTGCCTCTACCTACACAAGAAGTTGAAGAAAACTTAATATGAGCTTCTAACCGGTAACAAACCAAAGGTGTCTTACTTTAGAGTGTTTGGGTGTAAGTGTTTTATACTTAACAAGAAACCCAAAACCTCTAAGTTTGCACCTAAAGTTGATGAAGGTTTTCTTCTTGGTTGTAGATCAAATGAGCATGCCTATCGTGTTTTCCACAAAACCTCTAGGAGAGTTGAAATAGCGGTAGACATGACATTTGATGAATCTAATGGCTCTCAAGTGGAGCAAGTTGATTCAAGTGTTGTAGGAAAGGAGGATCCACCTTGTGATGCAATCAAGCAATTAGCTATCGGTGATATTGAAAGTCCCTAGTTTGGTTTTGGCTAATTGATGAAACCTAGGACTAACCTTTATATCTAAGTGGATGATTTAGATAAAGGTGGTCATTGAATATGAGACATGACATTGACTCATGTGACCAAGATGATGAAGACCAAGATGATGCTTGGCTCGATGGACCGGTTGTGAGGGTGAAGGGCAAGTCGAGGCTTCGAAGTGAAGGACCATGCGATGGTGAAGCTTGAGCAAGACTTGGCGCCGATGGATCGATGCAACGGTGAAGAGCAAGTGAAGTCAAGGTCGATGGATCGAGACGGTCATGTGATGATATGAAGTGGATCATATCTTTTGGAGAAACAAAATGGGCTCAAGGCAAAGGTATAACCATAGGGCCATTTTGTTTTGCACTCAAGACACCATAGAGGGTGTGAGTGGTTTAGGATCCATAGCCGAACTATTAAGAGGGGAAGTCTTATAGGTTATTCGATGCACGGGTGCCACTAGGTGAATTCATGAAGTGCATTGCATGTAGGGTCTAGTGAGCTAACTGGAAAACCTTCGAAAATGATTATGAAAATGCTAACACACGTGCACAAGATGGTGATCACTTGGTGTTGGCACATTTGCGAAGGCGATGAAGTTTAAGCGGTAGAGAGGGTTTGGGTCTCTCTCTCCCTCCCGCCGAGCTTGCGAGCGTGGGATTCAGGCGTTTTTGGGAACTTGAAATGCCTATTTTCCACTACGCCGGAAGTCGGAAAAGAAATGGAGGCGAACGGAGGTCACAGAGGTGACCGGACGCTGCACCGGACGCGGTCATGGTATGACCGGACGCGTCCGGTCAGTACAGCGCAGACGCGGGTGTTAGGGTTTGTAACCGGCGCGTCCGGTCACTCGCGGGACCGGCGCGTCCGGTCAGTCGCCCAGAGGAAACTATGGTTCACGAGGATGATCGGACGCGAGGCGCGTCTGGTCACACGCGATCGGACGCGTCCGATCATTGAGGGAGCTTACTGGACTCTAACCGGACGCGGGCACTGTCGCATCCAGTCGTTGTGAGGGGCGCGTCCGGTCGTTGCTTCGCGGGCGCGCGGAACAGCACGACCGACACGTCCGATCGTTTGAGGGGCGCGTCCGGTCGTTTGATAGGTGCGTCCGGTCATTATGAGAAGCGCGTCCGGTCATTGGGTTTGACCATTGGCGCAGTGACCGTTGGAGGATCGGACGCGGTTGAGCGCGTTCGGTCAGTTATGACCGGCGCGTCCGGTCATCCCAAAAAAACCCAGTGAAGGGGTATAACGGCTCTATTCGGATGGGATGCTTATAAATACTTGTTGGCCGGCCCTTGGGGAGGTCTCTCGTGATTTCTAACATTCTTGTGCATCCTTTGAGCTAGAGCATCTCCTCCCACTCATCTCTCTTGCTTGATTGCAAATCAAAAGTGAGATTGAGTGCTCCCAAAGTGCATTGCATAGCTTGAGGGCACCTAGTGGCACTTGTGGGTGGTTTAGCCAGTGGATTTCTTATTACTCCTAGAGAGTACCGCTCTTAGCCGGATTGGAGATTGTTGGAGGCGTTGGCAAGAGAAGGTGATTGTTCTTGGCCACCTCCGGTTGATTGTAAGAGGTTCTTGTGCTTTCCTCGGTGGGACGCCAAAAGCAACTCTATTACATTGCGCGTGTCATTGAGTTACCTCACTTGAGAGTGGTGTCTTGCGGTGCCTTGCGGAGCGTGCCTTGAGGGGCAAGTGACTTGAGGGTCACACCGAGGAACCATCTAAGTGTTGGTTGACACAACCGGTGATGTAGCTTGTCGGTGCACAAGTGAACACCAGGTGAACAAAAATATTGTGTCACTTGTCTCCGGTGATTGGTCTTCATATTGTGTTGTTGTCAATGTTGATTGATTGATTGTATATCATCTTGGTGATTGGCAACATCTTCACTCCACCATCGGTATAAGATTCACGATCCTCTCTCTCGCATTTACTTTACTAGTTTATCTTGTGTAGCTCTAGTAGTAGCTTTGCTAGTAGTTGCTAGCTTGCTCACTAGTGTAAGTTTAGTAACTTAGCCTTTGTGTGAACTAGAGATTATAATCTACTAGACTTGTGGATAGGAGGCTTGCATCACAATCGTAGGCTAAGCAAAACTCGCTTTGCGCCGTTTGTTATTCTAACAAGTTTGCTTAGTGGTTCTTGTAGAATTTTTTATAGGCTATTCACCCCCCCTCTAGCCATCTAGGACCTTACAAGTGGTATCGGAGCCATGGTCACCGTTTTAATCAAGACTTAACATCCTTCGATGTGAAAAATGGCTCAAATTGTGTTCAATCATGTTGGGGGCAAGCCACCGTTCTTTGATGGTGTTAGTTCTTTTGCTCATTGGAAGAGAAAAATGACAATGTACCTTAGTTCTATTCATGAGAGAGTTTTGCAAGTCACCGAGAATGATTTTGCTATCATTGATCCCGATCATCTCACCGATGAAGATAGAGCAAATAGAACATGCAATAGAATGGCTCTAAATACTCTTTATAATGGTATTGACACTAAAGTATTTGAGGGCATCAAGGATTTAGAATTGGCATATGAAGTATGGACAAGATTGAGTGAAACATATGAGGGCACTAAGGTTGTGAAGAGTGCCAAACTATATGGGCTCAAGAGTGAGTTTGAGAACTTTAAAATGAAAGAAGAAGAAACAATCTTAGAGATGTTTCATAGATTGCAAGTAATTATGAATGATCTCAAGAGCTTAGGGCACAAGACACAAGACCAAGATTTTTGCCACAAGTTCTTGTTGAGTTTACCAAGAAAATTCAAAATGTTGATCATGATGCTACAAAGAGATGGGCTTGAAACAATGAAACCCAATGATTTGCTTGGTGAAGTCTTGACATATGACAAGTATGATCAAGATGCCGATGAGAAGGAGAAGAAGGAGGAAGAAAAGAAGAAGAAGACTGTGGCATTCAAGGCCACCTCCTCCAAAGGCAAATCTATCATCATAGAAGAAGAAGACAATAATGAAGGTGAAGATTTTGAAATTGATGATGAGGCACTTGCTCTTGTAGTCAAGAGAATGGGTCACATGTTCATTAAGAGAAGAGGCTTCAAAAAGAGAATTGACAACTTCAAGAGCAATGAGCAACAAAGGAGGTGCTTCAATTGTGATAGCACCGAACATCTTCAAACCGAATGTCCCTATGACAAGAAGAAGAACAACAAGAGGGGCAAGTTTGAGAAGAAAAAGAGAGAAGCCAAGATGACTTTCAAGAAGGGCAAGAACGGAGCATATGTGGTCACTTGGGAAAGTGATGATGATGATGAAGAAGAAGAATTATCCAACAAGGCTTTTGCTTCCATTGCTATCAACAAGAAGCCTTCACTATTTGATTCATCCTCTTCATGCTTCATGGCCAAAGAAGCTAAGGTTTTATATGATGAGAGTGATGATGAAAGTGAAATGGAATATGTTCATGATAGTGATAATGATAATAATAATGATAATGAAAATGATGATGATGAACCAACTAAAGAACAACTATATGACTTGATGCAACAAACTAGAGACATAGCTATTGCCAAGAACAAGGAGTGTAAGAAGATTTCAATGAAAGTAGCAATACTTGAGAAAGTTCTAGGTGAGCTTAAGACCACTCATGAGAGTCTAGTGGAAGACCATGAGGATCTTGGTAAAGCTCATTCTAAGCTTGAAAAAGCCCACTCATTGCTACTTGAGCAACAAGCAAAGAAGGAGGTTGTTGTATCATGTGATATAGGTGTTACATGTGATATAATTGATGAATCTTTTTATAAACCTATCATCATGACAAATGCTAACCCTTCTTGTAGCTCTTCATCCACCACCACTAACTCTACCTCCACTACTAGTGATGGTTTCACTTGTGATACCTCACTAATGGTTGAGAATGAGACTCTTAAGAGAGAGGTGAATGAGCTCACTCACGCCCTAGGCAAGGCCTATGGTGGTGAGGCCCGCTTGCTTAAGTGATTAGGTAGCCAAAGGTTCTCTCTTAACAAAGAGAGATTGAGCTACACCCCCAAGAAAGGCAAGTCGGCCTTTGCAACTCCAAAGCCTAGCTTTGTGAAGAGCAATGGTCGGTTTTGCAATAGATGCAAGCAAGTTGGGCACTTAGAGCATAATTGTAATAAAAAGAACCAAAGCAAAAAATTTGTTAATGCTATACCTTTTGATTCTTGCTATGTGCTTACCAAAGGTGTGAAGGGTGTGCAAGCTAAGTTTATTGGTACACCCATTGTTGGCCCAAAGAAGAAGGCTATTTGGGTACCAAAGAGCTTAGTTACTAACCTACAAGGACCCAAGCAAAAATGGGTACCTAAGCTTCATTGATTTGCTTGTAGGTCAATTACAAAGCCAGAGGAAGGCATTGGATTATTGATAGTGGGTGCACTCAACACATGACCGGTACATCGAGAATGTTTGACTTAATCAATAACAATGATAGTGGTGTTGATTCTATCACATTTGGCAATAACAAGAAAGGCAAGGTTATTGGATTGGGCAAGATTGCAATATCAAATGACTTGAGTATCTCCAATGTATTGCTAGTTGAAAGCTTGGATTTCATCTTCTATCCATGGCACAAATATGTGATCTTGGTTACAAATGTATCTTTGGGGTTGATGATGTGGAAGTCATTAGTATGGATGGCTCAAATGTGGCATTCAAGGGCTTTAGATACGAGAATCTCTACCTAGTTGACTTCAATGCTAGAGAAACTTCTTTGACAACTTGCTTAATCTCCAAATCAAGCATGGGTTGGCTTTGGCATAGAAGGCTTGGTCATGTTGGCATGAAACAATTGAAGAAGCTTACAACTCACAATCTTGTCAATGGTTTGAAAGATGTTGAATTTGAGAAGAATAAGCTTTGTAGTGCATGTCAAGCCAGGAAGCAAGTTGGAAGCTCACATCCAAAGAAGAGTACAATGAGCACATGCAAAGTATTTGATTTGATGCACATGGATCTATTTGGCCCAACAACATACACAAGCATAGGCGGCAACAAGTATGGCTTTGTCATAGTGGATGACTTCACAAGATTCACATGGGTATTCTTCCTTAGTGACAAAAGTGAAGTGTTTGACATCTTCAAGACATTTCTCACTAGAGTTCACAATGAGTTTGAGATTAGAATCAAGAAAGTGAGAAGTGACAATGGAAGTGAGTTCAAGAATACAAGAATTGAAGAACTTTGTGATCACTATGGCATTGGACATCAATTTTCGGCCAAGTACACTCCACAATCAAATGGCCTAGTTGAGAGAAAGAATAGAACATTGCTTGATATGGCTAGATCAATGCTTCATGAGTACAATGTGAGTCAATCTTTTTGGGATGAAGCAATCAATACCGCTTGCTACTACATCAATAGACTATATTGTCATCCATTGCTAGAGAAGACCCCATATGAGCTACTTCATGGAAGAAAGCCCAATATTTCTTACTTTAGAGTGTTTGGTTGCAAATGCTATATCTTGAAAAAGGGCACTAGATTGGGAAAGTTTGACAAGAGATGTGATGAGGGGTTCCTACTTGGTTATTCAACTACAAGCAAAGCTTATAGAGTTTGGAACAATTCAAGTGGCATTCTAGAAGAAGTCCATGATGTGCAATTTGATGAAACCAATGGGTCACAAGATGAAGAAGAGAATCTAGATGATTTTGGTGGAACTCAATTGGTGGAAGCAATGAAGAACATGGATATTGGGGACATTAGAGCAAAGCAAGTAATTGATATTCAAGATGATAATAAAGATCAAGTGCTCAATTCTCCATTCAAGCTAGCTAATGACTCTTAAGTACAAGATCATGGTGCTAGTTCATCTCATCAAGATATATCAAGTGATCAACCAAGCTCAAGCAATCAAGTGCAAGTACTCCAACCACAACATGTTGCAAGCGATCACCCCATTGATAGTGTTATTGGTGATATTAGAAGTGGTGTGCAAACAAGATCAAGATTGGCCATGTTTTGTGAGCATGCATCATTTGTGTCAACCTTAGAACCAAAGAAAATATAAGAAGCTTTGAGGGATGCTGATTGGATTGTGGCTATGCAAGAAGAACTTAACAATTTCACAAGAAATGATGTTTGGGAATTGGTAGAAAGGCCAAATGACTACAATGTGATTGGAACCAAGTGGGTGTTCAAAAACAAGCAAGATCAAGATGGCATTGTGGTGAGAAACAAAGCAAGACTAGTTGCTCAAGGTTACACTCAAGTAGAGGGTCTTGACTATGATGAGACATATGCTCCCGTGGCAAGATTGGAGGCAATAAGGATTCTTTTGCCTTATGCTTGTGCACACAATATCAAACTATATCAAATGGATGTCAAAAGTGCATTTCTCAATGGAATTATCAATGAGTTAGTCTTTATTGAGCAACCTCCCAGATTTGAAGATGATAAGAAACCCAACCATGTATACAAGTTGAAGAAGGTTTTATATGGCTTAAAGCAAGCACCTAGAGCATGGTATGAGAGGCTAAGGGATTTCCTTCTCTCTAAGGGATTCAAGATGGGCAAGGTTGATACAACTTTATTCATCAAGAAGATTGGGAATGATCTATTCATAGTGCAAATATATGTTGATGACATCATCTTTGGATCAACCGATCAAGCTTATTGTGAAGAATTTGGTGCTATGATGACCAAAGAATTTGAAATGTCTATGATTGGTGAACTTAGCTACTTCCTTGGTCTCCAAGTCAAACAATTGAAGAATGGGACATTTGTGAGTCAAGGGAAATACATAAGGGACATGTTGAAGAAGTTTGGAATGCAAGATGTACAGCCAATTTCAACTCCAATGGGTACGAATGGCAATTTGGATAGTGATCTTGATGGCAAAATGGTGAATCAAAAGGAATATCGGTCTTTGATTGGAAGTCTACTCTATGTCACCGCATCAAGGCCAGATGTCATGTTTAGTGTTTGTATGTGTGCTAGATATCAAGCCTCACCTAGAGAGAGTCATCTCACGGCCGCAAAGAGAATATTGAGGTACTTGAAGCAAACAAGAGATGTTGGACTATGGTATCCCAAGGGGTCAAAGTTTGAATTGATTGGATATTCGGACTCCGACTATGGGGGTTACAAGATCAATAGAAAGAGCACAAGTGGCACATGTCAATTACTTGGAAGATCACTTGTGTCATGGTCCTCAAAGAAACAAAATAGTGTGGCAATCTCTACCGCCGAAGCCGAATATGTGAGTGCGGGGAGTTGTTGTGCACAATTGCTATGGATGAAATCAACTTTGAAGGATTATGGTCTCAACTTCAAGAATGTGCCATTGCTATATGATAATGAAAGTGCAATCAAGATGATACAAAACCCGGTTCAACATGGAAGAACAAAGCATATTGACATAAGGCATCATTTCATTAGAGATCATCAACAAAAGGGAGATATTGCCATTGAAAGTGTTGGCACCGATGATCAACTTGCCGATATTCTCACCAAGCCACTTGATGAAAAGAGGTTTTGCAAGCTAAGGAATGAATTGAACATTCTTGATTTCTCAAACATGAGTTGAATGCACCCCACCCACTTATTGACATGCCTCTCCTTCGATATTGCTAGGTAAAAGTTGATTGACATGTCATTCATCCTATGCTAAGGACTTGCTAGAGCATATAGACATAATAAGTGGTATGCAAGAGCATTCATGATAAATCAAATGAATTTGATGGATATATGTTACCACTATTGCTTCTATGCTTATTTTGATCTAGTGGTGGCATATGACATGTTTGTGAGCTTACAAACCTAGTGTTGAATCTAGAAGATTTGCTATAAGTGTTTAATTCAACATAGGCGAGATAACCCTTATTATGAGGAGTGAAGAAGCTTGTCTTTGGTTCAAATCGAATTAAATCTCTTTGGCAAGTATTCTAGGTTGAACCAAATTTGATAAATTCTAACCTACTCCATCAAACATTATTTTCTCTCCACAATTTGATCCCATTTTTGGGTAAGTTGTTGACAAAGGGGGAGAGAAAAAGATGATTCAACATGATAATGGGGTAAATAAAATTTTGATGCACACAAGTAGGGGGAGCAAGCTCATAAACTAAGTTGTTGCATTTGTTTGTGCATTCTCATATGACTTACTCATTGCACATGTATTTAAATTCAATATACATGCTTGTGTGGTGCAATGCTAGTATAGAACTTGAATGATGAAATGATCTACTAGCATGCATAGGAATAGTTTACATGTGGTATCTAGACATGCCTTAAACTTTACAAGTGGTCCAAGAACCTTTTCATATAATGTTGATCTCACGGGTTCATGAGTTGTGATGGATGTCTAGTTACTTCATGATGCTAAGGATGGTGTAAAAGGCAACTCCGATTGGTATCACGCTTCAAAGGTCCATTTCTTACACCTTAGCATCATTTTGGTAGAATTACTCTCTCAACGCTTCTATCAATGCATATGTGCAAAGCTTTCAATCCAAACTCTATGCACATATGTAGGGAGAGCTAATGCTACCAAAATCGAGCTTGTGATAATTGTCCAAACTTTACTTATGAGCATAATGATTGGACAAATATGACAAGTTCAAAACTTTTATTATCAAAATCATCTTTGTGAGGGTTGTCATCAATTACCAAAAAGGGGGAGATTGAAAGTCCCTAGCTTGGTTTTGGCTAATTGATGAAACCTAGGACTAACCTTTGTATCTAAGTGGATGATTTAGATAAAGGTGGTCATTGAATATGAGACATGACATTGACTCATGTGACCAAGATGATGAAGACCAAGATGATGCTTGGCTCGATGGACCGGTTGTGAGGGTGAAGGGCAAGTCGAGGCTTCGAAGCGAAGGACCATGAGATGGTGAAGCTTGAGCAAGACTTGGCGCCGACGGACCGATGCAACGGTGAAGAGCAAGTGAAGTCAAGGTCGATGGATCGAGACGGTCATGTGATGATATGAAGTGGATCATATCTTTTGGAGAAACAAAATGGGCTCAAGGCAAAGGTATAACCATAGGGCCATTTTGTTTTGCACTTAAGACACCATAGAGGGTGTGAGTGATTTAGGATCGATAGCCGAACTATTAAGAGGGGAAGTCTTATTGGTTATTCGATGCACGGGTGCCACTAGGTGCATTCATGAAGTGCATTGCATGTAGGGCCTAGTGAGCTAACTGGAAAACCTTCGAAAATGATTATGAAAATGCTAACACATGTGCACAAGGTGGTGATCACTTGTTGGTGTTGGCACATTTGCGAAGGCGATGAAGTTTAAGCGGTAGAGAGGGTTTGGGTCTCTCTCTCCCTCCCGCCGAGCTTGCGAGCGTGGGATTCAGGCGTTTTTGAGAACTTGAAATGCCTATTTTCCACTACGCCGGAAGTCGGAAAAGAAACGGAGGCGAACGGAGGTCACAGAGGTGACCGGACGCTGCACCGGACGCGGTCATGGTATGACCGGACGCGTCCGGTCAGTACAGCGCAGACGCGGGTGTTAGGGTTTGTAACTGGCGCGTCCGGTCACTCGTAGGACCGGCGCGTCCAGTCAGTCGCCCAGAGGGAACTGCGGTTCACGAGGATGATCGGACGCGAGGCGCGTCCGGTCACACGTGATCGGACGCGTCCGATCATTGAGGGAGCTTACTGGACTCTAACCGGACGCGGGCACTGTCGCGTCCGGTCATTGTGAGGGGCGCGTCCGGTCGTTGCTTCGCGGGCGCGTGGAACGGCGCGACCAGCGCGTCCGATCGTTTGAGGGGCGCGTCCGGTCGTTTGACAGGCGCGTCCGGTCGTTATGAGAAGCGCGTCCGGTCATTGGGTTTGACCGTTGGCGCAGTGACCGTTGGAGGATCGGACGCGGTTGAGCGTGTCCGGTCAGTTATGACCGACGCGTCCGGTCATCCCGAAAAAACCCAGTGAAGGGGTATAACGGCTCTATTCGGATGGGATGCTTATAAATACTTGTTGGCTGGCCCTTGAGGAGGTCTCTCGTGATTTCTAACATTCTTGTGCATCCTTTGAGCTAGAGCATCTCCTTCCATTCATCTCTCTTGCTTGATTGTAAATCAAAAGTGAGATTGAGTGCTCCCAAAGTGCATTGCATGGCTTGAGGGCATCTAGTGGCACTTGTGGGTGGTTTAGCCAGTGGATTTCTTGTTACTCTTGGAGAGTACCGCTCCTAGCCGGCTTGGAGGTTGTTGGAGGCGTTGACAAGAGAAGGTGATTGTTCTTGGCCACCTCCGGTTGATTGTAAGAGGTTCTTGTGCTTTCCTCGGCGGGACGCTAAAAGCAACTCTATTACATTGCGCGGGTCATTGAGTTACCTCACTTGAGAGTGGTGTCTTGCGGTGCCTTGCGGGACGTGCCTTGAGGGGCAAGTGACTTGAGGGTCACACCGAGGAACCATCTAAGTGTTGGTCGACACAACCGGTGACGTAGCTTGTCGGTGCACAAGTGAACACCGGGTGAACAAAAATATTGTGTCACTTGTCTCCCGGTGATTGGTCTTCATATTGTGTTGTTGTCAATATTGATTGATTGATTGATTGTATATCATCTTGGTGATTGGCAACATCTTCACTCCACCGTCGGTATAAGATTCACGATCCTCTCTCTCGCATTTACTTTACTAGTTTATCTTGTGTAGCTCTAGTAGTAGCTTTGCTAGTAGTTGCTAGCTTGCTCACTAGTGTAAGTTTAGTAACTTAGCCCTTGTGTGAACTAGAGATTATAATCTACTAGACTTGTGGATAGGAGGCTTGCATCACAACCGTAGGCTAAGCAAAACTCGCTTTGCGCCGTTTGTTATTCTAACAAGTTTGCTTAGTGGTTCTTGTAGAATTTTTTATAGGCTATTCACCCCCCCTCTAGCCATCTAGGACCTTACAGATATTAGGCCACAAGAGGATGAAGTCACTGAAGTGGTGGTTCTTTAAGCTGCTAATGAACAAGTTTCTGCTGACATACTTGATGCTGAGAGGGAGCAGACCCCTACTAAAAATCTAGACAGCAGCAGTGTCGCACCCCCTCTACAAACAACAGTAGCAAGTCCAACTCTGATTCGAGGACAGAACCTGCAACCAATATTTGAGAAAGAAGAAGATGATGGTCTAGAAGATGAACAAGAAGCTGTTGAGCACCTATGGCTCAAGCAAACCATTCGAAGAGATCACCCCATCAATAATATACTTGGGAGTCTTCGAAAGGGGGTATTGACATGTTCACATTTAGCAAATTTCTATCAATATTACTTGTTTGTTTCTCCTGTGGAACCTCTCAAGGTAGAAAAGGCACTTGAAGATGAAGATTGGGTGATGGCAATGCAAGAAGAGCTCAACAACTTCGAGAGGAATCAAGTGTGGACCTTGGTGGAAAGACCTAAGACGAACGTGATTGGCACCAAGTGGGTACTCGGCAACAAGCAAGATGAGAATGGAGTGGTGACAAGGAACAAGGCAAGGTTGGTTGCTCAAGGTTTCACTCAAGTAGAGGGCTTGGACTTTGAAGAAACATATGCACCGGTGGCTAGGCTTGAAGCAATCCGAATGCTTCTAGCCTATGCTGCCCATCATGACTTCAAACTATATCAATTGGATGTCAAGAGTGCATTCCTCAACGGCCCTATTCAAGAATTTATCTATGTTGAGCAACCACCGGGTTTTGAAGATCTCAAGTTTCCCAACCACGTCTACAAACTCCAAAAGGTGCTCTATGGGCTTAAGGAAGCACCAAGAGCATGGTATGAATGCCTTAAGGATTTCCTGCTTAAACAAGGCTTTAAAATAGGCAAAGACAATCCTACCCTTTTCACTCGCAAAGTTGGTAAAGATATATTTGTGTGCCAAATATATTTCGATGACATAATATTTGGTAGTACTAATCATGATTTTTGTGAGGAATTTAGTAGGATCATGACCAAGAGATTTGAGATGTCCATGATGGGTGAATTAAAGTTCTTCCTTGGATTTCAAATCAAGCAAATGAAGGATGGAACTTTTATTAGCCAAACAAAGTACACCCATATTATGCTCAAGAAGTTTTACATGGTGAATGTCAAGCCTATCAAAACTCCCATGCCAACCAATGGACATCTTGATCTCAATGATGGAGGAAAAGCCGTGGATACTAAGGTATATCGCTCCATAATCGGCTCTCTACTTTATTTGTCTGCATCTAGGCCTAATATTATGCTTAGTGTATGCATGTGTGCTAGATTTCAAGCTAACCCGAAAGAGTGTCACTTGGTGGCTGTTAAGAGAATCTTGAGATATTTAGTATACACTCCTAACCTTCGCCTATGGTATATGTTGACATTAATTAATGCAATGATTAAATAGCAACGGCGCTAAAAAATGCATGGTAATAAATTAACATGTCTCTAAATACTAGTCACCTTTTTATATTTACCTATACTTCTTAGCATGGAACTAGGTTATCATCCCTAGTGAAATAAGCTTAGAAGTATATAAGTGGCACTATGATTTTATATGACTAGGCAGAAATATAAGTGTGTTTGCTTGTCATATTTGTGCTAGAATGTTTGTCTTTTCAATTATAATCTGTTGTGTGGTGCTTGGTTTACTTGGGTTGTTGCAGCAAGTGCGACAGTGCCGCACCCTGCGGCCACAGCAAACATTGTGTGCATAACTTGTCATTTGCATCACGTATATATTCTTCGACATAGTGTTTAGCACCCCATAGAAGGCATGGATGTAGGGGGAGCCCCATCACTTTAACTAAAATGTGAATTTTGGCCTCTAAATGCCAAATTGGGAATTCAAATCCCTATTCACATATTTAGGGGAGGCTCTACACCCATGACTCGAAAAATCTCAGTTATATTACATATCTTTTTGTAAGCTCTAATTGGGTTGTCATAAATCACCAAAAAGGGGGAGATTGTAAGTGCAATCAAGCGCTAATGTAGGTTTTGGTGTTGATGACCACCTACTTAGAGGACTAATGAGATTTATCGAGATGACAAGTAGGGAATATACGTTGGAAGATGGTATACCAAACAGAGGAGGCCCCAAATTACAAATGTGGATGTCATCACGCTCAAAGGAGGTTTAATTTCTTTTATCTTTTGAATTTGAGTATAGGAAAAGCCGTACTATAAAGGAGAACACAACAACTTGCTAAATATGTGCAACCAAGTGCACAATCTCTTGTCAAAACATCCTCTGTACTTCAGCCAAGATAGCTCACAGCCAAACTCCTATCTCTTTGCTGTCTAGCCTGGTGCGGCAGTGCCGCACTTAAGTGACCATTGGAAGACAGGGGGTATTTATACTTTTCCCTGTCCTTCCCCAATGTCTCTCTTCTTCCACCTCTGCTGATTTCGATAGAAAAACCTATGTGCTCATCTCCTCTCCTCCATTGGTGCTCTTCAAGCTCTCAAGCTTTCCTTTGAGATTTCCCATCAATCGTTGAGAGAAAAGTGTGCCAAAAGTGATTAGAGAGCAGATTCACTGTTTCTCAAAGCCTCAAGAGCACTTGATTCACGTTTTGTCCGGCAGTTGTGTTTGTTACTCTTGGAGCTTTGCTCCTAGCCGGCTAGAGCATCGCCCGGTGAGCTTGCCAAGCTTGTGGCAGCCTCGGGAGGTTTGTAACCATCTCTTGCAGCGAGTAAAATCACCCCTCATTTCAAGAGTTGAGTCTCTTGACTTGAGAACGAGGAAGGGTTGCAAAGCCCTTAGCCTTAGTGGCATACCTCAACAACGTGGACTTAGGCAAGCCTTAGTGGCGAGCTGAACCACGGGATAAATCATCATGTCATTGTGTGCTTGATTTACATTACTTGTTCTTCGTATTGTTATTGAGGTGATTTCTAGGGTTTGAGGCCGATCTTCTTGTATACACTCATGCTACTACCTTCAGCTATCGATCTGTGAACTACACCTCTGTAGGAAGCTAAAAAAATTATCCGATCTAAATTTAGTTGGCTAGATTTTGAATTGTGACCAAGTCTTTCCTGTAGGTGTGGCAGTGCCACTGTTCTGGCGCGGCAGTGCCGTTGTCCAGTAGTGCCGCTGCCCCAGAGCGGCAGTGCCGCAGGTAAATTTGACGTCTACTTGAGTTGAATTTTTACAGGCCTATTCACCCCCCCTCTAGGCGCTTCAGTGATCCTACAAAAGGCATCTTTCGGATCAGAGAGTGATGATGGGATCAATTCTGATGTGGACGAGGACATTGACAAAGGTTTTAGAAATAATGGAAGCCGTAGTCAGGGAAGTCCTATCAGAGCTTCTGTTAGGCACAATGCACTTGCCTACAGTGATGATGAACCTTTTTTGATGATGTGGATTCTGGTATGGTTGATCGGTTCCAGTCTAGGCGGACTAAGTCTTCCATGAACATCAAGGATAACTTCTGTGACACAAGACATAACTTGAATGGAAGACGGTCTAGTGGGGACCGTTATGGTAGACCAGAACAGAATGAGCGCTTCAACGATTTTGATGTGCACCGTGGCGGTTCCTTGGATAAGAGTCGTAGGGCTAGGGGTAATCAGCTAGATAGTGGTTCCAGAGGTTTACAAAGAAATGTAAGAAGAAATTGGGATAGAAGTGGTGGCTTTGATGGCAGGCACTCAGGCGTTTAAATAGAAGATACATGAATATAACAAGAGCTGTATCATAAGTATCAAAATGGTGACCAGTGAGCGCCAAACTTCCTATTGTTGAAATGAATGGGTTTTTGGATTTGCAGTTTCCTTGGTCATCATGCAGCATTATTACAAGGGGCCTGACCTATGGAAATTCACATGCCACCATGTAGTCTGTTAAAGACTTAAAGTCATGTTGCTTCATTGTTACCTTCTGAGCCGGCAATAAAGTTCAATTTGCCTTGTGAAAAATGCAACATAATGGCAGGCATTTACGGTTACTTTATCCTTTTGTGTTTTGATTCACCGAATTGGGCTGTACACTCCAGTACAGTATATAAATGATGGATCTGCTTTATGCATATGAGTATGGGTATTTCAATCCAGCTGAGCATGGCGCTCATGATCCCACCATGGGTCCTTGACCATCTTCCATGATGCTACTTCTTGCTTAGGATGCATTCCATTGGGTCCAGAGACAATATTTGCTTAGTGGGCCGGCTGGTTGTGGGCCTCGGTCTTATTTGTAGAGGAGGGTCGATAAAAGTGCCCCGTTCAAAAATAAAAATTCTTGTCTTCTAAAATTGTTTTTGTAATAGTGCAAGTATGCCCTAAATTTTTGTAGGGTTCCCTTGGGTTTCTCTCCTCTAGATTTAAAACAAATCTTTATGATTTTATTCTAAGGAATAACATTAATATTCTGAACCAATAGAAGTATAGAACCATGAGGGGAAAAGCCCAATGAATTCAAGAAAACCCAAAAAAATGAAGAAAACGCTCCATCCATTCGAAAATAGAAATTATTTTAACTTTATCCTAAGCCACACTTTAACTTTGTACAAGTTTATAGAAAAATACGCTACAGATATGTAGTATCCAATTAGCTAGTTTCATTAAATCCACTATAAGTCTTGGTAGTGCATTTATTTGATATTCTAGGTGTTAATATACCTTTACGAATATTATTTTTAATATGTTTTTGTATAAGTTAGGAAAGTTTGATTTATGAGAAAAAAATAAAGGGACCTACACTTCAAAAAGCAAGAGCAGTAGACTGATAAAAATACAAGGAACACGTCAGAGACAACACAAAAGGTTTTGCTTATTATAGTTTTGATCCAACTTCCAAATTGTTAGGATGTCATAAAGCTTCATTATCTGTTGCAAATATGAATAAAAGAAGGCATTTGTTAAAAAATATGGGCAACAATTTTGCAGCTCATGGTAGGAAAGTCCAGAACCAGAAGCACAGAAGGAGCATAGTTGCGTGTATGAAAGCACTCTGCAATTCTTGTACAGACAGAAGTGAAAAACAAAGCGGAAAATGCTAAATTAATTATGACCATGTTTGAAGCCTGCCTCAGCTCTTGCGATTATTATCACGAAGGTACTCTTTGTCAGACCATGTCGGCATAAATCTTGCAACGCGCAAGTCATCACAGGCTGGCCATGGGATGGGAAGAAAAGCATGCATGCGAACAGCAAGTGAAATAGTAATCTGATGGAAGAACGATCGAAACATACATGAAGTTTTTTTTGAGGAGAATTACAATTATGCATTGATTAAGTGTGTGCAACAAACATTTCTGCAAGCCAGTTAAAAGGTTATATATGTATACATACCGATGTGCAACGTATATAAGAAGGCTCTGTGTCGCGTCGGAGTACTATAGCTTATTTAGGAGCCTAGCTATTAGGACCGGTGTTTGGCATGGATCACCATGATCAGTTTGAAGCAGCTGGTAGTGGTACTGGTAGCAAAAACAGATGGAGCAAACATATATAGCTAGTGAGGAGAAGAAGAACACACACGTGCGTGAGCTGGTTTCCGTGGTGGCCAAGTAGAAGTAGCGAGCTACGACCAGTAAGGCAGTAACCATACCGTCGACGAAGCTGCCGGTCCGTCCGATGAGAGGGAAAATATCAACATTTGTATCTAAAATATATTATTATAAAAATATGTTTCACTATAAATTTAACGATTACTATTACACATCATAAATATCAATATATTTTTATATATTTAGTTAAATTTGTTAAAAAATTACGTAACTCTTAAAAAGTGATATGTATGTTTTTTTTAACTGACGAAGAGTAGTATGTTCTCGTAGTGTGCTGTCGCATCATCAGTCAGCACGCAGTTGACTCCGCTGTCCATCCGTTGAAAAGTGGACGCCGCCAACTGAACTAAAAAGTTATCCAGGAGCACGCATAAAGAAGGTGTCGTTTCTCGCTTGCAAGGTGTCGTAAGTCTGAAAGAAAAAAGGTATTAATTGTCAGTCCTTAATAACGTTTCACTTGCTTCGCGTGGCTGTCTCCAACAGGTATATATTGGGGTACCCAAACCAAAAATGGGTCTTCAATAGGATACTTATAGCCTCCAACAAAGTACCTATTTGAAAGACTCATTTTGTGTGTCAGGAGATCCATAACCCAAATATGGGTATTCTCTCCAGAAGACCTATTTGTAGAAAGGATCGTCTTTTGGGTCTTGTTGTTGGAGAAGACTAAATATAGGTATGGAACCCTTTGACTATAGCGTTACCTAAAGGACAAATGGGTCTTATATTTTGGGTTGCGGTTGTTTGAGACAGCCTAACAAAAGGCTCTTCTTGGTACATATGGATGGCGTCCATGTAATTAAAAATTTATTATTTTCTTCTTTTTATTAGTTTTAATTTTCATGAACGGTTTTACAAACTACCGAAAATGTTTCAGCACAAACTATTTAACCAAACATACATTACCATCCTTCATTCATTCCTTTGAATAAGTGTATAGGATAATGCTTACCTTTTTTAAGCAATATATAGGATAATGTTTACCTACCACAACCACAAACGAATTTTGTTTATGCCTCATCGTGCTTTTATTTGGGCTTTGCTGGCTTGCAGTGTCATCTGTGGAGGCCCATGTGTACCTTTACCAACTGCAATACGCTGGGCAGGTTGAAAACAGGCCTCCAGCCCAAACACAGAGAGAGTAAAACACCTTGCATGGGTGATTTTTTTTAATTTTTAACACTTTTTAAAAACTATTTTTAATTTTAGCACCGAAAGTTTTTTTTTTCATCTAACACTTTTGGCCGCTCCCCACGCCAGGGAGCGGCTTTTCAACTTTGCCGCTCCCTAGATCAAGGAGCGGCAAGCGCAAGGCGCCTTTTATTCTCTTCTCCTCTTGAGCTTTGGCCATTCGTCGTTTCGGCGCCGCGCCCCCTCCCCCTCCCCCCTCCCGGCCATCACACAAGTTATTTTCTTGTTTAGTTATAGTTCAAATGTCAGGCGGAGGTTTGTCGAGCAGAGGTAGAGGAAATGGAGTGAGGAAGGGACCTCCGATTGTGTGGGAGGGTTCTCTGGGTCCTGATTCTTTTGAGGAACCTATAGAATAATTTCCTTTGAACAGGAAGAGTGACTTCACCCGCGATAGACCTCTTAGATCATACGATAACCGCACGGAAGATTGGTCAAAATGCCGCCACGGTGAGGATTGTGTCGTGCAGATGTACAACGACTGTGACGGTGGAGGCCGTCGTTTCTTCAGATGCCCGCGAGGATTTGTATTTCCTTTTAACTCTCATTTTTTTAGATTTGCATTTGGTTTGTAGAAGTACTTATTGGTAGATGCGTTTTTAGGATTCAAGCTGCCCAGATAACTGTGGGTTCACTCGATGGGTCGATCCTCCTCCTATCTATCCCCATCAACAATACATCACATATCTACAGGGACGCATCTTTGATCTAGAGTATGACCCTGGAAGTGGTAACAGGATAAGTCGGAGGACGACAGCATCAACGATGCAGAGGAGCCACTATACAATAATCCATACTGCCAGTGCCCATACCATAAGAAGCACATGCCTCCTTCTCCGCCGGCACCGCCGCCGCCACCGTCAATGGGGGGTTACTGTGGAGAAGGTGCAACTCAGTTCAATATGTGCTACCATTATTAGGCATGCTAGGTTTAGCTTGCAACATGCCATTGTTTTGTTCGTTAATATCAGTGTTTGAGTTTGAACTATGTTCATGTTGGAGCAAGTGGTAGTGGAACTGTTGAACCTTGTAATAAGTGTGTACCATCTGGCTACTGTTTTTCTCGATCGTGCAAGTGTTTTATTTGCAACATGTCACTTTCTAACATGTCCTAGTATTATAAAAAAGTACATGTGGTCGAGGTTACCGATCAAAGTACGAAGCAGCAGAAAACACAGCCCCCAGGCAGGAAGCGGCAGAGTTGTTGCTCCCCCAGCCAGGGAGCGGCAGCCACAAAATACTATTACACGTCGTCGAACGCTCTAGTGAGCTTGAAAAGTAGAATGTAAGCTGAGAGAACGTTCCACATCAGTAGTATTGCATCGAAGTCCCGTTTGATGAGGAGAACATAAGGCTCATGGAAACAAAAGGCTCATCACATGAAGTTGCACATTACAAGTTCACTGGAACACATAAAACATCACATTACAAGCTCAAATTCATTAGTTTCAAATACATGAAGTTACAAATTATTTCGACACACTGCTAGGACACATAAGTTCAACACTAAGTAGGTTCTTCGACAAATTACTTGGATATATAAATGGTGACATAGAGTGCAACAAAGGGTCTCCAACTTCATGCTGTCATGAAAATGATCAAGTGAACCTGCAGTATATATGACATTGGTAAGTAACACATAGATCATTTTTTTTGATCGTCGAAATGTTACCCTTATATAATTGCTATGCTTACATGCACTCTATGTCCCAGGAGTGTAAGGCTCCCTCGGCCGCCTCCGTCTGTCTGGATTGGTAGGCACCACGTAGGGGGTGTAGCCAACATCCGTGTGGTCCCAATGACGGTGCTGCCATCCTTGGCCCTGCGCATGGCTCGTCTCCTACACATAGGTCAGCCCCTGCTCAGATAAAAGACAAATCGGTGTTAGATTATGGCATTATTACATAACATGGGCTAGACAAATAAGAAAATTTGCTTATTTAGTTTTACTTGTTTGTCTCCTTAGGTTCCCAACGGGGCATCAAAGATCTCTGACATGCCAATCTCCTGGTGCTGGGAAGGGTCCACCGGGGTGTGCTGGTATGGGCTGGGGCTGGTACGGGGCGTGCAGTTATGGGCTGTGCTGGTAGGGGCTTTGCTAGAAAGGTACGTGTTGTAAGTTGCCCTGCTGGAAAGGACCGGGGTGGATAGTGTAACACCTCGGGTGTTAAGCATTGCATTAGCATTTTCAATCACATGCTTTAGCATCATATTGCATTCATTATCGCATGTAATGAAAGTATAACCTTGAATTGAAACAGGTGAAACATGACCTTGAAACGTGAATGTTACATGTGCTTGTTTAAATACAAATTTTGGCCATGATCATGCTTGTATGCTATTAAAACATGTTTAGTCATTAGTGCAAATCCCCTAGAAATGTTTAGCATCATTTTTGGAGCAACTTTGGTATTCAAAGTTTTGTCAAATTTTTGCTTTAAAAATTTATTTCTAGAAATGGTCAAAATACCCTTCTATTAGTTTTTACTTCCTAATTCAAAATCTATGCAAAATTGTGAGTTGGTCCCTTAATAAAAGTTATAGAGAATTAAATTCTAAGCAACTTTTATTTTTGGGCCATTTTCAAAAAAAGTCATTTTATTGCTCAAAATGGTATTTGAAACCTGACATTTGAAAAATTCATTAAAAACGAAATTGGAAAATGCTTTTCTTGTTTAACAGGCCGCCGCCTCACTTTCAGCCCGTTGGCCGAAGCCGGACCTGCTCCCCGCGTGCGCGCATCCACGCTCGTGCCTTGCCTCGGCTCGGCCTGCTCTCCAGCGGCCCAACCCACGCCGCACGCCTCCTCCTCCCTCGCGCGCGCGACGCACCGTCCCGACCGCGCGCAGACGCGCGACGCCGCGTGGCGGCCGCATGCCGACGCCGTCCACCGCGTGGACGCCGGCGGCCCCCATGCGCTCGGCTCCATAGCACCACGCCCGCGCCTCTGCCTCCACTCCACTCCTCATTCGCTCTCTCTCTCTCTCGCTCCCTTTTGGAGAACCCAAACGGGAGCAGCGCTCGCCCACGCTCCCCACCGCTCGCCACCGTCTCCGACACCGTGTTCCGACGCCGGTGAGCCGCCTCCGTTCGATTGCCCGCACGCCACGCTCCGCCACCTCCCCCTCTCCTCCTAACAAGCCGCCACGCTGTCTTGCTCGCTACGATAAGGCTCGATTGAGCGTTCCCGCGCGCGCCACCATGGCCGGAGCCGTCGAGCTCGCACTCCGCCGCCGGCACCCTCGCCACTCCTCTCTCCCCTTGCGTCGCAGTCCTGTGTTCGCCATCTCCTCGCGGAACCTGTGTGCGTTCCATCTAGTTCGTTCATGGCCGGGGATGGCCGTTGGCCGTCGACGGCCGCTGCGCTGCCGCGAGCCAAGGACGCCGGCGTGTCGTGGCTATGACCATCCCCCACTCTGTTTCTCTGGGCCAGACGGCTATGGGCCGAAGCCCCGAGCCGGGCCGGCTCGTCCTCCTCGTGCGGTCTGCTGAGGCCGAAAACGGCCATGGGCCGGCCCGTTAGTCAAAAAAAGAAAAATAAGTTTCGGTTCTTCTTTTATTATTTGGAAAGAAAAATGCTTTGGAAAAATATTGTGTACCCATTTTGGCTCTAAAAATTGTGAAACAAATTTTGTAGTGATCCTCATGAGTAGATCTATGGCTTAAAAATATTGCATGTCCGTTTTGTGACACTTTTCTGTAGAGTTTTATTTAATCATTGAAATTGTTGTTTTCTTGAGAAATGCATAATAAATCATAGAAAACTCAGAAAAATATGATTCCAAGTTTGTTACTCTTCTTGTGTACTGTACTTTCTAAAAAAAATAAATTCCATACATGTTCTATAGAAAAATTAGGAGGTGTAGTTCAAGTGCTTGTAATGGCTGATTTTTGTTATTTTTGATAGAGGGCAAAAGTTGTATAAAACATGCTTATGATAATTTTTGTACAGTCATTGTGTGCTGTGTAGAACATAGAAAAAAATGCTAAATCTGTTGTTTGATACTTTTCATAATACAAAGTATTTTCATGCTCACTTTTATGCCCTAGCTTGTCATTTTTGTATAGGTTGTTTTACTGGTCCAAATCCCCTAAAAATTTTATGGTGTGTTACTTGTAGTAATGCTACATTACTGTAATTTTTTTAAATTTTTATATGCACTAGAAATCTATGTTGTTGTTGTAACCCTAGTTTAAATTGAATATCAAGTAATATTCTTTATGTATAATTAGTTTGTTAATAAAGCTTTGGTGTATCTTTGAAGCACCTAAATCCCTTGCTGGTATTGATTAACAAGTTAATGTGTTTGTGTTGATAAAGCGTAGTAGCACTCATGTTAGGGTTATATGCTAGCTAGTGTAAAAATAGACGAGAATTGTTAGCAGAGGTGAATACAGTAGATGATATGTGCTTGTAGTACGTGTTCTTGGATGATGTTGACTACCTTGTAGAAATGTTTTGTCCCTAGTCTTTACTATAAGTTTTAATGTGTTCATCTTCATATCATGCCATCATGATCATCATTCCACCGCATCCGATGCACGGTTCACATGTTTACTTATGCACTTGCATTATACAGGATTGTAGGAGGAGTTGCCAGTAGCAGTTCAGGAGGAGCAGACCGGGTCCGAACCATAAGAAGCTCAGACACAGGAGGTGTTCGAGGTAGACGAGCAAGAAGAGGATCTACCTGAGTGTGTGGACCACCAACCCAATTCCTTCGAACGAGGCAAGCCCCGAAGCATTCTAAGTCTCCTACTTTACAAAAGCAATTCCTTAGCTATTTATATGAGTTTATAAATTATGCATTAAATATAGGAGTTGAGTGAAACCGTTGCTACATATATTACAACCCTTTCCACATTATTACCTATGAAAGTTGGGTCGAATACTGCTTAGCCCTGCTTAGAACGGTAGCGATCGGTGAATTTCGGTCACCTGAAATAATAGGTGGTTGCTATAATGTTTTAGCTATGGAATGGATGATATCCGAGAAATAACCATGTGTTGATGGATAACTGGAGACCGAACGAAAAAGTTGGAGGCAACCAGACAGGGTTCTGGGGTGCTAGTAGTTTTTTGTCTATGTCGGTTAAGGATCGATCGTTGCTTGTCCCTCTTGTCATGTTGAACGTATGCCTCACATTTAGCTGGCCAAATAAAGTACCTTTTAACACTACTACAACGCAGAGATATAGTAACACCAACTTGTGCTACTATAGGTTGGAAAAAGTGTTACTAGCTCTCTTAGTAACACATGTTTATTGTGTTCTAATTGGCTATGTTACTATAGACTGGTTTATTGTAACACATTTACTTGTCTACAGGAATATTTGTCTAGTGTTACAATGATTTTTGTTGTAACATTTTTCTTTGCTCTAGTAACACTTCACATTATGGTAGAATACATAGTTTGTAACATATTTACTAACGTATCGGAACATTTATCTAGTATTACAGTGAATGTCTGTTGTAACGCTTTTTTTAGTTTTAGTAACACTTCTAAATTGTGATAGAGCACAGAGTATGGAACAAAAGAACACATGGTTTGTAACACTTGTTTATATCTATTGTAACACATTCAAATTATAAAACAAATATTTATTTCACCTATACATGTGGCACACAGATTATTATAAAATCACACAAACAAGACACATTACAAAATCACATAAACCACAAATTTAAATAATCATAACAAAATCCACATATCATAGGATGATTTCAAACATATGTGCTTGTTCAGATCAAATCATAGTATATGTACATAACGATATGGCTCTAGAGAGCAAACACACCGTCCATACTAGAAAGAAAAATTCAAGAACTAGTTAGGATTAATAAATTCTATTGCTTCTTCTTCCATTCTTTGTACGCATCGATGTAGGAATTCAATTATTAATTATTTTAACCTACAAAGAAAATGTAAGTTGTAACATTATAAATTAGGCCACAAATGTACATTGATGTGAAGTTAAGAAAGTTAGTTTGAACATACCAACATCAAAGGCCAAGTAATTGGGACTCCTTTGGTATGGGCATCACCAATATTGTTGCACCCAGGCATGGGCCTCATTAATGGCTCATATTTTGCAATAGGATGATTGATACGCACTTTGCAAAATTGACTTCCAGTCTTAACTCCACCAACAATGGCTTCTGGATCAGTGCTCAAGAGATTTGTAGGCCACATTAGCCTTATTAGGATATTTTGATGTCATTAGTAGCACTATGGACCCAACCTATATTAATTTAACATAATCTCTTAGTGACCAACCACCCTTAGTTGTACATCAAGATCATGCAATTAGAACAAGTAATATTATGTTTGTCTACCTTCATTAGAGGAAGTTTTTTATGCGTTTGACACTTGTGACATGTATCCTTGTCATGAGCCACCTCCTGGTGTGCAATGGTTGTAGTTTCTCCAAGCCCTCCTTGATGACCCTTACACATATAAAATGAACTATGAAATATTAAGAAAAAAAATCTACTATAATTATAGCAAAGTGTGGTTCATAGATACCTTATGTTTCTTTGTTATTCTATTTGTGGTGGAATTCCTTTAACTGGAATCAAACTGAAAGGAATAGAAAGATAATTGTATTTATACATTGTTACACTATTACACATCTTGAGTAACTGGCATTACAAGTCTAATATATTTTATTTAATTGTACATTGAAAAAGTATACCTCTATTCGTCTAGAATCATTATTGAGGCATCGTTGAAATATTGCATGTGCTTCCACTTCACCTATTTCCTTGTCATTATTGCCACTTTGGCACTGATTCCGATTCCAATTCAAATTCATTCAAATGATAATTACAAGTTAAAAATATTAACATATAATAAACTAGGAGTATATTATTATTGTTAAATATAAGAAACCAGTTGATAACCTTTTCGCTGGATAAAAGTAGATTGTCATCATCTCTAAATTCAGACTCACATGTCTCTTTATTCTAGTAAAGAGAAAAAAGATAGTAGCATGAGTTATTATAAAAAGATCATTTGTGGATAAAATAAGTATTAAATTCACAAGCAAGTGACTTTACCAATTCATCCCTGTATTTAAGGAATCCATCATTCTGGTTCGGTGCAACACATTGAACTCTCTAGAAAATTTGAAACAATATTAAAGCCAAAAGATTAGATTAGGTGAAAACATGAAAAATAGATCAATACCTTTCTTTTAGAATGCACCTTTTAATTCTGAGAATTGTTATGATCACTCCTAGCATAATTTCCCTAGAAAAGATATAAAGTTTGAGTAACACATTTCAAAGTTACAAATTTTCGTCTAACATTCAGGAAGAAAAATGTGAAAAGTCTGCCCTTTATTTACTCCCATTTCAACCATGCACTAAGAAGCGAACTTTAGAAGTTAGCAGATATTGAATAAATAATGACTAAAATCATGAAACCAGATATTATTAAAAGATGGATCACTGTATCATGATTAGACATTTCACAAAAACATACTGAACTGTTGCTGGAAGTATTCTGTAACCTGAATGACCATGCCTTTGCCTATGCGAAGGAATTAAAGCTACAACTGCATAAGCAGATAAGCTACTGATGCACTGCTACCTGCTCACCTAATTGTCGCTGTCCAGCAGCTAAACTCCTCCTGCTACCTGAAAACAACAGCGAAGATGAGAGCTGATGGCCCCTACAGCTATACTGCAACCAAAGGGAAATGCTATACTATTGCAACCAAGAACAAAAGGGGAAAATGAGAGCAATGGCATTGCTCTGAATGAGAAACATAACAGTTTCATTGATTTAATTCGGTTAAAAAGATGCAGTTTGAGCACACGAGCGCACACAGGCCTATAAAGAGCAACAAACCTTTGCATGAACTTGAACTTTATTTGTAGGAAACCGAGACAAATGCATGGGGGTAAATCTGACATAGTTTGCATGTGTGATAGAGAATTAATGTTTGCAATGCATGGTTGCGAACACTGACCAAGGCATTTTCAGAAATGTGCATTAGATCAATGTATCAAATCTGACTGGAGATAGGTTTAGATGGTGGCGATCCCAATTCAGGGAACAACGATTGGCGATCCTGACGAATGGTAGACCGTGTTAGATTTTTTTCATCTAAGATACACAATTATAATGTACACATTCAGAGGTTCATCTGTACATTTGTCAGGTTCTTAGAACTAGGCAGTCAGAGCATTGCAAATTCAGCAGGTCCATTCCAAAATATCACACGAACAAATTCAGAAAAAAATTTGACAAATCCACAACACATCAAGGCTGAAAAAATCAACAAAATATCAAGGCTGAGATTACCAAATCAGAACAAGGCATCAAGGCAAAGTTGTAAAAAAAAGGGAATCCCCATTCAGGGAACATCGATTGGTGATCCTGATCGGCCAATCCGATGTTAGGACTTTTGGGCTTTGCGTCGGAGGCCAGGCCAACAGGTGATCGTGTTAGTTCTTTTTCTGTAAGATATACAATCATCATGTATGCATTCACGGGTTCATATGTACATTTGCCAGGTTCTTCGTATTACACAATCAGTCAATAGAGCATTGCAATTTCAGTATGTCAATAGCATTACGTTCACACTTCAAAACATCACAGGCAGAGATTTAGAAGATCGGAAGAGATGGCCAAATCAGACCTAAGCATACAAAGCACTTCGATTCCACGCAGATCGGAAGAGAAGCGCAAAAGGAGAAGTGAGGAAATCACCTGAGACGCTGTGAGGGGGTAGGCACTGTACGCACGTTCACCTGCCCTAGAATCCAGCGGCAACAGAGGGGAATGACGGCGCCGAACGCTGCTGAAAGACGACCTAGATTTCAACAATACGCGGATCAGAGAGGTGGTGACCGGCGAGTCAGATCAGGAGTTGAGGTACTCAATAGATCGGAATTGGGGTGCTAAGGATTCTTACTGCTCACCTCGCCAAACGCAGGAACGGACGAACGGTGATGGGCGGCTGAACGCTGAAAACTGAACTGCCCTCGCTCGCACGGTAAAGGGCTGCGTTATCCCCTGGCTCCGTCCTCCGGTCAAAGTTTGGTTGGCGGGGTGATATTTCGTTGGAGGCAAATTTTGGTGGGGAAAACAGTGGATTGTAAAACTTGTTTCCTGGTCTACCAGCATCGAATGACCTATGGAGATTCAACTCAGTTTAAAAAAAATAGTGCACGACCATGTACTAGTTTACTTGCTATTATCTAAAAAAAAAGTTTACTTATATTACTATAAACTGAAATAATGTCTATGAAATCAGTCAGGGGAATTAGGGATGAATCTGGATGTGGATCGGAACATCCAAATTATATGGTATCCATATGAGCTAAAATGTTAATAAGGATACTTTTACTCATATCCAAATTTATAAAGACATTAAATGGATGTACGCGGATTTGTTTTCCACTATACTTTTATCTATTTAATTTAGATCCATTATTCAAGAACTATGATATATGTAATGCTATGTGCGTTGCATATTAGAATTGAACTATGTATCGATAGACACGAGTTGTTGTAACTCGTATTAGCACAACTCATGAGTCTAGGTCACATATGAGATACGGAGGGCACGACACGTCTTGGAATGAGACTCCCATATCGATCATCGCTAGACACAGGTCACATACAAGATATGGAGGGTGTAAGCACAGTTTGAGATATAAAAAGAGCGGGACAGAAGAAACTCTCCACGATCTGATAGTTAGGGAGATATGGATAAAAAATGGTAATAAAATTTTAACTCTTTAGTATAAGGTATAGATCTCTATAAAAACAAATAAAACCATCTAAGACTTGTATGTTTTTCGTAATAAATATTTAAGTATTATTGAAATATTTTTTATATTATTTATTTATTCGTTGAAATATATGTCGTCTACTTTAGTATTTGAAATATAATTTTGAGCAATGGTGTATCCGATTCAATATTAGTTGTAAAGGAATTCGATGGATATCCAATACAATCCGTATATCTGAAAAATATAGTACTACATTATGCTATCTAAAAGTTACTTTGTGACAAGTGACTACACACATATTGGTTTTGTAATATTAATAATATTTATTTACTACTTTAGACTATTTTAAAGTAACGACAAATATTAATTTTAATATTAACGATAATACATAAATAAAATGACCATAGATGCCTCATTATTGATTGGCATGTTGGAAAAAAAAAGTAATTTGATTAATGTGTAGTGAAAACCAAATAAATATGAGGAGGTGTAAATTAAGGGCCTGTTTGGGAGAGCTTCAAGAGCCCAAACACTTCCAGCTCCACTAGCTCAATTGTTCTTCTTTTATGCGTATTTTGAATTAAATATGGACGAATATAAGACTTTCTCACTTACTTGTTTAATACATATAAGACTTGTTTATTCATCCTTATAATCCTACAAAGTTATATAATTATCAAAAATATATAACAAGATTCTTTACAAATGTGAATATATGAATTTAACGTTGTCTTCAGTTTAATGTTTTTTAGTATTAATGTATAGATTTATTTAAATCCTAAGTAAAAATATAATTATCGAAAAATAATAAGTCAAGGTTGTATTAAATGTGTTTGGTCCATAGTCATTTTTTTTGTATTTTTCAAGAAGTTTTGAATATTATTAAATATAAAGTGACATAAATGTAGGAGTTAAGTAGGACTCATATAATTTTGGGGAAAAAAAGTAATGTACAGATTTCGAAAAAGCCTAGAAAAATTAAAGTTTTTTTTGTAGGCTCTGGAATGAAAACTGAATGAAAATAGACCAAGGTCTTGTTTCAAAACTCTTGTTTCTTGTCAACTCTCTCCTCTCTAGCAAACTGTGGTGACTAATGTTTAATCAAATTGACGTAGTCATAATTTTTTTGAGAATTTTAATATATTTATGCCTGTTTGTTAGAATTACTTTGCATTTGAACTACATGTCCGTAAAAATGATCATTATAGTCATCACTTTTCTTGTTAGCAAATTTGTGAAAACATATGCTGATTTGAAATATATTACTGCCAATTTGTTGAAATTTATCAAAGTTGAGTGTGTGTGTGTACTACAAAAAGATTTTTAAATTACAAGAAACTACACAAATAAATTTCGAGATCATTTGTAAATTTCTATAGAAAAATTCCTACGTTTCTTCATGAAAAGAATTCAATTGTAAATCTGATAAAAATATGCTTTTTTAAGATTCAGGTACCCAAATTTTAGTCGTATCCAAAAGTGAAAACTCATCCTTCATACGTGTGAGATGACAGGTGAGCAGCAAAATTTTGAGGCCCCTCCCCGCCGGCCTGCCAGCGCGCGGCCGCGCGCCACCACGCACGCGCGAAACTGAAAAGCATCGCCGCTGCGCGCGCAACTCGCCCAGCCTATTGCCGTCCCCGCCTGATTCTCAAGCCCAATCCTATCGCGAAAAAACAGTAGATTTTCTATCACATTGAATCTTTAGACACATGTATAGAGCATCAAATATAGATAAAAAATAAAACTAATTACACAGTTTAGACGAAATTCACGAGACGAATCTTTTAAGCCTAATTTGGTCATGATTTGACACTAATTATCAAATAACAACAAAAGTGTTACAGTAGCATTTTGCAAAATATTTCCGGAACTGTACAGGCCCTAACTTCTTTAGTTTCCGCATAAAAAATTATCGAAGAATCCGCAACAGTATATATAGGCGTATAGGTATAGATGTATAGTCCTCGACTCATGACACCCAAACCCTACCCGCCCGGCGGCGCCTCGATCGGCTACGGCGTACAGGCTGCGGCTACTCCAGACGCGGCATCTCCTGCTGTCATGGTCAAGCACACGGTAGTTCCACCAATTCTGATTCGAGGTCCTGCCCACAGCGTGAAGGCTTGACAAGCAACGGTGAGTTTTTGTTCTACTGCGGCTCCTCCAAATCGGCAATGTCCCGCCCTGGGGCGCTGGCAGGCGTGGCTGGCTAGTCACCCTGTGACAAGGTGGCCTGACAGGGCCTCAGACCTCAGCAGCTTCGGGCAACATGTACATTGACGACGCCCAACAACTGCTCGAGGAAATGCACACAAGGTACGCTACAACTAACTAACCCTGCAGATACTAGCTTCTTGATCCATCTGGAGAAAAAATGAATTTTTGTTAGTTACCGTGTCCTGTAGCTCATTAGAATTAAAAGCATTCGTATCAAGCATGGAAGACGAGGTCAATGATTCACGGATTTGTTTTGGAGTATGGATTCTGATTTTCTCGTTAGTTTAGGTGTTTTGGTGTATGGATTCTTATTTTCTCGTTAGTTTAGACCTGCTGACTTTTCTCTCTCTCCAATTTTATTTGTTAATAGATGCAGTGTCAAATTTAATCTACACTAGCACCTCTCCCTGCACAATATTTTCAACACGTACAGTTTAGATTGGATCAATGAGTCTGCACCCTTCCCTGGAACAAATATCTTATTAATACATATTCTAGGTAAAGATCGATGAATTTTTGACAAATGGCGCTTTAGTATCTTCTTGCGATAATTGGTTCTAACATGTTCCCTTTCATCTGTCTTTTAGGTTTAAAGCTGCTGATATTACCTGCCAATCTGTCATGCTGCTACACTCTTTTTAACAGGTATTGAGCTACTGTGCATTCGCCTTTCATCTGCTCATCAAGGTACATCTGGTTTTAGGGGATATATAATCTTTTTATAAGATAGATAGTCGCATTAAAGCTAGTTGCAAACATCGGTTCGCAAAAGAACAAGCACCAGGCAAAACATAAAACATGATAGTCTGGGAATATAGTTCTATATCCTTGCAGATAAACTAGATATAGCAAAATTCCAAGCACATTCAGAGGATTTATGTGTTAGCAGCAGCCTGGACATTGCTAACATCACCATGACGACATCATTCACTTTCACATAATGTTATTTCACTTTGTGCTGCCTATACCTTATGCTGTAGCAGCTACTTCGCTATTTAACTTTGTTAGTACAATGGAACCTCTTTAGTTCAGACAATGCGCCTGATGCATAAACATTTTTTGTAGTATAACACAACCTTGCTACTTTTTTGGGAAAAGGTACATAGATTTTTTTCGCAAACCGATACATAGCTGGTGCTACATAAATAGACACAGTAGCTTATTAATACCGAATTAAGCTAATGGTTTACATTGATTCATTTCTGGTTGACTAACATCATTTTGCACCTTCATGACTCCTTTTTCACATTATCTTTCCTGAATTCTTGGCTAGTCTTTCCTGAGACTCAAAATGATGATTTTTGCTTTATCAGAAATACTAATGATCCATGCTCAGTACTGGTTCAGAACTCCTGGATGGCTGGACTGTACTAGACTACAAGGAGACCTTGTGCTCTTAATTTATGATTATTCCTTGACTGCTTACTCTGAATAATTATTTCGGTAAAAATTGCTCTGAATAATTTGTTGTGTGAAAAATTGTGTAGCTGACAAATCTTGATCTCGAACTGATTGACTTGTTAGTGTTACGATCTGTTATTGCTTAGCTGCAGAGCATGGCATGCTCTGCTTCTGACAAAACTATGCTAAATTCAGAAGCTACTTTACAATTTAGTAAGTTCACAACTACACTTATGTGCTATCTTGTTTCTAGTAGTCCAAGTACATGCTAATCTCAAATGTGTAGCTAAGTTCATAGCTTAATTTAATAATGCACTTTAGTAGTTCAATGGAATTAAATTCTCTTGCTAGGAAGGTGCGAATGTCTAGCAGGCTGGTACACTAAACTGATTCAACCTTTGCTTGGATATAAAATCTTGTGTATCAATTGCTAGTTAAAGAAATAAGAAGTAGGCTGACCTGCACAACTTGCAACATCCTTGTAGGAAAGAGGTTCGCACAGTATACCTCCTATGGAACAACCATGTAGGAGACCAGACTAGAACATATGTGCTTGTAAGATTGGTTCTGGAATGGCTTATCCGAATGTAGTAGGTATAGAGGTTTTCATGCAGGCCAAGTATGTACATGAGAACGCCAAGTATGTACATGAGAATTTACAATTTGTAGGTTATTTGATCCTTAACCATGTTTCTTTATTATAGGTTTGAATGGGCATATGACTGGACAAGAGAAGCATTAGAGGCAATTTTCCAGTGTTGATGTGGCTTGTTCGGCTGATAGTTTCTGCGGCTGCTGCTGGTGTTGATGCTGATTTGTTGTGAAAGAAAAACACTGCTTAATAATTGGCTGATTCTGGCTGATAAGCTCAAGCGAACAGGGTGACAAACTCTAGCTACAATTCAGGTCAATCATTGCAACTATATTAACATAATTATTTATAATAAGTTTGATGCAACATATATTGAAATTGTCTTGGTTTTAGACCCTTCATCATTTTTCAAATATAGTACAGCTACATTCTTAGATTACTTTTCTTTTTCTGGCATTGCAGGTTACTATTGTTTGTGGCACCCCTAGTCATCTTGTTACATGGCTAGAGTATGATGGATGCATGGTCAAGTTGGAGAGCATATATGGCAGATTTTTAATTGTCCAACTCTCTGTGAATTCATATGTTATATGTAAAATGATCATGTTGATGGTCCATCCTATTCTTCATCTCACCTTGAAAACACCTTGGATGCGGTTTCCATATTGCCTAATTTTGTTGTGAAAGCAGTTTTTAAAAATTGCTTCCAATATTCTTCTTAAGGTGTAGACAAATACCTTCTTTTGTGGCCTTTTTAGGCATTTTAGAACAATGTATCTGTTCATGTACTAAAATACCTTCTCTGTAATAAACACCATATGGCCTTTTTAGGCATTTTAAAGCATTGCATTTGTTCACTTAGAAGTATAGATCATTAGCCAATTTTTTTGTATGATGATTACTTATTTGATTTATCTACTTTTTTTTGCTACCATGCCGCTGGTATTTATCATATCCTTTTAATTTAAATAAGCAAGTTAGGCTGGTTGATCTAGTAGATCAGAAAAGTATGTGGTTGAAGAATATTTCATTCGAAATTTAAGGCAGGATTGTCGTTATACAAGAATAAATGTTAGAGGTGGGATTGCGACTCGGTTGAAAAATAAGACAATTCATTCTTTTCTCAGTGCTCGAAAGAAGCAAAGGGAATTGATTTCTTTGCAAGTTTTTTTGTTAGACTCAGAACGATGAAATTTTTCACTTGGATTTTGAGTATAGAAAGCAAAATCATGTGAAATGAGTTGCAATATGACTGGTTTCTTAATGACCAAAAAGATCAAATTTTACACCATTATAGCGTCTAGAGCTGAATAGTTTGAAAGTAGACTTTAGCATCTACACAACCTTTTTAAATGCCTACTTGTTGCTAGGTATCATTTAGGACGATGATGTGATTGTCTATCGGCCAGGATGATACCTAGTGTGATGTTCTTATCAGCCATGAATTTATAAGTCAACATGTATTTATTTCTTTGTAACACTTTGGTTGTAACATTTTTTTGTGTTACTATAGGGTACGTATTTCTCACACATTTTAAATGTTCCACTTATGTGTTACAATGTAGTGCCACTTTTGTAACATTTTACTGGGAACATTAATTTTGTGTTACTGTAATCACTGTTAGTAACACATTTTTATAAAACAAACGCATTGTGTTACAAACCTAGTCTGTAACACATTGTTTTGTGTTACTATACAATTTCTTTGGAACACTTTGACGAATGTGTTATAAGAATATGTTACAATATCTATGTTTTGTAGTAGTGTAACCGCGAAGCTAGTGACACTTTTCAGGCCGGAGTAAACTCGGATTGGTAGACTGGTGACGAAGGGGGTTGTACGGGGACGCGAAGAGTAAGCCCAAGGTGTGTCCTAGCAGTCGGGCGGTCCCTGGGTAGTGCGGTCCATGATTGTTACCCGCGACATTCACTTGAAAAGTGTTATTGGTGATCTATAGCTCACTTGATCGGTGAGTGTGGTTTGTGTGAGAAATAAATCACCAGCTGGTTAGGAATCGATTCGAATCGCTATCGCTCCTGGATAGTGAGCACTTGACTTGAGTTACGGCATCGTAGTAATGATGATGGAACACTTATGGTTATATGGATGATGTTGGAAATGCTAAATTCAAGTGGTAACAGGATGTTATCGGTTAATCAAGTGATTGCTATAGTATAGGTGCTTATCTAGATGGATAAGTTATAATAAACCTGAGGCAAATTACTTAAAATGGTTTAGTTAGGATAGCTCGCGCTTTTCGCAAATGAGTCAGCTAGCCCACTAAAAGAAAGCCTTGCATAATCCTTAGTGGCACTTTATTTTGGTTTAAGACGGGTAAGTCTAGCTGAGTACTTTCTCGTACTCAAGGCGTTGTTCCCATTGTTGTTGCAGATGGTCAGATGTACTATGACTATCGTGTCAACTGTCTGTATCCGGCGATGGGTGACAACTAGGACCAAGGGCAATGGTCACTCCGTATGTCTTACCTAATGCTTTTGTGAAAAGTGACTATCTTCTGGCACTGTATTTGAATTAAGGGTATGCGTGTGTTTTATGAAACTATTTGCTTTCGCTACTTTATTTTAAACTTGGTTTGTAATAACTTATGTTCTAAACTCCGATATATTCAACCGTCGTTGCGAACTTTATGTAATATGTGACTGTGCCTGCTAAACTTGTACGATCTTGGTTTATATGTTGGTTGGTTTGAAATCCTTCGTGATTTCATGGACTATCGGGTTATATGGGCTTAAGTTTGTTAAATTGTCTGCTTCGGCGGGTGATTTTCTTACTTAATTTCATATAATTGGTCGGTTCTGTTACAGATAGAGCCCTGCAGGTATGGGCCTAGCTGGGAGAAGCCCTACTGGAAAGGACCCTGCTGGAAGAAGCCCTGCTGGAAAGGACCGAGGTGGGAAGGGCCGTGCTGCGTAGGGTTCCTGTGCTGGGGTATGCCGAAGCTCGGTGCCTCGTCCTCGTCGGACGACTCTGAGTCGTCGTCCTCGTCTACCACAACTAGGGCCTTGTCGGGGCGGTGTGGTGGTGTACGCGTGCCGGAGGTGGACCCTGTCACGGGGTCCAAAGAGCCCGCAGGTGTCCTTAGAGAAGCCGAAGCTGTGCTCTGGGAACACGGAGGGTTTGCTGGCGGCTCCCACGGAGTGTCCATGCAGCTCAACTTCTGGGCTAGCTTCCTCAAACTCTAGCTCATTTTCTGCAAACACATATGTGGACTCATATTATTTAGGATAACCTTTTAACTCGTACAACATTATAGGAAATTTTCAACATGTTGCTTACCTGCATAAATGTCTCAAGCGCGCCTCGCCCTTTGTTCCTGCAATCGTGTAGTTGAAACGCTGCTTCATTGGACATCATTGACAATTGCCTGGCCTGCGTACATAAACGAGGTTTCACCTTGATGTCACAATTTACTAAAACTGGAATACAACCCACCCAAAGTGCACGGACCTAGGATCTTACCACGTATCTCTGAAGGGGGGCTCTCTGTGGCTGCGCCTCATGCATAGTCGCCTCTTTGTATTCGTCGGCGATGATGTCGTCCTCGGAGTCGACAGGAAGTTATCCCCCCTTGTACGCCTGCCTCACCTGCACACGGGTCGACTTGTGAAGCCACCGTAGGTACTCGTTGAAGGCGTGTGGGTCATGTGGTGGGCCATCCTGTAGCGGCTGCTTCTCCCTTCTCTCCCACCTCTCGATGTATTGTGCGTGTATCTCACGCCAGTCCTTCTGCTTCATCCTCATCCTGCGGTCCACACTGCAACAAGTTCAGACAGTGTTAGTGCACATAAATGCAATGGTGTACTTATGCCAAATTAGTTGATACATAAATATGATTTTGTGAACCAACCTATGTAGCTCCTTGCCTGTGGAGTAAAGAGGTGGTGGCACATCCGTACGTTTACCAAACTGCCTACAAACCCTGATGGGATAGTGCATCTCAACCACGTGGAAGAAAACAAGCGGGACGTCGGACCGAAAGTCGTCGTTCTCTTGCCAACACTTCGAACTCAAGTGGCCCCGCAGATCGGGATCGTCGTAGGGTTGCCAATACACCTAGCAAATGGCAATTCACTTAGTCTTTAACATTGACAAGATAAACTATTAGCATGCAAATCAAAGACCCCAATGTACCTACATGTGTGTTAGCACGCCAATCAAGTCGGTGTACTCCCTATACTTGCGCTCTGCATTCCCTGTGACCTGCTCTGCCCCGCTCCAAACCCACAAGGCTATAGGCATTGTATCCTGAGGCTCCCAATCCTGCATTGTACACAAAAATGAATTAGTCATTTCCTAAATAAAGTTTCATACGCAATGCTAATGTAATTAGTTTCGTAGTAAATTACTTACGGGCAAACTGGCCATTCTAGGCCACCCGACAGGCCACCGGTACTAGGTCCAGATCTACAGCAGGTACGAGCAACCACCAAGCGACGGGTAGCCCGATCCACGATGGCAAGCAGCGCACAACTGCCTGTACATCCACGCTAGGGCCGCGCTGCCCCAACTGAACAGGGCAATGTTCTCCCACAGCTGACGTAGTATGTCCAGGAAGATCTAGCTGGCGACGTTGCCCGACGCATCGGGGAACAAGAATGTACTAAGGAAGTGTCACAGCCACACCCGAGCGTACGTCTCCATGGTACTCAGCCCAGCATGTGTGTCCAGGTTATCGAAGCGCCCTATGAGCCACTGTGACGTGACACCGGAAGTTTTCCTGAAATTTGCAAAGACAATTAGAGGCCATTGATTTTAAACAAAGACTGCAATGAAAGCATTTGGAAGAAATTAAGTAGCTTACTTATGCTTGTTGTCATCTAGGTAGTGGCCATAGAACTCATACACCTTCTGCCTCCAACCGTCGCTGTCCACTACGCCAGTCACACAACTACCACCAATGCGAAGACAAAGTATTGCCTTCACATCCTCTAGGGTCACGGTCATCTCGCCGCAAGGAAGGTGGAAAGTGTGGGTCTCCGGCCTCCACCTGTGTTAGGAAAAAAAGGTTACATACTTCAAATATCATTCTACAACACCTGTGTTAGGGGAAAAATAAGTTACCTGTCCACAGCTGCACTAAGAAGTGCGGGGTTCAGGGGCGGAAGACCTTCTCGGACCACACGGACAATCTTGAGGAAACTGGCACGCCGTATGTACGGCGCGTAACGCTCATCCCACCTGAGCTGTCGGGTGTGCGTGCGCGGCTTTAGAAGGGGCAGTAGCTCGTCCATAGACCCGTACTCCATGTGAGCAGCCCTGTGGTCCTTGTCGTAGTCGTAGTCAAGGAGGGGGTACTACGGGTGCCACCTCGGAGGATGAGCTTCCTCCATCCTGTTTTAGATTCGAAAAAAAGAGTTAGTGCAAATAATATTAAAAACTAAACAAAACATATGTTAGAACAAAATATAATGGTACAAATAAGAACAGGTATACTAGGTTATCTTAACAAACTAATATGGACAGACCTGTTGTCTAGGTCTTCTATGCATGCTAGCCTTGTGACCTGGTTGCTTGCAAACCGAGCACAAATTCCTGCCATGTGTCTCGTTGAAGTCTCCCCTTCCGTACATGTCATCGTCATACCCTTTCATAGCATCCATATCCCCCTTGAGACGCTTTTTCTTCCTTCTGCCCTTGCCCAACTTCTGCAGGGCTGGATTGGGCGCGTAGTCAGGTCCATGATATGAGGGCCACTATGACAGGACGAGGTAAGGCTCGAAGCTCTTCTCCCATACCCAAATGGTGTTTGAACGGAGGTACAAAGGAGACATATATGGCAAAGCCAAGTAGTCATATCCGTGCATCCTGCAGGGCGTGATCATGTGAGAGCAAGGGGCATGCATGATTTGAGGGACGTTACAACTGCACTCAACTTTGTATAAATCAACACGGTAGTTCCTCCCACCGTAATGCTCCCCGCCCATGCTTGTGCCACCCAACCCCTATACACTGTAGATATGCCTGTGAGGTCCATATAGCTCGCCAATCTGCTGCTTGGCCAATTCCTCTCCATCCTTAATAAAATGAGCGGTTGCCTTTCCCCACACCCTAGCCTCCCTTATATTCCTCTGCGTGAGCTCCCACCTCTTCACAAAATATTCGTTGCACTTCATGAAAGAGAAACTCAACAATCCCAGACACTGGTAACGAGCGAACTCCGGTGAACACACAGTTGAAAGACTCGGACGAGTTGGTGGTCATGATGCCGTACCTGAATCCACCCTCGTCGTATGCTAGTGTCCACTTTTCCTTCTGTTCCATCTGGTCTTGTAACCATGTCTTGGCGGCTTGGTTCATCACTTTGTCTAGTTCTCTCATTTTCTCCTTGAACTGGTACTCTGTACGCACACAACATAGAGCCTTAACCATGTCACTAACCTCCTTCTTCCTCTGACGCCACCAGAAATTAGCTACAAAATGACACATGCACCCTCTATGCACCAAAGGCGGGAACCCTTCGATATCTTCACTGGCGGCGTGGAGAATCCCTGCGTGCCGATCCGAGATCAAACATATAGTGTGTGATGCCCCCAAGCACTTGGGTACGTAGAAGCCGCATGAACCATGACCATGATGAATTGTTCTCTCCCTCTGCCAAAGCAAAAGCCATTGGTACTATCTGGTCCTCCTGATCAACCGTTGCAGCCATCATCAAAGTGCGCATGTACTTTCCCGTCAAGAAAGTGCCATCAACAAGGACCACTGGCCTACAAAACTGGAAAGCATGCTCCGTCTGAGCAAACGACCAGAAAACACGGTGTAGCACATGCTCACCGAGTTCTGTAAAGACATCCCACTGGTGTCCACAAACCATTTCATGCTATGGTTATAGTAATTCATTGCAGACAGTATTCGGGGAACCCGGTTGTACGCCTCCTCCTAACTACCCCATCGGATCGCCAGTGCAATTTGCTTTGCACGTCAAGCCTTGCCATACTTCACATGATACTTTACAAGCTCATATATGGACTGCTGTAAATAAGACATCGTGACGTCATTGTCCTTGTCAACGAGCCCCAATATACGATGGGAAAGGTAACATGCAGTGAGCTGCGGATGATATTCTTTCCCCTTGTTATCCAAGCATAAATGGGGTTGGACCAATTTACTTATCCTCTATTTGCCATCACTCTCTTTCTTCCTTGCAGTAAACCTCCACTGGCATGGAAAACCTGCTTTGCAGGTAATGTGGTACCTCAAGTTCTTGTCGGAATGAGTCACCAAGTATGGCCTATGGTGGTACACAACATAATCCTGAAGAAAGAGCTTCATCTCTGACATTGTATTGAATATCATGCCCTTCTGAAGGATTACATGCTCATGGTTATACAGTGATTCTGCACACATCTGCAGACCTGTGTCACAAACTGCCATATGTACCATGCTGACATCCCTGTAGTTCGGACCACCACTTAAAGGTACACCGCCCTAGCTCAGTTTTATGAGTTCTGCCTCTATGTAAGGGGGCGATGCAACATAATGTTGTGCTTCGCTGATCCTACCCCACGAATCAAAATACGGCGTACCACCCTCTGGCAAATCATGGACCAGCCTGCCCTAAGTCGGCATGGCATGAAGCACCGAAAGTGAAACATCAGACGTTGTACCATGAACCGGCGTCGCATGGGCAGCTCTATCATCATCATCATCATCATCATCATCGCCATCGTCATCGTCATCATCGTTGTCGTCGTCGTCATGACCGAACTAGTTCTCTTCCGCCTGCTCGTGCTCTTCACGTTTAAACTCCCTCATATCAAAGTCGTTGCTTATACAACCGACTGGATGTGAATGCAGCTGCTCCTACATCAACTGACCATCCATATACAACTGACTGGATGTGAATGGAACTGCTTCTTCGTCACCTCCAACATTGTCATGATGATCATCTTCCAACCTGTACCTATTCTCCACAACCACCTCAGCAATGGGTGAGTTCGAGCCTACGAGGACCCTAGTGTAGCGGGACCAATGAGCAGGGTCACGCAAAGGCATCAGGACATATTTTGCCTGAGTCTTCCTATTGTCAAATCTCCCCTTGATTGTGAAATCACCGCCAAACTTTGCGTTCAAACGCACACAAAAGGTCATTGAAGCTCGGCGGTTCATCAAACTATTCCAACTCCTCTTCCATATCCTCAAACTCACCATCTTCCTTCCTAACAATTCCTCCGAAATAAACTCAGACACAACAATCCATCTGAAAACCATTCAAGCAAACTTCATCAAGTCGTCCAAGCAAACTAACTATACTAAGTTTATTAACTATACTATACTAACTAAACTAAGTAAAGTAACTATTTATACCACCTATACTAACTTCACTAATCTAAACTAAACATACTAACTATTCTAACTATTTATAATACCTATACTAACTATACTAACTTTACTAATCATACTAACTAAAATAACTATTTATAATATCTATACTAACTATGCTAACTTTACTAATGATACCAACTAAAAAACTAAACTAACTATTTATACTAACAATACTAGCTAAACAAACTAATCTAACTAACAATCAAAATACATCAAAAATTCAAAAAAAATAGGAAAACGAGATTACCTTAGCTCAGACGCGGGGAGCTACTGTCGGGGATGAAGTGCGCGGGGGGAGGGGGCTCGCGGCGCGGCCGTGGGGGGGCTGCGCGGGGGGCGGGGGCGCGGGGGAGGGGACGCTGCGCCGCCGCGCTGGTCCGGCGAGCTTCTGCGGGGGGTGCGGGGGTCCAACAGCGGCTCGTGACACATGAACCCGAGACAAGACGTTTCCACCGCCCAGCTCCCCAGATCAAGGAGCGGCAGCGGGGGGTGGGGGCGCGGTGGAAACGCAAGGAGCGGCAGCGGGGGGAGAAGCAACCGTTTTGCCGCTTCCTGATCTGGGGAGCGGCAGGCTTGCCGCTCCTCCAGGGCGGAGCAGCAGCTCCGTGCCCGTTTTTCACCACTGCCACCTCAGCATCATTGCCGCTCCTCGACGTGGGGAGTGGGAAAGTTGAAATGCCGCTCCCTCGCGTGGGGAGCGGCCAAAAGTGTTAGATATAAAAAAAATAACTTTCGGTGCTAAAAATAAAAATAGTTTTTAAAAAGTGTTAAAAATAAAATAAAAATCGCATGGGTCATGTTAACGTGGAACACTTGGTATTTGGGCTGGAGGCCGAAAAACAGAGACACTTGGTAGTATGGTGGTGGATAAAAAAAACATATTGCTTTTCCTTTGCTATATCGACCTCTCAAACTTGTGTTAGTTCCTCCTATCGCCACAACATCAATAGAAAGGTAAAATTGTGAAGACAGATCTACCAAATCATATTATAGGTGAATTTATGAATAATTGTGATTGGTGGAACAAGAATTTTTTGATGCAATCCCAAATGATGATGTGATAGTTCGCTTTCAGAATATGAATGACCACATGCGTAGAGTGAATTTATAATAGGTAACCACAGTTGTAAAAAAATTATTTTACCTTATTATGATATTGCTAATTTTATCGCTTGATATGAATGCTTGACTTGTGCAATATGCTGTTATTATTAATATTTACTCTCTGTCCTATAATAAGTGCACTTTTAGAATTCAAAATTTATCTGGAAATAAACGCATCTCTGGGTATAAGACAACCTAACTCTAGTTACTTTTTTCTACTTTCTCTTTTCAAAGTGCAATGATAACATTTTTATAGGGGTATATATGTAATTTCTCATCATCAGTGATCTCTTCCCCAAAGACATACTCCTTTCATCCCAGAAAGAAAGTCGTTGTGGGATGCGTGCAGATTAAAATTTCTCAACTTTAACTGGGTTTATAGAAAAATACATGCAATATTTATGTCTCCAGATAAGTTTATTATAAAAGTATATTTAACGATCTATCTAATGATATTAATTATGTAGTATAAATATTAATATTCTTTTTTTATATAATTGGTCAAAGTTAAAAAAAAGTTAACTTCTCGGAAGAATGACTTCTCAGCAAGCGAGTATATCTATGCTGTGTATAGACCATGGCGTTAGATTACTAGATGTTTTTTTTAACTGATTACTAGATGTTTTGGTCATATTAGTTTGTGCCGACTGTTGACCCGGTGATAATTTATTTTAGATTCGCCACTGATTTTTTTTTTTACACACGTCCACACAGACATGGACTTGTACACACTAGCTGCTAGCTAGCTGGACAGCAAGCGTTTTGTACGTGGCGGAGGCGTCGCCGTCGCGCCCGTTGGGATGGGCCGGCCGGACGGAGACCCAAGTGGATGTCAGCGAAGGCTTTGTTTCCATCGGTCGTTGCATGCAGTTCGAGTTCGATTGACGGCGGCGAAGGCTTTATTTCCGTTACCAAGTGCCTGGACCTGGACCTGGACCACGCATCTCCGGTTCGCTCCACCGCTTTATCCCTTCGCATGCATTTCGGACCCTCCGCGCCACACACGACTAGAAAGTATCTCCCGCGCGCGGGCGCCACCCTCCTCCTCTCGTCCTCCGTCTCGCCGGCTGGTAGCCGATCCACCGCGCGCGCCGCCATGGCCTCCGACGCGCGGCTCTCCCTACCGTGCCGCCTGCCCGCGCCCCTGCCCCCGCCGGTGCTGCGCCGGTTGCCGCGCGCCGCCGCCGCGGCGTCCACCTCCCCGCGGTGCCGCGTCGGGACTACGGCGGCGGTGCCCGCGCGCACCCGCGGCCCGTGCCGCCCTCGCGCCTCCGAGGGTGAGGCGAAGGGCCAGGTGCAGCAGCAGGAGGTGGTGGACAGCAACGTGCTCCCCTACTGCAGCATCGATCGCAAGCAGAAGAAGACCATCGGGGAGATGGAGCAGGAGTTCCTCCAGGCGCTGCAGGCACGTGCCCGCGCGCGCGTACCCATTTTTTTTTATCCCGTTGATACCTGCTGCCTGCTGGTGAAAAATCGAATTAATCCAGCGTCATAGTTGATGTTCATCATGGTGTTATTGGTATATATAGGCCTTCTATTACGACCAGAAGGCGATCATGTCCAACGAGGAGTTCGATAACCTCAAGGAGGAGCTCATGTGGGAAGGAAGCAGCGTTGTGATGCTAAGTAAGCGCATTTTCATTAAGCTCCTCCTGCAACTTACTGTCGAAAACAGTGAGACAGATGCCGGGGCATTCGATGTTTGTCTCGAGCGCGCAGAAATCATTTGCTCGATCATGCCAATTCCTAATCAGTGTTCATTTGTTTTCGCCTTGGTTAGGCCCAGATGAGCAAAAGCTTTTGGAAGCCTCCATGGCATATGTCTCTGGCAACCCCATCATGACGGATGATGAATTCGATCAACTAAAGCTGAGACTAAAGGTTTGTTCTTGTTATCCTGTGAATCTTTTGCTAGTGCGATGATGGCGTGATATGCTGTCTGAAAAGCTGAAGCGATTCTGTGCAATTCTTAGTCCCTACCAACCAATTTTTCCTCCTTTACATACCAAGGATGGTCGATGTTAATTAATCTGTCTCTATTTCTCAAGTATATGACTAGAACAACTAGAAAGCAAGCACAGAAAAATATCTTATGGGGGAAAAGTCATTTGGAGCTGTGAAAACTCCACCAAAAACCATCTTTAGATGTTTGGAAAAACTCTACAGAAAAAAGAATGCACAATAAGCATGTAAGCTCTAAGATCAAACTTGGTTCTCTTTCTGTATGAAAAGGGAAAACATTTTTTTTGTTTACTTGTCAATTTGATATCCCACAAGCTAAGTCGGGTTTGTGCATCACCAGCTTCTTTGCATCTATGACTACGAGTCTACGAGTTCTTTTTAGGATCATGAGAGGGAATAGTGTGGTATAGAAAATGAGGCACTAACAATATAGCAAGTCATTACCAACTTAAAGTAAAATAAGTAGCAGCATTAAGAAGATAGCCTATTACTAAAAATCCCCCATTATTGCACCATAAGCACATAAAGCATTATTCTTAATCTGCAATTATTTTCCTTGATAATTTCTCCTCTCTAGAAAGAAGGAAGCGACATTGTACAAGAAGGTCCAAGATGCAGCCTACGGAGTCGAAAGGTATGCACTGCCTCCATGATTTTTTACCTCTACTTGTTCACTTATAAGTCTTTATTTTATAAAAAATAATCATTCAATTTACTATCCCTGCCATTTATTCTTCTTCATGACAACACACATTGGAAAGAAAGGCATAGTTTATTTCCTTACTATCAGAAGATTAGGACCAGTCCTTTCATTAGCTTGCCACCAAACTTTTCACAACATGTTGTTTATGCTTCCTTCAGTGATCAAAAGCCTGACAGTGTTCAGCCTCTATACCATGTGAACTGTAACTGAACATTATTAGTGGGTTAAATCTTGAATTATGCTTTATTTATATTTTTTCTATTTAGTTTTCTAGTGTAATGGGTGAAATCTTCTGTGATATTAAGTCCCCACCTTGAGATCAAAGATGAGAAACATTATCTTGCAGGTCTCTTGTACCAACTACCAAGTAAACAGACCAGGAAATTTAATAAAACAGTATCACACAGCCAAGTGAGATGAGTTCACACTATAGTTAGGATTAGACGTCACTTTCCCAATTTCACTGATTTTGCTAAGTAACGTGAGTTGGTCCATTCGAAGAATCCTGACCTTCTATGGAATTTTGTGCAGGTCTACAGTGACTTGACTGTTGACTACTTCAAGATGTTGCTGCTAAATGTTCCAGCAGCTGTTGTAGCTCTGACACTGTGAGTATTACATGGAAATTCTTGCATGAAAGGAATAAAAAGAGGATTGCTTAAATTCTCCTGATTTCAAATGGTCATGTTACACCACAGCCAAATATAGCTATTGTTTTAGGAGGGATACTATCTTCATTAACAACTCTAAGATGTCTAATAATGCACGTTTTCTTCTTGTAGATTCTTCTTCTTGGATGATTTGACGGGATTTGAAATCACACTTCTTCTTGAGGTAAGTATTGGCAAATTGAAGTCTTACTATATGTTATTTGTTTTTGTTTAGGGCTTTAGGCCTCTGGACAAGACTTAAGAATTCTATAATAGTACTTCACTATCCTTGATAATTTCTTGTAGTATACTGAAAGTTGTTTCTCATGAGCTAGAAGGCAAGTTGAAAATTTGGGGTTCCACTGTGGATGATTCTAGTGGTGCTGTATTGGGTGTGGGCTGCTGCAGTGCTGCTAAATTTACCACAGCTGCCTGACTATTAAGTGAACCCTTTTGGAGATGTAATAGCATGTCACCTCAGGCTAGTGGAAATTCATTTTCTTATATTAAAAAGTTCCCTCCTATGACATCATATTTTTCCTTCATAAAGTGAGCAGCTTGGCCTTAGCTCTGAACAATGTTTTTTTTTCCAAACTGATCCGAACTGTTCAAACATTCATGCTAGGCAATCAGACCGGCCAACAAAGCAATGTGCACGCAACCAATTTATTCCACTTGTTTTTACCACTGATTATTTTTTCTTTGCATCAAGAAAACGATAGATTGAAGTTAAGAAGGAATAGAAATAATTCAACAAAGATAATGCAGCTGTTTCCTGGTTAGTTGTTTCTGAGACCAACTTATTACAGATTAGACCTTTTTGACGCAATATTACAGATCAGAGACTTGTATTTGAGAGTTCTGATAAAAATTAACGGCGGTCGTCTTTTCATTCTAGACCATGGCAAGCATGTAACTTACAGTGTGTGCGTGCGTGTGCGGATGTGGTTTACTTCTAAAAATTTCTTCTCCCTAAAGCAATGATGAGTGACATCCTTCTTGCCATGCATGCCACATTTGAAATAACTTTTTTATACTGTAGGTTCTTTAGTTGGTGTTTGTACCAACCAAGAAATTTAATTATTCGTAACTGCATTTTTCTTATTTATGCAGTTGCCAGAGCCTTTCAGTTTCATCTTCACATGGTTTGCTGCACTGCCTTTAATATTTTGGGTAGCACAGGCAATCACTAATGTCATAGTGAAAGACTTTCTAATTTTGAAGGTATTTTTCCTTTTTGTTGTTCATACATTATTGCGTGGTTAAACTGGAGCGCGCATAGATGATTATTCTTTTTTCAGGGCCCATGTCCAAACTGTGGAACTGAAAATCTTTCCTTCTTCGGGACCATATTATCAGTGTCTAGCGGTGGTTCAAAAAACAGTGTGAAATGTACAAGGTATGCCTTCCATTGTTAATATCAAATTATGTGGGCATTCGGGCTTATATGCTGAGCAGCATTTATTTCTATGCTTATGCTTGTGCATCAGTTGTGGCACTACGTTGGAGTACGACTCTGCATCCCGATTGATTACACTCCCAGATCCGGCTGAGGCATAAGTCATGGTGGTTTAGGTGAGTCATTATCCTACGAGCCTGCAACCATCAATGGTAGACCAAAGTCTATGCTATTGATTTCATAGTTGTGGTTACTTATTTATGAATCAAACCACAGTGGGCTAAACAACTAAAGAGTTCAGGAAAGTATGTAAGATATAGATAGGACATACATTTTATGTTACAGAGTTCTAACTGCATGAATATTCCTAGATTTCGCTAGCAGGAATGACGGCCCGCAGATTCTTGATCCATAGTACAGAGCAAGACCGTCCCTGAATCGGGTGACAATCATGTCGTGATGTATGATTGCTATCCCAGTCTATGTATCGTTAAGCAAGTTTAGACATCTGTATTATATAGACTTAACGAAATCGATATATGTATATATGTGCATAGAGTGTACAAAGAAAAACTAGCTATGTTCCATTTTGTATGAACTATCTTGGCATATGTATAGCTGTCTGAAGAACTTGACGTTCTGTTCGATGTTCAGTGAAAGAATTAGTAAACCAGGTACCATCGTAAAAATATTACTAGACTAAAGTCTCCCAGTATGAGTTTGTAGTCAAGTTAATTTGGAGGACATAAATACTGATGCCTCTTCTTGACGTCACGCTGACAGAAAGTATGCAGTGGTCTTTCTCAGTACATTCTTTTCTTATTGAGGTGAGGTCGAGTGTTTGGGACCCACTACACCACAACACTCAGATTGGCGGTGGACAATTTGTCACTAAAAGCAGATATAGCGTCACACGAATGATCGCTAAAAAGTTATAGCAACAAACTTATGTTAGCCCCGGCAAAAAAGTCGAACTCCACGTAGACTGGGAGTTCGACTTTTCCCAATGCATTGTCTTGTCATGGTCCCATAGCCTGTATCTTGCTCGGTCTGCGTTGGGAAAAGTACTCACGTTTGGAGAGAGAGAAAGCTGGAATCAAATGTGGTCCCTTGCTAGCAAACGTTAGTCTCAGGCTACCACTCCACCACAGTGTGTTCTTCATCTGTTGCTTCGTTCTTTTTTCCAGATGAAGCCATCGGCGCTTCTGCAGGGTGTTCTGACACCCTACGAGGCCACTGTTCCCTGTGACATGGCGATGTGAAGTCGACATGGATGTTGAGGCAACACACCACCTTGGTGCATTGGGGAAGCCCTAAGTGCTGTTGCTAAAAGTCTTTAACAATAGATAGAACTTTTATCGACTGATCATATGTTGCCATGAATATTTATAGCAACAGACAACTCACTACTATAATGCAAAAACTATTCTTTAGCGATAGATAATTTGTTATCAAACATTTACTAACAGATCATCCAATACTCTACAGATTTATAGCAACCAACTGTTCAACAAGACAATATAATTATACAAAAAAAATAAATACAACTAGAAAACATTTAGCACATATATCAAATGCAAATTCAAACTTAATATAGTGTCCACATGTCACATGAAGGTGCACAAACATATATATATATATAGACCTATTACCCTACAGCTGGCTACAAAATAACTCATTCTGCAGCCACTTTGAGTTACGATAATTGCTATGCTAATTTACGAGATTATAGTAACTCCTTACTATATGGTTTACTATAATATTATGGTAAATATCCCCATGTGTTATAGTAATTCAACTATCGTAAATATATATTGACATTGTCGTAAATTAGTATATAAAATTATCGTAAATAGAGGTGGCTACAAAATAACTTATTTTGTAGCTAGCTATAGAGTATACTCTCCCTATATATATATATATATATATATATATATATATATATATATATATATATATATATATATATATATATATATATATATATATATATATATATATATGTTTGTGCACCTTCATGTGACATGTGACACTATATATATATATACATATAACATCCAATTTGTCTTGTACACCATATATTTGTGTACATCATCCAGCGCAGAGTCAAGCACCAAACAAATTACATGAATGCACATCTCAGTAGGTAATACTAGTAGTTTGTGTTTCTCTTACTAAAGTTTGTGCACACAATCATTTCTAGGAACTCAAAAAATCAAAAGCAGTGACTTGCTAAAACTAGAACACATCCGAGCACTTCTTGAAAAATATAACAAACGTGTAATCAAGCAAGTGTAGACAAGCCATGTAAAGCTGATGTATAGTATATGAGTTTGTAATCAGCCAAGTATAGACAACCATTTTCTAGAAACTCAAGTCAAATTATTGGTTTTTTCTCCTACTGTTATTGCATAGTCAGCCACGACAAACAATGAGAAATAAACAACCAACCTCAAGCGGAATAAACAACCAACCCCATGGTAGGCACATTTCCCCTTGATGTACTTCTTTAATCCTCTCGCTCCAGTACACAAATACAACATGTGCATTTTCTTTTTTTCTCCCAAATACGCACGAGTGTGCATATCATTGAATTAGACGGAAGAGAGTATATGTTACATGGTGCCGTTCCCGGCACGCAGAGAGTCTCAAAGCGGCTACATTTTGTAAGATAACATTAAGAGAAGCAGCGGCCAAGAAACCAGCCCGAAGAGAGAGTTATGCGCTCTCTGTTGAACAAGGAGCGCAGCCTCCTTCACTAGCGCAGCGCTGTTGGTGATGCTTGAGGTAGTTGCCGCCCCAACGCTTGCAAGACGAAGAACCATACTTCCCTGGAAAATGGACAGGTCGCAATGTTGTGGTCAATGGTTTCTTCTTCCTGGTCGCAGAGGTAGCAGAGATCCCTTGCATCCAGGCCATGTCTCCTTCTTCTATCCCCAGTCCAGTGCCTACGTTTTAGGGCAAGCCACAGGAAGATCTTGACTCGTAGTGCGCCCATGTTTTCCAGACAAGCTTGTGGCCAAGGAAAGGTGTGAATCCTGTATGTAACATGGTGTACGCCGACTTGGCCGAGTATTGGCCATTAGCGGTCCATCGCCAGACAGTTCTATCTGGTCAGTCAGACAGCTGAGTGGAGGTAGTCGATGATGGCCTGAGTGGACAACCCGCCGGTTATGCTACGTGCCCACGTCCTGTTGTGCAGCCCAGCTCATACCGACTGCCCTCGTCGAGTTCTTGCAGGTACCAGAGGATATAGGGAGGGAGCGATGTCACTAGCAGCTTCGCCATTGATCCACTGGTCTTCCCAGAACAGAGCCTGCTGCCCGTCCCCCACCACCATGAATGTTGAAGCCTTGAAAAAGCTTGCACTTGGGGGCACGTTCGGATTGGGAGCTGGCTCCAGGCAGTGGCGGATCCACCAAGGGGGCTGGGTGGGCTGCAGCCCCCCCTAATATCTTGATTTCACCACTAATCACTGTAGCAAAAGCTTGATTTCACCATTAAATCTTCATGTAAATCAACATCTCCATTGTTTTAGCCCCCCTGTCCTCTATCCTGCCTCCGCCACTGGCTCCAGGCTTGATCTTCATCTGTTTTCTGCAGCCAAAGCCACCGTGCAACATCTGCATTTTCAAAACAGGTGCAACGTCTCGTTCCATGGATCTATAAGATTATCGCAGTTACCTCTCTATGAGAGACAATTTTTTCTTGTAGGTCTCTTGTACCAACTACCAAGTAAACAGACCAGGAAATTTAATAAAACAGTATCACACAGCCAAGTCAGATGAGTTTACACTATAGTTAGGATTAGACGTGAGTTTCCCATTTTCACTGATTTTGCTAAGTAACGTGAGTTGGTCCATTCAAAGAATCCTGACCTTCTATGGAATTTTGTGCAGGTCTACAGTGAATTGACTGTTGACTACTTCAAGATGTTGCTGCTAAACGTTCCAGCAGCGGTGGTAGCTCTGACACTGTGAGTATTACATGGAAATTCTGGCATGAAAGGAATAATAAGAGGATTGCTTAAATTCTCCTGATTTCAAATGGTCATGTTACACCGCAGCCCAATATAGCTATTGTTTTAGGAGGGATACTATCTTCATTAACAACTCTAAGATGCATGTCTAATGCACGTTTTCTTCTTGACAGATTCTTCTTCTTGGATGATTTGACGGGATTTGAAATCACATTACTTCTTGAGGTAATATTGGCAAATTCAAGTCTTACTATATGCTATTGTTTTTGTTTAGGGCTTTAGACATCTGGACAAGAATTGAGAAATTCTATAGTAGTACTTCACTATCCTTGATAATTTCTTGTAGTATACTGAAAGTTGTTTCTCATGAGCTGGAAGCCTGGAAATTGAAAATTGGGGGCTCCACCGTGGATGATGTTGGAATATGTGTGTATTAGGCCCATGAGGCTAGGCCCATGAGGCCCATGTATGGTTACCTATATAGCTACCCATTAGGGTTAGCCCAAATTAATAGAATCACTTTCCCTAACATGGTATCAGCAGCCTAGGGTTAGCTTTTCTCTTTCCTCTCCACCCCAGCCGCCACCGCCGGTGGTGGAACCACCCGGCGGCCATGGCTGGCGCCCCACCCCCTCCTCCTTCCTACTACAGCTTCTTCCCTCCCCTACCCTCCTCCTCCTGGGCCCAGGTGGTCGCTCTTCCGCCCGTTTCTGATCCTGGCGCGAACGCTCCTGGCGCGGTCGCTGTCCTGGGCGGGGGCGCCGCTGGCGCTCTGGCCGCGTCCCCGGCTGGCCATGGCAGCGACGCACCTCATCCCCTGCCTGATGCCGTGGAGGACGTCGGGGATGGTGGTGCCCCGGCGGTTGCCGGCGTCCATCCTGTCCAGCCGCCGTCGCCTGCCGTGTCCGGCCCGCCTGGCGGGTTCGGCCCTGCTGCCACCGCTGCTGGCGGCCTGGCACCGCTGTGGCCGCCTGGAGGAGCACCCCTGCTGCCGCCTGGAGGACCTGGTGCCATGTCTGGCCCGCCTGCCGGGTTCGGCCCCACTGCCACCGCTGCTGGCGGCCTGGCACCGCTGTGGCCGCCTGGAGGAGCACCCCTGCTGCCGCCTGGAGGCACTGGTCTGCAAATCAACCCGGCCACTGCGGCTGCCGTTGGTGCTCTCCCTCAGGGCAGTCGTCCGGACTCCGCTCTCACCGCCGCTCTCGTCACTGCACGAGCTGCCGCCACGGAGGGGCAGGCACGGGTGCGCGCGGCCGCCCTCGCGTGGGAGCATGAGCGCGACGCGGCCGACGCCCTGGCCCGCCAGATCGCCGAGGCGGAGCAGCTCCTCATCTCTCCCGCCTCCCTGGACGCTGGGGCCACCTCCTCCGACTCAGGACACCGCGTGTCCCACACAGCCGTCCTCTGGCACGACCCGGTCGACCCGCTCGTGACCCAGCTGCACTACCAGGCCGGAGGGGTCCAGAACATTCGCCTCCTCGTTCCGGTGGTCCTCGAGTCGGAGTCGTCCTCCTATGTCCGCTAGCGGGATCTGGTGCTCCTCACTCTCCGCCGCTACGCCCTCGACGACCACGTCCTTGTCGACGCCTCGGTCGCCGTCTAGTCGCCGTCGTGGCTACGTCTCGACAGCATCGTCCTCTCCTGGATCCTGGGGACGATCTCTCTGGACCTCCACGACCTCGTTCGCAACTCTCCTGACACGCGTCGGGCGTGGCTTGCCCTTGAGGGGCAGTTCCTGGGCAATGTTGAGGCCCGGGCTCTGCGTCTTGACGCCAGCTTCCGCACCTTCGTTCAGGGCGACCTCTCCGTTGGCGAGTTCTGTCGTCGAATGAAGGGCATGGCGGACTCACTTGGCGACCTCGGCTGGCCCGTGGAGGATCGCATCTTGGTCCTCAACGTCCTCCGCGGGCTCAGTGACCGCTACGCCCATCTAAGGACGTGGATCACCCGTCAGCGACCCTTCCCCACCTTCGTGCAGGTCCGTGACGACCTGGTCATGGAAGAGCTCACTCAGGGCATCCAGCCGGGGTCCACCACCGCTCCAGGGTCCTCATCTTCTTCGACGGCTCTGGCTGCTACTCCGCCACGTCCGTCTGTTCCACCACGCTCGTCCGCTACACCGTCGTCGTCTCTCCTGGCTCCCCCTCCCTCCGGGCCGAGCGGGGGTGGGGGTCATGGCGGTCGTCGTCGCCGTGCTGGAGGTCGCGGGGGCGGCCACGGTGGGGTCACCCAGACTCCGGCTGGTGGGCAGGCACTGGTTGGACCGCAGGGGGGGCACCATGGCCTTCGTTCCACAACCCGTGGTCAGGGCGCATCTCTATGTGGCCCTTCCACGCTCCTGGAGGTGCGCCTCGCCCACCGGCGGCCATGTTCACTGGTGCTCCACCTCCCGGCGTCTCCACTACGCCTCCGTGGGCTGGACCCTCCGGCACCCCTCCTGGGGTTGCGGGATGGGACCAGGCGGCCTTGGCTTGCTCGTTCAGCACCATGAGTCTGACACCTCCTGTCGGACCAGAGTGGATCGCAGACTCGGGTGCTACCTACCACACCACCCCTGACCCTGGTATACTCTCCTCTATCCACTCTCCTTCTTCCTCTCTTCCTTCGTCCATTATGGTCGCAAATGGTTCGTGTCTTCCTGTCACGTCTGTGGGTACCGCCGGTGCTCATGGCTCCTTTCGTCTTCCTGATGTTCTTGTCGCTCCTTCTATGGTTCACAACCTCCTTTCTATTAGTCGTTTTACAGCTGACAATTCTTGTTCTATGGAATTTGACTCTTCTGGTCTTACTGTAAAGGATTTGGCTTCCCGGCATCCTCTGCTCCGATGTGACAGCATGGGGCCCCTTTACACTCTTCGCTTCTCGACGGCTACTTCATCTTCTTCGCCGTCCATTTTGTCAGCTGCCTTCGCCGCCTCTACCTCCTCTACTACTTGGCACCGGCGCCTCGGCCATCCTGGACGTGATGCCCTGATGCAGCTCAGTCGTAGCTCCGACATTCCATGTATTCGGGCTCATGCTGAGCATTTGTGTCATGCGTGCCAATTGGGCCGACATGTTCGTCTTCCTTTTCATAGTTCTTCTTCACATGTGGCCCGCATTTTTGATCTTGTACATTGCGACCTATGGACATCTCCTGTTATCAGTATTTCTGGCTATAAGTACTATCTTGTGGTTGTCGATGATTTTTCACATTATTCGTGGACCTTTCCCTTGCGTGCGAAGTCTGATACGTTTTCCACGCTCCTTCACTTCTTCACTTGGGTGTCCACACAGTTTGGTCTTACCATCAAGGCCGTCTAGTGTGACAATGGTCGTGAGTTTGATAACTCCACCTCCCGGGCTTTCTTCCTCTCTCACGGTGTTCAGTTGCGCATGTCTTGCCCATATACCTCCTCACAGAATGGCAAAGCTGAACGCATGATTCGTACCACCAATGACACCATGCGCACCCTTCTGTTTCAGGCCTCTCTCCCTGCTCGCTTCTGGGCTGAGGGCTTGCACACCTCCACCTACCTCCTCAACCGTCTTCCTTCCACTGCCTGTCTCGCTCCTACACCACACCATGCCCTTTTCGGTACCCCTTCGCGGTACGATCACCTTCGCGTCTTTGGATGTGCGTGTTACCCCAACACCGCTGCCACTTCTTCTCACAAGCTGGACCCCCGCTCCACTCTCTGTGTCTTCCTCGGGTACTCCCCGGATCACAAGGGGTACTGGTGCTTTGACCTTACCTCCTGATGGGTACTAATCTCTCGCCATGTGGTGTTCGATGAGTCCGTCTTTTCCTTCTCCACCACACCCACCACCACTCCTGTTCCTGATCCACCCTCCCTCTTTTCCGTTGACACGGTGGTCCAGCCACCTTTTCCGTGGTCTCCTGCAGGTACTGCTTCGCCGCGATCCTTGCGGGCACCTGTCCCGGCTCCCCGGTGGGTCCGGGCCCATCATCATCTAGCGCGGCCCCGACCTCTCCATCTGGTGCCAATCCGAGGACCTCGCTCCCCAATACGGCCCCGGGGGGGGGCCATGCCGGTCGCCGTCGCCCGGTGCTGCCCCGGCACCTCCTTCGCGGTACACAGCGCCGGTACGGGTGTACCAACGCAGGCCACGGCCGCCGCCACTCACGGTACCTTCTCCGCCGGGGACACCGACACCACCACCTCAGTCCCCGCCGGCCCGTGACGCACCACCGGTCTACCACCCGCCGCTTCTTCACCGACACCCGCGGCATGTTCACCCGATGGTGACACGGCACGCGGCTGGCACTCTGCCACCCTGGGCCCTTGCGGCATCGACCAGCGACGCGCCGGTCTCCCCGGTACCCTCTTCTGTCCGTGATGCCCTATTGGATCCTCACTGGCGTCGCGCGATGGAAGAGGAGTACACTGCACTCCTCGCTAACTAGACGTGGGAGTTGGTGCCCCAGCCGTCGGGCTCCAACGTCGTCACCGGCAAGTGGATCTGGACCCACAAGCGTCGGGCTGATGGCACTCTCGAGCGCTACAAGGCTTGCTGGGTTCTCCGGGGCCTCACTCAGCGCCCTGGGGTCGACTATGATGAGACCTTCAGCCCAGTGGTCAAGCCTGCCACCGTCCGCACCATGCTCTCACTGGCGCTAGCTCGGTCGTGGCCAGTCCATCAGCTGGACGTCAAGAATGCCTTTCGGCACGGCCTTCTCACCGAGACAATGTACTGCAGTCAGCCGGCGGGGTTCGTTGATTCCTCCCGTCCCGACATGGTCTGCCGGCTTAACAGGTCTCTCTACGGCCTCAAGCAGGCACCCCGGACGTGTAACCATTGGTTTGCTGCTTTCCTGCTGACTCTGGGGTTTGTGGAGGCCAAGTCGGATACATCTCTATTTATCTATCAACATGGAGCTGACACTGCGTACTTGCTGCTCTATGTTGATGACATTGTCCTCACAGCCTCCAGTGAGCCCTTTCTCCGCCGGATCATTGCCGCTCTTCAGCAGGAGTTTGCTATGAAGGATCTGGGTGTGCTCCACCATTTCCTCGGGATCACTGTTGAGCCTCGTCCTGCCGGGTTACTTCTTCAACAGCGGCAGTACACTCGGGATATCCTGGAGCAGGCTGGGATGACTGACTGCAACCCCTGCTCCACTCCGGTTGACACTCAGGGCAAGCTGTCAGAGGTTGAGGGGGCCCCAGTGTCTGATCCTACTGCATACAGGAGTCTTGCTGGTGCCCTTCAGTACCTCACCTTCACCCGGCCGGACATCACCTATGCAGTTCAGCAGATCTGTCTTCACATGCATGATCCCCGGGCGCCCCACCTCACGGCTCTCAAGTGCCTCCTCCTCTACCTCCGGGGCACGATCGACTACGGCCTCCTACTTCACCGGTCCTCCTCAGCCGACCTTGTCGTCTACACTGACGCTGACTGGGTCGGGTGTCCGGACACTCGGCGGTCCACCTCCGGCTATGCCGTCTTCTTGGGCGGCAACCTGGTGTCCTAGTCGTCTAAGCGCCAGCCTGTGATCTCCCGGTCCAGTGCCGAGGCGGAGTACCGCGCTGTCGCTAACGGCGTGGCTAAGGCCTCCTGGCTCCGGCAGCTTCTGGCTGAGTTGCATACTCCGCCCTCCCGGAGCACACTGATCTACTGCGACAATGTCAGTGCGGTCTATCTCTCCACCAATCCCATCCAACACCAGCGGACGAAGCACGTGGAGATCAACCTACACTTTGTCCGTGATCGTGTGGCAATGGGCGAGGTGCGGGTCCTTCATGTTCTGACCACCTCCCAGTTCGCGGACATCTTCACCAAAGGCCTCCCGTCCTCGACCTTCACCGAGTTTCGCTCCAGCCTCAACATCACCACTGGCTAGTTGCGTCTGTGGGGGGCCATGTGTGTGTTCTTTCTTCTTCTTGTTCAGCCTGGAACTTCGTTGCGCCGGTAGTTCAGACTGCGGGGGGTGTTGGAATATGTGTGTATTAGGCCCATGAGGCTAGGCCCATGAGGCCCATGTATGATTACCTATATAGCTACCCCTCTAGGGTTAGCCCAAATTAATAGAATCACTTTCCTAACAGATGATTCTAGTGGTGCTGTAGTGGGTGTGGGCTGCTGCAGTGCTGCTAAATTTACCACGGCCGCCTGATGCCCTGACTATTAAGTGAACCCTAATAACATGTCACCTCAGGCTAGTGGAAATTCATTTTCTTATATTAAAAAGTTCCCTCCTATGACACCATATTTTTCCTGCATAAAGTGAGCAGCTTGGCCTTAGCTCTGAACAATGTTTTTTCCCCAAATCGGTCCAAACTGTTCAAACATTCATGCTAGGCAATCAGACTGGCCGACGAAGCAATGTGCACGCAACCAATTTATTCCACTTGTTTTTACCACTGATTATTTTTCTTTGCATCAAGAAAATGATAGATTGAAGTTAAGAAGGAATAAAAACAACTCAACAAAGATAATGCAGTTGTTTTCTGGTTAGTTGATAGATTTCTGAGACCAACTTATTACAGATTAGACTTTTTTGACGCAATATTACATATCAGATTTGTATTTGAGGGTTCTGATAAAAATTAACGGTGGTCATCTTTTCATTCTAGACCATGGCAAGTGCGTGCACGTGCGGATATGTTTTACTTCTAAAAATTTCTTCTCCCTAATGCAATGATGACCGGCATCCTTCTTGTCATGCATGCCACATTTGAAATAACTTTTGTATACTGTAGGTTCTTTAGTTGGTGTTTGTACCAACCAAGAAATATAATTATTTGTAACTGCATTTTTCTTATTTATGCAGTTGCCAGAGCCTTTCAGTTTCATCTTCACATGGTTCGCTGCACTGCCTTTAATATTTTGGGTAGCACAGGCAATCACTAATGTCATAGTGAAAGACTTTCTGATTTTGAAGGTATTTTCCTTTTTGTTGTTCATACATTATTGCGTGGTTAACTGGAGCGCGCATAGATGATTATTCTTTTTTCCAGGGCCCATGTCCAAACTGTGGGACTGAAAATCTTTCCTTCTTCGGGACCATATTATCAGTGTCTAGCGGTGGTTCAAAAAACAGTGTGAAATGTACAAGGTATGCCTTCCACTGTTAATATCAAATTCTGTGGGCATTCGGGCTTATATGCTGAGCAGCATTTATTTCTATGTTTATGCTTGTGCATCAGTTGTGGCACTACGTTGGAGTACGACTCTGCATCCCGATTGATTACACTCCCAGAACTGGCTGAGGCATAAGTCATGGTGGTTTAGGTGAGTCATTATCCTACGAGCCTGCAACCATCAATGGTAGATCAAGGTCTATGCTATTGATTTCATAGTTGTGGTTACTTATTTATGAATCAAACCACAGTGGGCTAAACAACTAAAGAGTTCAGGAAAGTATGTAAGATATAGATAGGACATACATTTTATGTTACAGAGTTCTCATACATTTTATGTTACAGAGTTCTAACTGCATGAATATTCCTAGATTTCGCTAGCAGGAATGACGGCCCGCAGATTCTTGATCGACAGTACAGAGCAAGACCGTCCTTGAATCGGGTGACAATCATGTCGTGATGTATGATTGCTATCCGAGTCTATGTATATCTTTAAGCAAGTTTAGACATCTGTATTATATAGACTTAACGAAATCGATATATGTATATATTTGCATAGAGTGTACAAAGAAAAACTAGCTATGTTCCATTTTGTATGAACTATCTTGGCATATGTATAGCTGTCTGAAGAACTTGACGTCCTGTTCGATGTTCAGTGAAAGAATTAGTAAACCAGGTACCATCGTAAAAATATTACTAGACTAAAGTCTCCCAGTATGAGTTTGTAGTCAAGTTAATTTGGAGGACATAAATACTGATGCCTCTTCTTGACGTCACGCTGCCAGAAAGTATGCAGTGGTCTTTCTCAGTACATTCTTTTCTTATTGAGGTGAGGTGTGTTTGGGACCCACTACACCACAACACTCAGATTGGCGGTGGACAATTTGTCACTAAAAGGAGATATAGCGTCACACGAATGATCGCTAAAAAGTTATAGCAACAAACTTATGTTAGCCCCGGCAAAAAAGTCGAACTCCACGTAGGTCTTGACAGGTTGAAACCACAGCTCGGGCTGTACATGCATTGTCTTGTCATGGTCCCATAGCCTGTATCTTGCTCGGTCTGCGTTGGGAAAAGTATTCACGTTTGGAGAGAGAGAAAGCTGGAATCAAATGTGGTCCCTTGCTAGCAAACGTCAGTCTCATGCTACCACTCCACCACATTGCGTTCTTCATCTGTTGCTTCGTTCTTTTTTCCAGATGAAGCCATCGGCGCTTCTGCAGGGTGTTCTGACACCCTACGAGGCCACTGTTCCCTGTGACATGGCGATGTGAAGTCGACATGGATGTTGGGGCAACACACCACCTTGGTGCATTGGGGAAGCCCTAAGTGCTGTTGCTAAAAGTCTTTAGCGATAGATAGAACTTTTATCGACTGATCATATGTTGCCATGAATATTTATAGCAACAGACAACTCACTACTATAATGCAAAAACTATTCTTTAGCGATAGATAATATGTTATCAAACATTTACTAACAGATCATCCAATACTCTACAGATTTATAGCAACCAACTGTTCAACAAGACAATATAATTATACAAAAAAAAATAAATACAACTAGAAAACATTTAGCACATATATCAAATGCAAATTCAAGCTTAATATAGTGTCCACATGTCACATGAAGGTGCACAAACATATATATATCACATGGAGATCAATATACATATAACATCCAATTTGTCTTGTACACCATATATTTGTGTACATCATCCAGCGCAGAGTCAAGCACCAAACAAATTACACGAATGCACATCTCAGTAGGTAATACTAGTAGTTTGTGTTTCTCTTACTAAGGTTTGTGCACACAATCATTTCTAAGAACTCAAAAAATCAAAAGCAGTGACTTGCTAAAACTAGAACACATCCGAGCACTTCCTGAAAAATATAACAAACGTGTAATCAAGCAAGTGTAGACAAGCCATGTAAAGCTGATGTATAGTATATGAGTTTGTAATCAGCCAAGTATAGACAACCATTTTCTAGAAACTCAAGCCAAATTATTGGTTTTTTTCTCCTACTGCTATTGCATAGTCAGCCACGACAAACAATGCGAAATAAACAACCAACCTCAAGCAGAATAAACAACCAACCCCATGGTAGGCACATTTCCCACTTGATGTACTTCTCTAATCCTCTCGCTCCAGTACACAAAACAACATGTGCGTTTTTTTTTCTCTCGAATACGCACGAGTGTGCATATCATTGTATTAGACGAAAGAGAATATATGTTACAAGGTGCCGTTTCCGGCACGCAGAAAGTCTCAAAGCGGCTACATTTTGTAAGATAACATTCAGAGAAGCAGCGGCCAAGAAACCAGCCTGAAGAGAGAGTCGAGGCCTGATCTGCGCTCTCTGTTGAACAAGGAGTGCAGCCTCCACCACCAGCGCAGCGCTGTTGGTGATGCTTAAGGTAGTTGCCGCCCTATCGCTTGCAAGACGAAGAACCATCCTTCCCTGGAAAATGGACAGGTCGCAATGATGTGGTCAATGGTTTCTTCTTCCTGGTCGCAGAGGTAGCAGAGATCCCTTGCATCCAGGCCATGTCTCCTTCTTCTATCCCCAGTCTAGTGCCTACGTTTCAGGGCAAGCCACGGGAGGATCTTGACTCGTAGTGGTTGAAAGGTCTTGATGGCTAGAGGGGGGTGAATAGCCTTTTAAAAAATTCTACAAAGACAAGCTAAACAAGTTTATCAATATAACAAATAGCGAGATGTGAGTTTTACTTAGCCTACGGAGTGTTGCAAGCCACCTATCCAAAAGACAATTCTAATATATATATCACTCAACCGCACAAGTCAAACCGCAAGAGGAAAAATAGAAGGCTACTCTACTCAAGCTACTAAGCACTAGAGAAAACAACTAAGTACTTGAAATGTAATACAAGAGTAGTGTAAGAAATATTTCACCGAGGGGCAATGAATTAAGCCAACCAATCAATAATTCCAAGTGATGATATTCAAGATAACCAATCCACCGAGACAAATCAATCACAATCAACGAAGTAAAGACACGATGATTTATCCCGAGGTTCACGTGCTTGCCGGCACGCTAGTCCCCGTTGTGTCCTACTACACCACGTGGTTTGGTGGCTAATCAGTATCACACACCGAGACTCTCAAAAGGCGCCACAAGAACCTACCAAACGGCGAGAAGTTCCGACACGAGCAATCCACTAGAGTTGGAATTCGGCGCTCCGCTTGGGAACCACAACAACCCCTCACAACAAGCTCACCGGAGCCGGCCACGAATAATCACCAACACGTGTCGGACCTCCACCGCTACTCCAAGCCATCTAGGTGGCGGCAACCACCAAGAGAAACAAGAATCCCGCATCAAATGAACACCCAAGTGCCAACTAGATACAAACTCACAAGCAAATGCACTTGAGATCACTCAATCTCACTTCGAATATGCAAAGAAGCAAGAGAGATGAGTGGGAGGGGAGTTGCTTAGCTCAAAGTGCTCACAAGTATGTCAAAGAATGTAAGAGAGAGCCTTGAGCCGGCCAACGAGTATTTATAGACGTACCCCTTCGAATAGAGCCGTTAGGCACAAGATTCAGCAGCAGTCGCGCTGACCGTGAAAGGATCAAGATGCCCAAGAGGGGGGATGAATTGGGCTTCTCTAAAAATTAATTGCAAGAATTAAATCCTACAAGCCGGAATTCACCCCTAGTGCCTACTTGTGTTCCTAGAGATTCTACCGATAAAAGTTTTGCACCCTAGTTTCCAATCCTAGTCTAGCATGGCAATTCAAGGAAAGTAAATCAAGCAATGAATGTAAATACGAGAAAGTAAATGCTTGAAAGTAAGGGCAAGGAACACGGCGATGTTTTTCCGAGGTATCGGAGAGTCGCCACTCCCCATTAGTCCTCGTTGGAGCACCCGCGCAAGGGTGTAGCTCCCCCTTGATCCACGCAAGGATCAAGTGCTCTCTACGGGCTGATTCTTCGACACTCCGTCGCGGTGAATCACCCAAAACCGCTCATAAGATGAGTTGGGTCATCCACAAGCTCCGCCGGATGATCACCAAACTCCCAATCACCACCAAGCCGTCTAGGTGATGGCGATCACCAAGAGTAACAAGCTAGAACTCTCACTTGACCACAACGAGCCTAATGAGAAGGGGGATGCACACTTGCTACTCTCTATTCACTAGTGGAGGACTCTCAAGCTTTGATTCTCAAACCACATTCCTCACTAGAGCTCTTGCACTCCCTTGCACTCCAAAGGTGTTTCTCAGCTGAACAAATGAGCAAATGACCTCTAAAAGAGGTGGTGGGAATGTATTTATACACCCCACAGTCAAAACGAACCGTTACCTGCCAACTCAGCAAAATACAAGGTGACCGGACGCGCCGGTCGAAGTGACCGGACGCGTCGGTCGCTCGTAATGGTCGAAATTCAGAAACTTCGGCTGAGTGACCGGACGCGCCGGTCAGGGGTGACCGGACGCGTCCGGTCGTGCAGGGAGCTTACTGTAAACAGACCTGACGCGCGACCGCGTCCGATTAGTGATGACCGGACGCGTCCGGTCGTCAGAGGACCTTACTGGAACGTGACCGGACGCGCCGATCACACTCCAGTCGCGTCCGATTAGGTGGTTTCCCTCAAGTGACACGTGTCAGCCTGACCATCGCGTCCGGTCCTCGCAAGGACCGCGTCCGGTCGTCAGCGCTGAAACACAGTTAGCGGTTAGAACTGACCGGACGCGTCCGGTCGTACCAGGCACCGCGTCCGGTCAAGGGAAAACCCCTCTAAACTCTCCGAAACGCGACGCAACTTGAACCAAGTTGCTTCCAACTGAACTTTGAGCTATTCTGGAGCTTCCTAGTGCTAAGTTTAACTAGTGTGCACCACACCTAAACATAAGACTCACCTAGGTTAAGCTACTCGCTCATGCCCCCTTTATAGTACGACCAAAAGAGAAAACGAAGATCCTAACGACTATTCTGAATGTAACTCAACACCTTGACATCCGGAACTAATCGTCCTTAATCTTGACGTCACTCCTTTGAAAATCGAAACGATTTCCATCAAGGGGCATGAATACCATAGTGCCCAAAGTAGTTATCAACTCCATGACCTAACTTACCAAGGTTTCTGCAAAACACACGTTAGTCATGGTAATAAAATGTTGTAATCAATTGCCGAAACCAACTCTCGGGGCCTAGATGCTTTCAGACCGGACGCGCTGGTCGCACAGACCGGACGCGCGAAGCTCGACCAGACGCGCTGGTCCCGTAACTGACCGGACGCGCTGGTCAAGTCTGAGCAGCGCTCCAGCGAGACAGCGATCGGACGCGTTGTTAGACGAACCGGATGCCACAGTGCCAGCGTCCGGTTAGAGTCCAGTAAGCACCCAGAACGACCGGACGTGTCCGGTCGACCGTGACCGGACGCACCACCGCGTCCGATCAGAAGACCAACACGCGTACAAACCCTGAGCACTGACCGGACGCGTCCGGTCAAACAGAGACCGCGTCCGGTCCAGCATCCGGTAACCTCTGTGACCTCCGTTTGTCTCCATTTGATTCACCCTTTCACATATGAGCTAGACTAAGTATGTGTGTCACTTTAGCACATGTTTTAGCTCGTGAGACAACATGTGACAACGCCTCCAAATCTCGACATTGGCGTAAAGGAAAATAGGCGTTTCAAATCCTCAAAAACGCCTGAATCCCGTCTCGCAAGCTCGGCGGGAGGGAGAGAGGACCCCAAACCCTCTCTACCGCTCAAACTCCAACGCCATCGCAAATGTGCTAACACCACCAAGTGATCACGTCATGTGCGAGTGAGTTAGCATTTTCACAATCATATTTTGAGGCGTTATTAGTTCTATCCAAATGCATATGATTATGAAATGCACACCTAGAGGCACTTATGAGTTAAATAGCCGCGTCATTCCCCTCTTTATAGTACGACTATCTATCCTATAATGTAACCACACCCACTAGGTGTCTTGGTTACTAAAACACAACCCTTAAGCATATACCTTTGTCTTGATCACGTAGGGTTGCGTCCAAATCCAAGTGTGGCCATCATGATCACCATGTCCATCTTGCCACCAACCTTGAAATGTACTAATCCTCATATGCTATATACAACTTAGGCACAGGATTAGTACTTAGGCATTGTCACTAATTACCAACACCAAACATAGAGCTTTCAGTGGTGCCCATGTTTTCCAGACAAGCTTGTGGCCGAGGAAAGGTGTGGATCCTGTATGTAACATGGTGTACGCCGACTTGGCCGAGTATTTGCCGTTAGCGGTCCATCGCCAGACAGTTCTATCCGGTCAGTCAGAGAGCGGAGTGTCAGCCATTGCGTTCCAGAGATGGAGGTAGTCGATGATGGCCTGAGTGGACAACCCGTCGGTTATGCTGCATGCCCACGTCCTGTTGTGCAGCCCAGCTCGTACCGACTGCCCTCGTCGAGTTCTTGCAGGTACCAGAGGATATAGGGAGGGGGTGATGTCACTAGCAGCTTCGCCATTGATCCACTGGTCTTCCCAGAACAGCGCCTGCTGCCCGTCCCCCACCACCGTGAATGTTGAAGCCTTGAAAAAAGCTTGCACTTGGGGGGCACGTTCGGATTGGGAGGTGGCTCCAGGCCCGATCTTTGTCTGTTTTCTGCAGCCAAAGCCACCGTGCAACATCTGCATTTTCAAAACAGGTGCAACGTCTCGCTCCATGGATCTATAAGATTATCGCAGTTACCTCTCTATAAGAGACAATTTTTTCTTTCTCGTTTTGTAATTAACGAATGGGGAACTTAGGTAATTATGCTCTGTGACATTTGATTTACACAAGCTAATTACATTTGTGCATTACCTCCAAAAATGACAGCGGGATGCAGAATATTAATTGCACATTCCCCGCTGTCAATTTCCACACATGCCACATGTAATGCGCTTTAGAGATTATCAAAAAAAATGTAATGCGCCTTAGCCAAATACATTCTTTGGATAACATTCTATATAATAATTATTATAATTAAAATGAACCACGATTTCTAGATGGAAATCCACTTTTTTTGCAAATAATGATAGTCCCATTTGACACTGCTATCACCTACATTACCATCCACCTTGTTCCAAAGTCATACCAAACATACAAATACAAGTTTTAGCAGTTACATTACGAGGTCCATATCATTATTACACATCCATATATAGATGATATCAAACAAAAATGCGGTTAGGCGAAGAGTGAAGCCGAAGCAGCATGAAGCAGGCGTCTGACTCCCATGAGTCTAGAACATGGACTTCATTTGTCCCAACCGTCGTGGTTGAAGTCGTACTTGGGCTCTTCAGGGTGTCCCCAACAGGAGAACTAGAACGCCAGTCGATTTAGAAACTGGAAACAATAAAAAATAGAGAAGTGGAGAGGATACGTATGCAGATAGTCAGAGCTGAGCGAGAGAGGGAACTTTTTCGGACTCCGTGTGAGACTGGCGAGTGTGCAAGCGCTATCTAGTTCCTCTCTCTTCTCAGCGGCCAATAGCATTTCACGGGAGCTGGTGATTTGAAAACCGTTGGAGACGCCCTCAATGTGTAAGAAATATGACCCTAACAAGAGTTTAATGATTTTGGTGATTGTTGGTTGACAATATAAACAAATAGGGCTAACAATGTTTGCCACAAGCTGCTCGTAATAATGCACTGGACCTACCTGCCTCGCCGACTCGCCTTGGCTTGGACCCGCTCTGTCTTCACAACCAAAATTTTAGATTTCTCCAGTGAGGTGGGTTTCTCCTAGTGTTTTAGCACTGTCGCTTCACGCCGTCCCTTTCCATCCTGGGGAGGCCCGGGGGGACGACCCAAGGCTCGTCGCTGGGCTGATGATGACTTCGGCGAAGGCTCCAACGCGGACGCGACACCAACCTCCATGGCACCCTACTTGGACGCGGTTCGACGGGAGCTGCAGCTGTCGTGCCCGCCGACGCGGCCTGCGAGGCCCCTGCCGTCCTCCCGCCTGGGGCGTAAGGGGAAACATCGCTGACCACGTCCACAGCTTGTGCATTGCCTGCCGCCTCGGCCGGTGGAGGGTCGCATTCTGGCGCGTCAGCGCCTCGGTCGCCGAGCTCGGGTCTCCACCCCCGATGCCGAGGGATGGCGGGAGATCCTCCGGCCGGAGGCACGAACAGAGACTGCCTCGGCCGTGCTCCGGGGACCAGCTAGAGGGGCCAGCCTCCTCGTCGTCCTCCATGCCGCATCCCGGCTAATCTCCACGGGAAGTGCCTTAATTGCCTCTCATCCGCACACTAGGTGACCACCTGCAAGCTCCCCCAACGGTGTCTGCGTTCCAGGGAGTTTCGGCACACTGCGCACGATTGTAAGCGGCTGAGGCCCGCGGGCTCTCGGAGCTCGGGGAGCGCACCTCACTCCCACCCTGGCTCGGGTGGCGCACCAATGGGCCACCAGCGGCGCCCGGTCCAGGAATGCATCGTCGATAATTGCCAAGGCACCCCAGGTCTGGCTGTCCACCGGGCTGCTGCCGCAGGCACCAACCAGTCGGCTTCCCCTGGCTCGTCGGCCGCGGCAGGGGGGCCAAGCCGAGGGCGGAGGCGGATGTCGGCATTGGCCGACGTCAACACCGGAGGAGGAGGCGGCGCTGCGGACGGTCGAAGGGGACCTCGTAGGCACCGCCGGTCGGCACCGCGCCGCCGGGGACCGTCGAGACGCACAGCGGGAGGAGCACCGCCCAACCTGACCCGTTGTTGCGGACAACGTATGCTCACGACATCAAGGAGGATCCGATGTTGGAGGAGTTTGCAGCCTCCCTCGCCAGCGGTCGGCCCGCCGGGAGGGACTCCTCCGAGCGCCTGTCGTCTCCTCCCTCGGAGGCCCCAGTCATGGTCCCGATTGTAGCGGCCACCATGCTGGAGGACCAGGGCCCGACAGACCCGACAGCATTGGATTCCGAGGCACTGCGGACTCCTCCGCACCTCATTCCATGGGTGGACCCTATGACGCCAGCTGTGCCTCCCGGGTTCCCATCGGTGGATACCTCGGCAAGTATGGATAGCGACGACTTCAAGGTCAGCGACGACACCGCCAAATGTCGCCTTGACAACTTCCTCAGCAAGGTGACACGTAAGAGGGACCCTCCTCTTATCTGCGAGCCACCAAAGCAGTCTCCTACGAAGCCGGTGCTACCGCGGCGTAGCAGGAGACAGGTGACACAGCCCCTCTCTCAGGTACCCACCTCCAAACGTGGGGAGGTGCTGATCAGGCGGCGATTGGGCCTCCTCAAGGGTCCTTCAACCGCATCAGGACTGGCGGCATATGACAAGATCTTCGGCGGCGGCGACGACCTGATGCCTAATGAAGCAGCGGCGCTGGACGAGCTCTTCCCGGCTACTTGGGTGTGCAGCAAGGCCGCCTTTTAGTTCACGTCGCTGCGCCTGTTTGGGTTGTTTTCCTTATGTAATATGGACCCAGAGTTCGGATAGGACGGTCCAGCTATGGCTGTGTTTGATCTCCTTTGGCACTCGTCACTAGCGCGTTGTATGTCTGTCTAGACTCTTCTTCTTAATACAAATGATACGCAAATCTTTTGCGTATTCGAGAAAAAAATTTAGTATAAATTTTCTCTACTAAATACCTCATAGTGAGATTCTCATGTGCTATGATTAATTGTATTATTTTACTACTACTTAAAAACACTAGGAAAAATCCACCATTTTGGTAGTGTTTCCTTGCCACAGTACGATGCAACGACCAACTCGGTCACCTTCCTTGCAGTGACCTAGACCCCGAGTGTTGGGGTCTGCAGCCTGGAGGCGTTGCCCTTAGGGGCACGTACGACACACAACTCATCCACCTCCACGGCTCCACCTGCTCGCTGCCCCATGGGAGCTAGAGGAAAGGGAACGAGAGGAGTCGATCGGCAGGGATCCACGCTGCTAGAGAAGGATCAACCGGTATTGTGCATACATGATGCTCTCTCTATCTCAATAAACTCACGATTGTGTATGTGCCTGAAACTGACAACCAAATGGTATGCGTTTCTACAGTTTTTTATGGCCGCGTTTATTATCGGTCTCTCTATTTTTGTACGTACTAAATAAATCACAAGCTAGGTTAGATCTGTTCATTTATTTAAACATCTTCCTAAAGGAACTGTACCTAACAAAGCCTACTCTATGAAAAGCATGGACGGTGATGCAATTAGCTAGATATAGCTAGTTTTATGTTTGTCTACGATAAATTATGTCAGATTTAACTAAATTCATAGGAGAAAATATCAATATTTAGGATACCAAATTAGTTTGTTAGATCATTTTTCAAAAATATTCTCCTTCTGTCCCAAAAAGATGTAATTCTAAAATATTGTACTATGTTAAAGGAGGTTAAATTTGACCAAATTTATATAAAAAAATTACAAATATTTATCGTACTAAATAGTTATCATTAGATTCGTCATGAAACAAATTTTCATAATATACTTATTATTTGGCGTGTAAATATTAATTAATATTTGGTTAATTTTTATGCACTTTAACCGAGAATTGCATTCTTTTGAGCCGGAGACAGTACTTATAGTTCTGCTTATAATAACTAACTATAATTAACTTTGGGGTAGGGGCCGGAGGTATATAATAGCTAGGTGTACGTAGGTTAGCTCGATGTTGGGCGTGTGCCCATACGCTTATATATTACAGCTGACATGTGGCAGGAGACGTCATCTTGAACCTCCTCTATAGGGAGTACGTAGCTAGCTAGATATATAGCATGCTAATTGGCCACGACCCAACGCCCAAGAGAGAGCGCTTGCGCGTGCATGGCGCCTGCGATGGTGGTGGGCAGAAAATATTAGACTTGTTGCCCAAGTGCGCGTGCGTACCCGCCACGACACAGTCACAATGCAATGCAACGACGATGAGGCGATGAGCTACTGAATTACAAGAGCGGGGTATATGAGCTACTTTCTTAAAAGCAGAATTACAGGAAAGAAGGTCTTTTAGTTCCCAAAGTAAACCACTCGCTGAGCTCCTATCTATCTCCATGGACAACACCGCATTGACGACCGCTGCTGCATCAGATTCCATGATTATATTCTGAATGCCCAGATCAGCTGCACTTTGGACTGCCTGCAAGCAGGCTATAATTTCAGCATGAGCCAGCTCCCAACACTTTTGCCAATTTTCCAAAACCCGAGCTGATTACATTTCCTTCATGATCCCGCAATATAAAGCCCCAGCCGCCGCTATGACTCGACTGACTGAAGGCACCATCGCAGTTCAATTTCACCACTCCATTCGGAGATCTGCACCATCTTGGTTTCGGCACAGCTTGTACTAGTTCAGGCTTTTGCCGTTTCAGAACTGAAAACTCCTCAGCATAGGAGCGAATGTACTGGACCATCTGCGTGCTACCTCTAGGCGTATCTCCTTCACGAATACAGCATCTCTCAGACCACCATACATATAGCAAGGTAACAACTCTGCTTTGGACATCTTCCTGCAAGTTCAGAATGCTTTCCAGGACTTGTTTAGCTGAAATAGCCTGTTCCAACTGAACTCTGATGTGTTCCAGTTGCAAATCCCTCCATATAGCTTGCGAACATTCTTGCATTTAAAAAACAAGTGGCCACCATCTTCGTCCAGGCGCCCACAAAGGATGCACACCGACATAGAAGATGCAAATGCATGCCTCGCCTCATTGGGTATTTATTTCTACGGTAATGCTCAGGAGCAGGCTTCTGTGAGTCCGTCCGATCGGACGCCACGAGCCCACTTCCGCCTCTCTGCTGTCTCGTTTCCCACTTTGCCTCGCTGCTGCCCACTTCACACGAGACTAACCTCTCCTCGTCACGCGCAGCCACGATACCCGCACTGACCGCCGAGCCGGCGTTCCTGGCGGCCTTCCTCTGCGTCCCATCCCCGCTCGTCTCCAAGCCACTCCTCGACGCCGCACTCTCCGCCTCCCATGTGCCCTCCTCCCATCTGGTCTCCTTCCTCATGCGCCCACGCGGTAAGCCCCGAGATCTCTCCATCGCCATCTCTGTCCTAGGCCCCACTTCCTCCGCAGCGTCGTGGCTCCATCCTCCTCCACGGCGACCTAGCGCTGGATCCCACTGTGCAGTGTTCCACCCGTCCATCCGCCTACCAGGTTTTGCTAAAAGTTAATGTTGCAAGTGTATGTTTTCAAGTGTTTCATATGTTTTAAAGGTATGTTACAAGTGTTTCATATGGATGTTGCAAAAGTAATTCGGAATATTGCATATATTGCCATGGCTATACACGTATGGTGCAAGTGATTGTTCTAAATGTTTCATCTGTTATTTTGACGTATGTTGCAAGCGTCTGTTCCAAATGTTGCATCTCTTTTTTCAGACGTATGTTGCAAGTGTGTTTATTCGGATGCTGCGTATATTTTGCAATGGCTTTTCAAGTGTTTTCAGTTTTTTTTGCAAGTCTTTCAGACACATGTTTTAAGGTGTTTCATCTGTCTTTAAACATATGTTACAGATGTTTCATCTGGATGTTTCAAAAGTAGATCAGGAGTTACACATGTTGCTATGGCGTCGGTGGCAGGCGAATAGCGGCTTGCCACAGGAGCAGGACTTCGGCTCCTAGCTCGCGTCTTCCTCATGCGGTGCGCCTCGCTCTCTCCTCTCCTCTACCTCCCCTCCCTTCCCTTCCATCCATCTCGTCGCGGCAGTTTGAGCTCGCGTGGGGAAACAAAGTGGCGCGGACAACCCTGCGTGTGGGTGGGCAGTGTGTGGGCGGGGCGAGGTGTCCGGACAATGCAGACGAATCTGAGCGGGCGGGGCGCACGACATGGAGTAGGAGCGGGAAACGGAGAGCGACCGTGGGCATCCGTTCGGCCGTCCGGGCGCTAACACTGTCATTACTTCTGAGTGTACCATGTAATGTTCTTGACAATTTTATTGCACTAGCTATTAAATATATAATTCAAACGTCGTATCAATTATAAATTTTTCTTTCATTTTACTTATTTCTCTGTATGATGTTAAGGATTTGTTTTTGTCCTTGGGAACAGGCTCTAGTCTTGAATAATTTCCAGGCCCGCCACTAGCAATTGGATTGCTCTCATCAGGACAGTCGAAATGCATCCAGACGAGGGGATTATTACACACTTTTGGGAAGATCCACGCAGGGAATTGGCTAAGCTGGTTTTGAAAACATCTTCAAATTATAGAATGGACCGTTGTGTTCCCTTCATTAAGATGATAAAAAAAATCTTATAATATATACAATTTCGAGTTCAAATGAGAAAATTTCACTTCTTGGAAGATTCAGTCGGTTTCCAAATTTGGCTAACCTGGTTTTGGCAGCCTATCGAGTCAGAAATGTATTTCACACGGATTCGCCACCCCCCACCCCATCCCACCCCACCACCCTCTCTCTCCATAGGATAAGTCCACCCTACCCGATAAATATAAAAAGGCCACGGCTGACTGAAAGCATTCAATCAATCAAACACACAATAATCAAACTACTATTTTATCTTTTTCCAAACACAAGCTCCTTCAACCTCCGTATCTTCTGGTCTGCAACCTTCTTGATGACGTTTGTGGGCATTTTAGGTGGCCCAACCCTCCTTTCTTGGGAGGTGTCAGAGAAATTTTTTTTCACGGGAGGCCTAGAACAACCAGCTTTCCCTATTTTGCCCGCTCTAATTCGACTCTCGAGTGATTCGGGCACGCTAGCCATTTTATTACAATGAATTATGAGAAAATACAACATGACACACTATCTAGCAAAGGATCCATCTTGACGCAGTATGATCATCCTCGATCCATATTGACATATTAAACCAATAGTGCTAATTATTTAGTCTCAAAATAAATAAAAGTTTTGGATACTAAAAAGTCATCGACATGTATGCATACTGTGTATATATCTACCTGACAATTGATCAAGAGCTGAAATCTGGCTAACATTTATTGACCAACTCATTAAGCTAATGCCAAAACTTGATCATCCACTGAATCTTGAGGTGTACGGTGGTGGTCAGGGAAAGGAGATATCCACCACATGGTGGACAGTAAGTGCACTTGGTAATTCACTGTGAGCTGGCAAATGTATGTATTGTGCCATCGGTGTTTGTGGATTCATTTGGTGCTAATACAAACCGATGCTAACAAATCGTTATTATGGGCTAATAATTCGGCTCGCCGATGGGAGCCACAGCAAGCTTAGATTTTATTTGTTTTCAAGGCGCATTTGGCTTAATATTTCTCAAATCTCAACCGTCTGTACCTACATGATTGTCGCTTCATTCTGTGTAGTACATACAGTAGCGTCAGCGCCGGTCCTAGGATTTTGAGGGCCCTCTGGCAAACTCGTTGAGACGGCCCCTCTAGACCATAAAATCTTATAATATATAGGCTAATTTTACTTGTAAAGGGAAAGCAAATCCAATAATATATTTTTAATTTAATATGTCTGATAATTATCGAGAGCGAGAAACAATGTAGACTAAAAGAGCAATATATTTGTAATTCTAGAACTAATATGATTACCTTAAAGAAGAATAGAACTCCATCATATTCATTGCTTCTTATAAAAAGATATTTCTTCGGGCATTTCTTGATGCAAAATCATCTAGGACAGTATTGAGATCAATAGTATCAGAACCAAGATTCAAAAATCACAAAAAGGGCAGAAGGCAATAACCAAGATCAGATGTCGTCGTCCTCGTCGAGCCCTGCCTTAGCTGCCTGGTCACTGCCGTCGTCTGGAACGCCGTCATCTAGATTCTGGAACTCGGGCGTCGGTGATCGGCGCTGGTGATCGCGTGGTGATCGGCGCTGCCGCCGCGTCTCGCCGAGTCGCCGTCTCGCCAAGTGCCAAAGTCCGAAAGTCGCGATTGCTATGTGCGTGTGCGGAGCTGCGGGCGTTGGCGGCTCGGCTTCTCACCTCCTAGAAACAAAGAGGCCGACGACTCCTTTTGTTGATGGCTGATGCACCTTCTCATTAAATCCTAATGGGCTATAGCTAAAGGGTATGGGGTCTTATATACTTGGGCTTGGGCCCCCATCCCGCCTGGCCCTCGGCCGTCGCACATCCTGCCCCCCCTAGGGCCGGCACTGAGTAGCGTGTGGTATATCCTGAAGAGAATGATTTGTTTCTAGCCAAGCATGTAGCTAGAAAGCAGTACCTAGCTAGGCACGGCCACTCAACACGTACAGAAGGTTTATTTGGCCTAGCTATAGCTAGCACTGCCACTGCCACTGCCACTTCGAGTCGAGAGATAAGGTGCTCACTAGTGCACTAGTCGTCGCTGGCCTTCACGGTGCACGCCGCGCGCGCGGCAGTAGTGCCCGCACCACTACAGCAGCCCAGCCCACGCACGCACGCACGCACCGCCAGTCCGCCACCACCTCGAAACCACAGCCACGCAAATTAATGCATCGACCGCCCGGGGCACCGCGAGCGCTTGCGCTTATATATATATATATATATATACACAAGAGATGCAGCGTAACTCGTGGCGAGCAGAGCAGAGCGAGCGTCGTTACTCGTGCACTGCAGTGGCCTCCTTCCTGTCTCGATCGAGGTAGGCACGCATGCATATGGCAACGTCCAACACGGTGTGGTCGCTGCTCGCCGTGTTCGCTTGGTTGGCCGCCGCCGGCGCAGGCCGCGGCGACGACGGGAGGTCGCCGCAGGTGTACGTCGTGTACATGGGCGCCGTGCCGCCCCGGACCTCCCCCGACCTCCTCCTGGAAACCCACCTGCGCCTCGTCGCCACGGTGCTCAAGAGGTCGTGTCGTCGTCGTCACAGAGCTAGCTTATCTCTATAGATGCATGCACGTGTTTCCCGCTGCCACCTGTTGATTTGTTTCGCCATCAGGCCGGCCGCTCTGGTGGTGGACTGTCATCCAACACCTTTTGGTGTCCTCATTAGCTTCTTCTCCACATATACATATAATATATACGCATCACACGACTACTGCACGAGCTAATAAGGCATGCATGCTGTTGCTGTATCCAGGGGGCGGAGGGCGGACAGCGTGGTGGTGCACCAGTACAAGCACGGCTTCTCCGGGTTCGCGGCGCGGCTGTCCAAGGACGAGGCCGCCGCGCTCCGGCGGAAGCCCGGCGTCGTCTCCGTGTTCGCCGACCCCGTGTACCAGCTGCACACCACCAGGTCCTGGGACTTCCTGCAGCAGACGACGACGACGGCCGCCGTCAAGATCGACGACTCCGCCGGCCCTGCTAGACGACGCAGCAGCAATAAGAATAAGGGTACTAAGGCCGCCGCCGCACCCGCCGACGACCCGTCGTCGTCGTCTCCAGCGACGGACACCATCATCGGCCTGCTCGACTCCGGTATCTGGCCCGAGTCGCCCAGCTTCAACGACGCCGGATTTGGGCGCGTGCCCAGCCGGTGGAAGGGCGTGTGCATGACTGGGGACGACTTCAACTCATCCAACTGCAACAAGTTAAGTGACCGCGCGCCATTTCTTCTTCCTCTTCTTCTTCTTCTTCTTTTCCCCGTCGATGCATGCATTTCGTGTTTCTGATGATGGTTCCGATCGATCGACCGACCGACGCATCCGCATGCAGCAAGCTGATCGGAGCAAGATACTACGACCTCAGCAGCGTGCGGGGCCCATCGCCGAGCGACGGTGGCTCGCCGCGGGACGACGTCGGGCACGGCACGCACACGTCGTCCACGGCGGCCGGGAACGCGGTCACCGGCGCCTCGTACTACGGCCTGGCCCCCGGCACCGCAAAGGGCGGCTCCGCGGGCTCCAGGGTCGCCATGTACCGGGTCTGCGCCGAGTCGGGCTGCGCGGGGTCCGCCATCCTCGCCGGCTTCGACGACGCCATCGCCGACGGCGTCGACGTCGTCTCCGTCTCCCTGGGCGCGTCGCCCTTCTTCCGCCCGGACTTCTCCGCCGACCCCATCGCCATCGGCGCCTTCCACGCCGTCGCCAAGGGGGTCATGGTCGTGTGCTCGGCGGGGAACTCCGGGCCGGACGCCGCCACCGTCGTCAACGTGGCGCCCTGGATCCTCACCGTCGCCGCCACCACCATCGACCGCGACTTCGAGTCCGACGTCGTGCTGGGTGGAAATAACAGCGCCGTCAAGGGTGTTGCTATAAACTTCTCGAACCTGGACAGATCCCCCAAGTATCCATTGATCACTGGTGCAGCGGCAAAGTCTGGCTCAGTTTCTGACACTGACGCAGCAAGGTAAACTTACTGATCTCACGTACTTCTGATGCGAGTATGCGACACTTGTGACGCCATGCATGATCGTCTGTCATGTAGCCACTGTGAGCCCGGCACGCTCGACAGCAGCAAGATACGAGGGAAGATCGTGCTGTGCCACCACTCGCAGAGCGACACGTCCAAGCTGGAGAAGGCGGACGAGCTCCAGAGCGACGGGGCGGCGGGGTGCATCCTGGTGAACGACGCCGAGAGGTCGGTGGCCACCGCCTACCTCGACTTCCCGGTCACCGAGGTCACCTCCGCCGCCGCCTCGGCCATCCACAAGTACATCGCCTCCACCAGGTAGGTCGTGATTGCTATAAGCTAGTTCACCTCGCTCCTCCAACGCTCTCTCTAGCTACCAAAAGATACAGCTACTCAGCTAGGCCTCATGACCGTACCCCCGTCACGAAATGTAAGCAGCCAACCGGTGGCGACGATCACGCCGGCGACCACCGTGACGGAGTACAAGCCGGCGCCCGTGGTGGCCTACTTCTCGTCGAGGGGCCCGTCATCTCAGACCGGGAACATCCTCAAGCCGGACATCGCGGCTCCGGGTGTGAACATCCTAGCGTCGTGGATCCCACCCTCGTCGCTTCCGCCGGGGCAGAAGCAGGCCTCGCAGTTCAACCTCGTGTCGGGCACATCCATGGCCTGCCCGCACGTCGCCGGGGCCGCCGCGACCGTGAAGGCGTGGAACCCGACGTGGAGCCCCGCGGCGATCCGGTCGGCCATCATGACCACGGCGACGACGCTGAACAACGAGCGCGCGCCGATGACGACCGACTCCGGGTCCGCCGCGACGCCGTACGACCTCGGCGCCGGGCAGGTGCACCCGACGGGCGCGCTGGATCCCGGGCTGGTGTACGACGCCGGGGAGGACGACTACCTCCGCTTCCTCTGCAACTACGGCTACAACGCGTCCACGGTCAGGCTCATCGCCGGCTCCACGCTCCCCGGCGGGTTCAGCTGCGCGGCCAACGCCAGCAAGGACCTCATCTCCGACCTCAACTACCCGTCCATCGCCGTGTCGGGGCTCCTCGGCAATAAAGGGAGCCGGACGGTGACAGTGACCCGCGCTGTCACCAACGTTGGCGCGCAGGAGGCGGCCACCTACACGGTCGCTGTCACCGCGCCCGCCCGCCTGATCGTGAAGGTCACGCCCAGTAAGCTCGAGTTCACCAGGAGCGTGAAGAAGATGGCCTTCCAGGTGACCTTCTCCCACAGCGGGAACGACGACAACGACGACGACGACGACGCGGCCAAGGGCGCCCTGTCGGGCTCCATAACATGGTCAGATGGAAAGCACTTCGTCCGCAGCCCGTTTGTGGTCACCAGCTGAAACATCATGGTCACAGGCACTGAGGCACTCACGTACTACTTAAGAGTGGTCAAGAAATGCTGTGATCTCAAATATAAAGTATAGTAGGATACGATGTTGACAACCACTGCACTGCTGGTGGCACAATCATCAAAGATTCTGAAAACGGGTGTTTCAAAACGCCTTGGTGACAAATGATAATTATGGTTAAACATGTGAATAAACAGGGCCGTCCCACTATGATGTCCAAACTTTAGGCCGCAGTACCATGTAACACAGAAGCAACTTGCAGAGTAAGCATCAACCACAGCTGAAAGTATTGCTTCACCTTCTGCATTTTGTCATTTTTTTGTGTCAAAGGATTGGAGCAGTAGGGTTGAGCATTGGTAATGTCTATATTATACTAGTATATCAGGCTGTTGTCGAACACTCAGCTTAATTTTAAAATGGAACCTGGGCATCTATTTCATGTCCTATCAATTTTTGTCATCTCCACAGCACTCAATCAGTATCTGCAACTACAAGTAAGCTTTGCTCTGATTGAAGCTGCCTATTACAAGGTTCAAGTTATTGTTCAACAACATAAATAACAAAGAATGGTTCAAGCTTTCGATGTTACTGTAAACCTTCAATCCCAAACTGTTCAATAACATGCACCAGCACCATTGCAACATGTAGAAGATAATCGTATTCACTCAGCATAAATAAATACACAAGACCAAAGAAACAAAATTCATGGTAAATAATTACTCACTAGTACAGCCGTGAAAAGGAAGCATCTGAAGGCAAAATTCTACTTTGTTGAACATGGGAAACTCCATTCATTAATATAACAAGCATAAAAATAAGTATTAAGTAAGACCAAAAGCATACAAAGGGACACATCCAAGCAGAGACAGAACGTTCACCTAAGTTCAATACAATCAAACCAAGTTGCTAGCTGCTCCGTGGTTAGAGCATACGCTTTCAGTGCTTATCTGTGAGCGCTGGTGACTCGGAGAAATAAGGGATATAAGGAGCAATATTTGTATACCAATTTTCATTTTCTAAACATGCAACAACACTCACTTCCTTACGGTCCATGTCATATGCTATCAATCTGTCGAAGGGCTGACGAAGGAAAACCACGTTGCAATCTGGATGAATTGCAACAATTCGAAAGTCCCGCCTGACTGCTGTAATTATTCCAAAGAGCTTAAGAAAGCTCACAGTATCCTTCAACACCCATTCTTGGGAATCATAATCCTGAAGGATCCAGATGGACAGTTCATAGCTCTGCTTCCGTGTAAAGTCATGAGCATCAAAATCGTGGTTAATGTAATGCAAGCGTCCTTGGGACTGACCAATATAAGGAATAGGATACCAACACCTCCCCTCTGCTACAGCTGGCATTGTGATTATCATTCTTGTCTTCCCTTGTACATCCACAGCAACCATCTGAGGTTGACCCATATCCAAAACTATCAAATGCAGGATGCCATTAACAAAGGCTCGCTGAGGGCTCACCTGATTGGGTCCGCCCTGATGGTGCCATCCTTCCAATTGTCCCTGTTCATCCAAGTCAGCTTGGTCGTGACTCCACAACCCAGTCTCAGATGAGTAAGCGTGCACCGACGAGTGAGCATCCCAGGCCAGTTTCCAGAACTGGGTCAAGTGAAAGTGAGGGGAGACAGCCGGATCGAAAGCCAAAAAGGTGTTCCCAGACGAATTAGGTGTTGATGGCTGACAGTAGCCACAGGGGGGGACGGTCCCCCAATGCTTTGTTGCTGGGTTGCACACGATATACCCGCCGAGTGTGTCAACCGGTTGCCGCTTCCAGGAGTGTTCCAAGAGGAGGAGCCCATTGCAGGAATCTCCGTAGACGAGGGCCTCAATCTCGGGCAGCTTCATCAGGAAGGAGAAGCAACGATCGATGTCGAGAGGCACGAGTCTCGCCAAAAAGTTGATGAAATGTAAACGTCCGACGTCACCGTCGACACTGCGCATCGGCTCGTCTACGACGAAGAACCCTTCCAAGGTTTGGGGGAGCTTCCTGCGGTTGAGAGGGTCGTCGATGAGGTCGCGCCAGGCCTTGGACACACACCTGAAACGGCAGACGGACTTGGCAGGGACGCGGGACAGGATCTCCAACAGGGGGTCCTCAGGGAGGCCCAGAGACGGAACCAGCCTCCCAGCACAGTAAGTTTCCTTTAATACCTATATAAATATATGCATTTACAGCTAAAAAATATCAATTTTCACCTATTTTTTATTTAAATATTATGATTTTGGTTATAAATAGTGTAAAATATTTAAAAAGTTGTTGAATCATATAATTATGTATATTTTAGCACACTAAAAAAATATGATCATATTTGTTTGGCCCTCCCTAATCAGAATCGCTGGTTCCGTCTCTGGGGAGGCCGGCCACCGCGCCCGCGCTTCCCTTGGAGCAGTCCATGCCACCGAGAGCCTCGATCTGCGAAGTGGGGATTTATTATATAATGGTCACAGCATGTCCAGTTCTGAGGAAAAGATGATTTATTATATAATAACGTTTGGATAATTTTCATTTGTAGGATGAGTTGGCGATCAAAAATGTCCCAAGAGCTTTGCCAATATGTTTACAGCAAAGAGAGGATCCCGGAAGATATTTTGGATCATCACGTTGGGCTTCGAGGAGCAAAGGGAGAGGAGATGGCGCCCTTCTTCTATGCTGTCGTCCGCGACCTGCTGGGCTGCTACACCCCTCCCTGACGAGCCGGTTTGGGACCCGGCTAGGCTGGTCCTGCTGTGTGCCCCTGCCAAATGGGACTCGGCCAGGGCGGCTCCCCTGTGTTGGCCGCCGGCTGGGCTGGCTCGGCCCGGATTTTTGTATACTTTTTCCGCTCTATTGCTATTTGCGGGTCTTATGTAATCGATCGGATCATATAGATATCCTTTCAACATAGAAAAAAGATTCCTATTTGAAGAGTGCCTAACCACATGGATAAGCTCACATTAACCTATCAATTTTGGATCCAATTCCGGATTTTTCATGAGAAGTTTCGGGAAGAAATTGGACTGGGATAATATCAATTTGTACCGGCCTAGCCAGTTTGGAACTTGGCTAGGCCGATTTTCCTACTCTAGTCCGAACCGAACTCTTTGTAGATCATTTTTTGGATGTGTTTCTACGTAGGAAACTTGAGATTTGAACTTATTTTTTATTGGGATAAGACCATTCCCTCTGTATATGTCAGAGGATCATGGCCGATTGAAGGATCCAATACTCAATCATCTTTTTTGCACCTATTTTACCTTATTTTTGGAGAAAATTACCTGTGTGGGCCCGTGAAACTCACTTATTCCTTGTATGGCCTTGAAAAGTTCAAAATTCCTTGTATGATACTGTGTCTGAATTTATTTCCTTATATGACACTACCGTTAGCTTTACAGGCTAACGACCAGAATACCTTTATTCTAGTCAAAAAAAAGAAAAGAATACCTTTATTCTAGAAAATGCACCAATTCCCTATGCGACACTGTATACGTGTCCCTTCTATGACATTGTATATTTCTATGCTTTATTTAGGCATTAAAATCCATCCACATTATCATTTATCAGTGTGGTTAAAATTTGTCAAATAATTTTGTTTTGCTTTAAGCATTACAATTCATCCACATTATACAACTGTTGTCAAAAATTTTCAAAAATTTGTTTTGCTAGTTTGCATTATTTAAGCAATAAAATTCATCCACAACTAGAGTAAATTCCCTCTTCCACGAGGCCGGGGAAGAGGACTACATCCGCTTCCTCTGCAACTACGGTTACAACGCGTCCACCGGTCCACGATCAGGCTCATCGCCTCCGCCCTCCCCGGCGGGTTCGGCTACGCGGCCAACGCCAGTAAGGACCTAATCTCCGACCTCGCGCAGTCACCAACGTTGGCGTGCAGGAGGCAGCCACCTACACGGTCGCCGTCAGCACGCCGGCCGGCCTGGACGAAGGTCACGGCCAGGAAGCTCGAGTTCACCAGGAGCGTCAGGAAGCTGGCCTTCCAGGTGACCTCCCGCAGCCGGAACGACGACGACGGCGACGGCAAGGGCGCCCCCTGTCGGGCTCCATAACATGGTCAGATGGAAAGCACATGGTCCGCAGCCCGTTTGTGGTCACCAGCTGAAACATCACGGCACTCCGTGATATCGACGCACATGCACAGGCACTACTCACGTACTACTTACGACTTACGAGTGGTCAAGAAATGCTGTGATCGCAAATATGAAGTATAGTAGGATACGGATGTTGACAACCACTGCACTGCTGGTGGCAAACTCACAATCATCAAAGATTCTGAAACCGGGTCTTTCAAAACGCCTAATTATGGTTAAACATGTGAATAAATAGGGCCGTCCCACTATAATGTCCAAACTTTAGGCCGCAGACCGCAGTAACCATGTAACACAGAAGCAACTTGCAGAGTAAGCATCAAGACAGCTGAAAGTATGCATCGTAACTCGCTGCGCAATTAACAATCACAACGTACACTATATGTGATGCATCTCACCACAAGAGAATAAAGAACACGCACAAGAAACAAAAATAGGCTTCAAACTCCAACCTGACACTCTTTTAAGTTTATTATACCTATTGCCACCAAAAACTATGCGGAGCTGAACTCGACATAGAGCCTGGGGCAAACTTACCAACAGCACTGGTCGGTTCACAATGTGGAAACACAAAGTTGATTCAAACACATGGAGCTAAATCAAAACCCAACACAAAACATAGAACCCAAACATCCAATCCAGCAGAGACCGGAAAACCATCTTTTTTTTTTACTATAACAAGGAAAACCATATTGTTTTTTCCTATAACCAGCCCATCATTACCATAACCAAGCTGCTTGTACTAAGGACACATTGGATTTAACTACTCTCCACGAGAATGCAGCTCATAATAAGCAGAATGCAGCTAATTATGGTACACACAGCCAAGCTAATGCTAATGCTGACGGTCCAGAAAAACATACCGAATGCTGCTCATAATAAATAATAAACTAACCTAAAACATGAGAGCTATATTTTGGGATTGCCCATCCGTAGCAGCAATCAGCTTCCAAATGACTGATCTGATTATATCCATAGCATCATCAACCGAGAAATCAAGCTTCCATAAGCAGGGATGAAAAATCAGTAAGATGTCATTATATCAGTCCTCATCAGAATCACCAAATGTGATCTTCGTGGGTTTAGGAGCATCTGCTGTGATTTCCTTGAAATGAGATCCATATATCTTAGATTCCTGCAAAAAAAAAAAGGCAGCCGATACATTAAAGGCCATTTATCATAAATCACCCTTATGCAAACTACTTTAATGTTTATTCTGTTCAATTGTAGTAAATCAAGCCTTTACTAGCATTTACAGTTCTGAAAAGCATTCTCTCTGTCTAAACTATAGGGCTTTTTAGGATAACAGCTTTTATAATTTTAAATCAACAGATGATACTAGAGTTCTAGAAATAAACGTTTACTTAGATTAAGATGCATCTGGATATAAGAAAACATATAGTTCTGAAAACTATTAGTATCACTGAAACTACAGCCCTTTCAGAGTATCTGGAAAGTCCACCCACCCTAGTACTCCTTTTCATCTTGTGCAGTGTTCTTTTCATTTGTACTGAGTCAGTAGCAAGGAGACTCGATTTTTTTCTTAAAAAAAAAGTCAAGTAGTAGGCTCTCAAACATTCACAGAACCAAAATTTTGCAATCTGCATTCCCACTCTCTCTTCTCTTTCTACTAGTGTGCTTCCATGTCCACAAGATGGAAACAAAGGAAAATATGTTTCCAACATACAAAATATTTGTTTTTGCATGCACCCCATCCCCATGGTTGTGGTTGCCTAAGTTGTACTGTGACCGGACTCTGCAAGGTAGCATCATCAGTCCCTGCTGTCCACACAGACTAGATCTTGGCTCCCCGTAGCAGGACCCCAACTTCCATTTTATATGCATCTAGTTCTATCTAGAGACATGAATTTTGAACAAAGAGATCTTACAGAACAACCAGAGTATATGTTTAAACACCTTTGCTGTCTATGGACGTTTAATATTAGTACCACATGAATTATAGTTGTAGTTACAAAAAAGTAGTCTCTAAATACCATGATACTAAAAAGTGGTCTCTAAATACCATGATACTAAGAAACTCACCCGGCCACATCATTTTGGACAGAAAGAGTTATGTATGTTGCATGATATCACATACATGAATCTTTTCATTAATATACATACCGAATTTTGATGCTGAAAACTTAAAATGTCCATGAACCAACCAAGACCTTCATATTTTTTATATGGGGTACACAAGTGTTATGATTTCTAGTTTTCTGTCATTACAAATATCCTTATCCATTAATTGACATTTTCATAGGGAAGCAAATAGACCGTCTGATATTTCAAAAATGGTAGGGCATGTTCTATCAAAATTGAGATGTGCTAAAAGTCCTATGAGAACCAGGCGTTTAAGTTAGAAACAAAATTCGAAAAAAAGGTCCAAGATTGAGCCATGTTCACTTGCTTACAACAACAACAACAACAACAACAACAACAACATAGCCTTTTGTCCCAAGCAAGTTGGGGTAGGCCCATGTTCACTTGCTTAGTGACGCAAAAAAAAGGTGAAATTCAAATGCATTCGCAAGATCCAAAAAAACAAACAAACAAACAAACAAAACAACTTGGTGAACTGTGCAGGCTGCAGAATCACAATTTACTAATCCCTGAGATTCTCTACGTTTGTCCAAGGTCATAGTAGAATTAAGTTTCACAACATTCGGCAAATGAGAAAAAACAATAGTGTAGCTATTGCAAATATTCCACTCCCAAAACCTAATGCATTGAAAGAACAAAAGTGGTTGTATCATGTTATTTAGTAGGGCTATGGACAGTCATTTCACAAGTATGTATTTGTATTTTACTATTTTTCATGTCAATCAGGAAGCCAGGTTAGTTCTTGAATTTAGAGAGAGAATAATTTATATCCCTTCTCACTAATAGTGTTTGTCTTTGTTTTAAAGACCATCTTAAGCATATTTTAGCAAATGCGACCACCAATTTCAACACATTTGCAGTACATTTGCAACAACAGAAAGGCTTTAAAACTAGACAGGACAATTTCATCAAAGTGATTTCTTGAGAATGTAATCTCTGACTACGTGCATTTTCAAATGTATTTCTTTCTGTACTCTTACTGATGTTGCCACTTGCTAGACATCCATACCTACACAATCAGATACGGACAAATTTGGACTAGACATATGAACAGAAGATAATTTCAGACAAAAAAACAGCTAAATACAAACCTTTTTCTTGACATGTGTGCCAAATTTCATAAGGGCTGGAGGAACAACCTGATCAGCCTCCCGCAAAACATTCACAAGTTCACCAGCAAGTGCCTGTAAATTAACATAACATCAACAACTGAAGGCATCAAGTGCAAAAAGGGTATAATGACTTAATGACTCAAGTACCTTGTTCGCTTGAGTGAAAAAGGTATGTGCAACACCTTTCTTGCCAGCACGACCAGTCCTTCCTATCCTGTGGACGTAATCCTCAGTGGTCAAAGGATAACTATAGTTAATGACAACTTCAACATCAGGAATATCAAGTCCACGTGAAGCGACATCTGTAGCAATCTGCATGTATTACAAAAAAAAGAGTGCAACATGAAACAAACAATAGCATTGTCATCTAAACTAGAAACACAAATAAGAGAGCTTGGCAGAATGACGTTAAATGCAAGATAAATGGTCCTAAGATGAGAACTTGAAAAGTCATAGACGCAAAAACCAAAAACAAAAAATCAGAAACCCTCAAATATTCCACGTGATTTCAGAGTGCGATAGGTATTTTGAAGAATCTGCATTCTTGCAAAAATGTTTTCATTGACCTAAGATTCACCGCGTCACAAAAGAAAAGTACAATGGTTTTACCGCATGTTTCTTCAATGTTTTGAATCACTAAATAAAACACCTAGATTTCATAAAATTGGATCGTTAAATAGTAAAACTGAGATTACAAGGTAGCATAACTAGCTGCTCTAAACTTTCAACCACAGAATCACAGCACAATATTCAATCATGAATCCCATTGGTACATCATATTACTCTACTAAGCATGCATTTCCTCCAAATCTTGCCTAGCAAAGCTGGTGTGTCTGTGGGCAAGGTTGGGAAAAGAAACAAAAAATGCCTCAGATGTCTTCAGGTTTAGCTCATAAAGTAAACAGCAAACCAAATCTAAAAAGCAAAGTCCATACATATATACAATTGGACTATCAGACCTGAATAAATTATAGTATTATACAGAAGTGATAGAAAAAAACACACCATTAAAGGGCATTTCCCTTCTTTAAATAAAGATAAAGCCTTTGTTCTATCATGCTGAGCCTTGTCTCCATGGACTGAAACAGCCTTCCATCCCCTTCAGAACATATACAGATTAAAAATATGGAGAAAAATATTGTTCAGAGATTAAATTGAAGAAATGAAAACAAATCTGCTACCTTCTCTGAAGCATTGTTTCCACTCGTGCAGCTTCTTTCTTGTACAGCACAAAAACCAAAACCCTGTTGCTGTTGCATTGAACACAACTTCCTAAGATGAGTATTAATAACTATATGGCTCCAAGGATAAAATAAGATCGCAATTAGAACTTCTTTTGTGTAAAAAGAGGGTTTTAGGGGGCAATGATAGAACACAGCTAATGCAAAGATTGGTAGAGTAATATGGAAAACAAAATATCTATCTAAGATATGCTATAATTTAACCTGCAAATAATGAAAAGAGAAGGCATTGAATAACATTGCTCTGATATGTTAGGAATGATACATGGAAAGGATGAGGTGGCTTGAAAAGATCATATCAGGATTCAGGACAGTGACAGGGATTGTACTATGTCACTGTCAGCAGAACAGAACCATGTACACTACATGTATGTGTAACATATTCCAGTGACTATAATCAAATGGCCAAGTGTGTTTCTCCAAATAGCCTTTAGTTCTGAGCGGTACAAAGCAATGTTTGGCATTGGTAGGTAGTTAATGGGAATAGGAAACATTGCCACACGCATCAACCAGTAGTGTTTCCAAGATCTAGGATGCAAATCTAGAGGAAGCAGCAATGATGGCCATCAGATTTTGGATGCTAATGTAGATGAAGCAAGGCAGACGGGCAAAGATTGAGGTACCACAACTGTTTGTCGATATGGATATCAAATAAAAACATTTGTGATCTTCTGTAGAAACACCGTGAGAAAACTTGTATTATAGGAACAGAACATCACTGGTATCAATGCTTGTCACATGTAACTATGTAAGTATGTAACTTCATGTTTAATGTTCAGTTCCACAAAACCACAACTTGCCCCAATCCTGACATGTTGATTCCAATGCAAGCCACTCTCAAGTGAGCCATTGGCATGGTTCAAGTAGGACCAGCATATCAGATCAAGTAGGCTTCTGGAGAACTTAAGGTACATAAAACCTGCAGTTGTGCCGAGACACTTGTGCCACATCCAAAGGCCAAAGCTACCTGGATGTTTTCTGCAACTACAAATTGCAATAATATTTTCATAATTTACACTTGTGAATTAGTTGTAATCCTACTGAGGCATCATAAAAAAATTATTTAGTTTTGTTCTATTCAAACAAATCTTGGAACCTAGCCTACTTATATTGATGAGTTTCAAGCAGACCGCCAGTTTCACCATTTATAACCAAATTTCATACGATCAAAAAATCAAGTAATCAAGTTTCATATATATTTGCTTGAGCATTAGTCTATTACCTACCCAAATGCTTAGCTTCCAGTGTGTCAACGGGAATCAGTGCCTTAAGGAAATGAATCTTAAATACAGCAGAAAGTGAAATCTAACTGATATCTACCTTTGTGCTTGATGGTATTTGTCAAGCAAGGCAAGTAATCTTGAATCTCGTGTTCTATCATCCAATACTTCAACAATTTGCATCACGTCATGGTTAGCAGCAAGATCTTCTGATCCAATAACAACCTGCAGTGAGACATTGAAAAGACTGTCAGCCCAGGTCTTGTTTGAAAGCAAAAAATAAATAAATAAAAAACAGACAAAAACAGCACAACCTTTATTGGATTTGGATCCATAAACTCCTGGGCTAATTTGTGGACAGCAAGAGGCCAAGTTGCACTGAACATAACCATCTGACGTACTGCATGAGAAATAACACAAATAAGAAATAACATAAACTCCTGGGCTAATATGCGTCATCCTATAGAGAACTGAAGGGTTGAGGTCAAGGATGCAGCAGAGAAATGCAGAAAAAGGGCATATTCATATGATAACACAAATAAGTTAAAATAGAAGGTGCTGTTCAAATAACTATGACACCATCCAAGTTGCGCAGATCGCATTACTCCCTCCATCCCTAAATATCTGTCGCCATTGGTGTGCGTGCCACAAGTTTGACTTGATTTTTAGAAAATACATGCGACATTTGTATCTCCAAATAAATTTATTAAAAAACTAGATTCAAAAATCTTTCCAATGATACTAATTATGTACCATAAATATTAATATTTTTTAATATATATTTAATCAAAGTTGTTTGTCGGGAAGCAAAAACGACAGATATTTAGGGACAGAGGGAGTACATAGCATCAACAGTAAGATTTATACTTTGTAGTAAGCACATAGTGAACAAAAAAAAATAGCGACACCAAAGGCCTTGACAGCTTTAAAATCCACTAAAACCTCATAATCACAATACAAAGAATCCTAATCTGAATGTTGATTTTCACTCTATTCTGGTAAAAAATATATATATTGTTGCTTCTGCCTCAACAGGTGTGAACACACTGACACGGGCATTGGTAGAGGGAAGAGAAAGCAATGGATACAAACCAGATGATGTTTGGCTCAAAATTGCCCTGACTTCAGGTTCAAAACCCATATCCAGCATCCTATCTGCTTCATCTAGAACCTATGCAAAAAAAAAAAAAAATTAAGAATATCTATCACACCATAATAAGTCCATCAACAACAGGGAACACAATAATTAATTATTAAAGCATAACCATGAAAGTGTAAGCACAGCAGTAGTCCCAAGAAACATTTGATCCCAGAGAATATGCTAATCCATTTTACTACTATCTTATCTTGACAGCAGGTTCTTAGACCTAAATCCCTGAACAGAACAGAAAGAAGATTGGCTGTGGGAAATGCTACATTCAACTAATTCGTTACTATTATTAGTATTAATTCTACCAGATAATTTCCTTTGATTTAAAACGAAGCACCAAATGACACTATGAGTGTGTAACAGGCTACACAGACAAAACAAAAGGAGGTATAATGTAAGGAAGATTGGATTCCATGGCTGTGGGAAGTGCCATGTTCAACTAATTGTTACTGCTTATCAAAGTCTATCAGGTAATTTCCTTGAGATTTAAAATGAAGCATCAAATGATCTCAAGAGTGTGTACCAAGCTTCACAGTTAGCTGATAGGAATTAGGATGCCATACCTAGGTAGAAGGCAAATCAAGGTGCCATGTACCATTCTCAGTGGACCATTCTCAGTGGACGGTTCCCCATACCAATTTTTTTAGTCATCTTGCGAACCATATAAATAATTTCAATGGAGCGACAACCTCCAATTGAAAATTGTATGGTACTGTTAACAACAATGTTCCACACAATATATTTGATACAACAAGCAACCAGAACATGCACATTCATAAGCAATCTAGAGCCAAATGGTACACTTGTTTTTCTGGATATGCACATCTTGTGCTTCTAATCTTTCAGGAAAGCTACTGGCGCTTTGCAATAACACAAATGAACAGTAAGTAATCTTTGGTGAGTACTATTTGTGTGCGGAGATGATATATGCATGTTTGGTGTAAACTTTCAAAAATTACTTAAAATCAAGTTTCGACAAAAACAAATAGCACATGAACATCAGCTAAGTACAAGCTCTAGGTAAGCAACTACTACATGAGGGTATTTCAAACCGGCAGTACAATCTCCCATCATTATATTAAGAAAAAAACATACACACCATGTAGAATATAAAGGGGGCAACGAGAAGAATGGGATAAGAGCAGGAAGAAAATACAAAACAAGACGGGAAACGAGTATTACATAAGGGTGTTTCAAGGGGCATGCAATCAACTTTTAAAATTCACCTATATTATTATAAGTTATATGTTTAGATTAGACATGAAAACAAAACTTGTAGATGTCTCAGAAAGTACTCTCAAAATGGTCTTTACTTCCCACAATCTCTGTGTGTCCAAGATGTCACTCCAAACGTCATTTTCATCGATTTAGTATTAATGCCTACTCCCTCCGTCCCAAAATAAGTGACGATTTTGACTTTTACACTTCTTGCTTGACCGTTCGTCTTATTCATTTTTTTGTGTAAATAATAAAATAATAAGTCAGTATTAAAGTATCTCCAATGATAGAATAAGTCATAACAAAATAAATAATATTTATACAAACTTTTTGAATAAGACGAATGGTCAAACAAGAAGTCTCAAAGTAAAAAACATCACTTATTTTGGGATGGAGGGAGTAGTTTTTTTCTCAATAACACTGAAGAGCTAAGACAAAAACTATAAGCTGTACAGGCAAAATGCCCACTCCCAGACACACCCAACACACACACTAAACTATGGAACTACTTTTCACTACAAAACAAGTGGTGTACCTTTCATACAGACAATCTACATAGTTTTACCATATCATGCCAAACATGAAAAGGTCTGACTTGCTCGAATTTAGAATTACAAATACAAAAGAACCAAGGGATGGTGAATTAGTAATCAAAGTTGCAACTTGGTGACCCTGTTGCTGTCCGGGGCACTGCATTGTGACTGGAGAGAATATATATACCATGCACACCACACTTCATAGACAACAAGAATAGCAAAAAGGAAGGCACAACTGGCTTACCACAAACGAAACCTCATTAAGACAGCAAACACCCATTTCAATAAGGTCTTTCATACGACCAGGAGTTCCTATGACTATATCCTGCAAGCAAAAAACCCCAAAAAATGAATAGAGGGTTAGGCAACATGTTTTTACTTACACAAGTTAACTGTCAAATACTGACATGCCAAGGAATAGTTGTATGAACTATATAGTAAAGAAGCATTTCGAGTTTCCATTAAGTGAAATCCATGAAAAAGAATGTGCTACCGTAATGATTTGGTATGCAACAATATCAGAAGCTCAGAATTTAATCAGTATTCAATACAATTATAAGAACCATGGCTGAGAAAAAAAAGAAGAAATCGGTCTTATCTTACCACTCCAGATTTAAGGGCAGATATTTGGGGTTCCTTTTTAGTTCCACCATAAAGGCAAACTGATTTTATCCCACATGGTGCACCAGCCTCACTTAGTACATCTGCAATCTGGCACAATACAGAAATGTGTAAATCATTCTTGTATGTTCACATTCAACCATATTGTTTGTGTTCACGATCAAGCTTACAGATTAATATGAATAGTTTTTCCATTATCCCACACACCAAACAGGATATGACATGTGCATTTTTGTAGAAAAGGGTAAAAGAATTATTATGCCCCTCTTTCCCAAGAAAAAGAATGGCTATTGATGCCAGAATCTTCTTGGAAAAATCAGGCTACAAATTTCAAATGGCAGCAGAAGCTCAAAAACCAACTGGGCGTGATGGTAAGTAATGATAAATTACAGAAAAGATTGTCAAATAAGAAAAGCTTCAAAGATTCGTCATTCAATAAGTTAGCAGCACAAGCAGTGATACAGCTCATTGGGTGCCACATAGTAGAAGCATATGTAATGTAAGTTACCCATGTTATCTTTAGTGTACAATCCTTGTTCTGCTTGAAAATGAAGCTAAAGACCTAAAAGTAACTTATTTAACACCACAGCAATCAACCAGCATTTACCAAAAATTTGCATAACATGCTCAAGTATTGTAATTAAAAAAGCAACGTTCACTGGCTTACCTGCTGAGCGAGCTCCCTCGTTGGTGATAGCACGAGGCACCGTGGCACGGTCTTCTTCCCTGCTTTCCCCACTACCTTCTTCCTGATGTGCATCAGCGCCGGCACACCAAAGGCAATTGTCTTCCCTGGCAGTACCCAAATGACGTCATAACAAGTTCAACACAAATTTGAACACGGGTATTCAAAGGAATGACCAAACGGAAAGCAGAAATCAAATAATTTTGGCTGTACCGGATCCTGTGGCGGCGATGCCGATAAAGTCGCGGCCGTCGAGGAGGAATGGCCAGGCGTGTGCCTGGATGGGTGACGGCCGCGCGAACGCGCTGCAGCAATCGAGCACCGGGGACGGCAGGTCGGCGGCGGAGAACGACCGCAGCGGCGCGTACTTGGGGTCCTCGGAGCCCTTCCCGGTGACCGCCACGGCCTTCTCAGCGCCGTTCTCCGCCTCCCCTCCTCCTGCGCCGGGTCCATTCTCCACCCGCTTCTTCTTCTTGCTGCTCTTCACGGCCTCCTCCGTCGCCGCCGCTGCTGCCGCCGCCTCCTCCTCGGCCTCGGCTGCCAGCTTCCGCTTCTTGTCCTTCTTGCTCTTCTTCTCCTTCTTGCTGCTCCTGGGTGCTTCCGCTTGCTCGGCGTCAAGATTGCGGCCCATGGCGGCGGGGGAGGTGGTGGAGGTGGGGAGGAGGGCCGGGGAACGGTGGCGGGCGAGGACGGCGGGAAGTGGAACGGGGAGCTTGATTTCTAGGGTTTTAGAGGGGAACCGAAGCGGCGGCTCGGTGAATCTCAGCCGTCTATTTCTCGATCCTGTGATTTCGTTGCATTATGACAGATTGACAGGGTAATCACCATCCGTTCTAATAGTAAATAAATCATGTCACTAAGGGTGTGTTCACTTCGCGAAAAGTAGTTGAAAAGTTACTGTAGCATCTTTCGTTGTTATTTGGTAAAATTTATCCAATTATGGACTAACTAGGCTCAAAAGATTCGTCCCGACATTTACAGACAAACTATGCAATTAGTTATCTTTTTTACCTACGTTTAATGCTCCATGCATGCGTCCAAAGATTTGATGTGATGTGTGTAAGAGGAAATATTTTGGGTTGGGAGGAGAAAGTGAACGCGGCCTAATATAAAATTATGTCTGATCGCAATACATTGCAACATGAATGACCGTGACAATTCATATTTGAACGTGCATTGCATCATTACTAAAAAATAAATATTTTAGAGGTGATGTTTTAATATTCTGTTTATAGTCAACCGTCACTTTACACGAGTGTTTATGAATGATGATGCATTATAATAAATAAGATACTAAAACATTTGATACGAATATATCTTCTGAAGGGATTTGGTGTTTCGGTCCGATGACCTGACCTTGACTTTGGATGAGTTTGCTCCAAGTCGCCAAGTAAGACGTTTGTTTGACAATCCTAGGAGATTGACGTAAAACAAGAAGCAACATGCCTGGACATATGTGTATTCAGAAACAAACTGCAAAACCCGGACAACCTAAACTCGGACATTTTATGGCTTTTGTATAAATAAATAAATAAATGATTTCAAAAGACCACAAAAACAAATAAACTGAAATTAGCTATCAGTTTGGCTCGACAAAACCGTAACACCATCGACATGGACCCAACACCCCGAAAGGCATGACAATCTGCTTGATGAGGTAGGTATTTTCTGATAAAAGATGACACCAGAAGCCATCAAAATACTGGATTTGCAACCAATTAATTTGCTACCACAAACAATCTTCTTCAACCAATCTTCTTTGGTTACTTTCTATTGTACAACCAATTTGATGTCGCAAGCAAGCACGAAAACTTTAAGCAGTGCAAATGTTGAACACAAGATGTACTTCACTCAGTCATCTACTTTGAACTTTACATTTGTAACTCAGCCAGCTATCTGAATTGATGGGCAGGACACAACTAAAACATTAGTTAGTTGTAACTCTCTCAACTTCAGACTTCAGACCAACTGCTTTTTGGAAACAGAATAGTACCTCAACTTCATGCATGGTAACAACTAATTCACATATATTTGTGATCATCATCAATCGATAGACCGATCTTAAGAGTAACACAACGTTTAAAATTCTTCTTGCACTCTTTGATCAAATGTTTTAGACGGAGGATCACATGAGCACATCAATCCCTGGAAAGTTTCATCAAACCGCACCAGCTTCTCACTGCACCTCACCAGTAACAATGAAAATGTCAACTCGCGAGAAGCTATGTTAAGATTATCTCACCCACATCAGACTAGTAGCATATGATATGGGAACAGAAACAGCAAACCATCACACATAGCACACACATATATATTGGTTTTCCGCACCTGATAACTCCCCTATTACCAATGTGCTTCCTCAGACATTCCACGTCATACTTACATATAGCATAGAAGATTTTTTTTCAACCAAGCTAACATATATAAGGTAATGGTTAACAAGGTAGCATTCCAATCCTACTTAAAACTAGCATTGCAGAACCAGCATCGTTTCCAACTGTGTTTTTCCCCAAAAGCAACCGAGGTCAAGACTCGAGAGACGAGAAACGCGCCTACACTGCTCTTTTGCTCTAATGCGGTTTTGGACAACTGTTGTTCTAAACAAAGGCAAAAAGTTTCCTATGATTCTTCCAGGATTTACATTCACCTTAACTGTCGGCAAAGCGAGCACATATCCTACGCTTTATGGGAGATCTGCAGGATGGACATTCGGTCATGCCCCCATCTCGATGGCGTTGGTTGCAGCCTGCACAAACAACCTGATGCCCACATGGGAGGAAAACCACTGAAACCTCCTCTTCCAAGCACATGGCGCATTCTTGCTCCCGCTGTACAGAATTGATAACAAAACCTGGACGGCCCATGAAGTTTGTGATGCTCAGAGGCTTGCTTCTGCTAGACATTTCACCTATCTGCTGTGTCAGATTCTTGATACTGGTCTGCAGCCATTCCTGGTCGTTGCGCACTTTCAGCAACAGATGGCTAGACTTTGCTCTTCCTGATGTCTCAATCCTCTGAAGCTCAGTTCTTTCAAAGTTAACCTGCTTCATAAGTGCATCTATCATCTTCTCTCCTTCCTGGCACCTTTTCTGCAGTGATTACGGCCAAAGGTCACAAAGCAGTCTTTGGGCAGGTACATAAACAAGTTAAGGGAAATGAATAAAAATCTTGGCAACAGCATTTACTTATGGTAGACTATGTACAAGCAAAGTAATGTCAAATTTTGAGATTTTTCATCTAAGCATCAACAAAAGGTTAGTGCTGGTAATCATCCAATCGTTGTCCACATAACATGTGTTGGGCAGTTGAAATCAGAAAGTGTGACCAGCATGATGACACAAGAAGTAATAATGCTGAGAGCAGAGCTAAGTGAGGCCCAGAGAGTCCAGATAATCAATGAACGAACATTATGTATTTATGTAGTTGTTGATAAACGTGACATCTCAAGCACCATGTTGGCAAAGACCATAGTATGTGTGTCATTATTTTTGTATCCTAAAGAACAGATAGAACCTGGCAATCCTGAGGTCCCAAATGAGGAAATGCACATTTCTATAGAGTTTGGTAAGACAAGTTCCCAAAGTTAGTTACGAAAACATAATTGTAGTTTCCTGTCAATATTCATTTACAGACAAAAAATGATATCACCAAACAAAACACATACATATATATTATATTGTAGATATAAATGGGCAAACATTTCATATGCAGAAAATCACTCAACACAACATATTTTGAAAAAATAGACAGCCAATCTATCAAACTAAATAGGATTCTTGTGAGTGAAAATTCAGTTAGATTGTTAATAAAATTATCCCATCAGTTCATAAATCTTGGTCATTTTAGAAAGCATGCAGTAAAAAAAATCTAACACTTTGACCATTAAGCACTAATCAAAGTTCCGTTAGGCGCTCGATTAATCGCGCCTAGGCGCGACTAATCGGTAGTCGATGGCCTCCCGCCTGGCCTAGGGGTGAAGGCGCGTCCTAGGCGGGCGCAGCGCCTAGGCTCCCGCTCGATTCCTGCTCGCAGACGCCGCTCCCGCTCGTCCTCTTCCGCCTGCGCGCGCGCCGGAGAGAACTTCATCCGCCGACCTCCTCCCCGCTGGCGCCAGTGAGTCGCGCTGCTCGTCCTTGCCGGCCGCCGGGCGCCCTGCTCGTCCCCGCCGGTCGACCTGCTCGTCCCCGCCGGCCGCACTTCTCCCCGCCTGGAAGCTCCTTCCCGCCGGCCGCCGGTCTCTTCTTCCCCGCCTAGAAGCTGCTCGCCTGCTCCCCGTCTGGAAGCTCTTCACCGCCAGCCGACGGCCTCAACCCTAAGCGGCAGCACCAAGGTCAGTCCCCTCCCCTGCTCGGCTGCTCCCCGCTTCCCTCCCCTGCTTCTCTCCCCTGTTCTGAACCTGCTCGTTGCTCCCCTCCCCTGCTTCTCTCCCCTGTTATGAACTTCTGATTTGTTGCTATATATAGTTATATACATAATATATATATATATATATATATATATATATATATATATATATATATATATATATATATATATATATATATATATATATATATATATATATATATATGTATTATGGCTATATTGCCAAAACGCCTAGAGAAACGCCTAGGAACGCCTAGGCGCGATTAATCCCGATTACTCCCTAGGCTAGGGGTCAGCGCCTAGATTCCGCCTGCCGCCTAGCGAAACTTTGGCACTAATTACAAATAAACTGCTTGGATTTACATTTTCACAACATAAAAATTTACAAAATTTGACTGGTATTCTCAGGTACAAAGTAGCTGTGAAAATTGTATTTGGAGACCATGTACAGTCATATAAACAAATAAGGGGACTATAAGAAAGCCAACAAAATAATGTGTACATGACAACAGAAAATTTGAAGACACAAGATTGGTCAAATTGGAATACCGTTAATACGTCTTCATGTCTTCTAGCTTGCTCAAGACTTTGCAGAAGCTTGGATAGTTTATTCCTTTCAGCAGCAATCTCCTCCTGCAAAAGGATCTTCTCTGTCTCCATGGACTTCAGTCTGTTCATGGCCTCAGTTTTCTTGCTTAAAATGCTAGCCAAACTTGCATCAGATTGCTCTCCCTGTAGCTGGACAGCTTTCTTCTCACGCCTACAAAGCGAAATCTTATCTGTAAGCTCCTGGACAAGGGAATTAACACGATCAAGCTCACAAGAAGTACTGTCTATTGCCCTTTGTGTCTCCTCAAGCCTCTTCCTTATAAATACATTAGGCTCTTCAAAGTCTGCCTTATCCTTTTTAAGAGAGAAAAGTACAGTCCTTTCATTTACCAGCCTATTTGTTGACTGCATCACCCTCTCATTAGCCCAATCTGTCCAAACTTGCACCTCCAGCTTTACCTCACCCAAGCGCTGGACTAGTTTTAGAGCCAGCTCCTCTTTTCTATCTTTTGGAACCCAAGTGGTCTGCAAGCCTTCACGTGAGAAATGAAATTCAAAGCCCTCCGCAGGAGTATTTGGGAAAGAGAAGTGTACAACATCAGGTTCCATTCGCTGCCTAGGCTCTGCCTTGCCCATTGCACTAGATGATGAGTTGGAGGAACAGCTAGGATGATAAGAAAGTGATCCAATTGAAACCACTGCTGGAGAATATCCTCTTTTGACCGAGCAAGGTCCAGAACGAGGTTTAGTTGGAACCAACATGGATGTTTGTGAGTCCTTTTCACTGGCTACTTCTGAAGTGCCTGCCAAAGTGCTATGCGCAGATGCAAGAAATGCCGTTAATGTTTTATTCTCTTTTAGCATTCTTAATGATGTTTTACTTATAATACCCTTGACTTGTGGGATGTTCTTGAAAACTACCAAATCCTTCCCTGAGTCGTTCTGAGATTTCATGGAATTTGTCTTACTACGCTTGCCTTTAGTTTCCTTTTTGTTAACAGCCCTAGCCACTGAAGGAGAATTTTCATCTTGAGCAGAAGGAGCATCTTGGTTTTTCCCTCCAAACTTTTGAAATGAAACTATATAATTTGTCAGAAAATTGCTCCACGTCATTTCTAATGCTTCAGATTGAGGTGGCTCGAATAGTGCAGGTGATTCTGTGGCACTGCAACTATATTCTTCTGATAACTCATTTACACTCTCACGACCTTCACATAAGTCACTCTGACTATGAGCATAGCCTTCTGATTGTCCATTCCCATAACCACTCATGGGAGCAAAAGCTGCACGAGCTATAGATATATCCATGTTACACAGCAGAATGCACCACAGTGCATCTCCCAAGGTGAAAAATGGACAATATTTCTTAAGCAAACTTGATGCATTGCAAAGAAAATACAAACCCAACATGTGCAGAACTGTGTCAACATTCTCACTGTAGGAATGATCAACCAAATGGTTGCCACTCTGTAGCAATGTGCGTGCATGCTCAGCGATCTTAGTGATAGGTCCATCAAACTGATAACAGAGTGCAGAGTCCACAACAGCATTTACAACAGCATCCTCAGTGTACCCTTGACAGGATAAGATATCAACTGCAGTCTTGAAGAACATGTGCAAGCTATTCAGTGCAACATCTCTTAGGTCATTGCAGCCTACATATCTAAAGCCATCCAGCCCAACAACAACCTCCTTGCTCCAATCCAAATCAATATCCTTAGGGGTCACATGCTCAGCAATGAATGCTTGTACACTTAACCATGACTGCTCCAGCTTCACATGAATCAAAGACAAATCACCATTGACAGGACTCGCTTGCATTTCGGCTGCAGTAAAATCTGGACCTAATTTTATGTCACTACTTTTGTCATCTCTTTCTCCAACATGTGAACAGTATGGGTTGCTGCCATTGCCAGCAGCACCCATTGCCAGGGTATGCTTATCTGGCAAAAACCACTGAATAAGGAGAATACAACCAAGAATACAATGAAGCAAGGGAGTAACTTGTAACTGCCTGAAGGACTGAATTGTTAGAACAATTAGAAGTTGAAAGCAAGAGAGCAACACTACCTGAAGGAATGAATTGTGAGAACAATTAAAGGTAATGACACTTAGCTATGGCAATTAACGTGCACACATGTGGAGCAACAAAGTCACATCTTTCATTAGTTGATATAACAATGATGTCCATTTCCTTCAATATTTCAGGTGTAAGATAAAACTAAAAAACAACGACATTAAGACATGGTTGTGCCAAGCAAATGGAGACCTCTGTTGCATGAAACTGTCTAGCGCGTTGACAAGCACAGTTCCCAGATTGCAGATGAGAAAAGGTAGGAAATTGAGCTCTTAAGGACTGCATCAGCCAAAAGAAAACAATATCTATTTATGCAGTGAGTAATACCCATACTACCAAACTAAAAACTAGGGCTGCTATCTACAAAAACCATAACCAAACTAAAACTAGGGCTGCTATCTACAAAAATCATTTCTTATTCTGACAGGAGCAGAGCAGTCATGCATAAGACCCATGCAGTCACCCAGCTGGAGAGTGTAATGTAACAACATAATTAAGAATATTCTATTGAACAATAGTGCCGGTTAAATATTCCTATAAGTAGTTAACTACGAAAAGCAAATGATTTTTTTTTTGCATAGAAACTAATATGCGAAATTCATCACTGTGCAAACTGAGATTATCGTGACAGATGCAGACAACTTGAAGGCAAAGGTAACATAATCTAACAGGAGTAACAACTGATTCCAGGTGAAACAAGCATGATCAGCCCAACGCCCAAACCAGCAACTACAAGGTAAGTGCGTATTAGGTGTTCCTTCGCAGCGAGGAGATTAATCTAAATACACACATTTCTACAAAACCTATAATGGTGGAACCCTTAGGGAACCGAAAATTGGAGCCCAGTGGCGGACCTAACGCTGGCCATGGGCATCCAAAAAAAAAATCTATCTTCTCGCGGAGGAAAATCTAGGTTTGATTGCTCGGAGAAGAAGGTAAAGGCAGCCATCCATCTCCCAGAACAAGCGATTCTTATCTTACAAAGGAAAAAATCACTCTGAACGAACGAAAAGGGGGGAAACAGGGGGCCGTAAAGTCGGGTTCCGCCCGGAGAAAAACAAAATCGAAACCCCCTCCCGACGAAATGCAGGTTGGGGAAAAGGGGGGAGAGGAGGAGGAGGATCGGCGCCGCGGCTCACCTGCGAGGCTCCAGCCGCGAGGGTTTGGGGTTTCCGCCGGCGCTGCGAGACGACAGGGAAGTGGGTTTTGCTGTTTCCGGGGAGACGACAGCCGAGGAGCGTTAATTGCTCTCTTCTCTCTTTTGGCCTTGTTCAGTTCCCGTCCCAACCCAAAATATTTCCTCTTACACCTATCATATCAAATCTTTCGACGCATGCATAAAGCATTAAATGTAGATAAAAAAGATAATTAATTGCATAGTTTGTCTATAAATGTCGGGACGAATCTTTTGAGCCTAGTTAGTCCATGATTGAACAAATTTTACCAAATAACAACGAAAGATGCTACAGTAATTTTTCACCTACTTTTCGCGAAGTGAACACACCCTCTATAAACCCTCCTCACTCTCGTGGAGTTAGCGATGAAAACGGACGGAAACGGACGGAAAAATCCTATTTCTACTTCCGTTTCTATATTTTTTTGGCGGAAACGGAATCGGGTTCGGAAAATACGGGTTCGGAAACGGAATCGGAATATGCGGATATACGGAAACGAACAAATACGGACGGAGAGCCGGAAAATTAAATTAAGATCACATAATATAATATTCTCAAAGTATACATATATAAAGTCATGTAATAATATATACAAAGTTTAATATTTATTTACATGCTATGTACGTGAGCATAACATGTATATTTGGTGATTCGTAGTTATATTAACATAACATAAGGACATGTAATTGTTGAACATGTTGAGCATAGATTGAAAACGGGATAAAAACGGAATAAATACGGGTCTATTCTATATTAAAACGGGATTACTCGGAAATGGACGGAAAACACCATTTTCTACTTCCGCAAATACGAAAACGGGATCTCGCAAATACAGAAACGGACGGAAAAATATAGAAAACAGAACGGGAGGGTACGAGAAAAATTCCGTCCGTTTTCGTCCGTGCGTGGAGTCGTGGTGGCGTGGAAGATATGGGTGCGGCCTGCGGGTGGTTTCGGCGCCGTACCGCGTGCCGCGGTGTGGGCCGTGTGGCCAAGGGTGTGCCTGACGCTGAATGGTGGCCCCTGCCTTCTGGAGTGCCGGGTGTTTTTTTTTTCTTTGCTTTTCCTGTCGTAGCAGTGAACCATGGATATAATTGAGAGAATTCTTTTATCGAAAATACTTCAAAGGACGTCCGTCCATGACTATGTATCCGGACGCAACTCTCCAGGAGCGGACTTAAAAAAAATCCGTTCCTCTGTGCTTAATCGTCCGTTCCTCCCAAGCGTACGCCCCACTCTTTCGTGCTCCGTTCGGTCCTAAAGTAGCTCGACTGCTCATTCGCCTGCCACCTTCTCCCGCACGCGCTCATCGGGCTACCGCGCCGCGCGCCCTCGATCCCTACATTGCTCGACGTGGCTGCTCATCCGTCCGCCCCTTCCTCAGCGCACGCTCATCGGGCTGCCGCATCGTGCCCTTCCCCCATCGCCGACCGCGTCGCGCGTCCTCGCTTCCTACGCCACTCACATGCGTGGCAGTAACCTATGTCGCTTGCTACCTTGCCATTCTCGTCCGCCACCATCGTCATTGGCCGCGCCACTAACTCCTCCATAGCCGCCCCTCCTTTCTCTTAAAGATCCACTTGCAATTTATGGTCTTCTTGTTCTTATGCAAAGGAACAACCTCCCATGTACTGTTCTTCTCAAGAGACTGCATCTCCTCATGCATAGCAGAAATCCAATTCTCACTATCAGCACAACGAACAGCTTCTTTATAGGTTGCTGGCTCATGAATATTCTCCACCTGTTCAGCACAACTCAAAGCATAGTAAGACAAATTACATTCTTCGATAAGACGTTTAGGAGGTACAACTGTCCTTGTTGACTTGCGTTGAGCAATAGATAATTCCTCCTGTAGCTGCAAAATAGGAGGAGTTTGCTGAACATCATCATGAGCATCATCATCAGCAACATCATTATTATGGTCATCCTGCTCATCAGCAGGCTCCACCTGCACACCTATATCATCATCAACATGCTCCACCTGTATGCGCATACTCTGCAGCTCTTTTTCTGGAACATGATCTGAGGGCAAACTGTCAGTAAACATCACAGATTCATTGAATACAACACTCCTGCTCATAAAAGTCTTTCCTGTTTCAGGATTCCACAATTTATACCCTTTGATTCCCGAACCATAACCAAGGAAAAGACACTTAACAGCTCTAGGCTCTAATTTTCCATTGTCAACATGAGCATAAGCAGTGCATCCAAAAATTTTTAACTGTGAATAATCAGCAGGTGTACCAGACCATACCTCAATAGGAGTTTTCTTATTTAGTGGAATAGAAGGTGACCTGTTTATCAAGTAACAGGCAGTATTAGCAGCTTCAACCCAAAAACGCTTGCTCATCCTTGCATAAGACAACATGCAACGGGCCTTGGAGATAATGGTTCTGTTCATCCGTTCTGCCACACCATTCTGTTGTGGAGTATGGGGTATGGTGTGATGTCTAACAATGCCTTCCTGTCTACAATAATCATTAAAGGCATACGAACAAAATTCTCCACCATTATCAGTACGAAGCAATTTTACCTTTATTTCAGTTTGTCTTTCTATCATTACTTTCCAGTTCTTAAACGCAGCAAAAGTATCATCTTTCTGTTTTAGAAAATAAGGCCAAACCCTTCTAGAATAATCATCAATAATTGTAAGCATGTAACGAGCACCACCTAGTGAGGGTTTCTTAGAAGGACCCCATAAATCAGCATGAACATAATCAAGAGTACCTTTGGTGGTGTGAATAGAAGTATTGAACTGTACCCTCTTATGCTTGCCGAAAATGCAATGCTCACAAAACTTGATTTTACTAGAAGTGCAGCCTTTCAGTAGGTTTCTCTTCATCAAATCTGTCATACCATGGTGACTCATATGTCCCAAACGCATGTGCCAAAGGTTAGTTTTACTAGGTTCATCATTAGTAACAGCAGCAGCAGCGGAATCAGAACCATGTAAAGTACACCCTCTAAGGACATATAACTTTGTAGAATTAAGATCACCTTTCAAACAGACAAGAGAACCTTTTGATACCTTCAGAATACCATCTGAACCGGAATATTTATAACCTTCTGCATCAAGCGTGCTCAATGATATAAGATTCCTAGACATCCCTGGTATATACCTGATGTTTTTCAACGTGCGTGTCATGCCATCATCAGTCTTGATCTGAACTGATCCAATCCCCACGATGTCACATGGGTTATCATCTCCCATCCGCACAACATCCCCTTTCTGCACAGACTTATATGAACTAAACCAATTTCTGTTAGTGCAAATATGAAACGAACATGCGGAATCTAGAATCCATTCATCATGACCAGCAACATAACCAGCAAGCACTACCAGACAATCTCCAGAATCATCATCAGACGCAGCAGCAGCAACAGAGACCTTACCAGCCGACTTATTTTTTCTCTTCTCCTTATTCTGTACTTTTCTGCAATCCTCAATATTATGATTTGTCAGTTTGCAATAAACACAAAACTTTTTATTACCATGCGGCTTGGACTTTGAACGGCCTCTCCTCTCGTAGTTCTTTCTACCATCATTGCTATCATATGAGGATCTGTTATCAGTTCTGCCTCTCACATGCAAAGCTTCGCCCTTTGAGGACGACGTTCTGTCATGCTGCACCATAACTTTCATCTTCTCCTTAGACTGGAGAGCCTCATAAACTTCCTTTAGGGTTAGTTCATCACGGCTCAAAAGTATGGTGTCACGAAAATTTGCATATGAATTTGGCAAAGAACATAACAGTAGAAGACCTAAGTCCTCATCATCATACTTCACCCTCCATCGACATTAGGTCGGCCACGATCTTCTTGAATTCAGCGATGTGGGTCATCACCGAATCCTCCTCCTTCATCTTCAGAGTGAACAGCTTCATCTTCATCTACATCTTACTGGTTAGATCCTTGCACATACATATCGATTCTAGTTTCAGCCATAGTTCTGCAGCAGTTTTCTCTTTCAAACACTCCTGCAAAATATCATTATGAAGATGTAACTGAATTAGGGCGAGAGCCTTCTGATCCTTGCGGATCTCCTCAGGAGTCCAATTGGCTTTACTCTTGCCGAATTTATCCAGCGCCTCATCGTAGTCATGAGTCTGCGCCAGAATTCCCCGCATCTTGACTTGCCATAGCGAGAACCGCGTGTCGTAGTTCAGCAGCGGAAGATCGAACTTCATCGACGTCGTCATGAACCCTACAGCAACCGAAGCTCCGGTACCACTTGTTATCAACGACGTATGGAATATGAAGTAAAACAAAATCAATCACAGCGGAGACACACGATTTAACGTGAAAAACCCCTCCAATGCGAAGGGAAAAAAACCACGGGCACCAGCCAGCAACAATCTCACTATCTCAAGAGTTTTGGGTTACACGTCTACGGCGGCTTACAAGAGAATCAAGTCTCCAAGAAACCCTAACAAGGGTATATATGTACCGTACCGCGGGGGCTCCGCCCCCCGCACCCCCCCGTGTGTGCACGGGCGCGGCCTGATGGGCCGGCTTCAGACTCCGCTACGCTCCGGCCCAGCCTTCGGCTTTTACGGGCCTCCGTTTCGCTCCGTCAGAAGCCCCGCCTATATCTTGCAGTGAATTTGGAACAACTCCAACACACATGTCATGGCGCCTCAGGTCTTCCCCGGTCGAGCCAAGGGCACCCACGTGAAAAGGTCTTGATGGCTAGAGGGGGGTGAATAGTCTATTAAAATTTTCTACAAAGATAAGCTAAACAAGTTTATCAATAAAACAAATAGCGAGATGCGAGTTTTGCTTAGCCTACGGGGTGTTTGCAAGCCACCTAACCAATTCACAATTCTAGTAATTGCACTCAACCGCACAAGTCAAACCGAGAAGGAAAACTACAACTAGCAAGCTACACAAAGAAGCTACTCTAGCAAAGCTAACTTGCTAGCAAAGATAACTAAGAAATTAATACAAGAGAGAGTTAGGAGGGTATCACCGAGGGGCGAAGAATTGAGCCAATCAATCAATATAATCAAGCGATGAATACCAAGATAACCGAACACCGGGATTAATCAATCACAATATGAAAGTGATGACACGAAGATTTATCCCAAGGTTCACGTGCTTGCCGGCACGCTAGTCCCCGTTGTGTCCCTCTTCACCACGTGGTTCGGTGGCTAATCGGTCACACACCGAGCCTCTCAAAAGGCACCACAAGAACCTACCAAATGGCAAAAGGTTGCAATGACACGAGCAATATACTAACGTTGCCTTTGGCGCTTCGCCGAGGTAGGCACAAACCCCTCACAATCACCGGAGGTGGCCGAGAACAATCACCAACTCTTGCCAACGCCTCCAAGCTGCTCCAAGCCGTCTAGGTGGCGGCAACCACCAAGAGAAACAAGAATCCCGCAGCAAATCAACCACGAAGTGCCAACTAGATGCTATCTCACAATGCAAATGCACTTGGATCACTCAATCTCACTTCGAATATGCAAAGAAGCAAGAGAGATGAGTGGGAGGGGAGTTGCTTAGCTCAAAGTGCTCACAAGTATGTCAAAATGTTTGAGAGAGAGAGCCTTGAGCCGGCCAACGAGTATTTATAGACGTACCCCTTCGAATATAGCCGTTAGAAACTTAAACAGCCGAAATCGGGCTGACCGGACGCGCTGGTCCAACTGACCGGACGCGCCGGTCGCCCAACGGCTAACTCGTGAAGTACTGACCGGACGCGCTGGTCCAAACGACCGGATGCGCTGGTCGCCCAACGGCTAATGCGAAGCAACGACCGGACGCGCTGGTCCAACTGACCGGACGCGCCGGGAACGACCGGACGCGCTGGTCCCATGAAGGACCGGACGCGCTGGTCGCCTGAGCAGCGCTCAACGAAATAGTGACCGGACGCGCTGAAGAAAATGACCAGACGCGACAGTGCCAGCGTCCGGTTACAGTCCAGTAAGCTCCCTGAACGACCGGACGTGTCCGATCATCAGTGACCGGACGCGCCTCGCGTCCGATCATCGAACTGAAAAAAGCGCAGACACTGAACACTGACCGGACGCGTCCGGTCATGCAAGGACCGCGTCCGGTTCAGCGTCCGGTCACCTCTGTGACCTCCGTTCGCCTCCGTTTCTTTTCCGGACTTCCGGCGTAGTGGAAAATAAGCGTTTCAACTTCTCGAAAACGCCTGAATCCCGCCTCGCAAGCTCGGCGGGAGGGAGAGAGGATCCTAAACCCTATCTACCGCTCAAACTCCACCACCGTCGCAAACGTGCTAACATCACCAAGTGATCTCGTCATGTGTGAGTGTGTTAGCTTTTTCACAATCATTTTTTGAGGCGATATTAGTTCTATCCAAATGCATATGATCATGAAATACACATCTAGAGGCACTTAGGAGTTCAATAGCCGCGTCATTCCCCTCTTTATAGTACGGCTATCTATCCTATAATGTAACCACACCCACTAGGTGTCTTGGTTACTAAAACACAACCCTTAAGCATATACCTTTGCCTTGATCACGTAGGGTTGCGTCCAAATCCAAGTGTGGCCATCATGATCACCATGTCCATCTTGCCACCAACCTTGGAATGTACTAATCCTCATATGCTACATACAACTTAGGCATAGGATTAGTACTTAGGCATTGTCACTAATTACCAACACCAAACATAGGACTTTCACCACGAAGCATGGCGGTTTCCCCCGGTCGAGCCAAGGGCACCCATGAAGCATGGCAGTGCTGGTGGTGCTCGCGCGCCGCGGCTCACCGCCGGCTCCCACTACGACGGCCGGAATCGACTAACCGGGCATTTCCCTCCCCTATGTTGCATATGTATGTTTCAAATGTTTTAGACGTTTTAGATGTATGTTGTAATTATTTCATCTTGATGTTGCAAAAGTAGATCGGGGAATGTTGCACATATTTCATATGTTGCAAGCATTTATTCAAAATGTTTCATCTGTTTTTAGACATCTATTGCAATATTTTATTATCTGGATATTGCATTGTTTCACACATGTTGCAGTAGTATGTTCCAAATGTTTCAGCAGTTTGAGTCTTATGTTGCAACAAGTGGGTTCATGTTGCAAGCGTGTGTTTCAAATGTTTCATCTACTTTCAGGCGTATGTTGTATTCAAATGTTTTTTTATGTTGCAAGTGTGTTATGTTGTACGGCCAGGGGCGAGCGGACTGGGCGCATGGAGTGTTGGGGGGCCGACGGACGGAGCCGCTGGGGCTGGCGGACGGTGGTGCTACGGTCGGGGCGTGCTAGGGGCATGCTCGTCCTCAGGTGCACATCTCGGCTCCTAAGTGCTGCCCCCGCGAAGAGAGAGAAGGGGGTCAGGGCGACCGGCGGGCGCAGAGACGAGGCGAAGGCTGACAGGATCAGGGCAAAGACGGACGGGGCGGTTGCGCGGGCGTCCGGGCGCTAGCCACGCCCTTCTTTTATAGTATATAAAGAAAGTGTTCATGAATAAATAATTCTAAATGCATTGCATATTCTGTGTCAAAATCACCATAGAATGTGTTTCCACCTTCGAGAATCTCAAAGTGTTTTTTAAAACTTCAAATACATTTTAGAACATTGACAATGACATCGTTTTTTTAGTAAAGAGAGAACTTTATTAGCTAAACAGGCACAGAATCACAATTGGCATCTAGAGGGCTTTGAGCACATGCAGGAGCTCTCCCCAGCCAAGCCACAAAATGTTTACATTGTCTAGCTAATCTTGCTAAAGCATCTACTACATAGTTACCATCTCTCTTCACTTGAGAAATTCTCCAACTATTAAGTAATCGAGCGAGCCCCTTTGCCTCAATAATGATCGGGCTTAGCTCTTCAGATTTGTCTTCAGCTGTACTCCCCAACTTCGACACAATTTTTGCAGTTAGACTCCAAAATCGCATGTGGCATTCCCCATTAGGTGACCCAACGCAGGCCCTCCGCACATGCCAACGCCCTGGCCTCTGCCACACTAGTGCCCATTTCGAAGTAACGCTATGCCAAGAAGAGTACTTGGCCAGTACCCTCTCTCGCAATGGGCGATGGCGCCCACGCCCGTGCTCTCAAGTCTGTTCCAAGAAAGACCTATCAAAGTTCAGCTTGATCCAGTCCCCCGAAGGGGGCTCCCAGCAACGCGCGAGTACAGGCGCTTCCCTCGCCCGGGGTCCGTGAGTTCTCCTTGCCGACGCTGGTTGCTTCCCTTTGTCATTGTTACATAAGGCCATCTCCCTGCTGCTTGGTAGATTTTCCTACAGGTTCAGAAGACAACCAACCGAGTCGGACACCGCCATAGGACCTGCAGCATGCATTATATTATTATGTATGTTCCATGATCTCCACATAAGAAGCAGAATGAGGTCACGTTGATCCTTTGGAGAGCTGTCAAACGCCTAATGATGTCTAGCTCATAGCAATCTGTTGACAACAAAAAAAATGTCTATTTTGTAAAGTTGTCAAAATATGTAACGGACTTCACCATTGCGTTCCTCTCGTCGAGATGGTCAAAAAAACATATATAGAACATTCAATTTGGGGTCCGGATAAGAGAGTTATGCCTCCAAGGAAATGTATGAACTACCGGTACTACCGGTCCGAGATCACCGGTACTACCGGTCCGAGAAGGTTTGGCGCAAATATGAACTACCGGTACTACCGGTACGAGACCGATACTACCGATGTATGGTGGTAGGTGGCGCAGTTTGGCGTGAAAATGAACTACCAGTACTACCGGTAGGGACCAATACTACCGGGGGAGCCTGACCGGAAGTATCAGTAGGTGTTTATTCCGAATCTGACTTTCAGATTTCGAACCGATTTGTTTCTAGATCGGTTTTTGGATGAGGGAAACTTAGAAAATAAGCCTTAGAGAGGTTTCCTACTGGGATAAGACCACCCCCTCTCTATATATGAGAGGATCATGGCCGATTGAGTTTCCATCTATCCAATCATCATGCAAACAAATCAATCTACTCATTTTCTCTTCTCCTTCAACCTCTATGTTGTTCATCCCTTGATCCACGACCAAGGATGACGTCCTAGGCTTGCCAGCCAACCTAGGGCAACCCGGTGACGTCCTTGCCCTGACAAGGTCCCTCCTGGGCGAGAGCTTCTACTGTTTCTTTGCTAGTTTGCCTGAAAACTAGCCGGTTCTTCGTCACGTAAGCGCGATTGGTTATCCTTTGGTGGTGTGCTTGTAAACCTCTCCGTGCTTCACCACGAAAGAGTGATATCTTGCTGCGTTCTCCGGTCCGTAGCGGCTCGGACGTCCAATGCCCTTTCTGGTGTGTGATTCGGACCACATCCGATGTCAACATACTTTTTGACAACTCCGCTGGGGAAGAATTTGCTTCAGCTCTACTTTGTAGCCGATTCTTCTTACCCTAGCCTTATGCCTCGCTGATCTATCTTCTTGAGCTCGCCATTACCGTTGCATCTGGCCTAAAAGGCCGATCACATCTGGTTTTGACCCCTTGTGATCTTGCTTGCATTTTTGCAATGTGTTGCGCTTGACATTAGAAAATTCAACAAGACGGTCAAGTTCTAAATCATGGAGTACCAAGGTGGTCCATCACAAAACTACTACAATTACCTCAAGGTACAACTTGCAAATGCATCTTATCATCCTAATGGTTATTTTGCAAGTCATATAAGCTCTCATGTTGGTGTTGCTAGCTGTAATGATACTATATATGTTGCATCGGCTGATACTTTTGATAATGTTCCTCATCATACACATAATAATTATGGATATCATGGTCAAGAGCCGATGTCAACTATGAATTCTTTGAGTTTTGATGCTACTAGCAACATGCAACATGTAAATCCTTGTTCATCGGCTATAAGTTCACAATATGTGGTTTCACCACATGACCTGCCGATGAATGAGAGAATTGACTATGACAATGCTAATTATTTAGCCAATTGCTCTCAAAATTCAGCACCTTATACAAATGTTCATATTCATAATTTGGCTTCATATGTTACTTCCAACTTGAGCCAAATTAAAGAAAATTCAGCAAGGTGTTTAGGTGCTAATACTCATGATTTGGTTTCACGTGTTACTAGTAACCATAGCCGAATCAATGGAAATTCAGCACCATATGCAAAGATCAATGCCCACAATTCGGCTTCGTATTTTGCTCATGATCAAAGCCAAATTAGTGAAATTTTAGCAAGGCATTCGAGTACTAAAACTCATGATTCGGCTCAACCTATTGCTAATAATTGTAGCCGAACCAATGAAAATTTAGCAATTGGTGCACATGCAAACAATCATGATTCGGCTTCATATGATGCTCTCAAATCAAGTCAAATCGAGAAAGATTTAGCCCACACTAGAAATTCATATGGCTCCTCTAAATGGAAGGTGCCCGCATATCATAGACCGTATCCATTACACATTGATTACTTGAAAACTCCTGATGGTTGGTGGATACCTAATTTTTATGAGTTTAGTGGTGAAGATGATAAGACCATTGTGGAATACATTAATGTATATATCTCATAATTAGGTTTTGCTGGTAAAGAAGATTATATGAGAATACATAATTTTCCTTTATTCCTTACCGGTATTGCCTTTGCATGGTTTACATCTTTGCCCCGTGCACTGTTGGTTCATGGTCTCAATTAGAGGAGCAATTCTATGAATATTTTGGAAAGACTAATGAGAAAAGGCCGATCACAGTTGAGTCATCGACTAAAATTGGATTGCTAGTGGGCATGAAAGAATGATTTGATTCGGATGTAAGCAAAGGTTCAGCTACAAAAGCCGAACAACACAATATCCTTTCCGAATCAATCACATCTTAGAAAACAAGTCTTGTTACAGAAAAGCATGGAAAATGATAGAAATAAGCTAGACTTGATTTTTCAGGAGCTAAAGGGGATGTACATTTATCTAGTGATTACTACATCATTGATGGAGATCAAGCCCCTACAAGCAACAAAGGAGGGTTGTATGCCTACTCAGAATCAGCTGAGCCGACTTTGAAGTCAGCTAAGCCGACTCCTGCCTGCCCTGAGTCGGCTAGGCCAACTTCCAAGTCAGCCAGGCTGATTGCCCCTGCTGCTATTGTGCCTGTTAGTGCCCAAGTCGGCCTAGCCAACTCCCAGTCGGTAAGCCGACTTTCCTAGTTCCGGCAGCCACCAATGTATCTTTGGATGGTTCGACGCCTCTTGTTGATTGGTTTCTGGGGATGAAGAGCAATATCATGCAAATCAAGGACATGCACTTCTCCAACATGATCAACAAGGTAGAAAACAAAAATATTTTGCTCAAATTCTAATCCGGTCATACTATTTCAATTTCTGCATCTATTAGAGATATCCTTTCTAATAGTGGTAATAGACCAATTGAGAATAACAATTTATTTGTTGGTGATAAAATAAATTCATATTCTATCGGTCAACACATTGTGCCATATGGCAAGACTGATAGTGCTAGTTTGTCAAAGCTAAGGCTTCTCAAAAGCAGCTACAAAGGTGTGGCCGAATGTGTTGATGTTAAATCTGATCCCTTCGTTTGCCTAACTTTAAAGCCGACTCCACAAAAGAATTGGCTAAAGAAATCAAAATACACCTTTGACTTTACTTTTTGTAATCATGTCTTTGATATCTTGCTCAAGAATAATTTTATTAGAATCATTGATCACAGTGCTTTGTCATCTATTCAAAATTTAGAAGAGCTTACATATTGCAAGTGGCACAATTCTTCTGATCATAATACTTCTAACTGCAATGTGTTTCGCTGAGTGATCCAATTGACCATTGATAATGGACGATTGAGATTTTCTGAAGCTCAATAGATGGACCAATTGGATTCAATTGGTCTTGATAGCAAATATGTTTTGAATTGGCTTGCATTAGCCGATTCACTCAAAGCTCAAGGCTCAAATGCCCAAGAGAGAGAGGTGGAGCCCTCAAGTGAAGACAAGGTTGTTTTTCTTGAACTACAAATTGAAGATTCTCAAGAGAACAGCAATGTTATCACAATTTCAGATGACACTAGGGGGCAAGTGAAATCTCTCCGACTAGAGCAAAAGCCGATTGACTGCATTGAGCAAGGGGAATCGGCTAGGAATCCTCCTTTTGGAACATGTTTGTTAAGATGAAAAGAAGGGGGAGGATGCTCATAAAGCTAATGGAGGTAAGGGTCATGGCAAACAAAGGACTAGAAGACCAGAGCTTAGCTTCGAGAAACTTCTAGCTAAATATAAAAAGATAGGAGAAGCAAATATTGCCAACCGATCAAAGAAAGTCCAATCATCAAAATTACCTCCAAAGCATAAATCTCAAGAGTGGAATTGGCAAGGGAATGGATCTCACATAGCAGCAACATATTATCCTCTTGAGCAGCCAATTCCCATGTATTATGGACCACATCCCACATATTTTTATCCATATTCACTTTGGGGCTGGTTTGATGAAGAGACACATCTGCCATCATATTATAGGCCACAATACATAGAGTATGCAGCTCCTAGATATTTAGAGAAATCATCTTCTTATAAAGACCAATTTGATCAAAATTGATCTGGAGCTCAAGCAAAGAAGAAAGTGGTAAAACAAGTTTACCGCATGAAGTATGATGACTGGAAAAATAAAAGTTCAAATCTAAATTCAACTATTGAAAAGCCGATTATGTTGTTGAAAAATCCGGCTAATGATGGCAAAGTAGAGAAATCATCTATTGATGTTGTAGGTGCCAAATTTGAACAAAAGAAGATGAAAGTGCCTAAAATCAAGAAAGAATTGCCGCTGTCCAAAATAGAAGCAAAACTGACATGCTTAATCGGTTTACCAAAGTGGCAGGAAGAAAAGAAGTTGTAAAAGCTTAATGCAGAGAAGCTCAGAGAAGAAGGCTTTGCTTGGGTTCCTAAAGGAAGTATTCAAGCTCGTAAGGATGATGCTCAAGTAAGTGGTGCAACAAAGGCAAAAAGAAGAAGAAGAAGAAGATTCGAGAAGCAATTGCCAAGTTGGAGGTTTGCACCAAATCATCAAAATCATTGGTCATGGCATTATCCATACTCTCTGCTTGCCTATATGGAATTCATCCCCTAGTATGCATGGTTATCCCTCAGCTCTTTATTTTGATCCTTGGTATAGATTTGTATGTTTCGGAGGGTTACCAAATTATTTTGTTTATCAATGATCAAGAGCCAAAATATTTATTTCGGTTATGCATACTCTTGTGGATGAATTTATATGGCCGATATTTTGATATCACCCTTAGTATAAAATATAGCCGATGAATGCTTGCAACCATCGTGCTATTAGAAAAGCCCCCATGGAATTCACTTTGATGATTTTCAGGCCTGGGGGCATGATTTATGTGTTTTGATTTACTTCATGGATGTGACAATATGATTAATCAGCTTGCAAATAAGACCAAGGTGTTGGCATGATAATTATTTCTCATAATGGTACTATTAGAGACATCAAGCCGATTAAAAATTACATTTGCACCAAAATTTAAGCTGAATGTGATTTTCTTATTCGGCTTGATCATATTGCGATCCATGAGGTATGGCATGTTGAAGCATGTAGTGATTCTTTGCTAGTGGAACAAGTTGCCGGTGAATTTCAATGCTTAGAAGAGTCACTAAAAGTTTGTCTTGATGCTTGCCTTGATATCATTGGTTCTTTTGCCGAATTTCAAATTCGGCATATTCCAAGGCATAACAATTAAAATGCCAACATGTTAGCTCAGCAAGCATCTGACAATGATGTTGGTGGGCATAATTTTCATATTCAAGAATAACTGATGCATGAAGATTTATATTTTTGTCATGTAAGTGCGGAAGAATCGGCTAAGCCGACTGCCCTAGTCGGTCTAGCCGACCCTGATTCTCTGGCAAGCCAGTCGGCTTGGCCGACTCCCCTGTGGCTAGCTCAGCTAATGTGTATGATGAACTCTCAAATCGGCCTAGCAAAACTTCTAGTGATGTTGGGGCTGATTTACATGATTGGAGGACTCCCTTATTGGCATATCTACGAGATCCAAGTGCCAAAGTTGATAAAAGTGTTCGACAAAGTGCTTTCAAATATGCGTTGCACAATGATGAGCTTTGCCGAAGAACCACTGAAGACTTGCTGCTGAAGTGCTTAGTGTGGCAGAATCAGCTAGTTTAGCACGCTTTCGGGGTGCTTGTCTTCCACTAGACACTACGTGCCCTAAAAGTGAGCTAAACCAAGGTGATTCCGTCGAGCACACCCGACGGGAAAACTCGAACAATCCACATTTTACACCTAGGATCCAATAATGAGTACAAACTTATAATACTTAGTCCATTTCATACAACACAGAGTCTCAGAAATAGTTATTATAATACCAGAGGTTTAGAGTGCGATAAATAAACAACGGAAAATAAACTAACGACTAGCGGAACGAAATGAGAATCCATCTGAGCCCACCAGAAGAATCCTCTACACAAGGCCTACCTACTCAAGGAGCACCTGCAATAAGGGTAAAATAAACCCTGAGCACATAATATACTCGCAAGACTTACCCGACTAGAAAATATATTTCCTGACTCTCAAGGATTATGATAGGCTTTATGGCTTGTGGGTTTCTTGTTTGCGAAAAGTAGCACTAAGAGTGTGTCCTTAATTTCGTAACTTTTAGAAGTCATATTTTACTTATTAACCAATATTCTATGTAAGCACCTAAGCTATAATCAAACAAGAGTTGAGCAAATCAGGACAATTTCTCCATCCTTCAATTTCCAATTCTTACTACGATGCCAGAGCGTAGTCAAGCCGTATCGTCATGTAGAAATGGTGATTCGCGAATCAATGTGCCCAGTTGAGTACCTCAAAAACACACGCCTCGCTTGTACCCCAGACACAAGCAAGACCAACCCATTCCCCTCCTATCACGGGTTTCCAGGTCCCCGTCCAAACTTGGACTCCTAGCTCCCGTACTTGAGGCCCGGCCTCAATACGGTGCTAAGACCTCCACCTATCCCCGCCTCCAATCAGTCGGTCCGAAAAGAGCCAGATCCCATGACAAGAGAGTAACAAGCCTTTTCGCTCCCATAAGCAAGTATGTGCTCGGGATAATAAATCTGTGACTTGACCAAGGTCCATGCAATGAACGGTCCTTAATTGACACGGATAGGGAAATAGTGCAACCCAATTATGCCCCGTGGCTGCGGGACACAACTTGCTGCACCCACCAATACCCATACCACATCCCTGCCCGGTCGCCATTTCCTTTCCATCATTTTACCCAGAATGTAATAATAATAATATGAGTAACCCCCCATTTTGAGTAACGACAGGTTACCCACGCTACCGATGGACCTAAGCAAGGCAACTACGCGATCCTGTACTAGTAAGACTCATGGGTAGATATATATATGCATGTGGGTATCATAAAATTCCTGCAACATAAATGCACAACATTTAAATATATATAAAGACTTGCAAAATAAGGGTTATGCACCGGGGCTTGCCTTGGGCAGGCGCAAAGTCGGAGGTGTTAGCCGCGGGCGGCTTCTAGAACTCCTCAGGTACAAAGATTTCCTCCTCGTACTCCTCGATGACTTCCTCGTAGTCCTGCTCCTCCGCGGCCACGTACTCAACCTCCTCGTGATCTACATTCATGCAAGGATAATGCCACACTTAAAAGGTAACAACGGTAACTCTAATAACAACAACTACCAACTACTAGCTATTTAGCTAACTCTAATGGCTAACGTGCTAAGCCATCCACTACTCCTATTAATCACAAGCTAAGCGGTCTAAACATTTCTACCAAAAAGGTTGCATCACTTTCTTTTGTTATCGCTACAACGTATCATATAACTAGGAGAACTTAGCGACCCTATCAAACAAGCTATTCGATGACTATAAAAAATTATAGCAAGCATCTAATAATATTATGAAGCTACTGTAAAAATTTCTAGGGCTAGCTCTATTCTAAACTTGCCACAAAAATTCCCACTCGATTTGATGGCTTAAAAGTAATCATTTTTGCAACGATTTAAACGACCAAGCATCATTACAACACTGCAAGAAGGGAATTTACTAACTGATAGAGCATGAATTTAGGGACTCAACTAAAGTGGTTTCACGATTTTTGGACCTCTACACAAGGCACTATAATTCATCAAAGTTTAGCTCAGGAATTCTAGAAAAGGGAAGCCTACTCCCTCGGCTCGGCCCACACGAGGCGGCCCAGCCTCGCGTAACGCTCGCCCCCACCAGCAGCCCAAACGCGCGAGGCGGCCCACGACGCGTGGCCCGCGCGCGGACGTGGCCCAGGCGGGGAAGCCCGTGCGTCCCTAGACGCTTTTGCAGAAACGCCCTCAAGCTACCAAGCAATACCACTATGCTGCTCGCGACTGTTCCAACAGACTGCCTTCAATCAATCAAGCCCCCAGAAAAACTCCTCTTTACAACGACCAGGTCCTTGGTCGTCCCCGCATGCGCCGGCGCGACAGCACAGGACCAATCTCCTGAGCAACTAGACAACCCCCTCGACGCATCCAAGAGGCCGACACTCACCCGCAAGGCAACGCGCAGCAATGAGCAATGGTTGGACGAGGCGTGATGCGGTAGCACAGCTCCTCCACGGCAGCGGGCACCCTACGCCGGCAGTAGCCGCGTTCCGGTGAGCTACAGGCTTACGGGTCATAGAAGAATCAACCAAGAGCACCAGAGACTCACCACAAAACTACTTGAGACTGTTGATAGGTCGGAGACGGTCGGAGCAAGGGTGGCCACGTGCACCCGAACGACTCGGTGGCGCACCGCGGTGGCACGGCCGCGCCAACAGTAGCTGGACGGCGAATGAGCCTCCGGGATGATGCGCAGGGGGAAGTGGGTGACGTGGCGAGGCTAGCGGTGCAGCCAATTAAGGGTTCGAGGCAACGAGGAGGGCAGTCACGAAGCACGGCCGAACTTGGCATTAAAGACACGGCGGGACAAAAATCTCTGATTGGAGCACGTGGGGCCAAAATTGGAAACGAGCTGCGATCGCTCGGTGAGGTCGCACGGTGGGGAACTCTAGGGCATGGTTGATTGGGTACTGGCGGCCCCTCCGACCAGTCTGCTCGTCGTTGAAAGCCCAAGTTTGGTTTTGGTAATTAATGACACCAAGTTGCTAATGCCATGTGTTAAGTGTTTTGAGTTAGGCACAAGCAACACACGTGATGAAGGAGCATGTGGCATGGAGTGATGGCCACAAGATCACAAGTGGTGGAGATGCACATAATATGGTGTACATGATGATCAAGTGGAAGAGAAGGAACTAAGAGCGCAAGGCAAAGGTATAACCATAGGGTTTTCCTTTTGCCGGTCTAAGATGAATAGAGAAGTGATTGATCGGATTTAGGATACATAGCCGACTATCAAGAGGGGCAATCATGGTTAGCTCGGAAATCAAGTGCCACTAGATCAATGTCTTGAGCATATGCATTAGGATCTAGTAAAGAGCTAACATAACGCATTGAAAAATGATTGTGAAATGCTAACACACATGCACATGGTGGTGTACACTTGGTGGTGTTAGCACATTTGCGAAGGCGGTGGAGTTCAAGCGGTAGAGAGGGGTTTGGGTTCCTCTCTCCCTCCCGCCGAGCTTTGCGAGCACGGGATTCAGGCGTTTTTGTGAAGTTGAAATGCCTATTTTCCACTACGCCGGAAGTCGGAAAAGAAACGGAGGCGAACGGAGGTCACAGAGGTGACCGGACGCGGTCATGGTATGACCGAACGCGTCCGGACAGTACAGCGCAGGCGCGGGTGCTAGGGTTTGCAACCGGCGCGTCCGGTCACTGACGACCGGACACGTCCGGTCATCCAGGGAGCTTACTGGACTCTAACCGGACGCTGGCACTGTGGCGTCCGGTCAGTTCAACAGCGCGTCCGGTCAGTTCTCCTGAGCGAACCAGAGCACGCGACCGGCGCGTCCGGTCCCTCACGTAGCCAGAGCGTCCGGTCAGGCGTCCAGAGGGGCAGAGCGAAGCGGAGTGACGATCAGACGCGCGGCGCGTCCGGTCACGTGCGATCGGACGCGTCCGGTCTCAACGGGAGCATACTGGAACGCGACCGGACGCGGGCACTGTCACGTCCGGTCAATCGGTTCAGCGCGTCCGGTCAGGGCAACGGCTAGTTCTGACGCGCACTGTTCACGTTTGTCATGTAGTGATCGGACGCGTCCGGTCACCCTGACCGGAGTGTCCGGTCAGCGCGTTTTTCGCTGCGTCGTCTGTAACGGCTAGCTGCGTACCCCTTCGTTATAAATAGAGGTTGACCGGGGTTTGAGGGTAACTCTTGCACATTTTGAGATATAGAGACATACTTTGAGCTAGAGAACAACCCCTCCACTCATCTCTTTGCATAGTTGCACATCTTGAGTGAGATTGAGTGAGATTCAAGTGCATTGCTTGAGAGTTGCATTCTAGAGGCACTTGATCTTCGAGTTGCTGCGGATTTCTTGTTACTCTTCCGTGTTTCCCGACACGGTAGACGGCTTGGAGCAGCGGAGGTGATTAAGCTCGCAATTGGAGATTGTTGGAGCCTTCACCAAGTGTTGTAAGGGGTTCTTGATCCTTCCCCGCGGGAGTTCGTGAATTGGATACTCTAGTGGAGCTCGTGGCTTGGAGGATCCCCATCTTGTGTGCGGTTGTGCGGCGCCCGAAAAGGGCTCGACTCTTGATAGTCGATTACTCGCGAACCGACAAGTGGGTGTATCGCCACAACGGGGAGTAGCTTGCCGGGAAGCAAGTGAACCTCGGGATAAATTCTTGTGTCATTCTCTTCCCGAGGATTTCTCTTGTGTGATTGATTGATTAGTACATCTCATTTCTACACGGCGGTATAATCAATCAAAGCTCTTCTCTCGTATTACTTCTTGTTTCTAGCTTGTAGTTGTTGTTGTGTTTAGTGAATAGCCTTGTACTTGACTTGTGTAGGTGGCTTGCTTAATTAGTTAGAGCTAGTGCTTTTGCTTCGCCACCTTTCGTACTAACTCGTGGTTAAGTAATTCTTGTAGAAGTTTTAAATTAGGCTATTCACCCCCCCTCTAGCCTTTTTGGACCTTACAAGTGGTATCAGAGCCGAGGCACCGTTTATTTGAGGCTTAACAACCTACGGTGAAAAAGAAATAGCTCAATTAAGCTTGCACATCAACAACACCAAGAAGGCACCTCACTTTGATGGCACAAATTATGCATATTGGAAGGTTAAGATGACCGCACACCTAAAGTCAATCAATAGAGAAGTGTGGAAGGTCACCGAAACAAAATTTGAGGTTGCTAATCCGGAAGCACCTACACCGGTAGAGGAGAAGAAGCTCCAATGCAATGATATTGCCATTAGTGCTCTTCATGAGGCACTAGATGACAAGACATTTGAGCAAGTAAAGAACATAGAAATTGCTCATGATGCTTGGGCCAAGCTAGAAGAAACATTTGAGGGCACCGAAGGTACAAAGACCGCTAAAGCATATATCTTGCAAGAAAAATTTTCAAGCTTCAAGATGCAAGATGATGAGAGTGTACCAGAGATGTTTCATAGGTTGCAAGTCATTGCCAATGAGCTCAAGGCACTTGGTGAGGAGGTCAAGGACAATCAATTCTCTATGAAGTTCTTGAGAAGTCTACCCAAGAGATTTGATACATTGATCACCGTGCTAGTGAGGACTACATTGAAGGATTCAACTCCTCAACAAATATTTCAAGAAGTGATGACCGATGATTCATATAGAGAAGATGATGAGAAGGATGAGTTGGTCAAGAAGAAGAAGAAGGAAAATGAGAAGAAAGATGATGAAAAGAAGAAGAGTGTGGCATTCAAAGCCACCACATCCAAGATCAAATCCAAGATTGAATCATCAAGTGATGAAGACTCAAGCTCTTGTGATAGTGATGACATTGATGAGAAGATGGCTCTCTTTGTCAAGCAATTTGGCAAATTCATGAAGAAGAAAGGCTATCGTGCAAGAAGGAGGAAGAACTCATCCAAGAAGAGTGAGCATACCATGAGATGCTTTAGATGCCATAGCAAGGACCATCTCATTGCAAAGTGTCCTTATGATAGTGATGATGAAGATGCTATCAAGAAAGAGAAGAAGAAGCAAGAAAAGAAAAAAGGCTCTTATAAGAAGAAGAATGATTCTCATGTTGCTACATGGGATAGTGATGATTCCTCAAGTGATGATGAGGATGACTACAAGAGCAAGAAGAAGGGACATGCTAGCATTGCCATCCAAGAGAAGGTCTCCCTCTTCGACACTCCATCGTGCTTCATGGCTAAGGCCGCTAAGGTATCATCCGACGATGAGAGTGATCATGATAATGCTAGTGATAGTGATAGTGATGAAGAAGAATTCACTAAAGATGAACTAATCACTATGCTAGAAGATTGCACTCAACATTTTAAAGAATCTAGAAAGGAGTGCAAGGGCTTGCTTAAGGAAAAGAAAAACCTTATGCAAGAACTTGATGAGCTTAGGGCATCTTATGAGAGTCTAAAGGTAGACCATAAGAAGCTTCAAAAGTCTCACACTAAGCTTGAAGAAGCTCATTCCTCTCTAGTTGAAAAATGTGAAAACATGCCAACTAATGTTGAGAAAGCTAAAACTTGTAACATAGGCATATCATGTGATATAATTGATGAAACTTTTCATAAGCCTATTATTGTTGCTCCTACTAACCCTTCATGTAGCTCATCTACATCATCCTCATCTAGTAGTGATGGTTTCACTTGTGACTCCACACTTATAGTTGAGAATGAAAATCTCAAGAAGGAGGTAAAAGAGCTCAATCACACATTAGCTAAGGCTTATGGTGGTGAGGACCGCTTGCTTATGTGCTTGGGTAACCAAAGAGCTTCTCTCTACAAAGAGGGATTGGGCTATAACCCCAAGAAAGGCAAGGCCGCTTTTGCTCCTCACAAGACTCGTTTTGTGAAGAAAAAAGGTAGCTATTGCAAAAGTTGCAAGCAAGTTGGTCACATAGAGCAACATTGCATGAACAAGAAATCCAATGCAAATGTATCCTCAATCAAGTTTAATTCTTTCTATATGCTTACCAAGGGTACAAATGGTGTTCATGCTAAGTTTATTGGTACACCATGGATGGGCTCAAAGAAGAAAGCCATTTGGGTACCAAAGAGCTTAGTCTCTAACCTTGGAGGACCCAAACAAGTTTGGGTACCTAAAAAGAATTGATCTTGTCTTGTAGGTCAATTACAAAGCCGGAGGAAGGCATTGGGTGCTTGATAGTGGGTGCACTCAACATATGACCGGAGACTCTTGTATGTTCAATTCAATTGATACAAGTCAAAATGGTGGTTTTGATGCTATCACTTTTGGCAACAACAAGAAAGGCAAGGTCAAGGGGCTTGGTAAAATTGCTATCTCAAATGACATGAGCATATCTAATGTGTTGCTAGTTGAGAGCTTAGATTTCAATCTTTTATCGGTGGCACAACTTTGTGATCTTGGCTTCAAGTGCATATTTGGTAGTGATGATGTTGAAGTCATAAGTGTTGATGGATCAAACTTGATATTCAAAGGATTTAGACATGGTAGCTTATACTTGGTTGACTTGAATGATAGTGAGACACAATTGACATCATGCTTGCTTAGTAAATCTAGTATGGGTTGGTTATGGCATAGAAGGCTTGGTCATGTTGGAATGAAACAATTGAACAAACTTTTGAGGCATGACTTAGTTAGAGGATTGAAGGATGTCACCTTTGAGAAGGATAAACTATGTAGTGCTTGTCAAGCCGGCAAACAAGTTGGAAATTCACATCCTAGTAAAAGTGAAATGAGCACATCAAAAGCATTTGAGCTATTGCACATGGACTTGTTTGGGCCAACAACATACACTAGCATTGGTGGCAACAAGTATGGTTTTGTGATTGTGGATGACTACACTAGATACACTTGGGTGCTCTTTCTTTATGACAAGAGTGATATTTATGATCTATTCAAGTCATTTGTCAAGAGAGTACAAAATGAGTTTGAAATCACCATCAAGAAGATTAGAAGTGACAATGGTAGTGAGTTCAAGAACACAAGAATTGAAGATTTGTGTGATGATCTTGGTATTGGGCATCAATTCTCACCAACATACACTCCTCAATCAAATGGTGTAGTTGAAAGGAAAAATAGAACCTTGATTGATATGGCTAGATCAATGCTTAGTGAATACAATATTAGTCATTCATTTTGGAGTGAAGCTATCAACACGGCTTGCTATTGTAGTAACCGTCTCTATTGCCATAGGAAGCTTGGAAAGACACCATATAAACTATTGAATGGAAGAAAGCCCAACATTGCATACTTTAGAGTGTTTGGTTGCAAATGCTATATTCTCAAGAAAGGCACTAGGTTGAGCAAGTTTGAAAAGAAATGTGATGAAGGGTTCTTACTTAGTTATTCTACCACAAGCAAATCATATAGAGTTTGGAATCTCACAAATGGCACCTTGGAAGAAGTTCATGATGTTGAGTTTGATGAAACCCAAGGGTCTCAAAATGAAGCTCAAAACCTTGATGATGTGAGAGGAGATCAATTGTCAAATGCAATGAAGAACATGGACATTGGTGATATAAGGCCGATGCAAGTTGATGATGATGATATTCATGTGATCAACCAAAGTGTGCAAATTGATACAAATCAAGCAAGCTCTAGTGGTTCTCATGATGAAGCTCAAGTTCAAGGTTAAACAAGTGGAAGCAATCAACTCCCAATACTCTAACCTACTAGTATTGCAAGAGATCATCCATTGGACCAAATCATTGGTGGAATTCAAAGTGGTGTTCAAACTAGATCAAGATTAGCATCATTTTGTGAGCATTACTCATTTGTCTCATTAGAAGAACCAAAGAAGATAGAAGATGCATTGAAAGATTCCGAGTGGGTAAATGCCATGCATGAAGAACTAAACAACTTTGCTAGAAATCAAGTTTGGAAACTTGTTGAGAGGCCAAAGAACTACAATGTGATTGGCACTAAGTGGGTCTTTAGAAACAAGCAAGATCAAGATGGCATGGTTGTAAGGAACAAAGCAAGATTAGTAGCACAAGGATACACTCAAGTTGAGGGTCTTGACTTTGGAGAGACATATGCACCGGTTGCAAGATTGGAAGCAATTAGAATCTTATTAGCATATGCTTGTGCACACAACATCAAGCTCTATCAAATGGATGTCAAGAGTGCATTTCTCAATGGCTACATCAATGAAGAAGTTTATGTTGAGCAACCTCTCGGTTTTGAAGATGATAAGAAGCCCAACCATGTTTACAAGCTAAAGAAGGCATTGTATGGTTTGAAGCAAGCACCTAGAGCATGGTATGAGAGGTTGAGGGACTTTCTCCTCTCTAAAGGGTTCAAGATGGGAAAGGTTGACACCACTCTCTTCACCAAGAAGCTTGGAAATGACTTGTTTGTGTTGCAAATCTATGTGGATGACATTATCTTTGGATCAACTAACCAAGACTTTTGTGAAGAATTTGGAAATATGATGGCTAATGAGTTTGAGATGTCTATGATTGGAGAGCTTAGTTACTTCCTTGGACTTCAAATCAAGCAAATGAAGAATGGCACTTTTGTAAGTCAAGGCAAGTACATCAAGGACATGATCAAGAAGTTTGGATTGCAAGATGCTAAGCCAATGAGTACACCAATGGGCACAAATGATCAATTGGGTATTGATGATAATGGAAACATGGTAGATCAAAAGCAATACCGGTCTATGATTGGAAGTTTGCTCTATGTCACCACTTCTTGGCCGGATGTGATGTTTAGTGTGTGCAAGTGTGCAAGATATCAAGCTTCACCTAGAGAAAGTCACTTGAAAGCAACCAAGAGAATATTGAGATATCTCAAGGGCACTCATGATGTTGGATTATGGTTTCCAAAGGGGTCTAATTTTGAGTTGATTGGATATTCGGACTCCGACTATGGTGGATGCAAGATTGATAGAATGAGCACAAGTGGCACTTGTCAATTGCTTGGAAGGTCTCTTGTTTCATGGTCATCAAAGAAACAAAATAGTGTTGCACTATCTACTGCCGAGGCCGAATACATTAGTGCCGGTAGTTGTTGTGCACAATTGCTTTGGATGAAGGCCACCTTGAATGATTTTGGAATCAAGTTCAAGAATGTACCATTGTTTTGTGACAATGAAAGTGCTATCAAGATGACACAAAATCCGGTTCAACACTCAAGAACAAAGCACATTGACATAAGGCATCACTTCATAAGAGACCATCAACAAAAGGGTGATATTAGCATTGAGAGCATTGGCACCGAAGATCAACTAGCCGACATTTTTACAAAGCCACTTGATGAAAAGAGATTTTACAAGTTGAAGAATGAATTAAACATACTTGACTTCTCCAACTTGAAATGAGTGTACCCCCACATTCTTATATGACATGCCTCTCCTCCAACATAGCAAGGTAAAGTTGTTTGGCATATCATTCATACTTTGCTAAGGACATGTTTAGAACATATAGACATATTTGCATGACAAATAAGCTCATTCATGAAAATTAAATGATTTTGATGTATATATGGTACCACTATTGCTTCTATGTTTGATTGATCTAGTAGTAGCATATGACATGTTTGTGGGCCTGCAAACCTAGTGTTGAATCTAGAAAATAAGCTCATGATGTGTAATTCAACATGGTCAAGATAACCCTTATACTTTATGAGGTGTGAAAAAGCTTGTCCTTGGATCAAACCGAATTACATATTCTAGGCAAGTGATCTAGATTGAACCATAATTTGGACTCCCTCATAATTGATTGACTTATCTCTCACTAAAATTGGCACCTTTTTGGTGATTGTTGACAAAGGGGGAGAGAAAAGTCACAAAGATATTGCAAAGAGCAAGAAAGATATAAAAAGGGAGAGAGAAAGCACAAAGATAGAAAAGTCACAAAGAGAGAGAAAAGATATAGTAAGGAGGAGAGAAATTAAATTTGAGCACATAAGTAGGGGGAGCAAGCTCATGGATTATTTGTTGCATTTGTATGTGCATTAACATGATGAAATGTTGCATTGCAAAGTTTAATTTCGATATTCATGATTGAATGGTGTATGCTAGATATAGAACTTGAATGATGTTTTGTTAAGAGTAACTTTACATGTGGTATCTAGACACCTTTGCTCATAATGTTGATCTCACGGGGTACTTTAGTGTTTGTGATCTTTACAAGTGATGTATTACAAATGGTGTCTAGCTACATCGATGCTAAGGGTGGTATATAAAGGCAACTCCGATTGGTATCACGCTTCAAAGGTCCATTCTATATACCTTAGCATCAATTTGATAGTAGTAACTCTCCCAAAATTCAAATCCATACATATGTGCATAATTGAACCAAACTCATGGAAGCATATATGTAGGGGGAGCTAATACTATCGAAATTGAAAATTGATTTCATTTCATATCTTTGTGATGGTTGTCATCAATTACCAAAAAGGGGGAGATTGAAAGCCCAAGTTTGGTTTTGGTAATTAATGACACCAAGTTGCTAATGCCATGTGTTAAGTGTTTTGAGTTAGGCACAAGCAACACACGTGATGAAGGAGCATGTGGCATGGAGTGATGGCCACAAGATCACAAGTGGTGGAGATGCACATAATATGGTGTACATGATGATCAAGTGGAAGAGAAGGAACTAAGAGCACAAGGCAAAGGTATAACCACAGGGTTTTCCTTTTGCCGGTCTAAGATGAGTAGAGAAGTGATTGACCGAATTTAGGATACATAGCCGACTATCAAGAGGGGCAATCACGGTTAGCTCGGAAATCAAGTGCCACTAGATCAATGTCTTGAGCATATGCATTAGGATCTAGTAAAGAGCTAACATAACGCCTTGGAAAATGATTGTGAAATGCTAACACACATGCACATGGTGGTGTACACTTGGTGGTGTTAGCACATTTGCGAAGGCGGTGGAGTTCAAGCGGTAGAGAGGGGTTTGGGTTCCTCTCTCCCTCCCGCCGAGCTTTGCGAGCGCGGGATTCAGGCGTTTTTGTGAAGTTGAAATGCCTACTTTCCACTACGCCGGAAGTCGGAAAAGAAACGGAGGCGAACGGAGGTCACAGAGGTGACCGGACGCGGTCATGGTATGACCGGACGCGTCCGGTCAGTACAGCGCAGGCGCGGGTGCTAGGGTTTGCAACCGGCGCGTCCGGTCACTGACGACCGGACGCGTCCGGTCATCCAGGGAGCTTACTGGACTCTAACCGGACGCTGGCACTGTGGCGTCCGGTCAGTTCAACAGCGCGTCCGGTCAGTTCTCCTGAGCGAACCAGAGCGCGCGACCGGTGCGTCCGGTCCCTCACGTAGCCAGAGCGTCCGGTCAGGCGTCCAGAGGGGCAGAGCGAAGCGGAGTGACGATCGGACGCGCGGCGCGTCCGGTCACGTGCGATCGGACGCGTCCGGTCTCAATGGGAGCATACTGGAACGCGACCGGACGCGGACACTGTCGCGTCCGGTCAATCGGTTCAGCGCGTCCGGTCAGGGCAACGGCTAGTTCTGACGTGCACTGTTCACGTTTGTCATGTAGTGACCGGACGTGTCCGGTCACCCTGACCGGAGCGTCCGGTCAGCGCGTTTTTCACTGCGTCGTCTGTAACGGCTAGCTGCGTACCCCTTCGTTATAAATAGAGGTTGGCCGGGGTTTGAGGGTAACTCTTGCACATTTTGAGATATAGAGACATACTTTGAGCTAGAGAACAACCCCTCCACTCATCTCTTTGCATAGTTGCACATCTTGAGTGAGATTGAGTGAGATTCAAGTGCATTGCTTGAGAGTTGCATTCTAGAGGCACTTGATCTTCGAGTTGCTGCGGATTTCTTGTTACTCTTCCGTGTTTCCCGACACGGTAGACGGCTTGGAGCAGCGGAGGTGATTGAGCTCGCAATTGGAGATTGTTGGAGCCTTCACCAAGTGTTGTAAGGGGTTCTTGATCCTTCCCTGCGGGAGTTCGTGAATTGGATACTCTAGTGGAGCTCGTGGCTTGGAGGATCCCCATCTTGTGTGCGGTTGTGCGGCGCCCGCCGAGGGCTCAACTCTTGATAGTCGATTAGCTCGTGAACCGACAAGTGGGTGTATCGCCACAACGGCGAGTAGCTTGCCGGGAAGCAAGTGAACCTCGGGATAAATTCTTGTGTCATTCTCTTCCCGAGGATTTCTCTTGTGTGATTGATTGATTGGTACATCTCATCTCTACACGGCGGTATAATCAATCAAAGCTCTTCTCTCGTATTACTTCTTGTTTCTAGCTTGTAGTTGTTGTTGTGTTTAGTGAATAGCCTTGTACTTGACTTGTGTAGGTGGCTTGCTTAATTAGTTAGAGCTAGTGCTTTTGCTTCGCCCCCTTTCATACTAACTCGTGGTTAAGTAATTCTTGTAGAAGTTTTAAATTAGGCTATTCACCCCCCCCTCTAGCCTTTTTGGACCTTACAGTCGTGGCCCCAACTGGCCAGGCAGACAGAGGAAGAGAGGTGGGCGAAGCAATCAGTCAGCGCCCAAGTCCCCTCTACGGCTGAACTGGGAGGGGGGGTCACCGGGATGTGCGCAAGACGCTGATGAACCGAGAGACGTGCGAGGCCGCCCCAACTGGCCAGGCGGTGCAGAGCCGACATGGACACGCCGCACCGCTGACCTAGACAGCGCGCCACACCGGCACGATAGGAAGGGAGAGAGGGGAGGGGGCAACGGCAGCAGAGCCAACCGCACACGCGAGTGATGGGGGGACCCACTGCAGTAGTGCATCAACGAGAGGCAGCCATCGCGGCGTGGACAGAGCCGCCCGACGTGTTGTGTGGGACAAACATGAGTGGTGACCGTGCCTAGGGAACCAGGCAAGCTGACGCCACGTGAAAGCATGAATTTTAAAGCACCCACCCCGACAAAACCAGCTTAACCCCGACCCGAACACCAACACCAAACTCAAGAAGGTACTACAGGCTACCTGCCAGGGCTAAAACTTAACGCTCGCTACTAACAAAATCACGAAGAACTCGCGAAAGTAACCTCGTCGCACTTCTTTCCAAAGTCAAAAAAATTAGCTAAGCTCCTAATTGAACCCTACTTCGACTTCTATTTCTGAGCTGTTAGAAACTCTAGCAACATTACTACTTTGTTAAAACAAAAGTCGCATCAACACCTACACACTTTACACTTCACAACTTATTTAGGGTTCACATATATATTTTATAGCATTTTTGCTCAATAAAAAGAATAGCTTCCAACCTTAGTTGATATAATCCGGCTGTTACGTCAATTTTCCCATTAACATTTTTATTAACCATTTAGGATTACCAACTGGTTCTACGCACTTCAACATTAAGCAAACAAAAGAAAAGATGCTCATGCCATGCTTAGATGCATTGAAACACGTGGTAACACCGAGGGTGTTACAGCTCTAGCCCCCTAAAAGAAAATCTTGACCCTAGATTTCCCGTGCCTAGTGTGGAAAAAGGGGTTGGAAAACAACATTCACTTAACGAATTACCTTCAGGGATTAGGTAGAAGATGGGGATAGTGCTTCACAATATAACTCTCTAATTCCCATGTTGCTTCATCTTCCGAATGATGTTGCCACTGGACCTTGTAAAATTTCACTACACTGCTTCTAGTCACTCTCTCTTTCTCATACAAAATTTTTACTAGATGTTCCTCATAAGAAAGGTCCAGTTGAAGGGGAAGTCCTTCAATTTCTACGGCCTCAGTGGAAACCCGCAAACACTTTTTCAACTGGGACACATGGAAAACATTGTGGACAACTGACAAAATATCAGGGAGCGGATGCGATAAGCCACTGGACCACGCCGGGCCAAAATCTTGTAGGGCCCAACATAGCGTGGAGCTAGTTTCCCACGGACACCAAAACGATGCACACCTTTCATGGGAGACACCTTGAGATACACATAATCCCCAACTTTAAATTCCAAGGGCCTCCTTCTCTTGTCTACATAGGTTTTTTGTCGGTTCTGCGCTACCTTTAAATGACTCTGGATAATCCCAACCTTCTCTCTTGCTTCAAGCACAAAGTCGGGCCCAAAATAACCATGGTCGCCCACCTCAACCCAATTGAGCGGGGTTCTACATTTCTTGCCATATAGAGCCTCAAACGGTGCCATCTGGATGCTCTCTTGATAGCTGTTATTATAAGAAAACTCAGCCAACTTTAAACATTCGTCCCACTTTTCTGGAAAAGAGATGACACAAGCTCTCAACATGTCTTCAAGCACTTGATTTACCCTTTTTGTCTGACCATCGGTCTGGGGATGATAGGCTGAACTTCTGAGAAGGCTAGTACCAAGGCATTCTTGGAGTTGTGTCCAAAAACGCGACATGAAAACTGCTCCGCGGTCAGAAACAATAGTAAGCGGAACTCCATGGAGGGTCATAATGCGATCAAAATACAACTTGGCATACTGCAAGGCTGTATACCTAGTACCCACTAGAAGAAAATGAGCAGTCTTTGTGAGGCGATCCATAATGACCCAAATAGAATCATGGCCCTTGGCTATGCGGGGTAATCCGGTAATAAAATCCATGTACATATCCTCCCATTTCCAAACCAGAATAGGCAAAGGCTGTAGGAAACCCAGCCTCCGCAGATGGTCTGCCTTAACTCTTCCACAAATATCACACTCTACAATATACCTAGTGATATCCTGCTTCATGTTTGACCACCAATATAGCTGGCGCAAATCAGGGTACATCTTGTTACTTCCCGGGTGAATAGATAACTTGGATTGGTGAGCTTCATTTAGAATCTTCCTTCTAAGCTCCTCATTACTGGGAACCACTAACCGGTTCTTGTACTTCACCACACCTTGCTCATCAATGCTGAAGTGCGGACCACGCCCTTCAGCCATCAACTTTTTGATGTGGGGAATCTCCAAGTCATTATATCTTTGCTCCGCAATGATTTGCTCGAGTAATTCTGAGACTACAGCAATCTGTGCTAACACTGCAGAGTGAGAGAGAGGCAAGGACTCTTCATCAGGCACATGTGACTTACGGCTCAAAGCATCAGCCACCACATTAGCTTTTCTCGGATGATAATGGACCTCTAAGTTGTAATCTTTAATCAACTCAAGCCATCTCCTTTGCCTCAGATTCAACTCGGGTTGAGTAAAAATATATCTAAGGCTCTTATGGTCTGTAAAAATATGCACTTTATTCCCCAACAAGTAGTGTCTCCAAATTTTTAGAGCGTGTACCACTGCAGCTAGCTCTAAATCATTGGTTAGGTAATTCACCTCGTGCTTTTTCAGTTGGCGCGAAGCATATGCTATCACACACCCATCTTGCATAAGCACGCACCCAAGCCCAGTCCTGGAGGCATCACAATAAACATCAAAAGGCTTCTCAATGTCCGGTTGAGCAAGAACAGGAGCTGAGGTAAGAAACTTCTTCAATGCCTGAAAAGCTTCTTCACAAGCCGGACTCCATACAAACTTTGCATCCTTCTGAAGCATCTTGGTCATGGGGTGAGCTATTTTAGAGAAATCTGGAATAAAACACCAATAGTACCCGGCAAGATCCAAAAACTATCGGATCTGATGCACTGAAGTAGGAGACTTCCAACTCAACACATCCTGAACCTTACTAGGATCTACAGACACACCCTTAGGGGGTCAGAACATGTCCCAAGAACTGAACTCGATCCAACCAAAACTCGCACTTGCTGAACTTAGCGTACAACTTGTGTGCTCGCAGGCGGGTCAGGACGATGCGGATATGCTATGCATGCTCTTCTTCATTCTTGGAATATATCAAGATGTCATCGATGAAGACCACTACAAACTTATCCAGCTCTGGCATAAAGACTGAATTCATGAGATATATGAAAAATGCAGTAGCATTTGTGAGGCCGAAAGACATGACTAGGTACTCATACAACCCATACCTAGTAGAAAAAGCTGTCTTTGGTATATCTTATGGCCGGATCTTTATCTGGTGATAGCCCAACCGAAGATCAATTTTTGAGAACACCTTTGCCCCAGCCAACTGATCAAACAAAGCATCAATACGGGGCAAGGGGTACTTGTTCTTAATGGTTACCGCATTGAGGGACGGTAATCCACACACATGTGAAGAGTACCATCCTTCTTCTTCACAAAAATGGCAGGACAACCCAAGGTGAAGAACTAGGACGGATGAACCCCTTGTTCAACAAATCTTCTAACTATTTCTTCATTTCATCTAGCTCCTTCGGGGCCATACGGTAGGGACGCCGGGAAATAGGAGCGGTGCCAGGCTCTAACTCAATAGTGAACTCCACATCTCTATCCGGTGGTAACCTAGGCAAATCCTCAAGAAAAACATTCGAAAACTCACTGACCACTGGAATAGAGGTAAGATCAGAAGAGACTTCCACATGTGTAGCAACTGGTGAAGTGGGATCTGAAGGAATAAGGAGGGACATCATATCCTCGAATGTAGGAAGTCGCAACTCAACAACTCTCCGCTTGAGGTCCAAAACTACCCCATAAACCTTCAGCCAGTTCATGCCCAGTATTGCATCAATGCCATGCTCGGGTAGCAACATGAACTGGAGACGATAACTGTGAGTGGCTAGCACTAAACTGACAGTATCCGTCCGGGTGTTGATAAACATCTTCGCACCCGGAGTGCTAATTCCATAGGCCTTAGGGATGGCCATAATAGGTAGATTATGCCTTTCCGCAAACCCCAAACTCATAAATGAATGCGATGCTCCAGAATCAAATAACACAAGTGTTGGATGAGAGTTGATGGTGAACATACCAGCCATCACCGGTTGATCCTGTAATATCTCCTCAGCTTCCATGTAGTTCACCTGCCCCGAACGGCTCACTAAGACTTTCTTCTTGATAACTGTCCTCTTGATCAGACGAGAGTTGGCGGACGGCTGGGCAGACTGAATAGGCCGATTCTCGGTACACTCCTGAGTGAAAGGTCTTGATGGCTAGAGGGGGGTGAATAGCCTTTAAAAATTTTCTACAAAGACAAGCTAAACAAGTTTATCAATATAACAAGTAGCGAGAAGCGAGTTTTGCTTAGCCTACGGGGTGTTTGCAAGCCACCTAACCAATTCACAATTCTAGTATATTTGCACTCAACCGCACAAGTCAAACCGAGAAGGTAACTACAACTACAACTAGCAAGCTACACAAAAGAGCTACTCTAGCAAAGCTAACTAGCTAGCAAAGATAACTAAGAAGGTAATGCGGAGTTGATGTAACGGATCAACATAATTATACGAAATTAAGTAAGAAAATCTTCCACCGAGGCGGTTAATTTAACAAACTTAAGCCCGTATAACCCGAGATTCCGTGAAATCACGAAGGATTTCAAAACCACTAACATACAACCAAGATCGTACTGATTTAGCAGCCACAGTTCACACGATACATAAATCTGATCAAACAGGTAGGATACATCGGAGTTCAGAAATAAAAGTTATTACAACAGAGTTCAACATAAAGTAGCGGAAACAAATAATTTTACGCACACACACTTAGTTTAGTTACAGTGCCAGTCGATAGTCATGGTCCACAAAAGCAGTAGATAAGACAAACAGAAAGACCCTTGCCCAAGGTCCTAGTTGTCACCCATCGCCGGATACAGACAGTTGGAGCAGTACCCGTAGTACATCTGACCATCTGCAACAACAATGGGAACAACGCCCTGAGTACGAGAATGTACTCAGCTAGGCTTACCCGCCATAAACCAGAAATAACATGACACCAAGGAGCATGCAAGGCTTTACATAGTGGATTGGCTTGACTCCTTTGCGAAAAGCACAAGTTATTATGAATGACTAAGGATAAGTATCTTTAGCATCATTTTTAGGATAACCTATTCATGCTAAATAAGCACCTATGACTAAAACAAACACTTGATTAACCATTAACATTAAAGATTACCATCTCAGGTTTAGCCTTTCCAACATTATCCCCATAACCATCCGTGTTCCATCATTAAAACTACGATGCCATAGCTCGAGTCAAGTGCTCACTAACCGGGAGCGACGGCGATTCGAATCGAATTCCTATCCAGCTGGAGATTTATTCCTCACACAAACCATGCTTCCCCCGTCAGGGTCGCGTAGATCACCAATGACACTTTCCGAGAAGCCGCGGGATAACAATCATGGATCGCACTACCCAGGGACCGCCCGACTGCCAGGACGCACCTTGGGCTCACTCTTCGCGTCCCCGTTACCCCCCTTCCACACCAGTCTGCCAACCCGAGTTTATCCCGGCTCAAAAAGTGTCACTAGCTTCGCGGTCGAAAGGTACTTTATTCGGCCAGCTAAATGTGAGGCATGCGTTCAACATGACAAGAGGGACGAGCAACGATCGGTCCTTAACTGACACAGACGGAATCACTATAGTCCAGAACCCTATAAGACTCCGCCCGGTCTCCGTTTATCCATCAACACTTGGTTACTTTTCATGATCACAATTACAGCTAACCATAACCCGGTATCCACCTATAACTCGCAGGTGACAGGGAATCACCCGACTTCTACCGGTCTAAGCATGGCTAAGCAATTTACTCGATCCTGACCTAACAGGGTAAAAGATAATCCGGTGGCCAAGGTAATAATGCAACAACGGTTTCACTCAACTCCTATAACTTAGTGCAACAATATATAACTATAACTCATGTAATAAGGAATAACTTTTTATAAATTTAGGAGACTTAAAATGCTCCGGGGCTTGCCTTTTTCGAACGAGCTAGGATGGTGGTCAACGCACTCTGGCAGTTCCTCGCCTGACTCTTCCTCCTCGGGCACCTCCTGTGCCTGGGGTTCCTGCTGATCCGTCCAAGCCTGCTCCTCTGGTACTGCTACCTGCGACTCCTCCTGCGATCCTGTATGATGCAAGTGCATAAGGAAACATGCGAAGAATGCATCGAATTGTGGTGGAGTGCTTTGATGACATGAGATGCAGATGAGCACATGGAATGAGCAGTTTGAATATAATTATTTCTTCTACAAGGTAGTCAACGTCATCCAAGAACATGTAACCTAAAACATACACCTTATCCTTCTATTAGTTAACCTACCATCTACACATACAAGTGAACCTAAGCTACCAAAGCTTACCAACCTAACTCATCTATAACATCAGCAAGGCATCATGATGCTTCAAAGATACACCAAACATATTTTATTTCTCTCAATTTCTCATAAAGAATAATCTTTTATTCCCTATTTAGCTAGGGTTACACAACAACACCTATCTCTGGTGTAGATAAAAACCTACAAAAATTACAGTAGACTACTCTTACCCTAACTAACCTACCACTAAATTTTCATGAGAATTGCACAAGTAAAACTGCCTGTACAAAATAAACAAGTTATAGCCTAATTGTGAGCATGAAATTATTTTATACTAGAAAAAGTGTCAAACAACAGATTTCACAATTTTCTTAGGTTACTAACAGTAAACCAACATACTACAAAAATTAGCAGATGTATGTTGTATACAAATTTTGCTCTCTACTAAAAATAACAGATATTACCAATTAAAAGCATTTAAACTACACTTCAAAATTTTTCCATAGAACATGCTTCACTGGCATTTTTCCTAGAAAGTACATCACTAATAAAGACTAATGTAACAAGAATCATATTTTTCCCTTTATTAATTTTATTTACTACACTTTTTCTAAGATAACAGCATATATAATAATTAGATAAAATTGCACAGTAGAGTGTCACAAAAATCACATGAGATATTTTTAAACTGTAGATCTATTCAAAAGGAACATTTCACAATTTGTTTCATGATTTTTGGAGCTATAAATCTTGAGATACAATTTTTGGAAGCCTTTTTCAGATTTTCTGGAAATCAATTTCTTTAAAACCGAAAATCAAAACCGGCCTTAAACGCTACGTGCACCCCAGATCTGCACACCGCGAACACACATGAGACAGACAGGCGGGACCACGCGGTCAAACGGGCCCACCCGTCAGCCGAACCGGCCAGGGGCGGCGCTGACCGACGAGCTCTCGCCGACGGCGAGGTCTCCAGTCAGGCCGTGACTGCCATCGTGATCTCCGTCTTCGCGCGAACCTAGCGAGCCAGCTAGCGCGGTCAAAGCAGCTCAGGAGCGTGCTCACCGGCGGCCATGGCGGCACGGTGGCTCGGCTCACCGTCGGCCGGCCAACTCCGACCGGGATGGGGTGTGTGGGGTGGTCTGCGAGCTTCACCACGTGAGTGCAGTGCTCGTGCACGTGAGAAGAGAGCGAGAAGGGGGACGGAGGGGTGAAGTTCACGGGGCAGTGCGCTGCCGGTGAACTCGACCAACTCCGGCGAGCCATTCCCGCCGACGGGGGCCTTACCACGGCGCGATAGGGCGAGCACAGGATTCGTGGAGTCGTGGCGGAGCCCTATGCAAGATGTAGCAGTTGGCGGTGAGCTCTAGCGGCGGGAAACTCCAACTCCGGCGAGGCGCGCGACGGCGGAGGCGGAGGCGGAGCTTGCTGCTGCTGTGCGGGCGGGCGAGGGAGAATGGAGGGAGCAACCGAGGAGGACGAGCGCGCGGAGGGGGTAAGCGGGCGCGGACGCTGCGGGGGCCACAGGGCGCGTGTCGCGCGGCTCCGACGGCGTGCGGCCACGCGGCGGCCGAACGCTGCCGCGGCGCCACGACGCCACGCGCGGGTGCGCGCGCGGGAGCGGGAGGGAGAAGACGCAGGCGCGGGCCGGGCCGCCAGCGACGCTGGGCCGAAAGGGAAGCCGAAGCCCACTAAGGCGAAAATCTGATTTTTCTTTTTCAAAATATTTTCCAGATTTAATTCTCTGTTTGAAATTCAAATTTGGAGATGAAAAAGAGGTTTTCAGAAATTTGGCCCAAAATAAAAGTTGTTCAAAATTTTATTCTCTACAACTTTCATATAGAGCACTTTTCAAAATTCTCAACAGATTTTGAATTTGAGATTTAAAGCTAATTTAAAAATCAAAAACTCATTTATTTAGAATATTTTTAAAACAGAATTTGAGGAAGACTTGAATTCAAAATTTGCTCCAATAATCAAGTTGATTTATTCTAGATTATTTAAAATTGCTACTTCTCAAAAGTTCACCAACTTTTTAACACTTATATCAAACTTAGGGTTCCCATTTATTTGTTTTTCAAATTAAATTTGAAAGAGCTACAATTCAAATAACGCTAATCATGCAATGATGTTGAATGCTTATGCTTTGAATGATAATGCATGCTTAACACCCAGGGGTGTTACAGCCCTCCCCCCTTATAAGAATCTCGTCCCGAGATTTTGAGTTACGAACCACTTATCGTAAAAAGCTTTATACGCGGTTTGAAGATATTCTCCCGTTTCCCAAGAAGCATCGCTCTCATCATGGTGGCTCCATTGAATCTTGTAGGTTGTGACCACTTTATTTCGGGTGACTCGGTCCTTAGTATCCAGGACTCGAACCGGTTGCTCGCGATACTCCAAGTCTGCCTTGATCCGAATACCCTGAGGTTCTATCCTCTCCTCTGGAACACGCAGACACTTCTTCAGTTGGGATACGTGAAAAACGGGAAAGATTGAACTCATCTCTTCTGGTAACTGCAACTTGTATGCCACGGGACCCTTTTTCTCTACGATCTAGTATGGTCCTATATATCTTGCAGACAGTTTCTTCTTGATTCCGAACCGTTTCTTCTTCATTGGGGTAACCTTCAAATAGACATAGTCACCCACTTGGAAATCCAATGTTCTTCTTCTCTTGTCTGCATAACTCTTCTGACGAGACTGTGTAGCTTGCATGTTTTGTTGGATAACACGGACCTTTTTCTCTGCCTCATCGACAAAATCAATTCCATAAAACCTTCTTTCTCCAGGCTCTACCCAATTTAACGGTGTCCTGCACTTCCTGCCATACAAAGCTTCAAAAGGTGCCATCTTGATACTCTCTTGGTAACTGTTGTTGTAAGCGAATTCTGCCAACGGTAACCAGGATTCCCATGAGCCTCTGGATGATAGTACACAAGCTCTAAGCATATCTTCTAGTACCGCATTAACTCTTTCGGTTTGTCCATCAGTCTGGAGGTGGTAAGCCGTGCTACGAATCAAACTAGTACCCAAACCTTGATGCAGATGTTCCCAAAAGTGAGAGGTAAACTGCGAACCACGATCGGACACAATCGTTTTTGGTATCCCGTGCAATCGGACAATCTCGGCAATGTACTTCTCTGCATATTGAGGTGGTCGGAATGTCGTCTTAACGGGCAGAAAGTGAGCTGTCTTGGTGAGACGATCTACTATTACCCAAATAGAATCATGGCCCTTTTGTGTGGTGGGGAGACCAGTGATAAAGTCCATACTTATATCATCCCACTTCCAATCGGGTACCGACAAAGGTTGCAGAAGTCCTGCAGGTCTCATGTGAAGAGCTTTAACTCTACAACACATGTCGCAACGAGCAACGTATGCTGCAATTTCCTTTTTCATCTTAGTCCACCAATAACAGGGTCGCAAATCTTGGTACATTTTACTACTTCCGGGGTGAATAGATAACTTAGAACGATGGGCCTCATCCATCAACTTGTTCTTAAGCTCTCTATCCTTAGGTACTACCAGGCGATCCTTGAACCGTAACACTCCTTGGTCATCCAATCGAAAGTGTTTGGTGGGTTCTCTCTTCATCCTTTCTTTGATATGAAAGATTCCCTTATCTGTTTTCTGACCATCAATGATCTGGCTTTCCAGAGTACAACTGACCTGAATATTATGCAACACAGCAGGATGTAACAAATTGAACCCTTCTTCAAACAACGGTTGCACATCAATAGCATGGGATTTTCTGCTCAGTGCATCTGCTACTACATTAGCCTTTCCAGGGTGATAGTGCACGTTCAGATTATAATCCTTTATCAACTCTAACCATCGCCTCTGTCGCATGTTCAACTCAGATTGGGTAAAGATGTATTTGAGACTCTTATGATCTGTGAAGATATTACACACATTACCCAACAGGTAGTGTCTCCAAATCTTTAGAGCATGCACCACTGCCGCAAGCTCTAAATCATGTGTAGGATAGTTAACTTCATGCTTCCTCAATTGCCGTGAGGCGTAAGCAATGACTTTTCCATTTTGCATTAGCACACATCCTAACCCATTCTTGGATGCGTCACAGAAAACATCAAACGGCTTGTCTATATCTGGTTGGGCCAGAACAGGAGCAGTGGTCAACAACTTCCGCAAGGTACAGAAGGCTGCTTTGCACTCCTCTGTCCATACAAACTTATGATCCTTCTGTAACAGGCTTGTCATTGGTTTGGCAATCTTCGAGAAATCTGGTATGAAGCGACGGTAGTAACCGGCTAAACCAAGGAAACTGCGAACTTTGTTAACTGAAATTGGTGACTTCCAGTTCATAACCTCTTGTACCTTACTGGGGTCGACAGAAATGCCATTTTCAGACAACACGTGGCCGAGAAAAGGAACTGTCCTAAGCCAGAACTCACACTTGCTGAACTTAGCATACAGTCGATGTTCTCTGAGTCTAGTCAAGACTATCCTGAGGTGTTCCGCATGTTCTTCTTCATTTTCTGAGTATATTAGTATGTCATCAATGAACACTATCACAAACTTGTCCAACTCGGGCATGAAAACCGAATTCATCAGGTACATAAAGTATGCAGGAGCATTTGTCAATCCGAAGGACATGACAAGATACTCGTACAAACCATATCTGGTAGAGAACGCAGTCTTAGGCACATCTTGCGGCCTAATTTTTATCTGGTGGTACCCTGATCTCAGATCTATTTTAGAGAACACTTTGGCTTTGGACAATTGGTAAAACAAGATATCAATCCGAGGAAGAGGATACTTGTTTTTAATCGTCACTGCATTCAGTGGCCGATAATCCACGCACATGCGTAAGGAGTTATCCTTCTTCTTTTTCACAAACAGAGCGGGGCATCCCCATTCAGACGAGCTGGGACGAATCAACCCTTTCCTTAGCAAATCCTGAAGTTGCTTTTTCAATTTTGCTAACTCATTGGGAGGCATCCGATAAGGCCTTCTTGAAATCGGTGCTGTTCCTGGAATTAACTCAATGGCAAACTCAACCTCTCGGTCTGGTGGAAGTCCAGGTAACTCCTCTGGAAACACATCTGGAAACTCACAGACCACTGGAATCTGGACTAGCAGAGTAGTTTGTATCGCACAAGATGTGCTAGCTAGGTCTACCCTCCAAGGTAGGACCACCCGAAAGGTGCCTTCCCCACTGGGTTCCTTAAGAGAGATACTCCTTCCTCCAACATCAATTACAACTCCCATTTGATTCATCCAGTTCATACCCATGATCACATCCAAAACTAACCCTGGCATGACTATCAGGTTAAGCTTATATTGCCGGTTCGATATGTTTAGGGTTACTCCCTGAACAATCTGATTAGTCAACAGATCAGCCCCAGCTGAACTGATTTTATATGCACATTCCAATTCAACTATCTTTTGCTCATGTCTCTTAACGAATGCTTGACTTACAAAGGAATGAGATGATCCGGAATAAAACAAAACTACTGCAGGATGATTGTTGATAGAAAACATACCAGCTGTCACCGGTTCTCCCTCAGGGATGTCATCCACAGTGGTGTGGTGCACACGAGCTTGATACTGCGTTTGCTGTTTCTTAGGGTAGGGACAATACTTTGCAAAGTGTCCAGGTTGGTTGCAGTTGAAGCACGGTCCCTTCACCTGGGCCACAGTTCCAGATGAACTGCCTTGTCCTGTCTTTGCTTGAGGCAATGCCATCTTGAACGGCTTCTGGTTCCTCTGGGGTGGCTGAGCATTCTGATTCTTCCTTTGCGGTGGCCTAAACCTTGCACCTGGGGCAGGCGATCGATAAGCTGGGCGGTTGGCTACTGGGGTCCTGGACTGAGACGAACCCGACTCGAAAGCCCTCTTACGGATCTTGGAAGCAGCATACACATGGTTGTTCTTCTCTTGCTTCAAACAGTCGCTAACGAAGTCATTGAAACTAGTCCTCATGTTTGTACCCACATGTTTCATCATCTTGGGACTCAGGCCTCTCTTGAAACTAGCGATCTTCTTGGCATCAGTATCCACCATGTCCGGAGCATAACGGCTCAGGTTATTGAAGGCATGCAGATACTGAGTCACAGTCTTCGTGCCTTAATTTAACGCCAGGAATTCCCCAAGCTTCATCTCGGTCAAACCAGGTGGAATGTATGTTCCACGGAAGGCTTCAGTGAACTCCCTCCAAGAGATATGGGCGTGGGGAGGAAAAGTGGTGCGGTGATGCTTCCACCACATACCTGCCGGACCTTGAAGCTGATGAGCTGCGTACTCAGTCTTCAACACTTCAGTCATTCTTAAGACACGAAACTTATCTTCCATCGTATTAATCCACTCTTCTGCATCTAAAGGTTCTGCGGCTTCCTTGAAGATCGGTGGACGAGTATCCATGAAGTCCTTGAAACTGCTGTACGGATTTGCTTCGTGACCTCCCGGGTTTATCCCCCGACGGGTATTATCTACGATACTGCGCAGCGCCGCTTCCATATTCTGTTGCATGCTCTCCATGTTTCGTTGGCTTCCCAAGAATTGGGCGAAAAACTGTTCCGCAGTGTAAGGTGGAGGAGGCGGTGGTGGATCCCGATCATCATTAGCAGCTGCACTGCCACCAGCCTCAGCGGTACCATACACGGTACGACGAGTGTTCGGCATCTGCATGTTTCAGCAACAATAATTATTAGGTGATGTTGTAGGAATTGCGACCGAATGAAAAATCATGCCGAACTGAATTCACTGGAGAGAATAAATTCATACAATAAAACAGGGGCACAATAAGTCATTCCAATTAACACAACATCACTAATTATATTACTTAAAGCACACACATCGCGTCCATTACAACCAAGTTGCCAGCATACATACACTGGACTTTTGACGTTCGGATACCGCCACAAACACATCCAAGCTTTCCAACCTTACATCAAGCTTTAGTCTTTCTACTCATTATTACATGTCCAAAGTGCCAACAAGCAAAAGATCATGCAAACGGAACCTAGTAGCTAGTGCAACCACTACTAGCCTACTCATCGTGATCGCTATCTAGGTCCGAGACGTTGGCGTTGTCGCCAACTGCAGCGTCGTCGTGCTCCTCAGCTGGCGCCACGGGCTCTTCAGGATCTTCGTCTGCATCCAAATCCATCTCTGCTGCGCCAGGAAGGTCATAAGGGTTAAGCTGATTGTTCAGCCGATGGACCTCTTCATGCAAGTTATCGTTGTACTCTTCGGCATCAGCCAGCCGCTGCTCGAGCTCAAACTGTCTAGCTCTCAACACATTCTCTGCGGACCAGGCTTCATTCCTCTGATGGGGCACATGAGCCAACATGCTCTTAGCATTCCTGTGGGCGGTGGTCAGTTGCCCAAGCTGCTCTCTTAGGGCACGTACATCTCCCTCAAAAATCACAGTCCTCTGAGTGGCCTGATCTCTCTGACGAGTCAACTGAGCCATCTCAGCAGTGAGCCTCTCAATCTCGGCGTCGTGATCTCTCTGAAGCTGATGGCGGTCATCGCGAGCCTGACCAAGAGCACTAGAAACACGTCTCAGACTACCTTCCACTCCATCGAAGGCCCTCATCACTGCGAACATGGCACTCATAGCGGGGTTGTCACTGTTCTGTGCCTCTGCTGCGCTAATCTCCAGAGATCTGCCCCTTGCTTGCTGCCACGAGTCAGTGGAGGGGTTGCCCCTCGGAAAGACTCCCACTATAGTTGCTGCCAACTCCTGAGGAAAGCGATCCATGATATCTCTCAGGATTCCAAAGGCTGCCCTCTCAGCGGCTTCTTCAGGGGTCCTGCCAGTTGACTCAAAACGCCAACCGGTCCACTCAGAACCATCACCTCGGGGACGAACTACTGCTTCCACAGTCACCAAAAGTCCTTCACCCAACCGCTCATTTGACCAAAAGTAGCGGGGCTCCATCCCATCATGATAGCCTACATAGCTGAGCACTCTCCACAAGAGTGTAGGCATCCCAAACTCTCCAAGAAAAGTGTGACGCTGGCGAGTGCGCGGAGCAAGCTGATGACGGGGAGCTCTGCCGGTGGACTTGCGAGCGGTCTGCTTGGTACGTGCCATCTGTAGCAAAAATTTTATTACCGTGGTGAGAACAGATTTTTAAGTTGGCATTTTTATCGAAATGAGATAATCAACTTATAAGGGGAGGAACAGTGCCATGAATGAAATGCACACATGATGCATGCACGTTCAGTACGTCCTCACAAACTTAGAAAACTAATGACTACTAACGGAATAAACGGTGGCATACAACGATCTCTTGTAACGTAACTAACACGTACTACTCGAAAGCGTTGTTATGTACCTGCAGAAAAGAAATCACTTCAGCCCAAACCTCACAGTATGAAAACATGCAGAAAGCAGTAAAGTAAGTTACTCGCTCTACACGCATCCCCAGATACGAGTATAACGGTAACAACTACCCAAATCGTCGTCCTATTGACGGCATCGTCACTGCATGACGGAATTCCCCACAATTTGGATACCCTCATACGAACATGCGCAGGGCACGTAAGTATTTCGGTATCACATAAGCACTCCCCTAGATCGGCAGTGTATCCGACCATGCACTCACAACTCTCACTTACCAAGGCGTAGAGGTAAAGGATCCATACATTACCACTCAAGTGAATGGCACTCATACCATAGCACGCCGTATGAGCGACGAAATTTAAAATATGATGCAAACCCCCAAGTTAGTACTTAATTAAGCCACCTAGAGTCCTTATCGGGCATAAAGGATATGACCACTGGCACACTTTTAAGTTCAAAAGCTTATTTGAAAACACAGTTTTATTTTTAAATACTCATGTGAACAGTAGCATGCTAAACCATGCTCCGATGCCAGCTGTAACGGATCAACGTAATTATACGAAATTAAGTAAGAAAATCTTCCACCGAGGCGGTTAATTTAACAAACTTAAGCCCGTATAACCCGAGATTCCGTGAAATCACGAAGGATTTCAAAACCACTAACATACAACCAAGATCGTACTGATTTAGCAGCCACAGTTCACACGATACATAAATCTGATCAAACAGGTAGGATACATCGGAGTTCGGAAATAAAAGTTATTACAACATAGTTTAACATAAAGTAGCGGAAACAAATAATTTTACGCACACACACTTAGTTTAGTTACAGTGCCAGTCGATAGTCATGGTCCACAAAAGCAGTAGATAAGACAAACAGAAAGACCCTTGCCCAAGGTCCTAGTTGTCACCCATCGCCGGATACAGACAGTTGGAGCAGTACCCGTAGTACATCTGACCATCTGCAACAACAATGGGAACAACGCCCTGAGTACGAGAATGTACTCAGCTAGGCTTACCCGCCATAAACCAGAAATAACATGACACCAAGGAGCATGCAAGGCTTTACATAGTGGATTGGCTTGACTCCTTTGCGAAAAGCACAAGTTATTATGAATGACTAAGGATAAGTATCTTTAGCATCATTTTTAGGATAACCTATTCATGCTAAATAAGCACCTATGACTAAAACAAACACTTGATTAACCATTAACATTAAAGATTACCATCTCAGGTTTAGCCTTTCCAACATTATCCCCATAACCATCCGTATTCCATCATTAAAACTACGATGCCAAAGCTCGAGTCAAGTGCTCACTAACCGGGAGCGACGGCGATTCGAATCGAATTCCTATCCAGCTGGAGATTTATTCCTCACATAAACCATGCTTCCCCCGTCAGGGTCGCGTAGATCACCAATGACACTTTCCGAGAAGCCGCGGGATAACAATCATGGATCGCACTACCCAGGGACCGCCCGACTGCCAGGACGCACCTTGGGCTCACTCTTCGCGTCCCCGTTACCCCCCTTCCACACCAGTCTGCCAACCCGAGTTTATCCCGGCTCAAAAAGTGTCACTAGCTTCGCGGTCGAAAGGTACTTTATTCGGCCAGCTAAATGTGAGGCATGCGTTCAACATGACAAGAGGGACGAGCAACGATCGGTCCTTAACTGACACAGACGGAATCACTATAGTCCAGAACCCTATAAGACTCCGCCCGGTCTCCGTTTATCCATCAACACTTGGTTACTTTTCATGATCACAATTACAGCTAACCATAACCCGGTATCCACCTATAACTCGCAGGTGACAGGGAATCACCCGACTTCTACCGGTCTAAGCATGGCTAAGCAATTTACTTGATCCTGACCTAACAGGGTAAAAGATAATCCGGTGGCCAAGGTAATAATACAACAACGGTTTCACTCAACTCCTATAACTTAGTGCAACAATATATAACTATAACTCATGTAATAAGGAATAACTTTTTATAAATTTAGGAGACTTAAAATGCTCCGGGGCTTGCCTTTTTCGAACGAGCTAGGATGGTGGTCAACGCACTCTGGCAGTTCCTCGCCTGACTCTTCCTCCTCGGGCACCTCCTGTGCCTGGGGTTCCTGCTGATCCGTCTAAGCCTGCTCCTCCGGTACTGCTACCTGCGACTCCTCCTACGATCCTGTATGATGCAAGTGCATAAGGAAACATGCGAAGAATGCATCGAATTGTGGTGGAGTGCTTTGATGACATGAGATGCAGATGAGCACATGGAATGAGCAGTTTGAATATAATTATTTCTTCTACAAGGTAGTCAACGTCATCCAAGAACATGTAACCTAAAACATACACCTTATCCTTCTATTAGTTAGCCTACCATCTACACATACAAGTGAACCTAAGCTACCAAAGCTTACCAACCTAACTCATCCATAACATCAGCAAGGCATCATGATGCTTCAAAGATACACCAAACATATTTTATTTCTCTCAATTTCTCATAAAGAATAATCTTTTATTCCCTATTTAGCTAGGGTTACACAACAACACCTATCTCTGGTGTAGATAAAAACCTACAAAAATTACAGTAGACTAGTCTTACCCTAACTAACCTACCACTAAATTTTCATGAGAATTGCACAAGTAAAACTGCCTGTACAAAATAAACAAGTTATAGCCTAATTGTGAGCATGAAATTATTTTATACTAGAAAAAGTGTCAAACAACAGATTTCACAATTTTCTTAGGTTACTAACAGTAAACCAACATACTACAAAAATTAGCAGATGTATGTTGTATACAAATTTTGCTCTCTACTAAAAATAACAGATATTACCAATTAAAAGCATTTGAACTACACTTCAAAATTTTTCCACAGAACATGCTTCACTGGCATTTTTCCTAGAAAGTACATCACTAATAAAGACTAATGTAACAAGAATCATATTTTTCCCTTTATTAATTTTATTTACTACACTTTTTCTAAGATAACAACATATATAACAATTAGATAAAATTGCACAGTAGAGTGTCACAAAAATCACATGAGATATTTTTAAACTGTAGATCTATTCAAAAGGAACATTTCACAATTTGTTTCATGATTTTTGGAGCTATAAATCTTGAGATACAATTTTTGGAAGCCTTTTTCAGATTTTCTGGAAATCAATTTCTTTAAAACCGAAAATCAAAACCGGCCTTAAACGCTACGTGCACCCCAGATCTGCACACCGCGAACACACATGAGACAGACAGGCGGGACCACGCGGTCAAACGGGCCCACCCGTCAGCCGAACCGGCCAGGGGCGGCGCTGACCGACGAGCTCTCGCCGACGGCGAGGTCTCCAGTCAGGCCGTGACTGCCATCGTGATCTCCGTCTTCGCGCGAACCTAGCGAGCCAGCTAGCGCGGTCAAAGGAGCTCAGGAGCGTGCTCACCGGCGGCCATGGCGGCACGGTGGCTCGGCTCACCGCCGGCCGGCCAACTCCGACCGGGATGGGGTGTGTGGGGTGGTCTGCGAGCTTCACCACGTGAGTGCGGTGCTCGTGCACGTGAGAAGAGAGCGAGAAGGGGGACGGAGGGGTGAAGTTCACGGGGCAGTGCGCTGCCGGTGAACTCGACCAACTCCGGCGAGCCATTCCCGCCGACGGGGGCCTTACCACGGCGCGATAGGGCGAGCACAGGATTCGTGGAGTCGTGGCGGAGCCCTATGCAAGATGTAGCAGTTGGCGGTGAGCTCTAGCGGCGGGAAACTCCAACTCCGACAAGGCGCGCGACGGCGGAGGCGGAGGCGGAGCTTGCTGCTGCTGTGCGGGCGGGCGAGGGAGAATGGAGGGAGCAACCGAGGAGGACGAGCGCGCGGAGGGGGTAAGCGGGCGCGGACGCTGCGGGGGCCACAGGGCGCGTGTCGCGCGGCTCCGACGGCGTGCGGCCACGCGGCGGCCGAACGCTGCCGCGGCGCCACGACGCCACGCGCGGGCGCGCGCGCGGGAGCGGGAGGGAGAAGACGCAGGCGCGGGCCGGGCCGCCTGCGACGCTGGGCCGAAAGGGAAGCCGAAGCCCACTAAGGCGAAAATCTAATTTTTCTTTTTCAAAATATTTTCCAGATTTAATTCTCTGTTTGAAATTCAAATTTGGAGATGAAAAAGAGGTTTTCAGAAATTTGGCCCAAAATAAAAGTTGTTCAAAATTTTATTCTCTACAACTTTCATATAGAGCACTTTTCAAAATTCTCAACAGATTTTGAATTTGAGATTTAAAGCTAATTTAAAAATCAAAAACTCATTTATTTAGAATATTTTTAAAACAGAATTTGAGGAAGACTTGAATTCAAAATTTGCTCCAATAATCAAGTTGATTTATTCTAGATTATTTAAAATTGCTACTTCTCAAAAGTTCACCAACTTTTTAACACTTATATCAAACTTAGGGTTCCCATTTATTTGTTTTTCAAATTAAATTTGAAAGAGCTACAATTCAAATAACGCTAATCATGCAATGATGTTGAATGCTTATGCTTTGAATGATAATGCATGCTTAACACCCAGGGGTGTTACAGTTGAGTTAGGAGAGTTTCACCGAGGGGCGAAGTATTGAGCCAACCAATATGATCAACAATGAATACCAAGACAACTGAACACCGAGATCAATCAATCACAGTATGAAAGTGATGACATGAAGATTTATCCCGAGGTTCATGTGCTTACTGGCACGCTAGTCCCCGTTGTGTCCCTCTTCATCATGTGGTTCGGTGGCTAATCGGTCACACACCGAGCCTCTCAAAAGGCGCCACAAGAACCTACCAAATGGTAAAAGGTTGCAAATGACACGAGCAATTCACTAACGTTGCCTTTGGCGCTTCACCGAGGTAGGCACAAACCCCTCACAATCACCGGAGATGGCCAAGAACAATCACCAACTCTTGCCAACGTCTCCAAGCTGCTCCAAGCCATCTAGGTGGCGGCAACCACCAAGAGAAACAAGAATCCCGCAGCAAGTCAACCACCAAGTGCCAACTAGATGCAATCTCACAATGCAAATGCACTTGGATCACTCAATCTCATTTCGAATATGCAAAGAAGCAAGAGAGATGAGTAGGAGGGGAGTTGCTTAGCTCAAAGTGCTCACAAGTATATCAAAAGTTCATGAGAGGGAGCCTTGAGCCGGCCAATGAGTATTCATAGATGTACCCCTTCGAATATAGCCATTAGAAACTTGAAACAGCCGAAGTCGCGCTGACCGGACACGTTGGTCAAACTGACCGGACGCGCCGATCGCACAACGGCTATGCTCGTGAACCATCGACCGAACACGCTCCACGCAACGACCGGATGCGCGAAGCTTGACCGGACGCGCTGGTCCCGTAACAGACTGGACGCGCTGGTCAAGCATGAGCAGCGCACAACGAAACAGCGATCGAACGCGCTGTGGAACTGACCGGATGACACAGTGCCAGCATCCGATTGAAGTCCAGTAAGCTCCCTAAACGATCAAACGCGTCCGGTTGACAGTGATCGGACTCGCCACCGCGTCCGATCAAAAACAGAAACACGCGCAGACGCTGAACACTGACCGGATGTGTCCGGTCAAACAGAGACCGCGTCCGATCCAGCGTCCAATAACCTCTGTGACCTCCGTTCGTCTCCGTTTAATTTCTGACTTCCGGCGTAGTGGAAAATAGTCGTTACAACTCCTCGAAAACGCCTGAATCCCACCTCGCAAGCTCGGCAGGAGGGAAAGAGGACCCCAAACCCTCTCTACCGCTCAAACTCCACCGCCTTCGTAAACGTGCTAACACTACCAAGTGATCTCGTCATGTGTGAGTGTGTTAGCATTTTCACAATCATTTATCGAGGCGTTATTAGTTCTATCCAAATGTATATGATTATGAAATGCACACCTAGAGGCACTTAGGAGTTCAATAGCCGCGTCATTCCCCTCTTTATAGTACGACTATCTATCGTATAATGTAACCACACTCACTAGGTGTCTTGGTTACTAAAACACAACCCTTAAGCATATACCTTTGCCTTGATCACATAGGGTTGCATCTAAATCCAAGTGTGGCCATCATGATCACCATGTCCATCTTGCCACCAACCTTAGAATGTACTAATCCTTATATGCTACATACAACTTAGGCATAGGATTAGTACTTAGGCATTGCACTAATTACCAACACCAAACATAGGACTTTCACCGAGCAAAGTGGCCATCCTTGCCACACTTGAAACAGCCAGTAGACTTGACCACCTGCCCCTGACGAGGTGGAAACTGCTATTCCTATGGCCGCTGCACCTGCTGGGTAGGTGCACGGTACTGAGTTGACTGCGTCTGACGAGTCTGCTGAGGCTACCGGGACGGCTGTCCACCAGGGGACGGGTAGGACATCCTCTTGACAACCTGCATCTTCTGCGCCTGCTGGTGACCAAAAGACCCAGAAATCCCCCGCTTGCACTTCCACTCAGCCTGAGTGTCACGCTGCAGACCCTCCATAGCAATGGTTGCATTCATCAGGGTGCCAAAAGTCTGGTAGTTCCCGGTGTAGAGCTCCTTCTGCAAAATACAAGAGAGGCCACGGTAGAAGCGGTCCCTCTTCTTCTCATCTGTTTCAACGTGAGTGCTAGCATACTGTGCCAAATGGTTTAACTTGTTGGCATATTCCATCACGGACAAGCTTCCCTGCTTCAGATCCAAGAACTCCGAGAGCTTCCTGTTCAGAACACCCATAGGAATGAAATACTCTTAGAAGGCAGTGGTGAACTGCTGCCACATCACCCGGTGGTCCACCTACTACATGGCGTTGAAGGTATCCCACCAAGCACTGGCAGACCCCAATAGCTACTGTGCGGCGAAGCGCACCTTCTGCTCATCGGTCACCGTGAACAACAGGAACTTCTGCTCTAACACACGAAGCCAGTGCTCCGTGTCCAGAGGCTCTGCAGTCGGCGTGAACGTGGGCGGGTTGGTCTTCAAGAAGTCCTGGTAAGAATAGGGCCGCTCAAGACAACGGGCACCACCCCCATTCCCGCCGTTGCCACCGAGGCCCCCACGAGCCAGGCCACCGACAGCCTGTGCCATCAGCTCTAGGGCACGGGCTGTCTCACGACGGGTAGCCAACATCTCTGCCATCATCTCCGCCGGAGTCATCAGAGGTGGTGGTGGCGGTGGAGGAGGAAGAGGGGCCAAGTGGGGGCGTCGTGACTCTCCCTGTTGGCATTCTCGTGACCATTCTCACCATGGCCCTTCGGGTCATGGCCCGCTCCAGCGCTGGTACTCCCGTGACCAGACCCAACTGCCCCGCGACCGAACCTCAGGTTCATCTATAACAGATAAGAACCAACCATTAGGGGCTCCTTCCAGATGAGAATGCAAAATAGAAAAGAAAATGACCTTCAAAAGAGTTGAAGCAATTCATTTTAATTCTTATTTTACCCTGTTACTATCTACGATTATCATGAAGGGGGTTTTAGATTAACCAAGTTTTTATCTTTGTGATGCATGCATCGCCCTATATGTTTGCTCAAGCCGGAAATATAGCGGCACTTCGCTAGAACTCTTGGCACATCGCACACTCCCTTTTGGAACTAGCATTTCCTTATGCAACGTAAGTTAGTGTACCTGCAGAAAATGGTTAGGTAAACCAGTACCACTATCCTAGTAAACCATATTGCTAGGGCTGAATACTTAATTACGTCGACTTTACCGCATCCTAATTTTTATAAATCTTTTGTTGGTCAAAGTTTTAAGCCTTTTGAAAGAGGTGATTAAGCTGGTAAACCCATTATTGGCTCTGGTACCAACTGTGGCAGAATCGCCCAGATTAGCACGCTTTCAGGGCGCTTGTCTTCCACTAGACACTACGTGCCCTGAAAGTGAGCTAAACCAAGGTGATTCCGTCGAGCACACCCGATGGGAGAACTCAAACAATCCACATTTTACACCCGGGGTCCAATAATGAGTACAAACTTACAATACTTAGTCCATTTCATACAACACAGAGTCTCAGAAATAGTTATTACAATACCAGAGGTTCAGAGTGTGATAAATAAACAGCGGAAAATAAACTAATGACTAGCGGAACGAAATGAGAATCCATCTGAGCCCACCAGAAGAATCCTCCACACAAGGCCTACCTGCTCAAGGAGCACCTGCAACAAGGGTAAAATAAATCCTGAGCACACAATGTACTCGCAAGACTTACCCGACTAGGAAATATATTTCCTGACTCTCAAGGATTATGATAGGCTTTATGGCTTGTGGGTTTCTTGTTTGCGAAAAGTAGCACTAAGAGTGTGTCCTTAATTCCGTAACTTTTAGAAGCTGTATTTTACTTATTAACCAATATTCTATGTAAGCACCTAGGCTATAATCAAGCAAGAGTTGAGCAAATTAGGACAATTTCTCCATCCTTCAATTTTCAATTCTCACTACGATGCCAGAGCGTAGTCAAGTCGTACCGTCACGCAGAAACGGCGATTCACGAATCAATGTGCCCAGCTGGGTACCCCGAAAACACATGCCTCACTTGTACCCCAGGCACAAGCAAGACCAACCCATTCCCCTCGTGTCATGGGTTTCCAGGTCCCCGTCCAAACTTGGACCCCTAGCTCCCGTACTTGAGGCCCAGCCTCAATACGGTGCTAAGGCCTCCACCTATCCCCGCCTCCAATCAGTCAGTCCAGAAAGAGCCAGAGCCCATGACAAGAGAGTAACAAGCCTTCCCGCTCCCATAAGCAAGTATGTGCTCGGAATAATAAATCTGTGACTTGACTAGGGTCCATGCAATGAACAGTCCTTAATTGACACGGACAGGGAAATAGTGAAACCCAGTTATGCCCCGTGGCCGCGGGACATAACTTGCTGTACCCACCAATACCCATACCACATCCCTGCCCAGTCGCCATTTCCTTTGCATCATTTTACCTAGAATGTAATAATAATAATATGAGTAACCCCCATTGTGAGTAACGATAGGTTACACACGCTACCGATGGACCTAAGCAAGGCAACTACGCGATCCTGTACTAGTAAGACTCATGGGTAGATATATATATGCATGTGGGTATCATAAAATTCCTGCAATGTAAATGCACAACATTTAAATATATATAAAGACTTGCAAAATAAGGGTTATGCACCGGGGCTTGCCTTGGGTAGGCGCAAAGTCAGAGGTGTCAGTCGTGGGCGGCTCCTGGAACTCCTCAGGTACAAAGATTTTCTCCTCGTACTCCTCAATGACTTCCTTGTAGTCCTGCTCCTCCGTGGCCACGTACTCAACCTCCTCGTGATCTACATTCATGCAAGGATAATGCCACACTTAAAAGGTGACAACGGTAACTCTAATAACAACAACTACCAACTACTAGCTATTTAGCTAACTCTAATGGCTAACGTGCTAAGCCATCCACTACTCCTATTAATCACAAGCTAAGCGGTCTAAACATTTCTACCAAAAAGGTTGCATCACTATTCTAACAGACTGCCTTCAATCAATCAAGCCCCCAGAAAAACTCTTCTTTACAACGACCAGGTCCTTGGCAGTCCTCGCACGCGTCGGCACGACGGCATAGGTACAGGACCGATCTCCCAAGCAACTAGACAACCCCCTCAACGCATCCAAGAGGCTGACACTCACCCACAAGGCAACGCGCAGCAACGAGCAACGGTTGGACGAGGCGTGATGCAGTAGCACAGCTCCTCCACGGCAACGGGCACCCTACGGCAGCAGTAGCCGTGTTCCGGTGAGCTACAGGCTTACGGGTCACAGAAGAATCAACCAAGAGCACCAGTGACTCACCACAAAACTACTCGAGATGATTGATAGGTCGGAGACAGTCGGAGCAAGGGTGGCCACGTGCTCCCGAACGACTCGGCAGCGCACCGCGGTGGCACGGCCGCGCCAACAGCAGCTGGGCGACGAACGAGCTCCGGGATGATGCGCAGGGGGAAGTGGGTGACATGGCGAGGCTAGCGGTGCAGCCAATTAGGGGTTCGAGGCAACGGGGAGGGCAGTCACAAAGCACGGCTGAACTTGGCCTTAAAGGCACGGCGGGACGGAAATATCCGATTGGAGCACGTGGGGCCAAAATTGGAAACGAGCTGCGATCACTCGGTGAGGTCGCACGATGGGGAACTCTAGGGCATGGTTGATTGGGTACTGGTGGCCCCTCCAACTAGTCTGCTCGCCGCAGCCCCAACTAGCCAAGCAGACAGAGGAAGAGAGGTGGGGGAAGCAATCGGTCAGCGCCCAAATCCCCTCTACGGCTGAGCTGGGAGGGGGGTCACTAGGACGTGCGCAAGACGCTGGCGAACCAAGAGACATGCGTGGCCGCCCCAACCATCTAGGCGGTGCAGAGCCGACATAGACACGCTACACCGCTGACCTAGACAGCGCGCCACACCGGCACAACAGGAAGGGAGAGAGGGGGGGTGGCAACGGCAGCAGAGCCAACCGCACACGCGAGTGACCGAGGAACCCACTACAGCAGTGCGTCAATGAGAGGGAGCCACCGTGGCGCGGACAGAGCCGCCCGACGTGCTGTGCAGGACAAACATGAGTGGTGACCACGCCTAGGGAACTAGGCAACCCGACGCCACGCGAAAGCACGAATTTTAAAGCACCCACCCTGATAAAACCAGCTTAACCCCAACCCGACCACCATCACCAAACTCAAGAAGGTACTACAAGCTACCTGCCAGGGCTAAAACTTAACGCTCGCTACTAACAAAATCATGAAGAACAAGCTCATGAAAGTAACCTCATCGCACTTCTTTGCAAAGTAAAAAAATTAGCTAAGCTCCTAATTGAACCCTACTTCAACTTCTGTTTCCGAGCTGTTAGAAACTCTAGCAACATTACTACTTTGTTAAAATAAAAGTTGCATCAACACCTACACACTTTACACTTCACAACTTATTTAGGGTTCACATATATATATTTTATAGCATTTTTGCTCAATAAAAAGAATAGCTTCCAACCTTAGTTGATATAATCCGGCTGTTACGTCAATTTTCCCATTAACATTTTTATTAACCATTTAGGATTACCAACTGATTCTACGCACTTCAACATTAAGCAAACAAAAGAAAAGATGCTCATGCCATGCTTAGATGCATTGAAACACGTGGTAACACCGAGGGTGTTCACTTAGGAACCGATCAAGCAAGAATAGCTATGGGAGAAGTCCATGAAGGTATTTGTGGTACGCATCAATCGGCCCCGAAGATGAAGTGGTTATTGCGTAGAGCCATTTTTTATTGGCCTACTATGATGACTGATTGCTTTCGCTACTACAAGGATGTGAAGAGTGCCAAAGGTTTGGAAATATTCAGCTAATGCCTGTTGCTATGCTTCATCCTATAATCAAACCGTAGCCTTTTCGTGGTTAGGGGTTAGACTTTATTAGCCAAATACATCCCCCATCTTCCAAGGGACATCGCTTTGTGTTGGTTGCTACCGATTATTTCACTAAGTGGACCGAAGTTGTTCCTTTGAAGAATATGACACATAAGGAGGTTATTGAGTTCATCACTGAGCATATCATTCATAGATTCGGTATACCCCAAATATTAACTACAGATCAAGGGACATCATTTATGTCCAAGGAAGCGAGGGACTTTGCTGAATTATATAAGATCAAGTTGCTCAAATCATCTCCATATTATGCTTAAGCTAATGGCCAAGCTAGGTCTAGTAATAAGACTTTGATCAAGCCTATCAAGAAGAAAATTGAGGAGAATCCAAGAAGGTGGCATGAAGTATTGTCTGAAGCTCTATGGGCACATCACATTTTAAGGCATGGTGCTACAAAAGTTACTCCTTTTGAGCTAGTATATGGCCAAGAGGCCATGTTGCCCGTCGAAGTGAATTTGGATGCATACAAGCTTGCTAAACAAAATGATCTATCAGCTGTTGTGTATCATGATCTAGTGATGGATAATATTGATGAGGTGACTGATGTGAGATTAAAGGCTCTCAAGGAAATAGAGAAAGATAAAGCTCAAGTTGTCAGGGCATACAACAAAAAAGTCAAGAGCAAATCTTTCCAAGTAGGAGAATTAGTATGAAAAACCATACTACCTATTGGATCGAAGAGCAATCAATTTGGCAAATTGTCACCTAACTGGGAGAGTCCTTACAAAGTGATCAAAGTCATATACGGTAATTCCTATTTGCTAGAGACATTGCAAGGTGAATGTCTCAAAGTAGCATTCAACGGGAAATACATGAAAAAGTATTTTCCAATTGTTTGGCAAAAAGCCTAAGTGCTCTCCAAACAATGGCCGATATATGTATCGCCCTTAGAACAAAGATGACCGATGTATACATCGCCCTTAGTCACCATGCAGCCAATAAGATGGGTATCGTTGCTATTTGGTTTAATTATGTTTGTTTGATCAAGTGTTTTCAGGTTCATGCATCATAAACCTAAAAACAGGGGGGCATATGTTGACAACCAAAAATGTTCATTTTGTGAAGTTATCAAAATGTGTAACAAACTTCACCGTTGCGTTCCTCTCGTCGAGATGGTCAAAAAAACATATATGGAATGTTCAATTTGGGGTCCGGATGAGAGAGTTATGCCTCCAAGAAAATATATGAACTACCGGTACTACCGGTCCGAGATCACCGGTACTACCGGTCCGAGAAGGTTTGGCGCAGATATGAACTACAGGTACTATCGGTCCGAGACCAATACTACTAATGGATGGTGGTAGGTGGCGTAGTTTGGCGTGAAAATGAACTACCGGTACTACCGGTCCTTGACCAGTACTACCGGTAGGGCCGATACTACCTCTGGAGCCTAATCGGAAGTATCGGTAGGTGTTTATTCCGAATCTGACTTTCAGATCTCAAACCGATTTATTTCTAGATCGGTTTTTGAATGAGAGAAACTTAGAAAATAAGTCTTAGAGAGGTTTCTTACTGGGATAAGACCACCCCCTCTATATATATATGAGAGGATCATGGCCGATTGAGTTCACATCTATCCAATCGTCATACAAACAAATCAATCTACTCCTTTTACCCATTTTCTCTTCTCCTTCAACCTCCATGCTGTTCATCCATTGATCCACGACCAAGGATGACGTCCTAGGCTTGCCAGCCAACCTAGGGCAACCCGGTGATGTCCTTGCCCTGACGGGGTCCCTCTCGGATGAGAGCTTCGACGATTTCTTTGCTAGTTTGCCTGAAAACTAGCCGGTTCTTTGTCACGTAAGCGCGATTGGTTATCCTTTGATGGTTTACTTGTAAACCTCTCCGTGCTTCACCATAAAAGAGTGATATCTTGCTGCGTTCTCCGGTCCGTAGCGGCCCGGGCGTCCAATGCCCTTTCTGGTGTGTGATTTGGACCACATCCGACATCATCACAATCCCATAGAGCCTTCGCATGCAGGCACTTTGTAATAAAATGGTGGCTGCTTTTAGGCTCTGCACCGCATAGATCACAGGCCGTCGTAGCTTCCAAGGGACGCTTGAATTTGTTCAGCTTTGTTGGAAGTATATCCAGGCTCAATCTGCAGGCAAAAAGTCTTGACTTTGGGAGGCACCTGCGAGTTCCAAATATTTCCCCAAATTTTTCGATCACCCTTATGGGTACCATACGCCGAGCTTGCCTCTCTGATTTGTTCCTGCAGTGCTATGTCATATGCTCTTCACACCAAAAACATTCCAGACTTCTCCGGTTGCCATGCAAGGAAATCCTCTATTCTTCTTGTCGTGAGTGGGATTTTGGCGATAGCCTTGGCATCAACTAGATTGAAGGTGTTACAAATTCGGTGGAGGTCCCAATCCGTTCCTTCGGAATTAGACAGTGTTGGGCTGTCCATCCACACGGAGGATGCAATTGAGTCCAGCAAAAACAACCCACAAGCCCAGTATTTTGTGCACTGTTGATTTGATCCTTAAATTAACGGTTGAGATTGCTTCTTGGGATGGATAAAAGAAAAACTAGCCTCTATTCTTTGTAAGAGATGCTGCTGTGAGAAAGGAGAGGACAGAACACACATCACAACGTGAGAGAAGAGGAAGAAGGAGAAGCAAATCTGTCCAGATTTGTTGGCTCTGAACCAGTCATCTTCAAGCCGGTGATTGGAGGCTCAAACGTGGTTGGATTGGCACCAAACTTGGTGAGCTCGTTCCTCACTTAGAGCACTTTGATCTATCAAGTTGGTTTTAGGATTTGTTGAGTAGAGCAACAGATTTGAGAGGGATTTTGTCCGGTTCGAGTCACTGTAGTTTCAGAACAGAGCAATTTTGGTAGATGGTGTCTGATTGAGCTGAAATTTGGTCTGTCGTTAGGGTACTCATGGCTCTACATGCCTACACCAAAATAAGTGCACAGTGGAGCTGTAGTTTGTGAGATATGAATTGATTACCGAGGGGGACAAAATATGTGACTTCTCTGTTTGGCTGTTGTTATTCATGTTGTTAGAAGGTTATGGTAGTAGTTGATGCCAAGTTTGTAACTTGATGAATGTGTTTTCTACTAGTGTTATCCATTGTTGATCATAGTGGAAGCTTGGAGTGGACCAGTTGGTCCCGTGGTTTTTACTCCTCACCTTAAGAAGGTTTTTCACGTAAATCGTTGTGTTTATTATGCACGTGATTGTTAATTTTCGCTGCTAATCTGATGACAGATGTTCTGCTCATGATTCACCACAAGATGAGAGATTAATTGTGTATAGATTTTTTCCCTTTTATCCCAACAAACAAATCGGCTGCTCATCGAAGACGGTCCCTTCCTCGCAGCGTAGTTACTCTATATGTATCCGCCCTTGGGGTCCAAGGGTCTCTCCAAATGCGAATTTGACTGCCGTCACCAACTCGCCAAATAATACATTTCTTTAGCAAATTCAGGCCATGCTTTATGGCTTGCCAAGTCAGTTTTGGATGGGTTGGTGCAGAATGCCGTGTCGACTAAGTGCCCTCTCGCGTGGTACCTGGCCTTTAAAATCCTGGCACAAGGGCTGTTTGGGATGGTGATGAGTCTCCAGGCTTGCCGCTCAAGCAAGGCCTGGTTGAAGAGCCTCAAATTTTTGAAACCAAGGCCACCCCAAACCAGTGGTGGATGCAGGATGGGAATCAGGGGGGCTAAAACAATGGAGATGTTGATTTGCATGAAGATTTAATGGTGATTTGAGGTTTTGCTAGAGTATTTTTAAGTGGTAAATCAAGCCATTAGGGGGGCTGGAGCCCCCCCCAGCCCCCCTTAGATCCGCCACTGCCCCAAACATTTTTCAGAATTATCCTGTCTCATGCCAACCAAGCCATCTTCCTCTTACCTTTTTCCACACCCCACCAGAAATCCCGTATCATCCCTGTGAGTTTAGCACGCGTGGCAAGTGAAGCAAATGTCAAACCACAGCCTAATTGGAGGCAAAGGCTGGATAACCATCGACCAAGCGTGCACGACAGCATATTGGCGAGTGCCTAACTGGCTTGTTAGCCTTTTACTGACAGTGGCTTTGCTGTCTCTGAGTTGTCGGTAACTGTTCCCTTCATTCATTTTTACTTGCTCCTTTGGGCTTTGCTTTAGTTTTCTTGGAACCTAGAGTAATTAAAGATCACTTTTACTGACATCAAGCTGTTGTAAACTAAATATGTCCGCAGTTACTAGGAATTTTCTCCCAGTAGTGCTACTCAGAATGCTTCTTAATTTTGGTGCCTTTTTTTTTGCCGTGGTGATTTATTAGCAATGTACTCCACTCTTTCAGAGTTCTCGCTCGACCATTCAAGATAGCTGCTCTGCCTTTTTTTTTTCCGGTGTGGCTTTCCTGTTTCCTCCATAGCGCAATCTACATGGAGCATTTTCAGAGGCATCACCACCCCCGCACCCCATGGTTTCTGGCATACAACACTAGCAACCAATAGTCCCAACTCCAAAGTGACCACATGCGATGGCTGCTCATGTCGTCGGTAGCGTGCATGTATGGTAAGCCATTTGCACGAATAGCTCACATCAGAAGAAAGATGGGAGAAAATATGGCAGCTTACAGAGTCAATTTGCAGAAACTCAGATGTTTGCCAACCAAATCGTGCAAACTTGGAGGTCACTACCTTACACCAAGTGTGCAAATCACTTTTTCCGCGTTGAAAACTTGTGTTTCCAAGTTCAAAAAAAAAGTTCTATGTTCTTCTAGAGCTTACACCAGTTCGAGTGAACTGCAGCTGCCTTTGACGCCTGTAGATATCATGGTGGTGGATTTCTGATAGATTTACTGGTAGTCATGGAACTGAATAATGTTGCCAGAAAGTATCGCTAATTCAACAAATTAGTCATGTTTGCAGAACTGGTGACGCCCCTGTGTACTTTTCGGAAAGTTATCATACTCCTGTTTCAAGTTTCGGACAGAAAAATAAAACAAAGCCCAGTTTCCAATTCATAAGGATACCTGATTGAAACATGACCTGACCATTTTGCGACAACAATCAGAATCGCTTTGCCAATGCCCACAGTAAGTTACAGCTCAGATACAATACATAGGATCTGCGAATGCCACCACACAATGACAATATGTCACTCAAACAGCTCATCTGGCTGCCCGCTTGGTTCTCACAGGACTGACCCGGTTACCCCATACAAAACATTCTAACACATTTACAAGACGGAACAGCGCATGGTCTCTGGTAGCCAGGTTCTTACAAGGACAATGCAAAAACAATCCAGCAACAAACGCACTGTTGTCAGGGCATGAGGCCATCTTTTTGGTGATGTGAGGTATAAATTAAAATGAAAAATGGCATGGGAGTGAAAGCCTCATGAGTTAGGTTTTAAAGCGAAGTTCGCGGCGCTTGGCTGTCCCACTGTCTTCATGGAAGCCTTCAGGTCTTCCCTGGATTTCGTGACCCTGGATTTAGTAGCTGATCCAGTCTTTGAAGCGCTCTTTGGAGAACATTGTGCCTTGCTGCTAACATCTTTGGAGTTCCCAATGCTGTGACAATACAACCGGCAGCATACTGCACTGCCATTTCCTCCCTATGGTGTATGAGGGGTGTCACTGCAGCTCTTTCTCCATGTCAACTTTGGTGACTTGGCATGAGTTGGAGGCACCTGCAAAAGAAAAGGCAAAAAAAAAAAAAAATGAAGGCTCGCACTAGTACATGCTAAAAGCAGGCAGGCTTATACAGCTTTCCATTAATTTAATCAACAGGTTACAAGTATAAATTAATGTAAGAAACCTATTTTTAAACTGATTGTATATACAATTTATGCTCCTTTTGGTGATTCATGTCATTATTGGAGTAGGAACATTACAAGTTTGTTCAGTGAGAAAAATTTTACATTTCTTCTAACCAAGTCGATGATGAAAACGACAATCATTTGTTTTGCGAGAATCAAATGCAAAGAGACAATTATGTGTCCAGAAAATTAAAATTTTCAATTATGGCCAGACACAAGGACAATAATGTCATATGCATTTGGAAACCCAGGAATCATGTTGTTTCAAGCATATTTTCCTTGCACAAAATATCAAGATACTATATGTTAATGTGAGGTATATAAAAGAATCAGGAACACAAAGGAACAAAATTGGATAAGGATCCCCCTAACCTTGACTTTAGTGTCATGGCACCCAAAGAAAAGCAACATATACAAAGTAAAAACACAAAACTGGAGCTATTGATGCAGCACCAGAGCAATGAATATGAAATTATGAAGAACATCTAAGGAATTGATGCAGCAGAATAACTTATGAAACTAATTTAAGACCAATTGAACAATGAAAAAAAGTGAATTGATTAAAATAACATAGCAGACAACACCAAATACATTACCTTCTTAAGTTCAACCTTTGGTGGGGGTCCCTCTTGGTAGAAGCTTGGCATGGGTTTTGCTCGGACAACCAAGTTCTTCCTCAGTTGTCCTAGAGCTTCTTCTTCCTCTTCCTAGAAAAAAAAGAAAAGGACAAGAAAGAGAAATAATGGCAATTTTAGTTAACCCAAAAAGATTAATAAAAAAGAGGATCGTAAAGCAGGCTTGGAAAGGAGGTGTTTCGTCGTCTTGGTGGGCAGATAACAAAGCATTTTCATAAGTTAGGCTATTGATAAAAACATGAAAGCGTAATGATGTTTACAAGAGGCATCAAATATGCATGTACAAATGACACGGCAGAAGCATAGTTAGCGCAATCAAGTGAGGTCTATGTGCAGTAACAATATACTAAGAGTAAGCAGGCTTCGGATACAAGCATCCTCAACAATTCTAATGCCAGTACCTAAAGTTATCAGGCATATAGCTTTTACCAATATAAATATCAGATTTTGTGGGACAAAATATTCATTATAAAGAAAAATCAATTCATGTACACAAGAAACAACTACAGTTTCACAAGCTTAAAGTTTAGTACATGTATTTATACAAGAAAAGGCTTAACCAATTTAACTATATTGATTGGACAAAGAAGCAACGTGCAAAACCTCATATAGTTGCTATTATAGCACACAAGAATGCAAATGGACAAGAAGATGGATAAACCTTCAGAAAAGTTCATTTCTAGGCTTCAAGCATATCCTAACTTGTCTTGTTTCTTGCATTTTGCCGCACTAACCAAGCAAGATGAAAATAATAAAAATTGCTGTATGCTTTTTTGAATCTACTTCTTTGCTTGTCTCGCCAATAAAGATACTGCATCATATCTATACTAGCTAGATAACCAACACTTTGCTTCCCATTTCTTTTGCCTTTGGTAGAATTAGATCGATCTCCCAATGCTTATATATGTGGTGCCCCATAGTGATGAATGGAGCAAAAGCTAGGCAGAATTAGGAAGCATCAGCCCGGAATGACCCCAAGACTTATTTGCTGGAAATTACTCTATGAATATAGCAGCGGTGACGCCATGGATCAAGGAAGAAGGTTTTGTCTTATCCCAGCAGCAATGATAGTATTTCAGTAAAGTCAGAGACAAGACACAACTCATATAAAAAAACTAAGCTCAATGAAGTTCAAAATATTTATACCACAAAATGTGGAGGAAAAAGGGTAGGTTAAACAAAGTTACTCCAAAATTCTAATTCCAGTGCTTATAAGAATGCATATAGTTTCCAATGTATTAGGAATAATAATTTTGCAAAAATGGGTGCTCTTCACGATGCCACAAAACAAAACAGACACCAATATTCAGGCAATACTATAAAATAAACAGTAGCAGACTTGCCCTCTTTCTAGCCTCTGCTTGGAGTTTCTCCTCTTCCAGCCTTGCACTTTTCTTCTAATTTTATGTAAAACTGAAGAATCAACAAAGTTTTGATTACTCAACTGACTCCTTAAAGCCAAACGGCAATCATGATATTGCACCACAAAATTAGATGTACCTCTCCTGTCTTCTCAGCACGATTAGCACAGACGAATGTAGGTGCAACAGCAACAGTTGTCTTAGTTTTTCCAGCTCTTCTGAAGTTACAGTTCTATACACAGCTCAGGAATTGGGGAATACAAATGAAGCAATCTTTTTTACTAACAATCAGTTATAAAGGCATAGAAAAGCGTTCGTCCAAAGTTCATATGCATAAAAATATTAACGAAAAAAGAGACACTAAACAGACAGAACAATAAGATCCACAGGAGAATTCAACGTGATCCATATTTGAAAAGAAAAAAGGATACAAAGAAGTGACAGAATATGAGTCCTCATCTTGACTGTGAGAAGTATTGTTTTGGTCGGCACGACGTACAGGCGTAGGGATCGGGCGGATCGAGCGGATCAGGCGAGTGGCTAGGAGCGGCCAGGGCTTGTGCATGCAACGACCAAGCCCAGCTCGCATGCAGCCATTAGTTCCTTTCCTAAAATAAGTGATTGAGAGAGTTTTGCATGTGAGAGAATTAAGGAGAGATAGTTTGTTTCTTTGTAATCGCTGGCCTATATGGCCTAACCCGTGGTGAAGGAATAATCAGCCTGGGATTGTGACTTTCTGTCTCCCTTGGGCGCCCAGCCCCTACTGTTTACCGTCTTAGTGTTGTCATCGTTCCCAGCGACGGCCACGGCGCCACCAGCACGCCACCAGCGCTCACGCCCCTCCTCCACTTCCTATCCTTACTCCCTACGTCCTCTCCCCAGCAGATCAAGGCCTAACAACCTGGTATCAGGGACCATGGCCACCTCTGGGACATCCACCGCCTTCACGCCATCCACCACCACCACACCAGCCACCTCCGCCGCCCTCGTTCCCACTACCACCCTGCCCCTGTCCTCGCAACCGCAGGGTGCACCGGCCACCCTCGCAGACACACTCGCAGCCATGACCCAGGCCATCCATGGGCTACAGGTGCAGATGGCGGCGCTCACCACCGGCCAGAACGACATTGCCGCGCGCCTGACGGCCGTAGAGACCCGGTCGTCCATCGCTCCGGCGCTGCCATCAGCCACCGTACCGCTGTTCACCCTGGGCCTTCCGGGCTACGGTGGCATTCCCTTGCCGCCGGGATCCCGCCCGATCATCACAGAGATCTCCTCCGGCCCCTCTGAGCCGCCACATTCCACTACCCAGCCACCGACCACGGGGGTGCCGATCACTCAGATCGCCTTTCCGTCGTCGCCATCACCCCTACCCTCCATGTCCTCAATCCTCCAGGGCGCATCCATCCACCCTCACCCCTCCACCCTACCCTTAGCCTCCATGCACTCACCATCGCCTAGAACCCACATTCCCCTAGACCCCGAGGGTCATGCCATTCCCAAATACCACAAACTCACCTTTCCTACCTATGACGGCTCGAAGGACCCCTTGGGGTGGTTGAACAAGTGTGAACAGTTCTTCCGCGCCCAACAAACCCGTTCGGTGGACCGGGTTTGGCTCGCTTCGTACCACCTCCATGGCACTGCCCAACAGTGGTACCACATCCTGGAGCGCGATGCCGGGGAGCCTCATTGGGAGGAGTTCAAGCGCCTCTGTCACAACCGGTTCGGCCCCGCCATCAGCACGAATCATCTCGCCGATTTGGCGCGGCTACCGTTCCACTCCCTCGACGCCTACATGCAAGCGTTCCAAGCACGGTTGGCGCATGCCGGCCGCCTGGCCCCTCTCCAGCAGGCCCAATTGTTCAAGGGGGGGCTGCCGGAGGCCCTTCGTGTGGACGTTGAGTTGCACGAGCCGCAGGACCTCCAGCGCGCGCGTACGATCGTCGTGCCGCAACCATGCCCTTGGCCTTACCGGCGCGCCGTGCGCTGCCAGCGCCTACCACGGCCACACCGTCGACTCACTTGGCCGCGAGCTCGTCCACCACTACCACGGTGTCCTCGACGTCGCGACCATTCAAGAAACTTTCACCCGAGGAGATGGCCGAGCGGCACAAACAGGGGCTGTGCTACAATTGTGACGAACTATATGTTCATGGCCACAGATGTGCGTGCCTCTTCTTCCTCGAGGCTGCGGACTACATCGTGGAAGAGCCCGATGATGCTCCTGCGCCCGCGACCACGCCAGCGTTCGACCCCGAGGAGCCGCTGATTTCGCTATCTGCGATCACCGGCATCAGGGCGAAGGACACCATGCAGATGCGCGTCCACGTCGTTGCCCACGAGTTCACGGCGCTGCTGGACTCTGGGAGTACCCACAACTTCGTCGGTATCGCGGCTGCCCAGCGCGCGAACCTCGGCTTTCAGGACAGCCGTGGCGCCCACGTCACGGTGGCAAACGGGGATAGTGTCGCATGCCGCGGCCTGGCCCATGACGTCGCGGTCCGTGTCGGGGACGACGTCTTCTCCGTCGACTGCTACGCCATTCCCCTCGACTGCCACGACATGGTCCTAGGCGTTGTGTGGCTACGCACGCTGGGACCCATACTTTGGGACTTCGACGCGCTCTACATGACGTTCATCCACCAGGGCTGTCGCATCCAGTGGCAAGGGGTCGGCTCCGCACGTCCGGGGGATACCTCGACGGGTCACGTGCACGCGGCCCAGGTGCATGTCGCCCGGGGGACTGAACCAGCGCTCTTGGAGCGTTTGCTGGAGGAGTACGCCGACATCTTCGCATCACCAACCGGCTTACCTCCCGTGCGACCGTGCGAACACCGCATCCACCTCAAGTTGAACACGGAGCCAGTCACGGTTCGCCCCTACTGCTACCCACAGCTCTAGAAGGAGTGTGCCGAGATGCTTCACCAGGGCATCATATAGCCGAGCACATCACCCTACTCCGCGCCGGTGCTGCTCGTGAAGAAACAGGACGCCTCCTGGCGCTTTTTGTGTGGACTATCACGCGCTCAACGCGGCCACGGTGAAGGACAAGTTCTCGATCCCCGTTGTCGAGGAGCTCCTGGATGAACTGCACGGACCCCGTTTCTTCACCAAGTTGGATCTACGATCGGGCTACCACCAAGTCCGCGTCCACCCCGATGACGTGGCCAAGACGGCGTTCCACACACATCATGGCCATTTCGAGTTCTTGGTCATGCCTTTCAGCTTGTCCAACGCGCCAGCAACGTTCCAAGCGCTAATGAATTTTGTGCTGCAGCCTTTCCTCCGCCGGTGTGTCCTGGTGTTCTTCGACGACATTTTGATCTACAGCGCCTCGTGGACTGAGCACTTGCTCCACCTGCGTGCTATCCTGGACGTTCTGCGCGAGCACCGGCTGCACCTCAAGCGCACCAAGTGCGCGTTCGCCGCCTCCTCGGTTCACTACCTAGGGCATGTGATCTTCCCCGGGGGGGTCGCATGGACATGACGAAGGTGGAGGCCGTGCGGACATGGCCACAGTCGCGATCGGCCCGGGGCCTACACGGCTTCCTCGGGTTGGCTGGGTATTATCGGCGGTTCATCCAGCACTTCGGCTCCATCACAGCACCGCTGACCCAGCTACTCCGGAAGAACGCGTTCCAGTGGTCAGACGCGGCCACCGGCGCGTTCGACGCCCTCAAGCACGCGCTCTCCACCGCGCCGGTCCTCCACCTTCCGGACTTCTCCGCACCATTCATGGTCGACTGCGACGCTTCAGGGACGGGCTTTAGCGCTGTGCTTCACCAGGGCGCAAGGCCGTTGGCTTTCTTCAGCAAGCCGTTCGTGGCTCGCCACCTCAAGGTGGCCGCGTATGAGCGAGAGCTCATCGGCCTCGTCCAGGCGGTCCGGCATTGGCGCCCCTACCTCTGGGGCCGGTCGTTCGTGGTGCGGATAGACCACTACACATTGAAATATATGCTGGACCAGCGGCTCTCGATGATCCCGCAGCACCACTAGGTGAGTAAATTGTTCGGATACGATTTCAGGGTGGAGTACACACCGGGCCGCATGAATACCGTGGCTGATGCCCTCTCTCAACGCACGGGTGACGAGCTAGAGGCCACGGATGGGGCTGTTCCCAGGGCGACGAACACCGCTCTCACCCTGTCGGTGTTGTCCGTCCCGGTCTTCAACCTCTACGACGCGCTACGGCGAGAGATCGATGCCGATGCCGCGCTACGCCAGCGCCGCGACGCCGTGGCCGCTGGCGCCCACGGCGCCCTGTGGACCACACGAGATGGCCTGCTTCTCCGGGGTGGCAAGGTGTTCGTCCCGGCGTCATCTACGGTGCTCGAGGACGTTCTACAGGCAGCCCACACCGTCGCACATGAGGGCACCCAAAAAAACCTGCAGCGCCTCCTCCACGACTTCTACATCGACCATGATCGACGCACCGTGCGCGACTACGTGCACGCCTATGCCACCTGCCAAAGGAACAAGATTGAGGCTCTGCACCCGGCCGGTCTGCTCCAACCGCTCCCCGTGTCAGCGCGCGTGTGGGCGGACATCTCCATCAACTTCGTTGAGGCGCTCCCCAAGGTACATGGCAAGAGTGTGCTGCTAACTATGGTGGACAGGTTCTCCAAATACGCCCATTTCATCCCCCTGGACCACCCGTACACCGCGTCGTCTATCGCCCGGGAATTCTTCAACGACATCGTTCGCCTTCAAAGCTTCCCGGAGTCGATCGTCAGCGACCGTGACCCGGTGTTCACTGGGCATGTGTGGCGTGACTTGTTCCGCTTCGCTGGCGTCCAACTCCATATGAGCACCGCCTTTCATCCACAGACGGACGACCAATCCGAGGCGGTCAACAAGACAATTGGCATGTACCTCCGGTGCATCACCGGTCAAGATGGCAACGGGTACGTACCCGACGGGTAGTGCCCACCCGTACCCGTACCCGCATCCGCAAAATTTTACCCGTCGGGTTACCCGTACCCGCATGCGGGTAAAGAAATAGTTCCATACCCGTATCCGCCGGGTAATTCTCACCCGACGGGTAACCCGTACCCGATAGCATACCCGAAAATTACCTAAAAATATCAAATAGTCACATGCAAAAATAAATCATTATAAGTTTCCAACAAGTTACAAACATGCTAACAAACATTATTAGCATCATTACAACAAAGACAATCTATTAGAAATATAGTGGATGTCTCAATGGGCCAAATTCATGACTTATATGCGCTAAAATAACTGAGGTTGGCTAGTTATTTTTGCGGGTATGTCTTACCTGTTAGTCGCTGGATTCTCACTCTTGGTAGTAGCAGAATCCTTACTCTCATCGAGAGAGGATGACACTAGGAGTTGGGGCCATTTTCTAGTTTATCTCTCACACAAACTCATACAATGCCATGTCAACCTGAGGGGTTGGGGATACATATTTACAGGGTTGCTAGCCAGCCAAGCATATGCCAAGATGCTAGTCTAAGATGCTAGAAAGATGTTGTCCTACAGATGCTAACTGCTAGTCTAAGATGCCAGTCTAAGATGCTAGAAAGATGTTGTCCTACAGATGCTAACTGCTGTCCTAAAAGCAGTCAAGAATGCAGTCTACAAAGGACACAAGGACCACATGTGCTGCGTACTACAGCAGCCTAACAACCACCAGCCAACACAGAGACTTATCCATCACTCTCCCCCTAAGTCTTGTGTGGCTCCTTGTGAGGTATCTGGGTCATTCCGATCCTGGCGCGAAGTTCCTGGAACTTGACCCGCCCAAGGGACTTGGTCAGGAAGTCGGCGAGCTGGTCTTGGGTGTTGATGTAGTTGTCCCGGACACTCCCTTCCTCCAGGCAGCTTCTGATGAAGTGGTACCTCACCCGGATGTGCTTGCTGCGGTCGTGGAAGACATAATTCTTTGCCAAGGCCAAGGCGGACTTGCTGTCCACCCTGAGCTCCATTGCCTCTGCATCTCTGCCAAGGAGATCACCAAGCAGTCGAGCCAGCCACAAAGCCTGAGTAGCAGCGGTAGTGGCTGCGATGTACTCTGCCTCGCAGCTGGATAGAGCCACCACCTGCTGCTTGACCGACTGCCAGCTGATCGGACACTTGCCGAGGAAGAACAGCATCCCGCTAGTGCTCTTGCCCGTGTCGATGTCGCCGGCGTGGTCGCTGTCGCTGTACCCGATGAAATGCGCCGCACCGGGGCTCCTCGGGTAGTGCAAGCCGTAATCGGAGGTGCCTGCGATGTAGCGGAGGATCCTCTTTACAGCTTGCTGGTGATCCGCCGTCGGTCACTGCTTGAACCGGCTGACGTAGCCGACGGCGAACGCCAAGTCCGGTCGCGTGTGGACAAGGTAGCAAAGGCTACCCACAATGCGCCGGTACTGCGTCGCGTCCACCTCCTCCGTACTCTCCCGACTCAGCCTCAGCCTCTCCTCCATAGGAGTGTGGGCTGGGTTGCAGCCGGTGAGACCGCCTAGCTCCACAATGCGCTTGGCGTAGGCAGTCTGGCGAAGAGAGGTGCCGGAGCTGTCCTGGTGGACCTCGATCCCCAGGTAGAAGGAGAGAGGGCCCAAGTCGCTCATCTGGAAAGTCGCCCTCATCTTCTCCTTGAACGCCTCGATCTCCACCTCCTTGGTGTCGGTGATCACCAAGTCGTCGACGTAGACGCATACCAGCAGGGCCTTTCCTCCGCTGCCCCACCGGTAGATGGCCGCCTCATGTGGGCTTTGCTCGAAGCCCATCCCCTTGAGCGTGGAATCTAGCTTGGCATTCCACGCCCTCGGTGCCTGCCGCAAGCCATAGAGGGCCTTACGCAGGCGAAGCACCTTGCCCTCCTTGCCGGGAATCGTAAATCTCGGCGGCTGATGCACGTAGACCTCCTCCTTCAAGTCGCCGTTAAGGAACGCCGACTTGACATCCATGTGATGGACACGCCAGCCCTCCTAGGCAGCTAGCGCAAGGAGTCACACGGACTCCATCCGTGCAACGGGCGCGAAGGCGTCGTCAAAGTCGATTCCTTCTTGCTGGACGAAGCCGCGCGCCACCAGACGCGCCTTGTGCTTGATCACCTCTACGGTCTCGTCCTTCTTGAGCTTGAAGACCCACTTGAGAGAGATGGCATGGTGGCCGGCTGAAAGATCGGCCAGCTCCCACGTCTTGTTCCGCTCGACGGCGTCCATCTCCATCTACATCGCGGCATGTCATGCCGCGTCCCTCTCCGCCTCGGCGAAGGAACGAGACTCGCCATCATCCTGTGCGAGGTGCAGCTCCGCCTCAAAGTCATGCTGCGCCAGTCCAGGGACCGGCTGCTCGCCGAGGAGGTTGTCCATGGTACGGTAGCGCAGAGGCTCGCCGCCGTGGTAGGCGTCGATGCGATCCTTGTCGTTGGACAGCGGAGTGGCGAACTCCACTGTGCGCTGCTCGTCGTGGGCCGAAGTTGCCGGTGCCAAGCCTGAAGGGGTAGGGTCCGGTGTAGGAGAGCGAGGCGTGGCCGGCGGTGCTGGTGGTGGACTCGCCGGAGCCTGTGGACTTGCCGGAGCTGGTGGTGGTGGTGGTGAAGGACTCGCCGGAGGTGATGGCGAACGAGGTGGTGGGGTAGGCGAGCTCAGTGAGGACGAGCTGCTAGCTCCCCCCGCCTCCTTGAAGTGGACGTAGTCGACGATGAAATCGCTAGTCGTCAGAGTCGAGCCATCATCCACCATCTTGCCCCACATCTAGCTTCGCCCCTCGTCGAACATGACGTCACACGTGATGCGCACGCGCCGTGTCATAGGTTCGAGGACGCGGTAGGCCTTGTTGCCCTCCGCGTAGCCGATTCAGACCCCTGGCGTGCTTCGGTCGTTGAGCTTGCCGATGTGGTTGAGCTCCTTGACGAAGGCCAGGCAACCGAAGACGTGGAGGTGGCTCACCGTGGGCTTGCGCCCGTGCCAAGCCTCGTATGGTGTCTTGCCATCGAGGGCCTTGGTGTGGGAGCGGTTGAGCAAGTGGACGGCAGTCATCACCGCCTCACCCCAGTAGATCGCCGGCATCCCTCTCTGCTTGAGGAGGGCACGGGCGGTGGCCACCACCGTTTGGTTGCGGTGCTCGACGACGCCGTTTTGCTGCGGAGTGTACGGCGTGGAGAAGTGGCGGTGGATCCCCTCATCGGCGTAGTACGCCGCGTAGGACCCGAAGCTTGCGGCCGCACTCCGCCTCTGCAGCAGCTTGAAGACGCTTGATGGCGTCCACCGCGGCTACCTTGGTATCGAGCAGGACAACCCACATGTAGCGGGACACGTCGTCGACGAGGAGGAGGAAGTAGCGCCGGCCTCCAGGTGTAGCCGGTGTCACGGGGCCACAGAGGTCACCGTGTACGAGCTCCAGCTTCTCCTTGGCGCGGAAGCTTGCCTGGCGAGGGAAAGGGAGCCGCCGCAGCTTGGTGAGGATGCAGGTGTCGTAGAACTGCTCCACGTGGTCGACGTGCGGCATGCCCCGCACCATCTCCTTGCTGCCGAGCTGCCTCAGGGCCTCAAAGTTGAGGTGCCCAAAGCGCTCGTGCCACCTCGAAGCGTCGTCGTCGCGGCAGGCTGCAAGACAAAGAGGTTGCGCCACCTGCACGTGAAGGACGTAGAGGCGGTTGCTCCTGTTGACCTTGACCAGGAGCCGATGTCGATGATCCCAGATGCGCAGCACCCCGTGCTTGATCTCCACGCGCGATCCGTTCTCATCCAACTGTCCCAAGCTGATGATGGAGTTCCTCAACGCGGGGATGTAGTAGGCACCGGTCAGCAACTTGTGCTCGCCAGTCTTGGCGACGAAGACGATAGAGCCGACACCCTTGATCTCCACAGCGGAGGCGTCACTGAACTTGACGGTGCCTCAAATGCCTGAGTCAAGCTCGGAGAAGAACTCCTGCCGCTCGGTCATGTGGTGGGTGGCGCCGGTGTCAAGGCACCACCCGTCGGTCTTGTCGTTGCTGGAACTGTCGCCGAGGAGGGCGTGTGCTTTTGGCTCGTCAAGGTGGAGGAGAGCCGCTGCGGCCGGTGCCGCTGGAGGTAGTTCGATGCTCGCATGAGCAATGAACAGAGCCAGCTGCTCCTCCTCCGCCTGTGTAACATGGGCCTAGCCGCGTCATGGCTATCGACAATCCTTGGCCCAATGACCAAGCTTGCCATAGTTGTAGCAAGGGTCGTCTCGTGCCAGCTTTTGCTTGCCAGCGGCGCCGCTCTGGGTGCCTCCACGATCATCACCCTCGGCACGTCCTCGCGCCCCTGCCTGGGCGTCTTTGCATGACTTGCCACGCTTGCCACGCTTGCGGCCGCCTGTCGTGGAAGAAGGCTCCCCCTTCTTCCTATTACCTTGACCGGCAGCCCACTACTCCTGAGTGAGGAGGAGCTTCCCGCCAATGGTGACGGATCCCGAGAGGCGCCGTGGCTCATCGCTGTCAACGACCTTGAGGCGGCCCAACGCCTCCTCGATCGTCATCGTGGAGAGGTCTAGCAGAGACTCAATTGAGCGAGCCATCTGCTCGTACTTCTCGGGGACGCAGCGGAAGAGCTTCTCAACAGCTCTCTCCTCGCTGTAGGTGTCGTCGCCGAACTGCACCAACTTCTGCAACAGAGTGTTGAGACAGAGAGCAAAGTCATCAACGTCCTCACCTAGCTTGAAGGTCAGGTCCTCCCACTCCTTGCGAAGTGCCTGCAGTGTGGACTTGCGGGCGCGGTCGCTGCCGATGCGTGCTACAATGATGGCGTCCCAGGCCTCTTTGGCAGTCCGCTTGCTGGTAAGCGAAAACTATATCTCGGGCGGGACTGCAGCAATGAGAGCATCCAGCGCCCGTCGATCTTGGTCGTAGTCGACGTCACCGTACCGGACTGCATCCCACATGTGCCGCACCGAGTGCCTCACCCTCATCACCGTAGCCCACTCAACGTAGTTGGTCTTGGTGAGGATAGACCACCCGCCGCTGGGGCCGACGTCCCTGATGACAGCCTGGTACTCGTGGTGACCACGGTACCGAACCTGGGAGAGAGAGCCGCGCTGCCTGTGAAGGCCGCGCTCTCTGTTGACCCATCCGCTGCCGCCATGCGCGCCTCCTCCAGGAGCGCCACCGCCGTGCGCGCCTCCTTCAGGAGCGCCGCCGGTGTGTCTGCGCTTGTCTGGGCTGCCGCCGCACTCGTGGGCATGCGCGGCTGCCCACTGCGCCGCTCGCCCTCGCGATGCCTCCCTCTCCAGCAGCTCGAGGTCCGCGTCGGCGCTGTCATTAGCAACGATGGAGCTACTGTTGCTGCCGCGTAGAACCTCGACCTCCGCTGCTGCTACACGCGCTGCATCCGCCGCCGCCGCTGCTTCCACCTCCGCTCTAGCTGCTGCAAGCCTTGATGCCCTTGCCGCTGCTGCAGCGGCGTCTGCTGCCGCTCGCTCGCGCTTCTCTGCCGCGGCGAGGTCGGTCTCCTGCCGACGCCGCGTGCTCGAGGCGACCGAGCCCTGAGTCTGTCCTGCGGATATGGCGCGCTATCGAGGGGTCTGCTGTGTGGAGAGCAGGGGCAGCCGGAGTTGCTGCTGCTACCGGCTGGGCATGCTGCGAGGCTGGGGAAGGAGATGAGCAGGAGATGCTTAGGCTAAGGATAGTACGGCTCCGATACCACTTGTTAGTCGCTAGATTCTCATTCTTGGTAGTAGCAGAATCCTTACTCTCATCGAGAGAGGATGGCACTAGGAGTTGGAGCAATTTTCTAGTTTATTTCTCACACAAACTCATACAATGACATGCCAACCTGAGGGGTTGGGGATACATATTTATAGGCCTGCTACCCAGCCAAGCATATGCCAAGATGCTAGTCTAAGATGCTAGAAAGATGCTGTCCTACAGATGCTAACTGCTAGTCTAAGATGTTAGTCTAAGATGCTAGAAAGATGCTGTCCTACAGATGCTAACTGTTGTCCTAAAAGCAGTCAAGGATGCAGTCTACAAAGGATACAAGGACCACATGTGCTGCATACTACAGCAGCCCCACAACCACCAGCCAACACAGAGACTTATCCATCACTACCCGCGGGTATGCGGGTATGGGTAGTATACACCCGCACCCGTACCCGTCATACCCGATGGGTATAGGATTTTGCCCAATAACGTACCCACGGGTAGAAAATTCATCTAATACCTGCCTCTTTATCGGGTAATACATGTCGGGTACTCCGGTTTCGGGTACCCGTTGCCATCTCTAATCACCGGCGACCGCCCACGGGACTGGCTGGACTGGCTGCCGTGGGCCGAGTTTTGCTACAACACGGCCTACCACAGCTTGCTGCGCACCACGCCGTTCACGGTGGTGTACGGCCGTCTACCGCCGGCCCTCATCTCCTACGAGCCCGGCAGTGCGGCTACGGAGGCCGTTGACGCCCTCCTGTCCAGCCGGGATGAGTTCCTGGACGGTGTCCGTGCTCGGTTACTGCAGGCCCAGGAGCACGCGCGGCGATTCTACGACGCCAACCACAGGGACATCTCCTTCGCGGTGGGGGACTGGGTCTGGCTCCGTCTGCTTCACCGACAGACCCAGTCTCTTGCTCCTGGCACGCGTGGCAAGCTCGGCCCTCAGTATGCTAGGCCCTATCAAGTTCTCCAGCGGATTGGAGAGGTGGCGTACCGCCTATGGCTTCCGGACAACGCGCGGATCCATGATGTGTTTCACGTCGGGGTCCTCAAGCCCTTCTGTGGTGCATCAACGCTAGCTGCTACACCGCCTCTACCACCTCTACAACATGGGCATCCCCTCCTGCTGGAGCGCGTCTTACGTTCCAGCCTACGCCGCGGAGTTTGGCACATCCTCATCAAGTGGGCGAACATGCCTGCCTCGGAAGCCACATGGGAGCCTGTTGATGGTTTCCACCAAGCTCACCCCTCGTTCCAGCTCGAGGAAGAGCTGTTTCCCGAGGGGGGAAGAGATGTTATGGTCGGCACGACGTACAGGCGTAGGGATCGGGCGGATCGAGCGGATCAGGTGAGTGGCTAGGAGCGGCCAGGGCTTGTGCATGCAGCGACCAAGCCCAGCTCGCATGCAGCCATTAGTTCCTTTCCTAAAATAAGTGATTGAGAGAGTTTTGCATGTGAGAGAATTAAGGAGAGATAGTTTGTTTCTTTGTAATCGCTGGCCTATATGGCCTAACCCGTGGTGAAGGAATAATCAGCCTGGGATTGTGACTTTCTATCACCCTTGGGCGCCCAGCCCCTACTGTTCACCGTCTTAGTGTTGTCATCGTTCCCAGCGCCAGCCACGGCGCCACCAGCACGCCACCAGCGCTCACGCCCCTCCTCCTCCACTTCCTATCCTTACTCCCTACGTACTCTCCCCAGCAGATCAAGGCCTAACAAGTATTGTCAGATTGGAGAGGCTTCCTGGGTGTGACTGATGGACTCTGCAAATCCACAAACAGTACAAAGTTTGTCACTAAAGTTGCCTACTTTCATGTCCAAAAGTTAATTTGGCAGTATAAGGTAAATAGAAGACTGTCTGAGAAACAAAGAGAAGTAGATGAAGCCTAAAGGAGTTCAAAGGAGGGTACAGATGACTACCAAACCTTCTTTGTCATGCTTCTTGGTCAGGAGCTACTTCTATCCAAATGTTTTTCCCCGCTGCTGGTGGGATGAGGAATTGGAACACAACTTCCTGCTACAGATGTTCTTCTTTCAGGTGCAATAGTGCATGGCTCAGGGACAGTATGGCTAGACCCCTCTGTTAGACATACACCTTGCTGTCTAGCTACTGCAGGCTTTACTGGTGAATTGCTGACAGAAGACTCCTGCTCATGAATCAGCTTGAGCAGGTCTGGGTTTACAGACACATCTTCCTGGCCGTTGCTGTCCATATGCGAGTTCATAGCATAAGGGTTCTCGTGCCTTCCTGAAGAATCTTCATCATGGCTGCCACTCACAACTTCCTCATGATCAACATTTCCGTTAGGTGGACATATAACTACACAATCTGATTCTTCAGTAGACATATCAACAACTTCTTTCCCCATTGCACTGCATTTTTTTATAAAAAAAACATATATAAATATTTGTGTACTGCAGAATCAGATGAAGCCTTGAAGAGCCTTACATATCAAATCATAAAGAATAAAAGAACAATAATAGAGTCAAAAAGGACAATAACATGGCACTCCCATCAATTGTTTATAGGGTCACCAAGAAAAGAACAACTAATTAACTCTTGTATTAGCACATGAGCAGGACTTTTTCCCTGGGTAATGGTGGCAGCTTGTGCTTCCACTCCAGAAATTTCAGCTCTAAAGAGCAAGCTTTGAGCCACTAAAAAATAAAGAAAATCATCCAAAAATGGAGAGATCAAAACAAACTGTTAACAGGATAAGAAACTGCTCAACATTGAACGAACCTTGTCGCATTAGTGTATGACCCACTAAACTGTCCAATTTCTAGGTAAGTTTAGACTCGTAATGTTTGAGGAGAAATCTTTTTACACAAATGATGCCTTAGTTAGCATCTTAGAAACATAGGCAACAAGTCAGTGTAGATCATTTGCAAAATGAAATGAGGAGGTACATAGAAATGGCATACGCATGCAGGCAAAACTCCAGAAAAAAGAAGGTGACCAAACCAGAGTAGAACTGTTAGAGTATGGCAAGAGCCTATTGGGCCTGGACTGGTGGTACAGCCCATTAGTGCTAGGGTTAATTAGAGATAAGGGTCGCTTGCTTAGGAGTCAAGTAAGACCTCTCTATATAATGAGAGGAGATGTATCAATCTAAGGAAGCAAGAGATTAGAAGGAAAAACTTTCTCTCTTGCCGGCCGTGGGCGAAGCCCCGCGGCCGGCGTTCCCAGCGCCCCTCACAGCCCTAGCCGCGGCTCCTCTGCCTCTCTCCAGTTCGTGAACAGTACCCACACGGTACTGTAGCGCGCGGGTACTGTAGCTCCGATACCAGATGTTATGGACGTCGTTGGGATTGGGAGGATTGAGTCGAGAGGTTCAAGAAGACGATGGAGCAGGAGACGAAGATGCATACCCACCAGGTGTTGGCAGCGGTGCGGACGTGCGGTTACAGGCTGCAGCACGCGGACTCCTGGCGCGACGGCAGGCGCGGGAGATGCGTGGGTTGCAGCTGGTGCCTGTGCCCCGTGCCTCTTTGCTTCGCCACCAGGCTGCGCTTCGCCACATGGAGGGCCCCGATCTCGTCCGCTGCGTCATGGAGATCGGGCGTGGCATCGCCACCTCGGGTGGCGAACTCGGTGTCTACAGCGCCGACGTTTGGGGACGCGGGTGTGTGGCCACCCATAGGCGGACCTTAATTAGCGTTGTCGTGCTCCGACACCGGCCGCCGCGAGGACGTCTCCGTTGGTCGCTATCGCGACTAATTCCTGGTGGCTATACCCATGCACCCCTCTCGTTTCGGTGGGCTCCATGGGATCCAGGTGACTACACATGTGCAGGTTCATCACGCGGAGGGTGTCCGTCGTATCTTCAGGAATCAAAAATAAAGAGTCGTAGTCTATTTCAGGTCAATAAAATAAGTCGAGATATAAAAGACTTGTTTTTAGGTGTTACGTTTGTGTCTAGCAGAGTCGAGTTAGGTTGCAGCTCGAGGACGAGCTGCATGTCTAGGTGGGGTGTAGTGTTAGAGTATGGCAAGAGCCTATTGGGCCTGGGCTGGTGGTACAGCCCATTAGTGTTAGGGTTAATTAGAGATAAGGGTCGCTTGCTTAGGAGTCAAGTAAGACCTCTCTATATAATGAGAGGAGATGTATCAATATAAGAAAGCAAGAGATTAGAAGGAAAAACCTTCTCTCTTGCCGGCCGTGGACGAAGCCCCGCGGCCGGCGTTCCCAGCGCCCCTCACAGCCCTAGCCGCGGCTCCTCTGCCTCTCTCCAGTTCGTGAACAGTACCCGCGTGGTACTGTAGCGCGCGGGTACTGTAGCTCCGCCGCCGCTCCTCTCGACTCAATCCTCCCAATCCCAACGACGTCCATAACAAGAACGAACACATTTCTATCTGTTGGGGCGTGAGTGCGTGTGTGTGGTGTTGGTGGGGTTGTTCGGGCTCTTGCCCTTTTCTCTTCTTAATATAATGAAGCGCAGCTCTCCTGCATTTTCGAGAAAAAAAAGTAGAACAAATAACTGAACAAGTTCCTATATTATTAAAAAGGAGGATTTTATCTGCTATTTTTGCAAGGGTTGCAAGGGAAGTGCAGCTCTAATAAAACAGAATACTAGCTCATCAGTTGCTGTAAGGAATGAGACAGCCTACCTGATGTTTTCGCCACTTTCCAGCAGGAAAATATACCCTTGATTCTCCCCATTGTCTGAGAAGGCTGAAATACTTTCAAAAGCAAAATCCAAGTCACCTCCTGAAAATGGTACTCAAATTAGGAGCACATGCCTTTCACTTGACAATGATAACAATTTCAGCTAAACAAAAGCAGTACACAGGCGTCAGTGTCTACAGTGGTTTAACAAAGCCTGCTACTCATTACATATAATTCACAATGCAAGTTACTTATGAATAACTCGAAAATGGAACAAAAAATTTCATACCTCCAATAACTTCCCTTCCAATTCAAGCTGCCCATACCCCAGGTTCATGCCATAGTTGCAACCGGTATTAGCCTGAGAGCCATTACAAACTAAACAATGGGGCAATTCAATAGCAGAAGGATGTTTTTCCTTCAAATTTGCACACGCAACTTTGCTCATCAGAGTTATGTCATCATGTTGTAGCAGTTTTTTTTGCGATCCATGTTGTAGCAGTTAGTATGCTTTCATTGGCTTGCTTTAAACCTTTAACCAGCTCTTGGAACCTCAGGAAGATCACTTTGGTATTGAATTAATAACTTGTGCTGTAAACATCTTGTAGACATGCTATCTCAAATGTATGAACTGACTCCTGTTGGTGTAACAACTTCTAAAGCTTTCAGCGAAAATACCGCATTGAAACAGTGACAAGAGGCGTACACTTGGTATACACATGTTTTAAAATCAGCTGACTTTGTCATAAGACTAAGGAACAGGTCTTCAACTCCTCAAGAATAGAAAGACGAAAAACAGTTTCTTCAGCAAACAAAACAAGGCTGCTGTTATAAAAAAAAATAAAGGCTAAGGATACAGATGATGACCCTTATTGCAATGAATCCCCTCATACATACACTTCACAAAAGATCAAGCTTGCAACAACCAAACACTAAAATTTACAAAGACAAAAAGACCTACCAGATACATACTACTGGGTAGATAAGAAACCATATTGTAACTTCTCCAGGCTGGACATCCAAATCATCTTCATGTAAAATTAGCACAACATGATGCGTCCTAGTTAAGATTAAGAACCTATCTTCCTCTTTTGGTCATCTTCAGTTGAGTTCCATCTTAATGGCAGTCCTTCCAATCTGAAATAACACTCACGAAATTATCTTTTACGTGACAGTGTCAGTCTTAGCTGCCTTGCTCAACATTTCTCTGAACAGAGTTAACACATCCTCTATCCTACCGTCTTCACAGTAGCTATCAATCAAAGTCTTACAGGTAGCAACATTTGGTTTCAAGCCAATAGAGAGCATGCCATCAAGTAAAGTATTGAGGATAACAGCATCGGGTTTCAAGCCAATCAAGAGCATATCATCAAGGAGCTTCAGCACTTCATCTATGTTGGAGTATATGTATATGAGGCCCATGTGGATAGGCCCATGAGGCTCATGTATGCTACACTATATAGCTACCCTTCTAGGGTTAGCCTAATCAATCAAGACCATTCATTCCAACATGGTATCAGTAGCCTAGTTTTCTTTCCCCACCCTCTCTCCCGCCCGCCAGGGGCTGCCGCCGCCGCCGGCGCGGCTGCAGGGTCCCAGCCACGTGGCGTGTCACCATAGGGTGAACATGACGCGGGTGGCGGTGAAGGAGCAGTGGGTGATACACCGGGGTCTTGACGCTAGCGGTGTGAGACCGCGGCGACGGCTCCGGTGTCCCCGGTGGAGAGGGAGACGGCCCCGGTGGTGACTCCGGCGAAGGAGGGGCCACTGGCGGAGGCGAAGGTGTCGGCGCAGTCCGGGCCCGGCGCTGGTACACAAGGACTGGCCGGGCGAAGCGCGCAGGTGGAGCTAGAGGCGACGGCCTGGGACCCCCGTCAGCCGGAATGACAGGGGCAGTCCCGCAAGGGTCCCCGTCCATGCTCGAATGGGGAGTAGGGTCAGGGGAGGCACCGGACGACGATGAGCTGGGGCACGAGGCCGTAGGACCTGCAGGAAACAACGGTAAAGGTGGCTCGACCACCGCATCAGTGGGAAACAAAGAGAAGAGTTCAAGCTCGAAGGTGGAAGGGGTGGTGGTGGTGGAAAAGGGGAAGACAGACTCATCGAACACCACATGACGAATAGAAAGAAGGTTGTAAACCATAGAGGGTGCAACAAGAACATCAGGAAGACGAAAGGACCCATGAGCACAGGCGGTACCCACAGAGGTGATAGGAAGACATGAACCATTTGCGACCATAATGGACGAGGGGAGAGAAGGAGAATGGACAGAAGAAAGTATACCAGGGTCAGGGGTGGTGTGGTAGGTGACACCCGAGTCGGCGATCCACTCAGGTCCCACAGGAGGTGTCAAGCCCATGGTGCTGAACGACCGTGCCAAGGCCGCCTGGTCCCAGCCGGCAAGCCTGGGCGGGTTGCCAGAGGGAGTAGCCCACGGAGGCATAGTGGAGACGCCGGGAGGTGGAGCACCAGTAAACATGGCCACCGGTGGCGAGGCTCACCACTTAGAGCGTGGTAGGGCCACATAGAAATGCGCCCTGACCACGGGTTGTGGAAGGAAGGCCATGGTGGCCCCCTGGTGGGCCAGCTGGCGGGGTGACTCCACTATGGCCTCCACCACGGCCCCCACCGCATCGGTGACGACCGCCATGACCCCCCCACCTCCGCTTGGCCCGGAGGGAGGAGGACCAAGAAGAGACGACGGTGGTGGAGCATACGGGCGTGACGGAGTAGCAGCCAGGGCCGTCGAGGAAGACGAGGACCCCGGGGTGGCGGTGGACCCCGGCTAGAGGCCCTGAGTGAGCTCCTCCATGACAAGGTCATCACGGACCTGCAGGAAGGTGGGGAAGGGCCGCTGACGGGTGATCCACGTCCGGAGGTGGGCGTAGTGGTCGTTGAGCCCATGGAGGACGTTGAGGACGAGGATGTGATCCTCCATGGGCCAGCCCAGGTCGCCGAGGGAATCGGCCATGGCCTTCATCTTCCGGCAGAACTCGCCAATGGCAAGGTCCCCCGGAACGAAGGTGCAGAAGCTCGCGTCGAGTCGTAGAGCTTGGGCCTCAGCATTGCCCAGAAACTGGCCCTCAAGTGCCAGCCAGGCCTGGCGAGCGGAGGTGGTGTTGCGGACGAAGTCGTGGAGGTCGACGGAGATCGTGTCGAGGATCCAAGAAAGCACGATGCTGTCCAGACGCTGCCACGACAGAGTCTGGACCACGGGCGTGGGACCATCGCTTTGCTGCCTTTCTGCGATCACTGGGGTTTGTGGAGGCCAAGTCCGATACGTCCCTGTTCATCTACCATCATGGAGCTCAGACTGCGTATCTACTTCTCTATGTTGATGACATTGTCCTCACCGTCTCCAGTGAGTCACTCCTCCGCCGCGTCATCACCTCTCTCCAGCAGAAATTTGCTATGAAGGATCTAGGTGTGCTCCACCACTTCCTTGGGGTCACAGTTGCGCCTCATCCTGCTGGTCTACTTCTTCACCAGCAGCAGTACACTCTTGACATACTTGAGCGAGCTGGGATGACAGACTGCAACCCCTGCTCTACTCCAGTTGACACACAGGGCAAGATGTCCGAGGCCGAGGGTAACCCGGTGTCTGATCCCACCGCCTACCAGAGTCTCGCTAGTGTTCTGCAGTACCTCACCTTCACTCGACCGGACATCACTTATGCAGTTCAGCAGCTGTGCCTTCATATGCATGATCTGAGGGAGCCCCACCTCACTGCCCTCAAGCGCCTCCTCCGCTACCTCTGAGGCACTGTGGGCTACGGCATACTTCTTCACCGGTGGTCCTCCTCCACCGAGATGGTTGTCTACACCGACGCTGACTGGGCCGGATGTCCGGACACTCGGCGCTCCACCTCCGGCTACGCTGTCTTCTTAGGTGGCAACCTGGTGTCCTGGTCATCCAAGCGTCAGCAGGTGGCCTCCCGCTCCAGTGCCGAGGCAGAGTACCGCGCCGTGGCCAATGGCGTGGCGGAGGCCTCTTGGCTCCGACAGCTCCTTGCCGAGCTCCACAACCCTCTTCTCCGGAGCACGCTTGTCTACTGCGACAACATCAGTGTGGTCTACCTCTCCACCAACCCCGTGCAGCACCAGCGGACCAAGCATGTGGAGATCGACCTTCACTTCGTCCGTGATCGGGTTGCCATCGGCGAGGTGTGAGTCCTACATGTCCCTACTACGTCCTAATTCGCAGACATCTTCACCAAGGGTCTCCCGTCGTCGACCTTCACCGCCTTCTGCTCCAGCCTCAACATCACCAGTGGCTAGTTGCGTCTGTGGGGGGCTCGTATGTATTGTATTTTCTTTTCCTGGTGTCTAGTCTGACTCCGCTGCGACGGTAGTTCAGACTATGGGGGGGTGTTGGAGTATATGTATACGAGGCCCATGTGGCTAGGCCCATGTGGCTAGGCCCATGAGGCCCATGTATGCTACACTATATAGCTATCCTTCTAGGGTTAGCCTAATCAATCAAGACCATTCATTCCAACAATCTAGTTTACCGGCCAAGAAATATCCATGAATCATTGTATTGTAGGAAACCACATTAGGTTTTACACCCGCGCTTAGCATCAAATCAAAGAGTTTTTGGGCCTCTGTAACCTTTCCTTCTTTGAATAGCTTGTCTATCATTGCAGTGAAGACAACGACAGTGAGACAAATGCCTCTATCCATCATCTCATAAAATAGTTCCTCTGCCTTCTCCCATTTGCCATACATAGAAAAACCATGAATTAGAGTACTAAATATTATGATATTGGGAGATAATCCATCATCAACCATCTGACAGAAATGGGACATTGCATCATCCAGCCGGCCAATCTGGCAAAGCCTATCTATTATCGTATCATAGCTGACTATGTTTGGCATCAATCCTTGCTGCCGTATTTTGTTAAAAGTAAGCAATGCCTCATCTAACCTTCCGCATTTACAGCATGCGTAGATCTGTATGTTGAAGATATGATGGTTAGGTTGGATACTGTTTCGCACCATCAAATCTATGAGCTTTTTCATTTCAACAAGATTTCCTTTGGTTGCATACCCATAGAGCAGACTTCCAGAGGTGGCGACATTGGGGTTTTCACCACTTTGAATCATAGAATTAAAAATCTCTCTAGCTTCTACACACCCTCCAGATTTACAAAGACGGTCTATCAACATTGTTAGGCGATAGAATATCCCCTGCTAATTATGGATAGCATAGCCATAATTAGCAGCTATAAATCAGGTAATTAGCAGATGTAAATCAGTGATCAGTTGCTATAGTTAGCAGATGTAAATCAGGGAGATTACCCCCTGCCTTGTAAAGCAAGGCCAACCGACCATATAATAGAAGGCGCCCCCCTCATAGTGAGGTGTGGCCAATTGCCCCCAAACTCTATTCCTCTTCTATTATTCGATATGGTATCAGAGAACCGGACCCTGACATGATTTCCCACCTCTCACGCCGCCCCTCCTCCTTCTCTTCCCATGGGAACCGAATCAGACCTCACCTCTGCCACTAGTGGCGCCCTAGGGGCTACTTCTGCCCCGGCCATCTGCCCCTTCGCCACTATGGTCCTCGAGTTGAAGCCCTCCAACTTCACCAAGTGGTCGATGGCTTTCCGCGCCATGTGCGGGAAGTTTGGCCTGTTGTGCCACCTCGACCCCGCCTCCCCCACGCGCCCCACCGACGAAGCATGGTAGCAGGCTGACTTCTGCGTCCGCGGATGGATGTACAGCATCCGCGGATGGATGTACAGCACCGCCACGGATTCTGTCCTCAACCTCGCCATGAACGACACTCAGCAGACGGCATGCGCGCTATGGCAGGCCATCGACGACGTGTTCCAGGCGAACAAAGCGCCTCATGCCATCTTCCTCAATCACGAGTTCCACTCGATGATTCAAGGGGATTCCTCCATCGATGACTACTGCGTCCGCATGAAGGCGAAGGCCGACGAACTGCGCGATGTTGGCCAGACTGTCCTCGAGAGCACCCTCAACCTCAACCTTCTGCGCGGCGTCAACGAGGTCTACTCTATGGTCGCTGACAACATCGCCGGGAAACAACCCCTCACCTTCTCCGCTCGCCATCAGCTTCTCCTCAAGGAACTGCAGCTGCAGAATGACGAGAAGGTATGTGCTGCCTCGGTGCTCTTCACTGCTGCCTCCTTTCCTGCTGGTGGCTAGCAGCAGCAGGACAACCGGCGCCCCAACAGCAAGAAGGGCGGCCAGCAGCCCTCCGCCTCTGGCGGCCACAACCCCAACCGGCGCCTACCTGGGGCTTTAACCCCTGGACCGGCGAACGCGTGTCTCCTGGTGAGCGGGTCACCCCTCCTGGACAACGCTGCCATGGTGGCTTCGGCGGGTCTGGTGGCCCCAACGCCCAGTCTGGGCGCCAGCAGGGCCTCCTCGGGCCTGCTCCCTATGCACACACAACCTTCGCTCCTGCGGCAACCTCCGGCAACTCCAGCAGCGCCACCTGGGATGCAGCCGGCCTCATCGCCGCCCTTCAGGCCATGAACATGCAGGGCAACTCACCCTGGGTCGTCGATTCCGACGCCTCAACACATATGACGTCCTCGGATGGTATGATTACCCAACACCTACCCCCTTCCACCTCCTCAATAACAGTTGGTAATGGCACCACCATTCCAGTCACGTCTAGAGGTCACTCCGTCCTACCCACTCCCGCATCTAATTTTATTCTTAAAAATATCCTTGTCGCACCATCTATAGTTCGTAACCTGCTCTCTGTTCGTCAATTCACTCGTGACAATAGCTGTTCATTTGAATTTGACGCCCATGGTTTTTCTATCAAGGATCTCCGAACGGGACATGTGACTCTCCATTGTAACAGCGACGGGGACCTCTACACCATGCCCGCCTCCACGCCAGTCGCCCTCTGGGCTGCTTCGTCGACCCTATGGCATCAACGTCTCGGCCATCCAGCACCTGCTGCCTTAGCGCACCTTAATAAAATTCATGTTGTTGCCGGTAATACAGTAGATCGCTCCCTCTGCCATTCATGTCAGTTAGGCAAGCACACACGTCTACCTTTCAGTTCTTCGCATTCCACAACTCATGCGCCCTTTGAACTCGTTCACTATGATGTATGGACATCACCTATCAACAGTCTGTCTGGTTTTTCCTACTATTTGGCGTGTCTGGATGATTACAGTCATTTTTGTTGGGTTTTTCCTCTCTGCAAAAAGTCTGATGTTCACCAACATTTAGTTGAGCTCGCTGCCCTCGCCCAAACTCAGTTCAACCTATCCATCAAATGTATTCAAGCTGATAATGGCACTGAATTCCTAAACACCACCACCACCCAATTCCTCGCTGCTCGCGGCACCCACCTCCGCCTCTCCTGCCCCTACACATCCTCCCAAAACGGCAAGGCCGAACGTATAATCCGCACCCTTAATAATTCCGTTCGCACTATGCTCCTCCATGCCTCCCTGCCACCCACCTACTGGGCCGAGGCCCTCCTGACAGCATGCTACCTACTTAACCGACGTCCATCCTCCTCCATCCAGCATGATGTTCCCTTCACTCGCCTGCATAAACAGCCACCCATATGCGTGTCTTTGGGTGCCTCTGTTACCCAAATCTGCAGGCCACCTCCAAACACATGCTCGCACCTCGCTCTGCGGCATGCGTCTTCCTTGGATATCCACCCTTTCACAAAGGGTACCGCTGCCTTGACCTCTCGACCCGTCGCATAATCATCTCCCGTCATGTCATCTTCGACGAGTCCACGTTTCCCTTTACAGCAACCCCAGACGCCCCATCCCCCACCTCCCTAGATTTCCTCTTAGACGACGATATGGTTTTGGTGCCCTGTCCTACTGTTATTGCAGGTGGAACTCCTCCCTCGACGCCCATGGTCGCTCCATCTATCTCGGATGTCGAGCAACCGCACACCGACACCGCCCCTACATCACCAGTAGCCGGACAGCTTCTCCGGCACCGGGCGGGCGCCCCCCTATGGTCCCCTTTCCACGGGTCTACATCCGACGCCCCCGCACGGCGCACGCCCCTGCCCCGTCACCGGCTGCCCTGGCGCCTCCAGCACCACCACCGCCACCTCCGCCGTGGGTCACGCGCACCATGACTGGTGTCATCCCTCGCGTCAGCTATGAAGGGCTGACGGTCACATCATCCTCGACCTTGCCTCTCCCGATGAACTATCGCAGCACATTGGCCGATGCCAACTGGCGCGCAGCGATGACGGATGAGTACCAAGCTCTTGTCAACAACAACACCTGGCAACTCGTCCCGCGTCCCCCCGTCGCCAACATCGTGACAGGGAAATGGCTCTTCCGCCACAAGTTCCACGCAAATGGATCTCTTGCCCGCCACAAGGCTCGTTGGGTGGTCCGCGGCTTCTCTCAGCACGAGGGCATCGACTACGACGAGACCTTTAGCCCGGTGGTCAAACCGGCAACCATTCGGACCGTCCTCAGCATCGCCGCATCTCGCGCCTGGCCGATCCACCAGTTGGACGTGAAGAATGCTTTTCTTCACGGCCATCTCGAGGAGACTGTCTACTGCCAGCAGCCACCAGGCTTCATCGATCCTGGCGCCGCCGACAGCGTCTGCCTCCTGTAGAAGTCCTTGTACAGACTGAAACAGGCTCCGCGGGCCTGGCACCAGCGCTTCTCCACCTTCGTCCGGCAGCTCGGCTTCGTTGCCTCCACCTCCGACGCGTCCCTTTTTGTTCTACAAGAGGGGACGCATCTCGCCTACCTGCTGTTGTATGTTGATGACATCGTCCTCACCGCCTCATTCACGGCTCTCCTTCAGCGCATCACAGCCCAGCTGAGCTCTGAGTTCGCCATGACGGATCTTGGCAAGCTCCATCACTTCCTCGGCATCGCCGTCACATGCTCCTCCGATGGCCTATTCTTGTCTCAGCGCCAGTACACCGTCGACCTCCTTCAGCGTGCAAGCATGGCTGAGTGTCATCCTACGGCGACACCTATTGACACTCAGGCCAAGCTCTCCGCACATCACGGGGAACTCATGTCAGAGAAGGACGCCTCTGAGTATAGGAGCCTAGCTGGGGCGCTCCAGTACTACACTCTGACTTGTCCTGATCTGGCTTATGATGTCCAGCAGGTGTCTCTTCATGCACGCCCCCTGTGAGCCGCACCGTGCATTGATCAAACGCATCCTGCGCTATGTGAAGGGCACCCTCTCCTCGGGTCTACACATCAGTGCCAGGCCCGTAGACAAGCTGATGGCTTACTCCGACGCCGACTGGGCAGGTTGTCCTGACTCCCGACGCTCTACCTCCGGCTACTGTGTATACCTCGGTGACACTCTGGTCTCCTGGTCCTCCAAATACCAAACCACAGTGTCACGTTCTAGCGCCGAGGCGGAGTATCGTGCTGTGGCTCATGTGGTGGCCGAATGCTATTGGCTCCGACAGCTCCTCTAGGAGCTCCACCTACAGCTACCCTCTGCCACCGTTGTCTTCTATGACAATGTCAGTGCCATCTACATGACAGTCAATCCCATCCACCACAAGCGAACGAAGCACATCGAGATCGACATACACTTCGTCCACGAGAAGGTGGCCCTTGGTGAAATTCAGGTCCTCCATGTGCCCTCTTCTCATCAGTTCGCCGACATCATGACTAAAGGACTTCCGATGGCATTGTTTCTAGACTTTCGATCCAGTCTTTGCGTCCGGGAGCCTCCCGCTGCGACTGTGGGCGAGTGTTAGGCAATAGAATATCCCCTGCTAATTATGGATAGCATAGCCATAATTAGCAGCTGTAAATCAGGTAATTAGCAGATGTAAATCAGTGATCAGTTGCTATAGTTAGCAGATATAAATCAGGGAGATTACCCCCTGCCTTGTAAAGCAAGGCCAGCCAGCCATATAATAGAAGTTGTCCCCCTCACAGTGAGGTGTGGCCAATTGACCCTAAACTCTATTCATCTTCTATTATTCTACAAACATACTATAAGTAACAACATCTGGTTGTTGCCCATCTCTGGACATTTCTTTGAGAATCCTGACCGCCTCTTTTAGTTGCCCCAAAGAGAGGTATCCGTGGATCAGATTGTTATATGTAGTGCAGTTAGGCATAATATGTTTGTCAAACATCTGTCGAAGGACCTCCTCGGCCTTGTCCATTGCTTTAACCTTGCATAGGCCATCGATGATTGAGTTGCAAGTCACAACATCTGGTGGGATCCCAAGATCAAGCATTTCACGAAACAGGGTGTAAGCTTTCCCCACCTTTCCCTCATTAAAGAAGCCATGGATTACACCACATGGCATAAGACACCACATTAGATCGACAGTCATCTCCATCCTTGGCCATCATGTGGATCAGCTCAACAGCCTCTTCACACATCTTCTCATCACAGAGCCCCGTGAGAAGAGTGTTGTAGGAGAAGACATTGGGGGTGCAGCACAGCTCTGGCATCCTTTGGAGCACAATATTCATTGCATCAGTGTGTTAGATCTATAGGATCTTTCTAGGTGTAGATCGAGTGGGTAGATCTTTGGTTTTTTTAGTATAAACAAGTAGACCATCATAGGATATGATGCTGATATGAACTAGAAAGGGAAAGAGGGGAAGGATGCCTGACCGTCGGGCTTGGTTGACGAGCTCGAGGAGGAGGCAGTCACGGCGTCGGTGTAGGTTCTGCGCTAGGGCAGCGACGGGCGGTGAAGCAGTGGAGTCGGTGCAGTGAGGATGCAGTGAAGTCCGGTGACGATGTGGGCGTCGCGGTCTAGAGGCGACGAAGGCAGTGGCGCTTCCCGCCGCTGGCAGCGCCTCCCTCTCGATCAGTCTAGGGTTCGGAGTGGGGTGGCGGCTGGGCGGTGAACCTCTCCTCTTGAGCCCCTGACCCCCACCTCCTCTTATAGGCACTGTGCGACGGGGGCCCACCAGCCAAACACGGGCTGGGCGTCCCCGATCAGGACGCGAGATCAAGACCCACACCTGGCCGTTGGGCCAAGTATGGTGGAGATCAAACCAACATTCTCCACCTTGATCTCTCATCACTTTCTTCGTTCTTTAATTTCTTACTCAAAATTTCGATTCATATTTTTCTTGCTTCTTTCCTATTTCATTATAGATTAGTGCATAGAATTGTCCCATCGTCACAGCAATTAGTGCCGCTAGACTAACAGCCACAATACACTTCTCCATTTTGAAATGATACTTTCTTTGGGCCCTTTATTGTCCGGAAATCATAGACTATACCATAAACCCATGTCGACTGTGCGTTCTCTGAACACACTGGGTGGTAAGCCTTTATAAGCAAATCTGCAAGTACTTGCTTTTACTTATACATTCGAAAGCTTTTAAAGATTCCGGACTTTCTCCTTCACAACGTCTAACTTCATGTCAATGTGTTTGGCAGCACACTTGACCCGTTGTCATATGATTCAATCACTTTAAATGGTAATTGTTGTTGTATACCATTACCAATTCCGGGTATAAGTTAACCATTTCGCCTATCCTATAAGCCTCATAATAAGTTGTACTATAGATATGCATCATTGATGACACCACAACTGTTTCTTTGGAGCTTTTCCACGATAAAACTTCAACTGCGAGTGTTAGCTACTATGTGGGTTTCACTAAACATCTCGCCGAAATTCAACATTCTTGTACCCACAACCATTTGAGAGTACTTGTTCTTTCTTAGTCATCATGAGGCTTATTAAATCTTTACACAATTGCAAGATATTCTTAACTCCATTCCAGTGATCTATATCTGGACTGGACTTTCTGCCAAAACATCCCGGATAAATAAACTATGTTAGGGTAATATCATACTTGTGCACTCATTAAACTGTAATATCATAGTTGTGTACTCATCAAGCTTCCAACAGCTGAAGCATATGGATCCATATTCATTTGATCTATCTCATGTCGGTTCTTGTAACACTAAGATTCTCAAAAATATTACCCTTGACTATATGAACAGGCGTAGGTTCACTTGCATGCATACTTTGTTTCTTTACAATCTTTTCTAAGCATGCCTTTGTGATAATCCTAATACCCCTTTCATCTGTCTCGGTGAATTTTAATTCTTATAACGAGAGTCATTTCACCGAGAACATTTTTATTGAGTCTCGAGGACAAGAACTTCTTCACATATAGTAGATTGACATCATTACTATCAAGTAAGGTGTCATCCACATATACAGGATTAGGAAATAAATTTCCATTCTATAACTTTGTAAAGATGCGATTGTCCTCTTATTCTCTTTAACCCAAAATTTCTAGTTGACCTTTCAACTTGAAATGACACTATTTAGAGACTTGCTCTAGTTCATAAAAGATTTCTACAAGTGGCATCACTTTCGTTCTTTCTTTCCACAACAAAACCTTTAGGTTGTGCCATGTAATCATTTTCATATAAATTCCATTAGGGAATATTGTCTTTACTTTCATCTGATGTAACTTAGATCATGATGTGCCACTAGCATTCATTGTAATCTATTCATTCTCTTTGTGTAAAATCTTTCAATTTAAGTCGTGCTTTATATCTTATGTTCCCTTTAGAGTCACATTTCGTCTTGTAGACCCTTTATAGCCTACTGTTTTGGCTCCATTAGGTACTGCTTCTGTTTCTCAAACTTCATTGGTATTCATCAATTTCATTTCAATTTCCTTAGCTTCTTACCATTTAGACGTGTTAACGTCTCTCATGGTTTCTTCAAATGAGGTGGGATCACCCTCTATTTGAATTTCTTCATTAATATGTAACTTATAGTCATCAAAAATATCTGATTCTCTTATTCTTTGAGACCTTCAGGTCTTTAGCTAATGGCACTTCTTTCACATGGGGTTGTTGTTACTCTTTTATCATCAATCGATTCTATAGGGTCCTAATAAACTAGATCCTTGTTTTCTTATTCATCTTCTTGAAGGGCTAACAACATGTGTTGTATGAGTCATACAACATCAACATAGTGTTGAGCATTCGTCGATCTTGAGTCATTGGAGTAGGCGTTGGTCCCATATCTTTTCAAGTCGTAGATCTTTTCATACCATGCTCCCCCAGATTACTCCATCTTGTGTAAGGGTAGTGTATTTTCAATCTTTCTTATTTCGGGTTTATTCTATAAAAATCTCTCATTTGGTGCTTTAAGCACCGTCTTAGTATTCTTAGTCTCATTGCTATCTTCCTATCGAATTGTAAAAGATTCAGGAATTTAGCCATTTCTGTACTTAGGGGCATCTTTATTATGACCGTTGTACTCCCTCAACGATCACCTTCATCTTTTATAGATCACTTTTCTCTAAATGCAAAGCATACAATGGGGAATATCTTTCAATTATCTTTCTGAGTTTCTTTCAATTGTCTTTCTATCTTTCTCAATTCATGTCATAATCAATTCATGTCACAATCCTCCCCCTCGAAATGTGGCACAAACTTTTCTGCCACAATTTCAAAACATTCATAACTCTTGTGAATGAGAATACTTTGATTACTTCATCCACATGATTACATCATGGAAGATGAAATTATTTCTTAATTCGTATGGGAGTATGTATTCTTTTCCTCATTTCACTTCAAGAACTCAACAGAGTCTTTTTTATCAGTACTTCTGCAAGTCATGCTTGCATGTCATTCTTATCATGAGGTTCATTTTCAACTTCCTTTTGTTCTTAAACTCATACTAGGATAGCATAAGAGCTACCCTAAACTTCTCTCCCTGTGCGGGATACATATCGTCATCTCACTTTCTCCTGCCGTGCAGGACAAGTACTATACCAATTTCATCCTGCAACGTGGGTATTTTCTTAAAATTTATGCCACCATGCGAGATAATTCTCTTGAAGGGACATAAATACCAGGATTGGCTTATATTCAATCATCAAATTCAGGAATAAATTCGATGTTCTTTAACACACATGCTTAATCCGACGTTGGTCAAATTAAACATGCATGCCACTCGTTACAATTCATATCATAATGATAAAACTGAAAATTAAAATATTTTCATAAAGAGTGCATAAAAGACATTTCTCAAACTAAACTCTTATTATTCTATTTCTTTCTTGGATCAATATCCCTGAAATCTTTGAAAAACATTTCTCTTCAAGCTACTCTTAAAGAGGACACAGTCTCTCATGCAATGGCCTACTTTCATATACACAATTTATGCTTAGGCTTTTCATCATCTAAGTCACAAGAACCTAGTGCTTTTCTTTTCTCTTTCTTTCCTGCCTTCAAGAACGAAAGCAAAAAGATCTTTGTCTGAAAATTATTCAACAATAGTTATCAACATTAAACTCTGATTTCTTTATGTTCTATTCTATATCACCGTTGGGTAGATATAGAATAAAACAAATTTCTTCTACATTAATTCTATATCATCGTTGGGCAGAAATAGAATGAATGCATAAAACTCATAGAAAAAACTTATAAAATTTTCTATCAATAACTTTTGCTAAAAATAGCAACATCATGAATACAAAATTCTTGTACATTAATTCCATATCACCGTTGGGTATAAATGGAATTAACATATAGAACAACTCAATTATCATTAACTCTCTTCAAATTAAATTCTCCCGTTGGTTTGAATTTAATTAGAAGATCATCATTATCATTGTAGTGGAAAATACATCTTTCTATTTCATGAGCATTTCTTGATCTGTATCTATTCTCTGAAAAATTGATCACTTTGATGCATAATTTATCAGAGATTTAAATTTCAACCTCAAACTCATAAATAAGCTTATGATATTGTTATCATCAACGTTGGTCAGAAAATAACAATGTCATAATTTCACTGAAATCATAATGTGAATATCCCTCAATTTTAATTAGAGGATAAACTTTTCATCATTTCTGAACAACTATAACTGCTCTTCAAATTAAATACTCCCGTTGGTTCGGATTTAATGAGAAGGCAATATTCTTTTTCTTTGCAGCGCAAAACGTGACAAATTCTTAAAAAATAATTCTTATTCAGAAGCATTTCTCTGTACTCATTTACTCTCTGACAATTTTATCCCATTGGTTCAAAAATTAACAGAGATTTAAGCATCAAGCTTTATAAAACTCATTCAAACTGCTTCTGAAAAGTGGAACCAACATTCGGTCTGTGGCCTCCTTTCGCGGCCCATGGCCCACAACATGCACACGCGCGCTGCTTCTTTCAAGTGGCCCAGCGCAACAGCCCATCAGGCCTGCTTCGCATGCGTGCCCTCGGAGCAGCCCAGCAGCGCGCGCTTTGCTTCCTCGCGCCTAGGCCGCAACCTGGGCCTGAGCCGGGAAACTCACCTCCCGCCTAGGCCAAAAGGTGGTCCGGCTGATATCAGCCGCGGATGGCAATCCGACGGTCATCCGACGTTTTCGCACGGACAAAACAGGATCCGGCCGCCACCCCCTGAAACCCTAAGCTCATTCTCTTCTTTCTTTTCTCTTTGCCGACCGTATCAGCGCAGTGATGGAAAGCCGCCGCCGGTAAAGAGAGCGCCGCCGGTCCGGTGAGCCGGAGCACGCCCCCGCGGTCGGGCCTCCTCACTCCTTTCCTTGTCCTTTCCCTCTCCCCTTCTCTCTTAGCATCACAACCTGAGCAGCAGCCATGGCAGTCCGTCGGCCCGAGACGACCGGAGGAGAGGGTGACGGCGCCACTGTGGGCCCCCTCGCCGGCGCGCGCGCCCACCGGAGGGTGAGCGCGCCGCCGTCGAGCGGCTTCGCGACGGTGCCCCTTGGCCTGAGCCCGTACCTAGACGTCAAGCGGCAGCTCGAGTCGTCCTGCCCGTGCGACGGCGGTACTGCCTCTTCTCCTGGTGAGTCCCTCTCCCCCAAGACCGTCCTCTCTTTCTTTACCCATTGGGATTAGGGTTTCGTTCCGGATTTGATTTCAAATCAGGGATCTTTTCTTTCAATTTCTTTTCCCCCTCTAGGGTCTGGGTTAGGGTTAGGGTTTCATTTTCATGAGTCGATTCAAAATCGGTTCGATTTCTTTTCATTTCTTTTCTTCCTATCCCAACTGGATCCACACACCCGCACTACAATGGTGGTGATGGCGGCGAGGTTACCGGGTAGGTCCTCCCCTCCGTTCTTTCTTCTGTCGGTTAGGGTTAGGGTTCTTGTGTACGGATCTTATCCGTCGTGTTCTTCTTTTCAGTCCAGATCGAAGTCCGTCATGCTCTTTCTATTTTCTTTCATTTTTATTTTCTACCCTTACTGAATCTACATAATTAGCCCAGCTCCGGTACCAATGTTAGATCTATAGGATCTTTCTAGGTGTAGATCGAGTAGGTAGATCTTTGGTTTTTTTAGTATAAATAGGTAGACCATCATAGGATATGATGCTGATATGAACTAGAAAGGGAAAGAGGGGAAGGATGCCTGACCGTCGGGCTTGGTTGATGAGCTCGAGGAGGAGGCAGTCACGGCGTCGGTGTAGGTTCTGCGCTAGGGCAGCGACGGGCGGTGAAGCAGCGGAGTCGGTGCAGTAAGGATGCAGTGAAGTCCGGTGACGACGTGGGCGTCGCGGTCTAGAGGCGACGAAGGCAGTGGCGCTTCCCGCCGCTGGCAGCGCCTCCCTCTCGATCGGTCTAGGGTTCGGAGTGGGGTGGCGGCTGGGCGGTGAACCTCTCCTCTTGAGCCCCTGACCCCACCTCCTCTTATAGGCACTCTTATAGGCACTGTGCGACGGTGGCCCACCAGCCAAACACGGGCTGGGCGTCCCCGATCAGGACGCGAGATCAGGGCCCACACCTGGCCGTTGGGCAAGTATGGTGGAGATCAAACCAACACAGTGGTCCTCTTCTCAGCACAGAGGGTCTTGAGCAAGGGCGTGAAGGTCATGGCATCTGGCCTCAGTCCCGTCTTAATGATTTGGCCGAATGCGGCGAAGGTGAGGCTCAAGCAACCTGCAACGCAGCAGCAGCTGATGACGACGGCGTAGGTCGCTATGTCTGGAGCCACCTTCTTGGCGCCCGCTCGGGCCATGCGGTTGAACAGGGACACGGCGAGCACAGGACCGTCGCGCACGGTGGAGGACCCCGGGGCGCGCGCGACGGTGATGAGGAGCTGGGTGAGGGCGTAAACGGAGCCGGGCCTCGCTTGGGGAAGCAACTCGTCGAACAGATCGAGTGCGTCCTCAGGGCTGAGGTCTCCCGAGCGGTAACACCGTCCGACGAACTGCTCCAGCTCCCAGGAAGGGCGGTGGTAGGCCCTCCACCGGCGTGCGGCTGCTGAAACGGCCGGCGGTGGGGAATGCCTTTGGATCGATGGGAGCACCTCGTCGCAGAGTTGGCGCGCTGCCTCGGCGTCCAAACTTCCCGAGCGGAGGCGCCGTCCAATGATCCGCTTCAGCTTCTTCAACCAAGCGGGGGGCGCCCGGCTCGACATGGTCGGCGCCGGTGGGATCCACACGTCGCCCCTCCGATTCACTGGGAAATGCAGCTCGCAGCTCGCTCGCGCTGGGGATGGTTGATGGTCTGCAGGCACAGTGCGGCGGCGTACTCTGTACTGGTGGTGGGCCGTGGCCCCCTGGTGGTGTGGGAGTGGGGAACCCGTGGAGTGGGCCTCTGGGTCTTTTTTTTTAACTCCAGGTGAGGTTGGTCTACGGTGGGCGTGAAGCAACTACTGAGCTGAGAGGACTCATCACGTGCTTGGGACTTGGAGAGTGGAGAATTCACAGGTTGGCATGTTGTCTTCTTTATGGTTTGACTGAGTAATTCTAAAGTTATTTTCTATATACTGGCTCCTCCCACAACGAATGTCATTTTTTTTCCTAAGAAGCCAAATATTTCGAACTTTGACCAAATATACATAAAAAGTATTAATATTTATAATACATAATTAGCATCGTTAGATGAATCACTGAATCTATTCTTATAATAAAATTATTTATAAATATAAATGTTGTTGATATTTTTAAAAACTTAGTCAAATATAAGAAAGTTTGACTAGCATGAATCATGTAACGTCATTCTTTTTGGGATGGAGGGAGTACACGAAAAAAATAGTTTGAGCGCCGAACAATTTGAGGTTGTATGTTTAGATTGTAGACCTAAGCAAGTTGAGCCTGGTTCAGCCCGTGAGCCTAGTCCAAGCCCATCAGGTTTTTGCCTGCCCATAAGCCTTAATGGACAGAGCCTAGACAAAGGTCTAGGTACCTAGAAAAATTTTCTCGAATCGAGCGATGGAAATAGATCGGATTTGCATGAAATCAGATTTGGATGTCACCTTTTACCATATTTTAATTGGGACTCGAATACGGATACGAATCTTGTCAAACACAAATGCAAAACGAATGTCTCGAATTCAGATTTCTATTCAGATATTTATCAATTAACTCAAAGTGCATATTGTTAAATTCAGCATAGGTGAATAGAACTTTACTACTAAGTTCATCGACAAAAATGAAATAAATCAAAGTACACTTCCAATAATCTCTAATATTGAAGTGAACTAAATTATAATGAATAATATTTAATAAAATGATAGATTAAGTGAAAAAAATTGTATAAGAATAGTAGCAACAAGTAGCCATTTTGCTTTATCCCTTTTTCTAATTACAATGGCATCGGTTTACCTCATGTTTACTTCATATATCGCGTATCTTCTTCTCCAACAATAACAATGCTTTTTTTGTAATAAAAGAACTGAATCCGACTTCATCCCTTAGATACAAGGGAATCAGATCACTTAATACAAAAGATTAAACTAATAACATAAAGCACGTTCAACTAACAACTCAATTATAACATTATTTTGTCATCCACAGGAAACAAAATGCATAATCGTCGCTTCTAGCTCTTGCCACTCTCGGTGAATGTTCTTTGTTGTTCTCACATAGTTGTAATTGCGTCCAATATCATAACCAATGTGTTCCCTTAGACAAGACATATCAAAAAGTTGTAGGTTGGCATTTATCAAAAACAACTTCATTCCTTGTAGGCCATATTAACTCAACAACAACTATGCTAGCAAGTTGTACCCAAAATTTGTATTGGATTCACTTTCCCGTGGTTGTTCAATCCTAGAAAGAAATATTTAAGTCATACTTTTTCTTCTTATCATGTGTTTGTCTAAAATGCAGGGAAATACTTTAAACTTTGATAAAAGAAATGAGTCAACGAGACAAGAGTCAAGAGAGGCACCGACAAAGGATCTAGCATTGCTTCTAGTACCCACGACCACTGCTGTGGCCCATCAAAATGAATTAGAGTCTATTGGAGGATACTTTTTTACACCAAAATCTCTATTCCTGTATAAAAAAGATATAAAGGACCTCTTGGATATGTTCTTAGATTCCCTCCTCTAAACCTTAGAGCTTTAAAAACTTTAGAGCATTTTAGCTCAATTTTGAGATCTAAAGCTTTAATGTGACATGAGCTAAAGTTTATAGCAAATTTGAGACCACTTGTTTGGAGGCTTTAGCTTTAAAATTTATAGGTCTAAAGAGGAGGGATCCAAACATGCACATAGAGCCTGCTCGACATGGCGCCAAGTCAAATCCAGGAAGGAAGGAAGCACTTCCAATTTTGTTTCACCTCGTAAATGGTGGATAGTAAGTAGCTTCCCATAAGTTGGATTACCCTGACAATTTGTCAAATGTTGTTACAATATAAAGCAGTGAGAGGTTGTTTGTTTTATTTGAGGATGTAATAGTCACTTCCTTTATTTCAAATGCAAGTCATTTAGTGGTCTTAAACTCGACGTTTTCACTTATCAAAAGTTTTGTATTATGAAAAGATATTTTTCATCACAAAGCTTGTAACAAATTAAGAACCACCATATGTTACAGATCTATTAGTTCATATAGGCTAAAATGCAATTTTCAACCTCTAAGTTGCACGTCAGTTTGATTTTCAACAGTGGACACCCTCCAATTGTCAAGATTGGACAAATTTGGTTCTCCAGCGTGTTTCAAATGTGGTTAGCGTGTTTTTCTAAAAAATAATAAAAATCTAGTTTGATCTCGTAAAATCATAATTAATAAATAAAAAATTTATAAAACTAGTAATTGTTTTCTTCAAAAATAGTATCTATACGGTGGTGCTCTATTTATAGTTTCTGGGATATTATTTTTAATAAATGAATAATGAGCATGCCTACAAGAAATAAAGCAATATGAATAGGAATAAAACAGTTTTGAATAACTATACATTGGTCATAAACAGGTAGATAATATTTATAGAAAAATAATACTAGTTTCATATTTTTATTCAAAATAAATTAATTATGATTTTTAGACATTAAACCTAATTTTATTCTTTTTAGAAAATAAGACCACCTCTAAAACCAGTCAGATAGTGTATCCAGTTTTATAATTTAGGATTGGAAAAATATTAGTAATCCTACAACTCGGAGGCTAAAAGTTGTATTTAGTTTACCCTTTTATATATTGATGATGATGGGTCATGTTAGAGAAGTTTGACCGGCTTGATCCTCAATCGACCTACATTTAGAACAAACAAGCACCGTCTAAAATGCTAAGCTGAAAGCAGCAGCCACGGCCCACGGGGGCTTGCGGTGGTGCTGCTGAACTGGTGATAGTACAGACAGAACAAACTTCTTGGTTACTTTTCAAGTTTTCACGTAGAAGAATGCGTGGTTCATGAAACTGGATTAATATAGTATCTCTCAACCAAACATGAGATTTTGAATGATCCCCTAAAAAGGGATAGAATCAACGTATCTCACCTTGTTCACATACCAACGTGTCATCATTTAGCGTGATTTGGATCATGATTTTTCTTAGCTATTTTTGGTAGTACGTGTTTGGATAATCATTTTTTCTTTTAGTTTATACTCTCTCCATTTTAAATTATAAAATATTTTGGCTTTTCTATATATATATATATAGTTTTTAATATATATATTTAGATATACAATTAAAAGAGCTAAAATCTATTGTAATGTGAAATAGAGGAAGTACGTGAATCTATAAGATATTGTTCCTCCGAACTATGGATAGCTCAAAAATAGAGTTTATACAAACTTGGTTTGACTTATAATCATACAACCATGTACATGAGTCTCTACAACCATTCGAAATATAGGAGCGGTATATTACAACATTGCGACCTGTGCAAGTTCGAGTTAAAAAGTTCACAAGATGACAGAAACATTGGAAAGCTGAAAAAAGAGAGACAAAAAAAGAAGTTTATCAGCAGATCTGACAAAAACGCCGTCCGTGGGGATCGAACCCACGACCACGTGGTTAAAAGCCACGCGCTCTACCACTGAGCTAGGACGGCTAATTTGCCTATCGAACGTGCGAATTTTATCTGACATAATTATGGAGAAAACAAAGCCATGGTGTAACTCCCTTCACTTTAAAATTAAAAATATTTTCTAATTAAAAAAATAACAATGTTTATGATGTTACATGCAAAACAAGTAATAAAATTTTGATTGTTACTATTATAAGCAAACTACATTCTATATCGTCGAAATAATGCAAAGCAAGGTCTGCTTGAACTTTCAATATATATCTTCTCTTTTGTATTAATTAATCTCCCTTTTTCTCTGATAATAATGATTAAACTTATCCGTATATTTTTCAATAAATTATTATCCCCCTCGTTCCCAAGAAAACGATGACTAAAATGTACTCCATCTGTCCCCAAATAAATCAATTCGTAGAATCCGTATAAGTGAAACTATCTTAAATTTTTTTACTAACTTTATAGAAAAGAGTAACGACATCTATGACATAAAATGAGCACATTATGAACACCATCTAATGATACTCATTTGATGTCATAAATCTTGACTGATTTTTTCTAGAAATTCGGTCAAAATTTAAAAAAATTGACTTAACGCTAGAAATATATTTTTTCAGGGACAGAGGGAGTAACTCATTTCTCATGTCCCTTTGGGTTAGCGCCCATGATTTGTGGAAGAGCCACGGACACTCCTGGTGTTTTACTAGGGAAGCTGGAGACTTTGAACTCCAATTTTTTACCATCATAAAAAGAAATATCAAAACTGTAAAATTGCATCTTTCAGCTCAGTCGTCAGCACTTTGATCTGTAAGGTCCAATGTTGACTATGGACTGAAATGAGAATGGTCTTTTAACACGAACCCATCATATTTGCCCTATATAGAATAATTCAAATTTGAACTAAAAAACACTTGGTACATTGACCATGAGGACCTTGTCTAGGCATATATGTCGCGATTTCTCATTTGTACAGGTGATTCTTGCTAGTTTTTTGGTATCTCCGGAAGGCATGAATTTTGGTTCAGGTACATATAGGAGGCGGATGCCAAACTCAGGACGATCGTCGAGAAACTAATAAATGAACCAGAAGGAGAATAATTGTCTAAGCAGCCGGAAATTTTATGCTGGTGATAGCGTAGTTTCAGCTTCCTGGAACTTCCAGCACCAAATGGTCTAGACTTCTTCTTGCGATCAGGTTCATAGAAGCTTAGTTGCAATTACAACAATCATGGAACTTTCGCCCAATCAGATCAGATATATAGTTTTTGTTATGTGCATGTTGTGTGTCACAAAATAATCCTCCCCTTTGAGTTTCAGTAGCATGCAACACGTATGTGTGCTGATGTGCATCAGCTAATAATATGATTAGTACAAACCTATTTGGCAGAGCTCCGGCTCTAGCTAAACCAACTCTGGCTTTAGCTCCTTTGAAGGAGCAGCTTCCAAAGTGAAGCCGTTACTGTTTTGACATAGCGTTTGGTAAAACAGAACAATGAAATGTCTAGAATACTCTTGATTTGTTTTTTTTTTGTTTTTTCCTTTTCTATTTTCTTCCATTATTTTTCCTCTCATTTATTTTCCGTCTCCCTACTCTCCAGCTTTATCTCTTCTTCGCTGAACGGAGTACGGATGCTTGCCTTATGTTTTGGTCTCCACCCCAGCGGAAGCTTATCTTCTTCTCTATCCCAACCGAAGTGGCCGAGGCGGCCATTCCACGCGACGGCCGTCGCGCCCAACGACGGGACGGCCTCCAGCTGAAGGGAAGCGGCGGCGGCGGCATGCTGCGCGGCGCGAGCGACGTCGGCGGCGGTGTGTGGGCTCCGCGTCGGTGTCCGTGTGCGGCGGCGGCGGCGTGCTGCACAGCAAGAGCGACATCAGCGACGGTGTTCGGGCTCCGCGTCGGTGGGTATACAGCGACGGTGTGCGACATCGACAGCGCTCGGGCACCTCTCCGTCCACTCGCGGGGCAAATTCGCCCTGGGGCAAAGCTACATTTTTCAGCTCCTTCTTCCGCCCTCGTCTTCTCTCAGCGCGTTTCACACGGCTTCTCTCGCGGAGCTGGACTTTTGGACGCGTTTGGTAAGCGAAGTCGTCGAACAGCTCCTGATCCTCCAGGAGCGCTCCTTAGCTTGTATATATCAAGCGGCTCTTGAGGCTGGAGGAGCGCAGCTACACCGGTGATGTTACTCAGTTTTATGCTTGAAAACCGAATGACCACAATATTAAATTTGATATAGGACATCTTTAATTTTGTTATAAATTAAACTTCTCTAAATTTAACCAAACTCATAGAAAAAAGATTATACAATACCACAAAATGCATTAGCAAGACATATTTCTTGGTGGATTTAATAAAAACTAATTTAATACTGTAAATGTTGCTGTCATTTTCTATATAAGCATGACCATAGTTTAAAATAGTTTATTTGACTTAGAGTAAAATCAAAATCAACCATCGTTTTGGAACGAGGGAGTATATATCCGCCTTTGACTGAAGCATTGAAGCATCCAAAACCAATATATATACATAACAGCCCCTTACGCGTAATAATGCAAGTGCAAAATGCTCAAATCACCTGTTAATAATTAACTCTGTAAACATGCTTAAATGTTCAGCAGGGGTTCTGACTTCTGACCATGGGTGCCTCCCATATAGAACAAAGCGGCAACTTGGCCAATGGCAACAAGAAGTGTTGACGTGTAGTAGACAACTCGGTATCGTTTCAACATTTTAAGCTGCCGTGCCCTGTAGTTAAACCATTAGACCATGTCAGCAAGTCAACACTTAGTTGCTTGCTAGTTTTAGTTTTAGCTTGCACTACAACTCAAGTTCTCGACCATATATATTTTCTTTTCCACATTGGAGCCATGGAGATGCTCTATGTTAGTAAAAGTGAAGAAGGTTCTACAGTCCGTACAGGTACCTGCATGCACTTCCCAAGTGTAGAATACAATGCCTATGTGTTCGGCTGGTTGTATTTTTTATTGATGCTGATTTGTTATGAGAGAAAAACATTGTTCTAAGGCTGGCTGATTTTGACTGATAAGCTCAAACGAACGTAGCCATGATACTCATACCATAGCCTTCTTTGCTGAAGCAAACTGATGTTCGCGATTCAGTCTTACACTCCTGTCAGAGTTGTCCCTCGCTCGCGCGCATGGCCATGGCCATGAGCCACATACTCTTCCTTGCTCTTCTCTCAGCGTTGCCTCTCACATCCTCTGCCGCCAGCGGGAACACGCTGACGCAGTCCACGACCGTCGCCGGCGAGAAGATGCTGGTGTCGCCGGGCAACGCCTTCCAGCTCGGTCTCTTCGCCGCCAGCAACCACTCCAAGTGGTTTCTTGGCATATGGTTCACCGTCTCGCCGGACACCGTCGTCTGGGTCGCCAACCGCGACCGCCCGCTGAACGGCTCGTCCGGCGTGCTCGGGCTCGACGACCGCGGAGCCCTGGTCCTCCTCGACGGTTCGACGACCAACGGCACCACCGTAGTCTGGTCGTCCTCCAACTCCTCCGCGGCGGCCGTCGTCGGCGCGGTCGTCGCGGAGCTCCGCGACACGGGCAACCTGGTGGTCACAGACGCGGCGGGCGTCGCGCTGTGGCAGAGCTTCGAGCACCCGACCAACACGTTCCTCCCGGAGATGCGGGTCGGGAAGAACTTGAGGACCGGCGCCGACTGGTCCCTCTGGTCGTGGCGCAGCGCCGACGACCCGTCGCCCGGCGACTTCCGCTACGTCATGGACACGGGTGGCTCGCCGGAGCTGCACGTCTGGAGCCACGGCCGCAAGACGTACCGGACGGGCCCGTGGAACGGCGTGCGGTTCAGCGGCATCCCAGAGATGACCACCTTCGAGGACATGTTCGAGTTCCAGTTCACGGACACCGCCGACGAGGTCTCCTACATGTTCCGCGACCGCGACGGGTCGCCCATGTCGCGGGTGCTCCTGAACGAGTCCGGCGTGATGCAGCGCATGGTGTGGGACGCCGCCTCCGGGTCGTGGAGCAACTTCTGGTCGGGGCCGAGGGACCAGTGCGACAACTACGGAAGGTGCGGCGCGTTCGGCGTCTGCAACGTGGTCGACGCCACGCCCTGCAGCTGCGTCAGGGGGTTCGCGCCGAGGTCGGCGGCGGAGTGGTACATGCGGAACACGTCCGGCGGGTGCGCCCGGAGGACGCAGCTCCAGTGCGGTGGCGGCGCCAGCGGCGGGGACGGGTTCTACCTCCTGCGCGGCGTGAAGCTGCCGGACACGCACAGCTGCGCCGCGGACGCCGGCGCCACCCTCGAGGAGTGCGCGCGTAGGTGCCTGGCTAACTGCTCCTGCACGGCGTACTCGGCGGCGGACATACGTGGCGGCGGGAGCGGGTGCATCCAGTGGTTCGGCGACCTCATGGACACGCGGTTCGTCGACGACGGGCAGGACCTCTATGTCAGGCTTGCATCGTCTGAACTAGGTATGGCTGGATTCATTCCCTGCTGCTTCGTCATGATTCGCTACAAATCGATTGTGTTGACATTCAAATTCGAGCTAAATCAATTGACTTCTAGCAGAGTAGATGCAAAATTGAGTTTTATATATAAAAACAAATGAAGAACTTTATTAAAAGAAAAAACAAAGAGATTTACGGAGGTTTAAGAAACAAAGAAAGTGAGGGTGAGAGAAAAAATTAGGAAAATTACAACAGAGCTTGGAGACATAATTCAATTTGAAAAAAAAAAGAGTTTTGTAAATTTATATCCAAGAAGTTTTGGTAATTTTGCCCTCTTTCTGCAACGGGATAGTTTATTAGTTGGCATGAAAATGAAAATGGTAAATTCCTTTTACCAGAGCTCATTTTTGTAAAAGTGATCGATATTGTTTATGACCATTTGCGAGCATTTTGGCACATACAAAAATTGAGTTTTCTAATTTCTTTTGGAGCTTTAGTTGCAATTGGTACACTAAATGGCGAGGTGTTAAAATGACAAATGCAGAAAAAAAATCCGACCGACCAAGAACCATTTTCATTTAAATGATATTGCTACCTACCGTTTTCATCCCTAGATTATTTTGTAGGCGTGGCATACAACTCCTCGTTTTCATTTAAATTCGCGACCGGCCAAGAACCGTTTTCATTTAAATGACATCACAGTTCCAGCTCTCCCGTTACTATAATTGTCAAACTTACTGATGTCAAAGAGAACATATATAAGTGAGTGTTGCAAGTGGAGGTGATGTTTTTTTGAGGCTCTTGTTTGACTTTGCTTCTCCTCGTCCTTATTCCAAGCCAGTAAAATACTCCTACTATACGCCCTACATAGTGTCGGGATCATGTTGGTAGTTCATCTACTCTACTCACTTAACAGTATATATGTATATAATACATAATCATGAACTCTTTATATCTAAAAAAACATAATCATGAACAATCAGTTGGTCGCATATATAATACGTATGATTCTAGGGAATGAAGGAGATACAGTCGTACGGCCTCTTCCATTTGGTTCAGGGACATTCGAATTTTCGTTGGTCAAATACTCACTCAGTTTCCTTGTAGAACATTGTCGTTGCAATTGCAAGACGTTTTCAGGCACTGCCTAGACCTTTAATTTTCAGTCACCTAACCTTGACGTACGAAACAAGCCGTCCAAGTCATGCTTCATTCGCCAGCTGCGACGAGACGATGGACGCTCTGTGTTTTGTTCACTCTCTCTAATCTCATTAATTAAGTCGATCTTCGGTCTTCCGTCGTCGTAGAAATATAGATTGATCGAATATATATACATGCGTGACTGATGACTGAAAAGTCTGAACAATGCCATCAGTGATTGGTCCATCGCCCTCATTCCGTCGTCGTAGCTGCTGAGTACCTTGAACTCTAAGAAATTGCTAGATTGAGGGCGTGTTTAGATGGCAAAATTTTTGGGAAAAAATTCCTATAGCACTTTTGTTATTATTTGGTAAAATTTGTCCAACCATGAACTAACTAAGCTCAAAAGATTCATCTCGACATTTACAGACAAACTGTGTAATTAATTATTTTTTTATCTACATTTAATGCTCTATGCATGCGTCTAAAGATTCGATGTGACGAGTACTGTATAAAAAATTTTGGGTCTTTTGGGATCTAAACGCTGAAGCAGTCAGTCACCTCGCTGTCTCTCTGACGTACACTGCACCCCGCACCGCATATGTGTCTTCAGACGCTACCAAGAACACCCGGAAGAAGTTTGTGGCTGTCATCACGCCGGTGGTCGCCGGCTTCGCGTTGCTGCTTCTATCTCTTGCCTTTGTGATTTGGAGAAAGATGCGGCGCAGCAGTAATAAGAGAGGTTAGTTTTACGTATTTTGTGATTGCTATAAGCATGCACCTTGTTCTTGCCTGATGACAAAGATCAAGCATATATGCTTCGTTGCTTCCTCATAAACGAACTCCCCATTTATTTATTTGCAGTTACCATGGTTGATGATGAGGCAGTCGAGCTTATGATGATGAGCAGTGAATGCCCCACGTACCCTCTGGGGATCATTCGAACAGCCACCAACGGGTTCTGTGTAGACAATGTGATTGGGCGAGGCGGATTCGGCGTAGTTTACAAGGTATATTTATAGGATGGGAGTAGTAATCATATACTCGTATTGAGGACAACGCCTGAATGTTTGTAGTACTATATATGCCAAATGTCTGATTGGATTGTATGTACTCCTATATATATTATGATTCAGGGCCAATTGCCGGATGGGCAACAGGTTGCTGTGAAGAAGCTGTCAGCGGAGAACAGCGTGCAAGGCCTGAATGAGTTCATAAACGAGGTGGTCCTGATCGCCAAGCTGCAGCACCGCAACCTGGTCCGCCTTCTCGGCTGCTGCGTCCACTGCTCAGAGAGGATGCTAGTCTACGAGTACATGACCAACAAGAGCTTAGACGCCTTCATTTTCGGTATATACTATACTCCTAGCTTAGCTAGTATATATGTTGCTGCATTGTTTTGCTGCAAGAATATTATCGTCGCTGTACTTGTCTTAGCTAAGCAAAGCAATGCAAATTAAACCTGTGCCTGCCTGCCAAATAACTGCAGATGAGAGGCGGCGTGCGTCGTTGCGGTGGAAGACGAGGCTGGACATCATCCTCGGCATCGCCAGGGGAGTCCTCTACCTTCACCGGGACTCGAGGCTCAACATCATCCACCGGGACCTCAAGGCCGCGAACGTGCTCCTCGACGCCGACATGGTCGCCAAGATCTCCGACTTCGGCATCGCCAGGCTCTTCAGCGGCAGCGCCGACCGCCAAGAAACCATCACCAAAACAATCATCGGCACATAGTAAGAAGACAGAGGACTCTCTATCTCTCTCGCTTCGCTCACTGCATGCGCTGGCCGGTATATATATATTCTGACCGTGTGTGTGTGTTTTCATGCTTGGAATACGCCACCAGTGGGTACATGGCGCCGGAATACGCCATGGACGGCACGGTGTCGTTCATGCAGGACGTGTACAGCTTCGGCGTCCTGCTGCTGGAGATCGTCAGCGGCAGGAAGAACCACCGAAGTTTCAATCTCATAGCATATGTAAGCACCGATCATCCATTTCAGAAACTTCACATATAAGTGTATATTCGGTCAATTCAGATTGAATTTCTCTGACGTGACGACTGACGACGATCATCAGGCATGGGGGCTCTGGGAAGCAGGGCGGAGCCACGACCTCATCGATCCAGCAATTCGCAGCGACTGCGCGGGAGCCGAGCTGGCGCAGGCGGCGACGTGCGTCCAGGTGGCGCTGCTGTGCGTGCAGGAGTGCCCGACCCAGCGGCCGCCCATGGCGGACGTCATCCCCATGCTGTCGCGGCAGGTAGCGCCGTCGCAGCCGCAAAGGCCCGTGGTGTGCACGCCCAGGCCCATGAGCCACGCCCACGCCACGGCTCTCGCCGTGGACGCGCGAGAGATCACCTGCGGCAACAGCGACCTAACCATCACGGACCTCCAAGGCCGGTAGCAATGCAATATGCTGTACTGTACATAGCATGGATCGATGGATGGATCCTGGAGCAGAGATGATGATTTCCTTGGAATTCTCTGCACAAAACTAATGAGTAGTTCGTGGATTCAACTGTTTCCCCACGAGCTTTAGATCATGGGGGTTTCATGAGCCACGCATTAGTTCTTCTACATGAAAGGCAACCAAGAAGTTTGCTGTTCTGTCTGTACTATCACGGTCATGCTTCGCCCGGCGGCAGATCGTCTCGATCTTGGCAAGAATTACCGGCTCAATCTCTTCTTTCTTTTTGTAATGCTGGGTTTAGTTGGTGAAAAGTTTTTGAAAAAATGTCACATCCGATGTTTCGTGTGATGTCGGAAGGGGTTTTCGGATACTAATAAAAAAAACTAATTACATAGATTGTATGGAAACCACGAGACGAATTTATTAAGCCTAATTAATCCATCATTAGCACATTTGTACTGTAGCACTTTAGTATCAAATCACGGACTAATTAGGCTCAAAACGTTCATTTCGCGATTTCTAACCAAATTATGCAATTAGTTTTTTTTTTCGTCTACATTTAATGTTTCATGCATGTGCCGCAAGATTCGTTACTGTTGTTTTTCTTGAAAAATTTTTGGATCTAAACACACCTAAGTGTAGAAGTCGTTCTCAAGTTTTGTCGGCCCACAGATGCGGGCGCGGCCGCCACCGCCGCCGCCGCCGGACATGCTTGGAGGTACGTCGAGGTGGCGAGGCGTGCCGCGCGTGCGTGAAGACAAGGAACGGGACGGCTGTACTATTCGATATTTCGATTCGATCCCTAGCGCAGACGCAGAGGATGATTGTATATTTTTTTGAAAGCAAATGGGGGGAGAGCTTCCCCACCTAAATTTCATTCATAGCTCTTTGCAAAACGTAAGGCTAGTCTGTTGTGTTACATGACAGAAGGTACTCACATCATACATCAAGTTTGGTTCGCTGATCATTTTTAAGACGTTTACGCCAAGTTACAAGATCATCACAGATTTTGGTGATGATTGAGCGGGGCGTTGGACTCTCTTGCCTGAATATCTCGCCGTTTCTGGCATCCCACGGCTGCCATAGAATCGTTTGAAGAATGAAGGACCACAGCGACGCGTCGATTAGATATAACTGCGTATATACATAACGTAAAGATCGCTGAACCTGTCTCAACACAACAGTCGACGACAGCAATTAGAATGGAAATAGAAAGGAGAAAAAAGGTCAATTGATTTGGGGATTTTCTCAAAGCCAATTTCTTACCTGCCAAAAACTTACTTGTTTTCCCTTTTCCCTTTCCTAATATAATTAGAGTATGTTGCAATAATAATTTTCATCATGATATAAAAGGATCGGTCCTTGTTTAGGTATCCTTTATAAATTTGGCTTTCCATGCATGCGCGCTGACCTTGTCAGTTCGTTGCCTCATGCAGCATGTCATGCGTTCTACAAAATACAGCTAGGCTCGCTGGGCGCCGTGCTGGCATCCAGAGCACGGGGCTGCCAAATCTAATCCCGAAAGAAAACATTTTTGAAAACAACACTGTGGGAACACATCCGGATCAGACCATAGTTAACTATCAACCCAAAAGAAAACATTCTTGAAAAAAATAAACTGCTCAACTTATCCTGACCAAACGCTTCTCACAAACAACAACAATATGGGGGAAAATTCATTTATTGTTGTTGTTTCAAAGCTGAAACTCTTCCCATCCAGATTTAGACAACTCAAAAGGTGGCTGCTCTATAACTCTTGTTGGACATTGAAAACTTGAGTAAAGTTGAAGCACCGTACGCTTAGCTATGATTGTAAGGTCGTCATTTGTTTGCGAACTGGACATAACTTCCATATTCTGCATCTGGAGTTGCACCGTAAGCCAAACATGTTTCGCAGCCATGGTGGAAGGCCAGATCCCGGTGAAGCTGCTTCATCGTGAAACTGGTGCTCCAGATCTATGTTTTCAAAACTTGAGCTCTCTCAAACATACCCTAAGCTCCGTCTCCAGAAGATTCACCTTCTCCCTGCTTGGAACAAGCTCCTCCCTCCCAGTGGCGGAGCTCGAAGAGAATTCAAGGAGGGGCCAATAGTATTCAAATTATCTCTAGTGTGCAAATCTTTATTACTTTCTAAGGATTAAACATAGACATGGGGCACATGCCCCCACTTCGACCTCCACGTAGCTTTGCTACTTCTCCCTCGCCCTTCGGCTGCTTTCCTCCACCGTGGCCAACTGATTCTCCATCAAAGCAACCATGCCTTGTGAGGAAGCTAGCTGCACATTCAAATCACTCAACTCTCCCTCTAAATGGGCAGCGTCTTTGTTCTTCACCCCTCTTCTTTTTAGGTGATAGGTGTGCACTGTGCAGAGCATAAGTTCCTAATAGTGCTAAAACTCCCATGAAAATGAAAGTAGGCACTATGAAGAAAAGGAAGTAGTGCAAAAGGCGGTTCTCCTTTCTTGTCGTCAACCTTTGGTTAAATCATTTTCACTACCGATTTCACTTCAAACCAACGGTAAAAGTGCTCTTGGCGAAAATCCTTTCTATAGTAATGTCTCACAAATACCACCATCGAAAAATAGGGGTTATTGATATTTCAGTCTATCGGCCAGGACTCCACCCTGCCCGACTAGTGGTTGCTGGCCCGGGGCCACTTTCCCTCAGGCCCTTCAGAGGAGCTTCGACTCTCTTGTGCTTCTTGTGTCGTGGTGCCTGTGGAAGGAAAGAAATCACCGCACTTTCGACCATCAAGCATCGACGACGACTGAGCTGCTCGGCCGTATCCTAGACGAGGCGAATATCTAGATCCGCGCGGGCTATGGGTGCCTAGCGTTGCTCACAGCCCTGGCCGCTTAGCGTCCTCCTGTGAGCCGTCTCTTCCTCGTCGCGCCATCCGGTTTTTTAGTTAGTACACCCTTCTGCTCCGCCACATGGTGACGATTTGTGTTATGTGTGCCCTCCGAGATAGATACGGTCTCTCACCGTGGCTATCTTTGGAGTTTGTAAAACTTCCTTATTCCACTTAATGAAGCACGTGCTAATGCATGTTTTCCAAAAAAAAATTCAAGCTATCACCATCCTAATTCAGACAACTCAAAAGGTGGCTGCTTTATAACTCTTGTTGGCTTTCGAAAACTTAGGTAAAGTTGAAGCCCCGTTGTCACTTGTTTGCCGAATGGACATAAACATAAACAATCCACTTGTAAGGCGCTACGATCAAATTTATAAAGGCGTGGTATGAAGACGGGAGAACGCTGTGTCATGTGCAACAGGATAGGAGAGGATGGCGGCCATCTTTTTTTCAAATGCAAGCATGTCAAGGAGCTGTGGAGGTGTGCGTGCCTGGAGAATTGGCGAGAGAAACTGTCAGCCTGTCAAACAGCAATGGAGGTTGTCAAGATGATCCTTTCAATCAGAGGAGACATCCAGCTGAAAGTGATGTTCCCACTGTGTAATTGGTGGCATGAAAGAAATGCAGTTAGGGAAGGAGAACAGAAGAGGCTGCCGAACTCCATAGCTAGCCTTTGTTGGAAGCAAACTCTGGAGGTCACAACTTTAAATAAGACCATGCAGCAAAATGGCTATAGATCGGAGCAGGGCGACAAAATGGCTACGACCTCCACCGGGGCGCCTGAAAATCAATGCTGATGGTGCCTTCAGGGAAGCTGATAAGAATGGAGGATGGGGATATATCATCAGGGACGATGGAGGCCGAGTGATCCAATCAGGTTCAGGAAGACTACGCTATGCTCGTAACCCTCTGCAAACGGAGCTCCTTGCCTGTGTAGAAGGAGCGAAAGCAGCAGCGGGTTTGGGCATCAGAGACATTGTGCTCGAATCTGATGCAGTCCAAGTGGTGGAAGGTCTCCTCGTCAATCCTTGGTGGTGTAGTACATGAGTTGAAGGTATTACTAGCTGAAAACTTCATTTTACCTCAGATTAAGTATGTTCCATGTGAATGTAATCGGGTAGCGCATGAGTTAGATTCGATCAGAAGTTTGGGTAATGAGGAGATGCCCTCTACGATGGCCGGAGTGCCAGAATGTATCATGAATTTGGTGTCCAGCGATTTAGCTGGTTCGGTTGATTAATGGAATCATGCATTCCTCTAAAAAAAACAATTTTGTACCTGAATGGGAAAGGGTACACATGGCCGCTGGCTAGATCTAATGCACTGCAGGTTATCTATACATACATAATAATAAAGAGATAAAATTTCTCACATTCTATTTTTTTCGTCCGGCCCTCCCCTAACTACTCGGCATCACACTTTTTAGTTTGAAATTGAAAAACCACTACTCAACATCACTCTTCTTAGTTTAGAATTGAAAAACATTATTTGCATTGCCTTTTTATTATTAGGTATAGGTTTACAACAGATATAGACAAGTCATCTAATTAAACTGAGTGAATCTCTCCTTGTTTTTCCATACGGGGTAATAGCCACCTAATTAAACCGAGTCAATCTCTCCTTGATTTTCCATACATAACAAATAATTTAGTGTAGGTATTATTTATTATGGGACTTATTAGTGCTTAATTGAAACACGGTTGAGCTAAGTCCAAGTATTCTGGCTCACGCACGCCGGGCAACGTCCGTTTTAAAGAGGTAAAATTTCTCTCCTCAATTTTTTTTGGTCCGGCTCATCCATCCGTGTCCAACTCCATAATGATCGTCCATCCCACTTAGTATGTATAAGGCAATCCGCTTCAACGCGGTTTAGGGGAGTTTCTTTTGTCAAAACTGAGCAGTATTTTCGTCGAGTCAAACTCCATCTCCTGTCCGAATCAAACTCCACCATCTCTTGCAATCTTTGTCCCAAGTAGACATACAACCTCCCGTGACTCTTCCTGGCCAAACATCCATAAATAAAAGACACGAATAATACTAATACTGCATTAATGCCTAATGTATGCTGAGTACAGATTGTTGTCTCGGGCTTAACAAGATGCACATGCGGTTTATTACGCTGACCGTTTTCTTTTTTTCGAAGTTCCTTTCTTCCACGTCGTTTTTTGAACGGGCTCGCTCGCACACGAGCCTGCTCTATGCTGCTCTCTTAGAGTAATCTTGGGCCAAAATAAACTAGCAATTGGGAAGGTGAAAGTCGCCAATAATTCCACACTGGCTGCTACCAAATTCTAACAATAAATATAGTATTTTAAACGTTGACCTTTATCTATAATAAACATGTATTTTATTAATAAATTGTTTAGAAATAAAAAAATTATTACTATAAGATGAATCGGCTGATGACCTAACTAATCAAACCATAAACTTAAATCTTAAACACTTTGTCATCCAATCTAATAAAAATAAATGATTCTTCAAACTATATGCAAATGTCAGTATAAATCTCTAAGATGTACGTATATATAATGAGAAATTTACATATTTAGGACTTCAATCGTCGCGCTTCGCAATCTTAACCCCAAACATCGACTTCGTTAAAATAGGTTGTACTGACTTTAATTAGAGACTATAGTCATAATTTACTATAAGTGTTTGATAGTTTCTCCCGTTACAATGCACGGGCATGTTTGCTAGTAACACTAAATAAGTAATCATGACATATGTTTTGATAATATGACTTGTTTGAAGTAAAAAAAATTTAATCAAACTTAAAAGAAGTTTGGCTCAATCTAAACGTTATTTTTTTAATGGAGGCAGTAAATATGATATCCGGTTCCCGTAAATAAATATAAATGAACTCTGATTGCTTCAGAACACGGTGGACCCAAAAGGACTACTACTACCATGGGGAATTTTTTTTATTTTTAGTCCAAATTTGAAACAAATTTTAAATTTAACCCGCATTTGAAAAAAAAATTAAATCTAACCCGTTTGGCCCCGCCACCATGCATGGCGAGGCAAATGCACTGCACCCCGCCATGCATGGTGGCGGGGTACAGGTCCCACGTGGCACGCTGTAGGCCAGCGTGGAAAGGAGTACCCCGCCATGATTCATGGCGGGGTACCCCTAACCCGTCATGCATCATGACCTTGTTTACGGAAGCCATGGCACGAAGAATTGCGTTTACGCCAAAGATTAAACGAGTGTTACCAACTACATTAGTCCAATCGAAATAACCAAGTAGAGTACTGCTGCTACACCTACACATAATTTAATTGTTTTAGCACTACATAACTATGATAACATGTGTCCGGCGCCTGCTAAATATGACTACTCTACTAATCGCCAGGGGTGCAGGGGTCTCGCGGTCTCCGTCGCCTCCTCGGATTCGTAGGGACCACGTTGCTTCTCCAGCCAACGTCTGTGCGGTCCCGTTGCTGCCTCTCGCGCTGCCGCCTATGTCCACGATTGAACTGCTGCGTCGAGGACGGTCCCTGCAAGCAAGCAACCTGGTGAGCTACTCTAAATGTTGAGCTACGAACAGTAGAATTAAAGAAAAAACAAAGCATAGGGACCTGTTGCTCGGCTGGTGTGTAGTTCTCCTGCTGTGTGTAGTCGACCCCCTGTGTACCAAAAGGAGCACCGTATAGCTGTGAGGCACCCATCTCCTCGTGACCGGTGTACTCCCACTGGTGAACGTCCTCGTCGTCATCGTCGTCGCCACTCGTTGTGTCATACTGAAGTGCCTCATCCACATCGTCCGCAGCCGCTGGACCCTTCCCTCTGTCCTGCGGAGTACGAATAGACGAGGACGCAGCCCTGGTGTCGCTAGCAGAAGCAGCTGCGGTGGACATCGTCTGGCTCCTGGACCACGTGGGGTTGTAAGGTACGTCCAAAGTCGTGTCCGCACAGCTCAGCTTCTGAGCCAACTTTTTGTAGCCTTTTTTCATTCTCTACAGGTTTAGATGGCAACAACCATTATTAAGCGTGAATTTTAAAGGTAACTGAGTTGTAGTCACGAATGTTACTATCAAAAGTACCTTGACAAAGGCGCGGAGAGGGTTACTATCAAAACTGCTCCACCAAGTCTACCCAATTAGACTCGTCGACGACCCCAGTCACCGGATGACCAGCCAAACTGAGACACAATATCATCTTGACATCCTGCATCGTGATAGTCATTTCCCCACATGGTGTGTGGAAGGTGTGCGTCTCCGGTCTTCACCTGCATCATTACAAGTTTCTGGTTATAGGAAAGTTGACGGCCCAATTTTACAAAACAAAGACAATAAATGCAAAATGCAATGTTACCTATCAACAAAGGCAGTAAGAAGTGCAGGGTCTAGTGTGGGGAGTGTACTGTTGTAGACCCGAATGATCTCAAGGAAGCCTGCCCGCTGTATGTAGTTCGCGTATCGCTCGTCCCAGCTATGTACGCGGTGCGTGCGAACACGAAGCGCACGCAACGGCCTCTGCTTCTCCGACAAGGCCTGGGCCCGGTGGTCCTTGTCGTAGTCCGCCTCAATGAGGCTAAAGCGCGGATGAGGAGCCCGCGCCTCCATCTTGCAATTCTGAACCTGCCTGTTTGAAAAAACAAAGACAACATTAATAACATTAGAACAATTAATAACATTAGAACAATTAATAACTAATTAACTAATAACTAAATAACTAATACGAACCCATTAACTAAAAACTAATATTAACTAACTATCAAAAATATCGTTAACTACAAATGATCGTTAACTAACTAAATAACTAATATTAATCGTTATCTAACTAAATAACTAACTAACTACAAATAATATTAACTAACTAACTACAAATAATCGTTAACTAACTAAATAACTAAATAACTAACTAAATAATTCAATACCTAACTAAATAACTATTGTTAAATAACTAAATAATCGTTTAATACAAAGAATATTAAATAATTACCTAAATAAATAATAATAACTTAATAATATTTACTATAAATAAATAATAGTAACGACAAAATAAAAAAATTTACCGTAAAACGGGTTGCGGCGGCGTGACGAGGTTGGCCGGGCGGCGGCGTGCCGGGGCCGGGCCGGGGTGTGACGGTCCGCGGCCGGGGTGGCGGCGCGGGAACGGCGGCCGAGGGCGCGGTGGCCGGGGACGCAGCGGGGCCGCGGCGGGGGCGCGGCGGGGAGCGGCGGGGGGACGGCGCGGCGGCGCGACGGCGCGACGGCGGGGGCGCAGCGGGGAGCGGCGGCGCGGCGGGGTGCGGCCGGGGCGGCGGGGGCACGGGGGAGGGGCTCCGGGCGACGGCGCGGCGGCGGGGGCGCATCGGGGAGCGGCCGGGGCGGGGGGGGCGCGGCGGGGCGCGGCCGGGGCGGCCGGGGCGCGGGGGAGGGGCTCCGGGCGACGGTGGCGGCTCCGGCGGCGGCTTTAAAGCCGAGCGGGCGTGGCGGGGCGCGGCTTTTATTTAGGCCGTGCCCCGCCATGATGGGTGGCGGGTTTGGCATACCCCGCCACGCATCATGGCGGGGTACACCCGGGTGGCATGCCACGTCACCCGCCACATGGGACCTGTACCCCGCCACCATGCAAGGCGGGGTTCAGTGCATTTGCCCCGCCATGCATGGTGGCGGGGCCAAACGGGTTAGATTTAAAAAAATCAAACGCGGGTTAAATTTAAAATTTGTTTCAAATTTGGACTAAAAATAAAAAAAATTCACCATGGGACGAGGATGAATAGTCTTTTTTTTTGAAACGGCAAATTTCATTCAAAGTTTAAATACAAAGTACATATATGAGGCAAAAATTACCCCATTGAAAATTTTCTAGAGCCCTCTAGATAGTATAATTTCTGGAATGAGTCCAAGACTCGCAAGAGAACAAGCAAGAACTAGGAGCTGCATTCCGCCTTGTTTTCTTTGCGAGTGTGTCAGCCATGAGTTTGCATCTCTACCAATTTTAAAGATAGAATGTGTCATATTTGTTGTAGAAGCTATATAAAGTCCGTTAGGATTGGCCGCCGTGACTAATGACCCGGACTATAGACGAGATCCCTCATGTTCGCCGCAGTAGCTAGAACTTTCATTATCTGTAATGAAGATGGGTCTTCAGAGATTTATTGCAGCAGCAAGTTTAGTTGACAGCAAAAATGCAGATGCTTCAGCCTCTGTGGGTTGCATGATACGTCGTATAGCCACCTGAAAAAAGATACCACTCCGAATACTATGGGATAGAGAAGTGAGAATAAATATTCCAATCCCAGTTTAGATGGCATTTGACTCTGCGCAACGGATGGAATGGAATGTGTCGATTATTGCCAGCAACGAGCACCGACCGCCATCACTAGTTAGCATATAAAATCTGAAAACTATATATCTACATTTGGAAATAGAAACAACTTTGAAGCATTCTGTGAAAATAACATGACAGAAGTATTTTCAGAAGCAAGTACTTGCTCATCTTGGCTATTTTCGCCAAGAGCTGAAAGAAGTGGTCGTAAAATTCTCAATCGTACACAACATACTGAGGATAGGTAACCGGGTTGTATGGTTGATCTTTGACCGGTAAATAAATACTGAGTGGTAAAAACAAGTGAAGGAGAGGCAATGCATGCATGGACAAAGAAACGTCTTCGACAGCGGTGGGCCGGCCGCCGGCGCTGTGGATGGAGCGGCAGCGGCGGTCTAGAGTGTCGGCTGCGAGCCTGATGAGTAGAATGACACGTTCGTGGTACTCGGGCGGGGTGGTGGGTGTTGTTACGCTGTAAAGTTGTGGTGGCAACTGGAGTGGGGCACAAGCGGGCTCAACCCAGAAAGCAGGAGGTGGGCTCTTGTTGGTCCTAGAGGCCCACTAATTTCTCCCCGCAGATTTGGGCTCTGTCACGATAGGTGCTGCCGACCCCGCCATTTCCTAGGAGGTCGTGGCCGCTGTCGACATCGGCGTCGCCACGATGCTCGACCTTAGCTCACGACATCATGAGATCCGGAGTGGGCTTCTTCGGCCGCATCTCGCACTCCCTTCCTTCCTCGAATAGTGTTGCAAGCGTATGTTTTCAGATATTTTAGAGGTATGTTGCAAGTGTTTTCTATGGACATTGCAAAAGTAGATTAGGTTGTTGCAATGGTTGTACACGTATGTTGCATACGTCTGTTCCCAATGTTTATCTATTTTTTCATACATATATTGCAAATGTATTTATCTGGATGTTGTATATGTTTTAGACATATGTTGTAGGTGTTTTATCTCGATATTAATATGTTTGCAATTGTTTTTCAAGTAATTTTGTGAGTGTTTCAGACACATATTCCTAGTGTTTCATCTGTCTTCAGACGTATGTTACAAATGTTACATCTAGATGTTTCAAAAGTAAATAAGGTGTTACACATGTTGCGATGTGACCTGCCTGTTGCGGCTGCTGGAGGGTGCATGGGGTCGTGCGGTGGCACAGACGTCGTGTGGGGTCAGGTGGAGCATAGACATTGCGTGGGGTCATGCAGTACGCGGAGTGCAGGCGCAACAGATGGGGCAGGCGCAGGCATCCGACAAAAGAGGCTAGCGTTCAGACATAGCCATGCCCATTTTCCAATCCCAACCGTAAAAAAGTTACTACTACTGTGGCTATTCTCTCTCTCAATCAAGCAAAAGAAAAGAAAGAAAATGGAAGGCAACGAAAACAACAGAGGGAGAACTGTCCCCTCTATTTGGAACAGGCTCATCCCATATCTATACGAAATATTTAACTGTGGGGATCATCACATCCTACTCTTTCCACAACCAACACATCGAGAGAGATCGTACTATTCCATCCGCTTTTACCCTCAAAACCAAACATACAGTTGCATTATAGCCACAGAAGACACAATCCAGTGAAATAATTTACACAAATATGAAGACATGTCCAATTCCACCCCAAATTCTGGGAGCTTATACGCCTTCTCTGTAACCATCTCGATATTATATTCTATTCTTATGATTGGTCGACAGCAACAAAATGTCGTGAAATGGAATTGCGGCAGGCCAGCAGCACTACATATTTCAGGTTCCTTAAAAAAATTAATTAAGTGGGATATCGTCCCACTCGTCCAGTGCCATCCCAAACCAAACGATACATACACATCTCAGGTTAAAATACATCAGTAGCGATCAAGCAGGTGGTAGATCTTGTGGAACAAATTCATAGTGCTAGTACTTCAATTGTACAGCAAACAATGGTAGTTCCGTGGGATGCAAGCAGGCATGTCTGTGACATGCGAACCCCACAAATAGGAACCCACAGAAATTAAGGGTTTGAGGACAAATCTGCTTGCATCCCTACATGGCTTGATAGGTTGACCAGGATAACTATATACTTTCAATCAATTGTACAACAAAGTAAACAGTATTATTAATCTCTAAACAAATTCCTAGTGATAGCACTTCAATTGTACAGTAAACTTGGTCATAATCCATATTAGACTTTTGATGAGTAGTAGCTCTATACCAGAATCCTTCGTAGCCTTGTAAAAAACATTGGACGTCAACCAAGATCAAGATTTGATCACAAGTGGCACTACAGCAGCCAAACAGAGGAATATCAAATTCTCAGCTAAGGGCTGTGGATTGTGCCATTGGGATGCGATGTAAAGCCATCCTGCAGAACGTCCAACTCGTCAGCTTCCAACAAGAAGTCATTCTCAAAGAACGCAGAGTGGAGGGCTTGAACACACTGTTTTGCCTCACTGTCATGCACTACCAAGGAAATGTTCACCTGTGTAAGGATGGTGTAACCGACATCAGAATAGAGTCTCGGAACAAGTATGGTGTCCCCATCAAGCATGAGGAGAAAAAAGGAGTACCTTGGACGCCCCTTGCGATATCATCTGGACATTGACACCATTTCTTCGTAGAACATTGAAAGCCTGCCATGCAGCAGTGGATATCAATTGCAAACATAGTATTGCATGATCATTTCTAGCACACCAGTTACTCTAGTACGTTTCTGTCCACACTTCCTCAAATTGTAAGTTCATAGCTCAATTTGAAGATTGAGATTGCAGCATTCTAGAGTGTTAATAATCATGAATCTTAGGTGAAATTCACTTGCCTTTTCAAGAATCAAAGATGACCTCTGCACGTTTCCAATTAAAGATATTATTGACCTGTTCTGCAGTAGGTGAACAACTGCTATCTTTTCAAGCTCTTCAATGACATCACCAAGTTCCTGGTATATAGAAAGATCAAAATTAGATTTGCCAAGATGCATCATTATCGTATGCTATAATGAACCAACTCTGGCCTCAGCCAATTGTCATTTAACAATATAAAAATTTCCATGTTACAAAGGACTTGAATTCTTACAAAAACTACCAACATGTCTCTTATTGAGTACAAAGGCAAATATGCAGCATTCACACTCGTTGATTTGTTCCAGATCCTGGTTATCTTGTGTGTTGTGTGCATTGGTGTACTGCTTCTAAGGTTGTAAATGAGGTCAAAGGAAGGATGAGACATGGTCAAAATAAGCGTTGGGAAGGCACTGAGCAGAGAGGAATCAAGACGACGACAACAACAACAACAACATAGCCTTTTGTCCCAAGCAAGTTGGGGTAGGCTAGAGATGAAACCCAAAAGAGACGAGAAACAGGGAGACACATAAAGGGACATAAAGGGCACAAGACAAAAGAGGTCACGGTTCAGGCACGTTGATTGCTAATCTCCAAGCGCTCCTGTCCATAGCTATATCCTTGGGGATATTCCACTCCTTAAGATCTCTCTTAACGGACTCGTCCCAAGTTAGTTTAGGTCGACCTCTACCGCTCTTTACATTATCGGCCCGCTTTAGAACTTCACTACGCACCGGCATCTCAGGAGGCCTCCGTTGGACATGTCCAAACCATCTCAACCGATGTTGAATCAATTTCTCCTCAATTGGTGCCACCCCAACCCTATCCCGAATATCGTCGTTCCGTACTCTATCTCTCCTTGTGTGCCCACAACACCAACGCAACATACGCATCTCCGCTACACTCAATTGCTGGACATGTCGCATTTTTGTAGGCCAACACTCAGCACCATATAACATCGCCGGACGAATCGCCGTCCTATAGAACTTACCTTTCAGCTTCTGAGGCACCCTTTTGTCACAGAGAACGCCAGAAGCTTGACGCCATTTCAACCAGCCGGCTGAAATTCTATGCCTAACATCTTCATCAATGTCTCCATCCTTTTGTAGCATCGACCCTAAATACCGAAAAGTATCCTTCTTGGCCACCACTTGCCCATCGAGGCTAACGTCTCCCTCCTCGTGCCTAGTCGCGCTGAAATCGCACCTCATGTACTCGGTCTTAGTCCTACTAAGTCTGAACCCTTTCGACTCTAACGTGTGCCTCCATAGTTCTAACTTCCTATTAACCCCCGCCCTACTGTCGTCAACTAGCACCACATCATCAGCAAAGAGCATACACCAAGGGATATCACCTTGTATGTCCCTTGTGACCTCATCCATCACCAAAGCAAATAAATAAGGGCTCAAAGCTGACCCCTGATGCAGTCCTATTTTAATTGGAAAGTCACTGGTGTCGCCATCACATGTTCGGACAAACGTCACCACATCCCTGTACATATCCTTGATGAGGGTAACGTACTTAGTTGGGACTTTGTGCTTTTCCAAGGCCCACCACATGACATTTCTCGGTACTTTGTCATATGCCTTCTCGAGGTCAATAAAGACCATGTGCAAGTCCTTCTTCTGCTCCCTATATCTCTCCATCAATTGTCGTAATAAGAAAATCGCCTCCATGGTCGACCTACCAGGCATGAACCCAAACTGATTTTGGGTCACATGTGTCACTCTCCTTAGGCGATGCTCGATAACCCTCTCCCAGAGCTTCATCGTATGACTCATCAACTTAAACCCACGGTAGTTAGTACAACTTTGAACATCTCCCTTGTTCTTGAAGATAGGTACTAATATACTTCTCCTCCATTCTTCAGGCATCTTGTTTGACCGAAAAATAAGGTTAAAAAGCTTGGTTAACCATACTATCGCTCTGGCGCCTAGGTATCTCCACACCTCAATGGGGATACCATCAGGGCCCATCGCTTTACCTCCCTTCATCCTCTTCAAAGCCTCTCCGATCTCTGCCTCCTGAATTCTCCTCACAAAGCGTCTGTTGGTATCGTCAAATGAGTCGTCCAACTCAAGGGCAGGACCCTCATTCTCCCCATTAAACAGCTTGTCGAAGTACTCTCTCCATCTGTCCTTAATCTCCTCATCCTTCACCAGAAGTCGATCTGTCCCATCCTTGATGCATTTTATTTGGTTGATGTTCCTTGTCTTCCTCTCGCGGATTCTAGCCATCCTATAAATGTCCTTCTCCCCTTCCTTCGTGCCTAGCCGCTGATAAAGGCCATCATACGCCTGACCTTTTGCTACACTCACAGCTCGCTTTGCAACCCTCTTCGCTATTTTATAGCCCTCGATGTTGGCTACACTCTTGTCATGGTGGAGACGCTTGAAACACTCCTTCCTAATAGCCCTTTGCACCTCGTCATTCCACCACCATGTGTCTTTCGCTTCTCGTTTGCCTCCCCTACTCACGCCAAACACTTCCGAAGCCACCTTCCGGACACATGTTGCCATCTTTAGCCACATGTCGTCGGCATCTTCTCCTTCTTCCCAAGGTCCCTCGTCTAGCATCCTCTCCTTAAACGTCTGCGCTGCTTCCCCTCTAAGCTTCCACCACTTCGTTCTCGCAATCTTGGCCCGTTTGTCCCGGTGGACACGTACCCGAAAGCGAAAGTCCGTCACCACAAGCTTATGTTGAGGGACAACACACTCCCCAGGTAACACCTTACAATCAAAGCAAGCACGTCTATCCTCCCTCCTTGCAAAGATAAAGTCGATCTGGCTCGAGTGTTGTCCACTACGAAAGGTTACTAGATGAGATTCCCTCTTCCTAAAGAGGGTGTTCGCTATCAACAAGTCATAGGCCAGCGTGAAGTTCAAAACATCCTCCCCCTCTTGATTCCTACTACCATACCCGAACCCCCCGTGCACCCGCTCGAAACCTACATTAGTCGCACCAACATGGCCGTTGATGTCTCTTCCTATAAAGAGTTTCTCGCTGATAGGCACGGTACTAACCATGCTATCAAGATCTTCCCAAAACTGCCTCTTGGTGCCCTCGCTAAGACCTACCTGAGGGGCATAGGCACTGATCACATTCAGAGCCGAATCTCCAACTAGCAGCTTGACCATGATAATTCGGTCGCCTTGCCTCCTAACATCAACGACTCCATCCTTAAGGCTCCTATCGATCAAGATGCCTACACCATTCCTACCCGATGTTGTCCCCGTGTACCAAAATTTGAAGCCAGTATCCTCCACCTCCTTCGCCTTCTGGCCCTTCCATTTAGTCTCCTGAACGCATAGAATATTTACACGCCTTCTAATTGCTGCATCGACTAGCTCTCTTAGCTTACCCGTTAGGGACCCTACATTCCAGCTACCTAGACGAATCCTAGTTGGCTCGGCTAGCTTCCTTACCCTTCACACCCGTCGAGGGAAGTGCGAAGACCCTTGCTCATTTTTCACTACACCCGGGCGTAGATGTAGCGCGCCACTAAGGTTGCGACGGCCCGACCCTTGCTCATTTTTCATCGTACCCGGGTCACGATACGACGCGCCACTAAGGGGATGACGACCCGGCCCTTGCCCATTTAACACCACACCCGGGTTCCGATGTAGCGCGTCGCTAAGAGGGTTACGCCCCAACGAATCTCTTGTGGGTTTCAAATCCATGAGAGTGACTGTTTTTTTACTGTTGGTTCGCCAGACCTTAACACACCCTCCTTCTTTACCCGGGCTTGGGACCGGCTATGTTGAGACGACTTAAGAAAGTCTTGTTAGTTGAGGTCGTTTAGTTATCTAAAGGGTGATCTTCTAACCAAATGTGTGTGTGTAAAGTTTCCTAACCAAGTTATACACCCTTACACAGCTCTCCTGTATGTTCAAGGAAAAAAAATCTATACCTACGAGGCATGAATGGGAATCCTAGGGTGCCATTATAGGTCCAACCCCACATAACAACAGGTGAGAAAATAATACAGTTAGTTTTTTTCCCAAAAAAAAAAGACAAGGAAAACTTGAAGCAAAGTGCTATCTTTTTATCTAGTTTACGCGGATTAAGGAAAAACAAATCTTGAGGAAATATAAAGTCATTGACAAGAAAAAGAAATTAACAGTGAACAAATTGAGGCCCAAACATTTTTGTGCTGAACCAATTCACAACTCCATAGTTTCGATGGATCCAGTGTCAAAGATATGCTGACTTCACTGGTAGCCACACAATCAACAGAGATGCCCAAGTCTTCAAATATTGAAAAAACCTGAAAACTGATAAAGTTACAACCAAAGTAGTAGTAAACTCAAGGAAAGTAGCGCCTCTGAATAGTTGTACCTTAGCTAGAAAACCGTACTGGCCAAGCATGCGTGTGCTCACTATATCAAGCATTGTAATATTTGATTTCAAAACAATGCTAGTCAAAACAGTCTAGAATAAAACGTGTCAATATTTGGATTAGAGAGAAAGAACAAGTAGACAAAGTCTAAGATTAGAGTTTAGCCAAGTAACAAACCTTACTCATATCTCTTTCTTTAGTGATAAGAGTACCAGGGGCTCGACGGTTGTAAGAGTTCTTAACCCTAACAGGTACATCGCCTTCTCTAGCTGGTCGCATTGATTGTGGATGCAAAACCTAAAAGTAATAATTGATGGAAACCAATCAATAAATAAATATCATATAAAACCATTGGCTCAGTAAAATGCTAAGCTAAAAAACTAGACCGCAATGTATAACCGAGATCAATCGAAGTAGTTCATTTGTCAATGTTTTCCTTAATGGATAACAACACATACCTGCGCTCCAAAATAGGCAAGTTCGGCTGCCTCATCAAATGTCAAGTATGGCACAGGTTTTGCCTTAGGATGGATATTTGGGTCACATGTTAAAACACCATCAACATCTTTCCAAACCTACTAGAAACAAGATCAATGTTATAAGTCAACTACACAGGAACAAAAAAAAAATAGCAACGATGTACTCTCTGTTGTGCGAAAGAGCCTGTGGCCTAGTGGTTGTAAGTGCTTTAGTAGAACATCCTCCCTGTGGGAGCGAATTTAGGCTGGTTAAAAAGTCCCCTTGCCAGCAAAGTCGGGGTTCGGGGGTTTTCTCGGCTTGCATGGTTGAGGTCTTCTACCTTAATAGCTAAACCCTGGGGGCAATACCCCTGGCGGGCCAAGTTTTACTCTCTCTGTTGTTTTTATACATTAAGTTTTAGAGGGCAAAATTCTGTTGTTTTCACATTAGGGTTCTCGCCTACCATATTCTCCTAAAATGTTATTCTATGAACAACGTTTTACATTTACCAGGTCAAACATAAACATAGCTTTCATCCTGAACTTTTCACAATTCATTTAAGAAGTACAGATCCATGTATCAGAGATGAGGCTATGAGGAAAAGTTGAGATGAAAAGAAGTTCATGGGGTTATCCAAATAATAAAAAATTTGTCCTAAACTGAAGACTTCATTTTAATGCTTAGATGCTCGAGACCAACTTTAACCAAAAAAACAAAAGGAAAGCCTTAGTTACAGTATCTCATATTAAAAATGATAAGGAATTATCAAGCCTTATGCACTTGCAGTCAACATTGGGCCTATGGAAAGTACCTCTGCACTAACCAATGAATTAAACTGGTCACCTATTGTGGCTTGAACCAAACAGTAATTGGTCCAAGGAGGAAGACAGCCTAGGAAAACAAATTACAAACCTGGATTTCTCTTAATCCCAAGGCTTTGCCAATGGTTGTAGCTGTCAAGTCGCTACCACCCCTGCCCAAGGTGGTTATTGCACCAGATCTCCATCCCTGCAATTTTAAGTGCATGAAGTGTGAACATTACAAGAACAAACTCTTTCAAAGGAAAAAAAACATAAGGACAAATGGAGCATTGATACCTTTCCAAGAAAGCCAGTGACTATAGGAATAGCAGGATCGTTAATCCAGTCCCCATGTAGCCTCTTTGCAACAGCAGGATAAGTTGCTTCCAGAATATCCGCATTTGTGAAATCATCGGTAGTTATAAAGCCAAGATCAAATGCATCATACTGCAATGAAACAAGAATCAGAAACTTCGACTAGATATCTACTTGGTTGATGCTTTACATGAAGAATTTCCTGTACATAGACAAAAATCTACTAGAAGAAAATAGGATCACGAAACACTTATTAGCAGTATCTGTAGAAGAATACAAGAAATATACTGACTTGCCAAGAATTTGGAACTACAGTTTGTACTACATGCAATGCATTAATGAATTTCCTACTAGACTGCATGGCATTAAGATAAGTAACATGGACATATTTGAAACACGAGAAAGACCATCCAAAATGCAATCAACTCAAGAATGTACCTGCCGAGCTTTTACACCGATTTTGTTTAAAAGTGCAGCAAATATTCTTGTAGACATGCATTCACCAAATGATACTAGATAATCTCGTGTCCTAAGAGTCAGCTCTTTCATCATAGCAATTCCCTTAAGAAGTTGTTCAAGTTCATCCAACAAACCTATAAGATTTCAAATTGAAAATGTTGTCATTTATTCAGAATAAATAAATATTGCCAGCACCACAGACAAAGGCTTGATAGTGAAATATTCACGTAGCAGATTATAAAAGTTTGGTTCTGAGTAAGCATGGGTTATCTATACAGAAAGCTTAAAACATACGCATAAGCTTGAAAACTACATTGTCAGTTCATCTATGTGAACACTAATATTGCTTTGTTGTCAGAAACTGGTTTGCTAGATTATTTTTAATACAGCGAATCAAAGGTTACATCATTTGGGAATTGGGATTACATAGCAGCTAAGCCATATGATGCACCAATCTTCCGCCTTTGTACCCTATATGGAGACATTTCCTGAGAGAAATTTGATGTGGGCGAACATGACCACACTACAAGTTAATTTAGCATGTTTTGTGACCCTGAAGACTTGAAGCACAAATTGTCAAAGAAGACCTGGGAGAAGAATTTGGCAAAATGGGCAACATCTTACCAAAAACAATTGACATATCTAGCCCAAGCTGATCAAGCGTCCTAGACAAGGCAAAACGGTAGAAAAATCAGGCAAAAGCATTCCAAACCAGTCAACTCGATGGAAGTAAAGCACTGCAATTCATACAGAACCATACCCAAGATGCAATTCCTTTACAAAGGAGAGCTCGTCGAGCTCCGAGACGTTGGTCGCGCCACAGCGCACTGCTTTTTCCCCAGCCTGCAACCAAAATTGAAAAGCCACTTTTCAATCCTATACAATGGTGTAGGAATCCTCACAAAACTTAACACCTCGCATACCGAAGGTAATCAAGCTAGGCACTCGCGGTGCAGTACAATACCATGAGGAGTTTGTTGGTGGTCTTCCCCATCGCTGAGAGCACGACGACCGGGCGCTCCTCGGGGAAGCTGAGGATGAGGTCTGCCACCTCCCGCATCCGCTCGGCCGAGGCCACCGACGACCCGCCGAACTTCATCACGACGGTGAGCTCCGGCGCCGCGCCCCCGCCGTCGCTCCTCTCCTGCGCAGCCTCCACCACCGAGGCATCCTTCCTTTCGACAATGGCGGCGCCGACGGCTCGCTGGCACCGGACCGCCGCCTTCCTCAGGCACGGCGCGGCCGGGACCGCTACAGGCGCCAAGGCCCCGCGCCGTCTCGCGGCGGTGGCACCGTCAAGTGCAAGTCCCAGCCGCGCGGTGGTACGGAGAGCCGGCGCCGCCATGCCGGTGCCGCGAGGGTGGAGCGGGGGAGGTGGAGAGGCTGGAGGCGCGGCCGAGGGCGGCGCGGGGCGAGAAGAACGGACGGCGGAGAGTAGTGCGAGGTGGTTCCTTCGGACGGGCCAGATCAATCATCGATATATGTCCGTCCATGTTTGGACCAGACGATTTTTAATAAGAAATTGACATTTCTATGGAACGAGATGCTGTAGAATCGTTTGGTTTGAAGGATGGAAGTATGGAACACAACTGTCCTTTATATTGGAAAGATACGCCCATTCCTCCACAAAAGTCAGGAATGAAAAAACAATCTAAGCCCTTGTTTAGATTGAAGATTTTTTCAACCTGATGAATAGTACCACTTTCGTCTTATTTGACAAATATTGTTCAATCGTAGACCAACTAGGCTCAAAAGATTCATCTCGTGATTTTGAACTAAACTGTGTAATTAGATATTTTTTTACCTACATTTAGTACTCCATGCAAGCGGCTAAAAATTGATGTGATGGAGAGAGAGTGAAAAAACTTGGAATTTTGAGGTGATCTAAACATGGGGTAAGCTGAAGTTTTGACTGTTCTATGATTTCTGTGATATATAGATTCCTATGTGCCAAATGCCACGTCATCTTGCTTTCCTTTATTTTTCTAATACTTTGTTTTACACTCTCATTTTTTTTCTTTTCCTCTATCTTCATCGATTTCTCTGTTTTTGATCCTCCGTTCCACACAGATCCTATTTTGTAAACCTTTCATCAAAGAAAAAAGAAAGGACGTTCAGGTCAATGCATGCAACTTTCTCGAACGAAACCTGGACTTCTTAACAAAAGAGGGCAACTGCAGTCAGAGGAAAACTCGTTTTCCGGTAATATAACCACTTCTGCTGACTACTGAAGTTATGCTTGGTTGTTGAATACTATTTTTATCTTGGTTCTGCGAATATATGGTTGAGATATACCCTTGTGTGGTGTGATGATAAGTGAATGTCAAGAAACTGACAAGCTTTGGTTTAGTGTTGAGACTAACCATAGCATGAGTATGGTGTTGTGCAATATGTCTCTTAGTTTGTGATGGGTCTAGTTGAGCAATGAGACAGACAATGGAGAAGGTCAAGCGAGTTCGTGCCGATGGACCAGGGGTGGTGAAGGACGGACTGGAAGCTTGGACCGAGGGATCGAGGTACCGGGCTGGATCGTGGACGGCTAACACTTGGCAACATCGACGAGCAAGTGTAGATAAGGAGATGGGCTATACCGTGTTGACCAAGTCGAAACGGTAATTGACCAAGTCAAGCGAGGGCGTGAGGACTTTGTGATTGGATGGTCGAGGATGGTCAGTGACACACGTCAAGATTGTGGAGGAGGCGTAGCGGGTATGCTTCTCTAGTTGGGTTTAGCGATTTGGGCCTCAAAACCACTCGTGGATGGTTTTGCCGGGTTTGGGTTTCAAAACCTGGAATGGAGTTTGGTGCGACACGTGGTGTCATCGAGAAGGTTGTGTCGAGGTGAAGCATTCTCGTGAAGGACTCATGCCCGTCGAATGCACGGTTTCAACTTGGACCATTATGCCCCTAGGGTTAAGTGGTTCAAGAAAATATCTAAGGACCGACTTAGAATGTGTAATATGGCTCTATAAATAAGAGGGGAGGTTGCCCAAGCCAGCTATCTCTTCCGGTGTTTAGTTTCCCTGTGTCTAGGCTGTGTCTCTCAGTTATAGCCAAAGCTAGTATCACTGTGTTAAGATTCGCAGACAAGAGATTGAATCGTCTGATTGTGTTCCTTTCGTAGAGTAAGACTAGATCTTGTAAGAACCCGTTCTTGTGAAGAAATAAAGCAAGTTGACCTCATCAAGTCTGAGTTCTTACTCTGTGATTTGGTCGTCTCCCATAGCCCATCTCTTTGGTGTTTTGTTGGATCTCTTAAATTTAAGCTCAGTTGTACATCTAAATAATAGCACTAAATATGTCAAGAAGACGTTACTGATGAGCTCTGAACATGTTTAATGCAACATCTCAAGAAATCCAATCTCTAAAAAATATTAGCATAAACTTTATTTGGATCAAACTATTGATGCCTAATTATTTCTATAGGAGTCAGTTTTGCACCCAACGTAATAAGACATGGAACTAAAAGAATAATAAAGAACGAGCGCTATCTAGAAGTCCTCGTTATCATCATGATGAAGCTTGTGGTAATGGATCATCAAAGAATCAAATAGTTTATTCTGTCTGCTACCGACTATCCAACTATTTACATTAGCTCTTTTACCTTTAGACTTGTATTCTCTGCCGGTCTTTTTCAGACCCTTTATTCAGTTCACCATTTGCTTCATGTGCATAGGACATTGATATTTTGTTCTCAAGTTTGTGTATATAAAACACATATGAATGATGGCCACAATAAGAGAGGCATCTAGAAAGTAACTAGACTGATCAAGAGAATTCTCACTTTGTTTTCTGATCTCAAGAATTCCAGAGTCTAGAATGTACCCGATATCATCTATACATAAATTCTCTTGTAAATATGCCCATAATCGTGAACTTTTCCAGTGCTTTGGTTAACCCGTTTGGTTTTTATGTTTTTGAGTTGATCTTTTGGGGATAGTTTCAAAATGAGTTAGTCAAGATGTATGCCAATTTTCAGAATTTTTGGAATTTGTTTGAATTTATTTCGATTTATTCTTGAAGAGAATTCTGCTAAAATCTACGTAAACCTGCTTAGGCCGGTTTGGAAACTGGCTTAGGCCGGTTTTTTAAGTTGCTCTAGTTGAGCTTAGGCCACAATAAGAGAGACATCCAGTTTGATGTTTTAAGCTCCTCCACCAAATTTAAAGTCATTTTGAAATCGTTTGATTGGTTTTTGACTTTCTCTCCTCCTTGAGCTAAAAAACTGGTCCAGGCCGGTTTTTGCAGTTGGTTTGGTTTCCGAGTTTGCTTCTTTTGATCTGCGGTTGCTTTCGTGACAGTTCCGCTGTGTTCTCTATTATCTCTTGAACACATCTTGCCACCATTTAGTTCGTGCGTGTTCACGTGTGAGTTTTGAAGTTTTGAGCACTTCATTGGTGGTGTTGGCATAGTGGCCAATTTCAGAAAAACATTGATTTGGCTCCCATTCGCCCCTCTCTAGTCACCTACTCAGTCCTTCATATTCATTTTTTTTTTGTCTTTTTTCTATTTAATGTACACAAAATTATCATTGTTTCATTAGATATTAGTCCAATACTATGTAATCTATGTATGTGGACCAAAGAAACATTGTCAAACCTAGTCATCTGTTCTCTTTTTCTAGAGCTGGATCAATACATTTTTCTCTCAATCTCCCTCCCTCTAATAACCATCTAGCTTTAAAATTCTTGTGTATATTTTTCTTCTGAAACATACAAACACCTTCCTTTAAGGAACTCCCTGTTATTTCCATTTGTTAGGATTCAATGATAAGCTACGTAACTCTATCACACATATTTCATACTCCCTCAGTTCCAAATTGTAAGATATTATGACTTTTCTAGATTCATAGCTTTTGCAAGGCACTTAGATATAAAACATGTCTAAATACACAGTAAAATCTAGGTATCTAAACTTACAATTTAAAATAGATGGAGTATTTCATATTTTTTAATAGCTATACATGTTATAGAAAGTGGTATCTCCGTCTAAACCCATAGACTTAATACTTATATAGTAGTGGTTTATCCACTCCTTGTAACAAATTATATGAGGTGGTAGGGTGTATTATGTTTAGGTTTGTTAAATAAGGATTGACGAGTAAATACAACTTTGCAAGTTTTATTAGCAAAACATGTCGTATTTTGCCATCTAAACCGTCATATCCTATTTATATCGTAAATCATATTCAAGCTCATTGCACAGTTAAATACTACCTTCATCTCTAAATAAATTAATTCCTAGTACAGTTGTCTTAAGTTAATTTGTTTATGTTTAAAAAAAAGAGTAGTTACGTACAGGATCAAAACCATAAAAGTTCACATCCTACTCGTCAAAACCCTTTCAAGCTCAATGCATAGTTCATAGTTGGTTATGTGATTAAGGGCCTATTTAGATACCAGAGCTAATTACTAGTAGATAACTAAAAATTTAGTTATAATTAATCTAATGTATCTAAATAAGAGGACCAATAAGGAGGTTAACTTTTTAGACAAGGATTCAACTAGTTGTTAGTCTAGCCAATCTTAGTTAATTTTTAGTCTAACTAGTAAGTAACCCTAAGTGATCTAAACAGAGCCTATAAGAGCATCTTCTAGAGTCTTTCTAAAACTCATTCTTTAAATCATTATTTGAAGAGCCATTTGAATAAAAGTCATTTTTTATATCTTTCCATTCTTCGACAACTTTTCTATATCTTGTGCGCACTCTAGACTCTAGAGAGTCAACCTCATTGTCTATCTTTATTTTTCACCAAAATCTTTATTACTAACAATTAGGAAGGATATAGAGATTCTGTTGAAATTGTTCACCGTAAAAGTTCTAAAAAAAAAGTGAGGAGTCACGAATGAGCTAATGGCTCAGTGGTGGGGCTTGCTTAGTGGAGCACCCATGCTCCTGGGTTCAAGACCTGCTCGGCACAGGTGCAGCAGTTCTAAGGTTTTTCCTCATTATCTTTGCAGCCTTAAGCTTAGATGTTTCACAAACCACAATTGTTGGAGTATGGTGATCTTCAAGTACCTTTCAGCGGGGCGTGTATTTAGATATAGGTGTAGTAGTTCTAACTTGTGTACATTATTTGTGTGTGATTTGAGTTTATGCACAAATTCAGATATATATACTACAATTTGTAGCTGAAGTATTGAGCCATAAAAAGAGAGTTAATTAAGAGTCAAAAGTATTGAAAACCAACACTAGAGCAAATTATTGGGAATCGACCAGAGGCCTGTTTAGTTCTCAAAATTTTGCAATTTTTTTTTTAAGATTTCCCGTCATATCGAATCTTTAGACGCATGCATGAAGCATTAAATATAGATACAAAATAAAATTAATTACATAATTTAGACGAAATTTACGAGACAAATCTTTTAAGCCTAATTAGATTATGATTGAACACTAATTATTAAATAACAACGAAAATGCTATATTACTATTTTTTCAAAAAAAAATCACGAACTAAAGAGAATTGAAAATCTCCTCCCTCCTCCCTCCTTTGTCCCCTTCGTCCGACTCGAGAAAGCGCCACCGCAGGGCACCGGCCGCGCAGCGAATGGCGGCAGCAAGCATCATGCCTCCACACACAAACCCACCGCCTCCAGCCACAGCGCGTAATCCCACCGCTACCGTCTCCGATCCCCAACGCCACCGAGACGCCCCGACGCCGTCCCTCCGCGCGCTCTTCCTCCGCGCCGTGGACCCGTCCCGCCCCTCGTCATGGTCCACGGCCGTCGCGGACCTCCTTTCCTCCGGCGACCCCGTCGCCGCGCTGGCCGCGTTCGCTGCCGCCCTCCGAACCAACCCCGCTGCGCTACGGCCGGCCCTGCCCCCGGCCCTACGCGCCGCCGCCGCCGCCACCTCCCTCTCCGCCGGCCGCCAGCTCCACCTCCTCGCGTTCCGCTCTGGCCTCTTCCCCTCCGATGCCTACTCCGCCTCAGCCCTCCTCAACATGTACCACCATTGCTCCCGCCCCCTCGATGCACGCAGGGCGTTCGACGAAATCCCCGCGCCCAACCCCGTCATTGTCACTGCCATGGCGTCCGGTTGTGTGCGCAACAACCTCGTACATACCGCGCTCTCTATCTTCCGCTCCATGGTCGCCTCTGATTCCGCGGGAGTGGTCGACGAGGCGGCTGCACTGGTAGCGCTCTCTGCATCTGCTCGTGTCCCTGACCGTGGCATTACTGGTGGTATTCATGCACTTGTCTCCAAGATTGGCTTGGATGGGCATACGGGGTTAGCAAACACGATGCTAGACGCTTATGCAAAGGGCGGTGGTCATGACCTGGGGGCTGCGAGGAAGCTCTTTGATATGATGGAGAGGGATGTGGTGTCCTGGAACACAATGATTGCATTGTACGCCCAGAATGGACTGTCAACAGAGGCGCTTGGGTTGTATACCAAGATGCTGATTGTGGGAGGTGGTGTTAGATGCAATGCAGTAACCTTGTCAGCTGTGCTACTGGCCTGTGCGCATGCGGGGGCAATACAGGCTGGAAAGCGCATCCATAATCAGGTGAGTTGCTTCCTCATAACCTTTGATTACAAAGTTCCTTGGCCAGTTGCATGTTTCTTGGGATCAAATTCACCATGCCAATATTTGAAGATCAGTCTACGTGATTTTGCTGAACAAAGGGAGCCATCTATAACTGTTAGAATAGTCTTACATTAGTTGTCGAGGGCCTCTATGCTAGCTCATTCCTGCAGGAGTGCCATCACCTCATGAACCATGTGAGATGGCATTATAGCACCAAAAGTACCTGCATGCATCATCTTGTGAAAAAAAAAACTTTTAAAGTGGTTACTAGTCACTGTTAATGATGATGGAATAATGTTTTAGCATACAGGTATTTCTGTGCCTTAGGTGTTAAGTTTGGCCAAACAAATGGACCTGCATGCTTTGAAGGAAAAATATGCTGTGAACATAGAAGCATCACGATCACCTTTTTCTTTTCGAGGACTATAGTATACAGTAACCTTTTTCTCATCTGTTGCTTTGCTTTTGGAGATCTGTGGTAGTGTCCACAAGAAAAATTTGCTTTGCTTTTCTCATCAGATTTGTCTACAAGAAAAATTTTGAGTTTTGATTATGATATAACTGCCATACTTGCCAGTGAGCATTTGTACTTCCATAAATTTTATGTGGATCAAAATTGCATTTGAGAATTCTGTGTGAGTTGTCTTGTCAGTAGGTATCATTTATTTGTCTTTATGGATCTAGTGATCTACATTATAATTGATTCATTATACATTGATAAAGGTAAGAATCGAAATGCTAGGTCATCTACATTAGTTCATTGCTATGCTTTAAGCAACTTCCCTTTGGCAGCATTGGATGAGATACACATCAAATCAATTATTCATCTCTCTCACAGTTTCCATGTTCTCAAATTATTTGATGGTGCTATGCCATTCTTTCTATTTAATTTTATTGTGATTAAATTTTCCTCTTATTATATATTTGAAAGGTGGTAAGAATGGGGTTGGAGGACGATGTCTATGTCGGGACTTCTGTAGTTGATATGTACAGCAAGTGTGGAAAAGTTGAAATGGCATGGAAAGCCTTTCAAAAAATTAAGGCAAAGAATATCCTTTCATGGTCTGCCATGATTGCTGGCTATGGCATGCATGGATATGGCCAAGAAGCCCTTCATGTTTTCACTGACATGAGGAAGTCAGGGCTAAAGCCAAACTACATAACCTTTATCTCAGTTTTAGCTGCTTGCAGTCATGCTGGTCTTTTGAATGAGGGCCGTTATTGGTACAGCACCATGAAAACTGAGTTCGGAATTGAACCTGGTGTCGAGCACTATGGATGCATGGTGGATCTTCTTGGCCGTGCTGGTTGTCTTGATGAAGCTTATGACCTTATTAAAGAAATGAAAGCCAAACCTGATGCTGCTTTGTGGGGAGCTCTTCTTAGTGCATGCCGAATCTACAAAAACGTTGAGTTGGCGAAAATTTCTGCAGAAAGATTGTTTGAGTTGGATGCAACTAACTCTGGGTATTATGTTCTCTTGTCAAATATATATGCAGAAGCTGGAAGGTGGAAAGATGTGGAAAGAATGAGAGTTCTGGTTAAAACCAGAGGAATAGAAAAGCCTCCAGGGTATAGCTCGGTTGAGTTGAAAGGTAAAACCCATTTGTTTTATGTTGGGGACAAGGGTCATCCACAGTACAAGGAAATCTATGCTTATTTGGAGAAACTGCTTGAGAGAATTCAAGAAGCAGGTTATGTACCAAACACAGGTTCTGTTCTTCATGATTTGGATGTAGAAGAGAGGGAATCCATGTTGCGCATCCATAGTGAAAAGCTTGCTGTTGCGTTTGCCCTGATGAACTCTGTACAAGGGTCAGTAATCCATGTCATAAAGAATCTCCGGGTCTGCACTGATTGCCATGCAGCAATAAAGATTATTACAAAGCTTACTGGACGAGAGATTGTTGTTAGAGACATAAAGCGCTTTCATCATTTCAAGGATGGGTTATGCTCATGTGGGGATTATTGGTGACATTATGCAAAGAAGCTTAGTTTGTGATGCCATATTGGTAGGCATCAGAATAACACATTGAGATAACTGTTTATGATACTCTCAGTGCATCTGTCCAGGACACAAAGGCCAATACATCAGTGATATAATTTATAACTTTTCATCCTGATTAGGATAAAATGGTCTGAACTGCATAGCTGGCTGACGCAGTTAGTCAACTTATCTGTGGTGAAGATGAAGGACATTGGGGCTTTCAATAGTCCTGCGTAATACACTTGCACTTTCATGCGCAAGACATGGATTTTCATCATGATATGAAGGGCTTGTAACATAATGGCTCAGCCTTGACCATTTGTGAAGGCCAGGAGCACAAAGTCATTTTGGAGTACATGAATTCCGCCAGGATTAGTTTTTTAATATTTACATGTGATGAGAAACACTGCTGGACACTTCAGAAGCATGAATTTGTCAATCCCAGAAATGTGCCCCAGAGAGGAAATTGAGACATGATCATTTCTTAATATCAACTCTGTTCCATAACATTATAGAAGGTTTGTATGTTATTCCCATTTAAATGTACAGTAATTAGTAAACAAAATGTGATACTGTGGAGGAGTAAGGACTTAAAATACCATTTCACCCTGAAAACCATTTCAAACTGAGTTCAGGCTTTAGAGATGAGGTTCTTTATTACTAATTGTTTTATAAAAGTAGTATGTGCTATCCAAGCTATCAACTAACTGGATAGTGGTTTTGTGGAAAGTGAGTGCTTATACAATATACATCCTTTTAAAGTGGATTGCATAGTTGTCACAATAAGGATAGATTTGACAAAGAAACAAAACTGTCTTCGATGGTCTTACATTACTGCATGTGCTATCCCTAGTTTTTTTTTCTGTAGCCACAATCCCATTGCTTAGCCCATGCCCTGTCAAATATGGCATGCCTGGAGGCGACAGGGATGTGCACACGAGGTGAACAGATCCACTGTATGGTGCACATGGAGGGCATGAATTCGACATGGTTTCTCCCATTTACCAAATCAGCTGTCGACACCATTGTTCCCCCCCTTCCTCAAATTATCTGACAGTAGTAGTCCAGCAAAGAAGACAAGGGGTATAGCACAAACGGAGAGAGCAAGAGTGAGAACCACCCACAGGTCAGTAGTACATGCTTGTGTTCAAGTGCTTGTCTTGGTGATTTTGGTTGGAAAAATAGGGAGGGGGTGAAGGGTTTGATTTTGTGTTGTAGGGTTTAATTTTTTCAGTTGCAAAGCTCCAAGTTAAATTGTTAGAAATTTGTACTGAGTTTCCTATATCTGTTGAATTGGTAAGTGTATGTGGTAATTAATTAGGGTTTGCTTTGCTCTGAAGACCAATGTGTTCAAGCTTCTGGTGCCAAAGGGAATGGTGGTTTCCTTTGGTTCTACACTGGCAGGAGGATGACTCTTTGGCGTATGAGGTATATTTGTGTAAATGAATGGCTGAGTCTTGGTTATGCATTGGTTGTGTATTATGGTTATACATTATTTTGCTCTTTGTAGGAGTGAAACTGGTGCATCTGTCCAATGTTTCAGCGCAGAGCGGTTGGTAAAGTAGCTTGCATATGTGAAGGTTAATGTTCGAAGAAGCAGAGTTGGAGAAGGATTGGGTTACGCCAAGTGCAAAGAAGCTCCACGGTGAAAAGAGGATGGGATGCAGCAGAGAAAAAGAATACCTTAAGCATGTCTGGAAAGGACGGGTTTTTGCAGCAAAACTGGAGGATGGTTGTGGTATACTCGTATGGCGCCTGTGATGAGGTTGCTGGTGCTTCTCTGAGTATCTGTTGCTGCTGGCAAGCGCTGAGACTTGTTGGAGCCACTCCAGGACACTCTGAACTAACGATGGAGGTGTACATTTTTGGCAGCATATATGAGCTTGGGATATGTTTATTTTGTATCTACACCTGCGGTGTGCTTAGCCACTATTAACGGCAATGCGGCGCTTTAACTCTTGTGTTGGAGTGGTAAGCCTGAAACGCTGTGCAGTATTACATGGTTCTATTGTGTGCATCTATGCAGATGCTTCTCTGAGTATCTGCTGCTATTTATGCGTACGAGTCCAACCATGCAATCAACATCTGGCAATGCAAATATAAGAGAGAAAAAAGTTAGAACAATGAGAGAAATCTGCATTTAGACGACTTTGTTTGTAGAGTTATACTTATACAGTGAATCCGAATGACTAAAACGTTACACGGGGATTGCACCCATCGGCAGCTAAAGAACATGCCTTTCATTCTGAGTGACGGAAGGCTTTTCCAACTTTTCAATCAAGCTTCAAAGAATCAAAAGCCATCATGACTTCTGAATCAGGTTTATTAGGGTTCATAAAGAATAAATGAAAGGTAGTAACTTTCAGTGAAAATCTCGTCTGCTCATTGACACGGCCATATTGCACAAAGATCATAAACGAAAGAAAGTATCAGAGGCGGTTAAAAGCTTCATGCCAAAGACACCTGAGTCACAAATTCTAACGTCCACTGATAAGCGAGGCATCCATGTAGCATATTTAAGGGTTGCATTGCATGCAAATTCCTTGGGCACACTTCTCCAAACAAAGTATTGGTGATTTGTCTGGCAATGAAGTTCTTGTTTCAGTTCCCCTGCTGCTCATGCTTCTGCTACATCAAGAAAAAGAAGAGCAAACCCAAGGAAGAGGGAAATCAGGCTTGATGTGCTCTGCTGCTACATCCATTTCACTTCAGATTTGGACGAGGGTTTCCATTTGCAAGTATGTCCAAAGGTGTATGATCATCTGTGCAAAACTGCACTGTCTGAACTTCATGTGTCTGAAGTGAATGCACATTCTATCATCAGAGATCATGTCACTCTGACAAATGATGTAAGGTGTTAAACTGTCTTCCATATCATAAAAGCCAGTCACTGATTAGTTTCTTTTGTCTTTATCTGTGGCTTCTGTTTTGTGGATGCCCATCTCCTTCATCTGTTGTTCAACAGGCACGAGCCCAACTTCAGCCAGGAACCTACAATACAGAAATGGCACTTCGATTAATCATTCACCAAACAAGAATAAAGGTATTCACGGGGTGGATACAATCATACAAACAGGTACATAGACTGACCTGTTAAGCAGCACAAATAGCACGGTTCCAATAGTTACGAGCAGAAGAACATGCGCAACAATTACAAAGTTTTTCGACGAAAATGCTAGCGCAAGCATCGCCGTAAAACACAAGGCCAGGACCAAAAACGTAATCTTGAGCACAAACCACGTGGGAGCCTACACAACGATACTAGCATCAATTAAGCTTTGTCATCAACATGTGTAATGCTAAAATCATGCAAACAGAGGCAACACTAAAGTTGAATATGAGACTCAGTATATAACGAGATAATGTACAAAAAAACACACTACATTGCACTCAAAACAGACATGAATAAAGTTGACTTGACATTGAATACACTAAATATGGAATATGCTGCACGAATTAGGCCATCAAAAGGAATGTCCTTACATTAACACCAGACGACAATGCTCCCACCAAGACAGCTTCGGCAGATGATACTTCATTTGAGCGGTGCCCTTCCATTCTGTGTCCAGCACTATTATTACTAGCAGAAATTGGTAACAAAATCAGGTAGATGCGCCATGCCAAACCATCATCATCATAATTCATAACGTTTAGTATAGCAGAGAAAAGGGGCTATGGTTGGCCATGCAATATTTTGGAATGCAACAACTAGCAATTGAATGGCTGTTTGGTAATGACCGAAGTAACAATCAATACATCTCTAGAATGCAAGTATGCAACAAAGTAGGATCATATCTCAACTTTCAGTTGTACTTTTGAAATAGCAAACTTGCACAGGCACTCGCACGCGGCCAGCAAAATACAACACCTTATACGGATAAAGATTGCGTAACCCAGTATAGCACACGGGTGTACAAATATATAGAACCGATAATTTTTGCAAAAAAAACTCGAAGCTAGGCGGAATCATGTAGAGCTGTATATGCGGGTCAGATCCGGGTCAGATCCAGATAAGAATAGCTTACCTTTCGGCTTCGCACAGCAGGAAGGAAAGAGAAGATGGCGTGCATACCTGGTGGGTGCTCGACTGCTCGTCGCCGGTGAAGTCTGGTGATTGGTGAAGGCTGAAGGGCCGCGGCGGTCGCACAATCGTCGCCTCAATCAAGAAAAACGAGAGAGAGAGAGAGAGAGAGAGAGAGAGATAGGCGAACGGGAGAAAGAGGAGCAAGGGAACAGACCGCATCGCACAGCCCAACAATGGCCCAAGGCTCAACCCACTCACCGCATGGATTTTTTTATTTATTATTTTTTTTTGGAAAAAGTGGCTCTGAGCTTCCTCAACTAAACTTTTTTTTTTGTCTCTCAAAGGAAAAAAAAACCAGGTTTGTAGGGCTCGGACGTCCGGACAGACAGGGGCGTCCGAATGCCCGTGCATTTAGACCGTTTTCGAGCCCATGCAGGGCCCGCGCCGCCCTGAACGTTACCAGCATCGATAACTATAAGAGGGGGAGGGGGTGGAGGATGTCCAACCTGCCATAGGGAGTAGGAGGAGAGGAGGAGACAACAAGGCGAGGCAACAGAAAGTGAGGAGGGAGATGCAACATCCGATCTACTTTTGAAACATCCGGAGGCAACACATGCAACATACATCTGAAGGTAGATGCAACACTTGAAATATGCATCTGAAATATCTACAAAAACACCTGAATAACATTTAAAAACCATTATAAAATATACACAACATCTACATAAAACACTTGCAACACATGTGTGTATGCAACATTCAAATAAGGAAGCATCTAGGTGACATTCAATTGTTTTAGCTCCTAACAACTGAATTTTATCCATATATTTACACTGTCCTTTAGCTAAATTTACACTGTCTTATTACTATATTTACAATGATTTCACCAGTGTAATTTACATCATAAAGTGATGTAATTTGAGGATAACACAAATATATGCCAAATTTTTCAAAAAAATTTATAAATTATTTCTATGGATTCCAGATATCAGAGAAATATATGTCAAATTATTCACAAATATCATCAAATCGTTCACAAATTTCAGAAAAAATTACAAATTCCATGGATTGCAGCTACGGGAGGGGGCCGCGCCGGCGCTCGCGCCGAGGACGGCTGCACCGAAGGGCGGCGGCAGAGCTAGTAGCGGCTGGTGCCGGGGATGCGGGCGGACGGTGGGAGGCCGATGCCGGGCGGTGACGGTGCCGGGGATGTGGGTGGACGACGGGAGATCGATGTCGGGCGGCGGTGTTAGAGTCGGATGCGGGCAGATGGCCGCCCTGGGGTGCAGCACCAGTGGGAGGCCGATGCAGGGCAGCAGCGGTGGAGTCGGGAATGCGGGCGGATAGGCGGCCTGGGGTGCAGCGGCGACGTCAAAGTCAGGGATGCGGACGAAAACTTCCTCCAGGGCGAGCTGGATTGAATGACACATAGCGCGCCACGTGTCAGATCCAAGGGCCCATAATTCGGTCGATAGATGAAGCCAAATCATGCGGTTGACATTACAAAATATACACAAAATCTACATAAAACACTTGTAACTGATATGTGGAAAACAGATGAAACATTAGAAACAAAAGCTTGCAACATGGGTTTCTTCCTGTCACGGTGTCTTCGCCCGATCCCGGGAGACATTGTCCCAACCGGCAACAACCTTCTCCTGGTGGCGTGGTGCACGCCATGGCCGCGACGAGCGAGCGCAGAGTGGGGGCACGACAGGGAATGCCCACGGCGGCGTGCTGGAGTGGGGCAGCGTGGTGAGGGATGGCCGCGGCGGTGAGGCAGAGTAGGGAAGCCTGGTGCAGGATGGGGTGTGCGTAGGGAGATGGCCATGGTGGCGAGGTAGAGTAGGACAGCACGACGTAGGATGGGGCGTGCACAGGGAGATGGCTCAGTGTGGGGCAAGCGGACGGCTGCATGGCGCAAAAAAGCACACGACGGGCGAACAAGTCGGGAGATATTTTTGAGAGAGAGATGGGGAGACGTATAGCAAGCAAGCCCAGGAAAGCAGCGTCCGGTCAGACGGATGCCCGCCCCTGGGCATTATCAGAAAAAAACTAAACTTTTTTAGTCCTCCATCAACTTTCAAAACTATTTGTTTTTGCATAATTCGATGGTTTCACAACACGCACATATTTACAATTTTAATAAACAACGTCATCTTTTTTAAAAAAATAAATCTCATAGATTGTAGGATCCTAAAGTAAGTTCTGATTTGTAGTTTTTTGTTAACATGAACTATATTATAATTTTTAGATAATTACTAAACATAATTAAATTGACTAATTTTGACAGAATTTTACTTGTTTGGGTGTGAGCTTGGCATTTGTATTATCACCTTTTATATTACTTGAAATTTCTATATAACGATAGTTATCAATTAGAAGAAATATAATTTAGCACTTTAGTCGATGATGTCACGTACATTAAATTCATCTGGTGTGTTTTGCATATTGTGTTTGATATTGTTCCGCTTCAAGCGTGAATAATTTATTTGGTAGTTTATATTAACAATGGGGCAAGGAAACTAATACTATTTTTAACAAGAGCACACCTAAATTGTATTTGTAGGTATTGTTCATGGAACACAGATTCTATGCACAACTGCAATTTAGAGATGACAAGAAGGAACGTCTTATTCAAGCTTGTCATACCCTGAAGTACTCCCTCTGTCCTTAAATATATGTCGTTTGCGCTTCTCAAGAAACATCTTTGACTAAATATGTATTAAAAATATTAATATTTATAGTACATAATTAGTATCATAGGAAAGATATTTGAATCTAGTTTTTTAATAAATTTATTTGGAGATACAAATGTTGCACGTATTTTTTATAAATCGAGTCAAACTTGTGGCATACACACCAACAGCGACACATATAAAGGGACGGAAGGAGTATGTGGCTATAGCTTTTTTTTTTCTTCCCATGGATACTCTGAGGCCCTATTTGGATCCAACCAACTAAAGTTTAGCTAGTTAAAATTTCAAAATTAAATTTTAGACGGCTAATGGTTCTCCTAGATAAACTTTTAGCTATGGTGTTTAGACCCTTCAGCTAATAGACTTGGCTAAACTTTAGTTGGTCTTTTATTTAGCTGGATTGTTTGGATCTCTAGCATCTAAATTTAGCCAGCTAAAATTACGCTTATACGTTTATTAAAGGTTAATCTTGTGCATGAGACGGCAAGTTTGGTTTTACTTTTGGGTGTGGAGAAAGTTCAAGAGTGGAGAGACTTGTAATAAACCTGGTCTTGGAATATGAAGCCAGATTGTCTAAAAAATGTTTCCTGCTTGCCGACAAGTGGCTCTGACCTGGCGACAAGTGACTCTGACTCGGTCCCGCACCTCTTGCGTGTCTGGCCATGATTTAGAACCCGCTAATCAGTGATATACCGACCCGCCACTGCATACTTTCTCAAGTTTAAAACATGTTATTTTTTAATTTTCTCAAGTGAGGTACCATCATTATTCATCTATGCATCCATTTACTTACCATGTATAATATAAATTATAAAGCTCAGATATAAATATGATATGTGTATGCTATTTATTTTTGTTTTTGGTTATAAAATGGTTGTCATGTATCTCTGCGGCTCTGCCCCATCTATATTTTTGGATGAGTTCGCCACTGCTGCGCCTCTTTTTGAGCAAAAGCTGCGCCTCTCTCGTGGCCAGCCAGGACTCGATAGGCAGCAATCTCCGCAAACAATGAACATATATTTGCCTAAAACACTCTCGTTGGCTGATTGGTTCATACTCATGTGAAACATTGCCTAGCATACAGTAGCATAGCGAAACGAGTTCGTCCGTTATATTCACTATACCATGGACTGTTAAGCTCCAGCAGGTCGCGGCGCGGCAAAGCTGACAGTTTTTTCTAGTAACAAGGAAGAAAAGAGAGGCACTACCGCACTACAAAAACTGATATACCATTTGTGATCAGCAGGGTGTGACAAAAGTAGCAGTATGCTATAATCGAGCTTGCGTCAGTTACAATAAAGAGAAATTTTATAACGATTGGAAAAAAATATAAGCTATCCGTGACAGTGAAATAATACGAGGTACCCATGTCACTAAATACGTGGGGTTAGTACAAAAATAGGTGGTACCAGTACCAAAGTATGTGAGGGTTAGATCTATTTTTCTTTTTTTAATTATTTTTTGATATAAGGGTAAATCAGTAACTTTGGGTGTGTTAATTAAGTCGAACGATCAAAGGTGCCGCTGTCCATGAACCACTCCGGCGAGAACTCCTCTGGCGCGTCTCAGTGCCTCAGGTCCCTACCGATGGCCCACGTGTTGACGAGGACCATCACCCCCACCCGCACGTCGAATCGCAGGACCCTGCACGGCGTCCAGCACTCCCGTGGGATTAGCAGCGGCGTCAGACGCTGCAGCCGGAGCGCCTCCTTGACGACGAGCGGCAAATAATTAATGCAGACCGCTCAGCTGTCCTTGATTATGAGCTGCAAATCATACGATGATGTTAATGGCCTTGATATGTTCTCGCTGGTGAGGGGTGGATCCAGCAGCTCGTCTTCCCTCCGAGTCCGCAGCAGCACGTCGAGCAAAGCAAGTCCTCGTCGGCGACGGCGACGGCGCCTCTGCTGTCTTGGCGCTCCTTGATGATGATGTCGACGTCCCTGAACTTGCTGCTGATGATGGCACACACGGATGCGTCGGCCACGTACGCCGAGTCGCGGACACCATCTCGCTTAGGGCCCGTTTGGTCTGGATGTTAACAAATACTGTAGCAGTTCGTCTTGTTTGATAAAAAAATTTTAATCTTGGACTAATTAGGTTTAATAGATTCGTCTCGTAAATTACTCCTAATCTATGCCGACATACATGCAGTTAGTCTACATTTAGTACTCCATGTATTCGAGGAAATATTGATGTGATGGGAGTTAAACTTTAACTCCTCCAAACCGAACGGGGCCTCAGGTTCACCGCCTGCTGCTGCCGGCCCGGTGAGGCCGCTCGGAGCGTAGTAGCCGACTAGCCGGCGGCCGGACCTCCTCCTCGTGCATGGCCCTAAACGAGCCCACGCGGCGCGCGCTGAGCAGCTCCGTGGTGTAGATCCTGCGGAGCTTCCTCCACCCGTCGTCATGGGGAGCGAACACGAGACGGCCCTGCCCGTGGGGCTAGTGGCAGCGCCTATGGCCTAGCGGCGGCGACGGCGTCGGACGGCCGAGCGGAAGGCGTGTCACGGAGGGGACAAACCGCAAAAAAACACGTGAGAGGATTTTGCCTGGTGTGGCCACACCGTCAGCTACTATGATACCCACTATAATATAAATTAGTACATTTTACAAATAATTTGTCTCAATTATTTAGCTAGATAATAAAAAACCGAAAGTGCTAGAGGTACCAGTGGTACTTTCCCAACCATTGTAAAAGACCGCAAAAGTTTTTGAAGTTCTTAATTTCGAATTTGGCGCAAGGAGGGGGAAAGTTGACCTATGTTTGATCTAACATGCACCTGCAACACACATTCAAGCAAAAATTTTAAAATGCTAGTATTTTTATATTACATAAAAACACATAATGTTATAGTTATGCTTAGTACCTATGTATTCTTTGCAAGTTTGCTACGTGCTATGTTATATAAAAGTGGGTATGGGATTTTTAAGGTTGATTGGCGACCAAATATCTCCTGGAACCTGATTTAGTTGCCATCCTATAATTTCAGAATCCCCAACCTCAAAAAAATTCTCTTTAACACCCACAAGAATTCAAAAGTGAGAATCACCTCCTTTCTTACAAATTTGCGAAAGAGTTTTTATCTTTTAACATATTTGATTCTTATAAAAGCTCTTACCAAACCGTATTGTTCATCATACAACTTGAAAAGTCATTTGTTCAAGAGACATTTATTTTGTATGTCTGAATTTTGATTCCTAGTCTTTGGGTTGGCATAAATCATGCAATCTGAGTAACTTGTATTCATTTTTTATTAATAGTTTTGTTAGAAAAAAAGCCTAGATCTATAGTACTTTATTTCTTCAAAGCTCTCTTTTTAGCTTCCAGAAAAGATAGCATAAACACAGTTAGACTTAACAAAACTGAATTACAGCACTAATCTGCCCCACAGACAAATCCCTCTATTCATTTCATTGAGCTGGAAAATTTAGAATCAAACATGACATCTCACATCCAAGCAGAAAGCAGCTGTATCAAAAGAATGAAGAACCTAAGCACAAGCGAAGATACACAGATCTTGAAACAAAAGCAAGCAATACAAAACATATAGTATATATACCACTACAACCGCATGTCAGAGCTGTTCCATCGACCCTCGATGCTCCTTGCGACGCCATTCCGCACAAGCCCTGACTATCTCGGCTTTGTCATCCTGCTGCCGTATCAGGTGCGTGCTGTGCAGGTCGAAGCCGCACAGGCTCGACGGCAATGGCGGTGGCGGCGACTCGGCCGCCGGCGACGAGGTCATGCTGGTGAGCGACTCTAGCAGCTGCGACTGACGGCACTCCCGGCGGTAGTCCAGTGTGATGCTTGTCAAGTGGTAATCTTCCAGCACGTCCAGCGGCACGCTCTGCATTCAGGTGTTCAGCAGTCAGAACTGCATCATAATTCATATAACTCTAAAAAAGAACTGCATCATATCATTCAGAGCTGTGTCAGATCGACCAAATTAAACTACCTCGAGGATCCAACCGATGTACTTGACGTTGTTCACGTGCTGGTTGACATCCATGTCGCTCCACCTGGGCTGAAGGGAACAAGTTCAGTTCAACCAAATGGGATGAGAAGCTCTGAACGAGCATGTGCAGAGAGGTGTTCTGGTTCTTACTGCTAGTCCTGATCTTATGTGCTCCGCCGTCAAGTCGGTGAGCTTTTCGATCTTGCGGCCGCTGCCGGTGGCGTCTGCGGCGATGATGCTCCTGTCCAGGTAGAAGGGAAGCACCTCCTGCCTGACCTCGTCGGGGATTTTAGACAGCCTCCGGGTCTCTCTGTTCATCATCACCCAGTTGCTGCACAAAAACAGAAGTTCATCACATCACATTCCCAGCTTGTTATACACCCCAGTGCTAATTCACAGCTGTCCTGTAACCTGCAATGTACTGGGAGATTTGTTATTACCTTGTGGCTCTTGCAATCATGTTCTTGGTGTTGCGGTCGCGGATGATCCAGTCCCTGCCAAGGTTTTCATTATCGGAAATTAAAATTTATCGGACGTCATGGATAAAGAGGATAAGCAAGATATATCGGAAATATCGGACCAAATTCAAAAAAAAATTAAAAAATTTTCAAAAAAAATTGTAGAATTTAACTTGAAACTATTCCTAAGATATTAAACATCACTTGTTCACAAATCAAAACAAGAATAAATAATTATAAGTGTCGGACCGTCGCGTGGCTGATTTTGGATTATCTGTGTAGAAACAGGAAAGAAGGGAAAAAATTGGCTGATATCAAATTTTATCGGACCCTGGGGATAGAAAGGAAATTTCGGAAATATCGGCGACTTTCGGCCGATAAAAAAAACCCTGGTCCCTGCGCATGCCGTTCTTCCCTGACGACGCCACCCAGGTGTCTATCTCCACAACATCTCCCCTGTCATTGTCAAGCAAGAGGAGCATGTGAAGTGAAACCCAGTAGATAAACATGACTGATGATCACCAAGATCATTTTTTTTTAATTTCTGTATGTGCAGTAGTTACCATCTGCTGTACTTGTCGACCTGGATATTGATTCTTGTGACGACCCAGATGAGCTTCCTGAGGCTCATCTGCCGTGTGGCACCGAAACCGTCTCCAGCGAGCCCAGAGCACATCACATGGTTCAGTGCTGTCTCCTGCACAGACATGAGATTTGCTGGGCAATCTTCAGACCATGGCACAAGAAGTAGACAGAAAGAGGATGGGCGATCATACACATACAGTGAGTGAGATGCATACTCCGTATATGACAGTAACAGGGATTCAGACTGAATAAATGTGTTTTCGCATGCACCTGCAGGAGGTTCATGAGGGTCTCCATGGTGGCAGTCCGGTCAGGCCCGATCTCGTAGGATCTGATCACAAACTGCTGTCTGTACACGAGCCTCCCTTCCACAAACTTACCGAGCCGGAAGGCATCGCCGTCGTCGCCTTCCACGGACGCCGCCGGTGGCGGCGCGGGCACTTGCCGGACGTCGGCCACCGCCGCTGCGCCGTTCGGCCTGACGGCGCCATTGACAGCTTCCACCGCGACACGCCTGCCGTACGCGCCGCCGGCGCCGGCGCCGCCATTGCCAAAGCTCCTCACACCACGCAATCTCACACCTTTTACCTTGCCATCATCTGTTGGCTTGCCAAATAGGAGCCGGCCGGAGGCGACCCGCGATGCGGTCTGCGGTGCCGGCGGCGTTGCCATTACCGAAGATATTCTTGCAGTTGCATTTGATTGTGTCAATAAAAGGCTATATATGGAACCATATGTATTCTTCTGGCTTAGAATAACTTGGAAGGGAAAGGAATTGGTGGCTGCGTGTTACTTTACAGCAAGGAAGAAAACTGCAGGGAGGATTACCAGTAGGTTTATGTTATTATTATTATGCGTAATGGTGGCTTCCAGTTCCAGTGGGATCCTACTGGCCCTAGTTTAGATAATAATAGCTGATCGGTTTGCCCAGACAAGGGGCTTGGAGAATCAGATGGACAAAGATGGCAGATAGATAGCTGAACTGCCCTGCCAAACTTTACACCTAAGATGACTATTCTACATGTGTTAGATGCACCAAACCTCATAAATCGCCGGCTATGTTGCGTGTATCGTGGTACATATTTATTGTACTAGCTCATCAATTCGTGCTCGAGGAACTTGTACTATATATACATTAACATTGAAATTTTAGTGAATAAATTTAGCACAAATAAGTAATCAGAACTGATTATTTATTCTCTATATGTATTCATTTTCTAAACCAATACCCATTTATATACCAGATTTACTCCTTTGCAGTCGCCTGAAATTTTGCAATTACATCACTCACCCACCTCCTCCCACATGCTGTGCCCGCGCCCGACCGTGTCGGGGACAAAGAAGAAGATGGCGGCGGCGTTAGAGTACGACTCTCCCTCTCTTCTTTCCCCAACTCCGGCAGGCTTGGAAGAGAAGAGCTCAGGGGAGACAGGCCGGCCAGGCGGTGGGGACGGCGGGAGGGCGGCTTAGAGTCCTGGTGGCAGCGGAGGCGACTGGGCCAGATCAGGGCAGGGGCGTTCATGGCCAGAGCTTGTCGCGGAAGAAGGAGGGGGAAGGGAAGAAGGTGGCCGCTGCTGGCACGCTAGGGTTCCACCGGAGCTCCGGCGAAACCCTAATGCGCCTGGCGGGGCGGTGGGCAGCGGTGGGGGCGAGGACGAGGAGGAGGGCATAGCCTCTAGCAACGCAGGCGGGGTGGGGCACGAGGAGGAGGCTGGAGGTTGAAGATGACTGATGGAAAGGGACCTGCTCTGGAGACACACCCTTTAGATACTATATCATATCTATGTATTTTTATTGTTGCATTGAACCATTGTGTGTTTAATAGGTACTTAGTTGCAACCTAAGCGCAAGTTATATCATCTCTTGTTGCATTATTTTATAACATCATGAATCAATATTTGGCCATAAAGTTTTGAATTTATTGGTTGTCGTAGTTCCTTCGTCCCCATGTTAAATCTAGTGCTTATTGTATCTATTATTAAATTTTTTCTATTTATATTTTAATAAAATGGATTTTAGGTCGTAACTTCACTCTTAGTAACTACAATAGCATGGACAGCCGACACCATGGCACTTACGATGATAAATTTCATCTATCAAAAAACTATATGTGTAGTGGTATTGTTATATAAAAAATAGAGTGCACACAATTAAACTACAAGGATGGATATGTCGTAATACTTCACTCAAAATGTATCAAATTATCTAAAATGACAGTTCACAAAATTTATTGTCATAGAGATTTAATATAATTTAAAATGATATTATTATATGGCACGAGTAGTTTTTTAGAAAAAATAATAATAGATCCAATAGATGTATTCTCGATGATGATTGGACTCATCCAAATTATGGTTGGAAGTTATAGTTCTTTCTCTGTGACATTATAAATTAGGGATTTGCTAAATTTCAGGTGCCTGAATTTTAGTTTTCTTTCAGGCAATGATTATTATATATATTTTATACTAAAATTATAGTTTAGTTCTTTGCAATTTCTGTAGACACAATTTGCAAATTTTGTTCTAAGAATAAAAAAAACCCGTTAGACAAAACCATAAACGTGAAAAAACTGATATGTGTTGGCACAAAGACAAATTGATAATTTACAATTATTTCTATAGTCAGTCAAGGACAAGAAGTTAATTTGTTATGACATAAAGGCAAATAACAAATCACAAAAGTGACAATTTACTTATATCAATTGGTAGTACAAGAGTGTAGTTTGAAATTATTTTAAAATTTAAGCAACCGAAGTATAGAAGAATTGGAGAAGTGTATAAATTAATATTTTGGCTTTCTAACTTTTGATCCTATTAGTAGTTGCATCTTTTTATCTATGTGTTAAGTTGAAACTCTAGCTCTATGACATCCCTTGTCTAAATTTTCCCTTTTGTATTTTATTAAAGATGTGTTCTAGGTCCTAGACTATACTATTAGTTAGACCTAGTGCATTGGAACAAACCATCATTTCGGGCTACACCTTTGCTCTCAAGATGTAAACTTGTTGCATTAAATAATTATATATGCATTAATATAGTTTTACCAAATACAGACTAATTAAACTAAATTACTCGTATTGATATGTCATGGTTTCAGTCGGCATGTGAAAATTTATCTATAGTAAAATCTTAGAAAATTTGTCTTCATGGAATACTAATATAACTTATAATAAATTATTAGTTGTAAGGATCGTGACGCCTAAGAGGGGGGGTGAATTATGCAACTTAAATTCTACTTCTAACTAAGGCCTTTAATTCCACCTAGTTAAAACATATGCAAGAAAGTAATCTATCTAAATGTGCACCTACAATTTTGCTAGGTGTGATGCTATCTCTACCGCAAAAGAGTTATGTAACCTAGGTTCCAATCCTATCGACTAGCCTATCAACTAAGCTAGGAAAGTAAAGCACATAACCAAGGTAGCAATATAAATGTGGAAGGTAATGATGAGGTAGAGATGCAAACTCCTGTCGACGACTCCGATATTTTTACTGAGGTATCGAGAAACGCTCAAGCTTCCGCATTGTCCTTGTTGGAGCCCCTCGCAAGGAAACCATCGCAAGGGCCAAGCTCCAAGTTGGGTAACTCCGTGGATAGCCCCGGGCCTTCTCCACGTGCAAGTGGGTCTCCGATGTGCCTTTCGACAAGCCTCTCCCAGACCGCTCCCCGCCGTCTTCGCTATCAAGCTTCCGGCCAAACCACCACGGGCCTTATTCCCTTTGGTACACAGTGGCAGCCACACCACAAACACATTTGGTATGGTCTCGTAAGACTACAAGACGTGCCGAGTACAAACACGGTGCGCGCAAGCACCTTGGGTTTAAAGGTATGCAAACCTCACTAGCAACTAGACCTAAGTCTAGAGCAAGTACATATGAGCGTGGTCTAACTAACCGAAGCACTTCACAAAGGACCTACGCTAATCATGTCACACACATTTAACGACCAAATGGAGTGCATACTCTTATGTGTGCCCAGAGATCAATCACACATAAGTTAACAAATTATAAAGGAAGTATCATCACAAATGTTATTACATCACGATTATTAACACATAGTCTTTACACAAATGTAGCGGAAGTAAAATATAAAACTCTCGTGGTAGCTCCAATCACAGGCACATTGACTGGTTGACTGTAAGTCTAGTAATCTTCAGGGAAGTAGGAGTAGTAGTCACTATTTGCACCATCTGTTACCCATCCGGGATTTTTATCCAAGTAAGAAAAATAAACAAGCGTAAGTACATCTCGTACTCAACAAGTGTAACATGGGGTTCATGAGGCTCAAAGGCATGACATTGGTTTATCAGCATGTAGCTTTTAATTAGCATTATCTTAGTATATCAATAATATCAAAATGTCTCAATGTAAACAATAAACATATGATCCATGTGAAATGATTAACGAATAGCAAAAACATATTCGTTATTAATGATCAACTATTCCATAAGGGTCCAAGGCCACTCGTGACCGTGAGCACGACTGTTATAACAGTTTTACACTCTACAGAGGTTGTACACTTTCACTGTGAGTCCCGGATATTCGCTTACAGATAAGTCCTTAAGGAGAGTAACAAGAGCACCAAAATAACCCCATGCTCTAGTCCCCTTTAAACAATAATAAAAAGTCATCTTTTAATGTTTATTGCATATTCCATTAGTCAAATTACATGATCATAGTTCATGTTAAGCACTAGCAATACTACTCCATGCAATATAATAGGTATCAAGAAATAAGATCAACACTAAGTCATCCTTAACAAGGAAATATATGCATAATGATATTATTTGCTTAAGGTGAATAGGACAACAAGGATAATCCCATGCTATACTTGCCTTGCTCAAACTGATCCTGATGATCTTACTCGTAGAGAAACTCTTGATCCCCAACGAATTGCTCACCGTCTAAACTCGATCAACAATAGCAACAACATTCATCCAGAAACAATCATGCATAAACAAACAAGACTATAATTAGAATAGTACACCAACAGTAATAAAATAAGATAAAAAGTCTTTAAAACGAATCTACAACTCTCTAGGATCACACAGACGCGAAGATCATGAAAAACGGAGCTAAAACGACGAAGTTATGAATTTACGAAGATTTCCTCTAGAAAAATAATTACTTTAATTCAAACTCGAAAATAAAATGTCACAAACCTACTGTACAGTACTACTAACATGTAGAGCTCGCAAATACGAAGCTAACGCAATTTGAACGGGTCAAATCGGAGTTAAAACAGAGATTTTATGACTAAAACAAGATTAGTGGCAAAACTGTAAATATCTGAAAACGTATTCTTGAATTACCGAGACCAAATACGCTTTCAAAAGAATAACACGCGATGTGGGAATGCACCTTGGACTACGGGTTCTATTACGCAAAACCTCAGGGACTCTTTAGCAAAATCTACAGGAGAAACAATATCTTCTAATTCCGGCCGTTAGATTTAAAATGGATGGATCGGATTGAATCGGGAACAGTCGACGGCGGCGTCCGGCCAGCACAGGGACGCGACGGCGAGTTCCGCGGCGGCGCCATTGCCGGAGAACACGGGAACTCGATTCTGAGCACTATTTAACGAACGGAAAGCACCGGGATGGAGTGGAGAACATGGCGAGCTCACCAAGGTAGGAAACGGAGACAGAGTCAGACCGAAAACGGCGTGGAGCTCGGGATGGCAGACGGTGGTGGCGTGGTAGGGCTCCTAGCTCGCTGTGGCGTCTCTGGAGCTCCGTTGACACTACGAAAGGGTTGGATGGAGGCGGAAAGGTGTGCGGGCTCGGCTTATATAGCCTGAAGATGCATCGAATAAGGAAAGAAGAGATTGGGGGAAAGGATTCGGCTTCGGTGTTTTTGGAAAGAGAAGATCCGGCGGCGGCATCGACTTGAGGAAGGGGACACGCCTGGCAAGTGGGCCCACGATGTCAGCAACGGCAGAGAGGAAAAGGAAAGCACGGCGCACGCTCGCGCGAGCTGGGCCAGGCGGCTTGCTGGGCTCACGATACTCGGCTCAGGCGGGACGCGGGGAAGCGGTGAAGCGAAAACGGGCCGCACGCGTGGGCTTGCTGGCTGAGCTGGGCTGAAAGCTGAGAAGAGAAATAAAACTCCTTTTCTTTTTCCTTTTCAAATATTTCAAAGCATTTTCAAATTATTTTAAATCCTCTTTTGAATTTGAATCAAACCACTCAATACAAAATATTCAAATGCAACAGCATGAGTGCACAAACATGTTCCTACCCTTATATTTGATTTTAAGTTAATAAAAATTATTATTATTCTAAGTTTGTATGCCCACAAAATTGCATAAAAAATCATATTTACCTACTTTTAAATATCCCAAAATTTTAGGGTGTTACAATTCTACCCCCTTAAGATGAATCTCGTCCCGAGATTCGACTGGTGCTTACTCGAACAGTTGCGGGTAGGTTTTCCTCAGATCCTCTTCTCTCTCCCAGGTGGCCTCATCTGCAGTGTACCGATTCCATTGAACCTTACATATCTTGATAGTTTGACTCCTCGTGACTCTTTCAGCAGTCTCTAAAATTCTAACTGGAAACTCTTCATATGTGAGGTCCTCTCTAACAGTAAGCTCTTCTAATAGAATCGGCTCCTCTAGTACTCACAAACATTTCTTAAGTTGAGACACGTGAAACACATTATGTACACCTGCCAAACTCTCAGGTAATTCCACTTGATACGCCACCTCACCACGTCTCTCTATGATCTTGAAAGGTCCAATATACCTTGGTGCCAATTTCCCCTTCATGTTGAACCTTTTCACACTCCTCATTGGCGATACTTTCAAGTAGACATAATCACCTACTTCAAAAGTCAACTCTCTCCTCCGAGTATCAACATAACTCTTCTGTTTGGACTGGGCTATTTTTAGATTATCTCTAATTATTCTTACTTTCTTTTCAGCATCCTTGAGTACATCAGGCCCAAATACTTGACTTTCCCCTGTCTGATTCCAGAACAACGGGGTTCTACACTTTCGTCCATACAAAGCCTCAAACGGTGCCATCTGAAGACTCTTCTGATAACTATTGTTATAAGAGAACTCTGCATAAGGCAAACTCTTATCCCAACTAGTACCATATTGTAAAGCATAAGCTCTCAACATATCTTTCAATATCTAATTAATTCTCTTTGTCTGTCCATCTGTCTGTGGATGGTAGGCTGTACTAAAGTTCAGCTTAGTTCCTAGTGATTCATGTATCTTTTGCCAATAATAAGATGTAAACTGGGTACCCCGATCAAACATAATTTTCTTAGGAACTCCATTTAGACTCACTATTCTTTCCATATACAATTCTGCCAACCTTGCACTACTATATGTAGTCTTAACTGACAGAAAATGAGCAACCTTTGTTAGACGATCTACTATTACCCAATTTGAATCATACCCTCTCTGAGTACGTGGTAACCCAACTATAAAATCCATACCAACTTCTTCCCATTTCCATTCGGGTATCTGCATAGGTTGTAACAATCCTGCAGGTCTCTAGTGTTCAGCTTTCACCCTTTGACATGTGTCACACAAAGCAACATATTCAGCAACATCTCTTTTTAAACCATACCACCAATATTTATCTCTCAGATCCAGATACATCTTAGTACTCCCAGGATGTATGGAATAAGCTGACTCATGAGCTTCACGTAGAATTGTCTCTCTGATAGTCTTATCCTCTGGCACACACAACCTTTTTCCAAACCATAACGTACCATTATCATCCTTATGGAATCCTGGTGATTTACCCTTCACTATATTCTCCGCTATCTCTCTCAACTTTGCATCTTTCATCTAACTCTTGCGTATTTCTTGCTCCAAAGTAGGTTCTAGTACCAATTCTACTGCATTGGCGGTAAACCCTAAGTTCAGATGCTCACATTCAGCACACAACTCTCTTGGCATAGGCATTACTTGCACTTCATTAGCGTAGCTTTTCCTACTAAGAGCATCAGCAACGACGTTGGTCTTTCCTGGATGATAATGCACCTCCAGATCATAATCCTTTATCAACTCCAACCATCTACGCTGCCTCAAGTTCAGATCTGTTTGAGTGAAGATATACTTCAGACTCTTGTGATCAGTGTATATATCACTCTTATATCCAATCAAATAGTGTCTCTATATCTTTAGTGCATGAACCACTGCAGCTAATTCCAAGTCATGAGTAGGATAATTTAATTCATGCTTTCTCAACTGTCTCGATGCATATGCCATAACTCTACCTTCTTGCATAAGAACACATCCTAAACCCAAACGAGATGCATCACATTAGATAGAGAAGTGTTTACTCAGATCTGGCAAGACTAATACTGGTGCAGTGGTCAATCTTTTCTTCAATTCCTCAAAATTAGCCTGACACTTCTCAGACCACACAAACTTGGCATTCTTCTCCAATAGTGCAGTTATTGGCTTCGTAAGCTTAGAAAATCTCTCTATAAATCTCCTGTAATAGCCTACTAATCCCAAGAAACTACGGATCTCACTTATATTGGTTGGTGGCTTCCAGTCCAATACATCTTTCACTTTGCTAGGATCTACTGAAATTCCTCCATTTGAGACAACATGACCAAGAAAGGAAACTTCCTTCAACCAAAACTCACATTTACTCCGCTTGGCATATAACTGGTGTTCTCTGAGCTTTTGCAAGACCAACCTCAAATGTTCGGCATGTTCCTCCTTAGTCTTGGAGAATACTAGGATATCATCAATGAATACCACTACAAACTTGTTCAGATATTCCATGAACACCTTATTCCTCAAATACATAAAGTATGCAGGGGCATTAGTCAGGCCAAAAGATATCAATGTATACTCATATAACCCATACCGTGTGGTAAAAGCTGTCTTTGGTATATCACTAGCACGAATCTTCAACTTGTGATATCTAGAACGAAGATCAATCTTGGAGAATACACAAGCACCTCTCAACTGATCAAACAAGTCATCGATTCTAGGCAACAGGTGCTTATTCTTGATAGTAACCTCATTGAGAGACCGATAATCTACACACATCCTCTGAGTGCCATCTTTCTTATCCACAAAAATCACTGGTGCTCCCCAAGGTGGAGAACTAGGATGAATGAAACCCTTATCCTGCAACTCCTTAATTTGTTTCTTAAGTTCTTCTAATTCATCTACTCCCATTCTATATGGACGCTTAGCTATGGGTGCAGTTCCAAGTAATAATTCAATAATAAATTCAATGTCATGGTCTAGTGGCATACCTGGCAATTCCTCAGGAAACACATCGGAGAACTCCTCCACAACCTGGTCCTCCTTGTTGGCACCATCATTAAGCTGGTTCACTGTAGCGATCTCCTGTTTTTGCACTTTCACATCAACCCTGATCCTATCTCCCTTCGGTGTTGTCAACACTACTGATTTCCCCTTGCACTGAATCTCTGCTTGTTGTTGCATCATCCAATCCATTCCCAATATGAGATCAATCCCAACTGTTCTCAATACTATAGGACTCACCTTAAACTCTACCCCCTTAGAATGAGACTAATCGGTAGACAACGGTAAGATGCTGGCATGCTTCCACCAGGTGAGTCTACTAATATAGGGTTCTTCATGGCACACAAATGAATTTTATGTATTCTAACAAATGCTTGTGATATAAAAGAATGTGATGCTCCAGAATAAAAAAGAACAGTGGCAGGAGTGGAATGGACATCGAACATACCAAGCATAACTTCCGGTTCCTCCACTGTTGTTTCTTGGGACAAGTGGTTCACCCTTCCAGTGTTAGGTGTAGGCCTCTGGTGACTACCCTGCCTCTAGGGAGTCTGCTGGTTGGGCTTCTCAGGGCAATTGTAAGACAAGTGACCTTCTTTCCCACATCAAAAACATCTGTTGGGGGTATTAGGAGCACTGGTCTTCATGGGAGTATTATTGGAAGGACCCTGACGCTGAGGCTGATTCCCACTCTGCTGCGGAGGGCGTTGGTTGCCATTCTGCGGCTGGAATGGGGGGCGTTGCGGGAACTGATTGCGGAAAGGGACCTGACCACGATTCCACTGACCAGAAGGAGGCCTCTGTTGATTACCTTGCTGGAAACCAGTACGCGGACGAGTGTTACTACCAGAAGTCTATCCCTGAAGCCTTTTCCTCTTGGCATCCATCTCCTAGTGCTTGTTATCCACCACGATAGCGCGATTCACAAGCGTCTAAAAATTGGGATAAGTATTGGACATCAGCTGCAATTGTAGTCCATCATATAATCCCTTCAAGAAGCGGCGCTGCTTATCATTGTCATTAGCCACCTCATGTGGAGCATATCGTGACAACTAGGCAAACCTGTCATGATACTCAGCTACAGACAATGACCCTTGGGTCAAGTTCCTGAATTCCTTTGCCTTCAGTTCTATCATCCCTTCTGGTATATGGTAAGCCCTGAAGTTCTCTCTAAACTCCTGCCAAGTGACCGCGGGAGCATTGGCGGGGCGACCATACTCATACGATTCCCACCAATCCTGAGCTTCTCCCTGGAATTGTCCAGAAGCAAACAACACCTTCTGTCGGTCATCACATTATGCAATGTTGAGTTGCCTTTCCACGGCACGAAGCCAATCATCTGCTTTCAATGGATCGGCGGCATGCGTGAACACCAGGGGACGACCCTTCAAAAACTCACCACGCTTATCATGTGGTTGTGCCCCAGCAACTGGCTGGTTATGTTGGTTCTGCACCAGTTGTTGCATAAGCTGTGTCTGCACTGCCAAAAGTTGCTCAATAGTTGTTGTTGTTGGTGGTGGTGGTGGTGGATTTGGGGGAACACCTCCATGACCCCTGCCTCTTCCTCTTCCGGCCATCTGCCATCCATAAGAATGCAAACTTTGAGATTTCCATGTTATCAACCACTTATAAGATAAAGAATGAGATCTGAAAGTTTTTCTGGACGAATATCAATATTAATAGTTTAGTAAATTAATCATATCTCGAGCTACAGAAGTCCAATAGAGGCGTGCTTTATATGGTTGGAAAGCTTATGAAGTTCTCCACAACTTTTATTTGGACCATAAGACCAGATTCTATCGTTAACTTAATGAAAAATAAGGCGCAACAGAAACTATTCCAGATTCCAGACTGTGCAGAAACTTTAATTTGTGTCAGTTATATCTCTCGAACCAGATCAGATAAAAAGTTGATTCCAGTGGCATTTGAAAGGTGCTTAAGACTAGTTTCTCTCATAAAAATTTCATAAATATTGCACGAACCGTTTTTTAACCATAGCAGAAACATTGGAGACTGCTCCAGAAAATAGTAAGGACAGAAACGTGACAATACGAAACACAACTATTATTCCCTTGACTAATAAACTTATTATTCTTAAAAATGGAACTTGTAGACATGCCTACAAGCCCCAACACTCATAATAAAAATCCAACTCACACGTAAGCATAATGATAAAACAACTATCACACCAAAGTTTAAACCACACGACAGACTCGAAGACTCAACTGACGTTACTAATAACGTTCTTATTACATAAAGGACTCCTATTTTCTAATGGCGTGGCTCATGCTCTAATGTCTCATAAATTTGGCCATGCCTTGGTTTGCTCGGAGTTCATCAATCATTGCTTGGCACCTCTTGATGGTCTTCCCCTGTGCCTTCACCATCTCCTCTAACTGCAGCTTCATCTCCATCATATCATAGATAAAATTCACCATCACTCGAGGAAGTGGTTCCAACTGCACTGGATCCATCATGGCCCATCCAAGGTCGTGGTGTGCACGAGGGAAGTAACGGTGAACATCATGCTTCATGCTATCAAAGCGAAGGTAGCGGAGGCCCATACATGCTTCAAAAGCGGCGTCTTCAATGCTAGCCTCCATGGTAGCTCGACGACCCATGTGAGCATACATCCTGTCCAGCTGGTATGCCCCTTTTTCCTCATCCTTAGGAAAAATACTCGCTCTTGCCTTCCAGTAAGTGTCCTCCAGCGGATGGTTATACTCCCAACAGACGTACTCCACAGCTGGGTGCCAAGCAGCGAAGTAGGCAGAGAGCATTCCCACAAGTCGATGGTGAGAGACAGCATCTCCTCTAGCCTTGTGGTAGATCTTCACAGTCCATCCCATTGGAGGAGGTGGCACATCCTCAGCAGCTGCATCATGTGGTGGAGATGGGGTTTGCTCTCCTCCATTGGCTTCCTCCTCTTCATCATCTTCAATCTCAATGATCTCAGGATCTTCTTCAAGCTCGGGTTCTTCCTGAGGAGGTGCTGGCGCTTGGATTGATGCTTCAGGGGTCTGCTCCTTCTCCTGGGGTGCTTCCTCTTGTGGCTCTTCAGGCGCAAGCAAAGCACGAGGTGGGTAGTGTCCTCCAGTGGTGATGCGGGCAGTCTTGCGGCCACGAACCATCTACAGAGTTTTTAGATGTAGTTAGAATAGAGGCAAAATTTCATAATAGAATGAGACATAAGAAGCATAAAAATTTATCAAATAACAAGAGCAAGATAATAAGCATAAAAATAGTGAAAAAGAAGATACTAAATCGACCATTTCTAGCTAGGCTTGCGTCCTACAGTCAACAAAAGCTCTGATACCAATTTGTCACACTCATTTAACGACCAAATGGAGTGCATACTCTTATGTGTGCCCAGAGATCAATCACACATAAGTTAACAAATTATAAAGGAAGTATCATCATAAATGTTATTATATCACGATTATTAACACATAGTCTTTACATAAATGTAGCAGAAGTAAAATATAAAACTCTCGTGGTAGCTCCAATCACAGGCACATTGACTGGTTGACTGTAAGTCTAGTAATCTTCAGGGAAGTAGGAGTAGTAGTCACTATTTGCACCATCTGTTACCCATCCGGGATTTTTATCCAAGTAAGAAAAATAAACAAGCGTAAGTACATCTCGTACTCAACAAGTGTAACATGGGGTTCATGAGGCTCAAAGGCATGACATTGGTTTATCAGCATGTAGCTTTTAATTAGTATTATTTTAGTATATCAATAATATCAAAATGTCTTAATGTAAACAATAAACATATGATCCATGTGAAATGATTAACGAATAGCAGAAACATATTCATTATTAATGATCAACTTTTCCATAAGGGTCCAAGGCCACTCGTGACCATGAGCACAGCTGTTATAACAGTTTTACACTCTGCAGAGGTTGTACACTTTCACTGTGAGTCCTGGATGTTCGCTTACAGATAAGTCCTTAAGGAGAGTAACAAGAGCACCAAAATAACCCCATGCTCTAGTCCCCTTTAAACAATAATAAAAAGTCATCTTTTAATGTTTATTACATATTCCATTAGTCAAATTACATGATCATAGTTCATGTTAAGCACTAGCAATACTACTCCATGCAATATAATAGGTATCAAGAAATAAGATCAACACTAGGTCATCCTTAACAAGGAAATATATGCATAATGATATTATTTGCTTAAGGTGAATAGGACAACAAGGATAATCCCATGCTATATTTGCCTTGCTCAAATTGGTCCTGATGATCTTGCTCGTAGAGAAACTCCTGATCCCCAACGAATTGCTCACCGTCTAAGCTCGATCAACAATAGCAACAACATTCATCCAGAAATAATCATGCATAAACAAACAAGACTATAATTAGAACAGTATACCAACAGTAATAAAATAAGATAAAAAAGTCTTTAAAACGAATCTACAACTCGCTAGGATCACACAGACGCGAAGATCACGAAAAACGGAGCTAAAACGACGAAGTTATGAATTTACGAAGATTTCCTCTAGAAAAATAATTACTTTAATTCAAACTCGAAAATAAAATGTCACAAACCTACTGTAAAGTACTACTAACATGTAGAGCTCGCAAATACGAACCTAACGCAATTTGAACGGGTCAAAGCGGAGTTAAAACGGAGATTTTATGACTAAAATAAGATTAGTGGCAAAACTGTAAATATCTGAAAACGTATTCTTGAATTACCGAGACCAAATACGCTTTCAAAAGAATAACACGCGATGCGGGAATGCGCCTTGTACTACGGGTTCTATTACGCAAAACCTCAGGGACTCTTTAGCAAAATCTACAGGCGAAACAATATCTTCTAATTCCGGCCGTTAGATTTAAAATGGATGGATCGGATTGAATCAGGAACAGTCGACGGCGGCGTCTGGCCAGCACAGGGACGCGACGGCGAGTTTCGCGGCGGCGCCATTGCTGGAGAACACGAGAACTCGATTCTGAGCACTATTCAACGAACGGAAAGCACCGGGATGGAGTGGAGAACATGGCGAGCTCACCAAGGTAGGAAACGGAGACGGAGTCGGACCGGAATCGGTGTGGAGCTCAGGATGGCGGACGGTGGTGGCGTGGTAGGGCTCCTAGCTCGCTGTGGCGTCTCTAGAGCTCTGTTGACACTGCGAAAGGGTTGGATGGAGGCGGAAAGGTGTGCGGGCTCGGCTTATATAGCCCGAAGATGCATCGAATAAGGAAAGAAGAGATTGGGGGAAAGGATTTGGCTTCGGTGTTTTTGGAAAGAGAAGATCCGGTGGCGGTATTGACTTGAGGAAGGGGACGCGCCTGACAAGTGGGCCCACGATGTTAGCAACGGCAGAGAGGAAAAGGAAAGCGCGGCGCGCGCTCGTGCGAGCTGGGCCAGGTGGCTTGCTGGGCTCACGATACTCAGCTCAGGCGGGACGCGGGGAAGCGGTGAAGCGAAAACGGGCCGCGCGCGTGGGCTTGCTGGCTAAGCTGGGCTAAAAGCTAAGAAGAGAAATAAAACTCCTTTTATTTTTCCTTTTCAAATATTTCAAAGTATTTTCAAATTATTTTGAATCCTCTTTTGAATTTGAATCAAACCACTCAATACAAAATATTCAAATGCAACAGCTTGAGTGCACCAACATGTTTCTACCCTTATATTTGATTTTAAGTTAATAAAATTATTATTATTCTATGTTTGTATGCCCACAAAATTACATAAAAAATCATATTTACCTACTTTTAAATATCCCAAAATTTTAGGGTGTTACAAATCACCAAGTGATCTTTAAGCTCTATGCATGTCGAGAGCACAAATAAGGTGTAGCAATACCCTCCTATCTTCCCTCAGCTCCCTCAACCTTCAAATGGTTGGTTGGGGTCCCTTTTATAGCCCCAAAGTGAAGAACTAGCCGCTGTGCCCGAGATGGTCATCTCTGCGAGGTCACCGGACAGGGTGGTGCCCTCCCACGTCTGCTAGCCATTGGTCACTGACATCTGACCATTGAGGGTACTGTTCATAGGGGCGGTGCATCGTCACCCTTAGGGTGGTGACCAGGGCGGTGCCTGAGTCCCCCTTCGCTACTCTCTAGAAAATTAGGGCGGTGGCACAGCCACCCCTGTCCGGTGCACCGCCACCCCATGGCGGTGACCAGGGCGGTGCACACGGTGCTGTCCGGTGCCCCCTCTTCTCCGGCTGCAGCAGCCCTCTATTTGGTGGCACCGCCACCCCTTTGGCGGTGCACCGCCATGCCTAGGCGGTGCCCCCTCTTGCTGTTTCTTCGTGTTTCTTCATCGGGGCTTTGTCATCTTCGCGTCTTGGAGTCCTTCACTTCTAAGCTGTCAACACCTCCTCCAATGTCTTCTTTTTAGTGTTGATCATTTTCTTCACATTCCAAACTTGGTCCAAGTCCGTGTTGCATCCTAATGAACTATAAAATAAACACTAGCAAACATATTAGTCCAATTTGGTCATGTTGGCCTAGGGTCCATTTTCCTTATAATCTCCTCCTTTTTGGTGATCGATGACAATAGGACCAAAGCAAGCAAATAATTAAGAGATGAAAATTTTAAAAGTATCTACTTGCTAGGATGCAATGCAAAGGCAAGTTTATTTGATGCTAAGGATATCACTTGTATGAACTTTTGGAAACTTATCTTGCCCTTGCAAATGTCCCCAAGTGGCATTATGGACTTAAACCTCCCCCTAACTCCATAATCAACTATTCCCCTTTCTCAGACCATTCTGAATTAGGGTTCTCCCCTTTTGATCTATGTGTTAGGCTTGCTTTTGGTCCCACAAATTCTCCCCCTTTGGAATCAAACACCGAAAAGGAAGATATTAGTAGTACAAGGGAGGGTCAACTTTTGTGATCCTTTGTATGTGGAGTGGAATAGATCACAAAACTTGACTCTCACATTACATAGACTAAGCTCCCCCTAAATATATGCACACATATGGTGGATGGAAAAGTATATGCATAATTGGCAAATTAATGCACAAGTGAGTTTAATCTATATAATGCATGGAGAAAGCATATACATACCAAATTGAAATCAACATGATGATGTCGGTTTAGGAATACCACATGTAGAAACCAGCTTGATTGACACCACTTGCAATGGGTGGTGGATTTTTGAAGCATGATGCTTATCTCTAGGGACTCCATTTTCCTTGCAATGATACTACTACACACATAATAATCTTGAAAAGAATGTAAGTCTCAAATCATCCAACTTGTAGAATAACCTCCCCCTAAATTTGTGCATACAAGCATAGAATACTTGTAGGAGACATGCACATTGATTTTTAAAAATCAAAATACCACTTGAAAGATGACATCGCATGAATGTGAGAATCATTTTTATGAATGATATTTGGGGAAAATTATCTACAATTTGGATTTTGGAACATATAGGATAATTGCTTATAAAACGAGCTATGTGCCATGCTCCTAAACAATTTAAACCATGTAGGTTTGCTCCAAGGATTAAGAGTGAAATTGAGCAACCTACCATATGATTTACCTAGTGAATGCATACAACATATGATTTACCTAGTGAATGCATGACAAAAATTTAAACATGTAAATGCAAACCTAGGCATGAAAAGGAATGTAACTCGATGCTAATTGAATTTGCAAGAAATTAAATCTAGTTACCTAACATGGGAAGGGGAATTTGGGTCCATAATTTACACTAAACCACTTGGCAATTACCTTGTCCATCATGATGCACCCATGAAATGCACCCAAACAATGCCAAGTCTCCAAATTCCCTAAAGTCCATTGGACTTTTCACTTCCCCTTCGGGATCCAAATCTTCTTGGTGCTCTTCATGTTTGAAATAATTTCCTTTGGCACCCAAATGCATTTGGTCCCATTGTTGGCTTGCTTGTTCACCTTGATGGACACCACCTTGTTATTTTTCTTCTTCTTCAAGAGATAAGGTGTGGAGGCCTTTTGTCCACCTTGTTGGTGTAGGTGTTGGAGAGCTTGTTTGTTTGCTTTTTGTTTTTCTCTTTCTTCTTTGCTCCTCCCCATTCTTCACCTTGCACTCATAGGACTTATGGCCTTCCTTGTGGCATACGTAGCAAACCACAGTTTGTCCTTCATCAAGCTTCTTCACTCCCTTGACGGTGTTATCTTGATGAAGTTGGGCTTGCTCCATCTTGCCTTTCACTTGAGTCAAGTCCTTGGTGAGGCGAGCCACTTCTTGCTTGAGTTGCTCATTCTCCATTGCGACCTCTTGTGTGCATGTTTCTACAACAACTTTCTCAAAATGAACTTGGTCGCAAAAGGGTGAGTCTAAACATAAATCATTGCGAGAAGTAGAGGCATCCTTTTTAGGCATGTCAAAGATTGAACTTCTCTTTTTAGGTGCCTTAGTGGGGGTTGTACCGATGGCTTTAAGATTAGCAACTTTATTAGTTAGCTCATCACAATGTTTGCACATGGTTTCCATTTTAGCAAGCAAACTTTTATAAGCATCTTGTGAGCTAGCTAACTTTTCCTTCAATTTTTCATTTTTCTTTACAAGTTGCTCATCATTGATTGTGCATTCATTTGTGTTTGCACTAGCCTCGAGTTGCTCAATTTTAGTAGATAGCTCCACATTAAGATTGGCAAAAGTTTCATATTGTTCAAGTAAAGCCTTATACGCTTGTTGTGAGCTATCTAATTTTTCTTTTAATACTTTAAGCTTCTTTTGTTGGCTAGTGCAACTTTTAGCATAATTAAGATTTTGTTGCACAAGTTGCTCACAAGAAGGTAGCTCATCTTCACTATCACTATCACATGAGCTAGAACTTTCATTACCTCATGCCATAAGGCACACATGTGAAGTGCTTGTGATTGCTCCTCTTGTGTTGGGCTTGATCTTCACTTGATGAATCATCCTGAGTCTTGATTGTGGTAAGGGTTGATGCTTCGCTTTTCTTGCCTTCTTCTTTGTCTTGGGTGTGGGCTTGTTTGGACAAACTTCAACAAAGTGCCCTTTCTTGCCGCATCCATAACATCCTTTCTTTCTTTGTTCTCTTCTTTGATTGGTGAAGATGCAATCTTGAACTTGGATGGGCACACCCTTGACATTGAGCCATTGGATCATCTTCTCCACCTTCTTAATGATCTTGAGTGATTCTTCATCAATGTCGGAGGTGGAGGAGGAAGATTGATCATCATCACTTGATTCATCATCATCATCATCATCCTCATCTTCTTCATCTTCACTTGAGGAGCTTGAGCTTGAACTTGTCTCAACTTGCTTGCCCTTCATCTTCTTTTTCTCACTACATGCGAGAGCTTTGCATTTGCTTGATGAAGAGGCTTCTTCTTGACCCATCTTCCATGACATTTCAAATGCCACTATCTTGCCAATGACTATGGCCGGGGTCATAGTGCTCAAGTCTTCCATGTTGTGAAGGATGGTGATGATGCTGCATATTTCTTTTGTGGTAGCATGGAGATGATCTTCCTCACGATGTCCGCATCACCTAGAGTTGTTAATCCTATAGAATTGAGCTCATTGATAATTAGATTCAAACGAGAATACATATCACAAACAAGCTCATTTTCATTCATTTCAAAAGAATGATAACTTTGTTTTGCTAGGCAATGTTTTTGCTCACGGACATTACTTGTGCCATCATGGAGCTCTTGGAGTTTTAACCAAATTTATTTCATGAGCTGTATTTAAAATGAATACTTGGTTAAACACATCCATGCTAAAAAATTCAAACAAGCAATTTTTAGCTCTAGCATTGAAATGCATTTCTTTTTTCTTCACCCTTAGTTGGTTTTTCGGGATTCTTGATGGGTTTCATCCCGTCGCGGGTGACTCTCCAAACACCTAAATCAACCGCCTCAAGGTGACAAGTCATTCTAGCTTTATACTAGGAGAAATTAGTGCCATCAAAGTGTGAAGGCCTAGATATATCCATCCCAACTACTCTTAGTAGCATCGACTCAATGGCGGAAGAGCCAAAAGGTCCAAATATGAGCCAACCGGCTCTGATACCACTTGTAAGGACCGTGACGCCTCAGAGGGGGGGTAAATTAGGCAACTTAAAATTCTACTTCTAACTAAGGCCTTTAATTCCACCTAGTCAAAACCTATGCAAGAAAATAATCTATCTAAATGTGCACCTACGATTCTACCGCAAAAGAGTTACACAACCTAGGTTCCAATCCTATCGACTAGCCTATCAACTAAGCTAGGAAAGTAAAGCACATAACCAAGGTAGCAATAGAAATGCGGAAGGTAAAGATGAGGTAGAGATGCAAACTCCCGTCGATGACTCCGGTATTTTTACTGAGGTATCGAGAAGCGTTCAAGCTTCCCCTTAGTCCTTGTTGGAGCCCCTCATAAAGAATCCCTCATAAGGGCCAAGCACCCAGTCAGGTAACTCCGTGGATAGCCCCGGGCCTTCCCTACGCGCAAGTGGGTCTCCGGTGTGCCTTCCGGCAAGCCTCTCCTAGACCGCTCCCCGCCGTCTTTACTATCAAGCTTTCGGTCGAACCACTGTGGGTCTTGTCCCCTTTGGTACACAGTGGCGACCACACCATAAACATTGTTGGTGTAGTCTTGCAAGACTACAAGCCCCACTAAGTACAAACACGGTGCACGCAAGCACCTTGGGTTTAGAGGTATGCAAACCTCACTAGCAACTAGACCAAAGCCTAGAGCAAGCGCATATGAGCGTGGTCTAACTAACCTAATCACTTCACAAAGCACCTACGCTAATCACCGAGTGATCTTTAGGCTCTATGCATGTGGAGAGCATAAATGAGGTGTAGCAACACCCTCCTATCTTTCCTCAGCTCCCTCACCCTTCAAATGGCCGGTTGAGGTCCCTTTTATAGCCCCAAAGTGAAGAACTAGCCGTTGTGCCCGAGATGGTCATCTTTGCGAGGTCACCGGACAGGATGGTTCTTGGCACCGGACAGGGCGGTGCCCTACCACATCAGCTAGCCGTTGGTCACCAACATCTGATTGTTGAGGGTACTGTTCATAGGGCGTTGCACCGCCACCCTTAGGGTGGTGACCAGGGCGGTGCCCGAGTCCCCCTTCGCTGCTCTCTGGAAAATTAGGGCGGTGGCACCACCACCCCCTGTCCGCAGAGCGGTGGACACGGTGCTATCGGGTGCCCCCCTCTTCTCCAGCTATAGCAGCCCTCTGTTTGGAGGCACCGCCACCCCCTGGCGGTGCACTGCCATGCCTAGGGCGGTGACTAGGGTGGTGCCCCCTCTTGCTGTTTCTTCGCGTTTCTTCGTCGGGGCTTCATCATCTTCGCATGTTGGACTCCTTACTTCACTTCTAAGTTGTCAACACCTCCTCTAATGTCTTCTTTTGAGTGTTGATCATTTTCTTCACGTTCCAAACTTGGTTCAAGTCCGTGTTGCATCCTAATGAACTATAAAATAAACACTAGCAAACATATTAGTCCAATTTGGTTATGTTGATCATCAAACATCAAAATCCAAACTAAATGGGCCTAGGGTCCATTTTCCTTACATTAGTGTTATTGTTATGCAATTTGTTAAGGGACCCTTTTCCTAGATTTAGATACTTATCCATATGTATGCATGTTTACTTAGCCTACATGCTCTACATAGCATTCATGCTTAACTTAATTTAACTGTGTCAGAAACATATAGTGTAAACATATATAACGTAGTTTATCGTTACTAAATTATTATTTATAATATCTTAAATTATATTGCTATTAAATTTAGATTAGAGGGATATTTTAAGTTTATTTTTATATATGATGGCAGAGTTAGATGATTTAGATAAATCAAAGGCGTTATTCTATATTGTCTTTTATAGTGGCAAATGTGGGTAACTAAAAAGCAAATTTAGGAGTTATCTTAAATTATCTTCCATAATGGTAGAGGCGGGCATTTTAGATGCACATTTTAGGGATATTTTACATTATTGTTGAAATGACAAATAACTTAGGCACAAAATTTAGGGGTTTCTTTCAATTATCTTTCATAATGGTACAGATCGACAATTTAGATACAAACTTAGGGTGTTTAGTCTATGTATTTTATATAATGTCGGAGGTGAGTAACTTTTTAGAAAATAGAATATATCTGATGGCTTGGCGGTGATGATTAGAGTCTGTCAAATTAAAGGTTAGATAATTTTGATTATTGTGAGAATTTTTAAGATTTATCTTTTTTTCCTTCACACCTCTTGTTGAAAGGATCTAGGATCGATAGAAGGGGAGGGGGTTTTGAATAGTCTATTAAAAATTCTATACAAATTTCACACCATTAGATCAAAGTAGTTAGTAGTACAAAATATAATCCTAATAGCAACTACTTTGCCTAGCTCTATCTCACCCAATCCAAACCCCTACACAACTTCTAATAGCAATTGAATTCTACTACTAGAGCACTTCACCACACAAGGCTAGCAACTAAACTAGCTACACTAGAGACCTAAATTAGCTAAGCAACAAAAGCTCTAGCTACGTAACTACTAAAACTGCAACTACACTAGTGAGCTACACCTATAAGCAACTACCATACAAACAATATATGGATGTAAATGCTTACAAGTGTAAGTTCCAAGAAATGCACAGGCTCTGTTTTAGAAATGCATATGCTCTGTTTGATGTGGAATCGTGCTTGGCTGGACTCCAAAGAATACACAATCTTGGCTTTTGTAACTCCAGATCATCTTTTTATTTCATCACCAGTTATTACTTCAGTTTATTTATATGTTTCTCGTTTGTATAGTAGAATGGTCTGATTCTAGTCCAGGAATATAGTAGTAATCATGAGTATAGGCAACGTGTTTAGGCTTGAGGTTATCTAGATTTGCAACCAATTCCATGGATAGTTGTGGTAGCTTACAGGTCAAGATAGCCCTGTCCTATGTATGTATTATTACAGTACATTCAGGTTGGTGATTTTGTTGGGCCATAGCCGGGATTGGTTAACCCCCTTCTCTTCACTTTCAACAGTTAGGATGGACTAATGTCATGTGACTTGTGACTTGCGACGGTGCACACGTATGATTGTAGGGTGGGTTCTCCCATAATCGAAAAGTTTTTTTTTTGCTATTTTTTGTTTGATTCATGACCTTTGGATGATTTTTAGAAAACGATTTGTAGAGGCATCCAACCCTTCTACAAATTAGAGACGCCTGGACAGCCTCATCTATAAATCGCTTATTTCTAGCAATGTAAGCTAAGAGACGGCTAGCCGACATGCCACATCCCTCTGTAAATATTCGATATAATAGTGATTGTCTCAGTTCATAGCAATGTAAGCTTAGAGACGGCTGGCCCACATGCCACATCTATAACCGTCTCTATAAATATTGCCTACAGCCATAAGAAAACATGAACTTTTGGAGGAACAGTATAATTTTCCGCATCATTGGTAAATAAACCAACAGGACTCGTCGTCCCTCTGAAACTTACCACACCTAGCCTTGTTCTTCTCACGAGAATCACCTGATCACCTCCTTCCTCTCACCTACAATCTTCTGGGTCAACATAAATGCCGTACTAGACGACAAGATTCATTGCTGTTGAGGATATGCACCGACGAGGTAGCAAACCTCCCGTAATGTCTTTCGTCAGCGCCGCTTCTCTGGCAAGGTGGCGCGCGGACACGGCACGGATGGCGCCCGCTGGGTTGGGTTCCAGCCGAGCAAGCCCGCCGAGGCAACCGATCGCGCCGCGCGCGTAGCCCATTCTCGCCGCAGGCAAGCATGCGGCGCCCCACCGTGGCACGTCCACCGCTCTCCACGGCGACTCCTACAAACTCACCTCGAACTACGCACGGCCGCATGCATGTATTTACATATACATATATGTGTATATCCACAGCTCCAGGCGTCTAGTGTCAGTCCAGGCTCCAGAAGTATCAGCAAAGCAGCACGTACGTACAACGTCACCCACCCATGGCAAAGGTACGATGAGGAGACTCTTCACTCTTGGTTTGATGCGAAGTGATGTTTCCTGCTTTAACACCCCGCTGTGTTTCTCGTGCGACGGCACAGGGGACGGGTCAAGAGAAAGTGCAGGACATCAAGGCGCCCGGGAAGGGTGCCGGCGATGTACCGGCGGCGGCGGCGGCGGCCGGGGAGGAGCAGCTGGTGATAAGGGCGCCGGTGCACTGCGACGGCTGCGGCAGGAAGTTGCGCCGCTCACTGCAGCGCCTCGAGGGTATTAGTCCTAAGTAAGAATATAGGAGTACGTATATGTTTCGTGCTGATCGAGCCATAGCTGAATGAATAATGGAAGGTGTTGGAGAGGTGACGGTGGACAGCCGGACCAACACGGTGGTTGTGAGGGGCCGCACGGCGGTGGAGAACGCGACGGAGGTCGTGCAGGTCGTGGAGAGGAGGACCGGGGAGAAGGCGGTGTTGGTGAGCCCGTCGCCGGAGAAGCTGCCGCCGCGGTCATCGGCGCCCAAGGGTGGAGAGACCAACGACAAGAAAGACGATGCAAGCACAAAGGACATGGGGAACGACTTACCGGAAGTGGACATGGTATTAATTTGTTAAACCTTTTTTTTTTCCAAATTCAGCTTGCTTGTCTATATCACCTTTGCCTTTACCCTTATTATTCTTGGTGTGTTGTGATCGATTACCCAGGAAATGGTTACCGTTCTCAAGATAAACTTGCACTGCGACGCCTGCAGCGAGGAGATCAAACGGAGGATACTGAAGATTACAGGTACTGATCGATGTGTGTAATATATGCAATTGACAGCAAAACTCTTACTGATAGCAACAAGGAGGACAGTTAGTTACCCATTTCATTTCTTGATTGATCATCAGGTGTGGAGGAAGCCGTGCCGCACCTGAAATCTTCACAGGTGATGGTGAAGGGGAAGGTGGAGCCGGCAACACTGGTCGGCTGCATCCACAAGTGCACGGGGAGGAGAGGTGCCATCGTCAGGGCGGAACCACTGGATGATCTCCTGCAATCAGCAAAGTCGCCGGCGCCACCGGTTGAAGCTGAGAGCAAGAATGGCGGCCGACAGAACGGGAAGAAGAAGGAAGAGCCAAACGAGGAGAACAAGGGAGGAGGAGGAGATGAGGACAATAATGTGGATGATGAGGACCCAGAAACGGAGAAGCCGAGCGACGGAGGCCATGGCGCCACCGCCGAGGAGCATGGAGCCCATGCCGGCGAAGCTCCAAACCATAACAACGGCGACCATGCCGATGGGATCGTGCTGGAGAATCATACCAAGGACGATCGCCTGTTCACCGTTCCGATGCCGGCCGGAGCTGTGACGGTTGCGCCTGAGATGGCCCTCAGCAACCGCAGCTACTACTACCCGGCATATCCTTACGCACAATACCGTTACCCGTACCAGCAGTACCAGTATCCGCAGGCGTACCCGGCGCCGTATGCTTGCAGCCCTGCTGCCATGTATGGGTATGGCTATCCAGCAAACTATCCACCGGAAGCTTTCAGTGAGGAGAACCCAAGCGCATGCACCATCGTGTGATGTACGTGTAGTATATAATATAAATTATAAAAAGGAGTGAGTACTTATTTATGTATATAATAATCGATCAATGGATCATTATAATTATGGGATATAATATATATGGAACTGTATAAGTTTCATGGTTTCTCCGATCCTTCTTGTGAGGAAAGGATAGAAAGGAGCAGAGTTAGGATTTGCGGTGCTCGGCATAATGAGCCGAGCTCCGATTAACAGAGATGGATTTTCTAAGAAGCCTGTCTTTTAAAAGTGGACCTCTTGCTCCTAAATTAATTTTGAAGACAAAGTGTCTCTGTAAATGGCACAACCGCCTCTGAAAATTCCTGTTGAACATTTTTGCAAGCATCCTCTCTTTTAGCTCGTCTCTTTTAATAAGGAACCTTGTCTCCTAAATTTTTTTGTTGTAGACTGCTCTATCTAGCTACGTAATAACGTGTCTATGTAGTGTTCAATCCAACGAAAAACTTACTAATAAAATGGTGTGTGCTCCCATCATCATGATCACTTAATCTTGGTCCAAAATAATAGTGATATACTCCATACAAGTCATGAGCCATCTGATCGGACGTGAAGAAGGATTGTCGGGAGAGACGTCACTCAACATTAGACGGTCGATCAGCTAGAGGCCTGGAATCATACAAAGATATAGTTTTTGAGACCGGATCACTGTGCGACTGTTCGGCACTGTCCCCCGTCTGTGAACAGTACGGTCCGCTGTCATCGGTGCAGCGGGTCCCCGTATGTGAACAGTAACGGGTCTGGATCTGAGGATTTTAATTTCGTTATCGCAAAAATTTTGGTCACCACCGAAATTACCGAATTTCGTGAAATTCGGCCGAATTTTTTTTTAGAGATTAGACATGAAGTATGTTGTTTCTAAAAAAGTTTAGATCTAAATAAATATTAGTATGATTTATGACTACACATCTATTGAATAGAACAATATACAATATAATCAATAGAAAAATACAAGTCTAGAGTTATACATCACATATATTAGAGTATTACAAAATTTCAGAGTTTTCTTTCGGCCACCACCGAAATTACCGAATTTCGCGAAATTCGGCCGAAATTTCGCCAAAATTTTGAACCCTGTCCGGATCACTGCATGCTGTTCGGCACTGTTCCACTGTTCATCGGTGTGCTGGGTCCCGTCTTTGAACAGTATGGTTCACTGTTCATCGGTGCAACGGGTCCCGTTGTGAACAGTACGGGTCCTGTGAACAGTCACCTGATTCGAAACAGTAATGGGTACTCCATGAATAGTCCCACCCGTTGCACACAGTGACGGGTCTCATGAACAAGTCCCCGGTGAACACTACCGGGTTTCAAAGTACAGTACCGGCCTGCAGCAACGCGCGGGACCCGCCTAGTACTTCAATGCAAGCTGTTACACGGTGTGAACTTTGCATGACTGACCCGGTCGACTTGTACTGAGAAAGAACAGACTATAAAAATGTGTCTCGTTTCGGATACCGAAAATGTGCATGATATGTGCATATTATTGATTCGATCACGTTTATCTCAAACTACTATATGCCCTGTTCGTTTGGCTGAAAAGTCATGACTGAAAGTACTATTTGCTGATTTCTTGTGAGAGAAAAACGTTGTTCGTTAGCTTAAAAAGTACGACTTATAAGACAAGCGAACATGACAAATCTATACGGAAACGCTCAGCCACGGGCATCCGTCCTGTCCGACACGGCTCCCAGTCGTACATAGTGACGAGCCTCTAAAAAAATACCCCACTCCACTCATCATCCCCCATCGCGGCGTGGCTGATCATTTCCAAGCTGCTCATCCGTCCGCTCCGCCGCACCCCCTTCCCCCACTGCGCCCCGCCCCCATCGTGGCATCGTGCCGTGCCCCTTCCCCCCACCGCGCCGTACCCTACCGGCTACGCCGCGCCCCATCCCCTACGAGTGGACGGCCCTAGACGACTGCGACCGAGTGAGCAGCGCGCTAGAGTAGCATCAATAGGGCCACGCCGATGAGCACGAGCCTAGGCCGCGAGCAGGTGTTGGAGAATCACAGGAGGGTCGCACCGCTGTTGCACCAGCGAACTCCATGCGCCACCACCGACCTCTGCGCCGACGTCGAGCTCCGCAACGATGAGCGTTCATTCGTCCGAGCAGCAAGGTGACGTTGTGCTGAAAGCGCATGTTGCAAGCGTATGTTTCAAGAGTTTTTGATGTTTCATCTAGATGTTGCAAGTGTTTCATCTGAATGTTATAAAAGTAGATCGGGATGTTGCATATGTTTGTATATGTTGCAAGTGTTTCAAAGGTATGTTACAAGCGTCTATTTCCAATGTTTCATCTGTTTTATACGTACGATGCAAGTGTTTTATCTGGATGTTACATATGTTCTAAGTGTTTTTATCTATATGTTGCATATATTTGCAATGATGTTTTTGCAAGTGTTTCAGATGCATGTTTCATGTGTCTTCTTTTGTATGTTGCAAGTGTTGCATCTGAATGTTTCAAAAGTAGATTGAGGTGTTGGGAAGCGCGTGGGAAGCAGGAGCGGGTACGCGGCGTGGGCCCCCGCGTGGGCGCACGAAACACAAGCGCTTGTGGACGATGTCCGGATGGTGCGGGCCCTCGCGTGGATGCACGGAGACGAACTGCAGCCACGGGCATCCGTCCTGACGTCCGGGCGCTAGCAGTACCGTATATCTATATGAATATAAAATTTAGTATAAAACGGATCAATATACATACTAATCGAATTAGTAATGACATAAAATACTCCATGGTGTCCATTTTGAGGGGGAAAATGACTTGGAAGCATCAAGAAACATAACAAAAGGCATGCGCAAGATATCTATACCTTTTTTCTGTTCATTATTGTTATCTACTACAGCATGAAGGTACAGCCCGTGTGTGTATATATATATATATATATATATATATATATATATATATATATATATATATATATATATATATGTGGTCACTGGCGGAGCCAGGGGCTGGCAGGGCCATGGCCCCCACATCACAGCAAAAAAAAATTTATGTAATATATATTTAATAATTTATATTAGAAAGATATAATAAAAGCTTTGTCATATATTTTTTTGATGACTTCTGGACAATAAAATCACATAAATTTGCATTTTATCTTTAGATAAGCTCATCTACGGTGCAAAAATCCAAATAAATAAGCTACACTCGGTTATTTTATGGTTGAAACTCTTCGACCGGCCTCCTATCGATAATTTCTGGCTCCGCCACTGTACGTGGTGACATATACAGCAGAGATACACAGATATTGACCGAAAAAAGTAAACAACAAGAGAGCAGAACTGAAAAAACACACGTACGCAAATTCATTTAATTTACTCTACCGGATCCGGTTTGGTCGTGTTCGTGTATACATGGACGCCGATGGCTACCACCACGATGGTGAGTATGCAGAAGTAGAGGATGGCGTGGACGAGGATGGCGAGGGCGCTGGTGCCCATGTTGCCGAACTCCACCACCCTGACCCTCGCCGGCAGCTGGAACAGGAACCCCGGCGACAGCAGGATGAACAGCACCACCGCCACGATGATCGGCCCCCAGTCCGTCGTCACCATCTCCCTCTGTCTCGCGCGCACACCTTCGCTGTGACTATGCTTTGCTTTGCTTGCTTGCTACGTATACCGAGAGCGGTCGAGTGGTGAGGTTCGCGTCGGTTTGGGGAGTCAATAAGGGTCCGGTAAATGCCATCCTTTGGGAGCAAGGAACCGAAAGGCAGTGGCGGCAAAAGACAAAGGCGAGCAGAGAGCAGTTTTTTATTACTGGCCGTGTTTAGTTTCAGATTCGGAGCACCCGAGTTGGAACAGTGCGTAATAAATATGCACTGTAGCATTTCATTTGTATTTGATAAAAATTGTCCAAACTTTGACTAATTAGGCTCAGAATGTTCGTCTCGCAAAGTACAATAAAACTGTGTAATTAGTTTTTAATTTCATCTACATTTAATACTCCATGCATGTGCCGGTATTTTGATGTGATGGGAATCTTCTTTTTGCATAGTGAAATTGAGAGTAGAAATTGAGAACTAAACAAGGCCACTCGTGAAGAGCGACGACGCGGTTTGGAGTTGCCAGATCGGCCGCTTTAGCTTTCTGGTTCTGAAGACCGCCGGCAGAAAGGAAGACATCTTGTAAGCAGTGTTCTATTTGGATATATCTGCCGGCAGTAAGCTGTCCATATTCACGTTAGCATGCCACGTGATCCACCAATATTAATTTATAATAGTTTAACCTCTTATGTAATGATTTAACCTTTTATATGTAAGTAATCAAGAGCGGATGCAAAGTTAATATCTAGGGGATGCTCTATCTCACTTCTTCCTCTAGCCCCTTCTGCTTCCTCTCCATCTTTTCCCCTCTTCTCTTTCTATTTTCCTCTCTCTTCGCTCCATGGAATCCAGATGGGTAGCGGGGGTTTTGAGCACCCCAGCGCCAACGCCGGATCCATCTATGTAAGTAATTATATAGTCTAATTTATTCTATGCGTAATTCTGGCAGCAAGGCATGGAGTATGCTTCTAGTTTAATAATGCTAGAGACCTAAATAGTTGAGGTGGGCGGCGAAACAATAAATAAAAGGAGCTAGTGATATGAAAATAGTTGTTATATTTCAAATCTGATAACTATTCTAAGTCTCAATCAATTCACGCTGGGAAAAAAACAAAGACATGCATGTGCAAAAGTACACGATGGACACTGTTACTCCCTATCATGTGGCAGTGATTTTTTTTCTTCCACACTCCTTCGTCCCGACCACCGTTGTTTGAAGGTTCGCAAGAATTGAATTTTCAGCTAGTATTTGTAAATGTGAGAATACAAAGAAGGAGATCAGTCAATACAGATTCCATATTGTAGGTTTTGGCTAAGTTAGGGATGCTAGGATGGCAGTCACAGTCACTCTCGTCGCTACATAGGAGGTTTGCCACAATTGGATCTCTGAACACTAATTTCAGATCTGAGATAATGAGAGGTAGAGCAGGTAACGGAAAATTCGTTTTTGGAGGTTCTGGATGTGAGTTACGTGCTGGATGGCTGGTTGTCAGGCCGCAATGGCGGCTGCGTCGGTGTGGCGTAGGTGGCTACCATAAGACTACCCGCACTCATCCATCCTCTATATCATCCTCTATACGTCCCAGTCAGCAAGATTCTCTCCTCTATACTCAATTCTTCCGCACTCATCCATCCTCTATATCATCCTCTATCCACTCTATTCACTGTGAGACCGACTTGTCACTTTATCTAAATAGATCCATGTGTGATCTAGTTTTGAAGGATTTATTAAGACGAATTTAATGGTGCAATCGAAATTTAATTTGGATTTTTGGTTTGTGAGTTATAGTATTTTTTTCCTTTGTTTAGCTAGCAGGGTCCGCCACTACAGAGTATAGAGTAAGCACAGTACTACTCTAAATATAGAGTGAGAGAAAAGATAGAGTATCGTTTTAGAGTATCCAGTGCAGCAGTTTTTACTCTATATTCATACTCTAAAGCTTTAGAGTATCCACTGCGGGTAGTCTAAATCTTCAAGTGGGCCTGCTCTTTTACTCTTTAGAGTAAATTATTGAAAATTGTTGTTGATACTGTCATTTTTTTTTTCTTTCCAATAGTTTTCGGTAACGTTGCAAAATCAGATTTTTAATTATTTTTTAGTACAGTTGGATATGTTATAAGTTTTGTATTTTTGGCCACTTGAAAAATACTCATTAATTTGGCAAATAGTTTTTCTTAGGAATTACTTGAGCTAAGGACATGTTCAGTTAATCTCTAACTTTATCTAGAAGATTATAGGGATTAAATCCACTATAAATAAATATCTTTCTCAATCCCCTTTGATATCCTTTACTCAAACCGAGGATTAGCCGAATAAATCCTGCAAATTTGAAAATATATAATATGTTTTACCAAACAATATCCTCTTAGTTTTTAACCTGTTAGAGCATCTCCAGGAGTCTTCTTAAGACTCACTCTCTAAATCATTATTTGAAAAGCCATCTATAAAATTTGCTTTCTATATCTTTTCGCTCTCTTACGTTTTTTTCAATATCTTATATGTACTCTAGAGAATCATTTTTATTTTATATCTTTGGCTACCGAGAAATCCAGAATAGAAGATGACTAGATTTGGATAACCAAATAAAGAAGTTGTTGGAGAAACTCTTAAAGCATCTCCAAGAGCCTTCCTAAAATATACTCTCTAAAATCATTTGGAGAGCAAAAATCATTTTCTATATCTTTATATCCTCCAATAACTTTTTTTTGTATCTTGTGCATAATCTACAGAGCCATTCTCGTTCTTCATTTGTGCTTAGCGAGAATTCCGGAATAGAGGATATCTATATTTGGTATCCGATTGAAGAGGTTGTTGGATGGTATTTTTCACTAAAATCTCTATTTCTGTAAATTAGGAAAGATATAAAGAGTCTCTTGAAGATGTTATTAGCCATTAACATGTTAGAGCAACTCCAAAAGACTATCTATACCTCCAAATTGTCAGGAATAAAGATTTTGATAAAAAATGCCCTCCAACTACTTCTTTATTTGGTTATCCAAATATAGCCATCTTTTAATCTGAATTTCTCGCTAATATAAAGATAGAAAACAAGAATGACTCTCTATCACACCAGATATAGAAAATTTATTAGAGAGAAAAAAGATATATAAAATAATTTTTATGCAAATGACTCTTTAAATAATGACTTAGAGTGTGAGCTTTAAAAAACTCTTGGAGATGCTCTTAGCTACTACTCTCTCTGTCCTTGAAAATTTGATATTTAGGATTTAAAATTTATCTAAACAATCAATATTTTAGCTTTCGTCTATCGCGGGCGTCTGTTCCAAGCAACCTGTTCGGACACTTCCTTGGGCCTACGGACCGGCGGCCCAGGCAACCGGTCTGCGTTCTCCTCAACTCACCTCTCTACTACGCATGTTCCTCATCAAAATAAATCTTGATTGCCATTTTCCCCGCTCAACCAACTGTCATCATTGTCGAGGCCACCTCCACTACGCCTTACACCCGCCGCCCGCCACCGCGACATTCGCCCGGCGCGGCCGCTCCACCGCGCCGTCTGCTCGTCCCACTCTGTCTCGCCCACCGCGGTCATCCCCTGCTGCACCCTATCCCGCGTCATGCCTGCCCCAATCCCACGCCGCGCCGCACGGGCATTACAAGAAATGTGTCATCTTATGACGATTATGGCATGATATCTGATCAAAAGGTCACTAAATCGATCAATTTATGACATTTGTTCCGAAGCCAGCTCAACTTATGAATCATGTTTATGCTTAAACACAAAGGCTGTCTTATGCCACAAATTATTACAAGATATTGTGATCCCTGGAGGAAACATAAGCTAACAACCAATTATAGCTGCATAGGTAGTTTACTTGTGAAACGATTACTACTTTCGCTTCTGAAATTTCTCCTTACTGAACAAATGCAGGAACAGGGGGGTGACCATATTTCTAGATCATGGGTGACGACGCTGGACACCACCTGCTTGGCGCTGTCTATAATTTTTCTGAAGTGTTGCTGTTCAGTACTACTATTGTTTGCATGTACTGTAGTAGACTTGATGGCACAATATTCAGCCGAATATTTGCTCTTCATTTTTTATGTGACTATAAGCCATCTTCTTTACCTCTGCACATTCAATTCTACTATGTACAAAATTACAATATTCAATTCTACTGATTATAGATTGGGTTGTGAAGTATTGCATATTCGGCTGCAAAATAATGTTAAAAAAACGTGTATGGGCTGGAAATTGTGGTGAGGACCCAGTTTAAATGGTGGCATGGGCCAACCTAATCTGAGAAAAAAATCTAAAATAAAGAATGGGTCACGATGAATGGGCTGACCAAATAAATGGGCTTGGCCCATTATAAGCCTGCAGGTTGAGGTCCTAGAACTTGTGACATTAAATTTGATATCATAAACATTTGCGACTTTCAAAATCAATGTCACAATGTTATGACATGAACACCTAAATGTCAAAAGTTGTCATTAAAGACGCTCATATTTTGATATTTTATTTTTCATCAACATGGTGTCACAATTGGTGATCTATGACTTATTTTCTAGGTATTATGACATATATCAAATGTCAAAAGACGGCACAATTCTTGTAGTGGGGGCGTCCCTTGCCATGTGTAAGGTCCAAATGGCTAGAGGGGGGTGAATAGCCTATTTAAAAATCTACAAGCTTCACTAAACAACCACGTTAGTATAAAAGATGGCTAAGCTAATTTTAGCACTAGCTCAACTACACTATGCAAGCCACTTATACAATTCTAGTGAAGCAAGGCTACGATCTCTAATACACACCAACAAGGCTAAGTCACTAAGCTACTTACTCCTATGTAATAAAGGCTACACTAAGCAAACTACACTAGGACTAGTACAAGAAAGTAAAGAGCAAGTGACTTGAATCTTATACCAACGATGGAGAGAAGTAATGCACTCGAAGAATCAATCACAACGAGCAATCACAAGAGAAATCCTCGATAAAGAGATGACATAAGATTTTTACCGAGGTTCACTTGCTTCCCGGCAAGCTACTCCTCGTTGTGGCGATGCACCCACTTGATGGATCACAAGCTAATCAACTATCAAGAGTTGAACCCTCAGCGGGTGCCACACATCCACTCACAAGATGGGGATCCTCCAAGCCACGTGCTTCACTAGAGTATCTAATTCACGAACTCCCGTGGGGAAGGATCAAGAACCCCTTACAACACTTGGTGAGGGCTCCAACAATCTCCAATTGCGAGCTCAATCACCTCCGCTGCTCCAAGTCGTCTACCGTGTCGGGAAACACGGAAGAGTAACAAGAAATCCGCAGCAACTCAACGATCAAGTGCCTCTAGAATGCAACTCTCAAGTAATGCACTTGAATCTCACTCAATCTCCCTCAAGATGTGCAATCAAGCAAAGAGATGAGTGGAGGGGTTGTTTTCTAGCTCAAAGGATGTCTCCAGGTCTCAAAATATGCAAGAAATACCCTCAAACCCCGACCAACTTCTATTTATAGCGAAGGGGTACGCAGCTAGCCGTTACCGGACGACGCAGTGAAAAATGTACTGACCGGACGCACCGGTCAGGGTGACCGAACACGTCTGGTCACTACAGGACAAGCGTGAACAGTGCGCGTCAGAAGTAGCCGTTGTCGTGACCGGACGCGCTCAGCGTTTGACCGGACACGCTGCACCCGGCGTCCGGTCGGAGTCTAGAGAGCTCCCACTGCGACCAGACACGTCCGATCGCACATGATCGAACGCGCCACGCGTCCGATCGGCTCTACGATCGGCCCTGCCCCTCTGGGTGCCTGACCGAACGCTCTGGTTGTAAACCCTAGCACCGTGCGTCTGACTGCTGCGAGAACTGACCGGACGCATTCGGTCAGACCATGACCGCGTCCGGTGCAGTGTCTAGTCACCACAGTGACCATCGTTCGCCTCCGTTTCTTTTTCGACTTTCGGCGCAGTAGAAAATAGGCGTTTCGCTTCCCAAAAAGCGTCGAATCCCGCCTCGCAAGCTCGGCGGGAGGGAGATAGGAACCAAAACCCCTCTCTACCGCTTAAACTCCACCGCCTTCGCAAATGTGCTAACATCACAAAGTGTACACCACCATGTGTATGTGTGTTAGCATTTCACAAATATTTTCAAGGCGTTATGTTAGCTCTCTACTAGATCCTAATGCATATGCTCAAGACATTGATCTAGTGGCACTTGATTCCCGAGCTAACCGTGGTTGCCCCTCTTGATAGTCGGCTATGTATCATAAACCCGGTCAATCACTTCTCTACTCATCTTAGACCGACAAAAGGAAAACCATATGGTTATACCTTTGCCTTGTGCTCTTAGATCCTTCTCCTCCACTTGAACACCATGTCCATCATTTCATGCACCAAATCATGTGGTCTTGTGGCCATCTTTCTATGCCATTTCCACCTCCATCACATGTTGCTTATGCCTAGCTTAATCACACTTGATACAATAGCATTAGCAACTTGGTGTCATTAATTACCAAAACCAAACTTGGGCTTTCACCATGCCCCCATCCACCTCGCTAGTCGTGGCCATGGCATGCACCGTGCCACTAGGAGAAAGTCGTCGTCGGTACCGTAGTTCCCCATTAGGTAGGCCATGGCTATCGGCAATGTCATGTTTTAGGCGTTTCAGAGTTATGTTTCAAGTGTTCTATCTGAATGTTGCAAAAGTCAATATGAGATGTTGCAATGGCAATATACGCATGATGCAAGCCTATGTTTTAATTGTTTCATGTGTTTTAGACGTTTTGTTTCAAATATCATCTGGATGTTTCAAAAGTTCATCTAGTGTTGCACATGTTGCTATGGTTATACACGCATGTTTCAAACACATGTTTCAAGTCTTTCATCTGTCTTCAGACGTATGTTGCATATGTTTCATCTGGACGTTTCAAAAGTAGATCGGGTATTGCACGGTGCCGGTGGCTAGCGGAGAGCAGCCTGCCACAGGGCTTTGGCTCCAACCTCGTGCCTTCCTCGAGGAACGGGGGAGGGGCAGCAAGGCACTATAGAGGGGGGATGGCCGGGTGAAAGGTCCTTGTTTCGTTTTGATAATTAAGTGACAACCTAGGTGGACTAATGTGTTTAAATGTGAGATACACAGGTGATTAGTCCGTAGGTACACTTGTGTGAGCAACTCATGCCATGATGGTGAAATGACTTGGATTTGTTGCAAAGTTCACATATGTGATGATGGAGCTCATTGCATATGAGACATGAGATGGAGTCATATGACTAAGGTGGAGAAGATCAAGACAAGACTTGGCTTGATGGACCAGTTGCAAGTGTGAAGGGCAAGTTGAGTGATGATTGGCATCGATGGACCGAAGCAACAGTAAAAAGCAAGTGAAGTAAGATCGATGAACCAATATGACTACGTGATGATATGAAGTGGATCATATCATTTGTGATCATGTTGGTGTATGTGTTGCATCAACATTGAAGAAGATGGAGTAGAATGCGCAAGGCAAAGGTATAGCCTATAGGGCATTTCATTTCACTGGTCATAGGTGTGTAGAAAAGTTTATGACCGGGTTTAGGATAGATGGACGTACTATCAAGAGAGGCAAACTTGTTTGTATATCGGTCATCTAGTGCCACTCGAGTGATCTAACTTTGCGTCGTTACTAGGATCGAGTAGCATGGTAAATCGAGTGACTAATCCTTTAGAAAATGTTTGTGAAAAGCTAACACACGTGCACAAGGTGGTGTATCACTTGGAGTGTTAGCACATTTACAAAGGTGTTGACAAAGGTGAAGAAAAGGAGGCGTTGTCGGGCACCGGGTGCTGCCCTAGGGGCACCGCCCCTGCCTGTCCGGTAGCACCGCCACTACTAGTGTACACCGCCCCTTGGACGGCGATGCACTGCCGTGGTATGTCCGGTGCCACCGCCCCTTTTTACCCGAGGCTGGTGAGTTTGAGCTTGAGCAAAGGGGGTCACCGCCATGGGCACCGCCGCCCTATGTCCGTGCACCGCCCTATGTCCGGTGCACCGCCCTATGTCCGGTGCACCGCCCTAATTATCCAGACAGGGAGATAAATAGGCACAGGCACCGTCGGGGGCACTGCCACCCCTGGGCGGTGCACCGCCCCTGCCTGTCCGGTGCTAGGGAGTCCAACGACTAGTTGGAATAACCGTTGGAATTTGACCGTTGGAGTGGCACTGCCATGTCCGGTGCCAGGCACCGCCCTGTTCGGTGCCCTCGCAGGAAAAGGGAACTTTGGAGCAACAACTCTATTTTGTGTGGGGGTTATAAATACCCCTTTGGCCGGCCTTGGGCTGGTTGCTGAGCACCCTTAAGCCTTGGTGGCTTTGTGTAGGTGTGCTTGGGAGCCCTCTAACTCACATACACTTGATTTTAGTGCGATTGCATCGTGAGGTTGCATCAAGTGGTACTAGGTGATCGAGTTGCAAGCCGGTGGTGCTTGTTACTCTTGGAGGTTGCCACCTCCTAGATGACTTGGTGGTGGTCTCTGTGGAAGCACGCAAGAAGCTTGTGCGGTGCTCCGGAGAAGTGATTGTGAGGGGTGTTGTGCTCGCCCCGCGGGAGCCGTGAAGAGCAACTCTAGTTGAGCATGTCATTAAGCTACCCTCACTTGGTTCGTGGGGTTCTTACGGCGCCCATCGTGTGGGCTTGGTGTGGTGCTAATTAGCCGCTAAACCACCAAATGAACGGTTGACACAACGGAACTAGCGTGTAAGCAAACACATGAATCTCGGGATAAAAATCACCGTGTCATATCCTTATCTTTCCGTTGGTTTGCATCCTCGTTACACAAGCTTGTATTTACTTTCTTTTATATTGTGCTTGTGTAGTTGCTCTTGTAATTAGTTAGCTTGTGTAGCTTGCTAGTTACCTTCTTGCTTGTGTAGCATAGACGTAGCTCTCTTGCACAACTAATTTGGCTTGAGTAGCCTTATTAGTTGCATTGCTTAGTTTATGTAGCTAAGTAATTTGAGCTCCCTAATTTAGCTTGTGTAACCTTGTTATTGAGTATTGCTAGTGAGCTTAGGGACTTTGTACGCTTTGTATCACTAGTTATGTAAGAGCTCCCTTGGTTGCTTAAAGTACTAGTTGCATAGGTCTGTGTGACCTTGCAAGCTAGAATTGTTAGGTGAGCTCTACTAGCCCGACACCTTTGTTGCCTATTTAGGATCTTTGTAAGGTGCTTGTAACTTAGATAGAAGGGTGAAATCTTAGCTAGACCGATAGTTTTAATTCCGTATTTGTTTCGGTTATCCGGCACGTTTAATTTTAGAAAGAACTATTCACCTCCTCTAGTCCGCCATCTCAACCCTACACCAGGGCCAGCGGGAGGGGGAGCATTGGGGGATGGCGACGCGAATGGGAGCGTGTGCGCTTCCCTTTTGTTACACTGGTAGGAATAATAGGCTTCCATTGGACTCTAATTGGTAGCCTAAGCCCATGTATCGAGTCACGATTTGCTGGTGGGAGCTTGCGTCCGAACACGCTGGTGGAGCCGGACCGAGCACTAGTGCCTACGTTTAGCTTTTGGAACTAGACCGGATATATAGAAATTCTAGACGGACAGAGTACTCCTGTTTTGTGGGAAATTCTATTACTGTCCGTCTCTACTGTACAACAGCAAATTGGTTACTTGCTGTTGTCTATAGTACTGTTTTTATTTGAATTTCTTAACTTGACCTATCATTTTATTAAAATTTTATCTATTATGACTTAGTTCAGTTTGATATCATAGATTCTCTACTATAAGGGACCAATTAAAATTATACTAGATCCACCCATAATTTTGGTTCCCCATAGTCATGACTTTCCCTTCGTACACCCCAAGACTTGCACCCAGGAGTAAAACAATATTAAACGAATGGTTGCTAGGCCTTCTGTGTAGGCTTCATCGCGATCTGATGGTCAAGACTGTTTGTATCATCTGCGTTGAAGCCTTCCCTCCACTAGTCCGCCTCCAGCCCCCCACGCCCATGCCCATCGGCCACAGTTGGATTCCTCCGTTGTCTTTTTTTTATTCTGCGAAAAAATGAAACATCATCTCTCCTCTCCCCTGCCGTTACCGCGACTCTTCCCGTCCCCTAGGGTTCCCTGCCGCTGTCCCGCCGGTGCCGCTCGCCGCCCATCTCCAGGCCGATGCTGCCAGGCTGCCCGGAGTCATGCTTGCAGCCCCGGCCCAGGCTGAGCGGTGGTCGCCCTCGCAGGTCACGCGGAGCCGCGCTCGACGGCCTACCCCTTCCCGCCACCACGCGCATCCACGGGCTAGGCCTCGGCGACAGTAGGCGTGGTGGCGCCGGCGGCCGCGGAGACCCACGGCGGGGACAGGGAGGGGCAGGTCACGCTGCTGTCTGCGGACTTCAACGCTTCGTACACAGACGTGGTCGCCGTCGCCGAGCTCGCGGACTACGGGCCCGTGCGGGGGACCATGGTCATACGCCCCTACGAATACGCCATCTGGGAGGCCATCCAGGTCGGTGCTCATTCGGTCCTCCTTCCCTCGTGCGGCATCCTGTGCATTTAACGTTGTTGGTGTGTCAAAGATGAAGGAAGAGTGATTACAGGTGCTTCTGTTTGCGTAGTGGTAGGTTTTAAGCACCGTTTAACTCGGCTCCTGTTGATGTTTGTGTAGTTTGGTAAGCTGAAGAATAGCGTAGTTGTGTAGAGTGTATGCATCGTGTGTCAATTTAAGCACCCATTTAGCAGAATGGCCCCCAAATGGTGTTCAGATAATCAATGTTTTCTTTTTTGCTGTTCTGGTGTGAGGTCGGTAAATTTCTATATGAAGTAGTATTCTTCCGATCGCGGTGCACCTGTGGATTGTGGTCAATGGGAGCTTCATTATGCATAGCATAACATTTGACTTACTGTTTTGTTTAGCATTACATCTGAATGCTCCTCTAATTCTGTGATACTTTTCAGTGTTGCACTTCATCAATGCTTGAATTTTTTTTTGTTGTCAATTTGTTGTAGGATTATTTCAATGTCAAATTCAAGAAAACAGAGCATAGTAACATTGTTTTTAGGCAGACAAGCTTGGTTCGATCTATTGTTCGAGAATGTATTGCGCACCTATTGTTAAACTAAAACACAGCTTGTTACCTCATTATGGTAGATGCTATTGATACAACATTGAGAAGGGCAGGACATTTTGACTCAGAGGTCGAGGTTGCTGTTGCTACAGTTTAAGAACAGCTGCTGATTCTTAAGGTAGTATTTGATGTAATATTTCATAAGCTGTTCTTTTTCTCTTTTTCTTTGTCGCACAAGAATAGCTACAATGCTCATCTTGACCAACAGGGACACATTAGGCAGTTGTTCCCTATTGTACAAGATTACTAGATCCTTAGCATTGGCAAGGAATGAAAATATGCAATTGTGGTTTGAATGAAAAATTCTAGGATTGCTAGATCCTTAGCATTGACTAGGAATGCGAATACACTTTTTGTTTTTTCCCAAAAAACCAGTGTATGCTGTACTGTTTGGCTACATCCTTGAGTCAATACGGAAATACTAATTTGGATATATTTTATAATGCAGGATAAAACCATTGCTTATATGGCTGAATCTTTAGGGAGGCAGATGTTTCAATCAATGATGTGTATGGTTACCGGTGGAAAGCAGAGGCCAGATGTACAAGATGTTGGAGCAGAGTATGGCTTTGTGTTAGCACCAGGTGCAAAAAGACCAGACGTCTGGGCCTAAAACATGACCTGATACATGGAATGAGATCCTTGCAGCCTTAAAAATGCTTCGCTGTTAAAGCCTTGAAAATGCGTAGTTATTATAATTTCAAGATGTTAGCTTGGTTTAGTTACTGTGATACGACATCATTAACTATGTGGTTTTTTGTATTCCAAAAAATATATACAGATGGACTTGGGTTCATTGCGCTGATGTCGTAAAGTGAATGAATATTGCTGGCATTTTATTTAGCTTGTATGATGGTGGACAGTTTGTCCTTAATAAAGGCTTCAGTGTTTCTTAACAAAGGCTTCACTATGAATTTTTATACCTGCAGTATGGATGATTGGTAGGACTTTCTAGCTACTTTCGTAAACTATAATTGCAATTGGAGTCACTTTTGTAGTATAACTGGTTTGCCATGGTTGCCGGAGCCTTAAAGCAATTCAAAGTTTTTTTTATTGTGCTAAAGCTTGTGTACTGAATAGGGTGTGAGAACTGACGATGAAAAACAAGCCTGTCAGATGATGATACTAAAATCAATGAAGAAAGTTTTTTTTTGTTCTTTATGGGCTATTTAGTAATCAATTATTATTTAGAAAATATATTAAGAGCTAATGGTCTCGATGTCACGGAGTTCCTTGTTTTAATGTGAAAACACAATTGAGAAGATACCGTAGCGTTAGCAAGGGCATACTGTTAGTAATAGAAGTGTACTTTGATTTTATTCACTTTGGTTCCGATGAATTTAGCAGTAAAATTCTGTTCATACATTGAATTCAACAGTATACTCTTTGAGTTGAATTAAATAAATATCTAAATAAAAATCCGAGTCCAAGATACCTGTTTTGGATTCATTTTAAAAATGTGTTCATATTCGAATTCGAATTAAATATGATTCAATTTCATAAGATTTCCATCCGTTTCCATCCCTGCCTCGGTCCCACCGTTTTCTTGATGGATCTGTCTACTCTTGTCCCAAACTCCCAATAATCCCAGGAACCAAAGCATATACGCTTTGCTGTACGGGCTATTCCGTACCAGCACTCCAGCTGCAAGTTTGGGCGTGTTTGGGACTTGTGAGGACGAGGGCGACCTTGGAGTTGAAGGTCGGCCTGCGCGGTGATGGATGTCAAGTGCCGGCGACTGGAGGGGAAGGTGGCCGTCGTGACGGCGTCCACGCAGGGGATCGGCCTCGCCATCGCCGAGCGCCTCGGCCTGGAGGGCGCCGCCGTCGTCATCTCCTCCCGCAAGCAGGTCCAGCTGAGCCGGCAAATCTTGTCGTTTCTTCTATTCTACCCTCCTTGCTTGCTTGCTGTCCTCGCTTTGGGATTTCCCTTCCTGCTCTCTTTCTGATTGGGGGGTTTCTGTGGATCGATTCCGGGGGCGTTGCAGAAGAACGTGAACGAGGCGGTGGAGGGGCTCAGGGCCAAGGGTATCACCGCGGTGGGCGCCGTCTGCCACGTCTCCGACGCACAGCAGCGCAAGAGCCTCATCGAGACGGCCGTCAAGGTCAGTGTTGGGGTCTTGGGGAAGGGGGTTTCAGTCTTTGAGATGTGTTACATTACATTGTCAGATTCCTCCTCTTGTTGATTTGCTATCCCATCAGGCCTCCCTGCGGTCAACATTTTGCCAAACCTTGTGGGGAGCCTAGAATTAAGTTTTGGAGTACATGTGTATCACGAAATCTGGCTGTTTTGTTTTATCATAAGTTCGTAGCTTTATTACTCCACATGTCCAGTGAGATGACGGGCCAAAAGGCTCATTACAAACTCTTGGGACTTGGGAGGCTGTTAGTCCAAACAGCAGAATGATCCGGATCCCAATTTACTCCCAAATGAGTTAAACTGTGAGCACAATTATTACATGAACGAGGAACAAAGGACTAAAGGAGATATACACTCTAGTAAAACTAGTTGCGATCAGATGCCGCGAGATAGTGAAGAGGGTGCCTCCTGGGGCGAGATCATAGGCTCTTGACTTCAGGTCCGTCACAAGCATAGTTGAATCCGTTTCAACATTGATATGCGAAATTCAAAAATGTCAGTGGTGCCTGTAGTGCAACCGTGCAAGCTTCTGCTTCAACACAAAGAGTATCATGTACTCATTGAATCTTTCCTGCTCCAGTTGCTAACCCAAGTACTCAACACACTGTGGTCATGTAAAATGAAGCGCCCACCCGCCTGTTTTACTAGCATTGTTGAAGGCTCCATCAATATTCAGTTTTATATCTCTTGGTACAATGGAGGACACCAGCGCAAACTAGGCTTTGGAGGCTTTGGCTCCTTCTCCTGATGTAAGGAGTTGGTCTCTGCAGCCATGCTTCTGCTCCTATGAATCACGTCTTCATAGGATCTTGCAAGTTTTCCAGCATTGATCTTGTGTTATAAACCTGCTTCATTCTCCCGCTGGATGCATAGATTTGTTGGCCCAAATAGATCTTAGATTCAGATTTGGGAACTACTAGAGGGCAACTTGGCCCTTAGCCGCTTGGATTGAAAGGAAATACAATGGCTTGGTTTTTACAATGACACTCCCTTGCCCTTTATAGACAGGGGGGCTCCCCACTTGCTACAGCATATTCTAACCACTAAAGTGGATGCTGAGTATATTCCTAACACTAGGCTTGGAAGCCAAGGAAAGTAAAAGTACAGCCAAAGTAAGATACAAGTGCTTTAGCACTAGGCTTATCTATCAAAATTCTCCCCCTAAGCCTTGTGCCGAGCACTGGAGGTGATCTGCTGTAGCCCAATCCTCTCCCTCATCGGACATGCTCCCGCCCAGACGTCCGATGGGATTAAATCCTAATCCCATCGGACGCCCTTAATCTGCACGCCCCCGCCCCCGCCCCTATGGAAGAAGAAACAAAAAGAAAAACCGCACCCCCGCCCACAAAAAGCACACCCCCCGCCTCCGCGTACGAACGCCCGCTCGCCACACCCCCGCGTCCCGCGTCCCGCCCCCAGCACGCGCGCCCGCGTCCGCGTCCAGCGCCGGGAAGGGAAAAAAAGGTTGGGGGGAGTAGGCGCCGCGAGTTGCAGCATCGAAAGAAACATGTTGCAACATTGTGCAAAACATGTTGCAACATGGAAAAAGACATATTGCACGGAAAAAGACATTGCAACATCTTAAAAAAATCAATTGTTGCAACAACTTAAATCGACTGCTGCAACATCTTAAATGGACTATTGCAACATCCAGAAAACATGTTGCAACATCGGGAAAAACATGTTGCAACATAAAGAAAAAGATAATGCAACATCTTAGAAACCACTGTTGCAACATCATAAAATGACTATTGCAACATCCAGAAAAACACATGTAGCAACACCCGAAAAAACATGTTGCAACATGGAAACATGGTCTGTTGCGACATCTTAAAACGGCTATTGCAACATACAGAAAAACATTGTTGCAACATCTCAAAAAGGATAGTTGCAACATGCAGAACAAATGTTGCAACATGCAGAATAGGCTATTGCAACATGGTGCAGATCGAGCCACCTCCATGGATGAGGGATGGGCTGCCATCACCTGCTGGGTGGAGGAGACCACAACACCACTGGATTTGCATCGTACTCCACGGATCGACCACGGGGAGGCCACTGCTCCATGGATCCACCACGGGAACAAGGAGCCGACGGAGACCGCAAGGACGAGGAGGCCCGGGGAGGGGAGGGAACGGAGGGCCATGAACCGGAGGAGGGGGAGGAAGCGGAGGGGCACGAGCCGAAGGCTGGTGGTGGGTCTTCCGGGACGGCAGCGAACTGGAGGAGGAGGAGCGCGACGACCGAGAGCAGCGCGAGGGGCGGGGAGAGCGCGAGCGCGTGGGCTAGGTACGGGGCGCGAGCACTGCGGGCAGGGCGGAGGAGAGCGGCAGCCGAGAGCAGCACGAGTAGGCGGAGGAGCACGGCGCGCGTAAGGGGCGGAGGACGGTGAGGCGGAGGTGGAGGCGAAGGGCGAGCACTCGGTGGGCTGATAAGGCAGTGGAAGAGGATAAGGCAGGGAGAGGAGTGGAGGAGCGTGAGCCACGTCGCGTCGGACGCACGAAGGACAGTATTTCCGCTCCCTCATCTCCTGGAACTTGGACTTCCCCAGCGACTTGGTGAGAATGTCTGCCAGCTGATCAGTAGTGGCAATGTGGCTGGCTTTGATGCTCCCATCCTCCAAGCGATCCCTGATGAAGTGATACTTAATGCGGATGTGCTTGCTTCTTTCGTGGAAGACAGGATTCTTGGCCAGAGCTAGAGCAGACTTGTTGTCCACCTTCAGCTCAACCACATCCATCTTCCTGCATCCTTGGCAGCCATAGCGTCCGAGTTGCTGCAGTGGTGGTGGCGATGTACTCCGCTTCATAGCTTGAGAGTTCCACCACCTTCTGCTTGAGGGACTGCCAGCTGACCAAGCAATCACTGAGGAAGAACATCGTCCCGGTTGTGCTCTTGCTAGTGTCCACATCGCCGACGAGGTCACTGTCGCAGTAGCCAATGAACCGCGCCGTGTTGGGGGCCCTTCTGTAGTGGAGACCGTAGTCAAGGGTGCCCGCCACGTAGCGTAGGATTCGCTTGACGGCCTGCAGATGCTCCATCATCGGTCGCTCCATGAACCAGCTCATGTACCCGATGACGAACGTAATGTCCGGCCGGGTGTGGACCAGGTAGTGCAAGCTCCCGATCAGCCGCCGGTAATGAGTTGGATCGACCTCCTCCAACATGTTCTCCCGACTCAGCTTGAGCTTCTCCATCGGGGTGTGGGCCGGATTGCAGCATGTCATGCCACCGAGCTCGAGGATGCGCTTGGTGTAGTGGGTTTGACGGAGGGCGATCCCGCTGGCGTCCTAGCGCACTTTGACGCCGAGGTAGAAGCAGAGGAGGCCGAGGACGCTCATATCAAACACCTTCATCTGTGCCTTGAACACCTCCACCTTCTGCTCTTTAGCGCCGGTGATGACGAGATCGTCGTCGTAGACGCCGACCAGTAGGACGTTGCGTCCGCTGCCCCGCCGGTACACCGCCGCCTCATGGGCGCTCTGCTTGAAGCCTATCTTCTTGAGTGTGGCATCGAGCTTCGCGTTCCAGGCGCGCGGTGCCTGGCGTAGGCCGTAGAGTGCCTTGCACAAGCGGTACACCTTCCCCTCTTCTCAGGCGACGGCGTAGCCAGGTGGCTGGCGCACGTAGACCTCCTCCTTGAGGTCGCCGTTGAGAAAGGCGGACTTCACTTCCATGTGGTGGACTTGCCACCCCTCTTGAGCCGCCAGCGCGAGGAGGACATGGACTGACTCCATGCGCGCCATGGCCACGGGGGCGAAGGCGCCATCGTAGTCGATCCCCTCTTGCTGGACGAAGCCGCGTGCTACCAGCCGCGCCTTGTGCTTGATCACCGCGCCCAGCTCGTCCTTTTTGAGCTTGAACATCCACTTCATGGTGATGGGGCGGTGGCCGTCAGGAAGTGGCACCAGCTCCCAGGTGCGGTTCTGCTCGACGGACTTGAGCTCCTACTCCATCACCACCCACCACACTGGATCACCCTGCACCTCAGCATAAGTGGTCGGCTCATCGGCGTACGTCAGATGTAGCTGGTCTGGTGGAGACTGCTCTCCGAGGATGTTTGCCACCGTGCGGTACCGGAGGGGCTCATCGTCGTATGAGGCGTCCAGGCGATCTTCATCATCCTCCAGCGGCGTCGCGTACTCGACCTTCGGCTGCCCTGCGTGCACTGGTGTCACAGCGGGCGAGATAGAAGATGCCGAGTAGGTCGGCTAGTGCGCCGGAGAGGTCGGTTGCGGTGCTGGAGAGGTCAGCTGCGGTGTTGGAGAGGTCGGTGTTGCTGCCAATGAGCTCCCGACCACCACCGATGGACTGCCGACCACCGCCGATGGGCTTCCGAGCTCCCCCAGATTTGATGATGGCAAACGCTACGGAGCTGATGAAGAGGTCGGCGCTGGTGATGAAGACCCAGTCGTCGATGAGGATGCACCTTGTGCTCCCTTAGCACCTCCAGCCCACGCATACTCGATGGTGAAGTTGCGGAGCGCGGCCGCCGACCCGTCGTCCACCGCCTTGTCCCATGCCCAGCCGCGTCCTTCATCGAACATGACGTCGCGTGCCACGCGCACGCGCCGTGTCGTCGGGTCGAGCATGCGGTAGGCCTTAGCCCCCTCTGCGTAGTCGATGAAGACCCCCGACGAGCTGCGATCGTCGAGCTTGCCGACGTGGTTCAGCTCCTTGACGAAGGCAAGGCAGCCGAAGACACGCAGGTAGTTGACCTCTGGCTTGTGCCCGTGCCAGGCCTCATACGACATCTTGCCGTCGAGTGCACTGGCCGTGAACTCGCCGCCGTTGTCTGTACGGAGCACCTGGAGCTTGCAGCCACACTCCTCCGCGGCTGCCTGGTGGCGCTTGATGGCGTCTGCAGCTGTCGCCTTGGAATCGAGTAGCACGACACATATAGCGGGTGGCGTCGTCGACGAGCAGTAGGAAGTAGTGCCGACCTCTAGGAGTGGCCGGTGACACTGGACCGCAGAGGTCATCGTGCACCCGCTCGAGCTGCTCAGTGGCGCGGTAGGAGGCTTGACGCGGTAAGGGCCGACGCTTCAGCTTGGTCACCACACAGGTGTTGCAGAGCTGCTCGACGTGGTTGATGCAGGGCATGCCGCGGACCATCTCCTTCTTGCCGAGCTGCTTCAAGGCCTCGAAGTGAAGATGCCCGAAGCGCTCGTGCCAGCGCCACACCTCATTGTCCCGGCGCGCGGCAAGGCAAACGGGGTGCGCCACCTGCACATGAAGCACGTAAAGGCGGTTTCTTCCCCGGTTCACCTTGGCGAGAAGACGGCGACTTCTATCCCAGATGCGCAGCATGCCATCCTCGATCTCCACCCGCGAGCCATTCTCGTCCAGCTGTCTGACGCTGATGATGGAGTTCCTCAAGGCCGGAATGTAGTACACGCCGGTGAGGAGGCGGTGCTCCCCCGTCTTGGCCTTGAAGATGATCAAGCCGACTCCCTTGATCTCGACGGCGGAGGTGTCACTGAACTTGACGGTGCCCTTCATGCCGGAGTCCAGGTCGGAGAAGAACTCGCGCCGACCAGGCATGTGGTGCGTAGCATTGGTGTTGAGGTACCAGCCGTCGATCTTGTCATCGTCGGTACCTTTGCCGAGGAAAGCGTGAGCGCATAGTTTGTCGAGGTGGATCTGTGCGGAGCCAGCCGACGCGGAAAGGCGAAAGCTTGGACCTTTCACCCCCTCCCCTACTTCTTGCTGCGGCTCGACGCACCCGTGCACTAGGAACAGAGCAGCATGCTCCTCTGCTTGGGCGACGTGAGCCTGCCCACCGCGGCGTGGAGGAAGGCGGCAATCCTTGGCCCAACGGCCGGACTTGCCGCAGTTGTTGCAGGTGTCATCTCGGGTCACCTTGCGCTCACCGGCGGCGGCGCCATCAGCGCTAGCCTGGCCCCGGGGCCCTTTGTCCTCCTTGCTACCACGTGGACGCCGTCGTCATTCCTTCGAGGACGAGGCGGATCCTTCCTCCTTCTCCTCGAAGGCGCGCCACTGCTCCATTGTGTATAGCAGCTTGCCTCCGGCAGCGCCTTGTAAGTCGTTGGATTCGCACTCTTGGTAGTAGCTGAATCCTTACTCTCATCGAGAGAGGATGACACTAGGAGTTGGGACAATTTTCTGGTTTATTTCTCACACAAACTCAAACAATGCCATGCCAACCTGAGGGGTTGGGGATACATATTTATAGGCTGCTAGCCAGCCAAGCATATGCCAAGATGCTAGTCTAAGATGCTGTCCTAGATGCCAACTGCTGTCCTAAAAGCAGATGCTGTCCTAGATGCTAACTGCTGTCCTAAAAGCAGTCAAAAGATCATGTGCTGCAGTGTGCAGCAGCCCACCAGCCACAGAGACTTATCCATCACTCTCCCCCTAAGTCTTGTGTGGCTCCTTGTGAGGTATCTGGGCCATCCCGATCCTGGCGCGAAGTTCCTGAAACTTGACCCGCCCGAGAGACTTGGTCAGGAAGTCGGCGAGCTGGTCTTGGGTGTTGATGTAGTTGGCCCGGACAGTCCCTTCCTCCAGGCAGCTTCTGATGAAGTGGTACCTCACCCGGATGTGCTTGCTGCGCTCGTGGAAGACAGGATTCTTTGCCAAGGCCAAGGCGGACTTGCTGTCCACCCTGAGCTCCACCGCCTCTGCATCTCTGCCAAGGAGATCGCCAAGCAGCCGAGCCAGCCACAAGGCCTGAGTAGCAGCGGTAGTGGCTGCGATGTACTCTGCCTCGCAGCTGGACAGAGCCACCACCTGCTGCTTGACCGACTGCCAGCTGATCGGACACTTGCCGAGGAAGAACAGCGTCCCGCTGGTGCTCTTGCTCGTGTCGATGTCGCCGGCGTGGTCGCTGTCGCTGTACCCGATGAAATGCGCCGCACCGGGGCACCTCGGGTAGTGCAAGCCGTAGTCGGAGGTGCCTGCGACGTAGCGGAGGATCCTCTTCACGGCCTGCTGGTGCTCCATTGTCGGTCGCTGCATGAACCGGCTGACGTAGCCGACGGCGAACGCCAAGTCCGGTCGCGTGTGGACCAGGTAGCGAAGGCTGCCCACAATGCGCCGGTACTGCGTCGCGTCCACCTCCTCCTCCGTACTCTCCCGACTCAGCCTCAGCCTCTCCTCCATAGGAGTGTGGGCTGGGTTGCAGTCGGTGAGACCGCCTAGCTCCACAATGCGCTTGGCGTAGGCAGTCTGGCGAAGAGAGATGCCGGAGCTGTCCTGGTGGACCTCGATCCCCAGGTAGAAGGAGAGAGGGCCCAAGTCGCTCATCTGGAAAGTCGCCCTCATCTTCTCCTTGAACGTCTCGATCTCCACCTCCTTGGTGCCGGTGATCACCAAGTCGTCGACGTAGACGCCTACCAGCAGGGCCTTTTCTCCGCTGCCCCGCCGGTAGATGGCCGCCTCGTGTGGGCTTTGCTCGAAGCCTATCCCCTTCAGCGTGGAATCCAGCTTGGCATTCCACGCCCTTGGTGCCTGCCGCAAGCCGTAGAGGGCCTTGCGCAGGCGGAGCACCTTGCCCTCCTTGCCGGGAATCGCAAATCCCGGCGGCTGATGCACGTAGACCTCCTCCTTCAAGTCGCCGTTAAGGAACGCCGACTTGACATCCATGTGATGGACACGCCAGCCCTCCTGGGCAGCTAGCGCAAGGAGGAGTCGCACGGACTCCATCCGTGCAACGGGCGCGAAGGCGTCGTCGAAGTCGATTCCTTCTTGCTGGACGAAGCCGCGCGCCACCAGACGCGCCTTGTGCTTGATCACCTCTCCGGTCTCGTCCTTCTTGAGCTTGAAGACCCACTTGAGAGAGATGGCGTGGTGGCCGGCTGGAAGATCGGCCAGCTCCCACGTCTTGTTCCGCTCGACGGCGTCCATCTCCATCTGCATCGCGGCACGCCATGCCGCGTCCCTCTCCGCCTCGGCGAAGGAACGAGGCTCGCCATCGTCCTGTGCGAGGTGCAGCTCCGCCTCAAAGTCGTGCTGTGCCAGTCCAGGGACCGGCTGCTCGCCGAGGAGGTTGTCCACGGTACGGTAGCGCAGAGGCTCGCCGCCGTGGTAGGCGTCGATGCGATCCTCGTCGTTGGACAGCGGAGTGGCGAACTCCACTGTGCGCTGCTCGTCGTGGGCCGAAGCTGCCGGTGCCGAGCCTGAGGAGGTAGGGTCTTGTGTAGGAGAACGAGGCGTGGCCGGCGGTGCTGGTGGTGGACTCGCCGGAGCCTGTGGACTTGCCGGAGCTGGTGGTGGCGGTGGTGAAGGACTCGCCGGAGGTGGTGGCGAACGAGGTGGTGGGGTAGGCGAGCTCGGTGAGGACGAGCTGCTAGCTCCCCCCGCCTCCTTGAAGTGGACGTAGTCGACGACGAAATCGCTGGTCGTCGGAGTCGAGCCATCATCCACCATCTTGCCCCACGTCCAGCTTCGCCCCTCGTCGAACACGACGTCACGCGTGATGCGCACGCGTCGTGTCGCAGGGTCGAGGACGCGGTAGGCCTTGGAGCCCTCCGCGTAGCCGATGAAGACCCCTGGCGTGCTCCGGTCGTCGAGCTTGCCGACGTGGTTGAGCTCCTTGACGAAGGCCAGGCAGCCGAAGACGCGAAGGTGGCTCACCGCGGGCTTGCGCCCGTGCCAGGCCTCGTATGGCGTCTTGTCGTCGAGGGCCTTGGTGGGGGAGCGGTTGAGCAAGTGAACGGCAGTCATCACCGCCTCACCCCAGTAGATCGCCGGCATCCCTCTCTGCTTGAGGAGGGCACGGGCGGTGGCCACCACCGTCTGGTTGCGGCGCTCGACGACGCCGTTCTGCTGCGGAGTGTACGGCGCGGAGAAGTGGCGGTGGATCCCCTCATCGGCGCAGTACGCCGCGAACTCGGCCGCCGTGAACTCGCCGCCGTTGTCCGTGCGTAGGACCCGAAGCTTGCGGCCGCACTCCGCCTCCGCAGCAGCTTGAAGACGCTTGATGGCGTCCGCCGCGGCTGCCTTGGCGTCGAGCAGGACAGCCCACATGTAGCGGGACATGTCGTCGACGAGGAGGAGGAAGTAGCGCCGGCCTCCAGGTGTAGCCGGTGTCACGGGGCCACAGAGGTCACCGTGTACGAGCTCCAGCTTCTCCTTGGCGCGGAAGCTTGCCTGGCGAGGGAAAGGGAGCCGCCTCAGCTTGGTGAGGACGCAGGTGTCGCAGAACTGCTCCACGTGGTCGACGTGCGGCATGCCCCGCACCATGTCCTTGCTGCCGAGCTGCCTTAGGGCCTCAAAGTTGAGGTGCCCAAAACGCTCGTGCCACCTCCAAGCGTCGTCGTCGCGGCGGGCTGCAAGACAAAGAGGTTGCGCCACCTGTGCGTGAAGGACGTAGAGGCGGTTGCTCCTGTTGACCTTGACCAGGAGCCGGTGTCGATGATCCCAGATGCGCAGCACCCCGTGCTCGATCTCCACGCGTGATCCGCTCTCATCCAGCTGTCCCAAGCTGATGATGGAGTTCCTCAACGCGGGGATGTAGTAGACACCGGTGAGCAGCCTGTGCTCGCCAGTCTTGGCGACGAAGACGACAGAGCCGACGCCCTTGATCTCCACAGCGGAGGCGTCGCCGAACTTGACGGTGCCTCGAACGCTTGGGTCGAGCTCAGTGAAGAACTCCCGCCGCCCGGTCATGTGGTGGGTGGCGCCGGTGTCAAGGCACCACCCGTCGGTCTTGTCGTTGCCGGAGCTGTCGTCGAGGAGGGCGTGTGCTTTTGGCTCGTCAAGGTGGAGGAGAGCCGTTGCGGCCGGTGCCGCTGGAGGTAGTTCGATGCTCGCATGAGCAATGAACAGAGCCGGCTGCTCCTCCTCCTCCGCCTGCGCGACGTGGGCCTGGCCGCGTCGTGGCTGTCGACAATCCTTGGCCCAATGACCAAGCTTGCCGCAGTTGTAGCAAGGGTCGCCTCGTGCTGGCTTTTGCTTGCCAGCGGCGCCGCCCTGGGCGCCTCCACGATCATCACCCTCGGCACGTCCTCGCGCCCCTGCCTGGGCGTCTTTGCGCGGCTTGCCACGCTTGCCACGCTTGCGGCTGCCTGTCGTGGAAGAAGGCTCCCCCTTCTTCCTGTCACCTTGGCCGGCAGCCCACTGCTCCCGAGTGAGGAGGAGCTTCCCGCCAATGGTGACGGGTCCCGAGAGGCGCTGTGGCTCATCGCTGTCAACGACCTTGAGGCGGCCCAACGCCTCCTCGATCGTCATCGTGGAGAGGTCCAGCAGAGACTCGATTGAGCGAGCCATCTGCTTGTACTTCTCGGGGACGCAGCGGAAGAGCTTCTCAACAGCTCTCTCCTCGCCGTAGGTGTCGTCGCTGAACTGCACCAACTTCTGCAACAGAGTGTTGAGACGGAGAGCAAAGTCATCAACGTCCTCACCTGGCTTGAAGGCCAGGTTCTCCCACTCCTTGCGAAGTGCCTGCAGTGTGGACTTGCGGGCGCGGTCGCTGCCGATGCGTGCTGCAGCGATGGCGTCCCAAGCCTCCTTGGCAGTCCGCTTGCTGGTAAGCGAAAACTGCATCTCGGGCGGGACTGCAGCAATGAGAGCATCCAGCGCCCGTCGATCTTGGTCGTAGTCGACGTCGCCGTACCGGACTGCATCCCACATATGCCGCACCTGGAGCTTCACCCTCATCACCGCAGCCCACTCAACATAGTTGGCCTTGGTGAGGGTAGGCCACCCGCCGCCGGGGCCGATGTCCCTGACGACAGCCTGGTACTCGTGGTGACCACGGTACCGAACCGGGGAGAGAGAGCCGCGCTGCCTGTGAAGGCCGCGCTCTCCGTCGACCCGTCCGCCGCCGCCATGCGCGCCTCCTCCAGGAGCGCCACCGCCGTGCGCGCCGCCTTCAGGAGCGCCGCCGGCGTGTCTGCGCCTGTCTGGGCTGCCGCCGCGCTCGTGGGCGTGCACGGCTGCCCACTGCGCCGCTCGCCCTCGCGATGCCTCCCTCTCCAGCAGCTCGAGGTCCGCGTCGGCGCTATCAGCAGCAGCGATGGAGCTGCTGTTGCTGCCGCGCAGAACCTCGACCTCCGCTGCTGCTGCACGCGCTGCATCCGCCGCCGCCGCTGCTTCCACCTCCGCTCTAGCTGCTGCTAGCTCCGCTGCTGCCAGCCTCGATGCCCTTGCCGCTGCTGCAGCGGCGTTTGCTGCCGCTCGCTCGCGCTTCTCTGCCGCGGCGAGGTCGGCCTCCTGCCGACGCCGCGCGCTCGAGGCGACCGAGCCCTGAGACTGGCCTGCGGACATGGCGCGCTATCGAAGGGGCTGCTGTGTGGAGAGCAGGGGCAGCTGGAGCTGCTGCTGCTACCGGCTGCGGTTGGGGCTGCTGCGAGGCCGGGGAAGGAGAAGAGCAGGAGATGCTCAGGCTACAGGATAGTACGGCTCTGATACCACTTGTAAGTCGTTGGATTCGCACTCTTGGTAGTAGCTGAATCCTTACTCTCATCGAGAGAGGATGACACTAGGAGTTGGGACAATTTTCTGGTTTATTTCTCACACAAACTCAAACAATGCCATGCCAACCTGAGGGGTTGGGGATACATATTTATAGGCTGCTAGCCAGCCAAGCATATGCCAAGATGCTAGTCTAAGATGCTGTCCTAGATGCCAACTGCTGTCCTAAAAGCAGATGCTGTCCTAGATGCTAACTGCTGTCCTAAAAGCAGTCAAAAGATCATGTGCTGCAGTGTGCAGCAGCCCACCAGCCACAGAGACTTATCCATCACGCCTGGCTCGGCGTGAGGCCCCTCCTCACGTTCCTGCACCGCCTTGAGCCTCCCGGTCACGTCCTCGATGGTGAGCTGCTCGGAAGTCGGGGAGCATCTCGATCGACATGACGATCTGCGTGTACTTCTTCGGCATGCAGTAGAGGAACTTCACCGCGCGCTCCTCCGTGAGGTCGGTGTCGCCGTTGCGCGCCATCTGCTCCATCAGATTGGTCAGACGAAGGGCAAAGTCCTTGACTTGCTCACCAGGCTGAAAGGCGAGGCCTTCCCACTCCCCTCGGAGGCGCTGCAACGTCGCCTGGTGCACACGATCTCCGCCGACGCGTGCCACGGCGATCGCTTCCCACGCCAGCTTCATCGTGGCCTTGTTGGCAAGGGAGGTGCCGAGCTCGGTGGGGACGGCAGCGCACAGGGCCTCCATCGCCCGGTGATCGTCGTCGTAGCTGACACTGCCGACGTGTGCCACCTCCCACAACCGCCGAGTCTGCAACTTGACCTTCATCATTAGGCTCCACTCGTGGTAGTTCGCCTTGGTGAGCATCGGCCATGGCGTTCCCGCTCCGGAGTCGCGGTAGATCGTCTGCAGCACCGGGGAACGCCCACAGCGACCACGACGCCGCTCTGGTGACGGCGACTGGCGGCGGCGCCCGACCGAACTACGCGATCGTCCGGCTGGCTCCATCTCCCGCTCCATCTCGGCGCGCAGCGCCGCAGCAGTAGTCACCGCGGCTTGAGCCGCAGCCGCTGCCTGCATGGCCATCTCGGCCGCAGCCGCAGCCGCAGCCTCTGCGGCAGCAAGGCGCGTCGCGTGGTCTCCGGCTCCTGCTGCGTCACCACCAGGGTTGATCACCGCACCGGCTACGGCGCACGCTCTCTCGATCTGGCTAGCGGTGGACATGGCGCTCGCTCACTCAAAAACCCTAGAAGGCTCTGATATCAATTGTTGGCCCAAATAGATATGGAAAAAGTCTACTGGACCCCCAACTATTGGGGGTGGTCTAGTTTACCCCCTCAACTATGAAACGGTCTAATTTACCCCCTAAACTTTGCAAAACCAGCCAAATCACCACTCGAGCGGTTTTGGACGGTGGTTTGCTACAGTAACAACGGTTTTGCTACAGTAACAGTGGTTTTGTCCTTTTCTTTTTTATTTATTTCGTCTGAATCTTTGAAAAATCATAGCAAATCACAAAAAAATCATAAAATGGAAAATCCAATTTTGTTGGACTCCACATGAGTATATCTACACAGTGAATATATAATATAGTATGCTTTAGTACAAAGTTTTTGTTGTATGAATTATTCAAATTAATTACAGAAAAAATAGATCAAAATTTACAGCAAAAACTTTGTACTAAAGCATACTATATTATATGTTCACTGTGTAGATCTACTCATGTGGAGTCCAACAAAATTGGATTTTTTATTTTATGATTTTTTTGTGATTTACTATGATTTTTCAAAGATTCAAACGAAATAAATAAAAAAGAAAAGGACAAAGCCACTGTTACTGTAGCAAAAACCGTCGTTACTGTAGCAGAACCACCGTCCAAAACCGTCGAGGGGGTGATTTGGCCGGTTTTGCAAAGTTCAGGGGGTAAATTAGACCGTTTCATAGTTGAGGGGGTAAACTAGACCACCCCCAATAATTGGGGGGTCAAGTAGACTTTTTCCAAATAGATATCGGATTCAGATTTGGGGCTTAGATTGAAAGGAAATGCAATGGCTTGGTTTTTACAATGACACTCCCTTGCCCTTTATAGACAGGGGGACTCCCACTTGCTACAGCATATTCTAACCACTAAAGTGGATGCTGAGCATATTCCTAACACTAGGCTTGGAAGCCATGGAAAGTAAAAGTGCAGGAAAAGTAAGATACAAGTGCTTTAGCACTAGACTTATCTATCAAGATCAACTTCAAGCAACCATGAATTCATAACCAAATATCACTGTATACAAGAGTATTCAATATACAGTTTGGGGTAAATTGGAGGAGAACTAGAGGTAAAGACTAGGTAGCTGCAACAGCAGGGGAAGGGTATAAGAGGAGGGAGAGCATCAGGGGAAGGGGATCAGAGAGAGAACGAGGAGGAAGAAGAGGCCGCAACCTTCTGGTTCATGTTTGTTGATAATCCCTTTGCTATTGCAGCTGCTCTCCATGTAGCGCTGATCCTTTGGTCGCATGGGCCAATAGCCCGCTCACCTAGTCCATTTGCATGCTTGCGAATTCTGAGGCCCAGTACATGACATCTTATCTCTCATTCCACCAGTTCCATAAGAGTAAGATTATCTCCAGTCAATGTTATTCTTCCATCGATAAAATATAATTGACAACAGCATAAGCAAACTCCAAATGCAGCAGCTCCAGACAAGTATTCTCCAATTGTAGTTGTCTCCAGCACCTCCTTACCAGTTTGCATTATTGTAAGCAATGTCGTCCATCTTCATCAAATCTTATACATACACGACAACGAGTGTCTATCAACATTCCTCTCCTGTTTTTGTTTGTTTGTAGCAGAAGACTGTTATGGGCTAGGTGCTACAAAAACTGTTTGACCTTTGGAGCACAATGTAAATTCCATAGTTCTCTCCATATTAGAAGTTTTAGTTCTTCGCTTCCTGGTGAGGACTGACCTTTTTGTTTTCAAGCCTGCCTTTCTCTCTAATCCTCAAGGACATGGTAAGCTGATTTAACGAAAAAAGGTGCCTTTGGTATCAAAATGCCAGGCTTGTGTATCATCACTTTCACAACAGGCAAGAATAGCCAAAATGTTCACATCCTCCCAGAAAATGTCCTGAATAAGACTAGTGTCCCAGGTCCTGATGATTGGATCTGTGAGGTCAAATACTTTGTTTAGGACTGTTACTTCTTGGTGTTACTGGCCTTCGCATGACTTCCTCTTGGATCCAAGGGTCCACCCATATATATATATATATCAATTTGGAAGCCATCACCAATTCTCTAGATTAGGCCAGATTTCAACGCCTGCAACTCTCGCACAATTGACAATACTTCTTCAAGAGTAGGAGATCCCAGGTTTCTCTTTCACCTTCAACATCTGACCATCAGGAAAATATTTAGCTCTCAATACTTGAGCACAAAGGGATTCAGGATCCGTTAGTAATCTCCATCCTTACCTAGCAAGGCTAAACAGGTGCAGATCCGATCTGTACCCTAGACCACCTTTATTTTTCCTGCTACAAAGAAGGCCCCAAGGAAGCCAGTGCATTTTTATTGTCATTGTCTTGCTGTGACCAGAAGAATGTACAAACCATTGTACTCACTGACGGAGCTAAGTTCAGGCCAACCTGGGGGCTATGCCCCCCCCCCCAAACCTCCCCCTCTCTCCTCCGATAAAATTTTCCACTGTCCAAGTACCTGCCAAGTCTGCATGCATTGCATGTTAACTTATCACATCAATTGGCAGTCCATTTTCCAATCCGTTGAGCACTTGGACTCGGACCTGTTATCTTATTCTTCGTCAAGGCTACGTCGGCCCAAAGAAGTCTGTATCTATTAGTGATTATTGGTACTATGACAGCCAAAAACATACAAAGCTCTGCCAGCTACCTAGAGTCCTAGATCAACACAACACAGTATGGTTTCATGCCTCTCTATTCTTATTAAAAGTGAGGCAGACGGCAAAAGCTCACATTGCTGCTGTTTTTTTTTATCTCCAAGCTCACAGCTCGCGTTAACAGTCTGCACAATTGCCATGCCTGCTCTTGCTGTGAGAGGCTTTGCTAATTGCAACGCAACACTCCCCCCCCCCCCCCCCCACCACCACCGCGGGGTGTTTTGACATCACGCTCCGCCACTGATTGTGCTAATCTCATCACAAAGATTTTTTGTCAAATCAAAGCAGGATCTTTGTCTATCTCAAAGAACGAATTTGGGCTTTTGGGCTATAGTTCAGGGATGGAAGGAAAAGCTGTTGTCGAAGGCTGTTGCTCAAGCTCTTTGACTTTGATTTGCCCATATAGATAGGAAGGCCAATATATTTCTCAGTTCTTGCTTCACTCCTAATATCAAGTGCTGACACAAACTCTCTTTTATTCACTTCATTGGTATTCTTGCTGAACATGACCAAGGATTTCTCTTTATTGATTGTCTGCCCCGAGCAAGACTCTTATAGTGAAAGTACATGGTGTAGATGCTGCGCACTCCGTTCATTTGGATGCAGGAGAACCAGCGAATCAATCCGTGAACGAAAGATGGTTAATGCTCGGCGCTTGTTGGCATACCTTTACTCCTGTCAGTTCCCCCCTTGCTTCAGCTGCATGGAGCAAGGATGAAAAACCCTCAGCCATATTAAGAATAGATATATATTGGATCACCTTGTCTTAAACCTCTTGTTGGAATAATTTCATCAGTCTTGCTCACCATTTACTTTGAGCTTATATGGTACTGTAGAGACACCTCATGACAATCTGAACTAATCTTCCATTAAAGCCCAATTTGATCATCATCTTCTTGAGGAAGGACTATTCGCTGCTTGCTTAATCCATTTCTCGGTGCAGTGGCATTGCCTGAACTAGGAATCATGGATTAATGATTGGTAAAATGCAGGCATTGATGGATGCAGCTTTAAATTAGGTAATAGTGAAATCTGTTTGTGCAGAAGTGCAAATAATGGCACTAGAGTAGAATTGTTTTTATGAAATGAAGAACTAAAACAACCTCAGTAATAAAAATATCTACTGGAGTTTCACTGATGAGTATAATACTTTTTTATTAGCTGAGTCAATAGCTTTCCAAGCCAATGAACAGTAGTGTAGCATATCTTTATCATGTGAATGTTTGAAGCCAAAAGATTATGTGTCATTGACTCATTTCTCTTTTATCTCTCATCTTGTAACATTCAGGTTGATGGCTAGCTGAACTTACATTTATTTTGTTAACATTTTGACACATAGGGATCATACTTTGTCTTATTCATTTTGCGTCTAAGGTGTACCTTTTTCATTATCTCAGACCACTTGTTTCGTTAAGCATGTTGTACAGTGTTTTAGTTTCTGTTCATGTCTTACATACTACAAGGCATTTGAGGACGTGGCGATTCTTGTAGTAGTAATCAACTGATTGTATTGTTGCAGAGCTTTGGGCACATTGATATTCTTGTCTCCAACGCTGCTGCAAATCCTACTGTAGATGGCATACTTGAAATGAAAGAGGCTGTTCTCGATAAGCTGTGGGATATTAATGTCAAGGCTTCTATCCTCCTCCTTCAGGTGAGCAAATTCTTCCACCTACTTTACATTCTCTGCCAATAAAGTTGACATCATTCTCTTCCTCAACCAAATGTTTTTCAGGATGCTGCTCCACACCTACGGGAGGGGTCATCTGTGATTATCATTTCTTCAATTGCTGGTTACAATCCAGAACAAGGATTGACAATGTATGGTGTCACAAAGACTGCTCTCTTTGGTCTCACAAAGGTATATGTTTATCTGTTTTGTTTTTGTCATTTTTCACTTTGTTTGCTGTAACTGATTTTTGTTCGTCGGTAGCCATTTTTCACTTTGTCATTTTTCGGTGGCCTTCGGCGTCAGTGGAGCCTTGCATGATTTTTTAAGATAACCTGGCAAACTATTTTTTTATACTTTATTACTGAGCTATTGATCTTTTACCTTTTAGGCTCTTGCTGGTGAGATGGGACCCAATACTCGTGTTAACTGTATAGCCCCTGGTTTTGTTCCTACACGGTTTGCTAGTTTCCTCACAGAAAATGAGAGCATTGTAAGTGATTTCTGTCTTCGCTTGCATAGTTTGTATTCATATATTTCAATGATTGGTTAACGAAAAAGGAAACATTTGACACTGTTACAATGTTTCCTCGTTATCCTAAAAAATTCATTGTTCTATATATTCTTTAATGCCTATGTGGATCATAGTTTATTTAGAGGCAAAAGAGAATATACCATCTTTTGAATGCTTTATTGTGCCACGTGAAGGCTACCCTGATCTGAACTTCAATTTTTGTTACTGCCTTTAACATTTTCCTTGTCTGATTTCAGTTGTTGCATATTATCTGATTGCTATGCGTTAGATGTGATCTTTAATTTTAGCGTGTTTCTTTTCTACCGTCTATTTGATTTCCATGTTTCAAAAGCTAGAAATGGCTTGCTAAAAAGGATGGTTTAGAAGGGGGTATTTAAATTAGATGCCATTATCCATGTGCCAGTGTTAAGGGGATTATTACCTATCCTAGGTACAAAACTTTAAGATAATCGCTGTGGTTCCTGCCTAGTATGTCATAATTATATTATATTGGCGCAAAAAGTGACTCGCACCTATTCATTTCAGGACTTTATCCAGCTTATTGTTGTTCCTTCCATTCAAATGCATGTACCTAACCTAAATCATTCTGCAGAGGAAAGAGCTTAACGAGAGGAGCAAGCTTAAGAGATTGGGTACTGTGGAGGACATGGCTGCGGCTGCGGCATTCCTGGCATCTGACGATGCATCATACATTACAGGTGAAACAATCGTTGTTGCTGGAGGGACACAGTCTAGGCTGTAAATCTGGCTGAAGTTTACATTGACTTGGCTAATAATGTGTACTGGTGCCGATTGCCGCTAGGCCAAGGCACTTAGGCCCTGTTTGGTTTGGGGAGTTAAATTTGAACTCCTATCACATCGAATGTTGCGGCACATGCATGAAGTGCTAAATGTAGACTAATTGCATGCATGTTGACACAGTGTAGGGGTTTTTCACGAGACGAATCTATTAAGCCTAATTACTCTATGATTGAAAACTTTTTCTCAAATAAGATGAAAGTGCTACAGTGTGAGTTAAACTTTAACTCCTCAAACCAAACACCCCCTTAGATGGTATAACAACTATATATAGTAATAATAATAAATAATTCGCTAAGAAGCTCCAGGTTGTGCTAAGTTGGGCACTTTTCGTTAAATTGGATTGCAGTGTGACTTGAGCCCCCATCATAACATATACGGACTTGCTAGCACCTAGAAGTCCGATCTGGGGCGGTAGCGTCCCAACGGTGTTCGCACAGCGAGCGAGCGCCCTAGCAATGGGCCCACGCTGCCGCCGTATGTGGCCTATGCTGCCGCCGTACGTGGCCTACGCAGTCAGCCGCTTTCCACGTGCATCCATGTGCAACTACTTTTGAAACATTTAGATACAACAGTTTCAATATACAAAAGAAGATAGATGAAATGTTTGAAACGAGTGTCTGAAACACTTATGAAAACGCTTGAAAACACTTGAAAACTATTGCAAAACATATGTAACATTCAGATAAAACACTCGCAACAGACGTATGAAACACTTGAAAGATACGCTTGTAACATGTATGTATATGCAACATCTAGATCTACTTTTGCAACATCTAGATGAAAAAACTTGTAACATACGTTTGATACAGATGAAACATTTGGAACATACACTTAACATACGTGCATAGCTATTGCAACTGATCTACTTTTGCAACATCCCGATCTGCTTTTGCAATATCCCGATTTGCTTTTGCAATACTGATACGAAACACATGCAACATACCTTTAAAATATGTGAAACATATGTTTGCAACATGCGCTTTCAGCACAACATCTCCTTGTTGCTTGGGAATGCAGGCTCGTCGGCGTTTGGAGTTCACCGGTGTAGAGCTCACTGGTGGCGCGGAGCGACTGGCCAGGGGGCGCAATAGCCATTGAGCGCGGCAGTCGGAGCGGAGCCACCCTCCATTTTTTCGAGCTCGGTGATGGAGCTTCGCGTCGTCGGTGGACCAGCCAAGGGACACCGCAGCCTTGGAGCGGACCGGGTAGGGGGTAGCTGCGAACCGGCCCAGGGGTGCGATGGGGCGGTGACCGGAGCGGAGTCGCCCTCCATTTCTTCGAGCTTGGCGATGGAGCTTCGCGTCTAGAGTGCGGTCGCACAATTGCGGCGCTGTAGTGGAGAGCCTTCTAGAGAATGGAGATAGCAGGATAAGATTAGGGCAAGTGGACAAGAGGATACGACTTTTGGGCTGTTGGGCTGGTGCGGCGGCCGCGAACGCGATCGTCTGAATGATCTAACGCTTTGACAAGAGCATTTCCATAACATATAATGGATTTTCAGATGACTTAGGTCAAACCATCCTAAGTTTGGTGTATAAAAGACTAATAATATGTACAATATCAAATGAGCTCCATAGAGTTTAGATACATGACGAAATGTATTTTCATAATTTAGCTATGATGTTGTAGATATGATCATACTTAGGATGCATGGCTTGACTTTAGAGTAACTAAAAACACCTTATATTAGAGGATGGAGGGAGTATAAAAGACGGCAGTAACTGGGATAGAGTTACAGGCGAAAAAGACCCAATGAAAGCACGAATTAGACTGCACAAAGTATCGTCATGAACAAAATTCAGAACTGGCCGTGTTCGTGCACAACAAGGACATGCCCAAGCGGCCATCGTGCGCCTCGTCCGTGGCAACCTGCCATCGACATGGCAACACCAAGAGAGAAATTGCTATTATAGGGCGCGAAACAATGGCTTCGCTATTATAGGACTCCAAACATCGACTTTGCTAAAACGACCTTTGAAACGTTGACATTTCGTGATACATGACATTTGGGCCTTTTAATCTATTTTCTCAACTCAAATACATGTATTTTGCCTCCATATGACCGTATTACCCTTCTGCTCATTCACGTAAGAGATCGAACATCTCGTTTCTCCTCTCCGGTGCCCGACTGTTTGTGTTCGTCTCTCCTCTCCGCGAGACTCTCCGCCCGTCGCCCGACATGGAGCCGCCCAAGCCCGGCGATCCCTCGACGATGGCCGGCCATCCCCCGACTGTCGTCTCCCCTGGCCTAGGCGCACTGGCCGGCGAAGGGCAGAGGGTGGCCAGCCATGGCGGCGCCCTAGGGCTGGCCACGCCGGGCGCCCTAGGGCTGCCCATGTCGGGTGCCCAAGGCAGGACGCCGCGCAGCCAAGGGGAGGACATGGCCGCGGCCCCCCGATGTCGAGGCTGCCCTAGGCACGGCCGACCAAGGCACGGCCGTGGCGCCTGGTGCCCTAGGCGCACCGCCTGGTGCCATGTACGCGACGCCTGGTGGCCTGGATGTGCAAGCCACGGCAGCTGATGGTCATGTACGGCCCGCAGTGGAGGCCTCTACTAACGCCAGTGTTGTAGCCCTAGCCAGAGCATTGCTGCCCACCGCGCCTCTTTCGGCGATAGAGTACAACCTTCTTGTTCTTCAAGTGCAAAGGTATTAATTGGCTACACTAAATTTCTTATTTTTTTACCACGATACTAGTAGACAGTAGTTAAACTTGATTTCACTTGTTTAGGTCCGAAGTAGATTATGTGAAAAATATGGAAAGAGTTGATTGGGATAACATATAAATAGGCGAGACACATGATGACGAAGGTCGTTGTCGGTGTTTGACCACAGATAGCCTGCCACGGGGATACCTGAGACAGTTGTTCGGGCTTCGGCACGTGCTAGAACTCGACGGTGAACGTGGAGATAGCCGATTTATACTGGTTCAGGCCCTTGATCATGATCGAGTAATAACCTTACGTCCAGTCAGCGTTAGCCTTTTGCGTTGGATTGATTGTATTGTGTTGTCTCTTGTTACAGGGGTGCCCGTAGCCTCTCTTTATATCGATAGAGAAGGCTGCGGTGCGATTACAATCCTAGTCAGATCCAAAGAAGGTGTCCTGAACTAAATATAGAAGCTACTTTCTATAGGAATCCGGCTAGTCTGGCCTATTCTACTCGGATGCGGTGTAGCAGACGTTGCACCTCTTCTCGCTTCTACCCGTGGGCCTGGCCACGGCCCACGGCCTATAGTCACATTGATGGGGAACCCTGTGGGTCCCGCATCGATAAGCCCTCGAGCATTTCACGGTTTAACTCGAAAGCCTTCTTGTTTCCCCGGCTTTGCCTGGTGAATCAAGCTTAGTCCGGGTTCTTTCGATATGAAGCCTTGAAATGGTCATATCTTGAAGGAGTCTCATGAGTGACGTGCACTTTTTCGTAGAAAAAGGTGCACTCAGTGAGTGTAGCCTCCGAGCCTCTTGCTATTTGGAACAAAAAGTTGGAGGGTCTTAAATCTTGATTGTTGAAAAAACTAAAAATCTCTTTTGAGGATATGTACCCTGCAGCCCCCGAGCATCTTTCTGGGTTCTTCTCGTTCTTTAAAAACTTGGATAGAGGGTCCTTTATCGTCTTCTTAGGTGGCCAGCTTTATGTTTGAGGTTGCTAGTGGTTTGCGGTTGAATTGAATTTTCTGTAGTCACAAGGTGTACAGTGTTGGTATATTCTTTCAAATATGCTTGTCCTTGAGTACTGTTCTTTCACGTGCTTGTCCTCTTCTTATTGCTTTCTGTCTTTTCACTGAGACCTTTGTCAGGATTGTTCTGTTGGTGCTCCCAGTCTATGTGCACCGCTCTTTGCCCTATAAATATCCTCCTAGCGTGCTGCTCTGATTCACCAAGTGTCTTATTGTATAGCCTGAAGTTCCTATAGTCATGAGTATGATAGTTTATGAAGTAGAGTAGCCTCCGAGCATGAGTTGTGAATCTCGTGAATCTTGTAATAGATGGAAGAAGTCTTGTGATCGAGATTAGAGGTAGACTAATCTCGCAGCAGCATTGTACCAGGTAGTACGTGGTGGCAGGTGGAAGAAGTCTTATGATGTGGGATGCGTTCCATCATCCAGTAGCTTTGGGTTGTTCCCTCCACACTACCTTGTGACTGTCCGGTGCAAACCAGCGTCTGATCTAGGATCACATCGGACTTGGGTAGACTAATGCCTGCGAGCCTCACCTGGTCCATGTCCCGCTGTGCTGTTGATATCCGTCTTGGATGCACTGCATCCTTCCTTTGAAGAAAACAGTGTTTCTGAGTTGAGTGTCTTATGTCGTGTTGTAACTAAGAGCACATAGTCATTTCCAGAGTCGTGTTCTTTCTGGGCTTCTATTGCTACCTTGCTGGTCGTAGTGCCTAATCGTTGGGTCTTGTAAGATCTATAAATTTATATCCTTTGACGATATTTGTAATAAAAACCTTTCTTTCCTAGTTGTTTTCTTTTTTGTTGTCTAAGAGCGTTTGAGTACCATCTGAGTTGTTTCTAGAATGTCCAGGTACTCTGGCAGTGGTCTGTAACGTCTTGTGTGTTTCTTGTGAATGACGAGTTCTTTCTGAGTTATGCGATCTGTAACAATTCGGCAACGACGCAGTGTGAATGGATAAGTCTAAAATTTGCCCGTTGCACTGTTCCATTGTGAAAAGTTGCGTCACCCATCATTTTAGTCGTGTCAGTTATGGCAAGAGACGGACCATTGCGTTCCCATGCCGCGTTAAGTGGGCCTGGTGGGCCGCATTTTACCATTGTAAATCTATTTAAGGGCCCTCCTTCTTCTTTCTTACCCCGCCTTTGCCTTCTAGCATTTAGCCTTTGCAAAAACCCTAATATATTTTCCCTCTGACATTTGATCCTCGCCATTGTAGGGGCAAGAAGAAGTCGTCAAGCAAGTCAAAGGAAGTCTTGGTGGACGAGGAGGCATCGCTCTCGATCATCGAGAATCAAGATTTTGTTGCCATGAGGGCCTCAGAGAAGATATGGCCATCCCCGTCCACGATGAAAGAGCAGCTGTGGGAGTTGGTTGGTGACGGTCTGATGCAGGAGCTAGGCTTTGCGGATTAGAAGACTCCAGGTCAGCATTGGGTTCCCGCTCTTAATCCTAGCAAAACTGTTTTGTTCATCTCCTTCATCCGTGCTGGCCTTTGCCTCCTAGCGTCTTCTTTTCTCCATCGATTTCTCCTTTATTTTGGGGTTTGCTTAAATCACTTGACTCTGAATGGTGTCCTTCACTTGTCGGTATTTGTTCATCTCTGTGAAACCTTTCTTGGAATCCCCCCTTCCATCTCCTTATTCCGTTATTTCTTTCGTCTGAAACCACACCCCCGGAGTGATAATATTTCTCCTCTGGGTGGTTGTGGGATTTAATTTTGCCAGGGTAAAAAGAATCTCTTTTTTTGACTATGACCTAGTTGATTCTGTGAAGGAGTGGCGTTTTTAGTGGTTTTACGCCAGAAACATGCTCCCCGCTCTTGTTGTTCATACTGATTCTGGTCCCTTGATCAACGATCGCTAGGAGAAGAACCCTCTGTCAAGCGAAGAGCTTAAGAAGATCCAGCCATTGCTTGATAGAATTTGGGTTCTAAAGCAGCAAGGCCTGACTGGCTTCGGAATCATCGCCAGTTATCTGTGTTGTCGAGTTCAACCCTTGAAGGCAAGGGAGAACTATGGCTTTGAGTACTCTGGGGCAGAGGACCCTTCTCGTATGGTCCCAGCTTTAGAGTTAACCGAAGAAGAGGTGCTAGAGTGCCTCAAGAAAATTCTGAAGGGAGTGTTCGTCGTCCCGCTCACGGTCCTTGAGTACCATGCCGACAACCCGCCTCCTGCTGTAAGTTGTTTTACTTCTACGAGTACTTTTATTTATATTTTCTTCATTGCTTGTACTTTCTGTCTTCATTTCCCTTACTTCTCTTCTTGTTGTTGGTTATCTACAGGATTTGGGTCAGAATTTTGTCGATCTGATCCCCGCTGATGACAGCCCTACTAGGGTGAAAGTTGGCGAGAACCTTGCTGGAGCGTCTTTAACCAGTAAGTCTCAAGCCACCACCATCCTTCCCGATGCTTCCATCGTAGAAATCGTCCCATACGTTGAGTATGTTCCTCGTCTAGTTCCTCAAGCTCCTTGTAGCGTCAGCAAGAGGACGCGAGCAGACGACGCTTCCACTAGTGTGTCTGTTACCAAGAAGCCTCATCAATTGAGTACTCATCCAGGTACTCAAGTTGTAGGTAGCATGCTCCTAGGTGAGCATTTCAATATTTTTTGTCTTCTATGTTGTTTGTTCATGTCCTTAGCCGGGTACTTTCTCTATTCTCAGATGGTACTGTGGTTGAGTTGCTCGAGGGCGAGGAGGATGAAGATGATGATGCGGCCCTCGACACACGTCGGTGAGTTGTTGTATTGTTTTGTTTTGTTACTATTGTTCTTGTGCACTTTTTCTGACTTGTCCTTGTCCTTTTCCCTTGCATTAAGCGGTTGTCTGGCCTGAGTTCTTTTGAGGCTCAGGCTTCAATCACGCCATCCCTTGGGCAGGGTGGTGATGATATTTTTGCTTCCACCATGCCTCCGTCGAAGTCTTAAATTCGGATTGAGGGTATTAGTATGAAGAGAAGGACAGCTAGGTGATTGAACTTGGCTAGCTCGTCTTATCCTTGTTCTTTATCTTTCTTGAATATTTCCTCATTGGAGGGTTCTTTGTCATTATTTAGGCCATCGTCATCGCCTCTCCCCAATCCTCAGCCGACTTCTTCCCAGTCCGCTGGTGCTCTTCTGCGCACCAAGTCCCAAGATTCAGAGCGTACGGCCAGCGAGGCGACTGTGGGGGAAGCGATGACTCAGACTGATGAAGTCGTTGTGGAGTCGCCTAATCCTGCGTTGACCGTGACTCTGGCAGAGAAGCCTGCTTCAGCTTCGGCTCTGGTGGTGGTCTCCTCAGTTCAGCCGACTTCTTCCGCTGCTATTCATGCTTCTAGCAGTCTCTGTCTGGACGAGGATGTGGTGCTACAATTTGATGCCACCCATTGTCTCTCCAAGTTGACTGCGTCTTGGGGAAGGCTTGCAGCTGGCGTGGCTTCCTTTGGAGAGCAGCTTCAGGTAGGCGTCTTCTTCTTTCTTGTTTTTGGCATTCCGGCTTGTTTTACTCTCTTCTCTTATTTCCTTACTTTTTCTACGGGAGAAGTCTTTCTCTCGGGATCACTCTAGCTTTTTTGGCTCGGGTGAGACTGAGAAGAAGCTATCCTTTGAATTGAGCCAGCTAAAGGCGCAATTGGCTAGTAAGGAGGTGGAGCTGGGTTCTAAGCGCCAAGGGCGTTAGGACTCTGAGAGGATTCTCCGCGCGCAAATCATTGAGGCGGAGCAAAGGAGGGATGAAGTCGTGGCCGCCTTGCGGGAGTCCTCTGGGAAATGTGAAGGTCTCAAGAAGGAGTGTGAAGGTACTCCGAGTTCTTTTTGGTTTTTTTGCTTCTTCCTTTCTATAATTCTATTCTGATTTTCCATGATCTCTTTCTATTGCTTTGACCAGCGCTCTGTGGAGACAAGCAAAAACTCGCGGGTGTTGTTGAGGAAATGAAGATACTTGTCCACAATAATCACAACAGGGCTGAGGAGGTAATTACTCGTGCTGAGGAAGAACTTGCTCTTGCCAAGTTAATTCAACATGGAGCTGACAGGGATCTTATGCAGGTCCAAAAGATCATCGAGGATTTGTCCCAGAAGCTGGCGGTATCTGATCAACGGTTTGCCACTTTGTGGAAATCTTTCAAGACCTTTGCCAAGCTTCTTCGGACTTCTGAAGATGATGGAAGGACCTAGGGCGACTTCATTCCGTTGATTCCTGAGCGTCTTCAGGGCTTCGTCAAGAATGGGGTCCAGACGTGTGTCAAGAATGTTTTAGCTCATATCTGTGTTCTTGCTCCGTCGGTCCCTTTAGAAAAACTTAGGGAGGAAACCAATGATGACAACTACCTAGAGTCCATTGAGAACGCTGAGCCTGAAGTTGAAGACCTGGCCAACTTCATCGCTGAGAAGCTTGATATTCATCATCCTTGCTCTGATGATGAAACTGATAGTTAGACTTTTGTAGCGTTCGGACACCTCCCTTTTGTAAATGTACACTTTTATGTGGTGCCTTGTAAAGAAATTCTATCTCTTTTTGATACATCTTTGCTTGAATTATTCATTTGAATCTGTCCAAGTTGTTTTCCCAAATCTTGGAATTTTCTTTAAGTACGTGCTGGATATTCGCCTTAACCGTTGTAGGTGTGCTTAGGCGTTTTAGAGTTATGTTCCTCCAACTGTCTTTGCTCTTGTTTTTGCGAGTCTTGTCGATTGTAGGCACTAGATCAGTTGGGTTCTCATCTGGACTAAAAAAACTTGGGATAGGGCGAGCTCAAGCGTTTTTTCAGCTCTTTTGCTCTCATCCGTGTTGAAAAAAACTCTAGGATAGGACGAGCGCTATCTGGCTCTCATCTAGACTGTGAAAACAACCCAGGATAGATCAGTTGCTGGCTTGTTATCCTTCTTACTTTCATCCAAGCTTGAAAATTGCCCAAGTGTTCTGTCTTCTCCTTTCCCACAAGAAGAACTCGGTTGGTCTATCCGTTGAGCTGCTCTGCATGAAAAGGTGCGCCACTTTCATGCCTATTGCGTTGCGCAGTTAATGTTGGGAACTGAAGCGTCATGTTGGTTTTGGTGAAGGGTTTAATTCTGCCCTTAGCTTTAGGAGAAGAAATTAACTCAGCCTTTATCTCGAGGTGGCTGTTGGACCGCTTGAGGAGACGGCTTAGCCCTATTTAACTGCCCCTTTCGTAATTGTTTTGGCACCTCCATCTTTTCAATCTTGCCACAGCCAAAATGGTGAAGAAGTTTATCCAAAGGTGTTGCATTCGTACGGTGCCGCCTTCGTCACTTTCCCGCTCTCCAAGAGCGGCTGTTTTGGCGATGTCATCGAGCGGGAGGTCTTCATCGTCATCGTCCTCAGCACCGTTGACCCTTGGAGTTCAAGAAGCTTCGGTGGTGGAGGAGGCTCCGCCTACTAGGACATCGACGTCGGTTCCTACTTTGTGGAAGGAGGAGGGTCCAGCGGCTACTCCTGTGGCCAATCTTGTCTCTGTTCCTCCTGTTGATGCCGCCTTGATGGGGGTTGAATTGATCGTCCTTAGCTGCGACAGCGAGGACGAAGTTGACTTGGAAGCGCTCGTTGCCGGGGATGAAGTCGACTGGGAAGCTCTTGCTGCTGAACATGTCGACGACATTGAGTCTGTGGGTAGCTGGTCCCCATCGAGGATTTGACGGTGGTTTGGACGCGTTGTTGTTAGCCCTCGCTTTGATGTTGGCATAAAGGAGATTGAAGGGCAGGCTATCCAGTCGTAGATTCATTTTATTAAGTTATCGATGTAGCCAATAGTTCTGTATGTTGTCTAAATCTTTGTTCTTCCTTAAATCCGAGTAATTTCTTGTGGTTGTAGTCCGTTCTCGAAGATCTATCGTCAAAGATTGCTTCTGCTTCTCAAAAAGTGTCTTTTCCTTCTTCTGATGACGATTCTAGAAATTTGGCCTTCACCTTGTTGTTTTGTAAGAAAACTTCCTTGTCGTGACTTCTTTTTGTCTTATTGATCTTGAACTTTGGCGAGCAACGGTGCTTTTGTTCGTATTAGGAGTTGTCTTGGCAGGCTTGGGCTTCTTTCGTAGCCTGGAGTTTACTCAGCCTAGAGTAGGCTTATTCTTGATCCAAGTTGGATGTAACGAGCTCAAGTATCTTTTTAACTCTTTTGTTCTTGATTTGTGAATTGCGAGCTCAAGCGTCTTTTTAGCTCTTTTGCTCTCATCTAGTTAAAAGTACAACTCGGTATAGGGCGAGCATCCTCTGTCTCTCATCTAGGCCGTGAAAACAACATAGGATAGGTTCGAGTGTCAGCTAATCTGCCTTACTCTCATCTAAGCCTGAAAAGACTTAGGATAGCGAGCTCGAGCATCTTTTTAGCTCTTTTGCTCTCATCCGGTTGTGGAAACAACTCAAGATAGGGCGAGCTCCCTCTGGCTCTCATCCAGGCCATGAAAACAACTCAGGATAGGTTCGAGTGTTAGCTTACTAGCCTTACTCTCATCCAATGCCTAAAAAGACTTGGGATTGCAAGCTCAAGCGTCTTTTTAGCTCTTTTGCTCTCATCCAATTGTGCAAGCAACTCGAGATAGGGCAAGCTCCCTCTGGCTCTCATCTAGGCCATGAAAACAACCTAGGATAGGTTCGAGTGTTAGCTTATCAGTCTTACTCTCATCCTAGCCTGAAAAGACTTGGGATTGCGAGCTCAAGCATCTTTTTAGCTCTTTTGCTCTCATCTGATTGTGGAAACAACTCGAGATAGGTCATAATAAGACAAATGTTGATGAGGAATATCATCTTTATTTTATTGTTCGTGAATCCTGATTACATGTTGCTCTCTTGCTACATAATTTTGGTCTCGAGTTCTTCAAGCATAGAATCTCCTTAGTTGGCTGATATGCCACGTATTCCTTACTTCTATTCCATCTTCAATCATCAACTTGTATGTGCCTGGTCCGATGACTTCTACGATAATAAAAGGACTTTCCTATGGGCTAAGTAGTTTATGGCGTCCATCAATCTTCTGTATTCTTTGTAGTACCAGGTCTCCGACTTGAACTGAGCTTTGTTGAGTACTTTTGTTGTAGTGGTGCCTTAAGCCTTGGAGGTATCAAGCTAACTGAAGGGTAGCGTTTACTCTGACTTCTTTTGTACTATCGAGTTCCAATATTCGGGTGTGCTCTGCTTCTCCTTCCTCGTATTGTTCGATTTTTGGTGATGTCCAGATCAAGTCTGCTAGTAGCACGGCTTCTATCCATATACTAAGAAAAAGGGTGAGTATCCAGTTGTTGGGAGAATTAACTTCGTCCAAAAAACTCAAGCCCAAACTTTGGAGTGTGAAAAATATAAAAGTATCCTAATGAAATTCACTAGCAGGGAAAAGTATAGCAAATGATGTATTTCGACTTCGTCGTCAAGAATTCAATTTTGCTTATCGACTTCGTCGTCAAGAATTCAACTTCGCCTATCGACTTCGTCGTCAAGAATTTAACTTCACCTATTGACTTCGTCGGCAAGAATTCAACTTCGCCTATTGACTTCGTCGGCAAGAATTCAACTTCGCCTATCGACTTCGTTGTCAAGAATTCAACTTCGCCTATTGACTTCGTCGGTAAGATATCAACTTCACCTATTGACTTCGTTGGCAAGAAATCAATTTCACTGGACAGAGAAGTAGACGAAGAGCAAGAAATAATCTGAAGAGAACAAGTTCATTGAAGAAAAGAAGATTGAATGTGAAAAAGAAGACTGAATCAGGAAGAAATGACTACTTTGCCCTTACATAGATGAAGGGTTGTAAATATTTTAGTCAGGGGTAAAATAGTCATTTTATGTAAAATACGAAGACTAGGGCCCTATAAATACCCCCTCTGACATGTATGGAACGATCATGAAATGAATACAACTTTGCACACAACTTTGTCTTGTCTAAAATGTTTTTGATGATTGTGTGAATTGTGTCATCCGACCTGAACTTTTCACCCAACATCTGGCACTCACCGTTTATGTGTGCATTTAAAGATCCTCGTGACCACAAGAAATCAAATAGCAATACCAAACAAGAAGACCGTCAATGGAGAAGCCAAAGATGAACCACCACTTGGCGAAGACCGATGTGTTACAAAAGATGTTTCCCAAGGTGTAAACTCTTCAAAAATAGGCGAAGCTGAAGAACAAAGACTCAAAGAACTTGAAGAACAAGTTTTAAGAAGACAAAAACAACTTGAAGAATGTCGCGCAAGAGCACGAGAAAAGACACTCAAACAAAGAATAGAAGAAGCCGAAGCTACCCTCCGCAATTTAAACGAGCAACTACAAAATGCAAATCATGAAGTTATAAATCAAGAAGAATCGCATCCGGCAACAAGAATCTCTCAAGAGAAACAACCAAAAATCATTCATATCAATTGATACAAGCTCCCCACTGTCAACAAATTTGCAATTAGCTCAATGACCTATAGGATATAAATTCAACATGATACCAACATTTGATGGTGAATCAGACCCAAGACAGTTCTTAATGAGTTTTGAAGCTGCAGTAATTGCCGGAGGTGGGGACGAAACTACACTTGCAAAGTCACTTGTCATGGCAGTCAAAGGTCCAGCACAACACTGGTATTCATCCCTAAAAGCAAAATCCATACATTTATGGGAACAACTAAAGACAAATCTGCTTGTTGATTTCCAAGGATTTCAACCAACTGGTCTTACAGACATGGATTTATTCAACTACAAGCAACAGCCCAAAGAACCTCTAAGTCAATATTACAAGAGATTCATTCAAATCAAATCTCAAATCACAAATATCCCAGACGAAGTTGTCATAATTGCAGCAATCAAGGGACTTCGGGCAGGATAATGTGCAGCACACCTTACTCGAGAAAAGCCAACTTCGCTTGCTCAGCTTTACGAGGAAATACAAAAATACTGCAAATCTGATGAAGATTATAGAAAAAGAATCGAGGAAGAAAATAGCTTCAGAAATCAAAACAAAAACAGCAATTTTCATCCCCTAAAGCAAAACAACTATGAGAGGAGACACTTCAGCCAAGTCAATCAAGTTGAAAACAGCAACTCAACCACTGAAAGCAATTTTCCACCTCAAAATCAATACAACAGTCAGTACAACGAAAGGACATTCAAAAGAGGTGGCTTCAACGCAAGAGGAAGGGGAGGACGAGGAATAGGAAGAACACCCCTAAGACCGGAAGACATGTATTGCATCATTCACGGCAAAGGGGCTAGACACACATCAAAAATGTGTCCAAAAGTAAAGAAAAACATCGAAGAAACACAAGAAGAGAATAAAATGTCAAGTCAACCAAAAGCTGTCAACCATATAATTCAAGGACAACAAAACTCCTATTACCCAATTCAATTTGGACACTCAAGCAATGATTCCAGGCCCATCACCATCATATAGCTATGGACCAGTAGCAATTTATGATCCAAACCAATGGAGGCAAAATCAACAACAAACAAATTTTCAACAATTATAGCCTGAATCCTCTATGGCAAACAGCAATCCATAAGGAAACAACAAACAAGATAACTCTCCATCAACTTCAATGGCAAGCAAAGGAAGAATCATGACAATCATTGGAGGAAATAGCATTGATCATGAAAACAACAATCAAAAGAAGAATTAATTTCGAAGAGTAAACTCTATTTCAACGGAAGGCCCATACAAAAAGACAAGATGGTCTCATCGACCAATCATATTTTCAGAAAAAGATTTACAATTGAAAGATTATCCACACATGGATGCAATGGTAATTGAAGCAAATATTGACGGATGGGCTGTCTCAAAAATTCTAGTTGATGGTGGAAGTTCTACAGACATTATATTCACAGCAACAATCGATGCCATAAAAATTGATCGCAAACTTCTAGGAAGAGCTGAGCACCCACTCTACGGCTTCGGTGGGAAGCCAATTCACTCAATAGGAAGAATAGTTCTTCCTGTATCATTTAGAACAGTAAACAATGCAAGAACAAAACAAATTGCATTTGATGTGGTGGACATCCATTATCCCTATAACACACTTTTTGGAAGGGGAACTTTGAAAGCATTTGAAGCAGTAATAAGCTACTCTTACTTATGTATAAAGATGCCTGCAATAAATGGAGTTATCACAGTTCATGGAGATCAAACTGAAGCAAGAAACATTGAAAAAGAATACACTCCTGGTCGGAAAAATGTTCATACAATCAAGGAAGAAGAGAAAGAAGAAACAGAAAATGTGAAGCCACAAGCAAAAGCTCAAGCCATCGAAGAAACAAAAAAAGTGCCCCTTGACTCATTAGTCCCAGACAAACAAGTAATCATAGGGATAGGACTTTCTCAAGAAGAAGAAAATAGACTCATAGAATTTCTTCGAAGCAACAAAGATGTCTTCACATGGACATCCAATGATTTAGGAGGAGTGAGCAGAGATATAATTGAGCACAAACTCGACATCAATCCAAATTTCAGACCCAAAAAGCAGAAACTGAGAAAGTTAGTTGAAGACAGAATACAAGCTGCAAAAGTCGAAGTCCAAAGATTGCTAGATGCTAAAGTTATAAGAGAAGTCCAATTCACAACTTGGCTAGCAAATATCATCATGGTCAAGAAAAAGAAAGGAAAATGGCGAATGTGTATCGATTTTACAGATCTCAACAAAGCATGCCCAAAAGATAATTTCCCACTACCAAGAATCGACACACTAGTTGATCAGGTAGCTAGAAGTGAAATGTTAAGTTTTTTGGATTGTTTCTCAGGATATCATCAAATTTGGATGAGAAAAGAAGATGAAGAATTCACAAGTTTCATCACACCATTTGGAACATACTGCTTTGTAAGAATGGCAGAGGGGCTTCGCAATGCAGGCACAACATTTGTCAGGATGACTTCAATAGTGCTAAAAAGTCAGATTGGCAAAAATTTGCTAGCTTATGTCGGCGACATAGTTATCAAGAGCAAGAAAAGACAAGATCATATTCAAGACCTCCAAGAAACATTCTCAAATTTGAGAAAAGGAAATTTGAAACTAAATCCCAAAAAATGTACCTTCGGAGTACAGAAAGGAAAAATCTTAGGCTGCATTGTATTAGCAAAAGGGATAGATCCAAACCCAGACAAACTTTAAGCAATTTTGAACATGAGAACTCCTAAAAACATAAAAGATGTTAAAAAATTGACTGGAAGACTTGCAGCTTTAAACAGATTCATCTCAAAATCAGCAGAACGAAGCCTACCAATATTTTAGGCACTCAAAGGATCCAAAAGAGACTGTGTATGGGGACCTTCGTAGCAACATGCATTTGAAGAAATAAAAAAGTATCTATTACAGCCAAACACATTGATTTCACCAACACCAGGAGCAGATTTGCTACTATATGTCTCAGCCACAGAAACAGCAGTAAGTGCAGTACTAGTCCAAGAACAAGAAACAAATCATTCAAAACAGCAAGTACCAGTCTACTATGTTTCAGAAGCATTATCTGGGTCAAAATCATACTATTCCGAGATTGAGAAAATCGCATACACAGTTTTAACAGCATCAAGAAAGTTGAAGCACTACTTTCAGGCCTACAAAATCAGAGTTCTCACAAATTACCCTCTGAAAGAAGTATTACAAAGTTGCAGAACAATAGGAAGATTGGGAAAATTGGCAGCAGAATTATCTCAACATTTCATAGAGTTTGAAAAGAGAACATCAATAAAATCTCAAGTTCTAGCAGACTTCATAGCAGATTGGACACCCTCCCAAAGTTCAAGCGAAGAAAAGAAGCAACCAGAATGGACAATATATTGCGATGGCGCATGGGGCTTCGCAGGGGCTGGAGCAGCTGCAATAATTACCTCGCCTTCAGGCATAAAAATGAAATATGCTGCAAGATTGGAATTTCAATGTACAAACAACATAGCAGAATACGAAGTTGTTTTACTGAGACTTCGCAAAGCAAAAGCAAAAGCAATGGGAATCCAAAGATTAGTAATCAAAACAGATTTGCAAATTGTACCAGGACACATTGAAAAAGACTACAAAGCAAGAGACCTAGAATTAGCGAGATACTTGCAATTTCTCAGAGATCAAGAAAAACATTTTGAAGGTTTCACAGTCAAAAACATCTCAAGAAATGACAATTCAGATGCTGACGAACTAGCAAAAGCTGCAGCACAGAATACAAGCCTCCCTCAAGATGTTTTCTATCAAATCTTGAAACAAGCATCTATCAAAACAGTACAAGTTACCCCCAGAGAAGTCAATATAATACAAAGTGAAGATTGGAGAGCCCCAATTATGGCTTACCTTCGTGGGCACTATGAGCCTGAAAACGAAGCCAATGACATAAGAATAAAGCAAAGAACAAGAAATTACAAGATCATCAACAATCAGCTATACAAACAAGGAATATGTGCACCATTACTCAAATGTATATCAGCAGAAGAGGGAAAAATCTACTATCAGAAATACACGAAGGAATTTATGGCACACATCCTAGAGCAAGAACAATGACAGGAAAAGCATTTCGTCAGAGATTTTATTGGCCATCAGCCCAAAATGACAACAAAGAAATCATCAAATCTTGTCATAATTGCCAAATGTCTGCAAGCAAAACAAAGGCTCCAGCAACAAATTTACAAACAATAGAACCAACTTGGCCATTGGCAACATGGGGAATTGACATCATTGGAAAACTACCTGCAGCACAAGGAAACCTTCAATATGCAGTAGTAGCAGTGGAATATTTCACTAAGTGGATCGAAGCTAAACCAGTGACAAACATGTCATCATTCACAATGAAGAAATTTCTTTGGCAAAACATCATTTGTCTCTTCGGAGTTCCAAGGCACATAACAGTAGATAATGAAACTCAATTTGACAGACAAAATTTCAGAGAGTATTGTGAAAGCTTGAGAATTCAATTATGTTTTGCATCAGTAAAACACCCACAGTCAACGGTGCAGTTGAACGAGCAAATTGAATTATATGCATAGGAATATCAAAATGCCTCGTGGGGCTGCCCAAAGGCAAATGGGTGGATGAGTTACCTAAAGTTGTTTGGGTACACAACATTACAGTTTCAAGATCAACAAACTTCTCCCCCTTCAAATTACTTTATGGAGAAGAAGCAATGATGCCTGAAGAGATAAAATTTCAAGGCCCAAGAACAAATATCAAAATAATAGATGAAGACCAACAAATGACAAGCAAAGACTTACTAGAGGAAGAAAGAATGAAAGCGATCCAGAATCTTGAGAAATATCAGAAGGAAACAGAAAGTTGGTACAATAAGAAAGTCAAACCAAGACAATTATCACCAGGAGACTTCGTCTTGAAAAGAAAAAGAAATGAAGACACAGTCGGAAAGTTTCAGCAAAAATGGGAAGGACCATATCTCATCATAAGAACTAACAAGCCAGGAGCATTTCACCTAGCAGATATGAGTGGGAAGGAAATTGATCACACATTCAACATTCAAGACCTACGAAGATACTACCCCTAGAATTTATTTCCAACTTTGTACAAAATAGATTAGCTTTTACATTCTAAAAAATTTTAATTCAAATGTAAACGAGCTGCACTCTTTTTCCACTCAGGGGAAGCCCTTCGCAGGGTGAGTGGTTTTTTAACGAGGCAGTCTCTATTGTAAATTCTCATCAGAGTATAAATGAGAAAACTAGTTCCCCTAAAAAAACCTATTAAAGGTCGAAGAGTATATTTCAAATATACTCATGCTTCGGCAAAACAACCAAAAGTAGGTAGCATCATTATTCGAACAAGCAAAAAACGATGCTAACCTATTAAAAAACATCATAAAAGAACATTTAATTCACTAAGGTGAATTCTTGACTTCAAAAATGAAGTCTACATATTGTCTTCGCCAAAAAGAGCGAATAGTATTTTCAAATTCACTAAGGTGAATTTTTGACTTCAAAAACGAAGTCTACATATTGCCTTCGCCAAAAAGAGCGAATAGCATTTTTAAATTCACTAAGGTGAATTTTTACTTCAAAAACGAAGTCTACATATTGCCTTCGCCAAAAAAGAGCGAATAGCATTTTTAAATTCACTAAGGTGAATTTTTGACTTCAAAAACGAAGTCTACATATTGCCTTCACCAAAAAGAGCGAATAGCATTTTCAAATTCACTAAGGTGAATTTTTGACTTCAAAAACGAAGTCTACATATTGCCTTCGCCAAAAAGAGCGAATAGCATTTTCAAATTCACTAAGGTGAATTTTTGACTTCAAAAATGAAGTCTACATATTGCCTTCGCCAAAAAGAGCGAATAGCATTTTTAAATTCACTAAGATGAATTCTTGACTTCAAAAACGAAGTCTACATATTACCTTCGCCAAAAAGAGCGAATAACGTTTTCAAATTCACTAAGGTGAAATTTGACTTCACAAAAAACGAAGTCTATGCGTTGCCTTCGCTTAAAAAGTGAGGGGATGGTGTTTTTAAATTCACTAAGGTGAAATTTGACTTTACAAAAAACGAAGTCTACGCGTTGCCTTCGCTTAAAAAGTGAGGGAACGGTGTTTTCAAATTCACTAAGGTGAAATTTGAATTCACAAAAATGAAGTCTATGTGTTGCCTTCGCTTCAAAAGTGAGGGGACAGTGTTTTCAAATTCACTAAGGTGAAATTTGACTTCACAAAAAACGAAGTCTACGTGTTGCCTTCGCTTAAAAAATAAAAATAAAAAAAATCTACGCTTCGTCTTCACTAAAAAAGTAAGGGGACATCGTTCCTTTCGCATAATAAACCATATCGCACAAAAAAATGTCTATACAAATACACACACAAAAAACGCTTTATTATGTCAACAAATATACATATCAAATATTTTCTGAAGCAACAACAGCTGCTGCTTCATCAATCAAATCTTCAATAACTCTATCTAAAATGTGATCCACCTCCGAACTAAGATAGTCTTCGAAAACATAGCTCGGCGAAGCACTTGAACACGAAGACTGAAAACACGCAAAGAAAATACCATTAAAATTTGCTATACATATGTCTCCACATCACAACAAAAGCACAAATACCTGAGAAAATTTACTGCAATCAACAACACGAGGCAAACATCTCTTATTTTCAGCAATAGAGAATTCAGTTTTAAATTCTAGAAACAAGCACATCCCATCAGGAAAAATATATAAAAAAACATACAACAAAATTTATGTTCGCTTACGTTTAACAAACACATCAAAACAAGGTTTTTCCTCTTCAGTAGCATACTCCAACCATAAGGTAGGCTCAGCAACAAAGTTACCTTTACACATTAATAAAGGCATAACCACAACTTCATCATGTCCAAAGTTCAACATTTACAAAAACGTTAAAAGTTTTCAAAACCTCACCCCTCGAATCTAAATTATAAACAACGATAAACTAAAGTACATGATCACGGGCATCATCATCCCTCGTCCTCGCTTGTTCAAGTCTTTCTTGCCTCCTCTCAGCCTCCACATCAGAAGCAAGTCTCCTTTCAAGCTGCTACAACAAAACAAAATAAAACAACAGATAAGAAAAAACACAAGGAAAACACAACGAATCAAAATCACATATAGATAACATGCTTTTTCCATCTTTTGCTTAGCTTTCATAAATGCATGCTCCCTTCCACCTTGATTCCAGTATTCATAAAAATACTTCTTGCAAAGCATTTGAGTACGAGAAGAAACTTGGTTAAGAGATTCCACTGACGGAAACCTATAACTTTGGTCATACAGTTTCTCATACAAAGGATCATTAGCCTCCTTCATCAAATGAAAAAGTGCACGAGTTGAATACATGCAACTCAAATCAGCAGAAGTCTGTAAAACAATGGGCAGATCTTCATATTTGCGGTAGAGCCAAGCAAAGAACGGATCAAATTCTCCAAGCTCCCAACAAGGATCTTCTAGCTTCGCACCAAATTTATCATAGCAATTTTTGCAAAGTTCCCACAAGCGATTGCACTTATCATGAAAATTCTGATCTTTTTCAGAAGATTTTCTCAAGATAATTCTTTTCTCTCAAAACTTTTTCAAGATCTTTCCTCAAATTATCGCAATCTTCAATCTTCGCTTCAAGTTTAGCTCCAACAGAAATACATTTAGACTCCATATCATGAAGAGCTTCAACTGTTTCTATCTTCTCTTTCTCCTTAGCAGCAAGTTGAGACTTCAAAGATTTAATCTCTTCAACCAAACTTTTTTCACGAAGTGCTGCATTTTTTGCATCATCCTCAATCGATTTACGCAAACTCCATTGCAAAAGGGCATTCTACAAAAAAAACAAAAACATTTGCATACGAAGTCAAAAATATATTACAAATCGGAATAACAAATCTAAATCAAATTTACACAATAAAGACAACAAAGTCAAAATGCTCAAACCATGTAAATCATGGAAACACTAGCATCTGCCAACTCAAGTGAAGATTTACCAACAAGTTCGGCCTCCGCATCAGGAACTGCGAAGGCATCATCAATGCACTTTGACAACTTTAATTCTGGTTTCCTCGGCATAATACGAAGTTTGTCCAAACCAATCCCAACAAATTTGAAAGTATCTAAGTTCACACCTTGAGCCTGGTAGTATTCCATACAACGTTTGTAAGCTTCAAGATCTACCCCATCAGGAACAGTTTCCAAAGCTTCAGCCGGAGTCGCAGGTTCCTGGGCAACTTCTTTCATCTTTCCAACATCAACAGTCGTCTCTCTTTGAGAAGAAGAATCAGGGAAAAATTTCTCTGCGAAAAAAACAAAAATTAAAGAGAAGATAAAAACAAAACAAAAATACGCGAAGTAATAAAATAAAATCACCTATAGAAACACCCTTTTCAGCTGGTAAGACACTCTCTCACCAGTATTCACATTAATAGTAGACTCAGAAAGACGAGAAGTGCGGTCATGTTTAGCCTCCTTGTCATGAACTTCATCATCAGATTCATCAAAATCAAAGGCAAAAGTTGTAGTACCCTTAATTTTTTGTGACTTCGCACCAGGCACATCAACTTCAGAAGCACCAACTGCAGCATCTTGCTTTACTCCCACAACATTTTCTAACACAACTTGGGTTACATTTTCTGTAACTTCACCACCTAAGTTAACACCTCCTCCAGACGAAGTTACAGCACATATCCCATCACCAAATTTTCCTGCACCATCCCGAGGAGTTTCAACAGAAAACCTTTTCGAGGATGGCCTAGCAGTTTCCTGCGAAGCCAACACCTCACCTTCTTCTTGTGACCCAATAATAGTGGCAACCACAGTCATCGGAGAAGAAGACAGATTAACAGGATCAGGAAAAGTATCTTCGCCAATATTTAGTTGTGACGAAGTTAAAATAGCTTCAGCAACACCACCATGGGAAATGTTGGCCATCAAATTCTAAAAAGTCATCAAGTGGAGTCAACATAGGAGGAGTCAACCCACTAGAATCAAAAACTAAACTAAACATTCTCACCTCATCATCACAGGACATTTTCTTAAAAGTTTCATCAACAAAATTTTCTGACATATCAAAATCAGAAAATCCAGCAGTCTTCGCTTTCTTCTTTGAAGCTTTTTTAGTAAGCGAAGCCCCACCTCTCTTTTTTCTAGTAACATTATCAATACTAGGCTTCGCACTTCTAGCATAGGCCGGAGCTGACCTTTCACCATATTTTATCTGAGCAATATCAAAAACTCTATTCAATCTCTTATAATCTGAGCCAAGGATTTTATCCATCAGATCTTTCTCTTTCTTCAAAAATTTTCCAAGAATCTCAACAGCTTTAGTTTCAATAGCAGAAACAAATTCTTTGTATTCAGTATACTTCTTTGGACGAAAAAATTTATTATCTGGGAAGATATAAGTCTTCCATCTGACTACCTTTTCATGAAATCGAACAAAGCCCCAACCTTTCTTCAAAGGCTAAATCCGAGCAGCAATATACTCTTCGTAAAAATCTCGGGCACTTTGCATTCTTGCAGCAAGCTTATAAAACTTCTCACAAGATTTAGAATTTCTCGAACTTTGAAATTTAGGTTTATAGTTAAAACTGTTCTTGTGCATTCTTGCAGCCAAAGGATATCTTTTAACAACTCTGTTAGCTTGATTCTTCTCCTCGACCAGAGCAACTTTATGGTAAAACCAATAACGGTACTAATTTTAACCCACTTATTTTTTGAAACAGGAGCTATCTATTTAGCACCACGAGCTTGCTTAAAACTACAGCATCCAAAATATTTTATGACACTTTTTCCATCAACCATTTTACTCCAAAATTGAGTATGCATCTCATGAATAGAACAAAAAGCTCCAATATCCAGATTTCCTCTCTGAGATGTCACTGCCCAAATAAAAAGAGCGATTTTTGCCATACCATTTGGAGTCAAGTGATGCATCTTAATGTTATAAGCTTTCATAATTTTTTCAATAAAATCTTGGCATGACATACGAAGACTAGCTATAAAATAATCACGAAACACAACACATTCATCAGGTTATGGCCTAAGAACTGTCTCATTTTGCGGAGGCAACCTAACATCCGCTTTTTCAAGCATTCTATTTTTAACCATCCACTACAATTCAGACTCATCAAACAAGGACTTGCCAAAGTTCAGAGACTTCGTATTATCACCAACAAGTTCTGACTCCGTGCAGAAACATTAGATAAATCCTCATCAGAAACAGATTGCTCAGATTCAGCTAGCGAATTTTCAAAAGCATTCTTCCCTATGTCTGACATCTAAATACAAAAATATAAAAATATATAAATAAAAATAAGCATACGAAAGTACAAAACATAATAAAACTAAAAAACATAAACCTCAGAAAAATTACCTTCACAACAAAAAAGAAACGAAGGAATAAAGTGGCTTCGAAGAAAATCGACTTCGCAGCAACAAAAATTTCAGCAACACCTCCCCGTCTTCAATCACGTACCCAAATGGGGGGATACAGCGTAGTATATATAAGTGGCTTCAAAAATTAACCGTTAAAAACACTGTTCATAGCATAACGGTCATAAATGGCCAACTCTAAAGTTCGGGACGATGTTTTTTGTGACTTCGCTTTAAAAATTCAAAATTCATGAATTTCAGACCTTTGGAGTAGGTCTTCATTCGTGAGGGGCTACTGTTGGGAGAATTAACTTCATCCAAAAAACTCAAGCCCAAACTTTAGAGTGTGAAAAATATAAAAGTATCCTAATGAAATTCACTTGCAGGGAAAAGTATAGCGAATGATGTATTTCGACTTCGTCGTCAAGAATTCAACTTCGCCTATCGACTTTGTTGTCAAGAATTCAACTTCGCCTATCGACTTCGTCGTCAAGAATTTAACTTCGCCTATTGACTTCATCGGCAAGAATTCAACTTCGCCTATCGACTTCGTCGTCAAGAATTCAACTTCGCCTATTGACTTCGTCGGTAAGAAATCAACTTCACCTATTGACTTCATCGGCAAGAAATCAACTTTGCTGGACAGAGAAGTAGACGAAGAGCAAGAAATAATCTGAAGAGAACAAGTTCATTGAAGAAAAGAAGATTGAACGTGAAAAAGAAGACTGAATTAGGAAGAAATGACTACTTCGCCCTTACATAGATGAAGGGTTGTAAATATTTTAGTCAGGGGTAAAATAGTCATTTTATGTAAAATACGAAGACTAGGGCCCTATAAATACCCCCTCTGACATGTATGGTACGATTATGAAATGAATACAACTTTGCACACAACTTCATCTTGTCTGAAATGTTTTTGATGATTGTGTGAATTGTGTCATCTGACCTGAACTTTTCACCCAACACCAGTGGCTCTGCTTACTTGAGTGCATAGTCCCCAGATTATCTTAGGTAATTCTTCAATTCACTTGGAGCCGTAATCTTCTAGTTCTTCATACAACCTTGGTTTCAACTCGGCTAGTATGAGCCCATTGGCTTTTTCTACTTGTACATTGGCTTTGAGGTGTGCAACTGACGCATAATCTATATTGATGCCGCAGTCTTGTGCCCAATTTCTAAACTCAATGGCTATAAAAGGGGAACCCAAATCTATGATGATGGGATTGGGTATTCTGAAGCGGTGCATGATATCTTGAATGAACTCGACTACTTTTGTTGCACTGTACTTCACGAGTGGCTTATATTTGATCCACTTAGTGAATTTGTCGATTGCAATGAAGATGTACTCAAATCCGCTTTTGGCCTTTTTAAGTGGTCCTACTTGATCCAGCCCCCAGCATGCGAATGGCCAACCAGGCAGGATGCAAATTAGGTCTTGTGCTGGTACGTGAGCTTGCCTTGCGAACATTTGGCACCCTTTGCACTTTCTAACTAGTTCTTCTACATCCTTCAAGGCTGTTGGCCAAATCAAAACTGTTACGGAAAGTTTTGCCTACTAGTGTCCTTAAAGCTGCATGATTGCCACAACAACCTGAGTGGATTTCATCTATGATTTCTTTTCCTTCTTCTCTTAAGATACATTTAAGAAGTACTCTTGATGACGCAGCTCTACTGTATAGGTTGTCGCCTACAAGGACATAGTTCTTGCTTCTTCTGATTATCCTGGTGGCCTCTTCCTTATTAGATGGCAACTTGTTTTCTTTAATGTAGTCGATGAAGTTTTAAGTCCATGATCTGGTGAATACCATGATCTGGGTTGTTGGTGCTGGTGGCTCAGAGGTTATCTCACCGGGTTGTTTTACGGAGGGTGATGACAACTCCTCTACAAACACACCTGGCGGGACCTTCGCTCTGTCCGATCCCAGTTTGGCGAGAACATCTGCTGCTATGTTCGAATCTCGTAGGACATGCAAGATTTCTAGTCCTTGGAAACTTTTCTCCAGTTTTCATACTTCAGCACAATAGGTATCCATGTTGTCTTTGGTGCAGTCCCAATCTTTGTTGACTTGATTGATGACCATAGCTGAATCACCATAGATAAGTAACCATTTGATTCTAAGAGAAGTTGCTATCCGTAATCCATGGATGAGTGCTTCATACTCTGCTTCGTTGTTTATTGCTTGCCATAGTATCTGGAGCACATATTTGAGTTGTTTTCCTTCAGGAGATATGAAAAGGACACCTGCGCCAGCTCTGCCTAGCTTGACTGATGCATCGAAGTATATCTTCCAATGGTCAAGGAAGGCATCTGGCTCGGGTTGTTGGATTTCTATCCGTTCGGCCACAAAGTCTGCGAGTGCTTGTGATTTTATTGCTTTTCGTGGAGCAAAATTGACATTTAGAGCTTCGAGTTCTACTGCCCACTTTGATATGTGTCATGTCGCATCTCTATTGTGCAGGATGTCTCCAAGAGGGAAATCTATTATCACAGTAATCTTGTGGCCTTCGAAGTAGTGTCGTAGCTTGCGGAAAGTAATCAGGAGGGCGTAGAGTAGTTTTGTACTTGTGGATATCGTATTTTGAGTCTGTCAAAACTTCGCTGACGTAGTATACCGGCCGCTATACTTTGTATACATGCCCTTCTTCTTGTCTTTCTACCGTGATTGCTGCACTGACCACCGTAGATGTTGCCGCAATGTATAACATCATGTCTTCATGCTTCTTAGGCAGTGTGAGTATGGGTGATGAGGTGAGGTACATCTTAAGGCTTTCAAAAGCCTTCTTGGCTTCCTCTGTCCACTCAAACTTGCCTATCTTTTTTAACAACTTGAAGAATGGGAGTCTTTTTTCGCCGAGTCATGAGATGAAGTGATTGAGGGCTGTCATGCTTCCTGTCAGTTTTTGCACATCTTTTACACAGCGCAGGGGTCCCATTTCTATTATGGCTCGAATCTGCTTAGTACTTGCTTCTATTCCTCGATTACTGACAAGGAATCTGAGTAGTTGTCCTAATGGTACTCCAAAAACACACTTGTTTGGATTCAATTTCCACATCCATTTGTTTAGGTTTTTAAAAGTTTGCTTTAAGTCTTCGACTAGCATGTCCGAGTTCTTTGTCTTTACCACTACGTCATCAACATAAACTTTCATGTTGTCACCAATCTATTCACCGAGGCATGTTTGGATAGCTATTTGATAGGTGGCGCCGGCATTCTTGAGTCCAAAGGAGTGATGAAAGATGTCTTGCTCTAGTCTTCTTCCTTTAATGTGATCTGATGATACCCTGAATAACAATCGAGAAAAGATAGCAGGGCGGATCCTACCATTGAATCGATAATTTGATCAATTTATGGTAACCCGAACGGGTCCTTTGGATAATGTTTGATGAGACCCGTGTAGTCGACGCACATGCACCATTCAGCCGTGTTATTTTCTGTACTAGAACGGGATTCGCTAGCCAATCTGGATGAAGAATTTCTCTTATAAACTCGGCTGCCATTAATTTTGTAATCTCTTTTTTGATTGCTTCCTTCTTGTCTGGTGAAAATTTTCTTAACCGTTGTTTGATTGGTTTGGAGCCTTCATTGACATCGATTCTGTGCTCAGCCAACTCTCTTGGGACACCTGGCATGTCGACCGGTTTCCATACGAAGATATCTTTGTTGTCCCGAAGAAAGTTGGTGAGCGCGAGTTCCTATTTAGCCAGAGGTGGGCACTAATGTTCACCGTCTTCTCGGGGTCACCAGTACCCTGGTCAATTTTCTTCATATTAGTTTCTTTTGGTGGTGCAAGGATGCAAGAGTTTTTAGCCGGGATCTCTAGCTCTTCTGGGTTCATTTGTGCAGTGATGGTGGTAATTTCTTCTCTGCCGTCGGCCGCCAGTGCTTTGGCTGCGATTTGGATTGCTTGCATGTCATAATCGAAAGCGCCCTTCAAGTTGCCCCGGAGGGAGAGTATTCCGTGAGGCCCAAGCATCTTGAGCAGGAGATATGGGTAGTGAGGTATAGCCATGAACTTGGCAAGTGTTGATCTCCCAAGGATGGCATGATATGATGCCTCAAAGTCCGCAACTTCAAACGAAATGAATTCAGTTCGGTAATTGGTCTGTGTTCCAAATGTAACTGGCAGAGTGATTTGTCCGAGCAGCATAGCAGCCTTGTCGGGTACTATTCCATAGAATGACACCCTGTTGGTGTAATCAACTCGGCAAAGTCTAGCCCCATTTTCCTTAGCGTTTCTAAAAATATGATATTGAGTCTAGCTCCTCCATCGATCTAAGACCTTGGTGACTGTCATCCCTGCTATAGTTGGATCTAAGACTAGTGGATATAGGCTAGCATTTCCAATGCTAGTCCATTGATCTTCTCTTAAAAACTAGATTGGGTATTGTGACCAATTCAGGTACCTTAGGACGGCAGGTTCAGCTGCCATGATGCTGTGGAGAGCTAGTTTGTCTTGGTGCTTGCTTCTAGAATCGGAAACTCTAGAGAAGATTACTGCAACTGTTCCCTTTGGCTGTTGGAATCCTTTGTCTTCCGTGTTGTCTTCATCTTTCTTCTTGTTATCCTCTTCTTTTTCCTTCTTTTTTTCCTTTTCTTGCGTATTGATCAATGAAGGTCCGGCAATCTCCTGTTGTGTGGTTTCCTTACACGTGCCATATACAATGCATATTCTCAATGTCTTCGAACCTCCTAAATTTTGAAAACTTTTTCATCTTGTCAGCCATGGCGACAGTGTTGTCTGGTCCACGCTTCCTGTCTGGATGTCTGCTGTTTGAAAAATTCCTCCTATCCAAGTTATCTCTGTTGTTTTCTCGGTTATTTTTGTCCAAGAATCTTTCCCTCATCTTTTCTTCTGCCATAATCATTTTTTCTACAGCGCATTTGAATTCTTCATTGTTCCTTGGGTTCTCTTTGCAGAAATCTTGAAATTGCCATTTAGCCATGATCCCGTAAGAAAAGGCTTCGATCACTTCTCGTTCAGTGATGTCATGTACTTGGGCACATAATTATCCAAAACATCGATAATAATCTCTGAGGCTCTCGCCTCCCTTTTGCTTGAGTCCTTTTAGCTCTGTATGTGTGATGGGGTGCGTAATGATGCCTGCGAAATTTTCGCAGAAGGCTCTTTGCAAGTCCTCCCGCCTCTGATAGACCCTGGGTTCAATTTGTCGAACCATTGGAGAGGAATGGTTTCTAGGGTCATGGGAAAGAACATGCCTTGATATCGTCGTCTCCGCCGGCTAGTTCAATTGATTGCGACTAGATTCTAAGCCATTGCCTTGGCTCGGTCTTTCCATCATATTTGGAGTGGTTTGATGGCTTGAACTTGTAAGGCAGTCGTACTGAAGCAAGTCGCCTTAAAAAATAGGAAAACCTATCGTGTGTTCCGGCTTCTCTGTGTTTTGATTCAGCTCCCCTTCCTGCCAGCTGTCATTTAGCCTAGGAGGAAATCATGGGGATGAGTGGTAAGATGCTCTACTCCTCTCTTCTCTCGGATGCCCGACTTGATTACTTTGGGTGTGGTCTCTCCCCTTCTCTCGATTCTGGCTCCCGTTTGGTCCCAGCCTTTCAAAGGCAGACATCCTTTGGCTTTGTGCTTCTTGTTCATGTGACGTTGTCCTAGCAGGGAGCTTGGAACGAGTTCTTCCACCATGCGCCTTCAGGGCTGTTGTCCGAAGAACTTCTCGGAGTTGTTCTTGTTCCTCGTTGGGATGCGAGATCGCTTCAAGTTCTTCTAGTGCTTCTTGTATCATGTCATAAGGAGCCCTGTGTGCTCTGGCTACGCGTCTTTCTTCGGCTTCTCTCTCTGATTTCCTCTTGTTGTATTCGACCAGCTCTACTTCGTACGTGTCCCATGCTTCTTTTTGTTGCCTGGCACGGTGTTTGTGACCTTCTTTCAGTTTGTTCCTCCTTTCTCTAGCTCATTTCTGGCCCTCAGACTTGCCATCGTACTCAGGAGCATTGGGCGATATGTTTGATTCTAATTCATCTGAAGACCTGACGTCGGGTGCAGTTGGTGGCATCGGTGGTGACCACCGAATCATAAAGACTTCTTGGTCCAGCATCAGCCCTGCCCTGCTGCAGTTGCTGATGACTTTAGTTGGAGCGTTGGCATCACAGAGTGCACCACCTTCCTGGTAGGGTAGAGTGATAGCTTCTTCAACTAGTCGAGTGTTGCTGTTCTGGGGGAAGTACCTGGCTAGTGGACTAGGCAATCATTAGATGTCACGGATAATACAAGACCTTCCTACGCCCCAATAAGACGTAGCCTCCGTACTGGATCGACTGCTTTTTGGAGTAAGTCTTGATACGCCCTTGCCACGTTATTAAGTCTGACCAGGAGGTGACTTAACTTTCTGGAAAAAACCTGAAGTAGGTTCGAATTGATCTCTTGAAGAGTTGACGTTGCATTCCAGAGTCCAATCGGAAAAGAACCCGATTCATCTCTAAAAGAACCCGGATTGGACCTCGAAGAGGGATCCAACCCGGATACTAAGTTGAGACGAGTTGTCATCGGAGCCTGAGTCGATTTGGACACCGTAAGGCCTGAGAATCTTTCGACGAAATCTTCGGCTGATCCCGTCAGAAGAGTGATTTCCTTGTAGGCCTTCTGAGCTTCGATGAGACATCCATGGAGGTTGCCCTCACATTCCACCTCGCAAATCCACGATCCGAAGATGAAGATTGATCCCGTTGGAAAGGTGATGTCATCGAAATCCGTAGAGCTCTTGATCACGATTGCGCCGCAAGCCCCTACCTAGCGTGCCAGCTGTCGGTGTTTGACCACCGATAGCCTGCTATGGGGGTACCCAGGACAGTTGTTCGGGCTTCGGCACATGCTAGAACTCAATAGTGAATGCAGAGACAGCCGATTTATACTGGTTCGGGCCCTCGATCATGATCGAGTAATAACCTTACGTCCAGTCGGCGTTAGCCTTTTGCGTTGGATTGATTGTATTGTGTCGTCTCTTGTTATAGGGGTGCACGTAGCCTCTCTTTATATCGCTAGAGAAGGCTGCAGTGCGATTATAATCCTAGTCGGATACAAAGAAGGTGTCCTAAACTAAATACAAAAGGTACTTTTCATAGGAATCCGGCTAGTCTGGTCTATTCTACTCGGAGTTGGTGTAGCAGACGCTGCACCTCTTCTCGCTTCTGCCCGTGGCCCAGGCCAGTGCCCACGGCCTATATTCACATTGCTGGGGAACCCCGTGGGTCCCACATCGACGGTCGTATTGCTGTTATGAGTGCCGCCGCCGGCGAGGAGGAGGAAGAAGGGGAGGGCTTCCCCGTACCGAAGAGGATGATTTGCAAACCGACACCACTAGTCCTGTGAGGACGCCCGATGCCTACGGCGGCTCCACCCAAAAAAATGACTCCAAAGAGAAAGCTTCACATTGGATGAATTATTTTATTTGTGATGAGATGTAAACGCATGTTTTATTTTATATTTCTTGGATCTCGTTTGGAACTAAATTATGGTCTTCTGAAATGAACTTATTTATGCTATAATCATGGTTTTATGAGATGAGCTCGTTTGTGTATGGATCATCTTTGAGATGACCTCGTTTGTGTATGCATCATATTTGATAATTTATATTACATGTATGAACTGTACATGGCGGCCAGCCATGCCTAGGATGTGGCCAGCCAGCCAGCCCAGGCCATGCCCAGCCATGGCTAGGCGGCGGCTAGCCAGCCCAGGCGGTGGCCAGCCATGGCCAGGCGGTGGCCAGCCAGCCAAGGCCACAGCCAGCCATGCCCAGGTGGTGGCCGGCCAGCCAAGCAGGCCAGGCGAGCATCCAGCAGCCCCTTCCCACGTCCGTTGAAGAGCAGAAGGGCAATACGGTCACATGGAGGCAAAATACATGTATTTGAGTTGAGAAAATAGATTAAAAGGCCCAAATGTCATGTATAAGAAGTGTCAATGTTTCAAAGGTCGTTTTAGCGAAGTCGATGTTTGGAGTCCTATAATAGTGAAGCCCATTGTTTCGCGTCCTATAATAGCAATTTTCTCCAACATGAACAATCACCACACCCCATACAACCTTGTAGTCATGCACACACCACCCATGACCTCAAGTTAGAATCGGTTGGGGAACACGGGATCTAGCCGCCAGGACACCGGATCGACAACGCCTAGGTCAAGAACTGCCTCCTTGCTATGCATCCACCTAATGGATATGTGGTGAGCTCATGGTTTCGCAAAATATATCTGAAGAAAATACTTGTTCAGTTTCAAATATGGTAACTGGTCTTCAATTTGGTGGTTTTTCTTCTGATGAAAAATATATAAAGAAGGCGAAGGAAATATTTGCTCCAGGTGGACTTTCGTCTATGATCATCTTTAAGGGTGCAACATTTAAGAACAAAGATGATGAAAAGCCAAGAAAATATATTTATGTTGGTTCTATGAAAGTTGACGTCACTTAAAATATTATTTGCATCAAGGAAAACTTGGAGAAGCGCTCGCTATTTGCTTCATGTTGCTGGTGAACAGGTGAACGTCACAGGTCCTCACTTTGATTTGCCCTTGCCGAATTATTTAATTATTTTATAATGTAGCAGGTTTTGTTTGAGTCCTATATAGGTAATTAGGACTTGGTTTGGGTTAGCTAGCTTGTCACGTGGGTTTTGGATTTAGTGGTCGGACTTTGAGTCTGTTACATGCGTGCACCATGTGGTTGAGTCCGACCGAGTCCAAGGCGGCCTAGGTGCCATATATGTATAGGCCTGTGTGCCCTAAAGATTAGATTGAATTTTATCGTGGAGTTATTCACCGTGAGCCGCCGCTCGAGAAACCCTAGAGGTTGTTCATCCGGATCCCTACGCGGATTTGTCTGGAGTGCGTGATCGAGTTGCTACAACTCGAGTACGTCGCTTGGAATTCTCAGAGTTCTCTCTCTTCTGATCGTGGTCGTCGAGGCTGCCGGTGGAAGGATTATCTTAGGGTTTGGTTTGCATCATCTATTGTAAGCTGATCCCTTTATCTATAGCTGCTACTGTTTGAGTTCCTTAATCAGAGAAAGTTATTTGGTGTTGTCGTTCATCTATCATCATACTGCTGTTGCTATTGTCCGCGTTTGATTAATCAAGAAATTGTTGCCGAGGCCATTTTCTTTGATGAATCCTGCGGGTTTGATCTAAGTACCTGCTCGCTGTCGTTTCTATTGCTGGATACGTGAGTAGTCGGGTAATACTGCTGCTGCTATACTACTTTGTGTTGGCCGATTAAATTATTCCCAACCATATTTAATCTGCTGTGAGAATTTACCCGTGGTCATCTTTCATTGCTATCCTCCTATTGCTTGCTTGTGATTGAGGAAAATATTCAGAGTTATAATTTGCTATATCAAGTGTACATAGTAATTTATTTCCAATTACTTGAAGAGCTCAGTTTCTGTTGGCGAACCAATTGTGTGTGATGAATACTGGCCCGATCTTCCGAGAGGTAACCGGTAAGTTCGATTTGTGGAGATCTCGACGTTGGCGATCCGGCTTCAAATCAGACACGATTCGAACCCTGCAACCGTTACACCACTGCTCCGTTGGTTATCAACCAAGCACAACTTGATTGACCTCGCCAAGAAGGCTTTTCCTGCAAGCGAATCGAAGAACACAAGCAAGAAGGTAAAACACGCAATCTGAAATTACAAATATGAATGATGCGAATATCAATAGAGGGTTCAAGAACTCGGTTCCAAAGGACTAATCGACACAGTGGAGGAGATCAAGAACAGGGGTCCTGGATCACTGTAAAAGGATTTGTCACCATAGTTACAGATTCAGTTTCTCGATGGAAAACTAAACTCTAAACAAAACCCAATTATCTAACAGCGGCGGCGGCTGTATTTATAGTCTAAGACTCTACCTAGGGTTAGGAACGGCCAGGGGTTGGGCGCCCACAACTTGGGCTTAAGGCCCGACACGATACATGGCCAATCGACCCAAAAGACGGTGATACAGCGCCCTGACAGATTCTGGATGGTGACTTGTTTCGACGATTCCCGTTGATTCCGAACATCTTTTGATGTAGGACCACTTGGGTTGGCTTCCTTATCAAATAAGCTTTCCATCCATATATGGATCATCGAAAACGAAGTCCGTACGCGTCCTGGGTGACCAGTTCAAGGCAGACTGATCCTGGATTCCGAGGTGGACTCAAACTTGATTTGGGCCTCCACCTTGGTGACTCGAACCGGATAAGTTTTGAGCCTCCTTCTCGATTTGGATGCCCTTGATGATCTCCTTGGCCTCCATGTAATTCTCCAAGCATGGTCATGACCTCATCAGTGTATACCATGAAAGATTGGGCATATTCTTGGGCATCATAGGCGTGTCCTCATCAATATGGATGGAGAAGAACCTCGCCACCGTTGTCCTTCCAATCTTCCATGTACATGGGTTTCTAATGGCACGCTCTGGCAGCGGTGAGGTCGATAGACGAACGGAAGGGCTAGCGCCTAGACGTCCGGACGTAGCTCCCTTGCCCGCATCCCGTCCCACGCCTCGCGTCCGCATCCCGCCCCACGCCCTCGCGTCTGCATCCCGCCCAGCACCAACGCCCGCGTCCGTCACAGGACCCCGCCCAGCGCCCACCTTGCGCCCGCATGGGGAACCCACGTGGGTTGACCCACGGCTGCGCCCCAGCAATAACAACAGGCAGCTGCGGTAGGCCGCTGTCCGCCAGCCATCGGCGCTGTGCAACACCCCAATCTACTTTTGAAACATCTAGATGAAACATTTGCAACATACGTCTGAAACATATGAAACACTTGAAACATGTGTGTATAGGCATAGCAACATATGACATCTAAATCTACTTATGCAGCATCTAGATAAAACACTTGTAATATAAGTATGAAACATATGAAACACTTTAAACACACGCTCGAAATATGTGTGTAGAGTCATAACAACATATGCAACATCCAAATAGAACACTTGAAACATACGTCTGAAAACACCTGAAACACTTAAAACATAGACTTGCAATATGCGTATATTGTCATTACAACATATGCAATATCCTATATCTACTTTTGCAACATCCAGATGAAACACTTGAAACATAAGTCTGAAACACTAAAACAGAGTGTCACCAGCGACCACGGCCTACCTGGTGGGGAACTATAGTAGCCAGTAAGCTCGGGTCAGGGGGACATCAAGAGCTGCCTAGAGCACACCCAGGTGCAGGCGTAGGCCTCCCCTTTGTACCACCCTAGGTGTTAAGCTTGCATATTGCACTTGCATTTCATGAGCATAAGCATCATTCACTCATTCATGAGCATCATCACATGTTAATGCATTTGTTTGTCCACATTGTATCCATGAATGCTTAATTTTCCATGTGTGAGCCTTATGATCATGAGTTCTAATGCAAGTGATTTTTGTTTGGTCACTAAACCAACCTAGACACATGTAGGATAAAAAAATGAAATAATGTTTGTATTCATGATCTAACCTGAAATTGCTTCTATGTGTGTGAGTAGCTAAAAAGTGCCTTTATTCTGATGCTAGTTTGACCTGAGTTTATATGTGTCTTATAGTGCTTGCATGAAGTTGGACCTTAGATAAAAGTTGTAGCTCTGTTTGAGTAGAACAAACTTTGTTTTAGGGCCAATACCTAGTTTAGCCTCTAACACAGCTGACCAGAGCCTACAAGTTTGAATCCAGTGCTGTTTTCAGGGTCCCAAAATCGGCTAAAGTCTGCGAATGCTAAAAGTTCAGTTTCCAGTTTCTAGGTAGCCACCTTTAAAAATTAATATCTCGCAAACCAGTTTGAATTTTGCCAAGCTTCATTAATCAAAGTTGTGTACTCATGTAGATTTGCAACAAGGGACAATTGGTTGATCGAATCATAATATGGTTTGAGAGATATAGAGGGAGGGAGTTTGGGGTTTCAGTCGACATTCAGGCTAATTCAGATTGGCAGAGGTAGCATCATGGCCAACTGGCCTCAGGTCACACGTGCCGCGTGGCGTCCCAGTTCGCTCGCATGCTCGCTACCTCGCCTCGCTCTTCCTCGTTTTGGACTCCCGGACACCCTCGCCAGTCGCCTCTCTCTCTCTCTCTCGCCCTCGCTCGCTCTCGCCCTTCGCTTCCTCTCGCCCTCGGTCTCTCGCTCTCTCGCCCGCCATGGTAGACGAGCGAAGCTCCACCGCCTCCGCACCAGCCAGCCTCGCCATCCCCTTGTGTCATGCTACCTCCGTCATGCCGCTTCACAAGCCACGCCATCGCCTACAGCCCCGGCCACCGGAGCAGTTTTCGCCACCGCCGCCTGCTGTTGTGGTCTCACCGCCACCGGCCGTCGTGGGCGAAGTTGCGCCTCTCCATGGTTGAGCGCAGCCCAGGGGTGCTGCGCCACCCCTCCCTGCCACCGGCGCCCCTCTTCCACGGCCGAAATCGCCGGCCCCGACCACCATCGTGCTTCTCTGTTATCCGTTCAAGAAGAGAGAAGGAAGAAAATGAGAATAGAAACTTTTTGTTGGGTCTAGATGCAAAGTCAGTGACTCATGGGAATAGTGTTATTTGGTTGAGGGTAGATTTGAGGAAAATGCAGGGTTCCTGGTGCAAATATGTTTTTCCTTTTTTTGGTTCATCTTTTCTGTTGTGCTTATAAATTGGCTGAAAATTCTAAAATGTGTAGGAAATCATGGAAAAATCATAAAATGGAAAATGGGGATGTTTTGGTATCCTTGTGAGTAGATCTATGCAGTGGATCTATAACATGGCAAGTGTCAGTGTAAAGTTTTTGTTGTAGATGTATATCTATGCTTGTTTAGGGTTTTCTGTGTTTAATTTATATCTGTAGTTTCTGTGATCCAATTGTTGTGAAATTTTTATGGTAGGCCTTTCATCTTATTCTTGTCTGTGGTAAAAATTTCAGCTTTATTGGTGTATGTATGAGTTATTGATTTAACTTGTTTAGTGCTTAGTAAATGATTTATAAATAAAATAAGTATGTAAAAATGTAAAATGTAGCTCCACTACCTTTGTATGGTGATGTTGTGACATAAGGACACTTAACATGACCATGCTTTTACAGAAAATGTTGATCTTTAGATTTATTTTGCTCTCACATGCTTTATTGCAATAAAAACTTGTTTTTGTTGTAATAATTAATATACTAAACCTGAGCACATAATCTTTATACAGTGGTCATGTTTTGATAACATCTACCAACTATAAAAATCTTAGCTCCAAATGAGATGTTTGCAACACCACATAAAATTAATATATAGGTTTTAATATATATAAAAGGTTGATGAAAACTTGCTAGTAAACAAGTATATGTAGGTTTTCTTGTGATACTTCTAATGCTTGTTGACTCAGTAAAATGTTGCTGAGTTATGTTGGTTTGGGTTTGAGCCCTGAGATGGCTTGTTTGGATGCTCTCTAGTTAAGTACCACATATAGTGCATAGGAAGTTTATGCAAACATTAATCTTTCTTTAACCCTTGCTGAGATGATTGCTATAGGTATGTGAAGGGTGTTTATGTGATGCTTAGGAACCAGCCCAAAACACTTTGGGGGCAGGTTGCCTTTCTCTAAATGTTACTTAGGTTTGCTCTTAATAGATATTTGTTCAGTAAATGAAAGTAGAGAATAAACACTAACTTGTGAGCTTCATGTGCGGAGATGTTTTTGTGTACCTTTCATGTAGCTATGACTAATGTTGAGTAACCATGTTCATAGTAGCTTGTGATTCATGCAATTAGTTGTAGATGTATAATCTTGTTAAAGAAACACGGGAAGAACCTTGTCACATGTGTGATGTTATGGCTGCTTGTATAGTTTCTATTGTGGTGATATTTATGTGGTGATGATGATGTTTTCTGTAGATGTTGTGAATATAAAAGTTGTAGATAACTTACTTATCTTGGTTGTCCTAAAATTTCATGTTTTTAGACTGACTGGTTTGGGAGTTATTTTACAATTACCCTGTCAGGTTTTGTTTGTGTTCTAGACAGTGTTGCAATATTATATCTTTTTGACTAAGATAACCTTGAATAATCTCTTGGTGACAATAAAAGAGTTGTAGTGCTTTTCATAATATTTCCAAAATGTTCCAGAACACCCCTTTTGGTGATCTAGAAACTCTAGATATAGATGTCTAAAGTTGAATGCTAGAATCTGTCTAAGTCTGGACAGATTTGCTTCTTCGTATTGTTTGGTATTGTTAACTGTTGAGTCATCTTGAGATGATAATAAGAAAGTTATGGATAACTTAATAAGATTTACATAAATTTAAGAATCACTAGGATCATGCCCTTGCATTGGAACGAGGACAACATAATATCAAGATAATTTAAGTTTGAGCTTGTATTCTATTATTACTAAAAAAATAATATTTTGAGTGTGACCTTCGCAACAATCCATTTTGTGGGCAATCATCACTATTATACAAGTCTACATGACCCCTGCATGACATCAACAAACAAGGAAAAAAATACATAATTACATGCTCCATGAGAAAGCACTGGAAAACAAACATGTACATGGTGCCTTGACATCTTTTTTTTCCATGCAGATAATAAATTGTCAAGAAGTTTGCAAGCATCTCCATGTTTCAACAATCTTAGATGTTCTGGGATCTATTTAAAGAACAGAGCATCATGAAAACAGTGTACAACAGACATGCAAATCGGTTATGTGAATGAATATGGAAATGAAATTCTTTTATGCTGCCATTACCAAACAGACCAGAAAAAATATTGGAGAGAATGCCAGGATAGCTTCATGGTTCATGCTCTCATCTACTCTAGTGTCATGGGCACAACACTCCCTCATCATATCCTCGATGCATGTGCTGTCATCTTTGATTTTTTTTTTGTGCATATGAACAAATGAGTGAATTAGTTATTTGATTGTTTCATGGACAACTGAAAGGATCAAGATGCCCAAGAGGGGGGGTGAATTGGGCTTTTCTAAAAAAAAAGCAAGGAATAAAACCTACAAGCTGGAATTCACCCCTAGTGTCTACTTGTGTTCCTAGAGAGTCTACCGAAACAAAGTTTTGCACCCTAGTTTCCAATCCTAGTCTAGCATGGCAAGTCTAGGAATGTAAACAAGCAATGTAAGTAAATGCGAGAAAGTAAATGCTTGAATGTAAAGGGGCAAGGAACACGGCGATGTTTTTCCGAGGTATCGGAGAGTCGCCACTCCCCACTAGTCCTCGTTGGAGCACCCGCGCAAGGGTGTCGCTCCCCCTTGATCCGCGCAAGGATCAAGTGCTCTCTACGGGTTGATTCTTTGACACTCCGTCGCGGTGAATCACCCACAACCGCTCACAAGATGAGTTGGGTCATCCACAAGCTCCGCCGGATGAACACCAAACTCCCAATCACCACCAAGCCGTCTAGGTGATGGCGATCACCAAGAGTAACAAGCTAGAACTCTCACTTGACCTCTACGAGCCTAAATGAGAAAGTGGATGCACACTTGTTACTCTCTAATCGCTAGTGAGGAACTCTCAAGCTTTGATTCTCAAATCTCTATCCCCACTAGTGCTCTTGCACTACCTTGCACTTCAAAGGTGTTTAACAGCTGATCAAATGAGCAAGAGACCTCTAAAAGAGGTGGTGGGGATGTATTTATACACCCCACAGACGAAACAAACCGTTACCTGCTGACTCAGCAAAAACTCGAGCTGACCGGACGCGCCGGTCGTACTGACCGGACGCGCCGGTCGCTCGTAACGGTCAAAAACCGAAAAACACCTAAATGACCGGACGCACCGGTCAGAGGTGACCGGACGCGTCCGATCGTGCGTGGAGCTTACTGTACTCGCACCGGACGCGCGACCGCGTCCGATCGGTGATGACCGGACACGTCCGGTCGTCTCAGGACCTTACTGGACTATGACCGGACGCGCCGATCACACCCAGGTCGCGTCCGATCGGGTGTTTCCCTTAAGTGACACGTGTTGACTTCTGACCACCGCGTCCGGTCCTCGCGAGGACCGCGTCCGGTGCTCAGAGCTGAAACCCCAGCCGCGGAACTGAACTGACCGGACACGTCCGGTCATGCCGAGGACCGCGTCCGGTCACGGGAAAACGACCCGAAACTCTCCGAAAAGCGTTACAACTTCAACCAAGTTGCTCCCAACTGAACTTTGAGCTATTCTAGAGCTGCCTAGCGCCAAGTTTAACAAGTGTGCACCACACCTAAACATAGGACTCGCCTAGGTCAAGCTACCCGCTCATGCCCCCCTTTATAGTACGGCCAAAAGAGAAAAAACGAAGATCCTAACGACTATTCCAAATGTCTCTCAACACCTCGACATCCGGAACTAACCGTCCTTAATCTTGACGTCACTCTTTTGAAAACCGAAACGATTTCCATCAAGGGGCATGAATACCATGGTGCCCAAAGCAGTTAAAACCTCCATGACCTAACTTACCAAAGTTTCTGCAAAACATACGTTAGTCATGGTAATAAAGCGTTGTCATCAATTGCCGAAACCAAACCTCGGGGCCTAGATGCTTTCAATCTCCCCCTTTTTGGTGATTGATGACAACATTCAGATATTAAAGATTGGAGTTGAGGTTTTTGAGCATGCATGGTTCACATAAGCAACAAGCAAAGCTGAGAAGCGAAAGGAATTGCTTATGTGTCCCAAGCCAAAAGAGTGTACTCATAAGATAAGACAAAAAGCGTTAGTACACAAACGGATATAGCTCATAAGTAATCAGAGTAAGGCACGGAAGCACAACCTTAGAGCTATAATTAAAAAAGGTGACAAGCGCTAACACTGTGATGGGATGAAATATTAAGGCTCAAGGTTTAACACACGACGACATGTCACACGAATGCAATGACTTAAAAATAAACATGATGCATGAAAGTAGCACACAGGAAAAAAACGAAAAAACAACTCTCAAAACTCCCCCTGAAACTACTCTCTCTCCCCCTTTGGCATCAAGCGCCAAAAAAGAACTAATCTAAGGATCTGATGGGGGGACAGACGGAGTCGTGTCGGGTGCCGAGGTGCGCGGAGTAATCATGAAGTGTAGAGAATCGCCCTCGGAATCTGAGCTATCTGGCTGACCCTCTGATGAAGCATGTGGCTGTGTAACTGTCTGGGTCTGAACAGCAGGAACAGGTACTGTCGTAGTAGTGATGATCGGATCCGTCTGAGTGACCTGAGCCTGTAGCGAGCCAGTAGCCGGAGGATCTGTGGAGGCAACTGACGAAGGTAGAGTCTCTGTAGTACCAGTACCTATAACTGGAGGAATAGCTGCCTCTGAAGCTGACAGCCCTGAAGAAGTAGCAACTGTAGTATGCGAGGGCGTCGGCTGACCAGTCAACTCGCTGTAGGTAGCACTGAAATCACCGAAAGGTGTGCCAGTCAGGAGGTGAGGGTGAGGCTGGTCTGGTGGTGTAAACCCCGTGTGAATAGGAGTGAAGCTCAGGGACTGGAAAGACTGGGGAACCTGCTGCTGTGGAGATGTGAACTGGAAACCCGGCTGTCCCTGACTTGATGGATCAGAAGATGGCAAAGTAGAAGTCAGGACGGAAGTAGGCGGAGGAACCCCAACCGTGACTAGGTGGCGCAGGAGGTCCAAGTATTGCTGCTGACTAGCTGCAGTCTGTCGCTGAATCTCATATTGCTGTCTCTGCATTTCGACTTGCTGCCTCTAGATTTCAAGCTGCTGACGCTGAAACTCGTCCTGACGAGCCTGAATCTGTGCAAATGCTGCAGCTGTGTCCTGAGCCTGTCGCTGTATTTGCTGTTGCTGTTGCTCCTGTGCCTGGGTCAACCTCTCAAGAATTGCCACCATGGCTGGGTCTGTGCGGGAGGCTGAACCAGAGCCACCGGCCTCGTGGTCGTGGGACCGAGGAGACCGGTACCTGGGGATGGGCTGGTAGTCCTCATCAGTGCTGTCATATGTCCCATCCTCAGGAAGATCAGCAGGCTGAGCGTCAAGATCTGCAAGCTCTGCCTCTGCAAGCTCATCAACTGTGGCGTCCTGCTCAGCTGCTGTCTCAGGAACCTCAGGTCGCACACGCTGTCCTGGCACTGGGGCCTGATCTCTGGTGACTGACGTCCAAAGCTGACGGATATCATACTCAGGAAAAGCAGTGGTAGTATCTGATATCTCAGCTCGGATCTCTGCTGGCAGCTGAATAGATGATCTGATAATGAAGCAGATCCAGTGTGCATAGGGCAGCTGACGATTACCCTTGAAGCCCTCAGCTATGGTGTCCTCCATCTCACTAAGTATGAGATCCCATATATCAAACTGTGTCTGAGAGAGGAGGTGGTGAACAACCCATAGCTGCATCCGAGTCAGTCCCTCTCTGTAGCCAAGTCTGGGAAGAAGTGTGCGTCTGACTATAGCATCCAAAACTCTGGCCAGTGGTGTCAAACTGGCGGGCGTGCGTCGAGACCCTTGGCCAAAAGGCTCACGGAAGCAGGGTCGAACCAAGTCTGTAGGTGGCACTGTCCCGCCGTGAGGGCGTCTCGGAGGAGGAGTCTGACCATAACATAGCTGATGTATCTTTGTGTCAAAAGCTGGGAGTCTGAGAATCTCCCGCACTCTGCTGCTGTATAGGCGGTGATCGCGGCCTCGGAATGCAAAGTGAATGAAATCATGGGCAGGATCAATCCATAGTGAAGCATAAAACTCTCTGACCCATGTGCCGCAGTATGCACCTGTCCGTCCAAGAAGATCTGACAAGCCTGGCAGAAAGGACAGGTGCGGACGTAGCTGCTCTCCCACAACCTCGACTAGTGACTCAAGTCGACAGACCCTCTGTGGTCGGAAAGCAATACCGCTGTCAACTAGAGCTCTGTAGAAATCCTCCTGAAGAGGGGTATAGAATCCTTCTGAAGCTCTGGGATCCCTCACAGGTGGAAACCACCGACTGACCTCCACGAACCTCAACCCCTGCACCTGACGTGCTGAAGCACCCCTCAAGTCAAAGTGCTCGACCGGGGGTGAACCTCTAGCTCTGGGAGGAGGACGTGCTCCACGTCGCTGACCCTCTGGCCTAGGAGACACCTGAGTACGGGCGCGTGTGGAACGGCGACGTACTGGAGACTGAGCTGGCTGCTCCTCTGTATCTGCTGTAGCCTCTAGAGCCTCTGTGGTCTCTGTGGGTGGATCAACTGACATATCCTCTGCAGCTCTAGTATCCTCAGTGCCCTCAGTGGCCTCTGTGCCGAGCTGTCGACCTTCAAGATGAAAGCGACGCTCGCCTATGCGTATGCCACTGCTCCTGCCACCTCTCTCTGCCTGCTCTGCTGCATCTGCTACGGCCTGAGCAATCTCTGCATCTGTGAGTGTCTTCTTCTTCTTTCTGGCCAAGACCTTGACACGCTTCCCACGTGCAATCTCAGACCGACGAGGAGGACTGTCGTTCCCGTCACCAGAGGCACTACCGACGTTCTTGCAACGCACCATGCTGACACAGTGACTGAGAACTTCTGTAAGATGATGAACTGTCACTCAAGAGGCTTGGCCTCAATCCGTATCCGCAGGCTTGGCCTCGGATTCAGCAAACTGATCTCACCCTGACACACAACAGACTCGCTGCAAAGATGGAATAGAGAGATCTACTATAAACACATATATAACTAAAAGGTACGGAAACCTAGAGATAGCAAGCATATGAGATACGAAGTGAATCGAAACGCGAAGCTACCTTGAATCGACAAGACGACTGTGACAAGATGAGGTGACCTAGATCGCGAGATTCCCCGAATCCACCGGACGAGCTCTTCGCGAAGAAGACGACTCGCGACGAAACTCGTTGACGAACGATCGACCGACGAACCCTAGGGTTAGGGTTAGGGTTAGGGCAGATCGATGAAAAACGATCGGAGGCAAGCACGAGTCGTACCAATGTCGGAGATGAAGCTGGCTTGCAGGAGCGCGGCTCACCGGCGGTGGTGGCGCGGTCGGGCGACGGCGGCGCGGCGGTGGCGCGAGAGCGGCTGGTGCGGCTGCGGGTGGCGCGGGAGCGGTGGTGGCGAGCAGTGCGCGAGCGGCGAGCGCGTGCGGGCGAGGAAGGAGCGGCGCGTGCACGACAGGAGATCGCCGGCGGCAGGGAAGACGGTGAGGGGCCGGCGGAAACGGCGAGACGGCGAATAGGGCAAGGCGGCGGCGGAGGCGCGTGCGGGTGAGGAAGACGGGTCGAGGATGAATCGGTTTTATAAAGAGTTAGATCCGCGCGACATGCGATGACCGGACGCGGTGGTCGATATGACCGGACGCGGTGGTGCAGCGTCCGGTCATACTCCAGTAAGCTCCTGGAGTGACCTGACGCGTCCGGTGTGGACTGACCGGACGCGGTCTGAGTCCGGTCGTTGGAAGTTCGGGAATACATCGCGAATGACCGGACGCAGTGGTGGTAACCGGGACCGGACGCGGTGGTCAACAGAGGCGCGTCCGGTGCAGCGTCCGATCACTAGATCTGGAGTTGGTCTTCTGGATGACCGGACGCGTTGCTGGACGCCGGGACCGGACGCGGTGGTGAAGCACTACTGCGTCCGGTGCAGCGTCCGGTGCAGCGTCTGGTGACTGTTCTTCGCCCAGCTTTGTTCCAACTACGACGCGACTTCTCCCAATCAGGTTCCAATTCAAAGAGACACAAATAAACACCAATTGGAACACGAAATGAGAGACCTCACTCAAACCCTCAAAAATTTTTAAAATAGATTGCCTTAGGCTAGTATTATTTTTAAGAAAATAGGCAATAAACACCCAAGGAGCAACGTATGGCCACGCAATAGAGTTTTTGAACCTTTTGGAGCGACAAAATGCTCTCTCTATCCATGGACGAACACAGAGGTTGCTCAAAACTTAACCGAAGAGAAACGACAAGAACAACAACCATGCATATGCAATGCAATACAAGAAGGTAAAACTAGAAAGCTTGTCAAGTTTGATCCACGGTTAGGCTTTTTCACTCCTCCAAGGAAGGGTTATCGTAACCGTGTTAGCCAAGCCCTAAAAACCATGCGATAAAAATAAACATGGCATATTATACAATGCAATGCAAGGGACAACACACGCTCATCTTTTAAAGTTACTAGAATCAAGCACATTTAGTTCACTTCTTAACCTACAAAAGGTTTCCTCATCCAAAGGTTTGGTGAAGATATCCGCTAATTGATTTTCACTTCTTACACCTTCTAGTGATATGTCATTTTTAGCAACATGATCTCTTAGGAAGTGATGGCGGATATCAATGTGCTTGGTGCGAGAGTGTTGTACCGGATTGTTAGCAATTTTAATGGCACTTTCATTATCACATAAAAGTGGCACCTTTTCAAGAACAATCCCATAGTCTAGGAGGGTTTGTTTCATATATAAAATTTGTGCACAACAAGCCCCCGCGGCAATGTATTCCACCTCGGCGGTGGACAAGGCCACACTATTTTGCTTTTTAGATGACCAAGATACTAAAGATCTTCCAAGCAAATGGCACCCTCCGGATGTGCTTTTTCTATCAATCTTGCAACCGGCATAGTCCGAATCGGAATAGCCAACTAGTTGGAATCTAGCTCCTTTGGGATACCAAAGACCAATGCTTGGGGTGAGCTTAAGATATCTTAGGATTCTTTTTACGGCACTTAGGTGAGGTTCTTTAGGGCATGCTTGAAAACGAGCACACATGCACACACTAAACATGATATCGGGCCTAGATGCGGTAAGGTATAACAAGCTACCAATCATAGAACGGTAGAGAGTTTGATCAACCGGTTTACCTCCCTCATCTAGGTCGAGATGTCCATTTGATGGCATTGGGGTCTTGATTGGTTTGCATTCTTCCATCTTGAATCTTTTGAGAAGATCCTTGGTATACTTTTCTTGAGAGATGAAAATCCCTTCTCTCATTTGCTTTACTTGAAAGCCAAGGAAGAATGTGAGCTCACCAATCATTGACATCTCGAATTCCTTTGACATCAATTCACCAAATTCCTTGCAATAATCTTCATTTGTTGATCCGAAGATGATATCATCAACATATACTTGACAAATGAAGATCTCCCCATTAAACTTCTTGGTGAATAGTGTGGTGTCGACTTTCCCAATGGTGAAGCCCTTCTTAATGAGGAAGTCCCGGAGGCGTTCATACCACGCTCTAGGGGCTTGCTTGAGCCCATATAACGCCTTGGACAACCTATAAACATGATTAGGATATCTAGGGTCTTCAAACCCGGGAGGTTGATTAACATAGACTAGTTCATTTATAAAGCCATTTAAAAAAGCACTTTTCACATCCATTTGATATAGTTTCATATCATGATGTGATGCATAAGCAAGGAGGATACGAATGGCTTCAAGTCTTGCAACGGGTGCAAAGGTTTCTCCAAAATCAAGACCTTCAACTTGAGAGAACCCCTTTGCAACTAGTCTTGCCTTGTTCCTCACCACTATGCCTTGGTCATCTTGCTTGTTTCGGAACACCCACTTGGTTCCAATGACTCTTGCACCTTTGGGATGCTCTTCAAGTGTCCATACTTGATTGCGGGTGAAATTGTTCAATTCTTCATGCATTGCAATCACCCAATCCGGATCTTGAAGAGCTTCTTCTACATTCTTAGGTTCAACACAAGAGACAAAAGAGTGATGTTCAACAAAAGAAGCTAGCTTTTGGGATCGAGTCATTACTCCCTTTGTAGGACTCCCTATGATGAGATCTTGTGGATGTGCTTGAAGTAGTGGTGAATTTCTTTTATCAACCACTTGAGGAGGTGGATGAGGATCATCAACATCTTGAGCTTGTGCCTCGGATTGTTCATGAGAGACATAAGTGTCTTCATTTTCAACTCTCTCATTCTTGTCATCATCTTGAGGCACACGTGATGAAGAAGGTGGATCAACAATTTGTACATCGTCATCATCATCTTTTGGCTTGATGTCTCCCACCGGCATGTTCTTCATGGCTTCCCTCAAGGGTTCATCACCTACATCATCACAATTCTCAATTGCTCCTTGGGAGCCGTTAGATTCATCAAATTCCACATCATATGTTTCTTCAACCAAACCGGTGGCATGGTTAAATACTCTATATGCTTTGGACTTTGATGAGTAACCAACAAGAAAACCAATATCACAACGTCTTTGAAACTTCCCTAGGTGTTGACGCTTCTTGTAGATGTAACATTTGCAACCAAACACCCGGAAGAAAGAGACGTCCGGCTTCTTGCCATTAAGCAACTCATAGGGGGTCTTGCCAAGAAACTTTTGTAGGAAGAGGCGATTTGAAGCATAGCATGCGGTGTTGATTGCCTCGGCCCACAACTTCTCCGGAGTGTTGTACTCATCTAGCATTGTTCTTGCAAGGGTGATCAAAGTTCGGTTCTTTCTCTCAACTACACCATTTTGTTGAGGAGTGTAGGTTGAAGACACCTCATGCTTGATTCCAATTTCATCACAATAAGCTTCAATGTTGGTGTTGTCAAATTCTTTCCCATTGTCACTTCTAATCTTCTTTATCTTGACTTCAAATTCATTTTGAGCTCTCTTTGCAAACTTCTTGAAGCAATTTGCCACTTCGGATTTGTCATGAAGGAAGAAGGTCCATGTATACCTTGAGTAGTCATCTACTATCACAAGACAATAGAGATTACCACCCAAGCTCTTGTATGTTGTAGGCCCAAACAAATCCATGTGTAGAAGTTCTAGCACTCTTGAAGTTGACATGAAAGCTTTAGTTGGATGAGTGTTTGCAACTTGTTTGCCCGCTTGACATGCACTACAAGGTTTGTCCTTTTCAAACTTCACATCCTTCAATCCTCTCACTAGTTCTTTCTTCAATAGCTTGTTGAGAGTGTTCATTCCAACATGAGCAAGCCTCCTATGCCAAAGCCAACCAAGTGAGGTCTTGGTGAACAAACATGTCATCAAATTTGCATCTTCGGAGGTGAAGTCAACAAGATAAAGATTATTGTATCTAAAGCCTTTGAATATCACTTGCTTGTCATCTATCTTTGAAACTTCCACTTCATTTGGTGTGAACAAGCATTGGAAGCCAAGGTCACAAAGTTGCCCAACGGACAACAAGTTGAAACTCAATGAAGCAACATAGAGCACATTTGAGAGTGAGTGATCATGTGATATTGCAATCTTGCCTATACCCTTGACTTTGCTCTTTGAATTATCCCCAAATGTGATCTTCTCTTGACATATACCATTCTCTTCAATGGTGGTGAACATACGAGGATCACCGGTCATATGTTGAGTGCAACCACTATCAATAACCCAATGAGTTCCACCGGTCTTGTAGTTCACCTACACACAAGAGATCAAGCTTTTTGTTTAGGGACCCAAACTTGAGAGGGGCCCTTGACTTTATCCACTAGTGACTTGGCAACCCATATTTTCTTTGGCCTATTCTTGTTTGGGGGACCCAAAAACATGACTTTCATCTTTCCATTTGAATCTTTTCTTATCATATAATGAGCATTGAAAGCGAAAGGTCTAGCATGCTTGGGCAAGGGTTGTGGTGGTGGAGTTTTGCATTCATGAGCAAAGTGACCTTCTTGACCACACTCAACACATCTCTTTGGCTTGGGCTTTGACTTGCTTTGTTGTTGTTGAGCTTTTGCTTTCTTCTCTTGATTTGCCAAGTACCCAATACCACTTCTATCCATCTTCATTACGGTGTTCATGAGGAGCTCACTTTGCAAATATTGGCCTTTTGTGAACTTGCTTAGGCCGGTCTTGAGATGCTCTTTTTCTTGCTTGAGCTTTTTGTTTTCTTCAATGAGTGACTCATTAGTTGGTTGCTTCTCAAGAGCCATCAAACCTTTTACCTTCTTGTTTTCACTTGCAAGCTTCTCATTTTCACTCTTAATCTTGGCATAATCATGATGATTGCTTGACTCAACCACACTCTTGCCTTTGCTACTAGAACCTCGCTCAATGTTTTCAATGATCAAGTCATCACATGATGTAGCTATATCACACTTAACAACATGGTTAGTAGCATCATGTGTCTCAAGAGCAAGTTCATTTGCAACCACAAGACTATCATAATCAATTTTTAATGTGGTATATTTGTCCTTTAGAGAATTGTGTCTAGTGATGAGCTCATCATGCTTCTTCTCAAGTTTATCATGTTGATCTTTAAGCTCTTTATAGGAGGTTTTGAGTTCCTTGAGAGTGGAAGACATCACTTCATTTTGAACTCTAAGCTCACCACTAGTCTTTTGAATATTTTCAATCTTTGTTGAGAGTGATTCATTTTCATTTTGAAGATCATCATTTTCACTTCTAGTTCTTCTTATGATTTTAGTGTATTTATTTAACAATTTTACAAGTTCATCATAAGAAGGTGAGTCATATTCATCATCACTATCACTATCGTCATCATCATCACTATCATGGTTTTGTACCTTTCGTTCACCCTTGGCCATAAGGCATAGGTGAGTAGTGGACGATGATGGTGAAGGAGGCGGTGAAGGTGGTGATGAAGATGTCGGTGAAGATGATGGTCCCATCACAAATGCGGCAATCTTCTCTTTCTCATCATTGCTCTCATCTTCGGAGGACTCACATGATGATTCAATGTCGGTGAGCCAATCACCAACAATGTATGCCTTTCCTCCCTTCTTTTTCTTGTGGGACTCCTTCTTTTTGCCATCCTTCTTCTTGTATGGCTTGTTCCTCTTCTTTTCTTCTTCTTCATCACTTGAATCATTTTTCTTGCCCTTGTTCTTGTTCTTGTACTTGTCTTTTGGTGGTCTAGGGCATTGATGAGCTAGATGACCAAGTTCACCACAATTGTAGCAATCCATCTCCGAGATTGGCTTTCTCTTGCTACTTGTGAAGAATTTCTTCTTCTTGCCATCGAACTTGATGCCACTCTTGTTAAGCTTCTTTAACATCTTGGTGGTCTTTCTCACCATGAGTGCAAGTGATTCATCATCAACATCACTATCACTTGAACTTTCTTGCACCATCATGGCTTGACCTTTCATCTTCTTCTTGTCATGACTAGCTTTGAAGGCCAAGTCTTTCTTCTTGGAAGATGATGAGCCCTCTTCCGGAGTGATATGCATGTACATCTCATGAGCATTGATTTTCCCCAAAACTTGAGTTGGTGTTGCGGTGGAAAGATCACTTTGGTGAAGCACGGTGACAATATGTCCATACTTCTCAACGGGAAGCACACTCAAGATCTTCCTTGCAACATCCGATTGGCTCATTTTGGTGAGCCCAAGAGCATTGAGGTCCTCTACAAGAACATTCAAGCGAGTGTACATGTCATTAGCACTTTCTTTGGGAAGCATCTCAAAAGAATTAATTTTCTTTAAGGCTATGTGATAGCGTTCCTCACGCTCACTCTTAGTTCCCTCATGGAGAGCACAAAGATTTTCCCACAATTCATGAGCGTTCTTTGCATTACGCACGCGATTGAAGATATCTTTGCCTAAGCCCCGGTAGAGTGCATTTTTGGCCTTTGCATTCCACCGGTCGTACTTCTCCTCGTCACCACTTGGGTTAGCGGGATCCCTTATGGGGGGAAGCCCTTCGGTTGCGGCTCTAAGGCACCCAACATCTATGGCTTCGAGGTATGCCTCCATACGAATTTTCCAATATGGAAAATCGTCTCCCTCAAAAGTAGGAGGTGGTCCTTCCCCATTAGACATCTTGCTCTAGGCGGTAAAGCCTAAAAGTAGAGCAACACGGCTCTGATACCAATTGAAAGGATCAAGATGCCCAAGAGGGGGGGTGAATTGGGCTTTTCTAAAAAAAAAGCAAGGAATAAAACCTACAAGCTGGAATTCACCCCTAGTGTCTACTTGTGTTCCTAGAGAGTCTACCGAAACAAAGTTTTGAACCCTAGTTTCCAATCCTAGTCTAGCATGGCAAGTCTAGGAATGTAAACAAGCAATGTAAGTAAATGCGAGAAAGTAAATGCTTGAATGTAAAGGGGCAAGGAACACGGCGATGTTTTTCCGAGGTATCGGAGAGTCGCCACTCCCCACTAGTCCTCGTTGGAGCACCCGCGCAAGGGTGTCGCTCCCCCTTGATCCGCGCAAGGATCAAGTGCTCTCTACGGGTTGATTCTTTGACACTCCGTCGCGGTGAATCACCCACAACCGCTCACAAGATGAGTTGGGTCATCCACAAGCTCCGCCGGATGAACACCAAACTCCCAATCACCACCAAGTCGTCTAGGTGATGGCGATCACCAAGAGTAACAAGCTAGAACTCTCACTTGACCTCTACGAGCCTAAATGAGAAAGTGGATGCACACTTGTTACTCTCTAATCGCTAGTGAGGAACTCTCAAGCTTTGATTCTCAAATCTCTATCCCCACTAGTGCTCTTGCACTACCTTGCACTTCAAAGGTGTTTAACAGCTGATCAAATGAGCAAGAGACCTCTAAAAGAGGTGGTGGGGATGTATTTATACACCCCACAGACGAAACGAACCGTTACCTGCTGACTCAGCAAAAACTCGAGCTGACCGGACGCGCCGGTCGTACTGACCGGACGCGCCGGTCGCTCGTAACGGTCAAAAACCGAAAAACACCTAAATAACCGGACGCACCGGTCAGAGGTGACCGGACGCGTCCGATCGTGCATGGAGCTTACTGTACTCGCACCGGACGCGCGACCGCGTCCGATCGGTGATGACCGGACGCGTCCGGTCGTCTCAGGACCTTACTGGACTATGACCGGACGCGCCGATCACACCCAGGTCGCGTCCGATCGGGTGTTTCCCTTAAGTGACACGTGTTGACTTCTGACCACCGCGTCCGGTCCTCGCGAGGACCGCGTCCGGTGCTCAGAGCTGAAACCCCAGCCGCGGAACTGAACTGACCGGACGCGTCCGGTCATGCCGAGGACCGCGTCCGGTCACGGGAAAACGACCCGAAACTCTCCGAAAAGCGTTACAACTTCAACCAAGTTGCTCCCAACTGAACTTTGAGCTATTCTAGAGCTGCCTAGCGCCAAGTTTAACAAGTGTGCACCACACCTAAACATAGGACTCGCCTAGGTCAAGCTACCCGCTCATGCCCCCCTTTATAGTACGGCCAAAAGAGAAAAAACGAAGATCCTAACGACTATTCCAAATGTCTCTCAACACCTCGACATCCGGAACTAACCGTCCTTAATCTTGACGTCACTCTTTTGAAAACCGAAACGATTTCCATCAAGGGGCATGAATACCATGGTGCCCAAAGCAGTTAAAACCTCCATGACCTAACTTACCAAAGTTTCTGCAAAACATACGTTAGTCATGGTAATAAAGCGTTGTCATCAATTGCCGAAACCAAACCTCGGGGCCTAGATGCTTTCAACAACAACACCATTGAGAAAATAAATTAACCAACCCATAAATGTAAAATTCACTGATATCAAAAGTAATATATATGCTACTGGATAACAACTTATAATAAGTAGTGTGAATGTGAAAAGAACTGCTAATGTAAGTTCAACAAACCCCCAGGCTCCTGGGTTTTCTTTACAATGCTCAATAGAAAAAAGAATAAATAGCTACTAATATATGTTTTTACCTCTTTTATAAATAGATCTTGTAGCGGTGAGATCACTATGAATCTCAGACTCAACATCACCACTGGATTTTGTTACACCATGTTTCTTTTTTTCTTTTCATGTGTATGGAGCTTTGGAAGAAAAAGGATTGCATCTTCAGCATTCTGTTCGGTCTATGTTTATCGACAGTAGTCCAGAAAGAGAAACACTGATAAGAGAAAGCTAGAGATACTCAACAGATGACTGGCCAACTGCTGTTGCTAACATATTCTCATGACCGATCTTCACCCGTTGTATGTGAATGGTGGTGGTTTGCTAACTAAGCTGCAAGATGAACTGAGAGTTAAACCACGAAATTGAAAAGTTGAACCGTAGGGTAAAGATCATGCAAAAAGCGCGAGAAAATATTTCAATGTTATTAAGTTGAGCTGGATAACCTTGCATTGAGGTACGGTGTATATCTGGTAGGTAAAATATGAGCAAGAGTCATAGTTTAGCATTTTAATTGCCTGTTGGCTGAAAAGCTAAAATAATCAAAGAACTGGAATATCCATCCTATTGCCCCGATGGTTGATGTCCTTGACCCAATAAATAGTTAAATACATATATACGCCTGTAATAGCATTAGACTTTGAGAGAACAAAACCGTGCAGTTTTGCAACTTAAAATTCAGCCAACAACATTGATCTCTGAAACTGAAAAAAAAAAGAACACCTTGTTTCTATGCATGACATGCATGTACGTAATATAAAAAAGACCAACTAAAGAAGCCTTAAAGTAAGCTGTAACTCCATTCACATATACTAATATGCTACTGTGAGAATAGCAGCAACAAATGGAAGTGTTAGTTGAGTCAACAACATATGACCATTGCACATGTTGTTCCTTCTCTTGTGCAGTATTCATCTTTTACTAATATATACCATGCAAAATAGACCTAAGCATGCAGCAAGAGTTTTTACGAAACCAAATCTCGACACCAGATTACTGTGTATTTATCTGCATTTCAACAAAACCCAGGACAGAGAATATAGCAACTACTTGCTTCATTGTATATGATGTCCAATACAAAAACAATTAGTAAGAACTACACTTCACTAACTACAATCGCCAGTGTTTGTCCAACATGCAGTACTAATAGCACATATTCTCAAGAGACGAAAGTTGCAGTAGCAGAATGGCATTCTGACAGAAAATGCATTACTCACCAAATGCAGAGAAACTGTCAACTTCTTTCACTCTGACAGTGATGGACACCTCATATTCTGCTCACCTCTCCTTTGGAACCGTTGCTAGAAACAATCAACAACGAGAACAGTAGGGGCAACCCCTCCTGATCTTCTTCTCTATGAAAAAACACTCAATGACGAGAACTTTGTAATTATGAACGTAGAAAAGTAATGTGGAGGTGCGGGAAAGATTACATGCTGAAACATCCTGCAACAGACCAATTAGATTTTTCACAGTTAATAAATGCGGAATTAATTAAAAGGTGCACCTGAGAAACCAATAGACCAAAGGAAGCTGGCCATGCGTGGTGCAACACTGCGGATGTCAAAGAGTATTTTGCTGCCAAGCAAATAGATGTTATTCTGGAGCACCTGAATAACCAAAACATGAATCAATTTGAGGGGGCATAGGCTTATCGGTGCTGGGCTTGGAGTCTCTCGATGTGGCGCGCCTGAACCAGACTCGACGAGCCGCTCCTATAGCACGTCCACCTAGGACTCCTGCCACCGCAGATCCTCCCGTCACTCGCACTGGCCGAGTCAGGGGCGACCGGTTGCTCCATTGAGGAGCCTTGACTCTGAAACCAATCTATGCACCAACAACTTTAGCCGGGCGAGTGCAGATTTAATTGGGGAACACGGGGGTTCAAGGAGCCATACCTGAACACGCGGTGGCGACCGGCGGCGGACCGGGTTGGCGCCGGCGCCGCTACGACAAAGGCCTGAGCACAGCGCGCCGTTCCCCAGCAAGACGAGCGTGGCCCTGGTGCTACGGGCGGTGGTGTTTTACTCCAGCAGTCGATGGAGGTCCTCGCTGCCTCCCTTGTTCCTCTCCCCAACGCTACAGGAAACTGGCTCTTTGCCGACTGCAATTTTCTTTGCCAACTGTTTTTTCTCGACACTCGGCAAAGAGGTCCCTTTGCCAACTGGAATTTCCTGCAGTCGACAAAGCAGGATTTGCCGACTGCCTGGCTTTGCCGACTGCCAGGCAGTTGGCAAAGAATTGCAGTCGGCAAAGGCAAGCCATGGTTGACGCCATCCACACCGTCACCTTTGCCGACTGCCACTCCGTCAGCAGTCGGCAAAGGCTGCGCATGCTCGGGTGGGATTAGGACCTATCCTTCACCTATTAGATGGTAGGAGCGCGTTGTAGATGCACTTGCTGGTTTTATCACATGTTAACATTGCCGCATGACAGAGCATGGGCGACGACGACGACGACGATGACGACGACGACGGCGACGACGCGCCTACACCAGGCGAGACGGCTTTGACTTCGTCAGGCGTGGCCAAGGTGTACTCGCGTGGGCCCACGCAGCTTCCTAGGGTGCGGCCGCAATTCCACCAGCGCCCGGTGATCACACCCGTGGGCCAGACGTAAGTAACCATTATTGATTTCACTACTTGTTCATATGACATGTCAAAAATCAAACTGAAGACTAACAATTGTTCTTAATGACTCGTGTAGTTCCTGGAAGATTGTGAGTGGAGCAGGTCAAGCACGCCATATCAATGGCATCCAGGGCCTCCTGATTAAGGAGTACTACCCTGGCCTTGTCAACGTCAACGACGAGATGAAGGTGCCCACCAAGTGGTCCCACTTCTACCTCATCGAGGAGGGTGGCGAGACCATCGCGGCAAAGATAAAGAAGGAGTTTTGGGTGAGTCTTTCATCGCATCGCATTGCTAAATAGTACGCATTCATCGAACTTCTTGCAAAAAGGAAATGCTACATGATGTGTCTGTGTGCAGGACTTCTTCACGTGCGAGGAGGGTAAAGCGGCCCAGGCGGCGCGAGTGCAGGAGGCGGTCTGCAAAGATCGTCTCAAGGACCTGTACCATGAGGCGCGCATACAGGCCATCCGCGACTTCCACGCCAACGTGCTTGGAGAGAACATCAAGAAGCCCCAAATCCGCCAGAGAATGAACTCGAGGGAGGCCGACCTCACCCAAGTGCAATATGAGCAGGTAATTAAGTATGACAACATTCGTTCAGATTCCTTCAGTGAAACATTACACTAATCTTCTCGCATGTCAAATACTTGATGTCATGCAGGTGTGTCCGTCGTGGTGCGACAACCACAGGGAATGTTGGACGGAGATTGTGCGCATGTGGCGCACGGATGAGGCGTACGCGAGGCGTGCCGACCGTCAGGGCCGCCGCGCGCAGATGCGAGGGGTGTCACACCACCAAGGGAATCAGCCCCTCCCCCAGTTCGCGACAAGATGGGTATGCGTCCGTTCATGTCTTAATCCTTGCGCTCAATTGTCAATACTTGTAATCATGTTTGTGTTTTCAATGCAGACGCAGACGCACGGTGGGCAGGAAATCAACAAGTACACTGCGTACCTCCTCTCTCATAAGGGCAAGGCGACGGATCCGAACAACGTCTACAACCCGGAGGACGGGCCCGATGCGTACACCAACCCCACCACCTACGAGAAGGCCACCGAGTACACCGTCGCGGCTCGCCAGCGCTACGGGGAGACGTTCGACCCCACCGTCGAGCCCCTGGACATAGACCTCCTGCAGAGGTTGGGACCAGGGAAGCAGCACGGCCGCTACTACATGGCCCACAGCGCCCTCGACCCGTCCCAGGTTCCTACGCTGACCCAGGTTCGATCCACGCCCACGAGCTCCAGCGACATCCCCATAGCGCCCCGGCGGCAGTCAGCGTCATAGGTAAGTGTCGTTTCGTTCGTCGTTCACTCGTTTCGCACCTATACATACAATCAACACTGCTGATGTAATATTGCAAGCCCAGATGGAGGCCAAGATGGAGGAGAGGATCGCCACGTTGCACGCGCAGATGATGGCGCAACAGATGGCTTACCAGCAAAGCCTGCAGCAGCACTACAACACTCAGATGCAGAACTTGGCCAGCTTCTTCCAGTCCATGCAGACGCCCAGGGCGTCTACACCGCCTCCTCTTCCAATGTTTGCTCCACCGCCTCCTCCTCCAGAGTTTTTTCCTATGCCTGCTCCTGTTGCTCCTAGAGGGACCCCGGTGAGTATATTGACTCTTGCTTTAACTTGTGCGTCCATGCTACAGATACTAATGACATCACTTGGCGTTTAACTTGTACAGGTATAGTCGGCAGGTTCGAACCCATCTCCTAGAGGTCCCAGCCATCAGATGATGTCGTATCCACCACCTGCACCCTATCCACCGTATCCACCTCCGCGTGGCCCTCCTCCGACGTACTCGTGGTGCCAGTGTGCGGAGGGTGGCAGTACGCGTAGGCGCCTCAGTTTGGTCCAAGGGGGTTTTCGTGGGCAAACCCTGGGGGCTCTGGGGGCAGAGCGGACAACGAGACCGGGGACAGCGCGACGAGCTAGGTACTTGTCAATTCTGTTATCATGTATCCACCGTATCGTCGAAGTTGTTGTCATGTATTTCTTTTCTTCGTTATGGACCTAGACTTGTTATGTTGAACTTCATGTGATGGACGTCGACTTGTGGTGTTCGACGTGTTGGACTTCATGTGATGGTTGTAATGCACTTGTGTGGTTGTTATTGTGACATATATGTGAGATATATGTGATGTTGTGCGTTATTGTGATATATGTGGTGATGTTGGCGACAAATGTGATGAAATTGTGATATAAATGGTGCTATCGGTGCTTCTGGTGAAATTGGATTATAATTTGTGATTTTGCAGGGTTTTGATGCGAGAAAACAGAAAACAAAAGCAAAAAAAATTCCAGCTTAAGCTGGGCAAAAAAAACCCCAGTACAGAGTCTTTGCCGACTGCAATGGGAGGCAGTCGGCAAAGAGGTCAAATCTTTGCCGACTGCAACTCCGAAAGCAGTCGGCAAAGAACATTTCAAAAAAATATTTTCTTTCTTTGCCGACTGCCGAGCTGGCAGCCAGTCGACAAACAATTTTTGAAAAAAAAAATTCTTTGCCGACTACCGAGGAACCAGCAGTCGGCAAAGCCTGCCGTCAGGGCTGACGGCGCCACGTGGCTATGCCGACTGCTGGCGTGGCAGTTGGCAAAGGATTTGCCGACTGTGCCACGTGGCAGTCGGCAAATCCGCCTTTGCCGACCCAGGCTTTGCCGACTGCTCTTTGCCGACTGCCACGTGGCTTTGTGGTCGGCAAAGCCTTTGCCGACTGGGTTTATGCCTTTGCCGACCAGGGCAAGCAGTCGGCAAAGAGGCATTTTCCTGTAGTGCAGGTACCCGTAGTCGCAGACAAAAGCGGATGTAGATGGCATGGTGGCGACGCGGATTGCCCAAGTATTCAATTTTCTCTGGACGGTAGGCTAGCAAGGCGAGGGAGTTCTCAGCCGCACGGGAGTCTGCTGCCGCCACTCCACGGTTGGTGCGAGCGGGAGGGAATGAGGTGGGCGTCGTGGAGCTTGGGGGGCAGAGGTTCCATGTCGGTACATGTAGCTGGGGCGATGGTTCCGCATCCGTGCAGCAGGGAGCTCGGGCGATAGAGGGAGCGGGCCAGTGCAGCAACGTTGGCATCGAGCGGCGGCGGCGGCCCGGCGCCCTATCCCCGGCAACGGCGTTGATGAGGGCGGGCGGCGTCGGGCGGTCGGCGGCAGGTGCCTCGTTTGAGCAAGGTGGAGCGGAGAGGCGCGGGACGGACAGGAGCTGCAGCTTCGGTGTCGGGATAAGGGTGAGGCCGTCACTGCCGATTGGGAGCTGGTGGCACCGCCGCTGCCGATTGGGAAGGAGCCGCCGCTGCCAATTGGGGACGTCGGTAGGCCGTGGATCGATGACGTGGGATGAGGTTCCGGTGAAGTGGGGAGGTTGCGGGAGCGGTAACCAAGGTGGAAGTGGAGGCACCTTCGCAAGACTGCGAACGAAAGTCTAGGATCACCCTGGTGGTTGGATGCGTGTAACTCTAGTTATGATTAGGGCATTCATAATGCAGACTCTGTCGTAGAGTCTAAAACTATTTATTACCTCGAATATTGTGGACTTAGAGTGTAAATAAGACTTGGAGTCTTATTTTTTCTCTCTCTTTTTTCAATAAATATGTTGTCACATCAGCAAAATACTATAAATAAGGTGTAATAAATAGTCTTGGACTCTATGATAGAGTCTTGCATTGTGAGTGCCCTTAAAACACGTACCTTTCTATGCTGTTGTCTAGATTCTGTATATATGTTTGAGTGATTGATTTAACTTTATATTGTTTGATGTGTTTGTTAGTGTTAGCTCATGACACTATTAGAGTTAAAATGCTCTACTAGAGAGGTCTAGTAAACATGTATCCTACTTTATTATATTTACGGGCCTGCTAGCGCCCAGACATCCGGATCCGGGCGCTAGCGCCGGACACTGCCCTAGCCCTGCTCCCCCGAAGAACGTTAATGAAAAGATGAAGAACCTGACCCCTCGTCTCGCCCCGCACAGAGAGAGAATGCACGATCCCCCGCGAGCCCCCGCCTTGCCCCCGCACGAAGAAGCACGTGCCCCCCACCCCTCACGAACGGATCTGCCATCGCCCGCAACACATCCGCGCCCCCCACCAGTTCACCACCATACTTCGCCCCCCAGATGCAGCAGAGAAAAATAGATGCTACTGCAACAAACGAAACACTCCTATTGAAACAAAAACAAGGGAAAAACTAGAGAACCAAAAAAGGAAAAACAATTGAAACATCCAGAAACACCTAATGAAACAAAACAGAAAAAAACTGGTGAAAAACAAGAACAGAAACATTGAAAAGATAGTACTAAAACATTTGAAACAATACTACTGAAACATTGAAAAAATAATGCTGAAACATCTGAAACAATAGTACTAAAACCATTGAAAAAATAATACTGAAACATCTAAAATTATAGTAGTGAAACATTTGAAAAAATATACTGAAACATCTGAAACAATAGTACTGAAAACATCAGAAACTCTTTTTCTGCAACAAATGAAATCGGACCCCCCCCACCACGGAGGCAACCACCCCCAGCCCCCCGCGCGTCCATATCCGCCCCGCCTCGCCGGACCCAGTGCTTCCGCCCACCACCGGCTTGCTCCCCCCGAACCGCCCATGCAAACAACGAAAACAAGGCTACTGAAACATAAAAAAATCAATAATGAAACAATGCAAAAATACAAATTGAAACATGGACAAAAATCTATTGCAACAAATGAAATTTATCTGTTGCAACAACGCAAAACAACGAAGAGTATACTACTGCAACATCAACAGACAACCTATTGGAACAACCTAAAAACACCACTGCAAAACAAAACGATAGAGGGAGGAAGGGGAGAAGCAAGAGGAAGAGGAGCACGACGAAGAAAGAGGAGTCAGCAAAGGAGGAGGGGGGACGAAAGGTCCTAGATGGCTAGAGGGGGGTGAATAGCCTATAAAAATTCTACAATAAACACTAAGCAAACTTGTTAGAATAACAAACGGCGTAAAGCGAGTTTTGCTTAGCCTACGGTAGTGATGCAAGCCTCTTAACCACAAGTCTAGTAGATTATGATCTCTAGTTCACACAAGGGCTAAGTCACTAAACTTACACTAGAGAGCAAGCTAACAACTACTAGCAAAGGCTAAGACTAGAGCTACACAAGATAACTAGTAAATGTAAATAAGAGAGAGAGGATTGTGAATCTTATACCGACGGTGGAGTGAAGATGTTGCCAATCACCAAGATGATATATAATCAATCAATATTGACAACAACACAATATGAAGACCAATCACCGGGAGACAAGAGACAAAATATTTTTATTCACCCGGTGTTCACTTGTGCAGCGACAAGCTACGTCACCGATTGTGTCGACCAACACTTAGATGGTTCCTCGGTGTGACCCTCAAGTCACTTACCCCGCAAGGCACGCCCCGCAAGGCACCACAAGACACCACTCTCAAGTGAGGTAACTCAATGACACGCGCAATCCACTAGAGTTGCTTTTGGCGCTCCGCCGAGGAAAGCACAAGAACCTCTTACAATCAACCGGAGGTGGCCAAGAACAATCTCCTTCTCTTGCCAACGCCTCCAACAATCTCCAAGCCAGCTAGGAGCGGTACTCTCCAAGAGTAACAAGAAATCCACCGGCTAAACCATCCACAAGTGCCACTAGATTCCCTCAAGCTATGCAATGCACTTTGGGATCACTCAATCTCACTTTTGATTTGCAATCAAGTAAGAGAGATGAGTGGGAGAGAGAAGCTCTAGCTCAAAGGATGCACAAGAGTGTTAGAAATCACAAGAGACCTCCCCAAGGGCCGGTCAACAAGTATTTATAAGCATCCCATCCGAATAGAGCCGTTATACCCCTTCACTGGGTCTTTTTCGGGATGACCGGACGCGCCGGTCATAACTGACCGGACGCGCTCAACCGCGTCCGATCCTCCAACGGTCACTGACCCCCAACGGTCAAACCAACGACCGGACACGCCTCGCGTCTGATCGTCCTTGCGAACTGTTGTTCCCTCTGGGCGCCTGACCGGACGCGCCGGTCTCGCAAGTGACCGGACGCGCCGGTTGCAAACCCTAGCACCCGTGCGCCTGACTGCTGCGTTGTACTGACCGGACGTGTCCGGTCATACCAAGACCGCGTCCGGTGCAGCGTCCGGTCACCTCTGTGACCTCCGTTCGCCTCTGTTTCTTTTCCAACTTCCGGCATAGTGGAAAAAAGGCATTTCAACTCCTCGAAAACGCCTGGATCCCGCGCTCGCAAGCTCGGCGGGAGGGAGAGAGAGACCCAAACCCTCTCTATCACATAAACTCCGTCACATTCGCAAATGTGCCAACACCAACAAGTGATCACCACCTTGTGCACGTGTGTTAGCATTTTCAAAATCATTTTCGAAGGTATTCCAGTTAGCTCACTAGGCCCTACATGCAATGCACTTCATGAATTCACCTAGTGGCACCCGTACGTCAAATAACCGATAAGACTTCTCCTCTTAATAATTCGGCTATCTATCCTAAACCACTCACACCCTTTATGGTGTCTTGAGTGCAAAACAAAATGGCCCTATGGTTATACCTTTGCCTTGAGCCCATTTTATTTTTCCAAAAGATATGATCCACTTCATATCATCACATGACCGTCTCGATCCATCAACCTTAACTTCACTTGCTCTTCACCGTTGCATCGGTCCGTCGGCGCCAAGTCTTGTTCAAGCTTCACCATCGCATGGTCCTTCGCTTCGAAGCCTCGACTTGCCCTTCACCTTCACAACCGGTCCATCGAGCCAAGCATCATCTCGGTCTTCATCATCTTGGTCACATGTGTCAATGTCATGTCTCATATTCAATGACCACCTTTATCTAAATCATCCACTTAGATACAAAGGTTAGTCCTAGGTTCCATCAATTAGCCAAAACCAAACTAGGGACTTTCAATCTCCCCCTTTTTGGTAATTGATGACAACCCTCATAAAGATGATTTTGATAATAAAAGTTTTGAACTTGTTATACTTGTCCAATCATTTTGCTCATTAGTAAAGTTTGGACAATTATCACAAGCTCGGTTTTGGTAGCATTAGCTCTCCCTACATATGTGCATAGAGTTTGGATGGAAAGCTTTGCACATATGCATAGATAGAAGTGTTGAGAGAGTAATTCTACCAAAATGATGCTAAGGTGTAAGAAATGGACCTTTGAAGCGTGATACCAATCAGAGTTGTCTTTTACACCATCCTTAGCATCATGAGGTAACTAGACATCCATCAAAACTCAAGAACCCCGTGAGATCAACATTATAGTAAAGGTTCTTGAACCACTTGTAAAGTTTAAGGTACGTCTAGATACCATAGTAAACTATTCTTATGCATGCTAGTAGATCATTTCATCATTCAAGTTCTATACTAGCATTGCACCACACAAGCATGTATATTGAATTTAAATACATGTGCAATGAGCAAGTCATATGAGAATGCACAAACAAATGCAACAACTTTGTTTATGAGCTTGCTCCCCCTACTTGTGTGCATCAAAATTTTATTTACCCCTTTATCAAGTTGAATCATCTTTTTCTCTCCCCCTTTATCAACAACTTACCCAAAAATGGGATCAAATTGTGGAGAGAAAGACAATGTTTGATGGAGTAGGTTAGAATTTATCAAATTTGGTTCAATCTAGAACACTTGCCAAAGATATTTAATTCGATTTGAACCAAAGACAAGCTTCTTCACACCTCATAATAAGGGTTATCTTGCCTATGTTGAATTAAACACATATAGCAAATCTTCTAGATTCAACACTAGGTTTGCAAGCTCACAAACATGTCATATGCTACCACTAGATAAAAAACAAGTATAGAAGCAATAGTGGTAACATATATCCATCAAATTCATTTGAATTATCATGAATGCTTATGCATACCACTTATTATGTCTACATGCTCTAGCAAGTCCTTAACATAGGATGAATGACATGTCAATCAACTTTACCTTGCAATGTCGAAGGAGAGGCATGTCAATAAGTGGCTGGGGTGCATTCAACTCATGTTTGAGAAATCAAGAATGTTCAATTCATTCCTTAGCTTACAAAACCTCTTTTCATCAAGTGGCTTGGTGAGAATATCGGCAAGTTGATCATCGGTGCCAACACTTTCAATGGCAATATCTCCCTTTTGTTGATGATCTCTAATGAAATGATGCCTTATGTCAATATGCTTAGTCCTTCCATGTTGAACCGGGTTTTGTGTCATCTTGATTGCACTTTCATTATCACATAGCAATGGCACATTCTTGAAGTTGAGGTCATAATCCTTCAAAGTTGATTTCATCCATAGCAATTATGCACAACAACTCCTCGCACTCACATATTCGGCTTCGGCGGTAGAGATTGCCACACTATTTTATTTCTTTGAGGACCATGACACAAGTGATCTTCCAAGTAATTGACATGTGCCACTTGTGCTCTTTCTATTGATCTTGCAACCCTCATAGTCAGAGTCCGAATATCCAATCAATTCAAACTTTGACCCCTTGGGATACCATAGTCCAACATCTCTTGTTTGCTTCAAGTACCTCAATATTCTCTTTGCGACCGTGAGATGACTCTCTCTAGGTGAGGCTTGATATCTAGCACACATACAAACACTAAACATGACATCCGGCCTTGATGCGGTGACATAGAGTAGACTTCCAATCAAAGACCGATATTCCTTTTGATTCACCATTTTGCCATCAAAATCATTATCTAAATTGTCATTTGTACTCATTGGAGTTGAAATTGGCTTTGCATCTTGCATTCCAAACTTCTTCAACATGTCCCTTATGTATTTCCCTTGACTCACAAATGTCCCATTCTTCAATTGCTTGACTTGGAGACCAAGGAAGTAGCTAAGTTCACCAATCATAGACATTTCAAACTCTTTGGTCATCATAGCACCAAATTCTTCACAATAAGCTTGATCGGTTGATCCAAAGATGATGTCATCAACATATATTTGCACTATGAATAGGTCATTTCCAATCTTCTTGGTGAATAGAGTTGTATCAAGCTTGCCCATCTTGAATCCCTTAGAGAGAAGGAAATCCCTTAGCCTCTCATACCATGCTCTAGGTGCTTGCTTTAAGCCATATAAAGTTTTCTTCAACTTGTACACATGGTTGGGTTTCTTGTCATCTTCAAATCCGGGAGGTTGCTCAACAAAGACTAACTCATTGATGATCCCATTGAGAAATGCACTTTTGATATCCATTTGATATAGTTTGATGTTGTGTGCACAAGCATAAGCCAATAGAATCCTTATTGCTTCCAATCTTGCCACGGGAGCATATGTCTCATCATAGTCAAGACCTTCTACTTGAGTGTAACCTTGAGCAACTAGTCTTGCTTTGTTTCTCACCACAATGCTATCTTGATCTTGCTTGTTTTTGAACACCTATTTGGTTCCAATCACATTGTAGTCATTTGGCCTTTCTACCAATTCTCAAACATCATTTCTTGTGAAATTGTTAAGCTCTTCTTGCATAGCCATGATCCAATCGGCATCCTTCAAAGCTTCTTCTATTTTCTTTGGTTCTATGGTTGACACAAATGATGCATGCTCACAAAACATAGCCAATCTTGATCTTGTTTGCACACCACTTATAATATTACCAATAACACTATCGATGGGGTGATCTCTTGCAACATGTTGTGGTTGGAGTACTTGCACTTGATTGCTTAAACTTGGTTGATCACTTGATGTATCTTGATGAGATGAACTAGCACCATGATCTTGCACTTGAGAGTCACTAGATAGCTAGAATGGTGAATTGAGCACTTGATCTTTATCATCATCTTGAATATCAATTACTTGCTTTGCTCTAATGTCCCCAATGTCCATGTTCTTCATTACTTCCACCAATAGAGTTCCACCAACATCATCTAGATTCTCTTCTTTATCTTGTGACCCATTGGTTTCATCAAATTACACATCATGGACTTCTTCTAGAATGCCACTTGAATTGTTCCAAACTCTATAAGCTTTGCTTGTAGTTGAATAACCAAGTAGGAACCCCTCATCACATCTCTTGTCAAACTTTCCCAATCTAGTGCCCTTCTTCAAGATATAGCATTTGCAACCAAACACTCTAAAGTAAGAAATATTGGGCTTTCTTCCATGAAGTAGCTCATATGGGGTCTTCTCTAGCAATGGATGACAATATAGTCTATTGATGTAGTAGCAAGCGGTATTGATTGCTTCATCCCAAAATGATTGACTCACATTGTACTCATGTAGCATTGATCTAGCCATATCAAGCAATGTTTTATTCTTTCTCTCAACTAGGCCATTTGATTGTGGAGTGTACTTGGCCAAGAATTGATGTCTAAAGCCATAGTGATCACAAAGTTCTTCAATTATTGTATTCTTGAACTCACTTCCATTGTCACTTCTCACTTTCTTGATTCTAATCTCAAACTCATTGTGAACTCTAGTGAGAAAGGTCTTGAAGGTGTAAAACACTTCACTTTTGTCACTAAGAAAGAATACCCATGTGAATCTTGTGAAGTCATCCACTATGACAAAACCATACTTATTACCACCTATGCTTGAGTATGTTGTTGGGCCAAATAGATCCATGTGCATCAAATCAAATGCTTTGCATGTGCTCATTGTACTCTTTTTTGGATGTGAGCTTCCAACTTGCTTCCCGGCTTGACATGCACTACAAAGCTTATTCTTCTCAAATTCAACATCTTTCAAACCATTGACAAGATTGTGAGTTGTAAGCTTCTTCAATTGTTTCATGCCAACATGACTAAGCCTTCTATGCCAAAGCCAACCCATGCTTGATTTGGAGATTAGGCAAGTTGTCAAAGAAGTTTCTCTAGCATTGAAGTCAACTAGGTAGACATTCTCATATCTAAAGCCCTTGAATGCCACATTTGAACCATCCATACTAATGACTTCCACATCATCAACCCCAAAGATACATTTGTAACCAAGATCACATATTTGTGCCACGGATAGAAGATTGAAATCCAAGCTTTCAACTAGCAACACATTGGAGATACTCAAGTCATTTGATATTGCAATCTTGCCCAAGCCAATTGAAAGCCCAAGTTTGGTTTTGGTAATTAATGACACCAAGTTGTTAATGCCATGTGTTAAGTGTTTTGAGTTAGGCACAAGCAACACATGTGATGAAGGTGTATGTGGCAAGGAGTGGTGGCCACAAGATCACAAAGGGATGGTGCATGAACATGAAATGATGATCATGGTGGAGATGCACATAAAAGGAAGGACATGATGATCAAGTGAAAGAGAAGGATCTAAGAGCGCAAGGCAAAGGTATAATCATAGGGGTTTTCCTTTTGCCGGTCTAAGATGAGTAGAGAAGTGATTGACCGGGTTTAGGATACATAGCCGACTATCAAGAGGGGCAATCACAGTTAGCTCGGGAATCAAGTGCCACTAGATCATTATCTTGAGCATATGCATTAGGATCTAGTAACAGAGCTAACATAACGCCTTGGAAAATGATTGTGAAATGCTAACACACATGCACATGGTGGTGTACACTTGGTGGTGTTAGCACATTTGCGAAGGCGGTGGAGTTCAAGCGGTAGAGAGGGGTTTGAGTTCCTCTCTCCCTCCCGCCGAGCTTGCGAGGCGGGATTCGGCGCTTTTTGGAGAAGTGAAATGCCTATTTTCTATTGCGCCGGAAGTCGGAAAAGAAACGGAGGCGAACGGAGGTCACTGTGGTGACCGGACGCTGCACCGGACGCGGTCACGATATGACCGGACGCGTCCGGTCAGTGTTCAGCGTCTGCGCGGTTTTTAGTTTGATGATCGGACGCGCAGCGTGTCCGATCACTGACGACCGGACGCATCCGGTCATCCAGGGAGCTTACTGGACTCTAACCGGACGCGGGCACTGTCGCGTCCGGTCATTACGAGAGGCGCGTCCGGTCGTTGTTTCGTTGTGCGCTACTCAAGCTGACCAGCGCGTCCGGTCAGTTGCGGGACCAGTGCGTCCGGTCACACCCGGCGCGTCCGGTCAGTACGACCAGCGCGTCCGGTCGGTGTTTCAGAATTTAGCCGTTGCGCGACCGACGCGTCCGGTCATTTTGACCAGCGCGTCCGGTCAGCGCGACTTCGGCTGGTTAAAGTTCCTAACGGCTATATTCGAAGGGGTACGCTATAAATAGAGGTTGGCCGGGGTTTGAGGGAACTCTTGCACATTTTGAGAACTAGAGACATACTTTGAGCTAGAGAACAACCCCTCCACTCATCTCTTTGCATAGTTGCACATCTTGAGTGACATTGAGTGAGATTCAAGTGCATTGCTTGAGAGTTGCATTCTAGAGGCACTTGATCTTCGAGTTGCTGCGGATTTCTTGTTACTCTTCCGTGTTTCCCGACACGGTAGACAGATTGGAGCAGCGGAGGTGATTGAGCTCGCAATTGGAGATTGTTGGATCCTTCACCAAGTGTTGTAAGGGGTTCTTGATCCTTCCCCGCGGGAGTTCATGAATTGGATACTCTAGTGGAGCTCATGGCTTGGAGGATCCCCATCTTATGTGCGATTGTGCGGCACCCACCGAGGGCTCGACTCTTGATAGTCGATTAGCTCGTGAATCGACAAGTGGGTGTATCGCCACAACGGGGAGTAGCTTGCCGGGAAGCAAGTGAACCTCAGGATAAATTCTTGTGTCATTCTCTTCCCGAGGACTTCTCTTGTGTGATTGATTGATTGGTACTTCTCATCTCTTCACGGTGGTATAATCACTCAAAGATCTTCTCTCGTATTACTTCTTGTTTCTAGCTTGCAGTTGTTGTTGTGTTTAGTGAATAGCTTTGTTATAGACTTGTGTAGGTGGCTTGCTTAAATAGTTAGAGCTAGTGCTTTTGCTTCGCCACCTTTCGTACTAACGTGTGGTTAAGTAATTCTTGTAGAAGTTTTAATTAGGCTATTCACCCCCCCCCCTCTAGCCTATTTGGACCTTACACCAATAACCTTGCCTTTCTTGTTATTGCCAAATGTGATAGAATCAACATCACTAACATTGTCATTGATTGAGTCAAATATTCTTGATGTACCGGTCATGTGTTGAGTGCACCCACTATCAATAATCCAATGTCTTCCTCCGGCTTTGTAATTGACCTATAAGCAAATCAATAAATCTTAGGTACCCATTTTTGCTTGGGTCCTTGTAGGTTAGTAACTAAGCTCTTTGGTACCCAAATAGCCTTCTTCTTTGGGCCAACAATAGGTGTACCAATAAACTTAGCTTTCACACCCTTCACGCCTTTGGTAAGCACATAGCAAGAATCAAAAGGTATAGCATTAACAAGGTTCTTGCTTTGGTTCTTTTTATTGCAATTATGCTCTAGGTGCCCAACTTGCTTGCATCTATTGCAAAACCGACCATTGCCCTTCACAAAGCTAGGCTTTGGAGTTGCAAAGGCCGACTTGCCTTTCTTGGGGGTGTAGCCCAATCCCTCTTTGTTAAGAGAGAACCTTTGGCTACCCAAGCACTTAAGCAAGCGGGCCTCACCACCATAGGCCTTGCCTAGGGTGTGAGTGAGCTCATCCACCTCTTTCTTGAGAGTCTCATTCTCAACCATTAGTGAGGCATCACAAGTGAAACCATCACTAGTAGTGGAGGTAGAGTCGGTGTTGGTGGATGAAGAGCTACAAGAAGGGTTAGCATTTGACATGATGATAGGTTCATAAGAGGATTCATCAATTATATCACATGTAACACCTATATCACATGATACAACAACCTCCTTCTTTGCTTGTTGCTCAAGTAGCAATGAGTGAGCTTTTTCAAGCTTGAAATGAGCCTTACCAAGATCCTTATGGTCTTCCACTAGACTCTCATGAGTGGTCTTAAGCTCACTAAGAACTTTCTCAAGTATTGCTACTTTCATTGAAAGCTTCTTACACTTCTTGTCCTTGGCAATAGCTATGTCTCTAGTTTGTTGCATCAAGTCATATAGTTGTTCTTTAGTTGGTTCATCATCATCATTTTTATTATCATTTTCATTATCATTATCATTATCATTATCATTATCACTATCACTATCACTATCATGAGCATATTCCATTTCACTTTCATCATCACTCTCATCATATAATACCTTAGTTTCTTTGGCCATGAGGCATGAAGAGGATGAATCAAATAGTGATGGCTTCTTGTTGATAGCAATGGAAGCAAAAGCCTTGTTGGATGATGATTCTTCTTCATTATCATCATCACTTTCCCAAGTGACCACATAGGCTCCATTCTTGCCCTTCTTAAAAGTCATCTTGGCTTCTCTCTTTTTCTTCTCAAACTTGCCCCTCTTGTTGTTCTTCTTCTTGTCATAGGGACATTCGGCTTGAAGATGTTTGGTGCTATCACAATTGAAGCACTTTCTTTGTTGCTCATTGCTCTTGAAATAGTCATTTCTCTTTTTGAAACCTCTTCTCTTAATGAACATGTGACCCATTTTCTCGACTACAAGAGTAAGTGCATCATCATCAATTTCAAAATCTTCACCTTCATTATTGTCTTCTTCTTCTTCTATGATGATAGCTTTGCCCTTGGAGGAGATGGCCTTGAATGCCACGGTCTTCTTTTTCTTTTCTTCCTCCTTCTTCTCCTTCTCTTTGGCATCTTGATCATACTTGTCATATGTCAAGACTTCACCAAGTAAATCATTGGGCTTCATTGCATCAAGCCCATCTCTTTGTAACATCATGATCAACATTTTGAATCTTCTTGGTAAGCTCAATAAGAACTTGTGGCAAAAGTCTTGGTCTTGTGTCTTGTGCCCTAAGCTCTTGAGATCATTCACAATGACTTGCAATCTATGAAACATTTCTAAGATTGTTTCTTCTTCTTTCATCTTGAAGTTCTCAAACTCACTCTTGAGCCCATATAGCTTGGCACTCTTCACAACCTTAGTGCCCTCATATGTTTCACTCAACTTTGTCCATACTTCATATGCCAATTCTAAATCCTTGATGCCCTCAAATACTTTGGTGTCAATACCATTGTAAAGTGTATTGAGAGCTATTCTATTGCATGTTCTATTTGCTCTATCTTCATCGGTGAGATGATCGGGATCAATGATAGCAAAGTCATTCTCAGTGACTTCCAAAACTCTCTCATGAATAGAACCAAGGTACATTGTCATTTTTCTCTTCTAATGAGCAAAAGAACTAACACCATCAAAGAACGGTGGCTTGCCCCCAACATGATTGAATATAATTTGAGCCATTTTTCACACCGAAGGATGTTAAGCCTTGATTAAAATGGTGACCACAGCTCCGATACCACTTGAAAGGTCCTAGATGGCTAGAGGGGGGTGAATAGCCTATAAAAATTCTACAATAAACACTAAGCAAACTTATTAGAATAACAAACGGCGTAAAGCGAGTTTTGCTTAGCCTATGGTAGTGATGCAAGCCTCTTAACCACAAGTCTAGTAGATTATGATCTCTAGTTCACATAAGGGCTAAGTCACTAAACTTACACTAGAGAGCAAGCTAACAACTACTAGCAAAGGCTAACACTAGAGCTACACAAGATAACTAGTAAATGTAAATAAGAGAGAGAGGATTGTGAATCTTATACCGACGGTGGAGTGAAGATGTTGCCAATCACCAAGATGATATACAATCAATCAATATTGACAACAACATAATATGAAGACCAATCACCGGGAGACAAGAGACAAAATATTTTTATTCATCCGGTGTTCACTTGTGCACCGACAAGCTACGTCACCGGTTGTGTCGACCAACACTTAGATGGTTCCTCGGTGTGACCCTTAAGTCACTTACCCCTCAAGGCACGCCCCGCAAGGCACCACAAGACACCACTCTCAAGTGAGGTAACTCAATGACACGCGCAATCCACTAGAGTTGCTTTTGGCGCTCCGCCGAGGAAAGCACAAGAACCTCTTACAATCAACCAAAGGTGGCCAAGAACAATCTCCTTCTCTTGCCAACGCCTCCAACAATCTCCAAGCCGGCTAGGAGCGGTACTCTCCAAGAGTAACAAGAAATCCACCAGCTAAACCACCCACAAGTGCCACTAGATGCCCTCAAGCTATGCAATGCACTTTGGGATCACTCAATCTCACTTTTGATTTGCAATCAAGCAAGAGAGATGAGTGAGTGGGAGAAGCTCTAGCTCAAAGGATGCACAAGAGTGTTAGAAATCACAAGAGACCTCCCCAAGGGCTGGCCAACAAGTATTTATAAGCATCCCATCCGAATAGAGCCGTTATACCCCTTCACTGGGTCTTTTTCGGGATGACCGGACGCGCTCAACCGCGTCCTATCCTCCAACGGTCACAGACCCCCAACGGTCAAACCAATGATCGGACGCACCTCGCGTCCGATCGTCCTTGTGAACTGCTGTTCCCTCTGGGCGCCTGACCGGACGCGCCGGTCCCGCGAGTGACCGGACGCGCCGGTTGCAAACTGAAAGGTCCAAATAGGCTAGAGGGGGGATGAATAGCCTAATTAAAACTTCTACAATAAATACTTAACCACAAGTTAGTACGAAAGGTGGTGAAGCAAAAGCACTAGCTCTAACTAATTAAGCAAGCCACCTACACAAGTCTAGTACAAGGGTATTCACTAAACACAACAACAACTACAAGCTAGAAACAAGAAGTAAAACGAGAGAAGAGCTTCGAGTGATTATACCGCCGTGTAGAGATGAGAAGTACCAATCAATCACACAAGAGAAATCCTCGGGAAGAGAATGACACAAGAATTTATCCTGAGGTTCACTTGCTTCCCGGCAAGCTACTCCCCGTTGTGGCGATACACCCACTTGTCGGTTCGTGAGCTAATCGACTATCAAGAGTCGAGCCCTCGGCGGGCGCCGCACAACCGCACACAAGATGGGGATCCTCTAAGCCACGAGCTCCACTAGAGTATCCAATTTGCAAACTCCCACAGGGAAGGATCAAGAACCCCTTACAACACTTGGTGAGGGCTCCAACAATCTCCAATTGCGAGCTCAATCACCTCCGCTGCTCCAAGCCGTCTACCGTGTCGGGAAACACGGAAGAGTAACAAGAAATCCGCAGCAACTCAAAGATCAAGTGCCTCTAGAATGCAACTCTCAAGCAATGCACTTGAATCTCACTCAATCTCACTCAAGATGTGCAACTATGCAAAGAGATGAGTGGAGGGGTTGTTCTCTAGCTCAAAAGATGTCTCTAGGTCTCAGAATGTGCAAGAGTTGCCATCAAACCCCGGCCAACGTCTATTTATAACGAAGGGGTACGCAGCTAGCCATTACGGATGACGCAGTTCAAAACGGGATGACCGGACGCACCGGTCAGGGTGACCGGACGCGTCCGGTCACTACAGGACAAGCATGAACAGTGCGCGTCAGAAGTTACCGTTGCTATGACCGGACGCGCTCTAGCGTATGACCGGACGCGCCCTAGCGTATGACCGGACGCGCCTCACCTCGCGTCCGGTCAGAGTCTAGTAAGCTCCCATCATGACTGGACGCGTCCGATCGCACGTGACCGGACGCGCCGCGCGTCCGATCACCACTTCGCTGCTCTCTGCCCCTCTGGACGCCTGACCGGACACGCCGGTTCCGTGAAGGACCGGACACGCCGGTCGCTCACTCTACTTTTGCGCATAGGTGAACTGACCAGACGCGCTGGTCAGGCTAGACCAGCGTCCGATCATCAACCCTAGGCGCGCTGACCGGATTGAACTGACCGGACGCGTTCGGTCATACCGTGACCGCGTCCGGTGCAGCGTCCGGTCACCACAGTGGCCTCCGTTCGCCTCCGTTTATTTTTCAACTTCCGGCGCAGTAGAAAATAGGCGTTTCACTTCTCCAAAAAGCGCCGAATCCCGCCTCGCAAGCTCGGCGGGAGAGAGAGAAGAACCCAAACCCTTCTCTACCGCTCAAACTCCACCGCCTTCACAAACGTGCTAACACCACCATGTGTAAACCACCATGTGCATGTGTGTTAGCATTTCACAATCATTTTTCAAGGCGTCATGTTAGCTCTTTACTAGATCCTAATGCATATGCTCAAGACAATGATCTAGTGGCACTTGATTCCTGAGCTAACTGTGATTGCCCCTCTTGATAGTCGGCTATGTATCCTAAACCCGGTCAATCACTTCTCTACTCATCTTAGACCGGCAAAAGGAAAACCCTATGGTTATACCTTTGCCTTGCGCTCTTAGATCTTTCTCCTCCACTTGATCATCATTTCATGTCCATGCACCATCTCTTTGTGATCTTGTGGCCATCACTCCTTGCCACATACACCTTCATCACATGTGTTGCTTATGCCTAACTCAAAACACTTAACACATGGCATTAGCAACTTGGTGTCATTAATTACCAAAACCAAACTTGGGCTTTCAATCTCCCCCTTTTTGGTAATTGATGACAACCATCACAAAGATATGAAATAAAATCAATTTTCAATTTCAATAGTATTAGCTCCCCCTACATATGTGCTTCCATGAGTTTGGTTCAATTGTGCACATATGTATGGATTTGAATTTTGGGAGAGTTACTACTATCAAATTGATGCTAAGGTATATAGAATGGACCTTTGAAGCATGATACCAATCGGAGTTGCCTTTATATACCATCCTTAGCATCGATGTAGCTAGACACCACTTGTAATACTTCACTTGTAAAGATCACGAACACTAAAGTCCCCCGTGAGATCAACATTATAAGCAAAGGTGTCTAGAAACCACTTGTAAAGCTACTCTCAACAAATCATCATTTAAGTTCTATTTCTATCAATCACCATACAATCATGAATATAAATTTAAGCTTTGCAATGCAACAATTCATCATGTTAATGCGCATACAAATGCAACAAATAATTCATGAGCTTGCTCCCCTTACTTGTGTGCTCAATTTTAATTGATCTCTTTCTCCCCCTTTGCAACTTAACTTTTTATCTTTGTGACTTTTCTCTCCCCTTATTATATCTTTTTTTTGCAATATCTTTGTGACTTTTCTCTCCCCCTTTGTCAACAATCACCAAAAAGGTGTCAATTTTAGTGAGAGATAAGTCAATCAATATGAGGGAGTCCAAATTATGGTTCAATCTAGATCACTTGCCTAGAATATGTAATTCGGTTTGAACCAAGCACAAGCTTCTTCACACCTCATAAAGTATAAGGGTTATCTTGAGCATGTTGAATTACACATCATGAGCTCATTTTCTAGATTCAACACTAGGTTTGCAAGCTCACAAACATGTCATATGCTACCACTAGATCAATCAAACATAGAAGCAATAGTGGTACCATATATACATCAAAATCATTTGATTTTCATGAATGAGCCTATTTGTCATGCAAATATGTCTATATGTTCTAATCATGTCCTTAGCAAAGTATGAATGATATGCCAAACAACTTTACCTTGCTCTGTTGGAGAAGAGGCATGTCATATAAAAATGTGGGGGTGCACTCATTTCAAGTTGGAGAAGTCAAGTATGTTCAATTCATTTTTCAACTTGTAAAATCTCTTCTCATCAAGTGGTTTTGTAAAGATGTCGGCTAGTTGATCTTCGGTGCCAATGCTCTCAATGCTAATATCACCCTTTTGTTGATGATCTCTTATGAAGTGATGCCTAATATCAATGTGCTTCGTTCTTGAATATTGAACCGGATTCTATGTCATCTTGATAGCACTTTCATTGTCACAAAACAATGGCACATTCTTGAACTTGATTCTAAAATCATTCAAGGTTGCTTTCATCCAAAGCAATTGTGCACAACAACTACCGGCACTAATGTATTCGGCCTCGGCGGTAGATAGTGCAACACTATTTTGTTTCTTTGATGACCATAAAACAAGAGACCTTCCAAGTAATTGACAAGTGCCACTTGTGCTCATTCTATCAATCTTGCAACCACCATAGTCGGAGTCCGAATATCCAATCAACTCAAAGTTAGACCCCTTTGGAAACCATAATCCAACATCATGAGTGCCCTTAAGATATCTCAATATCCTCTTGGTTGCTTTCAAGTGACTTTCTCTAGGTGAAGCCTGATATCTTGCACACTTGCACACACTAAACATCACATCCGGCCTAGAAGCGGTGACATAGAGCAAACTTCCAATCATAGACCGGTATAGATTTTGATCTACCATGTTTTCACTATCATCAATTCCCAATTGATCATTAGTGCACATTGGTGTACTCATTTGCTTAGGATCTTGCAATCCAAACTTCTTGATCATGTCCTTGATGTACTTGCCTTGACTTACAAAAGTGTCATTCTTCATTTGCTTGATTTGAAGTCCAAGTAAGTAACTAAGCTCTCCAATCATAGACATCTCAAACTCATTAGCCATCATATTTCTAAACTCTTCACAAAAGTCTTAGTTAGTTGATCCAAAGATAATGTCATCTACATAGATTTGCAATACAAACAAGTCATTTCCAAACTTCTTGGTGAAGAGAGTGGTGTCAACCTTTCCTATCTTGAACCCTTTAGAGAGAAGAAAGTCTCTCAATCTCTCATACCATGCTCTAGGTGCTTGCTTCAAACCATACAATGCCTTCTTTAGCTTGAAAACATGGTCGGGCTTCTTATCATCTTCAAAACCGGGAGGTTGCTCAACATAAACTTCTTCACTGATGTAGCCATTGAGAAATGCACTCTTGACATCCATTTGATATAACTTGATGTTGTGGGCACATGCATAGGCTAAAAGAATTCTAATTGCCTCTAATCTTGCAACCGGTGCATATGTCTCTCCAAAGTCAAGACCCTCAACTTGAGTGTATCCTTGTGCTACTAATCTTGCTTTGTTCCTTACAACCATGCTATCTTGATCTTGCTTGTTTCTAAAGACCCACTTAGTACCAATCACATTGTAGTTCTTTGGCCTCTCAACAAGTTTCTAAACTTCATTTCTAGCAAAGTTGTTTAGTTCTTCATGTATGGCATTTACCCAATCGGAATCCTTCAAAGCATCTTCTAATTTCTTAGGTTCTTCAAGTGACACAAATGAGTAATGCTCACAAAAGGATGCTAGCCTTGATCTAGTTTGAACACCACTTTAAATTCCGCTAATGATTTGGTCCAATGGATGATCTCTTGCAATATTAGTAGGTTGGAGTGTTGGGAGTTGATTGCTTCCACTTGTTTGACCTTGAACTTGAGCTTCATCATGAGTACCACTTGATCTTGCTTGATTTGTATCAATTTGCACATTTTGGTTGATCACATGAATATCATCATCATCATCAACTTGCATCGGCCTTATATCACCAATGTCCATATTTTTCATTGCATTTGACAATTGATCTCCTCTCACATCATCAAGGTTTTGAGCTTCATTTTGAGATCCTTGGGTTTCATCAAACTTAACATCATGAACTTCTTTCAAGGTGTCATTTGTGATATTCCAAACTCTATATGCCTTGCTTGTGGTAGAATAACCAAGTAAGAACCCTTCATCACATTTCTTTTCAAACTTGCTCAATCTAGTGCCTTTCTTAAGAATATAGCATTTGCAACCAAACACTCTAAAGTATGCAATGTTGGGCTTTCTTCCATTTAATAGCTCATATGGTGTCTTCCCAAGCTTCCCATGGCAATAGAGACGGTTGCTACAATAGCAAGCCGTGTTGATGGCTTCACTCCAAAATGAATGACTAACATTGTATTCACTAAGTATTGATCTAGCCATATCAATCAAGGTTCTATTTTTCCTTTCAACTACACCATTGGATTGAGGAGTGTATGTTGGTGAGAATTGATGTCCAATACCAAGATCATCACATAAATCTTCAATTCTTGTGTTCTTGAACTCACTACCATTGTCACTTCTTATCTTCTCGATGGTAGTTTCAAACTCATTTTGCACTCTCTTGATAAAAGACTTGAATAGATCATAAACATCACTCTTGGCATAGAGAAAGAACACCCAAGTGTATCTAGTGTAGTCATCAACAATCACAAAATCATACTTGTTGCCACCAATGCTAGTGTATGTTGTTGGCCCAAACAAGTCCATGTGTAATAACTCAAATGCCTTTGATGTGCTCATTTCACTTTTACTAGGATGTGTATTTTCAACTTGTTTGCCGGCTTGACAAGCACTACAAGGTTTATCCTTCTCAAAGGTGACATCTTTCAAGCCTCTAACTAAGTCATGCTTCAAAAGTTTGTTCAATTGTTTCATTCCAACATGAACAAGCCTTCTATGCCATAACCATCCCATACTAGATTTACTAAGCAAGCATGATGTCAATTGTGTCTCACTATCATTGAAGTCAACCAAGTATAAGCTACCATGTCTAAATCCTTTGAATATCAAATTTGATCCATCAACACTTATGACTTCAACATCATCACTACCAAATATACACTTGAAGCCAAGATCACAAAGTTGTGCCACCGATAAAAGATTGAAATCCAAGCTCTCAACTAGCAACACATTAGAAATGCTCATGTCATTTGAGATAGCAATTTTACCAAGCCCCTTGACCTTGCCTTTCTTGTTGTTGCCGAAAGTGATAGCATCAAAACCACCATTTTGACTTGTATCAATTGAATTGAACATACAAGAGTCTTCGGTCATATGTTGAGTGCACCCACTATTAAGCACCCAATGCCTTCCTCCAGCTTTGTAATTGACCTACAAGACAAGATCAATTCCTTTTAGGTACCCAAACTTGTTTGGGTCCTCCAAGGTTAGAGACTAAGCTCTTTGGTACCCAAATGGCTTTCTTCTTTGAGCCCATCCATGGTGCACCAATGAACTTAGCATGAACACCATTTGTACCCTTGGTAAGAATATAGAAAGAATCAAACTTAATTGATGATACATTTGCATTGGATTTCTTGTTCATGCAATGTTGCTCTATGTGACCAACATGTTTGCAACTTTTGTAATAGCTACCATTGTTCTTCACAAAACGAGTCTTGTGAGGAGCAAAAGCGGCCTTGCCTTTCTTGGGGTTATAGCCCAATCCCTCTTTGTAGAGAGAAGCTCTTTGGCTACCTAAGCACATAAGCAAGCGGTCCTCACCACCATAAGCCTTTGCTAATGTGTGATTGAGCTATTTTACCTCCTTCTTGAGATTTTCATTCTCAACTATTAGTGTGGAGTCACAAGTGAAACCGCCACTACTAGATGAGGATGATGTAGATGCGCTACATGAAGGGTTAGTGGGAGCAACAACAATAGGCTTATAAGAGGATTCTTCAATTATATCACATGATATGCCTATATTGCAAGTTTTAGCTTTCTCAACATTAGTTGGCATATTTTCACATTTTTCAACTAGAGAGGAATGAGCTTCTTCAAGCTTAGTGTGAGACTTTTGAAGCTTCTTATGGTCTACCTTTAGACTCTCATAAGATGCTCTAAGCTCATCAAGTTCTTGCATAAGGTTTTTCTTTTCCTTAAGCAAGCCCTTGCCTCCTTTCTAGATTCTTTAAAATGTTGAGTACAATCTTCTAGCATAGTGATTAGTTCATCTTTAGTGAATTCTTCTTCATCACTATCACTATCACTATCATTATCATGATCACTCTCATCATCGGATGATACCTTAGCGGCCTTAGCCATGAAGCACGATGGAGTGTCGAAGAGGGAGACATTCTCTTGGATGGCAATGCTAGCATGTCCTTTCTTCTTGCTCTTGTTGTCATCCTCATCATCACTTGAGGAATCATCACTATCCCATGTAGCAACATGAGAATCATTCTTCTTCTTATAAGAGCTCTCCTTCTTCTCTAGCTTCTTCTTTTGCTTCTTCCTCTCCTTCTTGATAGCATCCTCATCATCACTATTATAAGGACACTTTGCAATGAGATGATCCTTGCTATGGCATCTAAAACATCTCATGGTATGCTCATTCTTCTTAGATGAGTTCTTCCTCCTTGCATGAAAGCCCTTCTTCTTCATGAATTTCCCAAATTGCTTGACAAAAAGAGCCATCTTCTCATCAATGTCATCACTATCACAAGAGCTTGAGTCTTCATCACTTGATGATTCAATCTTGGATTTGCCCTTGGATGTGGTGGCTTTGAATGCCACACTCTTCTTCTTCTCATCATCCTTCTTCTCACTTTCCTTCTTCTTCTTTTTGACCAACTCCTCTTTCTCATCATCTTCTCTATATGAATCATCGGTCATCACTTCTTGGAATATTTGTTGAGGAGTTGAATCCTTTAATGTAGTCCTCACTAGCACGGTGATTAATGTATCAAATCTCTTGGGCAAGCTTCTCAAGAACTTCATAGAGAATTGGTTGTCCTTGACCTCCTCACCAAGTGCCTTGAGCTCATTGACAATGACTTGCAATCGATGAAACATTTCCGGTACACTCTCATCTTCTTGCATCTTGAAGCTAGAAAACTTTTCTTGCAAGATATATGCTTTAGCGGTCTTTGTGCCTTCGGTGCCCTCAAAAGTTTCTTCTAGCTTGGCACAAGCATCATGTGCAACTTCTATGTTCTTTACTTGCTCAAAAGTCTTGTCATCTAATGCCTCATGAAGAGCACTAATAGCAATGTCATTGCATTGGAGCTTCTTCTCTTCCACTGGTGTAGGTGCTTCCGGATTAGCAACCTCAAATTTTGTTTCGGTGACCTTCCACACTTCTCTATTGATTGACTTAAGGTGTGCGGTCATCTTAACCTTCCAATATGCATAATTTGTGCCATCAAAGTGAGGTGTCTTCTTGGTGTTCTTGATGTGCAAGCTTAATTGAGCCATTTCTTTTTCACCGTAGGTTGTTAAGCCTCAAATAAACGGTGCCTCGGCTCCGATACCACTTGAAAGGTCCAAATAGGCTAGAGGGGGGTGAATAGCCTAATTAAAACTTCTACAATAAATACTTAACCACAAGTTAGTACGAAAGGTGGCGAAGCAAAAGCACTAGCTCTAACTAATTAAGCAAGCCACCTACACAAGTCTAGTACAAGGGTATTCACTAAACACAACAACAACTACAAGCTAGAAACAAGAAGTAAAACGAGAGAAGAGCTTCGAGTGATTATACCGCCGTGTAGAGATGAGAAGTACCAATCAATCACACAAGAGAAATCCTCGGGAAGAGAATGACATAAGAATTTATCCCGAGGTTCATTTGCTTCCCGGCAAGCTACTCCCCGTTGTGGCGATACACCCACTTGTCGGTTCGCGAGCTAATCGACTATCAAGAGTCGAGCCCTCGACGGGCGCCGCACAACCGCATACAAGATGGGGATCCTCCAAGCCACGAGCTCCACTAGAGTATCCAATTTGCGAACTCCCGTGGGGAAGGATCAAGAACCCCTTACAACACTTGGTGAGGGCTCCAACAATCTCCAATTGCGAGCTCAATCACCTCCGCTGCTCCAAGCCGTCTACCGTGTCGGGAAACACGGAAGAGTAACAAGAAATCCGCAGCAACTCAAAGATTAAGTGCCTCTAGAATGCAACTCTCAAGCAATGCATTTGAATCTCACTCAACTCACTCAAGATGTGCAACTATGCAAAGAGATGAGTGGAGGGGTTGTTCTCTAGCTCAAAAGATGTCTCTAGGTCTCAGAATGTGCAAGAGTTGCCCTCAAACCCCGACCAACATCTATTTATAATGAAGGGGTACGCAGCTAGCCGTTACGGATGACGCAGTTCAAAACAGGATGATCGGACGCACCGGTCAGGGTGACCGGACGCGTCCGGTCACTACAGGACAAGCGTGAACAGTGCGCGTCAGAAGTTACCGTTGCTATGACCGGACGCGCTCTAGCGTATGACCGGACGCGCCCTAGCGTATGACCGGACGCGCCTCACCTGGCGTCCGGTCAGAGTCCAGTAAGCTCCCATCATGACCAGACGCGTCCGATCGCACGTGACCGGACACGCCGCGCGTCCGATCACCACTTCGCAACTCTCTGCCCCTATGGACGCCTGACCAGACACGCCGGTCGCTCACTCTACTTTTGCGCATAGGTGAACTGACTGGACGCGCTGGTCAGGCCAGACTAGCGTCTGGTCATCAACCCTAGGCGCGCTGACCGGATTGAACTGACCGGACGCGTCCGGTCATACCGTGATCGCGTCCGGTGCAGCGTCCGGTCACCACAGTGACCTCCGTTCGCCTCCGTTTCTTTTCCAACTTCCGACGCAGTAGAAAATAGGCGTTTCACTTCTCCAAAAAACGCTGAATCTCGCCTCGCAAGCTCGGCGGGAGGGAGAGAAGAACACAAACCCTTCTCTACCGCTCAAACTACACCGCCTTCACAAACGTGCTAACACCACCATGTGTAAACCACCATGTGCATGTGTGTTAGCATTTCACAATCATTTTTCAAGGCGTTATGTTAGCTCTTTACTAGATCCTAATGCATATGCTCAAGACAATGATCTAGTGGCACTTGATTCCCGAGCTAACTGTGACTGCCCCTCTTGATAGTCGGCTATGTATCCTAAACCCGGTCAATCACTTCTCTACTCATCTTAGACCGGTAAAAGGAAAACCCCTATGGTTATACCTTTGCCTTGCGCTCTTAGATCTTTCTCCTCCACTTGATCATTATTTCATGTCCATGCACCATCTCTTTGTGATCTTATGGCCACCACTCCTTGCCACATACACCTTCATCACATGTGTTGCTTATGCCTAACTCAAAATACTTAACACATGGCATTAGCAACTTGGTGTCATTAATTACCAAAACCAAACTTGGGCTTTCACAAACCCTAGCACCCGCGCGCCTGACTGCTGCGTTGTACTGACCGGACGCGTCCGGTCATACCAAGACCGCGTCCGGTGCAGCGTCCGGTCACCTCTGTGACCTCCGTTCGCCTCCGTTTCTTTTCTGACTTCCGACGTAGTGGAAAAAAGGCATTTCAACTCCTCGAAAACGCCTGGATCCCGTGCTTGCAAGCTCGGCGGGAGGGAGAGAGAGACCCAAACCCTCTCTACCGCACAAACTCCGTCACCTTCACAAATGTGCCAACACCAACAAGTGATCACCACCTTGTGCACGTGTGTTAGCATTTTCAAAATCATTTTCGAAGGTATTCCAGTTAGCTCACTAGGCCCTACATGCAATGCACTTCATGAATTCACCTAGTGGCACCCGTGCATCGAATAACCGATAAGACTTCCCCTCTTAATAGTTCGGCTATCGATCCTAAACCACTCACACCCTTTATGGTGTCTTGAGTGCAAAACAAAATGGCCCTATGGTTATACCTTTGCCTTGAGCCTATTTTGTTTTTCCAAAAGATATGATCCACTTCATATCATCACATGACCGTCTCGATCCATCGACCTTAACTTCACTTGCTCTTCACCGTTGCATCGGTCCGTCGGCGCCAAGTCTTGCTCAAGCTTCACCATCGCATGGTCCTTCGCTTCGAAGCCTCGACTTGCCCTTTACCTTCACAACCGGTCCATCGAGCCAAGCATCATCTCGGTCTTCATCATCTTGGTCACATGTGTCAATGTCATGTCTCATATTCAATGACCACCTTTATCTAAATCATCCACTTAGATACAAAGGTTAGTCCTAGGTTTCATCAATTAGCAAAAACCAAACTAGGGACTTTCAGGGGAGGAGCCTTAGATCCAGATTCATGGAGGAAGAGAGATGAGAGGGGAGGAAGAGAAGAGGTACCTGGGCTTGATCCGGCCGCATCCACGACTGCCACCGCCGGATCCGTCGGATCCACAGCCACCATCGCCGGATCCGGCGGATCCACGGCCGCTGCCACTGCATCCGCCATGGCGGAGGCCCCCGGCGGGCAAGCGTGATGAACGTTGGCGAGAGAGCGAGAGCGAGAGTGAGGAAGCACGAAGGCGCACGGGGAAGGCCGGAGGATGTGGGCACGCGACGCAGGCCGGAGAAAGGGGAGGGAGCAGCGGAGGACGGTGCGCAGAGGCGAAGAGAGGATGAGAGGGCGAGGCGGGGCCGGGCGGGGTGAGTACGAGTGAGGAGTGGAGCGTCGCGCGAGTGAGTGGGCGTCGTCTGACGAATGGATAAGGGGAGGGGGAGCAGGGTCGGGCGGGACGGGTCACATGTGCGTCCGACGTCGTCCGAACGTCCTCACTCAATCAATTCCGTTATATTTAACCTACTAGTAATGTGATGCATCTCATGTTGCCATTCATCGCATTCGTGCACTTGTATTGTTGCATCTCATCTAGGTACGATAGATGCCCGACGCGGGGAACTGAAGCATGTGATGTTGGAGCTGGACCTCAAGACGGTGTTGGTGGACCTATCTCGAAGATGGAAGGATCCATATAGTGTGTGCCTACAGTGGAGATGTTCCCTAATACGCTGAACTGACTTTGTGTCGGATCCCAGGCAAGCATCGGAGCATTCTAAGCCTTCTACCATTTCTTTTTACAAATGCACTCGAGTCTATCTTTTATGTACTGTGCATTAAATTATAGGAGTTAAATGAAACCGTTGCTGCATGACTTACCTTGTCCACCAGATATATATACCTAGACCCTCACCTGTATGTGTAGGTTGATTTATGCTTAGCCATGAATAGACCGGTAGAAGCTGGGTGATTTCTTGTCACCTGCGAGATATAGGTGGATGTTTGGTCACAGTTAGCTATATTTATCTTGGAAATAACCATGTGATGATTATATAAATGGAGACCGGTCGGGATCTTATATGCAAATGCTGATGGTTGGCTATGTTGATCCCGTCTGTGTCGTTTAAGGACCGTACCGTTGTTGAACCTTTTGTCGAGATTGAACATAGTCTTTTTACTTAGCTGGCCAGATAAGTCGTTTCGACCGCGAAGCCGAGTAACTCAATTCGTACTGGAAATTTGAGATGTATGGCGCGCACACTGGAGGGGAGGATGTATGTGCAGGGACACGTATAGGACCTTGGGCAGGCCGTTGTCTGAACATCTCGGCTTTCGGTTGGTCCCTGAGTGTGCGACTCAGCTCAAACCTACGACTATTCCCAAATTGTACCAAAGGTGACTTAAGACTGTCTTCGCGTTGTATGTCTGGGTTTATGTTATGGATTCCTACCCAGCTGGTTGCAATGGATTCGAATCGCCGTCTCTCCCGAATAGTGAGAAACTCGACTAGCTTCAGCATCGTAGTAAGCTGATGGTTATGCTGATTATTATGATAAACTGGATATGGCTAGTACCGTGATGCACTGCTATAGAATAGGTGCAAATATAGCTATAATAAGCTTCACTGGATTTGATGCTAAAATATTGACCAAAATATTGAAAGCAAGAACTTAGGATAGTAATGCTCTTTTGCAAAGTTATGTTATCCAATCAGCTCCACCAAATAAGCCTTGCATATCCTTGAGAGTCGTTTTATTTCTCTCCTGTCGGGTAAGTCTAGCTGAGTACATTTTAGTACGCAGGGTTTTATCCCACCATATTGCAGGTGAAGTTCTTGGCCTGCTGAAGATGGTGGCTAAGTGCCGGTGGGCTCGGCGACTCTGTATTTATTTCTCATCTATATGATTTTGTGGAGGATGTCAATTAAGCTAGCAATGTAATTCAACTTATGTTATTGTAATTATTTCAAAGCTTTGGTGTCTTCTCAAATCAGATTTGAACTCAGTATTGTATTAATTGTTTGTGAACTCAATTGCAATATTATTTCCGCTACAAACTCCTGTATGTGGTGTGTATTTACTTAATCTATTACGGTCTTGGTTGTGATATGGATTTACCGAAGTCCTTCGTGACACTCAGTGGACTACCGGATTTATATAAGTGAAAGTGTGTGCGTGCCAACGTGTTAGCAGGGGCACCCGTACTTGATCTTGTATAAATTGGGCGGTTCTGTCACACCCTTCCTACCGTGGTTTCTTTGGCCAGCCGCGGTGCACGCCATGGCCGTGACGGCGCGAGGTGAATGGGGGCACGATGTGGGGTGTGGAGGAGCGCGGGATGATGAACGGGTGTGGTGCACCCACGCTGGAGAAGGCAGCGGCGGTCGAAGAAGGCAAGCTGCGAGCAAGCAGCGATCGCATGCATCGATGGGGAAAGAAAATGTTGTTTTTTCAAGAAACCGTGAAACAATTAGGTGGAGCAGAGCATGCCTATCGGGTCCTGTGCACGCCCGAGAACAGGCCATCCAGACAGATATGCCTAGATGGACGCCCTCACCAGAGAATTTTCAATAGAGGAGGGGAGGAAGAGGCGTGGTAGTGCTAGCGCTGGGATCCCGCCCAAACCACCTTTGAGTCATCGTAAGCTAAGAAAAAACTTAAGTTACATTTAAACTTTAGGGCTTTTGATGCCTGTTATGAGATAGCTTTTCATCTAGGCATGAATCTAAACCTAGGCCATCAAAATCCTACGTCTGAGAATCCTTGCGCAGGTTTCAACCTTTGAAGCAAACAACCCCTTAGGGCCTATTTGGATGATGCCAAAAACCGTAGTATCACAAACAGTGGTTTTATAAGTTAAATAGACACAAAATCATGGTTTAAAAAAAAAGTGGTCATAAGTGGAGTGTCTAAAACTCCAAAAAAAAAAAGTTTTGATAAAACCATGATTTTAGTTGCATCAAACACCCAAGCTTTTAAAAACCAAAGTATTTTGTAAAACCATAGTATTTCTTCAATACTTCAAAAATACTTTGCATCCAAACAAGGTCTTACTGTTCTGGTCTAAATCAGGACAATTTTAGACGATGCAGGTACTTCTATGTATCAGCACGCATTTATGCAAAAGCTGGCAATAATTTTATTTTATAAATGGGAGACTAATAATAGTGTCCTGTACCTACTCTCTCCAGCATTGCTTCTTATTACACAACAAAGCGGAAAATGACAAGAGAATATTGTGCTCATGCAAGATCTTCGGATGGGAATGTGTGGGTGACAGTATCCCAGTTAAACCAACCATTCCATATTTGCATGTAGCTTCCTTTCACACATTCCATTTTGTGAATCTGATCTTCCAAACTTTTGCTGCTTCATTGCATCTTCTGTGTCACTGAAAATTTTCGAAACAAAGAGAAGGCTTGAAAACTGAGCCGATCGAGTATTGTAGGGCCTCAAGAGGTAAACATGATGTTGCTGTAATCCTTGATAATTTACGCTATCAGCATTCTTGTTTCCTTTTTATTTGATTTCTTAGGAAATGTTGTCTTAACCTCCCTCTTAAACTTGCTATGTAGATTGATTGATTGATCTGGGGGGGAAGGGAAAAAGATAGAGAAATACTTGCCTATCGCTGGCCATGTAAATTGAATGGTTCTTCCGAATGTGGTAAGGCATTTTTTGTTTCTGCGATCAAATTAAGAAGTTATGTTCTTTCTAATATGCATTCACGGGCATTTGTATCTTTTTTTTTGTTCGTTTCACTTTTCTTTTGGAATCTGTTCACAAGGGTTTGTGAAATTGTATTGTTTTTTCCCAGAAAACAAGAAGAAACCTGAAACCATGAAAAGTGTGGCTTTCTTGATTCTCTAAATTTTATAAGACTTTTCCAAGTGATGAAGTATGAAGTCTCATAGAACTAGTGATTCTTTGAATATGTCTACAACAGTTTTTCCACAAGCTTTTGGCTCCCAAGAGGAAACGAAAATACATGACATGCTTGGTAACTCAGATGTTGTTTGTGTTTTGTTGTAAAAATTTACTGTCTTCTTTTAATAGAATTCTTTGAGCTTGCTTATTCAACTGCGTAGGAGTAAACAACAGAACAGACTGAGATGCTGCAGTTACAGTTAGAAGCTCACAGTATGTTAAGATTTATAATCAATTTCGGTCAAAGATTTATAATCAATCATATTAGCGGGAGATTTGAATTTATGTTTGTTTCATTCCCCAGGAACAGTCAGCAAAGATAGATCACAAAAAGTTCTCTTGACACCAAACAATGGCCCATCAACAGGAAGACCAAAATCATGGACAAGTGAGCACCAGTCCTTCTGTTACCCCTGCTGAAACCGATATCGGAACACCAGCAGATAAGCTTGACAAGAAGGAATTGAGCTCCTCGTCTTCCAACTCATCAGAAAACTTGGACGAGGATGATTTCTTTCAGATAGAGGGCCCAACACTAGGCAGCACATTATCATTTGCTGATAATGCAGCAATCTCAGATATTAGAAAACAGAGCAGTTCGTCTTCGCACCCTTCAAGTCATGCCCCCACTGACCCAAAGCAGTCACCACCAATCCAGGCCATGTCTAGGGCACCGGATGAGTGTCCAGACCCCAAAAGGATCCCGTCATCTGTTTTCCGGAGGTCAAAATCGAAATCACCAACAGACTGGAGCGTGACATCAAATGAATCTCTCTTTAGCATCAATGTCGGGAATGCGAGCTTCTCAAAGGACCATTTCTTCTTGTATGGCAAATCAGGTGAACTGGGCAACCCTAATGACCCATTGGCGCCACTGCCGCCGTTGCCAAGGCTGAGCCCTAGCTCTAGCCCAATGAAAAGTGAGGTGGCAACTGTGCAGGCCGATGCTAAAGTGAAGCCTGCTACCAGGGTTGGGGGCGATGGAGATGACAATACTGATTATAACAATAGCTTGTCACACCGGTCTGATGCTAGCACAACAAGCTTCGCATTCCCAATGTATGGCCTCTCTGCATTCCATCCCTCAAGATTTACTATATACAAGTTCTCAAAGTTTGAGCTATTTCATCATGGCATCATAAATGGAGTGTTTTCACACATGAGATAGTTAATAACTAAATATTGACAAGTAATAAGTGTCTTTTAGGATATATCTTTTATATTCAGTCTTTCCTAGTAGAGCAGAAAAAAAAACACTCTCTTATACTAAATAGAGCATCTGCATATAAAGTTCAGTTACCATCGCTAAAGAGCGGATTATAGTAATAATTAGACTGTCAATATGTGTTTGCATTGGTGAAAGATTCAGCCAATGTTTCTGAATCCAAGTTGTTACGTATTCATTCCTAATTATCTGCAATTTCTTCAGATTGGCAGGTGAAGTGAGGTCTAGTGAATCCCTGAAAGACGACCCTCCTGAGCTTGCCCGGCAAAGCACATCGCAGCTATCACAGCAGGCAGAGCCTCTTGTTGAGCAGGAAGCACGGAAAGTTGAAGAGGCACTGGAACTTGAGCAAGCCCCGGCCCTGGCCCCAGCTCCAGAACAAACACCGGCACCGGCACCGGCACCGGCACCAGAATCAACACCACAACCACCAGCCACGACAAAATGGTTTCCTTGCTGTTCTTGCTGTCCATTCTGTTGCTGAGGGATGCAGTTCCCTCTCAATGGGATTTGTTGAGTTTCTGAAGTAGCAGAAGGCTGGATGCAGCAACAGGCTAAAGTCAACCATCTATGGGATTTGCTAGTAACCGGGTTGGTTCTGATCAGCAAAATATGTTAATGGAAACAACAGTCAACCAAATTACTTGCTCTGAGTTGTGTAGATTACAACAATAGTATATGTATACACTAGTAATTTTATTTTGTTAAAATGTGACTGTAGCTACTAGCAAGAGAGAATATGGTGCTATTACACTTTATTTCTCCTCAATTTGCAAGCAGCTTTTAAACCAATACTATACAAATAATTTTCAAGGACAGTCAAAATATACTTTCATGGATGGTTTTCGAAATCAACCTTAGGCCACCGATTCAAGAAAACAAGCATTTATGTAGGGCAGGCTAGTTTTGAGATCCATTGAGATGACCGTTGGAAAGCTTCAGTGGTGCACCGGAGCTCTCTGGTGAGTACCCACACCATCAAATGAAAGGGTAACGGTTAGTTTTTTTAGTGGGCTTATAAATAGAGGACATGGCCAATTCTTTTAGAACCCTTAGACTTCCTTGTTGATTTGCACACACATTAGATTTTAAGGAACCTCTCCACTCACATAAAATTGCTAGAGATAGCATCTAGTGGCACTAGTGATTGGTATTGACTGTGGATTTCTAGAGATTGCATTTGTTGTGAGATTGGAGTGATCTAGTACATTTGCTTTGAGAGATAGCATCTGGTGGCACTAGCGATTGGTATTGACTGCAGATTTCTGCTTGTTACTCTTAATGGTTGACGCCACCTAGATGACTTGGAGCAGTGGGTACTCCGTCAAAGAACTCAATCGAAGATTGTGAGGTACTCCGAAGATGATTGTGAGGGGCTCTTGTGCTCATCCCCACTACAAAAAGCAAAGAGAAACTTTAGTGGAATCGAGGCTTGGAGAACCACCTAGTGATTGATTCAACTCATAGACAAGCACTCGCATAGGAGCCAAGCTTAAGGAGTTGTTAAGCTTGTAGAGGAGTGGTGATCCTTGAGATCACCTCAACGTGGACTTAAGTGATTGGTAACTCATTGAACCACAGGGTCAAATCCACATCGGATTAGTCCGATGGTTAGCATCATATTTAATTATCCTTAATCCAATGCCCACACAGCAGTGCGCGGCAGGTGCTAGCCGCCCCACCGCTAGTATGGTTGGTCCCATCACCAAGCATGGCGGTCTCACCACCGATTGTCGTGGTCCCACCACCAGGCACAGACAACAGCTCACCAAGCTCCCCGCGCACTCCTCCTTCAACACAATCATAGGAACAATCTGATGGTGCACCAAACACACCTCTAAGTTCCTCCACGAACTTAGAAACGAACCATTTCAAACCTTTTGAAAATCCGCCAACTCCAAAGTGTTGTCACACTAGACAACCAATATCTTCTGCACGCGTTACCTTTTTCAAATCAGTTCACAAAGGTTTCCAGATTCTTTTCAACCGCCACTTGATCCTAGCAACGCATGCAAAGTTAGATTGCTCAAGTGGCACTAGATGACCGATATGCAAACAAGTTTGCCTCCCTTAATAGTATGACCCTCTATTCTTAACCTGGTCAAGCACTTCTTTACTCGACCTTAGACCGATAAAATAAAATGCTCTACAAATATACCTTTGTCTTGCGCATTCCATTCCATCTCCATGTGGTGATGCTACATAAGCATCCAACCTCCATCTTCATCAAATGATGAACAATGATCATCCATAGGTGTAACCAACCATGCTACCATTGATCGTTTCCCATAGGATGTAGTTCCTCCATCATTCTCCATCAAGCCACTTGATCATCAACACTTGGCTTGATCTCTCTTGAATGATATAATCCACATCATGTCATTACGTGGCCTTATTGGTTCATCGATTTTCGCTTACTCTTCACCATTGTCTTGGTTGTCCGGCGCTAAGTCCTTGCTCAAGCTTCACCACCACGTGGTCTGTCGCTCTAAAGCCTCTGACTTGCCCTTCACATACACTTGTAACTCGGTTTATCATAGCCAAGCCATATCTCTTGATCTTCTCCACCTAGCCACATGACACGACATGTCTCATGTGCAATGAGCTTCTTCAACAACACTTGAGCATTGCAACATATTCAAGTCACTTCACCACCATGACTTAAATTGCTCACACTAGTGTACCTGTGGACTAAGCCCTGGTGTATTCCACCTCAAACACATATTAGTCTGCCTAGATTGTCACTCAATTATCAAAACCTAACTAGGGCCTTCCAGTGGCACTACAGCTAAGGCTTGATAAGTGGTGAAGCCTCACGCTTGCGGCTACCACATCGGCCCACTAGATTGGGGCTGCGCAAGGTAGACCCCCTATTGGGGATGATGCCACCTTCACTGCTCTTCTCTCCCACCATCCTGTCAAATGCCTCGCCATGGTCTATCCTAGTGACGGAGGAGAGGAGACATGGCATCTGAACACCCCAATTCATAATATGACAGATATTTTAAGGGCATGTTTGGATATCAAGTCTAAATCACAGTCATCTAAAGTTTATTTGTAGACCATCCAAATAGGTGATGAGTTTTTAGTCAACTAGATGATACCCGTGTGCTGCTACGTTGGGATTATATTTATTTTACATGAGGTGAAGTGTGACGGATAAACTTCGCTGCAATGAAGTTTACAAAGCTTAAAAATGCGTGACACCAGCACAAAAGAGAATCGAATTAGCATTGTCTATACGGCACTGATGATCCTGACTTCCAGAGGCAATGATGACCAGAGTCGCGTTGTCCATTGTTGGAGTTCAGTATCAGCGTGCGGCAGGCCAATGGGTCCATGTGGAGCCCATTCATAAAACAACTACACAAAGAGGCCCGGTACTGCATCAGTCTCTTGTAAAAAAGTACTCCCTCTGTCCACGAAATAATACATTTCTTGCTTTTTGAGAAGTCAAGCAGTTTGAACTTTAACTAAATTTATATAAAAATATACTAACATTCATGATATAAAATAAGTATCATTGAATTCTTTATAGGAATATTTTCATAATGAATTTATTTAGAGACATAAATATTAATACTATTTATTATAAACTTGGTTAATGTCACACCCCAAAATTTCTAATTTTGGGTTGTGCTTGGAAAACACTAAATAAAATAAATGATTTCAATATCTGAATAAATTTATTAGATAAGTTAAGTTGCTGCTAATTTAAATATAGAAAATTGTGGTTTTAAACTTTCTCATATTAATTTGATAATGTGGTGTTTGTGTGATGCTTGTCTTTGGTGTTGGTGAGTGCTATTATTTTCAAAATACCATAGGACGACGTTTGCTTCTCACCGGAAAACTTTTTGGTATTTTCTGGATTTAAAATTTTAATTTCCGTGAGCTTAATCTTTTTCCTTGATCTCTTCATCAATCTTTTCATGAGCCCAAACCTACTTAGTTGAGTTCCTTATCTCTCCAAGAGTCTTCAGGATTTTTCCCATGATTTTTCTGAGCTCCGGGCTATTTTTCGTGGCTTAAAAGGAAATTCTGGATATTCTGTAATTATTTTAATCCCGAAATCAATTAATTCTAAAAATAATAAAATATCTCATGTTTCCAAAAGTTTCCAAACCCTACAACTATATATATGCCGGCGTAGCCCTCGACGCCCTAGTCTCAGAAGTACAACCCTTATCGCGAGCCGCCGCTCGTAGCTCCCTCCACCCCTCGCCGAAGTTTTTCATCTACAGCTTGCGTTCCGGCGAACTTCCGGTGAAGATTCGGCGAGCTTTTCCAGTCAGTTCGTCACGTTCCAGCGAATTCCGTCACCACCAGAAGGTTCCTCTCGATCTCCTCTATGTCGTCATGCCTCCCTTTTCTCGAATCCGTATTCGTTTGATCGTGTTCCTAATTTATCTCTCTTTTCCGGCGAGCTCCACCATGGACGGATCGAGCTTCATCGTTTTTTTTCGGCCGTCGACGTCGCTGCGGCCGACCATTGACTCCACCGGCCGAAGCCCATCCCACCCAAAGTCACCAGAGCGCCTCTCCTCTCCCGCATCCGCTCCCGACTTGGTGACGTAGCAGCCGCCGCCGTTCCCTGTGGCCGCTGGCCAAACAGCAGGCCGCGCGGGCCTTTGCCCTGGCCACCCTTGTGGCCCAGCGCCGTTGCTGTGCTGCCTGCTGGCCGGATGGCCGAGGCTGAGCCCTCCCCTTCCCTGCGTGAGCAGCAGCGGCAGCCCGTTGCATTGGTTCGTCCGTACAACCAACCAAAGGTAGAAGATGCAAATAATTACAATTTTGCCATTGATTGTATTTTCTCCGCCATTTAATTGTTTTAGCTCCGATTCGAGTCGTTCCAGTCGCGTTAGATTCGTATAGTCGCGATCTACGTGGTAGTACCAACGTGAATCATGTCTCACAATTATAAATTTATTGATTTAAAAACTTATTGATTAATAATTATTTAATCACCGTTTAATCGTTTTAACTCCGTTTTGCCTGATTCAAGTTGTGTTAGATTTAGGTCGATATGATTTACGCAATAGTGTTAGTACTTTTCAAATCACTTGTTTCTTTTTATAAAGTAAATATTAAATTGACTAATGTGCATGCAACTAGTTTTCTAATTTATAATTTAAAAGCCATTTATGTATATGCTATGGTGATTCATAAACTAATACTAATATGACTAATCACAAACATTAATATACTTTTAAATTATAAATTTTCTTAGTTTAACAAGACGTTAGATACAATTCTATTAGAGGTTCTCACGTGCTCCTTTATTTTGAAAAGTTGAAGTTTATTTTAGTTAAATAATACATACTAGTGTATAAATTAAAATATGATTAATTGAAACATATCACATATAATAGATAGACGTAGATGATCTTAGATATTTATTTCTGTTGCAAAGTAAATTTAAAATGACTTTAATATATTTTTCCATATAGTTAAATATATTAGATTAAATTATATGTATGCAACTAGTTTTATAATAAAAATCAATATGGTTTTATACTACGATATTATTTTATACATGTATGCTAGTATATGATTAATTGTTAACTTAAATATATTTCAATTATACCTGTTTGTGTAAACACGCTTCATGTCATTAGATGCTAAGTTCAATTATAATCTGTATGTAAATGATACTAAAATATTTGTAATTAAAATATGTCTAGATTTAGTTCGATCTTTCAATAAAGATGCATAATCTAAATTAATAAACTTCATATCATTTTGCTTAGTTAAAATAAACCAAGCATACAATCTTTTCTTTTCTGTTATAATATTTTCGGTAGATCCGTTTACATCGTTTCTTATGTTCATTGTTAAATATTAATTCGATTAATGGGTACGTAACCAATTTTCAATCTAGAAACAATATAGAGGTACATCTCGATTTTGTATATGTAAATAAATGTTAAAATAATTAGCTACTAACATAAACATATTTTTAATTTGTAAATTGCTTAGTCTAGCACTTTGACGTGCGTTAGGATGCTCTCACAAAATTATTTCTTTTGCAAATATAAAAGCATAACTTGCTTAATAAAATATTATGTGGGAATATTTATAAAATATATAACTTTGGTTAGTTTCAACTCGGTGTTGAGTCCAAATATGATTTGTTTAATCTAAACTAATTACTTTTCCATGATCTTGTTAGCTAAAATAAATCAAGCATGTAGTAGTTTCTTTTTATAATATAAATATTCCGATAGTCTTTTTCTTTTTAACGATAGTTCCGTTATCGACGTTTCTTATGTTCTCGTGACCGTAGCCGGTAGCTTTCTTTTAGTACGTTGTTTTCTTTTGTGTGGTGTATTGTTCTTAGTTGTTCCTATTTATTTGCTTGTATGCCTGTTAGTGTGCTGGGTTGTTATGATCTACGAGTAGAAGAAAAGGCTATCCGTGAGCGCCGAAGATCCGAAGATGAAGACCAGAAGCTGAGTGCCAGAAGTTGCAAATGAAAGATTAAGTTGAGTTTTTCAGAGCAAGTTGCTTTGGGCATAAAGCAAGTTCTAAGGCAAGTATAGCATGGGATTATCCTTGTTATCCTATTCACAATAAGCAAATAATATCATTATGCATATGTTTCCTTGTTAAGGATGACTTAGTGTTGATCTTATTCCTTGATACCTATTATATTGTATGGATTAGTATTGCTAGTGCTTAATATGAACTATGATCATGTAATTTGACTAATGGAATATGCAATAAACATTAAAAGATGATTTTATTACTGTTTAAGGGTACTAGAGCATGGGGTTACTTTGGTGCTCTTGTTACTCTCCATAAGGACTCATCTATAAGCGAAAATCCGGGATTTACAGTACAACTGTGAGGGCTAAAATGGCTCTGGCTTTAGTCATATAGAAGGACCTTTTCTAGCTTGTTAGAGGTATTCCTTTATGGCGTAAGAATGGCTTGACGAATCGGGTATAGTGCGGCCTCTGTCCTCATGTGTATAGGCTGCGTGTTATTGTGCCATCAGGAAGGGGGGCTCTACATCTGTTTGCCGAGTGAAATCTAATGGCCCTAACTTGTTAGACGAACCTTTGAAAGACTTCATAGTGAACCCTGCCGACCTTCCTTGGTAGTGGGTCAAGAGGCTGATCACCTCGGGCGAAAGGGTAAATCACGACTCACAGTGAAAGTGTACAACCTCTGCAGAGTGTAAAACTGTTATAACAGCCGTGCTCACGGTCACGAGTGGCCTTGGACCCTTATGGAATAGTTGATCATTAATAATGGATATGTTTTTGCTATTCGTTAATCATTTCACATGGATCATATGTTTATTGTTACATTGAGACACTTTGATATTATTGATATATTGAAATAATGCTAATTAAAAGCTACATGCTGATAAACCTATGTTATGCCTTTGAGCCTCATGAACCCCATGTTATATTTGTTGAGTTCGACATGGACTCACTCTTGCTATTTCCACCACACTCCAGTGTGTTATAAGGTGCTGCTTAGAAGAAGGATGAAAGTGTAGTGGAGTTTTCAGAAGTCTTTTCAGAAGTGTTTGGCATATGGAGCCCCCAGTCAGCCGTCCCTGTGATGTTGGAGCCTGAAGAAAAGATTAGTGACCGTTCCGCGACACTCTGATAGTTGTAAGTGTTAATATGGTATGTTTCCCGCTTTATATAAACATTGTTTTGATATTTTTTCATTCTGACATATGTGTGGACTTCCTGGGCACACATATGATTAGCCTGGTTTTGTTCTTTAGAAAACCGGGTGTGACAGAGTGGTATCAGAGCGGTGTTGACTGTAGGACGTATGCCAAATAGCATTGGACGTATTCTAAAACTTATTTTACTATGAAACTATTTTTGTCATCCTTTGACTCATTGATTTTGACTATTTCCTGTTCCTTGTCCTGTTGTATCCCTTCCTTGATAGCTTCCTTTGAGCTATTATTTCTTACTCTCTTGGTTTTTGATTTGTATTGTTTTTACCAAAAGGTTTCTGATCTTACCCTGTTCAAAAATTTGATGGCCTTTTCATCATCTATAATCTGCCATGTAGGATGACCACCATTGTTGAAGAAGCACATGTAGTACCGATGATGTGATGTGTGTTTGTTGTGCTTGATGTGTTGCTTGTGTGTTATCCTTGTTTTCATGTTTCAAAGGTGGCTCGAAAGGTATAAGTCTTGAGGAGTAGCTCGATCCATATTAAGTGGGGTAGTGTCATCTTCTATCCTACTTATCTTTCAATCGATCCTAAATATTGCTATTTTTCTCTAACATTGTCCTTGCCTACCATTGGTTGTCATGTTGCCTTCTTTATCTCATCTTAATGGAGGATCAACACATGAAGGACTCATGAATAGTAGCAAGCCTTCAAGAAAGAGATGTGTTCAATGACATCGTCAGGTGGAACAAGATCTTTATTAAGTGGGGTACCGTCCGCCACCATCATCAATCTCAAGTCACGAGACAAAAAGATCCAGAGACCAATCGCTATCATAATATCATCTTTTACTAGTCCTTGCCTCTTAACCAGTCTCACCTTCTTGCCATCAATCTTTACTTTTCTTATCAACATTTGACAACTTTTGACCCTTGTCCATACATCTTATAAATCCTGATTCAAGGACCTACAAAGACTTGAAGATCAATTTATCCTTCCCACTGGTCTTCCCAAATGATGAAATGGAAAATTAGTCTTTACCTTTCTTCAACTAATGCTAATCTGTCACTTTTTCGTGATATCTTATAAATCTTGAATCTAGGAGTTTTGAGTACCTTAAGATATCTCTTTATCTCTTACGTTATCTCTTGCTAATCTCCACCCTTGTTTTTACACCTTATAAAGTGAAGACTCGATGATCAACCTTGATATATCTTTTCAATCTCCTTTGATCTTCCTTTTCACTTATGCTGACCTTCAATCCTTTGATCTTCTTTCATTAACTTGAATCAATCTTAACGATCAATCCAATGTTCTTTTGTTATCCTTTGATAATCCTTGACGCTTATATCCGAACTTGTCAAAAAGTCTCAAAACAACCTTATTGGTCTGTTTTATCTTTCTCCCTAGTCTCTCCGAATCTCGGGACGAGATTCCTGTTAAGTGGGGTAGAATTGTCACACCCCAAAATTTCTAATTTTGGGTTGTGCTTGGAAAACACTAAATAAAATAAATGATTTCAATATCTGAATAAATTTATTAGATAAGTTAAGTTGCTGCTAATTTAAATATAGAAAATTGTGGTTTTAAACTTTCTCATATTAATTTGATAATGTGGTGTTTGTGTGATGCTTGTCTTTGGTGTTGGTGAGTGCTATTATTTTCAAAATACCATAGGACGACGTTTGCTTCTCACCGGAAAACTTTTTGGTATTTTCTGGATTTAAAATTTTAATTTCCGTGAGCTTAATCTTTTTCCTTGATCTCTTCATCAATCTTTTCATGAGCCCAAACCTACTTAGTTGAGTTCCTTATCTCTCCAAGAGTCTTCAGGATTTTTCCCATGATTTTTCTGAGCTCCGGGCTATTTTTCGTGGCTTAAAAGGAAATTTTGGATATTCTGTAATTATTTTAATCCCGAAATCAATTAATTCTAAAAATAATAAAATATCTCATGTTTCCAAAAGTTTCCAAACCCTACAACTATATATATGCCGGCGTAGCCCTCGACGCCCTAGTCTCAGAAGTACAACCCTTATCGCGAGCCGCCGCTCGTAGCTCCCTCCACCCCTCGCCGAAGTTTTTCATCTACAGCTTGCGTTCCGGCGAACTTCCGGTGAAGATTCGGCGAGCTTTTCCAGTCAGTTCGTCACGTTCCAGCGAATTCCGTCACCACCAGAAGGTTCCTCTCGATCTCCTCTATGTCGTCATGCCTCCCTTTTCTCGAATCCGTATTCGTTTGATCGTGTTCCTAATTTATCTCTCTTTTCCGGCGAGCTCCACCATGGACGGATCGAGCTTCATCGTTTTTTTTCGGCCGTCGACGTCGCTGCGGCCGACCATTGACTCCACCGGCCGAAGCCCATCCCACCCAAAGTCACCAGAGCGCCTCTCCTCTCCCGCATCCGCTCCCGACTTGGTGACGTAGCAGCCGCCGCCGTTCCCTGTGGCCGCTGGCCAAACAGCAGGCCGCGCGGGCCTTTGCCCTGGCCACCCTTGTGGCCCAGCGCCGTTGCTGTGCTGCCTGCTGGCCGGATGGCCGAGGCTGAGCCCTCCCCTTCCCTGCGTGAGCAGCAGCGGCAGCCCGTTGCATTGGTTCGTCCGTACAACCAACCAAAGGTAGAAGATGCAAATAATTACAATTTTGCCATTGATTGTATTTTCTCCGCCATTTAATTGTTTTAGCTCCGATTCGAGTCGTTCCAGTCGCGTTAGATTCGTATAGTCGCGATCTACGTGGTAGTACCAACGTGAATCATGTCTCACAATTATAAATTTATTGATTTAAAAACTTATTGATTAATAATTATTTAATCACCGTTTAATCGTTTTAACTCCGTTTTGCCTGATTCAAGTTGTGTTAGATTTAGGTCGATATGATTTACGCAATAGTGTTAGTACTTTTCAAATCACTTGTTTCTTTTTATAAAGTAAATATTAAATTGACTAATGTGCATGCAACTAGTTTTCTAATTTATAATTTAAAAGCCATTTATGTATATGCTATGGTGATTCATAAACTAATACTAATATGACTAATCACAAACATTAATATACTTTTAAATTATAAATTTTCTTAGTTTAACAAGACGTTAGATACAATTCTATTAGAGGTTCTCACGTGCTCCTTTATTTTGAAAAGTTGAAGTTTATTTTAGTTAAATAATACATACTAGTGTATAAATTAAAATATGATTAATTGAAACATATCACATATAATAGATAGACGTAGATGATCTTAGATATTTATTTCTGTTGCAAAGTAAATTTAAAATGACTTTAATATATTTTTCCATATAGTTAAATATATTAGATTAAATTATATGTATGCAACTAGTTTTATAATAAAAATCAATATGGTTTTATACTACGATATTATTTTATACATGTATGCTAGTATATGATTAATTGTTAACTTAAATATATTTCAATTATACCTGTTTGTGTAAACACGCTTCATGTCATTAGATGCTAAGTTCAATTATAATCTGTATGTAAATGATACTAAAATATTTGTAATTAAAATATGTCTAGATTTAGTTCGATCTTTCAATAAAGATGCATAATCTAAATTAATAAACTTCATATCATTTTGCTTAGTTAAAATAAACCAAGCATACAATCTTTTCTTTTCTGTTATAATATTTTCGGTAGATCCGTTTACATCGTTTCTTATGTTCATTGTTAAATATTAATTCGATTAATGGGTACGTAACCAATTTTCAATCTAGAAACAATATAGAGGTACATCTCGATTTTGTATATGTAAATAAATGTTAAAATAATTAGCTACTAACATAAACATATTTTTAATTTGTAAATTGCTTAGTCTAGCACTTTGACGTGCGTTAGGATGCTCTCACAAAATTATTTCTTTTGCAAATATAAAAGCATAACTTGCTTAATAAAATATTATGTGGGAATATTTATAAAATATATAACTTTGGTTAGTTTCAACTCGGTGTTGAGTCCAAATATGATTTGTTTAATCTAAACTAATTACTTTTCCATGATCTTGTTAGCTAAAATAAATCAAGCATGTAGTAGTTTCTTTTTATAATATAAATATTCCGATAGTCTTTTTCTTTTTAACGATAGTTCCGTTATCGACGTTTCTTATGTTCTCGTGACCGTAGCCGGTAGCTTTCTTTTAGTACGTTGTTTTCTTTTGTGTGGTGTATTGTTCTTAGTTGTTCCTATTTATTTGCTTGTATGCCTGTTAGTGTGCTGGGTTGTTATGATCTACGAGTAGAAGAAAAGGCTATCCGTGAGCGCCGAAGATCCGAAGATGAAGACCAGAAGCTGAGTGCCAGAAGTTGCAAATGAAAGATTAAGTTGAGTTTTTCAGAGCAAGTTGCTTTGGGCATAAAGCAAGTTCTAAGGCAAGTATAGCATGGGATTATCCTTGTTATCCTATTCACAATAAGCAAATAATATCATTATGCATATGTTTCCTTGTTAAGGATGACTTAGTGTTGATCTTATTCCTTGATACCTATTATATTGTATGGATTAGTATTGCTAGTGCTTAATATGAACTATGATCATGTAATTTGACTAATGGAATATGCAATAAACATTAAAAGATGATTTTATTACTGTTTAAGGGTACTAGAGCATGGGGTTACTTTGGTGCTCTTGTTACTCTCCATAAGGACTCATCTATAAGCGAAAATCCGGGATTTACAGTACAACTGTGAGGGCTAAAATGGCTCTGGCTTTAGTCATATAGAAGGACCTTTTCTAGCTTGTTAGAGGTATTCCTTTATGGCGTAAGAATGGCTTGACGAATCGGGTATAGTGCGGCCTCTGTCCTCATGTGTATAGGCTGCGTGTTATTGTGCCATCAGGAAGGGGGGCTCTACATCTGTTTGCCGAGTGAAATCTAATGGCCCTAACTTGTTAGACGAACCTTTGAAAGACTTCATAGTGAACCCTGCCGACCTTCCTTGGTAGTGGGTCAAGAGGCTGATCACCTCGGGCGAAAGGGTAAATCACGACTCACAGTGAAAGTGTACAACCTCTGCAGAGTGTAAAACTGTTATAACAGCCGTGCTCACGGTCACGAGTGGCCTTGGACCCTTATGGAATAGTTGATCATTAATAATGGATATGTTTTTGCTATTCGTTAATCATTTCACATGGATCATATGTTTATTGTTACATTGAGACACTTTGATATTATTGATATATTGAAATAATGCTAATTAAAAGCTACATGCTGATAAACCTATGTTATGCCTTTGAGCCTCATGAACCCCATGTTATATTTGTTGAGTTCGACATGGACTCACTCTTGCTATTTCCACCACACTCCAGTGTGTTATAAGGTGCTGCTTAGAAGAAGGATGAAAGTGTAGTGGAGTTTTCAGAAGTCTTTTCAGAAGTGTTTGGCATATGGAGCCCCCAGTCAGCCGTCCCTGTGATGTTGGAGCCTGAAGAAAAGATTAGTGACCGTTCCGCGACACTCTGATAGTTGTAAGTGTTAATATGGTATGTTTCCCGCTTTATATAAACATTGTTTTGATATTTTTTCATTCTGACATATGTGTGGACTTCCTGGGCACACATATGATTAGCCTGGTTTTGTTCTTTAGAAAACCGGGTGTGACAGAGTGGTATCAGAGCAGTGTTGACTGTAGGACGTATGCCAAATAGCATTGGACGTATTCTAAAACTTATTTTACTATGAAACTATTTTTGTCATCCTTTGACTCATTGATTTTGACTATTTCCTGTTCCTTGTCCTGTTGTATCCCTTCCTTGATAGCTTCCTTTGAGCTATTATTTCTTACTCTCTTGGTTTTTGATTTGTATTGTTTTTACCAAAAGGTTTCTGATCTTACCCTGTTCAAAAATTTGATGGCCTTTTCATCATCTATAATCTGCCATGTAGGATGACCACCATTGTTGAAGAAGCACATGTAGTACCGATGATGTGATGTGTGCTTGTTGTGCTTGATGTGTTGCTTGTGTGTTATCCTTGTTTTCATGTTTCAAAGGTGGCTCGAAAGGTATAAGTCTTGAGGAGTAGCTCGATCCATGTTAAGTGGGGTAGTGTCATCTTCTATCCTACTTATCTTTCAATCGATCCTAAATATTGCTATTTTTCTCTAACATTGTCCTTGCCTACCATTGGTTGTCATGTTGCCTTCTTTATCTCATCTTAATGGAGGATCAACACATGAAGGACTCATGAATAGTAGCAAGCCTTCAAGAAAGAGATGTGTTCAATGACATCGTCAGGTGGAACAAGATCTTTATTAAGTGGGGTACCGTCCGCCACCATCATCAATCTCAAGTCACGAGACAAAAAGATCCAGAGACCAATCGCTATCATAATATCATCTTTTACTAGTCCTTGCCTCTTAACCAGTCTCACCTTCTTGCCATCAATCTTTACTTTTCTTATCAACATTTGACAACTTTTGACCCTTGTCCATACATCTTATAAATCCTGATTCAAGGACCTACAAAGACTTGAAGATCAATTTATCCTTCCCACTGGTCTTCCCAAATGATGAAATGGAAAATTAGTCTTTACCTTTCTTCAACTAATGCTAATCTGTCACTTTTTCGTGATATCTTATAAATCTTGAATCTAGGAGTTTTGAGTACCTTAAGATATCTCTTTATCTCTTACGTTATCTCTTGCTAATCTCCACCCTTGTTTTTACACCTTATAAAGTGAAGACTCGATGATCAACCTTGATATATCTTTTCAATCTCCTTTGATCTTCCTTTTCACTTATGCTGACCTTCAATCCTTTGATCTTCTTTCATTAACTTGAATCAATCTTAACGATCAATCCAATGTTCTTTTGTTATCCTTTGATAATCCTTGACGCTTATATCCGAACTTGTCAAAAAGTCTCAAAACAACCTTATTGGTCTGTTTTATCTTTCTCCCTAGTCTCTCCGAATCTCGGGACGAGATTCCTGTTAAGTGGGGTAGAATTGTCACACCCCAAAATTTCTAATTTTGGGTTGTGCTTGGAAAACACTAAATAAAATAAATGATTTCAATATCTGAATAAATTTATTAGATAAGTTAAGTTGCTGCTAATTTAAATATAGAAAATTGTGGTTTTAAACTTTCTCATATTAATTTGATAATGTGGTGTTTGTGTGATGCTTGTCTTTGGTGTTGGTGAGTGCTATTATTTTCAAAATACCATAGGACGACGTTTGCTTCTCACCGGAAAACTTTTTGGTATTTTCTGGATTTAAAATTTTAATTTCCGTGAGCTTAATCTTTTTCCTTGATCTCTTCATCAATCTTTTCATGAGCCCAAACCTACTTAGTTGAGTTCCTTATCTCTCCAAGAGTCTTCAGGATTTTTCCCATGATTTTTCTGAGCTCCGGGCTATTTTTCGTGGCTTAAAAGGAAATTCTGGATATTCTGTAATTATTTTAATCCCGAAATCAATTAATTCTAAAAATAATAAAATATCTCATGTTTCCAAAAGTTTCCAAACCCTACAACTATATATATGCCGGCGTAGCCCTCGACGCCCTAGTCTCAGAAGTACAACCCTTATCGCGAGCCGCCGCTCGTAGCTCCCTCCACCCCTCGCCGAAGTTTTTCATCTACAGCTTGCGTTCCGGCGAACTTCCGGTGAAGATTCGGCGAGCTTTTCCAGTCAGTTCGTCACGTTCCAGCGAATTCCGTCACCACCAGAAGGTTCCTCTCGATCTCCTCTATGTCGTCATGCCTCCCTTTTCTCGAATCCGTATTCGTTTGATCGTGTTCCTAATTTATCTCTCTTTTCCGGCGAGCTCCACCATGGACGGATCGAGCTTCATCGTTTTTTTTCGGCCGTCGACGTCGCTGCGGCCGACCATTGACTCCACCGGCCGAAGCCCATCCCACCCAAAGTCACCAGAGCGCCTCTCCTCTCCCGCATCCGCTCCCGACTTGGTGACGTAGCAGCCGCCGCCGTTCCCTGTGGCCGCTGGCCAAACAGCAGGCCGCGCGGGCCTTTGCCCTGGCCACCCTTGTGGCCCAGCGCCGTTGCTGTGCTGCCTGCTGGCCGGATGGCCGAGGCTGAGCCCTCCCCTTCCCTGCGTGAGCAGCAGCGGCAGCCCGTTGCATTGGTTCGTCCGTACAACCAACCAAAGGTAGAAGATGCAAATAATTACAATTTTGCCATTGATTGTATTTTCTCCGCCATTTAATTGTTTTAGCTCCGATTCGAGTCGTTCCAGTCGCGTTAGATTCGTATAGTCGCGATCTACGTGGTAGTACCAACGTGAATCATGTCTCACAATTATAAATTTATTGATTTAAAAACTTATTGATTAATAATTATTTAATCACCGTTTAATCGTTTTAACTCCGTTTTGCCTGATTCAAGTTGTGTTAGATTTAGGTCGATATGATTTACGCAATAGTGTTAGTACTTTTCAAATCACTTGTTTCTTTTTATAAAGTAAATATTAAATTGACTAATGTGCATGCAACTAGTTTTCTAATTTATAATTTAAAAGCCATTTATGTATATGCTATGGTGATTCATAAACTAATACTAATATGACTAATCACAAACATTAATATACTTTTAAATTATAAATTTTCTTAGTTTAACAAGACGTTAGATACAATTCTATTAGAGGTTCTCACGTGCTCCTTTATTTTGAAAAGTTGAAGTTTATTTTAGTTAAATAATACATACTAGTGTATAAATTAAAATATGATTAATTGAAACATATCACATATAATAGATAGACGTAGATGATCTTAGATATTTATTTCTGTTGCAAAGTAAATTTAAAATGACTTTAATATATTTTTCCATATAGTTAAATATATTAGATTAAATTATATGTATGCAACTAGTTTTATAATAAAAATCAATATGGTTTTATACTACGATATTATTTTATACATGTATGCTAGTATATGATTAATTGTTAACTTAAATATATTTCAATTATACCTGTTTGTGTAAACACGCTTCATGTCATTAGATGCTAAGTTCAATTATAATCTGTATGTAAATGATACTAAAATATTTGTAATTAAAATATGTCTAGATTTAGTTCGATCTTTCAATAAAGATGCATAATCTAAATTAATAAACTTCATATCATTTTGCTTAGTTAAAATAAACCAAGCATACAATCTTTTCTTTTCTGTTATAATATTTTCGGTAGATCCGTTTACATCGTTTCTTATGTTCATTGTTAAATATTAATTCGATTAATGGGTACGTAACCAATTTTCAATCTAGAAACAATATAGAGGTACATCTCGATTTTGTATATGTAAATAAATGTTAAAATAATTAGCTACTAACATAAACATATTTTTAATTTGTAAATTGCTTAGTCTAGCACTTTGACGTGCGTTAGGATGCTCTCACAAAATTATTTCTTTTGCAAATATAAAAGCATAACTTGCTTAATAAAATATTATGTGGGAATATTTATAAAATATATAACTTTGGTTAGTTTCAACTCGGTGTTGAGTCCAAATATGATTTGTTTAATCTAAACTAATTACTTTTCCATGATCTTGTTAGCTAAAATAAATCAAGCATGTAGTAGTTTCTTTTTATAATATAAATATTCCGATAGTCTTTTTCTTTTTAACGATAGTTCCGTTATCGACGTTTCTTATGTTCTCGTGACCGTAGCCGGTAGCTTTCTTTTAGTACGTTGTTTTCTTTTGTGTGGTGTATTGTTCTTAGTTGTTCCTATTTATTTGCTTGTATGCCTGTTAGTGTGCTGGGTTGTTATGATCTACGAGTAGAAGAAAAGGCTATCCGTGAGCGCCGAAGATCCGAAGATGAAGACCAGAAGCTGAGTGCCAGAAGTTGCAAATGAAAGATTAAGTTGAGTTTTTCAGAGCAAGTTGCTTTGGGCATAAAGCAAGTTCTAAGACAAGTATAGCATGGGATTATCCTTGTTATCCTATTCACAATAAGCAAATAATATCATTATGCATATGTTTCCTTGTTAAGGATGACTTAGTGTTGATCTTATTCCTTGATACCTATTATATTGTATGGATTAGTATTGCTAGTGCTTAATATGAACTATGATCATGTAATTTGACTAATGGAATATGCAATAAACATTAAAAGATGATTTTATTACTGTTTAAGGGTACTAGAGCATGGGGTTACTTTGGTGCTCTTGTTACTCTCCATAAGGACTCATCTATAAGCGAAAATCCGGGATTTACAGTACAACTGTGAGGGCTAAAATGGCTCTGGCTTTAGTCATATAGAAGGACCTTTTCTAGCTTGTTAGAGGTATTCCTTTATGGCGTAAGAATGGCTTGACGAATCGGGTATAGTGCGGCCTCTGTCCTCATGTGTATAGGCTGCGTGTTATTGTGCCATCAGGAAGGGGGGCTCTACATCTGTTTGCCGAGTGAAATCTAATGGCCCTAACTTGTTAGACGAACCTTTGAAAGACTTCATAGTGAACCCTGCCGACCTTCCTTGGTAGTGGGTCAAGAGGCTGATCACCTCGGGCGAAAGGGTAAATCACGACTCACAGTGAAAGTGTACAACCTCTGCAGAGTGTAAAACTGTTATAACAGCCGTGCTCACGGTCACGAGTGGCCTTGGACCCTTATGGAATAGTTGATCATTAATAATGGATATGTTTTTGCTATTCGTTAATCATTTCACATGGATCATATGTTTATTGTTACATTGAGACACTTTGATATTATTGATATATTGAAATAATGCTAATTAAAAGCTACATGCTGATAAACCTATGTTATGCCTTTGAGCCTCATGAACCCCATGTTATATTTGTTGAGTTCGACATGGACTCACTCTTGCTATTTCCACCACACTCCAGTGTGTTATAAGGTGCTGCTTAGAAGAAGGATGAAAGTGTAGTGGAGTTTTCAGAAGTCTTTTCAGAAGTGTTTGGCATATGGAGCCCCCAGTCAGCCGTCCCTGTGATGTTGGAGCCTGAAGAAAAGATTAGTGACCGTTCCGCGACACTCTGATAGTTGTAAGTGTTAATATGGTATGTTTCCCGCTTTATATAAACATTGTTTTGATATTTTTTCATTCTGACATATGTGTGGACTTCCTGGGCACACATATGATTAGCCTGGTTTTGTTCTTTAGAAAACCGGGTGTGACAGAGTGGTATCAGAGCGGTGTTGACTGTAGGACGTATGCCAAATAGCATTGGACGTATTCTAAAACTTATTTTACTATGAAACTATTTTTGTCATCCTTTGACTCATTGATTTTGACTATTTCCTGTTCCTTGTCCTGTTGTATCCCTTCCTTGATAGCTTCCTTTGAGCTATTATTTCTTACTCTCTTGGTTTTTGATTTGTATTGTTTTTACCAAAAGGTTTCTGATCTTACCCTGTTCAAAAATTTGATGGCCTTTTCATCATCTATAATCTGCCATGTAGGATGACCACCATTGTTGAAGAAGCACATGTAGTACCGATGATGTGATGTGTGCTTGTTGTGCTTGATGTGTTGCTTGTGTGTTATCCTTGTTTTCATGTTTCAAAGGTGGCTCGAAAGGTATAAGTCTTGAGGAGTAGCTCGATCCATGTTAAGTGGGGTAGTGTCATCTTCTATCCTACTTATCTTTCAATCGATCCTAAATATTGCTATTTTTCTCTAACATTGTCCTTGCCTACCATTGGTTGTCATGTTGCCTTCTTTATCTCATCTTAATGGAGGATCAACACATGAAGGACTCATGAATAGTAGCAAGCCTTCAAGAAAGAGATGTGTTCAATGACATCGTCAGGTGGAACAAGATCTTTATTAAGTGGGGTACCGTCCGCCACCATCATCAATCTCAAGTCACGAGACAAAAAGATCCAGAGACCAATCGCTATCATAATATCATCTTTTACTAGTCCTTGCCTCTTAACCAGTCTCACCTTCTTGCCATCAATCTTTACTTTTCTTATCAACATTTGACAACTTTTGACCCTTGTCCATACATCTTATAAATCCTGATTCAAGGACCTACAAAGACTTGAAGATCAATTTATCCTTCCCACTGGTCTTCCCAAATGATGAAATGGAAAATTAGTCTTTACCTTTCTTCAACTAATGCTAATCTGTCACTTTTTCGTGATATCTTATAAATCTTGAATCTAGGAGTTTTGAGTACCTTAAGATATCTCTTTATCTCTTACGTTATCTCTTGCTAATCTCCACCCTTGTTTTTACACCTTATAAAGTGAAGACTCGATGATCAACCTTGATATATCTTTTCAATCTCCTTTGATCTTCCTTTTCACTTATGCTGACCTTCAATCCTTTGATCTTCTTTCATTAACTTGAATCAATCTTAACGATCAATCCAATGTTCTTTTGTTATCCTTTGATAATCCTTGACGCTTATATCCGAACTTGTCAAAAAGTCTCAAAACAACCTTATTGGTCTGTTTTATCTTTCTCCCTAGTCTCTCCGAATCTCGGGACGAGATTCCTGTTAAGTGGGGTAGAATTGTCACACCCCAAAATTTCTAATTTTGGGTTGTGCTTGGAAAACACTAAATAAAATAAATGATTTCAATATCTGAATAAATTTATTAGATAAGTTAAGTTGCTGCTAATTTAAATATAGAAAATTGTGGTTTTAAACTTTCTCATATTAATTTGATAATGTGGTGTTTGTGTGATGCTTGTCTTTGGTGTTGGTGAGTGCTATTATTTTCAAAATACCATAGGACGACATTTGCTTCTCACCGGAAAACTTTTTGGTATTTTCTGGATTTAAAATTTTAATTTCCGTGAGCTTAATCTTTTTCCTTGATCTCTTCATCAATCTTTTCATGAGCCCAAACCTACTTAGTTGAGTTCCTTATCTCTCCAAGAGTCTTCAGGATTTTTCCCATGATTTTTCTGAGCTCCGGGCTATTTTTCGTGGCTTAAAAGGAAATTCTGGATATTCTGTAATTATTTTAATCCCGAAATCAATTAATTCTAAAAATAATAAAATATCTCATGTTTCCAAAAGTTTCCAAACCCTACAACTATATATATGCCGGCGTAGCCCTCGACGCCCTAGTCTCAGAAGTACAACCCTTATCGCGAGCCGCCGCTCGTAGCTCCCTCCACCCCTCGCCGAAGTTTTTCATCTACAGCTTGCGTTCCGGCGAACTTCCGGTGAAGATTCGGCGAGCTTTTCCAGTCAGTTCGTCACGTTCCAGCGAATTCCGTCACCACCAGAAGGTTCCTCTCGATCTCCTCTATGTCGTCATGCCTCCCTTTTCTCGAATCCGTATTCGTTTGATCGTGTTCCTAATTTATCTCTCTTTTCCGGCGAGCTCCACCATGGACGGATCGAGCTTCATCGTTTTTTTTCGGCCGTCGACGTCGCTGCGGCCGACCATTGACTCCACCGGCCGAAGCCCATCCCACCCAAAGTCACCAGAGCGCCTCTCCTCTCCCGCATCCGCTCCCGACTTGGTGACGTAGCAGCCGCCGCCGTTCCCTGTGGCCGCTGGCCAAACAGCAGGCCGCGCGGGCCTTTGCCCTGGCCACCCTTGTGGCCCAGCGCCGTTGCTGTGCTGCCTGCTGGCCGGATGGCCGAGGCTGAGCCCTCCCCTTCCCTGCGTGAGCAGCAGCGGCAGCCCGTTGCATTGGTTCGTCCGTACAACCAACCAAAGGTAGAAGATGCAAATAATTACAATTTTGCCATTGATTGTATTTTCTCCGCCATTTAATTGTTTTAGCTCCGATTCGAGTCGTTCCAGTCGCGTTAGATTCGTATAGTCGCGATCTACGTGGTAGTACCAACGTGAATCATGTCTCACAATTATAAATTTATTGATTTAAAAACTTATTGATTAATAATTATTTAATCACCGTTTAATCGTTTTAACTCCGTTTTGCCTGATTCAAGTTGTGTTAGATTTAGGTCGATATGATTTACGCAATAGTGTTAGTACTTTTCAAATCACTTGTTTCTTTTTATAAAGTAAATATTAAATTGACTAATGTGCATGCAACTAGTTTTCTAATTTATAATTTAAAAGCCATTTATGTATATGCTATGGTGATTCATAAACTAATACTAATATGACTAATCACAAACATTAATATACTTTTAAATTATAAATTTTCTTAGTTTAACAAGACGTTAGATACAATTCTATTAGAGGTTCTCACGTGCTCCTTTATTTTGAAAAGTTGAAGTTTATTTTAGTTAAATAATACATACTAGTGTATAAATTAAAATATGATTAATTGAAACATATCACATATAATAGATAGACGTAGATGATCTTAGATATTTATTTCTGTTGCAAAGTAAATTTAAAATGACTTTAATATATTTTTCCATATAGTTAAATATATTAGATTAAATTATATGTATGCAACTAGTTTTATAATAAAAATCAATATGGTTTTATACTACGATATTATTTTATACATGTATGCTAGTATATGATTAATTGTTAACTTAAATATATTTCAATTATACCTGTTTGTGTAAACACGCTTCATGTCATTAGATGCTAAGTTCAATTATAATCTGTATGTAAATGATACTAAAATATTTGTAATTAAAATATGTCTAGATTTAGTTCGATCTTTCAATAAAGATGCATAATCTAAATTAATAAACTTCATATCATTTTGCTTAGTTAAAATAAACCAAGCATACAATCTTTTCTTTTCTGTTATAATATTTTCGGTAGATCCGTTTACATCGTTTCTTATGTTCATTGTTAAATATTAATTCGATTAATGGGTACGTAACCAATTTTCAATCTAGAAACAATATAGAGGTACATCTCGATTTTGTATATGTAAATAAATGTTAAAATAATTAGCTACTAACATAAACATATTTTTAATTTGTAAATTGCTTAGTCTAGCACTTTGACGTGCGTTAGGATGCTCTCACAAAATTATTTCTTTTGCAAATATAAAAGCATAACTTGCTTAATAAAATATTATGTGGGAATATTTATAAAATATATAACTTTGGTTAGTTTCAACTCGGTGTTGAGTCCAAATATGATTTGTTTAATCTAAACTAATTACTTTTCCATGATCTTGTTAGCTAAAATAAATCAAGCATGTAGTAGTTTCTTTTTATAATATAAATATTCCGATAGTCTTTTTCTTTTTAACGATAGTTCCGTTATCGACGTTTCTTATGTTCTCGTGACCGTAGCCGGTAGCTTTCTTTTAGTACGTTGTTTTCTTTTGTGTGGTGTATTGTTCTTAGTTGTTCCTATTTATTTGCTTGTATGCCTGTTAGTGTGCTGGGTTGTTATGATCTACGAGTAGAAGAAAAGGCTATCCGTGAGCGCCGAAGATCCGAAGATGAAGACCAGAAGCTGAGTGCCAGAAGTTGCAAATGAAAGATTAAGTTGAGTTTTTCAGAGCAAGTTGCTTTGGGCATAAAGCAAGTTCTAAGGCAAGTATAGCATGGGATTATCCTTATTATCCTATTCACAATAAGCAAATAATATCATTATGCATATGTTTCCTTGTTAAGGATGACTTAGTGTTGATCTTATTCCTTGATACCTATTATATTGTATGGATTAGTATTGCTAGTGCTTAATATGAACTATGATCATGTAATTTGACTAATGGAATATGCAATAAACATTAAAAGATGATTTTATTACTGTTTAAGGGTACTAGAGCATGGGGTTACTTTGGTGCTCTTGTTACTCTCCATAAGGACTCATCTATAAGCGAAAATCCGGGATTTACAGTACAACTGTGAGGGCTAAAATGGCTCTGGCTTTAGTCATATAGAAGGACCTTTTCTAGCTTGTTAGAGGTATTCCTTTATGGCGTAAGAATGGCTTGACGAATCGGGTATAGTGCGGCCTCTGTCCTCATGTGTATAGGCTGCGTGTTATTGTGCCATCAGGAAGGAGGGCTCTACATCTGTTTGCCGAGTGAAATCTAATGGCCCTAACTTGTTAGACGAACCTTTGAAAGACTTCATAGTGAACCCTGCCGACCTTCCTTGGTAGTGGGTCAAGAGGCTGATCACCTCGGGCGAAAGGGTAAATCACGACTCACAGTGAAAGTGTACAACCTCTGCAGAGTGTAAAACTGTTATAACAGCCGTGCTCACGGTCACGAGTGGCCTTGGACCCTTATGGAATAGTTGATCATTAATAATGGATATGTTTTTGCTATTCGTTAATCATTTCACATGGATCATATGTTTATTGTTACATTGAGACACTTTGATATTATTGATATATTGAAATAATGCTAATTAAAAGCTACATGCTGATAAACCTATGTTATGCCTTTGAGCCTCATGAACCCCATGTTATATTTGTTGAGTTCGACATGGACTCACTCTTGCTATTTCCACCACACTCCAGTGTGTTATAAGGTGCTGCTTAGAAGAAGGATGAAAGTGTAGTGGAGTTTTCAGAAGTCTTTTCAGAAGTGTTTGGCATATGGAGCCCCCAGTCAGCCGTCCCTGTGATGTTGGAGCCTGAAGAAAAGATTAGTGACCGTTCCGCGACACTCTGATAGTTGTAAGTGTTAATATGGTATGTTTCCCGCTTTATATAAACATTGTTTTGATATTTTTTCATTCTGACATATGTGTGGACTTCCTGGGCACACATATGATTAGCCTGGTTTTGTTCTTTAGAAAACCGGGTGTGACAGAGTGGTATCAGAGCGGTGTTGACTGTAGGACGTATGCCAAATAGCATTGGACGTATTCTAAAACTTATTTTACTATGAAACTATTTTTGTCATCCTTTGACTCATTGATTTTGACTATTTCCTGTTCCTTGTCCTGTTGTATCCCTTCCTTGATAGCTTCCTTTGAGCTATTATTTCTTACTCTCTTGGTTTTTGATTTGTATTGTTTTTACCAAAAGGTTTCTGATCTTACCCTGTTCAAAAATTTGATGGCCTTTTCATCATCTATAATCTGCCATGTAGGATGACCACCATTGTTGAAGAAGCACATGTAGTACCGATGATGTGATGTGTGTTTGTTGTGCTTGATGTGTTGCTTGTGTGTTATCCTTGTTTTCATGTTTCAAAGGTGGCTCGAAAGGTATAAGTCTTGAGGAGTAGCTCGATCCATATTAAGTGGGGTAGTGTCATCTTCTATCCTACTTATCTTTCAATCGATCCTAAATATTGCTATTTTTCTCTAACATTGTCCTTGCCTACCATTGGTTGTCATGTTGCCTTCTTTATCTCATCTTAATGGAGGATCAACACATGAAGGACTCATGAATAGTAGCAAGCCTTCAAGAAAGAGATGTGTTCAATGACATCGTCAGGTGGAACAAGATCTTTATTAAGTGGGGTACCGTCCGCCACCATCATCAATCTCAAGTCACGAGACAAAAAGATCCAGAGACCAATCGCTATCATAATATCATCTTTTACTAGTCCTTGCCTCTTAACCAGTCTCACCTTCTTGCCATCAATCTTTACTTTTCTTATCAACATTTGACAACTTTTGACCCTTGTCCATACATCTTATAAATCCTGATTCAAGGACCTACAAAGACTTGAAGATCAATTTATCCTTCCCACTGGTCTTCCCAAATGATGAAATGGAAAATTAGTCTTTACCTTTCTTCAACTAATGCTAATCTGTCACTTTTTCGTGATATCTTATAAATCTTGAATCTAGGAGTTTTGAGTACCTTAAGATATCTCTTTATCTCTTACGTTATCTCTTGCTAATCTCCACCCTTGTTTTTACACCTTATAAAGTGAAGACTCGATGATCAACCTTGATATATCTTTTCAATCTCCTTTGATCTTCCTTTTCACTTATGCTGACCTTCAATCCTTTGATCTTCTTTCATTAACTTGAATCAATCTTAACGATCAATCCAATGTTCTTTTGTTATCCTTTGATAATCCTTGACGCTTATATCCGAACTTGTCAAAAAGTCTCAAAACAACCTTATTGGTCTGTTTTATCTTTCTCCCTAGTCTCTCCGAATCTCGGGACGAGATTCCTGTTAAGTGGGGTAGAATTGTCACACCCCAAAATTTCTAATTTTGGGTTGTGCTTGGAAAACACTAAATAAAATAAATGATTTCAATATCTGAATAAATTTATTAGATAAGTTAAGTTGCTGCTAATTTAAATATAGAAAATTGTGGTTTTAAACTTTCTCATATTAATTTGATAATGTGGTGTTTGTGTGATGCTTGTCTTTGGTGTTGGTGAGTGCTATTATTTTCAAAATACCATAGGACGACGTTTGCTTCTCACCGGAAAACTTTTTGGTATTTTCTGGATTTAAAATTTTAATTTCCGTGAGCTTAATCTTTTTCCTTGATCTCTTCATCAATCTTTTCATGAGCCCAAACCTACTTAGTTGAGTTCCTTATCTCTCCAAGAGTCTTCAGGATTTTTCCCATGATTTTTCTGAGCTCCGGGCTATTTTTCGTGGCTTAAAAGGAAATTTTGGATATTCTGTAATTATTTTAATCCCGAAATCAATTAATTCTAAAAATAATAAAATATCTCATGTTTCCAAAAGTTTCCAAACCCTACAACTATATATATGCCGGCGTAGCCCTCGACGCCCTAGTCTCAGAAGTACAACCCTTATCGCGAGCCGCCGCTCGTAGCTCCCTCCACCCCTCGCCGAAGTTTTTCATCTACAGCTTGCGTTCCGGCGAACTTCCGGTGAAGATTCGGCGAGCTTTTCCAGTCAGTTCGTCACGTTCCAGCGAATTCCGTCACCACCAGAAGGTTCCTCTCGATCTCCTCTATGTCGTCATGCCTCCCTTTTCTCGAATCCGTATTCGTTTGATCGTGTTCCTAATTTATCTCTCTTTTCCGGCGAGCTCCACCATGGACGGATCGAGCTTCATCGTTTTTTTTCGGCCGTCGACGTCGCTGCGGCCGACCATTGACTCCACCGGCCGAAGCCCATCCCACCCAAAGTCACCAGAGCGCCTCTCCTCTCCCGCATCCGCTCCCGACTTGGTGACGTAGCAGCCGCCGCCGTTCCCTGTGGCCGCTGGCCAAACAGCAGGCCGCGCGGGCCTTTGCCCTGGCCACCCTTGTGGCCCAGCGCCGTTGCTGTGCTGCCTGCTGGCCGGATGGCCGAGGCTGAGCCCTCCCCTTCCCTGCGTGAGCAGCAGCGGCAGCCCGTTGCATTGGTTCGTCCGTACAACCAACCAAAGGTAGAAGATGCAAATAATTACAATTTTGCCATTGATTGTATTTTCTCCGCCATTTAATTGTTTTAGCTCCGATTCGAGTCGTTCCAGTCGCGTTAGATTCGTATAGTCGCGATCTACGTGGTAGTACCAACGTGAATCATGTCTCACAATTATAAATTTATTGATTTAAAAACTTATTGATTAATAATTATTTAATCACCGTTTAATCGTTTTAACTCCGTTTTGCCTGATTCAAGTTGTGTTAGATTTAGGTCGATATGATTTACGCAATAGTGTTAGTACTTTTCAAATCACTTGTTTCTTTTTATAAAGTAAATATTAAATTGACTAATGTGCATGCAACTAGTTTTCTAATTTATAATTTAAAAGCCATTTATGTATATGCTATGGTGATTCATAAACTAATACTAATATGACTAATCACAAACATTAATATACTTTTAAATTATAAATTTTCTTAGTTTAACAAGACGTTAGATACAATTCTATTAGAGGTTCTCACGTGCTCCTTTATTTTGAAAAGTTGAAGTTTATTTTAGTTAAATAATACATACTAGTGTATAAATTAAAATATGATTAATTGAAACATATCACATATAATAGATAGACGTAGATGATCTTAGATATTTATTTCTGTTGCAAAGTAAATTTAAAATGACTTTAATATATTTTTCCATATAGTTAAATATATTAGATTAAATTATATGTATGCAACTAGTTTTATAATAAAAATCAATATGGTTTTATACTACGATATTATTTTATACATGTATGCTAGTATATGATTAATTGTTAACTTAAATATATTTCAATTATACCTGTTTGTGTAAACACGCTTCATGTCATTAGATGCTAAGTTCAATTATAATCTGTATGTAAATGATACTAAAATATTTGTAATTAAAATATGTCTAGATTTAGTTCGATCTTTCAATAAAGATGCATAATCTAAATTAATAAACTTCATATCATTTTGCTTAGTTAAAATAAACCAAGCATACAATCTTTTCTTTTCTGTTATAATATTTTCGGTAGATCCGTTTACATCGTTTCTTATGTTCATTGTTAAATATTAATTCGATTAATGGGTACGTAACCAATTTTCAATCTAGAAACAATATAGAGGTACATCTCGATTTTGTATATGTAAATAAATGTTAAAATAATTAGCTACTAACATAAACATATTTTTAATTTGTAAATTGCTTAGTCTAGCACTTTGACGTGCGTTAGGATGCTCTCACAAAATTATTTCTTTTGCAAATATAAAAGCATAACTTGCTTAATAAAATATTATGTGGGAATATTTATAAAATATATAACTTTGGTTAGTTTCAACTCGGTGTTGAGTCCAAATATGATTTGTTTAATCTAAACTAATTACTTTTCCATGATCTTGTTAGCTAAAATAAATCAAGCATGTAGTAGTTTCTTTTTATAATATAAATATTCCGATAGTCTTTTTCTTTTTAACGATAGTTCCGTTATCGACGTTTCTTATGTTCTCGTGACCGTAGCCGGTAGCTTTCTTTTAGTACGTTGTTTTCTTTTGTGTGGTGTATTGTTCTTAGTTGTTCCTATTTATTTGCTTGTATGCCTGTTAGTGTGCTGGGTTGTTATGATCTACGAGTAGAAGAAAAGGCTATCCGTGAGCGCCGAAGATCCGAAGATGAAGACCAGAAGCTGAGTGCCAGAAGTTGCAAATGAAAGATTAAGTTGAGTTTTTCAGAGCAAGTTGCTTTGGGCATAAAGCAAGTTCTAAGGCAAGTATAGCATGGGATTATCCTTATTATCCTATTCACAATAAGCAAATAATATCATTATGCATATGTTTCCTTGTTAAGGATGACTTAGTGTTGATCTTATTCCTTGATACCTATTATATTGTATGGATTAGTATTGCTAGTGCTTAATATGAACTATGATCATGTAATTTGACTAATGGAATATGCAATAAACATTAAAAGATGATTTTATTACTGTTTAAGGGTACTAGAGCATGGGGTTACTTTGGTGCTCTTGTTACTCTCCATAAGGACTCATCTATAAGCGAAAATCCGGGATTTACAGTACAACTGTGAGGGCTAAAATGGCTCTGGCTTTAGTCATATAGAAGGACCTTTTCTAGCTTGTTAGAGGTATTCCTTTATGGCGTAAGAATGGCTTGACGAATCGGGTATAGTGCGGCCTCTGTCCTCATGTGTATAGGCTGCGTGTTATTGTGCCATCAGGAAGGGGGGCTCTACATCTGTTTGCCGAGTGAAATCTAATGGCCCTAACTTGTTAGACGAACCTTTGAAAGACTTCATAGTGAACCCTGCCGACCTTCCTTGGTAGTGGGTCAAGAGGCTGATCACCTCGGGCGAAAGGGTAAATCACGACTCACAGTGAAAGTGTACAACCTCTGCAGAGTGTAAAACTGTTATAACAGCCGTGCTCACGGTCACGAGTGGCCTTGGACCCTTATGGAATAGTTGATCATTAATAATGGATATGTTTTTGCTATTCGTTAATCATTTCACATGGATCATATGTTTATTGTTACATTGAGACACTTTGATATTATTGATATATTGAAATAATGCTAATTAAAAGCTACATGCTGATAAACCTATGTTATGCCTTTGAGCCTCATGAACCCCATGTTATATTTGTTGAGTTCGACATGGACTCACTCTTGCTATTTCCACCACACTCCAGTGTGTTATAAGGTGCTGCTTAGAAGAAGGATGAAAGTGTAGTGGAGTTTTCAGAAGTCTTTTCAGAAGTGTTTGGCATATGGAGCCCCCAGTCAGCCGTCCCTGTGATGTTGGAGCCTGAAGAAAAGATTAGTGACCGTTCCGCGACACTCTGATAGTTGTAAGTGTTAATATGGTATGTTTCCCGCTTTATATAAACATTGTTTTGATATTTTTTCATTCTGACATATGTGTGGACTTCCTGGGCACACATATGATTAGCCTGGTTTTGTTCTTTAGAAAACCGGGTGTGACAGTTAAGCTTGAACTAATTTGATCAGCACGGATCTCATAGTTGCGTTCTTTTCTGGACGGAGGGAGTTGACATTAGACAACAAAAAAAAAAAATCGGCCACAGCTTCACGCATGAACAAGCGGATGGTCGTACCACATCGTATCATATGCCCCCATCCAAGCTTCTTTCAAAGAAAGGACTAGAGCCGAGGAGCCCTGACCTCGCGGCGGCTGCGTGGCCTTGATCTCCCACGCGTCAGCGGGTAGCGCCAACGGCATCCTTCTCCAGTAAACGCGCCAGCACACCCATCATCTCCCCACCTTGGTCACGGCCGCGGACCTTCCAGCGTCGGCAGCTTCCTTCGAGTCCCCCACGGTTGCGGCCCTCCCAGTGTCGCCGGCTTCCTCCGCCATGGGTGGTGCCGTGGCGGTGGTCCTCCTGACTGAGCAACTCATCGTCGTAGGAGTTGTTTGGCACGAGGAGATCGACGACGATGCGGTTGCTAATCTAGGTGCGAAGTTCTCATTTTATAGGGAAAAGATTGGATTGTTGGGATTTCATATCCGAATCTGAAGCGGTAGTGGGGAGCGCAGGAGGTGGAGGGCAAGGTACGCACTATTGACGTGTGGATGCGAAAGGACTCTTCGGTCTTTTGAGAGTGGATGCTTCAGTAGCGATTTGGATGGGAAGGAGACTGCTCTGATTTAATAGTTGATGATGTGGCTGCACCAAATTACAGAAAAATCTGCTAATGAGGTTCTCCTATTTAGGTATATACCCCAGGTAACAACTATACTTCACTAGTTGGCAAAGGGAAACTAAGGTGAACTAATAGCTACTGGTTCATGTGTCTAAATATCATAGTACTAAACTTTATTTGGAACATGCCTTGAGTAGTTAGAGCTAGTTGTTAGCTAGTGCTAAAAATTATTCCATCTTAATTGGAGTTGGCCTTGCTAACAAATAGTTGGAGGCTTCACTAAAAAAATTAGTCCACGCATTAACTCTGTTTGGATAGGTTAAATCTAATAAATAGCCGCTAACAATTAGCTCTATGCATTTAAACAGACATTTAGAGCAACTTTAATAGTCTCTTTATATTCTTCCGTATCGAGAGGAATAGAGGTTTTGGTGAAAAAAAACCATTCAACAACTTATGTATTGATAGAAATAGAGATTTTAATGTAATTAGATCGTAAAATATTGCCGGCCTCTATTCCTGATTTCTTGCTAACTTTAGAGAGCGGAGATGACTCTCCACGCAACAAACAAGATATATAATCATCTGTTCGGCTGATGATTTTTACGGCTGATAAGCCGGCTGCGGCTGTTTTTGTTGTGAGAAAAAACATTGTATCATAGTTGATAAGCCGGACTAATAAGTTCAAGCGAATAAAACGTTAAAAGTTGTTGGAAGATGAAAAGATATAAAAAACCGTTTTTTATTCAATGGCTCATCCAAGGCCAGTTTCGGCCATGTTAGCTTGAACTTATCAGCTGTACCGTTTCAGCGAAATAACAGTGTTTTTCTCTCACAATAAATCAGCATCAGCCGTTTTTCCAGCCAGCCAAACAGAGTCTCAATACGGACTTTACGAGAGTTTCATTAGCATTAAATAAACTGATGTGATAAATTATTAATGAAGACAGAGGATAAAAGTTTCATGGGATGAATGAGGACGAAACTTGTTTGCACGGTAATATCAGAGAGTTTTGAAAACAATGACTTGAAACCTGGTGAGACTGGCCTAAGTGCGTGAACCATTAGTTTTCGGTGATCTAGACAGCACCCTTAGGGCCTGTTTGGTTAGAGGTGTTAAAGTTTAATAAACACTGTAGCATTTTCGTCTTATTTGACAAAAAAGTTTCTAATTTTGGACTAATTAGGCTTAATAGATTTGTCTCGTAAATTACTCTCAATTTATGCCGACATGCATGTAATTAGTCTACATTTAGTACTTCATGCATTTGCCGTAATATTGATGTGATGGAAGTTAAACTTTAACATTCATGAACCAAACAGGACCTTAGACCATCCGAAATCATGATGTGAAATGTGAACTTGCTCCAACCTAGCTGGCTGATCCCGCGTCCTGTCGTCCAAACCCACCCGTGAAGGTGCGAAGATTTTCCACTAAGTCCGGGTTTAGTTCTCAATTTCTACCCTAAATTCCACTATAAAAAAAAAGAAGATTCTAATCACATCAAAATGCCGGCACATGCATGAAGTACTAAACGTAGATGAAATTTAAAACTAATTGCACAATTTTGTTGTACTTTGTGAAACGAACATTTTAAGCCTAATTAGTCAAAATTTAGACAATTTTTATTAAATACAAACGAAATACTACCGTGCGAGCAATTCGGGAGCCTAGAATCGGGATCTAAACACGGCCAAAGCGACTTGCTGGTCCCTCGTCCAAACTAGCCGGCGGCTGGGCGGCTTCTGGTTTTGGTACGCGGTCCCGAGTCAAGAATTTCCGGCCCGCGCAGTCACGCTCGCACAGACCTCCACGGCACGGGGGGTGGGCCACCCCGTCCGTGAGACCGTGATGGCGTCATCCCACCAGCTCTGAACCAACCCCAGAGCCCACCTCCGCCCCGCCCCGCCCCGCCCCGCACGGCTGCTCCTCTCCCTCCGCCTTCCCCCAAATCAAAGTCAAATCAAATCTTCCATTCGCAGCAGCGGGTCACGAGGGTCCCTACGCCACCACGCCTTTCCGAATCCTCGCTCGCTCGCTCGCGTCGCGACGACAGCCGGGCGGCGCCGCCGAGGCTGACCCGCCTCCGTCCTCCGATGGCGCCCCGCGCCCCGCCGCGCCGGCGTCCTGCTCCCGGCGCCGCGGGAGGAGGCCCCGGCCCCGGCTTCGGCGACTCCGCGCGCGTGCTGCTCGCGCTGGCCGCGCTTTACGCCGCCATGTCGCTCCTCGCCTACCGCGTCATCCACATGCGCCACGTCGCGCCGCTCGGCGCCGACGCGCCGCGGGGGAACTTCTCCGAGGGACGCGTGCTCCAGCACCTCCGCCGCCTCGCCGTCGACATCCCTGGCCGCCAGGTCCGCGGCCCCCCACCCACCCTTTGGTTGGCCCCGCCCTTCGCTCGTGTGGCCTGGCGATGCTGATTTGTTGCTCCTGCTGCTGTTGCTGCAGGAGGGGAGCCCAGGTCTGGAGGCCGCCGCGCAGTACATCAAAGGGGAGCTACAGGGTCTCGCCGCCCGTGCGGGCCCGGAGTACAGGTGAATCCCCCCTTCCCTGCTTGTTGCTGCCCTTGGTTGATTCCAATCGACCATGAAGGTTTGCTGGAGTGCCTGCTCTGCTCTGGCCTCTCTCTGGGTGCCAAAGATCGTGGCTCCACTGACAGTGATGGTTTCTCTGTTCGGGTGTTGGTTTGTGGTCCTGCACGCTGGAATACTTCTCCTAGCATGGCATTAAATTTGGAGAAATGGAACTTGGGATGCGACAGAGTATTGGTTTCGATGCTTTGCTAGCTGCAGCAATCACAACAATATCTGGTACTTTAATTCGTTTCTGTAAGATGCTGAAGTGATTCTTCTTAGGACAAAAAGGACAGGGAAGTGTGGTCCAAGGCACAAGTACGGCCAGATCCATGGTAGCTTGAAATTAGCATTTCAAGCCCCTCGCTCTACCAATATTACCAAGCCTAGCGGATCCTGCCATCTGCTTAGCATTGCATTACTAGTTGCACTAGGTTTTTGCAGTGGTTTATACGTTGGCTTGAGATAGCTGAAACTTAAACTTCAGTACTGGATCCAATAATGCCCAAGGCACTGTAATCAAAGTGGTACTTTGCAGGATTCTTTCCCTTTTACACGTCTATCGTTGGAATGAATGCCTTGTGTCTCAGTTTTTGGTGGGTCAAGGGTAATTGGTCTGGGCATTGGGTTACAAATGAACATCAGATTCTGGATCCTTAGCTTGTGGAGTCCAATTACGCCAGTAAAACTTTGTTGAGTTCTTATTTACAAATTTGGGAATGCCTACCATTATCTCATTTGAGGATTGCAAAACCCAGACTGCAGGAAACAACAACCGATTTGAACAGCTCTTCTATTTTTCTTGTGTTCATTCAGTGGTTCTGATGTACATCTTTCGCTAGTCTGTACTATGAACCATGGAGAAATTAGAAAGTTCTGGTGCATTACCTGAATGGACAAATTTTAGTATTTGGTTTCTTTTTCTATTTGTCATCTGTTATTGACTTCACTTTTTGTTTCGTCTGAAAGAATAGAGGTGGTTACTAACTTCACTTTTTGGTTCCCCTTGCAGAATAGAGGTTTATATTGATTTCATTTTTTGTTTCCCCTTGCAGAATAGAGGTTGAGGAAACACTTGTTAGTGGCTCTTTCAGCATGATGTTTCTGCGTCATAGAGTAACTCTAGGCTACAGGAATCATAAAAATATTGTCATGAGGTACACACATGAGTTTGCTCTACCATCTTACAATAAATTATTTTTTCATCTGAATTGCAAGCCCATGCAATAGGTGATTAATTTTAAGAAACTATTGAAACTACCATAGGTTGATTGTTCCTACCATGATAACATTAGCTTCAATGTATGTTAATTCCTATCCATTGTATAATTTACTTGTGTTATGTATCTGTAAGCATATATCTAACATATAGTGTTACTTGAGCATCATGTTATATATTGCCTCTACAATCTTATCTTCTTCAAGCATACTGACTAAAACTGGTAACTGCATCTGGTCTGGTTCACTTATTAGCTCTTTTCAGCAGCAGCAGTGGAAATAGTTTTTGATTGCACACAGCATATGGTAGGAGTGGAACCATTGACATCAGCTACCTAGATGCATAATAAGTACTACTAACTACAAGTTTTCTATCAAGACAGTGAAAGGGTGAACCAGAGTCATAAGCTAGTCTATTGACCTACCTTATTTTAAATTACATCGCCCATGGCCTATGAGGCCCAACTCTTGTAATCATCCGATTTAGGTTAGAATCCATCAACAGGGCCACTTTATCTATGGTTGGGCTTCTATAGGGATATTAGTGTGCCTATCTTGTATCCTTTTAAAGAGTAATTTAAACAAATTATTTTCTAAGATATAACAATTAATTACAGGATTTCATCAAATGTTTCAGAAGATGATGATCCATCCTTGTTGGTAAATGGTCATTTTGACAGTCCGCTTGGATCTCCTGGTGCAGCAGACTGTGGTTCTTGTGTTGGTAAGTACTCTTTTTCTCTTTCTTTTTTTAATTTTTGTAAGAACAGTCCTTGTTCTTACTATGCAGACTTCTATGAGACTGTATCTTATGGAGTATTTCCTGTCCAGCATCTATGCTTGAGCTATCACGACTCATCATTGACTCTGGGTGGGTCCCTCCTCGACCGGTGATTTTCCTTTTCAATGGTGCAGAGGAACTTTTTCTTTTGGTATGTTACCTAGCTGGTTGACCACTTTTCACATTTATAAAATGCAAATGCATATATAAAAAATGACAATGGTTGTGCTGGGATGTATAATGAAGGTCCATTTTGGTTGTCTTTGCTTGAATTTAATCTGAGCTAATTGTGTTCGAAGGGCTGGATACCATTTGATCTTATCAGATGGGATGAGTTACCTTTGAGAAATTTCAAAATTTTTCATTTTCTTGGTGAAAATAGTTGTAGGTTTGTCCATCCTGGAAATCTGTCACTATATAAAAACACTGAAGTCCTCAAAACAAATTTTCTTATGGAATATTTTTTTAAAGAATCAACGGAGTATTGTAATCTAAAAGAAATATGCAAATTTTGTGTTGATATGTTCCTGTACATGCTTTTTAACCAGGGCTCACATGGTTTTATCAAGACACATAGATGGAACAGGACAATCAGTGCTTTCATCAATATTGAAGCTTCTGGAAGTGGGGGTACAGGTATCATTTTGTACTTATTTATTATGTGGTTTGTGCTACTCAAGGCAACACGAGTACCAATCTCAAATCTTATTTTGATAGTTCTTAATGTATCCATGTTATCTTCTTCATATTCCATATGACTAATGATTTACCTAGAAATTATCGTTCTCAGTAAGTAACTTTTATAGCATATATTAGTTTCACTAGATATACTCTTATCAGAAAAAAAATGTATGAAATATTCTGATTGAGATGCTGAAGTTTTCATGTGCAGATATGTCTCTTCCTGCAATAAGGGTTCAATTTTGTCCTATGTTACTTGTTCATCGGTGGTTAAGTTGTCATGTGTGTCTCTAGATTTTTTATTTCTGCTTTCAGTGGAATTGCTGGTTATTTCCTTCATGCAGCTTCTATAGATTCAAAAGTCCCACCAGTTAGACTTATCAAACATTTGAGTCTTCTAGTTTAGATTGGCAAGTCCAGGATGTTAAAAACCCTTGCATTAAAGTATGGGCAGGTATTTTTTATTGAATATTTATTAGTTCTTGTGCATTGCCTTGTATACAAGAAACCTTTATTGGAAATAGAATCACTCTATTCCTCTGTTGGAATCAATTCACTCAATTCCTCTCTTTAGCTTGAATACTAATTGTATGAAAGATAACACAAGTAGCTAGTAACACAACTTTGTACTTTATTAATCTTATAGCTTCACACTACAAGCTTACAGCAACTCACTAGATCTTCTCAACCAAGCAATACAACCGTGCTATTAACTATTACATACAATAAACAAGCTTCAACATTTCCTATATCATATAGCTTCAGCTTCGTTTTTTCACAGCCATAAGGGTGCTGCCTCTTTTCAGCCTGATTGGCTGTGCTGGCTGCAGCTGCGGCAGCAGCAGCCGCAATAAAACAGTTACAGTAAAATTCCTGTGCAGCTGTGTCTTACAGCTGCTGCAGCCGCAGCCAGCAGAAGCGAGCACGCCCTATAGTCAATAGTCACATAGGTCCGTCTGCTTCAATACCTACCTAAGCATCACAACTCACCATCTGTTGTACTACTTTTACAGATCAAGTTTAAAACAAACTTTGTTACCAAATTGTAGCTAACCTTTTATTATGTTGATCATTATGGTAAAAGTTAAGATTTTCAGTGAAAAATATGAATTGGCTCTATTTTATTTATTCAAACTTCTTGTCGTGATTTATGACTTACGATTAAGATCTAAACAGTTTCTGGTATTGCTGGATAAGAAATAATAAAACTATTAATGATTTTTGGTTTTGTTAAGACTACTTTGCTTATCTCAGATTTGAGTTTGATCCTAGCAATTTGTCTTTTTCCTCACCAGATTTAGTTTGTCAATCTGGACCTGGATCATGGCCTTCTCGTATTTATGCTCAGACTGCAAAGTACCCGATGGCAAATAGTGTTGCTCAGGTTCTTGCTCCTTACCTTGTTTACTCAACATAATTACTTATGTAAGTTGCAGAAGGGTTGATATACTTTTGTAGGAGTGAGTGTGGGCCATAGTCACATAAAACAGGGTCAAAGGCATTGACCCTCGACCTGGGAATGTCGACCCTGACCTGGGCACGTGGGGTCATTGACTTCGTTGGGGTTTACAAGCATTTATAGGTAGTCAGAGCTGTATTTGTAATAGCTTATCACAATAATCTCTGTTGGAGTGGCAGCAGACACGATAGCTTGGTGGTGAGCATGTCAGTAACCAGCAACGCTGAGTTAGCAACCACAGTTCAATAGGAGCACCAAATTGCAAGGTCACCAACTAAAATGCGAGTGCATAAGAGGGGGGAGGGGGGGGGGTGAATGATCCCAAATTGCATATTCCAATGTGCCTTTTTTTTTCTCAAAACCATGGTCATTAAGGCAGTAAATGACTAGGCATTTAAGGCCTGCGTGGTGAGGCGACGCCATACACGTGTCCTAACTCCTAACCAACATCTGTTTATTAGCAGATAGCAGTACAGCCCATGTAAGAGCCAGTTCATAATGATCAACAAGCAAAAGCAGAGAACCCTGGCACTAGTAATAAACAAATCACAAAGACACAGATCACTAACTGTAGTTGAGGACACAGATGAATAAACTAAATTAAGTTATGGAGACTAGAGCACACATTCACACAAAGCATCTTTCTAATACAACATCAGACCACAAGCACATGCTTTGAGCACCTAGCAGTCTAATATCCACCCTGCAAACTGCATAATACAGACCTGCAGACTACAGATCATATCCAAAAAAAAAAAGAGCAGAGGCATTACACATCCAAGAGGAGAGAAGCTGGAGGGAGAGGAACAGATGCTCACATAGTCACACGTAGCTGTCCCATGAGGTTGCAATGCCGAGCTGACGGAGACTGGAACTGACAGAGCAGCAGTAGGATTTGTAAATCCAAGGCACTAATCAGCGGAGAAGAGGGGAGGGAGGACTAGAGGAGGCACAAATTGGTGGAGGAAAGCTAGTTTTTTTATAACAAGAAAAGCAAGGGTTGAATCAACGGAGGGGTTAGTTGATGGAGAAAAAGAGGCGGAACAGCTGGATTCCACCGGCGGCGGCGTGCCGCGAAGAACCAGTTGCACGCCCTCTTCCGTTCCCCCGCTTTGTTAATTGGCACACACTGGAGAGATGGCTTAGGGCCTTGCGGGAGCTGTAGGCCTGTGATTTTCCACCGGCGCAACTCCCATCAGTCTACTTTGCACGCAAATCTCCCATGCATCATCGTGCGGTAACTTTTTCGCGTGCACAACTCCCACGGCCACGCTCATGCCCAATCTCCCTTTGATTCGCTTCTTTCACGCGTGCAACTACTGTGGCTGCGCTCATGCGCAATCCCCCTCCGATTTGCTCGTGCGGCGCCTGCCTCAGGCCGCTCGAGGCATAAACTTTGCCAAATCGTGCCTAGGCGATGACGATTGGTCGTGGAGCGGTTGACATCCAGAGTGGAAGCCATATCACCGGAGAATGGAGAACCAGACCTGCCTGGAAAAAGCACAACCTAACAAGATATGTTGGATGTTCTCATCTTCCTGGTCGCATAAAGGGCTGCGACTTGGATGTGGCAGCCCTCTGTGCAAGCCTGTAGCCGTCCAACATCTATTGTGTGGAAAGACATTTTTATTGCAATTAATCCATTATTTCTGCCTCACTGGTCTGCATCTTATATAGTTCTAAATAAGCTTAAGCTCAATTTTTTCTCGGTTAACGTCTACATGAATACTTATCAAAATTGTTAAGATGCTCGTTTCTAATGCTTGGTCCATCCTTTGAGTTGATCTTCAATGCATATTGCAGCCAATGTCATCTAAGGTTATTACTTCTGTGCAATCCAGCTGATATGTTTGGATTGTATTCCCTATACGCAGGATATGTTTGGAATAATCCCAGGTGATACAGATTATAGGATATTTGCTGAAGACATTACGAACATTCCAGGACTTGATATTATTTTTGTTCTCGGTGGTTATTTCTATCATACTTCATATGATACGTTGGAGAATCTACTGTATGTATTAAACTAGAGAAAATTTTCTAATATTTTATATGAAATAATATAATTGAAGAATTATCATTTCTGTACTAGCCCTGGAAGTATTCAAGCTCGTGGTGAAAATTTATTCAACCTTGTGAAGGCATTCACAAATTCTATGTTGTTAAAAGAGAATGAGATATCTAATAAAGCTGCTAAGGATGGAATTGAAGATTTGCGGGCAGTCTTTTTTGATTATTTGACTTGGTTCATGGTAAGTTACTCTGTATTCTTGCAAATTTGCAGGATAACACTAAGTGGACGTGGCATTGGTTCTGAACAATGTATACTTTTCTCACTTTTCATATGCATTTGTCATTGCTTGTGAATTGTGATTAATTTTAATATTCTTCATTCCTACACACAGGTGTTTTATTCTCGTGATATCTCTCTGATTCTTCACAGTCTACCGGTAGCCATTTTTCTTCTTGTACCGCTGTTCCTGAAGTTCCCAAACATTACCTTGATGTCATGGTTTGTAACTCTTCTAGGTTTCATGAGAGGTAAAGTGATGAAATGTGGAATATACATTGAAAATGATATCATATTGGTGGTTCTAAATTTTTTGTATGAGGGAAGAATTTTTATAAGGAATTGGAAGGGAGTAGAGGATAAGTTTGGTTGGACACAAAATGGTTCATGCATAATTATTTGCAATGTATTGCCGTTACTTTTAAATTTTACATGTAATAAAACAATACTGTTTGACGTATATATATCTGAACTACAAGAAACTTAAGTGACAAGAGAAATGTTAAACAAATTTTTTTAGAATAATTTTGTGAAGTTTACAACAACAACAACAACAACAACAAAGCCTTCACGAAATTTTGTGAAGTTTAATTTAACTAATTTTATTTATATTTTTGTCTAGTCCCTAACCAAAAGGGGCTTAGCAACATTACAATGAGGTTTTTAGAACATATAAATGGTGCATTTAGCTTTTGGTATTTGCTTTGGTTAGACATTTGAATGTTGCTTCGATAAAATCACAACTTTTTGATAGTGGCATTAGTGCTTGATTGTGCTTTTGCAATTTCGTGAAGTTTATGAAGCTAATCTTGTGATGTCTTTTGAGTTCTTGATTGTGCTTTACTGTTTTGCAATTTTGTGAAGTTTATGAGAAGTGCTTATCTGAGGAAAAAGATTTATGGACATTGCAGTCCCCATATTTTGGCAACATTAATCTGATTAGAAGATTCTAGCATTAGTGCTAATCAATCATGTATTACATATTCACATGATTATGTACAATATATTCTGCTGGCCAACTATAATGCTTCTCACATATGGTTGCAGGAATGTTACTCCATGCGTTTGGTGTCATCCTTGCAATATTTATTCCTGCTGTGGCTGCAGCATTAAGATTGTTATTCACGAAGAATGCAATGAATTGGTAATTGTTTATTTTCCTATAAGTTTTAGTGTCGCTGTTTCAGTGCTCTTCTAGGAAATTGAAAGCAAATCAAAATGTCTGAGTCCACCCTCTACCCAGTTGTGACAGTATTGCTTCTAGATTTGTGTATCCAGCCCCTCATATGTCATATCTATTCATCTTTTGGACATTCTCTGATAGGATTTCTGATCCTACCGGCGATTGGTCGGAGGTTGTAAGGGTGAGGGATCGGGAAACGAGCTCTGCGGCGGCTCTGGGGCGCCGTCCTTGCAGCTGGTCGCGAGGAAGAGCGAGGAACACGACGACGGCGCTACAGTACCGCGGTACTGTTCACGGGAGAGAAAGAGAACTCGGCGGCTAGGGTTTCTCCCGGCTCCCTTCAGGAAGCCGGAAACAATAATATGTTTCTGCTTACCAAAATAGTCCCTGATCACAAGTATTTATCTCGTCTATTGAAATATGAAAATAACCCCCCTGATTCTATAGAAATTATCTAGACTTAGCCACTAATACCCTTTCGCCGGCCATAATGCACGCCGGTCATAACATCTCTCCCCGCCTGCACAAACAGCTCGTCCTCGAGCTGAAAGTCGGGGAAGTGAACACGGAAATCTTCCAAGGGCTCCCAAGTAGCGTCGTCGTTCGGAAGCCCACGCCACTGGATCAACACATGCCAGACGCCACGGCGCTGCTGCGCCTGTAACGCCCGAGCCGGCTCCGGAGACAGCCGGCCATCGGCGGTCGGCGGCAGCGGGCCTGGTAGTGCTGGCGGCTCCCCCCGATGGCGCTTGAGGAGGCTCACATGAAAGACATTGTGGAGCCGGGCACCCTCAGGAAGCTCCAGGCGGTACGCAACAGCGCCCACGCGTTCCAGGACCCGGAACGGCCCGGCGTAACGCGGTCCGAGCTTGTGCTTGGCGCGGGGGTCCAGCGACTGCGTAGTGCGGTGAAGTAGGCGCAGCCAGACCCAATCGTCGACGGCGAACTCGATATCGCGGTGGCCAGCGTCGTAGTACCGCTTGGCGAGCTGCTGGGCCTGTAGTAGACGTTGACGAACCTCCACGAGAATCTCGTCGCGGCCACGAAGGAGGGCGTCAGCAACCTCCGTGCGTGCCGTCCCCGGCTGGTACGGCACCATGGGCGGTGGCGGCCGGCCGTAGACGACCTCGAACGGCGACGCGCGAAGGGCGGTGTGGAAGGAAGTATTATAACAATACTCCGCCCACGAGAGCCAGTCCACCCATGCGCGAGGACGATCACCTGTAACACAGCGCAAGTACATAGCAATCACCTTGTTAACCACCTCGGACTGGCCGTCGGTCTGCGGGTGGAACGCCGTGCTGAGGCGCAGCTTGACGCCCGCCATCCGGAATAGATCACGCCAGACATGCCCGGTAAACACCGGATCCCGATCACTGACGATGGATGTGGGAAACCCGTGCAAGCGGACGATGCCGTCGAAGAATGCCCGAGCGACGGAGGTGGTCGTATATGGGTGGCCCAGCGCAATGAAATGCGCATACTTCGAGAAGCGATCCACCACCGTCAAGATGACCGACTTGCCGCCCACCTTGGGGAGGCCCTCGATGAAGTCCATGGAGACGTCCGCCCACACTTGGGATGGCACCTCCAAGGGCTGCAGCAGCCCGGCAGGTCGTAGAGACTCCGTCTTGTTGCGCTGGCACACCTCACAGGACCGCACCCAGTCTTGCACCAGGGTGCGATCGCCGGGAACGAAGAAGTCGGAGCGAAGGCGGTGGAGAGTTTTCTGGACGCCCTCGTGGCCAGCGGAGTGTGCCAGCGAGAGCACCTGGTGGCGCAGATCACCGTGGTCGGGCACGAAGATACGGCGCCCGTGGAGAAGCAGCCCGGCGTCCGAGCGCCAGGGCGCCTGCAGCTCGCCGGCCGCCAACTGCTGTTGCAGCAGCTGCGCATCAGCCGCCGTCACCGTCGCGCGGCGGATGTCATCGATGAAGGCGAAGGTGGGGCCCGAGATGGCGCACGCACTGGCGCCCCCTTCCCCGCCCGAATCGGCCACGGACTCGGTGTCGCGGCGGGACAGGGCGTCAGCCACCGTGTTCAGCCGGCCAGGGCGGTATTCGACGGTGAAGTCGAACCCAAACAGCTTGCTGATCCATTGGTGCTGGGGTATCGTCGACAGGCGCTGGTCCAACAAAAACTTCAAACTGTAATGGTCAGTGCGGATGAGAAAATGACGACCCCAGAGGTACGGCCGCCAGTGGCGCACCGCTTGCACCAAACCAATCAATTCGCGCTCATACACCGCCAGCTTCAAGTGACGAGCCGCGAAGGGACGGCTGAAGAAAGCGAGGGCCCCGGCGCCCTGATGCAGGACGGCACCAAACCCCACGCCCGAAGCGTCGCAGTCCACCATGAACAACTGGTCGAAATCCGGCATTTGGAGGACCGGTCCGGTAGTGAGGGCGCGCTGGAGTGCCTGGAACGCCTCCGCCGCCTCAGCGTCCCACACAAACGCGTCTCGCCGCAAGAGACGCGTAAGCGGGGCAGCGATGAGGCCGAAGTCCCGGATGAATTTCCGGTAGTAGCCGGCGAGGCCCAGGAACCCCCGGAGGGCCCGGGCGCCACGCGGAGGAGGCCACGCCGCGACGGCAGCCACCTTGTCGGCGTCCATAGCGACGCCCGCAGCAGAGATGACGTGGCCAAGGTAGGCCACCGACGTCGCGCCGAAGGAGCACTTCGAGCGTTTTAGGTGCAGGCGGTGAGCACGCAGCGCGTTGAGGACGATGGCGATGTGCTGCAGATGCTCCGCCCACGATGAGCTGTAGATCAGAATGTCGTCAAAGAAGACGAGCACAAACCTTCGCAGGAGCGGTCGGAGAACGTCATTCATGAGGGCCTGGAATGTCGCCGGAGCATTGGAGAGTCCAAAGGGCATCACCAGGAACTCGTAGTGCCCGTGGTGGGTGCGGAACGCCGTCTTGGCGATGTCGTCCGGGTGCATGCGCACCTGGTGGTAGCCCGAACGCAGATCGAGCTTAGTGAAGAATTGAGCCCCATGGAGCTCGTCAAGCAGCTCGTCCACCACCGGGATCGGGAACTTGTCCTTGGACGTCTTGGCGTTGAGGGCGCGATAGTCGATGCAGAAACGCCACGAATTGTCCGCCTTACGGACCAGCAGCACCGGGGCTGAAAACGGCGACGTGCTGGGCCGAATAATCCCCTGAGCCAGCATATCGCGACACTGGCGCTCCAGCTCATCCTTCTGGAGGTGCGGGTACCGGTACGGGCGCACTGCCACAGGCGTCGTCCCCGGAAGGAGATGGATGCGGTGGTCGTATGAGCGGGGAGGCGGAAGGCCCTGAGGCTCGGCGAAGATGGCGGCGTGCTGCTGTAGGAGGCGGTCCAGCAGGGGCTGCTCGGAGACAGCCGCCGCTGCCGCAGTGGGCGCCTGCGACGCCGCGTCGGTGGCGCCACCCTCACCGCGCCAGAAGATGCGCCGGCCCTGGCGCCAGAACGATAGCGTCATCGCCTCGAAGTCCCACAGGAGAGGACCCAAGGTCTTCAGGAAGTCGACGCCGAGGATGAAGTCGAAGCACCCCAAGTCGAGGCCGACGCATGTGATGGCGAAGGACTGGGACCCGACGACGAGGGGTACGTTGCGCGCGATGCCCACACATGGAAGTCGATCTCCGTTGGCGACGGTTACGCGGAGCTGAGCACCCCCCGAGGCACAAAGACCCAGGCGGCGCATGGTGGCACTCTGAAGGTAGTTGTGGGTGGAGCCGGTGTCAAGAAGCGCTAGCAAGCGCACGCCCTTGATGGAGACCGGCAGCAGCATAGTGTTTTCCGTGCGGATGCCGGCCACCGCATGGAGGGACACCACCAAGGCGTTGGCTGCTGCAGGTTCGGCGGCCTGTTCCTCCTCCGCCGGAGGAGGCTCATCAGCCGCCGCGTCGGCTGCCAGGAGGTCCTCTTCAATGTAATCATCAGCCTCCAAGTAGAAGAGCCGCGGGCACACATGGCCACGGACGTAGGGTTCGTCACAGTTGAAGCAAAGGCCCTGCCGGCGACGTTCAGCCATCTCCGCCGGGGAGAGACGACGGAAAGGGCGAGCGCCAGCCGCGGGCGCCTGCTGGTTGTTGGGTGCGGCCTGCGCGGCAGCCCCGGCCTGCCCGTGGCCTCCGCCAGGGGCGCGCGGCGGTGGCAGCAGCCCCTGCCGCTGCTGCGGCCGTTGTCCCCGGGAAGGGACCGGAGGAGCGACCGCCGCGGCGCGACGTTCAAATGCCCGGGCGAGGTACATAGCCGTCTGTAGATTCTGCGGATCGCGGAGCTCGACGTCCACCTTGATGTGCTCGGGGAGACCACCCACGAACAGCTCCGCCTTCTGAGGTCCGGAGATGTTCCGAGAGTGGCAGAGTACCGCGTTGAAGCGCTGCGAGTACTCCTGAACCGTTGACAGGAAGGGCAGCCGCGCCAGCTCGGAGATACAAGTATTCCGCACGGCCGGCCCGAACTGGAGGTTGCACAAGGACCTGAAGCGATCCCACGGCGGCATGCCCTCATCTTGTTCCAGGGCGTAATACCACGTCTGTGCTGCGCCCTTAAGATGGTAGGACGCGAGCCACGTCCGGTCGGACGCCAAGGTGCGCTGCCCGCGAAAAAACTGCTCACACTGATTGAGCCAGTTCAGCGGGTCCTCAGAGCCGTCATATGTGGCGAACTCCAGCTTGTAGAACTTCGGCGGTAGCCGGTCGGACACGGCATCAGCACCGGCAGCGGCCGCAGCTGCCGCTGCTGCGTCGGCCGAGGCAGACACTCCAGTGTCGGTTGCTGCCAGGGGCACCTCCGGGATGAGAGTGCCGTCCATGCCGCCGTAGAGGACGCCGGAGACCGACGGGGCGGCATGGAACGCCGGCGCAGCTGTGCTGGCCGAGTATGGAAGGGACGGCTGCGGCGTCGTGGACGTATAGATCGGGGCCGACGTGGCCATCGCCCACGTCGGGACCGGGGACGGCGAGCGAGGGAATTGGATTTGGTGGATGGGAACCGATGACGTGCGGGGTGGGGGGTGGTGGGACGACGGCGGCGGCATGCCATACGGGTACGTGATTGCGAGGGTGGGCGGTGGCGCGGACAGGGACGGGGGTGGCGGCGGCATGGGGAAAAGGTGCGGAAGCGGTGGCTGTGGTGGTGATCGCTGGGCGTGGAGCAGTTCCTGGAGGGCGCCCCGCACCTCCTCCATGGAGGCCTGCATGGCTGCCATGTTCTGGCTCAGCCCGGCAATGGCCACCGAGGTCTGTTCCTGGGACAGGAGGACGACGGGAGCGCTCGCACCCGCTGAGTGGGCGACGATCGCCCCAGAGGTCATGGGAACAGCGAGCGAGGAGGGCGGCGGCGATGATGGGCGCGGCGGCGCGGACAGCGGAGGAAGCGAGGCCGAGGGCTGGGAACCTGACATCTCTGATACCAGGTTGATAGGATTTCTGATCCTACCGGCGATTGGTCGGAGGTTGTAAGGGTGAGGGATCGGGAAACGAGCTCTGCGGCGGCTCTGGGGCGCCGTCCTTGCAGCTGGTCGCGAGGAAGAGCGAGGAACACGACGACGGCGCTACAGTACCGCGGTACTGTTCACGGGAGAGAAAGAGAACTCGGCGGCTAGGGTTTCTCCCGGCTCCCTTCAGGAAGCCGGAAACAATAATATGTTTCTGCTTACCAAAATAGTCCCTGATCACAAGTATTTATCTCGTCTATTGAAATATGAAAATAACCCCCCTGATTCTATAGAAATTATCTAGACTTAGCCACTAATACCCTTTCGCCGGCCATAATGCACGCCGGTCATAACATTCTCATCCCCCCTCTTTAACATGTTATCTGTTGCGCCCAATAAGATATGCATTTAGATCTACAAGTCTAAATAGTATGAAGTCGCAAAAAAAAAGTCTAAATAGTATGAGTTTGCACTTTGCATTGATCGTTCACACTGATCCATATTGCACTATCTTGTCTTTACAATGTTATTTCACTTGCTTGCAAGAGTATGCAATGAATCTATGTATGAACTAGTCATGAACAGTTGTTGCAGTAATGTTTCATATCTTCTTTTTGAATCCTGAGCCACCTGTGTAGTTCAGAGAATGAGCTCAGTTGTCACATGATTTTGTTCTTATTTTTACATATGTCACCTATGTGTCATCTCTTTCTTTATGTATCTGAAAACCTATGAAACGAACAGTTTCTGTTTTTTGTAATTTTACTTAAAACTATTACCAATCAAATTTTATCTTATTGCATGTTTATTGCATGGGTGCAGGTTTGCTCATCCTTATTTGGTGTTCCTTATGTTTGTCCCTACTTCATTGATTGGTCTATTGCTGCCGAGGGTTACATGGGTATTTTCCTTATCACTACTTTGTGGTACCCTTTCTGTTGTTTTTTTTTGGGTATGTCTGTGCCTGTATGTCTATATCTGGTCACTTCTCTTGTTGAAAAAGAATACAATGAAAAGTATTTGATGATGTTTCTTTGTATTAGCAGTTGATGTTACAAATAGTAATAGTAATTTACTTACATGATCATCTATTTCTGAATTAGATTACTTTGTGCCCAGAGAAATAAGAAAGGATTTACTGATTGGATGCTTTTGCTTTTGACCAGTCTGCCCTCACCACATACTATACTGTTCCATTCATTTTCTTTTATAGGACCATTTTGGTCAAGAAACCAATGAAATAGTATGGAGAATCAACCATAGTACTTCGTTAATGAGAATGAATGATTGTTATGGGTGTTTACGGATATAGATACACAAATATTGAAGAGATGTAAAATAAAGTGAGTGCATAAGGAAGAAAAGGCCATTTTTTTTATTGCAATGGCAGGAGCTTTGCTTTTCAATTAAGAGGAAATAGAATTGACCCAGTTTATGAAGGAATTACAGTCGCACAGTTTATTCATGGAAAACTGGTGAAAAAGCTAAACATGACAACCCAGACGACTAGCCCTAAGCAACCCACTAACACACACTGATGGGGCATACTGCATGTAATCGTTGCCGAGCTTATCATAACTTCACAACAGCAATAAGCAGCTCCGACTTCCCACGACGAACATCAGCCAAAGCTCATAACACGTTGCCACCTACTCACAACCAGCCCCAACCTCCAAGGAAAGTGAACGCAGCTTGTCATCGTTGCCGCCAGCTCTGACTTTGCCACTGCAGATCCACTCTAGGAGGGCCAGAGACACATTGCAAGCACCAGAGACACATTGCAAGCAAGTAACGAACCTGAAAGAGCTTCGCCTCATTGAAACCCAAGGCTACGAACCAAAAGAGCCCTGCCTCATCGAAACCTAAGGCTTGCAGACAAGCACTAAATGTCTCACGCGGACCAACATCCGACAAGGCGGTGCAGGATCTTCTAGGTGACACCTTCACGAAGGAAACGACGCAGAGCACTACCATCACCTCCCCTAGGCAGAATTTTCTCAGAAGAACCGCGCAGGATGAGAGGAAGTGCCTCAACGACGCTTCCAAAGAAGGGAATGACAATCAAAGTGTCGCCGTCATCGGCTCCGGCTAGCACTGGCCAAAGCTTTCACCCTGCACGTTCCACCTCATCCCTGCACAAAAGGACCATACCACTGCTCATCAGCTGGTCCTCCAAGAACGGCAGCGTGATCAGGAGACCAACACATGCGGCCAACACAACTGCTTCCATTGCCCGCCGTCAGCCACTGCAGATGGAAGGCCATACCCGCTGCAGGTCAATGTGCGCATCAACGCAGCCCTGAGTCGACGAGCACGCACACATTGTCGCTGTCGACACGAACCTGAGCAGGATCAGCACCTCCTATGCCATGCCTACACACCCGATGCTCGCCAGCCTCGCCTTGAGTGGCCTTGACGATGAGCACCCACCATCGGCCGTGATAGGGCAGATCCACCCTGGGGACAGCAGATCCGGCTGCCAGGACGCCAGATCCGATAATATCCACTATCCAGATCGGATAGCCGCCAGTAGGCTGCTGTACAGCACCAGTGAGAAGGTCATGAGGGGGAGAAGGAGAGTTCGACCGAAGAAGAAGCGCCTCGCCACCACTGTCCTCGCACCCACGCGGACTAATGTGCGACGTGCTCTGGAGGCAGCGAGGGTGGGGGAGACTAGGAGAGGAGGTGCGGTGGTGGTCGCTAGGATCCTCCTGAGCCGCCCGACGGGGGTGACGCAGGGCCTTTTGCTTTCTTGGCATAATGTTATCTAGTAGTGCAAGAAAAGGCCATTTAACCTTTGTTCAGTCATGCATATGAATACATATGAATACGAGCAATATTGCAATAGTTATAGGCCATATATCTTGAAATGGATGTAGTAGTAATCTAGACTACTCATGCACTACATTAAGGATGACCATGATTAGAAAGTTTGATTTTTCCTGCCCTACTGCTCCAGAATTCTTATGTGTATATAAGTTCTTCTGAAGACAAAAGATTTGACGGCATCCTGAAATCTGCATAATCTGTCTTATGGATAAAGCATTTCGCATGTAGTTTCCATCTGTTGGTTGTGAAGCTGCTGTTTAACTGAATATTGTTTGTTCCTTCTAATCAATTTTTGTATTAAACTCTAGGGGCTATCGGAGCAAGCACACTTTTGGGGTGCTTTTGGGTTGTATTCTTTAATAACTATGGTAAGATTTTCAACATCTTTAAGCTCCTGTTATATTGACACATCAGAGCTGCATCAACTATTGACTAGTTAACCTTAACTGCATCCAGTTGCAAAAATATTTTAGTTTATGGATAGGTGTCCTTAAATTTTTTTTGTTATTGATATCTCTATGAATGCTGACATTGAACATGTGAAAAATGATGTATGCAGATTCATATTGAGAAGTACTACAGTAAAATTATACAAACTTAGTAGCTTTTATAGATATTACAATAGGCTATAGTTATATTTTAGAGACCATGAGCAGGTTGAAATGATTGCTTTACTATTGCCCGTTGTACTTGTGCTGGCACTTTTGCGTGTACTATGGATCTTACTAGTCATTATTATCTAGATAAAACATTGATTCTGGTTACATAATTTATGATGCTGATTTCGATCTTGGGAGGTGATTTGTGAGAGTTTATTTTGGGATTTTGTTCTGGTTTATTTTAGCGAGGGGAGAGAAAAGGGACAGATTATCAGATATGAACTAGTGATTAGTGAATAGCTATTTTTTAGTGTTTTTCCTTTTGGAATTTATTTGGTGGAGGGGGACAGTGAAAAGATGACTGACAAGTGACAAGGCTCTTTCTGATAGTAAACATTTTGCTTCCTGTACTGTATATGGTAATTTTGTTCCATATGTATGCACACTGATTAGCAAATCGCAAAAATAAAAAAAAATAAAGAAGGAATAAATGTTTGAAGTTATATTAGTCAAATCATGTTAGTCACATTTCACATGCATATAGATGTGAACATGATAAGCACATCTATACATTTTTCAGAGGAAATGGTTTTATCTTCATATTGTCCTAAAGTTTCTTTGAGGGGAATACAGTAGGGGAAGCCCCTACTGTATATGGTCCTGAAGTTACCTTGTAATTCATTGTATTATTTTGAACTAATAATTTGTATGATCATAATTCATGCTTGGTCTATTCATTTTATGCAGGCCTACACGCTAGCTGGGCTGAGTGGAGGTTTTCTAACATTTTTCATTTCCATGTCCATGCTTCTTGGGCGATTTGTCTCTAGCATCAATAGGAAGCAGTGGAGCCAACAATCACCTAGGTGAGCAAATTCTACTGTTCTTATTGATTCTCCTTCAACTATTTTCCACGTTATCAATGTGATTCAGTCAAAAACAATTGTTTCTTCGCTTCAATACAAATCTATATTTTGGTTGCTCACTTCAATATGTCATAATACCTGCACTCTGAGGTTCATCTTGATTCAGTATTTCAGTATAAAGACACTTTGAGTTAGATATTCACTTGATATAGAAAAAATGGTAACATCCGTTGCACATTGCATTTTTTGACCTCTTATTTGTCTATATCAAATTTCAGATATTTCATGCTCTTTTAATGTTAATTTTGGCCCCTTGTTATGATCAGAGTTGATGATTTTACATGAAAACTTCTGTCTCCTATCATCCTATACTGTACAATTTTCAAACAGAATCCCTATGCTAACACCAAATCCAACCATGACAATATGTTTACTTCAAGATCTGGCTTGAATATCTTTGATTGAGACCAATAATGTACAGGTCGTTGGTTGCATATGTGCTGCCTATGATCCCATGTCTCCTTTATTGTCTTTACTATGGCGGATTCCTTATCCAGTTCCTGATTGAAAAGATGGGCATGATGGGATCTCTTCCAAAACCATATGGTTAGTATGCTACAGCTGATTTCAATTGACAATTTCTTCAAGTACTTGTGTCATTCAAAAGTTTTGTGAGAACAGTTGAATATCATACTTGCATTAAGGCAATTATCGTCCAGGACACCCTAACTTTGTGTTGTTTGCTGACCGATGCCTGTAAAATTTAGTTCGCCTCCAGTGCACTCCTGTGCTGTGGGGGTCCCTTAGCTGGAAGGCACTCCCCTTGTTAAAATATGATTTCTTCTTCAACCTCCATCTTCTCTTATGTTGATTTGCATGTTAATTTTTCAAAGGTAGTAGGACATGTTGTACCTGACTTACAGAAAAAATAAGGAGAGCAAAATACTGGTTATTGGGCTCCACCATCAGACCTGGGCAAGGCAAGATAGACCTTTAACAAAAAGACATTGAGCCAGATACTTGAGATTGGGCACGTCAGAGAAGGCAGCACCCAAACTCAAGCGCTGGGGTAGATGAGGATCTCTCCTTGATAATTCAATGCATAAATTTAACTGTACATCCTGCAGCAGTCTTTATAGATGAGGTGCCTTAGCCCACACGTCTGGGGACGGCTGGCCTCCATGACACCTTGACTTTGGCTAGATTTCGTTTTCATCCCTCAAAACTCCAAAACCTTCAATATGGTGTGTCCTTGAGAGCAGACTCGTGATAGAACGGTATTCTATCACAAATGCCACGATGGATGCATCAATTAGATACTAGATAGTCAACTTGCCCTGATTTACTTGAGTACTGGATATGCTACTAGACATTATAAGCTTGAATGGATTATGTTCTTCATTGGATATATTGCATGGATTACTATTAGGTCCAGAAAAAAATGTAATTAAACAGTAAACTCCAGCAATTAACAGTGTCATGATTTGGCTGTTTTGCAGGATATTTTGTGCCTGATGTTATTGTTGGAGCTGCAGTTGGATTAGTGGTTGGTTGGTGTTTTGGTCCTCTAGCACCTGTTGCTGGTCGTTGGTTGTCGAAGACCTCAATTCTCCATGTCTTTCTGCAAATTACAGTGGTTGCTGTGGCTGTCTCATCTCAACTGTTTCCTTACAGCACTGGAGCACCAAAAAGAGTTGTTCTTCAACATACTTTTGTTACAGGTTCGCTGCTTTTAGGTTTCCTGAATTGTAGCAAAAAAAATAATGTATCTCAATTTTGTATGGTGCAACCATATTAATATAAAGAACTGAGACTAGCTAAGTTTGAGGCTTGGTGTCCTCTTCCGCTCAAATCTTGGTGCCTTCTTTCTTAGTACAAAAAGTCACCTAATTCATCATGGGTGGTCTTCTTTCCAAGTTTTGAATCAAGTGAAACAAAACTCTATTTCTGTTTCATGGTCATCATGTTCAATGTTTCATTGTTTACAAAGCTGTAACGATTTAAATATTCATTTGATCCTTTGGAAGTCACTTTTTTCTGGAGCTACTCTGCTTTAGACTTAAAATAAGTTCTCATTTATAATCGAGTCCTCGAGTCAGGTCTAATTTTCTTCTTCATGGAATAGTATAGGGTTTCAAACTTATTTCTCAGTTGCAAAATTTTTGGTGTATCAGTGGAAAAGATCCTTGTTTTTGGCCCCTGCTGCAAAAACATGTCCTCTTTGGGAACCTATTTTACAATTTATTCGACTGTAGTCAGAGGCTCTGAATATTTGACATTTGTAATTTGATGCCTTTAAAAATTTTACTTCTTCCATAGTAATCTATGTCACGAGCAGTAAAAGTTGTCTTAAGCATATTTTTGGCCTTCCCAAAATATCATTTGTTCTAGGTATTCCCATAACATTCCTGTGAAACATTATGCTTGATCTTTTTTCAGATGGTAATAATGTTATAGATTCAAGCTATGGTTTCTCTGTGGTTGATTCTAACTCATTGGAGTTTCTTTTCAACAATGCACCTGAGGCCGCCAGATGGCTGAAGGATAACTCCGAGTTGTCTTTTGAAGAAAAATATCGGTCTGATAGAAGCTCATGGTTGGTGAGTAAACATAACTGTATAGTTGGATAGTGTAACATTGAGTGACCTTGCAAGTTCCCTTTGTTAATTTTCAACAGATATTGTGCCTTTATGAATGCACGCGACGAAAGTACATGAAGCAATATTCAGCAATACAGTTGTTTCATTTTGCAGGCTCTGTACCCTGTCCCGTTCTTGTTCTCTGGAAGTTTAAAATTTCAGGCACAAACTGAAGAGATTAGAAAGTATTACCAGCATTTCCCTCAGTTAGCTGTTCAGGAGATCTGGGATAACAATGGGCAGCGAAGGGTGCATCTCAAACTTTCACTTGGGTAAGAGTTATATTTTGTGCATATTTATGAAACCTGTAAATGATACCCTTTTTTATATGCATATACTTCAATTTATGATTTTATCTTTTTCAGTTCCTTATCAGAAATTTGGACCTCTGTGCTCAATATTACTGGGCCACTATCAAATTGGTCCTTTGCTGATAACATGCTCCCAGGTGGTTGCAATTATTTATGCTGTTTACTTTTGTTTGCTTCCATTAGACTCGCTGGATAATAATTTGTTCTGTCTATCCTCGTTAGCTCCTCAAACTGTAAGTGGCGGGCCACCATCATATATTTGTCGACTCAGTGGAAAGAACGATGTGGATTGGTCTTTCTGGTTGGAGGTAATGATAATATGCCCTGCGAGCAAACCCATGGGAATCACTGCCAGGCTTTTTTTATTGATGTTTGAATTTCCATTAGTTCTTATGTTTACATGCACTCTTGTCCAAAATATAGGAAACTGAGTCACTAAGACCAACTGGCCAATGTATACTGTAAAAACACAGCAGAGTTTTAGTTACTCCATTCCACTTTACCTGTCCAATTGTCTTTAGGCACATTCTGAGGTATACATTCATGAGAGACTTCACGGACTCCTGATATCAATTTGGTCTTCTGTCACATAATATGGGTTTATTAGTTATAACATTGTGAGGTTAAATTCATGAGTTCACAGACTCCTGATATCAATTTGGTCCTGTGTCATATAATCATGGGCTTTATAGTTATGTTTCACAATGTACTGCTTAGATTTCACACGAGCTGACAACATGTTCTCATCCATCTGGCACTGTTGTCCTCGCTCCAACTTGGCCTACTGCCATGGACAATGATACCATGTTGTCACCTGAAGTTTTAAAGGAGATGTTTAGTGAAACATCAGAGCCACAAACCTGGGCTTATATAAAAACTGCTATGCCATGAATCAAGATAGGAGTCCCCCCTTTTTTCCTGACTAATCATAATATTTAGGTTGCCATTGTGAATTACCATGTGTTTATTTTATCTGGTTATCAATGTTTGTTGGCATATTATTTGGGTTGCTATTGTGTGTTACCATGGTATGTTGATGTGTTTATTTTATTATCTGGCTGTCAATCTTTGTTGTCATATTATTTGGTTTGCCTGTGCCATTGTGAATTACCATGATATGTCGATGTTTTATCACTGGAGGTTATTTTCCCAATTGTTTGGCTGTCATTCTTTGTTGGAGCTTCTTTTCTTGCTTCTCACTGTTATATTGTTTCTTCACGAGTTGTGAAATGTCTTGTTGATAAATGATTTGAATCATGACAGGCAAACTCTTCTGAAAGTCTGAGAATCGATGTCGCGGTACTTGACCAGTATCTTGTTGATAGTACAAAGAAACTGAAGAGCTTCTTCCCAAGTTGGGCAGACTTGACAGCCTTCACAACATTTTTCTCAACATATCATTTATGAGGAGGCCAAGTATTTGATGTCCAACAAGTGTAAATCATTTTTTCTTTTGTAGAAGGGGAGATATGGAACTATAGTCCTACGTTTCGGGGCTATATGTGGTTTTCTTACCTCGATCGTTCTGAGCCCTGAAGCTGGTGGTGTTTGTAAAATCGTTGTAACCTACCTTGATATAGCCGTGAATCACACAAGATTGTAAGAATCTCAATTCAGTGTTAAGATTTTACTACTTTGCCATTCAAGATTGACGGCATCACTGATCACTACTTTGCATCGACATGAAAAGTATGCAAACCTTACTAAACACTAGACCTAAGCCTAAAACAAAAGTCAAATATAAGGTTTAACTAGCTTAAGCATTTCACAAAGCACCACTTTGGTGGTTAGAGAAACTAGAGGTGTTACCGAACTTACGCTACACTTAACTTCCTTGAGCTCCAACCCACCTCAGATGACCGACAAGGACCCACCTCAAATGACTGACAAGGCGGTATTTATAGCCTCCCCTGCATTAGTCTGCCGCAGATCTGCCATCTTAGGGCGTCCTCAATGATCAAGGCCTTGTTTAGTTCCTAAATTTTCCCCCAAATTTTACTATGCAAAAAGAAGATTTCCCATCACATCAAAATGCCGGCAAATGTATGGAGTACTAAATGTAGATGAAATCAAAAACTAATTACACAGTTTTGTTGTACTTTACGAGACGAACATTTAGAGTCTAATTAATTATTTTTTGGACAATTTTTTGCACTAAAAAACAAAAGTTGCTACAGTGTTCCGACACGGGCACTGTAGCTACAGTGCCCGAATCGGGTCCCCGATTTGGGGATCTAAACACGGCCCAATACGAAATCGCTAGCTGACTGCAAATAAAAAAAAAGAAAAAAAAACTGACACCCGCATGATACAGAGGGAGGTGGGACATGCAAGGTAGAGACAGGAATCCATCGGGAACTGAGCGAGATAGACGATGAGCTCGTCGCTAGGTAGCAGATTTTTTTACCTTCTCACTCCACATAGGCAAATAGCTAGCTAGGAGGTCCTTGTTGGGGACGCCCTTAGCGCTAACTAGGCACTACTGACGGGTAACGAGGATGGCGTCGCCTACTGCTACAGCCACGAAAAGAGTTTAAGAGCATGTTTAGTTTGCAAAAAGTAAACCCAAAAAGTGCTACAGTACCTGTCACATCGAATCTTACGGTATATGCATGGAGTACTAAATATAGGCGAAAGAAAAAAACTAATTACACAGTTTGGTTGTAAATCACGAGACAAATCTTTTGAGACTAATTAGTCTATGATTGGACATAAATTGCCAAATAAAACGAAAAGTGCTACAGTAGCCGAACCCAAACTTTTTTCACAACTAAACCAGCCCTAAATGACGGCAATGGCTAGGGATTTTGAGTGAACAAAGGATTTCAAAGCTACAGGCAAAATGGTAATGGAAAGGGGCCAAGAATGGAGAAGAGAGAACTCGAGGGTTTTCCAAATAAAAAATCATCGGCACCTCCTGCAACAATGCCACGTATACACGGTGGCAAGGACACGCCACCAGGGTACGCACGTCTACGTCCAATTGGATGGAGATGGGACCGAACAGTGATTAGGGATCTAAATCTGCATTTTGCGAGATTGAGGACTGGGATGACACCAAGAAACAAGAAACAAGAACAAGTTTAAGTTTAAGGACCAGAGATGCACTTTACTTTTTCTAAAAAAATCAGGGGAACATCAATATTGTACGAACAAGTGATGTTTTATTCCTGCCTTTAAAAAAAATAAGGGGAACATCCTTATGATCCCGCATTTATAATGTTTTATTCTTGGTTTCCTATGAATAATTGATGTTTAATAGTTTAGGAATAGTTTCAATCTGAATTATGCGAATTTTTTCAAAACAATTTGAACTTTTTTTAATGTGTTCCGATATTTTTGATATATCTTGTTTATCCTATTTATTCATAACATCCGATAAATTTTTATTTCGATAATGAAAACTCTGCTCGGATGTCGACGATGCTTTGAAGTCAGATCTCCTTGACTAGGATATTCTCCACCAATCCAATGTTATCGTAAGATGAGCCGCCTTGTTGTGCACTGAGCTGAGCCAGCCTCTTCCACTGCAGCGTCTTCTCCCTCGCGTCCTTCCCCTTCGTCCCGGTCATCATCTCCCTCACGAGCGCCGCTATCTCGTCGCTCCCCGCTCCCTGCGGCAGCTCGCCGCCGATGCCCCACGCCATGCACACCTGGCGGCAGTTGGTCGTCTGCTCAGACAGCACGGGGCATCCGAGCACCGGCACGCCGGCGACGACGCTCTCTAGAATGGAGTTCCACCCGCAGTGGGTGACGAACAACCCCACGGCCGGGTGGTTGAGCACCGCCTCCTGCGGGCACCACGGCACGACGAGGCCGTCCTCGCCGACCTCGACCTCGGCGGCCATCTCTGGCCTCAGGACCCAGAGGTAGGGAGAGCCGCACCGCGCCAGCCCGGACGCGATCTCCTTGAGCTGCGCGTCGCCCATGCTGGCGTGGCTGCCGACGCTGAAGTACACGACGGAGCGCGCCGCCTTGCCGTCGAGCCACGCCATGCACTCCTTGTCCTCCTGCAACACGCCCACCATCGTCGTCGTCGAGGCCGAGCTGGCGGGGACGCTGCTGCTGCCATCGTCGCCGCGCGCCGCCGTGGACGCTAACGCTGCGACGACGCTCGCGAGCGGGCCGACGGTGTACATGGGCGGCAGGAGCGGCGCGAGCGCGTCGAGCACGTCCTTCTCCATGTCGTAGAGCGTGTTGAGGATGACGGCCTTGGAGGTGGCGGCGGTCTTCATCTGGTGGACGTGGAAGTGCAGCAGCCAGTCGTCGGCGTCCGTGGCGTGGCAGAACGTGGGCATGTCCCTGAGCCGCAGGGCGCCCTTCATCCCGGGCACCCAGTCCAGCGGGGCGTCGAGGGAGCCGTCGGTTTCGTACGTGGGTTTGAGAGGGACGATCCCCCTCGCCACGAGCTCCTGGAACTGGAGGTAGCCCATGAGGCCGGCCGCGGACGCCGTGAAGAACTGCACGTCCGGGACGCCGACCTCGCGCGCCGCCACGGCCGCGAACGGCATCGGGGTGTCGGCCACGACGCAGCTGACCTGCGGCACGCCGGGCCTGCTGAGCAGGTCACGCAGCAGCGCCTTGAACGGCTCGAGGCAGTTGCGCTCCATCGCCTCGTGGTGCGCCCACAGCGTGCGCGGCGGGTCGTCGAGGGACAGCCCGTCCGGGATGACCTCGACGGCGAAGGCCTCGTCGGGCGGCGCCGCCGTGGCGGCATCGTTGGCGGCGCGCAGCAGGCGGCGGTGGTGCAGCTCGGTGTGGACGAGCGTGGCGTGGACGCCGCGGGCGTGGAGGGCGCGCGCGAGCTGCACGTGCGGCGCGACGTGGCCGTGCGCCGGGAACGGCACCAGCACGACGTGCGGCTTCTGCTGTGCCGTCGAGGAACTCATGCCCGCTCGACACAGTTGACAGGTGCAATATAAGGATGGATCTGGCGACGTGCGGCTTCGATCTCGTGTTCTTGCTGCACCTGCCCTCTTGTAGTGCACTTGTGTGCAAGCAAACCAACCACTGAGATTGCGATCGGAGGCACAACACAAGGATTGCAAAAGGGACTCACAAGTCAACCGCAAGATTCCATATTAGAAAAATCGTATCTTTTTTATATAACCTTGAATGTAGATGTTTTTACATGAAAATTATAGCTTCCAATTAGCTCTACAACTTTCTAGTTTTATTTTTGTTTTTTCATCTGAGATAGTTAAGATGTTAATAAATACTATAAACTTTAAACAACGTTATTAATCACGAGAGATTGTTGCCTTACAAAAAATCATATATTTCTTATATGGTGTCGGATAAAGATACTTTGTATATAAAAAATATAACTCTCGATGAGATCTGCAAATATTTAATTTAAGTTTTGTTGTTTGAGACACTTAAGATGCTAAAAAACTAATCAGCATATTAATCACGTACCAGGGTTTATCGTCTTAGAAAAATCACATATTTCTTGTATGGTGTCAGCTAAAGATACTTTATATATGCAAGTTGTAGCACATGATGATATCTATAATTTTCTAGTTTTGAGATTTTTTTTGAAGTTATACATATTTTTTAAAATTTTTTGATACAAAACAAGATTAAGATGCTTCTGAAACTTTGTATTGTTATTGTTGTTGTTATTACTGTTATTATTATTGTTGTTGTTGTTATTGTTGTGTTGTTGTTATTGTTATTGTTGTTGTTGTTACTGTTATTGTTATTGTTGTTGCTGTTGTTGTTGTTGTTGTTGTTGTTGTTGTGAGCATCTTAATGACCTCAAATCTATATCTCTTATTCTATCTTAACATGCAAGTCATCAACATCATCTTTCACTAAGTATCCATATCATCTCCGACTAATAGCTATGTCATCCTACTAACTTCTAATCTTTTAATGCAACCAATTTTAATAAGAATGAATATAAGAATATGTAGATGATTTATCTCATACATGCAACAATTTTATTTTTTAAGAGTCCCGCAACACGCGCGGGGTATCCTTCTAGTTATAAGGCCATCCGCACTCGTGGTACTCTAAATTCATCCTCTATAAGGCCTGGTCATCAAGATTCTCTCATCTATACTCAATTCTTCCGCACCCATCCATTCTCTATATCATCATCTATCCACTATGAAACTCACTTGTCACTTTATCTAAATATATCCATGTGAGATCTTGTTTTGAAGAATTTATTGAAACAAATTTAATGGTGCAATCAGAATTTAATTTTGTTATTTGGTTTGTGAGTTATAATATTTTTTAGTTAGTTGAAACACTGGGGCCGTAGCTAAGATTCCTCCCATGCATGCGCGCGCATGCGCTGTCGCTGCTGTGCGTGGGCCAGTGTTGTTTACCGGACGCACGATACTCCTCTGAATATAGCGGACCGGCGTTCGTTGCGGACTGGATAACGAACTGCGCTGCAGCGAATCTTGTACGCTAAAAGCACATACATGATCATTTATCATCCACATTGCAGTCACTCTAAAAACCCAAAACCAAGAATTTGTAGATCTTATTATAGCCTACAATTTTCATATACAAAGTTTCTTTATCTAACATCATATAAGAAAAATATGATTTTTCTAAGGCGACGAGCACTGATACGTGATTAATATGCTGCTAAAATATTATATTTTTTAGCATCTTAACGATATCAAATGACAAAACTCAAAACTAGAAATTTGTGGACCTCATCAAGAGCTACAACTTCGATATACAAAGTATATTTATCCAACAATATATAGAAAGATATGCTTTTCTAAAGCAATAGAGTACATGATTAATGTGTTGCTGAAACTTTATATTACTTTTTTTAGCATCTTAACGATCTCAAATAGAAATATTTAAAACTATAAGGCTATAGATATAATCAAAAACTAATATTTTCATATACAAAGTATCTTACCCGACGCCAAAAAGCATATATGATTTTTCTAAAGCGAAAAGTCTTGATACACAATTAAAATGTTGCTGAAACTTTATAATGCTTTTTTAGTATCTTAATGATCTCATATGACAAATCTCAAAACTAGTATTTTGTAGATCTCCTATGACATGCATAGTATCTTTATCCCACACCATACAAGAAAGATATGATTTTTTTCCTGTGGTGACAAGCCCTGGTACGCCCTTAATACGGTGCTAAAACTTTTCATCTAGAGCTATAGTTTTCTTGAAAAAACATCTTTATACGAGGTCGTATGAAAAATATACGATTTTTCTAAGGTCTATTTGGACCTGGATGAGACCCGTTATAACTTTATGGCGCTAAAAATACATTTTCAAACTCTAGGGACCAAGATGACACCTTCAAATAACTTTGAGGACCGTTGGTAAACTTTACTCAACATCAAACGTGTGAGTGCTCCTCACCCGAATCTCCCCATGTCCCTGTCCTCTTGCCACTCTCTACCGCGCCACCGTGGGTCTCCCTTCTCTCTCTCAAACGGTGCTCTCATCAGTGATCAAAGAAGTAGGTACCCAACTCCTTCATAGATATAGGTTTGTTTCCTATTCTTTTATGATTTGGTCTCTGGTATTATCGATGGGTGGTGACAACGATGGCCTCTCCCTACCTCGACAATGTTCGATCTGGCGTCAGCGAAGGACCGGTGACAATACTGTGGCAGAACCGTCCAATTTATACAAGCTTAAGTATGACTGTCCCTGTATAACACGTTGACATGTGCATACTGCCACTTATATAAACCCAGCAGTCCGTTGAGTACCACGAAGGGTCTCAATAAATCAACTTCACAACCAAGATCGTACTTGATTAAGCAAATACACATCATATACACAGAGTTTGCAGCGGAAATAATATTACAATAGTGTCACAAGTACTTAATACAAGTTTAGTTTCCAATTCAATAGGTTAAAACAACATAACTTTGAAATGATTACCAAATCATAAGTTTGAATCATATTGCTAGCTTAGATGACACCCTCCAACAAAATCATAAATGAGAAGCATATACAGAGTAGCCGAGCCCACCAGCACTTAGTTACCACCTTCAGTAGATAGAGCACTTCACCTGCAACAGGGTGAGATAAAACCCTGAGTACTCAATTGTACTCAGCAAGACTTACCCGACAGGAGGAAATATAAAATGACGACAAAGATATGCAAGGTTTATCTAGTGGAGTTGATGGGATAGCATAACTTTGGAAAAGAGCATTACTAACATAAGTCCTTACTTTCAACAATTTTAACAATGTTTTAGCATTGATTTAAGTAGGGCTATTTAGAGCTAAATTTGCACCTATTCTATAGCAATCACTTGATTAATAAGCATCACAGTAGTAATCATATTCAAATATCATGATCAACAGAACCATCATGTTTCATCAGTTACTACGATGCCGGTGTGGGGTTTGAGTTTCTCACTATCCGGGAGAGACGACAATTCAAATCGATTACAACCAGCTGGGCAAAACCCTTATCACACGCCCGTATGAGTTTGTACACCACTCGCATGGGTTACCATTCGTACTATTCGAAAATGAGTTTGACAGAGCCACAAGGCCCGGGGGACGGCTGATGCCAGGTAGCTCATATCATGCCTGCCCACGGTCAACCCTGCCCCTCCGCTTCATTTCTCGCCTCCCCACGACGCGTACCATAGTCCAAACTCACCTTGAATGGGGCACTTAGCTTCACTGTCGAAATGAGTTATCTGGCCGTCATGTGCAATGTACGTTCAATCTCAACCAAGGGCCAGACAACGAAGCGGTCCTTAACTGACACAGACGGGATCAAAGAATACTGGCCTAGCCGGTCTCAACAACAACATAGTAACAATGGATCCCGCCCGGTCTTCCGTTATCCATTATCACATGGTTCTTTTCCATGATAGCAAATATAGCCAACTGTGATAGAGTAGCCACCTAAATCTCGTGGATGACAGGAATCACCCGACTTCTACCGGTCTAAGCAGAGCTAAGCATAAAGCGACTATGACGGCAGAGCGCTAGGAAGAGGAGGGTGCATTAGGTGCAGCGCGGGCAGGGAAAGACGGTGGCAGTGATGTCTTGGCCAGGCGCAGTCAACGGTGGCCCGGCTTTGCACGCGGCGGTCGAGGCGGGCGGCTGCACGATGGCCGCAACACAACCGATGGCTCTCGACTCGGCTGAGGTGTGCCGCGCCAAGAGGAGGGCGAGGCGGAGGCGGTGGTGCCGTTAGCTGGGTGCGGGGAGGGACGGAGCGGTGATGGCGATGGTGGAGCTCTGCTCCGAGCATGGCGGCTGCGCGCAAGCAACAAAGCGGGAGAGGGCGCGCGAGGGAGGGGAAAGGCAACAGCAGCATAGCGCGACCACCCAAATGCGACATAGAGGGCAGCGGGGTACGACACGCATGCGGGAAGGGGACGTGCAGCGCGCGCAATGCCCGTGCATGGCGCCGTGGTCAATTTGGCCGCGGTGACTATGAACAGAACAGACTTCAGTGCCATGTGCCCTTCTATGAACCATTGTGTAGCACATTCTAGGTAGAACCAGGCCAAGACTACTATACAAAAGATCTTCCTCCCACCTCATTCTCCACTTTTTATTAAAGGAGTGTGGTGATTAATCAAACAGATTAGGAAATAAACAATGCCAAACATTGCAATGTTAGTGAAATCACAGAACTTCGCAATTTAAAATTTTCTTTGCAAAATTGAGTTTGATTCAAACTTTTGAGCAATTAATTAGTGCATCATCAGTGATCAAACATCCCAACCAATACATCATGTCATAGATAAAACATTTCTCCAATCATTGTAATAAAAGTTGTACCACTCTTATGCATGAAAATTCTTTTAATAATTCACCAAAAATTGAATTTAAGAACTATTTTTTAGGGACTTAGTTAAAGTGGCTAAGTGTGATTCAACATTAAATCCAATTTTAAGCTCAAATTTTAAATATGCTTGACTTAGAAACATCATCACTTTTTTATTCCACATTAAAGAGCACACTTTTTATTATAAAGTTTATTTTAACAAAATGTTAATTATTTAAGCAAACTCTCAAATATAAAAGCACAAGGAGCATCAAACATTATTATTGACATTACTTTATACAACAAGTGAAACATCACAAATGCACATGTGAAACGCGTGGATGCTATATTTGAAACATATAGTGCATATACGCCATGATACTTGGTGATTATGCGTTATGATGGCATGATCAAGATTTTAATTAGCCTTCTAACACCTAGGGTGTTACAAATACGGTTGGTCAGATTTGTAGGTCCTCTTTAGATTGCCTATTGGTGCGCTTATCTTTGGGAAGCAGTTGGTTGGCTTTTGATGCGGTGATTTTGATCTCTCTTTTTTTGTCTATTTTACAACAAGGCCTGGCATCTTCAACATTTTGTTCTGATGGTGAGAGATTGTAAGCCTGCATTCTTTCAATGGTTCCTAAGCCAATGTTGTGGGTACTGGATGTTATTGTTAGCATGTAGTGTGTGGCTTTTGTGGTCTTCAAATCCTTGTTTGCGAGGGTGTTTGTAGGTACCCTTTTTTCTTTAATGTTTTTTCAATGTGATTTTCAAGCTCTGGCAAACAATGGACGATCAAAGGAAGAAGACATCCAATTTGACTTTTTATGTACTCATATTTTTTAGAGCTTATTTTATGTCTTATTATCTGTCTTTTGTATTAGCCTTTGTTTTCTTTGACATATATCAGTTTTGAGACACTCTTTTAAATGCCTTTATAAAAAAAATACAACAGGCCTCTTATGAATAAGAGAGAAAAATGTATTCCTCAAAGGTACCAAGGAAGTTTACAAAGCACTTATTTCTATACTATGACTTCATGCTAGAATATAATAACTTGGGATTTGTGGCCCTCACGGAAGTGGCAGCCCAAGTTGGAAATAAGAGCAATTTAGTGATGTATAAATTGATTCCGAAATTGAGAAAAAGAACAACATGTACCATAGGTGTGTGATTTAACACTAGCACTATGATCCGAGATAAACTCAAACTCCCTAGTGCTAGTAATAGAAGAAATACTAGAACGAACAACACAAAAGTATAGACATTCGACAGTGGGGTTGTCAAAGGTCCTTGTTTGGTTTTGGTAATTGAGTGACAACTTAGGTGGACTAATATGTGGTTATCTAAGATACACAGGAGATTAGTCCACATGTGATGGTGTCATGAAGGAGTTCATTGCATATGAGACATGACATAGAGTCATGTGACCAAGGTGGAGAAGATCAAGATGAGGCTTGGCTTGATGGACCGGTTGCTAGGGTGAAGGGCAAGTTGTGTGATGGCTTGGCGCCGAAGGACCGAGGCAACAGTGAAGAGCAAGTGAGGTCAAGATCGATGAACCAATATGGTCACGTGATGATATGAAGTGAATCATATTATTTGGTGATTGGTTGGTGCATGTGTTGCATCAATGTCGGAGGAGATAAAGTGGAATGCGCAAGGCAAAGATATAACCTAGGGTATTTCCATTTCACCGGTCATAGGTGTGTAGAGAAGTTTATGACCGGGTTTAGGATAGATAGTCGTACTATCAAGAGGGGCAAACTTGTTTGCATATCGGTCATCTAGTGCCACTCGTGTAATCTAACTATGCATCGTTGCTAGGATCGAGTGGCGTGGCAAGTTGAGTGGTTAACTCCTTCGATAAAATGATTATGAAAATGCTAACACACGTGCACAAGGTGGTGATCACTTGTTGGTGTTGGCACTTTTACGAAGGCGATGAAGTTTGAGCGGTAGAGAGGGTTTGGGGTCCTCTCTCCCTCCCGCCGAGTTTGCGAGCGTGGGATTCAGGCGTTTTCGAGGAGTTGAAATGCCTATTTTCCACTACGCCGGAAGTCGGAAAAGAAACGGAGGCGAATGGAGGTCACAGAGGTGACCGGACGCTGCACCGGACGCGGTCATGGTATGACCGGACGCGTCTGGTCAGTACAGCGCAGACGCGGGTGTTATGGTTTGTAACCGGCGCGTCCGGTCAATCGCGGGACCGGCGCGTCCGGTCATGCGTCCAGTGGGTTTTGCAGAACACAAGGCTGATCGGACACGCGGCGCGTCCGGTCACACATGATCGGATGCGTCTGATCGTTGAAGGTGCTTACTGGACTCTAACCGGACGCTGGCACTGTCGCATCCGGTCGTCGCAAGGAGCACGTCCGGTCATGTCGTTGCGCACGCGGTACTGTGCGATCGGCGCGTCCAGTCGTTGCCAGGGGTGCGTCTGGTCGTGGCAGCGGCGTGTCCGGTCATGGCAGCAGCACGTCCGATCGCTGGTTTGACCGTTGGGGGTCAGTGACCGTTGGAGAATCGGACGCGGCTGAGCGCGTCCGGTCAGTTACGACCAACGCGTCCGGTCGTCCCGAAATCTGCCCAGTGAAGGGGTAACGGCTCTATTTGACCGTGGGGTTATAAATAGATGTCTTGGCCGGCCGTGGCCGGCAGCTGAGCACACTTTGGCCTTGGTGGCTTATGTGGTAGTGCTTGGAAGCCCTCTAACTCACTCATGCTTGATAGTGTTCATCGGATCGAGTGAGAGAGCGATTCTAGTGCGTTGCATCGAGAGGATTGCATCGAGTGGCACTAGGTGATCGTGTTGCAAGCCGGTGGTGCTTATTACTCTTGGAGGTTGCCACCTCCTAGATGGTTTGGTGGCTTGTAACTCCGTTGAAGCACGCGTGGAGATTGTGCGTGGCTCCGGAGGAGGATTTGTGAGGGGGATTGTGCTCACCCCGCGGGGATCGTGAAGAGCAACTCTAGTAAAGCTCATGGCTTGGAGGATCCCCATCTTGAGAGTGGATGTGTGGCACCCGCTGAGGGTTTGACTCTTGATAGTCAATTAGCTCGTGATCCATCAAGTGGGTGTATCGCCACAACAGGGACTAGCTTGGTGGCAACCAAGTGAACCTCGGTGAAAAACCGCCGTATCAACATTGTGTACATCTTCTCGGTGGTTTGCTTTTGATTCACAAGCTTGTATTTATATTCATATACTTGTGCTTGTGTAGTTGCTCTTATAACTAGTTTGATTGTGTAGTTAGCTAGTTACCTTCTTGCTTGTGTAGCATAGAAGTAGCTCTCGTTGCGTGGCTAATTTGGTTTGTGTAATCTTGTTAGTCATATTGCTTAGTTTGTGTAGCTAAGTAATTTGCGCTCTCTAGTTTGGCATTAGTTGCCTTGCTATTGAGTATTGCTAGTGAGCATAGGTGGCTTCGTGCTTTTGCTTACTAGAATTGTAGGAGCTCCCTGGCTTTGCTAAAGTACTAGTGCATAGGTTTGTGTGACCTTGCTCTAGAATTGTTTAGGAGAGCTCTTGCTAAGGAAAGCACCTTAGTTACATAATTAGGATATTTGTGAGATGCTTGTGAACTTAGATAGAGGGGTGTAGTCTTGGCTAGACCGATAGTTTTAATTCCGCATTTGTTTTCGGTTTGCCGACACATTTAATTTTAGAAAGGACTATTCACCCCCCCTCTAGTCCGCCATCTCGACCCTTCAATTGTTATCGGAGCCAGGTTTCACATTTGTGGTCTTCACCGACCCGAGAGGATGGCAGAATATGGACTAGATGTTGATTGTCCTCACATGTTTGATGGCACACACTTTACACGGTGGAAAAATTGGATGATATGCAATTTTAAGTTTATTTGCCCTCAAATGTGGTGGATGGTAGATGTAGGCTTTTCTCATGTGTTGGATGAAGATAATCTAACTCAAGCACAAGAGAAATGCCTAGATCTTGACATCCAAGCTACTAACATCATGTATAGATCTTTGGATGATAGCATCTTTGGTAAGATCATGGACCTCAAATCCGCTCATGAGATATGGGCCTATCTCAATGAAAAGTATGGAGCTATCACCGATGATGACGATGATGTCAAGCCCAAGGAGGTTGCACATGATGATGTTGAGCATGACCACAACATGATGGTTGTGGAGGATTGCTCCACCTCATGGTCAAGTGATAATGATGATCGATCTACCACAAGTTCACTTGACAAGGATGGTGATGATGCATCAAGTGTTGCAAGTGATGTTTCTACCCCAAGCACACTTGATGGTGACAACGTTGGTTCATGCTTGGGCCTTGATGATGCTACTACAAGCCCATCCACTACATCACATTGCTTCATGTCACTAGGTGACACAAAGGTATTAAATGATAATGTGATTGATCATGTTGATTCATATGATGAGCTTGTTAGTAGACTTGCTAGCATGAACATGTCTTTAGAAAATGAGAAAGCTAAAACCATGAAATTGGAAAATAAAAACTCATTTCTAAAAACCACATGTGAACAACAAAAGCATCTACTTTATGTTACTACTTGTTCACATGAGGAGCTAAAATTGGCTCATGAGGAACTTAGTGTTGCTCATGATAATTTGGTACAAGAACATGCTTCTCTCTTTAAGTTGTTATTAAAGAAAATTAAAATTAATGAGAGCTCATCACATGGATCAAATGATCAATTGCAAAATATGACTAACCCATGTGATGTAGGGAGAAAGCATGTATCCACCTCTTGTGATGACTTATTAGATATGCCATGTTCTTCACATATATATGCTTGTTCTACTTCTATGTCTTGTGAGACTAACATTTTGAAGGAGAACAATGAGCTCAAAAGTGAAGTGAAGAAATTGAGCAACAAGTTAGAGAGGTGCTACAACTCAAAAGTCACCTTTGAGCATATGTTGAAAACTCAAAGAAACTTTGGTGACAAGAGTGTCCTTGGTTTCAACAAGAGCAAGAAGAATATGACTAAAAGGGAAAAGAAAAGAGAAAGGAAGATGAAGAAGCTAGCTCAAGAGAAGCTCTCTCATTTCATGTGCTACCGATGTCATGAAGTGGGTCATCTTCACCAAACATGCCCCAACTTAGAGAAGCTCAAGTTGAAGAAAGAAGAAGAAAGGCTCAAACGCAAGTGCTTCAAGTGCCATACATGGGGTCACTACACCTCAATGTGCCCAAGCAAGAAACTAGTTAAGCAACAAGAAGAGCCTCAACCAAAGCCACATGTTGAGCATGAGAAGAAGAAAAAGAAAACAAGAAGGGGTGGAAGAGGAAGGCATCCAATGCAAATCCAAGATACCAAGATGATGAGCAAGAATCAAATTGAGAAAAGAAATTTAGCTCACATCAAGTGCTTCAAGTGTGAAGATATAGGACACTTTGCCTCGGGGTGTCCTACCAAGCTTGAGAAGAAGGCTCAAGCAACTCATGAGAGGCAAGGCAATGAAAAGCATCATATGAGCAATGAAGAAAAGGCTCAATCAAAGAGAAGATGTTATTCATGCCGGGAAAGGGGACACATGGCACATTCATATCCCCTAGGTAACACTTCTAAGCATATTTCAATTGATGATACTAATGTGCTTAGAAATGATGTAAATGGTACCTCTATTGTTGCTATTGCAAAACATCCCGCTATTCATACTAAGGTAATGCCTAAGTATGTTGCACCTAACTTGAGAGGACCCAAACTTGTTTGGGTACCATCAAAGAGTGGATGATTGTTTGTAGGTACCATCGGCATTAGAGGCTTGATTCAATTGGTTTCATTTTATTCATCATATATTGAGTCAAGTTATGAAGCTCAATGCATATCCAATCCCAATGCTAAGTCAAAATAAGTGAAGTCCAAGTGCTACAACATACAAGTGCAATGTTAAAGATTGTGGTGATTTATTGGATGTATGTGATGGCTTGCAAATATTCAAGTTAAAAGCTTGCTATTGTATGATCATGAGCTAACCAAGGTATATCTCTTTTTGATCATTTCACTTGGGTGCATATGAGTTGATTGAAATGGATATATATGCAATGTTGCTTGCTATGAGATGTTTGAATGGATTAAATGCTTAAGTAATCAAGTTTGAATTGATTTGTGTTGGATAAATTCATGAGATGACATTTAGTAAGTGGATTGAATGGATATATGTCTTATGAAAGTGTTCAAACAAGTTAGTTTCAAGTTTGATTCAATTTGATGAAGTATTGCTCAATGTATTGAAATCTGTCCAAAGTTGAAAATCTGAGCTAGCAGTGATCAAGTCTGAGTTTGGATGATCAAATCTACTTGGATTGGCATGAATTTTGGTATGCATGCTCTAGACTTATGTTATAAGATTCTGTACAAATTTCATGAAAATTGGATAAGAGATGCTTTGGCTTTGGAGTACATCTTGTCAGCTATAGTGCAGCAGTTTTCAGCATGTAGCAGTGGTGGAAGATTTGAAATCTGGTAGCAATCTAGATGTCAAATGAATCTCAAATTTTTACAGCTGCTAGATGACTTAGTGAATCACATCTCCACCAAATTTATGGCATTTGGATCTATACATTGGGAGATATGAATTATTCTTTGAAGGGTACAGAATCTGCCAGAAAAGTGACAATCATTGGATTAATCTAGAGTCACTTTAATTGAAAGGTTCTCAAGTTGGAAATATATTTGTAAGTGTTTGAGGTACCTAAGTTTGGTTTTGAATTGATCTAGAAGCATGACAAGAAATGAGTACAAGGGCATTAATTGTGGAATATACTTAGTGTACAAATTTGGTACTCAAATTTGAAAATGAAGATCAAACTCAAGATGAAAATGAGGTTCAAGTTCTAGTAATGATTGGAGATCATTTGGTAGAAAGAAAAGGACTTAAAGAAGTAGAAAGAAAAGGACTTAAAGAATAATTCAAGGTTACTCATCAAGTTAAGTTCATAGATCAATCAATCAAAGGCAATTCAAGTAAGTGTCAAGGATGGTTCTTTGGAGAGAGGTCACTTCTCCCTGCTGAGGGGGCTTGCCGCCCATGGGTGGGTAAACCGAGCACCGGATTGGAAGGCTAACATGGAAGTGATGAATTCAAGGGACATTTGAGATGCTTAATTGAAGCAATCAATAGGGTTGATCAAGAAAAGCAAGCAACACCCAAAAGAGAGCTAGTCATGGTTATAAAATTGGTATCATAAGTACTTCTCTCATGCAAGCATTGATCAAAGAGAAAAAGCAAGCCAACCACAACAAGAGATAATGCACTTGATTATTAGTGGTTCTCATTTCATATGGGTGAAGAATAGATTTCTCTATAATGATTGGTCTTCACCAAGCTTATAAATTGGACTTCACATTGCTATTGGAGTAATGAATTGGAATCTATGTGACTATCCTCTACTCCAACATAACAAAGATATCATTGCAATGTGCATGATCATTTCATCCCTTGCTAGTATGCGATTAGTGCATATAGTACATGCTTACTAGGATCATGCATAACAAATGAAATGTTTAAATTCATAGCCTACCACTATTGCTTGAATTGTTTAAATAATCTAGTGGTATGTGTATGAATTTGTTCATGAGCTAGTGAACCCAAGTACTTGATCTAGTTTGGATTGCTAACAAGTGACAAGTACAATATTGGCAAGATAACCCTTCGTATGAGAAGTGAAGAAGCTTGTCATTGGATCAAACTGGACTTAGAATCTTAGGCAAATCAACTTAGTTCAAGTCATACTAGAAGCTTATGACAATGATATGGGTACAAGCACAAGACAACAATGCAAATGGATATCTAGGGTGTTTCAAATGGTATCTAGACTCAAAATATTTCTTCAATTGGTATTTTACAAGTGGTGTCTAGATCATGATCTATAAGTGATATCCTACAAGTGGTACTCATAAAGATAGCAAATGTTCAAGAAAAGATCATATTGACAAATCCTACAAGTGGTTCCATGATAGAGGATTCTTCAAATTGGTATCACACCCTTATTCGTGGTATTTCTACACATGATATCATTTATACAAGATGGTGGTTCCACAAGTGATCCTCAACTTTAAGTGATCATCAAATGAAGAAAGTTCCCTCTCACACAAGAGCTCAAGATTATCAAGTGAATGACCCATGCTATGACATAGGGGGAGGAGCCCCACCTAATGGTATCAAGGTCAAAGATCCTAAGTGGTATCTCAAGAGCAACATACAAGTAATGTCATTCCAACATGTGCGGTGATGTCCATCAACAACGCAATATTCAAGTCTCAACCATCTACCCCAATGCAAGCCTTTGCATCAATGAGAAGTACACCCTTTATAGAAATTAATGATAAAGGGGGAGAAGTTGAAACAAAGATATGGCAATACACCAAGCGAGAGAGGTTTGGGAATGAGTTTGGACATGGAGATGGACAAAGAGGGAGCAACATTGAAGAAATGAGAAGGATCAAAATTCTTGGACAAAAGAAGCACACAAGTAGGGGGAGCAAGCTCATGAACATTATTTGGTTGTATTTGATATGTGCATATTCATGTGCATGCTTGCATTGCATAAGTTTTATATTTAATATGCATGCTTGTGTGTTGTATGCTAGTTATAGAACTTGAATGATGATATGATAACTAGCATGCATAGGATGATAGCTAGACATGTATTTCTACACGTGGTACTAGAACCTTGCTTATAATGTTGATCTCACGGGGTTTCTAGTATTTTTGATGTCTAGCTACTCATGATGCTAAGGATGATGGCAAACTTGTGATTTTCAAATGGTATCGAGCTATCAAATGGTATCGAACTACAAAGGTTTATTCTATACACCTTAGCATCACTTAGTAGTGCTAACCCTCCCACAAATTTCATATTTATGCATATGTGCAAGCTTGAAACCAAACCATTTGAGCACATATGTAGGGGGAGTTATCACTACCAAGTCAGATTTTATGGTGCTTATCCAAATTCTAACATAGAGCTTAAATGTTGGATAAGTGGCATAAAGTCCAAAAGAACTTAATTTCCATATCTTTGTAGAGTTATCATCAATTACCAAAAAGAGAGAGATTGAAAGGTCCTTGTTTGGTTTTGGTAATTGAGTGATAACTTAGGTGGACTAATATGTAGTTATGTGAGATACATAGGAGATTAGTCCACATGTGATGGTGTCATGAAGGAGCTCATTGCATATGAGACATGACATGGAGTCATGTGACCAAGGTGGAGAAGATCAAGATGATGCTTGGCTTGATGGACCGGTTGCTAGGGTGAAAGGCAAGTTGTGTGATGGCTTGGCGCCGAAGGACCGAGGCAACGGTGAAGAGCAAGTGAGGTCAAGATCGATGAACCAATATGGTCATGTGATGATATGAAGTGAATCATATCATTTGGTGATTGGTTGGTGCATGTGTTGCATCAATGTCGGAGGAGATGAAGTGGAATGCGCAAGGCAAAGGTATAACCTAGGGCATTTCTATTTCACCGGTCATAGGTGTGTAGAGAAGTTTATGATCGGGCTTAGGATAGATGGCCGTACTATCAAGAGGGGCAAACTTGTTTGCATATCGGTCATCTAGTGCCACTCGTGTGATCTAACTATGCATCGTTGCTAGGATCGAGTGGCGTGGCAAGTTGAGTGGTTAACTCCTTCGATAAAATGATTATGAAAATGCTAACACACGTGCACAAGGTGGTGATCACTTGTTGGTGTTGGCACTTTTATGAAGGCGATGAAGTTTGAGCGGTAGAGAGGGTTTGGGGTCCTCTCTCCCTCCCGCCGAGCTTGCGAGCGTGGGATTCAGGCGTTTTCGAGGAGTTGAAATGCCTATTTTCCACTACGCCGGAAGTCGGAAAAGAAACCGAGGTGAACGGAGGTCACAGAGGTGACCGGACGCTGCACCGGACGCGGTCATGGTATGACCGGACGCATCCGGTCAGTACAGCGCAGACGCGGGTGTTAGGGTTTGTAACCGGCGCGTCCGATCATGCGTCCAGTGGGTTTTGCAGAACGCAAGGATGATCGGACGCGCGGCGCGTCCGGTCACACATGATCGGACGCGTCCGGTCGTTGAAGGTGCTTACTGGACTCTAACCGGACGCTGGCACTGTCGCGTCCGGTCGTCGCAAGCAGCGCATCCGGTCATGTCGTTGCGCACGCGGTACTGTGCGATCGACACGTCCGGTCATTGCCAGAGGTGCGTCCGGTCGTGGCAGCGGCGAGTCCGGTCATGGCTGCGGCGCGTCCGGTCGCTGGTTTGACCGTTGGGGGTCAGTGACCGTTGGAGAATCGGACGCGGCTGAGCGTGTCTGGTCAGTTATGACCGGCGCGTCTGGTCGTCCCGAAATCTACCTGGTGAAGGGGTAACAGCTCTATTTGACCGTGGGGTTATAAATAGATGCCTTGGCCGGCCGTGGCCGGTAGCTGAGCACACTTTGGCCTTGGTGGCTTATGTGGTAGTGCTTGGAAGCCCTCTAACTCACTCATGCTTGATAGTATTCATCGGATCAAGTGAGAGAGCGATTCTAGTGCGTTGCATCGAGAGGATTGCATCGAGTGGCACTAGGTGATCGTGTTGCAAGCCGGTGGTGCTTGTTACTCTTGGAGGTTGCCACCTCCTAGATGGTTTGGTGGCTTGCGACTCCGTTGAAGCACGCGTGGAGATTGTGCGTGGCTCCGGAGGAGGATTTGTGAGGGGGATTGTGCTCACCCCACGGGGATCGCGAAGAGCAACTCTAGTAAAGCTCGTGGCTTGGAGGATCCCCATCTTGAGAGTGGATGTGCGGCACCCGCTGAGGGTTTGACTCTTGATAGTCAATTAGCTCGTGATCCATCAAGTGGGTATATCACCACAACGGGGACTAGCTTGGTGGCAACCAAGTGAACCTCGGTGAAAAACCGCCGTGTCAACATTGTGTACATCTTCTTGGTGGTTTGCTTTCGATTCACAAGCTTGTTTTTACATTCATATACTTGTGCTTGTGTAGTTGCTCTTGTAACTAGTTTGCTTGTGTAGTTAGCTAGTTACCTTCTTGCTTGTGTAGCATAGAAGTAGCTCCCGTTGCGTGGCTAATTTGGTTTGTGTAACCTTTTTAGTCATATTGCTTAGTTTGTGTAGCTAAGTAACTTGTGCTCTCTAGTTTGGCATTAGTTGCCTTGCTATTGAGCATTGCTAGTGAGCATATGTGGCTTCGTGCTTTTGCTTACTAGAATTGTAGAAGCTCCCCGGCTTTGCTAAAGTACTAGTGCATAGGTTTGTGTGATCTTGCTCTAGAATTGTTTAGGAGAGCTCTTGCTAAGGAAAGCACCTTAGTTACATAATTAGGATATTTGTGAGGTGCTTGTGAACTTAGATAGAGGGGTGTAGTCTTGGCTAGACCGATAGTTTTAATTCTGTATTTGTTTTCGGTTTGCCGACACGTTTAATTTTAAAAAGGACTATTCACCCCCCTCTAGTCCGCCATCTCGACCCTTCAGGTTGTCGGCGCTAGAGATAGCGCAAATGAAGACGAAGCAGAGCGCTGATGGAGATCCGCAAAACACTGGCGTAGAGGGAAAGAAGACGTTCAGCGAGTAGTTGCGACAACGTTTCCCAAAAACTTGATACACCACCTACCACGTGCAGGGACACGAGGAGACGTAGGCTTTGTCAGATCGAGACCTGCTCTCCCGACGCTGATAACAGGTCGGCGACAGGATGGGGAAGACGGCAGCGGTGCAACATAGTGGTAAAAGGAGGAGATGAATTGTCTGTACTGACAACAACGTCTTGTCCCAATATATACACGCGTCGCAACTATGGAAAGTAATTAGCCGCGCAATCACAGTATTACCAAAATAGGCCAAAAAATATAGAGTAGCAAAAGGAAGCAACGCACCCGCAAGGTCGAAGCGAGAAATCGCAACCATTCACGTGCACTTGCGTTTTTTTTCCTTTTCCTCTCCCCAATAGCTTCAACTAGTAGGAGACAACTCAACTATTTAAGTTGACCTCACTCCTCCTAGAGTAGCAACGTGGGACTAAAGTCTCCCATCATACCATGCATGTGTGAAATTTTTATATGAAATTAGATAAACATTTAATAATTTGATAAATAATTAATAAAAAAATTGCTCTGCAATTTGATATATAGGTGCCAAATATCATAATAAGTTCGAAATTTAATAATTAAGTTTGAAATTTGCATAAATTACAATACATAGAGTCCAAACACTCTTTTAATCAGTTGTCTAAAATATAGCGCTAGACAAATAAAGTAGCTTTGTAAGAATATTGTGATGCCATGAGGAGGGAAGGAAGGCACGGGGAAGGCATGCTGCGTGCAGAGAAGATCCCGTGCAGGTGAAGAGCGGTGTCCCTCCTAGGCTTGGGACCACAGCTATAGAGGCTAAAACGACACTTTACATCGGGACACCGTGGGAATCTTAGAACGACACTTCTATCGAGACAGAGAGAGTAGTTTGGAAACTAAACAGGGCTTACTCGGCAGTCTCAAGTCCATGCGTGAGTAGAAAGATTTTTAAACATCACACATCAGAGCTAAAGAAACCAACAGTCTCTAGTCCATGTGTGAGAAAGAAGTCAGCCGTCCGCCCGTCCCCACTGGCGGAGCCAGGGGCTGGCAGGGCCATGGCCCCCCACATCACAGCAAAAAAAATTTATGTAATATATATTTAATAATCTATATTAGAAAGATATAATAAAAGCTTTGTCATATCTTTTTTTATGACTTCTGAACAATAAAATCACATAAATTTGCATTTTATCTTTGGATAAGCTCATCTACGGTGCAAAAATCCAAACAAATAAATTTGCATTTTGCTACACTAGGTTATTTTATGGTTGAAACTCTTCGACCGTCCCCCTCTATCGATAATTTCTGGCTCCGCCACTGGCAGTCCCTAGGTTTATATATATATATATATATATATATATATATATATATATATATATATATATATATATATATATATATATATATATATATATATATATATATATATATATATATATATATATATATATCATGCTCCGCCGCTGCTACTAAGTCGATACAATATCTGTTGACATGCAAAAATGTGTCGACGAGGAAATTGGACTATACCATCAAGTTTCTAATAACATGAGCACAAAGCAAAAAAATAAAATAAAAAGGAGGAGAAGCACCTGCCCCTGCCAGTTTGCCGTGGGCGTGGAGGGCGCCCGCGAGCTGCACGTGCGGCGCACCATGGCCGTGCGCCGGGAACGGCACCTGTGTGCAATCTGCAAGCAAAGATGTCCTTGGTTTTGTCATGCCGTACAGGAGACGTGGATATGTTAGCCTCCACGAAACAAAGCTACGCACACCCACCCTACCCTTCGGCAAATTAATGGACCTCCACAACCTGCAATAGCGATGGAACAATTTGCAGCCACATAGCGCAACAACCACACAAAAAACGTCTCAAACACACACACACACAAGTGCGAACATGCTACAAGAACCTCATTACGAGAAACAGATATGCAGCTGGCCACCGTTAGATAGCGATACGGTGGTCCTTAAAAGTTAATCCAGTCCCGATGAAACATCTCAAATGCATTTTTGGCTTTTTCTGAAGTTGCAACAGGTCTCATCTAGATCTAAAACGGCCATTTATCTAGCTGGCTATCCTGCATGACATGGGCGAAGCTACAGTGATGCATTGATGTTCCTGGGAATACTCAACTTTTTTTGCGCAACAATAATTATATATACATATATACTCAGATACATAATGTATATCGATGTTAATTTGATCATTTCCGAGCACAAACTGAGTCCACAGCCAATTCCTTTTCGGCTCCTAGGCCAGCCCAGAAGGGGCAAGGGCGCAAGGCCCAGTGGCCCAGTAAGCCTTGCCTCCCCTCTGTTCGGCACGGAGATGCCCGAGCCCGACGCCTCGAGCCCCGACCGTGACTCCGTGAGTTCGTGCAGTCTGTCGTTCCTCAATCCCCAATCCCTAATCTTCTCACTGTTCTCCTTTTCTTCTTGAATCCCGGCGACAGCAAGCAGTTAGGTGGCCAGCGGCGGCGCTCCACCTCCTGACCTCCACACAAGACTAGCGGCGGCAATAGGCAGGGCGGGCGGAGGTGGGGGCGGGGCCTGCTGGCCTGGCAGGGGTGTTCGGGCCTGGCAGATTAGCAGGCCGCACGGCGGCCGCGTCACGGCATGCTAGGCCGGCTGGGGGAGGCCAAAGGCCTAGGATGGGCCACCGAGCAGAGGAGCATTGGAGCAGTGCATAGTGCCAGACTGCCAGTGCAGCAAGACAGCAACAGCCGAAGGTGAGGGATTTTCCCCAATAACGATTTGCTCATTTGGATTTATGTGAAGAACAAATTGAGAAACCAAAATGGTTTGAATGACGGCTCGGTTACATTTATTGAGCAGAAGTTTTTTCTACAAGTTAAAGATAAAGACATTATTAAACGCTTCCAAGCTATGAAGGATCCCAAAGTTAAAGGAATTTTATAGTATTTTGTAATTTCTTTTTATTACTTATTAGTTTGTTTCGTACTTTCATGCCTATCTTACAGCCTGTTCGCTTGGATTGAAAATAAGCGGTTGAAAGTACTGTTGACTGATTTGTTATGAGAAAAAATACTTCTGACTGGCTGAAAATAAGCGGCTGAAAGCTTAAGCGAACAGGCTGTTAGATATGAACAATTTGTTATTCAACTACTGTACTATTTTTATGACTTTAGTTATGATAAAATACTGCTATGCATTGGAACTTTTTTCGGTTGTGGGAATAAGTAAGTTTAGAATCCTGGCTCTGCCACTGCCACGTGACATGAATTTGCACATAGAACTCACATGTCAACGGCAAGAGGCTCCACATTAGAAAAAAAATCATATATTTTTCATGTAACCTTGGATGAAGATTATTTTTAAATAAAAATTGTACCTTTCGATGAAATCTACAACTTTCTATTTTTTCATTTAAGATAATTAAGATGGTACAAAATAGTATAAAGTTTAAATAATATATTAATCGCGCTTTAGAAAAATCATATCTTTCTTATATGGTGATGGATAAAGATACTTTATATATGAAAATATAGCTCTTGATGAGATCCACAAATTTGTAGTTTTTATTTTTGTCATTTGAGATTGTTAGGATACTTAAAAAATAATATAATGTTAAAGCAGTATAATAATAGCCAGTGGCGGACGTAGGTGCAACCTGTGGGGCCACCCGGCCCCACAGGTTTTGACGAATCTAGTGCAATTTTACTGTAGCATATATGGTTTGGTCCCACAGCTTCTGCTGGCTGGCCCCACAGGTTTTGATTCCTGGATCCGCCACTGATAATAGCATGCTAGGGCGTACTTTAGAGAAATCATATATTTCTTGTATGATGTCGGCTAAAGATACTTTGTATATAAAGTTGTAGCACTCAATAAGTTCACAAATTTCTAGTTTTGAGATTTTTTTTACTTCAAGTTAATTCCTATAATTTAAACATGTGCTAGATCATCTTCTTAAACCTACATTAAGCATTTGTGCTAATTTAAGAATCAGGTGCTAACAGTATTGTACATGCTCTTAGTACTATCATTGCAGTGCTAGTTTGTTGTTGCTGTTGCTTCGTTGCCTTACTCCGGGCTTATTGCAATGCCTACATTTTCGATTTAGGGGTTGTTTAGCTGGTGAAAAAGTTTGGGTTCGACTACTGTAGCATTTTTCGTTTTATTTGACAAGTTGTGTCCAATCATGGACTAATTAGGCTCAAAAGATTTGTCTCGTGATTTACAACTAAACTGTGTAATTAGTTTTTTCTTTCGTCTACCTTTAGTACTCCATGCATGTGCCGCAAGATTCGATGTGACAGGTACTGTGCAAACTTTTTTGGGTTGCATAGGCAACTAAACAAGCCCTTAATACAATCGATGGTACGGTATAAAAAATACAATCGACCGTACAATATATTTTTTTAGGAAAAGCCAGCTAGCTAGTTATCACGCAAAAGGAGACTTCAATCCATCAACGTTGCTCAAATGGAACAGAATAGAAAAGTAAGGGAAACTGGGGCTACAAAATCTGGCCAGGCGCACTTCCGCCTCGTGCCCTAGGGAAATGATCATGATGCCTAAAGCTTTCATTCATCCTCTCACCTACGGATATTCCTCTCAGCTAGAATCGATTTTGTTTTCTCCAGAACACCAAAGAAGATTGATCCGCCAATGCCAATCCATAGCACCCTTGGCTCAATACCCTGCAACCAGAAAGATATCAATCGAATTGCGCGTACCCAGGACCCAGCATTCGCAAGTGCCTATTTATAGTTGTGGTTCAGCTATTCTATTATATTGCCTTATAGAGAGAGAAAACATATAAACAAGCAAAGATATCTCTAATGTGTACCATACAGAATCAATTTGAAATGTGACGTGATGTAAATGCCTGTCGTACAGGTTCTTGTTACTGTCCAGGCCGGGAAAAAAAACAGAACAGAAGCCTGGCCGGTTCAGTCCACGTAAAAGACGATAAGCAATCAAACCAGTATGAAACCATTGAACCGGCAGTTTTTTTTACAAAACCGGTATAAACCAGGATTGGAATCGAGGAAAACCGGGCAGCCAGCATAGTTGGAAACTAGAAGGAGAGGGACAGGAGGGAAACTGAGAAAAAAAAATAGTACCGAAAGAGGTGGCACAGGGATTCAAACCCTGGTCTGGACGTTGGGGGGAGTAAGAACTCTACCACTGATCTATGATTCGTATTGTGTTTTCCTTGCATGACTTGTTATATTTGAACCGTGTTGAGCCAACGGTTCAATTGGTTGGACCAATCAAACCGTGAACCGAGACCTTAAATGGTTCGATGTCCAGTCCGGTCCTAACAACTATGGTTACTGTGTCTATTGTGAATGCAAAAGTTTTACCTTCAAAAATGCGCCAGCACCTTCCTCTCGCATGATAGTCTGAGCACAATCAATGAATCCTCTATATTGGTTTGCTTGTCCCTGGAATCAGAGGAAACTTCGACATCAGCAGTGATCCATAACAAGTGCCATCAGGTCAAAGAGTTCATGCAGTCACAAGATCCACCTGAATCATCAATCTTGTCTTCATGACATCGAGAGGTGTTGTTAAAGCGCCAGTAATGGCACCTGACAATACGAAGTGGGCACTTAAGCTACCATACTAAATATGCCAATATAAGGGTATCATAAACTAAGGATATAACAAGTGGAATCGCCTACTAATGCAATCTTTTTTTTAAAAAAAAGTTACTTATGTATGCTAATTGGGGAGGGCAATCGGCACCTGTAAGTCAAAACCACCAGCATATTGGTGCCATGTCAGCAGTGTTCGCCTAGACATAAGTCTAGCCCATCTAGACGCTAGTCATGGGGTTAACGACTAGTTTAGCCCCTAGACTTTGGGCTAGATGGTTAGACTGTCTAGACAGTCAACTCTAGTCAAAGACTGTCTAGACACGAAGGCTAGAAATGCATTAGACTCTATTAGAAGATCGACAAGGTGTCCTAGACATAAGTCTAGGCAATGAGACAACCCAAATCTCACCCGAACAGCGTACAAGGGAGCATTCAACCATCCTGCGTAGATTGATATTGCTTATAATTAAGTCAATAATCATATCATATCAAATCAAATCAAATTAAACCAAATCATAACATAATCAGAATCATATATCACATCACATCATATCATATTATATCATTATCATATCATATCTGTGGTTCTCTTTGCTTCTTTTGGTTTCTATAAATTGTAAATTGTCATGTCTATATATGTTATTAGATGTGTCATAAACCGAGAACTTGGAACTATTGTATTTAAAATCTCAACTTCTTAGTGTTTTGGATGCTAGAGTACAGTTAGCCAATTACATGTGCATTTTTCTGATATTTGTTTGAAATTTTAGCTACTGCAATATAAAATCATCTAATACTTCTAGACACGTCTAGTCTAGGTCTAGACCGTCTAGATGCTAGTCGGAAGGTTGATGACTGTCTCGTGTCTAACGTCTAGGTTAACACTGCATGTCAGCAAACCCAAACTGGCTTGTGGTTTTGGGTGCATATATTAGACAATTACAGTTCAAAGGTACAAAGGGTTTGGCAATTTAAGGATAAATTAGATGGCTGAAAAGTTGAAGGTTGTAACTTGTGTTTCTTCCATCTGTTACTCATAACAAGAATGGATCTAAACTTAATTTTTAAACGCAGGTAGAACACATTGAGAAGCCAAGCTAGAATTTTCTTCTGCCTTCTTTCATGTCGTTTTGGTGTCTGAACAGATAATGATTTCACGATTGCACCCTAAAGGGTGATTGCACTTGAAAAAGCCAAATGTAACTTTGGTAAAGAGATGAGAAAAATTACAGAACCGTTTTTTAATCATTGATTACAGAATACATAAATGAACAAAACTCTAAGAAAACTTCAAAGAAAATATTGGTATAAATGCTTATAGAATAGCAAATATGCACAACCTGGTTCTTTTTGGTTTAATAAAATCCTAACAGTGGGGGCTTCCCCTGCTGTTTTCCGGGTCTAAAAACTATGCACAATCTTGAGAAAACATAGGGAAGAATATCAAACTGGAATATACTGGAAACCAGCTGAGTATGGAAGTTCAGTTGTACCAGCAAAAGCACCAATAATTGCATTCTCTGCGTCTTTCAACTCCCTCTTAGCCTGGATCCACAAGAAAGTCAAGACTCGGTAAACAAGTGCTAGCAGTCCTAGGATATATCGGTTCTGATTCTGGATAGTTAGCTGTGTGCCTGTGTGTTCGCATTTACCAAGCTCTATTTTGGCTCAAACCAATTGCTCAAGTTTAAATGATAACTAAAAGAGAGGTAATTACTAAACTTGAATATAAAAGTCATTAATGTGCATAAAGGCTTGAACTTAGCCATGACAAGTCAGTTTAAACTTACTAAAGCTAAAAGACAAGTGATAATAACATGCACTCCCACATCCCATGTGTACCATACCAACAGAACAAAAAAATAATGGGATGCACTTTCCAATTGCTATAATTATCCTCTTGCTGTAAACAGCAGCAGGAGTCGACCCATCCTGTGTTATAGAAATCCAGGCTTCCAGACACTAGCAATGAAGCAAGCCATAAGATCTCTTTCACAAATAATGGATGCACCTTGAAGCCATAAATTAAGTGTAGCTTGTGGGAGGTAACTGTGAAACAAGAAATCAAGAGGTGACAATGGATATGAAGAATTCAGAAACAATAGGAAGGCTACAGTTACCTGAAGTTAAGCTGCTACTATTGATGTTCTGTGATCAGCATTACTGCATTAGTATCTCCTTTGGTTTATCCAGAATGTTAGATGCATTCACTTTGAATACATTATTTTTCCTTTGGGCAATATAGGTAGTGTTTAGATGGTGTAAAAGTTGGTGTAAAGTTCCTGTAGCACTTTTCGTTGTTATTTGGTAAAATTTATCCAATCATGGACTAACTAGGCTCAAAAGATTCGTCTCGACATTTACAGACAAATTGTGCAATTAGTTATTTTTTTTACCTACATTTAATACTCCATGCATGTGTCTAAAGATTCGATGTGACGGGGAATCTTGTAAAATTTTTGGAAGTTTGAAGGGATCTAAACACTGCCATAGAACTACAGCATTTGTCACTAATATTTTTACTCGCCTTTATTAGAGTTCGATTGATTTCGTTAGTTTGCACGATTATCTTTGCTTTAGTATTTTTTTAGTTTGGATAATGTTTCATAGTAAGTCAAAGCCATGCCATCCTTCCTGATGGGATATTGTGATAAAGCAGGAAGAATGAATTACTCTTTCACTGCTATTGTGTTCTCTCATCATACTGATTCAACTTCCATTCAGAGCCCTAATCACTTCAAGCACAATCATCTAGCCTCCTCAGATAGGCAGCTATCCCATTCCGAACTAACAATCAGTCAATCAGAACATGCTGGTTCAAAGAACATGGAATTTTTCATGAATAATATATTTGTTGGAGTATGTGTTTAGGCCCATGAGGCTAAGGCCCATGTGGCCCATGTATTGAACCTATATAGCTACCCTTCTAGGGTTAGCCCTATGCAATTTGAAAGACAGATTACAACATGGTATCCAGCCTAGGTTAGCCTCTCTCCCTTTTCCCCTCCACCCAGCCGCCGCCAGCCTCCTCTGCTGGCCGCCGCCGGCCAGCCGGCGCCATGGCTGGCCGGCCCCCTCCTCCTCCCTCCCTCTACTCTCACTTCCCACCCCTCTCTTCCTCATCCACCTGGGCCCAAGTCCTGACCGGCGCTCCTCCCTCTGCTACCGCGCCCGTGCTTCCTCTGGCCGCCCCTGGCGCACATCCTGGCGCGGTTCCTCTCGCCGCCGCCGGGGCCCTCCCTGGCGCGGGCCTGGAGGTGGCTGGATCCAACGCCGGCAGCTCTTCCCCTCTCCCTGCCGCAGCTCTTCCCCAGCCACAGCTGCGCCAGCCACATCTCCAGCCGCTTCCTCTTCCTGCTGGCGCCACTGGAGCACCCGCCCCTGCCCAGGTCCTCACTTCTGCGGCTGTTGAGGACCCGGGGGCCGCCGATGGTGGTCTCCAGGCCGATGGTGGCGTCCAGCCCCACCTCCAGACCGCTGATGGCGTCCAGCCCCATCTCCAGCAGCCACAGCCCCTCCTTCGGCCAATCCAGCCTCTCCAGGCGCTGCACGAGAGTCTCCTGACTGCTACTGCCACCTCCGGCCTTCAGTCCGGCCCTCCTGGGAGTCTCCGTCTCGGCCTGACTGGACCGAACTTCACTCTTGCCGCGGCTCTTGTCGCTGCCCGAACCGCCGCCGCGGAGGGCCAGGCCCGTGTGCGCGCGGCCGCCCTCGTCTGGGAACGCGAGCGCGACGTGGCCGACGCCCTGACTCGCCAGATCGCCGAGGCCGAGCAGCTTCTCGCCTCTCCCGCGGGCATGGACGCCGGTGCCACCTCCTCCGCCTCGCCGGGACGTCGCGTGTCGCACACCGCCGTCCTCTGGCACGACCCAGCCGACCCGCTCGTGGCTCAGCTCCACTACCAGGCTGGGGGGGGGTCCAGAACATTCGCCTTCTTGTTCCGGTCGTCCTCGAGCCGGAGTCTCCCTCCTACGCCCGCTGGCGGGATCTGGTGCTTCTCACCCTTCGCCGCTACGCCCTCGACGACCACGTCCTCCTCGACGCCTCTGTCGCTGCCCAGACGCCGTCGTGGCTCCGTCTCGACAGCATCGTCCTCTCCTAGATCCGGGGGACGATCTCTCTGGACCTCCACGACCTCGTCCGCACCTCTCTAGACGCGTGCCGGGCGTGGCTTGCTCTTGAGGGCCAGTTTCTGGGCAACGCTGAGGCCCGTGCTCTACGTCTCGACGCGAGCTTCCGGACCTTCGTCCAGGGTGACCTCTCCGTCGGCGAGTTCTGCCGTCGGATGAAGGGCATGGCTGACTCCCTGGGGGATCTCGGGTGGCCCGTCGAGGATCGCATCTTGGTCCTCAACGTCCTCCGGGGGCTCAGCGACCGCTACGCCCACCTCAGGACGTGGATCACCCGCCAGAGACCCTTCCCCACCTTCCTGGAGGTCCGTGACGATCTCGTCATGGAGGAGCTAACGCAGGGCCTCCAGCCGGGATCCACCACTTCCCCGGGGTCCTCGTCCTCCTCGACGGCCCTGGCTGCTACTTCGCCGCGTCCTCCGGCTCCACCGCGCCCCTCCGCTCCGCCACCGTCGTCTCTTCTGGGCCCTCCTCCCTCCGGGCCGAGCGGAGGTGGGGGGTCGTGGCTCTCGTCGTCGCCGTGGAGGGGGCCGCGGGGGTGGCCGGGGCGGTCACCACCAGGCTCCGGCACCGTCCGGGACACACAGGGGGGCACCATGGCCTTCGTTCCAGAACCCGTGGTCCGGTCGCATCTCCATGTGGCCTTACCACGCCCCCGGAGCCGACACTCGCCCACCAGTGGCCATGCTCACCGGAGCTCCTCCTGCTGGTCCTCCACCCGGTGTCTTCCCTGCTACGGCGTGGGTTCCACCCTCCGGGACTCCACCGGGGGTCACCGGCTGGGACCAGGCGGCCCTGGCTCGCTCGTTCAGCACCATGGGCCGGACACTTCCGGTCGGACCCGAGTGGATCGCTGATTCAGGGGCCACCTACCACACTCCTGACCCCGGTATACTTTCGTCGATTCACTCTCCCTCTTCCTCTCTTCCTTCGTCTATTATGGTCGCAAATGGTTCTTGTATTCCAGTCTCGTCTGTGGGTACCGCCGGTGCTCATGGCTCCTTTCATCTTCCTGATGTTCTTGTTGCTCCTTCTATGGTTCATAATCTTCTTTCTATTCGACGTTTTACAGCTGACAATTCTTGTTCTGTGGAATTTGACTCTTCTGGTCTTACTGTTAAGGATTTGGCTTCCCGGCGTCCTCTGCTCCGATGTGACAGCACCGGGCCCCTTTACACTCTTCGCTTCCCGGCGGCTCCTTCGTCTTCTTCGCCGCCCGTTTTGTCAGCTGCCTTCGTCGCTTCTACTTCCTCTACTACCTGGCACCGGCGCCTCGGCCATCCTGGACGTGATGCCCTGATACAGCTCAGTCGTAGCTCCGGTCTTCCATGTACTCGAGCTCATGATGAGCAACTGTGTCATGCGTGCCAATTGGACCGACATGTTCGTCTTCCGTTTTCTAGTTCTACTTCCCATGCGGCCCGTATTTTTGATCTTGTACATTGCGACCTGTGGACATCTCCTATTCTGAGTATTTCCGGTTATAAGTACTATCTTGTGGCTGTTGATGATTTTTCGCATTATTCGTGGACTTTTCCTCTCTGTGCGAAGTCTGATACGTTTACCACGCTCCTTCACTTCTTTACTTGGGTGTCTACACAGTTCGGCCTCACCATCAAGGCCGTCCAGTGTGACAATGGTCGCGAGTTTGATAACTCCACCTCCCGCGACTTCTTCCTCTCTCACGGTGTTCAGCTCCGCATGTCTTGTCCATACACCTCTTCGCAAAATGGCAAGGCTGAGCGGATGATTCGCACCACCAACGACACCGTGTGTACCCTTCTGTTTCAGGCCTCTCTTCCTGCTCGCTTCTGGGCTGAGGGCCTGCACACCTCCACCTACCTTCTTAATCGCCTTCCTTCCGCGGCCTGCCCCGCTCCCACTCCTCACCACGCCCTCTTCGGTAACCCGCCTCGGTATGATCACCTCCGCGTGTTTGGGTGTGCGTGTTACCCCAACACCGCTGCCACTTCTTCCCACAAGCTGGACCCTCGCTCCACGCTCTGTGTCTTCCTCGGGTACTCTCCGGATCACAAGGGGTACCGGTGTTTTGACCTTACCTCCCGACGGGTTCTCATCTCTCGCCATGTGGTATTCGATGAGTCTGTCTTTCCCTTTTCCAGCACTACCACCCCTCCGGTACCTGACCCACCCTCCCTATTTCTCACTGACCCGGTGGTCCAGCCACCTCTTTTGTGGTCTCCTGCAGGTACCGATTCGCCGCGCGTCGGGTCGCCTCCCGGCCCGGGATCCCCAGAGGGTCCGGGCCCGTCGTCCTCGGGCACGGCCTCGTCCTCTCCGGTTGGTGCAGACCCGGGGCCTTCGTCCCCCGCTTCTGCCCCGGGGGGGTCGTGTCGGTCGCCGACGCCGGATCCCGTCCCGGCACCTGCCCCGGCACCTCCGTCGAGGTTCGCCGCGCCGGTACGGGTGTACCAGCGCAGGCCGCGGCCCCCGCCGCTCGCGCTTCCTTCTCCACCGGGGACACCGACACCACCGCCGCAGTCCCCGCCGGCTCGTGGTGCCCCGCCGGTCAACCACCCGCCGCTGTTTCACCGACACCCGCGGCATGTTCACCCGATGGTGACCAGACACGCGGCTGGCACACTGTCGCCTCGTGTCTTCGAGGCCTCGACCGGCGACGCGGTGGTCTCTCTGGTACCCTCTTCCGTCCGCGACGCCCTGTTGGACCCTCACTGGCGCCGCGCGATGGAAGAGGAGTACGCCGCGCTACTCGCCAACCAGACATGGGAGTTGGTGCCCCGGCCGCCGGGCGCCAATGTCGTCACCGGCAAGTGGATTTGGACCCACAAGCGCCGGGCCGACGGCTCTCTCGAGCGCTACAAGGCTCGGTGGGTCCTCCGGGGTTTCACTCAGCGCCCTGGTGTCGACTACGATGAGACCTTCAGCCCGGTGGTCAAGCCGGCCACCGTCCGTACCGTGCTATCGCTGGCGCTTGCTCGGTCTTGGCCCGTCCATCAGCTGGACGTCAAGAACGCCTTCCTCCACGGCCTTCTCACCGAGACGGTGTACTGCAGTCAGCCGGCGGGGTTCGTCGACACCACCCGTCCTGACATGGTTTGCCGGCTCAACAGGTCCCTCTACGGCCTCAAGCAGGCACCTCGGGCGTGGAACCACCGGTTCGCCGCTTTCTTGCTGACCCTGGGGTTCATGGAGGCCAAGTCCGATACGTCTCTGTTCGTCTACCACCATGGAGCCGACACTGCTTACCTGCTGCTCTATGTTGATGACATTGTCCTCACCGCCTCCAGTGCGCAACTTCTCCGCCGGATCATCACCGCTCTCCAGCAGGAGTTCGCGATGAAGGATCTGGGTGAGCTCCACCACTTCCTCGGTGTCACTGTTGAGCACCGTCCTACCGGGCTCCTACTTCACCAGCGACAGTACACTCGGGACATCCTGGAGCGGGCCGGGATGACTGACTGCAACCCCTGCTCCACTCCGGTCGACACTCAGGGCAAGCTGTCTGAGGCTGAGGGACCACCGGTGGCCGATCCCACTGCGTACAGGAGTCTCGCCGGGGCCCTTCAGTACCTCACCTTCACCCGGCCGGACATCACCTATGCAGTTCAGCAGGTCTGCCTCCATATGCATGACCCCCGGGAGCCTCACCTCACGGCTCTCAAGCGCCTCCTCCGCTACCTCCGGGGCACGCTCGACTACGGCCTCCTCCTCCACCGGGCCTCCTCCACCGACCTCACCGTTTACACCGACGCTGACTGGGCCGGGTGCCCGGATACTCGCCGCTCCACCTCCGGCTACGCCGTCTTCCTGGGCGGCAACCTGGTGTCTTGGTCGTCCAAGCGCCAGCCGGTGGTCTCCCGGTCCAGCGCCGAGGCGGAGTACCGCGCCGTTGCTAACGGCGTGGCGGAGGCCGCCTGGCTCGGGCAGCTGCTTGCGGAGTTGCACACTCCACCCTCCCGGAGCACACTGATCTACTGCGACAACGTCACCACGGTCTACCTCTCCACCAACCCCATCCAGCACCAGCGGACGAAGCATGTGGAGATCGACCTCCACTTTGTCCGTGATCGGGTGGCCATGGGCGAGGTGCGGGTCCTTCATGTTCCGACGACCTCCCAGTTCGCGGACATCTTCACCAAAGGCCTCCCGTCCTCGACCTTCACCGAGTTTCGCTCCAGCCTCAACATCATCGGTGGCTAGTTGCGTCTATGGGGGGTTGTGTGTGTTCTCTTTCTTGTTCAGCCTTGAACTCCGCTGCGCCGGTAGTTCAGACTGCGGGGGGGTGTTGGACTATGTGTTTAGGCCCATGAGGCTAAGGCCCATGTGGCCCATGTATGGAACCTATATAGCTACCCTTCTAGGGTTAGCCCTATGCAATTTGAAAGACAGATTACAACAATATTAGATTCATCAAATATAAGTGACATAAATACCGTTAATCGATAACCAATTCGGAGCTGCTCATATATGCAAAATTGAATGGCATCAAATGGCAGATCTCGTAGTAGAAAGGAACCATAGCCCTGCAAACCGAATGACACGTGTTTGTGGAACTGATGAGCCACTGAAATTAGAATTTGCATGGCAAAAATGAAAATACTGATCGTCCTAGTAGACGCAATTCATCAGCATTCACAAAATATGAAACAAAGGGGATTGTCATATGACTGAAAGATACATACAACATAAAGTCCTTTAATTCCTTCTTTAGCAACGATAAGGCGAACGGCATCAGGTGCAGTCTTGAACTGACTCATTTGCATTCTTTGTTTAACCACCTGAATCCAGTGAATTTTTAATTCAAATTATGGTAACATTTGAAGTGCCAAGGGCAGAAAGAATAAAACTGACCTCTGTGGGAACACGAATGAGAGAAGAAGCAGCCCCTCCAATTGCCCCTGCAGTCTTTTGCATATATCTTCAGAACACAAAACAAATTCATTGTAATTTGTAAAGCAAAAGGTTTGAAAGGTTATATCACTAGCTTAATAGTAGTATTTTTTTCAACTATCCCATTTATTTGGCACCAAGTAATTCCATATACTCCAAATTAAGAAATCAACAAGGCTATGAAGATAGTTTTTCAGCTGACATACCAAATGAGCAATAGCACTCAAATTTTCGGGAAATATTTCCAGTAGTTTTCTTTTAGCTGGTTCATATACTCCAACAAAAATTGCGGAAGCACTGTGACAAATATGAAGTGGCTCAGAGAAATCACAATGAAACAGATATATATGGAAAAAAAAACCGATAACTATGATACAATCAGGGTCTAAGATTCTCAACTCAGATATAGCAATATATGTCAGGAATGTAACTAGACATTGACCATGGAAACAAGATCATGGACTAGTAACACCTCAATACAGTATGGAAAGGATAAAACCACAATAATATAAATATATGAACTACAGTAAAAACATCAGGGAGAAATAGCTAATAATACGCAATACTGCAATACACTAAAACATAAGTGACACATCCAGATTCCTTCTGCTTGTATTGCCAACAGCATGATAGCATCCCCTAGGCTAGCATAAGAAACCTCTTCAGTCTTCACTGTAATACTAAATACTCACGGAAGAACACCAACAATATTTCCAGCTAACCCAGCATACAGGCCTTTCCATTGAATTTTACTTCCGCCTTGTGCAGCCTATATATATATAAAAAAGAGAGAGAAAAACAAATCTCATAAAGTTGATCTATGAACTTCTGAGTTACTTCAAGAATTTGGTTCCTCAGCAATGGCCATGGGTAAGTAAATAAAACTGATACAAGCTGTGCCACTTCAAAAAAGACACATGAGAGTCTTGTAGGCGCCACACACACATCCAGAAGATTTGGTAGCGAAAGAGATTGCAGAGACACATCGGTCTAAATTTACTAAGAATGGCATCAGTCAGGGCCATGAACTAATGAGTATATTATTAAATATACGCATATTACCATGCATCCGAGGATGATCTATTTGCAGAATGACGGTTGCATGATAAGCTAGACAAACGGGCACTGCTGCATTCAAATGTATAATCAGCTTACCTGAAGCCTGGTCTTTATTGTATCAATAGGATATAAAGCTGTTTCAACAACAACACCAGCAGCTCCTCCAGCTAAGGCCCCCTCTGGAATTGCAAAAGGCACGTCAAGCAAATGCGGCATAAGGACAACCAAGCCTACACTGTAAACAATAAATCCTAATCCAACTGCTGAAAAGAAAACTTGATTGTAGAGTCAGAGAAATGATATCGTAGTACATTTTCTGTACCAACTCTTAGATACGTCTATATGGTTCGACCCAGGTAAACAAATGGATACGCGTAGTCTAGCCTCAGATGTGAAAACTTCAACTCAATGAACAAGGATTGTCCATTGACCAAGTTCCTAAATGCATCTAGCGGTTCGATCCGCTGTCAAATATTGTTTATATGAAGTAAAATCCCCCTACCAAAAAGGACTTGCAGGAGATCGCACGATCCCCCATCTCCACCTCCGCCCATGCGCTCACCAACACTTCGTCTGCACGGTTCAGTCGGCACTAACAAAAATCGATGGAAGAACGGAGAGGAGATGACCGCAGATTGTGCCGAGCCGCTCGCCCCCTTGTAGGAGCAGATGCGCAGGAAATCGATCCGGACGGCACCGAAGCCGGCGGTGAAAATGGGGGTTCGGGGGATGGCGAAAATGAGGATTGGGGAAGGGTTTTATCGCCAGGTTGTTAAGGTTTTGTCGTACCAGTTCAGACTTCAGACTCCGTTGGGGAGGGTTTGCTACTTTTGCTCTGCCCTGGTCACTTTCACGAGGCGGACGGTAGTGGGCTCAGTGGGCTGGCCTGGCCCCGTTCCAATTCTCTGCTACTCCAATAGTCCACTGTAGGCTGTAGTGGTCTACTAGTGCCAGGCTTATCGATATACAGATGAATGGGACTCTGTTTGGTGTTTTGGAGAAACAATGGAAGAGTTGATAACGTTGCAAAACAAACAAAAAAAGATGCCAGATGTTCTGCTAGCGTAGATATTCGCATGTTTTGGTTTGGCAGCAATTCCATTTTTTAGGATTTTTTAGGATTACAGGAAGACTTCTAGCGAGCACTCATGTTCCCACGCTCCAATTTTATATTTATTTGTTTATTTTCATTGTTTCAAAAATATATTTATTTTTATTTTGGAAATTAATAACACGAGTACACGAGGCCACAAGAACAACAGCCTGGGTCAACCTCCTCCCGTTCAGATCAGAATCAGAGGATACATAGTGCCCGACTCTCACAACAGAAACAATGAATTGGATACTGCCAGATTGGCCGATTGCTCTGGTCTAGTCTAGTTACATTTCAGCCATGTTTCGACCTTGTTTCAGCACGTTCTGCTCCTCTTGCACAACGAACGGTAACCTCTTCTCCTGTGCCCTCCATACGCATACCACATTGCTCCACTGCTTGGGTTCCTAAGGTTGTACAGCTTCTAGGAGCTTCTCATACACTTGCCGTGCAGACAAATCCTCAACCTTAAAGCACAGTGCGAGTATATTTAAAATAGTAAATACATGGGAAAATTTGCTGGAAAAGAAAATCAATATAGGATTCAGTTCAGTGCATCAGAATTCGATACTAATTAGCAGTAAGAAGTGAGAACTCACGATCAGAAGCTTCGATTTGTTATTCCATCCTCTTTGAAGGGTCATCTGAGTCAATCTTAGGCCAAGAACCTGATTTCACAAGCCATCAGCATGGACATTTTCACATAACAAGGTTGAAAACTGAAACTGCTTATTGTCAAAGGCTCAAACATCCCCAGTTATAAATAAGTTCCCTATTGGACAACGGCAGTCTCAGAATTTAGATCATCAACTAATAAATTGATATATATTTACAACCAAAGGCATACTTCTTTGTATAATTTGCACATAGATTCACAAAGACATTTTCATCAAAGCTATACTTATTGCATGCATATTGTGATGGCACACTGGAGCATTCAGAATATCACTTTTTACAAGGCTCAAAGTGCACAATACCACACCACAATAAAATTAGAGTACCATTGAAGAAAATTACCTTGCCCATAAATTCTAGCAACTCACTGTTAGCTTCCCCTCGAGCAGCAGGGGCAGCTACTGTTACTCGAACGTCGTCAGCATTCACTCCTGAAAGTACACAAAATTCTGTCAACACATTGTATGCGCCAATGAACTGAAAGAAATAGTGTACACTGATGTCCAATCTACAATGTTTCACATGACACCGTCAGTGCATCCATGCACAATTTTTCATCATAAACATTGCATGTTGTAGTTTCAAACAATAGCTTACTACATTGTTAAAAATGCATACTTGTTATTGCTGAACGTTGTGCCCGGTCTTCCACTTCAATGGCTACTTGGACAAGTCCACCTTCCAGTTGTGTGATGCAAGGAGGTACAGGAGCATCCTACAGTTTTCACAATCATTAGGCCTAGAAAATACAAATAGGCTGAATTTAGCAAAGGACTTTCTGTTGATGCGGTATATACATGTGGATTTGTCTCAGCTGCAACTGAACTCAGTGCTCCATCAACAACATATACGAAAGGGGCAACCTCCAGATCCTCTTCTGATCGGTAACAGACAAAAAGGTCACATCCCACACAGCTCATGCGGAACTGCTTTTCAAGCTTTCCTTCACCACTGCATCAAATATACAATTACATGATCACCACAATCTGAAGTATAACCTGGTAATCAGTATTCAGTAATCACTTTGGCATAATAACCCTGAAGGGCTTGTTTGGCTGCACTACAATCCATCCCAATCCATATGTATTGAGGTGTATTAGGATAGAAAATTAACTAGATTTTTATCCCAATACATGTGAATTAGAGTGTAGCCAAACAAGGCCTGAGGTGTTATTTCGAAGGAGTATGCATATGATTGCAGATCACATTATATAAACACAATTCAATAATTCCAATAGTGTATAATAATCCTGCTATACTATTGAAAAATCTGTAAAGACACTGAATTGATGAGGCCACAAAGAGATTTGCTTCCCTTAGAAGAAAACGGTGCACACATGTAGCCAAAATAGCACCCAATTTCTTAGTTAGAGTTTACAGAAGAATGTACAAACACAAGACATTAGATTTGATAATCAGAACATAAATACAACACAAGTAGAGGTTAAGTCCTCCAGCAAGATTTATGAGGGATGATTATTATACCGTTTCAACATTACTTTTCCTGACTCCTTCACATTTAGCCTTGAAAGATGCTTAGCCTTGTCTAAAACATGTGCTCTGTCAGTCTTTCGCTTGGGCATTTTCTGCAGTTGGGTATCTTCAGAACAAACATATCAGAGTTGAATATACGAAAATTTTCATTCTTGAATCATTTAAACTAATTTCCTTACAAAAGCAGTAGCAATTCCTCGTGACAAGAAATTAAGAGAAATCTGCTGCTGCTGATGATGCATAAACTTTAAAAACGTATTGCATAAACTTGGAAAATGAGGTTTTACTAAATGTCTAATTTTATCTTTTAGTCTATTTGATGAAAGTATCAATCAGTCTGCTGTAAATTAGATTTACATGATTCGTTTCCCTCGCTCACTGGCACAATTACATTTGTACAATACGTACACTAGATGCGGACTAACGTAGCCTAGTGCTACAGAACCTAAAAAACTAGAAGACAAACGAAGAAAATTTGAAGTATGCAAAGAGATGTTGTCCTGGGGTCTGGAACCGGTAGCTAAACTTTTTCCTAGACAAAAACCATCCCCTCCTCCTTGAACAGTTCAAAGCTGATTCTTCCGCTTGAATTTAAGAACCCAACCCCCCGTTAATTCCTAGCAGACTACCAGATCTGGGGAAAATTAAGGCGAGTGGAGAGGAGGAGCTGACCGGTGATGAGGACGTGTGAGGCGCAGTGCTTGCAGTAGTAGACGAAGAGGTCGGACTCGGGGCCCTCCGGCAGTGCATCCTCGCTCGAGTACGTGTGCGTCGTCCGCTTCGGCATCGCCCCTCCCTCTCCGCCGCCGCTGGGATCAAGAGGCGAGGCTTTCAAGGTCAGGCCTTAGGGGGCAGCGGGCAGGGGGATATTCAGGCGGAGCCAATCGAGCGGAGGCGGCGCCAACGGCTGGAGGAGAGGGATCCGAGCCGTCGCCTCCGAGAAAGAAAGGAGCGCAAGTCGGCGCCGCGGGGAAGAGAAGAGGAGGGAAGCAGCGGCGGCAGGAGGCGTGCGCTCCAATCGGTTCGGCCGTTCAGGCGTGAGGCGTAGAATTTCCGGGTTTCGGTGCTGACCATGTTTGACCTGAATCCGAATGAACGGTATGGTTCCCAAGTACTCCGTACATCCCAAAATAAATCACATCTCAGATACGTGGAGTCACACAATCTCGAATTTTACTAATTATTATATACAAAAAAAATATTAATATTTCTAACAGCAAATAAGCATTATTAGGTTAGTCGCCTCATATTTTTGAGATAAAAATGTTGATGCTATTTTTTTTATAAATCTAGTCAAAATTGAGATAGATTAACTCCTAAAAAATATGAGATGAAGACCTATTTGAGATGGAGGGAATCCTCCTTTCTATTTTAGATTCTAATTTACTTTACACTACGGGGGTGTTGGGTAGAGCTCCACGCAGAGAGCAATGTGGAGCACCCCATAAAAGTCACAGACACCTTCTTGGTACAGCCTCCGCCTGAAAGCCGTATGTTTGGTTATGGCAATTGAAATAACTAGTGGACTAACCTTTTGCTAAGTGTGTGATTAAGCTAGGATAAGTCCACACCAAGTTGGAGAGCAAGGTTTGGAAGTGGATGAAGGGTGATCAATCCAAATGGAGCAAGCTCTCACTTGGAATGCTCGTGGCTAGTTGGAGTAGATCATTTGATTGATTCTTGCGGCACTCAAGTCGTGTGCCTCGCTTGTCACGCTAGTTAGTGTGCGAATAATCACTTGAGGGACTCGTCACAACGTGGACGTAGGTTGCCGGAAACCCATCGAACCATGAGGATAAATCTTGTGTTCATCTCTTATCTCTTGTCCTCGGTGGTTTGCACACTACTCTCACTTGCATTTACTTTCATATCTATTGCTTGTACGGTAGTTGCTCGGAAGTTAGCTCTACAGTTAGTGGCCGTGTCAGTAGCAGAGTAGCTTGTTTCAGTTGCTCACTAGTTTAGGCCCTGTTTAGATGCTTCAAAATTTCAAAAATTTTACAAGATTCTCCGTCACATCGAATCTTTAGACGCATGAATGAAGCAATAAATATAGGTAAAAAAATAACTAATTACACAGTTTAGTTGTAAATCACGAGACGAATCTTTCGAACCTAATTAACCCATGATTGACACTAATCGCCAAATAAAAACGAAAATAGTTACTTTATTTCCAAAAAGTTTACACCCCCATCTAAACACACCTTAGCTAGCTCATGTGGATGTGAATTTCTAGTAGATGCATTTTCCTTGGTGAGCGAAGATGCATTTATTGTGTATAAATGAGTGGTGTTATGAAGTTTATATTCCGCTCCCTCAAGTTTATATGAAGCTTATATTTCACTCCCCTCAAATGTTGTGACTGCCCTGTTATTAAGCTTATATTTTTTTCCCTCCCAGAACTGAGCTCTTGGGGATGCTTCGAACAATACTGATGGATAGAATTACAGAAGGAAAACATTCTCGAATTTCTTCAATCAACTACACCACTTGCCATTTTCTAGGGTGGAGGTACATCAAGGCATGTTGTTGGTGTTGGGGTTGGCTGGCACAGACGGCCCGTTGCGAAGTCCATGTACCCACTTTGATTCTCAGCGGAAAAAGTCAATTTTACCTTCCTAAATTATCCTCGAAGTCTAATTTTCTTCCTGAACTGTAAAACCGGGTAAACTACCTCTCTCAACTTTTAAAACCATTCATTTTATCTTCCTGACCTGGTTATAGGTGGTTTTCAAAAGCGGATTTGTCTTTTTAGTTTAAAAATAAATCCAATAAATACCTAATGAGGTTTTTAAACCATAGAAAATATCTCTAAGCTTCTAAAACTTTTGAGAAAAATACTAAAGATAGATTAGGACACGAGAAACCCAAAATATATATTTATATCTTGTGAAAATTTCTCCAGAATCTTTTAAAAATTTGATTTAGCTCTAGGAAAATTGGAAAAATATGCAAAAAAAAATAGAAAACTACCAAAATGTTCTAATTCATGTCTAAACAAATTTTAGGAACTTTCCACAATATAAATATGGTATGGAACCAACATAAATGCAACATATATTAATATTGAATGCATTTATGTTGAATGCATTTATGTCAGCTTCATCTCATGTTTTTATTGTGAAAAGCATTTAAGATGCAATTAGATATCAATTGGAATATTTTGGTAGTTTTCAGATTTATTTATATGTTTTTCTGATTTTCCTAGAGCTAAATCAAAAATTTGAAAGATTCTAGAGATATTTTCACAAGATATAAATATATTATTTGGGTTTCTCATGTCCTAAACCATCTTTAGTGTTTTTCTCAGAATTTTTAAAAGCTTAGAGATATTTTTGGTGGTTTAAAAACCTCATTAGGTATTTACTGTATTTATTTTTTAAACTAAAAAGACAAAACTACCTTTCAAGCAACAAGCAGTCCTGATTTACATTTACCCATTGATTGATCTGTAGTTCGAACGCTGCCCTAGAGGCTAGAGTACAACACATCAAGAGTATAATTAATTGTTGTAAAATATTTATTTGGTCATAATATGTACTCCTACCATCTTAAAAATATATAAATATGTACTGCTACGTATCATGCATGTATCACTATTTTATTATTCCGTAGCCTGAGATCAACTATGGACTGTCTGTCCTTTGTTCGTTTTAGCAAACCTAGTTCGACTGTCTAATATCACGCGGTATTTTAACGTACTCCCCCGTTTTCATTGCAAAGTGTTAATATGATGGGAAGGGTTAGCGTCTGGACGCAGGCTCCCGCATTGCATCTCATGACTTGAGTCCGCATCAGTGTAAGTGGCCCCCACGTCTGGGTGCCGCACCCACGCTATCATGTGCTCTAACAGCCCATCCTGCGCCTATCCTCAGGCCCCACGTGGGTCCCAATCGCCTACCCCGCTTGCGAATACGTGCTGCAAAGGCGTCTGTCGGCCTCAGGCGCCGGCACGGTGACCCACAGCGGCGCCATCAGCAGCAGCGATGAAACATGTGCTCTTTCAGATCTACTTTTGAAACATCTAGATGGAACATTTGCAACATAGATGAAACACTTGAAACATACGCTTAAACACATGCGCGTATAGTCATAGTACCATATGCAACATCGAGATCTATTTTTGTAGCATCGATGAAACACTTGCAACATGAGCAAAAAAACATGTGAAACACTTAAAACATACGCTTAAAACATACGCATAGAGTCATTGTAACATCTAAATGAAAACACTTAAAACACACGTCTGAAACACCTGAAACACTTGAAACATAGGCTTGCAACATATGCAACACCCTAGATTTATTTGCAACATTCAGATGAAACACAGTCTGAAAACATCTCAAACACTTGAAACATAACATTGTCGGCGCCCACAACCTACTTGGTGGAGAACTCTGGTAGAACTCCGGTAGCCAGCAAACTCAGGTCAGAGGGACGTCAAGAGCAATGGTCCAACATACACCCCCCAGCGTAGCGCGTAGGCCTCCCCTTCCTACCGACGGGAGCGCTGGATGGAGGCGTAGGCGCAGGCTCCCTTGCCTCTCCTTCTGTGACAAGCAAAGTGGGTGGGGCATAGCGGGACATAGGGTAGCACGGGATGTAGCCGGACATGTCACGCGTCGGAGAGGAAGGCAGGCGGGAGGCGCAATGGAGTGCGATCACGGAGCTGTCGCGACGCTATGGCGATTTTTTTTAAATGACGGTGCCTGAAGGGGAGCGGATAAAAGAGCCTCATGGGCATCGCGGCCCACCAAAGGGACCATCTGTCTAGACGAACGTCCTAGACAGAGCATTACCGTAATAAGATTTATGTTTTTAGATTCACTATAACAAATACTTTCGTAATCTACAATTCATATATGTTGTCAAACTATAAGATTTTTTTAAAAAAAATAGATGATTAAATATAGTAATGTTTGACTTAGGACAAAGCTAATATGACATGTAAATAAAAACAAAAGTAACACTTTGCAATAATTATAATTTTGTAATAACTAACGCTGCACAAATAATTTTCCATCAAAGATCATTTTGGATAAAGCTAGCATCAAAGAGTATTGTAGAGTCCGTTCAACGTCTAAGGGGCGGTTTGGATCTAGGAACTGTCACATCGAATGTTTGATGTCAATTAGGTGGACTAAACATGAGTTAATTATAAAACTAATTGCATAAGTCGTGACTAATTCGCAAGATGAATTTATTAAGCATAACTAATTCATGATTAGCATATGTTTACTGTAGCATCACATTCGCTAATCATAAATTACTATAACAACAACAACATAGCCTTTTGTCCCAAGCAAGTTGGGGTAGGCTAGAGATGAAACCCAAAAGAGACGAGAAACAGGGAGACACATAAAGGGACATAAAGGGCACAAGATAAAAAGAGGTCACGGTTCAGGCACGTTGATTGCCAATCTCCAAGCGCTCCTGTCCATAGCTAAATCCTTGGAGATATTCCACTCCTTAAGATCTCTCTTAACGGACTTGTCCCAAGTTAGTTTAGATCGACCTCTACCGCTCTTTACATTATCGGCCCGCTTTAGAACTCCACTACGCACCGGCGCCTCATAAGACCTCCGTTGGACATATCCAAACCATCTCAACCGATGTTGAATCAGTCATAGTTTATGCAATTAGTTTTATAATTAGTTTATATACTAGGTAGCGTGCCCGTGTGTTGCTACGGGATAACTAAACTTTTGTACTAAAACACACGGATCGCACGATAAGATAACAATACTGTAAAATTAAATACCACCATTAAAGTGACATTTAATTCAAAAGGCAAAGTTCGTACAATTAACACAATCACAGAGAACGCGGCGTCGCAGGCTCACCAACTCTACTGTATAGATCTTTCCTTTTAGCATCTAAGCACAAAGTTATTTATATGACACCATTTGACGATTGCCTTGGGTGAATATTAATTACAATATATTATTATTCAGTAGATTACGAGGAATACAATTCAACAAAATCTATGTATGGTATGGTACTGCAAACTTATCCGAGTACATATGTTAAAGTAAACAATTATTACAGTTTCTATAAAGAATGAACATAACCGCTTTCTAGACAAGGACAACCTTTTCCTTGCTAAGCTTCTTAGCCTTAGCCAGCTCCTCACTTTTCAAGTTTCTCTGAAGCGGCCTCAACCATTTTCCTGCTACTTTTTGAGTTCCCCTAATATTTCCCATTGGCATTTTCAGGAAGTGCCAATGCATTCTTTATTGACTTGAAACCAAAGAATGCCAGTAGAGCAACTGCATAAATTCACAAGAGATACAAAATAAATGCTCAAACATATGTTGCAAAACTACATACTGTTCCATCAACAAGAAAATAAGACAAATCCTAGTTAATAACAGAATATTTGGATGTACCCTAGAAGCATGAAAGGGGGCATACATAAATAGTAAATTAGAATATATAGCAATGACCTGAGTAGTGCATCACTAAGCATAAGCACACCAAAATGAACCTGAACAACACTATTGTGGTACGGATGCAAATGATTAATTTTGTAATTACACTACAGTAAACATACAAACAAAACAGATTGTTCCTATAGTGAGAGAATCATAATAAAGCAAAATTTAGTCTATTGCCACTTTATTTGGATAAAACCTATGTTACCAAATTTTGAATTATGGACTGATCATCTTAAATATGCTAGATAGTTTGAAAAATATATACATGTAAGAATTATTGTGCACTTGCATATGACAGCTGCAGAGAATAAATATGGATGATTGGACATTACATGAATGTTAGCTGCTGGAGAAAGAAGTGGTCCTTTGGTTGCATGTCGCAGGTGGCATAAGAGGTGAACCTTGCACCAATTGGGGAGCAGCATGGCAGCATCGCCAATCCTCTCTGGCAACGCGTACTCCCTCACTGGGCCTCAACCTTTGCACGCACCAGCATTGTGTCCCAAGGAGCACGCGGTGGTGAGGAAATTCAGGTTGCTGCACTATCGACCCAAAATCGAGGGTTTGGAGGAGAAGACACGAATGGATAGAAGGAAAAAAAATTAGGAAGTGAAGAGTTCCTGATAACCAAATTAAACATATCTAAGTTACAACAGTTAGCAAGCAATTTGATAATCTGTTGGGAAAGTGTATATCTATCACCAAAGGCCATGAACACTTTTGAAATCCATAGACATAGTATTTATCATCATATAATTGCCATAATCCCTTTGGTTGTAGTTTTCTCCACCATTGTCATAATCATCATGCATCCTCGTCTTCATGCTGCAGTCTATAATGTTACCCTATAAACAATAATATAGCTTTAGTTAGAAATATCAAAAAAGTTGCCACTAAAAAAAGAACTAATATGACCTCATTTTTTATTGCTTATTATTAGTTTTGAAAAGAAATAATGAATCCCAAAATTTGAAAAGCAATAGCAGGATACAAAGCTTTCTATTGTATTTGTGTTAGCTCCCCAGTTAAATGATTGGTATCAAGTGAGTAGACTAAGATGTGCAGCTAGAAGCTGGATGTGATCTATGCGAGTTAGTTTCACCATGTAAATCAGTCATAAGATGATTCCCAAGGTAGTGATAAACTTTGCAAGTAGCACAACATACATTTTCACACCTGATGGAGATGATGAAATAAAGCTAGATAGCAGCAGCAGTAGCATCACAGAACCTCCTAATTATGATGACCTACATGTACCTGTCATTGTCATAATGACCTCTGACAGCCGTACTTATGTTCCTCATAACAAAAAAGCCTACTTTCCTCCGAGCAGGATCCAATTACAGGAGTATTGCAATATTATTCAAAATACCATCAGAGTAAAGTAGCGGAAGTCTTACAATAACTTAAGTTTACAAACCACAGTTTCCAAATTTCAAACCTTAAGTAGTATTATTACAAACCAGTAGTAGGGAAGTATCAGTTATTACAACACCCAAACGAGGTGCAACAAGGCTACTCGTCGTCACTTTCTTCAACCACAACGGTCATGCAACAAGGCTCAAAGCAGACTTGTTCATGAACCGCACCTGCAACAAGGGGTTTAACAAACCCTGAGTACGGAGAGTACTCAACAAGACTTACCCGACTAAGAAAAAAAACTCCAAGGGCATGCTAGCTTTAGGGAATCAAGGTACGGGTATTCAAGAATCAAAATTTCTTTTTACAGAAAAGCTTACTAAGTAAGTCCTTACTTTCAATATTTTTTTTATCATTGATGGTTCGTTAACCAATTCTAAGTGATCATAATTTAGATCAAAGTAATTCTCCTCAAAATTCTTTCTGATTCTTTTAACATTTCCATTTCTTAGCTACGATGCAGGACATGTGATCAAGTCTCCATAACCGAGGAGCAACGACGATTCGAACCGATTATACCCAGTTGGGGGTCTCTATCCTCACGAAATATATAGAACCAAATCTTGCATATGCCAACCCTCATTTAGATCTTCCAAGACCGGAACATGTCCATCGCCACCCGAGAGTATAGTACTCCTCGAACCCGGCCCAATTCTAGCCCCAAGGGTACATGCTATTCTCGCCATCTCTCCACTCCCAGTGCGAGGTTAGACGTTCTCGTAATGGAATCACTAACATCTTGGGCTTACCCAAGGCATGAGGCTAGTTGCAAAGTCTCGAAACACAAACAGGACTACATCGAACGGTCCTTAACTGATAAGGCGAAAACACTACATTGAGACTCTTTTCCCAATGCAAGTTAGCAGTGGCCAAACCACCCGCCCGATCTTTTAATTCATTCTTATATTTCATTATTCCTCAAATATGCCATCATGGTCACATAAATATTTCATTTTAAAAGCCTAACTCATTAAGCATAGCAAAGCATATGACGTATTTTTAATAAAATAGGTACTAAGGGTGATATCACAATAATCAAGGATGATAATGCAACAATTGGGTTATCACTCAATTCCTACGTACTTAATGCAATAAACCATAGTACCAGAGATAAAGATGTGTAAAACTCAAGGAATGGTTTAAATGTATCGGGGCTTGCCTTGCTCAGACGAGACGACTAGCTCGGGCTCAACAACTTCGACGTCCGGTCCGGAACCCACTAAAAATAGCTCTTCTCCGAAGACTTGCTCAACAACGTCGACTTCCTCAAAAGCGGGAACTACACGAGCATGTGACATGTTTCAACATGATGCAATGATAAACATGATGCTTAATAATGACATGCCACGGTTAACAACTTGAGTACAACTTTCCTTCGCGATAAAGTTGCGAAACAACAAAACCTACTAACTAACAATGATTACTTAAGCAACACTAAAGCTTCTTGACAAACAGGCTACTAACGAGCTCAAACAAGTAATTAAGGCGCCAGAGATCACCAAGAATTAGTGACCCAAGGTCATCACTCAATCAAAAGAGCACACAACACTTAAAGTTATCAATTTAACATTTATTTAAACACTTAATTAATTAAGGCATAAATTAATAATAAATCAAACTTTATCTAATTGAGCTCAAATTTTTTCTATAGATTAATCATGGCCTAAAACAGTGTTAAAACAAATTTCATATTTTTTGGATTAATATTTTAATTACTAAAATTCCTGGAAGTTGCATTTAATATTTAATTAAGCTAATTAATTAACTTATAAAAAGTAATTAAAATTGACATTTAACATTTTCCCTAAATAGTTTACACCTTGAAAAGCCTAAACAAAAATTTTCACTATTTTTGGAGCTCTACAAAAATTCTATTGAAATAAACAAAAATTAGCACTATTCACATTTTTGAAAAAGAAAAAACAAAACCGCAGCTCGGGCCGACTCCTTCTCCTCTGGCTCGGCCCAGCTACGCGCGGCCCAGTTGCCTCGCGCCCGTGCTCACCCGCTTCGCTTGCTCGCGCGGCCCGGCAGACCGAGCCGGCCCGACAAATGGCCCGGCCGCGCGCGCTCGCGCGCGTCCCTCTCTCTCTCTCCCACACACTGACAGGCGGGACCTGATCGTCAGCCTGGGTCAACCCCGGCTGCAGCGGCGCTGATCGACGGTGAGCTCCCCGACGACACGTTCTACACCAACAACTTCGCCTCCCTCTCCCGAACACGCTAGTGCCACTCCGGCCCACTCTAGCGGTCCCTAGCACACACGTCGACAATGGCGACGGCGACATGAACTCCGGCGATGGTGGAAACAACGGACGATGACCTCTGCTACAGTAGTGACTAAGCCGAGGAGAGCATCATGCTCAGAAGCTCACCCTGCACGTGCTGACACGTTTCGCCAAGACGGAGAGGTGGTGGGGTGGATGATTCACAGCGGCGGATCTCCGGTGAGGTGAGCTGGCGGCGGAGATGGCGTTCCGACGCGTCTGGGGCGGTAGAGTGCAAATTAGCAAGCTTATGAGCACCATGACATCAAGGCAGTTCTAAGCGTGAAGACGCTACTAGCCGAGGCTCACCGTAGCAGGCTGTCGACGACGAGGCGGGTGCGGCGGAGCTCTGACCGGAGCTGAGGAAGACGGAGCTTCGGAGGCCATTTGGGGTGGCGAGGTGGAGCAATGGTTAGCTCAGATGAAGCGTGGGTTTGTGGCGGAGCTGGCTGCAAGAGGGAGTAGCTTGTGGTGCAGTGGTGGCGATGAATTTCGCCGGCGAAAACCAACGGCGGCGATGGCTAAACAGAGGAAGGGAAGACGACGACGCGCTTGGCTTATAAAGGGGCTCCGACCTTGCTGGCAGTGCTAGAAGGGGCGTGCGGATGAGGTGGCAATCGCGAGCTCGCGGAGAATGGCCTGGAAGCAGCCACAGTGGCTCGTCGGCGCCCATACCGGCCGGTGGCCGGCCGCCATTGGTCGGCACTACTGTAGCACTACCTCCAACACCAAACCCTACATAGTATTTTTGAAATTACTCCCAAAATCATGTAGCAACTTGAAAAATTCCCAAAATATGAAATCTTCAGAATTTCAAGCTCTACAAGTTTCATGTTGAAAACTTTTTCAAATTCAAACTAGATTTTGAAATTTGAATTTAAAATCAAAAGGGGACACTTTTCTAGAATTTTGTAATTTAGGAATTACTTTGAATTTTATATTGAAACTTCAAAAACTCCAAACACCAAAGTTGTTCATCTAATCAAGACCTACAACTTTGATGTTCAAACTATTTTCAAATTCTGCCTCCATTTTGAAATTTGAGTTTGGGGATGAAAAGGGGTCAAATTTGAAATTTGCTTCTTTTCAAAATTACTCCACATTTTACACTAAAACTTTGAAAACTCAAAACACCAAAGTTGTAGCCCTTGAAAAGATCTGCAAACTTGGTTTTAAACGTTTTCCCAAATTTTGCTTAGATTTTGAATTATTTAAAAAGGGGTAAAATCAGGGTTTTGAATTTAGGGTTTTCGGAAGAATTTCAAATTGAAACTTGTTGCTATATTAATTGGTGATTATTAGTGATCAAACCATCATCCAAGGGTATCATTGGGTCAAGCATCACATAGTTGACCAAAAGCCACTCTTGGTTGACCAATTTAACTTTTGAAAATCTTTTAATAATTCTCCAAATTTGAATTCAAATTCGAATCGAAAAACTCACGACAAGTTTTGGATTCCAAATTTAAACTCAAACTTGAAGCTCCATTTTATAAGTTGGACTTAATTTCATACCCTACACTTGACACTAGTGTATAACACAGTCATACACCCCAAATTACGCAGGGCATAAACTAAGTATTTGCGATGACATTCGAAATTAGGGTTTTCGATTCGAGTCACACCACTTAGAGGCACATCCAACCTAGGAATGTAAACTCGTTTTAGTTGATGCATATCATAGTTGACCTAATCATGGATGCTTTGCGGTGCAATATGATGACATGACAGGTTATTTAGCCACTATAACACCCGAGGTGTTACAAGTAGTATAGAAAAAAGCATTCAATAATCATCAATGATGTTCTAAGACATCCTTAAGAGACCATGAAAATAAAAGCCTGCACCTCTACTACGTTCAGACTACTGCACACACATGAAACAAATTGAACTCACATGAATATTCAGACTTTATTATCTAAAAAATGACTATTTAGACTGCAGACCACATGAATTTTCAGAAATTATAGATGCAAAATAAAAACTATCTGAATAATTTGTCAGTGATCTCCAATCTGCAAGTAATAAAAGAATAACAATATAACCTAAGATTAGAATCTTTTACCCATCAGATTAGCTAATTACATATCCATCTTGATACATAAACTACTGTACGCAGAGAGAGAGAGGGTGGGGGCGGAGAGATACACAGATATATGAAGGAGATGGATTACTCAAGTTGATTTATTAAGAACACAATGAGCCATGGGCTCACCTTGGGGTCGTGGGAGTGGGACTACTGGACAATCAAAGGAGGAAGACACTGCGGACACTACACACCAGGATCGGAGACGGAGATGATGAGCCGAGGACAAGACACCGTAGTGAATCTACGTGTTGGGCAGCCAAGCCCCGCCATCGCCACCAAGGAGCCTGGGTTGCTGGGATGCGTCGCCGGGCGCCGTGTGATGCGCCGTCAGTCGCCGGCTATGGGCAGTTGCACCGGCCAGTGTCGATGCTGCTGTCGGTGCTGGATGCCAGGTGCTGCCGGGGCTGAGAGGTGATGGCGCCGCCGTGGGGAGAGGGATCGCACGATCATACCACGCGCGCGGGGAAGGAAGGACTGCGCTGCCAGCGTGCGCCAGCCGGCCGTGCCCTGGAAAAATATTAGCCTGTAAGTTTGCACTGTTTAGCAGATATGGACATGTCACATGTGCTTTGCACCAGCTACTTGTAAATTGGCCCTCATCCAACCCAAAAAGGAAATCGTTAGCACAAAGTAATGAGATAAGCTCTACTATATTGTTTTAGGAATCTATATTTGGACCTATGCATATGTACAGAATAGAGACCCCTTCCATCAGAAGAAAAAAATTATTGCGATTGCATCTCTACTATAAAGGAACTTTGCAAATTATAATCCTCTAAGCTAATTCAATCACTGCTATAAAGGATGCACAACAAAGTAGCGCATCAAAATAATAACCCACCCCTGTTGCATAGTTAATGTTTCCGACCATTATTTCTGAATTGTATGTCCTCAAAGACCTATCAGCTCATCCACAAGACAATTAGACTTAACATTGGGTCTCAGCAAATCTTATATCAGTACAAACCTGATCAGATTAACAAGTTTTTTTTTCAAATATACTTCACTTCTCAACCAAAATGCCAACCCGTCATAGCAAAAGCCTGTAAAAGTTCCATCATCACATATTTCAGTACTTGGTTACATTACCCAATGGCCAAGTTCTGGTTTTGTTATAAGTTAGGCATGTAGTTCTGAAAAAGGTACATTCTAATGTTTATGATAAGGGCAATAAATAAAGCTAATAAAGCGCACACGCATTTCTGGAGAGGGGTAACAAAGTAAACAGCAAATACATCTACCTTAGAAAAACCATTTCTAGTTAATGTTCTTTCCCACATTCCAGGCAGTGAAGCAAAGCTTGTGTGTTTTGCAGGCTGGTAGATAGTATGCTCATAAATTTCATCAGATAGAACCTGCAAAAATTTAAAAAATGACATTTTATGATGTTCAATGAAATTTAATAGGTTGATTAAAAGTTCAATATAAACCAAAAAAAATACCAAAAGCCTAGGATGCTTCTTGACTACATCAGCTATTTTCTCAAGCAAGTACTTTGGATATACTGACCCTGATGGATTAGATGGAGAGCAGAGAATTAAGACCCTTGATTTCTCATTGCTCTTCTTGGGGCCTTAACAAGAAATGAAACATACTTCTCTGTCCATAACCGAGCATTTCTGTCTAAAACTTGTCTGTTGTATTTGTATTCTTGACTCTGTCTCAGAAAAAAGAAACATAGTTGGATGATGAGCTCAAGTGCATTATGTGTCAGTATACCACTATCATAGTGCAACTGTATTGAAATGTTCTTAGCCTGTATTTGGAGGGGCTTCGACTAGTGCCGGCTTCTTGACTGTAGAAGCACTATGACGGAGCCGGCCGGAGCACCCAAAACCAAGCTTCTCGGGCTCATCTCTAGCGGCAGGAGGAGCCGGAGCCGTTTGAGTGCCATGTACAGTAACACACAAGGCAGCACAGTGCAAGCGCGGCGAGCCGGAGCCGCTGAGAGCGTCACCAAACACAGCCTTACTATTTGAGCCATCAACCCATCATCCGGGTGTGGATCACTTAGCAGCAAGCTAATACTTGTTAAAACAATAGCAATATTGAGTGATGGTTGCCAGACTCCCTATGCGATAATATCATCATCAATGACAAAGACTGTTGTGATTACAAATAAGAGTTTCTGAAATATCTAGACTGGATATGAATTTATGAGATTTCTAAGCTACCATTGAGCATGTGGGCAATTCCTATCGATTCCCTTTGGGGGTAAATTCAGAATATCAAGGCAAATGCGCCCTCCATTGTCAATATTGGGATGATAAATGGGAGTAACAAAAGTCACATTGGGTGGTTCAGAAGGATACCTGTGTCTGCGAAGAAGTATGAATATCAGAAAAGATATTATAGGATGATAAAGATGAGCTTCTCTTCTCATTTTCTAGTGAGGCATAGAGGTTTGGTTTTGATATCTATAAAAAAATGCACCTTTTAGGAATTTGTATCTTCAGAATGAAAACTCCCATAGCATATACTGTTCCCTCGGGCCCTTGAATTCCTTTTATCAGCATACAAACCGAACAACATAAAGTTGCAGTGAAAATTTAGAGACGATTAAAAGTAGTAAAAAAGTAAAATATAAAATACATAATGGCTTCAATACATGATAATGATGACAATACATTTTTGTCTTCAGAATGATTAAGAGAAACCCTATGGGGTGGATCATCCATAGGACCAAAATAGATTTCTTTTCCGTCAGAACAGCATAATACATGTATACACTCGTAATTTGATCAATCACAAGCAGGGTTGGACCTAATATAGGAGTTAATAGGCATAATACATGTCTACAGTTGTAATTAGATGGGATCTGAATGCAAATAGCTTGCATTAGGGTTTGTGTTCTCAGTTTTCGCACAGCAGGTAGGGAATGGATGGGGTGGGGTGGGGTGGGCATACCTGGTGGGTGCACGTCGCTGGCTAAGTGCCCGACAAAGACCTGGGCAGCGTCGTCCGCCTCTCGCCGGCCGGGTGGAAAAACGCCGGGTGGTTAATGTTAGCACGGGCGGCGTTGGAGAGGAAGGAGCGCACATGGGAAGGAAGGATTGCGAGGAGGAGATGGATCGCACGATCGCGCGGGGGAAGGAGCGCCGGGTGCGTGATTGACGGCGTGGAGAGGAAGGAGCGCGCGGGGAAGTAAGGATCGCGGGGAGGAGAGGGATCGCACAATGGCCCGGGGGAAAGGATCGCGCCTTCTCCTTCCCAGCACGGTGATGCGGCGGTGGCGAGGGTGAGGGGGGACGCGGTGCGCGACGACGGCGAGTGCGACGGCGAGGGTGGAGATCGGCGGGGCGGCGCGGCGCGTTTCAGGTTTGCCTTCTCCAGATGGTGTCGATGGGAAAGGATGCCGTGGATCTTTGTACGTGATTGGAGGCTGGTACGTGATTGGATTGAAAGAGGCGACACCACGGATCGCATGTCTGATATGCGGCGTTTGAGTTTAGGGAGACTATTTTACATCAGGAATCATATACTATTTCTAAATTATTCTAACCATATTTATATATTCTTTCCCTCTTGTACATTTACATCAAGAATCATTTCTTAATCTTTATTTTTTTCACCCTTCCACCTACCGGCGCACGGAGCCACGGAGTCACAGTCGCAGGGGGTAAAGCGGACCGATGAAGCGACGATTGTCGCACGAAACGGTAGTCTACTTTCTTTTTTTTAGTGGTAGGAGATTTAATACTCCTAGCCCATGTTTAGATCACCTCAAAATTAAGTTTTTTCACTCTCTCCATCACATCAATTTTTAGCCGCTTGCATGGAGTACTAAATGTAGGTAAAAAAAATATCTAATTACACAGTTTAGTTCAAAATCACGAGATGAATCTTTTGAGCCTAGTTGGTCTACGATTGGACAATATTTGTCAAATAAGACGAAAGTGGTACTATTCATCAGTTTGAAATTTTCTTCCATCTAAACAAGGCCCTAATTAATATATACTATCCCATATGACGTCATTTGTATAGAGACAGCCCTTGAATAATCGCTTTTGGGATTCTAGAAAAGTTCCAAAACAGCGGGGCTCACCGTTGACCGCGCCCGGGCATCGACTTCGACTCTGGCAGCCAGTGCTGGGGTATCGTGGTTCGTGGAGTTTTCGCCAACGCCGTGTGTACACTGCGCTGCCCGTACTGCCTGTTCGCTTCAAGTTTTTTGCAGCAGCTGTACCAGTAGTAGAGAGAAAATACAGCCACTGCTGCTGCAAATAAAGCCACAATCCTAGATACACAACCGGAGAAGATGACGAATTGTTTCGTGCCAACGCGGTGACATCCACTCCACTGTATACTCCACCAGTCTGCGCCTCTCCGAACGTCCCACTTGGCTGCTGATCAAAACGCAAGTAGTAACGCATCACGAACGCATGTGCTCCACTTACTCCATTAGAATGTCACGTGGGCTAACCATGTTAAAAGCTATGTGATAAAAGTTATCATTATTGAAGAAGTTGGCTTAGCCATTACGGATGCCCTTATTACAACCCCGCACGCCGGACTGTCACACGACACAGGTTCGTCAACTACCGCCATCCGTTGCTGACGGACGTTAAGTTACCATATAAAATTTTGCTTCCCCATTATTAGATATACACAAATACTCTCTCATTTTTATTTACGTGGCGTATTAGTTTTGTCATAAGTCAAATATTCGTATCTTTGGTTGGTTATTGATTTCAAAAAATTACATAGATTCATGATATATTGTTTTTAGATTCACTATGAAAAATATTTTCATAATATAATTTAATGTTGTGAAACTATAAGAATTGTGAAACAGATGGTTAAAGGCAGTGATGTTTGATCTAAGATAAAATTAATGTGACATGTATAAAAGAACAGAGTGAGTAGTTGGAAGTTGGAACGACGACAAGTGTCCACTCCCAGGATACAATTATATCCCAATCTAGTAGATGTTATGGGCCCTACTTAGGTCTATTATTAGCTGTTAGCTAGGTAATAGCTCATAGTTAATATTAGCTAGCTTGCTGCTGCTAATAGTTAGCTAGCTAATAGCTTAATAAGTTGCTAGTTTCGCTTATTAGATAATTATTACCTAGTATTTAGCTAACAAATAGCTAGACCCGTTTGAATCAATTATTAGTAGTTGAATATTAGCTCTATGAATCCAAACAGGTGAGCCATACTTATTTCACTAAATAAAAATCACTGATGAATCCATGTTAGCCAAATGTGCCAGCAAATAGCGATGTGTCAATTTCGTCACCATTTCGGAGCTACTCCGGTGCTCCTACACTTGTGTGCGTGTATAATTAAAATATATACTACTAGCTATAACAATAACTATCTGTGATCGCAGAGAGCGGCAACTAATGAAAGGTTAGCGTTTGCTGTCCTGAATGAAGCTTCGTTCCATGTCCATGTATGTTGCCACTGCCAACGCACGTCACGGCGGCCAGCGCACCTACCCTACCCTACAATTCTCCGCAGCGATGACGATGAGCGAGCCGTGCTTCCTCCCTCCCGTAGTCCCGTTGCGCGGCCGGGCGGATCATTCATTTGCACACGCATCCTCAGGCAGACGCAGACCCTCCAAACCAACCCAAACGATCCATCTCATCACCGGAGCTTGCTCCGCCTCCGCGGCTCTGCTCCTCGATCAATCATTCGTGGCGCCCTCCCGGCATAGCAGCCCCCTCCGCCGCACCTCGCCACCATCCCACGCTCGCTCGCACATGCAGGCCCGGTCGCCAGCGCGAGCCATGGCCGCCTAGGTAGCCCTCGCGCACATGACAGATGACGACACGGCGTAGGCAGTAGAGCGATTAATTCCCTCTCTTTCTTATTAGACGGAGTGCTATATAGAGAGAGACGGCCGCCGGCCGCCGGATGATGATGATTAGGCCGCAGCCGCAGCAACAAGCCGGCCTGCTGCTCCGGTCGCTAGGAGCAGGCGGAGGCGGACACGCCCGCCCGGCGGCCATGAAGTCGGCCACCTCGCTCCTCCTCGGCGCCGCGCTCGCCACCGCCTTCTTCCTGCTCTACACCTCCCTCTGCCGCGACCTCGGCGCCGCCGCGCCCAGGTCGGCGTCGCCGCCGCAGCGGTGGGAGCAGGAGACCAACACGACCGCCGCGGAGGAGGTGCCGGCGCGTCTCGTCGAGCCCAAGCGACCAGAGGCCGGCAAGGAGGAGGAGGGCAGGAAACATGTGGCCGTCAGCAGCGGCGATGGTGACGACGGCAGAGGCGGCGGCGGCGCTGCATCAGAGGAGAAAAGTCAGAGCAAGAAGAAGCAGCAGCGGATTGTCATGCCTGACACGTCAACACAGCAGGTAAGCTTTGTCTTCCTGACGACCCTGTCCCTGGCTTTTGATTTGTTCAACGAAAAACGGCGAGCAGGTGGGGAGAATTCGCCATCTCTTCTTCGTGTTTTCACAAATCAAAAAAAAAATCTCTAGGTTTTCTGACATTAACTTTGCATATCTACTGGCTATTTACACTCTGTGTTTCGCCTCATCACCTGAGATGCTGCGTTATTTCAAATAAAGTTCTTTTTCTCCACAGTTAATAAAATGGCGGTACACTGAAGCATACTACGTCAACAAAGAAAGTCGTCACTGTTTTATCACTAATTAAGTCATCACTCTAGCATCTTTCGGGGGGCGGGGTGTTGGGGCAACATGTTCATATATCAACTGAATCTGAAACGGCTACACCAAACCTAACATGGCTAGCTGAAGGACGATTCTGTTCGCTAGTGATTAGTGTGCACAATTTCTAGTTAATGTTAAGGGCCAGTCACTCCAGTATGTTCTTGTCTTTAACACCTAACAATTGGTCAAAGATCGGAGAGTAACAAGTGAACTAGCACTGATCAATCAGAACGCTTGCTTGCTTGCTTCAGAATTTACTCATCTTGTCTCGGGTTATTCATTGCGTTCCGAGTGATGTTTATGATGTTCCCCACCACTCTCCATGGACAGCAGCAGCAGAAGAGCCCGCCACCACCGTCCCAGGATCTGGCGGACCTGCTCCGGCGAGCGGCGACGGCGGACAAGACGGTGCTGATGACGGCGATCAACGAGGCGTGGGCGGCGCCGGGTTCGTTCCTGGACCTGTTCCTGGAGAGCTTCCGGCACGGCGAGGACACCGCGGAGCTGCCGCGGCACCTGCTGATCGTGGCCATGGACGGGAAGGCGTTCCACCGGTGCACCGCCGTCCACCCGTTCTGCTACTGGTTCCGCGCCGACGACGGCATGGACTTCGCGGCGGAGCAGAAGTACATGAAGGGGGACTACCTGGAGATGATGTGGCGCCGGAACCGGCTGCAGCAGAGCGTGCTGGAGCTGGGCTACAGCTTCCTCTTCACGGACGTGGACATCCTGTGGTTCCGGGCCCCGTTCCCGCGCCTGCCGGTGGGGGCGCAGGTCGTCATGTCGTCCGACTTCTTCGTCGGCGACGCCGACTCGCCCTACAACTACCCCAACGGCGGGCTCCTCTACGTCCGCGCGTCGCCGGCCACGGTGGGGTTCTACCGCCACTGGCAGGCGTCGCGGGCGAGGTTCCCGGGCCACCACGAGCAGTACGTCTTCGACAAGATCGTCAAGGAAGGCTACGACGGCGCCCGGGTGCAGTTCCTCGACACGGCCGTCTTCGGGGGGTTCTGCCAGCACGGCAACGACCTGGGCAGGGTGGCCACCATGCACGCCAACTGCTGCGTCGGCCTGGACAACAAGCTCTTCGACCTCAAGAACGTGCTCCAGGACTGGAAGACCTACAGGGCGCGCGCCAAAGCCGGCAACGCGCAGGGATTCTCGTGGCGGGTGCCCGGGCGATGCATACACTGACTGACTGGGCTGAAGTGTTGAGCTCTTTTCTGATTGTTGGCCAGATACAACTTAGCAGCTATAGTTTGTTTTTTTTTCTAGTGAGTATATAAACATTTGCGAAGTTTTTTTTTTTGCAATATATAGAATTATATACATTATTAATGACGCAAACACCACCACATTTCATTCCAATCCGCGCATATCTGAAATGCAAGGAGCAAGCATATGCAAGGCCGCCTACAGCCAAGATTGATGTACAAAATCCGAAATGTATTTTACAAGCATTACATCCACTCATGATCATAGAAACAGGGGTTACAACAGCTTTCATCAGATCACAGTGAGCAACAAAACAGGGCTGAAAATGTAGTTGGCGCGAGGAGAAAGCTGAGTTCTAAGAATACCGCCTCAGTTCAACACACACATCTACACATACCACTACTACCTGACCATGGTTAGCTTCCGAAAGAATGCAGAGTCAAGCTTGTCTGCAGCAGTTACAGAGGGCCGTCATTCGTCTAGCCAATGATCCAAATCAGTTGGAGGCTTGGATCCTTCTAACGATGATGGATAGATACCTAGCATGTACCATCATCCTCTGCTTATTACTAGCTACGACAAAGACCTTGCTTCGATCTTATATTTTCTGTGCCCTTCTCCCCACACTGTCTTCAGCCATATCCGTGTCTTCTGACTGGATGATCTCCAGGTCCCTGATATCCCTCTTCAACACATGACCTAGCTTGGCAACTGCCTCTGTTTGTAGTTGTAAGGCCTGTGATGTAGGCAATTACAAGTCAGGTTGACACAACAGCGACTATCTACCAAGGACGAGGACAAAACTGCACCACTTACCTCAAGAAGTTCTGTAACACTCCGTTCATCAACTTTGGCCGAACTAGGAATATAAACAGAACCACCAGCACCACCAGTGCTAGCCAGAAGACGTGACGTCGAAAGAAGTGTATTAACCCTCTTAGACAGATCAGCACTAGGTCCTTTTAGCTGCAAATAAGACACTAAAATTGATGAGAATCCTTAATCGGCCAAGAAGTTGGAATAACAGATGGGGGGAAACCTACCCGCTTTAATATAGCAACCAATCTTTCATACAAGTCAGCTTCCTCCTTTGTTAAAGGACTGCGGTAACCCCGATTCTCCAACGCCTCCACTATTCTAACAAACTTTTGGCAGTTCACAAAACAACAATAAGAGTTAGATGCATGGACTATTAGGCACGAAAACTGAACTGACGCCACCAAGCTTCTATTAGGAAACAATGGAGAGAAAATATCACCCTTAAAAGACGTCTCTGAATAACCAGCTCTTGTTGCTTCAATCGCTGGATCCATGGATACGTGTCAGCTTGGAAATGCCTTTGCAGCTGTAATAGAAAAATATGTTAGTCAAAAGTGAGTAATGGAAGCGCATATGAAAACATCCATATGAAGCCATACCTTTTTAACATTAGAATGAGTCATGCTCAATCTATCAGTATCTGAAGCAAGGACTTCATCTTGAAGCTGCAAAGGAAAAGAACAAGTACTAAGGCTTGAATAATTTCAGAGCTACAAAACCTTGTAGAAAGTTGGAAAATGGCAAAGATAATACCATCAGAACTATTGAAAAAGGTTAAAAAGTTAAATGCAAAAGCTGAAAATAACAAGGTATCTTTTACTTCTTTTCGCACCAAAATACAAGAAAGTGGAGCATGCTTCACCCAGAGCATTACAGAGAGTGAGACAAATATGACTAATTCAAGACTTAAATATATGCCATCAATATACATGAAGACATATAGTTCTATCCAGCAGGGAAATACATATCTAATGCAAATGTGCAGCTTTCACTTTAACTGCTTGATCAACATGTGGGAGAACTGAATGATCACTAGGCCATGGAGAGCAGACAGGTGTGGCCAATGTGATCCTGTAATTGAATGAGAACATAAAGATTGAAAACAAATTGCTATAGCATAGAAAACATCACTGGCCATGAAGTCTTTTTACTGTCAATAAATTGGAAAGAGCAATTATTCTTTTTACTTATGTTATTAGATTATTATTGTCATTATCAATTCAGATGTTTATAACTTCATACCGAGACAAATAACTAAATTTGGAATAAAATGAGGTGAACAATCAAATAGTGGCACAAATATAGTAAACCATGTATAGAAATGTATAAAAATGCCAAGGCTGATTTTTTTTTCCTTTTTTAAAATTTAGGCTACAAGCTAATAATCTGATTTCCTTCTTGGTTCTAAGTTCTAACAAAACCAATAAGCCCAGTATGTAAATGTAATGCATCACTTCAGCCAGAATTATTGGAGATTCAGATGAATGGAGCCATGTACCACATATATAGGGAAGGTAAAAGAATGTGTTCTTTGTCTTTAACAACTACTAGCAAAGTGGACTGCTTAGCCTGTTCTAGGTCCTTTTCTTTCACTGAAGGTCAACCCTGCCTTTTCTAGGTGACACTAGGCAACAGCCGATATAACCAAAGAATTAAACAAATACTGTCAATTCTGCTTCCTTGGATTTTTCTTCCAACTTCAGCAGTATTAGATTCTGACTTCTGCTTTCAGAAGTTTTTTATGTTATATACAATGCAACTTTTTTTTGGTAGAATGTCATTTTGTTTTTTTCCCTATATCCACATGCTTAACAAAGAACATTTCCTCAGTAAAGATGTTATAATTATGTAAACCATAAGTCATAAACTTTACAAATCCATTGTCGCAGTGATATATTACAAATATCATTTTTCATAATTCAAATCACAAAGTTAGTCTAAAAGGTTCAAAGAAATGAATTTGTTCTTGCATTGCCCAATTAACCCAAATCCACCACAAAGTCTAGTCTTAAGTGCTTTCAACATGCACATGGGAATTGGTTCACCTTGACAAGGAAATCCAGCACCTCTGAGAACCAATATTACCTAATGTATGTATATCTACATGCTTAACAAAGAACATTTCCTCAGTAAAGATGTTATAATTATGTAAACCATGTATCATAAACTTTACAAATTCATTGTTGCAGTGAAACATTACAAATATCATTTTCATAATTCAAATCACAAAGTCTAAAAGGTTCAAAGAAATGCATTTGTTCTTGCATTGCTCAATTAACCCAAATCCGCCACAAAGTCTACTCTTAAGTGCTTTCAACATGCACATGGAAATTAGTTCACCTTGACAACGAAATCCAACACCCCTGAGAATCAATGTTACCTAATGTATGCCTAACAGTATTGATTGGAAAAGGATGTGACACTTTTACAGAAGTAACACAACATTATTTCTTACCTATATGAGAACATGTCATACCAAACTCATCTAGAATATATAAGCATGCTTGTTAGAAGTTCATATACCAGCATGCTTGTTAGAAGTTCATATATCAGCATGCTTGTATATAAATACAAAAAGAAGAAGGAAAAAAACTGTACTATAGCACATACAAATTTCAAATTTACATGATTCCACCAAATCATAAATCCTAAAAGGGCATAAATTCCAACATTATACCTTAAGCCGATGGGAAAGGTCTTTAAAACCCTGCACAAGCTGAGGCCAGAGCCTCTCCCTATCTGCACTATCCATGCATTCAAGTTTCCCCATTGCTTCTGCCCACATAATCTGCCACAAAGTAGAAGTCACAAGAAATGAAATGTTATCAAAGGAAAGTTGAACAAAACAGAAGATAGCAAATTATTTACACAAATTTATACAGGAGCTTACATCTGATGCAGCAACTGGCTTCACCCTTTGGGACGGCTCTGTCACGCTGAACAACAGATGCTGCCCAGATCAAAACAGACAGAAACAGATCAAACAAGTCGCATCAACCCAAATCTAGTGCACCACAAAGGAGAACAGAAGAAATCTCACCCTGAAAGCATAACGGGGGTTACCGGGGTCCTCCTTGTACGCATCGACGATGGCCTGAACTCACGCGGAAACAGAACATTCATTTAGCACTTGCTCCTCAACATTCAAGGCGAATCTGAGAGGGATTCCATCGTAGCATACCTGGATGTCGCGGTCGGACGGGGAGAGCGGTAGCGGCGCAACGGGGGCCATCTGGGTGGTGATTTGCGCGCCGCCACCTCCTAGCAAGCCGAACGGCGACGGGGACGGCGTCGCCTGCTGCTGGAACCCAAAGGGCGAGGGCGAAGGAGTCGCGCCGAACGCCGCTGCCGAAGAGGGCGCGCCGAATGCCGAGGTAGACGAGGGCGTCCCGAAAGCCAGCGCGCCGAATGCCGGCGCCGTAGAGGGCGTGCCGAATGCTGAGGTCGACGAGGGCGTCCCGAAGTTCAGCGAGCCGAACGCCGAGGTCGTGGAAGGGGTACCGAACGCTGGCGTCGACGACGACGCCCCGAACGCCGGGGTCGTGGAAGCGGTCCCGAACGCTGGCGTCGACGAGGGGGTGCCGAAGGCCGGGGTGGACGACGCCGCGCCAAATGCGGGGGTGGTGGAAGGCGTGCCAAAAACCGGGGTGGTGGAGGGGTTCCCGAAGACGGGAGTGGTAGATGGGGTCCCGAACATGGCGGTGGCGGCGGAGATCGCCGGCGTCGAGGTTTGGGATGGGGGTTTAGGGTTCTCTTCTGGGGAGAGTGGAGCTGGGGAAAGAAGGGAAAGGGAAAACCAAGGAGGGGTTGGGACTGATTCGAGTTTCGAAAATATTCGGGGGTCGTAGTATAGTTTTCTGCAATTTTTTTTGAGCAACATAGTTTTCTGCAAATAAATGCTGCAATTCGGGCCTTGTTTAGGGCGTGTTTGGTTACCGTTTGTTAAAGTTTAACACCCATTACATTAATGTTCCCTCGAATGCATAGAGTACTAAATGTAGACTAATTACATGCATGTCGACACAGATTAGGAGTAATTTACGAGACGAATCTATTAAGCCTAATTAATCCAAAATTGAAAACTTTTTGTCAAATAAGACGAAAGCGCTACAGTGTTTGTTAAACTTTAACACCCCAAACCAAACACCCCTTAGTTGTCCAGAATCGACGCCGCCGGATTCACTGTGGGGGTACCGTAGCATTTCATTTGTATTTGGTAATAATTGTTCAACCATTGACTAATTAGGCTCAAAACGTTCGTCTCGCAAAATACAACCAAACTATGCAATTAGTTTTTAATTTTATCTACATTTAGTACTTCGTGCATATACTACAAGTTTAATGTGACAGAAAATCTTCTTTTTGCATAGTGTTAAATTCAGAAAAGCAAGCAAAGCGCCGCTACATAATCAGCTACTTCTAGGTGGTAGCTGTGGGTCCGGAGTTTTGAGGTAACTAAACATGGCCTCGCATCGATCACGATTCACGGCCCATCAGCAATCCGTTAAATTTAAAAAAAAATTTAATCAGCTTATCTGTTTCATTCGACCCGTTAAGGCCTCGCTGTAGCGTTTCTCAAAAAAAAAAACTTGCTGTAGCTACACAAAGATAATGGCAATTGGTGCGATTGAAGAAATTCAGAAATGTTTTCCTTCTGTAATTCTATCCATTAGTATTATTGTTCGACGCATCCTCAACTCCAAGAACACAGTGAACACAGTTCTGGGAGGGAAAAATATATAAACTTAACAGGGCTCAAGTCTACCACAACACTTGAGGGGAGTGAAAATATAAACTTCATATAAACTTGAGGGAACAGAGTGAAAAGCTGTTCGGCTGATGGTTTTTGCGGCTAATAAGTCGGCTGATGCTGTTTTGCTGTGAGAGAAAACACGGTATCATGGCAAGTTCAAGCGAACCGGGCTTAGGCCTTGTTCAGTTCCAAAAATTTTTGCAGAATTTTTCAAGATTCCCCGTCACATCGAATCTTTAGACACATGCATAAAAACATTAAATATAAATAAAAAATAAAACTAATTACACAGTTTAGACGAAATGGACGAGACGAATCTTTTAAGCCTAATTAGACCATGATTGGACACTAATTGTCAAATAACAACGAAAATCGCTACAGTATCATTTTGCCAAATTTTTTGGAACTGAACCGGCCCTTACTCACCAAGGAAAATGCATCTAGGCCACGTTTAGATTGCAAAAAAATTCAACCCGATGAATAGTATCACTTTCGTCTTATTTGGTAAATATTATCCAATCGTGGACCAACTAAACTCAAAAGATTCATCTCGTGATTTTCAACTAAACTGTGTAATTAGTTATTTTTTTTACCTACATTTACTACTTCATACATGAGTCCAAAGATTGATATGATGGAGAGAGGGTGAAAAAATTTCAACTTTTGGGTGCATCTAAACAAGGCCCTACTAGACGTTCACATCAGCGACAGACAAGTTGTCAGAAATCTTCAGAAGTGGAAGTGAATATGCACTTGATGCTTCTTCTTCACTTCAGCAAAGAAAATGGGATGACCTTCTTCTTTCCGGTGTCAACCGTGAAAGCCTTGAAGACTCCTCCATCACCCCAAAGATTGACATTTCATGAGCCTGAATCTTGTTCACAACCTTGCCAGGCTTCATGCCATCAAGCTTCTTCTCATGTAGAAGAGCAAAAACTATGCTGTACTTGGGTCAGGGAAGAGCCATGATAATCTTTTGGTTAATTTCACCTTCATCAATTCAAGCATGACTGTAACACGCTGACAATGAGAATTGGTAACAGGACAGCATAACAAATAGTTACCAAATTAGTACAATATAAACCTGCAGACTTAAAAGCCCTGATGTGAACAATAAGTTTAACTGAGAAAAAAAATCAAACTAACTGGAGTAATTTAGAAAGCTTAATTCCAAATTTCCTCCTGCCTGTTTACACCAAGAACCTGCCCAAATTGAAGTAATTCACATCCTTTTACAAAGTAGCAGAATCCTTTTTATTGCTGTACTTGCAAACAAAGCATCATCAACAGGCTACCAGTTGTAGCATCACATGATTTAGCAGAAAATTTTACTGTAGTTGGATTTGAGATCGTTTACTGCTGAATAACTCCTATTTATATGGTTTGCATTGAATACATCAGCCTTCCTCACATAAGATGAATAACAAAACCTGGAACTCTATACGATTCCAGGTACTCGATCAGAGGTATTCAGTATCAAGTCAACCTGGAGTTAATCTGTGGCAAATAATGTTTTTTTTTGTTTGGGTTTAGTAAAACATAGCACAAACAGGAAACATGTGGCATGTGAAGAATGACTAGCAATGTCTATCTGGTTTTGTAACTCGAGGTACTACTGTACAACAAAGAATGATAATTGATAATAGCAATCCTTCTATAACAGTTCACATTAAAAAAACTCCAAATTTTACTTGGAGATCAATTACCATCAAGATTCAAAGATCGAATTTAGTGCAAAGGGTCACTACAGAGAAGATGTTGCCACTCTGAAGAAACATTGTAATGAAGGGAAGCTTGGGAATAATGATGGTTGCCTAAAATGGGTAACCAGGGTTTACAGCTGATCAAAGGAAGCCAATCAGGCAGTAGCTCCAATATACGTGTGGTGTTATTAACATGTACAACCATCACTTGCCAGGAAAAGTAACACCCTCGTTAGGGGACTTGTCATGGTCGGCAAAACATATCAAAGGGCTGCTTTGCCCGTATTTGAAAAAAAGGGCTGCTTTGCCATTGCCAATCAAGGGAATGAATGTGATGATTTGAATCTCAAGGGCACCTATTTGCCAAGGCCAATCATGGCAACAGATGTGGCAGTCAAAATTCTGTGTTATTTGGTGTATGTTGAGCAGCCCATCTTCTCGCACAGTAGCACTTGCATGAGCTGCTTCTTGAAGGACATCACCTTTTTTCTTTAATCCCTATGCTTATGTTGAAATCTCATCTATTTATAAATGAACTCCATTTTACACCAAAGCAGTAACCCTTCCATCTTGTCCTACCATTACCACTTTACTTCATGAGTTCCTCCATGGATAGTATGTCTAGATCAGTGCAATTATTCATACTCCTCATTTGTTCAGTTAGTTCATCCAAAACCTCGTAGATTTCTGGAGCTAGAGGGTTGGACCTATCCCCAACCAGAAAAGGGGTGAACCCGTTACCAAGATCAGCCCATGCTAACCCAGGTGCTTTCATGACACCCAGATCTCTCATCAATTTTCTGACTGTTGCTAGCTCATTCCAGCATCCTGCAGCTGCATACATGTTAGCAATCAGAACATAGTGCCCAGCATTCTCTGTCTTCATCTCCAAGAGCCTCCTTGCTGACCTTTCACCAGTTATTATGTTCCCTTGCTCATGGCAAGCTCCTACTAATGCTGCCACCATTGTTGATGTTGGAGGGAAGGGAGTCTGGTTGAGCAATTCCTCTGCCTTTTCCAATAGTCCAGCACGCGCATATAGATCAACCATGCAAGAATAGTGCTCCATCTGGGGCTTTATACCATAGGACCTCACCATCTTGTCAAAAAGCTCCTCCCCTTCATCCACAAGCCCAGAGTGGCTACAAGCAGAGAGTACAGTGACCATGATGATGGCATCTGGCATGATCCCACTGTCAATCATCTGTTTGAAAAAGCGCAGAGAAACAATTCCTTTTCCTTGCATTCCATATCCTGCTATCATTGAAGTGAAGGATATCATGTCACGGTCATCCATAGTATCAAATACATTTTGAGCCACTGAAAGCCTCCCTGACTTTGAATACATATCTATAAGAGAGTTCCACAGCAAACGATACCCTTTGAATCCTTGCTTAATAATGTGCGTGTGAAGTTCCCGCCCATGTTGCAGGTTAGCAACACGGGCACAGAGTGCAAGATAGGTGACAACAGTAACATAATTTGGTTGCACATCACTGCATACCATTTCACGGAAAATCCTAGAAGCTGCTTCTGCATCATCCGACAGTGCAAAACCAGCAATCATAGTGTTCCATGCTACCAGACCTGGGCATCTCATCATTCTGAACAGCATGAGAGCACGCTCCATATCGTTGCACCTGGCATACATTGTGATCACTGCATTGATCACGCTGTCGATTTCGTGACATTGCATTCGGACTGCCAACCCATGTATCTCCTTCCCAAGCCTCAACCATCCTGCCCGTGAGCATGCGTTTGATCCAATTACCAAAGTCACAAAATCAATGCTTGCACCACCTCTCACCATATCCCGAATTAACCCAACTGCTGCCCTGTAATCACGCATCTGAATGTAGCCGCCGGCGATCGTGTTCCATGTCACTGAGTTCACCTCCGCACCCTCGGCCTGCATCCGGCGAAATAGCTCTACTGCCTCTCTCCACTGCCCAGATGCAGCGTAGCCAGAGATCATCGAGTTCCACGATACCACATCCCTATGCTCCATTCCGTCAAACACCCTGCGCGCAGACGCAAGGTCCCCACCCTTGGCTTACATGGACACCAGTGCGTTCTGGCAAAACAGGTCCCCGTCCATGCCGGCGTCCGCGGCGCGCACGTGCACCGCCCGCCCGAGAGCGAGGTTCGCGGTCTCGGCGCAGGCACGGAGCACTTTGGGGTAGGTGAAGGTATCAGGGGGAACGGCGTCCTTGTCGATCATCTCCTGGTACGCGGCGAGCGCGTGGCGCGGGAGGCCGTGGCTGAGGCAGGCGGAGATGAGGACATTGTAGGGTTCGGGGCATGTGGAGCCGGCGGCGAGGGAGGAGGCGGCGGGAAGGAGCGACGGGTGGGTGGAGTAGAAGGAGAGGAGGCGGGGCAGGAGGTGCGAGTAGCGGGAGAGGCCGAGGGAGAGGGAGAGCCCGTGGAGCTGGAGGCCGACGCGGAGATCGGAGTGGTGGAGGTGGAGGAGCGAGGCGATGGGGCGGAGGAGGAGTCCGGTGGCGGCGGCGGGCGGCAGGAGGCGGCGGAGTTGGGAGAAGGCAAGGAGTGGGGCCGGGAGGAGGCGGAGGGCGGACGGGTCGGATAGGGAGGCGAGGAGGGAATGGACGGTGGCGGCAGGACTTGGCGGTGGCGGCCGTGGTGAGAGCGCCGCCGCGGCGGACATTACCGGAAGTCTTGAACTCCGTAGTAGTATTTGAATTGGACGGAAAAAGGAGAAAAGATAGACGGGGTGGACTCAACAAGGCTGGTGACGTGCCATCCGACGGGGTGGACTCGAGGAAAAATGGAAAAAACAATAACCGAGCAGAGGCTGTAAAACTCTGCATTTTTAATTTTGTCATTATGGCTGTGTTTAATCCCATGGAATACAAAATACAAAATATCAACTGCCTTGGAACGATGAAATGTAAAATATCAAAATTTTCATAAGTGTCTTTACCAATTTTTTCATGGGTAGTGAGGGTTTTTTGTTTTTTTGGTTTTTTTTCCCTCTTGAGGCCAAAATCCAAAATGGAGAATGAATACCTTTTTGCTAAAAATTTTGCATGGTGTTTAGTTCTATTTTGCAAAATAATAGACCAAAACACAAAATTTTTTGGGTGAAATGGAAACTAAACACACCCTATGTTCATAAAATTTTGAATCGTTTGTGTTACTTTTCTATTACTAGAAATATGGGCTATCGTTTTTTGTCCACTCCATCAGATTTGCTGTCCTTCGACAACTCAGATTCATCGTTCATCATAGACCGAATTCTGCTTGTGTTGCAGCTTCAGTTAACTCAACCACTTCAGGGTGTGTTCACTTCACGAAAAGTAGGTGAAAAGTTACTGTAGCATCTTTCGTTGTTATTTGGCAAAATTTGTCCAATCATGGACTAAATAGGCTCAAAAGATTCGTCCCGACATTTACAGACAAACTATACAATTAGTTATCTTTTTTACCTACATTTAATGCTCCATGCATGCGTCAAAAGATTTGATGTGATGGGTAGAAGAAGAAATATTTTGGGTTGGGATGTGGAAGTGAACAAGGCCTCAATAGGCTTGCTATTTGGCTAAGCACTTTCATACTTGTGCTCCCACACTTCAGCTTCGTGTTGCAGTAATTCGAACCTTGGACTTCCAAAAAGCGTGACAGGCAACTCAACTCTGATATCAAAATCAACCACTGCTGCTTCTGTAGCCTCTACTACCTGGCTGCCATCATCGGAGGCACACTCGGCAACACAAGAACCGAGCACTTCCTCGCTCTCCTCGATGGCTTCTGCTGTCAGCAACACTGCCTGCGGCGAGCCGGCAGCGATACACATATTTCATCTGGTATCCCGAGCAACTTCCGGAGGGGGTCGATCATCAGGGCCAAACTGGCCGGGATAGGGAGCGTGCTTCCTGACATAACTGAGGTCCACTGCCGCAGAACCCAAGCGGAGCGATATGACTTTAACCGTCGGTATTTTTTAGGTGCAGAGACGAGATATGTCCTACGTTAGCGAAATAATGATAGATTATGATGTGCCCTTTTAACATTAACTAGCAAAAGTATCCGTGCGATGCAACGGGGAGAAATTATGTTTTGCTTTTTTATATAAAATTTAATAAACATGTCTATGTATCTCTCTTTCTTCGTGTTGGCGTGTCAATCTAATTCGAGCACCACATTTTTCTTGTTTTTCTACTTACTTCTTCCATCGTCATGCCATCTCCTCGGCAATTCCTGCGGTTATTGCTACCCACATTGCTCCAACCCAGGTGAGTTTGGTTGCGCTCTGCCAAGACATCGGAAAAGCGCATAATACAACTAGGGCTATAGCCATGGGACATCCGGAGACTCGGGATTGGGCGACAAGGTCCGTACCTCTAGTGCCGGTGGCAAAGACATGCACGGGCCTAGCAGTTCAGCCATTCTGGCCAGATGGCCCTAGCATCGCCACGTCCATGCCCGATGACGACTCAAATTCTCGCTGCATGTGTCTGGTGTGCGGACCGTTCTGGCACCTTGGACGACAAGCAGTCCATGCCCAGGCACTTCAATTGGGTTCTGGCACGGAATCTCCAGCAACAACGACATAGTGGTGTGACAAGGAACACTAGTCATCTTGGTGAAGAAAGGTGATGGCCGACATGCGCTGATGAACAAGGGTTTCGGGACGGCTCCTCAGATCCCAGCCGTCCGAGCAATGCGCAGTAGCACTGTTGTAAACAGCGGAGGTGGAGTCAGAGCTCGCACATGTCGGTGAAGTTGCTATATGGTATCTGGACTCGGCACTCGCGACAGCAGTGGGACCCGTGCAGCATCTCAATCGGTGAGACCTGACTATGGAATGAATCGGCGGCGAGATCCTCTTCCTCCGATTGAACAACATAATGGTGTGCGCTTGGCAATGCGGCAATGACCGTTGTAGCGAACAAATTTATGGGGTTGTAAGCATATGCGAGTTCAATTCTAGAAACATAAGTCAATCCGAATGAAGAACGAGCTGAGCAGGTACGACATAGGTGCCCCATTTTGATGTTGATCTGGAGTTTTTTTTTATTTTGTTAGTAAGTTTGATTATTTTCTACCTTCTTATTTTAGTTGATTTCTAACTTCCATATCTGCGGCACGCATACGGAGTCCGCCCGTGCAAAAGGACACTGGGGTATTTTAAAATAAAAAATGAGTTCAAATATGAATTTTATCTTAATTTTTAATATTATATATCTTATTACCATGGAGAGCTTTTAAAAATTTGTTTTTTTGTTTTTTTATTTTGTCGTGGTTTTTTTGTTTCGGACCTGCCACGTATTCCTTTTTTGTTTGCAGATCACGTGATTGAAAAATTAAAGGAAAAGAGAGGCTTTGCATGCACATGATTCATGGGAGGAAAGCAAATTGATTAATGAGCGGCGGATCCAGCAATCAAAACATGTGGGGCCAACTAGTAAGACCCATGAGGCCAAGCCATATATGCTACAGTAAATTTCTACTAATTTCTTCAAAAGCTGGCCCCACAGCTTACACATGCATCCGCCACTTTGATTAATGTATCTTGGTTGATGACGTGGTGAAGATGCAAGCAAGGGAACATAATAAGAGGAAATATATACGCACATGCGTGCGTGTGCAGATTATTTGGCCGGTCGAGCAAGAAGCAGCCATGCCTTTTGAACTCGTATATTCCGTACTTCTTCATTTACATGGCCAAATAAAATAGATTTAGAATATTTTAATTTGTAACCGAGAGGAAATTACGTGCCTTATAGGGAGGTCATGTTGTATCCAGTTAGGATTTTTGTATATAAATTTAGGAGGAGTCTTACATCTTACATGTAATCTTAGTTGAGTAGGAGTCTTACTTACATCTTACGCGGAAATTTTGTCTCTTTATTATTAAATTACATGTAATCTTAGTTGAGTAGGAGTCTTACTTACATCTTACGCGAAAATTTTGCCTCTTTATTATTAAATAATCTTAGTTGAGTAGGAGTCTTACTTACATCTTACGCGGAAATTTTGCCTCTTTATTATTAGGTATAGATTATGGTGTCCGATATTATCTTGTACTCCCCCGTCCGGTAAAAAGAGTTGTTCTCACTTAAAAAAACAAATATCTTTAACACTGACCAAATATACTCCCTCCGTTTTAAATTATATAAGACGTTTTGACTTTTCTACATCCATTAATTTTATAATGTATTTAGACATAAGTGTATATCTAGATGCATAGTAAAATCTATGCATATAGAAATACAAAAGCGTCTTATAATTTAGAACAAAGGAAGTATATAACAAAATATTAATACTTATGGTACATAATTAGTATCATTGGAAGGATCTTTGAATATATTTTTATAATAGACTTATTAGGAGATACAAATGTTTGTAATATTTTCTATAAATCTAATTAAACTTAAAAAAGATTGACCACCACGAGTCCTATAGTGACTCTTTTTATTGAACGGAGGGAGTAAAATTTAAAATTAAAACAAACTTGTAAATAGAGAAAGAAAAAAATCTTGTTCATTGGAATTGTTGGTTTGAGTAAATCGAGCCCAACAATAGATTTATCTCAACATAGACAAAGTTTAGAAGAAATTTTTTCATAGTCAACTGATCTGAATATATATAGGAGAACATAGTACTAGACATTTCCCATTGCAAATCTTAAAATCACAACAGTATTACTCCTTGTATCTAATTTTGCATATATAAATGATTCGAGCATGTTTCGATTTCAAGTGATTCAATTACTCAAGGCTAAAAGAACCATTTGATTCTTTTAAATCTGTATTACTAGGACCGGACCAGATATTGAACTGCCCCGATTTGACCCTAATAAGTATATGCTCAAATCTTTGTGTCGTGCCCGTCTCCTTCGTGGCTCCATGCCCCTGCTGCCCCACTATTCCATCATTCAGTTGCGACTTGGATCCACGGTGCATGCATCTTGAGTTTGAACCAATATATATATATATATATATATATATATATATATATATATATATATATATATATATATATATATATATATATAAACCCTACTAGTAATTTATCTTGCCATGCAAAGTGTCCACATCAGCATCTACTAGAATAACCTGTTAGCACATGCAACTATCTCGCCATATAAAGTGTCCACATCAGCATTCACTAACACATCCAACTCAAGCGCGGAGAGCACCTCTCAAAAAATTCACTAAACACGTGTCATTATGCCTTCATTCAAGCTATTCACATGAGCAGACCACGTCATTTACTAACATATATATTTAGTTGTCCACATCAGGATGCTAAAAATCATCCACTAACCTGTAGTATTATGATATTTATTTATTCGTATTAATAAATATAAAGAGTATAATTTCACCTGTCATTTCCGCAGCAACGCACGGGCGTTCTCCTAGTCTCTACTATAATTCACCAGTTGAAATTATACTTGGTCCACCCAATAAAACGTCCCCCGCTGAGAGTATGCAAACTTCGTGCACCTAGAAAAATACACCTAATAATTTGTCTCCATTAAAATTGAGGGTTAAAAATAGACTCTCCCTGGATCATGCGGTCAGGACGGAACGTAGGCTTCAACGCGCTTCAACGCGAGAGGCTTCAACGCTCGGCCCGCCCGGCTTCAACGTAGGTATCACCGATCACCGAGAGAGAAAAAAAAGGAAACAAAAAAACCACCTTCGAAGGAGCTCCGACCTCGCCGCTGCTCCTGCCTGGCTTCAACGTAGGTATCACCGACCACCGAGAGAAAAAAAGGAATCAAAAAAACCGCCTTCGAAGGAGCTCCGACCTCGCCGCTGCTCCTGCCTCGTCCTCCTACCAGATCTTCATCGGCCGCGCGAGGTCCGCTCCTTGCCGCCTCCTGCTGCAGCGATCCCGCTCCGGCCGCAGGAAGCACGGCCAAGGACTGCCGTCCCCCGTGGGTGCTACTCCGCCGTTCACACGATGTCCGGTCGTTCGACGATTACGACGCGCCGCTCATCGACTTCATAACGGCCTTGCCGGACATCCACAAGGTCAGTGCCTAATCATTGTGGTTAGTGTCTTGCTCTAACTTTCTGCCGGACGTTTACAGGATTGGCCTTTCTTTGTTTTGATTAGTGCTCGTGCTGTTGGATTGTTTGTGCATCCCTGCTCGTGGAGGACGCGCAGGCGGCGAGGCCGGCTTCGCGCGGGCGGACAGCCGGCGGCGATCGCGCGCGAGGAGGGGGCGGACGTGCGAGGAGGAGGTGCGGGCCGCGAGGTCATCGCCACACCGGCGGCGATCGCGCGCGCAAAGAGGAGGCAGACGTGCGACGAGGAGGCGCGGGCGGCGAGGTCGTCGCCACGACGTTCGCGTCGCACTCGCACGTGAGGAGCCCATCACGCCGACGCCGCGGCCATCGTGATCGCACCGACGTGCCGGTCTCCTGCTGCCGTGCTGAAGCTGTGCGGTCTCCGTCTGAAAGCTGGTTTGCTCAAAACACTGAAATTGTTCGACGCCCGTGCCCGTGCAAGCAGGTTTGCTCAAAATACTAAAACCTATGTGCTGCTGACCTGTTGTAGAACATAAAGAAATTATGGCCTTCAGTTAGGAGCAATGGGCAGTGAGTGCCTTGTGTCACAACGAGATGCAATTGTTGATATAGTTAATAATTTAAGTTGGGTTTGGACTTAGCTTCACAGCGTATTATAATTCGTGTTTCAAGGGTTTGAACAAAAATATGGTTTTTATTATCATAAATTAGGCTTGCTTAGTAAATATCATCCCTTCGTGCTATTCTAATGGGAATCCCTTTGTGCTAGAGATTTCAATGAAAATAATATTAGGATTGCTTAGTAAATATCATCCCTTCGTGCTATCCCTTTGTGCTAGAGATTTCAATGAAAATAATAATATTTGTCAACACAGGTAAGTGAACAATGTCTACGCCGAGAAATACACGTGAAGCGCAATGCGATATATCTGCGCCGAGAGATATACGCGAACCGCAAAGTGTATCTTCGCCGAGAAATACACGCGAAGCACTAAGCGATATCACCAACGTCATAGGTATGCTTACAATATTTTCGTATGCAGCATTTTTTGAAATTTCTTAATATTTATTGGAAGCAACACCTGCAATAATGGAGGGTTATCCCATTTTAGATGAGGCCTCACGGAGGAGGGAGAAAAGGAACATGCAACAACGGAAACGTCGAGCTAAGATGTCTATCGAATAGCAGGACGAGATTAATAGGAAATAACGTGAGTACCGACAGTTGAAGAAGGCTGCCACCCAAAATAGTAGCACTTCCGCGGCTTTTACTAACATATTGCCGTTAACTTCAGCACCCTCAGGTAGTTAATCTCTTTGTTACTTCCATTTATTACACCATTAACCCGTATGATTTATGCCTAAACCTGCTCAACCATTGTGTGCAACCCAACTTTAAATTAATTAACTGCTTTTAAATTAATTAACTGATGTCCATATGGAAAATATGACAGTTTTTTATTTGACAAATTAATAAATTGCAGGTCATAAGTGCCTATATCCATTTGATGCGGCATGAAAACCACCTACTTCATAGAGAGGGTGGAGATGTTTACATGGAGAATACATTTATTACTTAATTGCTACAGCTCGACGGAAAGGTTGATGCAACAACATTAACCTATAGTAGAGACGACATGATTCAAACATGGGTCCAAAATTATTTAGACGCTGATATGGTAAGTTTGACCACAACTTCTGATATATGCTATTTTCTGTTGATTTAAACATATAGAAAAATTAAGAAAAAACTCTATTACTGCAGGTATTTCTTCCAATTAATATTGAAAAATATCACTGGTATCTAGCGGTTGTCAATGCTTCGGAAAGACAGATACATGTTTTGGATTCTTTCGGAGAAAATATGACAAATTGCCAAGATCCATATTGGCAAGATCTCGACTGCGCGGTATGGCTTAATGATTAATATATCTATATAAATACATAATATTTTTAATTTTTTTTAATATCCCTTTCTAAATCTTGGTGTTTCGGTCATACCAGTTAATAGGAATGGAAAGACTAATAAAACATGTAGCAAAACATAAACAGCTAGACCTAACAAAATGGATAAAGGGCATCGAAGTGGCATCTTGGCCAAAAAGCCATAAGATCATCAACAAAGTGCAAACAGATGGGTAAGAGATCATCTATATCTTGTTGTGTATATGCCATTGCCATACTAGCAGCAACAGTATCACTCATATTTTATTTTTTCAATATTGCACGGTGTAAGCTATGGCTTATGGATGATTAAATTTATGGAGTACTGGACTGGAGCTTCTTTATCTGACAATGTGACCCAGATAATTTTATAGGAATATTTCTATACATATGAGTTTTTGTAGACTTGTTCATATATCAAGACTTGCTCATATATTTTCAGGATGATATAAGTAACTTTAGGTTCAAGCTACCTAAGATCTTGTATAACTCCCCGTTAAATGAAGCAAGAGGGTTACCGGATAATGGGCAACAAAATGAGACTCCTGAAAATTCGCATGATGACATCACAATGTTCGATGATTTGGATATTTTGATGTCAGGTTCAATAGAGTTGACACGTACAATAAAGTGGAGAAGCAGAAAAGACCTATTGTCGGTGATTTTCCTAAATATCCGGTTGATCACAAATGCTGAATCTTTAGAGTAAGTCATTCTAAATTAAATTGTTTTGTTCTAATATAGATATTTTCATTGCCCGTTCTAGAATTACTACAGTAAGTAATTTGTTCCTTGTCCTTGTTTTTTAGCAAAGAGTGGGTCCGAAATACAACACCGTACCCAATTTCTTTAAATCCTAGAAAAAAATTATAAATATTTTAAATGAGAATATAGAGATGGATCATGATTGCTTTAATATGGCTATTCGGATGGCTGTGTGGAACCAAGCTATCATGTTGAACAAACAAAATTACCACTTCATGGACCTTAAGTTTGCTGTAAGTTCATATTTATTACTCTTACAAAATTGTTTTCGAATTGTATACATGCTCAAATACAATTGTGTAAAAGTAAAACTATGCAAAAAAATTGGTTGTTTTCATAAGCATCTTCAAGATAAAGCCGTAACGTTAGCACGGGCATTGTACTAGTTCAAAAAGTAACAAAGTCGGTTCTACAAGTGTTCATTAAAATGTCATAGTGCTGCACCTCTAAATAAAGCCGTATGGAAATTAAACCCACCTTTAAAAGTCACGATAATTGCGTGGTTTTTTTACTATGGATGTCACTTAAAAAGATAATCTTCTAAAACAAAATTGGAGGGGTGATGAGAAGATGTTGAGGATACCGGAAAAATAGTAACCGAAACAATCGATGAGGAGTAATAATATCTACGGTATATATCTACGGAGCTGAGTATATCAGAAAGGTCGGTGGTGTGGAGCAAGTCAGGAGTTGGACTCGGAGCCGACTCGGTTTGTGCACGTAGTGACGTAGCTATATAGGGTTCTATATAAGGAGAAGATCCACATCCACGCCGCTTTCCCGTGCCGCTCCGATCCGATCCGAGATCCGCCGCGTTTTGCCGCTTCGATCTCAGATATGGAGGACGAAGCCCTCGTAGCCGCCTTCATGGAGGCCACCGGGTGCGGCCGCGAGGACGCCTTCGACCGCCTCGCCAGCTGCGGCGGGCACATCGGCAAGGCTATCAACAGCTTCTTTTCCATCGACGCAGGACCGTCCGGCCGCAGTCGTTCTCGTTCCCCACCGCCGCCGTCGCCGAAGGTTTCCGTTTCCGAGTCGTCGGAGTCGGAGGAGGATGCGGTGCGCGCTCGGCCGCCGGTCCCAGCCCCCCGTACCAGCAGGGTATCTAGGTGGGAGGACAGCGAGACCAGAGTCGTTGGGAGGAGCAAGAGCAGCCGACGTCGTGAACGCCGAAGCCGGCGCCGCGGCGACCGGTCCCGTGAAAGTGACACCCCTGGTGGTGACAGGGCTGCGGATGGCAACCGCAGCCGTCGCCGGCGCTTCCGTGAATTCCGTGAAGATATCTTCTCTGATGGCGAGGAGGATGAGGAAACTGACAACAGGCGGCGGCGGCTCAATCCCACAGAGCTCACTTCTGAAGACGAGAAGAAAACCGACGATAACAACAGCCGCCGCCGCCGCCTCAATCCCACAGAGCTCACGTCTGAAGACGAGAAGAAAGCCGACGACAACAACAGCCGCCACCGCTTCCGTGAGAATGTCATCGATGTCTCCTCTGATGACGATGACGACGACCACTACTACATGCGGGCGCTGGAAGAGGCAGCCCGGCCGGCGCGGCAGCGGCAGCCACCGCCATCGCTGCCGAACAGGACGTTCGAGGAGCTGTTCAAGGTGCCGCACTCGCTGACGTTCAAGGGCGGGTTCCACGCCGCGAAGGTGCACGCGGCGCGGCGGGCGCGGTGGCTGCTGGCGAACGTGCAGAGCTCCGAGCAGCTGCCGCTGCCGTCGCTGCACCAGAACCGCGACGTGTGGGGGAACGAGCTGGTGTCGCGGTGCGTCCGGGACCGCTTCGTGCTCTGGCATGCCGACGCCGACGCCGCCGCCGCCGCGGACGACGACGAGGAGGAGGCCAAGAAGGTGCTCGGGTACTATAACATCCCGCATGACAAGCTCCCCGTCGTGGTGGTCGTCGACCCGGTCACCGGGCAGGCCATGGACGTGCTGCACGGCAGAGCCGCCTGCGAGCTCAACGACTTCATGGTGCGCCTGGGACCCTTCACGGAGACGAAGCCGACCATTCCTGTCGTCATGGCGGCCAGGAAGTCCACCACCAGCGCATCAGCCGGCGCGCAGAGCAATACAAGACCTGCAACGACGTCGACGACAACTACCACTCCGCCGAGTTCCGGACGTGCCGCAGGGAGTCGGCAACAGGCACCGACGACGACGACGGTGATGAGAAAACAGCCTGATGCCGTCGTGGCTGCGGTGGCGCCTACATGCCAGACTCGACAAGAACAGGCACCGACGACGACGGCGACGACAGAGCCGGCCGTGGCACCTTGCACGGGTCAGCCGCAGCCGGAGTCCGTGGAGGAGAAGGTCTGCAAGGTGAGGGTTCGACTCGTCGATGGTCGTGTGGTTACAAAGGAGTTTGGGAGCCAGTGCGCGGTGGCTGCGCTCTTCGCGTATTGCCGGTCAATGCTGGGTGCGGGAGGAGCGCCGCCGGAGACGCCGTTCCGGCTGCTGCGCTTCGTGGGCCGGGCAGCGGAGGAAATCGGTGACCAGAACGCCTCGTTCGAGAGCTTGGGCCTTCACTTGACAACTGTCTCGGTTCACCTGGGCTAATCCTCTTTATAGGACGCTTATAAGAATTATAATTAATAGGCTGTGCGTTGTCACCAAACTCCCATATTCGATAATTCTTCATACCGTTCATTGTCCCCTTTTGTGATTACAGTAGATGCTGACCGCCTGTGTTCTCTGTAAATATGGAGAGGGCACGGTACGGTCCGACTCCGGAGCGCTGCATCAGTTTTGTGCACACAGATTACAGAGGTAATTTGCAGTTTCCCCACCTCAACTCAGAGTGGCACACATGTTATTTTATTCTTTTCTTGTCGAGTGCTACACCTCTTCCAGAACAGTTTTTTTTAATGAAACAGGAGGGTTGAAACCTTACTGAAATTTTATTAAATATTGGATAATATTTGTCAAATAACAAAAAAAAAAAAGAGAGCTACAGTAACATTTTATAAAAATTTTCGGAAACGAAACAGGCCCGTCATCCCATCTTCTGTCCATGCCAATTGCGTCACGGTGTACGTCTGCGCTCTGTCTCTGGGGGGGGCGTACAAACCACGGAGCAATTGGCTCAGTTTCCACTTTCCAGGTAGCAGCCGCCATTCAATCAGTGAACAGTGACACCGCTGTGGCGCTGCATATATAAGCCAAAGCCGGCGCGGCGACGGCAAGCACACCAATGGAGTCCAGCGCCCAAACAAAGAGCGCCATGGACGCGCAGTCTCGCTCCCATGAGCTAGCGATAGGATGGCCTCTTCTCCCCCAGCTGGTGGTGCCACTCCTCCTCCTCCCTCTCCTCTGCCTGCTGTCCAGGCGGAGAAAGCAAGGAGCAGCAGCAGAAGGACGGCGTGCTCCCCCGGGGCCGCCGAAGCAGCTGCCGGTGCTGGGCAACCTGCTCCAGATCGGCAGCCGGCCGCACCGCTACTTCCAGGCGGTGGCGCGGAGGTACGGCCCCGTCGTGGAGGTGCAGCTCGGCCGCGTGCGCACGGTCGTCGTCTCGTCGCCCGACGCCGCCAAGGAGGTCCTCCGCACCAACGACCTGCACTGCTGCAGTCGCCCCAACTCACCAGGCATGTAGCTTTAATCCTGTGCAATCTCGTTTATGTTCCACTAGGTGCGTTCCTTGCGGACGTTTACACCGAAACGTTTCAGAGCCGTTTTATTTTCTCGGAGCTCCATCAACCGAACCGCTCCTGAAATCACTTTTAGGAGCGTTTATAATTTCAGTGAGCATCTGTGTTTCTAGTCACACATCTAGAAATATTAATTCTAGAGACGACGGTAATGCTACGCATCTTATGTCCAACGTGAGCACAAATAGTCCTCCAGGCCCACGACCCACTCTCATGCGTCCCCCCCAAAAAGAAACTCCTCTGCCATCCACGCGTCTATCCTCTTCCTCCCCACGCCGCTCATCTCGTTCACCTCTCTCTTTCTTTCTCCACGGCGGCTCTCTTTCCGCGGCGTGGGGAGGACCTCCTCAATGGAAGAAGGCCTGGTTCCTCTTATATAGTCGTGAGGGCCAGGTTATATGCAGGTGGGGTTCTCCCAACCCGAGTGGCCAAGAGCCCGATAGATGGAGAAGCTAGCGTGCTTGCTAAGTAGTCTATCTAGTCTTGTCGTCGAGGCATGGTCGTCTTGAGCTTGCTCCTTACGCCAAGGTGTGTCGTACTGCAAAGGTACTGTTCTAGCCATGGTGGCACAGCGGGAGTGGTGGCTGCTCACCAACTCTCTTGCCTGGTATGACTTGCTTGCTGTTTTCGTGGCCTCCGTCCTGGCGCTCCATTTCTTCGGGGAGAAGTCGTGATGTCATTGTACGGGGAGAGTGGTTGTCCCATCATGGGCTGCCCACTCTCGAGGTCGGAATCCCATTGCCCCGACCTCCTGGGGTCGGATCATGGGCATAGGATCCGGTCAGATTGAGAGAGCTGACTCCCTGTCATGGTCCCCACATCATGGTGGGTGTGATCGTATGCCCATCCATCGGGATGGATGGGATTTGGGCGGTGCTGTGCCACATGGAGTGACATAGTGGCGCCTTGGTGTGGTCTTGTTTGTCAGCAGGATGTTGATCGAGGCGACTCTCTGCCCCATGTCCGGATGGTCAGAGGGGTGTTGTCCTTCTTGTACCCGGCAGAGTGCACATGCACGTCCCGTCTGGCCAGACATATTGAGCGCGTTCTCCCATCTCTCGTCCTTCCTTAGCGGTTAAGGAAGGAGGTGGTCGTGGGCACCGTGCGGTACGAGAGGTGGGAGAGGTCGAGGCAGGCCTCGTGCGGCTCGGGGGCAAGGGGTTGTGGCTGGCCTTGTTTAGCCAGGCTATGGCTAGCTAGGCCATCCTGAGCGACTCTTAAAGTCGTGCTTTGGGGTATCACGTTTACATAACCCCGACACTTGCCTACCGCTACTCTTCCTCTACTGCTTTGCTGCCGCCGCCGCCCAGGCCCCTTGCCCACCACTGCCATCTTGGACGACCTGACACATCCGCTCAAGATGGATGTGACAACAGTAAAGTCTAGATGTTTCGTGTATTTATTATTGTTTGTTTCTCTTCTTGCGTAGTGGATTTTGTTTATTTTTTTGAGATTTCTATTCTGATTTTTTTGCTTGCCCCTCTCTATAGGATTTTGTGATGTTTCAATGTTTGATTTTGCATGTTGCAATGGTTGATTTTAAGATGGGAATTGGTGTTGCCATGGGGATATCATTCTTTCTTGCTGGCTGACTTCGTGAAGGCAACACTTTTATGTTGCATCTGAACAAATTTGATGTTGCAGTAGCCTTTGTTCTCATGTTGCAACAAGTAATATTTCTTTGTTGTATTAGTCTTTTCTTGTTGCTACATGAGTTATTATCGAATGCTTTAATAGCTAAATTGCAAAGTCTCCCTCTTATAGGAAAGAAAGGGATTCCGATCGCATGTTGCATGAAGCATCTCCATTTGTTCCAACATGAATTCGTTTTTCTTAGAATCTCATGGGATCAGATGATGTTATTCTTATCATATATTTCTCGTTGTTGCAAACGATAACTTCTGATGTTGCATCTCGCATTGCTCCGTGTTGCAAAGTCACTTTTGGTCAAATCACTTGTGACATGCGGATCCTCCAAGCCACCATGGCGCTCACCATTGAGCGCACAAGCTCCACCATCATTGAACCATCCGCTGTCTGCTGGATCCTTTGCCGCGCTCTTCGACGGTTGCACATCTTGAGCACGGCGCGCGAGTCGCGAGGCGAGTCCCTTTGCCTCCGCGTCGCAGGCAACATCCGCCGCTAATCTCGTCGGCTCAGGCGCTGGCATCGATGGGAGGAGAACCAGCAGAGGAGAGGATAATGTTGTGTTCGCGAAACGAGAGCAGGGAGACGTTAAGACCATGCCAGATCCATAGGAAGAAAGTGGTGTGCAGATAAGCATGGTGCAGAATTTTTTTATTCACGTATTGACATTTCATCGGGAATTTCCACCGTCCAACGCTAAGCGTCTAGATCGGACGTCCGGGTATTGGCAACTCCGTTAGAAGTACGGACCAACTCTAAGAAAAAGATTTATTTTATAGCCAAATCCACCCGCTTTTAAAAAAGCTAGTAAAACTTTTCATAATTCTCACGTCAAATTGAAAAATTGACTTGCACTCTCTTCCTTACCTTCACTCCGTGCCTGGTGGGTGCTGCCACGACGTGTGGGGCTGCCACGGTAGTGGTCGCTACCATGACGCACAGCGCTAGACCGCCACAATGCACTAACGACATACCAGCTGGCAATGAGGAAGCTGGCCGAAACAAATTTTTTTTAATTTTCTAATCAATTATTACATACAGACGACATTGCCAACCACCCGGAGTCAATACTTATAGAGTCCACACCATACGTAGCTTCGCCCCTGTTTCTACACATGCTTCTAATTGAAGCCATACGTAACAAGGGTTGTCCTTCCCATAGTCCTCAGATATAGAGTCCGTCTCAAAGTCTATCCTAACCTCTAATTCAAGTCCGAATGCAACCAACCAGTACACATATTTTGGCATATAACTAACAGAACCATCTTAGCGAATATGTAAGCTATTTTGAAGTCGTCCATACATGAACCTCTACATGCACGGTCTTGAGACATCTTCTCTACCGCTCACTTAGGTCAGTCTCAGTGGAGATTTTATGGTCTAGTTTCCAACATACTCATATTTTAAAAACAGTGCAGAAGAGTTCCATCCTCATAAAACTCTCTCTACTCCCATGAAACTTTCATCATCTCTCTTCATCAATACAGTGCCGTGTCAACATATTTAATGCCCATAAAACTCTATGAAACTCCCATTGAGATTGACCTTAGAACAACTTAGTGACACGAATCTCGAAACCACACCATCTCCTAGACAGAACACCACCACAGTTGCATTGCTATGCATGACTCCACCTTGAACAACGCTTATGCATGACTCCACCTTGAACAACGCTGTCATTATACATCATGACTCTCAAGGTCTTCAATAAAGAGCCACATGATAAAAACCAGCTTTCTTCACGCAATAGTCCACTAGTAAAGAGCTTTGTACTGGCGGTCTCAACCCTATTTTCATTGACGTTTCTAGCTTCTGCCAGTGTGAAAGACCAGTGAAAATCATGAACTTTTCATTGGTGCCTTATAGAGAATCGTTACTGTAAATGGGTTTAAACTGTTGGTTTACTTAAGTAAACCATTAATGTAAATCCATTTACACTGGCGATTAGTTTAAGAAAACCGTATGTGTAAATCCATTTACTCTGGCGGTTTTTAGCTCAGACACACATTTTTTTTTTCTATTGACGCCAGTGAAAAAAAATCGTTGGCATCAGGAAAATCGATTCCGTACTAGTGGTCCAAGCGAATTTAGATTCCCTGTTAGCCTCAGCACATGCTCAACAATGTTAAACGACATCTCTTTACTATTACACAACTCAAACTTGGTGTCTCCCACTTCTATTGCAGGAAAGCCCACATAATTTTTCAAGTAAGCAAAACATTGCCTTTTCGGTGTATGACTAGAACCACTCTTTTTTCGGTGTTGTATGGAATAATGAGCTAGCTGAACCCAACAACCATGCTTCATACGACTTTTTGCACTTGATACTTGCTACTCGCAATAACCACATTTACAATTCCTCCGTCCTTCTTTTTCGATCCTTATCCCAAATCTGTTTTAACCATGACTTGGTACATGATCATGATCTTGATCAAAGTTATAAAGCCTGATTGTAACACATGCTTGCGTTGCATCTGCACCTCCTCCCACTTATCATCATCTTACCTCGCCGGCTTCTTCTAGCTAAGCATATAGATATACTCTGTCTTACCAATATGGATTCTTCACTGTGGTCTGCCACATACTCCTTCTAGTTTCCTAAAAGATGTCGTTTTGAGGTTTTCTTAATTCAAACATTTTAAACTTTAACTACAAATAAATTCTTTTGGGTTGAGTTTTAAAAAATAAAAGTAATGTAAGTAGATTCATCTCGAAATGTAGTTTTATAAAAGTATATATTGACTATATTTTATAAATATTTATAGCAAAAAGTAACGGTCAAAGTTATTTTTGGAGACCGTGTCGCTGTCCAAAACGACATCCTTCAAGAATAGGGGCGGATTCGCGCGGGGGTGGGGGGTGCGGGGCTGGGCCAAAAATACAAGGAAGATGTCGGCCCAAATCACCCTCAATTCAGCCCAAAAACCCTATGGAAGCCCAACTCGAAGCTTTTTTCTGTTATTTAGCCCCCCAACGCTAATTCTGGATCCGCCCCAGTTTAGGAAACCGGAGGGAGTATTGAAGTTTCTCATTGTCATCAAACCTCACCACCCGAAATTTAGACACGAACAGGGATCCTTTGGATCAATCATTCCATGTGAGGATTGAAGGGGATTGAGAAGAAATAAGTCCCCATAAGAAATGGGTGTATCCAAACTAGCCCTCAGTGTCATCTGCCTGTTGCCAAAGTCTGTCAGAACAATCATGTGCCCCTGGCACGCCTACGTGCGCTACAAGTGCACCAAACACGTCACTCCTGTGCCTATTTCCCTGCTGCACGCACGTAATGGCAACAATCACATTCTGTGCTTGCCATGACAAGTCCACCTCCATGTGTCGTCCGGACGCTGATTAAGGAGGGTTTAGCTAGTTTTTTTAGTTAAATACATGAGCTGCTTTTGAACTTGTCAGGATGCCATTTAGTTTCATGAACTTTGAAAATACATCTTTAGGTCCTAAAATTTTTAAGTGGTGCACCTTAGTGGTCAGTATGGTCCAGATGGACTTGCGGTGCACCATTTTACCAACTTTAGATATGTGTAGCACGCTACTTAACAAGTTTGGCTAGTCATCTAGAAATACGTTTTCAATGTTGATGGACCTAATTAAGTGACATCCCTTAACAAGTTCAGGACCCGTTAATGCATTTAACTTAGGTTTTTTTTCCATGTGACTGAAAGCTCTATTCCGGTTTATATATGTACCTTTTTCTGAACCTAATCCATGCTGTTGACAGATTCCAAGTCTCCATAGCATCAAATAAACTTGTCCTTTTCTTTTTGTCATCACTTGGCGTCTCCACTATCTTCGTAACCGTTGATATTTTGTTGTCAACTATATACAAGAAGAGTAATGCTAACGCTATGTTCGGTGAAGACGAAGTGAAACAATACAAAGAAGGGCAAATAAGAAAAGGAAAAAGAAAGGCAACTGCTAGAACCTAAAGCTGAAAAATTGTGGCGTCCAACATATATACATTTTTTCTAATCTTATCGTGCATTTTTTATGTTATATACCATTCACGACTACTAAAGCAATTCAGACCATAGTAAACTCCATAATAAGTAGTAGTAGACTTGCTAACGCCCCAGACGTCTAATTTGGGCGCTAGCGTCGGACGGTACCCGCTCAGCGAACGAGCGAGCATCCCAGCGTGCCGGGCTGCTTGCGAGTGAGCGCCTCAGCAGCGGGCCTGCGCCACCCCGGATTTCACATGCACTGCCAGCCGCCTCCCACACGTATCACATGTTTAACACCCGATCTACTTTTAAAACATCCAGATACAATAGTTGCAACGTACAAAAGAAGACAGATGAAACACAAGAAAAATGTGCCTAAAACACTTGCGAAAACACTTGAAAACCATTACAAATATATGCAACATCTAGATGAAACACTTGCAACAGACGTATGAAGCACCTGAAACACTTGAAACATACGCTTGCAACATGGGATAAAATATTTCAAACATACACTTGAAACATACGTCCATAGCCATTGCAACATGTGCAACACCCCAATCTACTTTTGTAACACCGATACGAAATACTTGTAACATACCTCTGAAATATCTAAAACATCTGAAGCATATATGTTTGCAACATGGGCTTTCAGCATAATATCTCTTTGCTGCTTGGGAATGGAGGGTCATTGGTGTGTGGAGTTCACTGTGTAGAGCTCGCCGGTGGTGTGGAGTTCGCCGCTCTGGTGGAGAAGGTCATGACAGGTCCGATGGAGAAAGTCGTGATGGATCTGGCGTGAGCTGTCACCGCTCCGGTGGAGAGGTGGTCGTCCGCACGCTGGAGAAGGCCGCAGCAGATGGGAGGCGCAGCGAAGATGGAGGAAGGTGGGTGTCGATGTTTCGAACCACCGACGAGTGAATTTGTATTGCACGTTTGAACTGGATGGTGTGCTAGAGGACACAAGGATGTATACTGGTTCGGGCAGAACGTTCCTACGTCCAGTTCGAGGCTGCTCGTGTTACCAGCACTGAAGTTCGTAGTAGGAGTTACAAACTGGCGAGAGAGGGATGGGATCCCAAGTCTCTGGTGAGGGTGAAGTGGAGTTAAAGTGCTTCAGAGTGTTTGAAATCTCCAAAGCCTCCCCCCCTCCACAGGTCGGGCGCCCAACCTTCCCTTTTATAGATCAAGAGAAGGATCTAGGGTACATGGGAGAGAGAGAGGTAAAGAGGCAGAGAGGAAGGGGGCCCCGAGGTCACGTCGTCCTTCTTCTCTTGCAGGCGGGGCCCTGCTGGTCTTGTAGATGATGACAGAGATGTCTTCACATCACGATGCTGGTGGTGATGGAGACGGCGCCACATCGCGGCTCTGTTTGCTGCTGGTGCCACGCGTGGGCGTCGTCAGCCGGTCGTGGCGCCCCGTTCCGCCGTGGCCGGCGTCGCCGGTGACATGGGCCCCCTAGGCATGGCCTGTCATGACTGCGGGTCATGTCGAGACGTGCCCACTCCCATCCGATGTTAGAAGTTGAACCCCGGACTCGAGATTTTATGTTTGTAGTAGTGGGAGGTGGAGTGGGCTCCCGTGGGACCCGTGTACTCGGGCGAGGCGGAGCCCACGCCCCCGAGGTCGGGTGAGACGGGCCCCATGCCCTAGCGTCGGACGAGACGGAGCCTACGCCCCCGAGGTTGGGCGAGACGGGGCCCGCGTCCTTGGGGTCGGGCGAGCCGGAGCCAGTGCCCCCAGGGTCAGGCGAGCTGGTGCCCGCAGGGTCGGATGAAGCCACGGTCACGCCCCTTAATCATCTAAGTGACACAGGTCACGATGCCCATCAGTCCTCCTTCTTTGGGTACCCTACTTTCGGTACCCGATAGTGGGTGGCCGCGGCGGGCTGGAGGTGCGACGGATGGAGGACGGCAGGTGGCCGCAGCAGGTTGGAGGCACGACGGAGATGGAGGAAAGCGGGCGGCCGTGCTCGGACATGGTGGAGATGCTGGTCGATGGGCACTTAGATGTCATGGAGAACGTCGTGGCTGCACGGCGGATAGTCCGAGTGTTGGAAGCCTTGTAGAGAATGAAAACATCCGAGTGTTAGAGAGGATATGACTATTAGCCCATTGGGCTGGTGTCACAGCCTGCGAACAGGAGGGTCTGGACGATCGGACGCCCTCAGCACAGCATTTATGATAATCCAAATTCCACAGCATCATCACTGGCTGCATATTAAATACGTGATGTTCTTCAGGTCCGAGGATGCTGAGCTACGACTTCCTGGACGTGGCCTTCAGCCCCTACAGCGACTACTGGCGCGAGATGCGGAAGCTCTTCATCCTGGAGCTCCTCAGCATGCGGCGCGTCCAGTCCTTCGCCTACGCCCGGGCAGCCGAGGTGGACCGCCTCGTCTCCTCCCTCGCCACCGGCTCCCCTCCGGGCGCCGCCGTCGACCTCAGCGAGAAGCTGTACGCGCTCTCCGACGGCGTCGTCGGCACGGTGGCGTTCGGCAAGATGTACGGGTCGGCGCAGTTCGAGCGGAGCAGCTTCCAGCGCGTGATGGACGAGACGCTGCGGGTGCTGGGGAGCTTCACGTTCGAGGACTTCTTCCCGGCGTCCAGGCTCGCGCGGCTCGCCGATGTCCTCACCGGAGCCGCCGCCCGGAGGCGGCGCATCTTCCGCCAGATCGATCGTTTCTTCGACTCGGTCATCGATAAGCACCTCGAGCCCGAGAGGCTGCAGGCCGGCGTGCAGGAGGACATGGTCGACGCGCTCGTCAAGATGTGGAGGGAGGAGCAGGCAGATTGTGAGGCAAAAAATGGATTAACGCGTGATCATATCAAGGGAATCCTCATGGTACTTTCATTATACTATTATTACAGAAACATTATACTTTTGTCATGGTGCTATTACATACAGAAACATTGACTATACAAAATTTCGTGTAAACCTCAGGACACATTTTCAGGTGGCATCGACACTTGTGCTGTGACGATGATCTGGATCATGGCCGAGCTGATGAGGAACCCTAGGGTCATGCGGAAAGCGCAAGCCGAGGTGCGCGGTTTGGTGGGGAACAAACCAAGAGTGGACGAAGAAGATGTCAAGAACCTCAGCTACCTCAAGATGGTGGTGAAAGAGAACTTCAGGATACACCCACCGGGGACCCTGTTGATTCCAAGGGAGACCATGACGAGCTGCGTGATCGGCGGCTACGACGTGCTGCCGGGCACGAGGATTTTCGTGAATGTTTGGGCGATGGGAAGAGATCCTAGCATCTGGGATCGTCCGGAGGAGTTCAATCCCGAGAGGTTTGAGGGAAGCCATGTTGACTTTAGAGGCTCCAATTTTGGGCTTCTCCCCTTCGGTTCAGGACGAAGGTCATGCCCTGCCATCGCCATGGGTGTCGCTAATGTGGAGCTTGCCCTGGCCAACCTGTTACATTGCTTTGATTGGCAGCTCCCTTCAGGGATGAAGGAGGAGGACATCGATATGGAAGAAACAGGGCAGCTTGCTTTTAGGAAGATGGTGCCTCTTTGTCTTGTGCCTATTAAGAGAGTATAATTATTGCATTGGAGGATGACAGACTACGTACATTCTCTTAATAAATTCAGTTCAAATAAACTACGTTAAATATTTTGTTTTGCTAATGTTACAATCCTGCACCTTTTGTTTTCCATATCATACACGCGCATAATAAATTAAATCCATGTCCTTCAATGGAATTCAGAAATGTGGATCTAAAAGTTAGCATTGAAAACAATTTGGATATATCATATTTGGAATATGGAGTATGAAGTGTGATTGCAGCTCCTTATTTCAACATTTTGTGCATTATTTTGGCTAATATATGGTACAAAAGAGTTGATGGATTTGTGCTTCAAGCACCAGTTGCCTCCGATATTTGTATGTATTTTAAAATCCTAATATTTGTCGTAGCTACCAATGCTTTTTATTCGCGCGTGTGCCTCAGCACGTATTTTATTAAGAACTTGTTAAGTTAATTTTCAATCCGAGAGGAACGGAGGGGATTGAAGGGAATTAATGGGAGACTTTGACTTATATAAAGGATAAAATCCCCCAATCTCCTCGTTCAGATTAGAGCTAACCAAACAAGCCCTAATGGGAAAAAGGAATGTGCAACCACACACACATCCAAGCAAGCACAATGCTTATAGAACGCAAAACAAAAATAGAAAGGGGGATTACAACTAAACAAACGACCAAGCTGCCAATGCTGTACTGTGATTAGGGATGAAAACGGAACAGAAATATTCCGAATTGACCGTTTTCGTTTTCTATATTATGAACCGTTTTTTAACATGAAAAATTGTCAGTTTCAATTGGTTTCACAACCATTTTCAACCATTTTTTGTACTCTTTAATTGCTAAATGTAGAAATATCCCGAACCGACCGTTTTCGTTTTTCTATATCGTAAGTCCGTTTTCGACCGTTTTCGACCGTTTTCATCCTTAACTGTGATGCCATAACGATCCATGGAGTTGATTTTCAAGATGTCCATAACAACCATTCTCAACATTATTACATGACTGAACTTATTCAAATTATGCAATCATACTTATCAAAAAAAATTATGCAATCATCTTATATACGATCAAATATCAGCAGCCAGCTTTACAGTCCGGCTAAAATAACTTGGTTCATCCACTTGCGTACGGAGACGGGATAAGATACAGAGGAGTGCTCCTGCACACAATTTGCCTACCCGTACCTTCCATGCTCACATCTTCAGGTGCCATACCCTCAGGCAATTTCCAATCAAAAGAATGCAGCAAGCTTGCAAGTGTAAACTCCACATTCATAAGACCCATAGGAATGGCAGGGCAGATCCTGCGTCCAGCGCCAAACGGAAGCAGCTCAAAATCTGTCCCCTGAAAATCGATGTCGGCATCTTCAAATCTCTCAGGGTAAAACTCCTCAGGATTCTTCCAGCAGGCAGGGTCTCTTCCTATAGCCCACACGTTGACGAAGATCCTTGTCTTGGGCGGCAAATCATAGCCGAGGAGTTGTACGTGCTGCGTGGTCTCCCTTGGGATGAGGAACGGTGCTGGTGGGTGCAGTCGTAGCGTCTCCTTGATGACCATCCTAACGTACTTGAGCTGAGGAGTGTCGCTAACCTGTACCCTTGGCTTGCCACTGACTGAACTCCTTATCTCGGCCTGGACCTTGCTCATCACCCGTGGGTTCTTGATTATCTCTGACATTGCCCATAACAACGTCACTGAGGTTGTGGATGTGCCGCCGATGAATGCATCCTGCAGAAATAAAAAAATCAACGTCAACTAACACACATATTTTGGCTGTAAATGAAGAACTTAAGTATATATATAGCTTGCTTTACTTAGCAAAAGTTACCATAATGATAGCCTTGAGGTCGTCTTTGGTCACTGCTTGCCCCTTCCAAAGACCGATGAGCACATCCACAAGGTTATCCTTGTCAGACTGAACCCTTCCTGGGCTCACATTCAGATGCTGGCTCAGAACAGTCTCAAAATATGCATCTAGCTCACCGAATATTGCCCTGTACCGTGCCTCTAGTCCAACAAACCTATCAACCCACCGGCTAACCGGCGACGCCGGGAAGAAATCCTGAGCAGAGAAGGCGGAGAGGACAACCAGGGCCTCGCTGAATACCTGCTGAAACTTGTTGTATTTGAGGAGCTTTGCGCCGCTCATCCTGCCGAACGCCACCGTGCCTATGAAGCCGTCGATGAGCGCGAAGATCTTCTCGTTGAGGTTGACTGGCTCCATCGTCGACGGCGGCAGGCATGAGAGCGATTGGATAAGTTGCTCCACTTGTTCTTCCAATGCCCGCGAGAAGGATTGCACGCGCTTGCTGCCTACAAGCTCCGAAATGAAGAGTTTGCGCCTCTCGCGCCACCTTTCACTGTATGGTGAGAACGCGATGTCCCGATAATTGTAGGTAAGCATCTTTGCCCCTGGAAAACGTGATTTCAAATAAAAAGCTAAAAACATCAGAAGTTAACTACAAAGGATTTCATTTATAGTGGTTTGTTTTTTTTCTTATTTTCTCTGAATTTGGATTTTAGAAGTACGCGAGCAGAACTTGAAAACTTGTTTTTACAGTAGTAAACAAGGTTTTAAATCGCCGGCTAAGGGTACGTAGCGGATGACCTCTAAAACAGCAATAGCGAAGGCTAAATAGAGATATAGCGAAATATAGCGGGATATTGCTCGTAGCTTAACCAGTTTCAAACAGTTATAGCCGGCTATATCTTCAGCTATAGCCGGAGATTTAAAACCTTGATAGTAAAAGAGGTGGAGGAAACGTATATCGAATTAGAGATTGCCTGGTGAAGATGGCCGGTTGCAGCAGTGCAAATCAAGGGTCTTCAACACCTCCTTGGCCGCCTCCGGCGACGACACCACGACGGCCAGAACACCGCCGAGCTGGAGGTAGATGACTGGGCCCATCCAGTGTGCCAGTCTCTGCAGTGTGCGATGGGGCTCCTTCACCATCAGGTGGAGGTGCCCCATCAGAGGCAGCCTCAGCGGGCTCGGAGGCAAACGGATGGCCTTCTCCTTCCTCTTCCTCTCGCCATGAACAAGCAGGTACAAGATCAGTGGAGCTATGAGTAGGACTGACCAAACGGGGACATTCTTGAGTGCAAGAATGAGGTCATGGAGGGCCATCTTTAGTTTGTTGTGCCTCTGAAAAGATTGATGGAACTGAAAGGAGTAATGAGATGAGAGAGCTGCAGCCTGCCGAGTACAGATGTAGAGAACTCCCTGCCCATCACGAGGTGAGGAAATGATCAAAAGCTTGCCGGGTGGTTGGGTTGTCGTGATTTGGATGTCTTAAGGCTTGTCCATTATTTTTAGGATCTTTTTGTAATTCTTTTTTTTCTTTGGACTTCTTATATCATGAATGCATGCCATACATTATTTAATTTGGTGCACTTGAGTCTTGACATATTATCTCTTAGGGGCTGTTTAGTTCCTCTCAAAAAATTTTCACCTCATCATATCAGATGTTTAAACACATGCATGGAGTATTAAATGTAGACAAAAAAAAACTAATTACACAGATTGCGATAAATTTGTGAGACGATTTTTTTTGAGCCTAATTAATCCATGATTTGACAACGTTGTGCTACAGTAAACATATGCTAATGACGGATTAATTAGGCTTAATATATTCGCCTCGCGGTTTCCAGGCGAGTTATGTAATTAGTTTTTTTTATTAGTATCCGAACACTCCTTCCGACATTCCATAAAACATCCGATGTAACACCTAAAATTTTTCACCCTGGAAATAAACACCCCCGTTTTTCGTATTGTTTAGTTGCATGTTTATTATGGCGTGTGTGCCACGCACTCTGTTGATGACAGGCTGAAAGCGGCAACTCCTATCAGTCTATCACTATGATTGAGTGACCCATCCATACCTACAGTCTGCTGATTGGTAGTCCGATGGGACGTTCTTTTGACTTAAGGGTGTGTTTAATTGACTCTGTAAATTTTTTGGAAGCACAGTAACTCTTTCGTTTGTATTTGATAATTAGTGTCCAATCATGGGCTAATTAGGTTCTAAAGATTCGTCTCGTGATTTACAACCAAACTGTGTAATTAGTTATTTTTTACCTATATTTAATGTTTTATGCATGCGTCTAAAGATTTGATGTGACGGGAAATCTTGTAAAATTTTTAAAATTTTGAAGGAACTGAACACACCCTAACTGAGTATTATGTGACTATGTGGACAGTGTGGGCTGAAACTCTTAAGAGAATTATTATCTTCTGTAGATTATTGTTCGGGGTGCAGAATTGAAGAAGAAAATCTGCACTACGTCCTAGCAAGATTAATTATCAAACATTAGGAGTTATGACTGAGCTTGAGAGTAGGTTTAGTCATAACTCCCAATGTTAAGAGACGGAGAGTAGGCTTAGCCAAATTATGAGTTCGATTGGCAGATCTCCTTCACACCGTTCATCCTCCTCGGCAACTTCATCCTCAATGAAGTCCTCATCCTCCATGCTCAAATTCTTCCCAAGTGGCTTACAAGAATTTCATCACGACGATGTACTCCTCATCGGCGACCTCCTCCTCCACTAGCCTCCTTGTTTATGGTGACTTAAACCACTACGAAATCCTCTTCTTCGATGACTTCCTCCTCTCCCATGACCTCCTTCTCCATGTCAGCCTCCTCCTTGGCTTCATGGTGATGTCCTCATTGCTAGTGACCTCCTCCTTCAGGTTAGCCTCTTCCTCCATGCACTGGCGGAGCTTAGTGAGGGCCATAGTGGGCTATGCCCCCCCTAAGCTAGATCATTTCTTAATGCATGTCTTAGCTTTACTACTTTAGTTGCTAATGAAATATTAATTTGTTCTCCTGTTCTTGCATTTTATATGATATTGGCCCCCTCTTCATTCATGGCCAAGCTCCGCCACTGCCTCCATGGTGACTCCATCCCTATCATTGTCATCCTCCCTGGCAACCTTCAACGTTGGACTCCTTACCAACCTCTCCTCAACAGTGAGTCCATATCCTCATTCTCTTCCTTTGTCCTCTTTCCAGATCACTTACATGTGGCCCTTCTACATATCTCAGAATGAGTCAACAGATAAGATTCACACAATTTTCCATTCTCGACTTGATTTCATGGTAAACTTCCCAAATCTTTGTACTTTTCATGCTTAAGTAATCCTAGCTCAAGGTTCATTGAATGTGGACACCATAGAGGGCTGTCTTGGGCCTCTAATGTTGATCGACTTAGTCCCATATGAGGTCCTCTACACTTCATCTTTCCTGGGATTTGACTTATTTATAGATGGGATTTGCAAAGTCACTCAACTTTGAGGGTTGTTCCTATGCAAATGTACAACTTAGGCCAAAAATGAAAACAGAATACAAACATCAAAGTTAAGACATATAATTAATGGTATTGAATGATTCATGTGAATATAGAGAGAATATCGGGCTACAAGCGTGTTAGCGAACGCCAATAGTTGGTTCAACCCTTGGGAATATTGTACTGCACAACCAGGGCTAGTGCCAAACGCTAAGAATTCAACTAGTGCTCATCTACCGCTCGACTGCCACTGCATATATATGTCAGCACCACTTATTAGTCTACTAGGCCTAGACCTCCTATGGAACAGAGTATTTATGAAACATAGGAATATGAAAATTGTAGGAATGAAATGCCTTGACACTTCAAATCCTATAGAATTTTAGAACAGAGAAAAGTTTGGAAAGATGCCTTTGGAAGCTATGTACGAAAAGCATAATAAACAAAACAATGAGGATGGAGCCAATGCTTAGTTTCCTCCAAAATTCTTTTATAATGGCCTAATCCATAGGAATTTAAAGGAATTGATGGGAAACATTCCATTGTTCCAAAGGGCCTCATAGGAATTTTTCCTAATAGGATTTGGATCCTTCAAAATCCTAAACACTGCTGAGATGGAGGGAGAGAGAGAGTTAGGAGATGTTGGGTGGGAAGAGGACGGGGATGGGAATTCGTACCGAACATATCGCTGATAGAGTCAACATAAACACTACACTTTGCTGGCTCCATTGCCTAGATCTTACATGGGCTATAGAGCCCACAGAATATTATATCCTCACTAGTTTCGATGTGAAGCATGCTACATACTATGCTCTGGGAACAAAGAAAACTAGTCAAATTACGCAAAGTTTTCTAGTCATAGCTCAACACGGGAAATGCATGACATCTTTGCCCTATGGATAACCAAGGCAATGTGACTTCTGAAGATCTTCTTGCAAAGGTAGTTGAGAGTTGAACCAAATCTACTGTGGCTTGAATATGAATTTTTCTTCTGTCACACCTCAAAATTTCTATTTTGGGTTATAAAAATAAAAAACAATAAACAAATTTTTTTTGTAAATTTTCTAAGGTTTAATTACGTTGTTGACAATTTAGACAATGGAAGATGTGATTTTCTAATTTTTTATAATTTAACTTAATTTGTCTAGTTACATTCACACTTTTGCATTTAATTATTGTGCAAAAAATGAATTTTAGAATTTGGTTAATCCTCGATAGGATTTTATTCTTCTTCCAAAATAAAGTTTGAAAGTGTATTTACTAAAACAATATAGATTTAGTTTCAAAATTGTTTCAAAATATTTTTCAATTACTTCAAAATTAATTTTCAAAAATAAGTTTAATTTGAGCCGCAAAGTTATGTTTCAAAAATGAGTTCAAAATTAATTTAAAATTAAGTTTGAAGAGGGTTGCATTACAATTTTAATAGATTCCAATTTAGAGTTTAAAATGTTTTATTAAATCTATTTGGAGGGTTTGAAAATCTCAAATAGTTTAAAATTTGGTTTTGAAATAAGCATTTGAATGTTCAAAACTTTCAAATCTACTATGGGCCAAATACTCATAAAGTTGGGCCACTGTTTCATTGTCTTTTTTCCTCAAATTCCTTTCGACCTATCTCTTTTTCTTCTCAAAACCATCTTGCAAGTTTTGCATTTAATTATTGTGCGAAACATGAATTTTAAAATTTGGTTAATCCTCGATAGGATTTTATTCTTCTTCCAAAATAAAGTTTCAAAGTGTATTTACTAAAACAATATAGATTTAATTTAATATATAGTTTCAAAATTGTTTCAAAATATTTTTAAATTACTTCAAAGTTAATTTTGAAAAATAAGTTTAATTTGAGCCAGAAAGTTATGTTTCAAAAATGAGTTCAAAATTAATTTAAAATTAAGTTTGAAGAGGGTTGCATTACAATTTTAATAGATTCCAATTTAGAGTTTAAAATGTTTTATTAAATCTGTTTGGAGGGTTTGAAAATCTCAAATAGTTTAAAATTTAGTTTTGAAATAAGCATTTGAATGTTCAAAACTTTCAAATCTACTGTGGGCCAAATACTCATAAAGTTTGTACCACTATTACATTGTCCTTTTTCTTCAAATTCCTTTTGACCTATCTCTTTTTGTTCTCAAAACCATCTTGCATGGCTGCCCTGTGTCCTCCCTCTCGGACCCAATCTAGCCAGCCCAACTCTCTCCCACGACTCCCTTCTCTTCTAAATGGGCCACGGCACATAGTCAATGCCATCTCCCAGCCCATACTACATTGCCATAAAAAAGATTTTAGGGGATATGCCCTTTTTATTTTGAGAGCCGGGCATAAATTTTGCATGTCTCCCAAAATAAATGATGATTTATAAAGGCAGTCATTTTATTTATGGAGACAACCAAAAGTTACCCTTTTCTCAAAATTGATTTACTGTGTGGTAATTATTTTATTTATCGAAACAGTTAGAAAATGCCTACCTCCGAAAATAAATTTACAAAGATGGGCGACTTAAGATATCCATCTCCGAAAATTGCTATTAACAAAGGTCGACATGATAATCGTCTGTCTCTAAAAATCAATTTTCAGAGGCGAACATCTTTAGATGCCTATCTTTATAATAGTTGCAACCAAAAATAATTATAACTTTTTCATATGAACTTGGATGAAGACAAACTTTATATCAAAATTGTACCTCTCAGTGCGATCGACAACTTTGTAGTTAAAAAGTTTTTCATTTAATACTATTTAGAGTCCCAAAATTTTTTTCTAAGTTCATGAATTTTTAAATTTGAAAATTTTAAACAACCTCGAATATTGACATGATCTATACCAAAGTTATAGGTATCAATAAAATCTACAGCTTTGTTGTTGAAAAGTTTTTGATTTAAAGTTATTTAGAGCCCAAATATGTGTTGTATGTTTTTCAATTTTTAAATTCAAAATTTTAGAATTTCTAAACAATCTTGAATGTTTACAATGTGAATACTAAAGTTGTAGTGGCCGACTGATCTACATGTTTGTTGTAGATAAGTTTTTTATTTAAAGTTTTTATGGCCTTAAATATTTGTTTTAGATTCATATATTTTGAGATTCAATTTTTAAAATTTCAAACAATCTCAGATGGAGGCACATCCTTCACCAAAGTTGTAGTGCTTGACAAGATTTGAAAGTTTATAGTCGAAACTTTTTTATTTGAGTTTATTTAGTATCCAAAATACTAAATACAAGATAATGAAATATTTATATAAAAAGAATGAGTGTGTACATCATTTAGTGGTTTATGAAATATTTATGATATATACTTACAATTGAGCGTGTGGTGTGGTGTGGTGGTAGTGTGATGTTAGTGTCGAGTGGTTGGTTGTGAGTTGAAGTCTTAGGTAAGATCATTTTTTTTTGTTTTTTTGGATTTCTAGAAACTATTAATGGAGCAAAAAGGCCTCTAGCTAAGTTAGTTAGGTAGAGCTATCGCGACTCGTCTAGATTTTTTTCACTAGTTTTCCTTCATAAACCACCACAGAACTGTGAGGTTTTTCACATCCTCATAATCCTTTTTTTAAAAGAATATATTAATATCCCAGCTTCTGCATCGACTAATGTATATGACTGTTCATTATTACAAACGAGCGAGCAAAACAATTCCAAGGAATCTCAAAAACAAAGTTTTGAGCCATCAAGACAAAAGCGTTTTCAAATAGAAAAAAACTAAAGATCAATTCTGTTGCTAAATCGACAGCCATGTCTTACAAACACCTCCATCGCGGCTGTCTCAATAGTCCTACAACCCTCCTTTATGAACTGGCGATCCTCCTCCTTCTGAAGTAAAGTCCAGAACCTGGTCCAATATGTCCTTCTAAAGATAACCTGCAAATAAGATGGTGTTGTGGTCTTATTAAACACAACCCCATTCCTTGTTAACCATAGTGCCCAACAAATAGCACTTGCACTCATAAGAATTTGAGATTTTCTCTTTCTATTTAATCCTTTCAACCAACCTGTAAACATATTGTGTATACTTGTTGGAGGTCTTAGATTAAATGAAATATGAATGAATCTTCACATAAATTTAGCATAATGACAGTCAAAGAGTAAATGTTGTATGGTTTCATTGGAGAAACATAAACAACACTTCTTATCTCCTTGCCACCGTCTCCTAATTAAATTATCCTTGGTTAAGATCACTCTCTCGTACAAGTACCACATAAAGACTTTCACCTTGAGGGGTAGTTTAAGTTTCCAAATTAGATATTATACGATATTGCTTGAACGTTTAACAGTGCTATGTACATGTAATGAACTGAAAACAACCCATTCTAATGTAGCCACCACACAAAGCTATCCCTTTGATTATTTAAATGTACATCCGCAATCATGGCCACAACATTATACCATGCCTGCAAATTAACTCCCATCAGAGATCTCCTGAACGCTACATTTAACGGTCTCGTAGACAACACTGATATAACAGAAGCACTTTTCTTTCTCACAATGTTATAGAGTGTCGAAAAAATTGTTTTGAGAGGATGTGGCGTTATCCATGAATCCTCCCAAAAGTGCACCTGAGATCCGTCACCTAGATCTAAACTATCCATAGATAAGAACTCATCTTTGACCTTCATGAGGCCAGCCCAAAACTGAGAGTCCCCGGACATGTGTTAAACCTGAGTGAGAGTTTTATTCCTTAAATATTTATTTTTAAGCAACTGTTGTCATACCTCATCCCCATTTATCAGTTTGAAAAGCCACTTGCTTAGTAGGCACCTGTTATGCACACCTAAATTTAGGACTCCCAATTCATCCTAGTCTTTTGTTGTGCATACTACTTCCTAGTTTGTCAACCTATATTTTTTTCTTATATTTATCACTTTGCCAGAAAAACCGAGATCTAAAATAATCCAACTTTTATTTTTAACTGAATTACTGGATGTCACGGCCCTCTTTCAACAGGTTTCTCAAAAGAATAAAGGAATGCCGTCGACGTTAATTCGAAGGTGGGAGCTGAAGGCGTCCATACGAGTTTATACATCTAACAAATCAAACTATATATACACAATGGCATGCATCACCCAGCAAGGCACGTACGGGAGTATAAACAATAACTGCACCAATTGCCTGAAACCAAGTTCATACTTCCATTCCCCCCGTATATATCACAACAGCCCATACCGATCATCAACATCTATCACTGCACTACCATTGGCAAACACGTACAGCAAAACCACTTGAAGCTACATTGGTTGCTAGCACACATATATGGTGGCGATGGCGACCTACAGGTCACCGCTGCAGCTGCCGCTGATGGCGCTAGCCGTGGCAGCGCTATTCATCGTGGGGTCACACGCCGGCAGCATCTCCATCTACTGGGGCCAGAACGAGGGCGAAGGTTCACTGGCCGACACCTGCGCGACGGGCAACTACAAGTTCGTCAACATCGCCTTCCTCGCGGCGTTCGGCAACGGTCAGCCACCCGTGTTCAACCTGGCGGGCCACTGCGACCCGACCAACGGCGGGTGCGCCAGCCAGAGCGCCGACATCAAGTCGTGCCAGAGCCGCGGCGTCAAGGTCATGCTCTCCATCGGCGGCGGCGCCGGCAGCTACTACCTCAACTCCTCCGCCGACGCCCGGAACGTGGCCACGTACCTGTGGGACGCCTTCCTCGGCGGCCAGTCGTCCTCGACCCCGCGCCCTCTCGGGGACGCCGTCCTCGACGGCGTCGACTTCGACATCGAGGGCGGCACACCCCTGCACTGGGACGACCTCGCCAGGTACCTGAAAGGGTACAGCAACTCCGGCAGGAGGGTGTACCTGACGGCTGCACCTCAGTGCCCGTTTCCTGACGCCTGGGTCGGTGGTGCGCTCAACACCGGCCTGTTTGACTACGTCTGGGTGCAGTTCTACAACAACCCGCCGTGCCAGTACACCTCCGGCAGCACCACTGATCTTGCTGATGCATGGAAGCAGTGGCTCACGATCCCGGCGAAGCGGATCTTCCTCGGCCTCCCGGCGTCGCCTCAGGCGGCTGGCAGCGGGTTCATTCCGGCCGATGATCTCAAGTCACAAGTGCTTCCGCTGATCAAGAGCTCCGGGAAGTATGGAGGGATCATGCTGTGGTCCAAGTACTACGATGACCAGGATGACTACAGCTCTTCAGTCAAGAGCGATGTTTAGAAAAAATGTATGTATGCGTGCTATATTTATGTTCTCGGTTGTGATGTGTGAGTGTGATGGCGTGAACGTTCATTCTCTTGCTCTTGCAAGCAGTGCTTGGTTGTAAAGAGGTTTGTGCAGCTGTAAATATTTGTTTGTTAATTCCAGTTTCCAGATGGATTGGACGCGATCAACATATTACTGTTTTTTCTTTTTCAGAATAGTGTATTCTCTTATCAAACTTTTTGTTCATACGAAGGGTGATGGGGATCACCAAGTGAAGCTGGGTAAATTCGTTTTCCGCGGTTTTTTTCGGGCTTGCTAGTCTGCAGCGCGCAGACGTCCGGACGGACGGGGCGTCTGGACGCTCGAGCTTGCAGTCTATTTCCCGCGCTGCCGCAAATGTCACCAGCATCGAAAAAGAGGGGGAGGGGGCAGCGGATGCCCAGTCGGTGCCGGGAGGAGGAGGAAACACTGAGGCGAAGCGGCAGAAAGCGAGGAGGAAGATGCAACACCCGATCTACTTTTGAAATATACAAATGCAACATAAATCTGAAGACAGATGAAATGCTTGAAACATGCATCTGAAATACTTGCAAAACACCCGAAAACACTTGAAAAACTATTGTAAAACATACACAACGTCAAGATAAAACACTTGCAACATATGTGTGAAACATATGCAAGACCCAAATAAACACATTTGCAATATACGTCTGGAAAAACAAATGAAATATTAGGAACAGAAGCTTGCAACATACGTGTACAACCATTGCAACATATGCAACATTCCGATCTAGTTTTGTAACATCTGAATAAAATACTTGCAACATACCTTTAAAACATGTGAAACATACGCTTGCAACATGCATTTTTCACCCCTTCTTCTTCTTCCCTACGACGCAGCGTAGAGCAGGGGATGGGCAGGCAGAGGGCAGTGTCGTCGCGGCCCCTTCTGGAGGCAAGCAAAGAGAGCGGCGGGGACAGGTTGCCGACGAGCTTTGGCCATGCTGCGAGCGGCTTTGGTCGGGACGAAGGGGCCGGCCGCAGGCGTAGGCGGCTGCCAGTGAGCTCTGGCCAGACGGGGGCGGGAAGAAGGGGTTGGCGGGGAGCTCTGGTCGGGTGGGGGACGGGGAGAAGGGGCCGACGGCAGGCGTAGCGACCGACGGTAGGTGCAGCGGCCGGCGGCGGGTGCTGGCTGATGGAAGCACCGCGGGGGATGGCGCGGGATGGAGGCCGGTGTCGCGCCGTGGGATGGAGGTGCTGCAGGGAGTGAGACGAGCGGACGACCACATGTTAGGTTTGTTTTTGTTTGATAGCGCGTCCAGACGGAAGTCACGGGACATACACCCGTGGCGTATCATTATTGTACTGCAATTAGTAATGACCTTCAAATCCTGGGATTTGTAAATGTGTAATATGTGTGTCAAAGCTTGGTTAACTCCGTGAAATTACTATACTCTTCAGTACCATCCTCAAAATCCGTCATCATGTCACTTGACATCCATTTGGAACGCAAAACGTCAAATCACAACAAGAAGAGCACACAAACTTACGGTGCATTTGGTAGGGATCTAGATTCCTATAATAAATCTTTCAAATTCAGAATCTTATAAAATATTTTGGTTTCAAATTCTCTAAAAAAATCTCAAATGATGAATCAGAATCACTTCTAAAGATTATTTGGCTGGTAGGCTAGATTCTAATTCAAATATATATTTTTCACAAAATTATATAAATCAAAATATTCTTCAAAAACTGTAGAACTTTTTGTGGACGTAGAACAACTTAAATACAACCCATTTTAATTTATTTTGCTTAAAATGTTTAAATGAAAAAAAATATGTAGCAGAAGCAGACGTGAGCCGGCACCAATAATCATGCGACACAACCCTGGTGCCACCTGATGCCGTTTCGGTCTTTGACGAAGTAATCCCAGATCACTAGAAACATTTCAGCTTTGAATCGCTAGGCTCCAATACCATTTGGAATCGTTTCAGGTGAGTCTCAATAGAAACTGATCCAATTCTCTCATCCAACAAACGGAGCCTTAGATGCAATGCATAATTGATTTCTTAGAAATTTTATGGCAACGGGGCATAGCTGAAATGTTGAACATTTCAGAGGCTTCCTAGAAATTCTGCAGGTCCATTACCTCCGTCGAAAAAAACAAATTTAGCCACACAACACTGCAGTTCTCTGAAACCTGCAGAATTCTTACATTACAATGGCCAGCTGAGTGCTCTGCCATTTGCTTGATTCTTCTTATTGAATAGTAGATGTTACCAACATTTGTACAGATCTTCAACTGTTCTGATTGATGAAGGCAGCGCAAATTCATCCAATTAAGAATTTATCGCAGTGTAATTTAATTATGTTTTAAACGAATCATAATGTAATTTTGTTGGCCGACTACAGAATGATTTGATAGATGTCATATTTCAACACAGTCAAATCAGAATAACGTTCACGTTCGTCTGAAGTTTCCAGCTGAATCCGTTCAGATGTGTTCAACAGCATCACAGTCCAATTGCCCAAAAAGTCACGCAGGATCATAAACAATAACGGCAGTAACTAGTTTCACACTTCCAATTCATCCAATATATAGACCAGCCCTTGCAGCCCAATCTCACAACACACAACAAAACAATCGCCATTGCTGGCACAACAAAGAGAAGCAACACTGCTCCACACATGGCAACCGGATCATCGCTGGCGCCACTGCTGCTTATTGCAGTAGCTGTTGCCCAGATTGTTGGGTCACAAGCTGGTAGCATTTCCATATACTGGGGTCAAAATGGTGGCGAGGGCACACTGGCCGACACCTGCGCCACTGGCAACTACAAGTTTGTCAACTTGGCGTTCCTCGTAACCTTTGGCAATGGCCAGACTCCAGAGCTCAACCTGGCAGGCCACTGTGACCCCACAAGTGGTGGCTGCGCAAGCCTAAGCGACGACATCAAGTCATGCCAGAGCAACGGTGTCAAGGTCATGCTCTCCATCGGCGGCGCTTCAGGCAGCTACTACCTTTCCTCAGCCGCGGATGCCAAGGATGTTGCGACATACTTGTGGAACAATTTCTTAGGGGGGCAGTCATCTTCTCGCCCCTTGGGCGATGCAGTCCTTGATGGCATAGACTTTGACATTGAGGGCGGCACCACCCAGCACTGGGATGATCTTGCAAGATACTTGAAAGGGTACAGCAACTCTGGCAGGAGGGTGTACCTGACTGCTGCACCTCAGTGCCCGTTTCCTGATGCCTATGTCGGTGGTGCGCTCAACACCGGCCTGTTTGACTATGTCTGGGTGCAGTTCTACAACAATCCTCCGTGCCAGTACAGCTCAGGCAGCACCACTGATCTTGCTGATGCATGGAAGCAGTGGCTGTCGATTCCAGCAAAGCAGATCTTTCTTGGCCTCCCGGCTTCGCCTGAGGCAGCTGGGAGTGGGTTTATACCAGCTGATGACCTCAAGTCTCAGGTACTTCCGTTGATCAAGAGCTCAGGCAAATATGGAGGGATCATGCTTTGGTCCAAGTACTATGATGACCAAGATGGCTACAGTTCTTCAGTGAAGAAAGATGTTTAGGTTGTTGCCTGTGGTGTGTCACAATATCTGTGTGTTACTATTGTTTATGTGAGCCCTCCACTCTATGATTTGTGAGAAATTATGTGTGACTCTGGATAGTGTAATAAGTATTACTCGATATGATTGGACCTTCTGTCATATTATGTCCTACTGTTCAAATTCTTCAGATGGCTCAGAGAAAACGCACATTATAAAACTGCCTGGTCCAAATTAAAAAAATGGGGACTAAATGCTAACTCCAAAAATGCCTGGTCCAAATTAAATCAACTTTTGAAGAACATGGCACTGCCTAGCGAACTCTTCACTAGCAGTACTTTAACATAACATAAATAATTAGAGGCTCAGGTCCAGATAATATGTAAAGCGTTCAGGATTACGGCACCTTTAAATGGGGAAGTAAGAAGTGCAATACTTCAGTTTCCAGCTAACTAATGTCACACTACATACAGCTAACACAGGAAACTAACAGTAATTCAAGTTAGGGGTAGAAAAGCACATACTTTGTCTAAGAAATCATGTGTGTATATATAACCTACTTCTATCAAAGTGTCCAGACAGTCAAATATAATGTTGACTAGGAATAACACTGCCAACCTTCTACAGAATGATCTACTTGCTGAGGTGTGATGGTGTCGAGCCAGTAGCAAGGTCAAATCCAGGAGGAATAAATACAACATCATCCCATTTTGAGGAGGAGCTATCCTGCAATATACCTTAAATTTTAGTAGGATTGAAAGCAAGTAAACAGAATATGGCACCTAATGAATTGGGGGGTCAATCTTGAGTCATGAAGTCTATGCTATATGTGGGTTACAAAGATATGCAAAAGTATCAACATGATGCACTGTGCCAAGGACAGGCATATAATACAAAATTACTTTATGCAAAAGTTAAAAACAGAATGAGTCAGCCAATGACGATAAGCTTGGAGAATTATACTAGCTTTAAGGCTATGGTATCCAGATTTTAATATGCAAGGATCACAATTTTTAATAAATTCTGTTCTAGAGAGCTTAGGCATACCTTCATAGATTTAATGATATCTTCCAAAGAAGAAACCTGAAAAGTAGAGCACCTCAATATACACTTCAAATTTTCAGATCTACTATCACTTTGGAGAAATAAAGTAACATACAATGTACTACCTGAGTGTCACCAAACCTAACAGCAGGATTAGGTTTTTGCTGATCGCGGGAGGTCCGGTGCAGTGAGTTATCCAAGTCCTCCTAAACATATGTAGGAGTAGAAATTAAAAATAACAACTGGATCAAAGGCATGTTCAATAGGGCAAAGAAACAAAGAAGATCCCCTAACCTTTCTGAAAAAAACTGGACGATATCTCTTGTTGTCACTCATCAGGACCAAGCTCCTTGACTAAAAAATTATGTTGATCACATGTCATGCACACTTGCACAGAATATTTGAAGTAATGACAAACATATAGAAACATTTCTTTTAAGTAAAATTGAGCTTAGCAGTAGGATACGAAGGGGCTGATATAAGCAATGCCTGCTCTTTTTCTCAGAGGAACAAAAAAAGAAGAAACAATGCCATCAGAGGGGCTTGCACAGACTAGGGTAGAGATTTCTGACTGCCAAAGCCGTCAAGGGATACAAAACCGTATATGCACAGAAGAGTAATCTTACATGTTTATTTTGTTGATCAAATGCTTTACTATTGTCTAAATTATTACTAAAAGTAGTACAATATGTATATTTTTCATCCCATTCTATTTAGCATATCTTCAATGTGAAAGTTATATTTTTTCCTTTGTACACTACATGCTACCTGATACTGCTCAGAGACAGTACAATGTTAAATGGTTAATCCAGATTTGATTTGTCGAAGTCAATACTACATTTCTCTTATCTACCTAATAGAAATGAAAATTATTACAAATTAGGTGAAATTATTCAGACCTGAAAAACTGGCACTCCTGGAAATCCCTCTCTGGCATACAGCCCTTCATCTTGCATCAGCTACAAAGGTACAAGTACAGTGCCAACTTTTTATATGTGAAGTAATCATTAGAAGAATCTTCAGAACATGAGCTATACTCATAATGCACTAAGCAGTAGGCAGAGGCACTATCTCACCTAAGGGTCTGATACTTTACAATGAATTCTTTTGGCAAAAGCATTTGTGATTTTGTGACATGGAGGTTAAATCCTAAAGCTACCACAAAAGTTCCTGCCGAAGTATGTTCTTTGTGCTGCTATCACAAATAAACTGCTACACTAGACTAGACAAGGAAGAAGAAGAACGTCTCCATATTCATTCAGCTCAATTTAGATGTTGATATCTTTTAGTTCCCAGTCACTTAGATGTTTTTCAAACTTACTCAAATGGAACTTTAGCAATCCAAAAAAGCATAAATGATACCATTTTTTTTTCATATAAGCCTCTGAATCATACTGTACACATAAATTGGAAGGAACAAGCATATGATTTATCATCAAGATATTTCACGATGGCATGAAGCTATTTTTCAAAGTTGTACATATTAGTCTTTTAAATTGTACTATATGCAAGAGGCAATAATATTCTACAACTATGCAGAGGAAATCCTTCTCGTGCAATCATTTTGTTTATTACATATACAACAGAATGATAAAATTTGGGGAACATAAGGACAGTAGGCAGATAGCTTGTTTTTGGCCAGTCACATGTACCACCATCTGTTAGAAAAGATTGTTACCTTAATTGCATTAGCCACCTGAGATGAATCAGGCATGAATCTAAACGCCACACCATCCGACTTCAGTTGGATAACCTGAAAACAAAAGATATACCAGGCACAGAATGCACAAAATTCCATTTAGGAGAACTGCAACAAAATTTTAAATAATTAAGGCACAAAGTAAAGATGTGTCCTGTCAAACTAGAGACAGAAAAATAGTTACTAGGTTCAAAAAAACAATTTTCAAATACAATTAGTAATAATTAAGATATCTTGATTACATACAATTAAACACAAGCATAACATATCTTGATAGAAATATAACAGAAAGTGCAGTTACTTTGCAGCCTAGGCAACTTCTCAAATACATCTTAAACAAAAATTTTGATGCATGACATATAAGGAATTGCAACTAATTCTAACATTTCAGCAACACCGGAAGTAGATAGGGCTCATAGACAGTCTAACCTGATCTTTATACCCAATTTTATGGGTAATCTGACTTTACAAGTAAGTGAGCAACTAAAAGCAAGTCCATCAAACTTTTAGAGTTTTATACAAGTGTGTTACAGCAGAAAAAATCCATCAATGCTGCAATTTGTTTGAGAGTAAACTCATTCATCAATCAGCTTCTTTGCACACAAGATACCGTTATTACCACAGAAACCTTGCCAGCAACACGGAACACATGACATGTACAAGACAAGTCATACTGAAGCACACAAGCAGAATGATCGAACAGCTCTAAATGCAAGAGCAAAATAGACACATGGAGAAACCGTAACTTAATCTCTGACTGAAGACACCACTAAGGCAACAGGTTCGTGTACAAGCTTTGCATCGAGCAACTTGAGGGCGCATGACTATTTGAGAAACCAAGAAGAAGCACTCCCACCTTGTTGAGCGCCACGGGCACGACACTAGAGCCGGCGCGCATATCCCCCTCCATCTGCTCCAGCAGCGCGTCGGCATCTTCCTTCCGGAAGCAAAGAAGCCCGAGCGCCGGCGGTGGCTTCACGCCCTCGCCCCCTTGCCCTCCCACGCGGGTGGATGACACGAGCACGAACTCCTGGGCGGCGTTGGCGAGCGCGTACACGGGCACCCCGGCGAGCCGCTCCTCGATCTCAGAGGTCGGGAGAGACAAAGAGGTGGAGGCTGTGGAGGGGGAGGGGATGCGGGCCCAGGACGGCGGTGGCGGGAGGGCCTGGGGGAGGGAGGAGAGGAAGGAGGTGACGTGGGCTTGGATGGGGAGGAAGGGGTTCGGGAAGCGTGGGCTAGGGTTAGTGTCTCGGTTGCAGGTGCCGGCCGTCGTGTTGGGATTCTTGAGCCATGGCAACTGGAATCGGAAAGGCATGGCGGCGACGGTGGCGGCCGGTGGGAGAGCCGGAGAGTGAAAAGCCAGGGGCTGCACGCGCACGGCAAGGTTTTTGGGTGTTCATGGGCATGGGCTTCCTTCCGAGCGAATATGTTGGGCCCAGTTTCTTATTTCGACAAAAAAAAAGTTGAGCCTGCGGTCCGAGGCCTGTGACCCAAAAAAATGTTGGTGGGCCTATAAAAAAATGTTGATGGCATCTCGAGAAAAGAAGACTTGAAAACTAATCTGGCCATCCAAATGAATAAGACTGTCTCCGACAGCCTATGCATCACGTTACCTATACACAAAATGCCTATTCCACATCAAAGAAACGGCCTCCAACATACTATGCAAAGGGAATAGCTATTTTGCATCGGAGGTGAGAGGGAACTCAAATCTGCGTCCCTCTCTCTCTTCGACCCAAATCGCCGTGTTCGACATCTTCTTTCCGACAACCTCCCGATCATGTCTCGTTGCCATCGGAGACCTGCACGGGAACCTCCCCAAGTCCCTCTCCGCGCTCCGCCTCGCCCTGGCGAAGCCGTGGACGGATTTTACGCCGTGGCGCAGCGCGGTGAGGAAGTGGGTGGCGTTGAGGCCGGAGAGGTGGAGGTCGTCCAGCGCCGCCAGGGTGCAGGTGCGGCCCGGGTGGGCGCGCTAGCTCCTCTAGGGCCCACGCGGCGTAGAGCTCGTTGGCCAGCGCGGCGCGTGTGCGCTCGGCCTCGGCGTCCCACGCACGGAGCTCCGCCTCCGGCTTGCGCGCCGTGATCTCGTAGGTCTGGAGCAGGTGCCGCTGCTTGTCAGCGTGCGGCCGGGTCCATGCCGTTCGGAGCTGACGAAGAAGGTCGTGTCCACAGATCTGGTGCTAGGGCAGTGGTGGTGGGTGTCACGGTGCTGGCATGGCCGCTGCTCGCGGGTAGGAAGGCAGTGGGTGGAGCGGGTGCGCAGCGTGATGGCGGACGAGGCGGTGCGGGGGAGGGCATGGGAGGCAGGCGAGGACGGCGAGACCAGGCGGGATGCTCGGCGAGGTTTGGGGATTGGGTGCTAGGGGGCTCTATTGGAGAACGCCAATATTGGGTGTGGTACCCTTTTACTGTTGGTGACCTAAACTTGGGAATGGGTCTCCTATTTGGGTTTATGCTGTTGGAGACAGTCTAAGATCCAGCAAAATTTCTAGTTGATGCAAATTGTGTGTAGCTCAGTTGTTAGGTTTTGTGGTTCAAACTATCATCCAAGTTTAAGTTCTCGGCAAGACAAAGGTACTCTGAAAGAAAGTTTAATAGTTACCAGTGTCATAATCACAAACCTGTGGAACTATCTAGGGATAAACTCAAAACTATAAGGAGATGGTGATGCTAGGGTGTGGTAGCTTCATGAATCTCAAGGTTTGCATAGTGTTCATACCTAAAAGTGGTAGCTAATGCTTATTTTCTCTATAAGTTTGGTATGTATGGTTCTTGAGCATTTTGTCTGAGTTCCACAAAAAATATAAATAAGCCCTTGAAACATCATCAAAATAAGTCCAAATAACATATTGGAGTTCACCATGATGTAGCTCTCATCCATACAATCGAAACAGACATATGGATTGTCTGGTTCAAAGTTTGGGTCTAGAAGTTATGATGCTCAGAAAATCACATAGACTGGTCTGGTACTACATACCAAACCATCTAGTTTGACAAAACTAGGTCATTCAATATGCATATTGGACCATCCAATTTGCCATACCAGACAATGTGGTTTTGGCACTCCAAAAGCACAGTTGTACATCTATTTCGAGTTAGAGGTTGTAACACATTTTGGGCACGATTTTATACCTTCCATAGGGCAAGACCTCCCTACCCTATAAATATAGGGCTAAGACCGATTAAGGGAAATCCAATCAAACCAAATATCAATCTACTATTCTTTTACCCTATCTTGCTTTCTAAACCCTAATTTTATGTTCTTCCTTTGTCTCGATGGCGATTGAGAAACATTCTAGCAAGATTGCCGATGCTAGAAGATCCCAAGTGCGCTTGCCCCGATGTAGTCTCTCCTGAGCAAGCGATCTTGGTTTACTAGTGCAACCCAAGAATATCAGACCATGTGTTTCACACAGGGATGCTACAGAAGTGTGTCCCTATGTTATGGCATATGGCATGTTCGAGTATTTGGCGCATTCTTGGTGTGTACACAATTTTTGACAACATCATCAAGCCTAATCTTGAGAAGATTTTGATCGATGAATAAAAGCTCTTGAGGAGTACATATGGAAGATTGATGAGGAAGAAAAGCATAAGGCAAAACAACACAAGTTAGATGCAAGACAATAACTCCTACCTCACTTCTTGGTGGATAAGTAGGGTAATATCGAGAAGATCAAGGATGTCACCTTTGCTCCTCTTTAGCGGGAGGCAAAAACCCAAGGGAGTTGTGCCCATTGCTAAATGATAAAGATGAGTTACTTGGGATTGTTAGTGATATGGTGAACACATGTATGCAAAATATTATGAATGTTGTTCAAGATCATTATGTTTTCGCTAGAAAACATGAGACCCTAGTACTTTAACCAATCTATAGAATCAATGTTCATGGTCACTAACTCAACATTTCAAAGCATCAACTCATGCTTAAAAATGGAAATGTGCATGACATACACCATAGTCATATATAGTCTTTAGCATTAACAAAAATGTGAATACTGGAACATATGGGAGAAAGATGGGCCACCTCAGGGGGCTGTACCTAGGTTGACCGACCCACCAAGAGCCTATCTTGGCCCACCACTTTACCACATGCAAGGGAGCACACTAAGAAGTCAGTCTACACATTGGATCATTGGCGGTTTGTTCATGCCAAAGGATAGATGATGCCACGTAGAGAGCACATGGATCCATGGAAACCATCTAACAAAAACAATTGGCCCCATAATCAATGAAATCATTTACCACACATTTTATGGACCATTGATCAACACTTCTAAGAAAGATGAAAGATAGAGGTGGCAGGGTTAGGTCGGGTGACCCCACTAGAGGCCATCACTTGCACCCAAATCGACCATTTCCACCTTGGATACTTGTCAACCACCTCTAGAAAGTGCACCCGAAGCGTTAGGCAGGGGAGATCATGGGTTGGCTAACCCCTATTGAGGTCGCTCATTCCCACAAAGAGCAACACCGACGTCAAACTCTACACAAGTACCCCTACATGAATTGAACTAAAGAGGCTATAAATAGCACCATAGGCTGGGCTAGGGGTAAACTATAGCAAGAAAGAAGAAAAACTGGTGTAGCATGCATTTTGCTACTTCCCAATATCTTACATGATCCGCTAAAACAACCTAAAATGATCTCTCTAATTCTCAGTATATGGAAAGATGGATTAAATGAAAGAAGACAAAGATATCACACTTTCACGACAAGTATTATATTACTGTACGTTAACGGTACGGTTCGCAGAGGCATGTAGTATTTTAAATGATGTGGATAAGAGAGGAATATATATGAGAGAAAGAGGTAGTTGTTCTATGAAACAACTGCCTCATATAATAAACTAAAATGCATATGAGCTATTGTAATCATGCAACTCGACATCTCTTTTCCTTCTATGCACAAAATGTACTACACCGGACACCCAAGCAAAAAGGACCTGTAGCCTAGCAGTTAAAGAGCATCAATAGTATCTTAGGTCCTGAGTTCAACTCCTTGTGAGAGATTTAATGACGCTATGCTTTTAGTGGTATGCCAAATTGTTCAAGATTTAACGACGTTGTGCTTTCAGTGGTAGGCGATGTTCCGCATTGTGTCACACCTATTTTTAAGGACAAAAATAGGATGCATAAAAGACTCATGTGCGCCCCAGGAAACGGTCGCACACATAAGTAGACAAATTACATAGTATCATCACAGTGCTTATTACATAGCGTGTCGGTACCAACAGTACGGGGTACCACAGCTATCGCCAAAACACTAACAAAAACCGAAACCAGTAGAAAAGATAGCCCGCTCGACGGGGCGCCTCGACCGCGTCCCGGCTCCGACTCGTACGAGGCCCGCTCGACGGGGTGCCTCGACCGCGCCCCGGCTCCGACTCGTACGAGGCCCGCTCGACGGGGCGCCTCGACCGCGTCCCGGCTCCGACTCGTACGAGGCTCGCTCGACGGGGCGCCTCGACCGCGCTCCGGCCCCTCGACGCCCTTTCTTTACCTACCCGGGACAAAAGCCATAGCATTCAATGCGGTTACCTACTACCACCGACCGACATGGCTACGACATGGGTCAACGCGGGAACAATACCCACGTCAAGTCTCACTGTTTTACCGCCCATCCCGTGATGGGAGGTGAAAGCCGTCACTGTATCCACCATACCGCGCACTATTCACCATCAGTCACCCTCGAGGGAGGATAAGACAAGGTCCGTCCCCCGCGATACCGGGGATTCGGCCTTATCCATCCGACCTCGACCCAGCCTCGACCCGGCCCCAACGCTCGGCTTAGCTCGAAGGACGGTATGGCCTGGCACTCTGGGTCATTTCACCCTCTTGTCCCGTACCGCGTCAGGATACCCAGGGATGGCCGGCCATCCCGAAGCCACGTCGCTACAGTCAACTCAACAGGAATCGACGAAACATCGCCTCAAGCCTCCCCTCGACTTGGCCACCTCTCGCCCTATAAAAAGGCAGGCCAGGGCGAACCAGGGGGAGGGAAAAAGAGGGAGAAAAAAACACGAAGCATCACGGAAAAAACGCGAAGCAACCATCTTTCTCCTTTTTCTCTTTGAGACTTGGGGCTCGACACCCTCTCTCGCCTGCTTGTAACCCCTACACGAGCACCCCGGTGCAAGGAAATACAAATCTCTCTTCCCCGCTGGACGTAGGGCCTTCTTTTGCCCGAACCAGGATAAACCCCCGTGTGTTCTCCTTGCATCACCATCCAGGAAAGAGTCACGCAGCATTTACTCGTTGGTTTAGGACCCCCTTTGGTCCGAACACCGACAGTTGGCGCGCCAGGTAGGGGTACGCTGCGTGCAAACCTCGCTTTGTCGCCGTTCTTCCTGGATGGCTAACCCCGAACGCCCGATCCCGTTGGGTACGGTGATCTGGTTTGGGAATTTGGAGTTCATGTCGCTCGGCTCTGGCTACGACATGGTCCTACTCCCACCCAGGCACCCAACCGACGAAGATTACGAGCTCTCCTAGCCCGGGGGAGCAGTCAACCGGCACCCGACGCTCTAGGCGGTCGCGGGCCGCCCGGCGACGGCGAGCCCAGCACAACTACCGTCTCTACCTGACGGAGGGCGATGGGGATCCCCCGGTCCGGCACCCCCCAGACAGGCGCTAGCCCAGATCTCCTTTTGGAAGATTTGGGAAGGATGAGCCTGGTCGAGGGTCGCGTGCCAACGAGGAATCCCGCCGCTCCCCCGTCCGGTGAGACACCACTGTCCATAGCATCTATTTCGCCACGAACAGTGACGTCCCCATCACCATTCCCGTTTGGACTAGACTCGGTCGCCCGGGTGTATGCATCCTCCGTGAGCACTCGCATGAGCGCTTATGAGGAACTCCCCGGACACCATCTACGCTCCACTCTGGACCTCGTTGCGTCCACGCCGGTCTCTAATTATCGGGACTCTACGGAGACACCGGAAACAGAACCCCGTGTGACTGCTTCTCCACGTCACCACCTCGGTGATGGTTGGCATTGGCCACACATTCCCCCATCATATTACTACTTTGGCGCACCTGACTCCGACTCGGCCGACGACACCTATGATCCGACTCGTGAGTGCTTCAACATCGACGTTGAAAGCACCTCGGAATCAGAGGACGAAGAGCCGGTCGAGGAAAGGCACACGCCCCCTCATGTCGAGCTTCCTGACAAGCGAAACGAGCCCCAGTTCCTTGCGGATCAAGGATCGCAGCTCGGACAGATTCGCGAGTTGCAGGACCAGCTTGACGAGGAACGCGAAAAACCTGGATCTCCTCCAGCAAACCCTCGAGCGTGAGCGTGCGGAACACGCATTTGGCGGGAGAGCTCGTGAGAGGGGCTCGCGACGTCAACCGTCGCATCGACGAGGACCGGGCGGTCGACCCCCCGGTTTTCGCTTGAGCCAGCCAAAACGTTGTCGCCGCTGCCATGCTCCTACGCAACATGCCCGAGCCGTCAAACCCTGACGCCCGTCGGGCTCGAGACAAAATCCGAGGGCTTCTCGAGACTGCCGCCATGCAGCAGGCCGAGAGCTCTGCCTCGAGGCGGCGCGAAGCAGCCTCGGAGCGGACCCTCGAGCCTTCCCGACAGGAGAGAGAAAGCCTCGGTTCATCCCGAGCCTGCCCGGCGAAACCGGGTAGCACCTGCCCCTGAGCCCATCGCCAACGACCGCGAGCCTCGAGACACCGCGGCAACATCGTCGAGCGTCGCACACGCAAACACGGTGACGGTGTAGCTCGAGGCTACCACGTCCATAGGGGCGGACGCTACGACAGCTCGGAAGACCGTAGCCCTTCACCTGAACCTCCAGGCCCTCGGGTGTTCAGTAGGGCTATCCGTGAGACGGTGCCCCCGGCTCGATTCCGTCCCCCCACGACTCTCACCAAGTATAACGGCGAGACCAAACCCGAACTTTGGCTCGCCGATTTCCGCTTGGCGTGTCAGTTAGGCGGGGCCACCGATGACCGGGCCATCATTCGGCAACTCCCCCTGTTCCTCTCCGATACCGCCCGAGCCTGGCTCGAGGATCTCCCACCTTGGCAGATCCACGACTGGGAAGATCTCGTGAGGGTGTTCGAGGGAAATTTCAAGGGAACCTACATGCGCCCCGGCAACTCGTGGGACCTCCGGAGCTGCAAGCAGAAACCAGATGAGTCCCTCCGGGACTACATCCGGCGCTTCTCCCGGCAGCGCACCGAGCTCCCCAACATCACCGACTCCGACGTGATTACGGCCTTCCTCTCCGGTACCACCTGTAAGGAGTTGGTCCGGGAGTTGGGCCGTAACACCCCGCTCACTGCCAACGGATTGATGGACATCGTCACCAACTTCGCCTCCGGCGAGGAGGCGGTTGGTGCGATCTTTGGCGGCGAGCCGGCAAGGGAGGAGCAGAAGGTCGACGACCCCGCGAGTTCCACCCGAGGCCCCAAGAGAAACAACCGCAAGAAGAAGAAAGGCCAGCAGGGCAAGCTCGAGGCCCCGGCCGACGAGCTCGTCGCTGCTACCGAGCACAAGAAACCTCGAGGCCCCCCCGGCGGGGGCGTCTTTGACAAAATGCTCAAAGAGCCGTGTCCCTACCACAAAGGACTCACTAACCATAACCTCGAGGATTGTCACATGCTGCGCAGGTACTTCGGGGGTGCCGGCGCTAAGAAGGACGACAAGGGGGAGGACCCTAAGGGTGACGACAAGGACGAGGAATTTCCCGAGATCCGCGACTGCTATATGATCTATGGAGGACCCTCGACCTGCCTCTCCGCGCGTCAGCGCAAGCGAGAACGGTGCGAGGTCTTCTCCGTACAGTCGGCAGTACCCCGCTTCCTTGATTGGTCTGCGGTGGCCATCACTTTCGACCGTGATGACCACCCAGACTACGTCCCTAACCCGGGGGTCTATCCACTCATCGTTGACCCCGTCATCGCCAACACACGCCTCACCAAAGTGCTCATGGACGGCGGAAGCAGCCTCAACATTATCTATTCTCAGACCCTTGACCTCTTGGGGGTCGACAGAGCGCGTCTCCAGCCTAGCGTTGGGGGCTTCCACGGAGTCGTGCCAGGGAAACGGGCAGAACCCCTCGGGCGGGTCGATCTGCCTGTTTGTTTTGGCACGCCGGCGAACTTCCGAAAGGAAACTCTCACTTTCGAAGTGGTCAGATTCCGTGGAACGTACCACGCTATCCTGGGACGCCCATGCTACGCCAAGTTCATGGCGATCCCGAACTACACCTACCTCAAGCTCAAAATGCCTGGCCCAAACGGTGTCATCACTGTAGGGCCCTCGTTTGAACATGCCTACGAGTGCGACGTCGAGTGCGTCGAGCACGGCGAGGCTGTTTTTGGGTCAGCGATCTTGGCCGCAGACCTCGACGGTCTAGCCAATGCGATCCCCGACCCAAAACGCCATGCCGGCAGCTTCGAGTCCGCCGAAGACGTCAAGCTCGTACCCCTCGACCCCGCTGATCCCAAGGGGAGGGCGCTGAGCGTCAGCGCCACCCTCGATCCTAAATAGGAAGCAGTGCTCGTCGACTTTCTCCGCGCGAACGTCGACATCTTTGCGTGGAGTCCCTCGGATATGCCGGGCATACCCAGGGAAGTCGCCGAGCACGCCTTGGAGATCCGGGCCGGAGCCAAACCGGTGAAGCAACGCCTGCGCCACTTCGACGAGGAGAAGCGCAGGATCATCGGCGAGGAGATACACAAACTGCTGGAGGCCGGGTTCATCAAGGAGGTTCATCATCCCGAGTGGCTAGCTAATCCTGTCTTAGTTAGAAAAAAGAGTGGGAAATGGAGGATGTGCGTAGACTATACTGGTTTAAATAAAGCATGTCTGAAAGTTCCCTTTCCTTTGCCACGCATTGATCAAATCGTTGATTCCACCGCGGGATGTGAAACTCTCTCATTCTTAGATGCATATTCCGGTTACCACCAAATCAAAATGAAGGAGTCCGACCAGCTCACGACTTCGTTCGTCACCCCATTCGGCATGTATTACTACGTTACGATGCCCTTCGGTCTCCGGAACGCGGGGGCAACGTACCAGCGATGCATGCAACATGTTTTTGGGGGGCACATTGGGTCGACCGTCGAGGCTTACGTCGACGACATCGTGGTCAAAACCCAACGTGCCGGCAACCTGGTCAGCGACCTCGACGTTGCATTCAAGTGCCTCAGAGCAAAAAACATCAAACTCAATCCAGAGAAATGTGTCTTCGGCGTCCCACGAGGTATGCTTTTAGGGTTTATCGTATCTAAACGTGACATCGAGGCCAACCCTGAAAAAATCTCTGCAATCACCAAAATGGGCCCCATCCGAGATCTCAAGGGCGTACAGAGAGTCACAGGTTGCTTGGCGGCACTCAGCCGTTTCATTTCGCGCCTCGGCGAAAAAGCACTCCCTCTGTACCGTCTCTTGAGGAAATCGGACCATTTTTCCTGGAACCTCGAGGCTGAGGAGGCTCTCACAAAACTGAAAGCCACCCTCTCTAGCTCACCGATCCTCGTCCCTCCGACCCCGGGGGAACCACTCCTACTCTATGTCGCAGCGACATCACAAGTCGTCAGTGCTGCCCTGGTTGTCGAACGGGCCGAGGAGGCACACACCTTGCTCGTCCAGAGGCCGGTCTATTTCGTTAGCGAGGTGCTCTCAGAAACAAAGGGTCGGTACCCACAGATCCAGAAACTGCTGTATGCTGTCATCTTGACACGGCGCAAGCTCCGACACTACTTCGAGGGTCACCCGGTTACTGTGGTTTCTTCTTTCCCCTTGGGAGAGATAGCCCAGAACCGGGAAGCCTCGGGTAGGATTGCCAAATGGGCGGTCGAGCTTATGGGCGAGGCATTGTCCTATGCGCCGCGAAAAGCTATCAAGTCACAGGCGTTAGCAGATTTTCTGGCCGAGTGGACTAACACACAACTCCCTCCTGCACAGCTCCAAGCGGAGCTGTGGACCATGTACTTCGATGGGTCATTAACGAAAATGGGAACAGGCGCGGGCTTGCTCTTCATCTCACCCCTCGGGGTTCACATGCGCTACGTCATCCGGCTTCATTTCCCTGCGTCTAACAACGTCGCCGAATACGAGGCACTCGTCACGGGGTTGAGAATCGCCATCGAGCTCGGGGTCCGACACCTCGACGTCCGAGGCGACTCTCAACTCGTGATTGATCAGGTGATGAAGAACTCGAGCTGCCGCGACCCCAAGATGGAGGCCTACTGCCAGGAAGTACGGCGCCTCGAGGACAAGTTTCACGGCCTCGAGCTCAACCACATCGCACGCAGGTATAATGAGGCCGCTGATGAATTGGCAAAAATCGCGTCCGGTCGAGCCACGGTTCCACCGGACGTCTTCGCGAAAGACCTTCAGCGCCCATCCGTCGACCTCAGGCCAGACGGGGAGGTCGACGAGGCGTCGATCGACCTTCCACCTAAGGCAGAAGCCCCCTCGACCGGGGCTGAAGCCATGCAGGTGGAAGACTCGACGTCACCGCCTGACCTCGAGCCTGATTGGCGCGTCCCGTATCTCGACTACCTCATCCATGGGGACCTCCCCTCGGATAAGACTGAGGCTCGACGGATCGCACGTCGGGCCAAAACTTTTGTGATCATGAGCGACAGCAGGGAGCTCTACCGTCGTAGCCCTACCGGTATCCTCCAACGTTGCATCACGAAAGAGCAAGGCAGAAATCTGCTCGGCGATCTTCACTCGGGGGTTTGCGGTCACCACGCTGCGCCTCGAACCCTTGTCGGAAACGCCTTTCGACAAGGATTCTTTTGGCCGACCGCGGTCTTCGACGCTGTCAAGCTAGTACGCTCCTGCGAGGGTTGTCAGTACTATGCGAGACAGACTCATCTTCCGGCACATGCCCTACAGACTATCCCCATCACATGGCCGTTCGCCGTTTGGGGGCTCGACCTTGTCGGACCACTGAAAAGGACGACCGGCGGCTTCACCCACTTGCTCGTCGCAATCGACAAATTCTCCAAGTGGATCGAGGCCCGCCCTATCACCAGCATCAGGTCCGAACAAGCTGTACTCTTCTTCACTAACATTGTTCATCGCTTCGGGGTCCCCAACTGTATCATCACGGACAACGGCACCCAGTTCACTGGCAAGAAGTTTTTGGATTTCTGCGACAACCACCACATCCGTGTGCTCTGGTCGGCCGTGGCTCATCCAAAAACAAACGGGCAAGTGGAACGTGCCAACGGCATGGTTCTACAAGGCCTTAAGCCCAGAATCTTTGACAAACTAAACAAACATGGCAAAAGATGGGCTGCCGAGCTACCCTCGGTCCTGTGGAGCCTAAGAACAACACCGAGTCAAGCCACGGGGTTCACTCCGTTCTTCTTAGTCTACGGGTCTGAGGCTATGCTACCAACCGATATAGAATACGGGTCCCCAAGATTGAAGGCATACAACGAAGTACACAACGACGCCACAAGACAGGACGCCCTCGACCAGCTCGAGGAAGCCCGAGATGTGGCTCTGTTGCATTCTGCCAGGTACCAGCAGGGTCTCCGACGCTACCACGACAGATACGTCCGCAACCGTGACCTCAACGTTGGTGACTTGGTGCTACGGCGGAACCAGAACACCAAGGGACGGCACAAGCTCACACCACCATGGGAAGGGCCGTACATCATCACAGAAGTACTAAAGCCGGGCACCTACAGGCTATCCAATGAAAAGGGCGAAATCCTCACCAACGCTTGGAACATCGAACAGCTACGTCGCTTCTTTCCTTAAAAAGCCTCGAGGCTCTGTATTTCCTTTTTCGTCAATAAAGAATACAGCGATGTTTAAAATTTCTCATTTCGTAATAAGGAAGGATCGACCCTGCACTCCCAGAGTCGACCCTCCCTCGGGGGCTGGCAAGGGGGGAACCCCCGGTCCCCGAAAAACCGAAAAAACTTGCGCTCTTTTTTAAATTTAAGAACCGTTTCTTAGATCGACTTCGCTGAAAGAGCACCCTAAGGTTCGAAAGGGCTCTCGAGCCTGGAGCATCACCTACGCCTCCGAGGCTACGGTACCTCCACTCGACCCTTGCGCCTTTTAGAGGTACCCTTTCACACTGAGAAGATCTAAACAACGGTTCCTAAAGTTAAAAAAGAACATACCCCCTGTCGCTTAGATCAGGCTCTCACACGATTTACTAGGCCGCAACATCACCCTGAAGCTCGAGGGCAGTCGAGCCGCGAGATCACTTACGCCCCCGAGGCTACGGTACCTCCACTCGCTCCCTTACGCCAAAGGATGTAGCTGCGCACTAGGTAAATCACGCGAGAACACGATCCGTGCGATAAAGGGAAGAAAAGCTCGAGTAAAACTAAATCAACCGCGAACCGGTTTATGTTTCGAGTCTTTTAGGCCTCCGCGGCCACCGCGATCAAAATTTGAAATACTAACTTATTACATGGGCCTTCATGCCCAGATTTGGCTCACAGGCTTTCGTCGTCGGCAGGAGGGACCACCTCGGCTTCAAAAAGCGAGGCCAGACGACTCCCAGGCTCTTCGGCGGCTTCGATCAGCTCCACGCAGGCGTCCTCGTTCTCCTCGTCCGTCCGATCGGGGTCTGTGATGAAGCCCTCGGCAACAAGCCTCATATCAAACACAAACCCCGAACGGACGACGGCCAGCGCCCTCTTCACGCCGTGATGGAGGCCGTTCCGTACCTTCTCCCGGGCAAGGCGGCCCAGCGCCACCATCCGTCGGACGAAGGAGTTCCCCGGAACATCTTCCCCGGTGTCGGTGTCGGGCTCGACCCCTAGGCCGTCACACACAGTGGTGATCACGCCCTGGAGAAGTTGGGTCCTCCGGACCTCGGCTTCGAAGAGGCTCTGGAAGGAGTTGGCGCACGATTGGGCCTCTCGGTTCTCTCTCTCCAACTCTGAAACACGATAAACAAGTTAGTGCCCAACGCGGGGCCTTCAACGTCGTGACTATAACAACCATACTTACCCTCGACGTGGGTCTGCAAGCCCACGACCTCGTCGCGGAGCCCCCCACATGTTCGCTCGAGCCCCAGGAAGGCGTTGTCCTTGTCACGGATGGCCGCCTTTAGCGCCTCGACCTCCTGCCGAGCAGACTCGAGAGCTGCGTCCTTCTTTTGGACGGCTCCCTGCAGCGTCGTGACCTCGGCATGGAAGGCGTCGCGCTGAAGACTGACCTGGGAGACATCCTCCTCAAGCTCCTTCACCCGCGCAGACAAGGGCTCGAGGTCCCTGCGCGCCTGGGTAGCCTCCTCTCGAGCCTTGTCCAGGCTTGTGCGCATCACGGCCTCGGCCGCCCATGCCTGCGCCGCCTCTTCCTTCAAAGTGGCGTATGCGACGCGCAGTTCAGCCATCTCGGCGTTCCGATCGGATAGCCGTTTCTGGGCCTCCTCGACCAGAACCCGTTGCTGGGACAGCGCGCCCCACACGCCACTCTCGTCACGGATGAAGAGTGACTTGCGGCGGGAGTACTCCTTCAGCTCCTGAACGCAATTCGAAAAGGTCACAAATCCGAAGAAAAAACAGCCTATCAAGCGAGCCGATGGGTCGATCATACCTCGGTGGCATCCCCCATACTCCGCACAGCGCCGGACGCCACTCGAAGCAACCGGTCGAGATGCTGGCGGACGCCCTCGAGGTACTCCCATCGGTGCACTTCGTCTTTGTCGCTAAGGACAAAGACGGGCTCGGCGTCGGGGTTCGTAGCGTCCCTAAACTCAAGGGACGGCCCCCCCCCACTTCGGCAGCTCCGCCTCGACCCGCGCTATCGCCAGCGCGGCGATGTCGGGCCACGAGGAGGACGACCCGGCCGGGGCGTCTCCCGGTCCCGCGGAAGGACCGGCCTCGCCCGCGGTATCCGCCTCTCCAACGGCCGTCGAGACACCGGCCTGGTCCGCGACCTCACCCCCCTCGACCCCTATCGTTTGTTTTCCCTTGTCCAGGGAGATGTTGTCGAGGGGAGCGTGAGGGCGGGCACTTACGACCGCCGGCGCCACCGGAGCCGGCACCTCGACCGACGACGGCTCCGGTACCCTCGCCTCGACCGTCGGCACCGCCGGAGCCGGCGTCTCTTCTTCGGGTGCTCCGGATGGGGGCTCGACCGCCCCGATCTCCACCACGCCCGCTGGCTCTACCGACGGGCCTTGTCGCGGCTGCGACCCCTTCGCCAGGAACGTCTCTTGCCCCGACACCGACGCGACCTCCTCCTCGGTCACGTCAGCACCTGCCCGCTCCGCGTCGCGGACGGGTGCCTCGTTCGTCGCGACCGCAACAGCAGCCTCGGCCGTCCCCGACGGCCGGGGCCCCGCCTCGACCACGTCAAGAGCCGCCGCCTTTGCCGGTTCGGCCCCCTCGACGGCGGGCTCCGGGCCGGCAACCGCCGCGGCGTCGGCCGACCCTTGCTGATGTCGTAGGCGCCCTTTCGCTGCCTCGACCTGACGGACCCAGGCCGCGTCCTGCTCCGCCGTCCGGTTGAGGACAACGGCGCTGGCTCGCAGCGACTTCACAGGGGTAGGCCCCATTGGCTCCGCCTTTCGCTTCAGCCTGCGAAGTGAGAAGAATTGTCAGCCGACGGACTTTAGGAAAGGCAGGACAACCAAGCTGAGATACTTACCCGGAAATCGGCACCAAGTACCTCGACCCCGCGCGGCTCGAGCCTCCCGGGACGGCCGCTGGTGGCCTCGCGGCGGCCTCACCAGCGGGCCGAGCGCTCCTGGGGGCCCCGGCCGACGCACCGCCCTGCGCCCTTTGTGCTTCCGAGGCCAGCTGGCCTCGGGTCCTTACTCCCGCCGGCGCCACCGCCGATGACGACGCCGGCACCGCCGTCTCCGCCCCTGCCGGAGCTTGCGAGGCCCCGGCTGGAGCGGACGTCCCCGTCGACCCCTCTCGCCGGGTCCGGGGTAAAACGGCCCCTCCCCTCGAGGGGCCCGCTTCCTTCTCCACCTTCTTCCCCTCGACCTCCTCGACCACGACGACCGAGGAGGACGCCCCCCCGATGGGCTCCAGCAGGGGGCGAATGTCGGGAAGGTCCCCAAGCCTGGTTGCAATCTCATACCGCGACAGGGCATCATCATCTTCGCTGCTGCTGCCGTCGTCCTCCCCCGAGACTGTCTCAGAAGGCGACGGCGACAGGGGCACTCCGTCGATGGTCTGCTGGCGCCGGCGCCTCTTCAACGCCTCCGCCTCTTTGGCCTTGCGGATCGCCCGCTTCTTGGCCGTCTCCTTGACCTGCTTCTTCTGGGAGGCATGCAGGCGTCGAGCCTCCCGGGCGGGCCGGTCCTCCGGGACTGGTGGGCGCGTTTCCCGCAACGCCGACAAATCCTACACGCCGGCCTCGACCACATCAGCGAAATCCACAGATAAACGAAAATAGCAATACCTCAGCCCCGGGATACGTACCACGGATTCGCACCCTTCGGTAGGCCTCATGGGAACCTGATTGGCTTCCTCCGCCTTGAAGTTCCCGACCATCCGGCGAGCCCACCGGAGAACCTCCTCAAGGGTGAGGGATTCGTGGGACATCCGGGTGCCCTCCAGGTTCGCCTCCGGAGTCATCTGGTCCAGGCGGAGACGACGCTGGCACAACGGCATCACTCTACGGCGATGGAAGCCCGCCGCCACCGCCGCAGCCGTCAGGCCCCGAAGGCGAAGCTGCTGCAGCGCCGCCAGCAGCGGATCCAAGCGCGTCTTCTCGGCCTCGGGCACTCCGTACGACCAGTGCTCTTCTCGAGCAGTCAGCACGCGGCCGGTGTACCTCGGCAACTGATTTTCATCATTGCGGAGATAGAACCAACCCTCGTGCCACCCACTGTTCGAGGAGATGAGTCGGGCCGGGATGTATAGATCCGTCCGACCCGATCTCACTTGCAGCACGCAGCTCCCCACTCGGGCCGCGGACAGGACGCCTTTCTCTCCTGCCCTCTTGGCGAAGAGCTCGGCCTTGAAAAGGTGAAGCCACAAGTTCCACTGTGGCTCCACCCCAAGGTAGCCCTCGCAGACCGCCGCAAAGATGGCGGCCTGCGCTACGGCGTTGGGGGAAAGGTGGTGAAGCTCCACCCGGTAATAGTGGAGGAGCGCACGCATGAAGACCGATGCCGGCACGCCGAACCCCCGCTCATGAAAGCTGACGAAGCTCACCACGTACCCTTCGGGGGGCACTGGCTCCTGGTGGGCGGGGGGCGGTGCCACCCACTCCGGCCGCGCCGAGTTCGTCCTCGGCCGCAACAGCCCGTCCTCGACCAACTCCTCCAACCTCCTCTCCGTCACCGAGGAGGCGGCCCAGTCGTCGGCGGGAAGGATCTGGCTCTTTCCTGCCATCGATGTCGTCGGAAGGGGATGGGAGAAAAGGATGCGGTGGCTGCGGCAAGACGGGCGGAGAACGCGATGTGGTAGGGGATGTCTAAGGCAAAGGATTGCAGGGATGCAAGTAATCGGTGGGGAACGGAGACCCTAAGGCCTTAGCTTTATATGCTCGGACGGAAGCCCAACGGCCGCGCGAAAAGTAAGGAGCAGTTTCTCGTGATAAAACCGCTCGCCTAACCGTTTCCTTATATCTCGCAGGAACTGAGCACGTGGCCGCTCCCCACGTCGTAACCATACGCCGATAACGCGCCGATCTCGCCTCCCGAAAAAACGCGCCCAGACAACGAAATATCTCCAGGTATGTCTTAAATGGGTGCGAAGCCCGCAATAAGTCTCGAGGGAGCGAAAGCTGGCCCTCGAACGGGGTTCGACAGCTGCCCTCGAGCAACAGAGTTAGGGACGACCCAGGGTGCGCCCGTACATGGCCAAGGGCTCGAGCCACGCTCTCGAGGCACCCCAGGACGTATTCGAGGCCGAAGGAGAAGGTTGTGGTAGGAATCCCTCCGGGGGAGGCATCGAGCCCTCGAATCCTGTCGAAGGGAATTGAGATCCACACGACCACTTCTTGGCATTTTTGAGGGCGCCTCCGGGCCACTAGCCGACCCCTAACGAACGGGGCATGGGTTCTCACTCGAATTCCCCCGCTAGCAGCTCACCGGAGATCGTCGTAACTCGGGCCCAAACGAGGGTAGTGCGACATTCTCCACCCCTCCTCCTTTTTTCGAAGAAGGAGCGCGAGGGTCGCGAAAGACGGCCGGGACTCTGATCGACCTCGTGCGTGCGAGGCTCAGGATCCCGACCGCAAAAATGGGTGCGAAGCCCGCAATAAGTCTCGAGGGAGCGAAAGCTGGCCCTCGAACGGGGTTCGACAGCTGCCCTCGAGCAACAGAGTTAGGGACGACCCAGGGTGCGCCCGTACATGGCCAAGGGCTCGAGCCACGCTCTCGAGGCACCCCAGGACGTATTCGAGGCCGAAGGAGAAGGTTGTGGTAGGAATCCCTCCGGGGGAGGCATCGAGCCCTCGAATCCTGTCGAAGGGAATCGAGATCCACACGACCACTTCTTGGCATTTTTGAGGGCGCCTCCGGGCCACTAGCCGACCCCTAACGAACGGGGCACGGGTTCTCACTCGAATTCCCCCGCTAGCAGCTCACCGGAGATCGTCGCAACTCGGGCCCAAACGAGGGTAGTGCGACATTCTCCACCCCTCCTCCTTTTTTCGAAGAAGGAGCGCGAGGGTCGCGAAAGACGGCCGGGACTCTGATCGACCTCGTGCGTGCGAGGCTCGGGATCCCGACCGCAAAAATGGGTGCGAAGCCCGCAATAAGTCTCGAGGGAGCGAAAGCTGGCCCTCGAACGGGGTTCGACAGCTGCCCTCGAGCAACAGAGTTAGGGACGACCCAGGGTGCGCCCGTACATGGCCAAGGGCTCGAGCCACGCTCTCGAGGCACCCCAGGACGTATTTGAGGCCGAAGGAGAAGGTTGTGGTAGGAATCCCTCCGGGGGAGGCATCGAGCCCTCGAATCCTGTCGAAGGGAATCGAGATCCACACGACCACTTCTTGGCATTTTTGAGGGCGCCTCCGGGCCACTAGCCGACCCCTAACGAACGGGGCATGGGTTCTCACTCGAATTCCCCCACTAGCAGCTCACCAGAGATCGTCGTAACTCGGGCCCAAACGAGGGTAGTACGACATTCCACACCCCTCCTCCTTTTTTCGAAAAAGGAGCGCGAGGGTCGCACAGCAAAAGACGGCCGGGACCCTAATCGACCTCGCGCGCACGAGGCTCGGGGGCTTGACCGCAACAAAATGTCCCCCAATCGAACGCAAACAAGACCTCGGAGGAGTCTCCATACTTCACCGAGGCCTCGGGGGCTACACCCGGCGGGTGCGCTCGCGCGCCCCCACCGGAAGAATCACGACGCTACGACTCCAGTTCTGACTAACCTCTGGGAGAGTGATCACACACTCACCCAAAGGCTCGGGGGCTACTGTCGGTACCAACAGTACGGGGTACCACAGCTATCGCCAAAACACTAACAAAAACCGAAACCAGTAGAAAAGATAGCCCGCTCGACGGGGTGCCTCGACCGCGCCCCGGCTCCGACTCGTACGAGGCCCGCTCGACGGGGCGCCTCGACCGCGTCCCGGCTCCGACTCGTACGAGGCTCGCTCGACGGGGCGCCTCGACCGCGCTCTGGCCCCTCGACGCCCTTTCTTTACCTACCCGGGACAAAAGCCATAGCATTCAATGCGGTTACCTACTACCACCGACCGACATGGCTACGGCATGGGTCAACGCGGGAACAATACCCACGTCAAGTCTCACTGTTTTACCACCCATCCCGTGATGGGAGGTGAAAGCCATCACTGTATCCACCATACCGCGCACTATTCACCATCAGTCACCCTCGAGGGAGGATAAGACAAGGTCCGTCCCCCGCGATACCGGGGATTCGGCCTTATCCATCCGACCTCGACCCAGCCTCGACCCGGCCCCAACGCTCGGCTTAGCTCGAAGGACGGTATGGCCTGGCACTCTGGGTCATTTCACCCTCTTGTCCCGTACCGCGTCAGGATACCCAGGGATGGCCGGCCATCCCGAAGCCACGTCGCTACAGTCAACTCAACAGGAATCGACGAAACATCGCCTCAAGCCTCCCCTCGACTTGGCCACCTCTCGCCCTATAAAAAGGCAGGCCAGGGCGAACCAGGGGGAGGGAAAAAGAGGGAGAAAAAAAAACATGAAGCATCACGGAAAAAACGCGAAGCAACCATCTTTCTCCTTTTTCTCTTTGAGACTTGGGGCTCGACACCCTCTCTCGCCTGCTTGTAACCCCTACACGAGCACCCCGGTGCAAGGAAATACAAATCTCTCTTCCCCGCCGGACGTAGGGCCTTCTTTTGCCCGAACCAGGATAAACCCCCGTGTGTTCTCCTTGCATCACCATCCAGGAAAGAGTCACGCAGCATTTACTCGTTGGTTTAGGACCCCCTTTGGTCCGAACACCGACATAGCGAATAAATATTTAACACTTAGTCTTATATAATAAATTATATAACTAGTAATAGATCTTCAGCGGAAACTCAAAATACAGGGACACGGTTGACTGGTTGACACCAAGACTAGTACTCATTTCGATAATCATCATCATATTCTTCATCGATTATGGTGGAAATAGCAAGAGTGAGTCCATGTCGAACTCCGCAAATATATCATGGGGTTCATGAGCCACAAAAGGTTAGACACTGGTTTACTGCATTTAGCTTTTATTCATCATTTACTTAGCAATTGAGTAGCATCAAGATAATATTCTTCCCATTAGTGAACCAACGATCAATTGTAATAAGGATAATAAAATAGCATTAATTATGAGCATAATAAAAATAAACAATAATTAATCATGATATAACAATAATGATCAACTATTATGTAAGAATCCCTAAGGCCGCTCGTATCCGTGAGCACGGCTAGTATACCAGTTTTTAACTCTGCGCAGAGGTGTACACTTTCACTGTGAGTCATAACTTCCAAATGCATGGGTTCGCGACTCCCCAAAACACCAGAAATCATATAAAGCCACTTAAAGGTTCGTCTAACATGTCAGGGCCATTAGATTCACTCGGCAGGCAGATGTAGAAACCCCTTTTCAAATGGCACAATTTCTTCTCGGCTATACTCATAGACTAGAGGCTGTCCTACACCCAACGTGTCAAGCCATTCTTACGCCAATTAAGGTAACCACTAACAAGCTAGAAAATGTCCTTTAAACAACTAAAGCCAGAGCCATATAGCCCTCACAGTTGTACTGTCAATCTCGGTTATCACTTACAGGTAAGTCCTTACGGAGAGTAACTAGAGCGTCAAACAAACAACACAACACACGCTCTAGTCCCCTATATCAACAATAATAAATTCATATTAATAGTTGATTGCTCAATCCATTAATCAAATTACAAGATCATTGTTCATAATTAAGCACTAGTAGTATCTACCCAAATGCACAACCCGTAGGTGACAAGTAAACAAGATATCAATAGCTAAGTTATAATCTATATGGTTGTCAAGGAAGACACATGCAAATGTATGATAATTTCAGTGAATAGGTAACAAGGATGGTCCCATGTTATACTTGCCTTGATCAAAGCTTTCCTGATGGTACTACTGATCTGGCTCAAAATAATACTCCGGATCATCAAGAAACTGCTCACCGTCTATACTCGATCATCAATCATCAACATATAATCATCCGAGCAATCATACACGAAGCAAATAAAAAGACATAATTAGAACAGTACACCAATAGTAGCAAAATAGTATGAAAAGTTTGTAAAACTCTTCTACACGTTACTACGATCACATAGACGTAAAGATCACGAAATTCGGATTTAAAACATGAAAGTTATGATTTTTCTAAGATTTCCTTTAGATAAATAATTACTTTAATATAAACTCGAAAATTAAATTTCTCAAACCTACTGTACAGCTACACTAACATGTAGAGCTCGCAAATACGAACCTAACGCAGCTTGAACGGGTCAAATCGGAGTTAAAACGAAGATTTTATGATCAAAACAATTTTAGTGGCAAAACTGTAAATACCAGAAAATGTATTTTTGATTTACCGAGAAGAAATACGTTTTCATAACGAAGAAGCGTATCTCCTAAATGACGCTAAGGACGGCGGGTTTTATTATAGAAAAGTCCAGGGACTCTTTAAGAAGTTTACCCCGCGAAGGGGTATCTTCTAATCTGAGCCCTTGATCTGAGAATGGACGGCCACCGTTCAATCTAAGAGAGAGAGAAATCAGTCGTCCCCTTCAACGCCAGCCGGTGGCCGCCATGGCCGGCGCGAGCGGCTCGCCGGAGATCCTCGGCTTCACCGTTTTCGACCACCAATCGACCCACGACTAGTACCAATCGAGTGCGGAGCTCAACGCGAACACATCTACGCGGTTTAGGAAGACTACGACGGATTGAGGATAGAACGTGGCTCGGGATGGCGGCGGCGCCATTGCCGGCTTGCGGAAGCTTCGAAAACCCACGATTCAAGGCACTATAGCTCAAAAGAAAAGCATGGGGAGGAAGAGAAGAAGATGGCGAGCTCACCAAAACGAAGAGGAAGGACCCCAATCCACCCGCAAGCCCCGACGACGAACAACCGCGACTTCTTAGGGTTTCGAACCGACTAGGCTCGGTTTCAAGCGGTTTGGCTCGGAGTTAAGATGGAAAAAGAGGAGAGGGGGCACGCGGCTACACGTTTATAGCTCCAATTCGACGTTTTCGGGTAGGAAATCCCGGTTTCCTCGGTGGATTCGGTTGGGGTGATGTTCATCTTTGGCTCGGTCACGACGGAAGGAAAGAGGAGCGTGGCTGACAAGCGGCCCCCGGCGTTAGCGTAACAAAGGAAGGGAGCGGCGGGAAGCGCGCGGCAGCGGCGGTTTTGGGCCGGCCCACGTTGGCGCGGAGAAGAGCGGGGAAAGCGGCGCTCGGTTCGGCTTGGCCCAAGCGAAAAGGGAGAGGGGAGAGCAGGCCGGCTCGGAGGCCACCGGGCCACAGGTAAGGAGGTAAGTTTATTTTTTTTCCTTTTCTTTTCTTATATAAATTTGTTTTCCAAAGCCATTTTAAAATGAATTTTGAATTCAAATCAAATAAAACCAAAACCACACCACAAAATAAATCAAATGCAATAGCATGAATGTATCATCAAATATTCCACCTAAAATTTTAAATTTTAATCCCCATTAAATATTATCTAAATCATTTAAACTCATAACTAAATCTCTTTTAACTCTAAATTTTATCTAATTCAAACTTCTAAAATTTTTGGGTGTTACACATTGTGAGTATCTGCATTGTATTGTGTAATTCGCAAAAAAAAAGACACCCAAATTAAAAAGACAATTTATTGTAAAGGTTATATAATAAGTGGACACAAAATTACTCGCCTTAAGCTAGGGAGCAAAATAGCAAATAATCCTTTGCCGACCTAATAATTCCGCGATACATGCATGCAGTGGTTGGGCAGCTTTGATATTGTCGAATTCATCCGGGTTTTTTTTTTAAAATTTTTGCGACTATATCATATCATGGCAAACACGCACTCCATTTAGGCTCTCGATCTCCAAGCAGAGGAGATCGTGCTGCCCGATCAGTCGGTTGTGCTGATAGCTAGCTGTACGATAGTGACTGGCATCTGTAGCAATAATATCTTCATCGATAAAAGCAAACAAAAAGTAACAAAAAACTATCTGCCGACCTCTTCACAGTGCCTGCACAACTGGATATGCTTGCGCACTAGTTTATGTGGCATGCGGCCACGCCACAAAGTGCAATTTTTGGTCACCAAAGAAATTGTTCTTTTTTGACGTAGCCTGCGACAGATTTCCTTTCATCTTGCTCGTCCTTTCATTGTTGCCGATATTGGATGATGGACTGAAGACTGGGAACATGCAAGTAGCTTAGTTTGCAGAGTTGTAGCAGGACTGGTTCATCAGTTGCCAACTTGCTTCTTTTGGCGAATACCAAAGTATAACAAACACTCAAACAGGCAGACAGTGTCGTTGATCTAACTGACACAAAAATATCGTGAACAAGAGTTCCGATCCTAACAGTGAAGGAAAACTAAGGAAAACTGAGGAAGTGTTCTAAAAAAAAAGGAAAACTGAGGAAAGACGTTGAAAATCCTAGTCACAAAGTATTGTTTTCTTTTGGTAATGAATAGTACACAAACATTTACTATAATTAAATAAAGGACTGATAACTTGCCATTGCTTTTTTTTTCCTAACGAGACATGATCATATGAATGTGAACGGTTTGATATAATCTCTAAAGGTTCCATTCCTTGGATAAAAACTTTTGGTTTCTACTAACATCCAATAAAAACAATAAACAATCCATTTGGTTACATGTTTGGCCTCTCACAAATTCAAAGAAAAAAATCACATGCATTCCCATCACTGTACCGGAATGTACCTGAGATAACTTCCGTTGAGATGAACGTATGCTATACTTCCATTTTTCTTTGGGAATTGCTAGCGCCCGGACGATTAGATACCGATCCGTCGGACGGTATCATGTCCGCGCTCATGCAGGAGCCCGCGTTACCCGACTGCACGCAGGACCGTCTGTGCCCGCTCGGCGGCGCCCCAGCGGCTGCGTGAAATAATTACAACTTACGTTCAAAACAGCTGAAACACTTGCAACATATGTCTGAAACACTTACAAACACTAGAAAAAAACTTGAAAAACATGTGTATAGCCATTGCAAACATATGCAACATATAGATGAAACACTTGCAACATACGTGTGATGAAACACCTAAAACACTTGAAACATACGCTTGAAACATGCATGTATATGCAACATCTAGATCTACTTTTACAACATCCAGATAAAACACGTGCAACATACGTCTAAAACGGAAGAAACATTTGGAACATACACTTGAAAAACATATGGTATAGCCATTGCAACATGTGCAACATCCCGATTTATTTTTGCAACACCGATAGAAAACACTTGCAACATACCTCTAAAATATCTAAAACACTTAACATATGCTTGTAACATGCGCTTTCAGCGTAATGTCACCTTACTGCTTGGACGAATGGAGGCTCGTCGTTGCGGACCTCGATGCCGGCAGAGAGGTTGGTGGCAGCACGTGGAGCTCACTAGTGCAGCAGCGGCGCAGGCAACTCGCTAGCGGGGGCGGCGTCACACGAAGCTCCTCCCCTCGCCTGCTTGCTAGAGCATCCGTCGTGGAGTCTCGCTGGCTCAATGGAGTGGTGGAGCGGCCGCAGCGGACGGATGCCACGGTGTAGAAGGTGGGCGGTGCGGTGGAGGCGGAGTAGGGAAGGCGGGCGGCATGGTCGAGTGGCCAACGGTCGGTTGAGTGGGGAAATAAATGGCTCAGTAGAGAGCAAGCGTCCGGACGGATGGATGCCGTGGCCTAGCGTTACCATTTTACTTTTCCAATACTCGTGGAACACTGGTGACTGAAACTGGTGAGCTCAACAATTGCCACATGAACTTTTATGCATGTATACATACTAGATCAATCGTGATAGTTCCAGTTTAAAATATGCATGTATTTCTACTGTGTGCAGTTCAAATATGCCTTGCATGCATGTAGACAAGCAAATAAAATGGAGTATTATATTGAGCATTGGTAGCATTGGAGTGTCATGTACAATGAGATGTATACTCGAACATCCGTATACAGGGATGTCATTTGAATTTTTTGCCAGAATCCGTAGCTGTCAGAGCAGAATAATATCGTTACTTGAAGCGCACATTATTAGAAATATTGAAATTTCAAATTGGAACAAGCTCATATATCCGATCCATTTTGTATTCCATGGCTCTTACCCTATAATAAGGTACACAGTTACTGACAGTGAAATATACGGATCATGAAGACACAGCCATACAGACTTGAGACTTGTACATGTAGACTAGCTCACATGGATCGAGCTGATGAGCTGAAATGAGCACACACTATTGAGCTTTCAGCACACACGCGCACACAATCACACACTCAAACAAAAAATAGACGAAGCCATCAAGGAGCACACAGAGAGCTTTTCACGAGCTCCACTTATTTAGCTAGCTATAACATACGTACGGATACACAACTTCTGGCCGGCCGGTCGACGATCGAGCGTGTAACTCGACGATCGTGCATCGCAGGATCACGAGCAGTTGCTGGGCATTGTAAGGCCGCATTTGCCCGGCAGTGCCATAGCGCGGCTGGGGTCGATGTGGTAGATCCTCATCCATATGCCGGCGACACCCTTGTAGCGGCAGATGCACCCAAGGTCGGCCTTGCCCAGCGCAGCGCAGCACTCCGCCGACGGGCTGTCCGTCGGGTCATTCACCGATGCCGCGGGCTGGCACAGCTTGAAGTCCTCGTTTTCCATGCCACAGATGGCGTGGGTGCTCTCCATTGTGGCGAGGGCCACCACGGCGATGAGCAGCGCAGCTACTGCCTGTGATTTCGCCATTGAATCTAATGTTTTCTAGCTGGAACTATTGGTCTAGATTGTTTAGAGAGAGGTTTTTGCTCTATGTTTTGCTTGTGCTGGTGTGTGGAGAGTTTGGTGTGAGGTCCTATTTATAGGAGGATAATGTGGGAGATGGTGCACTCATGCACTTATATGTTTATTCCTAAAGTTATTGTGTCCCAGGATACGTTTCTTTGATCTATGTGATTTCCAGCTGTACAACAAGTTCTGTATTTTCTTTTAAAAAAACTTTGGGCAATATCTTGCCTCTGTTTTTAATCTTGCCATCCTTTTAAAGAAAAAAACACGGTCCTTGATTTTGTTTTAAGACCAACTACCTGTTTGGATACATTGCCAAGAGGTCTCTCAAAAGAACAACTAGTTCCAACACAACCTACCATGCTACAACAAGCTTTCGAAAACAACCTATCTTGTTACAACAAGCTCAGAAAACAAATCTCTCAACGTTTTATACAATCAAATTTATATAAATATTTTTCTTGCATGTTCCAATGCATCTATTTATAATAAAAGATGTAGGCAGAACATGTTTTAAGATGTACAAAGAGATATCTTATTTTCCTGAGAAATTATATTATTTTGTTACATGTCTACCTGTTTCGTTGCAGCCATGCTGCTCTCTGTTATTTTCTGTATTGAGAACTCCTTTTTGTTGATTCATAGTGAGTAACATTATGTTTCTATTCATGACAAGTTTTATAATCGTCAAATAATGTCCAAATTACATTGGAAAGAACCTTGCCTCCTGCATATTTTATTCATTCCCTGTTTGTTTTTTTGAATAAACCGCTTCTCCTTATTATAAATTTAGTAAGAAATTAAAAATAATCTAACATTCGTTCATGCACTTCATCTAACTTAGTGAGCAGGATGAATGAGTGCTTTCAAATTAAAGTAGAGTAGCATTGTTGATATGTTTAAGTTTTTATACTGGGGATTTCAAGGAATTTGACACAACACCGTGTGAACTGTAAAAAAATCACTGTCCAAATGTTCCAGTGTTGATATCTGTCGATCTAAATGCATGTACTCCATTCACTTCTGTAGTGCTGTTGGTTGGGTAGGCACCATGATCTATTGTTGATGGATGGATAGCTCAGGTTTCAATGGTCATGTAGGATAGCATTTGATGGCCAGGACTCCAATAGTTTGATTCAGATGTAGACAGGCACTACTTTGTTAATGTTTCAGCCGAGTGCGGGCTACCATTACTTCCATGTTATACATAAATACGTTGCTGGCAAAATTACAGAACTTGGCTAATAAATTTGATCATCAATCACGGTTAGTGGCAAAACTATCATAGCTAATGTAAGCAAATAATAGTCTGGATGTCCAATAACGTTAGTATAAACACTCTGTGTCGGCTCCTAATTAACTTTCACTACAGAAACTATTTTCAACAATGGTATTAATTTCACCGCCGCTTTCTACTGAACTGAAGGTCCGCGGTTCAAAGTCCGGCTGGGTGCAGTGGGGCAAAAAACCAGCGGTAAAAATTATCTTCACTGCCATCTTAGTGTATGATCTAGCCATGAAAACCGTTGTGGTGAGTAATCTGTAGTAGTGTTTTACCCCTATTGTTTTTCTACTAAAAGCGTTTAAATCATGCATATTTAATAGTACACAGGCAGTTTATATTACTGCCACCTATTTTTCACTAGTTGTATATAAAAGCACTACTACAAAAATGATTTTTAGAGGTGCCTCCTTTTTCTAGGGATGATTTTACGAAGTACGGTCTCTAAACATGGTTCCCAAATATGTCCTACCTGTAGAAATTGATTTCTATAGGAGGATGGTGTTTCTAGCCACCGCTACAAAGTGAGGTCTATATTCAGAGGACTGGATACAACACCCACCTATAGAAAATAGATAGAATTTACAGAGAGCCTCTAGAAATTGATTTCCAGATGCAGCTGGTAATGTGGCCCCACCTCTAAAAATATGTAAAACAAACAACTTTTTCAAATCAAGTTAGATAAAGGACAAACTTTATATCAAAGTTGTAGAACTTGAAGAAATATTTGCAACTTAGTTGACTATTTTTTTTGTCTAAGATAATTTAGGGTACAAAAATTTTGACTAAAGTTGTCACACCCATTTTTAAGGACAAAAATAGGATGCATAAAAGACTCATGTGCGCCCCAGGAAACAGTCGCACACATAAGTTGACAAATTACAAAGTATCATCACAGTGCTTATTACATAACGAATAAGTATTTAAGACATAGTCTTGAACGATAGGTAATAATAACTAATAGTAATTCTTCAGCGGAAACTCCACACAGGGACACGGTTGACTGGTTGACACCAAGACTAGTACTCATTCCGATAATCTTCCTCTATATCTTCATCTGTTATGGTGGAAATAGCAAGGGTGAGTCCATGTCGAACTCAACAAATATAACACAGGGTTCATGAGGCTCAAAAAGGCTAGACATTGTTTAACTGCGTTTAGCTTTTAATCATATATTAGCAATTGAGTAGCATCAAGATAAACCGCTTCCCATTAAAGAACCAATGATCAATTGTAATAAGGATAATAATTAGCATTAACATGAGCAAATAATAATCAACAATAATTAAGCATGATATAACAGTTATGATCAACTATTCCATAAGAATCCCCAAGGCCGCTCGTATCCGTGAGCACGGCTAGTATACCAGTTTTTAACTCTGCGCAGAGGTGTACACTTTCACTGTGAGTCATGATTTCCAAATGAGTGGGGAGATCAAGCCCAAACACCCGAGAACCATATAAAGCCACTCAAAAGTTCGTCTAACAAGTTAGGGCCATTAGATTCACTCGGCAGACAGATGTAGAACCCCCCTTCCCTGTGGCACAACAACCGCAGCCTATACACACTAGGCCAGGGGCTCGCACTACACCCAACGTGGCAAGCCTTTCTTACGCCATTTAAGGTAACCTCTAACAAGCTAGAAAAGGTCTCTTGAACAACTAAAGCCAGAGCCATATAGCCCTCACAGCTGTACTGTATATCCCGTTATCACTTACAGATAAGTCCTTATGGAGAAAAACCAGAGCATCAAAATAATACACATGCTCTAGCTCCCTTTTAACAGTAATAAAATCATCTTAATAGTTGATTGCTTAATCCATTAATCAAATTACAAGATCATTGTTCTTAGTTTAAGCACTAGCAGTAGCTACCCATATGCATTCCCAAGGTTGACAAGGAATCAAGATAACAATCACTAAGTTATAATCTCTAAGGTTGTCAAGGTAAGCACATGTATATGTATGACAATTCAATGTATAGGTAACAAGGATAGTCCTGTGTTATACTTGCCTTGATCAAAGCTTTCCAAGTGATACTGCTGACTTGGCTCAAAGTAATACTCCGAATCGTCCAGATACTGCTCACCTTCTATACTCGATCATCAATCAACAACACACATGCATCCAATCAAACAAACACGAAGCAAACAAAGAGATACAATTAGAACAGTACACCAACAGTAGCAAAACAGTAATAAAAGTTTATAAAACTCTTCTACACGTTTCTACGATCACACAGACGCAAAGATCATCAAATTCGGAGTTAAAACGTGAAAGTTATGAATTTTCTAAGATTTCCTATAGATAAATAAATACTTAATTATAAACTCGAAAAATAAATTATCAAAACTAACTGTACAACTACACTAACATGTAGAGCTCGCAAATACGAACCTAACGCAACTTGAACGGATCAAATCGGAGTTAAAACGAAGATTTTATGACCAAAACAATCCTAGTGGCAAAACTGTAAATACCTGAAAACGTATTTTTGATTTAACCGAGAGAAAATACGCTTTCAAAACAAGGAAACGTATTTCAGATAATACGCTAAGGACGGCGGATTCAATTATTAAAAAGTCCAGGGGCTCTTTAAGAAGTTTACCCCGTGAAGGGGTATCTTTTAATCTCGGCCCTTGATTTCAAATCGGACGGCTCACGTTCATCTTCAACTCCACAGTGCTCACCCGGTCACCTCCCTCAAGTCCGGCCGGCGGCCCCCCCATGGCCGGCGGCTCCATCTCATCGGAGATTGCGGATTTACCCATCTAGACCACCGTTCGACCCCAAATTTGATCCACCTGAACGAGAAGCTCTGTGCGAACTCAAATACTCGATAAAAACTAGCTACGATAAACCATACGTGACGCGCGGCAACAAGGGGCGGCGGCGCCATCACCGCACCGTCGGTAAGCTTCAAAATCATGACTAGAACCGCCTCCGCCCAAAAGAAAAAAACATAGAACAAAAGAGTAGGAGAGTGCGGTCTCACCAACGCAATGAAATCGGCCTCGAATCCACCCGACGGCTCCACCCGCGTTCAACCGACACCTCCAACTACCTCAAACCCTTAACCTCGATTTCTTACGGTGGAGTTCACGGTTTAGATGAAAAACGGATATAGGAAGGTCAAGGCGTCCTATTTATAGCTTCTATTGGCCGTGTTCGAGTAGGATTCCCCGGGAATCACGAAGCCGATCGTCGTCGTCGTTTCCGGTTTGGAGTCCGGAGCTCTCACGGAAGGTAGGAGACGACTGACCACCGGGCCCCACCGGTCAGCGGAACAAGGAGGGCGCGAGGCTCGTCACCGATACTGGGCCGGCCACCCGATGTCGGGCGCGGAGGAGGGAAGGCGGCAGCGGCCCACCGTGCGGCCCAGGCGGGGAGGAAAGCAGGCCGATCCGACGGGCCTTCGGCCACCAGGCGGAAGGTAAGTTGTTTTTTTTATTTTTCTTTCTTTTCTTTATTTGCTTATTTAGCAAACTATTCCAAATAAAATTTTTCAAGCCAAATCAAAATAAAATAAAATAAAATAAAACCACTTCTCAAAATAAATAAATGCAACAGCATGAATGCAACACCAAAAATTCTTTTTAAAATTTTAATTCCCTTTCTCTAAATTATTTAAAATTTATTACTCCTAAAATTTGGGTGTTACAAATTCTACCCCCCTTAAAAGAATCTCATCCTCGAGATTGGACTGATTACTTAAACAACTGCGGATATGATTTCCTCAATTCATCCTCTCTTTCCCAAGTTGCCTCTGCCTCTGAATATCGATTCCACTGTACTTTGCACATTTTAATAACCCGACTTCGAGTAACTCTCTCAGCAGTCTCTAAAATCTTAATCGGAAACTCTTCATATGTAAGATCCTCCTTAACAGTCAACTCTTCTAAAGGTATCTGCTCCTCAGGCACCCGTAAACACTTCTTAAGTTGTGAAACATGGAACACATCATGTACTCCAGATAAATTCTCAGGCAACTCTAATTGATAAGCAACTTCCCCACGTCTAGTAATAACTTTAAATGGTCCAACATACCTTGGTGCTAGTTTACCTTTCATGTTAAACCTCTTCACACTTTTCATTGGTGACACCTTCAAATAGACATAATCACCTACCTCAAAAACTAAATCTCTTCTTCTATTGTCAGCATAACTCTTCTGGCGAGACTGTGCTACTCTCAAATTCTCACGAATCACTCGCACTTGATCTTCTGCGTTTCTAAGAACATCTGTACCAAACACTTGAGATTCACCTGTCTGATCCCAAAATAATGGAGTTCTACACTTACGTCCATACAAAACTTCAAACGGTGCCATCTTAAGACTCTGTTGATAACTGTTATTGTAAGAGAATTCTGCATAAGGCAAACTCTTATCCCAACTAGTTCCATATTGCAATGCACAAGCTCTCAACATATCCTCTAATACCTGGTTGGTCCTTTCAGTCTGTCCATCTGTCTGTGGATGATATGCTGTACTAAAATTCAATTTTGTTCCCAATGATTCATGCACAGCTTTCCAAAAATGCGACGTAAACTGCGATCCTCTATCAGATACAATCTTCTTTGGTACTCCATGCAAACAGACTATTCTCTCTATATATAACTCTGCCAATTTTGGTCCATGGTAAGTAGTCTTAACTGGTATAAAATGAGCAACTTTAGTTAACCGATCTACTATCACCCAAATAGAATCATAACCTCTTTGAGTACGAGGTAACCCTACTATAAAATCCATACCAACTTCCTCCCACTTCCATTCAGGAATCTTCATTGGTTGCAACAATCCAGCAGGTCTCTGATGCTCTGCTTTCACCCTCTGACAAGTGTCACACAATGCCACATACTCAGCCACATCTCGCTTTAATCCAACCCACCAATATTTCTGTTTCAGATCCAAATACATCTTAGTACTACCAGGATGAATAGAATAAGCTGACTCATGAGCTTCGCGAAGAATTACCTGTCTAACAGTTTGATCCTTAGGTACACACAGTCTCTTTCCAAACCAGTAAATTCCATTATCATCCATCCGAAAGCCTGGTGACTTACCAATCACTATATCTTCCGCTATCTTCTTTAGTTTCTCATCCTTCAACTGACCCTTGTAGATTCTTGCTCTAAGGTAGGCTCTATCACTAATTCCATTGTATTAGTAACAATGCCTAAATTCAAATATTCAAATTCAGCACATAACTCACTAGTCATAGACAACGTCCGTATCTCATTGGCATAACTTTTCCTACTAAGAGCATCAGCTACTACATTAGCCTTACCAGGATGATAGTGTATCTCAATATCATAATCCTTAATCAACTCTAACCATCTGCGTTGCCTCAAATTCAGATCTGACTGAGTGAAAATATACTTCAAACTCTTATGATCAGTGTATATATCACTCTTATGTCCAATCAAATAATGTCTCCAAATCTTTAAAGCATAAACTACAGCTGCTAACTTCAAATCATGTGTAGGATAATTCAACTCATGCTTTCTCAACTGCCTAGATGCATAAGCCACAACTCTGCCTTCTTGCATAAGAACACATCCCAAACCTTGACGAGAAGCATCACAATAAATAGAAAACTTCTTACTTAAATCTGGCAAAACCAAAACAGGCGCTGTGTCAACCTCTTCTTCAATTCCTCAAAACTAGCTTGACATTTATCTGACCACACAAACTTGGCATTCTTCTCTAACAGAGATGTCATAGGTTTAGCAAGTTTAGAAAACCCTTCAATGAACCGTCTGTAATATCCAGCTAATCCCAAGAAACTACGAATCTCGCTAACATCAATAGGTGGTTTCCAATCTAATACATCCTTTACTTTACCTGGATCCACTGATATCCTCCATTAGAAATAATATGACCAAGGAAAGAAACTTCCTTCAACCAAAACTCACATTTACTTCGCTTCGCATACAGTTTATGCTCTCTAAGTTTCTGCAATACCAACCTCAAATGTTCAGCATGCTCTACCTCTGTCTTAGAAAATACCAGTATATCATCAATAAACACTACCACAAACTTATCCAAATATTCCATGAACACCTTATTCATCATGTACATAAAGTATGCAAGTGCATTGGTCAATCCAAATGACATAACAGTATACTCATACAATCCATACCTTGTAGTAAAAGCTGTCTTTGGAATATCAGAAACACGAATCTTCAACTGATGATAACCAGAACGTAAATCAATCTTAGAGAACACACAAGCACCTCTCAACTGATCAAACAAGTCATCAATCCTGGGCAAAGGGTACTTATTCTTGATAGTTACTTCATTTAGTGACCGGTAATCAACACACATCCTCTGACCGCCATCTTTCTTATCAACAAAAATAACTGGTGCTCCCCAAGGTGATGAACTAGGTCGAATAAAACTTTTATCGTGTAATTCTTTAATTTGTTTCTTAAGTTCTTCTAATTCATCTACTCCCATCCTATATGGTCGTTTGGCTATAGGTGCAGTTCCAGGAAGTAATTCAATAAGAAATTCAATGTCTCGGTCAGGTGGCATACCTGGCAATTCATCAGGGAAGACATCCGGAAATTCCCCAATCACTGAATTCTCCTTAATAGTATCTTCAAGTTGATTCACCACAGCGGTTGGTTGCTTCTGCACTGCTACATCCACATTGATTTTATCTCCATTAGGTGCAGTCACAACTACCACTTTCTGCTGACACTGAATCTCTACCTGATTTTGCTTCATCCAGTCCATACCCAATATCACATCAATACCAGATGTCCTCAACACTATAGGAGCTATCTTAAACTCTACCCCCTTAATACCATACTAATTGGAAGACAACGATTACTGGTTTTGCATGGTACCTCCAGGTGAATTTACTAAGAGAGGTTCTTTCATAGCTAGCATGGGTATACTATGTATTTTAACAAAAATGTTGGATATGAATGTATGAGATGCTCCAGAGTCAAAAAGAACAGTTGCAGGAGTGGAATGTACATTGAACGTACCAATCATAACTTCTGGTGCATCATGAGCTGTATCAGAAGACACGTGATTCACCCTTCCAGTACCAGATTGCCTCTGGTTGCTCTTCTGGCTCTGAGGAGTCTGCTGGTTCTGCTTTTCAGGACAATGGTAAGACATATGCCCCTCTTTACCACAGACAACGCATCTAGTAGGCGTGCTGGGAGTACTATTCTTCATGGGAGTAACATTGGAATTTCCAGTACGAGGAGTCTGTTGCCCAGTCTGCTGATACTGTTGACGCTGTGGATATGATGAACGCTGTTGTGACTGATTACTTTGCCAATTCTGGGACCACCTCTGATTCAGATTACGATTCCACTGGCTAACCGGTCCCTGAAACTTCTGATGAAAACCATGTTGAGGATTCATGCGTTGACGATTGTTGCTTCCTGAGCTTTGTACCTTCATCTTCCTCTTCCTGTCCATCTCTCTGCGCTCATTATCAAGCACAATAGCTTTATTTACCAGCTCTTGAAAACTAGCATAGTTGTTCCCCTTCAACTGCAAGCGAAGATCATAATAAATTCCCTTCAAGAAAAGACGCTGCCTGTCTGCATCTTCCCTCACTTCATTAGGAGCATAGCGAGCCAACTGGGTGAACCTGTCATGATATTCACTAACGCTCATCTGTCCCATCCTAAGGTTTCTGAATTCTTCCTGCTTCAGCTCAATTATACCTTCAGGAATATGACGAGCTCGAAAATCTCTAACAAACTCATTCCAAGTGATAGGAGGAGCATTGTCAGGGCGTGCAGCTTGATACGACTCCCACCAAGTCTGAGCTGTCCCCTGTAACAGACCAGATGCATATAACACCTTCTCCATATCATTGCATTGGGCTATATTCAGCTGTTTCTCCACTGCCCTCACCCAATCATCTGCCTCTAAAGGATCAGCAGTATGAGAAAACACTGGAGGGGCGTCCCTTCAAAATTTCCCCACGCTTATCCCTCACTTGCACAGGCGGTGGTCCTCCTGCAGGGGGATTGTTCTGCATGTGCTGTATAAACATCTGCATCATCTGGTTCTGAGTTTGCATGAGATCCTCCATAGTAATGGGTGGGTTAGCACCTCCACGACCTCTGCCACGTCCTCTGCCTGACATCTATTTTCAAAAACACAGAAATTGAAATTCAGTACGATCCGAGATGATGTATTCAATAGATAAGCAAAATCTGATTTTTCTGGGCGAACTCCAATTTCAACAACTCAGTAAAACTATCATATCTCGAGCTACAGTCATCCAATTCAGATGATCTTTACATGGTTGGAAAGCTTACAAAATTATCTACAACTTTTATTCACAACACTTTTTCTGATTCTGTCAATAAATTGGCCAAAACTGATCTTAACCGAAACTGTTTCAGAATTCCAGACTATGCAGTAACTCCAACTTGGAACAGGTATATCTCTTAGCTCTTAATAGATATTAAAATAATTCTTGCGGGGTTGGAAAGATATAGAAGTCTGATTATTCCCAGTAAAATTTCTTAAATTTCTCATGAACGGATTTTAAGTTATTTCTAAAACATCCCAGACTGATCCAAAAATCAGCAAAGGACAGAACTAAGTTAACCTCATATTCAACTAATATATTTTGATCAAACTTAATATTCTTAACCATGGAACTTGTAGGCATGTCTACAAAACTCCAGCACACATTACAAAGATCCAAATCACACATTATCATAATAATAATCCATCAATCACACATTTGTTCACACCACAAACTGACTCTTAAAACAATCCAAACTTAAAATTAACTCGCAACTACTATCGTTCCTATTACATAGGGATTTTTCCTATTTCCTAATTTAGCTTCTCATAAATCTTGGGATGACCTAACTCCGCCCTTAATTGGTCAATCTCCTTATAAGCTTGCTCCTTAAGTTCTTTTTCCTTCAGCAACTCATCCTTCAAATCCACCTCATGGAGAGCCAATTCACGAGCTAATCCCACCGTAGCTTGTAAAGTCAAGGAGGAATCATCTGCAGGCGGCACGGTCCAAATACCCTTGTCATGTAAGAAACAAGGAAAATGCCGGAGTGCACCCTTTAACGTCTTGTCCGAGCGTAGACCATGGTAGTAAACAAATGCATTGAAAGCGACATCCTCCATGCTTGTCTCCACGGTTGCCCGGCTCACTCTGGTAATGAACTTTGACTCCACCTTAGACTCCTTAGTGGTAGGATCCCTTTTCTTAACCCATAACTCCGTTTCCCAATAGGAATCCATCCATGGATGACTATACTCTGCACTACGATACTCCAACATAGCTTTCCAGTCGTAGTAGTAGTTGTCCAAGGTTCTTGTCAACATGTCATGGAAGAAAGCATCAGCTTTAGGAACCATGATATGAAGCTTCGTAGTCCACCCCATAACCACATTCTCCATTGGTGTATCACCAACTCTTGATTCAGCATCAGATAGCTCTTGATCACCATCTTTATACGGCTCCTGAGGTTTGAAACGGGCAACGTACTGTGCAGCTGACAGACGAGGATAAGGAGACATCTACAAGATTTAGACATAGATTAGATAGAATCAATATATTTTCGTAATAGAATAAAGTAGATGAAGCATAAAACTTTAGTAATTAACAAGGTGAAAAGAGGAAGCATGAATTAAGTGAAGTATGGATGCTATTAACGACCATTCTAACTAGGCTCGCGTCCTACAGTCAACACGGCTCTGATACCAATCTGTCACACCCATTTTTAAGGACAAAAATAGGATGCATAAAAGACTCATGTGCGCCCCAGGAAACAGTCGCACACATAAGTTGACAAATTACAAAGTATCATCACAGTGCTTATTACATAACGAATAAGTATTTAAGACATAGTCTTGAACGATAGGTAATAATAACTAATAGTAATTCTTCAGCGGAAACTCTACACAGGGACACGGTTGACTGGTTGACACCAAGACTAGTACTCATTCCGATAATCTTCCTCTATATCTTCATCTGTTATGGTGGAAATAGCAAGGGTGAGTCCATGTCGAACTCAACAAATATAACACAGGGTTCATGAGGCTCAAAAAGGCTAGACATTGTTTAACTGCGTTTAGCTTTTAATCATATATTAGCAATTGAGTAGCATCAAGATAAACCGCTTCCCATTAAAGAACCAATGATCAATTGTAATAAGGATAATGAATAGCATTAACATGAGCAAATAATAATCAACAATAATTAAGCATGATATAACAGTTATGATCAACTATTCCATAAGAATCCCCAAGGCCGCTCGTATCCGTGAGCACGGCTAGTATACCAGTTTTTAACTCTGCGCAGAGGTGTACACTTTCACTGTGAGTCATGATTTCCAAATGAGTGGGGAGATCAAGCCCAAACACCCGAGAACCATATAAAGCCACTCAAAAGTTCGTCTAACAAGTTAGGGCCATTAGATTCACTCGGCAGGCAGATGTAGAACCCCCCTTCCCTGTGGCACAACAACCGCAGCCTATACACACTAGGCCAGGGGCTCGCACTACACCCAACGTGGCAAGCCTTTCTTACGCCATTTAAGGTAACCTCTAACAAGCTAGAAAAGGTCTCTTGAACAACTAAAGCTAGAGCCATATAGCCCTCACAGCTGTACTGTATATCCCGGTTATCACTTACAGATAAGTCCTTATGGAGAGAAACCAGAGCATCAAAATAATACACATGCTCTAGCTCCCTTTTAACAGTAATAAAATCATCTTAATAGTTGATTGCTTAATCCATTAATCAAATTACAAGATCATTGTTCTTAGTTTAAGCACTAGCAGTAGCTACCCATATGCATTCCCAAGGTTGACAAGGAATCAAGATAACAATCACTAAGTTATAATCTCTAAGGTTGTCAAGGTAAGCACATGTATATGTATGACAATTCAATGTATAGGTAACAAGGATAGTCCTGTGTTATACTTGCCTTGATCAAAGCTTTCCAAGTGATACTGCTGACTTGGCTCAAAGTAATACTCCGAATCGTCCAGATACTGCTCACCTTCTATACTCGATCATCAATCAACAACACACATGCATCCAATCAAACAAACACGAAGCAAACAAAGAGATACAATTAGAACAGTACACCAACAGTAGCAAAACAGTAATAAAAGTTTATAAAACTCTTCTACACGTTTCTACGATCACACAGACGCAAAGATCATCAAATTCGGAGTTAAAACGTGAAAGTTATGAATTTTCTAAGATTTCCTATAGATAAATAAATACTTAATTATAAACTCGAAAAATAAATTATCAAAACTAACTGTACAACTACACTAACATGTAGAGCTCGCAAATACGAACCTAACGCAACTTGAACGGATCAAATCGGAGTTAAAACGAAGATTTTATGACCAAAACAATCCTAGTGGCAAAACTGTAAATACCTGAAAACGTATTTTTGATTTAACCGAGAGAAAATACGCTTTCAAAACAAGGAAACGTATTTCAGATAATACGCTAAGGACGGCGGGTTCAATTATTAAAAAGTCCAGGGGCTCTTTAAGAAGTTTACCCCGTGAAGGGGTATCTTTTAATCTCGGCCCTTGATTTCAAATCGGACGGCTCACGTTCATCTTCAACTCCACAGTGCTCACTCGGTCACCTCCCTCAAGTCCGGCCGGCGGCCCCCCCATGGCCGGCGGCTCCATCTCATCGGAGATGGCGGATTTACCCATCTAGACCACCGTTCGACCCCAAATTTGATCCACCTGAACGAGAAGCTCTGTGCGAACTCAAATACTCGATAAAAACTAGCTACGATAAACCATACGTGACGCGCGACAACAAGGGGCGGCGGCACCATCACCGCACCGTCGGTAAGCTTCAAAATCACGACTAGAACCGCCTCCGCCCAAAAGAAAAAAACATAGAACGAAAGAGTAGGAGAGTGCGGTCTCACCAACGCAATGAAATCGGCCTCGAATCCACCCGACGGCTCCACCCGCGTTCAACCGACGCCTCCAACTACCTCAAACCCTTAACCTCGATTTCTTACGGTGGAGTTCACGGCTTAGATGAAAAACGGATATAGGAAGGTCAAGGCGTCCTATTTATAGCTTCTATTGGCCGTGTTCACGAAGCCGATCGTCGTCGTCGTTTCCGGTTTGGAGTCCGGAGCTCTCACGGAAGGTAGGAGACGACTGACCACCGGGCCCCACCGGTCAGCGGAACAAGGAGGGCGCGAGGCTCGTCACCGATACTAGGCCGGCCACCCGATGTCGGGCGCGGAGGAGGGAAGGCGGCAGCGGCCCACCGTGCGGCCCAGGCGGGGAGGAAAGCAGGCCGATCCGACGGGCCTTCGGCCACCAGGCGGAAGGTAAGCTGTTTTTTTTTATTTTTCTTTCTTTTCTTTATTTGCTTATTTAGCAAACTATTCCAAATAAAATTTTTCAAGCCAAATCAAAATAAAATAAAATAAAACCACTTCTCAAAATAAATAAATGCAACAGCATGAATGCAACACCAAAAATTCTTTTTAAAATTTTAATTCCCTTTCTCTAAATTATTTAAAATTTATTACTCCTAAAATTTGGGTGTTACAAAAGTTCATTCTCAAATTCTAAAATTCAATTTTTTAAAGTTTTCAAATGACCTCAGATGGAGGGACACCCTAAACAAAAGTTGTATGCTCGACGAGATCTAACACTTAGTTTAATTTTGTTTTTAGAATTGTTTAGAGGTCAAAATAGTCGATACAAGATTTATGGAAGTTAATAAAAAAGATAGTATCCTATACTTGGTTAGAAGCGACCCTATAGCACGTTGGTAGGGGGAGCATGCATGAAGCTTGAGGTTAGGGGTTCAAATCTCAAGTGGTGCACGTGTGTCCTTAGCACGGAAAACATCACACTTGTGACTTGTGGCAAGGGGTTTCTTAATTTGTTAGCCTCTTCTGGGGTTAAAAAAAGTTTTTTTGCTACTTTCTTTTGGCTGATTCACCATTTTTGTTTTAGAGTCAAGCCACCTTGTTGAGCGTCTCTATAAATTGATTTCTAAAGGCAAGCCAAAACTGGTTCATTTTAGAAATCGGTTTCTAGAGAGATATAGACAACATCTCCAAATATATTTTGACTACCTCTACAAATCCTTTCCATAGTAGTGACATTATTTAGGGCTCATGCCTAAAGCCACGAGTGGAAAAATCATTTATAGCAGTGGTACATACACTATACCACAGCCAATCTGTAGCGATTGCAAAAGGGTCGATATAAGTCGTTATAGTGACCTGGTCGCTATAACGTTATACCGACGATGTAAAGGTCGCGGTAAGTGGCATCGCTTTAAATCTATAGCGACCGACAAGGTCTATAGCAACCGATAATTAGACGTTATATTTGTAGCGACCAATGATCTGTTACAAGTTTTAGCGATCAATGGTTTGATGGTATATATACTTTTAGCGACCAACAATCCATCGCTACAAACTGACATGATTGTATTTAATTAATTTGCATTGACCATATAATTTCAAACATTTTCAATATCCATACAATTCACATTACTCATGAACCACACAGTAATCTATTGCAGTTCACAATATTATCAACCACATAGATAGATAAACAAACATATTTCAAGTTTTCATTGAAGACAACCTTTGCACTCGTACATTTTTACAGAAGGAAAAAGTACATAAGTAACCTAACTAGCAAGGTCAAATGGCAGCCACAAGTCATATGTTGGCTTGTACAATCTAATGAAGTTCACTACAGAATGGCTCATCTCCAATTACTCGAAAACAAAATATCACCGGTGAGCACTTTAATTGATCGTTGACATCATCTAACATCTCATGACCTGTCCTCCCACCTGAACAAAGTCCAGATGATATTTGTTAATATATAAAACAGTTTGAGGAGTATCATAACATGGGAAATTGCATCTTGCAAGATTAGTATTTCTTGTCAGCCTTCCATAGTTGGCAAGTGCCTAACAGCAAAAGAACAAGTGATAGCTTGTTAAGTATAATTCTTATTTGTTTACTGCATATGCACAGTTTTAGAAGAAGTCCCAAATTGGCAATCAATATGGCCTTTTCAGATGGTGTGATAAGCCTGTTTCAGAACTGCATATGCACAGCGCCTACACTACATTTTATGTTTCAGCAATTAAAAAAAATCTTTTTGTAGGTTGCCATATTAGCTCAATCTATGGGCGGCAAAAGGGTGTATGAATTCTCTACTGACTATTGCCATATACACAAAACCTTGTTGCTGATCAACATATATACACATCTGTACAACTTTGTTTATACAAAAACATGAAATCCAATATATAGAGGTAAACTTGTGAATATGAAAAAAAATTGTAGGGAAAGGGCAAAGTATTTTGTTGATTTAGAGTACTACCTACTTGTTTTTGAATGTATCATGTTGATTGTAGTAGTAATTGTGAGTTTCAAAAACATTTGTATTAGTATTTTTTGGGAGGAGTAATATATTGACAGTAACCTTGTTGTCTTCTTGAGTTGAAGGATTAATTTATTACTGTGGAGCAGCAGCATTTCCTTTTTAATAGTAATTTGTTTATTATTTGATGAACTGGAGTGGTATATTTAGCATGACAGTAATTTTTAGAAGTAAACCAGGAAAATACACAAGTACACACACATATATGAATTGGAATAATATGTACTTTTCAGAAAAGTGCACCAGGAAGAAAATTGCAGAATATAATTACGGCCAAAGTACATGTAGAAGTAAACCTTTGTGCTAACATACACAAGTACACACACATATATGCAACAGCAAACTCAGATTGTTCATGGATATATCAACATGTTGCAAGTAAATGTCCAAAAGCAGGTTCAGGCATATATGCCAATGCCATGGAATGCATTTACTGGTACAAATACTCAAATAGTCACCCAAAGACCACAACAGTACCTATGACCGGCCAAAAACACCATATACAGCTCTGAAACTCCACTGCATCCTCTGTTGCGTCCATGTCCATGCCGCCAAAACCATATTAGGCACACTGGATGCACTGGATTGCAAATCGGAAATCACCCAGGTCATTTATTCTAGGAGCACACAATCTAGATTCTGCATCACGGAAAGCGCAAACTGATGCCAATTAGTCTCACAAATTTGGTCAGAGAGCGCTACTAGGGTCTATCGATCCTGAAATGTATTGAGACAATAATGAGAAAAGTAGGAAATTCTAACATGTAATCAACACACAGTGGCAAGCAATCAGAGTAACCCTTCAGAAAACCACACCCAAACAATTGCCCCATGAGCTCTTGGCCTCTTGCAGGAACAATCCGCACATCCCAATTCCCATGAATCCAACAGATCAGATTCCTCCATACCAGCCACGAACCATTCGTCACGACAGGGATCTGAAGATTGAGGCCTCACCTGGTCGGAGCCGTCGGCAGCTACACCACCGGTCGCTGGCCGTCATGATGGCGAGGAGGACGAGAAGCGCTGCGACCACCAGAATAATTTAATTAGATCCAAAAAATAGTATGAAAACCAGATCAATGAAAATGCAAAACATAGGCACTCACTGGGAGCCAGTTGGGGAGCTCTGCTCCGTGCCACCTTGCCCCCCGCGTGCTCGTGCACCAGTCGGGAAGCTGGGGAGCTCCGCCCCCGCGTGCCTTCACACCTGCGCGCCGGCTGGGGAGCCGGAGAAGGCATGGCAGCCGCGGTGGCGAGAGGACGTCCACGGCAGCGGGCACGGAGGCCGTGAAGGGGCGGACGGCGGCCGCGGTGGGGAGGACGTCTGTGGCGACGGAGACGGCGGCCACAGCGAGCTGGCGTCGGTGGAGATCCAGAGAGGAGTGTGCACGCAGATCTGGGTGCGACCGTGGACCTGGTACGTCCGTGTTTTTTTTTTGTCAAGTGAGTTTAGGGTGGCCGGGTGGATGCTCAGTTTTGGGTGAAGACTCTACCCAGTGGGCCATGAATTTTTATTTCCGTGCGAGTGGGCTGGGCTGGACGTGTCAAAATGAAAACAGGCTATACCGACCGATTGTTGCATCCTAATATATATTTTTACCGACCGATAGTCCGAGGCCACGGTCAAATATATGTAGCGACTAATAATCGGTCGGTACAAGGGAAAATAGCGACTGATGCTCCGTTAGAATTTTATAGCGACCAATTGTTGGTCATTAATATTCTATTTTAGCGACCGCTGTCCGACGCTGATTATTGACTGTGGTATAGTGATATAACATGACCACCAGTAGAAATATTTCTATTTATACTTGCGGTTGACTTCAACTATGACTCATAGAAATAGATATTTCATTGGCAGTAGGTTATTTCCGCTGCCAGTATAAATAACCCTATTTTTAGATGAAGGGACTAAGATGCCTAATAGGGGTGAATTAGGTCATTTAATAAAAACTAAGGCCAAAACCAGTTCTAAAAACCTACAAATTCTATCTATATGTTTATTAGATTTTTGTTAAGTATTGCTATCTCTAGTGTCAAAGAGTTTTGCACCCTACATGTACGCCTTTGCCACACCTAAAGCTTCGCCTTTGCGGCAAAGTGCATAACATAAAGAACAACTTATACAAAGGGGAAATAACATCAAGTAGAAAAGGGAGCAAATTCATGTACGCTTTATACTGTTATTTAATTTACTTAACAAGTGTCTAGTAATATTTTTGTCTTCATGTTTTAGGTTATATCTCGATTGGACGGAGTGCCTCGGGTACTGAAACCCTAGAACCTTCATATGGCAAGCTCCACATGCTGTAGGAACTTAGGACCATCTATCTCTTATGCTCGGGGACTAGACCAATCGGGCTATATATTTCCTGTGGTCCGGAGCTCGACCAATTGGCTAGAGTGTCTAACGAATGGACTTTCTCCAATTGGGCGTATATTCAGCGGCGGCCAAAAGTATCTGGCTAGGAGCAATCATTCTCTGGACATGATTGTGCCTAAGACATTATTCATGCATGAGTTAAAGGCTGGGCAGCTTTCCTTGACTAATTCCTCTGGATACAGAATCACTACTGTCATGGCAAACACACTATATATATATATATATATATATATATATATATATATATATATATATATATATATATATATATATCTTGACGAATTCCTCCATACCTCGAGCAGCGGCTATGCTTATATAGATCGTGCGCTGTGACCATCAGTCATCAGTTGTGCTGAACGATGGGGATCGGACGGCCACATCCACATGTAGCAAAAATATCCCTATCAATCAACAAAACCAAACGTAAAGTAGCAAGATAATATTGCCGACCTCACTTCATAATGCCTGCACAGCTCGTGATATGCGCGTGCACAGCTTAGAGATGGCATGCCACGCCGTAAAGCGCAGTTCTATGCATGTCACCATAAGAAATTGCACTTTCTGGACTCACAAATGCATGCACGCGATAGATTTCTTTGTTTGATTTGGCGGCCCTCTACCTTTTATTGAAAAGAACAATTGAAGAAATGATTATACTAATGAATACACTTTATTTGCAGACTTCTAGCAGTACTGTTTTTTCAGTTGCCCATCATTTGCTTTTTCAGTAAATAACACCATGCAAGTAAACAGAGAGTGAGTGAAGTTTTCATGTCACGAATTTTCTTCGGTGATATTTGGGAGAGTGACTAATAGGAAACAGCCATGGTGACGTATATGTAATAAGAAAAATATAGTCAGTGTATTTATTTCTTGGGTACGGATGATAAACAGTACAGTTATACCACAATATTTTTTGATAATTCAAATGCTTGCTACATTCTGCTTTTGTTCGTAGAAATATACTTCTGGATCCATCCTTAACAGTACTGACCAGATAGAATTCCACGAAAGGTTATCTATGTTTATATAGTACTTGCAACTTGTGCTATAGCACGCACTTGCATGTGGAACAAGATGCCGGTCACACAAACACCAAACAGATCGAGAATGCCATTCAAATTAATGTGAAACAGGTTTGGATCCAATACACATTGCATTGATTTAAATGTTTGTAAATAGCAAATTCATTCATTGCCACTAAAAAATTATAGCACTTCCTCATTGTCAAGGGAAATTTGGAAATTTTGATGGCAATAAAGAAAGTGCTATAATTTTTAGTGAGGGAATGGACTCGTTCAAGAAATGTTTGCTTAATAAGAACAGCAGGTGCGCATGCCGACTTCAGTAGTGCTGTTGGCAAGAAACCATGATCTTGTAGTGTTGATGTTGAGGGCCGATATAGCTCCTGTCTTATTGGTCATGCACGCACTATACTTTACTACACAGAATATTTGTCGAAATGATCAAAATAATTTTTAAAGACGTTTTTTAACTGCCCCTGTACTCAACGGGCCTATAGAAATCATCAATTTCTGGGGCCTAGTATATATGCAACCGTCCATAAAATCCATTTTTAAAGGCGTGCCATATTTTCAACTGTCCCTAGAAATCAATTTTAAAAGACGATGGATAATATGGTCTACACCTAAAATTATTTTCAGAAATTATATACATCGACTATATACAAACTTTTAGTTCTAATCGAGCACTATATTTTAGTATAGAGTTTTAAATTTTTGGCTTCTACTACAAACGATTATTTGAAAGATTTAAAAAATAGATTTTGAAATTTGAGAACTTAAAATATATTGTTGTCTCCTAGACTTTCAAGTATAGAGTTTTAGATCTCATCAAGCTCTGCAACTTATTTCAAAATAATATGAATTTACTAAATGGTATACATGTTTAGAGACAGGCCATATTGTCAACTGTCTCTAAAAAGATTTCTAGAGGCGGTAGGCGTTTCGGATTATATATCTAATAACGGCCATTTTCCTTCACTTCCACAACTCAGATTTCGGTCTCCTTTTTCCCATCTCTAAAATATAAAATAGTGCATGCATCATATTGATCCGTATAGTCATATAGATTTGAATACAATTTATTATTGGCCATGTTCGTTTGTCTTATAATCCGTACTTTTCAGCTCGTTTTTTTTTGCCAGAGCAGTATTCTTCTCTCACAACAAATCAGCAAACAATACTTTCAGCCATGCCTTTTCAGCGAAGCGAACGGGCTCAATGAAGACACATATTAAGGCCGGGTGAGCTGCTCTGTAATCTTCTAATAACGAAAGCTGCGGATAAGCTCTAGCCAATGAGCGTGGCCACGTTGCCAGCCATTCCTATCCATTGGATCGGGCGCATGGACGACCCAGATTGGGCGAGCCTAGGTCATTTTACAAAAAAACTCCTCACTATTTTACAAAATCAACCCGCAGTCCGGCCTCCTCTCTTAGACTTTTTAGCGAAAAAGCCCGTGAACTTTTTCCAAATCAACCCGCAGTCCAATCTGCAGGTTTTAGGAAGATTTGCAAAGAAGTCTTATATTTACATAAAATTAACCCACCGTCCTGGTTCTCCTCAACCTTTTTTTAGAAAAACCATCGGATTTAAATTTAAACCTAACCACAACTCGTTCTATACATTTCTTTTACACGAGCAACATTATATGTACAATCTAAGCACCAAAACACGTTCAAATAAAAAAATTATCCAATATAACATTTGATAAAAAATTCAAAAACTACAACTTTATTGTTAACCATTTTTTAAAATTCAAAACGCTTTTGCAATGCGTTTGCATAAATGTTTAGATGCGATCCATTGTACATACAATTTGGACACCGAAACATTTTCAAATTTAAAAGTGTCCAATACAAAAGTTGTTTAGAATTTCAAAATCTACCGTTTATTATAGAGCAAAATTCCAAATTCAAAGCGCTTTTAAAATAAGCTAGAATGTTAACTAATAAGAATTATGAGATGAATATATATGGTATTGGTAATGCAGGAACATGATATAACATATGTATAGATTTATTAGCATAATTATGGAGATTGTATCCATAGTGGATGATGTGTCTCGCTGACGTGGATATGATAATTCTTATGCTAGTAAACTTTAATTGCAAATGATAGTGGACTGCTGAGGTGGACATATTACATGCCAAGAGAAATTGCTAGTGACAAATGATAGTAGACTGATAAGGTGGATGCCTTGCATATAAAGAGAAATCGCCAGTGGGGTTTTGATTTATAAGACTAATAACGGCCATTTTCCTTCACTTCCACAACTCAGCTTTCGGTCTCCTTTTTTCCATCTCTAAAATATAAAATAGTGCATGCATCGTATTGATCCGTATAGTCGTATAGATTTGAATACAATTTATTATTCTCCCATGATATGAAGACACATATTAAGGCCGGGTGAGCTGCTCTGTAATAATAAGATGCATGAAAGGTCGTTCGTTCATATTAATATCTCCAGCTTTGGAGTACTAGATGAGACATGTAAACCATAATACAGTTCTGACAATTGTAATATAAACTTGTGCACTGCCTAATAAGCGTTTTATTCTGGCGAGAATATGACGACAACTGTTGATAAAAATAAGTCTCCATTGGCACTTCACACCGATGTATTCCAATTGAATCCACACATAATCGAATATGGATAGCACTATTTATCATATTTAAATATGAATTCTAATATCAATACATATATTATCGAAAACGAATACAAAGCGAATTTCTCTAACTCGGATATCTACTAGGTTTTGATGATAACATATATCCATTTCCTGATCAATAGTTTTAGTACAGCGAAATCATTATGTATGCAAACAACATAATTATATAACCCCTGTAAATAACAAAACCTCATAAAATAACATATATAATGGACATTCTAACAAATAAATATATTACAAGGCAACAAAACTAACAATTTTATCAAAATAAGGTCTTACACCCCAACAAGATCAACATTGGACATCCAAAATATGGCGTGGCAACACCGCGTCCCGGATGCATGAGAGGTCGTTCGTTCATATTAATATCTCCAGCTTTGGAGTACTAGATCAGACATGTAGACCATAGTACAGTTCTGACAATTGTAATATAAACTTGTGCACTGCCTAATAAGCTCACCCACGGGTCAATATATTGCAGTTGGCCGGCATGACAACGATAATATGGTCTACACCTAAAATTATTTTCAGAAATTATATACATCGACTATATACAAATTTTTAGTTCTCATCGAGCACTATATTTTAGTATAGAGTTTTAAATTTTTGGCTTATACTACAAACGATTATTTGAAATATTTAAAAAATAGATTTTGAAATTTGAGAACTTAAAATATATTGTTGTCTCCTAGATTTTCAAGTATAGAGTTTTAGATCTCATCAAGCTCTACAACTTATTTCAAAATAATATGAATTTACTAAATGGTATATACGTTTAGAGACAGACCATATTGTCAACTGTCTCTAAAAAAGATTGCTAGAGGCTGTTGGTGTTTCGGATTATACTAGGAGGATTCCCCGCACGTTGCCGCAGGTATGAAGGAGAATATAAATAAGTTAGAATGTTAACTAATAAGAATTAGGAGATGAATATGTATGGTATTGGTAATGCAGGAACATGATATAACATATGTATAGATTTATTAGCATAATTATGGAGATTGTATCCATAGTGGATGATGTGTCTCGCTGACGTGGATATGATAATTCTTGTGCTAGTGAACTTTAATTGCAAATGATAGTGGACTGCTGAGGTGGACATCTTGCATGCCAAAAGAAATTGCTAGTGACAAATGATAGTAAACTGTTGAGGTGGATGCCTTGCATATCAAGAGAAATAACTAGTAAGGTTTCGCTTTATAAGACTAATAACGGCCATTTTACTTCACTTCCGCAACTCAGCTTTCGGTCTCCTTTTTCCCATCTTTAAAATATAAAATAGTGCATGCATCTTATTGATCCGTATAGTCGTATAGATTTGAATACAATTTATTATTCTCCCACGATATGAAGACACATATTAAGGCCGGGTGAGCTGCTCTGTAATAATAAGATGCATGAAAGGTCGTTCGTTCATATTAATATCTCCAGCTTTGGAGTACTAGATGAGACATGTAAACCATAATACAGTTCTGACAATTGTAATATAAACTTGTGCACTGCCTAATAAGCTCACCCACGGCTCAATATATTGCAGCGGCACAAGAGACACATATTTGCCTTCATTTATTGGATAGATGTCGTAGCTATATAGCAGTAGAATACGCGCGCATGGAACGGCGCATGCAGCACACGCCAGCAGTTGCATTGTGATGAACCAGTACGTGACAGTGACCATTAGCAGTTGGCTGGCATGGCGAGGCCGCACTTGCCCGGCAACCCCAAGGCGCGGTTGATGTCGATCCCGTAGAACCTCGCCCACATGCCGGCGGCGTTCTTGTACCGGCACAGGCACGCCAGGTCGGCCCCCGCCAGCGCGGCGCAGCACTCGGCCGAGGGCTTGTCCGTCGGGTTGCGGATGGCTGCCGCAGGCTGGCACGCCCGGATGCCGGCGCTCGACAGGTTGCAGACGCCGTGCGCCATCTCGGCCGACGCCGCCAGGACCACCAAGACGGTCAGCAGCGCGGCCGTTGCCCCTGCCTTTGCCATGGCTATGGTGTATGTGCTCAACTCGTAGCTTTGGGAACTTGTTAGAGGTGTTGTAGGCTTGTAGCAGGTTTGGCTGCTTCGGAGCTGCGAGGAGAGCGTTCGTTTTGGGGGGTCTTATTTATAGCGGAAAAAATGTACTTTTTCTTGTAATCAGCTGCGGCATGGCTGTTTCAGATATTGCTAATAAAGTGATCTTTGTTGCTCCAACTGGCTGACATAGTGCAAAAAGCCATGGCAAAGCTCTCCTACATTGTTTTCTCAACGTTATTTTTAATTGGTGTTGACATTGGAAGTCATCCGAATCACACACCAGCAAGGGCCTTAGATGCCCGAGCTGCTACGGACCGAAGAACGCAGCGAGGATGTCACTCTTTCGTGGTGAAGAATAGAGAGGTTTACAAGTAAACCACCAAATGATAACCAACGTGCTTACGTGACGAAGAACTGACTGATTTTCAGGCAAACTAGCAAAGAAACCGTCGAACCTTTCGTCCGGGAGAAACCTCGTTAGGGCAAGGACGTCGCCGGGTTGCCCTAGGTCGGCCGGCAAGCCTAGGGCGCTATCCTTGGTCATCGGATCAAGAAATGAATAGCATGGGGGTTGAAGAAGAGAGTAAAATGTTGGAGTAAAGATAATAGATTGATTTATTTGTTAATTGGATAAATAGGAACTCAATCGGCCAAGTTATAAGGGATAGAGGTGGTCTTATCCCATAGAAAAACCAATGTAGTATTATTATTATGTCGCTTTATAAAGTTTTCCTTAGATTGAGCCAAAATTGTCATGGACCTATTTAAATTGGCTTGGGTGAATGATGTATGAACCTGAAAATACTTAATCAAACAAAACCAAACAACGACGATACCCATATCATCGGATGCTTAGTGACTAAGGGAGATGTATATATCAGCCATTTTTATTTTAAGGGCGATACATGTATCAACTATTGCTTGGAGAGCACTTACGCTTCTTGCCAAACACTTGGAAAATACTTTTTTAAGTACCTCCCGTTGAATGCTCTATTGAGACGTTCACCTTACAATGTCTCTAGCAGTTAAGAATTACCGAATATGACTTTGATCACTACATAAGTACTATCCTAATTTGGTGACCACTTGCCAAACTAGATGCTCTTCGATTCAATTGGTAGTATAGTTTTCCACACTAATTCTCCCATTTGGAAAGATTTGCTCTTGACTTTCTTGTTATATGCCTTGGTAACTCGAGCCTTATCTTTCTCTATCTCCTTGAGAGCTTTTAATCTTATATCAGTCACCTCGTCGATATTATCCATCATCAAGTCATAATACATAACAACCGATAGATCATTTTGCTTAACAAGCCTGTATGCATACAAATTCACTTCGACGGGTAACACGGCCTCTTGACCATATACTAACTCAAAAGGAGTAACCTTGATAGCACCATGCCTTGAAATGCGATATGCCCATAGAGCTTCAGACAAAACTTCATGCTATCTTATTGGATTCTCCTCAATTTTCTTCTTGATAAACTTGATCAAAGTCTTATTACTAGACTCAGCTTGACCATTAGTTTGAGCATAGTATGGAGATGAATTGAGCAACTTGATCTTATATAATTCGGCAAATTCTCTCATCTCCTTAGACACAAATGATGTCCCTTCATATGTAGTTAATGTTTGAGGGATACTGAATCTATGGATGATATGCTCAGTGATGAACTGAATTTCCTCCTTGTGTGTCATATTCTTCAAAGGAACTGTCTCGGTCCACTTGGTAAAGTAATCCACAGCAACCAACACAAATCGGTGTCCCTTGAAAGATGGGGGATGAATTTAGCCAATAAAATCTAGCCCCCAACCATGAAAAGGTCATGGTTTGATGATAGGATGAAGCATAGCAGCAGACACAAGCTGAATATTTCCAAACCTATAACACTCTTCGTAACCTTTGTAGTAACAAAAACAGTCGGCCATCATAGTAGGCCAATAGAAATCGGCTCTACACAAGAACCACTTTATCTTCGGGGTCGATTGATGCGTACAACAAATGCCTTCATGGACTTCTCCCGTAGCCACTCTTTCTTGATTAAATCCCAAGCATTTAAATAGCAAGTCTTTGACAGTTCTCCGATAGAGCTCATCATTATGCAACACATACTTGAAAGCGCTTCGTCGAACACCCTTATTAATTTTAGCATTTAAATCATGTAAATATTTCAATAAGGGAGTCATCTAATCTTCTAAATCGGCCCCAACATCACTGGAAGTCACATCAGACCGATTTAGGAGCTTCTCGAGCGAATTGACCGGGCTGGTCACAGGGGAGTCGACTGAGTCGACTAGGGCAGTCGGCTTCGCTCACATGGAGGAGTCAGCTTCGCCAACTAGGGCAGTCGACCTAGCTGACTTGGCTACGGCAGAGAGGGAGTTGGCCGAGCGGACTTGGTTAGTAGGCTTAGCCGACTGGTCAGTACCTACACAGATAAAATTAAAATTTTCATGCATCGGCTTTTCTTGAACATGCTAATTACGCTCACCGACATCATAGCCAGATGATTGTTGAGCTAACATGTTGGCTTTACAATTTTCATATCTTGGAATATGCCGAATTTGAAATTTGGCAAAAGAATCAATAACATCAAGGCAAGCATCAAGACAAGCTTTTAGTGATCCTTCTAAACATTTAAATTCACCTGCAACTTACTATACCACCAGTAAGGATTCACCATAGGCTTCAACATGTCACACCCCATGGATTGCAATATGAACAAGTCGAATAAGAAAACTTCATATTCAGCTCAAATGTTGGTGCAAATATAATTTTAATCGGCTTGATGTCTCAAACAGCACCATTGTGAGAATAATGATTATGCCAACACCTTGGCCTTATTTGCAAGCCCATTAATCATATTGTCACACCTATGAAGTAAATCAAAATGCATATATCATGTCCCCTGGGCCTGAAAGCCATCAAAATAAATTCCATGGGGCTCTTCTAATAGCACGATGGTTGCAGGTATTCATCGGCTATGTTTTTATGCTAAGGGCGATATCAAAATATCGGCCATATGAATTCATCCACAAGAGCATGCATAACTGAAATAAATACTTCAGCTCTTGATCATCGGTAAGCAAAATAATTTGATAATCCTCCATAACATAAAGATCCATACTAAGGATCAAAATAATGAGCTGAGGGATAACCATGCATACCAGGGAATAAATTCTACAAAGGCATAGGCAAATAATATGGATGATGCCATGACCAATAATTTTGATGATTTGGTGCAAACCTCCAACTAGGCAATTGTTTCTCGAATCTCCTTCTCTCCTTTACCTTCGTTGCACCACTTGCTTGAGCATTATTTTTTTAGATTGAATTCTTCCTTTAGGCACCCATGCCAAGCCTTATTCTTTCAGCTTCTCTGCACTAAGCTTCTGTAACTTATTTTCTTGCCACTTTGGTAAACCGATTGAGCATATCAGTTTTATTTCTATTTTGGATAGCAGCAAATCTTTCTTGATTTTGGGCACTCTCACCTTCTTTTGTTTAGATTTGGCACCTATAATATTAATAAATGATTTTCTCACTTCTTTGCCATTAATAGCTAGATTTTTCAGCAGTGTAATCGACTTTTTGATAGTTAAACTCAGATCTAAAGTTTTCTTCTTTTGGCCATCATACTTCATGCGGTAAACTTGCTTTACCGCTTTCTTCTTTGGTTGAGCTCCAGACCGATTTTGATTAAAATGGTCTTTACAAGATTACTATCTCTCTGAATGTCTAGAAGCTGCATACTCTACATATTGTGGCCTAAAATATAGTGAAACATGTGCCTCTTGATCAAACTTACCCCAAGATGAATAAGGATGAAAATATGCGGGCTATGGTCCATATGACACGGTAATTGGTCGCTCAAAAGGAGAATATGTTGCTACTGCATGAGATCTATCTCCTTACCAATTCCACTATTGAGACTTGTGCTTTGGAGGCAATTTTGATGATTGAACTTTCTTTGGTCGATTGATGATATTTGCTTTTGTTATCTTCTCATATTTAGCTAGAAGTCCTCGAAGCTAAGCTTCAACCTTCTACTTCTTTGTTTGTCATGGCTTTTATCTCCATTAGCATTAGGGGCATCCTCCTTCTCTCCATCTTGATATACATGCTTCAATGGAGGATCTTTAACTGATTCCCCTTGCTCAATGAGATCAATCGGCTTTTGTTTTGGCTAGAGAGACTTGTGATAACGTTATTGTCCTCTTGAGTATCTTCAATTTACAATTCATAGACAACAACCTTATCTTCACTTGAGGGCTCCACATCTCTCTCTTGGGCATTTGAGCCTTGAGCTTTGATTGAATCAGCTAATGTAAGCCGATTCGAAACTTGTTTGCCATCAAGACTAATTGAATCCAATTGGTCCATATGTTGAGGTTCAGAAAATCTCAATCATCCTTTATCAATGACTGATTGAATCACTCGACAAAATATATTGCAATTAGAAGTATTATAATCAAATGAGTTATGCCATTTGCAATACGTAAGCTCTTCTAAGTTTTGAATAGATGGTAAAGCATTGTGATCAATGATTCTAATAAAATTATTCTTAGGCAAGATATCAAAGACATAATCACAAAAAGTAAAGTCAAAGGTGTACTTTAATTTCTTTAGTCGATTCTTTTGTGGAGTCGGTTTTAAAGTGAGGCAAACGAATGGATCAGTTTTATTATCAATCCATTCGGCCACACCATTGCAATTGCTTTTGGAAAGCCTTAGCTTTGATAAACTAGCACTATCGGCCTTGCCATATGGCACAATGTGTTGGTCGATAGAATCTAAATTTGTTTTATCATCAATAAATATTATGTCATTCTTAATCGGTCTTTTACAATTATTAGCAAGAATATCTCTAATAGATGCCAAAATTGAAATAGTTTGACCAGATTAGAATTTGAGCAAAATATTTGTGTTTTTTTACCTTGTTGATCACGTTGGAGAAGTGCACATCCTTGATTTGAATGATGTTGCTCTTCATCTCTAGAGAACGATCAATAATAGGCGTCGAATAATCCAAAGATGCATCAGTGGTTGTCGGAACTGGGAAAGTCAGCTTAGCTATCTAGCAAGGGCAATCGGTCTAGCCGACTCAAAGTAGGCGGCAGAGTCAGTCGCCCTGCCGACTGGGAAGTCAGCCTAGTCGACTCAGGGCAGGCAGAAAAGGCAGTTGGCCTGGCCGATTGAGAAGTCGACCTAGCCATCTTAGAGCAGGCAGGCAACCTTCCTTTCTTACTTGTTGGGGTTTGATCTCCATCAATGATGTAGTAATCACTAGATAAATATACAACCCCTTTAGCTCCTAAAAAATTAAGTCTAGCTGATTTCTAGCGCTTCCCATGTTTTTCTATAGTAAGACTTGTTTTCTAAGATGTGATTGATTCAGAAGGGATATCTTTTTTTCATACTCATGGCCGATGACTTAGATATGATCGACCTCTTGCTAGTACTCCCAAAGTATTTATGGAACAAATCTTCATTTTGCTTCTCAAGTTTTTTTTCAAACTCTAACATTGCTTTTTGAAATCAATGTCTGATTGAGAATACCTTGCTGAGTTCTCATTGATTTGACTTGAGTTACTAGCAACATATGAAGTTGAATCATGAGTATGAATATTTACCCACCTTTCATTGATTCAGCTAGAGCTAGGAGCAACATATGAAGCCAAATCGTGAGTATTACCATTAGCACACCTTGTAATTTTTTATTAATTTGGCTTGAGTTAGAAGTAACATATGAAGCCAAAATATGAGCATCAATATTTGCATATGGTGCTGAATTTTGAGAGAAATTGGCTAAGTAATTAGCATTGTCATAGCTAATTCTCTCATTCATCGGTATGTCTTGTGGCGGAACCACATACTGTGAATTTATAGCCAATGAATAAGGTTTTACATGTTGTATGTTGCTAGTAGCATTAAAACTCAAAGAATTCAAAGTAGACATCGACTCTTGACCATAATATCCATGATTATGATGCATATGATGAAGAGCATTATCAAAAGTTTTAGCCGATGCAACATATCTAGTATGATTATAACTAGCAACATCAACATGAGAGTTTATAGAACTTGCAAAATAATTATTAGAATCATAAGATGCATTTGCAAGCTGTACCTCAGGGTAATTGTAGTAGTTTTGTGATGCAACACCTTGGTACTCCATGGTTTATGACTTGACCGTCTTACTGAATTTTCCAATTAGCAGCGCAACTTGTTGCAAAATTGCAAACGAGATCACAAGAGATCAAAACTAGATGCGATCGGCCTTTTGGGCCAGATGCAACGGTAATAGCGAGCACAAGAAGATAAATTAGTAAGGAGTAGGGCTAGGGCAAAGAGATTCGGCTACAAAGTAGAGCTGAAGCAATCTTCTTCCCCAGCGGAGACACCAAAAAGTGTGTTGACGTCGGAAGTAATTCGAATCACACACCAGCAAGGGCCTTGGACGTTTGGGCCGCTACGGACCGAAGAACGCAGCGAGGATGTCACTCTTTTGTAGTGAAGAAAAAAGAGGTTTACAAGCAAACCATCAAAGGATAACCAACGTGCTTACGTGACGAAGATCTGGCTGGTTTTCAGGTAAAATAGCAAAGAAACCGTCGAAGCTCTCGCCTGGGAGGGACTCCGTCAGGGCAAGGACGTCGCCAGGTTGCCCTAGGTCGACCGGCAAGCCTAGGGCGCTATCCTTGGTCGTCGGATCAAGAGATGAACTGCATGGGGGTTGGAGAAGAGAGTAAAATGTTGGAGTAGAGGTAGTAGATTTATTTGTTTGTCGATTGAATAGATGGAAACTCAATTAGCCATATACCCCTTATTTTATAAAGGGTAGGGGTGGTCTTATCTCATAGGAAAACCAATGTAGTACTATTATTATGTCGTTTTATAAAGTTTTCCTTAGATTGGGTCAAAACTGTCATGGGCCTATTTAAATTGGCTTGGGCCCAATTTAAGTGTCAACAACTGGCTCACATAGTGTGCATTAGTACAAAAAAATTGTACTGTAAATTTGTTGTCAGTAATTTATTCTACTCAATAGGTTTTGCTGATGATATGTTTCCACCATCAGGGAATGCCTAAATTACGTTAGAAACATCATTGACCTTTCTGAGAACATTCTAAATGGAAACAACCTAACTGCCACCCCCAACATCGTGAAAGGTTCAAAGTATTGTAAGTGTGTCAAAAATCACAAGTATGTTTGGACGACCTTCTAAAGTTCAAAGGAAGAAAGGACTTAAGCAAGGCAACTTGGTGTTGAAAACAATAAAATAAAATGGTGAAACGATCCACTTGTGAACAGTGGCGGATGTGGGATGCGGGATAAGGGGGGGCTAAAACAACAGAGATGTTGATTTGCACGAAGATTTAACGGTGAAATCAAGTTTTTGCTACAGTAATTAACATTGAAATCAAGAAATTAGGGGGGGCTGGAGCCCCCCAGCCCCCCCTTTGGATCCGCCACTGCTTGTGAAGAGTCCTAGCTTAATTGGCGAACCATGACTGGATAATTGCTCAAATATGAGTAGGTCAAAATCATGGTTTTGGTGTACAGTAGCGTTCATAAATGTTAAAGTTCTAGTGGAGTTCCGCATAATTTAATAGGCTTCTGTGTAGATTGCAGAAGATCGAAAAATCCCAGTCCAAATGTTCTAGTGCCAAACGGCCGACATATGGCTATCTAAATGTATCTGCCGACTCAGTACGTAGTGCTGTCGGCAATAACCCATGATCTAGTGGTCATGGACCGATAGCTCAGTCATGCACGAGCACTACTATAGGGTCAAAAATACATCCTCCAATCCAAATTATAAGTTGAGAACTACTCCAATACTTTTTCTAAAATCTCAGAGATCTCAAAGCTGCTCATTCTAATTAATTATTTTCTTATTTTTTTCACCTGGGCCTCGCATGGGTCTGGCATGTACGTCTAAGCCCAGTCCGTGCCCAACCCAAATGCAATCCTACCTCATCTAGCAAGGCCCAATTGTTCCCCTCAAAAAAAAGCAAGGCCCAATTGTGAGTGGAATTGAAATATCTTCTGATTGTGTATTTTATCCATTGTTTAGGTAAACTGTTGCTACGGGTTGATCTATTGCTTAGGTACTTAGACAGTGGCCCTAGGACTGGATGCCACTAGACTTCACTGCGGAGTCTATCGGATCCTGAACATTTGTGTGGATCCTAGCCTACGGCCCTAAGTTAAGGCTCGTATATATCCAGCAGTGATGCTCCGACAGGAATTCTTTATTCTGCAGCAGTGAGCCAAAGTGTCGTATCAACAATCCAATTACATTCTTCACGTCAATATAGTTAGGAAAAAGTCTAGTTAACCCCTGAACTATCAGCTAGTGTCTAATCTACACCCCCAACTGTAAAACCGTCTATTTTACACCCTGAACTTTTCAAAACCGTTCAAATTACACCATGTAGCGGTTTTGGACGGCAGGTTTGCTACAGTACCATGGTTTTGCTATAGTCGCGCAGTTTTTACTTTTCTTTTTCTATTTATTTCCGCTGAATCTTTAAAAAATCATAGTAAATCACAGAAAAATCATAAAATAGAAAATCTAATTTTGTTGGACTCCACATGAGTAGATCTACACAATGAACATATAATATAGTATGCATTAGTACAAATTTTTTCTATAGCTTTAAATTAGTTAGAAAATCAAATTTTATCTGTAATTAATTGGAATAATTCTTAGCTACAGCTTCTATAGTCCAATTGTGGTGAAATTTTTATGATGGGTTATTATTATATGCTTGAACTATAGTAAAAATTTCATACTCATTGGATCATATATAACTTAGTTATAGATTTATTTAGGTTTATGTTTAGGTTTATGCTTGTTAAATATAAATAAATCTATAACTAAATTATACATGATCCAATCAGTATGAAATTTTTACTATAGTTCAAGCATACAATAATTAGTTCACTATAAAAATTTAACCATAATTGGACCATAAAAGCTGTAGCTATGAATTATTCCAATTAATTACAGACAAAATTTGATTTTGTAACTAATTTAAAGATACAGAAAAAATTTGTATTAAAGCATACTATATTATATGTTCATTGTGTAGATCTACTCATGTGGAGTCTAACAAAATTAGATTTTCTATTTTATGATTTTTCTGTGATTTACTATGATTTTTCAAATATTCAGCGGAAATAAAATAGAAAAAGGAAAAATCAAAACCACCATCACTCTAGCAAAACCATGGTTACTGTAGCAAAACCGCCGTTCAAAACCGCTCCAGGGTGTAATTTGAACGGTTTTGAAAAATTCAGGGTGTAAAACAGACGGTTTTATAGTTGGGGGTGTAGGTTAGACACTAGCTGATAGTTCAGGGGCCTAAGTAGACTTTTTCCAATATAGTTACAAACCTTCAGCAATTTGTCAACAGCCACTGTTTGTTAGAGGCTGAACAAGGTTGTACTGTTACAATACATTGATGACAGCCAACTGACGACTGCATCATATCTTTGGCTAAAGTACAAAGTAAAAAGTATTTCTTAGACTTTAATTGACATGCATTTAATCATGGGTTTCACTGCCTCACCTACTTTAATAGTGACTAAGAAAAGGACCCGATAGATCAATACCATCAAAAGCAATATTGCAAGATCCACCCATTTAGAGTAACCCATCTCCACTTGTAAGCTGGTCCTCAGTATGTAGTCACCACTAACAGTGAGTCCCCTTCCTAAATCATCAAATACTAAACCCAGAAACTCGTTCTTGTAAAGTCCTTGTGTGGCATATTTGTGGTAGGAGATATAGTATGTTGGATACTTCCACAAGGGTTTCGGGAGGTCATTTGGAAGCCTGAAGAAACCAGCATTGAGCATTAGCAGCCCTTGCATTCCAGAACCAGTTATTATGCCCAGCAGAAAATCAGGCACAATGGCAGCAACAATCATCATCAATCCCTCAACCAGCATTGTGCAGGCCCATAGCACTGCCGCAAAGTAAATGAAGTGATCAAAGCCTCTTTGAAGCCCAGTCAAGTAATAGCATATTGCACCTGGTATTATGGAGATGATTCCTAGGTATGGTGCTGATGAGAGTGTGTTAGAAATGACAAATGCAGTAGCACCATAATGACCATTCAGCTGTTCTTTTCTGAACACCTGCATTTAAAGAAAAAAAGAATCAAATATACAACACACAATACATCCTAGAAAAACGAAGACGTATCTATTAGTATTAAAATTTTTACCTTCATGTCCTCGACAAACGATGGGAATCCCCCAATTGACATCATTGTCAATAGAGTTGACGTAAACATTAACATAGATGCTCTTGCCTGAAATGCTCGAGGAGTGTCATGGCATCAAATTAATACTTTCCAATGTTCTAATATGCATATAACGATTCAAACTTACTTACTTGGATTGATGCAAAACTATAGCCAACATTGAAGAAAATGGTGCCAATGCTTACGCAAATGGCTATATAGATACCAAACCGCAGCCAATAGTAGCCCATGTCTCGATGCATGTTAATTACTGATCTTTTGGTTAACACTACACATTTTGTCAGGAAAGTAGCTTGCCTTTTCTTAGTGAAAGGTGCACCCTGTAGATTTAAATGAAAGGCATATAAGAATTCATATCAGTAATATATCCATTCTAGCTTGCTAAATTAAACATAGAGGATCACCTGCTTCATCATAAATGCTTCATTTGTCATTGCTAAACTATTCTGAGATGTTAAAGAATCTACTAAAGTTTGTATGATTTCAGTCGCACATGGTAACAGAAGGGTGGACTCTTCCTCAAGTTCCTATATCCAAACGTATTTTCTTGTAAGCATGGGAAAACATACAAACAAATAACAAATCATGGCCTAGCTTAATTCCAGCAGATAAATACCTCAAAGTCTTTATTTATCATCATTAAGAAGTGATCTGAAGGGTTCCTTCTCATTGGACAGGGGTAGCCATTAGCATCAAAGAACTGCAGGAACCATAAATTTCATATATAAACATGTACTTCAATGGGCAGCTGCCTTTGTTCATGGAGTAAAGATAGCATTCATATGCACACAAGACGTGTGTGACATGTGTGAAGATGGATACATTATGAAGTATATGTAACATGTGTGAAGATGGATACATTATGAAGTATATGTAAACAATGAATTTCATGCTCATGGTTTTAAATTAAATGTACCTACAGTTTTTACATTTAAGAAGTTTTTAACATTTTGTACTAGCTAGTAAGAAGTTGAAAAAAAAACTATTGATACCTAACAAGACTGATAAAAATAATTAGAACATTATTTCAGGGACATCTCCAAGGTCTGCAAGCTAAGGTATTCACCAATTGTCGTTATACTGTCAATCAAGAATCGACACATAATAATTGTACAAGAATCAACCTATACTGTTGACAACATAAAAAAATTCTGTATTATTTCAACACATTCTTTTGCTCTGTAGTGTCTTGCATTAGGTACTTACTTGTACGTATCGGTTTAAAGTGAGTGAGAAACGTAACTATCTCCTTTTAGCTAGCTAGTTGTTTGACACATTCTCTTCTCTGGAAGTTATAAATTAAGTAGTAAATAGTAAGTGCACGGAACACAGACAGTTCTAGGTAGTAACTAGTAATCCCTATACAACTTTGATTTTTTGTCCAGAAAAGGAAACGGAGATGTGATTAATACTCTAATAACCACCAGATATATTAAACCGTAACGATATTAGCACTTTTTTGCAAGAAAAAAAAGAGAGAAACATATTAGGTAACCATCATATGGATTAATACTCTAATAACCTCTGGATATATTAAACCATAACCATATTAGTTCTTTTTGGAAAAAAAAAGAATAACATATTAGGTAATCATCATATGGATAGATACTCATTTAAGTAATCATGTGGAGAGATACATGAACCATCTGTCTTTTTCATCATACGAAAACCATAAGAGTAACCTTGAGATGTATGGTTAACTAATACTGAAAGCAATTTGAAGTAGCCAACAACTAACTAACAACCGAAAATTCTAGAAATTAATATCTCTATACAGCAACTCAGAATTATATTAGGTCCAACATTTCAGTTTGTCACACGGATAGTTATTACACTAATGTGGATATATATTCAGATCAACCGAGCTGCCTTCTTTTACAAAAAAAAATGTTAAAACTGGATTACTGTTATCCAGTTATAATTTTTTTAACCGTACCTGCTAGTGCCTTTAATTACTGTATGGTTAACTAATACTGAAAGCAATTTGAAGTAGCCAACAACTAACTAACAACTGAAAATTCTACAGATTAATATCTCTATCATACAGCAACTCAGAATTATATTTGTTCAAACATTTCGGTTTGTCACACGGATAGTAATTACACTAATGTGGATATATACTCAGATCAACCGAGCTGCCTTCTTTTACAAAAAAATATGTTAAAACTGGATTACTGTTATCCAGTTATGAAATTTTTAACCGTACCTGCTAGTGCCTTTAATTACTGTATGGTTAATTAATACTGAAAGCAATTTGAAGTAGCCAACAACTAACTAACAACTGAAAATTCTACAGATTAATATCTCTATCATACAGCAACTCATAATTATATTTGTTCAAACATTTCGGTTTGTCACACGGATAGTTATTACACTAATGTGGATGTATACTCAGATCAACTGAGCTGCCTTCTTTTACAAAAAAAAATGTTAAAACTGGATTACTGTTATCCAGTTATGAAATTTTTAACTGTACCTAGTGCCTTTGATTCGGTACGTCAGTATAACAAAATCTACTAGAAATATGTGTTGAAATTAGGTTGGAATGAACTAGTAGCTAGGTAGTTATAGTAAATGTGTATTCACTCATGAAAACTTGTGCTCTGGACAATAAGACATATGAGATGGCACACGTTCCATATGCATGTTTTTCAAGAACGTCACTATAACCTGGATTGCATCCGATGCTGGCCCAAAATACAGCATCCTCCCATACGCCATGAGGCACAGTCCATGGAAGAGCTGGAACACCTCGCTGCTGGGCTGGTGCATGGAGGCGACGACCGTGACCCTCTCGTCCCGCGCGAGCCTGGCGATGCGGCTCATGACGTGGAACGACGCCGCGCTGTCGAGCCCGCTGGTGGGCTCGTCGAGGAACACCAGCGCCGGCGACGCCAGCAGCTCGATGCAGATGCTCACGCGTCGGCGCTGCCCGCCGCTGATCCCCTTGCACACGCGGCCGCCGATCCGGTGCCCGGCCACCGCGGCGAGCCCCATCTGCTTGATGGCACGGTCGGCGCGCTCCCGCTTCTCGGCTGGCGGCACCGAGTCCGGCAGCTGGAGCTGCGCCGTGTAGTGGACGGCCTCCGTCACCGTCAGCGTCGCCATCAGCAGAGTCTCTTGGGTCACGTAGGCCTTCAATGCAAGGAAATTAAGATGCACCACCGTATTAATTGGGTGGGTCCTTTGTATGTACAACATGTTTATTGTTTCTTAATTTTGAAACATAGAAACAGTAGTGCTTACAGATGTTCCAAAAGCAAGTTTCTCTCGTCGGCCATTGATCAAGATGTTACCCGTCTTTTTCTTGTCAGACCCAAGTCGTCCTACAGTTAAATATAACTGTCTTTTATTAATCATTCTCATACACGCTTGGATAGAGACTCTTTATGTATGTGTGTGAAGGAACTTATTCAAGTGTCTGGAAGACATCCAAATGTTAGGTGCTGTTTAGTTTCCAAAATTTTGCAAATCTTTGGATGCATGCATGAAACATTAAATATAGATAAAAAAAATAAAAACTAATTACACAGTTTAGATGAAATTCACGAGACGAATCTTTTAAGCCTAATTAGATCATGATTGGACACTAATTGCCAAATAACAACGAAAGTGCTACAGTACAATTTCCCAAAAAAATCGCAAACTAATCAAGGCCTTAGACTCAAATCATCGAACTCGGCACATTTTTAGTATGGTTCAGCCTCTTGGAGAAATTCAAATATGGCATATACATTATTGTCGTGATGTACCTGTTATTGGTCATTTGGCATAACAATCTAGATTTAGAATTGATAGTCATTAGAGTGACAGGCTCTCCTTTATTTTTGTTTAGGCTATGTGCTTTTATGCAGAGTCTGAAAGTAGATTCATGATTATTGTATCAACCAGATGTAATAATTGTGAATTAATAAAAGCTTTTCTTTATCAAAAAAATATGGAATAATGATATATGCAAACATTCTCGTCTATTTTGATATTATCGAGGGCAAAATAATATGTCATTGTTACTACATTCATTCCAAATTTAATGGTCAAAAAGAACTTGTTGAGAGCATAAGAGGAACTTAAAAGGTTGATGCTAGCGACCTTTGCAATGGAACCGACAACCATGCCGAATTCATGGCCAAATAAAATGATGTGAACTAGGGTTCCCGATCTTCCAAAAGGTTCTGATAACTCTCGATTTGGTGGAGTCACGACACAATTCGATCCGGCTTCCGAACAACTCGGCTCTGAACCCTGCAATCGCAGCACCACGACCCCTCTGGTTATCGACCGGCGTTGCACGGTCGACCTCGCCAAGAAGGCTAAGTCCTTGCCTGCGAATCGAGAACACACGCAAGAACACAAAGGAAAGCAACCAAATTGCAGATGAATGATTAATCTCATAAAGTTGGGGTCTCACAAACCGACAGCGGCGGCAAAACTGTTGTCAACAGAATAATCTAAGCAAAACCCCACCCTAATGTAGGAGGCGACTACTGATTATATAGCCTAAGGGACGTCCAAGGACCCCTATTCGCATCCCTGGGGAGCGCCGACACGTTACAAGGCCCAAACGGCCCAAAAGACGGCGACACAGCGCCCTGACAGATTCTGGATGGTGACTTGTTTCGACGATTTCCGTTGATTCCGAACAGCTTTTGACGTGGGACCACTTGGGTTGGCTTCCTTATCAAATAAGCTTTCCATCCATATATGGATCATCGAAAACGGAGTCCGAACGCGTCCTGGGTGACCAGTTCAAGGCAGACTGGTCCTGAACTGCGAGGCAGACTCGAACTCAACTTGGTTTGGTCCTCCATCTTTATCCGGGCGCCCTCGCTGGTCCTCAACGCCTCCAAGCCCTCCTCCATGTATCTCCTGGACCTCTCCTTCATTCCTAAGCACAATATAATCATTAGGTAGCAATCTATTCTCAAAATCATATAAGGAGTTACTTAGGAACGAGCTCACCTCTAAATTTAATTGACGTGCGCGAGCTCTAGTGATTGGACCTTGAATGTCCAGCAGTGGATCATTGTGTGTATGTGAAGGAGTGATGTCCTCATCATCCTCCCCCTCTTGAATTGGAGTCGTCCTCAACACCAACTCATCTTCGTCTCCCAAGTATGGCTTCAAATCTGAAATGTTAAAGGTGGGACTAACCCCAAATTCGAGGGGTAACTCAAGCTTATATGCATTATCATTAATCTTCTCAACAATTTTAAATGGACCATCAGCTCTAGGCATCAACTTAGACTTTCTCAAATCTGGAAATCTATCCTTTCTCAAGTGCAACCAAACCAAATCACCCGGTTCAAGCTTAACTTCTTGTCTACCTTTACTACCAGCAATTCTATACTTTTCATTCATTTTTTCAATGTTGTGCTTAGTTGTTTCATGCATTTGCAAAATAAAATCAGCACGTTCCTTAGCATCAACATGAATTCTCTCACTAGTAGGCAGAGGCAAAATATCAATTGGAGCATGGGGATTGAATCCATGCACTACCTGAAAAGGACTTACCTTGGTGGTAGAATGTGTTGCCCGATTGTAAGCAAACTCCACATGAGGCAAACATTCTTCCCACATCTTCAAATTTTTCTTCAGAATAGCTCTCAACATGGCACCCAAAGTGCGGTTAACGACCTCTGTTTGCCCATCGATTTGTGGGTGACAAGTTGTAGAAAACAACAGTTTTGTACCCAACTTATTCCATAGAGTGCGCCAAAAGTGACTCAGAAATTTAGCGTCGCGATCTGAAACAATAGTAGAAGGCATACCATACAAACGAACAATCTCTTTGAAAAAGAGGTCAGCAATATGAATAGCATCATCACTTTTATGACATGGTATAAAGTGTGCCATCTTAGAAAATCGATCCACCACAACAAAAATGCTATCCCTCCCCCTCTTAGTCTTAGGCAATCCCAAAACAAAGTCCATAGAAATATTTGCCCAAGGAATAGAAGGAACAGGAAGAGGCATATACAAACCATGTGGATTCAAGCGAGACTTAGCTTTTTGACATGTGGTACAGCGTGCCACGAATCGCTCAACATCTCTCTTCATCTTTGGCCAAAAGAAGTGTGTGGCCAAAACATCCTCCGTCTTCTTAGCACCAAAATGTCCCATCAACCCTCCTCCATGCACTTCCTGCATCAACAAAAGACGAATGGATCCTACTGGAATGCATAGGTGGTTAGCTCTAAACACAAATCCATCATTGACCACAAACTTGTTCCATGAACGTCCCCCTTTGCAATTCAGCAACACATCTTTAAAATCAGGATCAAGCGCATATTGTTCTTTTATTGTTTCAAGTCCAAAAATTCTACATTCAAGTTGGGACAGCAAAGTGTATCGCCTAGACAAAGCATCTGCAATCACATTATCCTTCCCTTTCTTGTGTTTGAAAACATAAGGAAAAGATTCAATAAATTCAACCCACTTAGCATGTCTACGATTCAGATTATGTTGTGAACGAAGATACTTAAGCGATTCATGATCCGAATGAATAACAAATTCTTTAGGCCACAAATAATGACGCCACGTCTCTAAAGAACGTACAAGAGCATACAATTCCTTATCATACATGGAGTAATTCAAAACATGGCTATGCAATTTTTCGCTAAAGTATGCAATGGGCTTACCATCTTGCATCAAAACACCTCCAATACCAACTCCACTAGCATCACATTCTAGCTCAAAAGTCTTACCAAAATTTGGAAGTTGCAGCAATAGTGTGTGTGTAAGCTTGTCCTTCAAAGTGTCGAAGGACGCCTCTTGTGCCCTTCCCCAATGAAACACCACACTCTTCTTTGTCAACTCGTGTAAAGGGGCAGCAATGGTGCTGAAATCCTTGACGAAGCGGCGGTAAAATCCTGCAAGACCAAGAAAACTCCTCACCTGTGTGATGGATTGGGGAACCGGCCAGCTCTTAATGGCTTCAATCTTTGCCTCATCCACCTCAATTCCCTGTGGAGTAACAACGTAGCCAAGAAAAGAGACTCGATCCGTGCAAAAGATGCACTTCTCAAGGTTACCAAATAAACGTGCCTCGCGTAAGGCATTAAAAACAGCACATAAGTGATCCATATGTTCATCCAAAGACTTGCTATAAATTAAGATATCATCAAAGTAAACTACCACAAATCGACCAATGAAAGCTCTTAAAACCTCATTCATTAGGCGCATGAATGTACTAGGTGCATTAGTCAACCCAAAAGGCATTACTAACCATTCATACAATCTGAATTTAGTTTTGAAAGCTGTTTTCCATTCATCTCCAAGTTTCATTCTAATTTGGTGGTAGCCACTACGCAAGTCAATCTTAGTGAAAGTTACAGAGCCACATAATTCATCAAGCATGTCATCAAGCTTAGGAATAGGGTGACGATATCGAATGGTAATATTATTAATGGCTCTACAATCAACACACATACGCCAAGAACCATCTTTCTTAGGAACCAAAATTACAGGAATGACACAAGGGCTAAGGCTTTCACGTACGTACCCACGGTCCAAAAGCTCTTGGACTTGCCGCTGAATTTCCTTAGTCTCCTCGGGGTTGGTTCGATAAGCAGCGCGGTTTGGCAATGATGCTCCCGAAATCAAATCAATTTGATGCTCTATCCCTCTCATAGGTGGCAGCCCCGGGGGTATCTCAGCTGGAAAAATGTCCTCATACTCCTGCAAAAGGTTAGTGACAGCAGGCGGTACCGAGCTAACATCATCAAGTGAAAACAAGGCTCGTTTGCAAACCAAAGTATAGCATACATCGTCATCAGAAATTTCAGCAAGGTCACTTTTTCTTGCAAGCATAACAACACCCTTCAATTTAATTCCTTGAGCCTTAACATTAGGTGCTAACTTCTCTTGTTTAGGTGGGTAAATATAATTTGCTACTTGCTGATTTTCAGATTTAACCTCATGCAAACTAGCAGTTCGTGCTTTATCATGTTGTACAATTTCAGCTGGGGTCAAGGGAACCAAATTAACTTTATTTCCTTTATGCACAAAAGTGTATGTATTACTTCTACCATGGTGTGTAGCATCTTTATCAAATTCCCAAGGACGAACCAATAAAAGTGAACAAGCTTCCATAGGTACTACGTCACAATTAACAGAATCAATATAGGTACCAATGGAAAAAGAGACTCTGCAAGTTTGTGTTACCTTAGCTTTACCTGAATCATTCAACCACTGAATATGGTACGGATGGGGGTGTGGTCATGTAGTCAAGCCAAGTTTCTTGACCAAATCTGTACTCACCAAGTTATTGCAGCTACCTCCATCAATGATGACACGTGCTCGTCGATTGTTGATAACGAATAAAATCTGGAATAAATTGTGGCGTTGCAGCTTCTCAGGTTGTTGTACCTGTGCGCTAAGCACTCACTGCACAATGATGTTCATGTATGCGGCCGTGTCTTCACTACCAAAGACTTCACCGTCCTCCTGAACAACTTGTTCTTGATCCTCATCATCTTCAATGTCAGAGGTGCTGATGTACCCATTATCTGTAGCAATGTATGCTCGCTGACTAGGGCACTCCCGCTGCATATGCCCAAATCCATGGCAGCGGTGGCACTGAACGCCAGGAGTGTGTCCCGTTGAGGCGACAGAGGATGCACTCTTCGAAGGTTCCTGCACAGAATTTTTAACTGAACCGGAAGGTCGTGGAGAAGACGATTTGACTCTAGACTTATCCTTGCTCGCTGGTGGGGGCACCCGATAGGAAGATGCCTTGGGAAGCCCCGAAGATCGCGGTGTGTATGTGGTGCCAACCTTGTTCTTGCCCTGCAAATCACGCCCCTGCAACTCCTTCTCTGCAAGCATAGTAAACTGAAACAACTGGTTGACAGTGTTAAATTCCTTATAATCAACTATGTCCTGAATTTCACGCCTCAAACCCGAATAAAAACGAACAATAGAATCCTCGGGCCCCTCCACTATGCCACAACGCAACAATCCTTTCTGAAGGTCACCATAGTAATCCTGCACAGCTTTATCTCCCTGTTCTAAGCGCATCAGTTTCTTACGGAGGTCTCTATGATATGATGGTGGCACAAATCTATCACGCATAGCAACCTTAAGCTCTTCCCAGGTACTAGGTGTCATATTCTCTGCAGCTAAACCAGTCCACCAAATGATAGCAAAATCTTTAAACTCACTAGTGGCTTGTCTAACCCTATGTTCCTCAGGCACTAGGTGGGAACTAAATTTCTGCTCGACTATCATCTCCCAATCAAGGTATCCCTTAGCATCATAATGGCCCAAAAAGGAGGGTATTTTAAATTTAACCTTAGCATAAGGATCATCGGGAGCACGATTATGATTACCTTGGTGGCGGTTGAAGTGTTGAGCGGCACCCATACCTGTGGCGTTTGTGCGTAGACGATGGCGTAATCTGTTTTGCCTTGTTGCTGCTTGATCAACATTACCATCGGCGTCATATACTGCATCCTCGAGTCCTCCGGTGTTGCTGCCATCATGGACTTCTTGGTCGGGTGGCGGCTGCACTTCCAAGGCAGCTACCCTGTCGGTTAGTGCGGACAAACGTTTGTCCAATCTTTCAAGGGTGTTGCCGAGCTTGAGGTCAATGAGCGCGTCGGTGACAGCCTTGGCTATTGCCTCAGTCATCTCCTTCTGAGCATTATCTACAACAGATTGTAGTTGGTCTTGGCTGACGCACTCTGACCAGTCTTTGGGCGTTGTATCCTCACCGTCACTTGGCATTGTAGACACAAAACAGGAACAAACAGTGAAAGTTATCCCTAATAATCTACTACGTAGGTGGAGTAGTGCCTCTCAAGATCGCAGCAAAAGGAGACCCCTTCTCAAGCTCTTACAAGGTTCTTACCAGCAAGGTCAAGGATACCTCGAAGGCGTAGCACTGCGATTACAGGGGTCAAAACTTATACTGTCCAGAAGAAGTATGTGGAGTTAAGGCAAGCAGGCCAAATATGTGAGTGGAACACAATTCAAAAATAGAAAGTAATGCTGAATTATAGTCCCAAATACTTGCCCTCGTTGCTGGTCTAACGTGTTCCAAGTACCAGATGTGTGATAACAAAATGGAGAAACAAGTATGATGAATAGCAAGACTAATAGGAAACAAACACAAGATAGTACACGCCCACAATTATAACAAACTGTCTCCTCTATGTGATCCTCTAAATATTGTTCCTCTTTTGCCCCTCTCAATTTTTCTATTTGTTGGAGTGTCGTTGTTTTTTTGGGAACTTTTGACTTTTTTTTAATTTTTTTGATTTTTTTTTCTTGACTTAGGAGCACACAAAAAGTAACCACAAAAAAATTTGAGCTTAAACCAGTAAAAGGCGTGGCCTATGGAAATTTCAGAAGATGGGTCCAAAATTAAGGAAAAGCTTGTGACCAGGAAAAAAGGATCTTGTGACCAGTTTTTGGCCAAAAAAAAATTTCGAACCCCAGCAACGCTAGGGATGGACGGATCTGAAATTTTTTTCTGTTCGATTTTGATATCTGGAACGTCGAAATCCGAGTTCGTACGCGAAAACTGGACCAGTTTCAAGTTTGGACTCCGAATTAGAGGACAAAACAGGAACAATGCGCACAAAAGTGGTCACGGTGGCTAGGGTTTGATGGAAACGATGGGGAAAACACACAAACTGGACTCTAACACAACCTAACCAGCAACAAGCCCTTGATCAGGACACAAACTCAACACGATGGAATCTGAAAAGAATTATGCAAAAGGCTAAACATGGTTTCTGGGATAGGGAAAAAACCTAACACTGATTTTTTTTTTGCTTTTCTGTGGACTCTAGGACGAAGGCGAAATCAAACTAAACTAGGGTAAAATTGAACCTGACGGTATACCTGAAGCTCTGATACCAATTGATATGAACTAGGGTTCCCGATCTTTCGAAAGGTTCTGATAACTCTCGATTTGGTGGAGTCACGACACAATTCGATCCCGCTTCCGAACAACTCGGCTCTGAACCCCGCAATCGCAGCACCACAACCCCTCTGGTTATCGACCGGCATTGCACGGTCGACCTCGCCAAGAAGGCTAAGTCCTTGCCTGCGAATCGAGAACATACGTAAGAACACAAAGGAATGCAACCAAATTGCAGATGAATGATTAATCTCACAAAGTTGGGGTATCACAAACCGACGGCGGCGGCGAAACTATTGTCAACAGAATAATCTAAGCAAAACCCTACCCTAATGTAGGCGGTGACTACTGATTATATAGCCTAAGGGACGTCCAAGGACCCCTATTCGCGTCCCTGGGGAGCGCCGACACGTTACAAGGCCCAAACGGCCCAAAAGACGGCGACACAACGCCCTGACAGATTCTGGATGGTGACTTGTTTCGACGATTCCCGTTGATTCCGAACAGCTTTTGACGTGGGACCACTTGGGTTGGCTTCCTTATCAAATAAGCTTTCCATCCATATATGGATCATCGAAAACGGAGTCCGGACGCGTCCTGGGTGACCAGTTCAAGGCAGACTGGTCCTGAACTGCGAGGCAGACTCGAACTCAACTTGGTTTGGTCCTCCATCTTTATCCGGGCGCCCTCGCTGGTCCTCAACGCCTCCAAGCCCTCCTCCATGTGTCTCCTGGACCTCTCCTTCATTCCTAAGCACAATATAATCATTAGGTAGCAATCTATTCTCAAAATCATATAAGGAGTTACTTAGGAACGAGCTCACCTCTAAATTTAATTGACGCGCGCGAGCTCTGGTGATTGGACCTTGAATGTCCAGCAGTGGATCATTGTGTGTATGTGAAGGAGTGATGTCCTCATCATAAAACTTGTGGATTGGAGAGCATTCATGCTACCCACGCCTTAGCAATGGACCAATGACATGCGGAATTCATATCCAAATAAAACTTGTGGAACCGACGACGACATACCGCATTCATAGCTGGATATTGGCTTTTTTTATCTTACTATGTATGTTAAAACTTGTTTGTATGAATCAAGAGGTGGAAACTCCATTATACACGTACAACTAGGTTCACTTACACATATGCTAGATTCAATTTCGATGAGGAAATTCAGTCTAGCTAGATTCATAAGTAAATAAAGTCCTAGTCGAAGTAGGTGAAATGACAAAAATTATATCTACTCAACTATTTTGCTGCTCTTGCTCATGTTATCCTCGGTACAAAAGCTAATCTACTACAGGCCACACACAAGATGGACTATGCTGACCCTGTTGAGACGGAGACGGCAACTGGGCAGGGGCAGGTTAATATTTTTGGGCTTCGAGGGTCTCTGGTCACTATTGTGGGTCACTCGCTCGCCCTAGAGGAGAGACTAAGGTCTTGTTTGGATCATATGGTCTAAAGTTTTGTTGGCCAAAGTTAAGGGCTAAATAAACTTTAGAACACTTTAGTTGACTTATATGGTCTAATGAATTAAAGCCTTTTTTTGAGGTTGGCTAAACTTCAGAAACAACTTTAAATCATTGAACATTTAGTTGCTGAAGGGTTTCCCCTGACACCCCGACCAAGAAGGACTCGACACCGCCGCTGCCGCCGGCGCCGGTAGCCACCCCGGCGCCGGCGCCCCTCACCCCCTCCCCCCTTTCCTCTCCAACTCTCCTCCCCTCCCCTCCCCAGACGCTCACGCCGCTGCTCGTGCCGCTGCAGACTGCCCGCTCGCGCCACCGCAGACGTCGGGCGCTGGCGTCGCTGCCGCCACCGAAGGTACCCCCGCCGGATCTGGCACCGGGGCACCTCCTCGGGCTCCCTCTCCGCCCTCGCAGTCGTCGACGCCAGGAGACACCACGGTGGCCGTCTCCGAGCTCGCCCCTACCGGATCCGCTGGGGCATCTTCGCGGCCCCCCTCACCACCAGTGCCGCTGCCGGGGATCACCTCCGAGCTCACCCCTCTCGGATCCGGTGCTGGGATCCCTCCGCGGGCTCCCTCTACGCCTGTGCCGCCGCCGCTTCCGAGTGCTGCCGCCCCGGCCACCACCAAGCCCGGGATGATGCCACTGGAGGCCTTCTCGTTGCCTGGCTTAGCGGACACATCTGTGATGGCGGCTTCAACACCCAGCTCGCCGCAGCGGCCTCCCCCACCTCTGGATGATGCCGCCGCTACCGTCGCAGTACAGTGCGCGAAAGCCGGAGCAGGGGCGAGCGCTGCCCCCGACCTCGATGCCTTCATCATCCACCTATCTGCCCCCGCTCCAAGCCCATCGTCCACCTTATCCCCTGATGCCGCCCCCTTCCATCCTGGGGGCAACACGGCGAGACGCTCCAAGGCCCATCGTTGGCGAACGACGACGACCTCCTCGACGACTCCGATGCGGAAGTGATGCTGACCACCTCCACGACCCCCTACCTAGACGCGGTTCGTTGGGAGCCACAACCGCCAAGGACGTCGACGCTACCTGTGATGTCCCTGCCTCGCACCCAACCTCTGTCGTCGGGCCGTGGCAGTGCGGCGGCGGGTCGCTAGGGTGCTGGGCGAAAGCGGGGGAAACACGGTTGGCCATGCCCACAGCTGTTGTACGGCATGTCGGCTCGGCCAGTGGAGGGCCACATCCCGGCACGCCAGCGCCTTGGACGCCGCGGATGGGTCTCCGCTCCCAATGCCGATGGGTGGTGGGAGATCCTCCACCGGTAGGAGACGCGACCTGCGGCCGCCTCAGAGGGCCAGCAAGCGGTGGCCAGCCGGTGGGCCATTGACCACCAAGGTGCATCCCAGCAGATCTTCATGGGAAGTGTCTCAATTGCCTCTCCTCCGCGCACCGGTGGCAACCTGCAAGCTACCCCAACGATGTCTGCGGTGCAGGGGATTTCGACACATCACACGCGACTGCAAGCAGACAAGGCGCTTGGGCTCTCGGAGCTCGGGCGATGCAAGAGCCATGGGTCACCAGCCGCAACGCTCTCTTCGTGGTAACCGTAACGCCTGCTCCACTGGGCCGGCGGACCATGTTGGTTCGCATGACTCTGGTGGGGCCAAGGCGGGCAACACTGTTCCTGCCACCGGTGGTCGCCGGTGCCGGAGGCGGAGGCATCGAAGACGGAGGCGTCACAAGTAGTCGGTAGGGGCCGCACAGGCAGCACCGGCCTCCACCTTGATTGCTGCTAAAGCTCAGCTTGGGCATAGCGCCGCCACTTCTGATACTACTCGCTTCCTTGAGCTAGATCCGCTGGCATTGGCGCTGTGCGCGAGCGCGGGACCTCCAGCATGGGATGACCCGACGTTGGAGGAGCTCGCCGCCTCGCTCGACATGCGTCCAACAGGAGCACCGGCGCCTGGGTGTCTACCTACTCAGGCGGCACCCCCTTAGGAGGTTGAGACACCCGTGGTGGACACCCTTTCTCCGGCTCCAGCTGCTCAACCTCCGTTGTCGCTAGTGCAGGGGCCGCCACAGCTCACACCTCCATGGGTGGAACATGCTGGTGTCGCAGACGACGCGACGCCCACGCCACGTGAAGCTGCCCGGTGCCTCGCACGGTTCACCGAGGAAGTGCAGATCATGCGAGTGTCGTCGTTAATCGCCAGCCCGCCAAGACAGATGGTGGCAACCAGAAGGAACCCCCTGCCAAAGCGGAGCAAACGGATCACCGCTCAGCCGCGGGCGCACATTCCGACCTCCAAGCGGGGCGAGGTGCTCCTCATGCAGAGGATGGGTTTCACACCGCCGACAGCTCCAATCTCATCCGCGTCGAAGCGAGCATACAACGACTTGTTCGCCGGGAACTTGACGTTGAGCGAAGCAGAGGCTCTGGAGGCGCTGTTCCCGGCGACCAATACTAGGACTAGTAGAAGGCTCTTCCCGGATGATGATGCGGGGTCGCGTGGCGAGCAGCGGAGCCGTCCAGCTCCGTAGGTTCTGAGCTGCTGCTAGTTCGGTCGTATACTCTTGTGTAATATCGAAGTTCATTTCAGTTTGCTAGGATGGTCCGGTCACAACTATAAGACCTCCTAGGGCACTCCTTAGAAGCGCGTCGTGTGTATGTTTAAACTCTCCTTCTTAATTACAATGATACACAAATCTTTTGCGTATTCGAGAAAAAAAAAGAAACAACTTTAGACCACATGTTTGGATCCTTAAGAGCTAAAGTGGTCTAAAGTTTAGTGGCTAAACTTGAGACCATGGGATCCAAATTAAACATGCCCTAATTGAAGCTAGCATCATCGATAAGATTGTTAGCAGCACCGTATAGGTGGTGCGATATGGTGAGAGGCGGCAAGGCTGCTGCCAGAGCCATTGCACATGCGATGTAGGGCAGAGGTGTTGGCAACAAGTGCCTGGTGGCATGCATGAGAAGTGGACAAAACGGCAGTGATGCCAAATAGTATCACTGTCTGTTGTAGCCATGGATCTACAGTGGTTAAAAAAGATATTTTTCTAGAATTGTACTCCCAACCACAATATGTTCTCTCAAAGTCTCAAGTATCTCAGCTATACAAGACGTGATTATATGACTGATGCTATATTCTTTTAACTTTATATTAATGAATTTTGTATTGTATATTTGAACTCTAAACGATCTCAAATGAAAAAAGGTTATTAACTGCAAAATTTTAGGTCTCATCAAATACTACAACTTTGTTATTGATTTTGTTTTCATTCGAGATTGTTTAACATTTAAGAGAACATATATTACATATATGCACATATAAACCATGTCAAATTAATTAAAAAGTTATCAGCTATAAAGTTTTATATCTTTTTGAACTCTACAATTTTGGTACAAAGTTCGTCTTGGTCCGACTTCATATGAAAAAGTTAGATTTTTTCCGTGCAACCCAAGTGATACTTTGCTACCCGAGAGTAATACCGAGCTTTTCACTGCTGGTTTGTTCCTATGATAATTGTATCTATCACTACTGGTTACCCTATCATTGCGGCTAGTTTGTAGTCACGACCTAGCAGTGATAGTGCTGGCAGCGATGCGTGTTCATGAGAATCTATCATTAGTCATTTCCTCCTTTTTGCAATTCCATCAAAACATTGTAAATATAAACGACGATGTTACTTTAAATTCAACAAAAAAAAGGGTGTCAATCTAGAGTCATTTGCAGTGAAAATGTTGCATAAAGACATTACCAAACACAAGTTAGCTTATAAAGACATTACAAGGTGAGGTAACACAATAAGATTTTCGAGTCATTACCAGCTAGGGCATCAAGTAGGGTTGTCTTGCCACAACCCGAAGGCCCCATCAGAGCCAAAACTTCACCAGGACGCGCATAGCCACTGATTTTGTCGAGAATCACAGCAGTTTTCGCCCTACCACTAGAGGCTGTCACCGAAAGATCCTCCCATGTCAGGAACACCTCACGGCCAGCCTCCTCTGGTAGACGATCATCAACAGCATTGGCCGGATCACCCGCTGGCAGCTGCGGTGGTGTAGAGTGCCTCCACGGCGGATAGACGGAGCTGATGAACGAACGGCACAATGCCCACCAGCTGCTGCTACATGAGGAAGACATGACTGTTTGGCCGGTGCTCGACACCCTGAATGGTCTGGTCGGGCTTGGTGTCGGCGCCCATCTCGGCAGTGGCGAGGCTGCCATGGATCAACGATCACTGATTCACTATAGGTATATTTTTGTGTGCTTCAGTTTGCTTTCAACTTTGGTGATATATATGCTGTGTTGTGGCATATGAGGCTAGCTGTCTAATTTATAGCGAGTTGCACAAGAGGATGGCCAAGGCGGGAACGACAAATGAAGAAGAGCACATCCACGTATAGTACCTTGAAGTCAACGTCAATAAGAAAGCAAAAATTAACTTGTATTTAATTTCCTGAAAGAGAGAAAAAAAGGTGTCCTAATGTAAAGTTGAAACTAATGTACCGCATGCTGACTTGATAAGAAAGAATTAAATGGGGAACCATAGCTGACAAGGAACCTGTTGCAGCATTGCCTCCGTGGAGGCACCAAAGCCGGTAGTAATTATATTACTGAAAGCTGTACAGATTATATTACAGTCTACTAATTGATAATACTGTTTGCTGTAAATTTGTCATGTGGCTTGTTAGTGTGATTAACAACATTGAAGATTAGTTGAGGAGGTGAGTCTGGTGAATGTTTCCTACTATTTATGTTCTACCATCAATGCATCTAGTTGAGAAAAACAACCTCAAGTCCTCAACTTCATTCCTGGACAATTGCATATCTAGTGGATACACAGTCGTTACCGCTAACCAATCACCGGCTTACAGTCAGTATAGGTGTTTAAAGACAAGAGCATTACTCACAAGAAAAGGAAACAAATTAAAATAGATATGACTAATTTTTTCCAAACATGGTTACAACAAGTAGACTCAAAGTTGCGTTGTCAAATTTGAATAGGAGAAAGTGCAATTGTTTGGTCTATATGGTTGACCAGAAATAGTATATTTTTTAAAAAAAAATACTCTTATTTATAGGTTATTTTTAAGTTGACCTACTAGACTTGGTTCTAGTCTATACTTCAAAAGGAGTCCGACCAACCAAATTTGAAAAAAAGGTAGAGTGACAGAGACTGCAATAACAGAGATTTTCGTCAAGTATGGACGATTGTTTTCTAATAGGCTTACAGCTTAATTTGCTGCTGGTTATATGGTCTCCCACAATTTCTGTCGCTTTTTGAAAGCTCTCTGCCTCTCTTCATCAATCGATGCATGAAACTCTATAAAAATGGATGGTTGAGTGCAAAACCCTTGCAGAGATAAGAATAAAATTCCTTTATCTAAAAAAAGGTCTCAGGTATAGTGCTATCATATTCTCCCCTTAATTAGCCACCAGCTTCCAGCGCAGGAGCCGCATCCACGTCGCTCCAATTATTTCTGGCCGTTGGATCTTCCATCGTGTGGCTGTGATCATCTGGAGCGGCTTCGTCCTGAAGCGGCATCTCTGCCCTATCTACGCTTCAATCGGCTTTGTGCGGCTTTTGCTCCGGAGCCAACCCCACGAATATATATGCTGGCTTTTATTCTCCTTCCCGATGCTTCCGTAAAAAAAATCCACCTCATCTCTTCCCCAATCCTCGCGGGGTCCGTGGGAGGATGGTGTCCTGACCGCTGTCGGCTCCCCACGCTATGCCGGGCCGGCTCGAAGTGGCGTGGCGTCGGCGCCTCTGCCGCTCCCTCCTCCACCCCCGCCAGCTCTTCCTGTCTCTCCCGACGACCATGGCCACATATGCTCCGAGAAAACCCTAGGTGCCTGTTCTCATCTCTTCCTCTCTCTCCCTATCTCCCTCAGGCACGGACCCAGCTAGGGCCTCCATTGCGCACCGGTGCAGACCCAGCCCCAGCACGAGCGGCGCGTTGGCGTGGCCTCTCTCGCCCTCTCCTGATTTCGCGCGGCACCGACCGGCCCCTCGCGGTGCCGGCGCACCAGCGCGGCCGGGTCGTCGTGGTGGGCGCGGCCGCGGTGCCGGCGGCCACTATCCCCTCCCCCGCACATCCCTCTCTCTCTCGAGATGTGGCCGCACATCGTTGGTTGCCCCGGCGCGGGTAGGCCCTGGCAGTGCCGCGCCTGGCACAGGGCGTCAGGGCAGATGCGCTACCTACAGGTCGTCGTCTTCGATTTTGGAAAAATCGATGCCGGCCACGTACCCTGTGGTTTGGTTTCCTTCGTTTACCATCTTTTCAGCTTCCTTACCTGCAGATCCGTCCTTAGCTTTACTGATAATGTCTGTTGCTTTCATTTATTCTTGCTTGCTCAGCTTGAGATCATCCGTGCTTCGATTTACTAACTAATGCCTCAATCCCCCTTCGTCCAGGAGACGTAAGATGGCCAGGCTCCAATCACTACAGGAGGCCGCGGCATCCTCCTTCTTCACCACCACCGCAGTGGCCTCAATCCATCAGACGCAATGCCAGCCAGACTCCCTTACACGTGTATACTGCACCCAGATCCAGCCAGCGCTGCTTTTTTCCACACATGTGTGCATCGGCTCAGATCCCTCACGTACGGAGAGATAGCACCAACAAATTTCAGTTAACTATATAAAGTGATCTATTTATTTCGCGATGGATACAATGATTTTCCTCTTCAAATGATTAACAACCATTTTGTGTAATTTCTACACAGGTATCAATGGTGTCAGCCATAATGAGCTGCTACACCATCTATGCAGACTGAGGCTATCTTGTACAAATTTGGTTCGTTCTCTATTTCTTTTATTCATTTCCATTTCTTAAAGGCTTACCTGCTTATCTCAGTAGTCGTATTTAGTTTGGTTCCTATGATTCAGCTCTTCCTTTCAGTTGTCGCAAAATAATATACAAAAGTGCTGCTAAAAAATGCTAATCGCTTCTCCAACAAAGATGAGGCCGTGCTTTTTTGCATTGTTGTGAGAGGATTACATTATTTATTAGAACTATCAAACCTCCATGATCTTTTTTCCCCTGTATTTCGCTATTGCCTTTGAGGCAGGTTCGTTGCAGCTACAGGCTATGTGCAATCTGGTTCTATATATAGCAACTGTCCAATAAAACACATGACGATACACCTGCCTCATGTCTGAAAGCAGGCTTCTTAACTGCCAATCCGTGCAGCTATGCAGGTTACATTCTCTACCATATTTCAATTCTACATATTTACGTGCTTTAGTTCTGGATACTTTATGGTCATAAGTGGCACACCAGCACGGGAGGACCTGTATGTGGTGTCCTTGCGTATAGTTACTGCTTGTGTTTTTGTATCATGACTGATGCTTGTATTTTCGTATCATTTGCTTATGCATGCACCAATTAGAGATGAAAAGTTATTATGTCACAATAAGATTCCTATGTGCAGGTTACTTAAATGGCCCCCAGTCTTTCTTTAGACAGATACTACATGCTCACAATAGTTTCTTTCTGCCTATGGTATCCAATTCCCAGTTAAATGAGTCATTATTAGCTATTCCATAGTTTGTTTTAAATTTCATTTAAGCTGACAATTAGTAAGAATGTTATGTTCTATAAATAAGACAGTTTGCATGAAATTAACATGCCATCTCTTCCTGACCATGAAATTGATATGTCTGCTATTTCTATTTTTCTATTAGATGTTACAGAAATTGCCGATTACACACAAAATCTATCATCTGATCATCATAAACAGTTAAAAAAGGTAACAATGTTTTATCAAGTTTCTATTCATGTTGCTTTTGCCACTCTGGATACATGGATAATTTCATCGAAGTGTTATACCGCAGCTGATGCAACATACTGAAATGCTTATTTTTTTTTCAAAGATGTAACTCTTTTCAAGTAGAAAATGTTTTTTTTTTGGAACACTTCAATTTGTACCGGCCAGATTTCCAGTTATTTTCCCTACCAAAATGGTAAACTTCTCCTAGTGTTTTTGAGTAGTAATAAAACACTACCACTGGTCATAGCACATGAGAATCTCACTATGAGGCATTTAGTAGGGAAAATTTATACTAAATTTTGAATGCTAAAACACTAGAAGAAGCCCACCTCACTAGGAGAAATCTAAAATTCTGGTTGTGTATTTTAAACCATTGATACCTGCTATATCTTGAATTGTAGAAGGATTTTTTTTTTTGTTCTCATCAGCACAGCCCCCCAGCATGGCAACAGTTAAACGTATAAGGCTAAAAATGCTAATCTAATAAACTGAAACTTAATTGGCATTTCTGTCAACACTAAAAAAAATAAAAACACTATCGCGAACTCAAATGTGACAATATGCTGTGCAAAAATAGTGTTTTATGAAAATATGTAAAGAAAGATGTGTGCAAATAGGTTGGCTGTACATGGCCAGCTCCGAAGCAGGGGATGCATACAGTTTTTACAAATATTAATAAAAGGATGTGCACTCTTCTATGTGCATACTCAGATGATCCCGTGAAAAAAAATTGCATAGTTCATCATTTATTCAGAAAGTCTATTTTTATAGTTGCTTCTTTTGTGATAATTAACAGATGACCGGACCCTAGTTAATAGAAAAAAAGAATTGGCAGGAAACATTGTTTGTGCTTTCAATTGTAGACCTTGACACACATACAAGGCAACATAAAATCTCAAATTCTAGATTGGCTTTTAATTATGATGGATCATATATATAAGCCCAAGGGACCATAATATAAACATTGTAAAAGGGAGCTCCAACTGTTCGTTTTGGCGTAAGGTACCACAATGCAAGTAAGCAACAGAGGAAAATATAAACCTATATATCCTGTACACTACAGGATTCAGGTGCTTTGCCGGGTGCCGAAAACACCCGGCAAAGGCTACTTTGCACGCGGCAAAGCCTTTGCCGGGTGCAGCACTCGGCAAAGAGCCGCCGGCAAAAAGTTAGTCGGCAAAGATTTCTTTGCCGGGTGCTTTTTATCGGGCACCCGACAAAGACTTTGCCGAGTGCAAATCCGGCACCCGGCAAAGAAAAGTGACCGTCACGGCGCTAGCTCCATCAGCCTTTGGTTTGCCGGGTGCCATGTCAGAGGCACCCGGCAAAGATTTTTTTAATTTTTTTTTATAATTTCTTTGCCGGGTGCCATGTTAGAAGCACCCGGCAAAGATTTTTTAATTTTTTTTCCAATTTTTCTTTGCCGAGTGCCCTACCGGGAGGCACCCGGCAAAGATTTTTAATTTTTTTTATAATTTCTTTGCCGGGTGTCGCTCCTCTGGGCACCCGGCAAAGAGTTTTTTTTATTTTTTTAGTATTTCTTTTGCCGAGTGCCCTGTCAGGGCGGCACCCGGCAAAGAATATTTTTAAAAAAAAATAAAAAAAAATCTAAGATGGACCAACTTTTAGCCCAATTTTAGTCATTTTCACAGCCCATTTTCAGCAAACACAATGATTCCTACAGAATATTTCCTCCAAACACAATGATTCATACAACATAGGAGCACAACACCACTAAAGAAAACATGTACGCACCACGCAATATGCACACATACAACCAACTTGTTGTACCCACGCTATCTCTCTCTGTCAACTGACTAAGTGTATTCTCAGTTGAACGCAGTCATACACAAGATAGACAAAAAAAATGATCCAATAGCTCACCAAAAGAAAAGAACTTGCTACCACAAGCCACAATTGGATGGATGCATAATCACCAGAGAGCTCCAGTTAATTAGCACACTGCAAAACTTCCCTGAAAATGAACAAGAACGTGCATTCAGTGACCACTTTTTTGAGAAGTTCAATGAAAGGAAAAGGCTGCCATGTAGCAAAAAAATCATTCAGTGGAAGTTTCTATTATTAAACAGCAACATTATAAGAGTACCTAAGTTAATTAATATCATATACAAACGTGCACCTATAGACCATAACAACTAAGTTTGCTAGTGGCCAAGAAATGAGATCGACTGTAGCAATTGTTTTGTGAAGAATACACACTAGAACTGTTTTGGCAGTACATTTCTAGCTAGAAAAAACAACTAGGTTGCATATATATTGTTGCCTGAATTTTTTTGTGAACCCAAAATATATGCAGAAACTGTACAGAATGATATAGAATAATAACAGACCCAGGACAAGGTTCCTTGCTCAGATAGACTACCAACTGTATCTTTACAGCAACACATTGCATGAGTCATCTAAGTATAAATAGCATATACGAGTTGCATACTTAGTACATGAAGTCAATATCATACCAGGTTGATCTCCTCTCGGTTGCACATTATCAGCGAGATCATCAGATTCCGAGTCTTGATCAGCGATAACACTCTGCAACATGGGCGCTAATTAGATACAAAATTAGGAGTTCCATAACCTGGAAACTGCTAGCTGACATTAGCAGCATGAATCGGAAATTAATCTGCACAAAAACTTAACAGTACGCAAATTGTGTGCAACCTTGTCTGTGCCTGCGCTGGGAGTCCATGTAGGACCTGCAGGATGTGTAATGGTTGCAGAAACCTCCCCTGCACGAAGTCGATCGGGGTCGTCGAGTCCATGAAGTCGATGAAGTCGATCGGGGTCGTCCATGAAGTCGATCGGGGTCGTCGAGTCCCTCCCACAGGTCCTCCTGCAAAAAAGGGCAAAAATGGTTAGTGTCGACTCAAAATTTCGGCAGCACCTCCCCTGCACGAGGAGGTTCCCAAAACTTGTAAAAAACATGACACAAAGGCCAACAACCACATATATACCAAACATGGCACGAAGGCCAACAACCACATATATACCAAGCATATAAGAGTTGCTCTAAGTTGTAACAGGTTTTATGGATAGCCTCATATATGTGAATCGAATTCACTGATAAAGATACAAACCTTCACCCTATGCCGGCGAGACAATCAGCTTCACACACTATTTTCTAATCTGTATGGCAAAATCAAGATCACGAACCTAAAAACAGCAAGAGCTTGTTTCAGTAACAGAAAGCAAATAAACTTGATCTGAGACAAATAGCAGAACTGAAGACAACACTTCTCAGCACCACAGGATATCTAACAGAAAGCAAATATGGCTACACTGTTTTATATCATAAACTAAAACTGAAAGATACGTGAACTAGCTGATAAAAAATGGCTCTGTTTCTTAATTCCTAAAACTTTTTCCTAAAAAACTTTATCTAATTATCTGCAAAGATCATAAGGACCTGCTCCTTTTGTTGGCTAAATTTGTAAAAAAGATACCGTTTGCAGGACCACAGCCTAACAATATTTCAGATCAGTGTAGCGGGCGGATGGTTGCATGGAAAAAAGGGTGAACAACCACCCTTGGTAAGAATTCTGTACTCTTATTATCTTTTTAGCTTTTCATTTATTCATATAGTGTAGGATTACATTGATCTGACAAATGGGAAAAGAAGCGAACAACCATAGCCTTATATCACATAGCAGTTGCTGATACATGATAGCTTTTGATTTGTTAGGTTTACACTCATGTCATTTTCCGAGTAATAAAATGGTACCTAAGGCTGTGCTCATGCAAATGAAACTGTGTACCCTTCTGATGACAATTCAGAACTAAAAAATGACAGCTCCATTATTGTAATTAGTTTGAACTAATATTCATATTTGTATCTCAAACTTACAGATGAAATAATGCCTTATAGGTGCTGGCAGAATAATGACATATTCTTGTTTTTTGCAATTTAAAAGGTCCAAGAGCATGGAAGAAAGTTGACTGAAAGGCTTTCTGTGAAGGCAACAAAGGTTGTATGACACTGCACTAACCTGATTGCTTTCTGTGAGCACCTTCTATACAATAGTGCATGCCTTTGAGGACTATCTGAATCTCAAAGGTAAAAAAGAGATAGGGATTGTAAACTTTCAGAGGTAAAAAAAAAAGAGATAGCTCCTGATATTAAAATTTCCACTCTATACCTTAAGGATGATTGCTACTAACTGTGCCAGTGGTGTTGCCTTTAGGTCAAGCTAGGTGCCACATGTCCAATTGCAGCAACCTGCACAATCATAGCTTCCTACCAATGGGTCAAGTGCTACTGCTTCCTGCAGTGGTCTTCAGAATTGTAAACGCAGTTTGGGCTTCCTAGCAAAGTAATTATTACTTACTGATGCTGCAAATGTCAGGGTACTTGAATTTTTTATGCATTTTTGAGCTAAGGCTATGGGTTTGCTTCGCCTGAACACACTATGTCCAGTTATACCAAGGGCACCTCAGGAAATGACTCCTGCCTGATTAACAGCTTTTGGACAATATTATTAAGTGGTTTATCACAGCACATCCCTCCAAAGCAACAAAAAGATAAGCTCTGTGCAATAGATAAGCTCCAACTCCAATCAGCAACAAAAAGCTGCATATTCTAGTATGGGAGAAGGCAGTCAAATATCAAATCAGCTATTGACGACCATGGTCACTCGCCCAGTCACGACGTCCTCGTGGTGCTCGCTGCCGAGTGCCGCGACAGGCACCGACGCTGGCTAATTCAATTCTAACAACCAGAAATCAAGAATACTAGAAATTAGATTAGAATAGAGACCTCAGACCTGCTCCTGCAGCGCCGGCCGCAGCCTGCTCGGCTGCTCCCCTGCTGGCCAGTGGCCCGCCGCGGTGCCGCACGCCCGCTGCCCGCACTGCGCTGTGCGCTGCCGCTGCCAAGTGCCGAACGCCGGCCGCCGCCCTCGCCTAGGTCGCCTGCAGGCTGCAGGCTCGCCGCCGGCCGCCGGGGCACCGCCAGCCGCCTAGGGTTTCGCCCGTCGGGATGCGACAGCGGAGAGACGCGAGAGCGGACTCGACTGTGTCGATGGTCACCGTGGGAACTGATTTGGGGAAAGGAAGTGAGCAGGATTTTTTAGTTGGGCCGATTGGGCCGGCCTGGGAAGCGAGGGTGTTTTTTTAATTTCTTTGCCGGGTGCCTCTGACCTGGCACCCGGCAAAGATTTTTTTTATTTTTTTTAAATTTCTTTGCCGGGTGCCCCGGACCTGGCACCCGGCAAAGAATTTGCCTGAAAAAGGCTCGGCTTTTAAAAAATTGCTTTGCCGGGTGCCGCCTAACCTGGCACCCGGCAAAGATTTTTTAATTTTTTTAAAAAATTTCTTTGCCGGGTGCCCCCTGACCTGGCACCCGGCAAAGGCTTCTTTGCCGGGGGTCCACGCTGGCACCCGGCAAATTATTTATTTATTTTTTGTTTTTTTGACCTTATTTTTTTGTGGGGCCTTGATACAGTAAATAAATCCCTATTTCAAAATTTGGGACAATTTTGAGTTTTTGAACTATATTTCCTTAATTTTTTTTGTTTCATTGAATTTTTTCGACTATTCCAAATTTGAATTGCGGGTACATGAAATAATGGAATTTGGTTATTAAAAAAATAGTATTCATGATATTTAGGGTTTGTCGAGGCTGTATGCAGGAAGTGGCATGAATTTTCACGCATCATGTTGTCGTAACATGACGATGTACTCGCGGGGAAAGTGTATTTAAATTATATAAAATCCAAACGAAGTCTGAAAATCACGAAACTTGTCGATGTGTCTTGTTGTTACATGTGGAGGCCGTGGTAAAAAATTCAAAAAGTTTCTAGCAAGTTGTGACGTCGGATACCTAAACCCCAGACATCTCCACACATGTGATCAAAAAGTTTCTAGCAAGTTGTCTGGGTTTTAGGCATCCGACGTCACAACTTGCTAGAAACTTTTTGAATTTTTTTACCACGGCCTCCACATGCAACAACAAGACACATCCACAAGTTTCGTGATTTTCAGACTTCATTTGGATTTTATATAATTTAAATACACTTTTCTCGCGAGTACATCGTCATGTTACGACAACATGATGCGCGAAAATTCATGCCACTTCCTGCATACAGCCTCGACATACCCTAAATATCATGAATACTATTTTTTTAATAACCAAATTCTATTATTTCATGTACCCGCAATTCAAATTTGGAATAGTCGCAAAAATTCAATGAAACGAAAATAATTAAGGAAATATAGTTCAAAAACTCAAAATTATCCCAAATTTTGAAATAGGGATTTATTTACTGTATCAAGGCCCCACAAAAAAAATGGGACCAAAAAAACAAAAAATAAATACATAATTTGCCGGGTGCCAGCCTGGACCCCCGGCAAAGAAGCCTTTGCCGGGTGCCAGGTCAGGGGGCACCCGGCAAATAAATTTAAAAAAAAATTAAAAAATCTTTGCCGGGTGCCAGGTTAGGCGGCACCCGGCAAAGCAATTTTTAAAAGCTGAGGCTTTTTCAGGCAAATTCTTTGCCGGGTGCCAGGTTCGGGCACCCGGCAAAGAAATTAAAAAAAAAATAAAAAATTCTTTGCCGGGTGCCAGGTCCGGGCACCCGGCAAAGAAATTTTAAAAAAATAAAAAAATCTTTGCCGAGTGCCATTTTAGGCGGCACCCGGCAAAGCCATTTTTTTAAAAAAAATAAAAAAATCTTTGCCGAGTGCCTAACGGCGCGACACTCGGCAAAGGATGACGGCAGGTGGAGACCATCACGTCGACCACCTTTGCCGACGGCCTAGATTTGCCGAGTGCCCGGCACTCGGCAAATGACAATTTTTACCGAAGGCTGGACTTTGCCGAGTGCCCGGCACTCGGCAAAGGCTAATTTGCCGGGTGCTTTTCTTTGCCGGGTGGCGTTGGGTCTGGCACTCGGCAAATAATTTCTTTGCCGGGTGCCCGATAAAAAGCACCCGGCAAATCATTTTGCACCCGGCAAATCGTCCGTTTCCTGTAGTGGTAGCAGTGCGCCAGAACTAACAACATATCCAGATAAGAGGTAGAATCATCTCACATCAGTGGATGGGCAAAATAATGGCAGGAATGAAATATGTAGGCATCTTCATAGCAACAAAATGCTAAAAATAAGCAATCAGTGAAATAACCATACTTTGTAACATTGATCCTGTTAGATGAGATAGAAATAATCGTTGAACGTGGAATAAGCCAACTATATAGCAAAGTCCTATTTTGTTATTTATTAGGCACAAAATAAGTGCCTTACCAGGAAGTCGTATGGATTTATGCTGTTTAATCCATCAAAGAATTTATGTTCTAGTAGAGCTGCTTCCAGTGGTTGCTGGGTTTGTTGCCGGCTCGGAGCAAGCTGCTGCATCTGAATATGTTCATTTTGCAAGGCCCTGTTCACTATATGGTTTCTGGCTGGCTGATTCTAGCTAATGCTGATTTGTTGTGAGAGAAAAACACTGTTGAATGGCTGATTGATTCTGGCTAATAAGATCAAGCGAACAGGCATGTGTTTTGGCACTAAGCAGCAGTATATTTAAAGATCTGATCTGACTGTTTCCAGTCTTGAATATGTTCATTTTGCAATGTGGTTTGGCACTGAGCAGCAGTATATTTAAAGGTATGATCTGACTGTTTCCAGTCTTCATATGCACTGTGCATGGACATATTACATTGTATTAACGGTGGAAAGGAACATATTTAATACCTGTTTCATAAAGGTTGCACTTCCTGAATATATGGGTTGAAGTTGTTGGGTTGATCTCCGAGGCCTAGCCCAACGGCTAGGGCCTCATTCCCCTTTGGATCGCGCCCTGATCGGGGGCGCCCAACCGCTCGATGGTTGGTGGGCCCCCGACGCGCTGCGCTATATAAAGGGAGTGGGGGCCGCAGGCTCGCGTAACGAGGTTCACCGTGCCCCAAACCCCACTCTACAAACCCTAGGCCATCCGATCGGCTCGCGCAGTGGCGTCGGGAAGCACCACCGCGCCGCCATCTCTCCACTGCCGCACCACCGTCGTCGGACAACGCCGGTGGAGGCCCGAAGGAAGACGCGATCTACTTCACCGACATGTCTACGCCATGGACGCCTCCGGATCTGCTCCCTCCAACGACGGTTTAACTTCTAAACCCCTAGATCTACCTCACAGTACATCACAGCATGTCCTTTTGTCCTCGTTTTCCCCGTTCGTGCTACTAGTAGTAGATCCTAGCAAGCGCTGCGCAAGCTCTAATATTTTATGCATTTATTCTATTCTGCCCAACGGTGATTAGAATTTATGTAAAGGGTTAATTTTTGTATATCTTGATTTTGACCAACGTTAAAATAAGATATGCAATTACTTTTTCCTAGATTTACTATTCATGTCCTCACTGTTTTATTATGTTTAATTTCAGACCAAGCTCTCAATGCGATGCACTTTATTAGTGCAATCCCAAAGCTGACGGGACAGAACTATGTTCTGTGGCGAGAAGAACTTGATGCTGCTCTAGCACTTGCCGAGATAGATTTGGCTCTTCAGGAGCCAAAACCCACTGAGCCAGAGGAGCCCGAAAGGGCTCAAAATGAGACCGATGAAGCTTTTGCTAATCGGAAGCGAGACTATGCTCCCATTAGAGCAAAGTATGATCTTGAGAAATACAAGTGGGAAAAATCAAACCGCAAGTGCAAGATTGTCATCAAGAAAACCATCACAGAGGGCTTAAGAGGTGCCATCCCAGAATGTGAAACAGCAAAAGAATATCTTGAGAAAGTGAAGAATCAGTTCGCTGGTTCCACCAAAGCTCATGCTTCCACACTGATCCAGAAACTCACTAACATGAAGTTCACAGGTGGGAGTGTGAGAGAACACATTCTGAGCATGAGCACCATGGCAGCTAAGTTAGACAAGCTAAAGATGCCCCTGGCAGATGGTTTCATCATTCACTTAGCTCTAAACTCTCTTCCCAAAGAGTATGAGACATTTGTTGTTAATTATAATACACAGCCAGAGGATTGGGATTTAGAGAAGGTGATTGCAATGTGTGTACAAGAAGAAGAAAGGCTAAAGAATGCAAATGGTGGTTCTGTGAACTTTGTCAAAGGAAAGAACAAGAAGCCATTCTACAACAAGAAAGCTCCAGATGCCTCCACCTCTCATAACAAGGGAGGAAACTCTTCACAGCACAAAGCACAGCCAAAACAAGACAACCACAGAAGCAGGAGGACCCGGATCGCTGTAGATGGTGCAATGAGACAGGGCATTGGAAGCACGACTGCCCTAAGTTCATGAAACACTGCCTAGTAAAGGGTGAGGACATTATAACTTTTGTTGACGAATCCTTATATCTAAGCTATGCTAGATCCACATGGTGGATTGACTCAGGTGCAACTGTTCACGTTGCTAACTCTTTGCAGGGATTCAATGGAGGGAGAACCCTTCAAAGAGGAGAAAGACAGATTAAGGTGGCCACTGGCGTTGAAGCTGAAGTTCGAGCTATAGGAAATCTATCTCTAGACTTAGCTAGTGGCTTCACACTTTAGTTGCATGATGTTCTTTATGTTCCCTCTTTAGCCAGAAATTTAATTTCAGTTTCATGTTTGTCAGACTATGGTTTTGATTGTCATTTCAGCAAGAACAATTGCAAGCTACAATTAAATAATCAGTGTGTGGGTCTTGCCTTCCGACAAGACAAACTTTATTTATTATCTACGTCTGAGAATGTGAATGCTGAATGTAATAATGCTGAGAATGCAATACCCGCAGATGCTAGCAAGAAAAGGAAAAGAATTGATTCCTCATCGAAATTATGGCACTGTCGTTTAGGCCATATTTCGAGGGGGAGAATAGAACGCTTAGTCAAAGAATCAATACTCCCACCACTAGAACTCTCAGAGTTAGAGCAATGCGTTGATTGCATTAAAGGCAAGTTAGCAAAGAACATAAAGAAAGGCGCTAAGCGAAGCACGGGAGTACTAGAATTGATCCACACAGACATCTGTGGACCTTTTCCAGTAACATCTGTGGATGGTTTTGATTCCTTCATCACATTCACAGATGACTACTCTCGTTTTGGATATATATATCCAATCAAAGAACGTTCAGAAGCTTTAGACAAGTTTAAGATATTCAAGGCTGAGGTTGAAAATCAACTAGACAGAAAAATCAAAGTAGTGAGATCTGACCGTGGGGGGGAGTACTACGGTCGACATACCCCTTATGGACAAGTTCCTGGACCTTTTGCAAGGTTCTTACAGGAAAATGGCATAGTAGCCCAGTATTCAATGCCGGGCGACCCACAGCAAAATGGAGTAGCAGAAAGGCGTAACCGTACTCTGATGGATATGGTGCGCAGTATGATGAGCTATTCCACTCTGCCACTGAGTTTGTGGATGGAGGCCTTAAAAACCGCCATTCACATTCTCAACAGAGTTCCGAGCAAGTCAGTACTTAAAACACCGTATGAGTTGTGGACCGGCAGGAAGCCCTCAGTCAACCATCTGCGTGTCTGGGGGAGCCCTGCTGAAGCAAAAGTATTTAACCCAAACATAGGAAAGCTAGACCCCAAAACAGTAAGTTGCCATTTCATTGGCTATCCAGAAAAGTCCAAAGGTTATCGTTTTTACTGCCCTGGTAGACATACCAAGTTTGTGGAAACAAGACACGCTAGTTTTCTAGAAGATCAGATGATCAGGGGGAGCAAGACAGCGCGAGAAATCACCCTTGAAGAGAAGCGGGTGTTCGTGCCCATCCCTATGGTGCAGGAACCCTACTTCACGCTGCCTGTTGTTGTTGGACCTACGCAAGTGGTGACAACACCTGCTGTAATTTCGCCTACGGCTAATTCGGAACCTGTCCTTCAGGAACCAAATGAACCCATAGTTGATGAACAGCAGCCCCAACAAGATCAGCCTCAAGAACAAGAAATGCCAGTAGCAGAACCTTCTGGCAGACCTCAAAGAGCGAGAAAGTCTCCTATTCCAGATGACTACATAGTTTATGAATGCGAAGAAATTCAGATGGAGGATGAACCTACCTCATTTGAAGAAGCCATGAGGAGCACTGAAGCATCTAAGTGGCAAGAAGCCATGGAAGATGAATTAAAGTCCATGAGTACCAATAAAGTTTGGGACCTAGAGGAAATTCCTGAAGGAGCCAAAACAGTAGGCTGCAAATGGGTCTACAAAGTGAAACGTGACTCCAAAGGAAACACAGAAAGATATAAAGCAAGACTAGTAGCAAAAGGTTTTACTCAACGAGAAGGGATAGATTACAATGAAACGTTCTCTCCCGTCTCGAGCAAGGACTCCTTTAGAATCATAATGGCCCTAGTGGCACATTTTGATCTAGAATTACATCAGATGGATGTGAAGACAGCGTTTCTCAATGGGGATCTAGAAGAAAGAGTGTACATGGCACAACCGAAAGGTTTTGCTGTGACAGGCAAAGAAAGAATGGGTTGTCGCCTGAAGAAATCCATTTATGGATTAAAGCAAGCATCCAGACAGTGGTATTTGAAGTTTGATAAGACAATCAGGAAGTTTGGGTTTAAAGAGAATGTTGAGGACAATTGCGTGTATGCAAAGTTTAAGAATGGGAAATATATTTTCCTAGTACTGTATGTAGATGACATTCTACTAGCAAGTAGTGATGTCACTCTGCTACAGGAAACCAAGAGATTTTTGTCCTCAAATTTTGATATGAAGGATTTAGGTGAAGCTTCTTTTGTCTTGGGCATAAAGATTCACCGAGATAGAAACCGAGGGGTATTGGGATTGTCTCAAGAGGCATATATAGAGAAAATATTGAAGAAATTCAATATGCATAAGTGTAGACCATCACCTGCTCCTATTGTAAAAGGTGACAAGTATGGGGAACACCAATGTCCCAAGAGCAAGTTCGAGCGCGATCGCATGCAAGCCGTTCCATACGCTTCAGCTGTCGGAAGCTTGCAGTATGCTCAAGTGTGCACACGCCCAGATCTGGCTTTTGTGACTGGGCTGCTTGGCAGATATCAAAGTAATCCAGGTATGGAACACTGGAATTTAGTAAAGAAGGTCTTAAGGTACTTGCAAGGTACGAAAGGGCTCATGCTAACCTACAGAAGATCTGATGACCTACAAATAGTAGGATATTCAGATTCTGATTACGCGGGAGATGATAGAAAGTCTACCTCAGGGTATATATTCACTCTCGCGCAAGGAGCCATATCATGGAAAAGCTCAAAACAAACAATAGTCACTGCATCGTCCACAATGTATGCTGAGTTTATTGCTTGTTATGAGGCGTCAGGACAGGTGAATTGGCTTAAGAAATTTATACCCAGTTTGAAGGTGGTCGACAGCATCGATAAACCACTAAAGTTGTATTGTGATAACGAGCCAGCAGTATTGTATGCTCACAACAATAAGTCAAGCAATGCCGCCAAGCACATTGACATAAAATATTATGTTGTGAAGGATAAAATCCGGGATCACGTCATAAGTCTTGAACATATAGGCACAGAAAAGATGTTAGCGGATCCGCTTACGAAAGGCTTACCGCCCAATGTGTTCAGAGAACACGTAGCCGGCATGGGTTTGAAGGAAGGCCTGTGATTCCTGGATAGTAAGAGGGCCCAAGGCGAGAATCTACCTCTGAACAGAAAAGTGTCTGTGGCTGTCTAATCTAATGGTAATAACTGTTATGATGAAACATGCTCAATACACTAATCTGTGATGGGGTGGGTTAACAAAGTGAGAAGGCAGAGATGAGATCAAGGGGGAGAATGTTGGGTTGATCTCCGAGGCCTAGCCCAACGGCTAGGGCCTCATTCCCCTTTGGATCGCGCCCTGATCGGGGGCGCCCAACCGCTCGATGGTTGGTGGGCCCCCGACGCGCTGCGCTATATAAAGGGAGTGGGGGCCGCAGGCTCGCGTCACGAGGTTCACCGTGCCCCAAACCCCACTCTACAAACCCTAGGCCATCCGATCGGCTCGCGCAGTGGCGTCGGGAAGCACCACCGCGCCGCCATCTCTCCACTGCCGCACCACCGTCGTCGGACAACGCCGGTGGAGGCCCGAAGGAAGACGCGATCTACTTCACCGACATGTCTACGCCATGGACGCCTCCGGATCTGCTCCCTCCAACGACGGTTTAACTTCTAAACCCCTAGATCTACCTCACAGTACATCACAGCATGTCCTTTTGTCCTCGTTTTCCCCGTTCGTGCTACTAGTAGTAGATCCTAGCAAGTTCTATCAGAAGTACCAGCGACAGGCATTGCGTCCACTAACCTGAGTTTTAGCTGGATTTTAAGGAAATTGCATGACATCTGTTAGCGCGTTGATCTAGATGAGAGATCTATCTATTCGGAATGGGGAACTTAAAGAAAGAATTTTTGGTGAAACATCCAACAAATAGAACCACAACTGGTTTAGGGGCAGCATTGTTATATGTACCAGCTGCATTTGCCTATCCATGAAATAAAACACATTCCATATGGAAGCTACAAATATGCAGGAAGAGGGAAAAATAACTGGAAATCTGGCCGGTACAAATTGAAGTGTTGACAGAAATGCCAATGAAGTTCCAGTTTATTAGATTAGCATTTTTAGCCTTATACGTTTAACTGTTGCCATGCTGGGGGGCTGTGCTGATGAGAACAAAAAAATCCTTCTACAATTCAAGATATAGCAGGGCCAGGTATGCTTATGTCTTTATGCAATGTTTTACCTGCAGCCTTTGCTTTTTAACCCTAAACTCCTCAGACATATCAACTGGAACAATGATGTCTCATCTTAAGCTGTAGTTACTTTCAATATCTCATGAAAATGAAATTTTCATGCAGTATGTGGCTCTTTATCGATGATTTGGTCATTCCAGTTGGAACCTCTTCCCTTTCCCTGCGGGCTGTGCTGAGTTAATGTTACTTCCATCAACCATGTATTTCTGTGAGCCTTTTAGACTCCCTTCCCATTTTAATTTTAGGTTGTTTTTGCAATGCAATAAACGCTATAAGTTTCATAGATGGACCTTTAGTCATTTGTTGATGTTATTTTCTCGGCTCTTTCCTCTGTACCACCTACCCTATGGCATGCTTGCAGTTAACTATCTGCTCTCGTGTTGCATATTTGTGTGGCCCTGTCATGGAACATTATCTTTATGCACTCAGACCCCACAATTTTTTTTGGTGAATTAGTCAATCTCACCACAAAAAAATTGTTGTGAATTAGGCAGCCTCACAAAAAAAAACCCACCAAAACGTTCCTATTTCAATTCAGAGTCCTATATCCTGAACAAGGTATACCAGTTTCATCCAAAAAGAAGAATCACCGGTTTCTACTTCCCTTTATGTTTGCCGTCAATGCTACAATGGTAGCTAACAACTGATATATTACTGCAGCGCTAATATGTGCCACTTAGTGACGAGGTTCTTCATGCCTAAGCTCTTAAGACCCTCACTACAGGAAAACAGGCCTATGCCGAGAGCCGCATCTTTCGCCGAGGGGAGAGCTGACTCTCGGCAAATTCTTTGCCGAGTGTGGTAGGGTTTGCTCTCGGCAAAGGAGCCTTTGCCGGACAGAGCTTAGCCGTGAGGTCTTTGCCGAGAGTGGCTCTCGGCAAAGCCTTTGCCGAGAGTCTGATTGGCTTTGCCGAGCGTTTCTGGCTCTCGGCAAAGAGGGTGAATCCGGTAGTGCCTTCAGTTATAGCAGGTCATATTTCGAAGTTAAATTTACTTGGTTACAGCTACGTATATTTCTTATATACCTTCATCTATCTTACCATATAAGACTGAACTAAACATATTGAAAGGTCCAGCATAGCTTACTTGCTTACAACTGCATATATTCTTGTGGTATTCCATAGGATTAAATTTCTGAGTTACAAAATTATTTCAAGTACTAATTTTGTTCTCGTTGTAATCCTTTAGGCTGTGGAATAATATAACGATCTGAATTCAAATATGTTTGGGTCATAAGCTGCGTTTGCTTGCTGATGGTAGCTGTCGTAACAAAGTTGGCCAAATTTTGGCGCGCAGATCAGTTGCCTACGATCAGCTACAGATGGTGCGCAGGAACGAACTACGTCGCCTGCGTCTGAACTTGGCCTACCCCCTTACTGCACCTCCCATGCACCTAGAACAATGTTGTGATCTTAAAAGTTTATTTACCTTATTTTCCTGATAGACAATAATACTTTGTTTTATAGTGTTGTTAGCATGATCACCATTTTGGTTTAACCAAAATTCTTATTGTAGGTTACCTTGTTCTTTTTCATGATATCATTAAAAATTGCCTATGGAAGCATTTTTTACATTGAAGACTTAAATGTTCTTTCCTCAGCAGTATAAAAAAAGCCTTCTATGATAGATGTCTTTATCATCTTATTGCCGCACGAAGAAAGCACTCCTATGTACAGACATCTAACGTGCTATACTATTTCAACAGAATCATCTGCCTGGAAAACGGACTTATTCACCGGTGGCCTCTCTGATCATGAGCCAAAGTACTAAAAAGACTTCCAGACAACCATAAAAAACTACACAGTTATGCCTAATGTAATATACAACCTATCATCACATGTAATATATATCAGTGTACCACCCTAGGTCTCTTCCAAACTTCCGCAACATATGTAACATGCACGTCCAGAACATATATCTAACTACCTTCAATTCGCCGCAATTTCACCGCCTCCGCGCACGGTGGCACGCGCTCTACACTAGTGCTCATTTAATCCTAGCTAGTTCCTTAGTCATACATAGCATCCTAGTACCTGTTTTATGGGTTATATCACATAGCTCATCTTATTAATACACACCCACATGAACGTAATCAAACAGAAAAACAGAGACAGGAAAGTGGAGCAATGCACCATGAAGTGGGCGACGTCATCCATCATTGCCGCCGCCAAGAAACAAGTCGCCGCAGCCGCAACTCTCTCTTCCGCCGCCACCGCTCCACCTAGGGCCCCTCTCTTTCTTCCTCTCTGGTGCGTCTGCCGGGGACAAGAAGGGGAGAGGACCCATCTTTTCCTCGCAGTTTTTCTATTTAGTTGCTTAGGGTTTAGTCCAATAAATCTTCTGGCGAAATCAGATGATTTTCGGTTGGGATCGTGTTTCTTGCGAAGACTTCGGTGATGGCCCCGACGAGATTGTCGTTGCAGGCATCGATTTCATCGGCATACAACTATTTTGTGGCCTTTATCTGCAATGGGAGGGGTGTTTCTGGGAGCCCCCTACGAGAGGACAGCGACACCGGGTCATCGATCTCATCGTCGATGGTCGTGGAGAGGATTTCAAGCTCTCAAGGTGATGAATCTGCAGCCTATGTCCTACTTGATGATCGATGCAACTACCGATATTCTTTCAGCGATTTAGATACGTTTTGGACTGTTCCGAAGCGCTGGATCTTACGGCAAGTTCAATGTTTTAGGGTTGGTCGTTGGATTTAGCATAGGGACTATACTTTGGCTCCGACGTTCAAAAAGATGATGGAAGAATCTAAATACAATATTATGTATTTTTTTTACTAGATATATGCCTGTGCGTTGCACGGGGTCACGTTTTTTTCTCACGCCAATAGTGACACACGTGGCTTGTGGTTAGACGAACATATCTATAAAGATCTTTATAAATCCAATTTTGAAGAAAATATAAAGCTCATTTTATAATCTTTATCACAATATCATGTAGTAGTTTATAGAAACCTAACAAAATTGGTTTTACTTTTTTTCATACTTTTGTGCTTTATCTCTACACCTTAAAATATGAAAGAGAATTGATAAATTTTAAAGAATGAGATTGCCCCTAAAATTTCAGCACAGTTTTTGTGTTAATGGCTTAGTGATATATTTCTTGTTTTTTTTAAGAATATAAATTTCTTGTTTTAGTCTTGCCTATAGGCACATTATGCGAAAAGTGAACTACCGCGGGTTTCCATTGGGAACAGATTACCTAGCTATTGAGTTATTATGGCTTTTTTGGCAGGGCTTTGACTTCTCCGAAAATGGCTCCGGCTTTAGCTTTTCTAGAGGAGCACTCAAGGAACTAAAAGTCATTTTAAAAAACTTTTGGTAAAACAGTTTCTCCTGTTTTTCTGAAACAGATAGAAGATATTTACCTTATCTCTTTGATTTCACTATTTGATGTCAATTAGTGACCTATAAGTTTGTTGTGGAGGTAATCACAATTTTATACCATAAAAGTACTAATATTGTCTTTAAAAGAATATTAGTATTCTTCCGAGAGAGAAATATAGTAAAATATATGTGCTCTAGTCTTTCACGGTTTGCTTCCTTATCTACCCACTCCTTCCCTTGTCTCCACCGCACGTCTCAATCTTCTCAAATCTCAACCATCGTCTGAACGACAGCTCGAAGAGGCCGGCCCCGTTCCTCCACCTCAGTCCGCTACGCTTTGCCCTCAGCACCGGCCTCTGTCAGCGCCGGTCTCCGCCTCGTGCCGCGCCGCCTCCAATCCTCCCCGCGACAACCTCCCTGCTCCTCCCTTCCTCGTGCACTCCACCTCTCCGCATGCCGGCGTCGTCTACCAGCATGGGCTCACGCATATTCCGGCGTCGAAAAACGCTTGCAGACGATTCCGTGTTAGAAACCAGTCCGGCCATGGACGTGGGCGAGGCTGTGGGCCGTATCTGGGATTCGTTTCCGAGCGGGGCTACTTTGGCAGCCACGGGGTGATTAACCCAGGGAAGTGATCGGGTGGGAGGGAATTTTTTGGACAAGGCAATCCCCGTCCACCTGCTGGGGGGATATCCCCGCATGGGGTAACTTCCCCGTTGCTATTTGGAAGCTTTCCCATGGAGATAATCAGTTGCTATTTGGAAGGTTTCCCAGGGAGATAATCACGTATTCACGTGTTGGTTTATAACTGTTGGCTTGGACAAACCAGCAGTATGCATGGATGAAGGATCATCCGATGATACATATGTTAGATAAAAAACATAAAATGCAAGTGAATAAGAAAGTAACATAAGAAAACATGCTAAACAAGGGGCAGAAATCCCAGGATATAACAAAAATCTCAAAAAAAAAAGAGTCACATTCAAACTGCGCATGTTGCCCAAACGAAAACGTTAGATTCTTTCTGAAACCAAAAACCGAAACATGTAAAACTCAAATTTAAACAAAAAATATTTTGACAACATTTCCCTGCACTTTATGAAAATTCTACAAGACAAAATATGTCACAGGTCTCTCCATACAAATACATAGATAATTAAAATATAATATAATCTGAGACTATCTGCCATAATCAATTAAAAATTTGACACTTTTGCAGCTTCCTCAATCTTGCAGACAATTTCTTTGGATCAACATCTTGATGTAAACCTTGTTTCTCTGTTAAACTCCTGCAGATACATTGAGTAAAAATTAGAGTAGAGACTACATAATAGTAAGGTTGCAAAATCATATCATGGTAGAGAAAAAAAAGTGTAAGAATATTCAGAACTAACATTCTAATCACATAGGCATATACAACTAGAATTAACTTGCAACATCCTTTGTAATTGTGTGATTGACTTTTACTTTCAAAATTCAAAGGAAAACCAAGTGCACACCACACAACGTTGTAATTCAAATGTTAACAGTCAATGTCCTTAAAAAACCATGATGACTTAAGCTATCGCACATTGCAATTCAAATGTTCCAGGTTGCTAACCATAGATGGTTTTCAGAAAAGCTCAATGGAAAAGAATTTTGCTGAATTATTTGCACAACAAGAATGTAGCAAGAATGTCAGACTGAATGTTTATCAATGGATTGATTATAAGGTCTGAGTTGCTATCTGGATGCTAATCTAAACAGGGTTATCATTATGAAATCGAGGAATTGTTAACATAAATTAGATGGAAAGGAGAAACACCTGCTTATCATTATAAATTGGAACTGTGTATGGCGCTATCAAATAATGTATTCCTTGCTGATCAAAGATCTAATATTAGTAATAATTTGAACCAAACAAAATGCTAAAGAAAGCTGTTTGATATATCTCTGAAACTTAGCTCTGAACTATGAAGTTCATATCTGAAAACAATTTGAACAAATAGTATCAATCTTCTTGGTACATCAAATGGCCTTGTTCAGGTTAACTAACATACCAGGATCAATAGTTTTGAAGCCATTCAAATTTGCCAAGAGACAACAGTTTGCTAACTCTGAAGGTGAATCTTGAATTCTTAATTCTGTACCAAATTTACCAAACTTTGGGACCTTATATCTTACAAACTGTTGATAATTCGCTATTGATCCTTAAACCAATATAGTAGCTCACTGTACCAGAAATAACTTTTTTGTTAAGGTTGACTAAATTATTTACACATGAAATCAAGAGATTGGAGGGGGTAACTGAGTGAGATTATGACTGAACTCGAGTTCAGTTAGCACCGGCGGCAGCAGTCTGCTCTGCTACGCAGCTGCTTCACCTGCTCACCGCTGAGCGCCACCGCTAAAACGCGCCGCCCTTGCTCCCTCGACACGCAGCTGCTCTGTTCCTCCAGCTCAACATAAACAACCAGTTGTTGTCCAAACCTGTATCTACAAGGGCCAGTGAGAGGAATAGAGAGAAGAAACCCTAGCAGAGGCAGGGAGGTGCGGATGGAGGAGGAGGTTTGGGACTCACCATATGGAGGCGGAGGTGCTGGTAGAGGAGACACAGCGGAGGCGACGGCAAAGGTGACGATCCATGGTGGCGACGGCAGAAGGGGCGGTCTCAATCGAGGCGGAGTCGGGGAGGAGCAGCGATGCGCGATGCGTCGTGGCACGTGAGACAACGGGCAGGGAAGCGCTCCCGGCCTGATGACTCGTGGCTTCCTGCCCCGTGGAAATCGAAGGGATTGGGGCTGCAATTCCGCGTTTCGTGGACTCCCAAATGGCACTAGGAATTGGCCCAGGGGAGCTTGCCCCGCGTTTTCCTGGCCTGGGGAAACTACAGGGAACGCGGCGGGATTTTGTGCTGCCAAAGTAGCCACGGAGAACCCGGAGCCCGCGACACGGACTCCACGGGAATCCGGAGGAGCGGGCACGCACACCATAACCTCCAGTATTTTTTTTAGGTGCAGAGATTTCAGATTTTTTTCAAGTGTAATTGAGGAGGTACTGTGATAAGATTTAATACAAGTCCTCCGTTCCTTAAAAAAAAGTGGGCGACATTCATCCACAGGTTCCCTTAAGCATATGTATTAGAGATATGTGAAGTATAACACATGCATATTATTTATTATGGAGCAAAATTCACCGTTGGTCCCTGAACTTGGCCGGCGGTGTCATCCAGGTCTCTAAACAATTAAAGTGTTATCTGTGGGTTTCTAAACTTAGCAGACGATGTCATCCAGGTCTCTGAACACTTTCAAGTTAATCACCGCAGGTCCCTAAACTTGGCCGGCGATGTCATCCCGGTCTCTGAACTTTTAAGGTGATCAGTGCGGGTCCCTAAACTTGGCAAGCGGTCTCATCCCTGTTTAAATGTAATAATATTAAAAGTTACCTATAGTATTAAAAGTTTTCTTTATTAAAAGTTACTTCTAATTTTAGTATTGTTTTAAAAGTTTTAATAGTAATATTATAGAAATAACTTTTCTCTGTTATTAGTACTATAATACTATAACACTATTATCAAAACTATTAATACTATAATACTATTATTAAAAGTTCTAATACTATAAAACTACTATTAAAAGTATTATAGTATTATAGTATTAGAGTATTATAGTTTTTATAATAGAGAAAAGTTACTTCAATAATACTACTATTAAAACTTTTAAAATAATACTAAAATTAGAAGTAACTTTTAATACTATAGGATTTTAATATTATTTTAATACTATTAATGATACATAAATATTAAATTATTTTTAGTATTTTTCTATTTTATTTTAAACCTAATATATTTGTTGTTGTAAATTATTTTAATATTTTGATTTTTTTTGCTGATGTAAATTAATTTATATAATTTACATTTTCATGATAAATATTATATAAAATATTATATAAATAATGATTGATTAATTAACACATGTTGGATTCATATCTAACTTATAGTCAACATGCCACACCAGCTTATAGAGAGTAGGTTAGACCACATTTGGATATGGATATGGATAACACTGCTTGCTAAGTTTAGCGACCTGCGGGGATCGCCTTGAAAGTTCAAGGACCACGATGACACAGCCGACCAAGTTTAGGGACTTGCGGTACCTTCAAAGTTCAGGGACTCGGATGATACTGTCTGTCAAGTTTAGAGACCCGCAGATATCACTTTATAAGTCCAGCGACCTGGATGACACCGCCGGCCAAGTTCAGGGACCGACGGTGAATTTTACTCTTTATTATGCTACTAGCAAATATGCTTGTGCGTTGCAATAATCAAATATTTTATAAAAATAATAACAGAAATCTTGCATATCTATTTATATTTTACCATCTTCATAAATTTTAAAAACTATAATTTTTTATGTCCATGCATGCAAAATAAGTTTGCATCGGCAATAATGTCCTACTCCTTATAAGTATATATGGAATTAAAATACTCCCTTGATAAAAATTTCTTCCCTTATAAGCCATAAAATTATTTATTCATAGATATATCATAACTTTAGTTTTTATAGTATTCGTTTATTGGTAGAATTATAAAATATCGAGTTCAGAACTTACTATGGATTGCACTACTATATATATGCAGTGGCGTTGTTGGTGTAGGAGCCGTTAATGATGGCCCTCCTAGTAATCCTGACGTGGCCCGGCGACAACTCCATTAATGGACGAAGGCTCCTGGCAGTTTGGCACCCGCTCATCTATGCACGTTTGCCTTGTTCGCTTGTCAGGCTCGCCCTCGTAGGCTGATGTAGTCATGTAGATGGTGGCCGTCATGCGCTGACTATAGACGTAGATGGATCACTCGAAGCCGATGACCACCAAGCATGACTTCCATCACGGTTGGTTGCCTCTGGCCACGGTGACGACAGCGATCACCACGTAACCCAACTCAACGATGCACCGGGCAACACAATGGGCGTTGGCTCTGGCTAGCTCACGTATCCGTCTTCACCACACATATATGTACCTGCTAAACAAAGAAAGACAAGACAAATAAACAAAGACAAGATAAAAGGTTAGCTACCCATGGTGGCTGCCCTCCATGAGGCTCCATCTCCTTGCTTGCTTCTTGTCTTTCATAGATTACCTTTTTGTTGATGCAGCCTATGCGCGTACATTCTTCTGGTGGCCGGGTGTTGATCAGCCTCCCTCTGTTATGCGCATACATTCTTCTGGTGGCCGGGTGTTGATCAGCCTCCCTCTGTTTCTCGTAGATACACAACACCTTGTGGTAGGCTATTGCAGCGTAGCGATGCTGCTGCGGGGCTACCGTTGAGAGCGGCACGGCGCTGGCTATAGCCAGGTTCCGGTGCAGCCGGAGCGTGGTGCCTTGCCTTGCTGTTACGACCCTTTTCTCTAGGTCTCCTCCTTGGTCCTGGTGCCACCAGGGCGTGTACGTGCGTTGATCTTCTTCTCCTTGGCGGTGTGCAGGTGCGGGCATGCGGCTGCCTTGGTCATCCCTTCGTCGATCTGCTCCTAGCCTCTGCATGGCGCTCTAGTGACGGCAGTCTTTCTCTGTGACCCAATCGGACAGGCGTTTTATGGGCTCTGCCACATGTGGCTATGAGGCACAGATTGCCATTTTGTTCTCATATTTATTTAGGTTTTGCTGGATCTATGTTGTATCTTTATTCTTTCTTTATGTGGCCGTTTCTGTCTTGGTCTAATCGCTTCAACTCTTATCCGTTTCTATCTTGGACTCTTGGTCTCACGTTCCCAAGTCAAACAACAGCTTAGGCTTGGGTCTCTGATCGGTCCATGGTGGATTCGATTTGGAAAAAAAATCCTTGGCCGCTAAAATTGATCCGTTTTAGTCTCAAATTCACTGTCAAACCACCATCCGCATAGGTATTAGTTAAGGGATGGCCGGATAAAAAAAAGGTGGAGAGAAATTTTGCCTCTTTAAAACTAGCAAATATGCCCGTGCGTTGCAACAACCAGACGTTAATAGGAAATAAGGACAAAAATGTTATATATCTATCTATATTTTACCTTTTTCATAAATTTTAATGGATATAATTTATTTTATGACCATGACATCCATAATAAAATAAATTTTCTGAAGTCCCGATATCGAGCTCCACCGACGTATATCGCTGCGCTCGGTCCTTCAACTCACCTGCTCCTTCGCGGCTATAAGGCTAAAAAAATTAACTTAGTTTTCGTACTATCCATCTGTTGATAGAGTTAATATCAAGTTCCCTGACTTCTTTTGAGAACCCATAAAGATGTTTTTAACTCTTCTTTAATACTCACTCCGTTCTAAATTATAAGTCACTTTAACTTTTTTGGTATATAAAATTTGCTATGTATCTAGACATATGCTAAAAATCAAAGCGATTTATAATTTCGAACGGAGGAAATATCAGATATACCATACAACTAATAAACTAATATATATCTTTTGTTTCCGTGATGCACAGACACGGACAGGCATGTGCCGTGGGCAATAATGAGCCATTCGCCCGTTCCTAGGGACGTTCAACGGGACGTACCTGAACACGAATACACGATGTTCCCCGCGATGCAAAACTTCGAGGCGGCGCTGGTGAAGATCGGCCTGGGCGACAAGGTAAAGTGACGGTGCCGCTGAACACCGACGTGTACCAGTCACTGACGGGGAAGCCGTCGGATGGCGACTTCCGTGCAGACATCCACGGTCTAATGCTCACAATCGTGCAGTTCCTGGCGTCCACGGGCGTGCCATTCGTGCCCAACGTGTACCCCTTCATCAGCTTGTACACGGACCCCAACTTCCTGCTGGACTACGCCTTCTTCCAGTGCTCTCGTCGCCGGTGGTCGACAGCGGCGTCACCTATACCAGAACACCTTCGGTGCCAACCACGACAAGCTCGTGACCGCACTTCCCCGGAAAGGCTTCGAAAACGTGTCCGTCATCATGGGGTGAGTTGGGCTGGCCCACCGACGGCGACGGCGACGTCAACGCCAACGCCAACCTGGACTACACACAGCGGTTCAACCAGGGCTTCCTCTACTGCACGCATCGCCTCCGGCCAGGGCACGCCGTTGTGCTCGGGTCTGTCGACGCCTACCTTTTCAGCCTCATCGACGAGGACCGCAAGAGCATCTAGCAGAGCAATTTCGAGCGCCACTGGCGCGATCTACTACGACGGCCTCGCCACCACCACCTCCATATATCAACCCATCCACCAGGACATGCCGCTTCATCATCGAGATCGACGATGGCGCTGTGCCCCGCTCTCCATGGACGCCATGGCCTGGGTAGCCGCCGTGCTCGCAGCCTTCGTGTTGTCCTTATTGTTGTGAAATTGAACAAAGCTTCAATTTCCCTCGTGATCGATCGTCACCACGCCTTATATATATAGGCGTATAGTATTTATGTGTATGTCTTTGTGTATATGTGTAAACGTAAATAGTAGATAGAAGTGTTTTTTCTATTTGATTAGGACTCCTATTCATGTTAGTCTAGATTAGGATTCCTAGTTATCTAAGTTATCTCAAAACGCCCTACATATGCTATTTATAAACCAGAGTTGTAGAGAGACAAATAAAGATACTTTCCATATCCACTGAGTTAGTTAGGGGGAGACGGACAAAAAAAATGGATGGACAAAAAAAATAACCTGAATTTTTGTCTCTTTATTATTAAAAGTAGATATAGATATAGATATAGATATAGATATAGATATAGATATAGATATAGATATAGATATAGATATAGAGGTATATAGATATAGATTTGTATTCCAAGTTGTACTTGACTATATATGAAAGTCACCCCAAATTGGGTGTGAGGTGTTTCCTAATCTTCTACAGCAGGACATAGACCGATCACTCGTCTTAAATGTCATTGTCAAAGTCATACTCAGGTTCATCTCCTAAAACCATGATATTTTAGTATATAATTTGTATTGACCAACTTCCTACCTCATGAAAAGGCTTTGCTTTGTAGAAAGTGGTATGTATTGGTTTATCCTAATATTGGGCTCTGGATTCATCCTTAGCAAGCGAGAGAGTGTAACACCTGAATTTTCAGATCTTATAAAATGGTCAGATTTGCTTTTATTCCGATATGAAAATATCATATTTAATCGAGTCGAAAATTCTGATTTTCCAAATCAACAATAGATATAAACATAGGTAAACAACTTGTTTATTGCATCCATGCTGCCGCGTAATATTTTCTCGCATGTATAGAGTATCTTTTCTAAATTCTTCTGTTTTTTTTAAATTGTTGTATCTGAACCTTGAAATCAGAGTTCTGGAAATCCTGTAAATAGAAAAGTTGTTCTCTGCGGGAAAAGGAAATGGAGAAGCCGTTTTTTTTCGTGCGGTGGATTCTTTTCGGCCTGGGCTCGGTCCTTTCCCTCCTGATGAGTCGTAACTAGTTGGGCCGAACCCCACTCACCAGCCCAGGAAGCTGAGGTCCAGCGCCCGTCCTTTTTCACTGACGTCCCGGGCCCGCTTGACAGCCCCTCTCTGTCTCTCTTCGGTTCTTCCCTGCCGTAGGAGACGGAACCCGAGCGTGAGCCGATTCCGCCGCGCGCCGCCTCTCCTTCGATTCGATCCAGAGCGGGACCGCACGTCGAGGAGGGGTCCGAGCCAGACCCAGACGCGTTCAGGCTTCAGGGTCCCACGCAGCAGCCCGGGCCTGCGTCCATTTTTCTCCCACACGGAATCGTGCCTCGCTCTGTGCATTAGCGCCGCCGCCGCCGCCGCCGCCGCCGCCTTCCGGTCGTCAAGAATCGCGCCATCAGACCAGCGCGAAGTGGGGCATAGCCTGTGATGCTACCTGCCCTCTCTCTCTCTCTCATAGCGCCCGCCCTGATCTGTGGTTTAGCCGCCGCCGCCGCCGCTGCTCTGTGCCGGTGCGGCTTCTCCTGTGCAAAGGAACGGCCGGCCGAGCTCGACATCTCATCCCGGTGCCGTGGCACTGCGCGGCGCATCGTCTCGCAACCGCTAGGTGGAGATCGGGGGCCGCCCATGCCTAATGTGTTCAGCCATATCCGCCGTCCTCCACCAGCGTTTTTCTCTGACAGCAAACAAGTGAACAGTATTTTCAGCCATAATAAACCAGCGAAACGAATAGGTTGATACTTGATAAGCTTTGTAAAAAGTGCTAGAATATTTTAATCGGAGTCTTTATAAAGTCGTGGTTACCATTGCAAGCCGGAACAATTCTACAGTGAATTCAACTTTGTGAACGTGTTGGACTTGAAATTTTTCCTTCTAAGTTGGGACTGTTCTGTACTCTGAATTCAACTTCCAAGACGATCCAAATTCAACATTCAAAACGTGTTTGACTTAGACTTTTTCCTTCCTTCGGCTAAAAGTGACGTGGTGGCCTAGTTGAGGACGCTAGAAATACTTGGAATTGGTCCCTAATCAACTTCATGGACCATACATGCTTTTCATATGCCATCAAATCTTCCATTAATCTATGTAAGTAATTCTTTGGTTTACAGTGGTTCACAGATATCCTCGTCATTCTCCCCTTCACTTTTTTTTACAATATTGGAGGACATGTTGTAGGTAATAGCTAACCTTGCTCCCCTTTCTATGGCATATCCTGTTTCTTTACAACAAAAATAGGGGAAGTCGAGATGGCATGATTATAGCTATTGCATAACTATAGTTGATCATATTTTTATACAATAAAATGAGATTTTATATTTGAACAAACAGCGGCACTGTCGCACCTGCAGACAAGCTCGAGTGCACGGTTCAAAATCTATCTAAGGAAATTTAGATCAGGTAAATTCCTAAGCTTCCTGGGATAGAGTAGAGTCTGTTTCACCACTTGAATCACAGCGGAAGCTTAAGCACAAGTAGATCGGGACCAAACCCTAGAATTACCACAAATACAAGTAAAGCAATGCAAATTACAAGAACACAAGTGAGACACTGATTTATCTCGTGGTTCAGCTTGTCACTGAGGCTTGCCTATGTCCACGTTGTTGAGGTTGCCACAAAGATTTTAGGTCTCTTTCAACCTTTTTCTCGTTCTCAAGTCAAGAGAATGAACTCTTGTCCAACACTTAGCAAACTTGTTAGACCTTTAATGATGTTATCATTTAATTCACCAAAATCCACTAAAGAGCTAGATGCGCTTATAATCTCTCCCTTTTTGGTGATGGATGACAACACAATTAAAGCTTACAATAGATTGATAAATATTAAGATTTTGAATCATATGATATAGTGAGCCCCCCTAAATGTGTGCATAGAATGGAATTCAAGTTTTGGCCTCAAATGCCCAATGCACATATTTAAAATAAAGTGTGGAAATTCTCCTATATCTTACCATCCGTGGGGTGCAAGGTGTCATCTTGATAAACATGATGCTCATAGCAGTTCATGCACTCAACAAAATGAGCTGTTCCAGCTGGCCAGGTGTGGCACCGCCGCTCCAGGACCGCAACACTACCGCAGTGTGGGAATTCTCTAAAATAACTTTTCACATCTTTCCACGATTTAGGAGCTTTACTAAATCTACAACAGTTAAAGCATATTTAGTGAAAAAGACTAGAAGCACCTCTAACCTTTTGTTTTCATATAGATCATATTTTTTAAATTCATTATCTATTGTTAACTCCCATTCAATATATGCATAAGGATCATACTTTTCTTCAAAATAAGGTACATCATGAGTAGCATGCTTATCACTTGCCAAACCATTAGCAAAGTGATGAGAATATGGGACCTGATCATCTCTTATTTCCATGTGGATTTTTTTTGCCATGATTAGAACAAAACAAGAAACACACGCAATAATATATACGAGCACGGTGGGCGTCCTGCCGCCGCGGCCATCATGAACCGTGAATAAATTATTTTAAATTCGCCTAAGCAAAAAAAATAAAAGTAAACAGTAAATATCGATGTCCCGTCATGAACAGTGTTGAACAGTGCCAGACGCTCTCTGCTCACAAAAAAAACTCCTGGTTGAGGGATACTTATATGCTCCTATGAACTACTAGGATATGGTTGTTGCCATGATTAGAAGAAAACAAGTAGCACACGCCATACTGAACGCATAATGGGATGTTTGGAAGAACACTAAACATGCATGCAGCGACAAAACATGGATCGGTACTCTCTCCATTCGAAATTATAAGACATTTTGATTTTTTTAGACACATAGTTTTTTCTATACACTTAGATATACACTATGTCTACATACGTACTCCCTCCATCCCTTAAAAAAGTTTGTTCTGGAGGTTTGGTGAGTTCTCGGAAAGGAATTCGTTTTAGCTGTAGCACCGTGACACAAGACAAGTTTGCCCCTGCGTAGCCCATATGCGCGCTGTGCAAAATAGCCAAAAAAGCAACAAAAACACGCGAGCAAGGGGTCAAACCCGCGCCCGCTCACTATGAGCACGCCTCGGTAGCTGGTAGAAAGGAGATGGATATTTGTCTCATGGATGCCCAAGAGACTATTTAATAAGGGCAAAGAGGGAAAATAGACTCAAATTAATTATTTCTTGGTATCCTAAATCATATCAAAACGAACTTTTTTCTGAGATGGAGGGAGTAGTAATTAAAAATAATTTATCTAGAAAAGCTAAAATATCTAATAATTTAGAAGAGATGGAGCATTTTGCAATCCAACCAACGTCGCGTCCAGCCGAAGTACTTGCCCCTTGCTGCTCAGGAGTAGGGTAGCTAGCAGATGGCATGCATGGACTGGATATCGAGTCAACCGTAGTTTTTTCGAACTTTTTTTAGAAATTGGTATAATCTTATTCATCATTATTTTTTATATTGTTTAAGACTCAACTTCACGACGAGCCTAACGAGCCGAGCCTAACGAGCCGAGCCGAAGTTGAAAGTCGTTCCAAATCAAATCATTTTCATTTTAAAAGATAAATGAGTCTAATCGGAACACTTTTGTACCGAGCCACCGAGCCAGCTTACCGAGCTTTTTGTCCGGCCATGCATGTGGTGATGTGGATGTCCCATGTGTACTACGTATGTATGTCATCCATCGATGATGAGTGATAGAAGCAATACTGTAGCATTTTGTTCACGTGCAAGTTGGATGGAGCGGCCAGCTAGAAAGAATATTCCCACACTATTAGCTGCCACAAAATGTGGCTGGATGAGCTCATTCACATTTCGTAATCTTGTCGTTAGTAAATGAATTCAGGATTAGTAGTATATTATATTATTACTTTGGTAATTATGATGGTATGATTAGTTTATAAGTGTGCTTCTATGCTAATTAGTGCATGATTTGTGTGCCAGTTAAGGTAGTAATAGTGCTAATTAACTTTTTTTTTGCATCACACCACTCCTTCCAAATTGTAAGTCGTTCTTGCTTTGTTGCTACAAAATTTTTACTATATATATGTAGACATAACGTATAGCTAGGTGCATAACAAAGAAAAGCTAGAACGACTTACTTTGGAACGTAGGGAGTAGTACCTATAATAACAACAAGTGTTAGTATATATTTATTAATGTATTGTTAGTTGTTATCATTTTTAGTTAAAAATATAATTAGCTAAGTATTCTTTACTCTCATCCATCCAATCAAATAAAAAAACTGGATCATCCCATCCACCTAGCTCACCAAACGCTCCACTTGGATAAGTGCTATACCTTTGTAAACATGGATATGACAATCCAACCTTGTCCTCGGTCCAAACACACGTGGAGAAAAGTTAACTAGAACAATCATCCCTAGTCACTTCATCTAGAAGTCACATGTTAATGTAATGAAATTAAACAATATACTAGTGCCTCGTACATGCAGATATGAAGTAGTTCTTGCACACAAAAAATGACCTGAGATGGAAGACAACGAAGTACTAATTAATGTTTATTTAGGATGAAAAACACTCTTTATAGATAGAAAGAGCGAGCGAGCGAGCGAGGGCACAAGATGCAACTTGCCCGGCAGGCACACACACGACCGAGTACATGAAAAGCTAGTTAGTGACACATCACACATGTGCGCGTACGCACAAACAGCCCAAACCATGCCAACCACGGGCATCTATATGTACCAACGACACGACGCACATAAAATAGACACGCACGCCAGCATGGAGCGCACACACGACAAGAACATTTTAGTGCGTGACAAGATGTGACACGTACGGGCCCTGCAGCTAGCTAGCCTGCTGCAGATGCACACACACACGTACAGCAACGCAACAACACGTACAACAATGCCAGCCCTTAGCTTGGCTAGCAGTTGGGTGGCGTGGCGAGGCCGCACTTGGCGGGGAGCTCCATGGCGCGCTGGGGGTCGATGTTGTAGACGCTCATCCACGGCGAGTTCTTGTAGCCGCAGAGACACTTGAGGTCCGCGCCCGCCAGCGCGTCGCAGCACGCCTGCGACGGCGCCGCCGGCGGGTCCGTCGTCTTGGCCGCCGCGGGCTGGCACGACATGAACTGCTCGTTGCTCATGTCGCACACCGCCTCCGCCGCCACCAGCACGGACGCCGCCACCAGGGCGGCCACGAGCAGCGCGGCAGCCACCAGCTGCCGCGGCGAGCTCGAGGACGACGACGACTTGCTGCTTCTGGTGGCCGCCATGTCGTCGCGCAACAGATCGATGAGCTAGCTAGCTAGCCGCTACGTGACTGTACTCGGATGTGGGTGATTGTGTGGCTCGATGTTTGTTTGCGATTGTTGCTAGCTCCGTTCCCTGTCGGGGGTTATTTATAGCGGGGGAGGGGTACTTCTGTTGCCGTTGCGGCTAACATATAGTGAGAGTATGAGAGAAAGAGAATGACTAGTGAGCGTGGTCATCTGCAATATCAAGAGAAGGCAGGCGTCTGCTAGCAAATCGCATGCAAGCAGTCAGGCATGAGAACGTCATGAGTAGGCAGCTAGCGGTGCAGCCCGTGAAGGTCCCGTGTCGGTTTTACCCTGGTCATGTCAGCACTCAGCACGCCACTCGCGATCAGGTTCACGGGAGGAAGAAGAGCCTGTGAGTGCGGTGGCCCCACGGGGAGCTTGTGGCCGAGAGAGTTCCCAGGATCTGCCGATGTGGCATGGGATCTGCATGCAATCGAGTTCTGAGGCCAAGCCAATCTCTCAATGTTGTTAGTACATGATTGGAGTTTCCCCAGCCGTGGATTGCGGATTTAACATACTAGTCGTTTGCATTGTCCTGATTTTAAATAAAATTTTGATTTCGAAGGAAATGACTACATAGAACACAGTCGCAGATGAGGACCATGCGGCATTACCAACTCTGTGACTACTTGTTAATTAATTAGTAACACACTTGTGGCGGTGAGGACTCGACTTTCTTGAGTCGTTGTTTCACTGGTTACTTGAAAACAGCGGTTGACAGAAGGTCTACGTCACGTCAGTTGAGCACAGCACGCCCTGCATTCTACTACTCCATTCATACCATGATACCAAAATAGTTATAGAGCTATAAATCTTGATAATGTTCAGATTCATAACTAAAGTGAAAACTATTTTAAAACCGAGGAAGTACTTTCTAATACCTATAATATAATGGAAATGCTTAAAAGAAAATGTGCAGTATCTGAGGGAGATGCCTGCACACCCCACCCGCCCGGCGCCCACACACCTCTCCCTCCCTCCCTCCCCCCTCTCTCTCTCCGGCAAGCACCTCACCGGTGGCTTCCTTCCTGTGCCCACGCCCTACCGCCTCCCCGTGCCCGTGCCGTCCATGGCGGATTTGGCGGCGGTAGCAGTGGATCCACGCCAGGTAGGCCTCCTCCTCCTCCTCCTCCTCCTATATCACTGAGCTGGGGTTCTAATGAGCTCTCCCTATCATCTTTTCCAACTCTGGTGGGGAGGCAGGTAGGCCAGGCAGTGGGGATGGTCAATGGGCGGTTTAGGGGAGCTAGCGGCGGCAGGGGCGGTCGGGACAGGTTGGGCGGCAGGAGAGCTAGGGTTTCGCTTGAGCTCCGTGGTTGCGGCGCAGCCGCGGAGCTCCAGCAAAACCCTAGCTCGCCGCGGTGGGGCGGGCAGCAGCGGCAGCGACGGGGGCGAGGGCGCCAGAGTCGGTGCAGAATAGCTGCTGTGTTTTTTTTTGCGACTAAAAACCATTGTGAGGAGGTGTGCGCGCTGGTAGTCCAAATTCTGCACGTGCATGCTGTAGTAAAGTCCATAATATAAATGTTATCCTAACAAGCACCCCGAGAATTCCTAGCATTAATAATTGAACGAAGAAATTAAGCGTGCAAACAGAGACGACGAGGGCTGTGTCCTTTACCCCAATTCTAAGAAGTGCCTAACTTAAGGTGGGCCATGACCATGACCATGACTCCAAATATATGCAGTGGCGTCTCTTGAGCAACAGTGAAATATGGTGCCTCGCCTGCTTGGATTGCCAATCTCATAATAATAAATAATAACAATAATCAAAACGCAAGCCAAAGCACTGGTATTATACTATTTGTTTCCAGACTACTTTTTAACTTTTTTCCAGACTATTTGGTGGAATAGTGGGGTAGCTAGATATATATGATGATTAATTGCTTGTCGTCGCTCCCTTCAACTTGCACACAATTGAACTCGTAAACTACTTGTTTACCAAAAAAAAAGAAGCAAAGCTATGGTTAGACTAATTTCTAGACTAGATAGCTATCTACTGATACATGAATATTTTTTCTTACTATCAAATGTTTTTTTGATATCGCGACCTCACGCGTTTTTCATTAAGAAGAAGCGCCGAAAGAACGGTAAAGTAACCGATACAAGGATTCGTAAGTAATCCATAGATTACCAACGAAGTCCACAACACAAACGAAAAGCAAGAAACATAGGAGGGGACCCTCCACCTAACAACCCCAACTAACTGAACCTAATACATAAGAATTGAACCCAATGGTAGCCAGCAGTGAAGTGAAGTCATAGGAGATAATAGCGGCAAAGCATCCACTAGAAACTCTAGGTGGCAAAGCATCCGCCCAAACACGAAGACCATCGACACGACAAAGCATCCGCGGAAGGGGCCGACACGCTCGCAGCAGCAAAGCATCTGCATGAGAGGGGGCCTAAACACTGGCGGCAACATCCGCCTAAGCACAAAGACCATCAACACGGCAAAGCATCCGCGGATGGGGCCAACACCCTCGCAGCAGCAAAGCATCTGCATGCGAGGGGGCCTAAGCGACACCAGCGGCGAAGCAACCGCCCAAGCAACAAGACCATCAACACGGCAAAAGCATCCGAGGATGGGGTCAATACGCTCCCAGCAGCAAAGCATCTGTATAAGAGGGGGCCTAAGCGACGACTACGGCTACAACAAACACCAGCTAGCATACCAAAGTGAGGACGACATGAAGCATAATTAGGTGCAGCACGACGACCACGCGGGAGGAGCGACGACAGCCAGAGATTCTTTAGTAACGCCTTCAAGGAGGTGACGCCCAAGACGCCATCGCCGCTGGCCTTAGAGACTCTAAGGCGGGGCTTTCGCCCAGAATCCGGCGAAGCAGGCGAAGAAGCAGCGTGAGGTTCAGGAACGACGCCTCCAAGGAAGTATGTGGCGCCCAAGGCGTCACCGTCGTTCGCTCGACAACACCGAGCTGAGCTTTCACCCCGAACCCGTGCACCTATGCCACTTCACCAATGCCGCGCAGGACGGACTTCACGGCGCCTGGGTCATCGGAGACCCGCCAGCCCTAGCATGAGAGGCGACGCAGCACTGTCCCAGGACGGCACCGGCTAGGGAGGGTGGGGGGCGAACCCACGGACCGGCACCGTCCAGGGCCGCAGGCAACAACCCCAGGCCGGTGGACCCGCCCCCAGCGCGCCGGCAAGACGGCTTAACCGCGCAGCCGAACACGGCTCCTCCGCACGGCCCTGAGGCTACCTGGCGTGGCGCCTCCAGGCGTGGCGCCTCCAGGCGTGGCGGCTCGACGCAGTGGATGCGCCCCTCCACGACGCGGGCGGCACAGACGAGCCCCATGGCACGGCTCCCTCGCGGCGGTCCAGCGGTCGTGGCACGCTCCCGCGTGGCCTCGAGCCAAGCAGTGGAAGTGACCCGGTGGCACGCAGTCGAGCTCGCGCGGCAAGAGGGGCGGCCCCCACACGCGGCCCTGGCCGCACCACGCGTGGTGTAACACCCCAGGTGTTGATCACCAATTAAGTAGTGAGTTTAAGCTCAAACATGATAAATTAGTTGAGATGACGATGCCAAAGCCAAACCTATGGAAATAAACCATAATCTAAATTTGGATGCTGCACCCTTCTTTGCATATAGGCCATTTTTAAGATATATGCTTGGGTGTTGTTATCAAAGTATCTTCACATGTCTCACATCAGTAACTATCTATATGAAGCCCTGGAAAAGTTTCATAAAGTTTGGAATCAAAAAGTCACATGAAATGATAAGTTCCATTCCTATTGGAATTTGCCCCATTAAGTTAATGAAACTATAGATCATCAACCAAGCTTTGCAACTTTACCCAAATGACTCTAGATGAACTCTACAACAAAAGTTATGAAGGGTTCATGTTGAGCAAATGTCAAGAAATTGCCCCGATTGGCCTAAAACCCTAGTTTCGGCTTTATCGAGTTGATACTTTGACCAAAGTGAAAGTTTGACTTCTGCACCAGTTATGAGGTTTGACCTTAAACAAAAGTTGTAGTTCATCTTGTGTAGAACAAACTTTGTTTAATGGTCAAGAGCTAGTTTGGCCTCTAACCTAGTCACATAGAGCTCACAAGAATCAACTTAGTGCTGTTTTCGAGGTCTCGAATTTGGCTAAGTCTGGAATTTCAATGTCATGTGGTTGGCATCTCGCGTTCTCCAAATTTTGCTATGCAACTTAAATTGGTCCAAATGTAAAAGTTGGAGCTTACATGATGAGGAAGAGCATACAAGAAGATGGCACCAATTGCAATTCATTTTGACCCCCATTTTGGATTGTTGTTCGTTGCTTTCAAATCGCTGGCATTGTCAACTTTAGGGCTAATTATCTCCTAATCTGGGACACTAATGACCTGGCACCCTTAATCAAAGTGGTAGAGCTTTAGGAGGAGAGCAAACTTTATTTTAGGCCCAAGACCCAGATCAGCTCGAAAATGGCCCAAATCGGCGTCCCAACCGACCCACTTCGGCGCCTGCCACGTGCTCGGTGAAATGCCTCAACGGGCGGCACCTGTCCGTGGACGTGGCGACCATGCACCGCGCGTCTTCGCCATGGACGCCGCGCGTCCGCTTACCTGCCGCGTGCCTGAGCCTTGCTCGGCTTGGTAGAGCACCAGAGCGACCAGCCGAGCCCCTCCCATTCTCCTCACTCACCTCGCCTCCCCGCTCCCATCCTCTCGGCACGCGCGCGCAGAGCACGGCCGCGCCATGGCCAGCCGGGCAGAGCTTGCTACCGCCAGCGTTCTTGCTCCTCCATTGCCCCTTTCTCCTCATTGACACCTCCCTCAGCTTCACGTGGGTCTAGGCGGGCCACGCCGCTGCCGCTCGGCCGTTGCACGGCACCTCCGCGCGGTCGCCGCAGCGAGGCCGCCGCCGTGAGCCCGGCTAGCGTGGCCGGAAGGCCACGGACGTCCACAGGCCCCGCTGTGGGTGGCCACGGAAGCGCCTCTCCGCCGTGCAGCTTTCGAGCCGCTCCATCACCGTCGGTCGCCGGCAGCCGGCCGGCGGGACCCCCGGCGGTCTTCCCCCGCTGCTCGGCGTCGAGAGGAAGGAGAAGAAAAAAAAATTTGTGTGTGCTCCCTCTTATATGACAGGCGGGCCCGGCCTGATCGTGGGCCCCTCGCGTCAGTTTAAGCAGTGGCAGTTTCGGGTGCATAGCCGGGTACACCTAGCAGATCTAGGGTTAGGTAATTAATTGCGTTTTTGAATTTCAGAGAAATTGTAAATCTTCCAAAAATCATATCTCGTGCTAGGTAATTCCAAAAATAGTAAAAGGGGACTTTTTGGAAACCTTGAGAAAAGATCTATGCAGTAGAGTCATAAAATGTGCATGTTTGTAAATATTTTCTGATGTATTATTTAGGCTTTAAAAAGTGCTCTAAAAATGCCTTAAAACATTGACTAGAGCAAGATCTGGAGTTTTAGAACTCCAAAAATAGTGATTCTTATTTTGTTAATTTTGTGATGACATATACTTGCTAGGAAAAATGTTAAACACCCTAGTTGGTCACTGTTTTCTCAAGATTTTGATTTGACCTTGTCAAATAAGTAAAATTTTATTATATTGCTTGTTATTTTATATCTTGAGTTGTGTTGCTCCAATTGATGTGAAATTTTTATGGTAGGCTTGTCATGCTATGGATGCACTGTGGTATAGATTTCATAGCCATTGCTTGCTGTATGCTCAAGTTATTGAGTTAACTTATTTATAGCTTGATAAATAGCTTATAAATAATATATAAATGGTAAAATAGAAAATGTTGTTCCATTACCTTAGTATGATGTTTCTCTATCATATTGATTCATAATATGGCCTTGTGTTGACAGAAAATATTGAGTTTTAGGTTTAATTTACTTTTACATGATTTATTGCAATAGCTATTTGTCTTTTTCATAGAGGTTGATATACTTGTCCAAATGGCTTGAAATTTGGACAGTAGGCTATTGGGAGAATATGAAGGCCACTGTAATTTTGGTAGAATTTATGGGGCACCTTTGGTAGGTGTTCATAATTCCACCTAATTATCTAAATAAATTAAGAAAATATATTAAAATAATTTATTTAGAATTAGATACTATGTTTTCTGGTGTTCTTTAGTCATGTGTGATATGTTGGTAAAGTTGGTTTTGTCCAATTGTATGTTTGCAACATAAGTTAATAATTATTTCTTGCAATTAGTAGTTTCTGGACAGTTCTGGGGGCAATGTAGAGTACCCCATGATAATGATGTTTTCTGAGCACCTTGTCTATAACAAAGTTGTATATAATTCATGTATCTAGCTTGTGTTAAAATTTGGTGGCATTTGGTCAAGTAGTTTTTGAGTTATAGATGTTTAAAGTCAGGTTCCAGATTTAGTTGCTCTCTGTTTGGAGCAGACTAGAGTCTGTAGTTTCATCTTTTCGACTAATTAAACTTGGGAATCAGGCTTAGTGGATATTAAATGAATTGTAGACAATTTCATAAGCTTTCCAGAATGTCTTCTTGCAAGTCATTGGGATTTAGGGATCTCCAGTTATGATTGATTTACTGAGCTACTGTATGGATGTCCAGAAAGTGATAGATTTTAGTTGTAGTGCTTTGATTAACTTTGCCATGCTAGTGTGTTGAAGTGTGACTCATACCTTTGAAAGTACTTGGGTTGGTACCCTAGGATCTTATAAGACTTGTGTCTTGATTGATGTGCTTGCAATCTTCTATGTTATGCCCTAATAAGGATTAAGTTAATTAGCTCTAGGTGCTTATGTGAACTTTGGTATGTTTGCTTGATTGCTTTGTTTATTTCACTTCTATGCATTCATACATATGCATTATTGCACCTCATTTAGGTACGCTAGCTGAAACACGCGAAGGACCTGATGTGGAGCCAAACCCGAAGATGGAGTTGGTGGATCCATTCTGAAGATAGAAGGACCGAACAAGTGTTAGACGGAGGGAATGCTCGCCAAGCGAGTTTCTTCTGACATACTCTAACTTGAGTCGGATCCCAGGCAAGCCCCGGAGCATTATAAGCCTCCTATCTTTAAAGCAATTAATTCTATATATGTTATAAGTATTGTTGCATTAAGTGATAGGAGTTGGTTGGAAACCCTTGCTGCATTATATCATTCCTTGTCCAGATATATGAATCCTTGAATCCTACATAGACTAGGATCGAGTAGATGCTTAGCCCTGCTTTAAGCGGTAGAAGTCAGGTGATTTCCTGTCACCTGCGAGATATAGGGATATTCATATATGGCACGGTTGGCTATATTTGCTATCGTGAAATGGAACCATGTGTTAATAAAATGAAATGAGACTGGGCGGGATGACGATAGTGAAGCAACAAGACATGGAGGTCTTGGGTGTGAATCTATCCCCGTCTGAGTCGTTTAAGGACCGATTCGCTGTACGTCCTTGAGTCATGTTGAACGCAGTCTAACACTTAGTTGGCCGGATAAGTCGTTCCGACCGCGAAGCCGAGTAATGTGATTCAGGCCGGGAATCGAATGGTAGGTTGCTTCTTGGAGGAGAGAAAGGATGTGCTTGGGGACATTAGCGTGAGACCAAGGGGGGGTTAGAGTCCCTATCACCTGGCAGAGTGTCGCCCTTAGGGTCGCGACATCATTCGGACCCGCGATTCCTGAATCATATGAAAAGGTGGCTTGTGCGACCCTGGCAGGGGCTGCGCGGTGAGTGTTAGAAATACCCCTCCAGCTGGATAGGAATTCGATTTGAATCGCCGTCGCTCCCGGTTAGTGAGCACTTGACTTGAGCAGTGGCAACGTAGATTCAATTAAATTGAACTGATGGTTAATTGGATCACGATGGAAAGGATGCCTCAATTTATACCTGCCATGGTTAATATTGTTTGCTCCTAATAAAGTGAGTGCTCTAGTACAGGTTCTAATATAGATGATAGGTTAATGATAATTAACTTGATGCTTAAGCATTAATGATTGATCATCTATATTAAGCTTTTATGCAAAAAGTTGTCAAGCTAGCCCACTTCATATCAGCCTTTCATAATCCTTGGTGTCACCTTATTTCTGGTTTCTGACGGGTAAGTCTAGCTGAGTACCTTCTTGTACTCAGGGTTTTATCCCCACTTGTTGCAGGTTGTGATGTATCACGGCGACTGCAAGAGTTGGTTGGCTCCTGTCTTAGTGGCGGAGTGTGATCATGGGCATGATCCTTCTAAGCTACCTTATCTCTAATGCTTTTGTTGGAAGTCGACCATGGTACTGGCATGTATTTAAAATAAGAATAATGTTAGTTTCAAATTACTTTGCTTCCGCTACTTTTGAACTTAAGTTGTAATAACTATGTTGAACTCCGATGTATATTGAATTACTTGTGAAATGGTTATAACATGTGACTTGTTATGTTGAATCACTACGATCTTGGCTTGTATGTTGGTTGGTTTGAATTCCCTCGTGATTTCGTTGGACTACCGGAGTTATATGGGCTCAAGTGCGAGAATTTGATCATTTCGGTGATTGTTTTTGTACTTGTGCTCTTATAATTTGGACGGTTCTGTTACACGTGGCCCCGGTGGACCCTATGCCTTCGCACGGCGGCGTGTCGCCTGCGCTCGTGACCGAGCACCCTCACACCGCCCCGCGCCACGGTGCCGATGCGGTAGAGGTCTGGGAGCACCCTCAGGCGCAAGCCACCACCGACACGCCGCCCCCGAAGCTTGGCCCCGTGTAGCAGCAACAGATCCGGCGAGGGGGAGGATGGATCCGGCCTCGGGAGACCCGGATCTGGTTCGCCGGCCGACAGGTCGAGGAAGGCGGCAGTTGGGTGGAAGGAGAGGGGTAGCGGGAGAAGGAGGGGGGAGAAACTGCAACGGTGACCTTGTTCGGGCCATTGCTGGCCGCCGCAGCCGCGAGCCGGAGAGCGGCGGCGGCAGCCGGAGAGGAGGAAGGGGCGGCCTTGGGACGGCGCCGGTGAGCACCCCACGAGTCGCCCATTGGGACGCTCAGGGGGAGAGAGAAGTGTTACTATCAAATGTTAATATTTTGGTGCATGGGCTTCAGGTTAATCAACAAACACTTCAATATACCATGCATCTTTTGGACTATCTGTTCTTACATTCACACAAGGGACCGGGGCTTGTTGTTGACTTCCAATTGATTGCATTGATTACTAATATACGATTTTTCGTCCACAGATGGATCATTGATGACAAATATATATTTTTCATCCACAGATGCATGTTTCGTTTTTGTTTATTTTGTGATGTCATCATGCATTCCACGATCCCAAAGTATGACATGGACATGGGTTTAGTGTCTCTCTATATATATAATGGCGTGGCTAGCGTCCGGACATCTGGACGCTCGCGCATGCCCTGCATGCCTGATGAGTCTGACCGCATGCTGCACTTGTCGCCACCTGCCTCGATTGTCCCGCTTGCGGCTGCAACCATGCGCATGCCCGCCCAGCCCCACATAGTGTTGCATGTACGCACGCAAGCCATGCCTGCTGCTATGCGTTTTGCTTCATTTTGTGTTGCGCGCCCATGCATGCAGGTGGGGACCACCCACACCCATGCCCCTGCATGCTACTACGCCCCTCGCTTCGCTTCTGTGTCGCGTGCCCATGGACGTGCAGAACTACATTTGCAACACCAGATCTACTTTTGCAATATCTAGATAAAACACATGCAACATTTAGATGAAAAATATGAAACTTATTGTGCCTGCTAATGAAAACACTTGCAACATGAAGCACTTGCTGCAACATACGTCTAAACACGTGAAACATTTAAAACATATGGTTGCAACATGTGTATAGTCACTGCAACATATGCAACATCCAGATAAAACACTTGCAACATACGTTTAAAACAGATGAAACACAATTGCAACATACGTGTATAACCATTGCAACATATAAAACATACAGATAAAATACTTACAACATATGTCTGAAACAAATAAAATATTTGAAGCATACACTTGCAACAAAGGTGTATAGCCAATGCAACACATGCAACATCAAGATAAAATACATGCAACACCAGATGAAACATACATCCAAAACGCATGAAAACATACTGAGCTCGATGCCATACGGTGACGGAAAAATTTGGGCCAGCACTCAACTGCCAACGGTCAACCGTCACGGAAGTAGCAAACGGCGCATGCAGATGTCGACCCGCGCTCCTCTCATAAACAGACAAGCGCCTAGGCCGGCCCTGCAACTAGCTAATCCGGTTGGCCAAACCAGCAACCCTGCAGGCAACATGCGGCAAGGGCAACTTGGTCTAGGCGCAGACAACACAAGAGAGAGAAAAGAGCAGGATGACAAGTAGCAGCAGGTCTAGGCGCTAGGCAGCAGAGGGCAGGCGCAACAGGGAGGCCTGCATCCCTGGGAGCGTGCGGCTAGAGGCTTGGCCGGATGGTCCAGCCAGCAACAGACGTAGCAGGGAGCCTCTCTCTATGATCACGCATATGCAGGATTCCCCAAGCGCCGTATGGGCACGTGCGGCTAAGGGGCCTGGCTGGCTGGTCTAGCCAGCAACAGATGTAGCAGTGAGCCTCTCTCCGTGGTCACACACATGTATGGTTCCGCAAGCGCCGCATGCACCCTGAACTGCACCCCAAACAAGTGGCCACACGCGCTCTCATGCGTTGCCCCGTCGAAAAGGACAGGTGCAAGCCCGCCTAACGGTAACTACACGCCCCCTCTTTTTTTTTGGGAGTCACACTCTCAGGGTCGGTCCATCCATTCGTCCGACGCCCTGGACCAAACATTACCGTAAGCCGGCTTACCCGCAAACCCACAAATAACATGAATTTTGCAGGTTACATGTGGTAACACGCAAAATTAAACCTATTTACGGTTCTGTGAACAAACCTGCTTGCGTCCCTAAATCTATAATTGGATACAAATACCTCCTGTAGCCTGTAGGATAATCCTATCTAATTGTACTAGAGAACTAAGGATTCCATAAGAACACCATACATGTCATGTCACCGAAAGTTCCTAAATCATGTGGATTTCTTTTATTCAGATTCTCACTCAAGGAATCCCAGCCCAAGTGACCACTTCGCAAGGCAGAACAATTGGAAGAAAGCTTCCAATTACTAATACAACTAAGCAGAAGTTATTATAATTTAAAGGGAAAAAGGAGTACAATTTAAAGGGCAGGGAAGGAATTAACAAAATTCATAAACATGGTATCTTTATAACTACAGAAGCACAAATACAATGTTCACGCATGTTGCAACCGTAATCTGTAATCGTGCACAGGGAATACAACTACCTTTTAACCAGAGCAACAAAAAGATATGACCCTAGTAACTATTCAAGTGATGTAAACACCTCAACGGCGATCAGGTTTCAAGTGATTATGGATATATGAGGAAGCCATAGGGTCGTGCCATGCGAACATAATTTGTTCCTAACATATCTTAATATTTTTTAGATAATGGAATAAACACTATATCAAAATGTTTAGCTGAGCCTTATTCCAAGGCAAAGCATAACATGTTTCATTTCTGTCGTTCCAGAACAATACAATAAAAAATGTCCCAGATTCCATAATGTTGATATGATACAAGACGTTCCTAACATCCTGATGGTCATCTGTGCAAAACACAACCGTGACCTATTTACTGACAAATATATCTCATTTTGTCTATGAATGTAAGTTTTGCACACGGTGGGTGAAATTACTAAGAATTTCCTTCTATCTTGCAGATACATTTGCACATAGGAATGGACCGAACAATTTCATTGGTCCCAAACAGCACCATTCAATTTGTCATCGTCTCACCGACTATCTTTGTGCATAGCGATCAACTAGTGCCTTTGCTGCCTCTGGGGCGAAGAATTTTGCCTGCATGGAAGGTTAAGGCATACATTACAAATTCAGATCAAAGACATTGATCACTCCATTTTATCTTCACCTCAGTTTACTTCTACATTGTATAGCCTCTTTGGTTGAGGTGGAATGCTTTAAAAAAATTAGGATTTAGTTCAGATTGAAATAAAGTCCTATAAGTTTGTATTAAAGATGAGTTCTATACATGACTTGTAACTGTACCTATGTTGTACTCCAAGCTGTTTTCGGCCATCTATATATACAAGCTCACCGAACCCTCATAATGGGTGTGTGTTTCCTGATTTTTCTACATGGTATCCAAGTCTGGGTTTTTATCTAACACACTTCTCTTGTGCTGCCCTAATCATGCCAGGCCCCTTACCATACATCAGCGCCATGGCACGGACTCCCCCACTGCGCATTCACACCCATCACTACTACACAAATCATTTTGAGAGATACTGCCCTCAGATTAACGGAGGCGGGCGATATGGGCTGCCGCCTCCATTCAGGCAAAATATGATTCCATTTGTACTTGGTTGCTTCACAATTTCTCCAATATCACTATGGCACAGGCCTTGGCTGATTTACTTGCAGAAGAAACACGTCTCCAGTCTATGTATGCTTCTTCTGTATCTGTGCCTCATAGTGTTTTGGCAGCCTTGCAGCAAACCAGTGCACCAAAAGGCACCACCTTAGAGCCTTGCAAGCACTGTGGCAGGACTGGTCATCCTCTAGAGAATTGCTTTGCTCAACATCCAGCGAAATTGGCTGAGTATTGTGAAAGTGCTGCTTGTGGTCGTGGTACTAGCTCCACTCCAAGAGGTTCAGTTTCTATTGCTGCAGCCTCACCTGTCAGTGCTCCCTCGACGTCTTGGGTTCTTGATTCAGGAGCTTCCTTCCATGTGACATCTGATCAGTCCCACTTGGTCGCATTCAAACCAGTCACGGATAGTGCTTCTATTCAGACTATTGATGGTACATCTTATCACATCACTCATCAGGGTTCTCTTTGCAATTCTCATCAATTAAACATGAATCTTCTCTCAGTAGGCCAAGTTACAGATCACAATTGTTTTGTCAGATTTGATGACTCATCTTGTTTCATTTAGGATCGTTGAAGCAGGATTGTGACTGGGACTGGCCATCCTCGTAAAGGTGCTCCTAGCCTCTACGTTTTGGACACCTTGCGTCTTCCTTCTTTTGCCACATCCACATCACGTGTGACCTCCAATACATCTTCATCCACCTCGTCCTTCGCCAAGTTGCATCACCGTCTTGGTGACTTATGTGGATCCCATTTGTCAACATTAATTAATAAAGGTTGCCCAGGTCATACATTTGTCGAGTCTAGCTTCCATTGTAAGGTTGCAAGCTTGGAAAGCAAATACAACTTCCATATTCCTCTAGTGTTTCTCATTCTACAAGACCTTTTGATCTTATTCATTCAGATGTATGAGGTCCTGCAACTTTTGCTAGAAAGGGTGGTTACAAATATTATGATATTTTCATTGATGATCATTCCCGTTATACTTGGATTTATTTCATGAAACATCGATCTCAATTATGTTCTATTTACAAGTCTTTTGCACGCATGGTTCACACTCAGTTCTCTACTCCTATCAGTCTTTCGCTCTTACTCTGGTGGTGAGTATTTATCTATTATATTTCATCAGTTTTTTACCTCTGATGTCAGAATCCTTTCCCGTGGGGCTGGCTGGGGACAGCTAGGGTAGGGGACAGCGGCGCAGGGTGAGGGAGGTGGCGGTTGTAGAGAGGCAGGGGAGAAGACCGAGGCTTAGAAGGGAGAGTAGGGGATAGAAGGCCTTAGGCCAATTCCTTGCTTACCCTTGAACGGCTGCATAGCCCCTCTATTTATAGTCCTGGGAGACTTCGCCCCTAAACAATCTAAACTTATCCTCCAAGAAATAAGGAGAAGAGTCTTTATAGATTTGGACTTCTTCTTTACAAGAAAGAGGATCCTATTTCCTAAATAAACCCGATCTATTTTTTATTCTAGACTTTCCTTTTATTTTTGATCCTCCCAGATATTTGGAAGTCGGCGGCGCGGTGGGAGGCCATCCCTCCATTGGTTGCGCCCCCCTCCTGGTGGCACGATCGTCCAAGGCATGGCCGGCTTGGGCCTGTAATCAGGCGTGTGACATCTCTCCCCACTTCTCCAGGCAGCGCATCCTTCCACTAAAGCAAGGCCCAAGGGTTGACGCCATTTGGTGGAAGAGGTTGGGCCAGTGATATCGCCTCCACCCGAACCAATAGGCGACCGTGGACGGGGTCAGCCCTGATCATGTTGTCGCGGGTGTGGTCAATGGCAAACTCGAAGCAGTACAAGAGGTTGCCGATGTAACCGTAGAAATAGTAGTTGTATCGTTCTAGACCTCCCAGGGGGCCTGTAGCTTGGCGGGCGGCCATGAGCATAGGCCGATGGATGTATTGTCCTTGGCAGCGGCTGTGGAGTTGGTGTCGTGCTTGGTGGCCGAGGCGGTTCCAACCAAAGACCCCTTAGATGCATATGTAGGAGCAAAATTGGGGCTGATTTCGGTGTAGAGCCTGCTGATTGTTGGCGTTGTTTGTGGTGCTCCTCCTTTGGGCGCGGTTGGCACCGTTGGTGTGATCGTCTCCGGCTGAATTGGATTTGATGGAGGATTCTAGTGGCGCTGGTCAAGGAATTTGTTCATCTCCTCGAAAAGGCGATCGGTGATTTTACGGACGTCATTGCAGATTTCTCCATCATCGTTGATCGGAGCTTCACCCGTAGGATCAATCTGGTTTCTAGATACCACAGAGTCCTTTCCCGTGGGGCCGGCTGGGGCCGGCTAGGGTAGGGGGGCGGCGGCGCAGGGTGAGGGCGGCGGCGGCTGTAGAGAAGCAGGGGAGAAGAACGAAGCTTGGAAGGGAGAGGAGGGGATCAAAGGCCTTAGGCCAATTCCTTACTTACCCTTGAACGGTGACATAGCCCCTTTATTTATAGTCCTGGGAGACTTCTCCCCTAAGCAATCTAAACTTATCCTCCAAGAAACTAGGAGAAGAGTCTTTATAGATTTGGACTTCTTCTTTACAAGCAAGCTGATCCTGTTTCCTAAATAAACATGATCTATTTTTTATTCTAGACTTTCCTATTATATTTTATCCTCTCGGATATTTGGAAGTCGGCGGCGCGGCGGGAGGCTGCCCCTCCGCTGGCCGCGCCCCCCTTCTGGTGGCGTCATCGTCCAAGGCCTGGCCAGACTGGGCCCTCTCCTGGGCCCGTAATCAGGCGTGTGACATCTGAGGGTACTCTTGCTCAGCTCTCTTGTCTCGGCGCACATGCTAAGAATGGTATTGCTGAACGCAAACACCGCCATCTCATAGAAACTTCTAGAACACTTCTAATTTCCTCGTTTGTTCCTTCTCATTTTTGGGGAGAAGTTGTTTCTACACGTGTCTACCTCAGCAATTGTACCAATCTTTGTACTCCAAGCCATTCCCAGCCATATATATATATATACAGGCCGGTCACCCAACACTAGAGGATGTGGTGTTTTCCTATTTCCTACGGTTTGGATCTAGATCGCATCCAAACATTCTTTGATGGCATAGGAAGGCATAGTTGGCACATGGCCATGCAGCAGGACCATAACCAAACATGCTGACCCCTATTCCTGGTATCTATATCATTTTTTCTCTACTAGCAAGATATGAAATAACTATACTAGTATTTGTCAAGAATTTTCAATGTCATTAGCAAAAAGAGAAAATACTACCTGAATAAACATTCTTTCTGCATCACCTGCTTTACCATTTTCCCTTAATATGATTCCCTAAAATTGGATAACAATACAGTTATGATTGCTGCTTGGTAGAAGAAATTAACTGCTATAAGTATGGTCTTTGTTTGGCATTACATCGTAATAGAAACAACATAATCCATTAAGACAATAGTACTGCAAAATCTAAAGTAATGGAAGCCAAGAGCTACTCTATATATATATATATATAACCTCCAACTCCAAATGTAGGCCGTTATAGGATTATAGCTTATCAAACTTCTTTAACTTGGCTCATGAATATGTGAAAAGTTACATAGATTGACAATAGACGGCTGACGTTACTAGATTGTAGATTCATGATGGCAAATACTTTCTTGATATATAACTTTCACTATTTGAAATGGTATATTTTTACAAAAAAAAAAGTCAAAGTGTCGCATTGGAGTTGTGCCGCTGTCCTAAACGACTTACATTTGGAATCAGATGTAGTATTCACTGTTCAGTATGCTAAAACTGGTTATATCTGATTGGCATCTCAAATCTGTTGGAACAATTAAGGCCACTTCTGACTTCAACCTTTACTTTGTGCTAAAAAGATTGACTCTATGTATAGCGCCAAAAAGAAGAGAAATTCATAAGTACCTTCGCTAAGTAACCACGGAAGTCTTCAGGATGTTCAGTTATTAGCGTATCATAGACGGAAATAGCATCACTGATATGGCCCCAATCAGAATAAGCCTTCCCTAAAAGCAGGTCAACCTGTGATAGAATTTGAAAAGAATATTGTACTTAAAACAAGTTAAGTTCTCCTATCGACATCAATTACACAGACCAAACTGAAGTCACAAGAATTATACAGTAAATAAGCAACTGACCATGTGTCCTATCTTAGTATCTAAACAACATTGTGAAAAGTTACAAATCAATTTGCCTAAACTTCCCATTATTTTTTTTGAAATAAAAGGGCAGGCGTTTTGCCATTCAATTAAGGAAGAAAGGATAGTTAATTCAGTGTACAAGGAGCACTACAGCTGCACGCAGGCTACCCACAACAGAGCGCAAACATAAAACCCCCATTAGAGTCAAAACCTATGTTGTCATGCATGAGTTCAGTTATCTATTCCATACACAAAAGATTGCATTTTTACAAAAGAACAGGTAATAAGAGGAGACCCCATGATACCACAAGGTACTTACTTGGATCGGGTCAATATCTTGAGGCTTCTGGCGATCATTGTCATTTGCAGCCTCCAAATCCACTAGTCCTGTTTGACTCTTTTCATTCAACTTTCGACGGCATAACAGAATTATATCAACTGCCTTCAGAAAATTGAGCATGCATTAATTCATCCAAATCGGCATGTTTTTTTTTGTCTGAATGAAGTAATCAAAAGTTCAATACTAGAATCCAAGTTGCAGAATTATAATCATTTAGTAATGGAATTTTTCTTAATAGGGAGTAAAATATGAAGAAAATGGTAACATGGAAATATTAGTGGCATGTTAGAAAGATATCTTATAAGTGTAGATCACATAGAGCATAGACAACATTCATTTTACAACCCTCAAATATTAGGACCAAGCACTGTGCACCCAATTGAACACAGTTTTCATACTAAGAGCATATCCAATAGTTTTGTAAAAATCACTTGTTAAACCAATGATTGTACCAACAGCAACAACAATAACAACAACAAAGCCTGTCAGTCCCAAACAAGTTGGGGTAGGCTAGATTTGAAGCCCACCAAGAGCCCCTAGTCACGGTTCAAGCACATCAATAGCTGCTTTCCAAGCACTCCTATTCAAACATAGATCTCTAGGTATATCCCAAGCTTTCAAATCTCTTTTTATTGCCTCCCCCCATGTCAATTTCGGTCTACCTCTACTTCTCCTCACATTATTAGCTTGGCTTAGGACTCCACAATGCACTGATGCCTCTGATGGTCTCCTTTGGACAAACCAATGATTGTACCAAGTAAACAAAATAAGTAGGTAGCTCGATTGCCTTTCTCAAATAGTTTGCAATATTTGGTTGCTAAACTGGGCCCACCACAAGGATTTCCCCGTGTGCTGGCGACACCCCCAGCCTAGGCTACTGCAGCTCCATAGATGGCCACTGGCAACTCCCGGCCAGCCACAGCCAGGGTCAGCAAAGAGGGAGGAAAAAAAACTAGCACCAAGTGCCGATAATAAGTGTGCAACACATGCACATATCTGGAGTTGAGGGGAAGATTAACAAGTGCTTATCTTTAGAGAGTTCATATAAAAAACTATTGAGTGCAGTTTTTTTCCCTTTTTGCTGAAAAACAAATTAGGGAATTGTTTTAAGGAGCCCTTGAGATGCTCTATGTGGTTTTGACACAGTCATGCTAGAAACTCAATAGCCAGAGGGATTGGTGGCATCAAGCATGTTGGTGAGGCACCCTCTCAACATGTTCTATGTAGAGTTTGACTGTGTACGTGTGCGCTGGGTCTTGATCCTGGCCTATTCAGCCGGCCAACCCATCATAGGCGTGTGTGATTGTGCTCGGTCCTGAGCCTGGCCTATTCAGCTGGCCAACCCATCATAGGCGTGTGTGGTGGTGACCACGTCCAGTGGATCCCCGTATGAAGCCATGCGGTGACCTCTTTCTGTGGTTCTCCTAGTCTACAGTACATGCAGACTCTTGTATATGTATTTCACACATCGATCAATGCAAAATCATGTAATCTCAATTGCTTTCATGGTAATCAGAGCCTAGGTTAATCACCTGTTCCTTTTTTTCTTCTGCACCCAGCGCGCCATCCTCTCCAACACTGCTCCATGGCCGACCCCATCGCCCCTCAGGATCTCGCCGCCGACACTGCTGCCCTCCAGTGCGCTGAGAAAGCTCGCGCTGCCCTGGAGGATCGCGAGCGCGCAGCCAAGGCCGCCCACGATGCTGCTCTTGCCCGCGCGGCAGAGGCAGAGCGCGAGGCGTTGCCCAAACCGAGCACGACACGGTCGATGCCCGCTTTCGTGACGCCCTCGATCGCGCTTCCCATGAGCGCGCAACCGTGGAGCTGCACCACGACGAGGAAGCGCCACTGATGACATCCTGTCGCCGATGACGATCCTCCTGCCGCCGCTCTCCTTCAACACGAGGCCGCAGACCTTCTGAAACTGCACGCCTAAGGCCGTCACCGTGTAGAACATCCGCGCCCTCATGCCGCTGCTCCTCGACGTCACCTCCAACTTCTACGCCCGGTGGCACGAGTCATTCCTCCTCACCGTCGGGAAGTTCTCCTTGGAGCGCCACGTCCTCTCTGACGACGTCGTGCCCTACTCCCCGGACTGGGTACGCATGGACAGTGTCATCCGCACCTGGTTGCTCAGCACCATCTCCGTCGGTCTTGCCGACATTGTCTCCCAGCACGGTGCCACCGCCAATGTAACCTACCAGTTCCTCGGGAACCGTACGACCCGCGCCTTCTACACCAACCAGGAGTTCAACTCCTTCCAGCAGGGCGATCTCCCATCGCCGAGTATTGCCACCGCTACAAGCGGATGGCCGAGGACCTTCGCGATCTTGACGAGCACGTCACTGACTGCACCCTCGTCCTCAACATCATCCGAGGCCTCAACGAGCGCTTCACTGCCATCGGCCTCCACCACCGCCGCAGCAACCCATTCCCTTCCTGTAGATGCGTGACGACCTGCGCCATGTGGTCTTTGAGTCCTCTTTTCCTTTTTATCGCGCCATGTGGTCTTTGAGTCCTCTTTTCCTTTTTCTAAGGACCCCTCTCCACCCACACGTGCGACATTTGATTTTTTGGAGGATACTTATAACCCGGTGCCAACTCCCCTCGCGATGTCACCATTCGCTATCACTGCATCGCCACATGCGTCTAGTGCCCCTGGAGCAACGCCCCCGATGCCCCCCTGGCGTCACGGTCCATGCCCCGGCAGCTAATGCGCCGGCCTTGGCCCCGCTCCCTTCGTCGTGGCTCCTACCACCTGCTACACCATCTAGCTCACGGTTGCCTCACGCGACCCGCAGTCCCCGCAACCATGATGCCCGACGGCGGCTCCTCTTCACCAGTCGCGATCCCCACTGGCCCTTTGTCGCCCACCAATGGGGGTCGCCAGCTGGCCTAGGCTTCCTCGGCTCGATAGCTTCTCTAGCTCCAGGCCGATACCGTGGCATCGTCTACTCCCAACGCCTGGTTTCGGCTCTAGTCCCTCCAGCACCGGCCCTATCTGCGCCGCCCGTCCCTGTCGCAACGGCTGGCCCTTCGGCTTCAGCGCCCATTCCTACCGACATAGTCCCAGTTGCCCCCGTGACCAATCAGCACAGCATGGTCATGCGCGGCAAGCACGGCTTTCATCAGCCTATCTGTTCGAGGCTGCCCAACTATCATCGATTCCCCAGAGCTATCATGCTGCCCACCCTGATCCGAATTGGCGAGCCGCTATGGAGCCAAAATACTCAACGCTCCTGTCCAACCACACCAAGATCTCATTCCTCGACCACCTCAGTCCAATGTGGTGACAGGCAAATGGGTGTTCAAACACAAATTCGAAGCCGGTGGTTCTCTTGAGCGCTACAAGGCTTGCTGGGTTCTTCAGGGTTTCACTTAGCGACTTAGTGTTGATTTTTCAGAGACATTCAGTCCTGTCATCAGCCAGCAACCATACGGACTGTCCTCTCTGTAGCTCTCTCACGCTCCTGGCCTATTCATCAGCTTGATGTCAACAATGCATTCCTCCATGGTACTTTGTCCAAGACAGTCTATTGAGCCCAGCCTTCTGGATTTGAGGACTCCAGTCATCTTGATTATATGTGTCGCCTCAATGGTTCCATCTCTGGACCGAAACAGGCGCCCTGTGCATGGTACAGCAGGTTTGCCTCCCACCTCCTACAACTCGATTTTGTTGAAGCCAAGTCAGACCCATCCCTCTTCGTCTATCATCATGGACCAGATACAGCCTATCTCCTGCTTTATGTCAATGACACTGTGATGACAGCTTCATCTACGGGTTTACTCCGGCGCATTATTGATGCCCTTCAACAGTTCTCCATGAAAGATTTGGGCACTCTTCATCATTTTCTAGGTATGCACGTCCAGCACATAGGCTTAGGCCTCTTTCTCTCTCAGTGTCAGTATATGATTGAGCTCCTTGACCGTGTTGGCATGGCTCACTACAAGACCTGCTCCAGCCAGTTGATGTGAATCCGAAGCTCCCTGCGGACAGCGCCCTAGTGTGAGATCCTACATATTTTCGCAGTCTAGCGAACGCTCTTCAACATCTCACCTTCACCAAGCCAGATATCTCCTATGCCGTTTATGGGAACCTCATCTTGCTGCCCTCAAGTGCATTCTAAGCTACGTCCACAGCACCCTGCATATGGGCCTGTTCATGTGCCCCTCTTCTCAGTCTGACTTGGTCGTTTACTCTATTGCTAATTGAGCTGGCCATCCTGACACCCGTCGATCCACCTCTAGATATGCGGTGTTCCTCAGTGACAATTTGGTCTCGTGGTCGTCCAAGTGCCAGAATATAGTTTCCCGCTCCAGTGCTGAGGCTGAGTATCGAGCGGTCGCCAATGCCGTTGCTAATGGTTACGCCAACTCTTGTCTGAGCTGCACACTCCTCTACGCAAGACAACTCTAGTGTACTGCGACAACATCAGCGCAGTCTACATATCCTCCAACCCCATCCAGCACCAGCGCACCAAACATGTGGAGATCGACCTACACTTTGTTCGGGAGCGCGTTGCACATTGTGATGTTCGTGTTCGTCATGTCCCTACAACGTCTCAGTTTGCCATCACCTTCACCAAGGGGCTGCCTTCGTCAGTCTTTACGGAGTTCCAATCCAGTCTCAACGTTTGTTCCACCGACGATTCGACTGCAGGGGTGTTAGAGTTTGATGTGTACGTGTGTGTTGGGTCTTGAGCCTGGCCTATTCAGCCGGCCAACCCATCATAGGCGTGTGTGGTGGTGGCCATGTCCAATGGATCCCCGCATGTAGCCATGCGGTGACCTCTTCCCGTGGTTCTCCTAGCCTGTAGTACATTGAGTCCTGTATATGTATTTCACACATCGATCAATGCAATCTCATGTAATCTCAATTGCTGACAGCCCCCAAATCACCTCAGCGGCACCCATCCTCCAATGCCAAACAAAGGGAAGCAACGTGCACTCAAGTCCAAGTCATGAGCTTCATTGTCAATATTGAGGTGGCATATTGAGGTGGCAAATTGACTAAGGACGGAGAAACAAATGTACAAGGAACATGTAGAAAAAAATGGATAGAAAATGGTAATTACCAGCTGGTAGCATTATATTGGTTAATTGGATTGTTGCTATTATAACTACCATCGTGGATTGGAGAAATGTCATTACTATTCTTCTATTTCAAGGCTTGCCATTATAATTTTTCATCAACATAAAATATGCCATGATATACGTTTGGGATGTAGTTTGACTCACCCTTGAGCTACTGTATTTTTGAATGGACAGAAATGCCCCTGCCACACCCTTCACCCTCCCCTTGCTGACTACGTGTCCCACCTGACACTGTTGTGGGCCCACTCTTCAGACTTATCCTCACCACACAATCTCTCTTGCTCTCAAGCTCCAGGCCATGGAGGTCATCTGACTCCAGGTGGCCGTCTCCTACCCCACGCTCTGTCGATTCCGTGCCCTCCAATACCATGGTCCCTGGTGCTGCCGCCTCCCGCCGTGGTGGACCTTGCTGTGTTGCCACCCCTCCACCGAGGACTCGGCCTCACCCCCGCGGACCTAGCAACCCCGCTGCTTGGACCCAAGCAAAAGATGGTCCGCTGTCCGCGGACCTAGCCGCGCCACCGCTCGGGCCCAAGCGGAAGATGGCAGGCTGCTGAAGAGGAAGGATGGCACGATGCATCCACTGCTGCCTCGTCATCCTTCAGCCCCTCACCCCCTCCAAATCAGACGGAGCCCCCACAGCCGAGCTCCCACAATCGAGAATGTTCTTCTCCAACTCCGGCGGAGCTCCCATGGGTGAATATTAGTGGATCTCCCACCACCATCTGCAGCTTCTTCCCCGTGCTACTCTTTGTTTGCTCACATGTGGATGATGCTTGCTGCGGCCATGGCAGGCTCCATGCACACTGTCGCATGATGTGGCTCATTAGCCATGGAGGGATCTTTGCGGGCGCCTCACATAAGGCTGGTTGGCGCCGCGGGCAAGCGCGTTTGCAGAGGCAGCGACTAGTGCAGGTGAGAGAAGGAAGAAGACAGATTAGGGAGGGAGGAAGGGAATAAGACAAGTGGGCCCTTGTAAGTGAGGTGGGGAGATGGGCAATTTAGTCTATACGGAGAGATAGTATGCGTCTAGACGTCCAGGGATGAGTCAAGTGTACAAAGTGAGGCTCAAGTACACAACGAATTGTAATGGCAGTTTTCCAAATACACGAATAGTAATGGCAGTTCTCCAATCTATGATAGTTGTAATGGTAGCAAAACCCACATGACGAAATCCTATTGCATTGGAGCCAAGAGATGGGAGTATTTGCTCGTTTTCGATTACTAAGGAACGTAAATCTAACATGAAGCTATATCCAAGTCAAAAAGTGGACTTTGTCCATTATTAACGTAAGGATAAGGAATCCATGAAGGCATGTCCTCATATTTTGTTTAGGCCTAGTTATTTACTCACTAGTAACTATTGAGAGATTTCCATGTCAATGCTTTGAAAAATACGGTCAACTAATAGTTAGGAATATACAGGCCCATACGGTTCATGGTGGACTCTATATGTTGTCATCAACACTAATGGACTGATAATCTTCATTAATCCCCAAGGTTAGTAACACTAATATGGTATCAAAGCCATGGATGTGGGTTAGGGTTAAACCTAACCAATCTTTTTAGCCCACCCACTGAACCCGCTCACACCATCAAGCTGCCATTGCAGCCATCATCTGTCATGTGGCTCGCAGTAAATTAGGCCGGCGTTGCGCTCCCAGCCCCTCTTCTTCACGGCTAGCCATGATTAAACAGGACGGTGTTGCAGCCGATTTTCCATTGCGTGGATCTCATCAGATCGGCTCCTCCCGCCTATCCGCCTATTGCTCAGTTTGTTGTCAAGCCCCAGGATTGTCTTCAACTTCTGTTGTCTCCCACCGTGAAGCTGAGCTCAACCTCAGTCACTTATCCACCCATAATGGAATCATCTCTGTCATATGGAATTGGCTCACATGGCCGTCATGTACCATGACGTACCCCTGCAGCCCTTCATCCTGCTTCGGTTCATGCTTGGTGAATGGTGAAGGCGAATGGAGGATTGGAGGTCAGTGCTGCTGGAGGCACAAGGTCATTGCTGGAAGGTCTCTGGTGCTCTCCAGTTACTGGTATTTGCTGTTATCTCTCCCTGTTTCTCTTTAATATGTCACAGCCCAATGCAATTGCTATCAATATCACACTTGACAGTCAGAATTATCAGGAACGGATAGTTTCCATTGTTAGAGATATGTGTGTACTTTATATTTTCATATTGCACAAGGGTGCTTCTGCATATTGTACATGTACATATGGTGGCCTTTAGCCCCTTTCAGAAGTTCCAGAGCCCAGGTTCTAGGGTTAGGTTTACCTCGCTGGTACGCATAGCCGCCGCCGTGCTCGTTCTGCCATGGCCGCCGCCATGCTTGCCTGCTCCGCGTAGCCACCGTCGTGCTCGTCTGCGCGGCCTCCTGCGCGCTCGCCGCAGGGGCACCTGGAGGGCCTCTGCTCCCATGCGTGCGCGCCCGCTCGCGCGTTGTCCGCGTCGCCTCGCGCGGGGCCTCTGCTTCTGGGCGTGCACGCCCGCTCGCGCCCCACGCGGCCACTCGTGCCCGCGTGGCCGTCCGCGCCGCCTCGTGCGGTCCCGCGCGGCTTCCTGCCCGCGCGACGCGCGGCCACCTCCTCTCCTCTGCTCTCCTCCCACGTGGCCACCTCATCTCCTCTGCTCTCTCTCTCCCCTGTTTCTTCCTCTTATGCTGGTTTTCTCTGCTCTGTTTTCTTGTGAGCTGCTCTGTTCTTCTTCTCCATGGCATCTCCTTTCGTTCCTCCCTCTGGTGGTGCTCAAATCCCACGTTGTCCAGTGATTTTTGATGGCACAAATTATCATGAGTGGGTCCCACATATGCGGTGGCATATGCGTGGTCTCCGGCTTTGGGAGTTTCTCAGTGGTGAGCTACCTTGTCCAGTCTTGCCTGATCGTCCAGTGCAGCCGGTGATTCCTCCAGGAATAGCAGAAGATGAACAAAAGAAGTTGCGTGAAGCTTATGACGATGATATGGCCTCTTATATGTCCCATTTTCGGGCATATCGGACTTGGTTAGATGAAGATGCTCGTGCTGGGGCTGTTCTTGTTGCTAGTATGGAAAAGCATCTGGCTGGAGAGGTTATTCGGCTTGATCATGCTGCTCAGATGTGGGCCTTTCTTCGCCAGCACTATGAGCCCTCTGGTCAGTCCACTTACATTGCCGCCTTACGTCAAGAGCAGTTGTTACAGCAGGGTGACAGTTCAGTTGAGGATTTCTTCCGACAGCTATCTGCAGTATGGTGTGAGCTTGACACTCTTAGTCCACAGTTGTCTCCGGACACTTGTGATTCCTGCAGGAAGCAACAGAGCCACCTTGAGCTTCGTCGCACCTATGATTTCCTGACTCGTTTGCGTGCCGAGTTTGAGCCTCTTCGTGCTCAGTTACTTGCTCGTGAGCCGTGTGTGTCCTTGATGGAGGCTCTTGCTGCTGTTCGTAATGAGGAGACTCGCCTTCGTTCTGCTGGTCTAATTCAGTCGACATCCTCCTCAGTTCTGGCAGCTCAGTCTGGAATTCTGGGTTCTTCTCCCAAAATGCCTGCTTTAGCAGCATCTAGTGGCCCTGGGACTCGTAGTTCAAGTGGCCTTCATTGTAATCACTGTCATAGAGATGGACATGATGAAGACCACTGTTACAAGAAGAAGAGACAGGCTCAGTCTCGCCGAGGCGGGCGTCCCTCGCAGGCTCAGTCTCAGCATACTGATACACAGCAGGAGATCCTCATGTTACTTCGTCGTCTTGCTGTCCCTGCACCTACTGGAGTTACTAGTTCTGTCACTGCTGGAGCTGCAGCTTCTGTCACTGCTCAGTCTCCTAACCCAGCACTCTCTTCTGCTACTTCTCAGTCTTCTATCGAGAGACCACCATCCACTTCAGGTATCTTGCCATGGATTCTTGACTCTGGTGCTTCTTTTCATATGACGCCTAATCGTACCCGGCTTTCTTCTATTTGCTCTCCTTCCATTCCCCTCACTGTTCAAACTGCTGATGGCTCACCTCTTTCGATTGTTGGTCGTGGCACTCTTTCATCTTCTTCATTTCATGTTCCCAATGTTTCTTATGTTCCTAACCTGACTATGCAACTTATTTCTGCTGGCCAGCTCACCGATCATGATTGTCGTGTTATTTTTTATTCTGACTCTTGCCGTGTTCAGGATCTCAACACGGGTCTCCTAGTTGGTACTGGCCCTCACCGCCGTGATTCTCAGCGTCTTTGGGAGCTCAATTGGCTTCGTCTTCCTTCCGCTGCCTCTGTCAATCTTGTGGGCTCTGCCTCTCCTGCATCGGCTTCTTCCTCTTTTGCTCAGTGGCATCATCACTTGGGACATCTATGTGGTTCTCGGCTGTCCACCCTTGTTCGTCGTGGTGTTTTGGGAAATGTCACTGGTGATGTTTCATTAGATCTGTGTCAGGGTTGTAAGCTTGGCAAACAGATTCAGCTTCCATATCCCTCTAGTGGGTCTGTGTCACGGCGTCCTTTTGACCTTGTTCATTCAGATGTATGGGGTCCTGCACCTTTTGTTTCAAAAGGAGGTCATCAATATTATGTCGTATTTATCGATGACTTCTCTCGCTTCACATGGGTGTATTTCATGAAACATCGTAATGAGGTGTTATCTATATATAAGACATTTGCTCGAATGATTCGCACTCTTTTTGATGCTCCTATTTGTGTTTTTCGTGCTGACTCTGCTGGAGAGTATCTATCGGGTGCTCTTCGCCAATTTCTTTCTGAGCAGGGGACACTTTCACAATTTTCTTGTCCTGGTGCGCACGCTCAGAATGGTGTTGCTGAGCGCAAACATCGCCACCTTCTTGAAACTGCCCATGCTCTTATGATTGCTTCCTCGGTCCCACCTCATTTCTGGGCTGAAGCAATCTCCACTGCCACCTATTTAACTAACATTCAGCCCTCATCCGCTCTTAAAGGTGGCATCCCCTATGAGCGCCTTCTTGGACATCCACCTGATTACTCCAGTCTTCGCCTTTTTGGATGTTTGTGCTATGTTCTTCTTGCTCCCCGTGAACGCACTAAACTGACCCCTCAATCTGTTGAGTGTGTTTTCTTAGGCTATAGTGCCGAGCACAAGGGCTATCGTTGTTGGGATCCGATTGCTTGTCGTATGCGGATCTCTCGAGATGTTACTTTTGATGAGTCTCGCTCCTTCTATCCTCGACCCTCCTCTGATGTTTCTCCTCAGGCTGTTGTTGAGCCTCTGTCCTTCTTGACTTTTCCTGATACACCTATCTCCACTATGCTTCTTCCTCCACCATCTTCATCATCTCCACCTCCTTCACCATCTCCCCTGCTGCCCTCTGAGCCACCTTCACATGCTCCTAGGTCCATTTATGATTTCAAACCTCCTGTGATTCACACCTACAGTCGTCGTCTCCAGGATCCCTCACCTCCTGTTGAGTCGTCTTCTGATGTTTCATCTCCTATTGAAACATCCTTGGTTGAGGATTCTTTCTCTCAGCCCTCCTCACGTTATAATCTTCGCGATCGTGGCTCGCTGAAACCTGTCGATCGGTATGGTTTTGCTGGCACCGTCCTTTCTGAGCCGACCACCTACCATGATGCCCTTTGTCATCCAGAATGGCAACATGCCATGGCTGAGGAGATCGCTGCTCTCGAGCGCACGGGCACTTGGGACCTTGTTCCTCTCCCTTCTCATGCTCGTCCTATCACATGCAAGTGGGTCTATAAGATCAAGACTCGCTCCGATGGCTCTCTCGAGCGTTACAAGGCCCGTCTTGTTGCTCGTGGTTTTCAACAAGAGCATGGCCGTGACTATGATGAGACATTTGCTCCTGTGGCACACATGACCACTGTTCGCACTCTCCTTGCTGTGGCCTCTGTTCGTGCTTGGTCCATTTCTCAACTTGATGTCAAAAATGCCTTTCTTAATGGTGAACTCCGTGAGGAGGTCTACATGCAACCACCTCCTGGATATCTTGTTCCTGATGGCATGGTTTGTCGTCTTCGTCGCTCTCTTTATGGTCTGAAACAAGCCCCTCGTGCTTGGTTTCAGCGATTTGCCTCTGTGATCACTGCTGCTGGTTTTTCTCAGGGCGATCATGACCCCGCCTTGTTTATTCACACCTCACCTCGTGGTCGCACTCTTCTTCTTTATGTTGATGACATGCTTATCACTGGCGATGATTCTGAGTATATTGCCTTTGTCAAGGCACGTCTCAGTGAGCAATTCCTTATGTCCGATCTTGGTCCTCTTAGTTACTTTCTTGGGATTGAGGTTTCTTCCACCTCTGATGGCATTTATTTGTCTCAAGAAAAGTACATTCAAGATCTTCTTGCTCGCTCCTCCCTCACTGATCATCGTACTGTCGAAACTCCCATGGAGCTCAATCTTCAGCTTCGTGCCACTGATGGTGAACCTCTCCCTGATCCCACTCGGTATCGTCATATTGTTGGGAGCCTTGTCTATTTGGGTGTGACCCGTCCTGACATTTCTTATGTTGTTCACATTCTTAGCCAATTTGTTACTGCTCCCACCCAAATTCACTATAGCCATCTTCTTCGGGTTTTGCGTTACCTTCGTGGGACCATTACTCATCGTCTATTCTTCCCGCGCTCTAGCTCTCTTCATCTCCAAGCCTACTCTGATGCTACTTGGGCTAGCGATCCCTCTGAACGTCACTCTCTCTCGGCCTACTGTATTTTCCTTGGTGGTTCTCTCATTGCTTGGAAGACTAAGAAGCAGACCGTGGTATCTCGTTCGAGTGCAGAGGCGGAGTTGCGAGCTATGGCTCTTGCTACAGCAGAGGTTACTTGGCTCCGATGGTTACTGGAGGATTTTGGTGTTTCTATTTCTGTGCCCACTCCACTTTTGTCGGACAGTACCAGTGCCATCAACATAGCTCGTGATCCGGTGAAGCATGAGCTCACCAAGCATATTGGAGTTGATGCATATTACACTCGGGCTCAAGTCCAAGATGATGTGATTGCTCTTCGCTATGTGCCCTCAGAGCTTCAGTTGGCTGATTTCCTCACCAAAGCACAAACAAGGGCTCAACATCGTTTCTTTCTCTCCAAACTCAGTTTTTGTGATCCACCCTGAGTTTGAGGGGGGTGTTAGAGATATGTGTGTACTTTATATTTTCATATTGCACAAGGGTGCTTCTGCATATTGTACATGTACATATGGTGGCCTTTAGCCCCTTTCAGAAGTTACGCTCCATTCTATCATCCATGAATACTGCCTTTAGGGGTTTTGGTTTAGCTTCCCACATAACTAATGATCAGATGATCCGCCCACAGATAAGGCAGATTGTATTAATGCTACAAAAGTGCCAAAGGGTGCTTAGTCTAGTTGGCTAAGTCACTCGAGTGGCACTCCACAGGTCCTGAGTTCGACTCCCTGTGGGAGCGAATTTCAGGCTGTGGTTAAAAAAATCCCCTCGCTCGCCTCAGGTGCCAAAGCACAGGTATGGAGATCGGCCCATCTCATGGGTAACGTCTCACTGTGTCTGGATGGGGTGGGGGTTCGGGGGTTTTCTCGTCGGGTGAGAAGGCGACTTCTTCTCCTTTAAAAAGTTGCGGCGGCAGTCTTAACCGGCCCGGTCGAGTTTTTTTATTAATGCTACAAAAGTCAAGTCGTGGCTTAACCAAATATTGTTAATAGCATTAATCAATCTACAATTACGACTGTATCAAGGACAGTATACATTATAGGCCCACACCACATTGCCAATAGAGTGATGGACTCTGTATTGTCATCAGAACTAATGAGTAATTACCAGCTTTCATAATACCCAAGGTTAGTAACACTAATTACTATCCCAGAAGGCGAAAATCAAAGTGCTATTACAATGTTCAATAGAGCTTTACACACCTGATCTGGCTTCTTAGCAGCAAGTAATGAATTCGTCAGCCCACGGAGAACTTCAAAATCAATATTATCTGATGACTGTTTCAATTGTTAGTCTGCGAATAGCTCAAAGTGCTATTGAACAGGAAGCAGTGCAGTTGCTACACAAGATAGAGTGCAAAACATAGAAGCGCATACAGATTTACTTACAGATAAAGCGCTTCTGTATGATGATGAACTCCCTTCATAATCCTTGAGCTCAAACTTTACTTCACCAAGCAAACGGTATGCTTCTGCTTTATCAGGGATTACCTGCATCAAGTAGAATATGTATATGTACAGGACAATAATTCCATAAGACCATCTAAGGCCTTGTTTGGATGTGCATGTATTCATTTCAATCCACATGTCTTGAAGTGGATTGGAGTGGAATTAAACTAAGTTCCATTCTAATCCACTCCAACACATGTGGATTGAAGTGGATACACATGCATCCAAACAAGGCCAAATGATAACAAGGAGCAAACAATTAGCACACCTTAATTAGCTTCTCAAGGAACGTTGATGCCTTCTCATACTCACCTAGTTCAACCAACGATACTGCTGCACCCTGTGTGGCCATATGAAAACTGAATATGCATAGTATGAAACAAAAAGAGTAGAAATTAAATAAAAAACATTTCATGAAAATTGGAGTATCTAAATGGATGTGATCAAAATCCATTCAAATGCATGTTGTCTTCCAAAAAAATTCATTTCCTACAAACTAATACCAACCAGAGAAACAAACATGTGTATAACAGCGCTCCTGTCCATAGCTAAATCCTTGGAGATATTCCACTCCATAAGATCTCTCTTAACGGACTCGTCCCAAGTTAGTTTAGGTCGACCTCTACCGCTCTTTACATTATCGGCCCGCTTTAGAACTCCACTACGCACGGACGCCTCAGGAGGCCTCCGTTGGATATGTATATGTCCAAATCATCTCAACCGATGTTGAATCAATTTCTCCTCAATTGGTGCCACCCCAACCCTATCCCGAATATCATCGTTCCGGACTCTATCCCTCCTTGTGTGCCCACAACACCAACGCAACATACGCATCTCTGCTATACTCAATTGCTGGACATGTCGCCTTTTTGTAGGCCAACACTCAGCACCGTATAACATCGCCGGACGAATCGCCGTCCTATAGAACTTACCTTTCAGCTTCTGAGGCACCCTTTTGTCACAGAGAACGCCAGAAGCTTGACGCCATTTCAACCAGCCGGCTGAAATTCTATGCCTAACATCTTCATCAATGTCTCCATCCTTTTATAGCATCGACCCTAAATACCGAAAAGTATCCTTCTTGGCCACCACTTGCCCATCGAGGCTAACGTCTCCCTCCTCGTGCCTAGTCGCGCTGAAATCGCACCTCATGTACTCGGTCTTAGTCCTACTAAGTTTAAACCCTTTCGATTCTAACGTGTGCATCCATAGTTCTAACTTCCTATTAACCACCGCCCTACTGTCGTCAACTAACACCACATCATCAGCAAAGAGCATACACCAAGGGATATCACCTTGTATGTCCCTTGTGACCTCATCCATCACCAAAGCAAATAAATAAGGGCTCAAAGCTGACCCCTGATGCAGTCCTATTTTAATTGGAAAGTCACTGGTATCGCTATCACATGTTCGGACAAACGTCACCACATCCCTGTACATATCCTTGATGAGGGTAACGTACTTAGTTGGGACTTTATGCTTTTTCAAGGTCCACCACATGACATTTCTCGGTACTTTGTCATATGCCTTCTCGAGGTCAATAAAGACCATGTGCAAGTCCTTCTTCTGCTTCCTATATATCTCCATCAATTGTCGTAATAAGAAAATCGCCTCCATGGTCGACCTACCAGGCATGAACCAAAACTGATTTTAGGTCACATGTGTCACTCTCCTTAGGCGATGCTCGATAACCCTCTCCCAGAGCTTCATCGTATGGCTCATCAACTTAATCCCACGGTAGTTAGTACAACTTTGAACATCTTGGTAGCAGTATAATCCTTACTCTCATCGAGAGAGGATAACAATAGGAGTTGGGGCAATTTTCTGGTTTATTTCTCACACAAACTCATACAATGTCATGCCAAATATATTTGAAGGATATTTGTTAGTCGCTGGATTCGCACTCTTGGTAGCAGTAGAATCCTTACTCTCATCGAGAGAGGATAACACTAGGAGTTGGGGCAATTTTCTGGTTTATTTCTCACACAAACTCATACAATGTCATGCCAACCTGAGGGGTTGGGGATACATATTTATAGGGCTGCTAGCCAGCCAAGCATATGCCAAGATGCTAGTCTAAGATGCTAGCAAGATGCTGTCCTACAGATGCTAACTGCTAGTTTAAGATGCTAGTCTAAAATGCTAAAAAGATGCTGTCCTACAGATGCTAACTGCTGTCCTAAAAGCAGTCAAGGATACAGTCTACAAAGGACACAAGGACCACATGTGCTGCGTACTGCAGCAGCCCCACAGCCAACCTAGAGACTTATCCATCACTCTCCCCCTAAGTCTTGTGTGGCTCCTTGTGAGGTATCTGGGCCATCTCGATCCTGGCGCGAAGTTCTTGGAACTTGACCCGTCCAAGGGACTTGGTCAGGAAGTCGGCGAGCTGGTCTTGGGTGTTGATGTAGTTGGCCCGGACACTCCCTTCCTCCAGGCAGCTTCTGATGAAGTGATACCTCACCCGGATGTGCTTGCTGCGCTCGTAGAAGACATGATTCTTTGCCAAGGCCAAGGCGGACTTGCTGTCCACCCTGAGCTCCACTGCCTCTGCATCTCTGCCAAGAAGATCGCCAAGCAGCCGAGCCAGCCACAAAGCCTGAGTAGCAGCGGTAGTGGCTGCGATGTACTCTGCCTCGCAGCTGGACAGAGCCACCCCCTGCTGCTTGACCGACTGCCAGCTGATCGGACACTTGCCGAGGAAGAACAGCATCCCACTGGTGCTCTTGCTCGTGTCGATGTCGTCGGCGTGGTCGCTGTCGCTGTACCCGATGAAATGCGCCGCACCGGGGCACCTCGGGTAGTGCAAGCCGTAATCGGAGGTGCCTGCGACGTAGCGGAGGATCCTCTTTACAGCCTGCTGGTGCTCCGCCGTCGGTCGTTGCATGAACCGGCTGACGTAGCCGACGGCGAACGCCAAGTCCGGTCGCGTGTGGACAAGGTAGCGGAGGCTGTCCACAATGCGCCGGTACTGCGTCGCGTCCACCTCCTCCTCCGTACTCTCCCGACTCAGCCTCAGCCTCCATAGGAGTGTGGGCTGGGTTGCAGCCGGTGAGACCGCCGGTACTGCGTCGCGTCCACCTCCTCCTCCATACTCTCCCGACTCAGCCTCAGCCTCTCCTCCATAGGAGTGTGGGCTGGGTTGCAGCCGGTGAGACCGCCTAGCTCCACAATGCGCTTGGCGTAGGCAATCTGGCGAAGAGAGGTGCCGGAGCTGTTCTGGTGGACCTCGATCTCCACCTCCTTGGTGCCGGTGATCACCAAGTCGTCGACGTAGACGCCTACCAGCAAGGCATTTCCTCCGCTGCCCCGTTGGTAGATGGCTGCCTCGTGTGGGCTTTGCTCGAAGCCCATCCCCTTCAGCGTGGAATCCAGCTTGGCATTCCACGCCCTCGGTGCCTGCCGCAAGCCATAGAGGGCCTTGCGCAGGCGAAGCACCTTGCCCTCCTTGCCGGGAATCGCAAATCCCGGCGGCTGATGCACGTAGACCTCCTTCAAGTCGTCGTTAAGGAACGCCGACTTGACATCCATGTGATGGACACGCCAGCCCTCCTGGGCAGCTAGCGCAAGGAGGAGTCGCACGGACTCCATCCGTGCAACGAGCGCGAATGCGTCGTCAAAGTCAATTCCTTCTTGCTGGACAAAGCCGCGCGCCACCAGACGCGCCTTGTGCTTGATCACCTCTCCGGTCTCGTCCTTCTTGAGCTTGAAGACCCACTTGAGAGAGATGGCGTGGTGGCCGGCTGGAAGATCGGCCAGCTCCCACGTCTTCCGCTTGACGGCGTCCATCTCCATCTGCATCGCAGCATGCCATGCCGCGTCCCTCTCCGCCTCGGCGAAGGAACGAGGCTCGCCATCGTCCTGTACGAGGTGCAGCTCCGCCTCAAAGTCGTGCTGCGCCAGTCCAGGGACCGGCTGCTCGCCGAGGAGGTTGTCCACGGTACGGTAGCGCAGAGGCTCGCCGCCGTGGTAGGCGTCGATGCGATCCTCGTCGTTGGACAGCGGAGTGGCGAACTCCACTGTGCGCTGCTCGTCGTGAGCCGAAGTTGCCGGTGCCGAGCCTGAAGGGGTAGGGTCCGGTGTAGGAGAGCGAGGTGTGGTCGGCGGTGCTGGTGGTGGACTCGCCGGAGCCTGTGGACTTGCCGGAGCTGGTGGTGGCGGTGGTGAAGGACTCGCCGGAGGTGGTGGCGAACGAGGTGGTGGGGTAGGCAAGCTCGGTGAGGACGAGCTGCTAGCTCCCCCCGCCTCCTTGAAGTGGACGTAGTCGACGACGAAATCGCTGGTCATCGGAGTCGAGCCGTCATCCACCATCTTGCCCCACGTCCAGCTTCGCCCCTCGTCGAACACGACGTCACACGTGATGCGCACGCGCCGTGTCGCAGGGTCGAGGACGCGGTAGGCCTTGGCACCCTCCGCGTAGCCGATGAAGACCCCTGGCGTGCTCCGGTCGTCGAGCTTGCCGACGTGGTTGAGCTCCTTGACGAAGGCCAGGCAGCGGAAGACGCGAAGGTGGCTCACCGCGGGCTTGCGCCCGTGCCAAGCCTCGTATGGCGTCTTGCCATCGAGGGCCTTGGTGGGGGAGCGGTTGAGCAAGTGGACGGCAGTCATCACCGCCCCACCCCAGTAGATCGCCGGCATCCCTCTCTGCTCTCTGCTTGAGGAGGGCACGGGCGGTGGCCACCACCGTCTGGTTGCGGCGCTCGACGACGCCGTTCTGCTGCGGAGTGTACGGCGCGGAGAAGTGGCGGTGGATCCCCTCATCGGCGCAGTACGCCGCGAACTCGGCCGCCGTGAACTCGCCGCCGTTGTCCGTGCGTAGGACCCGAAGCTTGCGGCCGCACTCCGCCTCCGCAACAGCTTGAAGACGCTTGATGGCGTCCGCCGCGGCTTCCTTGGCGTCGAGCAGGACATCCCACATGTAGCGGGACACGTCGTCGACGAGGAGGAGGAAGTAGCGCCGGCCTCTAGGTGTAGCTGGTGTCACGGAGCCACAGAGGTCACCGTGTACGAGCTCCAGCTTCTCCTTGGCGCGGAAGCTCGTCTGGCGAGGGAAAGGGAGCCGCCGCAGCTTGGTGAGGACGCAGGTGTCGCAGAACTGCTCCACGTGGTCGACGTGCGGCATGCCCCGCACCATCTCCTTGCTGCCGAGCTGCCTCAGGGCCTCAAAGTTGAGGTGCCCAAAGCGCTCGTGCCACCTCCAAGTGTCGTCGTCGCGGCGGGCTGCAAGACAAAGAGGTTGCGTCACCTGTGCGTGAAGGACGTAGAGGCGGTTGCTCCTGTTGACCTTGACCAGGAGCCGGTGTCGATGATCCCAGATGCGCAGCACCCCGTGCTCGATCTCCACGCGCGATCCGCTCTCATCCAGCTATCCCAAGCTGATGATGGAGTTCCTCAACGTGGGGATGTAGTAGACACCGGTGAGCAGCCTGTGCTCGCCAGTCTTGGCGACGAAGACGACAGAGCCGAAGCCCTTGATCTCCACAGCGGAGGCGTCGCCGAACTTGACGGTGCCTCGAACGCCTGAGTCGAGCTCGATGAAGAACTCCCGCCGCCCGGTCTTGTGGTGGGTGGCGCCGGTGTCAAGGCACCATCCGTCGGTCTTGTCGTTGCCAGAGCTGTCGTCGAGGAGGGCGTGTGCTTTTGGCTCGTCAAGGTGGAGGAGAGCCGTTGCGGCCGGTGCCGCTGGAGGTAGTTCGATGCTCGCATGAGCAATGAACAGAGCCGGCTGCTCCTCCTCCGCCTGCGCGACGTGGGTCTGCCACGTCGTGGCTGTCGACAATCCTTAGCCCAATGACCAAGCTTGCCGCAGTTGTAGCAAGGGTCGTCTCGTGCTGGCTTTTGCTTGCCAGCGGCGCCGCCCTGGGCGCCTCCACGATCATCACCCTCGGCACGTCCTCGCGCCCCTGCCTGGGCGTCTTTGCGCGGCTTGCCACACTTGTCACGCTTGCGGCCGTCTGTCGTGGAAGAAGGCTCCCCCTTCTTCCTGTCACCTTGGCCGGCAGCCCACTGCTCCCGAGTGAGGAGGAGCTTCCCGCCAATGGTGACGGGTCCCGAGAGGCGCTGTGGCTCATCGTTGTCAACGACCTTGAGGCGGCCCAACGCCTCCTCGATCGTCATCGTGGAGAGGTCCAGCAGAGACTCGATTGAGCGAGCCATCTGCTTGTACTTCTCGGGGACGCAGCGGAAGAGCTTCTCAACAACTCTCCTCGCCGTAGGGGTCGTCGCCGAACTGCACCAACTTCTGCAACAGAGTGTTGAGACGGAGAGCAAAGTCATCAACGTCCTCACCTGGCTTGAAGGCCAGGTTCTCCCACTCCTTGCGAAGTGCCTGCAGTGTGGACTTGCGGGCGCGGTCGCTGCCGATGCGTGCCGCAGCGATGGCATCACAGGCCTCCTTGGCAGTCCGCTTGCTAGTAAGCGAAAACTGCATCTCGGGCGGGACTGCAGCAATGAGAGCATCCAGCGCCCATCGATCTTGGTCGTAGTCGACGTCGCCGTACCGGACTGCATCCCACATATGCCGCACCTGGAGCCTCACCCTCATCACCGCAGCCCACTCAACGTAGTTGGTCTTGTTGAGGGTAGGCCACCTGCCGCCGGGGCCGACGTCCCTGACGACAGCCTGGTACTCGTGGTGACCACGGTACCGAACCGGGGAGAGAGAGCCGTGCTGCCTATGAAGGCCGCGCTCTCCATCGACCCATCCGCCGCTGCCATGCGCGCCTCCTCCAGGAGCGCCACCGCCGTGTGCGCCTCCTTCAGGAGCGCCACCGGCGTGTCTGCGCCTGTCTGGGCTGCCGCAGCGCTCGTGGTCGTGCGCGGCTGCCCACTGCGCCGCTCGCCCTCGCGATGCCTCCCTCTCCAGCAGCTCGAGGTCCGCGTCGGCGTTGTCATCAGCAGCGATGGAGCTGCTGTTGCTGCCGCGTAGAACCTCGACCTCCGCTGCTGCTGCAAGCGCTGCATCCACCGCCGCTGCCGCTTCCACCTCCGCTCTAGCTGCTGCTAGCTCCGCTGCTGCCAGCCTTGATGCCCTTGCCGCCGCTGCTGCGGCGTCTGCCGCCGCTCGCTCGCGCTTCTCTGCCGCAGCGAGGTCAGCCTCCTGCCGACGCCGCGTGCTCGAGGCGACCGAGCCCTGAGACTGTCCTGCGGATATGGCGCGCTATCGAGGGGGCTGCTGTGTGGAGAGCAGGGGCAGCCGGAGCTGCTGCTGCTACCGGCTGCGGTTGGGGCTGCTGCGAGACCAGGGAAGGAGATGAGCAGGAGATGCTCAGGCTACAGGATAATACGGCTCCGATACCACTTGTTAGTCGCTGGATTCGCACTTTTGGTAGCAGTAGAATCCTTACTCTCATCGAGAGAGGATGACACTAGGAGTTGGGGCAATTTTCTGGTTTATTTCTCACACAAACTCATACAATGTCATGCCAACCTGAGGGGTTGGGGATACATATTTATAGGGCTGCTAGCCAGCCAAGCATATGCCAAGATGCTAGTCTAAGATGCTAGAAAGATGTTGTCCTACAGATGCTAACTGCTAGTCTAAGATGCTAGTCTAAGATGCTAGAAAGATGATGTCCTACAGATGCTAATTGTTGTCCTAAAAACAGTCAAGGATGCAGTCTACAAAGGACACAAGGACCACATGTGTTGCGTACTGCAGCATCCCCACAGCCAACACAGAGACTTATCCATCAATATTATCAAAACAACCTTCATTTTCAGGCAAGATTAGAAAATAGTGCACTTCCAATCGTGTGTGGTGTAGGTGTGTTGTAAGGGTTTCTTTACACCCCCCCCCCCCCCCTTCTCTTGTCAATATTAAAGATATGCAGCTCTCCTGCATGTACGACGGAAAAAAAAACTCCCAATCAAAAAGTTTAGATCAAAAGGCTGTTCCAAGGTGTACCACAAACAATCCTCCAAACACTTTTTCCCCATTTACACAACTAATCTAAAATTGAGCATCCATAGACAGTTAAGAAACTTTTGTGCACATGCACCAGCACATAAGAAACTTCAGTACGAATTTGATATGTCAAATAGCACTTCACCTCAAGAGCGGTAGGATCATTAGGCGACTTGCTCAGTGTTGCTTGAAAGCCTTGCAGTGCATTCTAATAAAAAAGAACTGATGATATCTTAGTATGATAACAAATTAGCAAAAATGAATGCAAATGAATACAATTCTTTGGCCCTTCAATTCTAAAACAATCATACCATTAGTAGCACAACACAGCAGTATTGCACATTCAGAACTTGTGCAATACCTGAGTGCTTAAGGTGTGGCCACTTTTAAATAACCCTAGAGCCAAGCTATTATTCTTTGATACTCGGCTATGTGCCATTTAGAGTTTAAATATTTTCTTCGCTGCAAATTCTTGTCTGAATAATGTTACAGTGCAGGTGAATAGCTGATAGAAAAATGTATATTCCATTGTCATTGAAATATTGTCTATCAATGGATATTACCTTTTAATTAATTCATTTCTTTTTTCACATGCAAGTAAACAAACGAAACATACAAAATTGGGAGAAATGGTTACCTTAAACTTTTCTTCTTCCTCTTGAGAAAGCTTTTGTTTAACTACTGCACTTTCTTTGCTAGGGCTAACACTGAAAAAGGAAGTGTAGGAGGTACAATGTAGTCACAACAAGCACAAGAAAAATATTCATAAGTGTATCTATGCCATTTCTACAGTCATCTGATGGTTGACGTAGGAGAGAATGCTCTTCCCCTTTTCAGTCCTCATACAAGTCTTCCAGTTTTGATGTTTTTATTAAAAAAAATATATAGTCTGCTTTCCTAAAGAACTAAATAAGAAGCTTTATTTTCCACTTGAGTTCCCACTATTTTGGTGTTGTTTTATTCCCTGAGGGGCCGTCTTTGTGTGTCTGCAACTCTGCATTTTTTATGTTCCAGTGCTCTGTTGAGGGCAACCAGTGGGTGGCTGTGGTGCTCCCTGCGACCCTGCACACAACTCTCTTTGCTTCCTTTCCAAATTGAATGGCAGAGTCCCTGCCCTTTTCTTTCAAGAAAATGTAGTTTTAACAGAGAACATAAAACATTCTAACTGAGCCTGGAATTTTTTATCAATGACTTCAATTTTCAACTTTCAAAATTTGACTTCAATTGCAATTTTGAAAAAAAAAATATTCCTGTTTTGCCTGCTCTTTCATTATTCTGCATGCTACAAGGACATTTGACAAGGACAGAAAACTTCTTGGTTGCAACAGTTATATAATGCATTGCACTATCTTGGCAAGTGAAAATCATTTATAAAATAAATAATATAAAATGCAAATACTATGGATAGAATGTAATGAAGAATGGACTATTGGTGGCCCATTTGTGTGGTAGATGTAGATTCACCTTCCGTAAGGAAGGAAATCCCCCAAAGCGAAGACTAGTCCAAAGACAACAACAGCAACGCCAATTCCAACCTACTGAGAGAATTCTGATAAGTATATGACCTGAAGATCAGTTACTAATTTACCATGGAAAACATGAGAAAGTCCATAAAATAAAACTGACCCTAGTACCAAAGCCAATTGTACTTTTATCTGACTCAATTGGAGCATCATAATCAATAGCTTGATAATCTTTGTTCTCTTCAGCTTTCTTTTTCTCAAGAGCAGACCTAAACAGAACAGAAGCAACCGAGTTGAGAGCAACAAGAAATGCTTAAGTAGAAGTATTCACAAGGAATATACCAAATAATATATATATTTTTCAGAGCCTATATAGTAAATAGAAGTGTATCTATTATCAAGAGCTAGCAATATTGGTGCAAATTATGAAATATTATCCAAATTGCATTGATTGATACATGCCTTCATGTAAGGAATGTTTCTGAATAAGTAAGCAAAGCTGAAGAAATTCTAACAATAATCTCAAAGATACAAAGTGACATTGACCATATGGATGTCTATGCAGAACTGGATCAGGTGTAGGCTAGTCCTTGACAAAACAAAGGTCAGAAATTCAAGAACACAGCATGCCAAGGTAAAGGCTAAAATGGAATGCTCAGCCAAACGCCTCACACAATTATTTCATATTTTGTAATAAATTAGCCATGCATTCTGAGTCCTATTTATAATTGGTCAGTAAGCAGAAACATTTCCACTTACATTAACAAAGCATTATATGTATACCATCTATAAATTGTCAAGAATCAGCAACATTTCTACTTATATATCCAACAACAGCAAGAACAAATAAACTTAATCCTACAAAAACAGAAGTTACTTTTAACTAAATGTAGCAGGATGATCGAGGAAATATGACAGTACCTTCGAACTGCTTCCACTTTTTCCAAAAATTTCTTATCCATGACTTGTTTACCAGATTTGTTTTCACTTCCAATTCTTAATTCTGGCACCCCTAAAAACAATGAATGAACAAGTACTGAGATATGCAGCTGGTAAAACTAAAGTTGAGTTTTATGTAAAGCGAAGAGAAAAATAGGCAAGGTAACAAAATAATGACATATATACCAATCATCAAAGCTAAAAGCAGAAATTCAAGAATACCAAACCTAAGTCAATGAGATACAACTATATCAGAACACTAGCAACGATTCTAGTCACTATTCATGTAAGACAAACAAAAGAATGGGTTATCAATCCAGATAATTGGTTTTTACATCTCAGTGGTTCGACTTGCAGGTTAATAGAAAAACAAAGTTCCACAATGAACAAAAAACATAAAATAGTAGGGCAACCATTAAAGTGAGTCAATCAACAATTGTACTATTTCTAGATCAGACAGATAAGTTTTTCATGGATAGGCTAGAGCCTAAATGAACTTTAGCCATTGATCAAGTATTTTGCAATTTCAGGGAACACAAAATACTTTGGTCATCATGAGGATAATGCACACAGAACATGCAGGAGTGCAACAGTACTTTTGCAAGAGATAGGTGTAACAGTAATTGCAGTTAACTAAAAATTGAAGCCAACTTACATTGGTCCCTGTTCTTTGGATTTCCAGATATTACCTCACTACATCAGAAGAAAAAAAAAATTGATGACTAAAGAAACAAAGATATGTATGAAACAACATAGTACTGCTTTAAAGTCCTAAAATAAGTATGAGCTATTTACAGCAGGTCACACCCTTGGTTTGACGCTTTGAACAAACAGATTTCATCAAGAGCTGCTAAAATCCTTAGTTGGAAGCTTTGAGCAACAGATTCTAGCCATAAAAAAGGAAATAAGTAACACCATTAAACAAATGAACAAATTACAAAATTCAGATTTAGATGCATGATTCACTTATGTATCACATTATCAACTGATTTTACCCGTCTCATTTATTGCTTACTTTCCTTTCAACAATAAGCAGGACATCTGTGTATCTTTTCATTAAGAAGAAATAGAGTTTAAGGTTTAGAACGTGGGCCAAAAAAGATTGCATACAGAGAGAATGAGGAAATGGGAAGAACTTATATGGCCAAGAAGAACAAACAGAGAAGCCAGCATTACCATCTGCAACACTCTTCTACATATGGCTTCTTTGACCTACTTACCTATGGCTTATTGGACTTGCTTAGCATCTTTGGATTCTTTTCTCAATCCAGAGAGTTTAGTTAATTAATTATTGGATTAACAAAAAGGAACAGAAGGGAATGGAATAATTTAATATCATAGGAATTAAATTAAAGGGTGTCAGACTCTGAAAATCCGAAATCCAGGATGATGATGTTATGATTCCAAGATCATCAAGGGACAAACACCACCAAGAGGACTGCCAGTAGATTCGACTGGTAGGAGATGAGGTGACTATAAATGGAGAAACAAATTGAGATGGGATACTAAATTTATATAAATCTTCATCACTAATCTGCAATGTTTTCAAGACGGCTGGTCGAGCCTGGACGCCTAAGGACCGTCCAGTACGTCCAGGACGATTAATCGTCGTCCAGGACAATTAATCGACCCTGGACGAGTCTCCTGGTCATCCTGGTCGTCCCCTACATATGGGGACTGATATATACCATATATACATATATTATATAGTTATATATACAATATACATTATACCATATATATACACACACACTAGTATACTACATTTTCTAGGCTCTACTGCTCTAGATAGATAGGTCAGGTGGGCACTTACCTGGGTGCTGAAGAGCCCTTTCTTGTGTTGTTGGCTGCTGTTGCCAAACTGAAATTACAGAAAAATAAAGCACATTAACAAAGGCAATCAGGTGAAGGGCAATGCAGTGATCAACAAAGCAATTTGACACACTAAAGCACATAATTCAAACCAGTCCAGAACTGCATAGTGCATAGTGGGCTAGTGGCACACTGCCACTGCCACAGTGCATACTGCATAGTGCATACATCAAGTTCATTACATAAATAGGCAAAATGGCCAATGATCTAAAGAACTACTCAAGTAAATCAACATCAACACGAAAGGCTCCTCCATCTCCACGGGTGTCTTCATCCTCCTCCATTGGTACCACAGGATCAGGTGCAGGTTGACCTTCTTGCGCTTCATTTCTAGCATCAGCATCATGGTCACTATCATCTTCTTCCCCTCCACAGGATCAGGTTCTGCTGAGTGATTGAGAGGCTGAGAAAGTGGGGTAGGAAAGAAGAGAAACCCTAATGGGCTTGGGCCAAAATATAAGACAACTAACTAGGCCCAACTCTGAGATGCAGCCCAATCTGGCTGGACGCCCACACACCCTGGACGGCCGATTAATCGCGATTGGACGACGATTAATCGGACGTCCAGTTTCCTGGACGGTCTGGACGAGTCGGAGGCCCTGGTCGGGTAGCTCCAACCGTCCAGGGCGATTAATCGCGATTAATCGCGATTAATCGGACGTCTTGAAAACATTGCTAATCTGAAAACAAGTCATTGCCAACTTCATATTGGAGGTAGCCCTACAACTAAAATCTTGTCTTATATCTATTTTATGACAAACACAAAATATTACCCCTAATTCATATTATAGCACATATAATTACATATTTTCTTCTATCTTGATAACAACTTATGTTGGAATTAAACCTTAACTCGTGTGTTGCTGCTATATGACGTGCTACAGTACCAAGCAGTATTGTGCATTCTAGGCTGTTTGTGCACATCCTATGAAACAAATACTCTAAAAGGCTAGTTAGCCCTTAATGTTTCAGGAGTTACTCACTTGCCCATTGGAGTTACCAATGGTAAAACCAAGTCAGATATTCTTTTCTCCCTCATAGTATGCACAGAGTTTACATATATTAATTTTAGTACTAATAATCAGCTTTTATAGTAAACATAAATGTTTAGACACATACTGATCAAAATGTTGGAATTGCATAGCTAAATTTCCCTTTAGTATAATTCCTTCTCTTTTTTCCCAAATTTGACTCCATGTAGTAATTAATAACCAAAAAAAGGAGAAAAAAAATCAGCAGGAGCAGCTCTATTCAAATGTTCTTACACTGGATCACCGAGTAATGACAAACAAGGCTGGACTTTGCATAAAAGTTTACTGTTACGATGTGATTCTAGGATCTGAGTAGCTTCCATGACAAGTTTGTACTTTGAAATCAACTATAACTGTTGAAAAATATAAGAGACACCATTTATTAAAAAAAATGCCAATCACAAAAAGTTCCTGATAAGAATATACTTTGTTTCTAGTGCGAAGAGGATAAAACCTATAATAATACAATGCTCAAAGTGAGTACCTTGGTTCCAGTGCAACATCTTTTGGCCTCTTCTTGTTTTTAATCTGGGAGAAAAGCAAAGGCATAATAGGCCATCAGTGACTCCAATTTCTTCAGATATAGTGCAAACTGGCTTTCCTAATCACTGAACAAGATGCACAACTTCATTGCAGAATTTAACGTAATTAGGAATATGTAGTATCTTTTGAAGATGATTTAATTTCCTTCTTTGCTAACACTAGTGCTTGCGAAACATGTGGTATGCTGCAGATGGAAGGAAATAGGGAGGGAAATAGAGCATTGAGGCTACCTACTTTTCTCTTATTAGTAGAATCTGCACCAAAGCCACGCCCATTGGCAGCAAAGCATCGAAAACTGAACGCCCTGTGGGTCATATGGAGAACCATCTTTGAACCACTGATATCAACAACGCTATGCCCAGATTGTAGCAACCATCCCTACAACATAGTCAAATTCTCTTCTATGACGAACTTATCCTCTGAATAAAGTACTGGTCGATATTAGTCATTGTTTTCATTTCTGATTGTAGGCAAAATACTGTAATCAAGAGCTGCAACAAATTTCTGTCCCTCCATTCAGGGGCGGACCCAGTAAAGGGACATGGGTGTACACATCTACGATCGATAATTTTGCCAAAAGTGAAAGTTAATAGGCATCAATCAAATAGCAAATAGCTCTAAGGTTTGGGTGCTCGGAGAAGGGATCGGAATACCTGGTGGGTGCTCATCGTCGGCGAATAGACCGACGAAGGCCTCGGCACCTCGCGTTGGGCGGCGGCGGCGGAGGCGGCGGCAGTAGCCCACCGCCCCACCCAGTCGTGGCAGGGAGAGGGAGGGAGCGCACGCGGGGTGAAGCCAGGTGAACGGATGCGACGGTGTGAGAGTCCAGCAGTAGTACACAAGGAACGAACGGGATAAGGCGTTCGAATCAAGAGGAAGGAACGGGATGTTGGGCTCAAACAACCCACAAAAACACGGCCTCGCCCTCGAGCTAGCTCGTGACACAGTAGGCCGAGGCCGAATACGCGCATCGTTGGGCCGGAATGGATTTGAGCGCTTCGATGCGCTAGTTGGGCTGAGACCATATATTTTACCTTGCGCTATGGGTCTTGTGAAGAACAGTGAATTTGGATGAATTAACTAAAAGATCCAACTCACCTCTCTCCTCAACTATTGTGTATGTAAGTCCGATTTACCACCTTCATCAACTATAAAACCCGTTTTTTTAGATTCCTTCAATTTTTGAAACCATTCAATTTACAATCCTGAAAAGTTTTTGAAAAGGGTTTTAGCTAGTGTGGCGTTACGTCAGTCACGAAAGAGATAAATCCAACTTTCGCAAAAGGCCCATGTGTGCAAAGAAGGGATATGAGAACTCTTTAGTCCCGCCTAGCTTGTGAAAGTCGAGGTAGCTATGCTCAAATATGAGAGTTATCTCCACTTCCTCAAGTCTAGTATGAGGAGAAGAAAGAAAAGCCCACATGTGCGCGCTCGCCTTGCCTCGAGGGGCAGGACAGGGCTACACGTGTGCGTGGCACCTGCGTGAATGGGCCACTGAAATTCTAACTCCCCTCCCCCCTCGTGAGGGCACGACCTCTTTTAGCAGTTTTTAGTTTTGGTTTCTTTGCCTTCAAGTTTGCAGAGTCCTAAACGATTTAGATCGTGATCGCGACACGAGATCGCCTTGGACAGGCAGCCTATCAGCCACGCGAAAACTAATATAATTTAGCTAGGTTTTTGCCTCTTTTCGCTGTTGCGCTGCCACCGTAGTTTCTCTGGCCTGACTGCTTGTGTGCACCGATGACTGGGCGAGCAGGTCTCTGAACCCTCGTCCTTGTGATCTTACACCAGGAGAGGACGAATAAGGTTTTTAGAAAAGCGCTCTTCGCAACTGCTCCCAACCTTCACGACGGGTCGTCTTCCATCCAAGTCAGGCGGCTCTACGTCTCAGCGTATCCGTCGTCAACTGCTCCGAGCTCTTCCTCCACCGCTCATCGACGACCTCGCGCCATCTCCACCAGTAGCGTCACCATCTGCATTTCCATCACCAATGACATTGTCTCCTTTTGCAATTGAAAGGTATACACCTCGTGTCCAATGACTTCGTTTGCATTATATTAATTTGACTGGTGTACGAGCTATTTATACACAAGTCCTTTTGTTTATGTTGTTGGATCACACTAGTATACGAGCTATGCTTATGCTAGTATTTGAGATTGTCATGATTTATATTCTGTTTTTAATTTGAATCGTCTAATTATTTAACATCTAACCCATATCTAGGCGCATAGTAAAACTTACTATTATGCAACTAGAGAAGTCAGAACATCTTACGATTAATTTGAAACAGAGGAAGTACTAGTTACTATGTTTCCATGCTTGCAAGTGTTACTAAGCATGCATTTCTTTTTCTCATAAAAATTGCAACGTATCATAGGAATCTGTCTCAACTGCATGACGTCGGGCAAGAGGAGTGCTCGGTTATTTTACTATGGACGTTACCTCATTGCCGCCCTAGCGCTCACTGTCACAGAACCTCCTAATTATGATGACCCACATGTATCTGTCATTGTCATAATGACCTCTGATAGCCGTACTTATGTTTCTTATAACCTAAAAGGTCTGCTTTCCTCCGAACAGGATCCAATTACAGGAGTATTGCAATATTACAATAGTTTATTCAAAATACCATCAGAGTAAAGTAGCGGAAGTCTTACAATAACTTAAGTTTACAAACTACAGTTCCAAATTTCAAACCTTAAGTAGCATTATTACAAACCAGTAGTAGAGAAGTATCGGTAGTAACTTTATTACAACACCCAAACGTGATGCCTTGCCCAGAGGCCACACAACATATTCGTCGTCACTTCTTCAACCACAACGGTCATGCAACAAGGCTCAAAGCAGACTTATTCATGAACCGCGCCTGCAACAAGAGATTTAACAAACCCTGAGTATGAAGAGTACTCAACAAGACTTACCCGACTAAGAAAAGACTCCAAAGGCATGCTAGCTTTAGGGAATCAAGGTACGGGTATTAAAGAATCAAAATTTCTTTTTGCAGAAAAGCTTACTAAGTAAGTCCTTACCTTCAATATTTTATTTTTATCATTGATGGTTCATTACTCAATTCTAAGTGATCCTAATCTAGATCAAATAGTTCTCTTCAAAATTCTTTCTGATTCATTCAACATTTCCATTTCTTAGCTACGATGCAGGACAGGCGATCGAGTCTCCATAACCGAGGAGCAACGATGATTCGAATTGATTATACCCAACTGGGGATTCCTAACCTCACGACATGTCCATCACCACCTGGGGAACCCAATCTTACATATGCCAACCCTCATTTAGATCTCCCAAGACCAGAACATGTCCATCACCACCTGAGAGTACAGTACTCCTCGAACCCAGCCCAATTCTAGCCCCGAGGGTACACGCTATTCCTGCCATCTCTCCACTCTCAGTGTGAGGTTAGACGTTCTCGAAATGGAATCACTAACATCTTGGGTTTACCCAAGGCATGAGGCTAGTTGCAAAGTCTCGAAACACAAGCGGGCCTACAACGAACGGTCCTTAACTGATAAGGCGGAAACACTACATTGAGACTCATTTCTCAATGCAAGTTAGCAATGGCCAAACCACCCACTTGATCTTCAATTTCATTCTTATAATCCATTATTCCTCAAATATGTCATCATGGTCATGTAAACATTTCATTTAAAAGCCTAACTCATTAAACATAGCGAAGCATACTACGCATTTTCAATAAAACATGTACCAAGGGTGATATCGCAATAATCAATGATGATAATGCAGCAATTGGGTTATCACTCAACTCCTAATTACTTAATGCAGTAAACCATAGTACTAGTGATAACAATTTGTAAAACTCAAGGAAGGTTTAAATGCACCGGGGCTTGCCTTACTCTGACGAGACAACTAGTTCGGGCTCAACAACTCCGACGTTCGGTTCAGAACCCACCGGCGACTGCTCTTCTCAGGAGGCTTGCTCGACAAAGCTTACTTATTCGAAAGCGGGAACTACACGAGAATATAACATGTTTCAATATATGCGGTGATAAACATGATGCTTGATAACGACATGCCATGGTTAACAACTTAAGTACAACTTTCCTTCGCGGTACAGTCGCAAAACAATAAAACCTACTAACTAACAACGATAACTTAAGCAACACTACCACTTTTTAAAGAATATGCTACTAACAAGCTCAACCAAGTAATTAAGGTGCCAGGGATCACCAAGAATTAGTGACCCAAGGTCATCACTCAATCAAAAGGGCACACAATACTTAAAGTTATGAATTTAACATTTATTTAAATACTTAATTAATTAAGGCATAAATTAATAACAAATCATACTTCATCTAAATGAGCTTAAACTTTTTCTATAGGTTAATCATGACTTAAAACAGTGTCAAAACAAATTTCATGATTTTTGGATTAATATTTTAATTACTAAGATTCCTGGAAGTTGCATTTAACATTTAATTGAGCTAATTAATTAACTTGCAAAAAGTAATCAAAATTGGTATTTAATATTTTTCCTAAATAGTTTATACCTTGAAAAGCTTACACAAAAATTTTCACTAATTATGGAGTTCTACATAAATTCTATTGAAATAAACAAAAACTAACACTATTCACATTTTTAAAAAAGAAAAACAAAAATTACCGCTCGGGCCGCTTCTCTTCTTCCCCTCTGGCTCGGCCCGGCTATGCGCGGCCCACCCGCGCTCTCACTCCCTGGATGAATAGAAAATCTTGTTTTATGTGCTTCATCAAGAATGAGCTGACGTAACTCCAGAACTTTTGGGATCACCGGTCGGTCCTTAAACCACAACACATCTGTATCATCAATACTGAAATATGTTTGTTGACCTGATCTAACTTTTTCCTTGATGTAGGCTATACCGAAATTCTTTCTCTGAGCAGATATAATCTGATCTTTAATTGTTGATTCAACAGTGACATTGGTCAATTGACCTTGTTGTAATATTGCAATACTCTTGTAATTGGATCCTGTTCGGAGGAAAGCAGACCTTTTAGGTTATGAGGAATATAAGTACGGCTGTCAGAGATCATTATGACAATGACAGGTACATGTAGGCCATCATAATTAAGAGGTTCTGTGACACTCACTGTCTGGTCCACCCTCTCTACGTGGATCCTGTCATAGCCACCGCACCACAGAATGAGAGGAGGATGGTATTCGGGCAAGCAAGCAAAGAACCATGGCAACTCTCATCCACACTAGTTTATTTAGCTACTAATAACAGTTAGCAGCTGGATCAAACAACCTCTATATCTGACTATCCTAACACATTTTTATTATCAGTTGTTTTCTTTTGTTCTGCGACCGCGTGTACAAATGTTTTTTTACTAGTGGACCTCTACGCACCACCGGAATGGAAGTAAAAATAACGGGGTGCACGGGATTAATGACCACTCATTACAAGAATCATCTTAGTTTTTGCACCACAGCGCTGGACGAACTCTTCCCTGTCGTTGGAAAGGTCCCGTCCAGGCAGTCGTGGAGACGCAAGGCCACCTCCTAGGTCACGAAGCTACGTCAATATTGGTTGTTTTCTTTTATGTAATATTGAAACAAGAGCTCTTTTGCTAGGATAGTGTAGCATCGGCTGTATTAAGTCAACCTCCTTCGGCGCTTGATAGAAGCACGTTGTATGTCTATTTAAACTCTTCTCCTTAATACAATGATACGCAAGTCTTTTGTGTATTGAAAAAAAACTCATTACAAGAATCATCTTAGTCCATGATGGAAAATTTCTATCACACATCACTAACAAACCATCACAAAAGCAGTGTCTGTGACGGTTTTGGCTATCATCATAGATTAAGCATCACAGGTTAACTTGTGTTACGGTTTTTCGAAATCCATCACAAATTAATGGAATCAGTGACGGTCCTAGACCGTCATAGAAGAGCTGAAAGGTCCTAGATAGCTAGAGGGGGGGTGAATAGCCTATAAAAAATTCTACAAGAGCCACTAAGCAAACTTGTTAGAATAACAAACGACGCAAGACGAGTTTTGCTTAGCCTACGGTTGTGATGCAAGCCTCCTATCCACAAGTCTAGTAGATTATGATCTCTAGTTCACACAAGAGCTATGTCACTAATCTTGCACTAGAGAGCAAGCTAACAACACTACTAGCAAAGCTACTACTAGAGCTACACAAGATAAACTAGTAAAGTAAAAGTGAGAGAGGATTGTGAATCTTATACCGACAGTGGAGTGAAGATGTTGCCAATTACCAAGATGATATACAATCAATCAATATTGACAATAACACAATATGAAAATCAACCAACAGGAGACAAGTGACACAATATTTTTGTTCACCCGGTGTTCACTTGTGCACCGACAAGCTACGTCACCGGTTGTGTCGACCAACACTTAGGTGGTTCCTCGGTGTGACCCTCAAGTCACTTGCCCCTCAAGGCATGCCCCGCAAGGCACCACAAGACACCACTCTCAAGTGAGGTAACTCAATGACACGCACAATCCACTAGAGTTACTTTTGGCGCTCCGCCGAGAAAAGCACAAGAACCTCTTACAATCAACCGGAGGTGGCCAAGAACAATCTCTTTCTCTTGCTAACGCCTCCAACAATCTCTAAGCCGGCTAGGAGCGGTACTCTCCAAGAGTAATAAGAAATCCACCGGCTAAACCACCCACAAGTGTCACTAGATGCCCTCAAGCTATGCAATGCACTTTGGGATCACTCAATCTCACTTTTGATTTGCAATCAAGCAAGAGAGATGAGTGGGAGGAGAAGCTCTAGCTCAAAGGATGCACAAGAATGTTAGAAATCACGAGAAACCTCCCCAAGGGCCGGCCAACAAGTATTTATAAGCATCCCATCCGAATAGAGCCGTTATACCCCTTCACTGGGTCCTTTTCGGGATGACCGGACGCGCTCAACCGCGTCTGATCCTCCAACGGTCACTACGCCAACGGTCAAACCCCATGACCGGACGTGCTTCTCATAACGACCGGACGCGCCGGTCCGAGTGACCGGACGCGCTCCAGTCAATGACCGGACGCGCCGATCGCACAGCACCGCGCGCCCGTGAAGTAACGACCGGACGCGTCCGATCGCGTGTGACCGGACGCGCCCCGCGTCCGATCGTCCTTGCGAACCGCAGTTCCTTCTAGGCACCTGACCGGACGCGCCGGTCCCGCGAGTGACCGGACGCGCCGGTTGCAAACCCTAGCACCCGCGCGCCTGACTACTGACCGGACGCGTCCGGTCATACCATGACCGCGTCCGGTGCAGCGTCCGGTCACCTCTGTGACCTCCGTTCGCCTCCGTTTCTTTTCCGACTTCCGACGTAGTGGAAAATAGGCATTTCAACTCCTCGAAAATGCCTGAATCCCGCGCTCGCAAGCTCGGTGGGAGGGAGAGAGAGACCCAAACCCTCTCTACCGCTCAAACTTCAACGCCTTCGTAAATGTGCCAACACTAACAAGTGATCACCACCTTGTGCACATGTGTTAGCATTTTCATAATCATTTTCGAAGGTTTTCTAGTTAGCTCACTAGGCCCTACATGCAATGCACTTCATGAATTCACCTAGTGGCACCCGTGCGTCGAATAACCGATAAGACTTTCCCTCTTAATAGTTTGACTATCTATTCTAAACCACTCACACCCTCTATGGTGTCTTGAGTGCAAAACAAAATGGCCCTATGGTTATACCTTTGCCTTGAGCCCATTTTGTTTCTCCAAAAGATATGATCCACTTCATATCATCAAATGACCGTCTCGATCCATCGACCTTGACTTCACTTGCTCTTCACCGTTGCATCGGTCCATCGGCGCCAAGTCTTGCTCAAGCTTCACCATCGCATGGTCCTTCGCTTCGAAGCCTCGACTTGCCCTTCACCTACACAACCGGTCCATCGAGCCAAGCATCATCTTGGTCTTCATCATCTTTGTCACATGAGTCAATGTCATGTCTCATATTCAATGACCACCTTTATCTAAATCATCCACTTAGATACAAAGGTTAGTCCTAGGTTTCATCAATTAGCCAAAACCAAACTAGGGACTTTCAAGAGCCCAAGGCCTAGTTAGTCCAACCCATGCCCATTGTTTGTGATGGAAAATAACCACTAGAATGGAAGTTAAAATAATAGGGTGCATGGGATTAATGACTACTAAGCAATTTTGGTGTAAAAACTTATGCATGTATATACATTAAGCATCAATGGAATGTAAGAACTTGTTTGATAAATGATAAATCTTTAAAAGGAGAAGCCATACTGAATGGTTAAAGGAGAAACAACCTCAGAATTATGCTACGATAGCAAAAAGCCCTACCACCCTTTGCAAGGAGCAACGACCGGCTTTAGGCTAGAAGTCGCACGAAGCTTGAGCCATTTTTTTATATGCATGTGGTCAAAGGAAAAATTGGCTTTGTGTGGCTCCCCGATCTCTGGCCTGCAAGTTCGTGAAACACAACGTAAATGCCACTGCCACTCTATTGCGCCCAGGCACATTTGGAGAGATATGACACATTATCTCCCTCCATTGTTTTCTCAAGCTCTCTCATGGGTGGCGTGGCGATGCGGCTAGGTTTTCTAATGAACCCACTAGGGTGGTTCTATGCGAGTAGGTACGGTGGAAAGATGAATGTATTTTTATTGAATTTATCTTTATAATGAATTTATCTAGAGATACAAACATCACAATTTTTTTTCTACAAATCCAATGAAACTTAAGAAAGTTTGACCGGTGTAACACCCCAGGTGTTTGCCTTGCATCTGTGCATCACATGAGCATGACATGAGCATGTGCACCATCATTTCATGTGCATTGTCGTTGAAACATAACATTGAAACATCTACAACATTCATGTTGAGTGTATGGACTATGTGTATTCTTGCTTGCAGTAATAGCTCATGTATGCCTTAGACTTGTATTATTATGATGTGTGACACAACATCTTGAAACAGGATCATGCAACACATGCAACATGTGTTTTTCATACCTTGAAACATGTCAATAATGTTAGTGTAACATGACAAGCTTAGGCCTTGCAACAAGGTCATGAAACATGTGAAACATGCTTTTGAAACAATTGAAACATTAGTTGTTTTCTAGGTGTTTCTTGCATGTGTTGCTAGGGTTTTTTTTGTGTATATGACACTTGTGATTCTCTAACATGCTCTCTAGTAGCTTAGTTTTGCTTAGGACACCTAATGGATCAATGTTCATGTTGACCTTCGCATCCAAATAAGCCTCTAACTCATAGTTGACCTAGTTTGACCCACAAACCACTTTTGCTTCCTAGTTTCAAAAGTGTTACCAAATGTTGTTTAGAGGTTGGGCAACCTTTAACAAAGTTATAGCAAACTTGATAAGGAACAAAAGTTGTAATATGAACATCTCATGAAAATGCCTAGAACTTGCTCAAACAGGGCCCACAAGTCAGTTAGAGGGTTGCCCAACACTTAGAATTATTTCTAAGTCTGAAATGTGACATTGCAGTTTTATGTGCCCATCTTTGTAGCATTGTAACTATCAAACTGTGCCGAACTAGCTTTAACCCATGTTGACACTTTTGTAGCACTCACTTAGCTCTACAATATTGTCAATAACATCATCACCTAGTTCCCAAGGGTTTAGGAGATAGAGTGCTTTGAAAATCGGGTTTCAATCGAGGGGGTTAACTGAAACTCAGTTTCAATTTTCGTGTGCCTCACTTTAGGGCACTTTATCTCACTAACTAAGCCATATTAGTCCAAGATCCTATTGACAATCTTGTAGTACACCTATAACTCTACCATTTTGTTAATGGTGCTTCTCGCTAAATCCAGCTGGATTGGGTGTTAGAGGATCATGTTAGAGGCAGTTTCAGTCGGTTCCTCGTCTGAATGGAGATGGAGGGGAGGTGCAGTGGCCGACCGGGCTTAGGTCTTGCTCGCCACTTGGCAAGACGTACGCCGACGCGTGTCCACCAGCCGGGTCACGTCGCCCTCATGATCGCCACGACTCCCTCCGCTCTCTTCCCCTCCATTTCACTCTCTTCTCTGTGGTGCTCACCGAGGCGAAAAAACCAAACACCATTGTCGCCACCCTCTCCGATGAGCTTGTGAGCGCTCGCCACCGCATCACCATCGGCAAAACTACATCCCTCGCTCCACCTTAAGCCCCTCTTCCTCCTCGCACTCTCCTCATAGCAATCCAAGCCACGGTAAGGCCGCATTGCCATTTCCCCGCCACGGTGACATCGCCGAAATTCTTCCGCATGAGCCGCTCACCGTGGCCCCGCCTCTTCAGCGCATTCCATCTACCCTAGTCCTGCTTAGGAGTCGCTCTTGGAGCCATTGTGGTGTAGCCAACGTCACCGAGAGCTGCCATGGCCGGAGTTGGTCGGCGCACCGCGCACAGCGCCGCCACAACCGCCGTTGCCGACGGCGTGCCCTTCCGACCAACCCTAGGAACTCCTAAGTACATCAACCGATGCGGAATCTTGTAGGGAGCATGAGGGTGGCCTCGGCTTCGCCAGCCGGCTTACCGGCGGCAAGTTTCGCCGGCGTTCCCCCCTCCTCTGTCGCTGTCTCGCTGCCGCGTGGGGTCCCTGCGTCAGTGGCGTCAGCGCCAGCGGGCGGGATCCCACCGGGCGGGCCGCGCAGGCGAGTGGGCCGCGCAGGCCAGGCATGTTGCGTGCGGGCCGAGCCGTGCGCTAGGCCGAGCAGGCGTGGTTGGGCCAGCTCAGTAGAGTAGGGTTTTTGTTTTCAGTTTATTCATTGTTTGATTCTTGTGCAAACTTCAAAAATATGTATCTCCTGTTCTAGAGGTACAAATGGAGTGATTTAAATTTTGGTGTGCTCTAAATAATGTCTAGTTTATTTAGAAAATATAATATGTGGTATGTTGGTTAATAATTTCTGAGGTTTGTAATTAATTTTGCTATGCCTCTATTTAACTATGTGATTTTGTTAATTTTGTATCTCCCTGTGTAGTAATCCAATTGCCATGAAATTTTTGTGAGATGCTAAGTATGGTATGGTTATACTCTAGTTAAATTTTCAGCCTTGTTGGAGGTCATTTGCTCCAAGTATGAAGTTCCTTTGTTATAGGCTTTATTAGCACTTATCTTTTTGTTATTTTGATATCTCTATATCTGCTTGTCAAAATGGAGTGAAATTTTTATGGTAGCCTCTTGGTAGCATGTATTTGCCTTTGTAATTTTATTAGAATTTTCTGAGTACATTTTATATGTGATGCCATTTATGCTTATGCACTCTAAATAAATAAAAAAGGGTGATTAGATAAATGATTATGCTAGTTTCATGACTTGATTTGGTGTTAATTAAACATGATCTAACTGTTAGTGAAGTTGGGTAGGTCATTTGTGATGTTCTCAACATCACTTAATATTTAAGTGTACAAATTTATCTTTTCTGGACAGATTTGGTAGTTAAGCAAATTAGGCTATGGTAATGATGTTTTCATGTTTGGTGATCTATAGAAAAGTTTTTTAGAACTTTATGAACTAGTTGCTGGTAAATTTTGGTGATAATTGGACTTATAGTTTAGAAATGGCAGCTGCTCCAAGCTGGGTTCAGTTTTGGTAGTGCTCTCTGTCTTCTAGAACAGATTCTGTACATGTGCTATTTAGACATGGTAAATGATGAAATCATGCTTAGATGTTTATAAATGAAATATATACAATTTCATAAGCTTTCTAGAATGTCATCTTTCAAGTCATTTGGATTTATGGAACTCTAGTTATGAATTTTTTTAGCTACCCCTGTTAAAGTGTTGGAAATGCTAAATTTCTGGAACCTTGTTATGTGTGTGTTTAGTCTCAACTTTGTGGCACTTAGGGATTTCTTAGAGATGTTTAAACATGTTAATACCAGAGAGGAAATTTACTCCTAAGCTTGAACTGATTTGAATAGAGCATCACATAACTTGTTGTTGCGCTTATGATGTTGCAATATCATTACATTCATCTTCACATCATTCATACATGTTCATAAATCATCATGTCATCTTTATATATGAAATTCATTGAATACATATACATGCAATAGGTGTGCCGAGATTCGTGTCGACCGTAATGCTCCGCAAGGCGTGAACCCCGAAGTTGGAGTCCGTTCGAGAACCGGATGTCCAGTCCGACAAAGCCGGAGAAGGCGTGAGAATCGTTCTTGAAGCCGACCCTTGATCTATCTTCTTTCGGTTAAGGCAAGCCCTGGAGCATTATAAGCCTCCTACTTTCAAGGCAGTTATCTTTATATATGTGTTGTATTGGTATTGTTGCATTACGTTATAGGAATTGATTGAAAACCCTTGTTGCATTGATAACACTCCTTGTCCAGCAATTCGAACCTTGAGTCCTATGTAGACAGGATCGTATCTATGCTTAGCCCTGCTGAATTAGACCGGTAGAAGTCGGGTGATTTTCTATCACTTGCGAGATATAGGGCTTTATCAGGTCATGGTTGGCTATATTTGTTATCATAGAAATGAACCATGGGTTAATGAAATGAAATGAGACCGGACGGGATAACGATAGTGAAGCAGCAAGACATGGAGATCTTGGGTGTGGATCTATCCCCGTCTGTGTCGATTAAGGACCGAGACCTGGAGCCTTTTATGTCATTTTGAACGCATGCCTGACATTTAGTTGGTCATCCTGAGGTTGCTGACCGCGAAGCCTAGTAGCTCAACTCAGGCTGCGAAGTCGAAAAATGAAAGTCGCCTCGGAAGGGAGCCAGAGGGTCTAAGGGCAGGTGAGTTAAAAGTCCTGAGCATCCTGGCCACTGGTATCCCCGAGAACGCGGCGCTGTTCGGGTCCACCCTAAGTTGTACCAAAGGTTATCTACGGCTGCCTTTAGCGGGGTTTGCTGGGTGAGTGTCAGGAATACCCCTCAGCTGAGTTGGAATCGATTCGAGTCGCCGTCTCTGCCAGTTAGTGAGAAACTTGACTGGTTATCTCCTACGTAGATACACTAATTATATTGATGGTTCGAAATTGATGATAATGACGATAATGACAGCCATGATTAAACTAGATATGGTTATTATTGCTTGCTTAGCTTAATCAAGTGATTGCTATAGTACAGGTGCTAATCTAGTTAGCAAGTTAACGATGATTAACTTGATGCTTAAGCAAATAATGGTTACTTATCTGTATTAAGTTTTTCTGCAAATGAGTCAGGTAGCCCACTTTACAAAGTCTTGCATACTCCTTGGTGTCACTTTGTTTCTGGTTTTTGACATGTAAGTCTAGCTGGGTACCTTCTCGTACTCAGGGTTTATTCTCACCTGTTACAGGTAGCAGATTCGTACTTGTTGCTGCAAGTATTGTCTTCGCCATGTGGGCGTGAAGACTAGACTATTTGGACATGGTCTCTGTAGTATCTCTTCTGGTATGCTTTTGCAGGATGTGGCTCTGTACTGGCAGTAATTGACTTCAAATGGTTTCAGAAGTTATGTTGCTTACGCTAAACTTTACTTTGGTTTTGTAATAAATTATTTATACTCCGATGTATGAGATTACTTATGAACTGTTGTAACAAGTGTTGTGTTATGTTGAATCACTACGATCTTGGTTGATCTCGGTTTGGTTTGAAATTCCTCGTGATTTTGTGGACTACCGGAGTTATATGAGCTCAAGTTTAAGAATTTGATCGCTTCGGCGATTGTTTTGGACTTGTGCTCTTATAATTTAGACGGTTCCATGACAACCGGCACGCAAATCTAGCGACAAATATTTTAGAACAGAGGGAGTATTATCAAATGCATATATGGATATCAAGACCAAATGATGATCTAAGGCTGCCCTCACTTGTGGAAGAGCACTTCCATGTCCTCTAGGCTTCGGCCCTTGGTCTCCGGCAGCCACGTGTACACAAACACAAACGCAGCCGCGGTCACCGCAGCGTAGAGGAAGAAGCACCCAGGCATGGTGATCCCGTCAGCGAGCGAGATGAACGTCATGCTCACCACCCCGCACGTGAGCCTGTTCACCGCCATGGCCAGGCTCGAGCCCTGTGCGCGGAGCCGCAGCGGCAAGACCTCCACGCTGTACGCCGACGCCACCGACCCGTACCCGATCGAGTACGTGGCCACGACGGCCAGCACCGATGCCAGGCATGCCGCGGCCGTCGCCGGTGACGAAGACGTCGTGCTCGTGCCTACGTACAGCGTCACAGCGAGGGCGGCCGTGGTCGTGGCGACGCCCGCGGTGCTGGCGAGGAGGAGCGGGCGCCGGCCGAGGCGGTCGGTGAAGAGCATGCCCACGAGGACAAAGCACGTCTTCACCGCTCCAATGGCCACGGTGGCGCCGAGGATGGCGGAGTTGGACGCCATGCCGACCGCCTTGAAAACCAGCGGGCTGTAGAGGAGGATGGCGTCGACGCCGGACGCCTGCACGAAGAAGTGCAGCCCGAGAACGCACGTGAGAATCCGCCGCACGCTTGTCGATGGCCGCCGGACGAGGAGCTGCTTCCAGACACCAGCACCGCCGCTGTGGCGTGCGGCAGCGGGTGGTGGCTCAGCGTCAGCGACGGCTCGCTTGATCTCCCGGAGCTGGAGGTCGGCGTCGGCCGGGGTATCCGACGTGCGCATGAGCACCGCGCGCGCGTCGCCGTGGCGGCCCTGCATCGCGAGCCACCACGGTGACTCCGGCATGAAGAGCACCCCGGCGGCGATGAACACGGGCGGGATGACGCCGATCCCGTACATGACGCGCCACCCGAGGTGCACCGGCAGGCCGGAGAACGCGTAGTTGGACATGTAGCTGAGCAGGATGCCGACGTTGATGAACATCTGCACGTAGGTCGATGAACTTCTTCATCTTTAATAATTAATATAAAGACGACGAAAGCGAGCTTCGAATCAACCAGCATGTTGCATGTATCCAAAACGCATACGTACGTCAAGCATCGATGAGAGGACGCCACGCGTGGACGGCGGCGATATCTCGGCGTTGTACACGGGGGCGACGACGCGGGCGAACCCGGAGCCGACCCTGGTGACGAAGCGCGCCGCCATGAGCGCGGCGAAGCTGGTGCCCAGTGACATGGCGAGCGCGCCGGCCATGAAGAAGGCGTTGGCGAGCACGAGGGTGCTGCGGCGGCCCAGGTGGTCGGCCACCCAGCCGGCGGCGAGGATGGATGCAAGCATGAAGACGTTCATGGAGCCCGCCAGCACCTCGACCTCGGCGTCGGTGAGCCCCACGTCCTCCCGCATGAACAGCTCTGCGCCGCTCATCAGCGTCAGGTCTGCAAAACACGTACGGATCGGAAGCATGTGAGCTATCACCTCTTTGTCGTGGTGTGCTAAAATGCCTCCATGGATGGTGGTTACTTGCAGCAACGACGTACGTACGTACTGTAGCCATGTAGCATGGTGGTGACGGAGGCGAGCGTGGCGCAGATGAAGGCGACCCTGTTCCGGCGCGGTGCACCTGCTAGCAGCGGCGGCGGCGTCCCCGCTGTCGACGAGAGCAGGAGTGGCGCCTCAGTGTCAGTGGTGGCATCGGCGCCGCCGACAGCCTGAGTCATGGCGGCGGCGTAGCTCCGATCCTCGGCTTGGTTTCCCGTCGGCTTGTATAGCGTGTTTGGCTGTTTAGATACTTATTAGTACAAGGTCGTGTTGTGGTTGTGATCACTAGCAGCTCGATCGGTGATATATAGAGTACTAAGTTGTTTTTTTGATATAGAGTACTAAGTAGTTGGCAAATTATATACGCCTATAATGGGACACGTGGAAAATATCAATACCTGGAATCCTTTGCAGGTCAACGGGTTTCCTTTCCGGTCCAGTACCTGGGGCTGCCCTCACACTGGGCCGATTGAAGCTAGTGCACGTGCAGAATATTATTTATTGACAAAACAAGGGCGAAGCTAGCGGGATGGCAAGGCCGGCTCCAAAACGCAGCTGGACACGAGCTAGTACGCTCAGTTCTTAGCACCATCACAATCTATCTTTTAATTTGTCCGCTCTCAAGGTCCCAAAACAACTCTCTGAAGACATAGACAAAGCACGCCTGTCGCTTCCTTTGGGCTGATGATAGTGAAATATCGGGTGGTCAGTGCAAAGTGTGGCTTGGCCTCTAGTAGCTAATTCAATTGAATTTGGAGGGCTGGGAGTTCTGGAACTAGAGAGATTCAGTAGAGCACTGCAACTGCGATGGTCTGAGGCAATGGACGTCGAAGATTGGTTCCTGTTGACGACGGATGGGGCAGATGGGTGCACTTCCGTGCTTTATGTTGTAAACTCTATCTCTCTCTTATTAATATAACGCCGGTTAACCGAATCTTTCTAAAAAAAAGAAAAATATGAATACTCACAGCATATGTAGTGATTGTGCCTTTCATTATTCCGATCCCGGCCTTGTTTAGTTCCCAAATTTTCCCCAAATTTTACTATGCAAAAAGAAGATTCTCCATCACATCAAAATGTCGGCAAATGCATGAAGTACTAAATGTAGATGAAATCAAAAACTAATTGCACAGTTTTGTTGTACTTTACGAGACGAACATTTTGAGTCTAATTAATTAATTTTTGGATAATTTTTTGCACTAAAAAACAAAAGTTGCTACAGTGTTCCGACACGGGCACTGTAGCTACAGTGCCCGAATCGGGTCCCCAATTTCGGGATCTAAACACGGCCCCCATTCATCTTGTAATCAATTTTTTTGAGAGGATTCATCTTGTAATCATAGTACTCCGTAGATCGTGTATGCAGGAAAAAAAAAGGTGAGCGACGGGCTCATTTCCGCCGATGCGCCCCTTGGCTAGATTGCTGACGCGTGGCAGAGAAGAAGAATCCAAGGGCAGCGCGAGATGCATGCGTGCGGTCGTGCGGAGGAGCCGAGAATGAGATGCATGCGTGTGGAGGAACCTGAGCGGAGGAAGCGCTTGATTTTGTTTCTCTGCCACGCGTCGGCAATCTAGCCTGGGGGCGCATCGGTGGCGAATGAGCCCGTCGCTCACCCAATTTTTTTTCCTCTATGCACGCAAATTCACGTGCCTAATAACATGCTACTATAACTTGTCAGACCAAGGAAACATAATATAGGGTGTGTTCACTTCGCGAAAAGTAGTTGAAAAGTTATTGTAGCATCTTTCGTTATTATTTGGCAAAATTTGTCTAATCATGGACTAACTAGGCTCAAAAGATTCGTCCCGACATTTACAGACAAACTATGCAATTAGTTATTTTTTTACCTACATTTAGTGCTCCATGCATGTGTCGAAAGATTCGATGTGATTGGTGGAAGATGAAATATTTTGGGTTGATATGGGGAAGTGAACAAGGCCATACTTAAGTGAGGTCTTATTCAGAACTTTTGTGAGTCTGCCAGGAGCCGTCTATCTAGCGCTCGTGCATTTTGCCAGAGCTCCAGCACCCGAATTTTTGGCACTATTTATCTTTATCTCCTCTGATGCCCCGCCACCGTCCACTGCCCGTGGCAGGGTGTCGCCGGAGCTCCGCCACCGAGGCAACAACCGTGGAGCTCCGGCGAGACCTCACCCCTCTCACACCGCTGCTTTCTTCTCCAACTCAGGCAAATAGCCGTGACTCTCCCTTCCCGACCTGGACCGTCAGTTGTCACTACTGCACAAAACGTAACCGAGGCGGGCAAAAAACTTTAACCTAGGCGGGCAAGCCAACCGTCTCAGTCAAAAGGTCACGGTTAATCTGATTTTTTTTGTGTTTTTAATTTTTTTGTTATTTTGATAAGATTTATTTGGTTCATTTGATCAGGATCCTGTGGTCATGACAATCAAGTGTTTCATGGATCAGAAACACTAGATTTTGTTTTGTTCTTAATCGGGTGTTTAGATGGATCCAACTCTCGGGTGCCAGACGCCGCTAAAACACCCTATAGCTGAGTAGACGGATTCTAGCTTGTTGTAAGGAACAAAACCGTGCAATCGAAATTTATTCTATAATCTTTGTTTAGAAACTATAGTTTTTAACTTTAGATTTTGCTGTCATAAAGTGTTTTGGCAATTTTTCCCCCAATAATAGCTTATATTGCGTGACTCGCTGGTGGTGACGAGTAGAGATGAAAACGGATCGGATACGGACGGATATCATTAATATCGTATTTGTTTTTATATTTATGTCCGGATTCGGATTCGAATACGGATAGTATAAAAAATACCGGATAGGATACGATTGGATATCGACGTCATAAATATGTGATTTAAATTTTCGGATACAAATACGGTATCGAATGTTAAATATCCGGACTCGGATACGGACGGATTAAAACCCCTCTAAACGGATTCGGTCTCGAATACAGTTGGAAAATATCCGTACCGTTTTCATCCCCGGTGACTAGTGGCCTGCAAAATTGAAACCTGTGGCCCCGGCCTTGTTTAGTTCCTAAATTTCCCTCCAAATTCTACTATGCAAAAAGAAGATTCCCCATCACATCAAAATGTCGGCAAATGCATGGAGTACTAAATGTAGATAAAATCAAAAACTAATTGCATAGTTTTGTTGTAATTTGCGAGACGAATATTTTGAGTCTAATTAATCAATTTGTGGACAATTTTTTACACTAAAAAACAAAACGCGCTACAATGTTCCGACAAAAACACTGTAGCGCGCAGTGCCGATTCGGTCAGCATCTAAACACGGCCTCTGTCTTTGTGGGGTGAGCTGTTGGCGGCGCAGCCATAGATCTATTCCAACAGGGATGCCGTTCGATCTCAGGTCTGATTTAGTTCCTAAAAAGTTTTTTTAAAAAACTACAGTAACAAATTTTACAGCATATACATGGAACATTAAATATAAACCAAAAAAACTAATTACACAGTTAGGTGAAAAGTCGCAAGACGAAACTTTCAAACCAAAATAGTCCGTGATTAGACACTATTTACCAAATAAAACCAAAACATGCTACAGTATATTTTTCATTGTTTTCACCCAACTAAACACCCCCTCATCCAAACACCGTGACGCGAGACCATGAAAATATAATGAGTTATTACACGTTTCCTAGGTGTGTCAGTCTACTGAATCATGACTTTCTATTCAGGTGACGTGGTTCTTCAATCCGTGTGCGGCATCAGTCCTGTCTATTGGGCTGTATTTAATTCGGATATATGATCCATTACAAGGTAGACTTTGGTTACACGCTTTGGACCCGGAAGAACTATTCGCTTAATTGTTAATGGTTCTGGTACCAAACAAAAAGTTTATCCTTATCTGACTATAGAAACAAATGTAATTTGTTTGTTGTCTATGTGTCAACACATATCAATTTTTGTCCGTGTATGCCTATATAAAAAATTTTAATTTGTTAATTATATTTGTGTGAACATAATTTATTTTGTCTTTGTCTGACTATAGAAATCTATACCTAATAATAAAGATGCCATATTGGCATCCGTATCCGCCGGCCATGGCGCCACCGCTGGGCCATTGCCTCGACGTGCTTCCCCGCCCTCATTTTGTGTCTCGTTGAGTTCGCGATAGTTAGGGCTTCTTTTTTATGCAAATTTTGTTGAGCTCCGTGGTCGAAAACACCGTTCCGGCGATTTTCGACCACCTCCCTCACCGGCGTCAATGGCACTATGCATCGGTGGGGAACCCCCCCTTCACCCAGTGTCGCCAGATCGGCATTGGACAGTCACGATTAGATACCCCTTCGGGGTTATGTAACCGGTCCACCATGTGGACTGTGGACTCGACGCATGGCCAGAGCACCACTGGTCCACCGTATGCGTGGTGCACCGCGCCAACCAGCACGTGCCACATGGCGCTAAGTCAGCCGGCGACGCGGTCAACCGCGACCCGCCGCTCGCGTTTTGCGCTTTAGCCCCTCGGTTTTGTCGAAGTCAACCCGTAGTCCATCCTTAGTTCAAAATATTTATTTTTAATCCTATTTATGTCCGTTTTAGCCCCTGTATTTTTGGAAAATAGGAAGCGCCATCCAGTTAAAAGTCAGATTTATTTATTTTAATTCAATTTTTAGTTCAGTTTATGTAACACCCTGGGTGTTAAGCAAGCATTAACATGTCATTGCATTAGCATGAGCATCATCCTTAAGCTGATTACATGCTCATCATGTTACGAAACATTCACTTGAAACACGTGAAACATTGTTTTGCATTTTTTAATATGCTTTATCATTTCATGTGAGTGCTACAATTATAATTCTTCTGCTTAGATCATGGTAATGTGTAGATAGGGTTTGGCAGGTGTTATGCTCATGCTTTGGTTAATTTTGGGCCTAGGGTACTATGTACAAAGTTTACAAATTCCACTCTTAAAATCAATTTCCAAAAATGGATGATTACAATTGAATTTTATAATTCAAAAAATATTTAGAATTTGGGAAAAGCTTGTACATGAAAAATGTTCCTCTCAAAATTCTCTACAACTTTCATGTTTAGAGTTTTTCATGAAAAAGTTTATAACTGGTTCAAGAATGCTGTTTTTGGGGCTTCTAGTTTAAAAACAAAAAATTCAAAAAAAGGAGAAGAGGCGCTTACCTGAGCCGCGCACGCCACTTCTCGGCCCAGCCGCGAAGCCGGCCCGGCCCCGCCGCGCGCACCTGCCGCTCCCGCACGTGAACGCCGCGCCCGACCAGCCCCACGCCGAACGCGCTCGCGGCCGCTCCTCGCGCGCCACGCGGCCGGCGTTCACCGACAGCCATGGGCGGCGTCCAACCGCGCCGCGCCCTTATCACCCTGGTCGGAAGGGCGTCCGGGTGCACGCCTTGCATTTTTGAATCGCCAACCTCGCTCCGCCCTCGCGCGCATCACAGCAGCAGCGCTCGCCCTCGCCCGCATGCCACCGTGCCGCCGCCGGCGAAATACGCCGTGCCGGCGCCATCTCTGTCTGATTCCCCGCGGTACCAGCTCCGCCACGCTCTAGACCACCCCGTGCTTGCGCTAGAAGCCACGTAGCCCAGGGGTAAGGCGTCTAGCCGGTCCCCTTCTTTCCCAGCTCCGGCGAGCAGCACCGCCGCTGCGGTTGCCGTGGCCACTCCACCTCGCGCCGTCATTCACTTCACCGTCACGAGCGCCAGCACCACGTCTTCGCCCTCGTCGTCGTGCGCCACCCCGCTCGCCCCCGCCATTGCCGGAGCAGAGCTGGCCACGGCGAGCAGCGTCGCCGCGCCATGGCGCACGGTGGCAGGCCACCTCCAGCTCGCTGCCGGCCAAACTAACCACACCACCACACTCGCCTCATCAAGGTGAACATGGCAGGGTAGACGCTACCGCCGACGAGCTCACCGTCAGCGAGAACACCGCGGTCAGCGCCGCCCCCTGCCATGTGTGGTTGACGTGTGGGCCCTTTTGACCGCGGGGAACGGTTCAGGGTGCACAGATCTGGGGTACCCGTAGCGGATTAGGGCTGTTTTGGATTTCGATTTAAAGAAAATGTTATTTCCTTTTTCTAGAAAATGCTAAAAAGGCTTAGAAAATATGGATCTGGAGTTCTAGGGTTCCAAAAATTGCGAAATAAATTTTGTAGTGTCATGCATGAGTAGATCTACAGTTTGAGTATTTTTACTGGTATTTTTATGGTACTTTTATATACTGTTTTAATTAATATTGTTTTTGCTGATAACTTAGAAAATGAGTGGTAAATCAAATACTTATCAGAAAAATGTGAAACTTGATTTATTGGGTAGATCTTGTGATGCTCTATCTGTGATAAAAGTTTGAAGTAACACTGTTATGGAATTATTTTAAGTGGTGTATTTATTTAGTTAAAGGCTGATTCTTGTGGCATTTTTAGTATATATTTTTTGCTGATAACTTAGAAAATGAGTGGTAAATCAAATACTTATCAGAAAAATGTGAAACTTGATTTATTGGGTAGATCTTGTGATGCTCTATCTGTGATAAAAGTTTGAAGTAACACTGTTATGGAATTATTTTAAGTGGTGTATTTATTTAGTTAAAGGTTGATTCTTGTGGCATTTTTAGTAAATAATTTATGCATGGAAAATTGCTGGAAAATCTTGTGAACTGCTCTTGTGCTAAGAAGTAGCTAACAAAAATGTTAAATCTATTGTTTCACACTTTTCACTATACAAAGTATTTTCATGCTAGTTCTGGACTACTATTTGTCATTTTTGTACAGAATGGAATATGCATTTTTTGGGCTGAAATTTTTGTGGTAGGGTCCAGTTGACATGTGGCACTTGCTGTAATTTTTACAGAATTTTCTGTGAAATATAATTACATGCTACTGTTATATGCATTTGTTAATACATGTTTAATTAAGTTAAACAGATGTGTTATATATCATTTTATGTTACTTTTTATGTGCTCTATAATCTGTTCAAACTGCTAGTACAGTTGCCATGTTGCCAGTTTAATTAACGGATGCATGTCATGATGTGTGTTTATACACTTGCCCTATGTTTACATGCATGATTTATTATATGTGTATATGCTAGTCAACTAGAGAAGAGTTTGCACGTATTCAATCATTAACAGTAAACATGTTTAACCATGCACCGCACCATGTCATCGCACCTGCACCGCTACCTGCATTCATGATACTTATTACGTGCATATGCATCATATAGGTTCGCAGGAGGAGCTTCCGGTAGCAGGGTTCGAGCAGCTAGAGGAGGAGGAGCAGCAGGATGTGGCCGCACAGGAGGTGTAGGCACCCGAGGAGGACGTCGAGGAGTTGCCTGCGTGCCCAGACCACTGCCCGAGCGCGTTTGAGCGAGGCAAGCCCCGGAGCATATCTCTCCTACGGTTTGCAAATTAATTAATTATTGCGTCTTTTGTATTTGATGCATTAAGTATAGGCGTTGTTTGCAACCATTGCTGCATTGTATACTCCTTGTCTATTTTTGGTATTTATACTATCCTTGTCACCCTGCTAGGTCTAGGTGCGCAATAAATGCTTAGCCCTGCTTAGACCGGTAGAAGTCAGGTGATTTCCTATCACCTACGAGCTATAGGTGGTTACCTTGTCACTGTTAGACATGTGTTGATTATCAGGGAATAAGTGTTGATGAAAATTGGAGACCGGACGGAGTCATATAGGGTTTTGGACTATAGTGCCTCTATCTGTGTCGATTAAGGACCGACCGTTGTCGTCCCTCTTGTCATGTTGAACGTATGCCCCACATTTAGCTGGAAGGATAAGTCGTTCCGACCGTGAAGCCTAACACTTTTTGGGCTAGGATCAACCTAACGCACGATATTGGTGCTGAAGGGGGTGCGACGGGGGCACGAAGAGTGAGCCCAAGGGCAGGCATGGCCTGAACCTCCTGGCAGTCGGGAGGCCCCCGAGTATGGTTGGTTATTGTCAATCCCGCGACTGTACCTAGAAAGTGGCATGGTTACCTGTAACTCACGGGAGCTGTGAGTGGGGTTTGTGTGGGGAATAAATTCGCCAGCCGGTTAGAAATCGATTCAAATTGTCATCGCTCCTGGTTAGTGAGCACTTGACTTGAGCCACGTCATCGTAGTAATGGTTATGGAACATTGGAGTTGGACATGATGAATTATTGTTGAAAGGCTACAATTGGACATGGTACTATTGTTGTTGAAATGAATCAAATGTTGCTTAGCGTAGCTGCTCATGTAGTAAACAGATTATAATTATAAGCTATTGCTAAAAGATGGAAACAGATCATTTATAGTACTTATGCTTTTCCGCAAAAGAGTCCAACTAGCCCACTCAGATAAAGCTTATCATAATCCTTGGAGTCCATTTATTTTTGGTTTATGACGGGTAAGTCTAGCTGAGTAAATTCTCGTACTCAGAGTTCTTTTCCCCTTGTTGTTGCAGATGGCCAGATGTTCTATGGGTACTGCAGCACTTGTTTCTACCCTGTGTGGTGAAGCAGTCGGATCATGGGCGTGATCTTCTCTAAGTATCTTACCTATGCTGCTTTTGTGGACTATGATCATTATCTGGCACTGTATCTGAACTAAGTGTTCGCGTGTATGGTTTTAAAACTATTTGCTTCCGCTACTTAATTGAAGACTTGGTATTGTAATAATTATATTTATATTTGAACTCCGATGTATTAGATTATGTTTCAAACTGGTGTATCATGTGAGCTGTGACCGTTAAATGTCTACGATCTTGGCTGATGTGGAAAAGTTTGAAATCCTTTGAGATTTCACGGACTACCGGGTTTATGTGAGCTCAAGTAGGCTTGATTATTCGCTTCGGCGGATGATTATCTTACTTGGACTTATGTAAATTGGGCGGTTCTATTACAGTTTATTTGCAGAAATGCCATTGAATCTTGGTTTATGCATAACTTTCACGTTTTAAATCCAATTAGAGCGATTCTTTGGCTCATGTGTTCGTAGCCATGCGTAGATTAGATTTATAAGCTTTTCAGTCTTTGATTATACTATTTGGTGTACTATTCTCATAGACATATATTTGTTTGCATATATTGTTTGATGTGGATGCTTGTATGGTGATGTGGAATGCGTTTAGAAGGTGAGCAGCTCGAGTTTGTTGAGGAGCAGGTTGGTGATGACCAGCAGTACAAGGAAAACAATTTTGAGGAAGGCAAGTGTAACCAAGGCCCCTTGTACCTATGAACTTTATATAATTCATACATACGCATGTGTCTAAATTTGAATTGCCTATGAGGACTACCATATATCCTTGTTACCTATGGTTTGGGATGCATGTTTGGATAGTTGCTGCTGCACATAACCAAAATAAAGTATAAATTTGACTAATGGTATATGCAACTGCTTAAGGGCTAGAGTACTAGGTTTGAGTACTCTAGATTCCTCTCCACAAGGACTTAATCCTGAAGCGGCCTGTTGGTACTTCTTAACGCAAACAGAAACAATCCGCAAGCACGCAGATATATCGTTGTAGCATTTCACCCGAAAGTATTCATGGTATCATTAATTTATATTTCCTAAAGGAAGGCATGGTATACAAGTCTCTAATTTGGACATGGACAAGATAACATGACAATATACTAGACTGATGTTCATCACAGGGGTAAGTCAAGATAGGAATTTGGATAGTGTGACACACACTTGAGCCACTCTTAAGGATAAAAGAGAAAAGAAAGAATAAAGAATGAAAGAATATTCCTAATAGGAGCTGGCTTATCCTAAAGTTGCTATGCTAAGACTAGCAGACAATCATACAAATATATGGTTAGAACTTAGACCTAAGGATAAGATGGACGGGGAGATCACTAAGCACTGGTCTACCAACAAGCTTGGGTGGCAATTTACAAACTCCTACATCATACCCAAAGGTGGGGGATTACAAGGGATAGACAGGGCTGTCACCACCTGTCGCCTACCCACTCTTTCGTGGAGTACAGTCATATTCATTGGTTCTCTATATACCCGAGCACCATGCCCATGTATATGGAAACTACCTTTGTCCCCCCAAGACTCTGACCCTACGGATCAACGAGCAAGAACAAGGGCAAACCTGAATGTACAACAAACTGTCACCTCAACTTAATTCGTAATCTAATCATATATGTTCAATGAGAATAATTAAGCATAAAGTTCTAAATGCTAATATAACATAAGAACTTTGCTCTAGTTCTGTAGCACAACTACTTTGATAAATAGAGAGCTAGAACATATGGATCCAAATGTATTTCTCATACCAAGTGTTGCCAAGATGTCCAAGCTCTTCACAATGCTTGGCCTAGCTCCAAAAGACTACTGAAATGTAAAAGTACAATAGAGGCTCTAGTGTGGGATGTGTGGCTCAAGTGAGGTGTGTGAGAGTGAGAGCCCTCCTCTTTATATACTACTCTACTTGTAAGTTTGGGGGATATTTGGGGGAATCTTCTTCAATTCGCCCTCCTTGGCCATGATGGCACCACCTCACGTGAGGTGGTCCCAAGGAGTAGCAGTAGGGTGCGGTCGCCCCTAGTGCAGCTGCCCCTGGCTGGTGCCTTCCCGCAACCACCTTTGGCTGGTAGGTTGCATGTTTGCGTATTTTCGAGATCCTGTTTTCATATTTGCGAAAGTAGAAAATGGTGTTTTCCGTCCGTTTCCGAGTAATCCCGTTTTAATATGAAATAGACCCATATTTATTCCGTTTTTATCCCATTTTCAATCTATGCTCAACATGTTTAACAATTACATGTCCTTATGTTATGTTAATATAACTACGAATCACCAAATATGCATCTTATGTTCACATACATAGCATGTAAATGAATATTAAACTTTATATATATTATTACATGACTTTATATATGTGTACTTTGAGAATATTATATTATGTGATCTGAATTTAATTTTCCGGCTCTCCATCCGTATTTGTTCGTTTCCGTATGTCCGCATATTCCGATTCCGTTTCCGAACCTGTATTTTCTGAACCCGATCCCGTTTTCGCCAAAAAAATATAGAAACGGAAGTAGAAATAGGGTTTTTCCATCCGTTTCCATCTGTTTTCATCGCTAGTTGAGCCTAGGCTACTACAGAAGCTAAGGGAGGAAGACGGTGACTTTGAGATGGAGCCCATGGAGGACCAGTCGATGGACGAGGAGATCGAGGAGCAGCACATGGAACAGGAGACTGAGGAGGAACCCATAGAGATAGAGGACTCTAATGAGGAACCTATGGAAGAAGAGGATGGGATCTAGCAATCCTGATGATGGAAATGACTCTGACAACTCTAACTCTGATGGTGGTGATGATGGCTCTCATGGAGACGATGAGGGCGAAGGTGGTAATGAGGATGATGACCGTCGTGCTGCTCTTCTTGCTGAAGGTTGGACAGTGGAGCTGCATTATGATCTACAAGGTGATGACTTCTACCACCCGAAGCTTGTTACTCTTATGCGCTGCTTCCACCCTAGGGGTACAGTGCAATACAAGACGAAGCATTAGACCCATCCTAGCTACACAAGATTCTATGAGATTGAGGTGTACATTCGTGAAGGAAGTTGGGTGCGCTTCATCCACCGTGCCATCATAGCCAGGCTCATGTGTGCAACTGCCATTGAGGATACTGCCAAGCAGGCATTGGTACGGTGGTCAATCGTGACCGCCACTTTGATGACATCGAATGGGACGAGGATCGCTATCTTCCTCAGCGACCGAGTGGCCAGTCTTCCTGCAACATCATTGCTCCGATAGGTTAGGAGAATTTCATACTTAGGCCTACCTTGGAGTGCTTGGCCTGGGTCAATACCGACTTGGACTAGGCCCTGGACGAGCTACACACCATGAGGAAGTCATACCTGCAGTTCACCCATGAGAATGCCATGCTGATGAGGACATACTAGCTCATCATATGTTGGAACATGAAGAGCATTCATCGTCCAATACAAGTGAATGTAATCATGGTCCACTTACTCAAAATCGTGCCAAGAAACCATAGGATCAAGTGAATTCATTCCTAAGTCCTAACTAATTTTAATTTCAACACTTCTAAGAATGTTATACTACCTAAATGTTCTGTCTTGATGTTGCTTAGATTTGCACATGAAGACATGGAAGACATGTGCCCTAAGGATCAAGACATGGTGCTACAAAATGGCTCCATCGAAAAATTAACACGGACAGACGACCGAACCCAGGAAAAAGTAATGCGGATGGATGACCAGACCCAGAAAGAAACAACCATAACTTTTGGGAACTTTTGATTTACCAAAAATTATGAAGGTCCAGGAGGACGTTTTTGAAAGCTTATCAAGTCTAGTTTCCAATGGAACTGATTCCAAGTATTTTGGACTCCCCAATGTTGAGATACATTCAAATTTGTGAAGACTACTTAGAAGATCAATAGTATTCCAGATACAGAATGTTGGTACAACTTCTCATGCACAACCAAACCATTCTATAACATTTCGTGATGCATGCTGCACATGGCTAAAAATCTTATTGAGTCTACTTTCACACCCAACAAATGACTTGTCATTTCGACTTACCAATAAATAGTTATGACTCAATTAGTGGAAAATGCTCAGGAGGCCAACAGTCACGCGAGACGACTTCAAGAATCCATCTCATTGTGACCTTTCACATAGCCTATCTTTAGAAACTCCATTTCATTTTCACACCTAACTAGGAGGGTTATTCCTAGTATAAGTATCCCCTACCTCTAAGCTTTTAGAAACCTTTTGATGAATTGATAAACCGCATGATATTGCAGCCAAGCTGCTGAGTGTGTTACTCAAACCTTTGTTCTTCCTTGTTCTTCTTGGACTTGTGAAGAGATCCCTCTGGGTTTCCCAAGTTTGTGCTCGATGGTTTCCAGTACAACTACACTGTTTATTGTAGATTAGTTCCGGATTGTGGTTGCGGTCATCCGGAGATCGAGTCGAAGTCTTCATGGTTTCCGTGCCTCTCCCCATCGCTTGGTTGCATCCAATCTTTGTCAGGTATAAAGCTAGTTATCCCATTGTTCGCAGCAAGTTATCTTTGATTATTCGACCTACTAATGTGAAGATCAGGCCATCCCCTTGCCGATTCATATGGTACTTATCATCTAGTATCAAAGCTTTCGTTACCATGGTAGGTCTCACCATCATCCACATATCTACCTTTGATTTATCCATCATATGTTATTGTTTTTTTCAGCACCTAAAGTCCACTGAAAAAGCCATAAAAAATCCTATAGCCTTTCCACAGTACTATTACCTCTGTGTTGTTTTGTTCATCAAGTTGCTAGCCACCATTTTCACATACATCGTGTTGTTTTCATTTGTTGTTTGGACCCCTATGAGTGTTGAAAAATTCAAAAAAGGGGAGAAGAAAAGAAAGATTCAAAAGGAAAAAAGAGAGGGAAGAGAAAAGAAGTTGAAGGGGGTTGTGTTGCAATTTACTATCCTGCAAATTTTAGTTTTATGTATTCAAGTTTGTGGTGTTCCAAATAGCAACATTTCATCATTTGAACAATTTACACCACTTGGTTATAGTACCGTAGCCTGCCTTGAATAGCCACCTATAGCTCAACCAAAAACCGGGACGTTCGACTCATAATCCTTGAGACCTCTCAATCACATCCATGGAACTGCTGCACTAGCACACTCGCTATCCTTGAGAATAGGTAAGAGCATTGATAAGTAAGAGGTGAGGTTGTGTGATTCCACAAATTTGCCTATTCCACTTTTCTTGCATAAGTGCTAACATGGTAGGACCTAATTCGAGTGCTCATGGTGGTCGACATGGAGAAAAAGAACCACCAGTCTCATGGGCTGAGTTACGCCAACTACAAAACTCACTAGTGAAGGGCATGAGAGGATGTTCAATGAACATCTTACTACGATGGGTGGTCGGGCTCCACAACAACATAGCTCGACCAACTCTCGTGGTGGTCTCTTTGGCCATAGTGGACAACACGGTGGAGGTGCTCATGGGCGTAGTTTTCGCTCCCATGTGCTCATTGGTGATGAAGATTATTGTGTGTGCACCAAAAGAAAAATTCAGCAAGAGACACTAGGAAGGTCCTATGGAAGCAAACCATCTTAGCTCCAAGGCATAAGAAGAATCTTGATACATTTGTTGTTGGAGAACATTCTTCTCATTTAGTAGATGGTGTTTTGAGCATGCAACTGCAAGAGGTGGAGATTGGACAACAAAACCCATGTGAGAAAGAGTGCCACCTACCAAAATTGAGTGTGAGAGTTCAAAATGAAAAGATGAGAAATTCCACCATATGCAAGGAGGAGAGCCACAAAATTCTTTGTGAGAGAGATATACAAAAATTGAACGAAAAAGACGATGAGACATGTGAGGAATTATTTACTTGTGTGATAATATCTTCTTCTAGTCTTGTTCCTTGTGTGATGTAGGATCATGAAGAAAAAGATGTCGTGAATTATGACCAGCCCCAATATTCGATGTGGAAGATCAAGTGATGGCCATGGACAGCGATGCGATGCATGATGTTTCAATGCTCACACATCTTGAAGATGGCTGCACATTCCACAACCCCTTAGTTGATTCATCAAGACCAACTAAGATCAACAATGGAGATAAAAATTTAGAGGTTCACAAACCATGGTTCATATAGACTCATTGGATTTAAAAGTTATGGAAAACAAGTCAAATCTGAATTTTTGACACATAATGAGTACTCGTGATATTAGTGTTTCAGCAATAGAACATAATCAAAACCTTTGTGCTGATTTGACTAAATCTCATTTTGATACAAGTGTTGAATTTTATTTTGGTAAGAGTCTTTATGCTTTAAATGATCCTTGCAACACTTTATACATCGACAAACTTCACCTTGTTCAGTTGGTTACATGTGCTGATTTGTTTGCAAGGATATCTCCTGCTGGATGTTTGTGTTATACTATGCTAAACATGCCTATCAATATTGATAAAATGCTTGAAAAATTTTATGTGATGACATCCTTGAGTTCTCTGAATACTTCTCATAGCTGCAAGTTTACATTTGTTTTGATTGGAGAACCTGTTGTAGATACCTTCCATGTTCATGCAATTTGTGTAACATATGACAACTTGCTGACTTAGAGTCAGAAATGTTGAGTGGTAAACAAAGTGATAAATCTTTTGAGATGAAACGATTGCTTGGTGCTTATGATTTTGAACAATTAATGTTGTCACCATGTTCATGCCATCCACTAAAATAAAGAAATCATGTGCAAAGCAATGCCCGTACACACAAAAGTTGTTCATCCACATCCTAGAGCATTGAGTTTGAAAGGTATATTTCTAAACCCATGAATATGTTGTGCCACAATAATTTTTTGGAATGCCATGAAGGCTCAACATTCATTTGATGAAAACTTGATCTTGCAAAGATAAAACATGGTAACATGAATCAAATGATTGGGTTGGAAGAAACTTTTGTGCTCATCTTCTAAGATTTTTGCAGGTTCACCAAAGTTGGGAGAATGTTTCTTACTTGGACAAAAAAAATAATATGAATATAAATTATAAAGAAACAAATAAACAAAATGAAATAAACGATTATTGGAATTATCATGTACATCCACCCTCTGTTTTGTCTAGGCTATTTTTAGGTAAACAAAAGCTATGGATGTCTTTTCTTAAAGGCAGGGAGGATGATGAGACCGTGACAAGGCAATCAATGTTCACCATTTGTTCTAAGCATCCACTCAAGGTGAAAGCTAAACTTTATTCCAAATCATTTAGGTTACTACCTACAAGGCTACTACTTGGATTATAGAATTATAGATTAAAAAACCTTGCTATGATGGAAGAAAAAGATCATGATGTTATCACAACACTACAAGTCGATGGCCTAGCACAATTCTTTGCACCACAAGACTCCGAGTCGAGGACTACTCCTTTTCAAGAGGGGGAGGATGATGATGACATACCAGCTCATCATATGTTGGAACATGAAGAGCATTCATTGTCCAATACAAATGAATGGATCCTCGGTAGAATTGATCGTCCTCGCTGAGAAGCGGAGGTCACGACGGTGGCAGCACGAGTGGAGGTGGCGATGGTGAGTGCGGCCTGGTGATCCATGAGGTCGTGCGTGTAGGGGGTGGTAGCGGGCAGTACCCACTGCTCACCAAAACCAACTATTACTCATGGGTGGCGCTCATAAAGTTGAAGCTACATGTGCGGAGCATGTGGACGGTGGTGAATGTTGGCACTACTAACTCACCGATGATCAGAATGCCTTGGAAGCCATTGCGCTAGGCATTCCCCCGGAGCAGCAAGGAACATCGCTAGCAAGCCCACCGCCAAGGCGATGAGGGACTCACTGAAGAAGACCCATCTCGGCATGGATTGTGTTCGCCAAGCAAGGGCGAATACACTGCGTCAGGAGTTTGACACGCTGCAGTTCAAGGATGTAGAGTCGGTGGATGATTTTAGCCTGTGAATCACCGACCTTGCCAGCCAGCTTGAGGTTCTTGACGCCGGCAACCTAAATCTGAAAGTCATGCGCAAGTTCCTCTAAGCCACGCCATCGAGATATTTTCAGATCATCATGGCGATTGAAACTCTCAATATTGATAAATTCACAGTGGAGGAGCTTGTCACGAGGCTCCAGGTGGCTAAGGAGCGCTACGACCTCAGCGACAGCGCGGGCTCATCCATGGCATGCCTCGACCTCACTGAGGAAGAGCTGGTGGCACGGGTGGTTTCCCGGTTGTAGCTCTCTGTCAAGGGCACATCCGGAGGCATGCGACCTCCATTCACCAACCAGAGATGCAGCCATTGTAGTGGCTCATCCTAGGGCGGGGGAGCGATGGTGGCTCTAAGTCATCCGCCGGTGGCAGTGACAAGAATAAAAAAGGTGATTGACAGCGATGAGTGCAAATTCTGCGGCAAGTCGGGCCATTGGGCATGCGAGTGCCATAAGAAGAAGTGCGATAGGCTCACACGGTGCAAGTAGAGATGGAGGGCACGCTGCTGATGGGAATCACATCGATCTCTATCAATCCAGCCGTCCAGCAGCCCGCGCTGGTGCAGCCCGCCGAGCCTCAAGACCTGGTTCGCTTCCAGATCGGGAGTAGAGGCACGAGCATGCGCTGGTTCTTCGCTAGTGAGGCAGTGAACCTGGTGAATTCAATGGCCCTTAAGGCGCTGGCAACCCCAGTATTGCATCTGTGTCGACTGCATCAAGCAAGGAGGTGCAGATTCGTGAGGACAAGCTCTTCATCTAGCTCAACGAGAAGAGCAGCGATGGGTGCATGAGGTGGATCCTCGACACAGGTGCTATGAACCATATGACTAGGGAGCGGTCACTCTTCTTTGACATCGACATCGGCGTTCGTGGTATAGTCTGGTTCGGAGATGGGAGATGGGACATTGGGACACATGGAGTGGATCTAGCAGAGGAGAGGTCACGAGGGGAGTTGGATCCCTCAAGTCCCATGAGAAGGCGTGCATGGAGTAGGCAATGCGTTTGATGGAAAGTGGAGCAAGGACTTTACTCATTGTCAATGCCCTCCCTGACTCCACATTTACTGTGCAGTCGCCATCACACAACCGCTCGAGGTGCATTACGGGGATCAAGGGATGCCTGGCCGGCCATGGGTCCCTTAGCCATCGATGGCTGATTGGAGGGCCCGGAGCCACTCACAACACATCATCCTAGGCTATAAAGGGGAGCCTCGAGGACACGGTGCCTCTATCCCATCTCTAGCAACCTCTCTTCTTCCTCTTAGATCCAACTCCACATGTCCATGGCAACGATGGGAGTGTGACGTCGCCCTCGAGTGAGCCTATCCTCCTCTGCCAAGCAATCGCTCCCACAACTACATGAGGTGGGAGGGGATGCTCCATGGCACTGCACAGGGAGGTGCTCCCTCGTTGGCCACCACTGGTGGTGCAAGGGGCTCTGCTCCCCTGGCGTGTCGTGAGCTCCACAGATCTCGCTTCATGTGTCGCCGGTGTCACCTAGCCTGCCTTGGCCCTCGTTGAGAGAGGAAGAACCCTAGCGACGTGCAGTCACTCGAGGTTCTTCCATTTTTTTGTCTCCTAAAGGGCCTGGGAGTGCAGTGGTGTGTAGGCCCCGGAGGAGGTTGGGATACGAACCAGCCGACCCTCTTTCTCCTAACCCGCTTGTGCTTGCACCTGAAGAGGATCCGAGGGTCAGTGCCCCCATATTGGTTGGGAGAGCCAACCTTTGTCCTGGATGCTCTCCGCGGAGGAGAGGTGATTATCAGGAGGCGCGACAACCTTGTGATGCGTTAACCGGTTCTTGCCGCCGTATATATTGTAATTGGGTCATTCCCAATTATTAATGAAATTACTTTTGTTTGTAATTTCATTGCTCACGAGTCATGCTCGAAGACTTTGGTCCCTCATTGGGATGGGCTGTTACAATAATGGCCTCGATGGCCAAGATTGCCACACCCGTGCTACTAGCGGGTAAGTCCATGAGAACCCAAGTTTACGGTCATTCCGTGCCTTGGTCATGTCCCCCAGAGGGGAGATTCTTGGTAACTCGACCAAGCCACTCGTATAGTCCCGAGCCCATCGTTCAGTGCTCGGGGGCTCGCTGCCTGCCTCGGTGGGTCACCATGAGTGGCACAAGGTCGGTACTCAGATATCATTCGATGGGTGGCTAGTTTTGCTTATGAGCACCTAGCTAAGGCCGCTTGTGCCCACCCGTGAACGTCCCTCGCACTTTAGGTGCTTCAGGCGGCCTTGAAGCCTAATGGACCGACATTAGAACCCTTGGCGATGCCTCGTCTGGGGCCCCGCATTGTCATGTGGCTGGGAGACATGTTCCATCAAGAAATCAGAAGAGAATAGCTGAAATGAAACAAAATGGAAATGAGACTTGTTCCATTAGCACTTGTTGATCCTTCACTCGGCTTCCTCGTTGCCCAGCTTGCTCCATCCGTCTCAACCCTTATGCAACGGGGCATTCCTGACTAGAGTCCCCTTCCAGGGAGGGCAAAAGATGATAAGTTAGCCATTCCTTGATGCGACCGAGCGTCCTTGAGGTCGCTCGAGAAGGAGCAAATAGTAACGAAAAAGGGAAAGAGGAAGGCTGGGATAGCGAGACTTATCTTGGTTCCTGTTGTTGAAGCGATGTGCCAGCGAAGGAGGTCAGCGGGCTTGAGTTGGCTCAGGCACCGAGCAACTAGGCAGAGGGCTCGACGATGGCCTTTCCTCATGGGGAAACGTCAAAACTCACCTTGATCAGGTCTGCCCCTTCTTGGGGGCCAAGCGCCTAGATGGAGGGGCCAGCCGAGCCTTCGTAGATGCCAGTTTCATCGGACGCCTTACCAGAGCTCAGTCGATCGAGCATCGCCATCATCAGAGTTCCTTCCTTCACTGGTGGCCTTCCTATGTCACGCCGGAACCATCAGGATCACAGGGGGTGAACAGCACGGCCACTTGGGCAATGCAGTCCTGGTCGCAGTAGTTGGCCTGCTCGAAGCTGCCTTCAACGGTGATGACCCCATTCGAATTGGGCATCTTCAGCTTCAAGTAGGTGTAGTTGGGGATGGCCATGAACTTGGTGAAGCATGGGTGGCCAAGGAGGGTGTGGTAGATGCTGAGGAAGTTCACCACCTCAAAGGTGAGTGTCTTCTTCCGGAAGTAGTCCGGTCGGGCGAAGGTGACGCTGAGCTGGATGCACCCGAGGGGCACGACTTCCTTTCCCATGATGATCCCACAGAATGGCGCCTTGCTAGGGGCATAGGCTATTCCATGGGATTCCCATCCTATCGAGGGTGCTGACATAGAGGAAGTTGAGTCTGCTACCTTCGTCCATCAGCACCTTGGACAAGAGCGTGGTACCCATGATCGGGCCGACCACTAGCGGGAAGCATCCTGAATGAGGAACACGATCGGGGAGATCCCCCTGATCAAAGGTGATGGTCGTTTGTGACCACCGGAGCTATGTCGGGGCAGCCAGGGTATGGATAGCATTCACCTCCTGCTCGGTGATGCGACGCTACCGGTGGGACTCGTACACCTGGGAGCCCCCGAAATTATGAGGCACAGCTCGGCCTCGGGGAACTCGATGTCCTCCGCCTAGTCATGGTCCACCGGTGCACCAGCCTTTAGGGGAGGCTTCTGGGCCTTGCCCTATTGGTCGAGAGTGCTGCAGATGTAGCCTCTGATGGTAGCGTAGTCCTTGAGCAGGTGCTTCGCCTCCCCCTTGTGAAACAGGCACAAGGCCTCGAGTGCCTTCTTGAAGTGCTTGGGGCTCATCCCTGCCCATGAGGCTAAGGCCTGGCGACATGGTCGGTAGCAGCCACCATCTCCTCCCCGCGGTGCTTCCTGTCCCTGGCCCTCTTGCCGCGGTGACGTTGGGCCGAGGTAGATTCATCGCCGCCATCACCACCACTGAGGTGGCCGGCAGCCTTGGCCTTGCCATTGAAGTTGGCCTGGATGGCCTCCTCACCCTTAGCATTCTTAGTGGCGACGTCTAGGAGCTCCCGCATCATGCATAGGGCCTCACGTATGAGCACGTGGACAAACACCTCACAAGTCATGCCATAGGTGAAGGCATTGATCACGTCGGCATCGATGGTGACATCTAGGAGTTCCTTGTGCTTCTCAAAGCAGCGCTGAATGTAGTCCCAGAGGGTCTCATCGGTCCTCTACCTACAATTACGCAGGTCCCATGAGTTTCTAGGACATGTGTACATAACTTGGAAGTGACCAATGAAGACAGAACAAAGATCACCCCCCAGCAGCGGATGCTGCTGGCTCAAGCTGCTCGAGCCAAGCTCTTGTTGAGCTCGATAGAAGCAAGGGCTGGTACTGCATGATGATGTCGTTGTCTGACCCCCCGACCCTCATGGCAAGGCGATAGTCCTCGAGCCAGCGGTCCGGTTGGGTAGAAGTGATGTGGGCCTTACAACCCCAGCACTGGGAATCATGTCTTGTTGGGTAAAGTAGAATTCTTTAACCTATTATAACAGCCAGGCTCACGGACACGGGTGGCCTGGATCCTTCTTGATTAATGGTACTTGTTTTTGTATGGTTTGGGAATGTTTAATCTTGACTAATTAATTATTATTTCAACTTAGGTTGGTTTATTCACTAAAGTAGTGATTCAGATTTAATAAAATATGACCAGCTAGAATTGCTAACTGCAGTCAAACCGTGTCAAGCCTTTGAGCATCATAGACCCCTTTATCATACTTGTTAAGCATGGTGCGCTTACGCTTGCTTTATATTCAATGAAAATCTCGGATGGGTACCAGATGTTGGCTATGAGGAGCTTCCTAAAGATGTCCAGGATTTCTAAGTTGATATTCACTAGTCGGAGGCCCCATGGCAGCATGGGCTAGTTTATCGCTTTTGTTTTATATTGCTATTGAGGAAGACTATGTGACAACAATGTAATGAATTATCGATGTAATAAAGTACTTTACTTTAATATTATGCAATTTGAGATTATATGTGTGTTTGGACATCCTGGGCACATATGTATGAGTAGTTTTGCTATGCAAAATTGGGTGCGACAAATTGGTATCAAAGCTTTAACTAACTGTAGGACGATCAACCTAGTTAGAAATGGACGTTCTTTAGGTTCATATCTCCTTTATTTTGTTGTTTTTAATTTACTATAAAACCATTGCTTATATTCTGTCTATTATTTGTTGCAAAAAATTATCCTTGTTCTAATACTGAACCTTTTCAATCTTATAGATGGCCCATACAAAGTGCACCGCCTGTAAGAGCACCTGTGGCTACCTTCCACCCATGGTTGTGGCCACCTTTGGCAAGACTATACCTGAGGACATGCTATAGCAGCTAACAGAGGATGATGATGACTTTGAGATGGAGCCCATGGAGGACCAGCCCATGGACAAGGAGACTGAGGAGTGGCACATGGAGGAGGAGCCTGAGGAGGATCTCATAGAGATAGAGGACTCTGATGAGGAACCTATGGAAGAGGAGGATGTACAGGAGTAGTAGTAGGAGGGTCAAGAGGGAGCTGGCGATCTCGATGATGGAGATGACTCCAACAACTCAGACTCCGATGATGATGATGATGGCTCTCATGGAGGCATCGAGTGACCACTAGAGACAAATTCCCTTCAATCCCGTCGCAAACGAGCTTTTGAAGGGTATGCAGATGGAAAGTGCAATGATGCGAACGACCCAACTCAACCGAGTGTGGTTTACAACGGTAATTAGTCTTGATCACTATATATTGTTGGCACTTTCACCTTCACTCTTCTATTCCAAAAACTCAGCTTTTCTTACTATAGATGGTGTCACCTAGGATACTCTAGTTCCACGAACTAATAATTGCATAGGTTTGCTAGACATGGTACACTACGTAACAGTCAAAATATTCTTTCACAAACTTTCTTACAATGCATAACACATCAACATTTTGTCAGAAGACGATGAGCAGGGAACCGACATCGAGCACAATGTTGATACGGGTGACCAAGAGAATAGGAGCCTGATGTACCGGATCCATACGATGGGGTTTATGTTAATGTCCTATCAGAGTCGCACATGCAATTGTCAGTGCCGAACTGCGAGCTCTGCAACACAAAGAAATTCGAGGGTGAACCGCCCGGATTCTGTTTTTAGGGTAGAAAGATTCATCTTTCAACTCCTGAGACACCACCAGAAATCATGAGGTTGTGGTCAAGCTTGGACGCTGATGCTAGGCACTTTCGTGCAAACATAAGATATTTAACAGCCACTTCTCTTTCACTTCTCTGTAATACCACCTAGATCGTATGATCACTAACATGCAAAACTACGGTGGATATAGGTAACCATGGACATTTTTAGTCGAGAACCAAAATAACCAAAATCAAAACTGAAATAACCAGAACCGAAGAATTCAGTTCCAAGTTCGGTTCCTGTTCCTAGAGAACCAAATTTTAGTATGTCAATTCGGTTCTCGGGCTCGATTAACCGAAATAATGGAATATACCATGGGGAGCCCAACATCTACGAATTTCAGCCAGCCCACTATCCTATCTAGCTGATATACCGCTCCCACAAACCCTATGGGCCCTGACCCCCTGACGTGCGCCGCCACCCGTACTCCCGAAGGCTCGCACGCGTAGACGCACATGGCGTAGGAGGATGCCTCCTGATTCGTTGCCCCTGCCCCGCATGGTGCACGTCGTACCCCAGCCGCCATTGCCACTGCTCCCAACTCCTGTGGCCTGTGCTCCATCCTCCCGTGCTCCCGCACTCCTCGTCCTTCATGGAGCTCAGGTGGCCAACTACCTACAGGAGTGCATGGCTGTAGTGGCGGTACCCAGGCTACAAAAGCCATCTTGTCCTATCATGGCAACCTCCCAACCTCCGGCGTCTTGTCCTGCCACGGTCACCTCCCAGGCTCCTAGCTAGCCAGACCACGGTGAGGTCGTAGGCGAAACCTGACCTGCTATTTTTTCTATCTTGAAAAAATTTGGTTATCTCGGGTGGAACCGAAACTGAACTAAATTACCCGAAACCAAAATTGCTCAGTTCTGTGTTTCACAATTAACGGTTCCTACATCTCAAGTAACCGAAATTCCTCAAAACCAAGGAACCAAACCGATCGGTTTCGGTTAACCGAATGCCTAAGCAGATTTACAAGTTTCGTGCCCATGGCCAGATTTACCATAACATACGATCATTTGGTAAAGAGGATGGTGTTGAAAGGAGACACCTTGAGCTTTATTTTTACGACAACGATCCATCCCTCGAGCATCGGATGAGCTAGTGTCGTGAGCAATGTGCCCAAAAAGATAGAGAAGTTATACAGCAATTGGTTAGGATCTTTAATGGGAATCCCTACTCTCAGCAACTAAGGAGTATGGGACATGTTGAAAATCTTGAGGATTACCGGGTCGAGTTGAACCTTGACTAGCGGCTCGAGCAGAGAATTTGTAACGTGCCATTGACATCAGAGGTGGCCATCGTCTAGGTTGACAGGAGTGAGCGTCTAGGCCAATTCGAGCATATATAGTGTTCTCCTGCAAGGGAAGGATCGGTCTATACACGGCATCTGCTCATATAATGCATGCTATGACCCACTGTCATACCCACCATTCTTTCCAAGGGGTGACCTCGGGTGGTACAACTGCATTCCAAAAGTGGGTGTGACTATGGTTCAAGTTGAGGAAGCTCGAGCAATTCGCAAAAAGCATGCTGAGAATGGTGGCAATGATCATGGTGGTAACTTGAACTCTTTTCAATAATTCAATATAAACTCCTGCCTGAACTCATGATACTAATTCAAACAATGCCTCCCTATAGAACCTGATGGGAATACATGTGTCTCCGTGCGTGACTACTACTGCTACAGGTTCCAGATGTAGATAGGGATATTTAATCCAATACTCTTTGGTTGACGTATTTTCCAGTAGTTTGTCATTGACACCTACATCAAGATTGAGAGCTCGCATTTAGACTACATGAGGAACAATCAGGATACTTTGAGGGCTGACCTACACTAAGGCCTGGTGGACAACATGCATTCGGGCGAAGGATCTGTTGAGAATGTCAAAAGGCGTACTGTCCAGTCTTCGTCATTCATTGGAGGAACCCATGATATGAGGCATCGGTACATGGATACAATGGCTCTAGTGCAAAAGTATGGTAAACCTGATATCTACCCCATAATGACATGCAACATTAACTGGGATGAGATCAAGAATGAACTTTATCCAAGTCAGACACCATAGGACCGTCTGCCTAGATCTCATCACACGAGTCTTCAGAGCAAAGTTAGAGGCGCCGAGGAAAATGTTGATGGAGAAAGACATACTTGGGAAGGTGAAGGCCTAGATATATGAAGTGGAGTTCTAGAAGAGGGGCTTGCCGCATGCACACTTCTTGCTAATACTCGAATGGAAGTACAAGCTCACAGTCCCAAGCAATATGACATGATTATCACTCCAGAGCTACCAAACAAGAAGTACCCTATGCTCTACAAGATGGTCACAAAGCATATGATGCATGGTCCCTGCGAGATGCTTAATTCATATTGTCCATGCACGGTGGGCTGCGGTTCATGCAAGAACCGTTACTCGTGCCCATTCTGTGAATCAACGTCACCGGGAAAGTATTTGTACCCTATCTATTGGTGACACTATGATGGCCATACAGAAAAAAAAATCAAGGCCATTACCTAGAGAATCAATGGGTTGTCCCTTACAACCCTTGCTTGCAATGTACCTTCAACTACCATAGCATTAAATCAGTAAAGTATCTATTCAAGCACATATACAAGGGACATGATAGGGTGTCGGTGGTGATGACAAAGCAGATAAGAAAGGGAACATTGATGAGATCAAGCAGTATAGAGACGCCCGGTGGGTGATACCTCCTGAAGCACTATGGAGGATACATGGCTTTGACTTGAGCAAGAACCATCCACTAGTACAGTAGCTGTAGCTTCATCTACCCGGCATGCACATGGTAGCATTTCATAAATGGAACAAGGTCGAACAGATCATTAATAAGACAGGTGTAGAAGATTCAATGCTGACAGCATACTTCGATGCAAACATGCTGCATGAGGAAGCCCGTGGAATCTTGTATCGAGACTTCTCGGAGCATTTTACCTGGCAGTTTGATGGTAAATTTTGACATAAAAGGAAAAACTCTGTTTTCCAAGTTGGCAGACTCATCTCGACTCATCCTGCTATGGGAGAACGCTACTTTCTTCGTGTTCTCTAAGGACTATTGATGGCGTGCTCCTACCTTCATTCTGTGAAGCTGCGAAAAGGAGGGGTCTAATCGAAGAAGATAATGCACTGGATGAATGTCTAACTGAAGCTACTTTCTTCCATATGCCTTCTTCACTGCGAAGGCTATTTGCAACAATATTGGCATTCTACGAGCCAAATGATGTGATGGGGTTGTGGAAAAAGCACTACGATGCAATGTCAGAGGACTACAACCGTAATAATCCATCCCTAGATCTGGTGCAATAGATGGTTTTGATAGATATTAGAAACATGATGTAGTCTATGAGGAAGGACATAAGGTCATTTCCCCTTCTAGATCACACATAAGACAATGTCAGCCATATTCCTTATGAGATATTTGAGGAAGCTAGCATAGAGCAGAACCCCCAAGATGTGTTATTGTGCAACTCACTCAACGCCAAGCAAAGGTCTACCTACGATGAGATAATGGCCACTGTCTACCGCAAACAAGGCAGGTTATTCTTTGTGGATGGACCTAGCAGGACGAGAAAGACCTTTTGTATAGGTCACTTCTCACAAAACTACGTATCCAGGACAAGCTTGCCGTGGCTATAGCTACATCTAGGGTCGTAGCATCCATAATGCTAGCAGGAGGACGACCCACTCGCATTTCAAGATACCGCTCACTCTTGAAGAGGGTGGTTGTTGTAGTTGCACAAAACAGAGTGGTACTGCCAAGTTGCTGCAACCAGCAGCTCTCATAATCTCGGATGAGACATCTATGATAAAGAGGCAAGTTGTGGAAGCACTAGACAATAGACTACAGGATATAATGTGGCGGTCAGACCTGCCATTTGTTGGGAAAACTGTTGTCTTTGGTGGGAATTTCAGATAGGTCCTCCATGTTGTGCAAAAAGGCTGTTAGCCATCACAGTCACGGGGGTTGCGAGCCACTATGCGCAAGGACTGAGCATGGCGTAGCAGGCATGAGGTCGTAGGTCGGCCGCGATGTGAGGCCATTGGTGTGGGGCCATGACGTGGATGCCCTAGGAGGCCACGGTGAGGAAGCCACTGGACGTCGAGTTACTAGCCAAGGGTGCTGCTGGCCAAAGGCAGGTTCACCATCCTGATGCGTGTGGAGGCACATCTGTGCCGTAAGGATGGTCTTGCCGACCATGGGTCGGTGTCGGGCTCATCCAACGCCCCAACCGGACCTCGCGTCGGAGGTGGGTTGCTCCTTCATCGTGGATTGACGATCATCGAGAGCTATATTTTTCATGTCAAAATCATCTTCATCCGATATCGTGCAAAAAAATATAATTTTACCAAGGATCCTCATAATTAGACATGACCTACTGAGTTTTTTTTAAATCTTTTCATTCATGTGTCAATTATCTGAGTCTCCATTTAGTTGTTGCATTGAAATGTTTTTCATGATTTTGGCTTCGCAATTGCCGAGATGGGTTCTGGCTATCAGTCGCTCCTGAGAAAGAGAGTGTACGCTGACCCGCTGGCGGTAATCACCGAGACGCCCACCTATGTGTATTTTATCATTTTGATTGATATGAACGGAATTATAGATGGGTTGAATTCCATGGCGTGCAAAGGGAACATGTATTTTTTAGATGAGATGTGAGTGCCATGGCATTTTGGAAAGGCAACGTACGATAGCACAAGGGTGAAAGTTATTTACGTATAATTTTGGTGGACGAGCGGGTGCATTCAGAGCTTATATTTTTGGACCATGTCTAAAATTTTTGTCTACGAACAATTGTTGTCTATCTATTAGCTACAATGTTCTTACAAGGAACCAAAATAGAAGCCGTTCCCTACGACGATAAAACCATGAGGTTCAACAGTTTACTTGGTCTAGGAGAAGCTTATGACTTCATGAGAGTTGGCTTTGTGCCTACTTATGTTGATTAGTTGTGCTACATTTTCCGTTTATGTCCTCGTACCTTTATAGAAATCTAGGATGTATACAATCAGGATTAGTTCATTTTTGTAGGTATATCTCATACGCCTGTATTTAAAATCATGTAGTTAACTGTTCATGCTCCTATTCCATCAATGTCTATCATTTGTATTTATAGATGTCATTGGTATGGTTGTGTATGAGTCCGATATCCAAGGAAGGGATGACTTCCGGATGCGTCCGAACATGACATGTGGTGGTGATGAATGAAAGGCACTTGTTTAGTTGTGAGAGATAGTAGTAGATTGAAAATTTTATTTTTGGTCAATACTAATCAATTTTGTAACTCGTAGGTACAAGTGCATCATAATAAACGTCAAGGAACCACGCCTATTGCATCACATATTAAGAATGGCGGCAAGCAGCATCAGAGTTGCACACTTTAGTTGCCCTCCATGTACAAATAAATAGAAGGAGAGGTACTGCATTACGATGTCCTCATATCTACTAACTAATTAAAGTTTCAGTTATTATATTTTTTTGCTCGTGCATGACATGTGGAGTGACCACTACTGAATTCACCCAAATGGTATTATGTCCTATTTGTAATTAGGCCTATGCATTTCAAGGTGAGATTCTTTTAGGGTAATTCATTAATTATTTCTTAGATATAGCACTGATCCAAAAGTTTTTGTTTATAGGCCTATGCAATCTGTGCTTGTTGATGAAGCCGAACGTCACCAAGTTGAATAATTTGCCCATGACACTGTGAGTCATGTGCCTACTCACCGATTTAGAGAAATAAATAATATTAAGATTATTTACACGCTTTTGACATGCACTTTCAATATACATGCATTTTCAATATATGATGAACAGGAATTTAGTTCAATAAGAGTCACTTTGTGCCTTTTCATTGGTCAGAAAGATTCAAAATATGTAGACTGCACATTGTTTGCCGATGTATTTGGTTGCTCCATTTAGTTCGTAATAATCAAAGTATCCAGACTATTTAATATTTCTACCACGAGCTTGGTTGCTTGATTTATTTTATATAATGATCAAATTATTCGAAGCAATGTTGCTGCTTTCTGCTTCACTATTTTTCATAAAAATTAGTACGGTAAATATCTTTTGAAAAGGAAATGTTTATAGAAAAACTACCGAATCTGGGCTGCATTCTGGCCCAACACTCAAATGTTGCCATCGAGTTCACAGTTATTATCGTCATTATCTTCTCTACAATAAAAAAAACTCAAAACTATCCTAGGTACACCCTAGAAATTGTCCCCCGCTGAGAAATCCTAACCACTGTACACTAAGAAAATTGTACCCATGATTCCAACATTATTAAAATCTAAGGCTCCTAATCCTCTCTCAACTCGATCCGATGCATAGCATTGTTATTGTCAAATGCCTCAACGCTCCTCCTTCGCTCGGCAGGCATCCCCACACCCGCAACAACCAGCGATCGAATCCTACCTCCATCCGAAAAAATCATCCTAATAAGCTGATAAAGAAAAGAGTGGATGTATCTCTACTATAAAGGAACACTCAAAATTATCCTAGGTACACTCCAAAATGCTTCTCCCGCTGAGATAGCTCAACCATTGTGCACCAAATAATTTGTTAAGATCAAAGCCATTTGATACTCATAGTTGTACGGAACCTCCTGGGTGTTCGCTTCAGGATTAAGTCCTTATAGAGAGAAACAAAGGCACTCAAAACCCAATACCCCAGCCCTCTAAACCATGTTGCTAAAAAGCATCATTTTACCATATTGCATATATCATTAATCAAGTTAATTATTAGCTTCGTTTTCGCTTAGTCGCAACTAACCAAACCATGCATACCTACCCATAGGTATATGGTACAAAAGTAATCTAGGTAAAAGTCCTTATAGCATTTCAAAATTAAACATATGCATGATGTAAGAACTAAACATTGTTAATAGGTACAAGTTACACTTGCCTTCCTTGGAGTTGGAATCTTTGTACCGCTTGTCACAAGACTGCTCCTCGAACTCCTCGTACTGCTCACCCTCTAAATGTAGTTCGCATCAACATACAAGCATCCATGCCAATCATTACATGCACACAAATAGTAATATATTAGAATACACTATAGAGTATAGCATGAAAGATAAAAAGGTTTATAAAACTATTCTATGCAGTACTACGAACATGTGAGCAAAAAATCACTCTAATTGGATTTCAAATGTGAAAGATATGCTAAAAACAATGGTCCAATGGCATTTCGGTTAATAAACCGAACTCATTTTTCGAATTAAATCAGATTTTCCACGCTGACTGGATGGCGGGTCTTATTTTTCAAAACTGACAGGGGCTTAAACAGAAGAAAACGGTAGATGCACTGAAAAAGGATCGTGTATTTATTAAGATAAAATCTGGGTGTTTTCTGCAAGATGCGCGGCTGACAAACAGCGTCGCCGGCTGACGTGGCCGCCACGCGCCTACGGGTGATTATTGCTGTGCACCACACGAGCGATGGACATGGAACTGTTGCGTGTCCACCGAGTCCATGGTCCACCATAGACGGCGCACGGGAAGATCTGGGCTGCCTAGACGGCACACGGGACTCGTCGTTCCCACAGATACGCCGGCGACTCCGCCATTGACAACGGCGAGGAGGTTCGCCGGAGAAACACTAAACCTGCGTTCCTGATCTCATCCCTCGACGTGGAAAATATCAAAACAACTCATTGGATGTTGCCACCGCGGGAGCTTGATAGAAGTTTTGCCATGGAGGTTTTGCCGGAGCAGCACCTCCCGCGGTGGCGCCATGGCCGGCAGATCCTGGACCTCGCCAAAACGGCGATTCCGAGAGCAACAAACGCAAAAGGGAAAGCGCGGGGACAACGAGGGAGTTACCTCGATCATGATGCAGGGGTTCTCGACGGTGGCCGGTGGGGATGTCTCCACAGCGGCCGGCGAAGAGGAATGCCGGACTGGAGAGAGAAACGGCCACCACTGAGCAAGAATTTGATAAAACCGTGATGGAAACATACATAAAAGGGTACCTATGACTGCGGTGTCACCTCGAGAAGCGACGACGAAGCTCCGGGAAGCGAAGATTGGAGTGGCGGTGGGTGGTGCTCGTGAACGGCAGCAAAGGGAGAAAGGGGGGAGGGCGAAGCCGAAGGCTTTATAGAGCGGGGTTGGAATGCGGAGAAGGCAGGGCGCCATCTCCGGGCTTGATTGCTGGCGGGGATGGCCTGCCAAACCGGCCCCCAATCAACCGAAAAGGAAGGCGGGCGGTGATAGCGGCGTCGGGATCTCCATCGCCGAGAGGGAGAGGAAGGAAGACGGGGAAGGGAGGTGCTGCCATGCAGGCCCCGGTTGCCAGACAGAGAGAGGGAGGGCGCAGCGGCTGGAGTGGGCTGTCCAAGCCGCAGCCGAGCAGGCTGATCGGGCCGTGAAGACGGCCTGGCGCTGGCTGTTCACGCGGGGGCGTAGTGGGAGGTGAGCGGGCTTCTGAGGCTGGGCCGAGCCCACGCGGGAGAGGGTGGCGGGCTGGGTGCAAAAGAAGGAAAGGATGGGCTGGTTCCGGTGTTGTGCTTTTTTTTTTATAAGGGTTCCGGTGTTGTGCTAGAAAGGAGTTAGAGGGAAATTTTCAAAAAACAAAACTCTTTTCATTTTCTAGATTTTGTGAGTACATTCAAACTAACCCTACACTCAACCAAAATCAAAACGCTTCAGCATGATGAAACAAACATTTTCCTAAACCCTATTATATTTTATTTTAATACTAAAAAATTATTATATAACTAGTGATGGCATATTGCATGTCATTTAACTATGAATTTATTATTTCATATCAATGTGATTTTAGTATTTGATCTCTCTTTAATATACCCAATAGGTACCCAATACCCGCTGAGTAGCCGCCAGGCACGGACGCAGGTACGGAAACTTACCTGTGGGTATGCTCGCTTGGGCGTGTAAAAGTTAGGGTCGTTGGTATACTCGCGAGCGGATAAATGCTTTATCCGCACCTTACTGGACAGCCGCCATCACTAGTGATAACAGTGACACTGCGTTGGTGAAACTGCGATTTAGGTTCAGGCACAGAACAACACATAACACAGGAGGATTCAGCAGGAATGTGATGGGTGCTCCTTTCCTATGCAACGTGTTGTAGCGCCCATTTAGCGATGCGTGTGCCGTGTGGTCCACTCTATATATTTCCTACCTGTGTAATCCTTAGGATTGTTCTTATTTTCTGATACATTTAGGATCATTGATGTTCAGTATTACCACAGAAAATGAAATAGTTCAGATTCTGCAATCAAGATGGTCATCTTCATGACAACTATGCCATTCCTCTGTTGGGTCTTCCGATATTGGTCATCTTGCTCACAGATTAATGTTTCCTTTAGTTTGAATAAAACAAACATGTCATTTGGCAGTGAGCATGTCTTTGGTCAAGCATGCAGTTAGTTACTGCGTTGCCTTTTAATGAAAATGTGAATAATAGGCACCTTCGTTAGCAACTGCTTCAGAAGGCACGGTGCACAAATACATAGTAATAATTTGAAATGAGGCCAAAGAAAAACAAAAGACTCAGACGGTAATGATCGTTCAAAGCGAAACTATCCTTTCAATGACTTTGTCACCCTTCACTGAACTGAAAGTAAAGCATTTACAGAGCAACCAATAAGGGAAGAATCACTCACATAGAACTAACCGAAAACAAGTGCAGTGCTCTTCTGAATCAAACATGACAATATCCAACTATATCATTGTATCAGTGGCAGTTGACATTTGACAGAACAAAGAAGTACACATTTTATGTCAAGTATAAACAGGTCCACGCATTTTAGCTTAACCATATGCATGCCATCAGATAGAGAAAATGGGAGCATAACTAGCCAGCAGGATCTGCTCGGAACTGGATAGCATAAGGCCACAGTTTTCCAAAGGTTTCATTCAGGTTTCAAACAGAATTCATGCAAGTTTCAGACAAGTCTAATCCAGTGTACAGAAAAGGATCCCATGTTCTATCTTTGTGATAATAAAATTAATGATAAGAAAATGGAGAAAACATTTATTTAAGAGCCCAGGGTTATTAAGTATCAAATGGATCAACTAAAGATATGTTACTTGCTGGCTTCAGAAACCTGATGTAGCTCTTGCTAAATTTCGCAAAAACAAATTGAGCCCCCAAAGATTCCCGGCTGTCCACCTGTAACTGTCTTTTCTGGTTTGTCAACCATTTAGTGCTGCAATCATTTTCACACAAGAATTTCAAAACCTGTAGAACCCTTGCATGACGAACAAGGAAACTGGCAAGCTGCATCTCATGCTTTCGCCCCCTGTAACCTTTCAGCACCACTTTCTTGAGGTGATGGTGGAGGCACTCTATGCGATCATCATCCATCTCATGATTCAAAATTCTCATGCTCTGGGGAACAACCATGTGAGACTGCAACTCAACAATAGCGAAATTCATCAGCACAAGCTTTAACCAGGTATGAACAAACAATCGATTTCCGCTAGGACGGCTAGAATTACCGTGACATAGAGCGTCTCCAAGGAGGGGAAGCACCTCAGGAAGTCCGCCACAGGCTTCAGCTGCGGCTCCGCCATCTCCAGCGCCAGCGTCCTCACACACCGGAGCTCCGCCGCCAGTCTAACAGCGCACATGGAACGAAACAATGCCGAGTCAAGCTGCAGCTCCGGGATCCCGATCCCCATGTAGCCGAGCATCTGCAGCCTCGGCGCGCGCACTACGTTTATCGACGGGCCCCAGTTGATGTCGTGCGCCAGCAGCCTCTCCAGGGCGGGCGCGTCCTCGACGACGAGATGCTCCAGCTCGGCGGCGCCCCACTCCTGCACGCGCCGCCGCGTCAGGGATACCGACACTGTGAGGCTGCGCAGGCTCCAGGACCGCACGCGGAGGGTTCGGCAGCCGAAGACGCGGTCGAGCGACAGGCTCGCGAGCGCGGGACAGCCGACCAGGAGGCCATGGAGCGCGGCGGAGGAGGGGACGCTGGCGAGGCGGAGGGTGAGCTCGCTGAGGTGGGGGAAATAGACCTCGCCACCACCGGCGCCGTCCTCGGGGAGGCGGCAGTTGGTGAGCTCCGCGGTGCGGAGGGTCCGGAAGGAGAGGAAGGACGGAGGGAGGCGAAGGGCCTCGTCGGAGGGGGGGCGGAGGACGAGTTCCTGGAGGTTTTTGGCGGCGAGGGAGCGGAGCCAGGAGTCGAAGTCTGAGGTGGAGGGACGGGCGATGAGGAGATGGAACCTTACGGCGCTGCCGCGGTGGGAGGCGAGGATCCGGGACACGGCCGCGGAGAGGGAGAAGGCGGGGACGGGGAGGTGGGAGTCGAGAAGGTGGAGTGGCGCGGAGGGCCATAGGCGGCGCCAGCGGTGGGATAGGATTTGGGTGCGCCCGGCCGCAGGGAGGGGGAGGAGGGAGAGGATGGTGGTCAGGATGCAATCTGGGAGGAGGCTGATAAGGTCGGGGTCCTCATCGTCGTTGCCGGCGGCGGTGATGGCGGGGATTGGATTCGCTGAGGCAGCGGTCGCCATTTTGGGGAAGAAAGGAAGTGGATTACCACACGCCATGGTACATTTTCGACTCCCGTTAGTAATGGAAATTAAATCTGTCAGATTTTTTATAAATATGATCCCGTACTTACAAACTTGTTAAAGTAACCGTTGTAGCACAAATTTTAAAGTGCAATCAAATGTATAGAAATCTGAGATCCATTTGGTAGATCCAGGTTCATGGAGAATTTAGATTCTCTGGAGAAATATTTCTCCGAGAAACAAAAACATTTGTTGAAACCGTTTGGCTGATTTTCTAAATTCAGATTCTGCACAGAGGTGGTTGTGATGGAGTAGACCAAAGTGCCCTTGATATATGACGAGGTTTCCTTGAGTTACTACAAGGTGAAATAAAACATTTATAACCATGAGCAAAATACATTGTTTTAGCTTGTACAACCTTGAACAAAATACATTTTGCCATGCTTACATGATTACTCCGAACAGAGATACACTCTAGATTGCATTATGGCTCTCGCAAGATCATCACAAAATATGTCCATTTTGGTGTCTTCAGCTTCAGATGTTGATGCATTAGATGAATTTTGGGATGGTTGATGTCTCACATATCTTCGAGGTATTGTTGGTATATATTCTAGATCCCGATCGCATCTACAGATATGCCTGTCAAGTGCATGATTTTCACGAATGAAGTAGCTGCCACAATCATCTTCTGTTTAACCATTAGATAAGTAGCATCCTAAATAAAATCCTCCACTTCATCTTCCATACACCAAAGGAGCTTCACCCCTTCTAAAATCAGGAATATGGTACCTTTGACCTTTGTAAGTTGATAAATAACCCAGTCTATTTGGGTAACCAGAGTCAACAACATAATATTTTCCTAAATATAGATACGCATAAGAAATAACAAATACAATGAATCAAAGAAATGTAAGAATGAGTGGAAGAAAATTTACCACATGGAGGATGTGGGAAGGTATCCATGTCATGTTCTATGGCATGATAGAGCACACTTGTATCATGCATGGAACCAAGCTGCCCAATAGATGCATAGGTGAAACGCATATCAATCGGTGGAGGTGCGCGAGACAACAAACTAGATGGTGACGCAAGGCAAACCTAAGGGTTTATCCAGGTTCGGGCCACAGAAACAGCGTAACACCCTACGTCCTGCGTCTCTATGGATTGTATTGATTGTGTATCAGATGAATTGAGGGGGGTCCTTGCCCGCCTTATATAATACGGGGGGCAAGGTTACAGATCTAAGGAATCTAGTTCCAATCGGTTACAACAACCATATCCGCAGATGATACGAAATCTATCCTAACCGACCAGGTTCCCTTGATCATCAAGCTGGTCTCCGTATATCCGGCGCGGTACGCCAATCAGCTGCGTGATCCGCGCAGCCTGTTCTGGTGAGTTGGGTCACCTCCTCCGTCACGGCCCATGTGCAGCCATGAGGGTATACGGTCTATACCCCCATAGAAGGGTCCTCCCAGGGACGCATCGCCGCTTGTCCGATCCCCCTCGCTCGCCGGATCCTCCCATAGGATGGGCGACATGGAGCCACAGGCTCCCTCCTCCTCCTCCTCATCTTCCTCTTTCTCGTCCTCTTCCTCCTCGACCCTTGGCACCACTTTCCTCGGTCTAGTTGCACCCTCGCCTTCCTCTGTGACTTCTCCTTCTTGTCATCCTTCTTCTTCTGCCGCTCGGCCATGGCGTGGTTTGCCTCCCTAATGGCTGCGTTCTCTAGCAGCGGTGCGTGGGAGGTTCGGACGAAGAGGCCAAGCTGTGGGTTCTAGCCCTCAGAATCGAATGGCAATGAAGGGTCGGTTAGGAAAGGAAACCAGGAAGAGACTTACCAGATCGATGAAACCCGCGTCCAGGCGCATCGCGGGGTGCCCCGGAATTGGGAACTTGAACGTGTCATTGGGCACGTCCATCGCCTCCTTGATACACTGTTTGATATCACTGTTGCGGAGCGGTCCCCGGGCGAGCATTGTCCCCTCGAGCGACACGTCGGGCGTCATCTCATAGAGCGACAGGGTGCACGCCATCAGCGGTGCCACCTCCCTCGCGTGGTACACCCCGATGACGCTAGCCCCGCGAACACCACCACTCCTCAGGAGCGCGACGATGCTGATGAGGTCGCACAACCTCTTCTTCTCCTTCTCGACAAGGCCGTATCCCCACTCCGATGGCACTTCCTTGATCAAACGGCCGGAGAAGACCGGCATAGGAGCGACGGCGTCATTCTTCAGATAGAACCACAGCTTGTGCCACCCCTTGCTGGACTTCGTCAGTGCAATGGGGATGTACCCAGCCGCCCGACCGCCCCAGAGATGGATGCTCGCACACCCCGTCGGCACCAACAGCTCTGCCTTGTTCTTCTCCCTCTTCTTTTGTAGGGAGACGGCGAAGAAGTACTTCCACAGCTCAAAGTGGGGCTCGATCCCTAAATACCCCTCGCACAACGCAACGAAGGCTACGATATGCTGAACCCCGTTGGGGTTCAAATGCTACAGCTCAATCTTGTAATGATGCAGTAGCCCTCGGAGGAATTGGTGGGGGTGGGGGGGAGCCGCGAGCCCACGCTCGTGGACGGGGATGAAGGAGACGACGTAGCCATCGGGCGGCGCCGGCTCATCCTTGTTGCTAGGAACAACCCACTCCAATGCCTCGGTCCTCGTAGGAAGAAGACCGCGCTTGACGAGACTCTCCATACGGGCGTGGATGATGTCCGAGCGGCACCACGGCTCTATGAGGCTACAGAGACAGAGGAGTAAGGGCTCTACCGTCGGTGGAGGTGCGAGGGCAAGGGACCCTAGGCGCTGGCGGCGGCGGGGCAGAGGAGGCAAGATTGCGGTTAGGCGCACCAAGGATAGGAGGTAAGGCTTCTATTTATAGGGAAAAGTGGAATACGAGGTGAACTGTCTGCCTAGATACGTGCGCCTGCCGCGTCCCGTCATCATGCCTCTCTAGGAATCATGCACACACCACCCCTGGCCGCTCCCTCGGACGCACCGGATGGCAGTTTGTCCGCCCCGATGGGCCGTGAACCGCTACATGTAAGAGGGATACGGGGCTAAAAACACTCATATGGCCCATCAAGGCCCAAGAGTTCTAAGGTTGGCCCATTAATGGGTTCGACAGCCGCTCCAAGGCATTCTTTCAGAGCGAGGGGTGAAAAAGGATGGGCCCGCTAGCGGCCAGTACCCGAGCGCGCGAGCGCCATGGGCATCCTGACCCACGTTTGAATCTTGACGGTGCACAGTCCATGGTTTTTTCCTCGAAGAAAGGTGACGAGCCCTCGGGACTGGTCGGACGGACCTGAGAATTATATGGACTGGCTGTCAAGAGTCTAGAGTCGGTCACTAGCTAACCCATGTCGGATCCCAGTGAACGGGAACTGGGGACCCACTCGAACTGACCCATTAGCAACTCACCAAGCACCATGATTCATCAAATGAGGAAAAATGGCACGGCTCAACCCCTCTGTTTTTTCAAGAAAACGCTTGAGGGTGAATGATCACAAGATGAAACGACCCCTCGACTAGACCCCTACAGTGCGCGAGGGCTCGGGGGCTTGAACTTGCAAAGAGACCTAATGCGCGGTCGCATACGAACAGTAAATCGGCCATCACAACCTGACTAAGGAAGCCCTACGAGCTACAACAAGCAGGCTAACACTCCAAAGTCTCCTCATGCAGAAAAGCCTGCGGAGGAGTATCCAACTCCTCCGCAGGCTCGGGGGCTACTGTCGGGTACCAATATTAGGGTACCCAAAGAAGGGGGACTGATGGTCATCAACGATCAATTCGCCCAGACGATTGAGAGGAGTGACCATAACTTCATCTGACCTCGGGGGCGAGGGCTCCAGCTCGCCCGACCCCAGGAACATGGGCCCCACCTCATCTGACCCGGGGGCACGGGCTCTGGCTCGCCCGACCCCGGGGACACAAACTCCGCCTCACCCGACCCCGGGGGCGCGGGCTTCGCCTCGTCTAACCCTGGGACACGGGCACCGTCTTGCCTGACCTCGGGGTCGTAGGCTTCGCCTCGCTAGAGTGCGCAGGTCCCACGGGGGGCCGCGCTGCCTCCGACCACTACGGATGTGAAAGCTCGAGTCTAGGGTCAAACTTCTGACACCGGATGGGAGTGGGCATGCCTCGACGTGACCTGAAGTCGTGACAGGCCATGCCTGGGGGTCACGTCACCCATTGCGCCAGGCAAGACGGGACAGGGCGCCACGACCGGCTGACTACACCCGTGCGTAGCGCTGGTAGCATATAGGGCCACGACATGGAGCCGCCTCCATGGCCGTCTACGTCACATTGTGAAGCCGTCCTCGCCATCATCTACACCACTAGCGGGACCCCCGCTGGAGAAGAAGGACGATGTAGCTTTTGGGCTCTCTTCTCTATTTTTTTCTCTTTCTTCTTTTCCTCTTTCTCTCTCTCGTGTACCCTAGGTCCTTTCCTTGGTCTATAAAAGGGAAGGTTGGGCACCCCATTTGGGGAGATCTTCCAACACTGAGAAGCACTTCAACTCCACTTCATCTTCACCAGAGACTTGGGACTTCATCCCTCTCTCGCCGGTTTTGTAATCCCTACTGCAAACTTCAGTGCTAGTAACATGAGCAGCAACAGCGACTGGATGTTGGGACATTCTGCCTGAACTAGTATACATCCTTATGTCTTATTAGCACATCATCCGGGCCAAACGCGCAACACAAATTTACTAGTCGGCGGTTCAGAACACCGACAACACTGATGAAAGATGGGGTGGGCCTCAGGACGTCCTAGAAATTACCGTTGCAGGAAGGAGGGTTCCGAATCAAAGAACAATTGAGAAAAATGTTGCTGGACTATGTATGGAGGAGCTTGTGGCCAATGGATACATAATTCCTGACATCTAATGTATTTGACTACAAGCTTTACACAAGAGCAATCCAGATGTGGCAGCAGTTAGTGAGCTGACTGCTCTGGGCACCGAATAGATGTGGTATAGTCAAAGTGGTGCTCATATGTGTGAATATGTATATGAGTGTGTGTGTGTGTGTGTGTGTATATATATACATAATATATTATTTTTCTGTTCATGGTGCTCATATTCTATTTGTTGACACCACTTGCAGGTTTTGTATCATGTTCGACATACACCACGTGCAGCTTCTACGCCATTCGAACTCAAGCCATGGATCAACTCGGGTACTTTTGGTACTATGCAGGTTCAAGGCCCATCTCACATGGATTGCAGGGTCATCTACATTTTTCTTTAGGTCCTAGCCCATTTGAACTGCCTCCAGTTTGTTCAATTGTTTGTAGACCGTGTGCTCGTTCTTGTGAGGCCAAAGAGAGTGCACTAATTTATGCATTCATGTACTTAAATGATGTGCTTTGATACACAATAGGGGATGTTCTACACTGATTATATCATGGCACTGAGTGACCAGTAGTAGTGGGTGTGCTCCACTTAGTTTGTAATAAGAGTGTAAGAGTGAGATGAGACTTGATTTGTAATGAGTTCATCTCTACCTATTAAGCATGTATATATATGGTTTTCTAGTTATGATGTATTCATGTATCTTATGAGAATGTGATGGCAACGAGAATTCTTTAGTGCATTACAATTGTTTGGTGTGCTATAATAATAAATGTCGGGTGTGGTATTGAACTGGTAGTGACACTCAACAATTCAATGTCGGGTGTCCACTAGTCCAGCAGTGGTGCTATGACAGTGTCATTGCCGGGTTGAAGCATCAGCCTACAGTGGTGGCATGAGTGTCGCTGCCTGTTCATTCTTCAACCCGACAGTGACACTCATGACACCATTGCCGGTTCATGCTTCTATCCGGCACTGATAATCATGAGATCACTGCCAGCTAATGCTTTGACCAGGCAGGTATAGCGTATTATCACTATCGGTTCGGTAAAATCAGCAATAATAGGCCACCTTCGTCACCGCCGATTATGCTCTCCCCAAAACAATTCCGACAATATTGGAGGGTTTCTGACAGTGATTGTGTGTTCTGGTGTAGTGGAAGGACACAGTCAAATAAAGAGGAACAACTTGTAATATTCTTCCCGCACGATTTACAGATTCAACTCCAACACGGCAACCAGAATCGAGTGGTCATGCATAATTGTCCTGTTGTCCACATGAGCGACAGGTCCAGAATGTATCCATGGGTAAGCCAGCGACAGGTCCTGTTGTCACATGCTAGTTTCACAGCGCCACGCAACATAATATGAGTAAGTTACAAGTACTTCTGTTCTTGGTCACTTTGGTCTCATATTCCAATGATTTTTTTGGCCAAATCCAACCCAGAGCAAGCAAAGAACCAACCCTTGCAGTAAACCATGCATGCATCAGCGGCGGAAGCAGCAGCAGCACGATTTGGGGCTCGGTAGCTTGAAGCTACAGCACTTGGGCGCCCTGCATTTGGGCGCTTTGAACCTCCACCACCCGCACCGCCGCTGGTGGGCATGTCCGTCGCCGCTGTTGCCGCCGCCGCCGCCGCCATTGCTCTTCTTCTCGGCATGGACGAGCCTCTTGAGCTCGGCCTTGGTCTTCTTCAGCCGGGCCTCGTACTCCTTCTTCCACGAGGCGAATTGCCGCTTCAGCGTCTTGAGCTCCTCCACCGACTTGGCGCTGCTAGGAGACGGCGGCCTAACCTCCACCACCGCGCGCGCGTTGTGCTCAAACGCCTCCCTCTCCGTCTGGAACTCCCTGGCCAGTTGGTTCACCGGCTCCGCCAGTGTCCTCTCGTCGGTAGCGGCGGTGACGGCGACGGCGATGGCGACGGCGGCAGGCTCAGAACTGCGCTGCTGGTGCCTCGCCGATGACGGCTGAGACGGCGGAAGGCTTCCGCGAGATGATGATTCCTGGCCGTGCTTCGTCGATCCATCTCTCCTCCCCCCGGCGGTTTGAGCCATCTGCATGCATGCAGCACGAAGATTAAACATGCATGGACGAATTCGTGAAGGAACTGAAGATGGGCAGTGCTTTGCATGCAGTCAGTACCTGTAACGAAGTGATCTGCCTCTGCAGCTCCTCCTCCACAGATTTCATCCGGACCTCGCATTCCGAGAGCCGGGATTCGTAGTGCTCGACCTGCCATTGCAGCGTGGAGATAAGCTCCTCTTTCTGCCTCATCTCCTCCTCTTTCTGTTTCACCTCCTCCTCTGCCTTGGCGGCCCTTCTTTCCAGCTCCAGATTCACCAAGCATTTCTCCTCATCCTCTTCCTGACATACATCCACATGCATGTATGTAAATCGATTATATTATTTATTTTCCCTGCAATCAAATCATATTCAAGGCAATGTCCAAAAATGGACGGTTAATTGGTGGCACCTGTGTTGGCGGCGGTACCGGGGACGGCCGGTGGATCCACGGAGCTGCTGCTGTGCCGCCGGGCCTTTGCAGCGCCGGAAGTCTGCCTCGTCCCGTCGGGCGCGTGGGCAGCGCCGGTGGCTCCTCATCTTCTTTGGGCTTGGGTTCTTCCGGCTTGCCTATCCCTCGCTGCATGAGCGCGTCCAGCATCACCTCCATGGAGCTCAGCGCCGACGTCAGAGTGGCGGCCATCGTGCATGGTAATGCCGACCAATGCTATGCCGGCCGTTCGTATACAGTTGACCTCTGTTCTTGCAACAAAACCAGGTATCGATCTCTCACCCAAGACGATTGTCTTTAGAGTTCAACCGAAGATCCTTTTTGGTTCTGTCACGCGATTCTCATGCAAAATTTTGGAACCGTTGTTTCAGGACGCTGCATGGCTGACGAAGACACGAATGAGGGATACTGATGCGTTTAACGTTTTCAGAAGAAAATACAGGAAAAATGGCGGAAACAGTACAAGCAATAATGCCGATGAACCCACCTCGAAGCTTGATTGATCAGAAACCTGCTGCAGTTCTTGTTGGATTCAAGATTCACGGGCCGAGCCAACAATGGATTTCGACGTCGATGGTGCGGCTACAATAACAATCTGAGGTTGAATTGCGGAGGAAGAAGAGGGGATCGCGGCGCCGGCTGGGGAAGAGCAAGGGAACCGCGGGAAAACCAGGCCGGCCGCCGCGGGATATCCAAGGACCCCGCCAGCGCGCGGCCTTCCGCGGTTGGAAGGAAACTGGCGTTGGTTTCCTGCCTGCCTGTAACATTTCTGCCTGCTTGCCCGTATTAGCATGCATGGTGGTTCGCAGTGGTTGCCTGCAGGTATGCGCATGTCGTCGTCCCAGCTGCCGCCCTTTTTTCCAGAGAAGCTTGGCTGGCTCGCCGTGTTGTAAGGGATGCCGTTATTTCAACCTGGCCTGCCATGCTCACCACTCTCATAAATTTGGACATTAATCTGTGGAGTAAATATCATGAATTTGTTACGTTGGTACTTATACTGTGTTTGCCGCGTATTAGTACCCAACTGCTTGAATGGCTAGCTGGGATCAGTGGCTTCGACCTGATCTGCAGGGAGAATTCTGACCCCGCAAAATTTGGTTCGGTTTAGTCTGTGCAAGAAGCACAATCACTATGATCAAGTACTCATAACCAGGGTTTACAACAACTCTGATATAAAAAAAATTCGGCACCCTACGATAAATATGGAATTTTAGGAATTTTGGAAATATCGGACCATTCAAATTGATTTTTTTTAAAAAAATAGTGTCATTTGATTAGAAACATTCTCCAATCCATTGTGCATCACAAATTTACGTAAAACCGACGAAATAACACAATATATCACAGAGTAGAGTATTGGCAATATGGCGGGCTGACGATGAGTTGCTAATGCTAATAACGTCAGACATGGCAGTGAGGAAATTTTATAAATTAAGGTCTTTAGTGAGACTAGAGGATATGGAGGACAATTTTAGTGCAATTTGATGTAATTTTTGGGCGGCAGATGAATTCAACCCAGCAAAGTTTCAACCTCTATATCGTTTGATGACATACACAACTGTTCAGTTACAAACCACGAGCTCTTAGACTCATACCAAAATACGTTGGAGATAAGATAAAAACCGAAAGTTCACAAACTCCATCACTTCACTTGTTTCACACTAACTTCATAATTACTCCAAACCCTGCTCATAATTCCTTGAAGCACTCACAACCGTATGAAACATAGACCCAGCCCAGCAAGGATTATAACTCACTACTATAGGTCTATAGCTAGCCTTTTTAGAGACGGCTATTTATGTTGCTACAAATAAGCGATTTCTATAGGTGGCTACTACTAATCTAAAGGAAGTTCTCGCAACCTACTCAATGGATTGGCAGGGAGTTATCAAGCAATTCAAGCATCTGGTCTTCAACAATCCTTCCACATAACTATCTGAGGTAAAATCTAATGTAAGCCCTTCCAATCCTCTGTACCCAACAGAACATTATGGAAAGATGATCGAGTATTATCGAACAACTAGGGACAATTCTCCTAATGACAAAATTGATAACCTCATGGCTTGGTTTGATAAACTAGAAGGAAAGAATGTTGAGTCTGTATCTACTACATTTCCTCGTGATGCGTCTCATACTGGATCAACAACAGTTGCTGGATCAACGGCAGGGGAGAGGCGGGACGGAGCTGCAGGCGTCAATAGGGGTAGGAGGGAGAGAAAAAGTTAGCACGTTGTGAAAAAAGCAGTGGCTTCTGCTTCTCCCCTCCTTTTCACGTCATGTATATATGCTATACATACGGGATTGCGAATGGTCAACCGATTGTTTAAGGGGAAGCTGGCAACCGAGTTATTGACCGTTCAATCTTGTACGTGACGTCCGATCCGCCGCCGCCCCGGCAACAGCGCCGCTGTCCCAGGCCGGCCCTCCTCGGCGCGGGCGCGGGCACCGGCCACTACTCCCTCCGCCAAATTTTCTGAAATATGTGAATAATTTGTGAACAATTTGATATATATTGCTCTGATATGAAATTTATAGAAATAATTCTGCTGGTTGCTGGTGCGCAGACTGGGCCTGAGAGCCGACAATCTGGTTATTGCGAGAGGCTAAAACAACTAGTTGTTGGTCACAGATTTACATCTAAGAGTGGACCAAATTCTATCCATCATAAAAAAAAAATTGGGCAAGCCCAACTAGTTGTCTGGATGCCCTGATCGGATGGCTAAGAGTGGGCCAAATTCTATCCATCATAAAAAAAAATGGTCAAGCCCAACTAGTTGTCTGGATGCCCTGATCGGATGGCTAATTATGATTAGTCATCCATTAGTCGGACGACTAGAGTTTTAGTCAATGTAATTGTATTGAGGGGCCTTATGGAGTCCAACGTTATAAGGACGATCCCATATGACGTGACACTGCAATGGGCTTCATCAAGATCAGCATTGTTGTTCTCAGTTTTTCACTTGGCACCACGGCATCACACTAGTACACAAAATTTTTTTACTATCGGTCAAAAACGATCTTCAGAGTCGGTTAGCAAAACCGATATTATATCAGCGATCGCAAAAATAAGTTACTTTCAGAGAGAACTTTAAAACCTTCCCATCAGAGACGATTTTCTTAAAACAACTACCCTTAAAAATCTATTTTGAGAGTCAATTAACTTAAGTCAACCATTCCTAAAAATAATTTTTGGATTTTTTTTAAAAAATCATTTATAATTCGTAAAAATAAGAATTTTTAATGTAGTTAGACGCCTAGAGGACCGATCAAGGAATTCAAATCCACAACCTCTCACCTGGCATGTTCAGCCCCCTAGCACCGCACCATACCGTCACTTGTCACTACTTACATGATGTTATCTATTTATACTAATATAAACAAATCTTGTAGTCAGTATTTTGACCTGTATAAACAATTTTAAATGGAAAAATTTTCAACTACAAAGTTTTAGATCTCGTGAGCACTACAACTTTGATAAAGATTGTCTCCATCGTTGATCATTTAAAAAATTCAAAAATTTAAAATTTAAAATCTGATAACTTAATATTTATATATGTGCCCCTAAACAATCTCGTATATAAATTTCATCCACTGCAAAGTTTTATATCTCGTTGAGCTCTATAATTTTGACATAAATTTTGTCTTCATCCAACTTCATTTAAAAAAGATATGAATTTATTTGTGCTGCAACTATTTTTAAGGGCATATTAAAAATCAATTTCTAGTGCGGTTGACTTAAGTCAACCATCCCTAGAAATCACCTATTTTTAGAGGCGTTTGACATAAGCAACCGTCCCCAAAAAATCATATTTCAGAAGAGGCTCTCTTAACCTAAGCGTTCTTACAAAAAGATCTATTTCTAGTGATGGTTTACTTAACAGAACCGCCTTTAAAAATGTATTTCTAGGGACTGTGTCACAGACTTGATGCGGGGGGTGGCCTAGGCTATGGTGGTGGAGGTGGTGGCGGCGTGCTAGGGCTAGGGTTTGGGGGCGGCGTGTGGAAGAAGAGAGAGAGAGAGAGAGGAGAAGATAAAGGCCTTTCAGCTATTCTATTCTTGATTGCAACGGTTACATGGCCCTTTGTATTTATAGTCCTGGAGGACTTGGCCCCTAAGCAATCTCAGGAGATCCTTATAGGATTTGGATTCTCCTTTCCTAACAACTCAAACTTGATTCCTTAACTAACTAACTCTTTCTAAATCTATGAAGTCTTAACTAAGGTAACTTGATAATGATGGATGACGCCGGCGGTGGCGGCGGTGGCCACAGCGCCTCCCTCCTCCTTGGGCTCGTGCCCGGCCTAGGGCAGGCCACGAGGCCCGGCTGGCGTGGTGATGTCCCCTCCTTGGGCCCTAATTGGCTCGTTTTCTCCGCCGACGAGTACGGCCCGTGTTGGACGTGTGACAGAACTCCCCCTTCCCCACTCGGCGCGTCCTCGTGCCAAAATAGGACTTAGTCGTTGACACTGTCGGGGGTAAGCACTCCTCATGGCAAGATGGCTGGGGGTTGTTGTTGTAGTCAAAGACGAAGTACATGTAGTCACTCGTGTTCGTCCCTGTTCGAGCATCATCACGTGACGTAACAAGGAGAAGTCGAGGGGCAGCTGCCCCGAAGTTGAAGTGGATCCTCTCTTGAGATGGAGCAACGAAGTCATGGATGTGGTGGTCATCATTAGGGGCGAGGGAAGTAAGGAGCTGATGCCAGATCGTTGAGGTCGAGCGTGTTGGTGGTGATGTCATCAAGCCGAGCATGGTGCCGAAGATGAAGTGCCTGTAATCGAATTCATCGGGGGAGAGGCGTTGTCGATTTGTAGCCATGGTGGAGGGCGATGAAGATGTTGTCGACGCGGAGCAGCTGGCGGCCGATGTTGTCGATGAAACCACGGTGACCAAGGGTAGGGCACCCCCTAGCCATGTGCAGCCCAACAGGATGCATGTTGGTGTCGTGTTGTGGTTGGCTGATATCGGGGTCGGGTGGCAGCGCAACTCTATGAGCTTCTAGCCTCCTAGTCCTTCTCGTCTGATGATCTGCAAAAGGTCAGGCAGAAGTGGTGAAGTAGCGGGGATGTAGAGGCGTCTGTCGAAGAAGAGGAAGCCTTGGTCCATGGACCAAGCTGGTGCTGTTGAGCCGTTGTTGATGGCGATAGCTATGTGGTGTAGTTCGCTCTCTTGGAGGGTAGCGCTGCAGAGCTTGGTGAAGACTGGTACATAGATGGAGCTGAACTGGTCAAGGGTATTGGGGTGCCTGGATTTGCTCGCCCTGATCAAGATGTCGTGTGGGGGTGGCACCTGGTGCTCACGGGCGGGGGTGACTGCGTAGCCACGGTCGTGGTACTGGAGCTCCATGCTGGTGAAGTCCCACGTTAGATGCTGAAGGCTGGCCAGCCATGGTGTCCCAAGAACGATGTTGATGTCACCGATGTTGAGTAGAAAGACATCGATGGTGTAGACCTCGTTGTCGATACGTAGCGGAGTGCTGAAGGAGGCCGCTCGGCAGGTGACCTTGGTGCCACTACCAATGAGGATGGTGGTGTCAATGCGTTACTCCCGGAGGCCAATGGCACGTGCAACATTAATGTCAATAATATTGTGCATCACTCCTGTGTCCACCAAGATGAAGACTCCCATGCCGGTGATGACACCTGTCAGGAACATAGGAGTGCATCTGCGGGCGGTGTTGTCGGTGTCGTCGGTGAGCGAGATGGTAAGATTGTTCTCGCGTTTATAGTCGTTGATGGAGAGTAGATTTGCACGCTGATCCAGTGGCACTTGTCCAGCGGGTAGTCTCGGATTGGCCCGCCGAAGTACTCGGTCATGCCGTGGTTGGCATGCTCCGGGTTGGTTGCCGTTTTGATCCCTGTCAGGTGCATGTACCATAGTTGTGCTTTTATGTATTTGGTGAAAGATGGTATACTCGCAGCCATTGAGCCATGCTAGTGGATCTGCAGAGCCATCGTACGTCAGGGTTGGCAGCGGGGCCTTGATGGTTAGCCAAGACTTTGCTGGTGTTGGTGCTGCTAAAGGGGGAGGATCCTCTGGAGATGTAGGGGAGGGCACCTGTTGCGCCGGCGACTAGATTGCTGGCTTCAGTGGTGGGAGTTCGGGCGCCGAGATCTGCTGTCAGGTGAGGATGCAGAAATTGGAGCTATGCCAATGGCGTTACCTCCTGTCCCGGTTGGGTGATCGTGTTGATGTTAGGGATCTCCTTGGGACATGATTCCTTGCTGTTCTGTTGAGGGTCGGGCAGCAGTGGGCTGCTACTGCTGTTGACGGAGGGGGCCCCGGAGTTAATGGCCGGAGTATACCCGTTGTCGAGGATCTAGCCTGGGCATGGCAGCAAGGGCGGCTGTAGTGCTGGTGGTGCCGCAAACAAGTTCTGTGATGCCTCCCTGACGATCTCTGGGAGAGATTCCTCCATCGTGGTTTTGACGAATGATTTGTTGGCGGCGATCAGAACTTGTTGTTTGTCCGCATCAAGGTTGCCGATGGTGGCATCCAGATTCAATCTGACCTGGATCATCGCTGTGGTATTGGAGTTCTGTGGGGTGTTGGTCTCCAGCAGAATTGGATCTATTTTAGATGGAGAGGTGTTGCGCCTGTCGAAGAACTTTTGAAACTTTCGTGTCCACCCGTTGATGAAGTCATTGGCGGCGTCCTCCTTGGGGTGTGCACTCTTGATGTTGTTCAAGGTGGTGTTGAGATTGGCAGGGTTCATATTAACCTTGTCATCGAGGTTTAGGATCAGATCCAGTTTGGCGTTGAGGTTCTGGAGCTCCTTCATGATGGTGGCGGCCATGGATGCCCGAGGGATCAACTTTGTCTCCAGATACCAGATGTAATAGGCTTGATGCGGGGGGTGGCTTAGGCTATGGTGGTGGAGGTGGTGGCGGCGTGCTAGGGCTAGGGTTTGGGGGTAGCGGCGCTGGGAGAGAGGAGGGAGAGGGGCGGCGGCGTGTGGAAGAAGAGAGAGAGAAGATAAAGGCCTTTCGGCTATTCTATTCTTGATTGCAACGGTTACATGGCCCCTATATTTATAGTCCTGGGGGACTTGGCCCCTAAGCAATCTCAGGAGATCCTTATAGGATTTGGATTCTCCTTTCCTAACAACTCAAACTCGATTACTTAACTAACTCTTTCCAAATCTACGAAGTCTCAACTAAGGTAACTTGATAATGATTGATGACGTTGGCGGTGGCGGCGGCGGCGGCAGATCCTCCTTGGGCGTGCGCCCAGCCTAGGGCAGGCCGCGAGGCCCGGCTGGCAGGTGGCAGCGGCGGCGGCGTCCCCTCCTTGGGCCCTAATTGGCCCGTTTTCTCCACCGACGAGTACGGCCAGTGTTGGACGTGTGACAGATTGTTTGTAAGCTACAGTGATCTAGAGCTAGTCACAGACAGTTTGCTAAGTAAACCGTTCCTGTAAATAGGAGATGTCTTAAAAAATCTTTTTTTGTACTAGTTTGATAAATATGGTCAAGAATGCAGTGAAGCCTACGTATGGCGTGGGCTGTGTCGTGGATTATGGTCAAGAACAACAGTGGAGGCAATGTCAGGACAAGTTGCTTTGAAAAGTCATCCGTGGCAACAACTTTTTGTTCTTCCACGCTAGATAATGCTGGACTACTTCGTGAAGGACTCTTGATCTCCACCAATTAAGTTGCAACAATCTTACCTATGATAAATATGGTGAAGAATGCAGTGAAGCCTACGTGTGGTGTGGGCTGTGTGGTGGATTACAGAACAAACTAGCGCTTGACATCCGAACGGACGTCTGCGCCCGGACATGGCTCACGCTAAAAGGCGGGATACCGTGCCACACGCAAAGGGAGACCGCGACGCCTGTTTTTGTGCCTCACTGCATGGACCCCATGCTGCTTTCCACCCAGACCGCCATGCGCACGCTGCTACCCGCCTTGATTGTCGCGCCTGCCGTGGGAAACCATGTGGGTCGTAGTCACCTCTGCTGGCCTCAGGCGCCCGCACGATGACCCACAGCGGCGCCCCAGCAGCAGTAGCAGGCAGTTGCGGCAGACCGCTGTCCACGAACCACCGGCGCCATTGGAACATATGCAACACCAGATATACCTTTGCAGCATCAAGATGAAACACTTGCAACATATGTGTGAAACAGATGAAATATTTAAAATATACGCTTGAAATGTGCATGTATAGACACATCAATATATGCAACATCTAGATGTAACACTTGCAATATACGTCTGAAATATCTAAACACTTGAAACATACGCTTGAAACATGATTGTATAGCCATAACAACATATGCAACATCCAGATGAAACACTTGAAACATAAGTATGAAATACTTGAAACATAGGCTTACAACATACGTATATTGTCATTGCAACATATGCAACATCCCAGATCTACTTTTGCAATATCCAGATAAAACACCTGAAACATAAGTTTGAAATGCATGAAACACTTAACACGGCATCGCCGGCGGCCACGACCTACCTGGTGGGGAACTGTGGTAGCAAGCTCGAGACCAATGGTCCAGTGTACACCTAGGCGCAGGTGCGGACCTCCCCTTCCTGTTGCGGTGTCTTCAATCGGCCGCGGAAGATAGTGGTCGGACCAGCGCGAGGCGCCGGCAAGTGGTGGTAGTGCGGTGAACGCAATGGCCGCGACAAGCAACTGGGGCGAGCGGGGATGGGGCGTGGTGCGGCGTAGGATAGGAGCACGGTGGGGGATGGCCACGACAGCGCCTGCGTCAAAGCATTACCGTGTGGATTATGGTCAAGAACAACAGCGGAGGCAATGTCACAGTTGGAGCTCAATCTGGCAGTCGACAAGCTTGACTAGTTAGCTTGCTGTTGGACTCTTCTGGCAGTGCGTTCAGGTTCAGGACAAGTTGCATTGAAAAGTCATCCGTGGCAACAACTTTTTGTTCTTCCACGCTAGATAATGCAGGACTACTTCATGAAGGACTCTTGATCTCCGACTGTAATTTGCGACAATCTTACCCATGGAGGGACTCCTAGGCTGCAAGAAGAGTCAAATTAAGGCAAAAAAATTGTTCTAATTTCTTACCTTAAATTCAACTGTCTGTGGTCAAATTACAAGACTTATGCACAATCGTTGACTTTGCCTACTTCTGCATGCATGGAGCAGTGGATCCAGTTTGCTCGGTAAGAAAATGTCAGCTTTTTTTTCCTTGACCTCATCATCATACCCTTAACTAAGCTTGACTAGTGTAATCACATAAAACAGTTCTCTTAGTAAGGAGAAATGAAACAGGGTAATAAAGTCAGCTTTCCTGTTTTCTCTCAGTCAGAAATGTAGGCTTCATGGTTCAAATAAAAGTACTTTCCTGCTATTCTGACAAGTCAAACAGCACCTATGAGTTGAGTAATGTGCTGTATGAATAATTACTTGAGACATCTTCTCCTGAGTATATTCATCAGAAACTTATTTTATTTTATTTTTTTGCATTCCTTATGATACAGACAACACTTACGTACTACTTCTTATCAGAAAAACAAGGCATGTGAACAATCTGATCTATTGTGGCATCAAGCTGAGCTACGGCATTGACTAGGACTATTAGTCTCTAGCGCAAAAGATATATTGTGAAGTAGACAACCAGCCTTGCTTTAATATATGCGGATGAATACCCTTACACCACCATTGTTCCCGACCCCTGTCTCCACAGCAATACCTTGTCCTCCAACACAAAGCCTGCTGTGTCCATGCTTCTACAACTCCTCTTTCTTAGCCTCAACCTACTAGCAGCCTTCACTACGGGTGATGGCCAGCAATTCGTCTACTCTGGCTTCTCCAACAATGATCTTGTCGTCGACGGAGCTACCACGATCACATCAAATGGCCTCCTTGAGCTCACCAATGGAACCGATCAGCAGATAGGCCATGCCTTCTACCCGACTCCACTGCGGTTCACGAGGTCGCCAAATGGAACAGTGCAGTCTTTCTCCACCTCCTTTGTGTTTGCAATCCTGTCTGTGTACACCGACCTAAGTGCCCATGGCATGGCCTTCATTGTGGCGCCTAGCCAAAACTTCTCGGGCGCGTTGCCTGGGCAGTTCCTAGGCCTCACCAACATCCAGAACAACGGCAACATCAGCAACCACTTCTTCACCGTCGAGCTCGACACCATCCAGAACAAGGAGTTCAGCGACATCAATGCCAACCATGCCGGCGCCAACGTCAATGGTCTCGAATCGCTGAATTCCAGCTCTGCTGGCTACTATGCTGATGAGGATGGTAAATTTCGCAACTTGAGTCTGATTAGCCGTGAGGCTATGCAAGTGTGGATGGACTATAATGACACGGTTTCAAGAATCACGGTTACCATGGCTCCATTGAAGGTTGCCCGACCTAAAAAGCCATTGTTCACAACCACCTACAACCTCACAAGTGTTGTTACTGATGTTGCATACATTGGCTTCTCCTCTGCAACTGGCACAATCAATACAAGGCATTATGTGCTTGGCTGGAGTTTCAACATGAATGGTCCTGCTCCTGCCATTGATATTTCTAGGCTACCGAAGCTGCCACGTATGGGCCCGAAGCCTCTATCCAAGGTATTGCAAATTGTTCTGCCACTAGCATCAGCGGCGTTCGTCCTCGCTGTGGGTACAGTTGTGGTCCTACTCGTCCGGCGGCATTTGAAGTATGCGGAGCTGCGGGAAGATTGGGAGGTTGAGTTTGGACCGCACCGATTCTCCTACAAGGATTTGTTCTATGCAACGGAAGGATTCAAGGACAAGCACCTGTTAGGCATTGGAGGATTTGGGAGGGTATACAAGGGGGTCCTTCGGGTGTCTAAATTGGAGGTAGCAGTGAAAAGAGTATCTCATGATTCAAGGCAGGGCCTGAAGGAATTCATCGCGGAGGTTGTTAGCATAGGACGTATCCAACATCGCAATCTCGTGCGTGTTCTTGGTTATTGCCGAAGAAGAGGTGAATTGTTTTTGGTGTATGAGTACATGCCAAGTGGAAGTGTTGACAAGTACCTGTATGGTATAGAAGGGAAGCCAATTCTGAGTTGGGCTAATAGGTGGCACATCATCAAGGGCATTGCATCTTGTTTGGTCTACCTCCATGAGGAGTGGGAGAAAGTTGTCATACATCGGGATATCAAACCAAGTAATGTTCTTCTTGATAGTGACATGAATGCACGACTTGGTGACTTTGGCCTTGCTAGGTTATATGACCATGACACTGACCCACAAACCACACACGTGGTTGGAACAATAGGGTACCTTGCTCCAGAGCTAGGACATACAAGCAAGGCGACACCTCTTACAGATGTATTTTCCTTTGGCATGTTTCTTCTTGAGATTACATGTGGCAGGAGGCCTATCAGTGAAAACTCACAAGAAAGTCAGTGTATGTTGGTCGATTGGGTTCTGGAGCGTTGGATAAGTGGATCACTGCTAGAAACTGTGGATAGCAGGCTTCAGGGAAACTATAGCACTGCAGAGGCTTGTTTAGCTCTAAAGCTAGGACTGTTATGCTCTCATCCATTCTCCAACTCAAGGCCTACCACGCGGCAGGTCATGCAGTACCTTGATGGTGAGATGCCGTTACCGGAGATGACACCAACGGACATGAGCTTTCACATGATGGCAATAATGCAGAATGAAGGATTTGATGACTACGTCACAGGATCGACAGCAAGCATTGGTACAACATCTGTTGTTTCTAGTGGAAGATGAGGTACAGTGGGTGCTTGTTGTTTGCTGCTCGGTGGTCAACAAGTACTGAGGTCATATAAAACTGTCACAAAGGGTAGTGATATACTGTTATGCATGTATGTAGCCAGTAGTATACATTTTCCCTTCACCACCGGAGTAATGTTAAAGTTCAACATCCTAAATATTCATGTGACTTCGTAATAAGTTCTAACGTTGGGTGTGTTTTCTTATTTTTGTGTGGACTGATGCTTCTTTTCGAAGAAGGCTGAAGCCGGAACTACTTTTCATTATCTAAACAAAATATTCATGTGAAACTTGCACATATAGTTTGTCTTAATTCCTCTCACTTTATTGTTTGATTTCAGAAGGCAAGAAAAAGAGTAAATTTCACTAACAGTCCTCGAACTTGTCCCAAGTTCTTATCTAGGTCCCAATACTTTCAAATTGCACATTCAGCTTCCTAAACTTGTCCCAAATTCTCATCCCAGTCCTGGTACATGCAAATTGCATGTTCAGCTCCCTAAACTTATGCCAAATTCTCATCTCGGCCCCACTACTTGCATATTGCACACTCAGTTCACTAATGTTGTATTACTGTATCATTATGGCCCATGCACACCCTCGCACCTCCGCCGCACCGCATATGCTCGTCGGTGCGGTGTTACGCCCACGTTGCCACTCTAGGCCATGCCGCCATGCCATGCTCATCGTGCCGCCATGCCATGTGCTAGACTCATCCTAGTGTGCTGCACAGACGGCCATGCCATTGCTAGGGGAGGTGAAGAAGGCTGTGAGAGTAGGGAAGTGCGAGGAGAAGTCAAGAATAATAAGCATGAGCTCCTACTCAACATGGGAAAGGAAGGAGTGTGTGATGGTGGTGGTGGTGAATGTGACTACAACGAGACGAGGGCCAGCGCCATGATGAGCTAGAGCAGGAGCGAGTCAAGCGGAATCAAGGAGGGCCATGGCGGCGAAGGCTCGGTTGGAATGTGGGGGTAGGGCAAGCTCAACAAGGGCGGACAAGTGACATAACAGGTCCTAGGGAGCTAGATCTGCACATCACATTCCTACTAAGCTCCCGACGCATGTCTCGTCCCCCATGCGCTACACCACTATGGGTGGACGAACATGGTGTTGTGTAATGTGGCCACCACGAGTGTGGTGGGCACATGCATGGTAATTTCGGGGAATGGGATGAACCGGAGTGTTGCTGTAATATAAGCTTATGGAAATAAGTGTGCATTTTGAAATTAGCGAAACCAGGATGAGAACTTGGCGCAGGTTTGGGGAGTAAAAAATGTGCAATTTAAAACAAGTGCAGATCGGATGACCTTGTTGTTCGATTGAAGCTCAACGATCCATGATAGATTTCTTGTGTACATAAAAACATAGGACGAATAAGATTTTTTTTAAATATATTTAGACAACGGAGAGAACTATATGAATATGATTCAATAATATTTTTATAAGAGTTCATATCATAAAGTTCCAAAAAAATTATTGTGAACCCTAAAGGAAGGAAGGGATGAAGGGAAAGATGACGAGCGACGACGTAAGCACTGACGAAGGCGTCCCCTATTCTTTTGTATTCCAGTCCCTTTGGATAAAAATTGAAGAATTAGCACCAGAATTCTCTACGAAATAAAAACATGTCATAAACGCTAGATGGGAATGCTTAAATGGTCTATGTTTGGAATCTTGTAGCTGGCATGCACTACGCATGTCGATCAGAGCCTTCATTGTCTTGTGATATATAGCTAGAAAAGTGCCGCGGCTATCTGCAGTAGCTTTAGACACAACACAAAGAACATTAGGCCTCGTTTAGATTGAAAAAAAATAAACCTGATGAATAGTACCACTTTCGTCTTATTTGGCAAATATTGTCCCATCGTGGACCAACTGGGTTCAAAAGATTCATCTCGTGATTTCCAACTAAACTGTGTAATTAGTTTTTTTTTACCTACATTTACTACTTCATGCATGGGTCCAAAGATGGATGTGATGGAGAGAGAGTGAAAATTTTTTAACTTTTGGGGTGCATCTAAACAAGGCCTTAATCAATGCTGAGATTAGCTGTTGATTTGCAGAGAAGAAAAATCTGGAGGATGATCATAGCAGTCAATGGAGAACGGCAGTGTGACAACGACAGCGTGGCGTGACTAAGGGCCGGTTTAGTTGCAAAAAATTTTACAAAATGACACTGTAGCATGTTTCGTTGTTATTTGGTAATTAGTGTCCAATCATGGTCTAATTAGGCTTAAAAGATTCGTCTCGTCCATTTCGTCTAAACTGTGTAATTAATTTTATTTTTTATCTATATTTAATGTTTCATGCATGTATCCAAAGATTCGAGGTGACGGGGAATCTGAAAAATTTTGCAAAATTTTCAAGGAACTAAACAGGGCCTAAAGTGATGCTTTTCACACTGCAGTTTGCCAGTTCCAAATAAATGAAAGTGGACTCGTCCAATCTATTTCCTAAATAGAGTAGGAACCAAATTTAAACCAAACAAGTAATCTAGGCTCCACATTATAGTAATATAGTATTCTTTAGAACCAGTTGCACAACTAATGAACCGACTTTGTAGCATGCATTTCAGTGGGCATATTGCAGAGGTCTAGAAATTGTTGTCTCGTGAATATATATGCTGTCTTGACGTACGATTTCCCCCCAATATCATATATGCTTATTACTACACCCACGTTAATTTTCTTAACGAGTTATGAAGACAACTTCCTTCTCATCTAGATTATCTCTTCGGTCAACTTTGAACATATTCTTACGCGCTTTTGAACCTAGGCTACCTTTGAACTAAGAGCGCGTGGTTGGTTTCTTGCGGAGCGTCATGGGCCTTGTTGTGCTGACGCGAGCAACCGCGCGCTCCCTCGGCCAGGCGAGCCGATTTGGCTCTCACATGAGCAAGCCAAATCTTGCTCACACGGTTCCCAAAACACACAAGCAAGAGAACCAAACAAACATCATCGGCTGCTATCCTTGCCGAGCAAGGCGAAACAGTTCCCGGCAGAGGAACCAAGCAGACCCTGAGGAGATGGCAATAAGGAGCATGAGCTCCTGCTGAACAGGGAAAGGAAGGAGTGGGGAGGTAGTGGTGCCGCGAGGCGGGGGCAGCACCATGATGAGGTGGAGCAGGAGTGAGTCAAGCGTAATCGAGGAGGGCCCAGACGGTGAAGGCTCGACTGGGATGTGCAGTAGGGCGAGCATGAAAATAAAGGGCGGCCAAGTGGCGTAGCAGGTCCTAGGGAGCTAGCAGCTTGTTCGCTTGAGATTATCAGCCAAATCAGCTAGCCAGTCAGCAGTGTTTTTCTCTCACAAAAAACCAGCTAGCAGTACTTTCAGCCAGCCAGATCAGCCCAAGCGAACAGGCTCTAGGTTTGCACATCACATCCCTCCAAAGCTCCCACTGCACGTCTTGTCTCCCATGCGCTATACCACTGTGGGTGGACAAACGTGGTGTAGCGTGATGTGGTGGGCACATGCAACGCAATTTAGGGAAAGGGGATGGACCTTGTTGTTCGATTGAGGCTCAACGATCCAACATAGAATTCTTGTGTACATAAAAACATAGGACAAATATGTTTTTTTTAAATGTCTTCAGACAACAGAGCGAACTGTATGATTCAATAAGAGTAAAATGCACCAAGGGTCCTTACATTTTGTTATAGATTCTCATATGGGTTCTGAAAAAAGTTCATACAATAAAATTCCTAAAAGCAATATTGAACTCTAAAGAATGGAAGGGATTAAGGGAACGATAGCACTAGCGCCCAGACGTCTGGACGCCTGCGTCCGTCCGGACGGCCATGGCTGCTCCGCCCCATCCGCTCAGATTCGTGTGCCGCCCATGCCACCTCCTCCACGCGTCGGTGGTCGTGGATTGGCCCTGTCTGCCTCATGGATACTGACGCCGGCGGTCTGCACTTGCAACATGAAAATACTTGAATGCAACATACATTTGAAACAGATGAAACATTTGGGACATACGTTTGCAACATGTGTGAAACATATGCAACATCCAGATAAAATAATTGCAACATGAAAAAACATTTACTATAGCATAAGACTGAGACAACTAAAACATTTGGAACGTACTGTTGCAACATATGTTTGAAAACATACGCAACATCCCGATAAAAACGATTGCAACATACGTCTAGAAACATATGAAATATTTTGAATAAACGCTTGCAACATGCTTCTGAAACACTTTCAACATATGCAACATGTGCAATATCTCCCGATCTACTTTTGCAACATCCATAAGAAACAACTGGAACATACCCCTGAAACGTACATTTGCAATATAGGGGAAGGGAAGCCTGGGCCGGTCGATTCCAGCTGTCGGGGTCGGAGCCAGCGACGCATGAGCACTACTGCCACCAGCACCACCAGTACCAGGCTTGGCTCTGACGGCGACGGTGGGGGATGGGGGTGAGGAGCGCCATGGCCGCCTGGGTGGGGAGAGCTCGGTCGTCGGGGTGAGAAAGGGAGCCGTCGGGGATGGGGAGGACGCCATGCCAGGGCGGAGGAGAGCCGCCCACTCTCCTACAACACTGTCGCGCCACCTCCATAGATCTCGCCGGAAGCGAGTGGATCTCGCTCCTGCTCCATGGATCTCGTTGGGGTTGGGGGAGTGGGCCGCTGGATCTGCAGGCGTTAGGGGCTCCCAGTGGGGGAGGACGCCGGGCGTTGGTGCGCTGCGGCAGGGGATGAGGAGCGCGGAAGGGGTAAGGGCGGGAGTGGAGCTAGGCGTGCGGAAGTTGATTTTGTTTTGTTAGGCAAGCACCGCATGCGGCAGTGAGTGGAGCGAGGCGTCCGACCTTCTGGACGTCTTAATGGTAGCATTACTGTTAAGGGAAAGATGGCAAAGGACGTAAGCACTGATCAAGGAGGGGCGTCCACTATTCTTTTGTATTCCAGTCACCCTGGAAAAAAATTGAAGAATTAGCATCAGAATTCTCTACGAAATAAAAACATGTCATAAACTCTAGCTGGGCCTGGGAATATGCTTAAACGGTCTATGATTTTGGAATCAGAAGTAGCCGCTGGGCATATGCATTACGCATTTCGATCAGAGCCTAATTCATTGTCTTGTGATAGAAAAGTGCCGCGCGACTCTATCCGCAATTCCGCAGTAGCTTTAGACCACACACGCAAGTGAAATAGCAGTCAATGCTGAGATTAGCTGTTGATTTGCAGAGAAAAATCTGGAGGATGGGCATAGGCGCATAGCAGTCAATGGAGAGCGGCAGTGTGACAACGACAGCATGGCGTGACTAATGTGATGCTTTTCATACTGCAGTTTGCCAGTTCCAAAGGTAGTAAACTCGTCCAATCTATCTATTTTCTAAATAGAGTAGGAACCAAATTTAAACCAAACAGTAATCAAGGCTCCACATTTAGAGTAGTAGTATTCTTTAGAACCAGTGGCACAACTAATGAACTGACTTTGTAGCATGCATTTCAGTGGGCATATTGCAGAGGTCTGGAAATTGTTGTCTCGTGAACACATATATGTTGTCTTGACGATTTCCCGGCCCCCCAATATCATATGGCTTACTACACCCATGTTAATTAATGTTCTTGCTGATTAATTAGTTAGGAAGACAAGTTCCTTCTCATCTAGATTATCTCTTCGGTCAACTTTGATAGCCTACCTTTGAAATCTTGGGGTGTAGGTGTTTCTTCCTCTTTCCTTTTCCTCTCTTACTCGATTTCCCTGTAGCTTGTCTAATTAATAATACAGACAAATAAATTGCTCGATGAAAATTCAACAGTTCAAATTGGACCACAAGTTTATTCTTATATAAGGGCGGAATTATGACAATATGTTCCTTTCCATGGGTTCCATAAATCCATAACGTACTTCTATGTTATATAAACTGTGTAGGTGTTGACACTTTCTGTTGCCTATCTTTATCTTTTCCTTTTTCTCTACCACAAGATGTCGTAGAAGAGTCAGGTATGCATGTCATGTATGTTCAGCGTTACTATATTGACTTTCCAGCGTGCTTGTATCTAATAGTCTCTCTAAAAGGTGCTGTTCGTCTCTGCTCCTTCCAGAGATTGAGAGAGGGAAAGGAAAGAGGGAGAAACACACACCCAGAGAGAGAAAGAGAGAGAGAGAGATCGAGTACGAGAGGAAAAGGAAAGAGGGAGAAACACATACATCCCAAGATTTCACGCCAGCTCTACTATAACTCTTCAATCTTTGCCCAACGGCCAAGCCAAGCTTCGGATCATCAGATATGCATCAGATGAAGCATAGGTCCTTCTTGTGCTTCATCTTCTCCCTTGTCTTTACCTTTTCAGATTTTGCAGCTAGTGATGATCAGTTTGTATACAATGGTTTTGCCGGAGTTAACCTCACCCTTGATGGCAACGCCTTGGTCACACCAGACGGCCTCCTTGAGCTCACCAATGATACAGTCAATCTAGGCCATGCATTTTACCCTACTCCATTGAGCTTCAACCAGCAGCTCAATGGCACTGTGCAATCCTTCTCCGTCTCCTTTGTGTTTGCAATCCTCTCTGTCCATGCTGACATTAGTGCTGACGGCATGGCCTTCTTTGTTGCTCCAACCAAGAACCTCTCAAACACATGGGCACAGTACATAGGGCTGCTTAACAGCGGCAACGATGGCAACACGAGCAACCACATGTTCGCTGTCGAGCTTGATACTACCCAAAACGACGAATTCAAGGACATCGACAACAACCACGTCGGCATCAACATCAATAGTCTCACTTCTTTGCAAGCCCATCACACTGGATACTATGAAGACAGTAGCGGTTCATTCAATAACTTGACTCTGATTAGTGGGAAAGCAATGCAGGTGTGGGCAGACTACGATGGAGAGACCACACAGATTGAAGTCAAATTAGCTCCTGTGGGAGCAGCCAAACCTGTAAGACCTCTTCTTTCAGCTGTCTATAATCTCTCATTGATTCTCAAAGATAAATCCTATATCGGTTTCTCCGCAACAACTGGTGCAATAAGCACACGACACTGTGTTCTTGGCTGGAGCTTTGCTATGAATGGACCTGCACCAGCCATTGATATATCCAAGCTGCCCAAGCTACCACGGCTTGGCCCCAAACCCCGTTCCAAGGTCCTAGAGATCACCCTGCCTATAGCCACTGGATTATTTGTCCTTGCTGTTGGGCTTGTCATTGTCCTACTTGTTTATAGAAGATTAAGGTATAAGGAGGTAAAGGAAGATTGGGAAGTTGAGTTTGGGCCACACCGATTCTCGTTCAAGGATTTATTCCATGCCACAGGTGGGTTCAGGAAAAAGAATCTACTTGGTGTGGGTGGTTTTGGAAAAGTCTACAAAGGGGTCCTTCCAAAGTCCAAAGTTGAGGTTGCTGTGAAGAGGGTGTCCCATGAGTCTAGGCAAGGGATGAAGGAGTTCATTGCTGAGGTTGTTAGTATTGGTCGGCTTCGACACCGCAACATTGTCCCCTTACTTGGCTATTGTAGGAGAGAAGGTGAACTTCTTTTGGTGTATGACTATATGTCAAACAGCAGTCTCAGTAAATATTTGTACTCAGAAGGTGGCCAACCAACATTGAGTTGGGCCCAGAGGTTCCACATCATCAAGGGTGTTGCATTTGGGTTGTTCTACCTCCATGAGAAGTGGGAGAAAGTTGTCATCCACCGAGACATTAAGCCAAGCAATATACTCCTTGATAGTGAAATGAATGGAAGAATAGGCGACTTTGGTCTTTCCAGGTTGTATGATCATGGCACCGATCCACAGACCACACATATGGTTGGAACCATGGGTTACCTAGCCCCAGAGTTGGTACGCTCAGGTAAAGCATCCCCATCGACAGACGTGTTCGCCTTTGGCATACTTCTTCTCGAGATCACTTGTGCCCAAAGGCCTGTTAAGCAAAATGCACAAGGTGCCCAACATACATTGATGGATTGGGTTTTAGAGCACTGGCATAATGGATTGTTAACTGAGACAGTAGACCCAAGACTCAGAAATGATTATAACTTTATTGAGGCATGCCTAGTTCTAAATCTGGGACTTTTATGCTCACATCCATTTATTAGTGCAAGACCCACCATGCGGCAAGTGATGCAGTACCTCGAAGGTGATACACCAATACCAGAGCTAACATCAACACATTTCAGCTTCACTATGCAGGCCTTAACTCAGGACAAAGGATTTGAATCACCAAACATGTTGCATCCACCATTAACTACAAGTATTGGCACATTTTCGAGTCTCTCAGGAGGAAGATGATATTTGTGGTGTTTAGATTGATGGTACCGCTTTAAAGAAAGTTACTACAAATGCTTTCTAGTTTACTTGATTTGTTAATAACTATGAATGTAAAAAATTCACTAGATCACAAGGGATTACTGGAAAAATCTGTTTCATGTATAAAGCATTGTGCTCTATCTTGTAAAGTTAGCTAGTCATGTTTAGTGGATATGGTGGGTTTGCATGTATATGAGTATACTAAAGAAACATTTTTCTGCTATTGGTAAATTTGTGTAATATGTTACCACAAACTTTCAGGTTTCAATCATATCATTTACATATTGACAGAAATTAATTATGTGGCTCATTGGAAATTATGGTGGCCACCTAATGATATATTTATAAAATGGCTACAGTTGACACACCATACATGTGACAAAACTGTCCAATTTAACCTAACCCAAAGAACTTGTCACTGTTATGACACTAAGCACGCTTGAAACCAGTCAAATTCATAGTCCGTTAATCCCACCTAAATGGAGAAAACGAACCACCCATGTTTCCATCACATCCAGGATCATAATACATAAGTCACTATGTAGGGACAATGTGAGCCCGAGAGGGGTGTTAAATTGGGCCACTTAAAAATTAAAACTAGGCTCAAACTTAAATGTACACTAGAAAACATAAATTATTCTAGTATGATGTTCACATTAGTTTGTTCTAGGGTGCTCTACCTTGACCAACCCACAAAGAGTTTTGCAACTAGAGCCAATACTATCAACTAGCCTATTGTAACCCAGGAAAGGTAAAGGTCACATAAGAAAACACAATGTGGAAGCATAAATGTGTAAGGTAAAGACCATGTCAAGAGAGGGAAAATTCTCAGAGAAAGATTTATCCTATGGTATTAGCTGAGAAAACGCAACCCCTAGTTTCCACAAAAGACATGCTCCCAATCACCAAGCCTTATCATGTTCATAGTGTTGGGCAAGCCACAAAGGCCCCTGCTAACCAAAGACAAGTGTCGTAAACCACCTTGTCATTTTTCACCTTCTTGCTCGAGTATGTGGTTGTTGCACTTGGTCTTGTTACTATAGTTGTGCTTGGTGTACATGATGGAGGCTTTAATGGTTGGATTTGCATTCCTCTTATTGCCATCCATCTTCTTATCCTTCTGGACTTGCTTGCGTTGGAAGGACTTGTGGTCTTGTTGGTGACACCTAGAGCATGTCATGGTTGCTCCCTCTTCAAGCTTCTACACTTTGTTCTCATGGTTATCTTGAGGATGTTGGACATACTTCATAGTATACTTACCATTAAAGTTGGCTAGTCCTTCTTGAGCCTCTCCACCTCTTTCTTAAGCTCATTTCTTCTCTGTTGTAAAGTCTTCACATGATTCTACAACAACTTTCTCAAGACAAGCTTCATTACAAGTGGTTAGATCACAAAAGGTGGAGCCATCTACCTTTGAAATAGGAATTCAGCAAGAGATAAATTGATCCATGCACAAAATAGGCTCATGTTAGGGCTCTCGAATTTGGATTTGAGCTCATCATGCTCCATGCAAAACTAATATTTTTTAAGAAATGACTCATAATGAGCAACAAATGTAGCATTGAGTTCTTTAGTTACCTTGAGGGCCTTAATTTCTTTGGGTTGTTCTTTTAATCTTCTCTTTTGTTCATGAAGCAAGTCAATTAGGATCACATCATCATCAAAGGAGTCATCACTTACATTGTCTTCATTACCTATTGCCAATAGGCATGTTGGTGATGACTTGGTGAATAGGCTTCCCACTCACCCATTCTTGAATGGCAAGGAAAGTCTCTTGCTCATCCTTCCTCTTTTTCTCCTTTCTCTTGACCTTCTACTTCTTGATTTTCTCCTTCAATCCTTCCTCCTTCTTGACATATAGTGGGAGATGGTCAAGACTTCTGAGTACCGAATCCTCCAAAGAATGGCAACATGCTTAACGATCTTGTTGGCATGTGCATGGACAAAGCTTTGGTACTCATCTTCACTTGAGGAGCTTGCATCATCATCGCTCTATTCCTATCCACTTAGGCTTGGTTCTTGCCACCATGCCTTTTTCTTGCTCTTGTCCTTGCATGTGGTGGCCAAGCTCTTGATGCTTGGCGTTGCTAAAGAAGTTTTGTTAGCTATGTCCATGCACAGCTTATGAGTGATGATCTTGTTGAGTACTTGGGGTCATCTCATCAAGTCTTTTCTCATGGAGGATGGAGATTACCAAGTTGTACTCCAGTCTTTGAAGAAAGTAAATGTTTTTCTAGGCATACCCTCCATCATCAATTGTCTTAACACCTAAGTCATTAATTTCATGAACAAGCACATTTAGGCTGAGAAATTGTCATGTGCATTCTTGTGCTTATTTTCCTAGAAATTGTTGAACTTATCAATGATAACATGTTACTTTCATTTTTCCACATCTTTTTTCCTCCATGGTTCTCACCGGTAGACTTCCAAAGTTGTTGGGATTTTTGCAAGAAAACCCACGATTAAACACACTATCATAAAGAGAAGACAATAAGGTAAATTTAGTAATAACATCCCATTGTCTCTCTTTCTTACTCTCATTCTTCATGCCCCTACTTATATTGGTGACACACCAAACATCAACCCCCTTAGATTGAAGGTGTACTTCCAACACCACCTTCCATTGAGGAAAAACCATCAAAATATAGGTTCCTATCGGTATTCATCCCCGCTCCCAACAATAAAATTGACAAGGCAATGAATCGTACAGGACAAATGACCTTGTTTCAAAAATTTGCCAATGAAATTAGCTTAGCATTGCCAAAGGACGCTAGATCAGCTAGTTAAGCAGTTTTGGCAGCACCCCTCAGGTCCTGAGTTCGAACTCCCATGGGAGCGAATTTCAGGCTGAGGGTAAAAAAATCCCCTCGCTCGCCCCAGACCAAAGCACAGGTAAAGAGATCGGCCCTCCTCACGGGTAACGTCTCTCTGTGTATGGATGGGGTGGGGATTCGGGGATTTTCTCGGTCTGTGTGAGAAGACCTTCTTCTTAAGCACAATACCCGGGGGGCGGTCATCATGACCCCTCGAAGGCCGAGTTTGAAATTGGCTTAGCATTGTTAAAGGTGTGAACCTTTTTTCTAATACCACTTATAGGGGCATGTGAGCCCAAGAGGGGGTGAATTAGGTCAATTAGAACATAAACATAGGCACAAACTTCATCAACACTAGAAAAACCATAAACTACTATAGTATGATGTTCACCTTAGTTTTTTCTAGTGTGCTATGTCTTAACCAACCTACAAAGAGTTTTGCAACAAAAAGTAACCTATAAACTAGCCTTTGCTAATCTAAGGGTCACATAAGACAAGCACAATGCAGAAGCTTAAATGTGTAAGGTACAAATCAAGTCATGAGTGGGAAAACTCCTAAAGAAGAAGATTTATTCCATGGTATTAGCTCCCAAAACAAACCCCCTAATCCATGTTGGAGGTCCACAAAAGATATACTCCTAATCAGAAGCCTTACACTGGCCATGACATTGGCAACCGACAAAGGCCATCACCAACCAACACAAGTGTCGTAAAAAGTCACTGAGGTTCATGACTTTTCGCCTGACTCTCTCAATCACTAAGATTCCATCCACTACATAGCTTCTCCACCAAGGAGCCTCCTTGTCTCTAGTACACTAATTTGTCATGTTGCCTGTCTACAACAAGCTTCGAAAGTTGATGTCTGGAAGGCCATCAAGTCACTCAATGGAAGATCACTAAGACCTGTAGTACTTTGGCTTACCAAGTTACAAGGGCACAGTATACAATCTCTCAAAGCTCTCAAACACTAAGGCCTAACCCTCACAGAGATGAATAATGAGATCTATCTTGGTCTTGGATGCGATCTTTATACACTTGAGAGGTTGGATGGAGTGTGGATGCACTCGCTCTAGCTTAAAATAGGCTCAAGGCACTCTAACACCATGAGAAAGTGAGTAGGAGCACATATATATATATAGTCCATCCACCACAACTAGCCTTTGAAAAAAAATAAAACACTTGTTTGTCCCTCAGTGCACCATGTCATCCAATGAAGTATACATTGAGGTATACATCGAAACTAGTCCCTCTTTACTAGACTTGTCCCGCATTGTCCACCTTATCATCTGGTGGGGTATACATTTACCAGATTAAAAAAATAAAATTACAGAGAGAACACTAACCTTTAACGATATAACTAATGAAATGTTCATTCAAATAAAAAGGTTCCGATTTTCCAGCTTTTTAAACTAAGCTGCAGGAGAATATTTTATAAATTGACCAGCACTCAAACTTCATAACAATAAATTACTTAACCACTTCCAGTAGTTTTAATAAGTACTCATGAATACAGATGGTTGAAACTTGAAAGCATTCAAATATTGTGACCATACTCACACAAAGACCCCACTCCACGCGGCACGTTTTATTGTATACAAACAAACAATAGGCTGATACCACTCCTTTTTATGAGATAACATTACTTTAGATTAGATTACGCCCCAGCTGAAAGTTCATAGGTAGATAGACATTCTAAGTACTTCTCCACACTATCTAAACCACATAGTTCTTTCACCAGTGTCATTGGTGCAGGGACATCCATCTGAAATTCCAGCGGTGAGCGTCCAGATACAGTGCCATTTGCAAACTCCACTCTTGCTGCTCGGATAGCTTCTCTAAGTGCACAATGAACGGATGAGGCAAGAACCAAGGCGGGTTCACCAGAAACTGGCAGAAACAGTAAGATTGATTGGTATCTACCAAGCCTATTTCAATCTACAATGCAATGAGGGAATAACTGAAGTGACTACCTTTTGAAGAAAGCACACGGTTCTTATGGTATCCAGTGTTCAGCACCTCAGCATGAAACTGATTTGGGATTATGTCCACACTTGGGATCTTGTAGTCCCATGTGCTGTTGCTAATCATCAGGCCATCACTGTTCATAATATACTCTTCATATAAGAAAAAACCAATTCCCTGTATAAAGGAACCTTCAATCTGCAAGATAAATTCCATGGATAAGATATGGTGCCATCAAATTAATGTACAAGAGCCCAATAAGGCACTAGCTATGTTGCAAAACCTGTGCCAGTATTTAGCTGCACTTATATGTTCAGGAGATCAGTACGGAGCACAACAGGGCAGAGTATACTCTTGACAAGGGAAATGCCGAAATAGCTCAACATTAGTTAATTGCATCTCGCTGTTAGCATATCCATCACATTACTAATCAGGAAGATACAGTGTTTGCAAATGTTGGTCAAAACTGAATGTTGCAAAATATGAAAACATACAACATGTAACCAAGATTATGGGGATTGTGTTGTAAGGGTCTATTATTTCTCTCTCTTTAAAGATACGCAGTTCAGAGGACAAAAAAAACATGCAACATTGCAATAAATTGAATGTTTGCAGATATAAAATTAAATTCCCAGCAGTTAACAAATTTTCATTTGAAAATGCTACCCAACAAGTTAACTCTCTAATATATATCAAACAATTAACAGAAAATGTGCTTCATATTTCTCATGTACTTAAATTATATTACCCTCATCAAGTCCATAACTATGGTCTGTCAATGAACTACATTCACCATTAAAATTGGTTAAGACAGGAAGCATAAAAGGATCGACAGCAAACCTGTCCTAAGACTACTGCAGGGTTCAAGCTCTTCCCACAGTCATACACAAGATCGCCCCTTTTTAAAGTAATTGCTCCTGTAAGAAGATCAATCTCCACCTGCACTTTTTAGAAGATTTTGAAAAGAAAGAGTATCACCTATAAGACATCCAAACATGATTTAACTGCACTGTTGTAAATTAGTCTTGAGAATTTTGGCGCACCTCACTTATACCAGCTCCATAGTTAAGGTACTTATTAGAAACTTGGCCAGGTACCCAGTACGCACTTGCAGATAAATTAACATTATCTTTAGAGGCCTGCTTGGAAACATTACAGGACCTTTTCTGAATGCTGCTACAGCAGGAAATAGTATTGTACAAAGCACGAGCACAAACTAGAGGAGGATAAACTTGCCTGAGAAATCAAAGTATCCCATGAGACATTTTCTGATTGCTGCCGCAGCCTATCCAAGATTGGCTTTAATCTGTCTAACAGCATATTGCATGCCTGAAGGGTGGCTGCACAACTAGATTCAGAAGAAGTGCTTTCAGCAGTAAGTCCACCTTGTATTAAGTTCAAGGTGTCCGCCTGTAGAACACGCACTCTCTCAAGAAGACTTTCACCTCTATCAGGCCACAATTTTCCCAGAGCAAAGGCAGTCATCTGCTGTACTTTGGTCCACAGACCTTGCCTGATTTCAATTCCTCCAACCTCCACCACTATGGAGCCATCATTGAGCACGGAAACCCTTCCTGGGGCCGCCCTTGGCTCTACTTTGAAAATGAGGGGCACACAAGAGATGCCCCGTTTCCGCCACTTGTTGTTACTGTTAAATTCCTTTATGGATTCAACTCGATCCAGGTAGCTTGAAGTTGAGACCAACCTATCAAAAATAGAATGCAATGTGTACGTAGAAGCTTCACCCGCACTATCTGGGTAGAACAACTGAAGAGTACCATATGTGTGAAAATTCTTTTCCCTCACGCTGTTAGCATCCACTGACAGGACAGACGCAACATGCTCAATTACAGCATCTGCAATTAGAGAGCCTTGTGCATTTCCAGGAGCACGCATTACAGATTTAGATGAATTATTTGTTTTGCAGAGCTTGATGTCAAATGACAGAGCACCCCAATTGTACTTCTTGACACTAGATATAATATAGCCTGGTATATAGGGGCTTGCATCTGGAGATATCCCAGCGTTAATTAATAAATCTAGATGCAAGTCTGTAATTTTCCCATCAGACTTGAATCCGACAGAATAATGAGCTTTCACTGGGTGCCTACCACCACTCATAACCATATCAGTGTTGCGATTAAGGTACATTCATACAGGACGTCGTAACTTGTATGCACATAGTGCAGCTGCCGTTGCAACCTGCACAAGCATGTACCATATGTAAGAAACAGATGGTAATGTATACTAGGTCTTTATGATTTCATGGTATTATTAGCAGATTGTCATATGCATTATGCAATCACCACAGATGGAAATATCAAATATGTCAACTTAAGTCTAAAATAGTTGCTAGAGATCTTCTAAAGGACACTGAGACTTAATTTGATTTAGGGCTAGGGTTCTTCTATTGTGAAGCCCAAATAAAAAAGTCACAGTTAGATGAATTTGCATGGTGTCCATTAGGCCTAAATGGCTTTCCTCGGAAAACATAATTCCTACATAACCAAACCTCATACTACAAACTATCAATACAACATTTATTTTCCATAAACAACGCAGTTAACAAAGTAGAAAAAATATTGCATTTAACAATTTTTAAAGTTTAAAACTGTCTATATGGAAAACAGAATAATAACTTTTTCATCTGTACTATAAATGTAAACTTTGGATGTCCTTTTCAGTTTGCAAGTCTAAGGAAAAAGCTCTTCACTGAAGCATAATAAGGATTTTTTAAAAAAAAATTGACACTGGTCCTGGTCTAAACATGCAATGACCTAATCACAAGTTAAAAAAAGATACAAAAGTACAATAAATTATACTCCAGGGTAAAGATTTTACATTAAAAATAATTAATTTTCATAAAATGAAAGATTTTGGTTATTATGATGTAGTTTTGTTTATTCTCACTTGGAATGATCTGAATGCCTTTCCACCGAAGCCTCCTCCAACCCTTCTTGTAATGACACGCACATTGCTGAATGGAATACCTAGGCACCTTGCTATGACACTTTGTGCAAGTTCAGGGTACTGTGACGAACTGTAGACTACCAAAGTGTTATCCTCATCTGGAACTGCTAGTGCTGTCTGTGTTTCCATGTAGAAATGGTACTCAGAGGCAAGTTTTACCTGCAGTCATCAAAACTACATGAGATATCCTCTCTTAGCTCCCATGAATAGGAAAGTAGGATAGGTACTAGTGAAAAGTACATTGATGGGTCTTACTATGCATTTTCAAACTTCTATATTTTAAACTTCCACCGTAATAGACGCTTTAGTATCTATGTGAAACATCCCAAATTTTTTAACATGTATATATTTCAAGTCAAAGTTGGATATACAAAAAAAAAAAGAGTCACTAAATGTGTCATTAGTCGTGTGATTTCTGGACACAGTTTCCACTCAAAGAACTGGGCTTGCACTTGTTTTTATTTTTCTCTTCCTAATAAAACTAGCGGCAAAACTTTTGACGCCCTTTCGAAAAAAAATGTGACATTAAAAATAGTTACCAACATTACACTATTGATAAATTTTAGTGATTTAACGTTACATAAAGTTAAAGTAATGGCTAAAGTCGCATATCAAGACTCTCAAAAGATCAAAATCGTAAAGTAGGAAATAACTTTGGTAGTTTGGTTGGTGGGGTGTGCTGCTGTACAAGCATTGCAACTCCAGTGTGCAGATCAATTTCATGGGATTGCAAGCAGTACATATACCACAACAGTAGGTTATTAATCTAACACAATACTGTTCTACATCTAGATCACTACAAAACAAAACAGAGAATTACTATTAGTAATTGCTACTTCAATCTTAACTTCGAAGTAGCTACTGTTAGCAATTACCCTTTCAAGTAACCATTATAAAAGTGACTCAGTAATCCGAACTTTCAGAAGTAGTGGTCTAGATAGTATTCAACTCAGGCGGATTATCTCAACTTTTGGCTTCTCAAATGTATAAGGTTTCTTTGTCTATTGATGTATTAATGCAATAGTATGTACAGTATAGTTCAAAGCAGAATCTACACAGTATGAAAAATTAAATTTTGGAGCACGTAGAACCGCATGCTTTAATTTCCCTTCACTATTTTATGATGCAAGTGAAATTAAATTATTAACGATTCTGGAAAGTTGTTGAACTAAAATACTTCTGTTGAAGGGATCTTGTGATCAGCTTCTGCCATGCCCTTGGAAACATCACCAACTTCTTTAGGATACAATTCTGCGGGGACATCAAAGTAGCTACTCTTTTCCACTGCTTGCTCCACAGTTATGATCGGTGGGCTCAAATCTTCTGTGTCATATTCAATAATAACCTGCTTGGCTGCCATGTCAGCATACCTTTGTGTTTCTGCAATCTGAGGTAGAGGTAATGATTTAGCAATACTGGTTATGGTCATTAATATTCATATTTGCTAGAAGATGATTCTCTATTGATTTGGGCTAACCCTAGAAGGGTAGCTATATAGGTACCATACATGGGCCACATGGGCCTAGCCTCATGGGCCTAATACATTCACATTCCAACACCCCCCCGCAGTCTGAACTATCGGCGCAGCGGAGTTCCAGGCTGAACAAGAAAGAAAACAAGTAAGCGCACAACATACACAGGACCCCCCCGCAGCCACAACTAGCCACTGGAGATGTTGAGGCTGGAGCAAAACTCGGAGAAGGTCGAGGATGGGAGGCCTTTGGTGAAGATGTCCGCAAACTGGGAGGTGGTCAGGACGTGAAGTACTCGGACGTCGCCGATGGCCACACGGTCGCGGACGAAGTGTAGATCGATCTCCACATGCTTGGTCCGCTGGTGCTGCACGGACTTGGTGGAGAGGTAGACCGCGCTGACGTTATCGTAGTAGACGAGCGTGCTCCTGGCGAGGGGGCGGTGAAGCTCGGCCAGGAGCTGGCGGAGCCAAGCGGCTTCGGCCACGCCATTGGCAATGGCACGGTACTCCGCCTCGGCACTGGAGCGTGAGACCACCGGCTGACGCTTCGACGATCAAGAGACAAGGTTGCCCCCGAGGAAGACAGCGTAGCCGGAGGTGGACCGGCGGGTGTCCGGGCAGCCCGCCCAGTCAGCGTTGGTGTAGACAACCATCTCGGCAGTGGAGGACTGGCCGAGGAGTAGCCCGTAGCCAAGGGTGCCACGGAGGTACCGGAGAAGCCGCTTCATAGCAGCCAGGTGGGGCTCCCACAGAGCATGCATGTAGAGGCAGAGCTGCTGGACGGCATAAGTGATGTCCGGCCGTGTGAAGGTGAGGTACTGGGGCGCGCCAGCAAGACTCCGGTAGGCGGTGGAGTCCGCTGGCCCAAGCATCGGACCCCCAGCCTCGGACAACTTGCCCTAGGTGTCAACCGGGGTAGAGCAGGACTGGCAGGCGATCATCCCTGCTCGCTCCAGAATGTCACAAGTGAACTGCCACTGGTGGAGGAACAGGCCTGAAGGTCGGGGCTCAACAGTGACGCCGAGGAAGTGGTGGAGCACCCCAAGATCCTTCATAGCAAATTCCTTCTGGAGAGAGGCAATGATGCGGTGGAGCAAAGACTCACTGTAGGCGGTGAGAACAATGTCATCCACATAGAGGAGCAGGTAAGCAGTCTCACCCCCATAGTGGTATATGAACAGGGAGGTGTCAGACTTAGCCTCCGTGAACCCAAGAGTCTGCAGGAAGGTAGTGAATCGAGAGTACCAAGCCCGGGGTGCCTGCTTGAGCCCGTAGAGAGACTTGTTGTGCCGGCAGACGAAGTCAGGACGAGAAGAATCCACGAAACCGGTAGACCGTCTTAGTGAGAGTGCCATGGAGGAAGGCATTCTTGACATCCAGCTGATGCACAGACCAGGAGCGCTTGAGAGCCAGAGAGAGGACGGTGCGGACTATAGCTGGCTTCACCATGGGACTGAAGGTCTCAGCATAGTCAATGTCGGGCCGTTGAGTGAAGCCGCGAAGGACCCAGCGAGCCTTGTAGCGCTCCAAGGAACCATCAGCATGCCTCTTGTGCGTCAAGATCCACTTGCCGGTGACAATGTTGGAGGCCGACGGTCGAGGCACAAGGTCCCACGTCTGGTTGGCGAGGGCCGCGTACTCCTCTTCCATCGCGCGGCGCTAGTGAGGATCCGCCAAGGCCACGCGGACGGAAGAGGGTACCGGAGAGATCCCCGTCTCGCAGGCGGCGGCGGTGAGAGCCTGCGGGCGAGACGCCTGCCTCGTCACCATCGGGTGAGTGTGACGAGGGTCCCGATGAAGAAGAGGCGGGTGGTACACCGGCGGGTCGGCGCGAGAGCGCGGCGAGGCCGGCGGAGCATGCACCGGCGACGACGGCGCTCGTGACGAAAGCGGCGGAGCCGGCTCACGCCGGCGCTCGTAGACGATGCCGAAGCGTCCGGGAGGAGGTGAGGGCGGACTCAGCTCCCGCCGGCGCTGGTAGACTGAGTCCGAAGCGCCCGGGAGGAGGTAGGGTCGGTGCGCTCGGTCCCGCGATTGGTACGGCAACATCTGGCACAACGGGAGGCAGCGAAGCCACAGGGAGCGAGGGTGGAAGCTCCGGGGCTGCCTCGGCCGTGTCAGGTACAGGAGGAAGGTCCTGGTGCGATTCCGGTGGGGGCGAGGCGGGACCACCAGGAGAGTGCGCCGGAGCAGTACCTGCAGGGTAGAGGGAGAAGGGTGGCAGAATCACCGGGTCGGGTGGGAAAGAAGGAAGCCTCCGCAGGGTTAGCGGGAGGTGTGGGTGGAGAGGTGGTGGAGTAAGGGAATGCCGACTCATCAAACACGACATGGCGAGAGATGAGGACACGGCGAGAGGTAAGGTCAAAGCATCGGTAACCCTTGTGATCCGGAGAGTATCCAAGAAAGACACAGAGGGTCGACCGGGGAGCTAGCTTATGGAGAGCGGTGGCGGCGGTGTTAGGGTAACACGCACACCCGAAGACTCGAAGGTGGTCGTACCGAGGAGGGGTACCGGAATAGAGCGTGGGCGAGGCGTGAGAGCTGGGCAGGCAGTAGAAGGAAGGCGGTTAAGGAGATAGGTGGAGGTGTGCAGACACTTAGCCCAGAAGCGAGCGGGTAGAGACGCCTAGAGCAGAAGGGTGCGCATGATGTCATTGGTTGTGCGGATCATGCGCTCTGCCTTGCCGTTCTGAGATGAGATATACGGACAAGACATGCGGAGCTGGACACCGTGTGAAAGGAAGAAGGCACGTGAGGTTGAGTTATCGAACTCACAGCCATTGTCGCACTGGACAGCCTTGATGAGGAGGCCGAACTGAGTGGATACCCAAGCGAAGAAGTGGCTGAGAGTGGGAAACGCCTCGGACTTGGCACGCAGGGGAAAAGTCCAAGAGTAATGGGAGAAATCATCGACCACCACCAAGTAGTACTTATAGCCAGACATGCTGAGAACAGGAGAAGTCCACAAGTCGCAATGGATAAGATCAAACACACAAGTGGCATGTGAGGAAGAAGACTGAAAGGGAAGACGAACGTGACGGCCCAGCTGGCACGCATGGCACAAGTGCTCATCGTGAGCCCGAGGACACCGAATGTTGGAACTACGACTGAGCTGCATGAGGGCATCCCGGCCAGGATGGCCAAGGCGGCGGTGCCAAGTAGTGGGGAAAGTAGTAGCGGCGAAAGCGGGCTGAGGAGATGGGAGGCGAAGAAGAAGGTGAAACAGACGTCGGAAACCGAAGTGTGTAGAGGGGTCCAGTGCTGTCACACCGGAGCAGAGGACACCGGGAAGCTAAGTCCCGCACGGTGAGACCAGAGGGGTCAAACTCAACCGAGCAAGAGTTGTCAGTTGTGAAACGACGAATAGAGAGAAGGTTGTGAACCATACCAGGAGCCACAAGAACATCAGGGATATGAAAGGAGCCATGGGAACTGGCAGTTCCCACGGAGGAGATAGGAATGCAAGTTCCATTAGCGACCATGATGAAAGAGGGACTGGAATGGTGGGGAGGACGAATAGAGGAAAATAGACTCGCATCGGGCGTGGTGTGGAAAGTGGCGCCCAAGTCGGCGATCCAATCAGGGCTGGCGGTGGTGCTGAAGGAGTAGGCCAAGGCAGCTAGGTCCCAACCGACAAGCCCCGGCGAGGCACCGGGAGGTGTAGACCACAGGGATGTGGGGTTAAACCCAGGATTGGCGACGCCTGGGCCCCCCGCGCCAGCGGCCCCGGCGGTGGCGGCCCGGCGCCTGGAAGATGGCCCGGCTGCGGCGGCGGGGGAGTTGGAGCCGATGGCAGAGGGTAGGGAGCCGACAAGGCCCGGCGCGCGACGCGGCGCCGGCACGTGGCACGATAGGCAGAGGCGGTGGCGCCGGCGCTGGTACTGCGCACGCCCGCATGCCAGCCAACGCCCAGGCCAGCAGGGGCAGCGGCGCCCAGGCCTGCAAGGGCAGCCGCGCTCACAAGGGCGCCAGGAGCACCGGCGGCCGTGCCAGGATGGACAGCGGTTGCGCCCACAGCGCCAGCAGCAGTAGCGGGAGAAGGGCGTGAAGGGGAAGGAGGGATGCAGGACCTGGGGGAGCAGTGATGGAATAGAGGAGTAGAGGGCAAGGTGCCGAGGGGCAGCAGCGTCCTCTCCTCCCACGCCGACTGGGGGTGCCTTCGCGGCGGCGTGTGGCCCGGGGCCGGAAGCAGCGGCGGAGGCCATGCCGCGTGGTAGCAGAGGGAGAGGGAAGAGGAGCGGGAGCAGCCTGTGCGGCCTGGTGAGGAGGCGCGCGGTGGGGAACCGGGGCAGGTGACGACGGCAGCAAAGCAGGCAGCTTCGGGAACGGGCCTGGAGCGCGACGGACCGAATTTTTTACGCTCCGGCCCTTTTTTCGAACAAAATTCACGTTTAGACTCCTGAGCGACGTAAACTCAACTTTAGACCCTGGAGGTTGACGTCAGGATCACGTCTCGACGCCGTGACTCACGACGTCGAACTTCGTAGTCCTATTTGACGTGGCTGATGATCTGACAGACAGATTGACGCCACAGATCAGGGCGTCGAGGTCGACACCGCAGATCACGACGTCGAGCTATTAAATCAAATCAAAATCCCTGTGTCCTTCCTTTTCCCTCGCTCTCTCTGATTCAATAGCGTCCGAGCTAGCAGCTAGTGCATGGTTACTGCATGTGCCAGTGAAGCCACGGGCTGCTGCACACGCCCAACAGATAGTAGCAGAGAGACGTGTTGCTGCACGCGTATCCACGGGAGAGGCAGAGAGACCAGACGCCCAGCTGCTGCACGTGCTACAGGGAGACTAGGACAGAGGCAGAGAGACCAGCGCGGGAGCGGGGAGTGCATCACGGGCGTCAGAATCTAGATGGAATGGTGGTAAACGTAACTCCTTTTACAGGAGTACATGTCAATAAAAGTAGTTTATATTTAATCAAATTTCTAGTAAATACTATTCATATTTATGACTAAATTAATTTATTAAAAAATACATTTCATAATAAATCTAATGGTATTTATTTAATATCATAAATATTAATGTTTTTATCTATAATTAATCAAACTTGAGGTACTAAACCATGACGCTGTGCTAGAATTGCATGTTTTTTTCTGGACGGAGGAAGTATTAAGAAAGAATTTTCAGATCACCATACTCCCTCCGTCCAGGAAAACATGCAATTCTAGTACAGTATCACGTTTTAGTATCTTAACTTTGACCAATTATAGATAAAAAAATTATCAATGTTTAAGATATCAAATAAATATCATTAGATTAATTATGAAATATATTTCATAATAAATTAATTTGGAGCTATAAATATGAATATTATTCACTATAAATTCGGTCAAACGTGAATTATTTTTTTGGCACGCAACCCATAGTTGCATGTTTTTACGGACGGAGGAAGTAGTTATTAAACCATATATTTAATTCATAGTATGATTGAACCTCTGTTCTCCTTACAATTCTATCTACGAATCAAGACCAATATTGACTATATTTTATAAAAAGAAATTTACCAAAATATGGGTCCCACCTATCATATTCACATTTAAGCTTAGAGCATAACATGTACGTAGTACGTATTAATAATATACCAATTCTGTAACTACATATGTATTTTGATCTACTCGTTTCGTTTGGAGAGACACAGAAGGCGTTCCCACACCACACCGGCCACTGTTTGCAGATTTTGCGACTCTCTAAATGAAACGAGCAGATCAAAATACATATGTAGTTACAGAATCGATATATTATTAATACGTACATGTTATGCTCTAAGCTTAAATGTGAATATGATAGGTGGGACCCACATTTTGGTAAATTTCTTTTTATAAAATATAGTCAATATTGGTCTTGATTTGTAGATAGAATTTTGATTTGTAGATAGAATTAGAAGGAGAACAGAGGTTCAATCATTTTATGAATTAAATATATGGTTTAATAACTATGGTGATATGAAAATTCTTAATACTTCCTCCGTCCAAAAAAAACATGCAATTCTAGCACAGCGTCATGGTTTAGTATCTCAAGTTTGATTAATTATAGATAAAAAATATTAATATTTACGATATCAAATAAATACATTAGATTCATTATGAAACGTATTTTCTTAATAAATTAATTTAGAGTCATAAATATAAATAATACTTACTAGAAATTTGGTTAAATATAAACTACTTTTGTGGACATGTAACCTGCAGTTGCATGTTTTGTTGGAAAGAGCGACTAAAAAGGAGTTACATTTGCCATCGTTCCGTCTAGATTCTGACGCCCGTGCATGCACCCCCCACTCCCGCCTAGGTCTCTCTGCCTCTGTCCCCGTGGATACGCGGTCTCTCCAGGCCGTGTTGAGTTCGATCCAGAATGTAGAATTTGGCACTATATAAAAAGAAGATTCTCGTCGTATTAAAATATCGGCACATATATGAAGTACTAAATATAGATGAAATCAAAAACTAATTGCACAGTTTTATTGTACTTTGCGAGACGAACGTTTTAAGCCTAATTAGTCAATGTTTGGATAATTTTTACTAAATACAAACGTAATACTACATTGCTATACAGTGCCACACAGTGAATCTAACGGCGCCGATTCGGACAACTAAGGGGGTGTTTGGTTTGGGGTGTTAAAGTTTAACAAACACTGTAGCACTTTCGTCTTATTTGACAAAAAGTTTCTAATTTTGGACTAATTAGGCTTAATAGATTCGTCTCGTAAATTACTCCTAATCTGTAGCGACATGCATACAATTAGTCTACATTTAGTACTCCATGCATTTAAGGGAATATTAATATGATGGGTGTTAAACTTTAACAAAAAGGAAACCAAACAGGGCCTAAACAAGGCCCTAGTCTCTGCTCTCCCTGTGGCACGTGCAGCAGCTAGGTGTCTGATCTCTCTGCCTCTCCCGTGGATACGGTGCAGCAATAAGTCTCTCTGCTCTGTGTTGGGGCGCGTGCAGCAGCCGGTGGCTTCACTGGCACACAGGTCACCATGCACTGGCTGCTAGCTCGGACGCTATTGAATCAGAGAGCGCAGGGATTTTGATTTAATAGCTCGACGTCGTGATCTGCGGCGTCGAGCTATCTGCCAGATCATCAGTCACGTTAAATAGGACACGAAGCTCGACGCTATGAGTCACGGCGTCGAGACGTGTAACCTCGACGCCTTGAATCATGGCGTCGACCCCTAGGGTCTAAAGTTGAGTTTACGTCGTCCAGGGGTCTAAACGTGATTTTTCTTCTAAAAAAAGACCAAATTATAAAAAATTAGGTGCGACGGACGGCCGCGGCTGTAGCGGCATGGGGCGACAGCGTGGCCCTGCGGAAGCGCCTGGGCCCGATGTCGGTGCCGTCCGGCAGCCAGAACTTGATCTCGAACTGCTCCTGGACGCCGGACATCTCCAGGGACGGACCAGATGCTATGCTGCAGAGGGCCTCAACACCTGCCGCGGGCGGGGAGGACGGAATCGAGGGAGCGGCGGTGCAGAGAAACACCGCACACCCTAATCAGGTGTGGCCTTCATCATATAGCCTAATAGGCTGGGGTTACAATGTACACAGGCCAATGGGTCATACGCCTAATATGGGCTGTTATAATTACATTCCAACACCCTCCCTCAGTTTAAGCGGGAGTGTCACGAACACAAAGACTGGACCTAAAGTCAGTGAACAACTGTACAGGTAACCCTTTGGTCATGATGTCCACGAACTGATGAGATGATGGAACATGGAGCACCTGAACCTGTCCCAAAGCAACCTTCTAACGGACGAAGTGAATATCTATCTCAATATGCTTCGTGTGACGATGATGAACTGGATTGGCGGTCATGTAGACAGCACTAACATTGTCGCAGTAGACAATCGTCGCCGAAGAGATGGGTGCGTGGAGCTCCTGAAGTAACTGACGAAGCCAACAAGTCTCAGCCACAGCGTGTGCAACAGCACGATACTCAGCCTCCGCACTCGAACGAGAGACCGTAGTATGTCGTTTAGAGGACCACGAGACTAAGTTGTCGCCGAAGAAGACACAGTACCCTGAAGTGGAGCGCCAAGAGTCGGGACAGCCAGCCCAATCAGCATCGGAGTAGGCAGTCAAGCTGGTGATGCTGTCTGTGCCGATGTGAAGCCCGGTGGACAGGGTGCCTTTGACATACCGCAGGACACGCTTGAGCATCGCAAGATGAGGCTCTCGCGGGTCGTGCATGAAGAGACAGACCTGCTGAACTGCATAGGCAAGATCCGGACGAGTCAGCGTGAGGTACTGTAGAGCACCGGCGAGGTTGCGGTACTGAGTGGCATCCACCACCGGAGCGCCGTCCATAGCTGAGAGCTTGGCCTGAGTGTCAATAGGAGTCGCCGTAGAGTGACACTCAGCCATGCCGGCACGCTGGAGCAGGTCCACAGCGTACTGGCGCTGAGATAGGAAGAGGCCATCAACAGAACGCGTGACAGAGATCCCGAGGAAGTGATGAAGATCCCCGAGATCTGTCATGGCAAACTCGGAGTGAAGAAGCTCGGTGAGGCGTCGAAGAAGCGAGGTCGACGAGGCTGTCAGGACGATGTCGTCGACATAGAGTAGCAAGTAGGCGATGTCAGATCCCACTTTGTAAACAAAGAGGGACGTGTCGGAGGACGAAGTTGTGAAGCCGGACCGCCGGATAAAGCCGGAAAACCGCTGGTGCCACGCCCTGGGCGCCTGCTTGAGTCCGTACAAGGACTTTTGTAGGAGGCAAACATGGTCAGGAGCTGCCGGGTCGACGAAACTGGGCGGCTGCTGACAGTAGACCGTCTCGTTGAAATGGCCGTGGAGGAAGACGTTCTTCACGTCCAGCTGATGGATCGGCCAGGAACGAGAGGCGGCGATGCTGAGGACGACCCGGATAGTGGCCGGTTTGACAACCGGATTGAACGTCTCGTCGTAGTCGATGTCGTACTGCTGCGAGAACCCACGAACGACCCATCTGGCTTTATGACGAGCCAGAGAGCCATCAGCATGATACTTGTGCTTGAAGACCCACTTGCCGGTAATGACGTTGGCTCGAGGCGGTCGAGGAACGAGACGTCAGGTGCCATTGTCCATGAGCACCTTGTATTCTTCAGCCATCGCCGCACGCCAATTCGCATCGGCGAGCGCGGCGCGAGAGTTGCCTGGCAACGGAGAAGCCAGACTGGAGGCCGCTGCGGTGAAGCCGTACCACTGCATGGGCGGCGGCAGGGAACCCGTCTGAGAACGAGTCGCCCGCGCAGGAGGCCCTTGCGGCGCTGGAGCCCCCTGCGGTGCTGGAGCACGGGGCTGCACTGCCTGCTGCAGTGGGGCCGAAGTTGCCGCCGGCGGCGGTGGTTGTGGAGCCGGCGGTGAAGGCTGTGTAGCCGGCGGCGGAGCTGGACGACGACTGTAGTGGATGCCGAACCGCTGCCGGGCAGGGGCAGGGGCGACAACACCTGCTGGCGGAGGAGGTGCTGGAGCCACGGCTTGCCGAGGAGTCGAGGGCAACCGGTGAGCAGCACCATGCCACAAGATGGCAGGGTCGAGTCCGACGGGGTCGCCGGCATCGCCAGCGTCGCCTGAGCCAGACAAGGCAGGCGCCACCGAGGTTGGGGCAGGTGCGGGGAGTAAGTCCTGTAACAAAAAATCAAGAGAATCCGGTCGAGGCTTGGAGGCCGCAAACGGAAAGTGAGTCTCATCAAAAACGACGTGTCGCGAGATGATGATCTTGCGAGTGGAGAGGTCAAGACACCGGTAACCCTTCTGTGATGGAGGGTAACCAAGGAAGACACATGCCGTGGAGCGAGGAGACAATTTGTGGCGAGTCGTGGCACTAAGGTTGGGGTAGCATAGGCAGCCAAAAACCCTGAGGATGAAGTAGTCTGGCATCTTATGGTGGAGGAGATGATATGGTATACCATTATTTTTGGACGAGGATGGCCGTCGGTTCGTGAGGAACACGGCGGTGGAGAGAGCTTCGACCCAATAGGATGGAGGCATGGCGACATGAATTAGAAGCGTGCGAACACCATTGTTCAAAGTCCGGAGCATGCGCTCAGCCTTGCCATTTTGAGCGGATGTGTAGGGGCACGAGGTGCGAAGGAGAATGCCGCGGCCAGCCAAGAAGGTGGCGGTGGCATTGTTGAGGAACTCGGTGCCATTATCTGCCTGAAAACAGCGGACAGCAAAACTGAACTGTGTGTGAGCATAAGCAACAAATTGAACAATGTGTTCATGAACTTTAGATTTATGACGAAGAGGGAACGCCCACCAATAATGTGTATAATAATCAACTAACACAAGATAAAATTTATAACTAGAAATACTCGCAACTGGAGAGGTCCAAACATCACAATGAACAAGTTCAAAAGGTGCTGATGTACTAGAGACCGAACTAGCAAAAGGCAGCCTAGCATGTTTACCGAGCTGGCAAGCATGACAAATGCGGCGAGCTGCTTTATTACACTGGATAGCTGATAGCTTATTTAGAGTAGCGACGACAGCAGGTGCAGGATGACCAAGACGGGAGTGCCACAGCTCCTGGGAGACGACAGCGACGTGACAACGAGGTGGCATGCGATGTGGAATGGTGTAGAGGTCCCCATGGCTATTGCACCGAAGGAGGACCGTCTTGGTCTTGAGATCCTTAACAGAAAAACCAGAGGCGTCAAACTCAATTGAACAATTATTGTCACGAGCACGAGTAAGCTGTCGAACAGATAACAGGTTACAGGTGAGTTGCGGAGCGACAAGAACATTATCAAGATGAAAGGAGCGATCAGCTATTTGTAAGGAAGATGTGCCACGACTAAAGACAGGAATAGATTGCCCGTTACCAACCGTAATGGAGGACGGTGGTGTCGGGAGCCGAAAAAGTATACCGTCGTTGGAGGACATGTGGGATGTCGCTCCGCTGTCCATGACCCAGGGAGAAGACCCCTGAACCACCATCTGATTGAGGGCGGCGATCAGGCTGGTCGTGTCCTAGGAGCCGTACCCGTATCCTGGCGGCGCGGTGGAGTACTGGGCTGGCGCGAAGGCAGTGTGCGCCTGCGGAGGGGGCAGCGGCGGTGGAGGAGGCACGGATGGCGCACCCCACTGCTGCTGCTGAGGAGGCCACTGCTGGATGGCCCAAGGGTTATTGCAGACCCAAGGACCGGCCGGCTGAGGAGCCTGACATCCGCCTGGAGCGCCCTGGTGGGCGCCATGCTGCTGGTTACACCCGCCGCCTCCGTTGTTGCCGTTGCCACCACGCCCTCCTTTGCCCTTGCCCCCCTTTCCCTTGCCACCACCCCCACGGTTGGATGGCGCAGGAGTGGACCGACAGGATGGCGAAGTGCAAGAGGAGGTGGAGGAGGCGACGAGTGTTGATGCCGAAGCCTCCTTGCCCTCGGAGCCGAGGCGAAGCTCCTTGACACGGAGCATGTTGGTGGCAGCCTTGAAGTCCGGGAGCGGCAACGTGTTGGCGATGATGTCGGCGGTGGTGGCGAAGCGAGGGTTGATGCCGCGCAGGAGGTTGAGCACAAGCTGCGCGGGGGAGATGGTGTGACCAACCTCCCACAGGGCGTCAGCAGTATGCTTCATCTGCTGGGCGTAGGCATCGACCGAGAGATCACCCTGTAGCATGTTGTGGAACTCCTGCCCGAGGACGACAGCGCGAGGCTCCTTGTTCGCCTGGAACACGGCCTCGATGGAGACGTACAGGGCACGCGCGTCTTGATCAGGCTCCATGGCGAGGTCGACAACGGTGTCGTCGCAGGAGCCGTACATCCAGCCACGGATGCAAGCGTCGGGCTGAGACCACGTGGGGTCAGCCGGGCGCGCAGCCTCCGTGCCATCGATGTGGCCGAGCAGCCCGTACTTGGCGCAGAGGGCAGTGAAGAACGCCTTCCACTTGGAGTAATTGGGGCGCTCGAGGCTGAGGACGATCGGGTGTGTTGCTTGACGTTGACGGCGACATAGGCGGCGAGGAAGGCAGGGGCGATGCCGTCCCCCATGGCGCCGGAGGTTCCAGAGCCGAGAACACCGGAGGTAGCAGATGAAGTCGTCGAGGACGTCATGACGAAGTCGACGGGCGCGGCCTGTTCGCTAGAAGCAGGGGCGCGGGGTGGGCGGCGCGACTCACGTCGGGCGGCAGAGGTGGCGGCCTGCAGGGGCGTCGCACGGCTGAAAGCAGCAGCGAGCGGCGCGTCCTGCGTGGAGGCGGCAGCGGCTGGAGCGGGCTAGCGCGGCAGCGGCTGGGTGCGTCGCACGGCTGAAGGCAGCAGCGAGCGGCGCGTCCTGCGCGGAGGCGGCAGCGGCTGGAGCGGGAGCGCGGCAGCGGCTGGAGGGGCGCCCGGGGCAGAGGCGGCGGCGGCCCTGTGGTGCGGTGGCGCGTGCCCTCAAGGAAGGGCACATGGGCAGCGGAAGGAAATCCCGGGATCAGGCCCCCAAGACTCGTGATACCATGTAGAGAAACACCGCACACCCTAATCAGGGGGTGGCCTTCATTATATAGCCTAATAGGCTAGGGTTACAATGTATACAGGCCAATGGGCCATACGCCCAATATGGGCTGTTATAATTACATTCCAACAGGCGGCCCGGGCGAATCTGTCAGGAGCGTTGGCCGGGGTCCGCTTCCTCGATTCGGGAACGGATCAAGAAACCCGCGGCGGAGGGCGGATCATAGGAGGCCACGAGCATCAACAAGGGAGGAGAACAAGAACAAGAAGCAAAGTGGAGGAGGGGGGAGGGGGCCGGCCGGCCATGGAGGTGGCAGCGGCTGGGGGAGGAGGAGAGGAAAAACTCAGCTTGATACCATGCTAGAAGATGATTCTCTATTGATTTGGGCTAACCCTAGAAGGGTAGCTATATAGGTACCATACATGAGCCACATGGGCATAGCCTCATGGGCCTAATACATTCACATTCCAACAATATTGTCTTTTATCAAAGAGATTTTCAAGAGAGCAATAATTCCTGTGAGTGGTTATACTACAAACATGAAGAGTAAGTACCACAATGCCAAGAGCTTGACCAGCATACTCAGCAATCGGATCACCAAATAGTGGTTCGTCGCCAAACAGGAAGGACGATCCAATATTTTGTCCTCCACTTGGAATATCCTTTGCAGAAACAAAAGAGATGATCTTCTCTGATGCTAAAGAAGACTTGAATTTTATACTTTTGACATAAGCAAGGGGTTGTGTGCTGTAAATAAATTCTCCATAGAGACAATTCTTTGGAGCAGGAACATCATCCACATATACTGCCTCCCCTGTATTACACAATAGAAACTTCAAATCTTGCTCTGCAAAAAGATTCTGGACAATATGTTGACAACAATACTAAAAATTCTAATGTAACCACATACCAGAAGCTTGAAGTTCAACACCATACTTCTTAATCGGTTCACCAACTGGTTTATAATCGTCACTGGAAAATGTTTCTCGACGTGTTGACAATGGCAGATTACGGACATCATCTATATCTGCTGAATCAGCAGAACTACTGGTCAGAGACTTTCCAGGCTCTGGGATGCCTTTAGAAAGCGGAGATAGGAAACTGAAGAGAAATCCAACAGCTGCACTGACTCTATATTCAGGATGTGATGTTCCCTCCATTGGTACAACCGTTTCTCTAAGTAATTGAATTGCACCAAGTACAACCGATGCAGTGAGTGATTTACCAGTAAGGAATTCCTCCACCTTCTTTGCTCTAATAGCATGTTCTGTTCCGTATGCACCAAAAGCCAACCGCAGATTACTCAAAGCAAGAGTATCTGATTGTTCATCCACAGAAGCATGCCCCAAGAAAGCACAATTTACATATGAAACAGCATTGCCAAGAGGACGAGGCGCTGCTCTGTAAGTTTCAAATAACAAACTTGTGTTTGTCCCAGAATCTGGAATCTAATTTGGAATAAATATGCTCAGGAGTAAAGTAGTAGCATCTATAGGAGGCTGCTCTAGGAACTCTTCCAAAGTAATTTGTCTCCGTTCTGCATCTACCTGAAGACAAACAGTTGCACCAGCACCGAGGAGTATGGTTGCAATATCTGATGGAAATGGGAATCTTTGTGCCAAAACTATGTTTCCTCCAATGCTAGCTGTGTTACGAACAAAAGGTGTAGCAACTTTGCTCATGTGGTTCGCAAGTTTTCTGAAAACCACACTCCCATTTGGAGAGGATATAAATTCACATTCTTCTTCAAGTATCTCAATGGTCCTAGAGATTGATGTAGCTGCTCCGATTTCAAAGCCAGACTCCCTCCTTACAATATTTGAAAGTTCTGGAATGCCTCCTATGTCAATATATTTACTATAGAGGTCTTGATCCTTGTATCCTGGTACACCACTGCTTGTATTCCCAACAACCACTTTGACTGAGTCACTAAATAAACAAGAATTTATTAACTCATAATATTCTTTGATACTTCTTGGATGATACCAACCCTCCCTAGAGGCTGCAATACAAGGATTATTCAGATGATCAAGCGAAGATTTTAACTCAGTTTTTAGAAAGTCTGGGAAGGTGCAGACTCCGCCACCAAGGGTGTAACTTGGTAATTCACTAACATCTGGGTTCCTATCACCTTTCTTCCAGAATATATTAAGGCCCAAATCCTCCAAGTCAACATCTGATGCAAAACTTTTGCAGGCATCAACAATTGGACGGTAACCAGTGCATCTGCACAAGGTGCCAGAGAAAGCCTTCTTCATTTCTGATACTTTTAGTTTTGAGAACCCCTTTGGTGGTTCATGCCTCTTGGATTTGTCAGCATTGATAAGGGAAGTGAAAATAGACATGCACATTCCAGGAGTGCAGAAGCCACACTGAGAGGCATGAAACCCAGACATCCTTTCCTGAACAGTATGAAAGCCATCTTGGCTATTCCCCAGACCCTCAGTAGTGATAACCGAACAGAAATTTATAGTGTAAAGAAGTGTCAGGCATGAACTTGCAATAAATTCAGTCACTTCATCCGTCTTTGGGTTATACTTTGCTATGAGGACAACACAAGCCCCACAACCGCCTGCAATATGAATCAAATGAGAACAAGTCATATTAAATATACCACACAGATGTGCAAGAATAGGCTGAACTGGAAGATCTGAATCTAACTGACTAAAATAACCAAATATGTTGTGATTTGATTTGTCCGGTAAAGATTTTTTTTATTCCAAACCTGAATTTAAACATTCCAAAAAAAATATAGTCATACAAGGTGATTGAGATGTAACAAACTAATTCAGTTTACAACCTTACAACTTTAAGGATTACCAGAAGAGATACTTTGGACATTCTATTTTAGTGGCCTTTCCATGCACTTTTAAGAGCCTTGCCAAACAACTTCCTAACTCATGGAATGTCACACAACCAGGCAGATAGCCGGCTCTCTAGATTCAACTCCCTCCCAAGTTTGCTGGACCGAAAACCTAACCTGAATCTGAAGTAGCACTACATAGGACAAAAAGAACATCGTTTAGTTACCCTGGTGTCACTGATGGATGCAAAGGGCGCCACCGGGACCGAACGCACTGAAGGAGCTCGATCCTGGCGGCATCTCTGCCGCCAATTCTGTCCGAACCGAGCTCATCTCGCGGCAGCAGTCCGCGCATTCCTCGGCCACCCCAACTCGTGCGCCCTATGGACAGGGATTCAGGGAAGTCCCTTGCCGCCGTGCATCGGCGAAGCAAGGCACGGGAATGGCGCTTCTTCACGCGTCGACGGCTAGAGGGTGTGGACTGTGGAGAGTGGCGGACGGCTGTCGCGCAACGGCGTCGCGCGAGGTAAGAGAAAGTGCTTGGAAGGTATTCGACGAAATGGGTCAAAGCCATCGTGTAATCGTGTTGTGTAAATTGGTCGTTTGGCTTGACTCCCGTCAAGCGAAATCTTCAATCTTTACAAGTCTTATTACTATACTATTTCCGGTTACAAATAAGTGATGACAAAGTTAGAGGTGTATATTGAACTCTATGCTTTTTTTAACTGTTATCGGGGGAGATAATCCCCACCCCAATATATATTGATATGAAATTAATAACCTCGTTTTTAAGGAAAAAAACGAGACAAAACTACTTCATCCTATTAATTTTAGAAAACCGAACTAAAACCATATAATAGCCACAGTGCAAGGACGAGCTCGTAGCATATCCACCAATAACAAGAAACAACAACAAATGTCCCCAGTGGTTGAACCACAAAACACCAGTAAGAAGGGAGGGAAAATTACAGCACTAAGGTACATGAACTCTGCAACGATGCCTCCAGGGATGTGAACGATACAAGAACGCAATCATCGTCAGCCAAGTAAGAGCTTAGCAAGGCTTTCGCTCGAGTCTTGTGCCGAGGATAACCGTGAAAGGGCAGGAGTCTGCAAAGAGGCTCTCCAGCGACGCCTTCAAGAAGGAAGCTCCGCCTGATGGCGTCCCTCGTCGCTGGCCTAGCCCTAGAGTTGAACTGAGCTTTCGCCCAGAACCCTCACAAGAGCTCTCGTCGACGAGGCAACAATGGCATTGTATGCCTCATCCGGACTCTACATCCCAAAACCGCCACCACGCTACCACCGCCACTGCGGGAACAGGCATGGATGGCACCATCGGACTACCGAGACAGTGCTCTACCCTCCTCGACAAGAGGCACATGGAGAGGGCCTCGCAGACACACAACCCAGCCACTGGGCAAACTGCATGCACCACACACGCACGTGTAGAAAAAACTGCTGCCAGATGAAAGTCCTATGTTTGGTGTTGGTAATTAGTGACAATGCCTAAGTACTAATCCCATGCCTAAGTTGTATGTAGCATATGAGGATTAGTACACTCCAAGGTTGGTGGCAAGATGGACATGGTGATCATGATGGCCACACTTGGATTTGGACGCAACCCTACGTGATCAAGGCAAAGGTATATGCTTAAGGGTTGTGTTTTAGTAACCAAGACACCTAGTGGGTGTGGTTACATTATAGGATAGATAGCCGTACTATAAAGAGGGGAATGACGCGGCTATTGAACTCCTAAGTGCCTCTAGATGTGCATTTCATGATCATATGCATTTGGATAGAACTAATATCGCCTCGGAAAATGATTGTGAAAATGCTAACACACTCACACATGACGAGATCACTTGGTGATGTTAGCACGTTTGCGACGGCGGTGGAGTTTAAGCGGTAGAGAGGGTTTGGGGTCATCTCTCCCTCCCGCCGAGCGTGCGAGCGCGGGATTCAGGCAATTTTTGAGGAAATGAAATGCCTATTTTCCACTACGCCGGAAGTCGGAAAAAGAAACGGAGGCAAACGGGGGTCACAGTGGTGACCGGACGCTGGACCGGACGCGGTCACTGTTTGACCGGACGCGTCCGGTCAGTGTCCAGTTTCTGCGTGTTTTTCAGTTGTTTGATCGGACACGAGGCGCGTCCAGTCACAGGCGACCGGACGCGTCCGGTCGTCTAGGGAGCTTACTGGACTCCAACCGGACGCGGGCACTGTGGCGTCCGGTCAGTTCTTCAGCGCGTCCGGTCGGTGGTTCGTTGTGCGCGGCTCAGGGTTGACCAGCGCGTCCGGTCAGTTACGGGACCGGTGCGTCTGGTCGTGACCGGCTCGTCCGGTCGGTGCTTCGCGAAACTAGCCGTTGCGCGACCGGCGCGTTCGGTCAGTTGGACCGGCGCGTCCGGTCAACGCGACTTCGGCTGTTTCAAGTTTCTAACGGCTATATTCGAAGGGGTACGTCTATAAAGCATTTGAGAAGAATAAGCTATGTAGTGCATGTCAAGCCGGAAAGCAAGTAGGCAACACTCATCCATTGAAGAGCATTATGAGTACTTCCAAGGCATTTGAGTTGTTGCACATGGATCTATTTGGGCCAACTACATACACAAGCATTGGTGGCAACAAGTATGGTTTTGTGATTGTGGATGATTTCACTAGATACACATGGGTATTCTTTCTTGTGGACAAGAGTGATGTATTTAACATATTCAAGAAGTTCATCAAGAGAGTGCAAAATGAGTTTGAGACCACAATCAAGAAAGTAAGAAGTGACAATGGAAGTGAGTTTAGAAACACAAGAGTTGATGAGCTATGTGAGGAGCTTGGAATCAAGCATCAATTCTCGGCCAAGTATACACCTCAATCAAATGGCCTAGTTGAAAGGAAGAATAGAACCTTAATTGATATGGCAAGATCAATGTTGAATGAGTATAATGTGAGTCATTCATTTTGGGCCGAAGCAATCAACACGGCTTGCTTTTATAGCAACCGTCTCTATTGCCACAAGTTTCTAGAGAAGACACCATATGAGATCTTAAATGGAAGAAAGCCCAATATTGCATACTTTCGGGTATTTGGTTGCAAATGCTATATCTTGAAGAAGGGCACTAGATTGAGCAAGTTTGAGAAGAAATGTGATGAAGGCTTCCTACTTGGTTACTCAACTACTAACAAAGCTTATAGAGTTTGGAATTTGGCTAGTGGTTTACTTGAAGAAGTGCATGATGTTGAGTTTGATGAAACAAATGGCTCTCAAGATGAAGAAGATAACTTGGATGATGTGAGAGGAACTCAATTGAGTAATGCTATGAAAGAAATGGATATTGGTGATATTAGACCAAAGCAAGTTATTAATGTAGATGACAACAAAGATCAAGTGCTCCAAACTCCAATCACTCAAGCTAGTGGTTCTCTATTGCAAAATCAAGCTAGTACATCATCTCAAGTGCAACAAGATCAACAAGTGGCTAGTTCATCATCTCCAACTCATGATCAACATCAACATCCAAGCAATCAAGTCCAAGTACTTCAACCAACTAACATTGCAAGAGACCATCCATTGGATTCCATCATTGGTGACATACAAAGAGGAGTTCAAACTAGATCAAGATTGACATCATTTTGTGGTCACTCTTCTTTTGTGTCAATGGAAGAACCCAAGAACATTGATAAAGCATTGAGAGATCCGGATTGGGTAAATGCAATGCATGAAGAGCTCAACAACTTCAAGAGAAATGAAGTATGGGAACTAGTTGAAAGGCCTAAGGATCACAATGTCATTGGAACAAGATGGGTCTTTCGCAACAAGCAAGATCAAGATGGGATAGTAGTAAGGAACAAAGCAAGACTAGTGGCTCAAGGTTACACACAAATAGAGGGTCTTGACTTTGGTGAAACTTATGCCCCGGTTGCAAGATTGGAAGCAATTAGGATTTTACTTGCCTATGCTTGTGCTCACAATATCAAGCTATATCAAATGGATGTAAAGAGTGCATTTCTCAATGGGTACATTCAAGAGGAGGTGTATGTGAAGCAACCTCCCGGTTTTGAAGATGACAAGAAACCCAATCATGTATACAAGTTAAGGAAGGCTTTGTATGGATTAAAGCAAGCACCTAGAGCATGGTATGAAAGATTGAGGGACTTCTTGCTATCCAAAGGATTTGTCATGGGCAAAGTCGATACAACACTATTCACTAAGAAGATTGGGAAAGACTTATTTGTATTGCAAATATATGTTGATGATATCATATTTGGTTCAACCAATCAAGATTATTGTGATGAGTTTGGGAAAATGATGGCAAAGGAATTTGAAATGTCAATGATTGGTGAACTTAGTTTCTTTCTTGGACTTCAAATCAAACAAATGAAGGAAGGAACATTTGTAAGCCAAACCAAGTACATCAAAGATATGATCAAGAAGTTTGGAATGGAAGATGCAAAGAGTATTACAACCCCAATGGGCACTAGTGGAAGTTTGGATAGTGACAAAAGTGGCAACATGGTGGATCAAAAGCTATATAGATCGATGATTGGTAGCCTACTCTATGTGACGGCATCAAGGCCCGATGTGATGTTTAGTGTATGTATGTGTGCAAGATTTCAAGCCTCACCAAGAGAAAGTCATTTGAAGGCAACAAAGAGAATATTAAGGTACTTAAAGCATACACAAGATGTTGGATTGTGGTATCCCAAAGGTGCAAGTTTTGAGCTAGTTGGATATTCGGATTCCGACTATGCCGGTGATAAAGTGGAGAGAAAGAGCACTTCTGGGACATGTCAATTGTTGGGAAGATCACTTGTCTCATGGTCATCCAAGAAGCAAAATAGTATTGCACTATCTACCGCCGAAGCCGAATACATCGCCGCGGGTAGTTGTTGTGCACAAATCTTGTGGATGAAGGCAACATTGAAGGATTTTGGAATCAATTTCAAGAATGTGCCATTGCTATGTGATAATGAAAGTGCCGTGAAGCTAACCAACAATCCGGTTCAACATCAAAGAACAAAGCATATTGATGTTCGCCATCACTTTATTAGAGATCATCAACAAAAGGGTGACATTGCTATTGAGAGTGTGGGCACCGAAGATCAATTAGCTGATCTATTCACCAAGCCACTTGATGAGAAGAGATTTCACAAGCTAAAGAATGAGTTGAACATACTTGATTTCTCCAACATGAGTTGATGCACTCCCATGATATGACATGCCTCTCCTTCGAGCCCCAAGGTACAATTGGTTGACATGTCATACATTCTATACTAAGGACATGTTTAGTGCATCTAGTCATGATTTCTTATGTTCTAGGATCATTCATGAAAATTAAATGAATTTGAAGTTTATATGGTGCCACTATTGTTTCCATGACTTGTATGATCTAGTGGTAGCATATAACGTGTTTAAGTAGCTTGTGATCCTAAGTGTTTAATCTAGAAAACTTGTCTAAATATTTGCTTCAACATGGTGCATGATAACCCTTCTAGTGAGGTGTGAAGAAGCTTGCCCTTGGATCAAACCGAAGTATTTTATTTATGTAAGCAATCTAGGTTGAATCATAAACTTGATCCTCACCCCATATTTCAACATGATAATCTATCTAAAGTTTGCTCCTTGTGGTCAATTGGTGCCAAAGGGGGAGAAATTGTTGTTCACAAAGATAGAACTCAAAGAGGAAGAAGCACAAAGGGGGAGAATTGATAAAAGAAGGGGATCAACTAAAATTTTGAGCACACAAGTAGGGGGAGCAAGCTCTTAAGCATGAATGTTGCATTTCCATGTGCACTTCATATGTATGATGCATAGTTATGCATTTCGTTTTCTCCGATACATTGCTTGTGTGGTGACTTGCTAGTATAATTTGAATGATGCATTGAGGTACTAGTATGAATAGGAAGTAGTTAGATTTTTCTTGCTTCATGTTTTTCAAAATGGTACTAGAGCCTTGCTTATAATGTTGATCTCATGAGGTTTCTAGTTATGTTTGTGCTTTTCCAAGTGGAATCTAACTACACAAGGTGCTAAGATGGTGTTTATCGCTACTCCGATGGTATCACGCTTCAAAGGTCTATAATCTAAAACACTTAGCACCTATTGGTAGTCAATGCTCCTAATCTTTCCTATCTAACATGTATGCTTCCAAAATCCAAACATATAGCATACATGTAGGGGGAGCCATTGCTATCAATTTGAATTCATGATCACATGTCCATAATTCTTACACATGGTAATATACTTGGACAATGTGACATGGATTCAATCAAAATTTTATTATAACATCTTTGTGAAAGGGTTGTCACCAATTACCAACAAGGGGGAGATTGAAAGTCCTATGTTTGGTGTTGGTAATTAGTGACAATGCCTAAGTACTAATCCCATGCCTAAGTTGTATGTAGCATATGAGGATTAGTACACTCCAAGGTTGGTGGCAAGATGGACATGGTGATCATGATGGCCACACTTGGATTTGGACGCAACCCTACGTGATCAAGGCAAAGGTATATGCTTAAGGGTTGTGTTTTAGTAACCAAGACACCTAGTGGGTGTGGTTACATTATAGGATAGATAGCCGTACTATAAAGAGGGGAATGACGCGGCTATTGAACTCCTAAGTGCCTCTAGATGTGCATTTCATGATCATATGCATTTGGATAGAACTAATATCGCCTCGGAAAATGATTGTGAAAATGCTAACACACTCACACATGACGAGATCACTTGGTGATGTTAGCACGTTTGCGACGGCGGTGGAGTTTAAGCGGTAGAGAGGGTTTGGGGTCATCTCTCCCTCCCGCCGAGCGTGCGAGCGCGGGATTCAGGCAATTTTTGAGGAAATGAAATGCCTATTTTCCACTACGCCGGAAGTCGGAAAAAGAAACGGAGGCAAACGGGGGTCACAGTGGTGACCGGACGCTGGACCGGACGCGGTCACTGTTTGACCGGACGCGTCCGGTCAGTGTCCAGTTTCTGCGCGTTTTTCAGTTGTTTGATCGGACACGAGGCGCGTCCGGTCACAGGCGACCGGACGCGTCCGGTCGTCTAGGGAGCTTACTGGACTCCAACCGGACGCGGGCACTGTGGCGTCCGGTCAGTTCTTCAGCGCGTCCGGTCGGTGGTTCGTTGTGCGCGGCTCAGGGTTGACCAGCGCGTCCGGTCAGTTACGGGACCGGTGCGTCTGGTCGTGACCGGCTCGTCCGGTCGGTGCTTCGTGAAACTAGCCGTTGCGCGACCGGCGCGTCCGGTCAGTTGGACCGGCGCGTCCGGTCAACGCGACTTCGGCTGTTTCAAGTTTCTAACGGCTATATTCGAAGGGGTACGTCTATAAATACTCGTTGGCCGGCTCAAGGCTCTCTCTCTCGAACATTTTGACATACTTGTGAGCACTTTGAGCTAAGCAACTCCCCTCCCACTCATCTCTCTTGCTTCTTTGCATATTCGAAGTGAGATTGAGTGATCCAAGTGCATTTGCATTGTGAGATTGCATCTAGTTGGCACTTGGTGGTTGATTTGCTGCGGGATTCTTGTTTCTCTTGGTGGTTGCCGCCACCTAGACGGCTTGGAGCAGCTTGGAGACGTTGGCAAGAGTTGGTGATTGTTCTTGGCCACCTCCGGTGATTGTGAGGGGTTTGTGCCTACCTCGGTGAAGCGCCAAAGGCAACATTAGTATATTGCTCGTGTCATTGCAACCTTTTGCCATTTGGTAGGTTCTTGTGGCGCCTTTTGAGAGGCTCGGTGTGTGACCGATTAGCCACCGAACCACGTGGTGAAGAGGGACACAACGGGGACTAGCGTGCCGGCAAGCATGTGAACCTCGGGATAAATCTTCGTGTCATCACTTTCATATTGTGATTGATTGATCCCGGTGTTCGGTTATCTTGGTATTCATCTCTTGATTATATTGATTGGTTGGCTCAATTCTTCGCCCCTCGGTGATACCCTCCTATCTCTCTCTTGTATTAATTTCTTAGTTATCTTTGCTAGAGTAGCTTATTTGTGTAGCTTGCTAGTTGTAGTTTCCTTCTCGGTTTGACTTGTGCGGTTGAGTGCAATTACTAGAATTGTGAATTGGTTAGGTGGCTTGCAAACACCCCGTAGGCTAAGCAAAACTCGCATCTCGCTATTTGTTTTATTGATAAACTTGTTTAGCTTGTCTTTGTAGAAAATTTTAATAGGCTATTCACCCCCCCTCTAGCCATCAAGACCTTTCACCAGAGCACCATCTGTGCCTCGAGAACGAGAGGACAGCAGCGGTTTCACCAGATCCAAATGGGAGGTCACCGGATCCGGCACAAGGACACCATGCATGGTCACGCAACCCCACCGCCAGCATGCCCATGACCAAACCACGTGCGCCTAGAGCCCTGCACACGCACAAGAAGAAGAGGCACCGGCATCACAGAGCATCACCACCAGATCTAAGCGAGGGGAGGGGGCACGGCGAAGTTGAGCAAATGTCCGTGCAGGCGCTCCTCCACTCAAGAGCACTGCAACGGGTGCTGGGCCAGGCGTCGCCACACCGCACAAACAGGGCTCCAGTGGGTCGACGCATGGAATACCGCCGGCCCGGCCGCTGCTACAGTCTACACCATGCCCAGGAACCAGGAGCTCGGTGACGCACCTGCCAGAGACTGATAGATCCAAGCCCAGGGGAAGGAGCATCGTGCCAGGAGGGAGGGGCACCAGCCGCTGCCTTGTCGAGCAGGCCACGGTCTTGCCCTGCCGACCTGGGTACGGGGACGAAGCACCACGCTGGGAGGTGGGGGTGCCTGAAAGGTCTTAATGGCTAGAGGGGGTGAATAGCCTTTTAAAAAAATTCTACAAAGACAAGCTAAACAAGTTTATCAATATAACAAATAGCGAGATGCGAGTTTTGCTTAGCCTATGGTGTGTTTGCAAGCCACCTATCCAATTCATAATTCTAGTATATTTGCACTCAACCGCACAAGTCAAACCACACAACTTAGCTTACAACTAAAGTTAACTAGCTACACAACCTAAGAGCTACACTAACAAGCTAGCAAGGTAACTAAGAAAATAATATAAGAGAGAGTTAGAAGGGTATCACCGAGGGGCGAAGTATTGAGCCAACCAATCAATATGATCAAGAAATGAATTCCACAATACACAACCACCGGCACGCTAGTCCCTGTTGTGTCCCTCTTCACCACGTGGTTCGGTGGCTAATCGGTATCACACTGAGCCTCTCAAAAGGTGCCACAAGAACCTACCAAATGGTAAAAGGTTGCAAATGACACGAGCAATCCACTAACGTTGTCTTTGGCGCTTCGCCGAGGTAGGCACAAACCCCTCACAATCACCGGAAGTGGCCAAGAACAAACACCAACTCTTGCCAACGCCTCCAAGCTGCTCCAAGCCGTCTAGGTGGCGGCAACCACCAAGAGAAGCAAGAATCCCGCAGCAAATCAACCACCAAGTGCCAACTAGATACAATCTCACAATGCAAATGCACTTGGATCACTCAATCTCACTTCGAATATGCAAAGAAGCAAGAGAGATGAGTGGGAGGGGAGTTGCTTAGCTCAAAGTGCTCACAAGTATATCAAAGAGTGCAAGAGTGAGAGCTTTGAGCCGGCCAACGAATATTTATAGATGTACCCCTTCGAATATAGCCGTTAGGAACTTGAAACAGCTGCAGTCGCGTTGACTGAACGCGCTGGGCTCGACCGGACGTGCTAGTCAAGCCTGAGCAGTGCTCTAACAAAATAGTGACCGGACGCGCTGCATGTCGCACCGGACGCCACAGAGCCCGCGTCCGGTTGGAGTCTAACAAAATAGCTTTTTGATCGGATGCGCAGCGCGTCCGGACGCGTCCGGTCGACTGTGACCGGACGCGCTGCGCATCCGATCAAAAAGCTGAAACATGCGCAGACGCTGAACACTGACCGGACGCGTCCGGTCAAATAGAGATCTCGTCCGGTCCAGCGTCGGTCACCTCTGTAACCTCCGTTCGCCTCCGTTTCTTCTCCGACTTCTGGCGTAGTGAAAAATAGTCATTTCAACTCCTCGAAAATGCCTGAATCCCGCCTCGCAAGCTCGGCGGGAGGGAGAGAGGACCCCAAACCCTCTCTATCGCTCAAATTCTAACGCCATCGCAAATGTGCTAACACCACCAAGTGATTACGTCATGTGCAAGTGTGTTAGCATTTTCACAAACATTTTTGAGGCATTATTAGTTCTATCCAAATGCATATGATTATGAGATGCACACCTAGAGGCACTTAGGAGTTCAATAGCCGCGTCATTTCCCTCTTTATAGTATGGCTATCTATCCTATAATGTAACCACACCCACTAGGTGTCTTGGTTACTAAAACACAACCCTTAAGCATATACCTTTGCCATGATCACGTAGGGTTGCATCCAAATCTAAGTGTGGCCATTATGATCACCATGTCCATCTTGCCACCAACCTTGGAATGTACTAATACTCATATGCTACATACAACTTAGGCATAGGATTAGTACTTAGGCATTGTCACTAATTACCAACACCAAACATAGAGCTTTCAGTGCTGGCCGCCGCCGCGCAGATCAAGGCCCAGATGGCCCAGACGCACCCCGCCGATGCTGGCAACGAAAGGGGAAGGGAGGGAGCCGCGCTGAACTGAGCGGAGGGCGCCAGATCCAGTCGTGGGAGGAGCGGATTCGGTTGGGGCGGAGCTGGATCCGCCGCCACACGCCGGAGAGAGCCAACGTCGCCCACTTGTTTACTGGCTTCGTATCTCCCAGAGCCAGAGTGTTGCCTAGATTTGGCCCCGCCGCCACCATCCTCGCTTGCCGCCCAACTTTCGGGATGCGCACACCGGCAGCGGCGAAGCAGAGATGAGGAGGGGAGAGGGGCGGAGGCCGGGTAGGGTTTCACACCGAGCCGCCCACGCGAGGGCGACCTGGAGCCTGTTTCCGTGCATGTTGATTGCTGAAACAAGACTTGACCAGAAAGCAAGTATTTCTAGACTCTGGTGGAGCATATTTAACTCTATGTTACCTTTAACATGCTAAACTTAACTATGACCTTATTTAGATGCACACGTATTTACCTCAATCCGCTCCGTATGTGCATGGAGTGAATTAGAGTGAAAAATTAACTAATTTTCATATCAATCTACTCAAACGCACATGCGTCGATTTCAATATGTGTATTCAAACAAGTGCTAAGAGTATGTGCTACATAAGTATGCACATGTCTTTAGCTTATGGAGCGTGGACTATGTTGCTAGGCTGATAGCAGCTCCCCCACTCTACACAGGGATGAAAACTGAGGGAAATCTCATCCCATGCTATTTTTATATTTTAGAGAGAACATTGAAAGAATGAAAAAGTGACCTTGAAATTTGGATGGATATTAAAATGTGACAAAAATAATTAAGTGTTTTTAGACTTTTTTTTTGCATTTCCCACTTTTTTGTTGGGATATCCAATTTTTCACCGCATATTGTTAGATTTCTTGAATTTGTTTTTAGAGAGGTTGTTGCATCATAAAATACTCTCTCCGTTCCAAATTATAAGAACTTTTGACTTTTTTAGATACATTATTTTTATTATGTATCTAGATATAATATATATCTAAATGCATAACAAAAGTTATGTATCTAGAAAATCCAAAACGTCTTAGACCACTCTCAATCATAAAACTGGAGAGTTTATCTGTTCATTAATTAAAGTATCAACTAAATAATGTGGCACTACAATAAAGACGGGAGATGAGGAAATGGTTTGTTCGATAAGAAACCATGTCTACACGTTGAAGAGACGTGATAGGTAGATGATCGAGAAAGAAGACGTGATTGGATATAAAATTATTCTATAGAACTATCCAATTGGTAACATAGTTTTGTATATAGAAATGTTACATGTGGTTTTAGCATTGGCTTGCCCTTATAATTTAGAACGGGGACCTCCCTCCCCCCCACACCCCCACCCCCCACCCCCACTGTCTCGCGTACTATACAAAACTTTCGGTATCATTTATGGGACCTACAAGGCAACTAAAGTAAACTTTCCATACGTGGAACAACTGACTAATTGAAAATGATTGCCTTTGTTTTGAGCACGTCACTACTATAGATAGTAATATAAATAGACAACTAAAGCAAACTTTCTGCACATTGAACATTATTGTAATCCATCAGTGCAACCTACGCCATCCATTTCAAATTATAAGACGTTTTGACTTCTTTAGATTCATAGCTCTTGCTATGTATTTAGATACATAGTAAAAGCAATGTATATATATAAAAACCAAAATCTCTTATGATTTGGAACTGAGGGAATAGTAGACAATAGGAATAGAATACATAATTTTCTTTATTTTTAGAAAAAAGAGGAAAATATATATGATTGAATCATTGAAGTGACTGACACTGACTGAGATGTGGTCACACTACTTACAATCCTTTTTTGAACTAACATATGAATTTGACATAATAGTTTATTACACTAATGAAGACACGGTAAGGTGCGTGTTAGTGCGTGTGCTCGTATGTCAATGTGAGTGGTACTTCCTCCCTTTAAATTATATGTCGTTCTAGTTTTTTTTATACACATAGTTTTTGTTATGACTTAGATATAGGGTTGAAAACGGACGGAATTTTTCCCGCCCTGACCCGCCCATTTTTCTACATTTGAGCCTGAAAGCATCTAGGCCCCGAGAGTTGGTTTCGGCAATTGATGACAACACATTATTACCATGACTAACGTGTGTTTTGCAGAAACTCTGATAAGTTAGGTCATGGGATTGGTAACTGCTTTGGGCACTGTGGTATTCATGCCCCTTGATGGAAATCATTTCGGTTTTTTAAAGGATTAACGACAAGATTAAGGACGGTTAGTTCCGGATGTCAAGGTGTTGAGTTACGTTCGGAATAGTAATTAGGATCTTCGTTTTTTTTCTTTGGCCATACTATAAAGGGGGGCATGAGCAAGTAGCTTGACCTAGGAGAGTCTTTTGTTTAGGTGTGGTGCACACTTGTCAAACTTAGCACTAGGTAGCTCAGGTAAAGCTCAAAGTTCAGTTAGAAGCAACTCGGTTCAAGTTGCGTCGCGTTTCAAAATCGTTTGAGCCGTTTACCCTTGACCGGACGCGGTCTCTGTCTCGACCGGACGCGTCCGGTCAGTGCTGACAGTCACTGCGTTTCAACTTGGTTGACCGGACGCGGTTCTTGCGAGGACCGGACGCGTTGGTTGTGCTGACACGTGTCTCAGAGGGTAAAAGAACTAAACGGACGCGACTGGAAAATGATCGGACGCGTCCGGTCACGTTCCAGTAAGGTGCTTTGCAGACCTGACGCGTCCGGTCATCACTGATCGGACGCGATCGAGCGTCAGGTTAAAGTACAGTAAGGTCCTTGCACGACCGGACGCGTCCGGTCACCCCTAATTGGTGCGTCCGGTCACTCAGCAGTGTCGGTAAGTTTTTCGACCGTTACAATCGACCGGCGCGTCCGGTCACGTCGACCGGCGCGTCCGGTCAGTGCGTATTTTGCTGAGTTGGCAGGTAACTGTTGGATTTGACTGTGGGGTGCATAAATACATCCTCTCCACCTCTTTTAGAGGTCTCTTGCTCATTTGTTTAGCTGAGAAACACCTTTTAGTGCAAGGAAGTGCAAGAGCTCTAGTGAGGGTAGTGATTTAAGAATCAAAGTTTGAGAATCCCTCATCAGTGACTAGGGAGTAGCAAGTGTGCATCCACCTTCTTATTAGGCTTATTGTGGTCAAGTGAGAGTTCTAGCTTGTTACTCTTGGTGATCGCCATCACCTAGACGGCTTGGTGGTGGTTGGGAGTTTGGTGATCATCCGGCGAAGCTTGTGGATGACCTAACTCATCTTGTGAGCGGTTTTGGGCGATTCACCGCGATGGAGTGTCAAAGAATCATCTCGTAGAGAGCACTTGATCCTTGCGCGGATCAAGGGGGAGCTACACCCTTGCGCGGGTGCTCCAACGAGGACTAGTGGGGAGTGGCGACTCTCCGATACCTCGGGAAAACATTATCGTGTTCCTAGCCCTTACTTTCAAGCATTTACTTTCTTGTATTACTTTCATTGCTTGGTTTACTTTCCTAGAATTACCATGCTAGACTAGGATTGGAACTTAGGGTGCAAAACTTTTTACCGGTAGAATCACAAGGAACACTAGTAGGCACTAGGGGTGAATTTTGGCTTGTAGGATTTAATTCTTGCAATTAATTTTTTAGAAAAGCCCAATTCACCCCCCTCTTGGGCATCTTGATCCTTTCAATTGGTATCGGAGCCGAGTTGCTCCTAAATTAGGCTTCACCGTCTAGAGCAAGATGTCTATTGGGGAAGGACCACCTCCCATCTTTGAGGAAGATGATTTTCCATATTAGAAAATCCGCATGGAGGCGTACCTCGAAGCCATAGATGTTGGGTGTCTTAGAGCCGCCACCGAAGGGCTTCCCGCATCAAGGATCCCGCCAACCCAAGTGGTGACGAGAAGAAGTACGACCGGTGGAATGCAAAGGCAAAAAATGCACTCTACCGGGGCCTAGGCAAGGATATCTTCAATCGTGTGCATAATGCAAAAAACACTCATGAATTATGGGAAAACCTTTATGCACTCTATGAGAGAACTAAGAGTGAGCGTGAGGAACGCTATCATATTGCCTTGAAGAAAATTAACTCTTTTGAGATGCTTCCCAAAGAAAGTGCTAATGACATGTACACTCGATTGAATATTCTTGTAGAGGATCTCAATGCTCTTGGACTGATACAAATGAGTCAATCAGATGTTGCAAGGAGGATCTTGAGTGCACATTCCATTGAGAAGTATGGTCACATTGTCACCGTGCTTCACCAAAGTGATCTCTCCATCGCAACACCGACATAAGTATTGGGAAAGATCAATGCACAGATGTACATGCATATCACTCTAGAAGAGGGCTCATCATCTTCCAAGAAGAAGGACTTGGCCTTCAAAGCTAGCCATGACAAGAAAAAGAAGAAGGGCCAAGCCATGATGGTGCAAGAAAGCTCAAGTGAAAGTGATATTGATGATGCATCACTTGCACTCATGGTGAGAAAGACCACCAAGATGCTAAAGAATCTCAACAAGAGTGACATCAAGTTCGATGGCAAGAAGAAGAAGTTCTTCACAAGTAGCAAAAGAAAGCCTATATCCGAGATGGATTGCTATAATTGTGGTGAACTTGGCCACTTAGCTCATCAATGCCCTAAGCCTCCAAAAGACAAATACAAGAACAAGGGCAAGAAAAATGATTCAAGTGATGAAGAAGATGAGAAGAAGAAGAACAAGCCATATAAGAAGAAGGATGGAAAGAGGAAAGAGTTTCACAAGAAGAAGAAGGGAGGCAAAGCCTACATTGTTGGTGATTGACTCACCGACATTGAGTCATCATGTGAGTCCTCCGGTGATGAGAGCGATGATGAGAAAGAGAAGGTCGCCGCATTTGTGATTGGGCCATCATCATCTTCACCAACATCTTCATCACCACATTCACCGCCACCTTCACCATCATCATCCACTACTCACCTATGCCTTATGGCCAAGGGTGAACGAAAGGTACAAAACAATGAATGTGATGATGATGATAGTAATAGTGATGATGAATATGATGCACCTTCTTATGATGAACTTGTAAAATTTTTGAACAAATACTCTAAAGTCATAAGAAGAACTAGAAATAAAAATGATGAGCTCCAAAATGAAAATGACTCACTTTCATCTAAGCTTGAAAATGCACAAAAGACTAGTGATGAGCTTAAAGATCAAAATGAAATTATGTCTTCTACTCTCAAGGAGCTCAAAACTTCTAACAAAGAGCTTAGAGATGAACATGATAAACTTGAGAAGAAACATGATGAGCTCAACACTAGGCACAACTCGCTAAAAGACAAATATACTACATTGAAAATCAATTATGATAGTCTTATTGTTGCTAATGAGCTTTCTCTTGAGACACATGATGCTACTAACCAAGTTGTTAAGATTGATATAGCTACATCATGTGATGACTTGATTATTGAGAGCATTGAGCAAGGCTCTAGTGGTAAAGGCAAGAATGTGGTTGAGTCCGACAACTATGATGATTATGTCAAGCTCAAGAGTGAAAATGAGATGCTTAGAGATGAGAACAAGAAGCTAAAAGGGTTGATGGCCCTTGAAAAGCAAACATCAAATGAGTCACTTATTGAAGAGAACAAAAAGCTCAAGCAAGAGAAAGAGCATCTCAAGACCGGTCTAAGCAAGTTTACAAGAGGCCAATATTTGCAAAGTGAGCTACTCATGAACACCGTAATGAAGATGGATAGAAGTGGCATTGGTTACTTAGCAAATCAAGAGAAGAAGGCTAAAGCTCAACAACAACAAAGCAAGTTAAAGCCCAAGCCAAAGAGACGTGTCTAGTGTGGACAAGAGGGCCATTTTCCTCATAAGTGCAAAACTCCACCACCACAACCCTTGCCCAAGCATGCTAGACCCTTTGCTTTCAATGCTCACTACATGCTTAGAAAAGATTCTAGTGGAAAGATGAAAGTCATGTTCTTGGGTCCCCCAAACAAGAATAGGCCTAAGAAAATTTGGGTTGCCAAGTCACTAGTTGAGAAAGTCAAGGGTCCCTCTCAAGTTTGGGTCCCTAAACAAAAAGCTTGATCTCTTGTGTGTAGGTGAACTACAAGACCGGTGGATCTCATTGGGTTATTGATAGTGGTTGCACTCAACATGTGACCGGTGACCCTCGTATGTTCATCTCACTTGAAGAGAATGGAGAATGTCAAGAGAAGATCACATTTGGAGATAATTCAAAGAGCAAAGTCAAGGGTATAGGCAAGATTGCAATATCAAATGATCACTCTCTTTCAAATGTGCTATATGTTGCTTCCTTGAGTTTCAACTTACTATCCGTTGGGCAACTTTGTGACCTTGGCTACCAATGCTTATTCACACCAAATGAAGTGGTAGTTTCAAAGATAGATGACAAGCAAATGATTTTCAAAGGCTTTAGATACAACAATCTATATCTTGTTAATTTCACCTCCAAAGATGCAAACTTGATGACATGCTTGTTCACCAAAACTTCACTTGGGTGGCTTTGGCATAGGAGGCTTTCTCATGTTGGAATGAACACTCTCAATAAGCTATTGAAGAAAGAATTAGTGAGAAGCTTGAAGGATGTAAAGTTTGAGAAGGACAAACCTTATAGAGCATGTCAATCCAGCAAACAAGTTGCAAATACTCATCCAACAAAAGCTTACATGTCAACATCAAGAGTGTTAGAGCTTCTACACATGGATTTGTTTGGTCCTACAACTTACAAGAGCTTGGGTGGAAATCTCTATTGTCTTGTGATTGTGGATGACTACTCAAGATATACTTGGACTTTCTTTCTTCATGACAAATCCAAAGTGGCAAATTGCTTCAAGAAGTTTGCAAAGAGAGCTTAAAATGAATTTGAAGTCAAGATAAAGAAGATTAGAAGTGACAATGGCAAAGAGTTTGACAACACAAACATTGAAGCTTATTGTGATGAGATTGGAATCAAGGATAAAGTTTCATCAACCTACACTCCTCAACAAAATGGTGTAGTTGAAAGGAAGAACCGGACATTGATTACCCTTGCAAGAACAATGCTAGATGAGTACAACACATCGGAAAAATTGTGGGCCGAGGCAATCAACACCGCAAGCTATGCTTCAAATCGCCTCTTCCTACAAAAGTTTCTTGGCAAGATCCCCTATGAGTTGCTAAATAGAAAGAAGCCGGATGTCTCATTCTTCCGGGTGTTTGGGTGCAAATGCTACATCTACAAAAAGCGTCAACACCTAGGGAAGTTTCAAAGACGTTGTGATATTGGCTTTCTTGTTGGTTACTCATCAAAGTCCAAAGCATATAGAGTATTTAACCATGCCACCGGTTTGGTTGAAGAAACATATGATGTGGAATTTGATGAATCTAATGGCTCCCAAGGAGCAATTGAGAATTGTGATGATGTAGGTGATGAACCATTGAGGGAGGCAATGAAGAACATGCCGGTGGGAGACATCAAGCCTAAAGATGATGAAGACGATGTACAAATTGTCAATTCACCATCTTCATCACATGTGCCTCTCAAAATGACGATAAGAATGAGAGAGTTGAAAATGAAGACACTCATGTCTCTCATGAACAAGCTGAGGCACAAGCTCAAGATATTGATGCTCCCCAACCTTCTCCTTAAGTGGGTGAAAGAAGAAACTCACCTCTACTTCAAGCATATCCACAAGATCTCATCATAGGGAGTCCTACAAAGGGTGTAATGACTCGATCTCAAAAGCTTGCTTCTTTTGTTGAACATCACTCTTTTGTCTCTTGTCTTGAACCTAAGAATATAGAAGAAGCTCTTCAAGATCTGGATTGGGTGAATGCTATGCACGAAGAATTGAACAACTTCACCCGCAATCAAGTTTGGGCACTTGAAGAGCATCCAAAAGGTGCAAGAGTCATTGGAACCAAGTGGGTGTTCTGCAACAAGCAAGATGACCAAGGCGTAGTAGTGAGGAACAAGGCAAGACTAGTTGCAAAGGGGTTCTCTCAAGTTGAAGGTCTTGATTTTGGAGAGACCTTTGCACCCGTTGCAAGACTTGAAGCTATTCATATCCTTCTTGCATATGCATCGCATCATGAAATGAAACTATATTAAATGGATGTGAAAAGTGCATTTTTAAATGGCTTTATAAATGAACTAGTCTATGTTGATCAACCTCCCGGGTTTGAAGACCCTAGATATCCTAATCATGTTTATAGGTTGTCCAAGGCGCTATATGGGCTCAAGCAAGCCCCTAGAGCGTGGTATGAGCGCCTCCGGGACTTCCTCATTGAGAAGGGCTTCACTATTGGGAAGGTTGACACCACACTATTCACCAAGAAGCTCAATGGAGAGATCTTCATTTGTTAAGTCTATGTTGATGATATTATCTTCGGATCAACAAATGAAGATTATTGCAATGAATTTGGTGAATTGATGTCGAAGGAGTTCGAGATGTCTATGATTGGTGAGCTTACATTCTTCCTTGGTTTTCAAGTCAAACAAATGAGAGAAGGGATTTTCATCTCTCAAGAAAAGTATACCAAGGATCTTCTCAAGAGATTCAAGATGGAAGAGTGTAAGCCAATCAAGACCCCAATGCCATCTAATGGACATCTCGACCTAGATGAGGGAGGTAAACCGGTTGATCAAACTCTCTACCGTTCTATGATTGGTAGCTTGTTGTACCTTACCGAATCTAGGCCTGATATCATGTTTAGTGTGTGCATGTGTGCTCGCTTTCAAGCGTGCCCTAAAGAACCTCACCTAAGTGCCGTAAAAAGACTTTTAAGATATCTCAAGCACACCCCAAGTATTGGTCTTTGGTATCCTAAAGGAGCTAGATTCCAACTAGTTGGCTACTCCGACTCGGATTATGCCGGTTGCAAAATTGATAGAAAAAGCACATCTGGAGGGTGCCATTTGCTTGGGAGGTCCTTAGTATCTTGGTCATCTAAAAAACAAAATAGTGTGGCTTTGTCCGTCGCCGAGGTGGAATACATTGCCGCGGGGCTTGTTGTGCACAAATCTTATACATGAAACAAACCCTCCTAGACTATGGAATTGTTCTTGATAAGGTGCCACTTTTATGTGACAATGAAAGTGCCGTTAAAATTGCTAATAATCCGGTACAACACTCACGCACCAAGCACATTGATATCCACCACCACTTTCTAAGAGATCATGTTGCTAAAAATGATATATCACTAGAAGGTGTAAGAAGTGAAAATCAATTAGCGGATATCTTCACTAAACCTTTGGATGAGGCTACCTTTTGTAGGTTGAGAAGTGAACTAAATGTGCTTGATTCTAGTAACTTTAAAAAATGAGCTTGTGTTGTCCCTTGCATTGCATTGTATGTTATGTCATGTTTATTTCTCCGCAATGCATCTAGGACTTGTCTAACACGGTTACGATAACCCTCCTTTGGAGGAGTGAAGAAGCCTAACCGTGGATCAAACTTGACAAGCAACCTAGTCTTACCTTCTCGCTTTGCATTGCATTTGCATGGTTGTTGCTTTGTCGTTTCTTTTTGGTTTGGCTTTGAGCAACCTCTGTGTTTGTCCATGAATAGAGAGAGCATTTGACGCTCCCAAGGGTTCATAAACTCTATTGCAGGGTCATACGTTGCTCCTCGGGTGTTTATCGTATATTTTCCTAAAAATAATACTAGCCTAAGGCAAATTATTTTGAAAATCTTGAGGGTTTAAGTGAGGTCACTCATATCAGGTTCCAATTGGTGTTTATTTGAGTCTCTTTGAATTGGAACTTGATTATGAGAAGTCGCGTCGAAGGTCGGATTGAAGAAAGGCATTAAACAGCGACCAGACACTGGACCGGATGCGATGCTGCTTCACCACTGCGTCCGGTCCCGGCGACCACCACCGCGTCCGGTCATCCTAAAGACATATCTCAAGGATCTGTGACCGGACGCTGGACCGGACGCGATGCTGTGACCACTGCGTCCGGTCCCAGACCCCACCACCACGTCCGGTCAAGCGCGATGAGTTCCCGGGTGATCTCTGACCGGACTCTGTCCGCGTCCGGTCAGCGCTAACTGGACACATCTGGTCACGCCAGGAGCTTACTAGACTCTGACCGGATGCTACTCCACCGTGTTCGGTCAGGCGGTCAGCGCGTCCAGTCACCGCGTGAAAAGCGGATCTGCGCTCTTTTAACCGTTCGTTCCGATCTCCTTTTTCCGTCTTCCTTTTCAATCTGTCGCCGCCGCCGACAATCTGTGCCCTAGCCCGCTGCTCCGCCGTGCCTCCACGATCTCCCGTGCGCCGCTGTGTCTTCTCCAGCCGTCGTGCCTCCGTGATCTCCGCCGCCGCACCATACCACCGCACTATCCGCCGCCGCACCGTGCCACCGCGCCCTTCCATCAACCCGCACCGTCCGTTCGCCATCGTCAACTGTAGCTACGCGCGCCGCCGTCGCCATCAGCCGCAGCCGCGCATGCCACAGCAGGCTATCCTCCACGCCATGCTCACCATCGCAGCCGGACCCTCTCCGCCGTGCCGCATTGCCGCAGTTGTTCACCTTGACCTAACCCTAACTCGTCGTGATGAGTTGTGACTTCACTCCGGCCGTTCTTCGTCAAGGTTTCTTCGCATGATTTCGTCACCACGAGGTTATTTCACATTGCCTTGATCCTTCCAATTAGGGTTTGCCGATGACCTTCCGTTGAAATTCTAATTCATCTATTGCATGCCTCGGCACTTCAGCGCTCATCCGACGTTTCCATGGAACTCTCGTGCGTCAAGATCCTTCATCTTTTCACTAGAATCTCGCCTATCTGAGGTAGCTATCACGATCTATTCGTTTCTTATCTCATATGCTTGCTTTCATAAGGACCTCGCTTATCTATTAGTTAATATATATTGCTTAATAGTAGCTCTATCTATTCTATCTTTACAGAGAGTCTTGTTGGTGCTCTATGTGTGGCAGTTGATTAGATTTGAATCTGAGGCCAAGCCTACTGATACGGATTGAGGCCAAGCCTCATGAGAGTCAGTTCATCATCTTTCATTGCTAGGGTCTTCTCAGTCATAGAGGTTGGTCAGTATGGTTCGCTGCAAGAATACTAGTGGTGCACCGAGTGACGGGGATGAGAGTCCTCCCAGGTTGACAGAGGTTGCTGTAGCAAGCGCAAGAAGACTACCGTCAAGAAGAGAAAGAGGACACTCACTGAGGCAGAGATAGCTCAGGCAGTCGCTGATGCAGCAAAGCTTGCAGAGAGAGGTGGCAGAGGCAGTGCGATTCATATTGGCGAGCGTCGCTTTCATCTTGAAGGTCGACAGCTTGGTACTGAGGCCACAGAGGAGACAGAGGAGCAGACCGTTCAGACTCCACCGCGTCATCGCTCAGGACGTACGCGAGCTCAGGTGACTCCTAGGCCAGAGGGCCAGCAACATGGAGGTTGTCCACCTCCTAGGGCTCGAGGTCACCCCCCAGTCGAGCACTTTGACTTTAGGGGAGCTACAGCATGACAGGTCCAGGCTCTTCATTTTGTCGAGGTTGGTCGGTGGTTCCCAGCTCAGCGAGACCCCCGAGCCTCAGAGGGCTTCTACGCACCTCTGCACGAGGACTTCTACAGAGCCTATGTTGACAGCGGGATTGCTTTCAGGCCTTAGAGAGTTTGTCGGCTCGAGGCTTTAGTTGATGTTGTTGGTGAGCAGCTCCGTCCACCCCTGTCCTTCTTACCTGGTTTGTTAAACTTTCTGGGACGGACTGGAGCTTACTACAGGACTTGGGTTAGAGAGTTCTACTGCTCACTTTGGATTGACACTTCTCATGAGTTCATACACTTTGTATTCTGAGGCCATGACCACAGATTATACAGCACCAGGGTACGGGAGATTCTCAGACTCCCTGCTTCAGAGACAAAGATTCACTAGTTGTGTTTTGGTCAGACTGCACCACCAAGACGTCCTCACGGAGGTTCAGTGCCACCCACAGACATGATCAGACCTTGCTTCCGTGAGCCGTTTGGCGAGGGGTACGGTCTAGACGTACACCTGCCAGCTTGACGCCCCTTGCTAGAGTGCTTGATGCCATTGTGAGACGAACTCTTCTTCCGAGGCTGGGATATAGAGAGGGCCTGACACGTATGCAGCTTTGGGTAGTCCATCACCTCATCTCTCAAACATCGTTTGATATTTGGGATCTGATGCTCTATGAGATGGAGGACACTTTGGCAGAGGGCTTCAAGGGTCACCGTCAATTACAGTATGCGCACTGCATTTGCTTCATCATTCGATCTATGTGTGACCTGCCTCTAGAGATTAGGGCTGAGATCTCAGATACTACTACTGCATTCCTAGAGTACGACATTCGTCAGTTGTGGGCTTTAGTTACTAGAGAGCAGTCACCTAGGCCGGACAGCGTCAGCGGACAGAGGTTCCAGAGACAGCAGCTGAGTAGGATGAGACCGTTGAGGGTCTTGCAGAGGCCGAGCTTGCAGATCTAGATGCTCAGCCAGCTGATCCAGTTGAGGATGACGCCACTGATAGCACAGACAAAGATTACCAGCCCATTCTCCGGTACCGCTCTCCTCGGTCTCACGACCATGAGGCTGGTGGTTCAGGCTCAGCCTCCCGCTCAGACCCAGCCATGGTGGCTATCTTTGAGAGGCTGACCCAGGCCCAGGAGAGGCAGGAGGTTCAGATGCAGCGACAGGCTCAGGACACAGCAGCTGCATTCGCTCAGATTCAGGCTCATTAGGACGAGTTCCAGAGGCAGCAGCTTCAGTTTCAGAGGCATCAGTTTGAGATGCAAAGGCAGCAGGCAGCCACCCACTAGCAGTATCTTGAGCTCCTGCGACACCTCATCACTATTGGGGTTCCTCCACCACCATCTGTCCTTACTCCAGCACTACAGTTCAGTGGACCTCAGAGTCAGGGACAACCGAGCTTTCAGTTTACCTCCCCTCAGCAGTAGGTTCCTCAGTCTTTTTAGTCCCCAAGCTACACTCCTATTCAGACAGGGTTTACTCCACCAGTTCAACCCGGACCTCATCTTCTGATAGGCACTCCTTTCATTGACTTGAGTGCTTCTTACAGCGAGTTGACTGGACAGCCGACACCCTCGCATACCACAGTTGTGACCACTTCAGGGATGTCAGCCTCAGAGACTGTGGTTCCTCCAGTGACAGAGACCGAGACTACAGAGTCAATGCCATCGTCAGTTGCCTCGACAGATCCTCCCATAGTTGGTGCGTTTCAGGCCCAGGTGACAGAGACTGCTCCTATCGTTGCTACTACTTCTTTAGTTCCTGCTCCTGCCCTATAGACCCAGACTGCTTCACTGCCACGTGTATCTATAGAGGGTCAGCCTAACAGTTTAGAGTCAGAGGAGGATACTTCACAGTTCGTGATCACTCCACGCTCCTCGGCACCCGACACGACTGCTTCTGTTCCCCTGTCAGATCCTTAGTTTTTTTGACGTTTGATGCCAAAGGGGGAGAGAGTAGATTCAGAGGGAGTTTTGTTAGAGAGTTTCGTTTTTCTCTTTGTGTGCTACTTTCATGCTACATTCATGCATCATGTTTATATTCCCGCACTTGCACTTTGTGACATGTGTGCTTGTGAGGTACTTGAGTCTTATGTGGATCATCTTGTTACTATTTTATATCATGTCACTTAATTGGTTATAGCTCATAAGGTTGTGCTTCCATGCCTTACTCTGATTTCATATGAGCTATGTTCTTTGTGTACTAACTCTTCATGTTTTATCCTATGAGTACACCCTATTGGTTTGGAGCACATAAGCAATTCCTAACCCCTTGTGCGTATTGCCTTTTGCTTATGTGAACCAAGCATGTTCGAAAACCTCAACTCTTAAATCTTCTGAATCAAAGTGTTGTCATCAATCACCAAAAAGGGGGAGATTGAAAGCATCTAGGCCTCGAGAGTTGGTTTCAGCAATTGATGACAACGCATTATTACCATGACTAACGTGTGTTTTGCAGAAACTCTGATAAGTTAGGTCATGGGATTGGTAACTGCTTTGGGCACTGTGGTATTCATGCCCCTTGATGGAAATCATTTTGGTTTTTCAAAGGATTAACGACAAGATTAAGGACGGTTAGTTTCGGATGTCAAGGTGTTGAGTTACGTTCGGAATAGTCGTTAGGATCTTCTCTTTTTTCCTTTGGCCATACTATAAAGGGGGGCATGAGTAAGTAGCTTAACCTAGGTGAGTCTTTTGTTTAGGTGTGTTGCACACTTGTCAAACTTAGCGCTAGGTAGCTTAGGTAAAGCTCAAAGTTCAGTTGGAAGCAACTCGGTTCAAGTTGCGTTGTGTTTCGAAGTCATTTGAGTCGTTTACCCTTGACCGGACGCGGTCTCTATCTCGATCGGACGCGTCCGGTCCGTGCTGACAGTCACTGCGTTTTAGCTTCGTTGACCGGACGTGGTTCTTGCGAGGACCAGACGCATTGGTCATGCTGACACGTGTCTCAGAGGGTAAAAGAACTAATCGGACGCGACTGAAAAAATGATCGGACGCGTCCGGTCACATTCTAGTAAGGTACTTTGCTGACCTGACGCGTCCAGTCATCACTGATTGGACGTAATCGAGCGTCAGGTCAAAGTACAGTAAGGTCCTTGCACGACCGGACGTGTCCGGTCACCCCTGATCGGTGCGTCCGGTCACTCAGCAGTGTCGTTAAGTTTTTCGACCGTTACAATCGACCGGCGCGTCTAGGTACGTCGACTGGCGTGTCCGATCAATGCGTATTTTATTGAGTTGGCAGGTAACGGTTGGATTTGACTGTGAGGTGTATAAATACATCCCCTCCACCTATTTTAGAGGTCTCTTGCTCATTTGTTCAACGGAGAAACATCTTTTAGTGCAAGAAAGTGCAAGTGCTCTAGTGAGGGTAGTGATTTAAGAATCAAAGTTTGAGAATCCCTCATTAGTGACTAAGGAGTAGCATGTGTGCATCCACCTTCTCATTAGGCTTATTGTGGTCAAGTGAGAGTTCTAGCTTGTTACTCTTGGTGATCGCCATCACCTAGACGGCTTGATGGTGATTGGGAGTTTGGTGATCATCCGACGGAGCTTGTGGATGACCCAACTCATCTTGTAAACGGTTTTGGGCGATTCACCGCGACGGAGTGTCAAAGAATCAGCCCGTAGAGAGCACTTGATCCTTGCGCGGATCAAGGGGGAGCTACACCCTTGCGCGGGTGCTCCAACGAGGACTAGTGGAGAGTGACGACTCTCCGATACCTCGGGAAAACATCGCCATGTTCCTAACCCTTATTTTCAAGCATTTACTTTCTTGTATTACTTTCATTGCTTGGTTTACTTTCCTAGAATTGTCATGCTAGACTAGGATTGGAACTTAGGGTGCAAAACTTTTTACCGGTAGAATCACAAGGAACACTAGTAGGCACTAGGGGTGAATTTTGGCTTGTAGTATTTAATTCTTGCAATTAATTTTTTAGAAAAACCTAATTCACCCCCTCTTGGACATCTTGATCCTTTCAGACCCGATCATTTCCGTATTGTCGGAAAAATCCGGAAACGGGACGGATCGCGGGACGGATGGTCTCGGAATCTGGACGGAAACGGGTCAGTATTTTTTCGTCTGTATTTTCAGAATTCCGTATTTGGTCGGAATTTTTCCGATTTCATTCCAGATTTCACCCGGATTTTAACCTAGCCCACATCTTAACATCTTGTCCCGAAGGCCCAACATTGCAGCCCATCTAGTGAAGCCCAACACTGCAGCCCAGCACAGGCACAGGCACAGGCACAGCCGTCAGCCGCGCATCGCACAGGGGAGTGGGGACAGGCACTAGTACCTTTCCGTGTACGTTCGTCGTACAACTGGGCGCTGAACGAGCTAGTTCAATAGTACTTTTTTTTTCGAGGAAATGATAGTTCAATACTTCAAAGTACGTTATGGATCAATTAGCTACGAACATATATTTACTCCATATTGTAACAAGTCAAATTATAAAGAATACAATTCTAATACAATAACGAGCCAAACAATTTTATATATGTAACTGTGACTAAATGTATAAAAATAATATTTATGATACACTAAATAAGTATAGTAAATTTACAAGAAAATATATTTTCATGGTAAACCTATTTTGTGATTGGTGAGTATAAATATGTGCAGTATTCCGGCTTAAGATCCCGGCTTTCGACCGTTTCTGTTGAATTTTCGACCGTATTGGTTCGTTTCCGTACACCCGCATATATCCGGTTCCGTATTCGAACCCGCATTTTCCAAACCCAATCTCGTTTCCGCCAAAAAATATAGAAATGGAAGTAGAAGTTTGGTTTTCCGTCCGTTTTCATCGCTACTTAGATATATATATTATGTTTAGATACGTAATATTAACAATATATCTAGAAAAACCACATGACTACTTATATATTTAGAAGAATAGAGAGAGTACATAGATATTAGGCCCTATTTGGATCCATTAGTTCAGAGGAAAATACTACTATATAAACTATTTTTAGAGGTGGGTAGAATGGGTTCATATATATAGAGACGGCTGTTCGACACATCTCTGGGCAGCTATTCAACTGTCTCTAGAAATCCAGGCCAAAACCTAACCGCCCCTAGAGATCAATTTCTAGAGGCATGATGAAATCCAACCGCCTCTAGAAATTGTTTACGGAATTTGCAAATCGGATAAACAATAGCAAGATTTATTTACCCTAGGAGAAGCCAACAAGGCAACTGCCGATAGCCATGTGTCATGCAAAATACACACATTTGCGGCCGTGGGGATCAAACTCACAACCTCGGCTCTTGCGTTTTTCTTCCTTACCACTCCACTTTTACGTCAGACTAAGTGATTGATATAATTCATTTGTATTTACTATAGCATATATTATAGTAAATATTGGACACACTAAAAAAATTAAATGAAAAAAGTTTGAACTTAAAAGTTATCTCTTCTGAGTACTATAACTCTCGTTTAGGTTGTTTCTCTGTTCATGATCATTTGAAAAATTAAACAAAATAAATTTGAAAATCTAAAAACTTAAACATAAATTTGGGGCCCTACCAATTTAAGATGAAAAGTAGTCAACTAAAAAATTCTAGGTTCTCTTAGAGTACAACAACTTTAGTTTAGGTCGTTCCTCAATCTGATGTTATTTGAAAAAAATCAAAAGATGAATTTCAAATGCTGAAAACTTAAAAAAGATTTTTTTAGGATCTAAACGGTTCCAAATATAATGAAGGTAGTTAACTATAAAGTTGGAGATCTCTTTGAGTACTTCAAATTTGGTCTGTATCATTTTCCGTTATCATTAGAAAACTTTTTTTAAAAAAAATTGAATTTCAAATTAAGAAAAATCAAAGAAGAATCTCCTGCTTCTAAATGCTTCCAAATGAAAATATTGTCAACTTCAAAGTTTTAGATCTCTTTGAGTGCTATAACTTTCGTTTAGGTCATTTTTCCATCCAAGGTCATTTGAATAAATAAATAAATAAATATTCAAAATTCAAATTATTAAAAATTAGTACAATTTTTTCAGGCCTTAAATTGTTTCAAATAAAAAATTAGTCAACTATAAAGTTGTAGATATCTTTGGGTACTACAACTTTGATATAAAAGTTTGCATTCATTCGACTATATTTGAAAAAGTTAAGAACTTTACTATGCCCGTGTTTAGATGCCGATTCGGCACCCCGGAATCGGCACTGCGCGCTACAGTGTTCCTGTCGGAACACTGTAGCGCGTTTTGTTTGTTAGTGCAAAAAATTGTCCAAATATTGATTAATTAGACTCTAAATGTTCGTCTCGCAAAGTACAACAAAACTGTGCAATTAGTTTTTGATTTCATCTACATTCAGTACTCCATGCATTTGCCGGCATTTTGATGTGATGGGGAATCTTCTTTTTGCATAGTGGAATTTGGGTGTTGAATTTGGGAACTAAACAAGGGCTATGCTGTAAAGGCAGTCCAAATTGTCAACTGTAAAGTGGCTAGTTGTCTTTATTAGAAAGGAATTTTCTAGAGGCAGTTGCTTTTTCTAGCCACCTCTAAAATAGAGGGCATTACGAACGGACCTCTAGCCTAGCGGTTGGAGCTGCTCAGTAGCACCCCAGCAGGCCAGGTTCAAATCCCCGCGGGGGATGAATTTCTAGGCTAGGTTAAAAAAAGAAAAAAAAAGTAGAGGCTCTTCTACCGATGGTTAAAAAAATAAAGAGGCGGCTAATAATGTCAATTTTGAGACCGTTCTTACTATAGTTGTCTCTTGACTGAAAGGGTTAATTTATTATGTTTTTTGCAAAAAAAAAAGTACGAAACCAATGGCGTTGCAAATACTATACCTTCTAAAGTACTGGTTTTTCCTACCGTGGGACTCATGCACCGTCCCTATTATTAAAAAAAAAGAAAAAGGAATTGGCGACTATTGCACGTCTTTGGAGTTTGGGCCACGGCGCACGTCTATATATATATATATATATATATATATATATATATAGTACTCCCTCCGTCAAAGAATACAATTCTTAAATCAAACCATTTAAACTTTGACTGAATTTATATAAAAAAGTATAAGTACCGTGAGATTAGTTATAAAATATATTTTTATAATAAACTTATTTGGAGACATAAATATTAATACTCCTATAAACTTGATCAAAGTTAGACAAGTTTAAATGGCACGCTTTCTATAATTACATTCTTTTACCGACGGAGGAAGTACGTCGCTACACTGCCATAATCACACCTGTACTGTGCTACGCTGCTACAGCCCAATCGCTATCTCCGAAGATAGTTTAATTTGATACTCAAGCCACCACAACCACAAGACATTCTGCATCCATGTCCATCCATAATCCATTTATGATCACCCACAGCACGATCGTACGTCGGTAGGTGTTTGAACTCGGACAAAATATTTTCTCAGTGATAACAACATCAAGGCATGCTGTAAAGTGGGTAAAATATTTTTCCCACAGCATGATGTAAATTGGGCTTAACTCCAATCTAGAATTATACTCTTTTTGAAAACGAGGAAGTACATATATGCCTGGTTTAGATCCCGAATTGGGGCTTCCGAATTGCTACAGTGCGCATTAAATGCGCACTGCAGCAATTCGTTTGTATTTGGTAAAAATTGTCTAAACTTTGACTGATTAGGCTCAAAATGTTCGTCTCGCAAAGTACAACAAAACTGTGCAATTAGTTTTTAATTTCATCTACATTTAATACTCTATGTATGTGCCGGTATTTTGATGTGATGGGAATCTTCTTTTTACATAGTAGAATTTGAGGGTTGAAATTGAGAACTAAACAAGGCCATATACACATTCTAGTGTTGTTAGTGACACTGAAGCAGATAGTTCCTCTACTCAGTGGCGAAACCAGCGATTTTGATTAAGAGGGGCCAGACAAATATGATCGTATTTTTTAGTGTGATAAAATATACATAATTATATGTTTCAATAATTTTTAAATATTTTTACACTATTTATAACCAAAACCATAATATTTTAATAAAAATAGGTGAAAATTGATATTTTTTATGCTATAAATTTAAATATTTATATAGGTATTAAACAAAACTTGGAGGGAGGGGCACGGCCCCCCTGATTCCGCCACTGCCTCTACTGCAACACATCTTATATATATATCACTCAAGCTTGCTAGCATTAGCAAGCATTATTCAACAGCTAGCTAGCTATCCATATGGCCGATCAACATCATGGGCGTTGAGGGTTGAAGAGCTAGCGGCAGCGGGGACTTGTTTGTTGCTTACATGCATGATGCATGATTGGGTGCGTGGCGCCGGTGCCTAGTGTGTATGTCTAGCCAGCGGTTGTTGTTCAGCCCAAGTCGTCAGTCGTCCCGGCATGGGGTTATTCATCATCCATGCATATCGTGTGTTAGTTGTTTTTATACCAACACAGATCAGATTTTTGCCAAATAAGTTTTTTTTAATTCTCAGATCTGAAAATTGCAGATTATGCATATAAAATTGTTACGAACTAATAAAGCTACAATTTTAACATAAAACACACATGCACGAACCGTCGCCTGAAGTGTCTTCTGGCTGCGTCCATAACCCCGGACCTAAAATGAATATAGCTCCCGCTGCCTCAACAGCAAGTCAACAGCACATGCATCTTAGCATGTACAGTATGTGCCGTCCAACCGTACCCGGAAAGAAAGTTAAGGGAGCTGCATGCATCGTCGTCATGCAATCAGATCGATCGGGCGCCATGGCTGGGACCACGTACGATATTGCATTAGTCTACGTCAATGGACGCTGGACTACTACAGCAATGCCACGACTGCTACCGCTCTAGTGCACTTTCTGTCGTTGTTCTGCCATTTTTAGAGCCCGTTAGATATATACAGCTTCTCCTACTTCAGCTAAATGATTCCGGATGGCTCCACCTTTGCTGAAGCAGCTTTATTTGGGTAAAGGTTCGCTCTTGTTATAGAGACGTTTGACAAAATAACTCCTCATTTTTTACTGGTAAACCCACTTGTCACTGAGCTCATTTTCACTTTTTTCTCCATCCTTTTATTCCTCCCTCCTCTCTATCTCACCAACAGTCACGGTTCATGACGTGACGTCCGACACTGTTTATGAAGTGGCATCAACATTTACTGTTCACTTTCGTTTTTTTGCTCAGACAAAATTAAAATAATTTATTCACTGTTCATAACGGCGCGGCGGTAGCGCGCCCACCGTGCTAGTATATATAAACCGGCGTAGCATGCGTCCCAGGTCATCAGGGAGGATGGTATATATAAATGGAAGGAGAATATATGGGCGGCCGCTCTGAAAATAAATGTGAGGTGTGTTGGGTTGCGTGACGCCGCCGGTTGCCAACTCGGATCGGAAATGGCACCACCGGCGGAGCAAATTTTGCATTTGAGTCATTTTTTAAAAACATATTTTATAGACAAACCCTCCACGAAATCTTTTCTAAAAATAGACCGAAAGCTCGGCGTGCAATGATACTACGCCGAGATATGTGACTGGGCGCACTACGATTGAACGCTAAACTTGCCACGTAAGCACCTACGTGTCGATCCGGCCCGAAGCTCGGCGTTTAATTATTTAACGCCAAGGATATGCACGTCGGCGTTTAATCAGTTCACGCCAAGGTATGGTGTTGCTACAGTACAAGCTAATAGCCCAAGTGCACGATGTACTTGTCCATTCAATATCTTTTGAAGATCCATAAAAAATAAATATAAATCCCCTTGACATGAGATTAATTCTATTAGAACCATAAGGTTACCCTCTACGAGACAAAAATACATGGATTGATAAATTGTTTGCCAAGATTTATACAAATAATTTTGTGAATGCCGGTGTTAATTGGGAGCACACCCATGCTTGTATAAATAGTTGTACTTGGCAAATCATTTTTTTGGTGGTGCGAAATAGAAGCAAGTAAAATAAAAGAATACACACATGGAAGTGTCATGTATCTGGGCTAGCCATGATGCTGTGTTGTGCCTTGGCTGGTGAGATAAATATATTTCCAAAATGCAGTGATGAGCTCGCATGTTGAAAGCTAGTAGTAAGGTGCAGCATAGCACATGAACGTCAAATGCAGGAAATGAAATTCCCCAATAAGATGTTCATATTAAAACATCGCCCTGTGAAACCAAGGGCGATTAGTTGCACTTAAACATCCAAATGCATAGAGTTATTATTTTAGCAAAGTAACAAAAGTGCCCAAGATTTCTGTACAAAAAAATTAGAACTAATGGGTTTTCTTAAGTTTAGAAATAAGTTTTCTTCTGCTCGGTTGTTATTTTGCTCCGAACAACCCTTGCCATGGACGCCTTGCTTCTAGTTCCCCTGTTGATATAATTCTAAATAGTTAGTATGAAGAGCAATTGAGATGCGAAAAGCTTAGTTAAACATGAAGTAACAAAAGTGCCCAAGGTTGCAAGTACAGGGTGCAACCAAGCCTAAATTGCTATGATGTTCCATTCTTGGTTTCAAAATATGGAAAAAAAATCCGATCAAAGTCAGCATCAGGCACAATGAATCAGGTGAACTATAGATGAATTCATTCTTCATTTAAGCAGATCTTTCCCCATAAGTGCTGTATAAAGAACATCACGAGGGCAATATTGTTCCTAGTAGTAAACTAGTAATAAAAGTTTGCAAGCTCTGTCAGCATATTGTTTTGGCCAAATTGGAAGCAATTTCGGACCAGCAACTACAACTACCTGAAAGGCTGAAACATAATAACTCTGATCATGCCCAAGGAAGCAGCCGCAACTAAGGTTAATGTTCACAAGAGTAACATGACACTATATCTATATCTATATCTATATCTATATCTATATCTATATCTAATACTGGCTCGGTCTCGACATCAGCTCCGGAAAAAAAACCACGTGTCCGTTTTTCTCTGTGAGATGGAAACGTATGTCAGACGCCTAGCTTATTCACCCCACCCCACCTCCCCAACTTAATCGCGAGAGTCCGCGTTGGCCCTGCAAACATAGTCGTGCGTTGCATCGGTATGACAATTTTTGGGACTAAACCTCAGTACTCGAACGCAGATGCTGAGCTCTGAGGGCTTCATATTAGAGGCAGACACGTGGATCTGGTTTGTATTGAACCGGGTAGGATGTGGGCGTGTGAGCTGTAAGTGAAGGATGATACGTATCGGACGTGGATACGTGAGCATGATCGAGATTTGGTATCACTGGGGAGATGATGATTTTACGATCTTTTTGAGTGTAGAGATAAGAAAGATTATCATATTGTTATCAACATAACTTATACTATATATGCCATGGTCATAAGAATATAAATTTTATCTTTTAATTTTTATTATAAATGGTGACACATAAATAATATGTACCATTCCTATATATTGTCGTTCTTCACAAATGTTTGATAGCTTTTTTCTCCCGTCGTAATGCACGGGCATGTTTGCTAGTCAAAACAAAGAAAGACACCAACCTTACTTTTCCGTTCCTATTAATAATTATGTATGTACAACCCTTTGATTTGATTCACTGCAACCAAGTTAAACATGACAGAACCAATGCTCACAACTTACAGATTTTTGTCCCGTAGAGGATAACCTTATGGTTCTAATAGAATTAATCTCATTCAAGTGGATTTATATTTATTTTTTATGGATCTTCAAAAGATATTGAATGGACAAGTACATCATGCACTTGGCTATTAGCTTGTACTGTAGCAACACCCTACCTTGGCGTGAACTGATTAAACGCCGACGTGCCTAAACTTGGCGTTAAATGATTAAACGCCGAGCTTCAGGCGGGATCGATATGTTGGCGCTTACGTGGCAAGTTTAGCGTTCAATCGTAGCGCGTTGAGCCACATATCTCAGCGTAGTAGTGTTGCGTGCCGAGCTTTCGGTCTATTTTCAGAAAAAGTTTCACGGAGGATTTATCTATAAAATATATTTTAAAAAGGGACTAAAATGCAGAATTTTCACCCACCGGCGCACCACGCGTGTAGTCGTCGTCGTGATGGGTTTTGTTTATGTGGAAACGAGTGGAGGAGCTAGCGCGATGTCGACTTCGATTTGTAGGTGCAAGCGCACGTGCGATCGTGCGATGCCGCGCAAATTAACCCTTCTTCCCCGTGTCACACCACCTATCACTCTCTCTCTCTTCTTTCTTTGACAAAAATGGGCCGCAAAATCAAGGACATTATTGTTGAATCGTACACCTCCAGATTTTCTTCCTTATTCCTTCTCCGATTCAACGTCGGTTACACATTACAACCCCTTGTTTAGTTCCCCCAATTCTCCCCCAAATTCCACTATGCAAAAAGAAGAATCTCCGTCACATCAAAATGTCGGCAAATGCATGGAGTACTAAATGTTGATGAAATCAAAAACTAATTGCACAGTTTTGTTGCACTTTGCGAGACGAACATTTTAAGCCTAGTTAGTCAAAATTTAGATAATTTTTACCAAATACAAACGAAATGCTACAGGAATTCTGATACAGTGTTTTTCTCCCCAATTCTCTGAACTAAACGAGGCCCAATACAGCTTCGCCGTATGTTGTTGTTATTGCAGTGTATAGTACGTACAGTACGTACCACATGTCCACATCTGAGACGAGACGAAATATGGTGCTTACCATCCATCAACTGAAAGCGCTAGAGTTGTTCTGATTAAAACTAGTCTAGCTAGTATTCCAGTTTACATTCTTTCTTTTCGTAACTTCCCTAAATGGGCTATTCAGTTGTTGAATTCTCATATGGCTAATTGCCTTTGGAATGATGACTCAGAGGGTAATAGTAAGTACAAACTTGTCAACTGGTAAATAGTTGCTATGTGTAAAGAGTATGGTGGTCTAGGCATCCCTAATCTTAGGGATTTAAACATTTGCCTGTTGGCTTCTTGGCTTTAGAGAATAGAGATATACCGTAGATAGAGATAAGGTCTGGAAAGAGCTTCTTGATTACAAGTACAACACTTGTAATCCTAATATTCTTCAGACTAGGACCGAGAGAGCAAGTTTTTTCAAAGGTTTCATGTGGGCTACCCAACTGGCAAGAATGGGCTATTGTTGGAGGATAGGTAGTGGTACTAAGGTTGGGTTTTGGGAGTACAATTGGCTGGGATCCTCCGGTTTAGCTATTCATTACTGGAAGCTATACAGGATAGTTAATGAGAAAAATATGATTGTGGCAGAGATTTGGGATGGATAGAATCTCAAATGCACCTTTACGAGAACTATAGATAGTAATTTGGAGGAACAGTGGTGGGAGGTTGTTCAGTTAGCCTCAACCATTAACTTCTCTGAAGAAGAGGACTCTTTAGTAGTGTGGCTGTTCACTTCGAATGTGATTTACTCTTCTCAATCCCTTTATATGGTTGTTAATTTTAGAGGTATAAAGCCTATTTTTGTCTCAGTCATTTGGAGTCTAAAGATTCCACCCAGAGTGCAGTGCTTCCTCTGGTTGTTATCTAAAAATAAAGTGCTTAGTAGAGACAATCTTAGTAAAAGAAGAAAAGTTGAGGATACCTCTTGCCTTTATAGTTGTGAATTGGAGACAGTAAATCATCTTTTCTTTGAATGTGTTGTAGCCAAACAAGTATGGTTATAGTTAGCTGCTGCTTTCAACATTCAGTTAGACACTTCTTTAGATTCAGTTGGGAAGTTTTGGCTTTCTAACAAGAAAAATTGTGTCTTCAATGTCATTTCTTCTGCTGCACTTTGGAGCTTATGGAAACTGAGAAATGAACTTTGTTTTCAGAGGATAGGTTGGCAGAGCATGGATATGCTCTTGCACAGGATTATTGCTTAGCTCTGAATTAGCAAATTCTTTGCACGGAGGACAAAAGAGGAATGCTGAGGACCAGGATCCAGGAGCTCAAGACAAGATCGGCGATGCTGCTTTGGCTACCAAATTGGTGAAAGTCTGTCCTGGATGGAGCCTGATCGAGGAGGAACTCTCTACATTCAATGTTGGCTTCATCAACCCAACAATTTTGCTTAATCTGCAGGTGTTGTAGTTGTTGGCGCCTGTTTCTGATGAGAGGTTCAGTATGGTTGCGGATGTTGTAGTTGCTGTAAATAGGTGTGTGGTTGTTCTCTTTAGTTGGGTGAGTGGTCAGCGGGTTACTTGGTTTTTTATACTGGTGTTATGTCACCCGAATGCTTTAATGGATTTATGTCTTTCGATGTTAATGGAAACACGGGGGCTACGACCCTAAAACTCTAAAAAAAATTCTTATTTTGTAGTTTGGTCTTTGGTGTGTATGCATATACAAGCTTATTATAAATAAAATCTGGTGGTTTTTTTATATATTATATACTATATGAGGCCATCAATTGGTTATCGTTGCTCTCTTTAAGTCCTTTGACTGAGTAATACAGCTTTGCAACAAAGTTTATTTCAAACATAGCTCTTATATAGTTTACTACCTTTTATTCCATATCCTCTCTTTGATCTCTTCTATAAATAATTAGATGTATGTCTAAAGCCTAAAGCCTAAAGAAGAAACAAATCAGCTAACAACAAGCTGCTGACAACATGAGCAAACAATAACATAGACAACCACATCAATGTCAAACCGCTACGACCCATTACGAAGAGCGAGGCAAAGAGCAGTGGCAGAGCTCGCAACAAAATATAGAAGGCCATTTTGTCAAATACAACACGGATATCTACATGTTGCTCTTAATCATGCCTTTGTTCTAGTTCAGTTAAGGGAGCAAGAACTGGAGATTGCTCCACAACAGGATCATCTCTTTTTTTTCTTTTGAAGAATTCATAAATGAGTTTTTCTTTTAACCATTTCACCTAAAAATATACAAAGGTAGTCATTATATGTAAAACTAGGAAAACATACAAACTAGAAAATTTGGGATAAGAAGCACAACATCTAATTTTTATAGATATAGTATACCATCTTAATTGATTTAGCATTCAAAAATTGGAAATTGGAAAGCAAAGAAAAAATATTACAAGACAAGCAAACAAAAAATTACCAATCACGGACTCACCAGGATAGACCGGATTGGATGATTAGGGATTTCAGACTGTAGAGCAGCACGGAGAGCTCCAAGCCTGGCAACCAGCGATGACGCCGACGCGGCATGGGCACGAGGACGTAGGTACGCATCTCAGGACTCCGAAGGGTGGACCAGGTGACGAGGGGACGACTAGCCGTAGGGAGGTGGGGTCAATGGGCGATTCCACAAGGCCACGATTGCATTTGGTAGGCGCCAAGAGACAAGACAAGCAGGTCTTGCAATGTTTGGGCCACCACCAGACTCAAAGTTTTACTAGGCCATTGACTTAATCACTGAATTGCTAATTTTTCCCCTGAGCCAAGGGGAGGTGACCACAACCCACTTTGGCCGACGTGTAGCTCCACCTATGGCAAAGAGACCTTCGCCACAAGGTCCTAAAAGACATGACCTTTTAAACCCATCAATGATTTGAGGTCTGACGACGACAAATCCTTCAAACAACTATTCCTACTCATCTATAACGATCTGTTTTAGAACTATAACGAACAGAACTTTGTCATTGAACCAATTACTCATCTTTTACGCATGGTTTTCGAACTGTAACAAACACCACTTCATCATAACTCTCTGCACGGTCCTTTCTCCGTTCAACTGTACATATGGGATCCACAATTACTCATCTATGACGAACGGTTTTACAACTGTAACGAATGTCACTTCGTCATAAATCTTCGCGTGGTCCTTTATCCATCTGACGTGTACCCATGGGACCCACAGTTACTCATTGTGACGCTCGGTTTTAGAACTATAACGAACGCCACTTCGTCATAAGTCTCCACGCAGTCCTTTCTCCATCTACCTGTCGGACCCGATAGCTTGCGTGTCACTTTTACCATGGGTCCTGCAGGGGTTCAATTTCCAAAAAAAAGTCTGATACCTAGGGATCGAACCTAGAACCTGCACCAAGGAATGGAACATCTTTACCATTGTGCTAGACAACTAGTTGTGTTGGTATCTCTTTAGAGTCATTATAGTATTCTATTCTCTACGGATGCCCTACAAGTTGACCTAAATTGGATATCCCCTACAAGTGGAAACAGATGTGTGCCCGCTTTTATTGCGGCAGCAGCGGCAGATCCCCGATCTGCTGTGGTGGCTCAGGCATCCTTTTGGAGGCTAGGCGGCAGGGCTTTCCTAGTGGAGCGCGGCGGCAAAAGCTAGACTGTCCCATAGGATGATATGAACAAATGCACAGATTACTACTCTCGAACACTGTATTTCCTTTGTTCCAATGCTAGTTTTGTCACTGTCCACCTAGTGGAATAAACTCTAACGAAATTTGCATACTTTGCAACAACAGATGGACATAACCTGGGTTAATGCAAACAATTCACACCTGCATTCATGGATGGAGTTAAAAAATTCATGGAGTGGGTTAGACAAAGATACCCGGAGCAAACCAATATCCGTTGCCCGTGCCGTCGATGTCTTAACCAGACTTTACGGAGTCAAACAGTTGTGCATGACCACATACATCTATTTGGAATGTCGTCCACATACACCAAATGGATTGATCATGGGGAATCTTTAGGTACTGACATTATAGAACCATCAGATATGCATGAATCTCATCATGATGATTGGATTGCAGTGGAGGAGGACGATGATGATAACACATCACCAAATAGTGATTTAGTTGCAGACCTATTCATAGCTGCAGAGTGGGATGGAAGAGAGCCAAAGTTTGAAAGTGTGAAGGCTAATTTGAAGCGATCAGTTTCTCTTGGTTCTAGCCACTCAAGATTCTCCTTCCTTGTCAGGTTACTCTATATCAAGTCCCACTATCGAATTAGCAACAGAGCATTTGATGCATTGTTGGTGTTGCTTTCGTCAGCATTCTCTAGGAGCCAACTACCAAAATCATATGACGAGGCACGCAAATATATTCGAGAATTGGGACTTGGTTATGAAATGATCCATGTATGCAAGAACAACTGTGTGTTGTTTCGGGGTGATTGTGATAAAATGGAAGTGTGCCCCAAAATGTGGTGTGTCTAGATGGGAGGATGGAGATGGTAGCAGGCAGGTTCCTCATAAGGCTTTGAGAAATTTTACACTAATATCGAGGTTGCAAAGGATCTTTGCTTCAAGACGAATATATAGTAGAGGATGCCGAATGGCCCGAGACTAATAAGCGTGTAGAGGTCCCCAATGAAATGAGCCATCCAACAGACGGGGAGGCATGGCAGGACTTCGATAGGAAGCACAAAACTTTTGTAGCAAATGCAAAGAACTTGAGGCTTGTCGTTGCCACAGATGGTTTCAATCCATTTGGCAACTTTATCTCGACATATAGTTTGTGGCCTGTTCTTGTAACACCTTTGAACCTGCCACCATGGAAATGTATCGACCCATCGAATTGCTTTATGTCTCTATTGGTCCTAGACCCAACCTCTCCAAGAAAGGATTTTGATTTATTCTTGGAGCCCTTATAGAAGAAGTACTTGAACTATGGAAGGGTGTAGACACTTATCATGTACTACTTCATAAGGACTTCACTTTGTGCGCTGTCGTGCTTTGGTGCCAAACTACAAAAGGTTATTATGCATGTATTCATTACGACAAAATTCCATTGTCAACACCACTAAGAAATAAGCTATGCTACCTTGGACACCATCATTTTCTTCCTAGGGCACATGCTTGGAGGAGGATGGATGGATTTTGATGGACAAACTGACAACCGAGATTAGCCCAAAATGTTCACCTTAGAGGAGGTCCTTAAGGAACTTGAGAAGGTGAAAGATGTCAGCCCAGGTAAGCACGGTGCAAGCAAGAAACAAAAGCGTGGAAAGAATGCGGAGCTAGTAATTTATAATCGAAAAGCTGGTTGGTGGAGCCTGCCATATTGGAAAGACCTATTGCTACCACACAATCTTGATGTCATGCACATTGAGAAGAACATATGTGACAACCTTCTTTGGACATTGATGAAAGTGTACGGCAGGACAAAGGACACAATCAACGCTAGGCTAGATTTGCTATAATATGAACATAAGGCTTAAATATCACTGTGTGCAGGAAGACAACTCGCTAAGAATCCTGGATGCTCCTCGCTATGTTTTGAAACAAAAACACATAGAAGAATTTTGCAAGTTTCTTAAAGGTGTCAAGTTTCCAGATGGTTATGTAGCCAACCTAGCAAAATCCATAAGTCGAGATGGTACCAAGGTAGTTGGCAAGCTGGAAATGCATACTTGCTATGTCTTCCCCAGAGGATCATACTAGCAGGCTTAAGAGGTTTTGTTCCCAAAGATGTCTACGAAGCTATTTCAAAACTTGGGAACTTCTTCAGGCAACTATGTAGTAGAACTTCTGAGGAAAGATGTCGTGAAAAAGTTGAAACAAGATATCCCACTCATATTATGCAAGTTTGAGAAGATTCTTCCACTGCCTTTTTCGTTGTTATGGTGCACTTGGCTGTTCATCTACCTGACAAGGCACTTCTTAGAGGCCCCGTACAATACAGATAGATGTACCCATTAGAATGGCGACTGGGCATGTTGAAGAATATTTTAAGGAACAGGTTGAGGCCTAAAGGATCAATTGCGGAGGCTTACTTGAGATGTTGGCATTTTGGGAGAGGTACACCGACAATGTTCAAACAAGATATAACCGGGACGTCAATATGTCACATGATGGGCCATCAGATGGTGACATCTTTGTTTTCATGCATGGTCTCAAGCTCATTGGCAAGACTAGGGTAGAGCACATTGATGATAAAGTTAGGGACAAGCTAGTTTGGTATGTGCTTAATAACTGCGACGAGGTTCAACCATATGTGGAGTATGATTTTTTATCTGCCGATTTGTTGTTTCCTATGTTACGTACCAAATGTTCCCAATAATAATGCTTATTATATGTGGTACAGAGTAAACAAACAAAGTTTATAGAGAGAAGGGGCACGTGATGTTGAAAGGAGGCTAGCGACAGAGTTTCCAACATGGTTTCAGTCTCATGTATGTGATTAGCATATTTTACTATTGTTTGGCCAATCATTGGTAGAATTATAGGACAATTTAGTAGTGACAGTGGTTTCATGTTTGTGTGCAGATGGTGGAGCTACGTAAAGATAAACCAATAGAGGTCAGTGAAGGTTTGTATGCACTGTCATGTGGTCCTGATCACCGAGTCAAGATCTGTGTAACTTGCACTATCAATGGAGTCAGCAGGTATAACACTGTGACCGTGAGAAAACCCTGCATACACAGAACAGTGGTGTCATGATCGCTGGCACACATGGAGGCAAATTAGTGGAATTTTATGGTGTCCTTAGAGAGGTTATTGAGTTGGTGTATAACTCCAGCCTAGAAAGCCATAGCACGGTGGTTCTTCTACGCTGTGACTGGTACAATCAAGTTGGGAAGTCCATAGGCATTAACGATGACAGACATTACAAATCCATCAAAATTGGATCATTCTAGTATAAGGATGACCCTTTTATTCTTGTGGCATAGGCAACGAAGATTTTTTTATCTAGAGGACACCTTTCTTGGGCAAAGCATGGTGGGTCGTGCAGAAGTTCGAACATAAGGATATGTATGACATGAATGAAATAGAGCATTAAGTGCACCAAGATGATCACTATTCTGACAATGAGCAGGTGGAGAAGTCAATGTCATTGAAGCCAATTTGGAAGACATTCTAAGAGTTAAGAGGGAAGCAATTGACATACTTGAAGGCAACGAGGATGAAGATGATACTGTTATGTAGTATTGCAGTGACGACGGTAACTATGGCGTAGATGACATGTCTGGGGATGATGATGACTTGTAGGAGCTTTCATGTATAATCTTTGGGAAAACATGTATTCTAAAATTGTACATTACTTTGGATTTCTAGATTTGTATTCTGAACATGTTCAGCATACTAAGTTGTTATAAACTTGTGCTTGAGCGGACACATAGGCTTTGTCCGCCAGGGTCAGTATTGCACTATGTGGACTGTTTGTCGTGTACATGACTATTCCATTCAACTGCAACTACTTGTTATAGGAACATATCACAGTGCATAAGCCATCGACATAAGCATTCCTTACACATAGCATGATTCAACCACTACACTAGTACATTAATCAGTACCACCAATATGACAAGTTAACACCAGTCACACATTCAAACAAAATAAATAGACCCTAATCATGCAATTGCAAAGGCCAAAGATAAACACTACAAACTAATGCATGCTTCAACTACTTCCAACTACTACACTACTTCCCTGCACTAATGATCAGGCCAGACACCAAGCCAGCATAAAAACAAACAGAAACCAATTGAAGGAACTGCATCTAGTCTTCTTTTTCATTGTCCTTTCTTCATTCCTTGTGATTAGATTCCTCTGCACCTTCACCTCTGAAACCTGCTACGCCTCTTGAGCATTCTTCATCACTTCAATGGGCAACATCTCTTGAACAATGTCTTCATGCGTTCTTACCTTTGCCAGTTCATTCCTCAACCTCCATACAACATCACGTAGATCAAGCAACAAATCCTTTAGAAAGTCTTCAGGTTTAGGATCCAACTAGAGATAGAAACCATAATCCAATGGGTCTACCAAATCAGAAAAACAAACATGAATTCAACATGAAAAAAGCTAGACATCGATAACAATTACAGATCTTTCATGAACAGAAATGGGGTTATCATCGATTCCTTACCCGTGCTCTATTACATCTATAGTAGTGCTGCCCCGGGTTGTCATCGCTCTATGAGATCCGTTGTGCCGCCTTCTTTGAGCAATCACAGATAACCGGCGGCTCATAGTCATACGGACCTTGACGATATGGCATCGGAGGGCCCGTACCGATGCTCCCACCAAGGCCTGATGTGTGCGACCTCTTGGTGTTCCCCTAGTCTGATGTTGTCGACCACGATAACCGCGAGCTCGACGCAGCCATGGAACCCCACCACCTCCCAACCTTAGATCCAAGCCAATGGCTAGTCCTGCCGGTTCAAAAAAGAAAGGGTCCGAGAGTACTTTTGCCACCCACTACAAACAAATGCACATAAATCGCTACGACACTCAAAACTACGGATGACACGTATACTATATGATGCGTTCAAATATACGGTGGCGGACTTTCTTGCTACGTGTGCAGTAGAATTTCAACACCTATGGCTCATCTGTTCTGCATTAGATTTAGGCCATGGTTGCTCCTCTCAAAGAAACCTTGTGCAGTTGCCGAGAGTGAAGCGAATGCAGGATGAAAGCTGGACAGAAGGAATGAATCAAGAAAATTTAAGAGCTTTTGATCACCATGACATGCTTGAGACTTGAAAGCCTAGTGCGGTTGTGATAGGTCTTTTCTGCACTTATTTGACTCCAATCCAAGCAGTCACAACAGTTGAGGGGGTAGACTAAAGAGTGAAGATGAGTTGCTTCCATAAGCAATTTCTCTTAGTTGGTTTTGCATAGGCATGCAACAGCTAGCTAGAGATGGCTACATTGGATTCATATTGCTACATTGGTTTCATAGGTTGTGATCAACTGCATCCCTTCAACTGTGGTTGAAGCTGGCACTTCAGGAATCCAACTACTAATAAAGACATACCTTACTACTTCATGCATGCAGTCACAGTCAGTGCAGTTGCTGTTTGTAGCACAACCAATCAGGCAAAAGTTCTACTCACAGCTCAGTGCCAGAGTTACATGTTCAGACTGATCAAATTTACACTGCTCGGACTATGAGGCGTGCATACGGATTACAAGAAATAGGTAAACGTCGTTTCATTAAATATACTAGAGAGACGTGATCACATGTACCATCTTCTACTTGGCTTTTAATTTAATTCCTCACAAAAAGTAACATTTTTTTAATGCATGACCGGCCAGGAGTACTTTTGTCACCTATGAATAAATGCGCACAAATTGCTATAACATTCAAAACTACAGACGACACTTTATACTGTCCGACAAGATCAAATGTATAGCAAGCGGACTTTCTTGCATGTGCAGTAAATTTCAATAGCTATGGCTCCTTAGTTATGCAATAGATCGAGGCAAGACTCGTTCAGATAAACTCCTCGCTGCATGGTTCTTGCAAGTTCAATAAAATTTTATCAAAGACATGCAAATAAGACGAGTTGGGTTCAACACATATCAAAGCTACTCATTACTACTACTAATATGTGTTTGATTCAACAATCTGAGGCACAAAGCAACCCTTGCGTGGTTGCCAAGAATGAGTCGAGGGATAGACTGAAGAGTGAAGACGAGTTGCTTCAGCGTGCAGTCCAATAAGTAATTTCTCTTGATTGGTTTTGCAGAGGCAATAGCTACCTAGAGATGGCTACATGCATGGTTTCATAGGTTACGATTGACTACACTCCTTCGGCTGCAGTTGAAGCTGCTGCTTCAGGAATCCTAACTTTATGCAGCCACAGTCGGTTCTTCAGAGCACAGTCGATCGGGCAATAATTATACTCATGGCTCAGTGCTTGAGGGTGGCAACATACACATGCCATGATTATGAAATGCAAATGGCATAATATTTGAATGATGCTTAACACGGGCGTTATAATAGGGTTTTTTTTTCTATTTCTAACTAGATAATACCCCGCGCATTGCTGCAGGGATTTTGTAGCACTATTATATGGAGGAATTTATAGAGTGAGAAATAATGAAATCATGAAAAAAGCATTCTATATCAAAATATGTCTCCCACCATCTTATGCTTCTCGAGTTACCAAGCACACTTGTACTTGTAGCCCTTATTGGGTATGAAATACTCCATCCCTAAGTTACTATGATACAGCATGCTAACATAGGAAAGGTCTTGGTCCAGAGTCTTCAAACGGTAATTACCTGGATACGCCATATGTGCCATTGGAGAGCGTGCATCAATAATGAAATCAAGTAGCTCCAGCTCCTCATCTCTTAACTTCCCTGTGTTTCCCCGGATTTGTCTCATGGGCCAGATTCCGCGATGATCACTGCCCTGATGACCTGCTCTCATTGGATCATGCAGCTTGGTGACCCTCCGAAACATCAAAGCAGCTGCGTATGGCTTGCAGCCTGTCGAGCCCGACAACGCCACCTCCTGCTTGCCCACTGATTGGCGGCCTCCGATGCGCATGTGGATGTCGTTGCTCCAGATCGCAGATAAAACCTGTGCCTAGCGTCCTCCCATGGTAGCTTCATATTGATCTGCCATGCGTTCGTTGGAGCCTGGGAGACGCGGAACAAAGAATTTATCTGCTGGCCTGTACGATAGTGGAGAACCAGAAAGGAAACGATGGAGATAGTGGAGAACCAGAAAGGAAACGATGGGGCAAGCAGTGGAGTCGAAGGATTAAGTATGGAAAAGAACCGATGGGTCAGGGAGTGGAGTTGTCGCAGGATTTTAAGTACAAAAGAAACAATGGGGGTAGGGAGCAGAGTACTCGCAGGATTAAGTGCTGTGCTGCCAAAATGTGACGAAGAGGAGGGATGCAGGAGGACTTGTGGTGGTAGGACTCTTGGATGATGTGGCTTCACGAAATCGTAGGAAAATAAGCTAATGGGTTTCTCCTATTTAGATACAGTAGATATAAAGACATTAAAGTATTTTCGTGCCTCTCAAAAAATATCCTGATTACTTAAAAAATAAAATTACAGAGACAACACTAAACCTTTAACGGTATAAGTAATGAAATGTTCATTCAAATAAAAAGGTTCTGATTTTCCAGCTTTTTTAACTAAGCTGCAGGAGGATATTTTATAAATTGACCAGCACTCAAACTTCATAACAATAGATAACTTAAACATAACCACTTCCAGTAGTTTTAATAAGGACTCATGAATACAGATAGTTGAAAGCATTCAAATATTGTGCTCACACACACACACACAAACCCCAAGCCACGCGGCACGTTTTATTGTATACAAACAAACAATAGGCTGATACCACCTTTGTATGAGATAATAACATGACTTTAGATTAGATTAGCCCCAGCCGCACGTTCAAAGGTAGATAGACATTCTAAGTACTTGTCCACAATATCTAAACCACATAGTTCTTTCACCAGTGTCATTGGTGCAGGGACATTCATCTGAAATTCCAGTGGTGAGCGTCCAGATACAGTGCTGTTTGCAAACTCCACTCTTGCTGCTCGGATAGCTTCTCTCAGTGCACAATGAACGGATGAGGCAAGAACCAAGGCAGGTTCACCAGAAGCTGGCAGAAACAGTATAAATTGGTTGGTATCTACCAAGCCTATTTCAATCTATAATGCTATGAGGAAATAACTAAAGTCACTACCTTTTGAGGAAAGCACACGGTTCTTATGGTATCCGGTGTTCAGCACCTCAGCATTAAATTGCTTTGGGATTATGTCGACACTCGGGATCTTGTAGTCCCATGTGCTGTTGCTAATCATCAGGCCATCACTATTCGTAATATACTCTTCATATACGAAAAAACCAATTCCCTGTATAAAGGAACCTTCAATCTGCAAGATAAATTCCATGGATAAGATATGGTGCCATCGAATTAATGTACAAGAGCCCAATAAGGAACTAGCTATGTTGCAAAACCTGTGCCAGTATTTAGCTGAGATCAGTATGGAGCACAACAGGGCACAGTAAGCTCTTGACAAGGGAAATGCCGAAATAGTTCTATCAGTTAGTTGCATCTCATTGTTAGCATATCCATCACATTAATAGTCAGGAAGATACAGTGTTGCAAATGTCGCCAAGACTTAATGTTGCAAAATATGAAAACATACAACACTCGGTCATTTTGTATCGGGTGATCATTTTTTTATTATCTTTTCGCAACCCCCTCTAAACTGAGATTATGAGGATTGTGTTGTAAGGGTCTATTATTTCTCTCTCTTTAAAGATACGCAGTTCAGGGGACAAAAAAGAAACATGCAACATTTCAAAACTATACCTGCAATAAATTGAATGTTTGTGATAGATAAGCCTGGTGCTAAAGCACTTGTATCTTACTTTTTCTGCACTTTTTTACTTTCCTTAGCATCCAAGCCTAGTGTTAGGAATATGCTCAGCATCCACTTTAGTGGTTAGAAGATGTTGTAGCAAGTGAGAGTCCCCTTTGCCTATAAAGGGCAAGGGAGTGTCATTGTAAAAACAAGCCATTGCATTTCCATTCAATCCAAGTGGCCAAGAGCCAAGCTGCCTTATGATAGTTTCAGATCTGAATCTGAGATCCAATCAGGCCAACAATCTGATATCGGGAGCCGAGAGGGTTCTTGAGTGAGTGAGCGCCATGTCCACCGCCAGCCAGATCGCGAGAGCGTGCACCGCCGCGGGTGCCAGAGCCGACGATCGCGCGACGTGCCTTGCTGCCGCAGAGGCAGCGGCTGCGGCGGTGGCTGAGACGGCCAGGTAGGCGGCGGGTACGGCCCAGGCCGCGGTAGCTGCTGCCGCAGCACTGCGCGCCGAGATGGAGCTGGAGCAGGAGCTAGCTAGAGGATCGCGTAGCCCGGTCGGGCGCCATCACCAGAGCAGCGTTATAGTCGGCGCGGTCGCTCCCTGGTGCTGCAGACGGTCTACGGCGACTCCAAAGCGGGAACGCTGTCACCGATGCTCACCAAGTCGGACTACCACGAGTGGAGCCTGCTGATAAAGGTCAAGCCGCAGGCCTGGCGGCTGTGGGAGGCGGTTCACGTCACCACCGTCGACTACGACGACAATCGTCGGGCGCTGGAGGCGTTGTGCGCCACCGTCCCCACCGAGCTCGACGCCTCCCTCGCCAACAAGGCTACGACAAAGCTGGCGTGGGAATCAATCACCGCGGCACGCATCGGCGAAGATCGTGTGCGCCGAGCGACGTTGCAGCACCTCCGAGAGGAGTAGGAAGGCCTCGCCTTTCAGCCTGGTGAGCAAGTCGAGGACTTTGCCCTTCGTCTTACCAATCTGATGGAGCAGATGGCGCGCAACAGCGACACCGACCTCACGGAGGAGTGCGCGGTGGAGAAATTCCTCCACTGCATGCCAAAGAGGTACGCGTAGATTGTCAATTCGATCGAGACGCTCCTCGACTTCGAGCAGCTCACCGTCGAAGACGCCACCGGGAGGCTCAAGGCGGTGCAAGACAGCGAGCAGGCGCCGAACTCCGAGTAGGGCGCCACTGGAGGCAAGCTGCTGTACGCGATGGAGCAGTGGTGCGCCTTCGACAAGAAGGAAGGATCCGGCTCTAAGGAGCGTCGCTGGCGTCCACGCGGCGGCAAGAAAAAGGAGAAGGGACCCCGGGGCCAGGTCGGCACTGATGGCGGCGCCACCGGCGAGCGCAAGGCGACCCGAGATGACACCTGTAACAACTGTGGCAGGACTGGCCACTGGGCCAAGGACTGTCGTCTACCTCCTCACCGCGGTGGGCAGGCTCACGTTGCGTAAGCAGAGGAGCATGATGCCACCCTATTCCTAGCGCACGGATGCGTCAAGCTGCAGCAAGACATAGGGGAGGGGGTGAAAGGTCCAAGCTTTCCCCTTTCCGGGTCGGCAGGCTCCACCGAGCTCCACCTTGATGAACCGTACGCCCACGTCTTCCTCGGCAAAGGTGCCACCAATGACAAGATCGACGGCTGGTACCTCGACACCGGTGCGACGCACCACATGACTGGTCGGCGCGAGTTCTTCTCCGACCTGGACTCCGGCGTGAAGGGCTCCGTCAAGTTCGGTGACGCCTCTGCTGTCAAGATCAAGGGCGTCGGCTCGGTCATCTTCAAGGCCAAGACGGGGGAGCACCGTTTGCTCACTGGGGCGTACTACAACCCGGCCTTGAAGAACTCCATTATCAACGTCAGGCAATTGGACGAGAACAGCTCGTGGGTGGAGATTGAGGATGGCGTGCTGCGCATCTGGGATAAAGGCCGCCGTCTTCTTGCCAAGGTGAACCGGAGAAGCAACCGCCTTTATGTGCTCCATGTACAGGTGGCGCACCCCCTCTGTCTTGCCGCGCGTCGGGATGATGTGGCGTGGCGCTGGCACAAGCACTTCGAGCACCTTCACTTCGAAGCCCTGAAGCAGCTCGGCAAGAAGGAGATGGTCTGCGGCATGCCCTGCGTCGACCACGTCGAGCAGCTCTGCGACACCCGTGTGGTGACCAAGCTAAAGCGCTGGCCCTTCCCGCGTCAAGCCTCCTATCATGCCACCGAGCAGGTCGAACTGGTGCACGGCGACATCTGCGGTCCAGTGTCACCGGCCACTCCTGGAGGTCAGCGCTACTTCCTACTGCTCGTCGATGATGCCACCCGCTATATGTGGGCCATGCTGCTCGATTCCAAGGCGGCAGATGCGGATGCCATCAAGCGCACCAGGCAGCCGCGGAGGAGTGCGGCTGCAAGCTCCGGGTGCTCCGCACGGACAACGGCCATGAATTCATGGCAGCTGAGTTCGCGGCGTACTGCGTCGACGAGGGGATTTAGCACCACTAGTCCGCGCCCTACTCACCGCAGCAGAACAGCGTGGTCGAGCGCCGCAATCAGACGGTGGTGGCAGCGGCGCGCGCACTCCTCAAGCAGCACGACATGCCGGCGGTCTATTGGGGAGAGGCCGTGATGACCGCCGTACATCTGCTAAACCACTCGCCAACTAGTGCACTCGACGGCAAGACGTCATATGAGGCCTGGCACGGGCGCAAGCCGACGGTCAGCTATCTGTGCATCTTTGGTTGCCTCGCTTTCGGAGCTGAACCACGTCGGCAAGCTTGACGATCGCAGCTTGCCAGGTGTCTTCATCAGCTACGCAGAGGGGGCTAAGGCCTACCACGTGCTCGACCCGGTGAAACGGCACGTGCGCGTGGCGCGTGACGTCGTGTTCGATGAAGGACGCGGCTGGGCATGGAACAAGGCGGTGGATGACGGGTCGGCGACCGCACTTTGCGACTTCACCGTCGAGTACGCGTGGGCTGGAGGTGCTGAGTGATGGATAAGTCTCTGTGGCTGGTGGTTGTAGGGCTGCTGCACACTGCAGCACATGATCTTTGTGTCCAGCATCTTTTGACTGCTTTTAGGACAGCAGTTAGCATCTAGGACATCATCTGCTTTTAGGACAGCAGTTAGCATCTAGGACAGCATCTTAGACTAGCATCTTAGACTAGCATCTTGGCATATGCTTGGCTGGCTAGCAGCCTATAAATATGTATCCCCAACCCCTCAGGTTGGCATGGCATTGTATGAGTTTGTATGAGAAATAAACCAGAAAATTGTCCCAACTCCTAGTGTCATCCTCTCTCGATGAGAGTAAGGATTCAGCTACTACCAAGAGTGCAAATCCAGCGACTAACAAGTGGTATCCGAGCCGTACTATCCTGTAGCCTGAGCATCTCCTGCTCTTCTCCTTCCCCGGCCTCGCAGCAGCCCCAACCGCAGCCGGTAGCAGCAGCAGCTCCGGCTGCCCCTGCTCTCCACACAGCAGCCCCCTCGATAGCGCGCCATGTCCGCAGGCCAGTCTCAGGGCTCGGTCGCCTCGAGCGCGCGGCGTCGGCAGGAGGCCGACCTCGCCGCGGCAGAGAAGCGCGAGCGAGCGGCAGCAGACGCCGCTGCAGCAGCGGCAAGGGCATCGAGGCTGGCAGCAGCGGAGCTAGCAGCAGCTAGAGCGGAGGTGGAAGCAGCGGCGGCGGCGGATGCAGCGCGTGCAGCAGCAGCGGAGGTCGAGGTTCTATGCGGCAGCAACAGCAGCTCCATCGCTGCTGATGACAGCGCCGACGCGGACCTCGAGCTGCTGGAGAGGGAGGCATCGCGAGGGCGAGCGGCGCAGTGGGCAGCCGTGCACGCCCACGAGCGCGGCGGCAGCCCAGACAGGCGCAGACACGCCGGCGGCGCTCCTGGAGGAGGCGCGCATGGCGGCGGCGGACGGGTCGACGGAGAGCGCGGCCTTCACAGGCAGCGCGGCTCTCTCTCCCCGGTTCGGTACCGTGGTCACCACGAGTACCAGGCTGTCGTAAGGGACGTCGGCCCCGGCGGCGGGTGGCCTACCCTCACCAAGACCAACTATGTTGAGTGGGCTGCGGTGATGAGGGTGAAGCTCCAGGTGCGGCATATGTGGGATGCAGTCCGGTACGGCGACGTCGACTGCGACCAAGATCGACGGGCGCTGGATGCTCTCATTGCTGCAGTCCCGTCCGAGATGCAGTTTTCGCTTACCAGCAAGCGGACTGCCAAGGAGGCTTGGGACGCCATCGCTGCAGCACGCATCGGCAGCGACCGCGCCCGCAAGTCCACACTGCAGGCACTTCGCAATGAGTGGGAGAACCTGGCCTTCAAGCCAGGTGAGGACGTTGATGACTTTGCTCTCCGTCTCAACACTCTGTTGCAGAAGTTGGTGCAGTTCGGCGACGACACCTACGGCGAGGAGAGAGCTGTTGAGAAGCTCTTCCGCTGCGTCCCCGAGAAGTACAAGCAGATGGCTCGTTCAATCGAGTCTCTGCTGGACCTCTGCACGATGACGATCGAGGAGGCGTTGGGCCGCCTCAAGGTCGTTGACGGCGATGAGCCACAGCGCCTCTCGGGACCCGTCACCATTGGCGGGAAGCTCCTCCTCACTCGGGAGCAGTGGGCTGCCGGCCAAGGTCACAGGAAGAAGGGGGAGCCTTCTTCCATGACAGGCGGCCGCAAGCGTGGCAAGCGTGGCAAGCCGCGCAAAGACGCCCAGGCAGGGGCGCGAGGACGTGCCGAGGGTGATGATCGTGGAGGCACCCAGGGCGGCGCCGCTGGCAAGCAAAAGCCAGCACGAGGCGACCCTTGCTACAACTGCGGCAAGCTTGGTCATTGGGCCAAGGATTGTCGACAGCCACGACGCGGCCAGGCCCACGTCGCGCAGGCGGAAGAGGAGCAGCCGGCTCTGTTCATTGCTCATGCGAGCATCGAACTACCTCCAGCGGCACCGGCCGCAATGGCTTTCCTCCACCTTGACGAGCCAAAAGCACACGCCCTCCTCGACGACAGCTCCGGCAACGACAAGACCGACGGGTGGTGCCTTGCACCGGCGCCACCCACCACATGACCGGGCGGCGGGAGTTCTTCACCGAGCTCGACCCAAGCGTTCGAGGCACCGTCAAGTTCGGCGACGCCTCCGCTGTGGAGATCAAGGGCGTCGGCTCTGTCGTCTTCGTCGCCAAGACTGGCGAGCACAGGCTGCTCACCGGTGTCTACTACATCCCCGCGTTGAGGAACTCCATCATCAGCTTGGGATAGCTGGATGAGAGCGGATCGCGCGTGGAGATCGAGCACGGGGTGCTGCGCATCTGGGATCATCGACACCGGCTCCTGGTCAAGGTCAACAGGAGCAACCGCCTCTACGTCCTTCACGCACAGGTGGCGCAACCTCTTTGTCTTGCAGCCCACCGCGACGACGACGCTTGGAGGTGGCACGAGCGCTTTGGGCACCTCAACTTTGAGGCCCTGAGGCAGCTCGGCAGCAAGGAGATGGTGCAGGGCATGCCGCACGTCGACCACGTGGAGCAATTCTGCAACACCTGCGTCCTCACCAAGCTGCGGCGGCTCCCTTTCCCCCGCCAGGCGAGCTTCCGCGCCAAGGAGAAGCTGGAGCTCGTACACGGTGACCTCTGTGGCCCCGTGACACCGGCTACACCTGGAGGCCGGCGCTACTTCCTCCTCGTCGACGACGTGTCCGGCTACATGTGGGCTGTCCTGCTCGACGCCAAGGCAGCCGCAGCGGACGCCATCAAGCGCCTTCAAGCTGCTGCGGAGGCGGAGTGCGGCCGCAAGCTTTGGGTCCTACGCACGGACAACGGCGGCGAGTTCACGGCGGCCGAGTTCGCGGCGTACTGCGCCGATGAGAGGATCCACCGCCACTTCTCCGCGCCGTACACTCCGCAGCAGAATGGCGTCGTCGAGCGCCGCAACCAGACGGTGGTGGCCACTGCCCGTGCCCTCCTCAAGCAGAGAGGGATGCCGACGATCTACTGGGGTGAGGCGGTGATGACCGCCGTCCACTTGCTCAACCGCTCCCCCACCAAGGCCCTCGACGGCAAGACGCCATACGAGGCCTGGCACGGGCGCAAGCCCGCGGTGAGCCACCTTCGCGTCTTCGGCTGCCTGGCCTTCGTCAAGGAGCTCAACCAGGTCGGCAAGCTCGACGACCGGAGCACGCCAGGGGTCTTCATCGGCTACGCGGAGGGCGCCAAGGCCTACCGCGTCCTCGACCCTGCGACACGGCGCGTGCGCATCACGCGTGACGTCGCGTTCGACAAGGGGCGAAGCTGGACGTGGGGCAAGATGGTGGATGACGACTCGACTCCGACGACCAGCGATTTCGTCGTCGACTACGTCCACTTCAAGGAGGCGGGGGGAGCTAGCAGCTCGTCCTCACCGAGCTCGCCTACCCTACCACCTTGTTCGCCACCACCTCCGGCGAGTCCTTCACCACCGCCACCACCAGCTCCGGCAAGTCCACAGGCTCCGGCGAGTCCACCACCAGCACCGCCGGCCACGCCTCGCTCTCCTACACCGGACCCTACCTCTTCAGGCTCGGCACCGGCAGCTTCGGCCCACGACGAGCAGCGCACAGTGGAGTTTGCAACTCCGCTGTCCAACGACGAGGATCGCATCGACGCCTACCACGGCGGCGAGCCTCTGCGCTACCGTACCGTGGACAACCTCCTCGGCGAGCAGCCAGTCCCTGGACTGGCACAACACGACTTTGAGGCGGAGCTGCACCTCGCACAGGACGATGGCGAGCCTCGTTCCTTCGCCGAGGCGGAGAGGGACGCGGCATGGCGTGCCGCGATGCAGATGGAGATGGACGCCGTCGAGCGGAATAAGACGTGGGAGCTGGCCGATCTTCCAGCCGGCCACCACGCCATCTCTCTCAAGTGGGTCTTCAAGCTCAAGAAGGACGAGACCGGAGAGGTGATCAAGCACAAGGCGCGTCTGGTGGCGCGCGGCTTCGTCCAGCAAGAAGGAATCGACTTCGACGACGCCTTCGCGCCCGTTGCACGGATGGAGTCCGTGCGACTCCTTGCGCTAGCTGCCCAGGAGGGCTGGCGTGTCCATCACATGGATGTCAAGTCGGCGTTTCTTAACGGCGACTTGAAGGAGGAGGTCTACGTGCATCAGCCGCCGGGATTTGCGATTCCCGGCAAGGAGGGCAAGGTGCTTCGCCTGCGCAAGGCCCTCTATGGCTTGCGGCAGGCACCAAGGGCGTGGAATGCCAAGCTGGATTCCACGCTGAAGGGGATGGGCTTCGAGCAAAGCCCACACGAGGCGGCCATCTACCGGCGGGGCAGCGGAGGAAAGGCCCTGCTGGTAGACGTCTACGTCGACGACTTGGTGATCACCGGCACCAAGGAGGTGGAGATCGAGGCGTTCAAGGAGAAGATGAGGGCGACTTTCCAGATGAGCGACTTGGGCCCTCTCTCCTTCTACCTGGGGATCGAGGTCCACCAGGACAGCTCCGGCACCTCTCTTCGCCAGACTGCCTACGTCAAGCGCATTGTGGAGCTAGGCGGTCTCACCGACTGCAACCCAGCCCACACTCCTATGGAGAAGAGGCTGAGGCTAAGTCGGGAGAGTACGGAGGAGGAGGTGGACGCGACGCAGTACCGGCGCATTGTGGGCAGCCTTCGCTACCTTGTCCACACGCGACCGGACTTGGCGTTCGCCGTCGGCTACGTCAGCCGGTTCATGCAGCGACCGACGGCGGAGCACCAGCAGGCCGTGAAGAGGATCCTCCGCTACGTCGCAGGCACCTCCGACTACGGCTTGCACTACCCGAGGTGCCCCGGTGCGGCGCATTTCATCGGGTACAGCGACAGCGACCACGCCGGCGACATCGACACGAGCAAGAGCACCAGCGGGACGCTGTTCTTCCTCGGCAAGTGTCCGATCAGCTGGCAGTCGGTCAAGCAGCAGGTGGTGGCTCTATCCAGCTGCGAGGCAGAGTACATCGCAGCCACTACCGCTGCTACTCAGGCCTTGTGGCTGGCTCGGCTGCTTGGCGATCTCCTTGGCAGAGATGCAGAGGCGGTGGAGCTCAGGGTGGACAGCAAGTCCGCCTTGGCCTTGGCAAAGAATCATGTCTTCCACGAGCGCAGCAAGCACATCCGGGTGAGGTACCACTTCATCAGAAGCTGCCTGGAGGAAGGGAGTGTCCGGGCCAACTACATCAACACCTAAGACCAGCTCGCCGACTTCCTGACCAAGTCCCTCGGGCGGGTCAAGTTTCAGGAACTTCGCGTCAGGATCGGGATGGCCCAGATACCTCACAAGGAGCCACATAAGACTTAGGGGGAGAGTGATGGATAAGTCTCTGTGGCTGGTGGTTGTATGGCTGCTGCACACTGCAGCACATGATCTTTGTGTCCAGCATCTTTTGACTGCTTTTAGGACAGCAGTTAGCATCTAGGACAGCATCTGCTTTTAGGACAGCAGTTAGCATCTAGGACAGCATCTTAGACTAGCATCTTAGACTAGCATCTTGGCATATGCTTGGCTGGCTAGCAGCCTATAAATATGTATCCCCAACCCCTCAGGTTGGCATGGCATTGTATGAGTTTGTGTGAGAAATAAACCAGAAAATTGTCCCAACTCCTAGTGTCATCCACTCTCGATGAGAGTAAGGATTCAGCTACTACCAAGAGTGCGAATCCAGCGACTAACACTGAGGAAGCACAAGGTAGTTCTTCATCGACGCCTGGGTCTTCATCACCAGCGCCGACCTCTTCACCAACTCCACCTCGTTCGCCATTACCAAATCCGGGGAAGCTCGGTAGCCCATCGGCGGTGGTCGGCAATCCATCGGCAGCAGCTCCAACCTCTCTAGCACTGTAGCCGACCTCTCCGGTGAACTAGCCGACCTCCTCGGCGTCTTCTACCTCGCCCGCTGCGACACCAGCGCACGCAGGGCAGCAGGGGGTCGAGTACGCGACGCCGCTGGAGGATGATGAAGACCACCTGAACACCTACTACGATGACGAGCCCCTCCACTACCTCATGGTGGCGAACATCCTCGGAGAAGAGTCTCCACCGAACCAGCCCGAGAGGCTCTTCGCTAAGCTACATCTGACGCACGCTGGTGAGCCAACCACTTATGTTGAGGCGCAGGGTGATCCGGCGTGGTGGGCGGCGATCGAGCAGGAGCTCAAGTCCGTCGAGCAGAACCACACCTGGGAGCTAGTGCCACGGCCTGGCAGCCACCACCCCATCACCCTGAAGTGGGTGTTCAAGCTCAAGAAGGACGAGCTGGGCGCGGTGATCAAGCACAAGGCACGGCTAGTAGCACGCGGCTTCGTCCAGCAGGAGGGGATCAACTACGACGATGCCTTCGCCCCCGTGGCACACATGGAGTCAGTCCGTGTCCTCCTCGCGTTGGCGGCTCAAGAGGGGTGGCAAGTCCACCACATGGACGTGAAGTTCGCCTTCCTCAACGGCGACCTCAAGGAGGAGGTCTACGTGCGCCAGCCACCTGGCTACGCCGTCACCGGAGAAGAGGGGAAGGTGTACCGCCTATGCAAGGCACTCTATGGCCTGCGCTAGGCACCTCGCGCTTGGAACGCGAAGCTCGACGCCACACTCAAGAAGATGGGCTTCAAGCAGAGCGTGCATGAGGCGGCGGTGTACCGGCGGGGCAGCGGACGCAATGTTCTACTGGTCAGCGTCTACGTCGACGACCTCATCATCACCGGCGCTGAAGAGCATAAGGTGGAGGTGTTCAAGGTGCAGATGAAGAAGGCGTTCGACATGAGCGACCTCAGCCTCCTCTGCTTCTACCTCGGCGTCGAAAGTGCACCAGGACGCCAGCGGGATCGCCCTCCGCCAAACCCACTACGCCAAGCGCATCATCGAGCTCGGCGGCATGATAGGCTGCAATCCGGCCCACACCCCGATGGAGGAGAAGCTCAAGCTGAGTCGGGAGAGAACGGCGGAGGAGGTCGATCCAACCCATTACCGGCGGCTGATCAGGAGCTTGTGCTACCTAGTCCATACTCGGCCGGACATCACGTTCGCCGTCAGGTCCGGTTCATGGAGCGGCCGACGATGGAGCATCTATAGGACGTCAAGCAAATCCTGCGCTACATGGCGGGCACCCTCGACTACGGTCTTCACTACGGAAGGGCCCCCGACACGGCGCGGTTCGTCGGCTACTGCGACAGCGACCTCGCCGACAATGTGGATACTAGCAAGAACACAAGCGGGACGATGTTCTTCCTCGGTGATTGCTTGGTCAGCTGGCAATCCCTCAAGCAGAAGGTGGTGGCCCTCTCAAGCTGTGAAGCGAAGTACATCGCCACCATCACTGCCGCAACATAGGCGTTGTGGCTATCAAGGATGCTGGCAGAGCTCCTTGGCAGGAAGGTGGATGTGGTTGAGCTAAAGGTGGACAGCAAGTCTGCTCTAGCTCTGGACAAGAACCCCGTCTTCCATGAAAGAAGCAAGCACATCCGCATCAAGTACCACTTCATCAGAGATAGCTTGGAGGACAGGAGCATCAAGGCCGGCCACATTGCCACTACTGATTAGTTGGCTGACATTCTCACCAAGTCACTAGAGAAGTCCAAGTTCCACGAGATGAGGGAGAGGATTGGGCTACAGCAGATCACCTCCAGTGCTTGGCACAAGGCTAAGGGGGGAGATTGATAGATAAGCCTAGTGCTAAAGCACTTGTATCTTACTTTTCCTGCACTTTTTACTTTCCTTGGCTTCCAAGCCTAGTGTTAGGAATATGCTCAGCATCCACTTTAGTGGCTAGAATATGCTGTAGCAAGTGAGAATCCCCTTTGCCTATAAAGGGCAAGGGAGTGTCATTGTAAAAACAAGCCATTGCAGCGGCCAAGGGCCAAGCTGCCCTCTAGTAGTTCCAGATCTAAATTTGAGATCCAATCGGGCCAACAGTTTGCAGATATAAAATTAAATTCCCAACAGTAAACCAATTTTCATTTGAAAATGCCACCCAACGAGTTAACTCTCTAATATATATCAAACAATTAACAGAAAATGTGCTTCATATTTCTCATGTACTTAAATTATATTACCCTCATCATGTCCAAAACTATGGTCTATACTCTATTAATCAATGAACTACATTCAAAATTAAAATTGGTTAAGACAGGAAGCATAAAAGAATCGACAACAAACCTGTCCTAAGTCTACCGCAGGGTTCAAGCTCTTCCCACAGTCATACACAAGATCGCCCCTTATTAAAGTAATTGCTCCTGTAAGAAGATCAATCTCCACCTGCACTTTTTAGAAGATTTTGAATAGAAAGAGTATCACCTATAAGACATCCAAACATGATTTAACTGCACTGTTGTAAATTAGTCTTGAGAATTTTGGCGCACCTCACTTATACCAGCTCCATAGTTAAGGTACTTATTAGAAACTTGGCCAGGTACCCAGTACGCACTTGCAGATAAATTAACATTATCTTTAGAGGCCTGTTTGGAAACATTACAGGACGTTTTCTGATTGTTGGAACAGCTGGAAATAGTATTGTACAAAGCATGAGCACAAACTAGAGGAGGATAAACTTGCCTGAGAAATCAAAGTATCCCATGAGACATTTTCTGATTGCTGCTGCAGCCTATCCAAGACTGGCTTTAATCTATCAAACAGCATATTGCATGCCTGAAGGGTGGCTGCACAACTAGATTCAGAAGAAGTACTGCCAGCAGTAAGTCCACCTTGTATTAAGTTCAAGGTGTCAGCCTGTAGAACACGCACTCTCTCAAGAAGACTTTCACCTCCATCAGGCCACAATTTTCCCAGAGCAAAGGCAGTCATCTGCTGTACTTTTGTCCACAGACCTTGCCCGATTTCAATTCCTCCAACCTCCACCACTATGGAGCCATCATTGAGCACGGAAACCCTTCCTGGGGCCGGCCTTGGCTCTACATTAAAAATGAGGGGTACACAAGAGATGCCCCGTTTCCGCCACTTGTTGTTACTGTTAAATTCCATTATGGATTCAGCTCGATCCAGGTAGCTTGAAGTTGAGAGCAATCTATCAAAAATAGAATGCAATGTGTACGTAGAAGCTTCGCCCGCACTATCTGGGTAGAACAACTGAAGAGTACCATAGGTGTGAAAATTCTTTTCCCTCACTCTGTTTGCATCCACTGACAGGACAGACGCAACATGCTCAATTACAGCATCTGCAATTAGAGATCCTTGTGTATCTCCAGGAGCACGCATTACAGATTTAGATGAATTATTAGTTTTGCAGAGCTTGATGTCAAATGACAGAGCACCCCAGTTGTACTTCTTGACACTAGATATAATAGTGCCTGGTATCATGGGGCTTGCATCTGGAGATATCCCAGCGTTAATTAATAAATCTAGATGCAAGGCCGTAATTTTCCCATCAGACTTGAATCCGACAGAATAATGAGCTTTCACTGGGTGCCTACCACCAATCATAACCATATCAGTGTTGCGATTAAGGTACATTCGTACAGGGCGTCGTAACTTGTACGCACAAAGTGCAGCTGCCGTTGCAACCTGCACAAGCATGTACCATATGTCCATATGTAAGAAACAGATGGTAATGTACTAGGTCTTTATGATTTCATGATATTGATAGCAGATTGTCATATGCAATCACCACAGACTAAAATATCAAATATGTCAACTTAAGTCTAAAATAGTTGTACATTGAGACTTAATTTGATTTTGCACTAGGGTTTTTCTATTGAGAAGCCCAAATAAAAGAGTCAGAGTTCGATGCATTTGCATGGTGTAAAAGCGCATGGTTAAATGAATATATTGTCAATTAGGCCTAAATGGCTTTCCTCGGAAAACATGATTCCTACATAATCAAACCTCATACTACAAACCATCAATACAACATTTATTTTCCACAAACAACGCAGTTAACAAAGTAGAAAAAAATATTGCATTTAACAATTCTCAAAGTTTGAAACTGTATATAGAGAAAACAGAATATTAACTTTTTCATCTGTACTATAAGTCTATAAATGTAAACTTTCGATGTTCCTTTTTCAGCTTGCAAGTCTAAGGAAAAAGCTCTTAACAGAAGAATAATAAGGATTTTTTTAAAAAAAATTGACACTAGTCCTGGTCTAAACATGCAATGACCTCATCACAAGTTAAAAAAGATACAAAACTACAATAAACTATACTCCAGGGTATAGATTTTATATTAAAAATAATTAGTTTTCATAAAATGGAAGATTTTTGTTATTATGATCTAGTTTTGTTTATTCTCACTTGGAATGATCTGAATGCCTTTCCACCGAAGCCTCCTCCAACCCTTCTTGTAATGACACGCACATTGCTGAATGGAATACCTAGGCACCTTGCTATGACACTTTGTGCAAGTTCAGGGTACTGTGACGAACTGTAGACTACCAAAGTGTTATCCTCATCTGGAACTGCTAGTGCTGTCTGCGTTTCCATGTAGAAGTGGTACTCAGAGGCAAGTTTTACCTGCAGTCATAAAAACTACATGAGATATCCTCTCTTAGCTTCCATGGAAAGGGAAGTAGGATAGGCACTAGTGAAAAGTACATTGATGGGTCTTACTATGCAATTTCAAACTTCTATATTTTAAACTTCCACCGTAATTGACGCTTTATTATCTATGCGAAACATCCCAAATTATTTAACATGTGTACATTTCAAGTCAAAGTTGGATATACAAAAAAAAATGAGTCACTAAATGTGCCATTAGTCGTGATTTCTGGACCCAGTTTCCACTCAAAGAACTGGGGCGAAACTTTTGCCGCCCTTTCAAAAAAAATATGTAACATTAAAAATAGTTACCAACATTACACTATTGATAAATTCTAGTGATTTGACGTTACATAAAGTTAAAGTAATGGCTAGAGTCGCATATCAAGACTCTCAGAAGATCAAAATCATCAAGAAGGAAATAACTTTGGTAGTTTGGTTGGTGGGGTGTACTGCTGTACAAGCATTGCAACTCCATTGTGCAGATCAATTTCATGGGATTGCATGCAATACATATACCACGAAAGTTGGGTATTATCTAACACAAGTACTGTTCTACACCTAGATCACCTCAAAACAAAACAGAGAATTACTATCAGTAATTGTTACTTCAATCTTAACTTTGAAGTAGCTACTGTTAGCAATTACTTTGAAGTAACCATTACAAAAGTGACTCAGTAATCCGAACTTTCAGAGCTAGTGGTTTAGACAGTATTCAACTCAGGCGGATTATCTCAACTTTTGCCTTCTCAAATGTATCAGGTTTCTTTGTCTATTGATGTATTAATGGAATAGTATGTACAGTATAGTTCAAAGCAGACTCTAGACAGGATGAAAAATTAAAATTTTGGAGCACATAGAACTGCATGCTTTAATTTCCCTTCATTATTTTATGATGCAAGTGAAATTAAATTATTAACGATTCTGGAAAGTTGTTGAACTAAAATACTTCTGTTGATGGGATCTTGTGATCAGCTTCTGCCATGCCCTTGGAAACATCACCAACTTCTTTAGGATACAATTCTGGGGGGACATCAAAGCAGCTTCTCTTTTCCACTGCTTGCTCCACAGTTATGATCGGTGGGCTCAAATCTTCTGTGTCATATTCAATAATAACCTGTTTGGCTGCCATGTCAGCATACCTTTGTGTTTCTGCAATCTGAGGTACAGGTAATGATTTAGCAATACTGGTTATGGTCATTAATATTCATAATTATCTTTTATCAAGAGATTTTTAAGAGAGAAATAATTCCTGTGAATGGTTATACTACAAACATGAAAGGGTAAGTACCACAATGCCAAGAGCTTGACCAGCATACTCAGCAATCGGATAACCAAATAGTGGTTCGTCACCAAACGTGAAGGATGATCCAATATTTTGTCCTCCACTTGGAATATCCTTTGCAGAGACAAAAGAGATGATCTTCTCTGATGCTAAAGAAGACTTGAATTTTATACTTTTGACATAAGCAAGGGGTTGTGTGCTGTAAATAAATTCTCCATAGAGGCAATTCTTTGGAGCAGGAATATCATCCACATATACTGCCTCCCCTGTATATAACACAATAGAAACTTCAAATCAAGCTCTGCAAAGAGATTCTGGAAAACATCTTGACAACAATATTAAAAATTCTACTGATGTAACCACATACCTGAAGCTTGAAGTTCAACACCATACTTCTTAATCGGCTCACCGACTGGTTTATATTCGTCACTGGAAAATGATTCTCGACGTGATGATAATGGCAGATTACGTACATCATCTGTATCTGATGAATCAGCAGAACTACTGGTGAGAGACTTTCCTGGATCTGGGATGCCTTTAGAAAGCGGAGATAGGAAACTGAAGAGAAATCCAACAGCTGCACTGACTCTATATTCAGGATGTGAAGTTCCCTCCATTGGTACAACTGTTTCTCTAAGTAATTTAATTGCACCAAGTACAACCGAAGCAGTGAGTGCTTTACCAGTAAGGAATTCCTCCACCTTCTTTGCTCTAATAGCATGTTCTGTTCCATATGCACCAAAAGCCAACCGCATATTACTCAATACAAGAGTATCTGATTGTTCATCTACAGAAGCGTGCCCCAAGAAAGCACAATTTACATATGAAACAGCATTGCCAAGAGGACGAGGCGCTGCTCTGTAAGTTTCAAATAACAAACTTGTATTTGTCCCAGAATCTGAAATCCAATGTGGAATAAATATGCTCAGGAGTAAAGTAGTAGCATCTATAGGAGGCTGCTCTAGGAACTCTTCCAAAGTAATTTGTCTCCGTTCTGCAACAACCTGAAGACAAACAATTGCACCAGCACCAAGGAGTATGGTTGCAATGTCTGATGGAAATGGGAATTTTTGCGCCAAAACTATGTTTCCTCCAATACTAGCTGTGTTACGAACAAAAGGTGTAGCAACTTTGCTCATGTGGTTCGCAAGTTTTCTGAAAACCACACTTCCGTTTGGAGAGGATATAGATTCACATTCTTCCTCAAGTATCTCAATGGTCCTAGAGATTGGTGTGGCTGCTCCAATTTCAAAGCCAGACTCCATCTTTACAATATTTGACAGTTCTGGAATGCCTCCTATGTCAATATACTTACTATAGAGGTCTTGATCCTTGTATCCTGGTACACCACTGCTAGTATTCCCAACAACCACTTTGACTGAGTCACTAAATAAACAAGAATTTATTAACTTGTAATATTCTTTGATACTTCTCGGATGATACCAACCCTCCCTGGAGGGTGCAATACAAGGATTATTCAGATGATCAAGCAAAGATTTTATCTCAGTTTTTAGAAAGTCTGGGAAGGTGCAGACTCCACCACCAAGAGTGTAACTTGGCAAGTCACTAACATCTGGGTTCCTATCACCTTTCTTCCAGAATATATTAAGGCCCAAATCCTCCAAGTCAACATCTGATGCAAAACTTTTGCAGGCATCCACAATTGGACGGTAACCAGTGCATCTGCACATGTTGCCAGAGAAAGCCTTTTCTGCTTCTGATACTTTTAGTTTTGAGAACCCCTTTGGTGGTTCAGGCCTCTTGGATTTGTCAGCATTGATAAGGGAAGTAAAAATAGACATGCACATTCCAGGAGTGCAGAAGCCACACTGAGAGGCATGAAACCCAGACATCCTTTCCTGAACAGCATGAAAGCCATCGTGGCTATTCCCCAGACCCTCAGTAGTGATAACAGAACAGAAATTTATAGTGTAAAGAAGTGTCAGGCATGAACTTGCTGTAAATTCAGTCACTTCATCCGTCTTTGGGTTATACTTTGCTATAAGGACAACACAAGCCCCACAACCGCCTGCAATACGAATTAGTGAGTAGAAGTCATACTAAAAATACCACACAGGATAGGTTGAACCGAAGGATCTGAATCTAACTGACTACAACAACAACAACAACAACAACATAGCCTTTTATCCCAAGCAAGTTGGGGTAGGCTAGAGATAAAACCCAAAAGAGACGAGAAACAGGTAGACACATAAAGGAACATAAAGGGCACAAGACAAAAAGAGGTCACGGTTCGGGCACGTTGATTGCCAATCTCCAAGCGCTCCTGTCCATAGCTAAATCCTTGGAGATATTCCACTCCTTAAGATCTCTCTTAACGGACTCGTCCCAAGTTAGTTTAGGTCGACCTCTACCGCTCTTTACATTATCGGCCCGCTTTAGAATCTAACTGACTAAAATAACCAAATATGTTGCGATTTGATTTGTCCAGTAAAGATTTTTAGTTGCAAACCTGAATTTAAACCTCCAAAGAAAATAAATATAGTCAACAAGGTGATTGAGATGTAAGAAATTAATTAAGTTCACAATCTTACAATTTTAAGGATTACTGTCATGCGGATGCAAATATCTGCATGCTTCTTTTTCATAAGAGATACTTTTGACATTGTATTTGAGTGGCCTTTCCATGAACTTTTAAGAGCCTTGCCAAACAACTTCCTCCCAAGTTTGCTGGACCCAAAAAAATTCCAATCTATATCAAGAAATGTAAACCTAACATGAATCTGAAGTCGCACTACATAGGACAAATAGAACATTGTTTCGTTACCCTGGTGTCACTGATGGATGTAAAGGGCGCCACCAAGACCGAACGCACTGAAGGAGCTCGATACTGGCGGCATCTCTGCCGCCAATTCTGTTCGAAGCGAGCTGCAGCACTCAGCGGCCACCCCAACTCGTGCGCCATGGACAGGGAAGTCCCTTGCCGCCGCGCATCCGCGAAGCAAGGCACAGGAATGGCGGCTTCTTCATGCGTCGACGGCTAGAGAGCGTGGAGACTGGCGGGCGGCTCTCGCGCGCCGTCGCGCGAGGAAAAAGTGCTTGAAAGCTATTCGACGAAACGCGTCAAAGCCGCCGTGTTAGTCGTTCGGCTCCGGTAAGGTAAGACTCGTTATTCTCTTTATTCCAAATCAGAAGTCTACTTTTCATTTATTTTTCTATATATCTAGACGTAATAGCAAAATAAATATAATAAAAAAGTCAAAACGACTTATAATTTAAAACAAAGAGAGTATTATACTATTTAAGAGTTAAATACATAAATAGCCTTAAATTTATCAAAGAATGACACTTTAGGACCACAGGCTTTGAAAACATATTTGTGAATATCTAAACTTATTATGTGGTACGCGGCAAGTTGATATAGTCCGTAAGTGGACCTATGGTGCACCATTAACATCGTGTAGGTGACCACTTAACAAGTTTAGAGATTTAGAAGTATGGCCTTGTTTAGTTCCCAATTTCTCCCCAAATTTCACTGTGCAAAAAGGAGATTCTCCATCACATCAAAATGTCGGCAAATGCATGGAGTACTAAATATAGATGAAATCAAAAACTAATTGCACAGTTTTGTTGTACTTTGTGAGACGAACATTTTGAATCTAATTAATTAATTTTTGGACAATTTTTTTCACTAAAAAACAAAACGCGCTACAGTGTTCCGACAACAGTTTGGGCTCCCGACTTCGGAACTGAACAAGGCCTATATTTTTAAAGTTTGTAGACTTAAATGGCAGCCTAGTTCAGAGACCGCTCATGTATTTAACTCTTCCAGTAATAAATAAGTGATGTTTTAAAGTTGGCGATCAACAAACTATATATTTAACTCTATATTATTTTTAAAATGCTAAACTTAAATAAATTAAGACGTTATTTGGATACACATGTATTCAACTTAGTCCATATATATTAGAGTAGATTTAGGTAAAAATAAAAAAAACACTCCCTCCATTTTAAATTATAAGATGTTCAGTTTTCATGACACATTTTTTATTATATATCTAGAGTATATATTTAAGTACATAGATAAAGCTACGTATCTAGAAAAAACACAATATATTTTTTAATTTGAAATGAAAAGAGTAGTTTTTATCCTAATCCACTTCGACACACAAAGATTAATTTGAATATGATTATATCCAAACAATTCCAAATAGTACGTGCTACATAAGTATGCATAAGTCTTTAGCCTACGAATATCCGTAGACTATGGTTCTAAACACAGCTCCCCCACTCTACACACAGGAGTGGGGCTACAACAAATTTGAGGTGGATACGCTTGCCTTATGGGTGCGTAGATTTTTATTGTGGGGATACGAATATGGTGGAATTTAGCCATAATTACAGTTTTTCTGTTTTTGCGTGGGTGCGGCCGCACCCACTAATCACATCCGCCACTGTCTACACAGGATGAAAACTGAGGATAAATCTCATCCTATGTCGTCTTGTTTACTGCAATATTTCATATTTTGGGTAGAATTTTGAAGGGATGAAAAAGGAACTTTGGAATTTGGATGGATATTAAAATGTGACAAAATAGTTTTAGTGTTCTTAGACTGTTATTGCATTTCCCACTTTTGGATACATACAAAAGCCACAACACCTTATAATTTAGAATTCAATTTATATAATGGTTGGGCTTTTCTAGATACATAGAAAATCAAAACATCTTATTATTCAGAACAGAAGGAGTATTAGACATGATAAGTAAAATAAATTTCCTTTATTTTAAGGAAAAAACTGAAAAAAGATATATGGATTGAAGTAACTGTGTCAATGAGATGTGCTCACACTACTTACGGTCCTTTTTTAAACCATCACATGAATTTGACATTATAGTTGATTCGACTAATGAAGACACCATGTTTGCTTGGCTGAAAAGCCAGGCTGAAAAGTATTGTTCGTTGATTTGTTGTGAGAAAAAAAACACTATACCATGCCTGCTAAGGCAGGCTGATAAGTTCAAGCAAATAATGTGGCCTGGTACTCCCTCCCTTCTTCGTATCATTTTTATAATCTATTTTTAGATATCGTTTCACGAAATTGACTTATAGAGACGAACCGACACCTCACTATCCTAGAGATCAATTTCTAGAGGTAGTCAAAAAAATCCTACCGCCTTTAGGTGTTTTTACAAAATTTACAAATTAGATAAAAAATAGCAAAATTACCATGGGGGAAGCCCACAAGGCAACGGTTAGTGGCCGCGTCTCACGCAAAATACACATGTGTGCGGCCTGGGGATCAAACTCAGATCTTCTGTGTTCCTTCCTTATTACTCCACTTTAAGTCACTTCAGACCAACTGGTTGATATAATGCTTTTGGCAAAATTTGCTTTGGGACACTGAAAAACACCTAATATGCTACTGGACACCGTCAACTCCAAAATATGCTCAGTACTATTATGAAATCACAATTTTTTATTACTAGACACCGAGTCTGTTAAAATATTTATTTTCATGGTTCGGGAGAAAGAAAGGGCGATGAATAAACTAAATTGTCCCCGCAAGTCATCTTCCACCTTTGTCCGTTAGCCATGGCTGAGGGTTGTGCGCGTGGGGGGGTTGAGGGTAGCTCCGGCCGGGCTGAGTCGGCAGCATGACAGCGACAGGCGCTCGCTGGCCCGCGGAGCTGCAAGTCGCCGCGCGCATCCGCTCCCTCCATTTCTACAGCGCCGCCCATGGCCTTCTCCATCCGTTCCTGCACACGACCATGGCGGACGGCAGGCCGGCAGCCATGGCGTGGGGTGAGCGCGGCCTCATTGGGGGCGGGCGAGACCTTGACGGGGGCGCGGTCATGGCGGACAGCGGCCACAGCCGGGGGCGGGCGCGGCCGCGCCGGGGACGAGTGGTGCCTGCTGTGAAGGCCGTTGCCGCGCGCTTCCATGGGAGGTTTGCTGCCGCCGCTGCCGTGCTTTCCAGCTTGGGGCCGAGCCGCCGCGCCTGCTCCGCCCATAGCCCACTAGCGGCCGCCCCTGCTGGCACTGGGCGCTGCCCAGGTCGCCGCCGGCAACTAGCCCCCGGCTAGCCTGCTTGGTCGGAGAAGGACGACGTCTGGATCTCGCCGGCCGGCCAGTGAACAACCAAATCGACCAACAATAGAGGTTGAAGAAGACAAGGGCAGTTTAGACATTTCCCCTACCTTCTCTCTCCTCTAAACTGAAAAATGAATAAAATAATTGATACGGTGTCTTCTGGCAAAGAACCACGAATTTGTAATATCTGCTAGCAAGTTTTTTATGTTGGCGTTGTTCACTGACCAAATACGCGTTTCTCCAGTGTCCCATAGAAAAATTTACCAATGCTTTTCTATTCATTGTAGCATATACTATAGTGACTATTAGACACACTAAACTAATCTAAATGAAAAAAAAATTAAATTTAAAAGTTTTAGATCGAGGACTATAGCTTTAGTTTAGGTTGTTTCTCCATTCAAAGTCATTTAAAAAATTCAAACAAATGGAATTCTAAATCTAAAAACTTAAACATAATTTTTAGGCCCTAAATGATTTCAAATGAAAAAGTAATCAACTACAAAATTTTGGTTCCCTTAGATTGCTACAACTTTAGTTTAGATTGTTCCCCATCCAATGTCATTTAAAAATTCAAAAAAAAGAATTTTAAATTCTGCAGACTTTTTTAAAAAAAACTGGGCTCTAAATGATTCTAATGAAAAATAATCAGCTACGAAGTTGTGTATATCTTTGAGTACTATAATTTTGGTTTAATTTATTTTTCCATCTGATGTAATTAGAAAATATTAAAAAATTGGATTTGAAATTCTAAAAAGCTAATGTAAGATTTCTAGGCTCTAAATGCTTCTAAATGAAAACATTGTCAACTACAAAGTTTCACATCTCTTACAACTTTGTGTAGGCCATTTCCCCATCCAAGGTCATTTTAAAAATTTGAAAAAACTGAATTTCAAATTCTAAAGAATTAGTACATAATTTCTAGATCTTAAATGGTTTCAAATGAAAAAGTAACAAACTACAAAATTATAGATCTCGAGTACTACAACTATGATATAAAATTTGCCTTCATCCGACTAGGTTTGTAAAAACTAAGAATTTGACTATGCTTTAGAGGCGAGCCAAATTGACAACAACTTCTACAAATCCATTTCTAGGGACGGTTGTAAAGCCTGACTACCTCTAGAAAGGCATTTTTAATGGCAGTGAATTTTCTAGCCACCTCTAAAACAGAGGGTACGTTCTAGAGGCGGCTGAAAAAAAATTGATTTAAAGATGGTTCTTGATGTAGTTGTCTCTGGACTAAAAGGGCAGCGCCTCTAAAAATGGTTTCTATTGTAGTGAAATTAGTTAATATCTTTTTCTTAACAGGGTTATTAGCTAACCTATCGGTTGAGTCCCATTTGGATTCTTAGGCTCTATATCTGGGTCCATTAGTGTTGATAGTTAGCTAGTAATAGCTAAAAAGCTATTAGCAATTGCATATTTTTAGATCCACCTACTAATAGTTAGTTGAATAGTTGGTCCAAGGTGTATATCAACTATTAACACCTATTAGTATCCCTTCACCAACTAATAAACTAATTGTTAACACCTGCACTTGCTAATAATTAGCCGATCTCTTTAGATGCCCACCAGCTAATTTTAGCTACTACTCCTTCCGTTTTGAATTATAAGATGTTTTGATATTTCTAGATATATAGTTTTTACTATGTACATAGACATAACTTATATCTAGGTGCGTAGCAAAAGCTATTAATCTAGAAAAGCTAAAATGTTTTATAATTTAGAACGAGAAAGGTAATTTTTAGTGTACTAGATCCAAATCATCTCTTTATAAGCTAGCTAATAGTTTTTTATAAGTTGGGGGTAGTTAAACAGTCAAAATGAGCTATAAGTTAGACTATAAACTTATTAGTTCAAAATGAGCTCTAAGTTGGACTGTTTGAATCGGCTAGAGCTCTTTTTAGTAGCTAGTGACTTGTTTTAGTCGATCCAAATAGGACCCTAATAAGGCTATTAGAATCTATTAGTGTTTAATTCGAACTGCTAATGGATCTAAACACCGCATTATTTACTATGTTTCATTTGCACAAAAAAAGTACGAAACGATGGCGTTGCAAATAGTCACTAAAGTACTGGTTTTTTCTTATAGCTGCGAGAGTCATGCACCATCCCTAAAATAAAAAGAAAAAAAGAATTGGCGACTATTGCACGTCTTTGGACCACGGCAGGTACTACTAGTACGTTACTATACAGCCCAATCGCTATCTCCGAAGATAGTTTAATTTGATACTCAAGCCACCACAACTACAAGATATTCTTCATGCATCTCATAATACGGCATATCCACGTATGTCATCCGTGTCCATCCATAATCCATTTATGTACGTCGGTACGTGTTTGAACTCGGAAAAAAGTATTTTCACAATGACAACAACATCGAGGCATGTAAAGGGGTAAAAAAAATAAAGTTTTAGGGACTTTGAAATCCAAGTCGATGTAAAATAAAAGGCCAAGAAAGTTTACAGGCTTTGTCAGGAAATGCTGCTTAAAAAACTAGTTAGCATATTATATTAATATGAAATATATTTATATAGTAAACCTATTTAGAATATAAACATTAATATTGTTTTTGTAAACTTAGTTAACTTAAAACTTTTCACTTAACTCAAATCTAGCTAGAATATACTCTTTTTTAAAACAAGGGGTCCCAGTACATACATGTTCTAGTCCTATCACTATCAGTGAGACCGAAGCACATAGTTACTCTACTGCAACATCTTATACTACTCAAGCTATTAGCTACGACCTAGCAAGCATTATTATTATTCAACAGCTAGCTACCTAGCTATCCATATGGCCGATCAACATCATGGCCGTTGAGGGTTGAAGAGCCAGGGCAGCGGGGACTTGCGTGTTGCTTACATGCATGATTGCGTGCGTGTGCCTAGCCAGCCGTTGTTGTACGTTCAGCCCAGCCGTCGTCGTCGTCCTGGCATGGGGTCATTGATCATGCATGCATCATCATATATGGCCATGGCCAATGGGAGCAGCTATAGCCTATATATAGCACGACGATCTCGATACGCATGCGTGAACCTTGGTCTTCAACTGTACTCTCTCCATCTCAAAAAAAATTCAATTCTTACTTCCCGAGAAGTTAAATTATTTTATGTTTGATAAAATTTATAAAAATTTACTAACATTTATAACACCAAAAAAATATATGTCATTAGCTTAATTATGAAATATATTTTTCATAGGTACAACTAAGGGCCTATTTGGCAGGGCTCCTCGATCACCGGCTCCGGCTCTGACTCTTCTAGAGGAGTCCTGCCAAACATTTTCCTGCAGGAGCCGTTTTTCAGTAAAAAAACAGAGGAACCGGAGCCATTTTGAAGATCCAAAACAGCTCTAGCTCCTCCAGAAGAGCTCTTCAGGAGGAGCGGTGCCAAACACCCTTAATTGGAGACATAAATGTTAAAAAAATTCTAAAAAGTTGATCAAACTTAGGAAAGTTTGACTTACCTCAAACCTAGAAATATAGTATTCTTTTAGGACGGAGGGAGTATATATCAGTGGGTCGTCCCAATATCTTTGTCTCGGTCATCCCATGTATAATTGAATGCCGGTTACATCTATCATATATGTGTATGCATATACACTTCGGTAACCAGGACAAAGCTAGATAGCAAATCGGAAGGATGTGTGAGCTTACCTAGCTAGTACATATACATAGTAAAAATTTGACTCTAATTATTGAGTTGCCATCTTACCGTACCCCCAAAGAAAGTGAAGGGCATCATCGTCATGCAATCAAATCGAGCGCCATCGGTGCGATCACGTACTATACTGTGGGTGTGTTTAGATGGTTGCAAAGTGTGTGTAAAGTTTCGGTAGCACTTTTTGTTGTTATTTGGTAAAATTTATCCAATCATGGACTAACTAGGCTCAAAAGATTCGTCTCGACATTTACAGACAAACTGTGCAATTAGTTATTTTTTACCTATATTTAATGCTCCATGCATGCGTCCAAAGATTTGATGTGACGAAGAATCTTATAAAATTTTTGGAATTTTGAAGGAACTAAACACTGCCTGTCTTATAAAATTCTCTAGCTTCTACAGTGGAGCTACTTTTATTTGTTTCTACAACTTCGCTTATATACAGTAATGTTTGTCAAAACAACTCCTTATATATTTCACTCGTGGATTCACTTTGACACAAAGACCCACTTGTCATTTCGCTATTTTTTTCATTGTTTTCTCCACCCCTTCGTTCCTCTCCTCTCTCTCACACACACACATGCAATTGCATCTCTCTTACGCTGCTACCGTTACCCCATCTCCGTGCCTGACCTCCACACCACCCCTTCTCTCCATGGAGGCCGTCACAACGGGTGCTCCTCCACTCTGTGGAGGCCATCGCGACATGCGATCCTCATCCCCGGCGCCGACGACCCGTGTTCGGCGGTTTATCTCACACCCCCTTTTGGATCCCCTTTTAGATGCCGATGAACTGCGCTCTTCCCTCGATGCCGGTGCCCACACTGGGCAGCGATTCTGTGGCGACCTGAGCTCCTCCTTCCGATGGATGTCGCTGCCCACCATCATCAATCCTACCTCATTGGGTGTGTGGGACCATAGGGGCAAGGAGTCGGGAAATGCTGGCATTTTTTGCTTTTCCTTTTCTCTCCACTCTAGAGAGCAGGAAACGCGGGACTTCACCTTATTGACGGTGCGTGGTTAGAGCATATTTTAGCCTACCCATGAGACGTCCTATCCGATTACAATCTAAAATTTTGTATGCATGATGGCCTCAAGCAGAAGCAGATGAGAAACAGTGAGAAGATTGCATTAGCTAAATTTACTTGTTCATTAATCTAATTGACGGTGCGTGGTTATAGGATACTTTAGCCTACGCGTGCATGAGACGTCCTAGGTCCTATCCGATTGGAAGCTAAAATTTTGTATGCACGATGGCCTCAAGCAGAAGCAGATAAGAAACAGTGACAAGATCCGCACTTGTCAGCTGTACTGAGCATTAGTTATAATCATTGTAGAAAATATACTGTGCTAGCTAGCACGCGCGCACCGTATACGTACCTTCGCCGCAGCCGAGCTTGGGGCCCTTGAAGGGCGTCCGGGTGCGGATGAACTCCAGCAGCCTCGTGGACGGGTCGACTCCCGACACCTCGTACCGTTGCCCGTTCAACGCGAACACCACCCGATCAATCGTCGCCGTCGCCGCCGTCGCCATGGATGGCGGACTACCAGTCGATCGATAGCTAGTACGTCGATCAGATCAACCGCGCTGTGCAAGCAAGCTAAGCTTGTGTGTGTGGGGTGGGGGGGGGGGGGGGGGGGGGGGGCTGGCCGCGTGAGCGAGGGTCATATATATTGGAGGAGAATGGGCGACCGCTCTAAAAAAAACGCGAGTTGTGCTCGGTTGCGTGACGCCGGTTGCCTCGGATCAGAAATGGCACCGGCGCGCACCGCGTGTAGTAGTAGTCGTCGCCCGGCCGATGGTGACACGACGAGAGCATCATCAGCGCGCGATCGTGATTCGTGATGGGTTTTGTTTATGTGGGAAAGCGAGTGGAGGAGGGAGCAGCTAGCGCGATGTCGACGACTTCGATTTTTAGGTGCAAGCGCCGTCACGTGTAATCGTGCGATGCGTGCAAATTAACCCCCTATGCATGTCACACACCACCTATCACTCTCTCTTTTTTCTTTGACAAAATCTTTTTACTTTTGACAAAAATGGGCAGGAAAATGAAGGACAACGAATCGTACACCTCGAGATTTTCTTCCATCTCCGATTCAACGTCGGTTACATTATTACATTTACAATACAGCTTTATAGTACCGTGCCACGTATGAGACGAGACAAAAAAATGATGCTTCCCATCCATCAACCCGAAAGCTAGCTAGCGCTACCTGTGCTGGCCACTTATTTCTTTCTGTATATCTAGTTTGGTCTTTGGTGTGTATGCGTATACAAGCTTATATTGTATATTGTGCGTATGCAATACAAGCTTATATTATATATTATAAAAAAATCCGGTGGTTTATATATATATTATATATACTATGTTGGCCATCAATTGATTATCGTTGCTCTCTTTAAGTCGACGGAGTAATACACACCTTTGCAACAAAAGTTTATTTGAAACATAGCTCTTATATATTTTGTTGAGGCTTCGAGAGAACCCGTGTCTGGTTCTAGTAATCTATGACGAAAAAAAACAGTCACAAAAAACTGTTATGGATCAACACTTTTCTTGTAGTGAGGGATATATAGGAGGACATACCACGTCCTCCTTCCTAGCTGTGGTAGATAGAGAAGACGTTGCCTTTATCGGTGGATCCTCTGTTAGTTGGGGGACTTCTGCTTTGACCTTGGTCGTAGAATGCATAAGGGCATCTTCGATGGTGATGAGAAAGATGGGGTCCTCAACTGTCACTTCTGAGGTATAGCTTCCTCATCATCGGACATGTCCTCCACCATAACAATATCGTCAATACGAGTGACAGCATGTAGCAATGTCCACTCTACTGCTTGATCCATGGGGGTCCCCGAGGGCACCGCAATAGCTTGATCTATTGCCTTCTCGCTAGTGTTGAAATTTGCACTGATTGCACATGTGTCCTCACACAAGGAATTGGTAGACGTGCAAGCCTCTGTAAGAGAAGTGGGGATCGACTGTGTTAGAGAGCGCCAAACGGGTGAACAGGGGCCAAAGAGTTAGACATGTCAACAAAGGGGTCCTTGCTTGGAAACTCTACATGCTTCAGGGTCACACGTGCAGCTACACACCTTATAGCCAAAATCTCATTTCTCAAAGGCCGCACCAGATCCTCCAAACAGGTGATGACCTATTGTTCAAGCTCTAAGTGTAGTGACTCCAGCAATGATAAGCATGGAACGGACATCAAAGATAGCTGGAGCTTGAGTTGAATGTCATCGTAGTCACGTACATCCTTCCCTCACAAAGCTTTGTGGAGATGACGATATGGAGCTGACTTGATGAACATCCACCCAACTATGAGCTAGTTGAGGATGGAAAGGATTTACAGTTGGGGAGGATGGGCACAGAGGGTAGAGGAGAGAAATCGATGGGGTCAGTGCCTACCGATGCCTAGGTTGAAGATATCGAATGCAACAGAACGAATCCGGACATGAGCTAATTAGATGGTGGTGAGCAAGACAACGATAGCATGTGCCATGAGCCCGCTGCTTGAAGGCAAGGCTGCGCTCGAACTTCACAATGATTGTGGAAGGTGACAATTGTTTGAAGCAACATGAGCAACTCTCCGAGACGTCATTAGCTGTCACAAATGTGTTGGACGACGGAGGTGGAGGTGACATAGCCTCAAATCACAAAGTAGCTAGAAACCGCAGTTTGTAATGAAGTTGCTGACAATTGAGAGAAGCTTCCATAGAGCAGAGTTGCGGCGGGTGACAGGCTAAGATGCTAGAGATCCGACAGTGGAGGCAATCAAGGTTGGCACTAACTAGAGACGAGGTTGCTGTTGAAGGCAGTGAGGTGTGGCGGCAAAAGATGAGGCTCTAGCTACATGAAGCAGTGTTCTTCATCCATTCACCTTGGAGGCAAGCGCCGATATAGAGGTGACTTGCAGCATCAACCCAAGCGGACCTAAAAGCAGGCATTGGCATGGAGGCGAACCCTAACGTGGAGGCTGTCAGTGGCTTGCTAGAGGCAGGCAAGTGACTGATGGGTGGAGGTAGGTCGGTTGGAGGTGGGCAAGTGAATGGTGGCGTGGAGGCAAGCCAGTTGTGGGTGGATTGCCCCGTCGTCCAAATGGTCGGCTAAAGGCGAGCAGGCGGCTAGCCGGCTAGGGACAGGTGGGCGCTTGGAACGGACCTTGACGTGGATGCTGACGGTGATCTGCTACGAATATTAGATTTGGCGCCTGCCCAACCAGCCTCTGCTGATGCATGGAGCATGGCGCGGAGGCTAACTAGCGGCGGGGATATGGGCAGACGTGGAGGTGACTGGGGGCACAGCCCTTGGAAAAATATCGTCAAACGGGATTTTTCTTCTCTATCTCATTTACGTTTCCACATTTACTTATTTCAGTTCTTGGTGTGTTGTTTACCTTCCTAGTCTAGATTGCTAGATTAGTTGATTGGATTGAAGCTTAAGGCACTAGCTATGTTGCAAAACCTGTGCCAGTATTTAGCTGTACTTATATGTTCAAGAAATCAGTATGGAGCACAACAGGGCAGAGTAACAAGGGAAATGCCGAAATAGCTCAACGTTAGTTCTATCAGTTAGTTGTATCTCGTTGTTAGCATATCCATCACATTACTAGTCAGGAAGATAAAGTGTTTGCAAATGCGCCAAGACTGAATGTTGCAAAATATGTTCAGTCATTTTGTATCTGGTGATCATTTTTTGTTCTCTTTTTGCTACCCCCTCTTAACTGAGATTATGGGGGATTGTGTTGTTAGGGTCTATTATTTCTCTCTCTTTAAAGATACGCAGTTCGAGGACAAAAAGAAACATGCAACATTTCAAAACTATACTTGCAAATTGAATGTTTGCAAATATAAAATTAAATTCCCAGCAGTTTCTATTTTCATTTGAAAATGCAACCCAACAAGTTAACCCTCTAATATATATCAAACAATTAAGAGAAAATGTACTTCATAATTCTCATGTATTTAAATTACATTACCCTCATCCAGTCCAAAACTATGGTCTATACTCTATAAATCAATGAACTACATTCAAAATTAAAATTGGTTAACACAGGAAGCATAAAAGGATCGACAGCAAACCTGTCCTAAGTCTACCGCAGAGTTCAAGCTCTTCCCACAGTCATACACAAGATCGCCCCTTATTAAAGCAATTGCTCCTGTAAGAAGATCAATCTCCACCTGCACTTTTTAGAAGATTTTGAATAGAAAGAGTATCACCTATAAGACATCCAAACATGATTTAACTGCACTGTTGTAAATTAGTCTTGAGAATTTTGGCGCACCCCTCACTTATACCAGCTCCATAGTTAAGGTACTTATTAGAAACTTGGCCAGGTACCCAGTATGCACTTGCAGATAAATTAACATTATCTTTAGAGGCCTGCTTGGAAACATTACTGGACGTTTTCTGATTGCTGCTACAGCAGGAAATAGTATTGTACAAAGCATGAGCACAAACTTGAGGAGGATAAACTTGCCTGAGAAATCAAAGTATCCCATGAGACATTTTCTGATTGCTGCTGCAGCCTATCCAAGACTGGCTTTAATCTGTCAAACAGCATAATGCATGCCTTAAGGGTGGCTACACAACTAGATTCAGAAGAAGTGCTGCCAGCAGTAAGTCCACCTTGTATTAAGTTCAAGGTGTCCGCCTGTACGTAGAACACGCACTCTCTCAAGAAGACTTTCACCTCCATCAGGCCACAATTTTCCCAGGGCAAAGGCAGTCATCTGCTGTACTTTAGTCCACAGACCTTGCCCAATTTCAATTCCTCCAACCTCCACCACTATGGAGCCATCATTGAGCACAGAAACCCTTCCCTGGGGCCGCCCTTGGCTCTACTTTGAAAATGAGGGGCACACAAGAGATGCCCCGTTTCCGCCACTTGTTGTTACTGTTAAATTCCTTTATGGATTCAGCTGGATTCAAGTAGCTTGCAGTTGAGACCAACCTATCAAAAATAGAATGCAGTGTGTACGTACAAGCTTCGCCCGCACTATCTGAGTAGAACAACTGAAGAGTACCATAGGTGTGAAAATTCTTTTCCCTCACGCTGTTCGCATCCACTGACAGGACAGACGCAACATGCTCAATTACAGCATCTGCAATTAGAGAGCCTTGTGCATCTCCAGGAGCACGCATTACAGATTTAGATGAAATATTTGTTTTGCAGAGCTTGAAATCAAATGAAAGAGCACCCCAGTTGTACTTTTTGACACTAGATATAATAGCTTCTGGTATAATGGGGCTTGCATCTGGAGATATCCCAGCGTTAATTAATAAATCAAGATGCAAGGCTGTAATTTTCCCATCAGACTTGAATCCGACGGAATAATGAGCTTTCACTGGGTGTCTACCACCAATCATAACCATATCAGTGTTGCGATTAAGGTACATTCGTACCGGATGTCGTAACTTGTATGCACAAAGTGCAGCTGCCGTTGCAACCTGCACAAGTATGTAACATATCGGTAAGAAATAGCAGGTAATTTTTTTAAAGAAAGCAGGTAATGTATACTAGGTCTTTATGATTTCATGATATTGTTATTAGATTATTATATATAATCATCACAGATGGAAATATGTCAACTTAAGTCTAAATTTGTTTGGACAGATCTTCAAAAGGACATTGAGAGTTAATTTGATTTTGCACTAGAGACTTTGTATTGTGAAGCCCAGATAAATAGTCAAAGATGCATTTGCATGTTGGTGTAAAAGCATGTGGTTAATTGAATATAGATTGTCCATTAGGCCTAAATGGATTTTCATGGAAAACATGACTCTTTAATAACCAAACCTTATATAACAAATCAATAGAACATTTATTTTCGAAATATTACGTGTAAATGGTTGACATATAGTACAACTAACAATGCAGTTAACAAAATAAGAAAAGAAGTATTGCAATTAACACCTCAAGGGCCTGTTTAGATCCATGAAAGCAAGTCTAAGGAAAAATCTCTTATGTGAAGAGTAATAAAGATTTTTTTTAGAAAATTGACACCACTAGTCCTAACATGACCTCATCACAAGTTCAAAATGATACAGAAGTACAATAAATTCTGTTTCAGGGTAAAGCTTTATATTAATATTAATTAGTTTTAATAAAAAGGAAGATTTTGGTTATTATGATCTAGTTTTGTGTATTCTCACTTGGAATGATCTATATGCCTTTCCACCGAAGCCACCTCCAACCCTTCTTGTAATGACACGCACATTGCTGAATGGAATGCCTAGGCACCTTGCTATGACACTTTGTGCAAGTTCAGGGTACTGCGACGAACTGTGGACTACCAAAGTGTTATCCTCATCTGGAACTGCTAGTGCTGTCTGTGTTTCCATGTAGAAGTAGTACTCAGAGGCAAGTTTTACCTGCATCAAAATTACATGAGATATGCTCTCTTAGATTCCATGAAAAGGGAAGTAGGATAGGTACTAGTGAAAAGTACACTGATGGGTCTTATTATGTAATTTACATAATTTTTTTTAAGCGAAATATACATCAGGGGAGGCCCTCACTGTGGATTTTATTGAAACGAAAACAAAGGAAATACAACAAGGAAACGAGGGACAACAATAATTCGTGTGAAACATCATGATTTTTTTAACATGTATATGTTTCAAGTCAAAAATTGGATATACAAAAAAAATGTGTGACTAAATGTGTCATTATTGAAAGTAGTTACCAACATTACACAGTCGATAAACTAATAGTGATGTAACGTTATATAAAGTTAAATAATGGCTAAAGTTACATATCAAGACTGTCAAAAGATCACAACCATCAAGCAAGAAATAATTTTGGCTCGTGGGGTTAAGGGGTGCGGTGTCCAAGCATTGCAACTTTCACTCTGTAGATCAATTTCATGGGAAAACTACAAACAGTACATATACAACAATAGTTAGTTATTAGTTTAACATAAATACTGTTCTACACCTAGATCACACAAAACAACACAGAGATTTACTATTAGTAATTGTTACTTCAATCATCACTGAAGACCATTACAAAAGTGATTCAGTAATCCTGAACTTTCAGAAGTATTGGTTTAGATAGTATTCTACTCAGTGGACTTACTCAAACTTTGGCTTCTCAAATGTGATAAGGTTTCTTTGTCTATTGATGTATTAATGAAATAGTATGTATAGTATAATAGTTCAAAGCAGACTCCACACAGGATGAAAATTAAAATGTTGGAGCACATAGAACTGCATGGTTCAATTTCCATTCATTGTTTTATGATGCAAGCGAAATTAATTTATTAAAAATTCTGGAAGGTTGTTGAACTAAAAAATACTTCTGTTAGCGGGATCCTGTGATCAGCTTCTGCCATGCCCTTGGAAAAATCACCAACTTCTTTAGGATACATTTCTGGTGGAACTTCAAAATAGCTACTGTTTTCCACTGCTTGTTCCACTGTTATGATCGGTGGGCCCAAATCCTTTGTGTCATATTCAATAATAACCTGCTTGGCTGCCATGTCAGCATACCTCTGTGTTTCTGCAATCTGAGGTAGAGGTAATGATTTAGCAATACTGATTATGGCCATTAATATTCATAATTTGAAATAGATAGAGTAAATTATAAGAAGTTTTTCTTACATATAGCTTTTACTATGTATTTAGATATAAAACAAAAACTATGTTTACGGAAAAGCCAAAAAAACTTAGAGGGAGTATTCTTTTATCTATTACGATTATATTAAAAGTAGTACTACTCCCTTCATTTCAAATTATAAGCCGCTTTTGACTTTTTTGGTATATAGAATTTGCTATGTATCTAGACATATGTTATATGTGATGTATAGTAAAATGGACATACCAAAAAATCAAAGCGACTTATATAATTTAAAATAGAGGGAGCTTTTTTCCTTCCCCGTTCACTCTACCTCGTTTGTCCATGCCTCACTCTCACTCTGCTTGCTCACCGCCTTACTCTCCTTCTTCTCGCTTTGAGTTTAGAGCTATTAAAATCTTTGTTAACGCCACACCAAGAAAAAAATAATAAGTAAAATAAAAGAACAAGAAAGATGATCTCTAATCAGTCGTTCTATATGGTCTTCCACTAGCCCATGGTTAATAAATACCCCTCTATTTTAAATTATAAGACGTTTTGAATTTTTCTAGATGTTGATTTTGCATTTGGATATATACTATGTCTCTATATATATAATAATATATAGTTAAGATAATATATTAAGACCTTATAATTTAGAACAAAGAGAGTATAGTTAAAACCATCAACTCTATATTATTTAAGATAGACGTACGTACCTTCGCCGCAGCCGAGCTGGGTGCGGATAAACTCCAGCAGCCTCGTGGACGGGTCGACTCCGGCCACCTCATACCGCTGCCCGTTCAACGCGAACACCACCCGATCAACGGCCATCCCATTCACCGCCGCCGCCGTTGCAGTTGCAGCCATGGATTGGAGCAATGCAGCAACGTACGCGAGCTAGGTGCGTACGTGCCGCCTCGATCGCAGCGTACCTCGATCTCCCTGCCGGCCCTTGCTACGTGTTGCTAGCTATCGATCGGTAAGTCGATCAGCACACTGATGATGTGCAAGGTAGCTAGAGCAGGTTGTTGTGTTGTCAAATTATGGGCTTGTTTAGTTCCCAAAGTTGGGAGTGTCAAATTCATGGTAGCGTCGCTGTAGTATTTCGTTTGCATTTGGTAATAATTATCCAACCGTTGACTAATTAGGCTCAAAACGTTTGTCTCGCAAAGTACAACCAAACTGTGCAATTAGTTTTTGATTTCATCTACATTTAGTACTCCATTCATGTATCACAAATTTGATGTGACGAGAAATCTTCTTTTTACATAGTGTATTTTTCAAGAGTTTTGGAGGAACTAAACAAGGCCTATATTAAGAAAGAGGACAGAGTGCGTGAGGAGGAGGAGGCTGTGCAAGTGCAAGCAAGCTAGCTAAAAGCCCGCTGATGAAGAGAGGAGAGGGAGATGAGTGTAGCAGACAGGGGTGAGCGGAGCTATAAATGCAGGCCGTGGTTGCGTGACGCCATGGGGTGCCTCTGCCGGCCGGATCAGATCGGAAGGGGCACCGGATCACCGGCGCACTTACGGATGAAAACGAATGGAAAAATCCTATTTCTACTTCCGTTTATATATTTTTTGGCGGAAACGGAAGCGGGTTCGAAAAATACGGGTTCGAAAACAGAATTGGAATATGTGGACATACGGAAACGGACAAATACGGATGGAGAACCGAAAAATTAAATTAAGATCACATAATCTAATATTCTCAAAGTATACATATATATAAAGTCATGTAATAATATATACAAAGTTTAATATTCATTTACATGCTATGTACGTGAACATAACATGCATATTTGGTGATTCGTAGTTATATTAACATAACATAAGGACATGTAATTGTTGAACATGTTGAACATAGATTGAAAACGGGATAAAAACGGGTCTATTCCGTATTAAAACGGGATTACTCGGAAACGAACAGAAAACACCATTTTCTACTTCCGCAAATACGAAAACGGGATCTCGCAAATACGGAAACGGACAGGAAAATGTAAAAAACGAAACGGGACGGTACGGGAAAAATTCTGTCCGTTTTCATCCCTAGGCGCACCGCGTGTAGATCAGACGACGCCCGTGGTTGTGACCGTTTTGTTTATTTGGTCCAATTTGGTAGACCTCCCAACAACTTCAGCTTTTCTAACGTATTTACTGTTTCCTATATATATACTATTCATATGAGCTTTTATTATTTTTTCTTTCTCCCTCCTCTCCGACTCTATGAGAGGAGAGAGAAAAAACTTCTATAAATAAAATAATACACAGACTCTGAATATCTCAGAGGAGCTGAAGCCGGTCTACCAAATGGGCCTTGTACTGTCCCGGTCTGTGCCAACAAGCGACTGGGATGGTGGATCCGGCCGCAGCTAGCTAACGAGTAGGTGCAAGCACGTGCCGCGTGCAACCGAAACAGCAAATATGTATGTGACACGCACACCACCTATCTCGCTCGAGATTTTCTTCCTTCCCCGATTTTCTTCCACCTATATGTATATATCGCTCTCGTCTTTATTTGCCAAAATGGACCGGACATAGGGACTTTCTTGCCGAAATCGTACACCTCGATCGAGATTTTCTTTGCATGCTTCCCCGATTCAACGTCCGTTACATCATCATTATTACAGCTCGCCGTACGTGCTATATACGGGGTACATCCTTGTTGAAGCGCATGCAGTATGTGTAGCACGTACATATGGTAGATTGGTAGTAGTATCAGACGAGACAAATCTTGCTTGTACGCGCGCGGCCATGCGTACGTGGCGGCCCGGTTTCTGCCGCGTCCCGTTTAAGGCTTTATACGTGAGCGTACGTATACGTACGTACGCGTGCGTGGCAGTCGCAAGCTGTTGTGCTCGTTCAATTAGGACGTCGTCGATGCATGCATGGCCTTCTCGTTTACCCTGTACACGTACCGGCTCCTCGCCGGCGGCGGGATCCAACCAAGCCGTATCCTGCTTGTCCATCGCCGGCGTGTTGTCGGAGAAGAGGAGCATGCAGCTAGCGGGGATGGTTGGCCCGCCGTCCCGCCCCCTTCGCTCCATCAACACGGGTCGGGGTCGGTCCTCGGAGCAGCGCCGCTGGGCTATGCTTATTAGCCGCATATAAGCCCGCTCTTCACATACGTGGGCTATACTGGGCTGCCTGCCTGACCCGCGCCGCTTGCATGTGTCGTCATCCATCCATCAAAACTGAAAAGAGAATTGGTTCCTTGGCCCTAAAAAAAATTCAGCTTAGTTTATCGGCTCTATTTCTATTGAACTTAGGCCCCGTTCACTTCCCAAAATATTTCCTCTGTCACCTGTCACATCGAATCTTTGGACGCATGCATGGAGTATTAAATGTAGATAAAAAAATAACTAATTGTACAGTTTGCTGTAAAGGTCGAGATGAATCTTTTGAGCCAAATTAATTCATGGTTGGATAAATTTTGCCAAATAACAACGAAAGTGCTACAGGAATATTTCTCCTAAATATTTCGGATCTGAACACAGCCTTAGTTATTTGCCCAATAACGAATTTTGCTTAGTTTTCTGGCCCTTCCGTCCACTCCGTCCACCTATGCCATCAACCAACTGAGAGGACGCACGCGAAAAGACCAAAATAGCCTTACCCCTTCATACTTGAGTTTGGGCGTTGAAGCCCCAGTTTTTAGGACCGGACCGGAGATCGAACCGGCGAGACCGTTGGTTTAATGGTTCATTGGTCCAACCGTTTGGAACCGGTTAAACCGTCGGTTCGATTGTTTTGGACCGGTCAAATTGAACCGGCCAAAAATCCTGTGAACCGGTATATATTATATCATATATATGCTATAATAAAAAATATATCTTGATAGCAAAAAAATATATATAGAATGACATGTTCTTAATTTAAAAGTTAAAACATCAAGTGCCTGATAAGTGATAGCATAGTTCATACATCATAGAAATATAGAATCATGGCTCTCGCAGGTCACAGCAACAGCAGTCCAGCAGCTAAGAAATGCATCATATTTGTTACTAGCCAAATCTTAAAAACAATCCTAAAGCAATCAGATCGGAGAACCCTCATGCATCAGAGATGTACACTACTACCTAAAAAGCAATGGATCGAAAAGATGAGCAGGCAATGGATCGAAAAGATGACTGCTCACCAGGCGCCATGATTTTCCTTGAAGAAAAGCAGGAGCAGGGACAGGCTGATGGAGAGACCGGGCACTGGAGGAGTACTGGAGAGTGGAGACGTAGAGCACTGGAGGCCGTACACGGACGCCCGTCGCTCGCCGTCGCTCGCTGCGGACGCCTGTTGCTCGCGGTCGCGGCTCACCGCAGCCGCCTTCTGCTCGAGCTCGATGCGGTCGGCCGGTCGCGCGCACGACGTCGTGTCCTGCGAGCGCGAGGCCGCGACCCGCCTGCAGCCAGCCGCCCCGCCCCTGCAGCCCGCCGCCGCCTGACTTGCTTGCCACCGCCGCTTGCTTGCGCCGCGCCGCCAGGAGCCTCGCGCCGCCGCTAGCAGATAAGGTGGGTCAATTTTTCCCTCCCACTCGGTCACTCCAGGAGTCAGAACAACCCTAAACTCCTAAAGGCCCATTTGGAGCCAATTTCCAATAGTACCCCTAACTAGATAAGGTCGTCCTGAACAAACAGAGGGGTAATTTTGGAAACACTCAAAACATCGCCGGTTCGCATGGAACCGCCCGGTTCACCGGTTCGATAAAAAACCGGCCGGTTCAACCGGTTTTTTCCGGCTCGATTGCGTACCGGTCCTCTAAGGTGACCCGGACCGGCGGAGGCTCTGGTTCGGTCTTTTACCGGTCGAACCGCCGGTCCGGTCCGGTCCGAATAACAGGGGTTGAAGCCGCTATTCCTCACGTCGGGATTTTGGGCGGCGGGCGCCAAACCCTAGCCACCGCTCACCGGAGATGGAGAAGCCCGACGACCTCCCGCGGGCGGATCCACCTGGGCCGGCGCCGGATCCACCGAGGCCACGGCACAGCACAACGTCCCGGCTGGTGTCGGGCCTGGCCGCCGGCCGCGCAGGCAGGGCGCCGCTCGGCTAGCCACCGGCCGCGCAAGGCAAGGCGCCGCTCTTGGGGGATTGGGTGAGGCGTTGCAGCATGAGATCATCGCGCACAACATTCATGTCTCAGTTGATATTCCCTCCTGACACTGAGACTCTGGGGTTGGAAAAGGGTAAGAGTTGCTTATGACCTGGGCAACTAAGTTTTAGTTCATCTCTGTTTTGGTAGCAACCGATAAGTGAAACCATCGAATGCCTGAGATATCCTCTTCGATTAGATATATTAGCTTTTCAACTTGGCAAAACTGAAAATATCGGAGCTACCCTTGTAATGAAAATATTACTCACTTCAGCAACTGACGATCTCAGCAATCGATTGGTTTCACACTTACACTTGGCTGTAAATCAGTATACTTAAAATCATTTACCAAAAAATGCTGCTATAGTATACTCTTATTTGTTTCATTCAGCGCGAGGCTCATAGTATTCTCTCATTTGTTTCATTACTACATGTTTCGATAGTATCATTTTCTCAGATACATCCGCAATAATTGTCACTAAGCCTTGCATCCTAAGTTCTGAAGACATCGCCCTGTTCGCTTGAACTTATCAGCTGGCTTATCAGTCATGGTACAATATTTTTATCTTACAACAAATCAGCCGACGGTACTTTCAACCATGGCTTATCAGCCAAGCGAACAGGGCGACTAAGTAAACATTTTGTTACTGATGAATGCTGAGAATGTGGTTTGCCTAATTTCAGAGCTTAAGAGCAGGTCAGAATTGACAAACATCATAGCAGGATCGTCTCGTGGAATGAAGGCCGATGATATTGCCAAGAAGGCTCTGGACAGCATCAAATCTGCAAAATTCATTGTCCTAATGTTTTCATCCACTGGTTTCAAATCATTGTGTATGTGTGCACTTGGAGTGTGGATTTATATGCATTTCAAATGGTCAGTGTGATGTCATGGGCAAATATATATGAAAATTAATAATTTCATGCTTGAAAAGTATTTTACTTATTTTGGAAGATCAATGGTAATAGACAGCTTGCGATGCATGAACGACTCTACTGTACATTGTAGAAGTGTTTTATTTCGCTCCAGGGGTAAAAAAGTCATTTCACCTTGCTTTTAACACCGTCAACCAGTGAAATTAATGGAAGGGCCAAATACCGAAACAAAATTCGATTCAGGGTCAAATAACTAAGTTTAACAGAAATAAGGGCTAGAAACTAAGTTGAACTTTTTTTTAAGGGCCACGGTACCGATTCTCTCAAACTGAAACCGCTGCTAGCCACCTTTTTTTTTCCGACAATGCTAGCCACGTATTTCATGCTGCTCGTCATCGTCCGTCCATCAACTGAAAAGCGCTGCTAAGCACTGATGCCGGTAGGTAAGGTTGTTGTGTTTGCCTCGCACATGCAGCCGGTTTTCATGTGGTAGGGCTAAAAGGGAGGAAGAGGAAAGAAGAACTTTTTTTTTGTCTTTTTTTTCTCTGACTTCTCAAGCTCGATCAAATTCAAACCGAGATTTAATTCATCCCACACAAATCTATTCTACGCTCAAACAAAATAAAGTGCACCGGCATGAATCCAACTAAAATGTTTCAAGCACTTATATTTTTATTTAAATACATAAAAATTATCTAAATACATCATGGAAAGTTAAATAAAATAAAGCAAAATTATTTAGTATTTAGGAGAATAATTTTAATGGTGTTACAAAACCTTTCACCCACTGACGCACAAAATGCAGATCCCAAAAAGAGTAGGCGCAATCTCCTAGAAAAGAAATGCTTCCGAGTGAAATAGTTTTTTCATATAAAGACAATGGAGGAAGGTAGAGGCAAAGTGGATCTGAAAAATGGATCTTACCAAGGAGTAGATTCGTGGCCTCGCATACCTTTGTGGATGCTAGGCATAGAGTGGCCCATGCAAACGATGCGATGGAGGTGGCAAGGCATGGCCAAAGTTCGCGCGCTAGGTGCCGATAATGGTGAGTGGAACAATGTGTAAGATCATGACAAGCTTGGTGCCAAGGAAGACCTCCTATGGGTTGGCAAGGACAGTGTAGTCGATGTGAAAGGGTACCTTACGCACCAAAGATTCATCTGTGCTGGGTGCCCTCCGTGTTAGGGCGCACTGATGTTGGCTAGCACGCCTTGGCAATATCGACGGACGAAGGTTCTTGTGCGAGGATTGCAGCAACCTTTGTTGAGCTCTAAATGGATGGGTGGGAAGGGAGGAGATGTGCGGTAGGAGCAGGAGTCATACACATAGAGGGAGGGGGTCAGGGGATGGAAGGGGAGACGCGCGGTCTGGGTGGGGGCTAACTACACGTAAGCAAGAGATGGGAGATGTGCAACATGTGCGCAATTACTTTATACTCTCTCTGTCCCAAAATAAGTGTTGACTAGATTTGTAGAAAAATATTAGCAATATTTGTATCTCCAAATAAGTTTATTATGAAAATAGATTCAACAACATAAAAGTTCAAAGCGTTTGACTCATCGAAAAGTGATAATGACATTTATTTTGGGACAGAGGAAGTACTTCATAAGTAGAGAGATAATCTATTATTTTTAATGCCATATTTTGATAGATTTTTTTAGTCATGCTGCGGATTTTGAAACCATGTCAACGTACAGGAAACCTCGTTATGATCGAAGTGTATCACAGAAAATTCTTTCATTGTTTGCGCCGATCGTAGTAAATCAATTACGTGTATTATAAAAATGAAAGATAAATAACAAAACGACCTTTTGCTTCATTGGGCCGCGTCCAGTGCTCTAGTGGGCTACCTGGGCCGTTATTAGTGCGCGTTCACGATTTCAGGCAGCCTTGGTTGGATCCCTTCGTCATTTCATCGTCACTCTCCCGAAGCAAACCCTTGGCACTCCTCCCCATTCGCCGTCGTTCAATGGCGACGGTTCCTAGACCTAGATCCAAGTCCAAGAAACCTCGGGTTGCGGCGGAGGGCGGCGCTGGCGTTGGGGGCCATGAACAGCAGCCGGAATGCTTGGCCGGCGGTCCCGACCTTATCAGCGACCTCCCGGACGCCATCCTCGGCACCATCATCTCCCTCCTCCCCACCGACGACGGCGCCCGGACTCGAGCCTTGTCCACGCGGTGGCGCCGCCTCTGGCGCTCCTCCCCACTCAACCTCTGCGACGGCGACATTCGCGGGTCCAGCGGCGACATCACGGCCATCGTCTCCCGGGTCTTCTCCGCGCATCGCGGCCCCGTCCGCCGCCTCTCCCTCGGCTGGCCCTGGTCACTCGTCATGTACCCCGACCTAGACTCCTGGCTCCGGTCCCCCGCGCTCGGCAACCTGCAGGAGCTCGAGCTGTGGCACGGGTTCACGCGTCCGTACCCGATGCCGCCGGCCGCGTTCCTCTTGTCATCCTCCCTCAGCGCCCTCGCCCTCAGCGGCGGCGATGGACCGTTTGGACCGTTTAGCAACGACGGTGACTACCTCAAGTCCTGCGGATGACGTGGATAGGCTGCACTTTCCCAACCTCAAGCAGCTCACGATCAAGTGCGTCATCATCGCGGAGAGCGCGCTCCACACTCTGCTCAACAAATGCCCTGTGCTTGAGAGCTTGGTGCTGAGCGCAAATGTGGGCTTTGGTCGCCTCCAGATTAGCTCCCCTACCCTTAGAAGCTTTGGCGTTTCAGATAACCGCATAAAGCTGTGGGATCCTGAAAGGCTGAAAGAAATCATTATTGAGGATGCGCCTCTCCTACAAAAATTCTTCATCCGAGTCCAACATTATTCCGAAAGAAAAGGTCTATCAGTTCGGATATCTGGGGCGCCCAAACTTCAGTTCTTGGGGTCGCTCACACATGACATTGCAACACTTGAGCTTGAGACTGCTATTTTGAAGGTGTCTAGTTTGTAACTTAATGTGCCATCCTCTTATGTTTATACAGCTTCTATTTCATGTTCTTACTGTTTATTCCCAATGTTTTAATTTAGGAAACTATCTCAGTGAACTCAACGGCGGTGGTGCGATCAGTGAAGGTTTTGGTTGTGCACATGTCCCCTCCTAGTATTGATGATGTTATTGGCCTTATGAAATGTCTTCCCTGCTTGCAGAAGCTATATGTCAAGGTAACGAATGTTTCTCACCAGCCACCAGTTTTTTTTTATTCTTGTTTCCAACGGCTCTGTTCCATTTTTATCATCCTGTAACCTGTTGGATTTGTCTTCATGTCGAATCATGATTGACAAGAAATCTTTTCTGCTTCATATTCAGGTTTCTTTGAAGGGTAGGTCAAAAAGGGTGCAGCATCATAATCCACTTGATTATCTCGAATGCCTTGATCTCCATCTGAAGAAACTAGTATTGATAAATTATCAAGGGATCAAGAGGGACGTGGAATTTGCCAACTTCTTTCTTATGAATGCTAAAGTGCTAGAAATGGTGGAATTAAGAACCCAGCGTCCTAGCTGTGATTCTAAATATTTGACTAAGCAGCATACAAAACTGCAGTTGGAGAACAGAGCTTCTAAGGATACTCAAGTTCTCTTTATGTGTATTAGCCTTCGCTACTCTAATGATCTCACAGACATCAGGCATATGCATGATATGAGTATTGTTGATCCCTTTGATCTGTTGTTGTGTAGCTGCAGATGTATTCAGTCCCTCTAAGCTGGTGTCCTATGCCTGTTTTCTGTAAACTTCAGATGGTATCTTACATTAAGAAAACCATACTATCTCTGATAAGCTGTATTCTGCTAACCATCAATCTATCGTTGCAGCTACTGCTTAGATATCTGTTATCTCGTTATTATGCATGTCTTAATTCCATCCTTTTACGTCTTTTCGTTATCTTTTTACATGAGCATGTCTGGATGTCTGCAATCGTGCTCTGCTTTTCCTACTGTAAAACCTAGAATACGCTTTTATATTCTGAGCATTCATACCATAGTTTATTGCATTTGATGGATTAATGGATGAGATTAGGGCTTGTAATAATGCGCTGTTGTTTTTCAGATTGTGCAATCGTGGATTAGACACTGTTTATGTCTGCTTTTAGGTGCTCAAAAATCATATAAAAATTATATTTCTGTAGTAAACTTCAGTACTTTCTTTTTGTCTAAAGATCATGTTTATATCTCTTGTACTTTTGGAGACATGACTATTGTTTTGTATTAACGTATTTCTGAAGGATTTGTCAAAAAGGGTGCTGCATCATAATCCACTTGAAGAACAGAGCTTCTAAAGATGCCCAAGTTCTCATTTCGTGTAACACCTACTTGAATGATTCCATGCACATCAGGCATATGCATGATATGAGCATCGGTGATCCCTTTGATCAGTTTGTATAGCTGCAGAAGTTGTCAGCCCCTCTAAGCTGGTGTCCTCTGCCTGTTTTCTGTAAACTTTAGATGGCATCTTACATGCAAAAAACCATGCTATCTCTGCTAAATTGTGTTCTGCTATCCATTTATCTAGGTTCCAGCTACTGTTTAGATATATGTTATCTGGTTACTTCTCTTTTTATCTGTTTATATGAGAATGGCTGGACTAGAGTCTGCAATCGTGGTATTCTTTTCCAACTGTAACAACTAGATTACGCTTTTATAGTGTGATTATCCATACTAGAGTTTATTGAGTATGATGGATTAGTGGCTGGGATTAGGGCTCTAATCTCATAATAATGTCTGTTGTTTTTCACACTGTGCAGTCGTAAATTAGACACTGTTTAAGGCTGCTTTATGTGCCCAAAAATCATATACAATTTATATTTCAGTAGTTCTTTTCTTTTGGTCTAAAGATCGTCGTTAATAACCTATCTATAGTTTGGGCTTGGTGATGCAACGAGCGTGTTTTCTGCTTTAACTCGTCTTCTCCAACTGCCCTGGGCCCCTGGCACTGCTGTCCTAGCCGCTGGTGATCCATTGTCGCAGCCCCGCCCTCCTCTAATGTTGCATTTGTTGCCCCTGCCCCCTGTCGCCGATCATACCCACCGGTTGTTCTCCACAGCCTAGCCGGTTGTTCTCCGCCTGGCAGCACTCCTGAGGCTCCGGCCGACAGTGCGCCACACCCTGCTCTACCTGCATGGCTGCTCGGCGGGGCTCGTCGCCATGGACATCGCCGAGAACAACCGTGGCACCCACGTGTTTGTGGCCTGCGCCCACGCCGTCCTCCTTACGTTGGGCGCACCGGACATGGCCCGCCTCGACGCGCTCATCACCATGACGCTATTCACCGACAGCGCGGGCACGGGCACGGTCATTGTCAGCGATGACCCGACGGAGCCTGTTGAGCGCCCCATCTTCCACATGGTGTGAATCAGGGGAATCAGCCTCACCGTGAGCGGCTTCCAGTACGGCGTATCCATGGAGGTGCCTTTTTTTCTAGGCGGTGCACCCTGGTGGCTGCACGCTCTTGTACAGCTATGGAGCCACCTTGGGTCTAGAGATAGGGAAGCGCGGCTAGCTGGCGCGTGCTGACCAGGTACGGCAACATGTTGGGCGCGACCGTCATCTTCGTCCTCGAAGAGATACGGCGGCGGCGCTATCTTTGGCGCATGAAGAAAAGTATCTCCGTGAAAATGAGTGCGCAGGGGATACGCGCGACGGGGAGTCCACGTATCTTTGTGCGTGTACGGGTGACTTTTTCCAAGTGCCAATAATTGGGAGATGGGATTGGGAATTGTTGGAGTCTTGGAGATGGATTTTTTTTTCTAATTTTGTCAAAAATCCTAGATTGGGAGCAGTGGTGGATCCAGGATTGAAATCCACCTATGACGAAGCTATCTATCCCTATAGGTGCAACGTGCAAGAGCTTAGCATTTCACGTAGGGTGTTGTCAACTGCCATCGACTGATGCACACCGTACCCAAGCTGGAACCTAGTTTCTTAAAAAGCACTGGATATGGTGCTAGGGGGCAACGGTGTGAAATGAAATTATTCAGTTTAATAGGAGTGCAAATTCACTGGTAATTGCAAGAACAAATTTGATAAAGTGACGTTATAGCTAACCAATGTACGTGAGCACCATCAGCTCGTGCTTTCAACCTAGCTGATGATGTCCTTAAGTCCACTTACCAATGAGAAAAGAGAGAGATTACTGCAGGCTCCAGCCGGCTGGTAGGTCTGGCGACCGCCAGAGCTTGCCACATTGCTGGATCTGCCACTGATTAGGAGACTGTTTTGGGAACTCTTGGAGATGCTCTAAGCCTGTCGACCCCATCACCGCTTGTCTGATTCACCACCCGTGGTTAGCGGTGAGCACGCCACCAGAGCTGCACCGCTCCACCCACCTCCCACCAGTCCCGTGCACTTGCTGCCCTAGCTCCCCTAACCTTGTGGCCGTGGGTGTTGAACGCAGAAAATGCTCGGCGTCGCATGACAAAGACGACGATGATGGAGCTCTCTGCAGTCACCTCTAGACGCATATCCGCGCATTGTTCGTGTGTGACGGCGGACACACGACGATTTATAAGGACTTTGGAATTCTGGCCCTACTCAATCTTGATATAAATATAAATAGCTACGAACATGAACACAGCCGAGAGGAACAGAATGAGAAAAGAGACCATAATGCACATGCACGGTTGCCATGAATTGGGAAAAATTGTTGGTTATATTTGTACACTTCATCAGATTGACTTGGCTCAAAACCAGACAAATATCAAGGGATCTATTTAGACAGGATCAAATAGTCTCATAGATCGTGTATTGACCACTGAGTGTGTACATAATGTTACATTTTTGTGGACCTATATCTTCTATCTAGTACAATAAAATAAGAGAGAAAAATTCCTGGTGGATGCTAATAATTTCTCGTGAATTTGTCAGTAACAACAGGCTTTCATGCACCCTGTCCCTGCTATCAGAAAATGAAATACTTTCGATGCACATTTTCAACAAAGAGAGGAAAAAAAGATCACAAAAGAATGATGGGACGTACGTGCATCACTTTGGAGCGCAACACAAATAAGAATCCAGCGTGCAATAATTAGCACCTCTCTAACAGCGCGCACGCGCACAGCTGCACACTCATGCACACCGTCCTATTAGAAGGCAAAGATGGCTCCGGCGGCCGCCAGAGCGGCGCCGGCAACCGCAGCAGCAGCGGCTGGGCCGCGTACGGAAGCAGCGGTGGCGCTGCTGCTATCGGGAGGCCCCGGGGGCGCGAGCTCCGGCTCGGGCTCCGTCATGGTGGTGCCGATGGGCGAGCCCACGGGCGCCGCGTTGTCGTCGTCAATGGCGTCGTCGGCGACGGGCCCATCGGCGCCCTCGAAGGATCCCACAGGGGTGTGCGCGATGGGCGTCAGGATGCTCGGCTTGGTGTCGGCGTCGTCGGGGGCGGCGGCGCCGGTGGGCGAGGACGATGCGGCGGCCACTGCGGCGGCCCCCGTGAGGACGACGAGGAGCAGGACGACGCGGCGGGACACTGCAGCCATGGTGCGTGCACCGTACGTGCAGCGCGGGAGCTTGCGGTGATCTGGCAGAGGTTAATTCGGTCGGTCTTACGTGAGAGAATAGATAATTTTGGTGAGGATTATTGCAGGTGGATGAAGAGAGGCATGGAGACAGGTACGACGAGTATATTTCTGGTAGGGTGCATGGCATGCGCGATCGGGGAACGCGAGCGAGCGTGCGGCGAAACCGGCGGTATAGACAGAGACGAGAACGGGTGGAGGCGAGTTGACGTGAGCCTCATGTATGTGGGTGGTGGAGAGGACACTCACAACCTTCGTAATCTTCGATGGAATATTAAAATTATTTAAGCTAGTCACCAACGATGATTTTTCGTTACAGTAACAGTAACAGACTAGGACTAGCTAGGACCAAATTCTAAGTAAGAGCGAAAAGCAGAAAGCTACACCATCATTAATTTAATATAGCTATTCTCAAGGAAAGTTTGCAAAAAGTTGTTCTACTAATAGTAGGATATAGTAGCTATTCAGCCAAATCAGCAGCTAATTAACACCCCGTTCGTTTGAGCTATTCAGCCAAATCAGCAGCCATCTAGCCATGTTTTTCTCTCACAATAAACCAGCGAACAGTACTTTCAGCCACAATAAACCAGTGAAACGAACAGGCTGAAAATAACGCTGAAAATAACATGGAATATTAAAAAGTTAGAAAATAACATGGAACATTTAAAAATATAACCTAATGACTATTATGATGCATTCGCATCTTGCACTTCCATATCCTCAATAACGACTCCTAATTTGAATAAGATCTAGTAAGAGTTAATAAGAAAAAGACAAACACAAAATTAAGCTTATTTATTATTATGCATTTATATTCTGAAAGTAACATACCAGAACTATTACTACTATGTTTGTTTATGCCTTCTTTTGATCAGTTCTTCAATTCTTGAGAATGATGTAAGATGTTATCATTTTTAATGGTTGCAAATACCTCTCAATGTAACATACCATCCTACGATTCAAGCACTCATCTCCCATTTTATTTTGTGACTCGGTCTTCACAACCTTCATAGCCAAGAAAATCCTTTCTACTGTGGCGGTTGCAACCGGTAAAATCAAGACCAACTCAATGAGGCGAAAAACCGTCCAAAGTTTGTGTTCTATCGGTTTGAACCATCTTTATAGCAAGAAGAATACTAAGGTCAATACAATTTCTGAAAGAAGGATCAACACTCACATCACTAATGAAATTATCATGTTGTCCCCGAAGCTTGTCACAGTCATATTGGGAGAAATAAACATCACAAATCTCCGGAAGTTCAATTAGCTTCTCACGGTCATAATTGGCAAATAAATTCTTTGGATCTAATCAAGCAATGAAACTCAATAAGTAGGTAGACCTTTAATTCAACAATAACTTGGTCATGCACCATCTTATTTTTGAAGTGATGGTACTAGGTTACCTGCTGCCTCCACAACCCCCTTGAACGACCTCGAATAGTTAATTTATTCTCCATATCTAGGACAATGATGTGATGGATCCCAGCGAGCAAGGGGGCGGCACGTGGCAGCACGAGCGACATAGGGCGATGCAGCGAGCAATGAGTGCCAAGCTTGGAGATGTCGAGCGAGACTCGAAGTCGAACGAGTCGGTCTGCCCTAGTCTACATTGGAACTCATGCTTATTGGACTGTTGGGCAAAAAATTACAACGACATTCCTAGGCTACTTGGGCCACAACTAGGGCCATGGCCCTAGGCCTAGGTCCACCCATGAGAACATTGGTTTTCATTACTGAAACAACCTAATAAAACATATATAATAGTATAATACCATGGGGCGACGATAAATTTTTATAGCTAGAACATTCAAATGTATTGTGTATTTTTTTACTAGAAAGTACTCTAGCTTAAATGTAAAATTTTGTTCCATAAAATCTATATCTAGAATGTTCTTGGTCCAAGAGAAAATATTTTAGCTTAAATAAAAATCTACAGAAATAAGTTATTTGTTCCAAAAGATGTAACTTTTACAAATATTCCAACTTTAGGAGACAATGTGAGCAAAGAACAAAACTGTAATAATCATAAAAAAAGATGTTCTAAAACAAAACTATATTTTTTAGAGAACAAAGATAAATGTTCCAAATAAAGAAACAATGTTCAAATCAAGAAGATAATATTTGTTCAAAAAACTGTATATTCCGAGTACCTTGACAAATATAATTAAAATATGCATTATATGTTTGAACAAAACAAAACAAAAATGTTCAAAGCAAGGAGGAAATGTGTCACCAACCGATTCATTTAGCACAAATCTTATGTTACTGAATTCATTGGCAAAATCCGTAAGTTTCACTAAAATTCTTTCATTGCTGAGCATCGGTCCGATGCTGGAGCTTTCCATTGTCCTTATGCTCATCATGCATGTCAGAAAATCAACTTTATTGCATTCTCAGGGTTTCTGACATCGCAAGCGGTTGACCACATGTACATATCACATCACCAGGGTAGGGATTCTTCTTTGTGTAGAACCTTCTTCTTCCACCTTATGAAAAATCACGACACTCTTACCACTGTGCTTCCATTTCATCGCTATTGAAGTTCCAAACATCGTTCGCACCCAAGTGATAGTTGACATTCCTTTTATACCCACTCGTGCCACTATTCGGGCATCTGTCCAAGCTTTCATACACACATTCCTCTTATATTCACTCATGTTCATTCCTATGGACACCCATCATACAAATGTTCATTCACTAACATTCCTCTTATACCTATTCGTGCCACTATTCTTGCATCTATCCAATCTTTCATACATACGTTCCCCTTATACACACTCATGTTCATTTTGGTGAACACCCATCATACAAAGGTTCATTCGCTATCTTCATTTCTCCAAAGTAATCAAACCACCTAGGGTTGCATAAAACACGGTGTTGTTGTCATCACGGTGGTGTTGCATTGCCTCAAAGAATCAACATTCTCGGGATCCTTGAAACCTCCGTCATCGTTGTCCATGGCAATGAACACATCAATTCAAGTTAATATATTGTTGTGCCCTATGGCTTCACTTGCATATCACCACAATCATCCATCATAGTAGAATAATTGTTGCATAGTACTCTTTCCCATCCTCACGAGAGAGGGAGAGGGGGTGTACCATGAGAGAGAGGGGATGTACCATGAGCTTGCCCATGACATCAACACCACTTGACACAACAAGTAGGTGAGATGCAAATCCAAGCTAGCGACATCCAACACAACATGAACCTGAACCATGAGACCCAACAAATCAATTCCAACACCCTTCGAGCAATGCATCAAGAAAATGCACACCAATGGGCGGCATATTGGTAACACATGGGTATGAACCCACTTGGGGAGGCCACTGAACAAGACAAGCTTGGGGGAAGAGCCTCTACAAGGTAAGTCACTTGTATCTACATTGGCATTTCTATGTTTTTATTTATTTCCTTTTGTCTAAAAAACCTGAATAAAATAAAAATACCAAAAATATTTTCCTTCCCATATGTTTCATGATACCTCATTCTCTCACCTTGGAAATGATGAATAGTTGCTCTATTTATGTTTCTCAAGTGCCAAGTATACAACTTGATATTCTTCTAAGTTTAGATTCTTTGGCTCATATGAAACCATATGAACCTAAAACTTTGTGGGATGCAAGTGTTATAACAAAGTCAAGGTTGTTCTGAGTACGAGATAGCAAGATAAGAGCTGCTATAGTCTTGTTCCAATTGTATGATTTCTAGAGTTCTATTTTGAAAAGAATGAAAATGAACACTTCCTCAATGGTGAAAAATTCCTACCCATATACATAGTTTACTTGATACAAGCTTTCTACATAAGTTACTTGCTATTGTATTAAGTTTTGTCAAGTCATGTTGACCCTTGTTGAGAAATTTATCATGGTCTCAAGATCAAGATCACGTACATGCCACAATATAGATGATACTTCTACAATGGAAGTACACAAAAACATGCCTATCATTTCCCACCAAATAAGCACTGCAAGCATAAAATATGACTAATGTTCTTGCAAAAGAGACATGGGCTATGCAAAAGTATTGAAAAAAATATGGACACATGAAGGTCCATGTATAGAAAAAATTATGAGCACATAAAGGCACATGTAGTGAAAAAAGAGAGAGAAAAGATAGCCATGTTCTTAGAAATAATAATTAGAGAGAGGGGTCATACATTTCAAGGAATATCACAAAATGTATCACCATGTTCCACACACATGCACATCTTGATCTAGAGTATGTCATTCTAATTTCTCATTGAATCTGAAATTGGACTTTACAATATATGCAATACAAGGATATTACATCTTTATCCTACCTGAGCTCCACATAAGGCATTAGAAGTAGGTTGAGAAGGCTACATGAAAATATGCCTCAATGAGGAATCATATACCATATGAGCGATTTGAGGTACCATATGAGGAACTTTAAATTTATTTGAAAAATCTTGCAAAACCTCTAGCATAAAACTTATGAGGAACACGAAACTAGTGCTCAACTCGAGTTGTTCTATCTCTCAACCACCCATGATAAAGGGAATCCATAAGCCCTATGAAGAACTAAGGTAATATGGGTGAGTTTTTGAACATTAACAATTTTTCCACTCAAGGAAGAGTGTGTATGATGTACACAAGATACTTTTGAAATGTAATATAAACATGGTAAAAAATCCTCTTATCCACCGAGGCTAAGTTTTAGTCTTTGCTCGGGATGAGCAATGGTCTAAGCTTGGGGGAGCTTGTTGATGATCGATAAGGCACATTTTTACACCATGAAAATACCATAAACATACTTCAAAATGAAAGCAGATAAGCATTTCATGCGCATAGTTTTTTTTAAATAACAAGTTCCATATATACATGGAGTATTTTTTTGTGTAGGAAGTGAATATGTTAGCCCCGTAGGGTTGGGTGACCCTAGGTGAGGTTGGTCAACCCCCCTGGCATCTCCACCGGCACCCAATCAAGGTGAACATCAAGGAAACACACTCTCAAGAATTTTGAACCATTGGATGAGAAGTGTGTTTTCTCTAGACGGAAGATCTGGCATGTACATGGATTTGAGCGCCCACCTGACCAAAAATCCACAACACCAAGTGACCCGAGACGGTGCAAAACTACATATGATGAGTGTAGAAAGCCTCCTACCTGTGGTGAGGCCCCACATGGAAGTAGGGGTCGAGGGTTGCCCCCCGTCTCCCACTATGATCTCCACCGTTTTCCTCCTTCCACCATGCAGTCAAGCACACTCTTCGCTTATCTCCACAATCAATTCTATGTCAGTTTGATCCAAAGTATGTATGGAGAGCACTTAGATATATGAGCCCACCTATAATCACTATGTATTGGGGGAGACCCCCTCACCACATAAGAAAGAAGAGAAGCTCCACTACTTTCTTTGTAATAGTAGGATAGTTTAATGTGGGAGTTAGAGTGAGTCGAGCTAGTCTTAGGTTTCCCGATTTAGTCTTCTATAGAGTTTGATATAGCTCTTGTATCCTTTCTAGTTTTAGTAATACCTTGAGTTATTTAATATAGTTATTATCTTTTCTAATTTGTCTTAGTGCTTTACTTTATTGCAAACATACTTAATTGTCTTGTAGTGGTTATTAACAGAGTTCTAGTTGTACATTTGCTAATAAGTTAGTGGTAATATACCTTTGCACCCTATCACCGCCCCTTACTCGGTGCTCTAGTGGATTTTTGTGTACACAACTAGAGTAGTAAGATAGTGTAGACGTGGTGTCTATCCAGGCTATACGCTTACCTATGTTTTGTGGCTTGCCCCATGGATTGTTTGTGGTAGTTAGCAGGTGGTGACAACTCTATCTGATCTCTGAACTCCACCATGCTTGGGTAAGTTATTAAAATCGTAGGACTACCACTGCCGGGAGCGTTGGCACCCTTCTCATCCCTTTTCGTTGCTATTTCTCATCCTGTGTGAACACTATTCTTGCTTGATATAACTTGTCTTGCTAAGTTAGAACCGCATAAGTAGATATAGATCTTAGGAAGCCTTTACTTACTTGCACCTAGCTATACCTTAGTTGTATGTTTATTTGAGTTGTCTCTGTACGTCTTCAGTGTCAACACTACCTTTCATTTATCGCTTACCCCCACTGTACTTTGATATCTTAATTGAGGTATAACTGAGTTTCACTCATATGTGAGTACTCTTAGCCACCGCTTTTCTTGTGGTTAAAATAACTAACGATATCTTGGAATGCTTCTAGGTGAAGTGCTACGACAATATTCTGTGTACTTATGGAATTATTCACTTGAGCATAAGAAATACCAACACATGGCGAACCACCACCCCTATGTGGCAGCAATAGATCTTTGAAGATGCATCTAATCCTATTGTGGGTTTTGGTGAATTAATAGCAATGCATATATAGAGACTTGAGTTTTGTAAAGCATTTCAATGATAATCTATTGTGAAAAGTGCAAATGAAGGATGGAGACCTCCCTAATTCTTATTGAGTGATCTAAACGATATTGAGCAAGACTTCCATGAAACAACGCCACCTCCAAGTGTAACCAAATATTCAGTAGTGGCATAAATCCCAAGATATACCCTTTGTGTCCTGGGTGGAAGAAATACCCTATTAACATAGACTTTCTAATAGAGGCTGGAGACCTTCCGCCTCTAGTAATGCTGTATGATTGCCTGTGAAAACCTAGTCTATAGTGTAGCGACAATCGTTTTATTCACAAAATAAATTATTCGGTGCATAATCTCTGAGTAATGCTGGCAGGAGACTAGGGGACTGTGTGCCAGCGCTCCTTGGAGCAAATTTTTGGTGAGAATTCCACCTCTCCAGCCGAACAATAGAAAGTCACTCAGATTCTACACTTCTCCATCTACAATTGGAATGTGAAGCTCAAAAAATCTGGTCCGGCTGCTCCCTGTTCAATCTTCAATCGAATCACTTCCAGCTGCTCCACGTCCTATTCCCCCTAGCAATCACTCAGTTAAGAATCTAGGAGTAGAGCTCAGCCAAATAGTCTTAGATAAAAATGGATAGGAGCATTTATTCTATCGTTAGTCCTTTTTTTTGAAACGAACGAACAAGAGAGCTGCCTATTATATTAAAAAAGCACGGAAGCCCTAGCAGGCACTATACAGAGATAAAAAAAATTAGCCACCGCAACAACAGCAACAATGTCCTAGCAGGCCAAAACACAGAAAATAGCACACCACACATAAAAGAATTGTAAGAGTGCAAAAACACAAAAATGTTGCTCCGGCCGCGACCCATAGGCATACATCATCATTAAGCTTTTGTAGCACTCTGCATTTGTCGATTCTTTGCACTCGAAAACCATCGCATTCCTTTCCTTCTAAATTTCCTAGCAAACAAGCATGAACACTGAGCGTACGTAAACCTCTTTTGGACATGGTCCACAACTGCTGGGCGGTTTTTTCTGTTGTTAGTCTAGATAGTCTATTAGTCGAGCGCCGGTATGTAATGACGGCCAAAGACGGTTTGGGTGTTAAACATGTGGCCATTTAATTGTCTGTGGTTAGTGTATTAGTGATGTTAGTTGAGTTGTTAATTAGTAAGTTGACTAATATATGGAGGACTCAGATTAGAGAAAAAAATAATTATTGGTGCATTTCTTATCTCGTCTTCCAGGATAAACTGACATTTGGAGGTCAATGATCATGCGTACGTGATCTCTGCTAACTAAGGCCTGGGCTCCACACGTCCACGGCCCCTACGGTTGAACCAGGTCAAATTGGTTTATTTATTTGCCTCTACCACGTGATGACCTGTGAGGCCTTGATGGCCTTGCCAGTTTTGACTGAAGATTAGTCTTCTGGCTATGTGAAAGTGCGATAGTTATCATTTGGTAGTTTGCTCGTTCGTACTAACAAAAAGCACGACAGCATTCTCCGATCCGTTGTTGTATCAACAGGTGTGCTTCTCCAGATTGCATCAACAACAGGTAATATCCTGATTCCATGAAATTAAGGTGTACTCTAGTCCCTTTTTTTTACAGTTAGCATTATTGCGGACACTGACTAGCTATTTGTCTGCTAATCACGAGCTTCAGCTTTGCAGCCCCCAGCAAGAATGGCTGTATTCGCCATAGTGACGACGCTGCAGTTGTTGCAGCTTGTAGCAGCCGCACCCGTGCTGCTTTCAGACACATCGGCATCCTCGTCGCCGCAAAGCAGCAGCGCCAGCCGTTGCGGTAACATAGGCTTGCCGTTATCCATATCCGTTCGGCGTCGGCGCCGGGAGCTACCGGGAAGGCTTCAAGCTGATCTGCAACGAGACGTACGATCCCCCGAAGCTCTTCCTCGGCAACACAGGAGTTGAGGTGCTGGAAATAAGCATTCGAGAAGGCACTATACATATTGACGGTGGCATCCTCAGCGTGGACATGGTGATTTCCAACCAAACCAGCGACCTGATGACGACATACCTGGAGTGGTTTGCTAGGACGGTCCATTCTACGGCTGCAAGACCGAGGGCGCTCCTCTGAAACGCGTCGTTTGTATGACTTAACTTTTCTTCTTAATTACAATGATACATAAGTCTTTTGCGTATTCGAGAAAAAGACATACCTGGAGTGGACGGTGCCCCTCAACGGCGGCCTCTATATGGTGTCTGGGTCCAACCAGGTTGCTGCTTTGGGCTGCGGTTTTGATATGTCCTGGATTATCCCAAAAGGAGAGGGAACAGTCACCACCTGTTCTTCCAGTTGCGCAGCCGGCGGCCATCCTGCAATAGCCACCGATGGCACGTGCTCTGAGTCCGGAGTGGGTTGCTGCGCTACTACAAGCTTGCTTGGTGACTACAATAAGTTCAGGATTCGTTTCAGCCTGATCGACAATGTAACATATACAAAAATCTCGACCTTGGTAGTTGGTAGTGGTCGATCCAGAATGGTGGAGTAAGAAAGAGAACATCATGGCGGTGCAGAAGGCGGTCTCGACGTCTCGTCACACTCCTCTGGCCTCGGCGCCTCTGGAGTGCGGCACTCCTCCGTACCATGGATTGAGGTCAGGACGGTCGTCAACTGGGTGTTCAGCAACTCGTCCTGCGCTCGAGATAAGAATACCAGTGACTACGGTTGCTTCAGCGACAACAGCGAATGCCATGACTCCAAAAGTACACCAGGTTACAACTACACGTGCCAGCCTGGATTCCAAGGCAACCCTTACATACGAGATGGATGCCAAGGTAAGGAACAACTACATAAAGATGTGTTGCTTACTGCCTCAATGTTCCAGTAGTACTGCCACTCTTCCAGCATTTAATTTGTTAATTCATGCAATGTTGTTACTGCACCAGCTGTCCAAAATCCTAATTGTGCTGTTGATTTATTTGGTCTGTTTTACTTATATATTACTCCGCACATATAAAAGACTAAGGAATTTTGTCACCAACTTATATGACTAATAATAACCAGATTTCATGGAGAATATACTTGTTTTCTGATACCTACCATACCACTCACTGAATGTAGATATCAACGAGTGTACAAGTCCAGGAGAGCTCCCATGCTTTGGCCAATGCATTAATTTGGATCATACAAATGTACCTGCCCGCATGGCACCTCAGGTGACCCTCGTAAACTGAATGGATGTTCTTCAACAACAACCAAAAGGAAATTTCCAGGTAACAAGCAGTTTGTTCTTCATGGCATGCATAATAATTATTTTATGTATTTAGACAGATTACACAAGCAATTGCGAGTAGTGATCATGCATTCTAATCAAACAAATTTTAGGACTATCCAATCACCAGCCCGGCAAACTGACGATTGCTCTACAAATTATCTGTATTGGTTTTAGCAATTGAAATATCATTCTAATATCTTGCAGGACTTCTTGTCGTGATAGCAATCTGCAGTGGAATAGCTGTAGCGATAATAATATTCACTGCTGTATTTGTAACACGAAAGCTTAGAGTTTGGAAAGCCAGGAAGTCAAGAGAATTCTTCTTCAGGCAAAACCGATGATTGTTGCTGCAGCGGCTTGTGGACAAGGACATTGCCGAAAGGATGATATTTACCTTAGAAGAGCTTGAGAGGGCAACAAATAACTTCGATGAGGCTCGAAAACTTGGAGGTGGAGGCCATGGCACAGTCTACAAATGCATGTTGTCTGATCAACGAGTTGTTGCCATCAAGAAGTCCAAAATCATCGTTAAGAGAGAGATCGATGATTTCATCAATGAGGTCGCCATCCTATCTCAGGTAAACCATAGAAATGTGGTAAAGATTTTTTGATGTTGTCTAGAGACTGAAGTTCCATTGTTGGTTTTGTTGGAATATGATCGGTCCGGCTAACACCGAGATTAATTTCGAGCTTAATTAAAAGATAAGTTTTTGTCCACCCATTTCTACCATTAATTCCAACTAAATAAGCACTGCCGTGATCGGCGGCAACCCTTAGAATTCTAAGGGTTCGGCCCCCTGGCCCACAGTGCTATTATAAATAAGAGAGGCGCCCCTGGCGTCACACTGGTTCAATCCACGTGACTTTTCACATAACCGATCAATTAGGCGCTTGAGGGTTTTAGGAAGGCCGTCTACCCACACTCGTCTAGGTATTGCAAGATCTACCGCGTTCTTCACCGACTAGGAGCATCAAGCCCCAATCCGGTGAAGACTAAGATCTTCTTCATCTACATCAAGTACACGAGCACAGATGGCATCTTCCGACTCTGGTTAGTATCTAATATTAGTTTCCGCATTAAGATAAGTTAGTGATCATGTCTAGTCTAAGATAAAGATCCTATTAATCTAAATTCTAATTCAATAATTGGTATCAGAGCCTGCTTAGTACTAACATAATCCTAAGCCAGAGTAAATTTAAGTTATGCCTCCGTTAAGACCCGTTAAGTTTTAATTTATTATGTTTAAGTTGGACATTAGCACGGGATTAGATCAAATAAGCAAGTTTAGATGGGATCAGCACTTGGAACAGATCCGTTTAGATTTATTCATCGGGTTTAAGGGGCAATTATTTCTAAGATAAAATCTATTACTACGATCTGTTCTGCATGCCTATTTTCCCCTATTTGTTAAGCCTAAGATGCATGATTCAGTTCTTATTTTAATGGCTAAGGATGCCTAATTTTGGCCCTAAGAATTAGATCAAGTTTTCACATGATTAGAGGTAATCATATCTAAGACAGATTCGGTCATATATGCATGCCTATGCTTAGCTGTTCAACTGTTAACATTAAGATGCAATAGTTTTAACATATATGCTTTTATCTAAGTATGATTAGTTTAAGTTCATTTTCAGATCGGTTCTTGTTTTATGATGCATGTTCAAGCAACCCCAAATTTAGACCGAGTCTGGATTATCAGTAAGGAATTAGAGATGAGATTTAAGTTTAACCTCATGTTTAACCTAAGTAATTAGGATTAAGTTTTCTGTTCCCCGATTAAGGCTCGGATTAAGTTTAAGTTCTGCAACTGAGGGTAATTCAACATTTATCAAACCGAGTTAACCATTTAGAAGGAGGGGATTGAATCAAATAAGCATCCATAAACAAAATCCCCAACTCAAAACACTAACTCTAAGATCAGACATGGAGTGTGCACCCACATGGCCCGTACCCGTGCTGGTGGCTTAAGGCGCCACCATGTGGATCTGCAGGGCCTCCGCCCTGCGCTGTGCGCGTGAGGGTCTCGGGTAGCAGCCGCCGCCACGCTGGTCTCGCGCCGCTGCTGCGTTGGCTTCCCGGGCATCAGGAGCCCCGCCATCGCCGCGGCCTTGAGGGGCACTGGCGCTTGCGCCCGCCCGCACAGGTGCCGCGCCTTGCTACCGGTGGTTTCGCGCGGGAGCGGCGCTGTGTTGCATGAGTAGCAGGCTGAGCAGAGAAGAAGAAGAGTGAGGAATGCGGCTAGGGTTTTTTCAGAGTGGCTTAAGAATGTGATCGTCGTTTGTCTTTGGCATCTCACAACCGCTGATCTATCTATCCTACGGATCACACCACTCGCGCTTCAGCTGTCGTGCCAGGAAGTAGAATGGGCCATTAGCCTCCATGTTGATGTATAGGCGCGCGTGAAACAGGCCGATAGCTGAGCACGTGGTGGCTGGCTGTCACTCCGTCAGTAGGCAAATTTAATATACTAGTATAATGCCCGTGCTAACGCCACGGCTTTATTTTGAAAATGCATATGAAAACAACCAAAAGATGATTTTTTCCATAGTTCAACTTTTATACAATTATATTTGGGTATGTATACAATCCAGGAAAGACATTTGCATAAGACATAATAAAGTTATTTCTCACATTAACCATCTAAGTTACATTCTGCCTAAGTCCTTAAACATGACTTGGAAATCTTCAGGGAAGCTGTCAAAACATTCGTTTGTACGGCTCTTCAAAATGTCCGCTAAGAATTCCATCCTCAGTGGAGTTGATAGCTGTGCATGGCAGATAATAAGTTAAGTTATTAATTTTCTATGTAGTGTACGGAATGTACATAGAGAATATATATATATGCTTACAGTATTGATCGGTGGCAATCTTACGCCATCCCACGACTTTATGAAATGGTATAGAAGGAAGCCTCCCAATTTTCTAGAGAAGAGCATGTGTAAGCATGGTAGCATAAAAATACATGCGTTAGTGGGCAATAAAAAACACAACATTGGTTTGGATAGCACTGTTGTACCCAAACAGGTCTGAAGATGTTAACTCACATATATATATATATATATATATATATATATATATATATATATATATATATATATATATATATATATATATATATATATATATATATATATATATATATATATATATATATAACCTGGTGCTATGAGACGGAGGCCAGTCTGCAGGAAATGGCTTATTTGATCCAAGCAGACTCTCATATGCTGCATTCCAACTGCATATATAAATATCCACAATCAATAAGATAGCATTCGTTAAAGCTTCTTGTGGTTGCACAAACGAAATACACCATCGGAAGCAAACTAATGTTCAAGAGGAAAAATATTTTTAGGAGTGTATTGTTTGATTGTTTAAAATTTATTTGTGCAAGGCCACTCTTTCAGTGGTCTGGGAAGGTGTCATTATTGTCACTTTGTGTCACTTTGTCAGGTTGAGTTTTATCATTTGAGAAATCACCCTCCCTATCCCATAAACAAACATATAGAGTTATTTAGAATTAAAGGATTTATCAGCCAGTTAATAATCATTATAGGATGCACAAGATTATACAAAGTCGAAGAGTTAGTGGATATAAATAACTCACTTGACCAAAGTTTAAAAAGCTGTTGGTATAGAGTGTATGTTGTTCACCAAAAGTATAATTGTATAACAGTTCGGGTGGAAGTACTTCATCAGAGACAAAAGGCAAGCTGAAACAAAACAGCTAACCTCCGAACTTGCTTTATGAAGTATGTCAGATAGATACAGTGGACTTCTGGATTCATCTTCCTTGATCATATCAGTCAAATCTGCATCATGGAGGAGGGGTAATTCAAGGCCCATTTATTTTAGAAATTCCTTCATATCGACCTGGAATGATACTGTGAACTTGGGAACCCTGAGATCCACATGTCGCTTCTCAGTTGGCAAATGTTGTTGTAAGAATGACGGTTCCGCAGAAAAATTCTTAGTCAATTCAAACAAGCCGTCATGAGCATCAGGTAGGAAGATGTACATGGAGAACTCCCGTTCCTTCTTTCCTTGCTGATAAGGAAGCTTAATCACTTTAAATCCATCATGAACTGCAAAAGGACGATCTGAGTTATATATCATATTGTACATGTTAATTTGCTTGGCAACATCTTAGGGCTTGAAAAATCAATAGAATAGAAAACTCAAATCATCAGGGGCAATAATTCTTCCGGTTCATGTCAGTGCTAAAACTAAAAAGGGCTAGCATTTAGTATCATCTAAGAGAAAAAGCAGTACATCAGCGCAAGTACAATAACATGTGTATCCCATTATATTACAAAATCAGGTGGAGCCAGTAGGAAGAACCTCCCCATCTTTAATCCCACCACGCAGTGAGCTGCTTGCCACATGAGGATCCATCTGAAATATAGCAGCAAAAATCCTTAAGTTCTAGACAACTATTTAAATAAATCACATAAACCTGGTAGGCAGAACTAACATTTTGAACATAATGCGTGCGTCCCTGGTCATTAACCCACAATTTTTAGTAACTTAACCATTCTCAGCCTCCATGGTTTTCATGGCAGCTGTAATGACTCAATAATCTAAGCTAGTTTTCAAATTAGTAGAAATCCACCCTATTGTGGTCGAGAACTGCACAGAAAATAAATGGTAGGGTCATGTTCAACTCATATTTATCGAGTTTATCTGAAAAGTAGACATGGATTCCGTCCAAGAAACAAACACCATTTTTAGTCAAATGCAAAATCAAGAAACAAACAACCCAAAAATGACTTGGAAAAGTAGGCTCAATCAATGTATACTTCGAAAACAGATGAAAAACTATTGACTTGGAAAACTCTTTTTATCTCAAAGTAAGTTATAGAGGAAACCTTGATAACACCCCTCCAAGTTCGAAGATCATAGTTTGAATTCTAGTATTTTAGAAATCTGAATTTCCAAATTGTGTATAACAGAAAATTTAATTGCCCATTATAGTATTGGTCAATCGAAGCATCTATATTAAACTTTTTAGCGGTCAACAGTGGCCACTTCATCGGAGAACAAATATGAACCAAGTCAAAAATTGATACAAATCCAAAGAGGATATGCCTTCAAAATATCAAACCAGAGGGCCCAAGTTGCAACAACTTTCTTTGCCTCTCCCTGAAATCACATAGCTAGGTTATACATCTTTAGTCTTCTCAATAAAATTCACATAGCTTGGTTATTATACACCTTTTAGCCATTTCTAGAATATAAGAATGGTCATTTCAACATTCTTGTAACAACCTATTGCAGAAAGTGAAGCACCCAGGCTACCTAAACGGTAAGAAACATGGCATGTTTTTCCAAAACTACATTGTTAGCCACTTGACCTGTGCATCAGACGGTTAGACATCATCAGTGATGAGGGAAGGCATCAAGTGCCACAGAATTGAGAATGGTTGTTCCGTGAGTAATGGAGATTATAAAATATATTTGTATTTTGCTGTGTTTGCATCAGCACACGAAGTTTGAAAGAATTTTGGGGATTTTCTACAGCATGTACTGCCAGACAACTACGTTCCAAAAGATGACATTACTAAAAATTAACAAGGATATTTATTTGAAAGTGGCAGATAACAGAAGAGCTTGAATGGACCTCTTGATTTCAGCAAGGACAAACATTGTGAATAACATGATGATTAGCTGGGTCCAAAGCATCAGGTACTGATCCAGGAATGCACATATGCACATATTCAGAAACTTTACCCTGCGTACAGAGATCAACAGAACCACATCATCAAAACATGGAAAATTAAACACCGTTCTTAGAATGGACAAGAAAAACAGTCATGTAGGTCTCGGAGAAGGACGTCATAGTGTCCAGGGCCGCAATCCTCATCGCTTTGTAAGAAAAAAGAAATTAGTAAACATCAACAATAATCAAATCGAGTCACGAACCTAGGACAACTAGATCCAGAGGGCCCCGAGAAGTGACCTTCTTCAGGAGGAGTAGATTGGGATGGAGGGACCCTAGGTCGACGATCGGATCCAAAGGGCCCTGAGGAGCGAGCCAAGCCGCCTCGGCTACAACCGCCGCCGCTCGTGGACCAGAGAACACGGATGCGGACGCGGATGCCGCGGTGGCCAGGGGGGTCAGATCCAGTCCACCCCACCCTTCTAGCCGCCGCCACCACCGCTGCCCGGCTGTCGGGCGAGCGCGAGGGTCCCGGGTTCGGGCATCAGCCGGCCGGGCTAAGCAGCAGCGGGAGGCGCCGAAAGTGACAGCCATGCTGCCGTGCTGGAAGGGCGGCCACAAACCAGGGAGGTGGGCACCATGGTTACCTCCTCGATGGAGCCGCGTGACCCCAGACGCGCGTGCCGTCGAGAAAGACTCATGGCCCCGGTGGAGTGCGACGGGGCGGCGCCGCGACCAGGAACCAGTGGCCGGCGGAGGTGCGGCTGTCAGGGCACACGCGACGGCGGCGGCGGTAGCAGCCTCCCGTGCTACCGCGGCCGAAGACGACGACACCTCCCCAGAGGCCGGCAGCTGCTCCGTGCCTAGGCCTGCGCGTCACGGAGGTAGATCCGACGCGTGGAGCCACCGTGCCCTTTGCCCAAACCCTAGGCGCGGGCGTACTGTGCGTGGAGCCGCTGCCGCCCTCTCTTGACCCTGCCTTCCCATCTCCGGACCCTTCTCTCGGAAGAAAAACAAAAGAAAAAGGGGCATGGGGAGCGGGGCAGGGAATCGAACCCTGCTCACACGGTGCGTGCGTGGGTGGAGGGCGAGTGTGTGGGATGCGGGTGCGTTTGAAGCCTGGCATCAAACTTTCATCGGCGGCCATCAGATCTCGTCTACGTGTTTTATTAGCCCTTGATTTTAACGAAGATAAATTCTTGTGTGCAGTTTTCTGGGTACATAATGGTCGAAGGCTCTCAGCAGGGTACGTTCTTTGGTAGACCAAGTATAACTTAAGTATTCCATTATAGTAGAGACTAGCCGAATTGAGTTTCGTTATAAGCAATAGGCCTACACCGTTAAGTTTATTTCCCAAATAATTATCCCACTACTAATAAGTTCAGTTTTTTAGTTTTATTTAACTTTTTGGGAAAATTTAAGTATGCACGCAATACTTTTCCTAAAAAAAATTAAGTTTTTTTCTCATCAACTTAATTATTGCTTTAAGTATATAAGTTTAATGCCCCCATAATGATATATATATATATATATATATATATATATATATATATATATATATATATATATATATATATATATATTTATTCCCACTTCATATAAAATTTTCTTTAGTAATCTTTAAGTTATTTTTAAGTATGTTTTAGGAATATGTTGTGGAGAATATTTAAGTTTAAGAAATTCCTTTTTGTTAGTGCAATTTTACTTAGTTAGTTTTTATGCACTATTTAAATAAGTTCTAAATCTAGTTTTTAATTTCAATTCCAGCATTAAATTTTATGTTTTCATGAGCATTATTATGCTTTATATTGATGCTCTAAGATAAAGCTTTGCAATATTTTGCATTCAGTTATAAGTATTTGTATTTATATATACATATATATTCACCACTGTATAATAAGATGGTCTCTAGTTGAATGGAACCAACGAGAAGTTTAACCGGAGATTACTCATAGTTAATTTCTGACCAACGTTGACTTTAACAATGAGTTATTTAAAATGGATTTTTGTTTGTTTCTGCTCAACGGTGATGCAAATTAAAATCCTTAAGTATATTGTTAATACTGACCAACGTTGTTTTAACTTTATGCTTTAAGTACATCTTATATACAGCTTACCAATTGGGACATTATTTTTCTTCTTTTCTCAGTAAATTATGCATACTATATAAGTAAAATAGAACCTCTAAGTTGCACTAACTTTCCTACTTGGAACAATCAGGTGCTTGCCATTCTCAAGGAGCTGGACCTTGATTATGTGCTTTATGAGGAAAAACCACGTGCTCCTTCACCTATTTGTGTGTACTGTGCTGAGAGGATGAAGGAGCACATCCCAAAATTAGAAAAATGACAGAAATCCGATGGGATTGCCAAAATAATTATACAATGGTCGCTCTCACTTAACATGATTAGGAGGTTCCTTTCTAATGAAAATAACAGGAAATTAAGTGCTAAGGGGCTTCACAACTTCATAAGAGCACACTTTAGAAAGGTTTTCCTTTTTGATAGCTTACTTAATTCCTGTTATGATGGGATAAGTGGTCTGGGTAACGACGTTAAGAGCTTGTTTGATATGGCTTATGAGTTAAAGGCACTTGGATTAGATTTGTCTGATGAGTTTATGTTAAATTGCCTTACGAATTCTGTGCCTGAAAACTATAACAAACATGCTCAAAATGATAAGTTTCCAATAGTCTGTAAATTTTGCAAGTTACCAAATTGATGATAAGTATAAGCATGGCTTCGAAAGACAGGTAACTAAGTTGTCTCATAAATTTACTTAAGATATTTCCCCAACATATGGTGGATTAACTAAGGTGCAATAATGCATATCTTAACTTCTCCTCAGGTCTTGCCAAACTAGGGGAGCAAGGGGAGCAAAGTCTAAGAAGCCATTAATGGAATAAAGATGAAGTCGAGCCTTAGAGCTTCGCATTAGATTTGTTCTAAATTTAGTACTTAATAATGCTAAGTCATCTTATTTTGAGATACTTTGTATTTTGAACAAATGCAAATTTATTCCATCATGATTTATCTTATTAGTTGGCAAAGAGATGTATTTCCTGTAATATGGGTTTTCTTTATGTCAGTTTTATCTTTAAGTTAATCATTACTCAAGACGATGAGACCTTGTCGAAATTGTGTCACTATAGTTTAAGCAACATTTCGAAGGGGAGAATAGACTGTCTTATTAGGAAAGAGATGCTATATTCAAATAAGACTATAAAGCATGGGACTTGAGAAATGAAATTTAAAAAACATACTAATTTTGTCCCTTAACCCAACATGAGTCTCTAATTGAAGTATGGCTTGCTTTTGCTATTTCTGGCCAACGCTGATTAGTGTTTGCATGTCCACCAATTTTCTTGTTCTAGTTTATTCTGGCCAATGCTGGTTAGACTAGTTCATAGATCTTATTTTTGGAGACTTATATGCTTTATATTTGTCATTCTGGCCAACACTGATTGATGAATATTTGACCATAAAAGTTTTATTAGGCAAAACCTTAGCAAGATATAAGTACAGTCTAGCTAAGGATAAGAAATGAGATTCTAAGTAAATGAGTTGTCCACGTGACACCCTGATTATGTTTCTGGAGAACACAGAAATTAGTGGGAGCAAAGTCTAAGGGATTGTGTTTCTACTATTATAATTTTTTCACTAAGTTAAGATTTGATGAATGTGTTTCTAAAGAATGCAAAAATTAGTGGGAGCTAGTGGGAGTTCACAAAGGATGAAGATTAAATCTTGGAGAGATACGGGCTTAGTTTTTTTGTATCAATGACTCAAGAAGACATAAATATTTAAGTTTGTGCCATAAGTCATTAGCATACCTCCATTTAAATTACTACAATTTCTATTGTGGATTTTCAAGAGTCAACTAGTGTGCCACAACAGGTATATGTAGCAACCATTAGTGGATAATTAGGCACATAAGTAAACCTCTAATGTTATTAAATTGCTTGTGATCCATGATAAATCTATAATATGATCACATCAGAAGAGAAAATTTGCAATTCTACGCTAAGCACTTTTATGAGCTTAGGTCCATAAGTATATATAAAGTGTGGGTGTTAATAAGTTTCCTGATGAAGTCAAACCAGTAGATTATAAAAAGGGTCTACAATTCTAAACATGACTTCAAAGGAAGTTTTAAGAAATTTAAACCAAAAACATACCTCACTATGGTTTAGAATTTCATTAAGTGGACATTATGTTTTTTTAAAAAGAGGGTGGAAAAGGTTATTATCCTAATACTCTACATGGGTGAAGTTGAGTTATGTGGCAATAAGAATGTCACATAAGAGTTTTCTACTCACCTAATTTTTTTTAATATGATGTATTTTGATGAAGCCTCTGAGTTTTTGGCTATTAAGATACACATTACAGGACCAAATGAGTACTAAGATTATCAAGAAAATCATATCAACTATATGCATAAGTGATAGAGTTTGAAATGCCATGCCTGTCTATTCGCATAATGCAGATTGCATAATGCATTAAGTTTAATTATTCTAAATATTTTTTTAAAAAAGGTTAGTAATAGTTGAAGAGGAAGATGTTCTGTCATTAACTTCAAGAATGCTCAAGTCAATACTAGTCTAGACTTGGCATTGGGATACTTGGCAAAAAAAGTTTATTAATCCAGAATAGGTCCACTGGAAGGTGCTACAGAATTTTAAGTTATTGATGAGGCACCAAAAGAATTATTGTGTCACTTATAAGAATTAAGAATTATTCAATTGCCAATTCTCTTGAGTACGTATAAGACAGTGCACAATTAGATTATACCTACTCTTGTAGAAAAGGACAAATTTATTGAAAGCTCCAAATGTAATTAGTATTAAAATGAGCTCAATTAGTGACATGAATACAACAGGCCATGCGGCTTAAGAGATATTATCTCAAAATTAAGTATTAACATACTGCTATAAGCCTACAGTTGAGTTGCACTATTATTTTGAGTAACGACAAACATCAAATGTTGATGCCAAGCACATTGATTAAATGTTGTGAAAGAAAGAACCCAGGATCAAGTTATTAAGCTTGAGAAAAAAAACAAGAACTAAGCTGATGCTAGCATGTTTGATTATTTGAGGCTTAATACTTATCCCATTTAGTTTAGAGTCTCTAACTTGATTCCTAGTAATAGGGCCATATACTCTCAATAAGTAATAAGCATTCTAACAAGGTATTACAGTGAACTATAGGTAATGGGGTCCTAGTGGCGATTAATGCTATTGACGACGTATTGGTCTGGTCTTACTGTAGTACTGAGTGTGAACATAAGTATGAAGCGAACATTAGTTGCGCAATTGCATTAGCCGTTCGATCAAGTGGGAGAATGTTGGAATATGATCGGTCCGACTAACACCGGGATTAATTTTGAGCTTAATTAAAAGATAAGTTTTTGTCCACCCATTTCTATCATTAATTCCAACTAAATAAGCACTGCCGTAATCAGCAGCAGCCCTTAGAATTATAAGGGTTCGCCCCCCTGGCCCATAGTGCTATTATAAATAAGAGAGGCGCCCCTAGCGTCACACTGGTTCAATCCATGTGACTTTTCACATTACCGATCAATTAGGCGCTTAAGGGTTTTAGGAAGGCCATCTACCCACACTCGTCTAGGTATTGCAAGATCTACCGCGTTCTTCACCGACTAGGAGCATCAAGCCCCAATCCGGTGAAGACTAAGATCTTCTTCAGCTACGTCAAGTACACGAGCACAGATGGCATCTTCCGACTCTGGTTAGTATCTAATATTAGTTTCTGCATTAAGATGAGTTAGTGATCATGTCTTGTCTAAGATAAAGATCCTATTAATCTAAATTCTAATTCAACAGGTTTACGAGTTCATTTCAAATGGAACTCTTTCTGATCATCTTCATGTTGCCACTCCATTGTCATTGCTGTGGAAAGGGAGAGTAAGAGTGGCCCTTGAAATTGCACGATCCCTTGATTATCTTCATTCTGTGGCTACGATGTCAATAGTACATCGAGATATAAAATCTAGCAATATACTACTTGATAAACAACTCATAGCAAAGGTATCAGACTTTGGAGCCTCTCGGGACATCCCCATTGATCAGACAGGAGTGAACACCGTTGTTCAAGGCACTTTTGGATATTTGAATCCAAAGTACTACCACACATGGGGACTTACTAAGAAAAGTGATGTATATAGCTTTGGCATAATACTTGTTGAGCTATTGACAAGAAAGAAACCATTTGACCGCATGCCATCACCAGGAGCCAGTCTAACTGTAGAATTCATCTTGCTAGTGAACCAAGACAAACTCTCTGAGATACTAGACCTGCAAGTTACTGAGGAAGCGGGACAAAAGGCCAAAGAAGTTGCAGTTATTGCGTTGATGTGCTTAAGCTTACATGGTGAAGATAGACCCACAATGAGACAAGTAGAGAAAAGACTTGAAGCATTGCTAACTGAGTTCCATGGTCATGAATGTTAGAAGCTATTGTTAGATGGGGTATTATTAGATCATAGAATTAGTAGTCTAGGACTCGGTATTCCAGGATCATGTTGTCTTGGTCTGTGGTTGTTGTAACATTGTAACCAACTCATTGTAAGCCACGCAGGGGGCTATTCCTTGCTCTATTTAACATGCAACCAAGAGCCTAAGAGGGCATCTTGTTCCTCCTATTTTTACATGGTATCAGAGCCAACAATCCACATGGATCTGATCATGTACTCCTCCACCACCACCGATGCTATTGCTGCCCTTTCCATTGGCTTCCTCCCTCCGGTCTCGAAAAAACTTACCAAAGGACACCATGGGATGTGGCATGCGCAAGTCACAACATGCTTAAGGGCGCTTGGCTCACGGGGCACATCACCACCACTGCAAAGCCCCCGGCCGAGTTCCTTGAAGCTGATGAAGCCGCCAAGGCGGCGGGCAAGGCCAAGCTTGTGCCCAATCCAGAGTACGAGACCTGGGTGGCAAAGAACAATCAAGTCCGGAGCTACCTGTTCTCATCTCTATCAAAAGAAATCTTCTCGCAGGTTTCTTCTGCGACGACGGCGGTCGAGCTCTGGGCCGCGATCTAGGGGTTGCATGCTCCGCAGTCCTGTGCACGCGTCATCGCCACGCGGATGGCGCTAGCCACGGCGTCCAAGGGGATGTCCACCGTGGAAGAGTACTTCATGAGGATGAAGAGTCTCATCGACGACATGGCCTCGGTGGGACGGAAGTTGGATGATGAAGAGCTTGCCTCTTACATCCTTACCGGCCTCGACTTCGACTTCAATCCTGTCCTGTCGGTGGTCACAGCAAGAGTGGAGCCGATCACCATTCCAGAACTCTACGCCTAGCTGATCTCCTTCGAGCAGCGCGTGGAGATGCAGCACGGTGGGAACCAATCATCCGCCAACATGGTGGCCAAAGGCAGTCGCGGCGGGGGAAACTCCGGCAACTCCTGTGGCGGCCGTGGACACCGCGGTGGCTTTGTCCACAAAGGCAAAGGCGGCCGTGGGGGCAGCGGCGGGCGCAACAACAACTTCCAATATGGCATCTTCTGCCAGGTGTGTGGCAAGGAGGGCCACATGGCAGTGCGCTGCTTCAAGTGTTTTGACCACTCCTACAACGTCCCCTCCCAGAAGACCGCCGCATCTGCTACCTCCTATGCGCCTTGTGCCACGACTAAAAGGCAAAAACATTGTTGGGTGCAATTGGGTTTACAAGATTAAGCGCAAGGCAGATGGAACAGTAGATCGTTACAAAGCACGTCTTGTAGCCAAGGGATTCAAACAACGCTACGACATCGATTATGAAGAAACATTTAGCCCAGTGGTGAAAGCTGCAACAATTATACTTGTCCTATCAATAGCAGTCTCAAGAGGATGGTCACTGCGCCAACTCGATGTTCAGAATGCTTTCCTTCATGACATTTTGGAAGAGGAAGTTTATATGTGTCAACCACCAGGCTATGCATATAAGAGTCATCCCAGCTATGTTTGTCGCCTTGATAAAGCTTTGTATGGTCTAAAACAGGCACCTCGAGCTTGGTATGCTAGGCTATGAAGAAGACTTGAGGCACTTGGCTTTATTCCCTCAAAGGCCGACACCTCCTTGTTTTACTATAACCGAGGAGGATACACTATGTTCATACTTGTCTATGTTGACGATATAATTGTGGCTAGCTCATCTCAGCAAGCAACTAATGCTCTCCTCAAAGATATGCAGAAAGAATTTGCTCTTAGGGACCTAGACGATCTGCATTATTTTCTAGGAATTGAGGTGAAGAAGCAATCTGGTGGGCTATTATTGTCTCAAGGAAGGTATGCTATAGATCTTCTTACTCGGTCAGGGATGAACAAAGCCAAAGCCGTTGACACTCCTTTGTCAGCCTCTGAAAAACTTAGCATAACCGATGGAATTTCACTTGGGCCAGAAGATTCAACTAACTACAGAAGTGTGGTTGGAGCCTTGCAGTACTTGACGCTTACATGACCGGATATATCCTTTGCTGTAAACAAAGTGTGCCAGTTCCTCCATGCACCAACATAAGTTCATTGGAGTGCAGTGAAAAGGATTTTAAGATATGTACGTGGCACAATTGATTTTGGCCTCAAGATAAAGCACTCACAATCTACAATGGTTAGTGCTTTCTCTGACGCAGATTGGGCCTGTTGTGTTGATGATCGTTGATCTACAGGGGGCTTTGCTGTCTTTCTAAGCGATAATTTGATCTCTTGGACAGCAAGGAAGCAACCTACCGTCTCTCAGTCTAGCACGGAGGCAGAATACAAAGCTTTGGCAAATGTCACTGCTGAGATGATGTAGGTCCAGCAGTTGCTAACTGAACTACGTGTTCATCATCCTCTAGCAGCCAGATTATGGTGCGACAACTTAGGTGCAAAGTATCTTGCAGCTAATCCCATTTTTCATGCTAGAACAAAACACATAGAAATTGATTTTCACTTTGTAAGAGAAAGAGTAGCCAAGAAGCTACTAGATATCAGGTTCATCAACTCTGGCAATCAATTAGCTGACGGCTTCACCAAAGCCGTGTCCGCTGCGAAGTTAAGACAATTTCGAGCCAATCTTAACCTTGTCGGTGGCTAAGATTGAGGGGGAGTGTTAGAAGCTATTGTTAGATGGGATATTATTAGATCATAGAATTAGTAGTCTAGGACTCGGTATTCTAGGATCATGTTGTCTTGGTCTATGGTTGTTGTAACATTGTAACTAACTCATTGTAAGCCACGCAGGGGGCTATTCCCTGCTCTATTTAACATGCAACCAAGAGCCCGAGAGGGCATCTTGTTCCTCCTATTTTTACAATGAAAACATAGTGGAAACTGATGGGCTCATCTTAAATATCAGTAGAGTAATGGCAATGCTAGAGATAACATAAGCAGGAGATGTTGTATGGAGGAGGAGTTCTTGTGTTCAATGAGTTTGCCTCGGTAACATATATAGTGCTTACATGAAAACTTATTCTTCATATACCTTTTTAGTTTCTAGTACACAGACACAGTCATATGCATGTTGTTACCTGAATTCCCCTAAGAAAATTGGGCCCATAAGTTCTGTCTAGTTTATATGATTACATTTTTCTGTTAGTTTTCAAAGCACTTGAATATCCTTGTGTGTTTGCATATCATCCCTCGTATTTGTCATACCATTATCACATAAGTTAAAAGCTTCAAAAAGAGCCCATGCATGTAGCAACAGCGCCAAGCCATGCCTTGGCTCTGTGCGCATTAGGGGTGGGCAAAATACCCGATACCCAATCCTCGAACTTGAATTACCTAAACCTAGACCCAAAATAGCCGAATGTAAAATACTCAATCATAATTTGGATAGTATTTGTAAACAACTGAATTTAATTCAGGTAGTTCAGGTAATGTTCCCCGGTACCCCAAAATATCTTGAATCCTTGCTCTTCTATTCGTAATATCAGAAATCAAGTGGTTATGTGTAGTTTAAATCTATTATTTGGTATAGCTCAGTGTAGATCTATACTCGTTTGATAATTGATTTCTTATTAATTGATAAACATGAAGTGATATGAGGACTGTTGTTTATTGCTTGAAAATGCTACTAGAATTCTGTTAAAATTATTGGTTTCTCAATTTCGGGTATATTGGGTAAACATGAATCCGAATTATCGGGTATCCGAAATTACAGGTATTGCTTTTTCAAGGTCAAAAAGCAGGTTACTCGAATGCCCACGTGCATGTGACACTTCAATAGGTGTACACACTTGGAACTTATCTACGGCCTTGTTTGGATCTTATGGTCTAAAGTTTAGCCACTAAATTTTAGTTCCTAAGGATCCAAACAGGTAGATTATTTCTTCGACCTGAAGCCAATGATATTGCCAACATAATGGATTTGATAAATCTCTTTGGAGACGCTTCTGGTCTTAGAACCAATCTCCAAAAGAGTAATGTTCTGCCCATCAGGTGTGGTGAACAGGAACTTACTGTCCTACAGAATCTACTTCCATGTGCACTGGCTGAATTCCCTTGCAGACACTTGGTTGCCCCCTTTCCCTAAGAAAGCTCACAAAAGCGCAAGTCCAACAAATTATTGACAGAATTGTAGACCAGCTACCTGGGTGGAAGGCGAACCCAATGACACGTGCTGGGTCGAAAAGTGCAGTGTAACACCCTAAATTTTTCATAATTTCAAAATAGTTAAATATGACTTATTGTGTAATTGAGTGTGCATGTAAATATAGGGAATAATAAATTTTTTGTGAAATTAAAAATTAATCATAAGATTAGCAACATGTTGATGCACTCATGCTGCCACATCTTATTTATTGTATTGATTGGTTTTGATCCAAAGTCCAAAAGAATTTCAAAAACTTTGGAAAATGGATTTGGAAAATCAAATAAGAAAAAGGAAAAACTTCTTTTCCTCTCCCTCCCTCCTTTCGGCCCAGTCGGCCTACTGCCTTCCCCGCTAAGCCGGCCCGCGCGGGTGCCTTCTTTTCTTCCTTGCTGGGCTGGCCCAGTCCGCGTTGCAACCGTTGCCGCGCCTCCTTCCCTCTCTCAGCGATTGACGAGATGGGCCCACATGTCGGCGCCTTTCCTCAACCTCCAGCTTCCCACGCCTTGCTCGGACTCGGCAACCGCCGCCCGCGCCCACCTCCGCGAGACGTGGGAGCGTCCCCGCGCCTCGGGTCCTTTAAAGGGGGAGCGTAACCCCGTCCATGCCTTCCCCTTCTTCAGTTCCCCCCCCGCTCCCACTCGCTGAACCACCGAAGGCCGCAGCAAAATCGCCGGAGTCACCGTCCGTCGTCTCCGCGTCGCCATCGTCTCTGAGCCGCCTCCGCCCCGTGTTTTTCGCACGGTGAGCTTCGCCTCACTCTCCTCTTTCTCCCCGTACATCTCCCGTGATGATTGGTGGCCTCTAGGGCCTTAGCCAAATGCACCGGCGAGCTCCTCCACGGCCGGCCATGGCGGGTGCCGTGCGAGCCTTTCCCCGCCCGCGCAATGCGCTCCTTTGGACTCGCCAACTCCCCCGCATCGGCCCTGTGGCCTCGGAGGTTGATTTGGTGGCCCGTAGGCCCCGTTTCCCTCGCACCGGTGAGCTTTCCACTGCCGGCAATGGCAGCGCCGCTGTCTCCACCCCCAACTCCGGCGGCCCGCACCCCTCTTCCCTTCTCCATCTAATCCGAGCCGCTCATCGCGAGATCAACGGCTCATAAAGCTCCATACCCCTTCGCAGGGTCTTTTCTAAAAAACCCCTCGGCTTTAGGCGTATCTAACCCGCCGACCTTGGCGTATTCCCGAAATATGCATTCCCATTTTGAAGACGTATTTTCTCTGGTTTAAATGAAAAATACGTTTCCAGATTAATTATAGTTCTGGCACTGCAGTAAAACGCTTATAAAATCGTCGTTTTAGCTCCGATTTGATCCGTTCAACTTGCGTTAGTTTCATAATTTCATGATCTACGCATTAATGCCACTGTTAGTTAGGTTTGCAACATTTAAAATTCTTGATTAGGTTAAGTTAATTAACTCGCTATAGGAATCTTGTTTAATTCGTAACTTTCGCGTTATAGCTTTGAATTTCGTGAACTTCGCGTTGATGTGATCGTAGCGAGACGTAGAATATTTTCGTAAGCATTTTATCTTGTTTTTATACTGCTGATGTACTGTTCTAATTATAGGTTTGTTTGCTATGCATGAATGCTCCTGAAATGTGTATGTTGCCATGTTGGTCGAGTTCAGACGATGAGGAGTACGTTGGGAATTCGGACACGTATGAGGAGCAGCAGGACCAGCAGCAGTTCGTGAACCAAGGCAAGTATAGCATGGGCCTACCTTGTTGTCCTATTCACTATATAATGTACTCATTATGCATGTGTCTAATATTGCTCGATTATAAGGACTCCCTAGCTAATTGATGACATGTATCTTGATCCCTATGGGTTTTATTTGCACATGGGTAGAATGCCAGTGCTTTAACTAAACATGATCTATACTATGACTGATGGAACCAATGGATAAACATGATGGTAACAGTGGAACAATAGGGTAAAGGTGCAGATGATGTTGATCATGTTGCCCTAAACCCTCTATAAGGACTTATCTGTAGGGCAAAAGCTAGGACATACAGTGCAACTGTGAGAGTCATATGGCTCTAACTTTAGCTTAGTAATAGGATCTTTTTCTAGCTTGTTAGAGGTTACCCGAAAGGGCGCAAGAGGGGCTTGCCACTTTGGGTATAAAACTGCCTCTGTTTTGATGTGTATAGCCTGTGGGAATTGTGCCATCGAAAGGGGGTTCTCTATATCTGCCTGCCGAGGAAACCTCGCGGCCCTAACATGTTAGAAGAGGCCTATGGAAGGCTTCATAGTGTACCCAGCCTACTCACCTTGAGAGTGTTAGGGGGTCGACGGGCCCCGGGCAAATGGGCAACACGACTCACGGGTAAAGATGCACAACCTCTGCAGAGTGTTAAAACTGTTATAACAGCCGTGCTCACAGTTATGAGCGGCCCGGAAAACTCACAGAATAAATGGTTACTTGACATATGGATGACTTATGATGATGATAATGAGATTATACTGATGCTTAATTACTCTCCTTAATTTTAGTAGATGATCATGTGGGTTAAACGGGAGCTTAAGCATAACTTAGTAATAATAAGTAATAATGAAATGCTGATCTATTAAAAATGATAATTGCAGTCAACCGTGTCTATCCTTTTTGAGCCTCATGAATCCTCATACTATACTTGCGGAGTACGAGTGTACTCACACTTGTTATTATTTCATTTTTGGATAAAAATCCCGAATGGGTAACAGATGACAGTTTTTACGAGGATTTTCCTGAAGAATTCTAGGTTTGGGTCAACCAGTCGGCCTTCCCTGTGGATCAGAAACTTCGTTCGAGAGTGTTATTTACTTTTCCGTTTGTTATGTTAAGAACTAAGTGATGTAATATCGTGATGTATGAACATGGTGATGATACTTCTGTTAATTTGTCGGCTTATGTGTGCGACTATTCCTGGGGCGCACATAAGATGTATGCACTCTATATTATCCTTTAATTGGAGTGTGACAAATTGGTATCAGAGCCGTGTTGACTGTAGGACGCAAACCTAGATAGAAATGGTCCGTTTCTAGGAATTTTGGTTTTATTATTTACTTGCTACTATCTCAATCTTGGTATTTTATTAAAATTTTATGCGCTATTCTCTATTCTATTGCATAAAATATTGACTCTGATAATATTTTATATCAAAACTATAGATGTCTCGTCTCAGTGCAGCTGCCTATGTCGCCTAGTTCACTCCAGCAGCACCTGCTCCACCAGCACCACCAGCAGTACCACCAGTGGTGCCAGAGGTCGTCCACATCACCGACGACGAGGAGGAAGAACCCATGGAAGTAGAGGCATCTTCAGCTACTGCATCAGATAGATCCGCTTCGACCCCCGTGGCCGTACCCATCCCACCAGCTACACCTCCACCAGCTTCCTAGGCCGCTTCTGCACCAACACCAGTGCCTTCACCAGCTGCTCTAGGGGAACCAGAAGAGATGGGGTGGACCACCAGAAACAAGTTTAAGGAAGCCTCTGAGGACGCCCATTACCACAACCTCCTCACCACCATGCTGGCCGAGTACTACCCAGATCTTGCTGCGTCGGTGAAGTATTACTGCGCAGAGCACCAGCATCCAGTAGAGGCGACATACTGGAAGACTAATGTGATCATCACAGCCTGGAACAACACCGACCAATCCCAAGATGTTGTGACTACCCACAGCCACCGGTCCAGGCGTGCCAGTGCCTACGACAGCATGGAGGATGCCGCACAGGAGGCGTACCTGCACTATCACGATAACCGATTTGAGGACATGCAGAGCAATCGCTACAGGTTTCTTCCACGCTACGATCCGGTGGAAAAGACATGGGCGGTGTTAGCTCCCTCAACTTCTGACCCAACCATGGACACTACAGTTAGGCACCTCAGCGCCATGCAGGAGGCCAATGAAGCACTCAAAGATGAGCTTCGTGCGGCTCAGAAATCTGAGAAACGTCTTCAGAAACAAATAGATGAGATGGCCGTTCATCTAGGACAGCCTACCATATACAAGAAGAAGCCCATGGTGTTCACCATGGTGGATCGCGCTCCTTAGATGTTGCAGCCCCGTCACAATGAATGCGTTCTAGATCGAGAGTCATTTTAAGTTTATGCTTGTAGTGTGAACATTTAGTTGTCTTGTTGGTTGTGTTGATGAACTTGGAATGATTTGGAGTTTGTGTGATTGCTGGAACAGTGTGGGCTTGTCCACATGTTCTTTTTATCAAAACCTTAAGTTAGTATTTGTTTAACTTAGTTGGGTTTGAAAAGTTCGCTTCACTGCTGTACTGTTTTTTAGAGCAGTCTGCAATGTTTATCTTATATCTCTAAATCTCCACGTCCAAAAATTATGAAATTTTTGTGAAAGGAACTAGACTTGTGTATCTTTCATTTCCCGCTGGAATCACCTCATTATCAGTTTTGGTTTAAGAGATATGCCTGCTACAATCTGGCAAGTCTGTACAGTCTGTAATTTAGAACAGAAATTGTTTAGCTCAGTTTTTGATGATGTTGCCGTCAGAATCTGTGAAAAAGTTCTATATAAAAGTTGTAGAAGACTTCTTAAGCTTTCCAACGATGTATGCCACACCTCTGTTGCATCTCTGAAGCTTGAGTTATACTTCAAATTTTGATCTGCTGTTGTAGACAACCGTCCAGAAATTTTCAGCTATGTTATTTACCTTTTGTAAATAATTTGTAAATTTTTGGGAGACCTCTAAAAGTTTGCACATTTGCTTGGAAGCAGATGGCCGCCCGAGGAGGATGAGGCCGTGGACGTGGTCGTGGACATGGTGCTCTCATTGATCCACCTCCGCCACCGCCGGTGATGATTGAACAACTGATGGCAATGCAAGCACAGCTCATGCAGACAGTGATGGACCGTATCGGTGAGCAACCAGCAGGAGCACCCCCACTTGTGCAGGTCCGTGACAAGCGGGGTGAGTTTCTGAAAGGACGCCCACCTGTGTTCACACATGTCTTTGAGCCTATGGAGGCTGATGATTGGTTGAGAGCTGTAGAAAAGCAGTTAAACATTGCATAGTGCAATGATCTGGAGAAAGTCTTGTACGCCTTAGGCCAACTCCAAGGAGCTGCTCAGGATTGGTGGGAGTCATTCCAGTATGGACGTCCAGAGAATGCTCCAGAGATCACATGGAATGAGTGCACAGAGAACTTCAGGTCCTATCACATCCCTGAGGGACTAATTGAACTGAAGCAAGAAGAGTTCCGGGCTCTCAAACAAAGGGTCCATGTCTGTGGCGGAGTACCACGACAAGTTTGCTCAACTGTCGTGATATGCCCCGGCTGAGGTGGCCCGGGATTTTGACAAACAGCGCCGTTTCCTGAAGGGACTGTATGATGGACTCCAATTGTAGCTGATGTCTAACAAGTATGCCAGTTTCCAAGAATTGGTGGATCGGGCCATTGTGATAGATAACAAGCGTAAGGAAATGGAACTCAAGAAGAGGAAGCTCTAGGGACAGGCGTCAGGTAGCAACACTCACCCGCGAGCTTTCCCACAGCAAGGTTTCCCACAGAGAAACCAAGGGCCACCCAACCAATGGAACAGAGGCCAGTACCCCTAGAGAAACCAGAACCAGCAGTGTCCCCAGTATCCACAACAGTTTGGCAACCAGAATCAGCAGCGCCCTCAGCAACATCAAGCTAGCAATTAGGCACCACGTCAGGGAGTGCCCAACAATGCCCCAATCAAGAGTGGCACTCCAGACAACCCCAATGCATGCTACAACTATGGAGAGGTGGGACACTATTCGTACCAGTGCCTAAAGAAGTAGAACCGGCAGGCCCCGCAGAACCAGCAGAGTAACTAGAGGCCCAACGCTCGACCTCCGTTCACCGGCAAGGTGAATCATGTGTCGTCTGAATCAGCTCAGGAGGCGCCTGAGGTTATGCTGGGTACGTTTAGCGTCAACTCCATCTCTGCTACCGTACTTTTTGATTCCAGTGCCTCGCATTCTTTCATATCACAAGCTTTTGTTAGAATGCATAGCATACCCCTGTGTGCCATGAAGGATCCTATGTTAGTAAATTCACCGGGGGGGTAGCATGCCAGCAAACTATTGGAGCCCTTCTACTAGTATATTCCTAAGGGGGTAGTTTTTAAAGTAAATCCAATTGTCCTGAGAACCGTTGGGATTGACCTCATCCTAGGAATGGATTGGATGAAGCAGCATAGAGCAGTGATACAATGTTAGGAGAAATCCGTTGTTGTGACAGCTCCAAGTGGTGATAGAATTTGTGTCGAAGTGGAAGTGCAAGCTCAACCAACCGCCACTGTCAACCAGCTAAGCAATGTTGCCAACCAGGAGAATCAGGTGGTGGATGAATTCCCAGATGTGTTCCCCGATGAATTGCCAGGTATGCCACTCGATCGTGACATCGAATTCCTTATCGAGCTTTTACCTGGAACTGCACCCATAGCTAAGAGACCATATAGAATGGGGGTAGATGAATTAGAAGAACTAAAGAAACAAATTAATGAATTGCAAGAGAAAGGTTTTATTCGTCCTAGTTCTTCACCTTGGGGAGCACCTGTTATATTTGTTGATAAGAAAGATGGCACACGAAGAATGTGTGTTGATTATAGGTCTCTTAATGAAGTCACAATCAAGAACAAGTACCCACTCCCTAGAATTGATGATTTATTTGATCAGCTGAAAGGTGCTTGTGTGTTCTCAAAAATTAATCTCCGTTCTGGATATCACCAACTAAAAATTAGTGCATCTGACATACCTAAGACAGCATTTACTACCAGATATGGTCTTTATAAGTATACAGTGATGTCTTTTGGACTGACAAATGCACCGGCATACTTTATGTATCTAATGAATAAAGTATTCATGGAGTACTTGGATAAGTTTGTAGTGGTGTTTATAGATGATATTCTAATATTCTCCAAAAATGAAGAGGAACATGCTGAACACTTAAGACTAGTCTTACAAAAACTCAGGAAACATAAATTGTATGCTAAAAGGAGCAAATGTGAGTTCTGGCTGAAAGAAGTATCTTTTCTGGGACATGTGGTCTCTAATGGTGGAATAGCTGTAGATCCCAGTAAAGTGCAGGATGTGTTAAATTGGAAAGCCCCAGCCAATGTTAGTGAAATCCGTAGCTTTTTGGGATTGGCTGGGTACTATAGGAGGTTTATTGAAGGGTTCTCTAAGCTGGCTAAGCCTATGACAACCCTACTAGAGAAGAATGCCAAATTTGTATGGTCAGACAAATGTCAGGCTAACTTTGAGGAGCTTAAGAGAAGGTTGACGACAGCCCCAGTGTTGACTTTACCTGATTTAAGTAAGAGCTTCTCTATTTATTGTGATGCATCTCGCCTAGGTCTTGGATGTGTGCTTATGCAAGAGGGAAAGGTTGTGGCATACGCATCCAGACAGTTGAGAAAGAATGAACTGAATTACCCAACACATGATTTGGAATTAGCCGCAGTTGTCCATGCCCTGAAAATCTAGAGGCATTATTTGATCGGACATAAGTGTGATATCTATACTGACCACAAGAGTTTAAAATATATTTTTACTCAGACGGAGTTGAACCTAAGGCAACGTCGTTGGCTAGAATTGATTAAAGATTATGATCTGGAAGTGCATTATCATCCTGGAAAGGCAAATGTTGTTGCTGATGCACTTAGCAGGAAGAGCTATGCCAACGGACTTCAGTTGACATTTATACCAGTAGAGTTGCGAGCTGCAATTGAATATCTCAAACTGGGTCTTGTCAATAATGTAGTGGAATTGGCCATAGAGCCTACATTGGAGCAAGATATACGCAAGGGTCAGTTGGAGGATGAGAAACTAAAGGAGATTGCAGAGCATATAGTGGTTGGAAAGGCACCAGGTTTCAGGTTGGATGAGAATGGTACTCTATGGTTTGGAAAAAGAATATGTGTACCTGAAGTGAAAGCTATCCGTGATACGATTCTACGAGAAGCACATGATTCTGCTTATTCTATACACCCTGGAAGCACCAAGATGTACTTAGACCTTAAAGAGAAGTATTGGTGGTATGGTTTGAAAAGAGATGTGGCTGAGTATGTGGCTCTATGTGATAGTTGTCAAAGGGTAAAAGCTAAACACCAAAGACCTACAGGATTGTTGCAACTAATGAAAATACCAGAGTGGAAATAGAAAGAAGTCGGTATGGACTTCATTACTGGGTTACCCCGCACGCAACACGGATATGATTTAATCTGGGTAATAGTGGATCGACTTACTAAGGTAGCCCACTTCCTGCCAGTCAAAACCACTTATAGTGGCGCAAAGCTAGCGGAGTTGTATATGGAGAGAATAGTGTGTCTACATGGGGTTCCGAAGAAGATTGTGTCTGACTGAGGAATTCAGTTTACATCGCATTTTTGGCATAAGGTACATAGTGCTTTGGGAACAAAGCTAAATTTCAGTTCTGTATATCATCCCCAAACCGATGGACAGACAGAAAGGACCAATCAAATCTTGGAAGATATGTTGAGAGTTTGTGCTTTACAGTATGGTACTAGTTGGAATAAGAGTTTGCCATATGCTAAGTTTTCATATAACAACAGTCACCAGAAAAGTCTCAAAATGGCGCCATTCGAAGCTTTATATGGACGTAAGTGTAGAACACCTCTATTCTGGAATCAGACAGGTGAAACTCAAGTGTTTGGACCAGATGTCCTACGCAATGTAGAGGAACAAGTGAGAATGATTAGGGATAATTTGAGAGTAGCACAGTCCAGACAGAAAAGTTATACTGATATCTGAAGAAGAGAGTTGAGTTTCAAAGTAGGTGACTATGTGTATTTGAAAGTGTCACCAATGAGAAATGTGAGAAGATTCAATGTGAAGGGCAAGTTAGCCCCGAGATATGTGGGACCTTTCAAGATTCTGGAGAGACGTGGAGAAGTGGCTTATCAGTTGAAACTGCCAGAAAGTTTGTCGGGTGTGCATGATGTGTTTCATGTTTCTCAGTTGAAAAAGTGTTTGCGGTTACCAGAAGAGCAGATTCCTTTGGAAGAGCTTACTGTTAAAGAAGATCTCACGTATGAAGAGTATCCGGTAAAAATTCTTGAAACTGCAGAAAGAGTTACTAGGAGCCACACTATAAAGATGTGCAAAGTACAGTGGAATCGATATTCAGAAGATGAAGCTACTTGGGAAAGAGAAGATCTAAGAAAATCTTATCCGCAGCTTTTTGAGTAAGCATCACCCAATCTCGAGGACGAGATTTCTCTTAAGGGGGTAGAATTGTAACACCCAAAATTTTTCATAATTTCAAAATAGTTAAATATGATTTATTGTGTAATTGAGTGTGCATGTAAATATAGGGAATAATAATTTTTTGTGAAATTAAAAATTAATCATAAGGTTAGCAACATGTTGATGCACTCATGCTGCCACATCTTATTTATTGTATTGATTGGTTTTGATCCAAAGTCCAAAAGAATTTCAAAAACTTTGGAAAATGGATTTGGAAAATCAAATAAGAAAAAGGAAAAACTTCTTTTCCTCTCCCTCCCTCCTTTCGGCCCAGTCGGCCTGCTGCCTTCCCCGCTGAGCCTGCCCGCGCACGCGCCTTCTTTTCTTCCTTGCTGGGCCGGCCCAATCCGTGTTGCAACCGTTGCCACGCCTCCTTCCCACTCTCAGCGACTGACGAGATGGGCCCACATGTCGGTGCCTTTCCTCAACCTCCAGCTTCCCACGCCTTGCTCGGACTCGACAACTGCCGCCCGCGCCCACCTCCGCGAGACGTGGGAGCGTCCCCGCGCCTCGGGTCCTTTAAAGGGGGAGCATAACCCCGTCCATGCCTTCCCCTTCTTCACTTTTCCCCCGCTCCCACTCGCTAAACCACCGAAGGCCGCAGCAAAATCGCCGGAGTCGCCGTCCGTCGTCTCCGCGTCGCCATCGTCTCCGAGCCGCCTCCGCCCCGTGTTTTTCGCACGGTGAGCTTCGCCTCCCTCTCCTCTTTCTCCCCGTACATCTCCCGTGACGATTGGTGGCCTCTAGGGCCTTAGCCAAATGCGCCGGCGAGCTCCTCCGTGGTTGGCCATGGCGGGTGCCGTGCGAGCCTTTCCCCGCCCGCGCAATGCGCTCCTTTGGACTCGCCATCTCCCCCGCATCGGCCCTGTGGCCTCGGAGGTTGATTTGGTGGCCCGTAGGACCCGTTTCCCCCGCACCGGCGAGCTTTCCACCGCCAGCAATGGTAGTGCCGCCGTCTCCACCCCCAACTCCGGCGGCCCGCGCCCCTCTTCCCTCCTCCATCTAATCCGAGCCGCTCATCGCGAGATCAACGGCTATAAAGCTCCATACCCCTTCACAGGGTCTTTTCTAAAAAAGCCCCTTGGTTTCGGGCGTATCTAACCCGCCGACCTTGGCGTATTCCTGAAATACGCATTCCTATTTTGAAGACGTATTTTCTCTGGTTTAAATGAAAAATACGTTTCCAGATTAATTACAGTTCTGCCACTGCAGTAAAACGCTTATAAAATCGTCGTTTTACCTCCGATTTGATCCGTTCAACTTGCGTTAGTTTCATAATTTTATGATCTACGCATTAATGCCACTGTTAGTTAGGTTTGCAACATTTAAAATTCTTGATTAGGTTAAGTTAATTAACTCGCTATAGGAATCTTGTTTAATTCGTAACTTTCGCGTTATAGCTCCGAATTTCGTGAACTTCGCGTTGATGTGATCGTAGCGAGACGTATAATTTTTTCGTAAACATTTTATCTTGTTTTTATACTGCTGGTGTATTGTTCTAATTATAGGTTTGTTTGCTATGCATGAATGCTCCTGAAATGTGTACGTTGCCATGTTGGTCGAGTTCAGACGGTGAGGAGTACGTTGGGAATTCGGACACGTACGAGGAGCAAGAGGACCAGCAGCAGTTCGTGAACCAAGGCAAGTATAGCATGGGCCTACCTTGTTGTCATATTCACTATATAATGTACTCATTATGCATGTGTCTAATATTGCTCGATTATAAGGACTCCCTAGCTAATTGATGACCTATACCTTGATCCCTATGGGTTTTATTTGCACATGGGTAGAATGCTAGTGCTTTAACTAAACATGATCTATACTATGACTGATGGAACCAATGGATAAACATGATGGTAACAGTGGAACCATAGGGTAAAGGTGTAGATGATGTTGATCATGTTGCCCTAAACCCTCCGTAAGGACTTATCTGTAGGGCAAAAGCTGGGACATACAGTGCAACCGTGAGAGTCATATGGCTCTGACTTTAGCTCAGTAATAGGATCTTTTCTAGCTTGTTAGAGGTTACCCGAAAGGGCGCAAGAGGGGCTTGCCACTTTGGGTACAGAACTGCCTCTGTTCTGATGTGTATAGCCTGCAGGAATTGTGCCATCGAAAGGGGGTTCTCTATATCTGCCTGCCGAGGAAACCTCATGGCCCTAACATGTTAGAAGAGGCCTATGGAAGGCTTCATAGTGTACCCAGCCTACTCACCTTGGGAGTGTTAGGGGGTCGACGGGCCCCGGGCAAATGGGTAACACGACTCGCGGGTAAAGATGCACAACCACTGCAGAGTGTTTAAACTGTTATAACAGCCGTGCTCACGGTTATGAGCGGCCCGGAAAACTCATAGAATAAATGGTTACTTGACATATGGATGACTTATGATGATGATAATAAGATTATACTGATGCTCAATTACTCTCCTTAATTTTAGTAGATGATCATGTGGGTTAAACGGGAGCTTAAGCATAACTTAGTAATAATAAGTAATAATGAAATGCTGATCTATTAAAAATGCTAACTGCAGTCAACTGTGTCTATCCTTTTTGAGCCTCATGAATTCTCATACTATACTTGCGGAGTACGAGTGTACTCACACTTGTTATTATTTCATTTTTGGATAAAAATCCCGGATGGGTAACAGATGACAGTTTCTACGAGGATTTTCCTGAAGAATTCTAGGTTTGGGTCAACCAGTCGGCCTTCCCTGTGGATCAGAAACTTCGTTCGAGAGTGTTATTTACTTTTCCGTTTGTTATGTTAAGAACTACGTGATGTAATATCGTGATGTATGAACATGGTGATGATACTTCTGTTAATTTGTCGGCTTATGTGTGCGACTATTCCTGGGGCGCACATAAGATACATGCACTCTATATTATCCTTTAATTGGAGTGTGACATGCAGGTTCAGTTCATGCTAACAGCTATGCTGGTTTATCTCCTAATGGCCATTGACTTCCAACCATGGGCCGTCAAAGCTATAGACAAAATTCGGCAGGGCTTTATTTCTTCGAAAAGATGTACATGGTGGGCACTATCTAGTTGCATGGGATAAAGTTTGCCGCCCCTTGAGTTGGGTGGACTAGGAATTTCATACCTCAGGACCCTTGGATGGGCTCTGTGCATGAGGTGGATTTTGGCTTCAGAAAACAGAACCCAATCATCCTTGGGCCAAACTACCGATTCAAGTCCCTGACCACGTCGCTCTTTTTTCTCGTTGGCCATCATCTTTGAAGTTGGTAACGGCTCGCATACCCTCTTTTGGACGGACCAGTGGCTCCATGGACGGTGCATTGTGGACCTTGCACCTCGACCCTATGCTACTGTTCCAAAGAGAAGAATTCAAAAGCGCACTGTTTAAGAAGCTCTCACTGATTGGACTTGGGTTAAAGATATACAAGGTGCCCTCACACTTGGGGCTATAGTGGATTTTCTACAACTTTGGGACCTCTTATCTGGTTTTGAGCTGCATCCTGAAGTTGAGGACTCACATATTTGGCAACTCTCCAACAGTGAGCAATACTCGACCAAATCTGCATATGAGGGTTTTTTCTTTGGCTCCACGTTTTTTGCCCCCTATGTGCGGATTCGGAAAACATGGGCACCGGCAAAATGTCATTTCTTTTTGTGGCTGGGTGCACATAATAAGTGCTGGACTACAGATCGTCTTGCGTGGCAAGGATTGCCTCACCCTGAATAATGTCCTCTATGTGATCAACATGATGAGACCATCAACCATATCCTAGTATCATGTATTTTCGCAAGGCATTTCTAGGACATTCTGCTTTAGCAAGTTGGGCTCCATGTTCTAGCTCCACAACCTTCAGACGGTTCCTTAGATGGGTGGTGGGAGAAGACAAGTTCTGCTGTGAATGGTGAGGCGAAGAAAGGACTAAATTCTCTAATAACTCTTGGGGCCTGGACATTGTGGAATCACCGAAACCGGTGTGTTTTTTATGAGGTAACGCCTAGCGTCGCCAGGGCCTTGGTCGCTGCAGGGGAGGAGCGCCGGTTATGGTGCATGATAGGTTCTTGGGGGCTGTCCTTCCTGACTGCCCCACTCCCTGATGGTTAGCATGTATGGTCCGGTCATCTCGATAGCTAGTTCATGGGCACGAATGTAATCTGTCAAACTGCGGTGTGTGGTGTGTGTTGTAAATGGTTCTTAACCTATCTTTCTTGTATATGCATGATGGCTCTATGTACGATGACCATCACTTGCTATATATCCAATTGATGTATGTATGGAAGATCAAATATATTATATCTATGAAATCAAATGGATTTGCTCTATGTGTGGATATGTGATGTATCTTGTATATGGAGGATCAAATCAAATATATTACATCCAGATCTGTTAGATACTTTTGCCAACAGTTTAGTTGCCACAGAGGGCATCTTTCATAAAATACCTTGGAAATGGTTTCGCCAAAGTATAAATTATCGGGAAAGGTTCTAACTGTTAGCGAAAGTCTTAATTATCGGCAAAGGTTTAACTATCAGCAAAGGTTTCAACTTTCGGCGTAGGTATGCCATTTGGCTACACCAAAAGTGTCAGTGATTCTTTTAACTGTCGGCAAAACTTTCGCCGACTGCTTTTACCACAACTGTTTCTAAACTGTCGGCAAAACTTTTCGTGGGAGGTTATCTGTCGGCAAAGGTGCCCTTTGCCCACTATAGAAAAGTGTCGCAAAGGTATGTAATGTTAGGAAGCTTCCTAATATAATAATGAAGCGTAGCTCTCCTACGTTTTTCGAGAAAAAAATGTTAATTAGTCCAATAGCCATGGACAGACTATTGTTTATTGCTTTAAAATGCTACTAGCATTCTATTAACATTATTGGTTTTGAAAATTTCGGCTATATAGGGTAAAACACAAACCCAGATTATCAGGTATCCAAAATTTTAGGTAATGCTTTTTTGGGGTCAAAATCAGGTTACCCCAATGCCCACCCCTCACGTGCATGTGACACTCCATTTGCCATCCTCAACTTACCAATAGGTGTATGCACTTGCAACTCATCTAAGGATTCATTTGGATCTCATGGTCTAAAGTTTAACCACTAAATTTTAGTCCGTGAGGATCCAAACACGTAGATTAATTGTTAATTAGTCCATTAGCCATGGATTGGTTAGTCCATTAGTCTATAGATTGAGAATTTCTCTTGTTCGTTTTCAATATGAGACAAACCTTAATTTTACCTAGCGTTAATTGAAGTCTTAGAATTTCCTTTGATTTAATTACAACATAAAAATAGGCTAAACCCAATTAAATGGAACAATATGACCATGTCAAACGTAGAGCCTATCCGAGATATGGTGTTTCTTTTAAGTGTACAACACTTCATTTATAAAACTTGGACACCGCCAGTGCGACATGTATATGAAGCTGCTGGGGGCGGTGGTGGAAATTTGATGCAATCTTAGAGCATCTCCAAGAGTTTGCCAAACTCACTTGCTATCCTTTATTTTTTGGCAAAACTAGAGAAATCACCCCTCCAACAGTTTGGCAAATGACTTCGCAAATTTTGGCAACTTGGCATTCTCCGACTCCGCACGCGCATATTTGCGCGCTCGCTCTCACTTGCCATCGCGAAATCAGTCACCGCCGCCTCCTCTCCCACGCGCGCGATGAAACTTCCTACAGTCCGGTGTGATCGCGGACGGCCTGCACATCGCCCGGCGTAGTTCGCCCGCGCCCGGTGCGATCGCGGACGGCCTAGCACCGTGCCGAGTCGCGACCGCGCCGCCTGGACGGACCGCGGACGGCCTGCACATCGCCTGGCGTAGTTCGCCCGCGCCCGGTGCGATCGCGGACGGCCTAGCGCCGTGCGGAGTCGCGACCGCGCCGCCTGGACGGACCGCGGACGGCCTGCACATCGCCCGGCGTAGTTCGCCTGCGCCTGGTGCGATCGCGGACGGGCTAGCGCCGTGCGGAGTCGCGACCGCGCCGCCTGGACGAACCGCGGACATCTTCCGCCTGGACGCCCGGTGCAAATCTCAGGCAAAAGCTGCTTGGACGTGCGCTGCTCTGATGGCCGGCAAATCTCCTGTCATTGATCGTCAGGTGATCGATGGTGCAGTGACGTGCATGCTTGCCAGCAAAAGTTGTGCTGATGTCTGTCACATCTTGCCGGCCGAGAGGTGAGAGGTTCTGAAAACGACGTGCAAAAGTTGTGCTACAAATCTCCTGTCCTTCGCCGGCAAATGCGATGGATGCTGCTGCTAGTAGCAGGTTTATCTGAATGTTCATCTGATTGTTAGCGCAGCAGCTGGCGATGGCAGGAAGCAAATCTTTCAGTCCCATCACCATACAGTCAGGGAGCAAAGGTGTACAGGCCATGCAGAAGGAGCGTCGCGCGATGCAGTCGAACAGTCGATTGAAAATCAGTTGGATCCGATCATTTGTGGGTCTTCTTTTTTTATTTTACCAAACCCAAATGGCAAACTATTGGAGATACAAGATTATTTCACTTGCTATATATTTTACGTATTTGCCAAATCACAAGATTTGCCAAGTCAATTTTGGCAAACTCTTGGAGATGCTTAGCACATGAGCACACAGAACTCAATATAGGTGAGACTAAAATATCTTTTTTGCCATTTGTGCGCAGATTATATGCATGTAGCTATTTATACCATTTTTATAATTTGTTTTCTTTTGGTTGGTGCTGTATTACCGCCAACATAATCATGGCGAGCATTTGTTTATTTATTTTATCTCCATTACTACTAGTGTCATGGTATTGAACACATAGCATAAGATTGATGCCTATAGGGCTGGTGACAATGGTATAAGATTGTTTTCTGTTGGTTGGTGCGGTATTAAGACCACCATAGAGCATGTCACACCCGGCCCAATTTGGAATTTGGCCCATAGTGGCCCATGTGAATGTTATGAGATATTGTGGAGAGTTTAGTCCCACCTTGGTTGTTTAGAGTGGGATAGACCAACATATAAGGCTTCTAGAGTCCATCTCACCATCCCCGGGTTAATCCTTTTACGCGAAGCGAGGACGAAAGCATAAGTGGGATGGTGGTAGTAGGTGTGGTTCATTCAGCGTGCAGAGTGGATCTGAGCCGTTTGGACTCTGGGGCGTTACAAATGGTATCGGAGCCGACCTTCGCGGCCACGGGCGCGTGCGGGCCAAGGGCTGGACATTGTGGTTCATTGCGCGTGTAGGCTCTGCGGAGTGCACGGCGTGGCACATGTGCCAGCACTGGGCGCACGGTCGCGTGTGCTAAGAGGGAACGTTCCTGGTTATCGTTTGCCTGATTGTGTGGGTATGTTGGTCCCGACGAGGACGTCGGGTTCTTTGAGGGGGGGTGTATGTCACACCCGGCCCAATTTGGAATTTGGCCCATAGTGGCCCATGTGAATGTTATGAGATATTGTGGAGAGTTTAGTCCCACCTTGGTTGTTTAGAGTGGGATAGACCAACATATAAGGCTTCTAGAATCCATCTCACCATCCCCGGGTTAATCCTTTTACGCGAAGCGAGGACGAAAGCGTAAGTGGGATGGTGGTAGTAGGTGTGGTTCATTCAGCGTGCAGAGTGGATCTGAGCCGTTTGGACTCTGGGGCGTTACAGAGCACATGAATGCTATGTATAAGATTGTTGAAATCTATACCTAATATAAAGAGACAAAATTTTCGTCAAGATTTTTTTTCTACCTACATGTAAGATGTAAGACTCCTCCTAAACCAAGATTACATGTAAGATGTAAGTACCTAAAAACAAAAGGAGACAAGGACTCAAGAAAAACAAAACAGCAATGAAACAAACGGACGGAGACAGGGACTCAAAATAGATTTGGCCATGGATTGGAAAACAAAACAAACTGAGTCCTGAGCCAGATTGGCCAGCAATGGAAGTAAAAGGAAACTAGCAGAGTTTTAGCGCCCTCGGCGATGATGGACGGCAGACAATCAGGGCGCGCAACTCCCAGGGCTCGTCATCTTTGGCTAGCTCATCAAGGGCATGCCAGTGGTCGCTTGTCGGCACCCAGCCTAGGCACGAACGGAAAAGGTGCAACTGGCCATGGCAGCTGCAGGCTTGACGGTAGCCAGGATCACGATGCACCGGTGCCTTGTGTTCATCCGGTCGTGACCCGATGCAGTGCACGAGGGTGAGAGATTTGGGTGGGGGCCAGGGTGTTGGGCCAACGACAATTGGGTCTAGGGGAGAGATTTGGGTGCCCACCCCAAATTGAGGGCTCTAGTAGGGGCTCTGCTAGAGCTGCGTTTTTACCTGAGCCCCTATATTTAGCTGGGGGCTCAAGTAGGGGCCTTGCTGGAGTTGCTCTTATGGAGACGGCGTCGTCGTCGTTGGCATGTGTGTGCGTGCGATAGCCGATAGGGACGGGAGCCGCACAGTGGCATGTGCGTGAGGATGGACCGACAGGTGGGTTCCAGGCACAAACTGACGCTTGACCGAGCATCAAACCATGCACTGCTGCTCAGTGTTGTTGGAGCATGGGCATGGCACTGCAACAACAGCTTCGCATGGAAAGAAACGGAGTTCAAGTTCGCCTTGCGAGTTAGCAGAAACGGTCAGGAGCATTGTCTCCCTGTGATTAGCTGGACGTGGAGAAAGGTGACAGATCAGACCATGAATCAGGCCAATCTTAATTTCCACATAACAATAAATGAAGACTAGAAGAGAGATTGCATGCTGCTGCTCACGTGAAAGTGTTACAATGCTAGGACGGAGCAAGAATTGAGAGAGGAGCATGAAAGAGCGGTGACGTGATCAAGCCTGATGATGCTAAGCTTTCACGTGCTAGGTGAGCTTTATAAGAAGAAAACGGTGATGTGATATAGCCCAATGACTTGTGACTGGGACAACAAAATACTGGAATTCATGGAAGCAGGCAGACACATTACATTGAAGGGCTTGCAGCAACAGCAAATGGCATTGCAATCTATTTCGGCACAAAAAGTATATAATTCCACCAAAGGGAATGAGGTGTGGGCTTTTGTCTTGGTGGATCAGCTGTCTCCTCCACCGGTCAGCTTACCAGTACAACCAACAACACAAACACCGGAGCTCACAAAACTGTTAGCACAATATGCAGATGTGTTTGTGGATCCCAAGACATTACCTCCTCAAAGAAGCTATGACCATGCTATATCTCTTCTACCCGGCTCTATTCCTGTGAACTCTAAACCATATCATTACTCCCCTCAACATAAAACAGAAATTGAGCAACAAGTGAAAGAATTGCTACAAGCAGGCCTTATTGCACAAAGCCATAGCCCTTTGCTTCCCTGGTCTTACTAGTTAAGAAGAAGGATGGCACATGGAGGTTCTGTGTCGATTACCGACGACTGAACAATATGACCATCAAAAATAGGTTTCCCATGCCTATTATTGAGGAGATTCTGGATGAGTTGCATGGTGCAACAATTTTTACCAAACTGGACATGAGGTCCGGGTACCATCAAATTAGAATGCTGCCAGAGGATGAGCATAAGACCGCTTTCAAGACACACTTTGGCCACTACCAATTCAAAGTCATGCCTTTTGGGCTTACAAATGCCCCTGCAACATTTCAGTGTGTCATGAATGAGATACTGCAGCCTTTTCTTCGAAACTTTGTGCTAGTATTTTTGGATGACATTCTTATTTATAGCAAGAATCTGGCCGAGCATGTCCAACACTTGAATCAGGTTCTGGCAGTGATACGAGCTCACAAGTTGTACCTAAAAGCATCTAAGTGTTCCTTTGCTCAACATAGTTTGGAATATCTGGGCCACATTATTTCTGCACAAGGAGTCTCTACAGATCCCAGTAAGATTGAGGCCATGATCCATTGGCCAACACCAACCAACTTCACTGAACTCCGAGGGTTCCTCGGCCTCACGGGGTATTATAGGAAATTTGTGAAGCATTATGGAATTCTAGCCAAACCTCTCACTAATTTGCTGAGACTGAAGACTTTTGACTGGTCACCATCTGCTCAAGTGGCATTTGAGGATCTGAAAATCGCCATGACCAGGGCTCCAGTGCTTACTCTACCAAATTTTCAGCAACCTTTCACTGTTGAAACTGATGCCTGCCAAGATGGGCTTGGAGCAGTCTTAATGCAACAGGGACAACCAGTGGCGTATCTCAGTAAAGGGTTGGGTCCTAAACACCAGTCCCTTTCTATTTATGAGAAGGAATTTCTTGCACTTATCATGGCCATAGAAAAGTGGCAACATTACCTTCAAAGACAAGAGTTCACCATTTTGACAGATCACAAATCATTGGCTTATCTCAATGAACAGAATCTTCATTCAGAGATGCAACGGAAGGCCATGACAAGGTTGATGGGCTTGCAGTTTAAGATAGTTTACAAGAAGGGTAAGGAAAATTTGGCAGCCGATGCTCTTTCTCGAGTAGCTCATCTTCTCGCTATACAGGCTGTCTCTACAGTCCAACCAGTTTGGGTTCAGGACATACCATTGCTCAAGCCTTCATGGACAATGTAGTTACGTTGCATGGATTGCCCAATTCTATTGTTTCAGACAGGGACACCATCTTTGTGAGTCACTTTTGGAAGGAGCTGTTCAAACTGTATAGGGTCAATTTGCATCTCAGCACAGCATACCATCCCCAAACCGATGGGCAGACGGAACGGGTCAACCAATGTTTGGAGATGTTTCTCCGGTGCTCAGTTCAGGATTCTCCCAAATCTTGGAAGTCTTGGTTATCTCTCGCTCAACTGTGGTACAACTCCACATACCACACTTCACTCGGCTGTTCACCATTCAAAGCTCTGTATGGTTATGAGCCCAACCTTGGGGCTGTTCCAGAGGTGTCTGATACTACTCCACCATCAGTAACTGAGATCATCAATCACAGGGCAGCTCACTTACAGTCCCTCAAGCACAATCTCTCCAGAGCCCAAAACAGAATGAAAGTTATGGCTGATCAAAAGCATACGGACTACCAGTTTTCAGTGGGTGACTGTCACACCCCAAAATTTTCGATTTTGGGTTGTGCATGGAAAACACTAAATAAAATAAATGATTTCAATATTTATATAATTTTTTAAAGATTAATTAAGTTATGCTAATTTAAATTTAGAAAAAATGTGGTTTCAAACTTTTCATATTAATTTAACAGGCCTTTCGTGATGCGATGTTAGCTTGTCGTGTGACTTTGTGTGTTGTGCGCGTAAAATTTTCAAAACGCGTTAGACACCATCCGGTCCTTCTCATGAATTTTCCGGACTTTTCTAGAGCATTTTCCTATTTTCCTAGAGTTTAATCTAATTTCTAGATGCTCTAAAAATCCTTTTTTTTATGGGCTCCAAATACTTCATTTAGATTCATTATATCTCAATCTATCTCTCAATCGTCGCGATTGTTCCAGATCTAAATTCCTTTTAGTGAGCCGCCAGCCATAGCGTCCCAAATCTATCGCTGAAGTTCTGCCTATCTAGGTTTCCGATGAACTTCTGGTTAGGTTTTCAGGCCACTTTGGGTGTCTCCGGCGAGAATCAATACCAGCACAAGGCAACTCTCGTCGTTCTATATGTTTTAGTGATCTTGTTTGTGCCAACTGAATCCCCATTGTTTTTCTTCTCTAGTATGCCGACGATCGCCTCCTTGGATGTGTTGACACGGTTTTTGACTCACCTATAATTATAATTTGTGCAAGGTTTGCTTTAAATAATGTAAAAGATATGTGGTCAAATCCCATATAAATAAGAAATGAATAATAGGAGAAATAATATTGGCTATGAAATTTAGTACAACCAAATATGCAAGAGTGAAGACATGCGACATATTTGCTCATGTGTATAGATTGAATATGAGGTACTCACATGAATATATATATATATATATATATATATATATATATATATATATATATATATATATATATATATAGACACACACACGATGTTTTGTTGATTAAATAAAAAAAAACTAATTGATTTGATGGCCTAATCCACCTTGCAAGTGACGTGTATTGTATGAAAATAGAGGTAGCACCATTGACCAGCAGCCCGGCCTGCTTCTCGTTTTTGCAACACCGGCTTCGAGCCAATATGACAGCCCGATCGAGTCCAACTCCTCCACGCCAGGTGGTAGCACCTGCCAATGCCCAGTCTATATCATATCGCTCGTGCCCTAGCTGCTTATGAACCGCCGCTGCCGCGCGCCCACTACTCGCGTCGTGCGTTGTGGGAGCGTCCATATTGCCCCGGCCTCTAGAGCCCGGACCCGTCGCTGCTCCTCTGCTGCCCCCCCTCGCTGCAGTTTCCCTCGCCTGAGCTCGCAAAAACCGCAGCGCAGCAGCCTGCCGTCGGAACCACCACCGTGGTGACCACCGTTCGATCTGCCGCCTCTGCCCGATCTTGCCGTCCAGCAGAGGAACCTGCCGATCCCGTAGTCGCTGTAAGCAATCTGCCGAGCTTCGTGACGAGGATTCGAAGTCGCCGAATCCTTCTCTTCGTCCTTTCTCGTTTTGGTTTGCTAACGCCGTGTCGCCGACGTCCGCAAATCGCCGCCGGCCGTTTGCAGGTAACCACCGTCCGCCCCAACGAGCTGCACGCCGCCATCGAATTCTGCAGAAAAACCGTTGTTTCTCTGCCAAGCTCAGCCTCGTCTCTGTGCCCTTATGCGAGTCCGCGGTAAGCTCCTCATCTCCCTGTGCCTTCCCTGTGCCAGACCGAGGACACATAGGTTTTTCCTCACGCACGCTGGCAAGAAACTCGCTGCCGTTCATGGCATCACCGTGCCAGAGATTGAGCCATGCGTGTTCTGCAGTGGTTTAATCCAACTGCTAGCCTAATGGCCTCACAATTATGTCATGATGACATCGCATGACAAATTGGAAAAATACTATAGAAATACACCGCACATAATCAAGAGTCAATCTCCACCGTTTGTTTTGACTCCGATTTAGTTCGTTCTTGCCGTGTTAATTTCATGTCGATACAATCCACATGCTAGCAGTCATATTTAACTTATCTCAAGGCATGTGTCTATAATTAAAATGTTAATATTAACTTGGTTAATTTGCGTGACACTAGTTTTGTAATATAAAAGCAATGACATATATTTCTACTTTGGTGCTAAATACATAAATACTAATGTGATTAATTACTAACGAACATAAATGTATTTCTAAATTATAATTTGCTTATGTCATATACCATTTAGTTAAATGATTTTACATGTTTATTATTTCTTTTTGTAATAATAAAGTTTAACTTGATTAAATTATAGGGTATTGTTCATAAACTAAACATGAGTAGTTTCAAGTCAGCTTTTGAATTAAATTATGTTTTGAGTCTTAATAAATCTTTACATGTTTTTGCGCAATTAAAATAAATCAAGTATATATATAGCCTTTTCTTTAATATAATAATAAAAAAGTCTCGGTAGTCGTTTCCTTCGATTCGTGCCTCCGATTAGCGTGTTTCTCGCGTTTGTGTATTCATAGCAATACAAAGATCAGTTTTCAAACTTTTTTTTAATTGATTGATGTACTGCTCTAATCTATAGTCTTTGTTTGCTATGCATGTTTGTGCTTGGATGCTTGTGTGGTGCTTTATAATCATGTCCAGTCGGTGAGATTTACGTGGTAATCAAAAGACAGTTCTTTGGAGGTTACTAATCTACAGAAGAAGGATATCAATTCAAGGCAAGTATAGCATGGGCCTACCTTGATTCCTATTCATTATATAATCTACTCATTATGCATGTGTCTAATATTGCTCGACTATAAGGACATCCTAGCCATTGATGACTTATACCTTGATGCCTATGGGTTTTATTGCATATGGATAGAATGCTAGTGCTCTATTCAAACATGATCCATACTATGATTAATGGAACAAACGGATAAACATGATGGTAATAATTGAAATATAGGGTGATGGTGCAAATGATGTCGATCATGTTGCCCTAAACTCTCCGTAAGGACTTATCTGTAGGGCAAAAGCTGGGACATACAGTGCAACCGTGAGAGTTATATGGCTCTGACTTTAGCTCAGTAATAGGATCTTTTCTAGCTTGTTAGAGGTTACCCGAAAGGGCGAAAGAGGGGCTTGCCACTTTGGGTATAGAACTGCCTCTGTTCTTGTGTGTATAGCCTGCGGGAATTGTGCCACAGAAGGGGGGTTCTCTATATCTGCCTGCCGAGGAAACCTCGCGGCCCTAACTTGTTAGACGAGACCTATGGAAGGCTTCATAGTGTACCCTGCCCGCTCACCTTGGAAGTGTTATGGGAGTAATTAACCCGGGCATATGGGCAACACGACTCACGGGTAAAGATGCACAACCTCTGCAGAGTGTTAAAACTGTTATAACAGCCGTGCTCACGGTCACGAGCGGCCCGGAAAACTCACAGAATAACTGGTTACTTATGATATTGTTGTTCATGGTGAACTATGATGGTATTATGATAATGATGACGACGATGGTGATATAATGTTGATCAGTAACTCTATTAATTCTAGTATGTGATCGTGTGGGTTAATTTGGAAGCCTAAGCATAAATTGATGTTAACCAATGATAAAATGCTGACTTACTAAAATGCTAAATGCAGTAAACTGTGTCTGCCTTTTGAGCCTCATGAATCCCCATGTTATGCTTGTGGAGTACGAAATGTACTCACGCTTGTTTATTTTTTATTTTTGGATAAAAATCCCGGATGGGTAACAGAAGGTGAAGCTTGGTTAAGTTTCTGAGGAGTGCTAGGCATATGTTACCCCCAGTCAGCCGTCCCTTGTGAAGAATGGAGCCTAAAGATTAGTTCTCGTTCCGCGATACTCTGATGTAAGTGTTAAATATGAGTATGTTTCTGCTTTATAACATTGTTTCTGATACTATATACTCTGTTGTTGTATGTGTGGACTTCCTGGGCACACATATGGCTAGCCTGGTTTGTTCTTCAAAACTGGGTGTTACAGTGACCAAGTGCTGCTCAAGTTGCAACCGTATACTCAGTCAACTGTGGCTAACAGACCCTTTCCCAAATTGGCTTATAAATATTTTGGACCCTATAAAGTGCTGGAACGTGTGGGCTCTGTGGCATACCGGTTGGAACTACCTGAAGACTCTCTTATCCATCCTGTTTTTCACATATCCCAGTTGAAACCTTTCATTGCAGATTTCACTCCTGTGTATGCAACATTGCCTGTCACTACTGATCTGGAAGCTGCCGCAACCACGCCAAAGCAAGTGATGGATCGTCAGCTGGTGAAGAAAGCTGCTCCAGCTTGGGGACAAGCTGACTCTTCAGCGGGGGGAGGTGTAACGACTGAGGCGTACACGGGATGAAGAGGCGGCCTGGGCGCCAGCAGAAGAGAGAAGCGTAGACGTAAAATGTGTTTTTCCTTTATGTGTATGACAAGTGGGCCCGAGGCCATGTTTTGTATCCGGCACATAAGTGCCTAGCCCGTGGGGAACGAAACTCATCCAGACTATCAAAGAAATAGAAATCGCTGGACAGAGGAGATTCCTCGCAGCGCCCTTACCTGATCTGTGCCGTCTCGATCGCTCACGTCGACGGCGAGTTCGCCGGCGGCCACGGGTGTGACGGGAGCTCGGGATCGAGGCAGGGTACACTTCCGGGCTGGAAGACACGAGAGTAGTGCCGCAGCGGGACAACACAAGAGCACTGCCAGAGCGGGCATTATTCCAATTCGCTCCCACGCTGCGCCTCCTAAAGATCGGCTACCATACCTTCCCCTCCGCCGGTGCCGTGGCGGCGCTCCGGCTCCCGCACCTGGAGCTCATCTCGTTCTGCTGCGTGGACATCTCGGAAGGCACGCTCCACGGGGTGCTCACCGGCTGCCCTGTGCTCAGAACCCTCGTCCTCGACGGCTGCACCGGCTTCGCCACAGTCCGGATCAACTCACCCACCATTACAAGCTTCGCCATCTCACCTGTAGATTCATCCACAACGAATGACTATGACTCATACTGCTTCGACTACAACTTCTACGACTTCGACTACGAAATTCCGAGGGTGAGGGTGACGACGTGGCAGGTTATCATCGAGGATGCCCCTCTCCTAGAGAAGCTGGTCCCCTGCCGCCGCTCGGCTGCTGCTGAATCGTTTCAGCTACTAGTGCTCAACGCTCCCAGACTCAGGGTCCTGGGATCCCTGTCCTTCACCATCCCCAAGTTGGAGATTGGCGGCACCGTCTTTCAACCCACCATCCGCCGTGTCAACCGTGTGAGGCCTGACAATGTTATCATGGAGAAGCGCTTGCTGATGCAGGCCGTCATGCTGGCAACGACGCTGCGAACCGTCAAGATTCTGGCTCTGGAAGATGCAGATTCCATCGATGTCGTCAGCAACTACTTGAAGTGTTTTCCATGCTTGGAAAAGCTATACATCTCGGTGAGCTCTTCTCAACTTCATTTTTTGTCTTCATCAGTCTTGCTGCTAAAGCTTTGCAGTTTCTGTTTCTTTTGGCTTAATCACTCTTCGCTAACTAAAAGGGCTTGTTGCATTACCAATTTATGTTGCATCAATGCTTATTTGTCTTGGCTATCAAAAATAAACATTCTTTCATATGTTATGCTATGTTATTGCTATTCAGGCATCACAAGGATACAGAAGTGCTGCAAGCTATGATAAACAAAATCCCATCGAGTGCCTTGAGCATCATCTTAAAATGGTAGCATTAGATGGATATGATGGCATACGACCACATGTCAAGTTTGCCCAATTCTTTGTTCGAAATGCCCGGTTGCTAGAGTTGATAAAGTTCAGAATCTTTAGAAACTACGACTATGAACCTGGGAGGACCAAGGAATGGATTGAGGATCAGCAAAGACAACTACAGGTCAGGAGCATGGCTTCCCGACATGTTAAGTTTCATTTTGTACATGATGCTAGATATTATCAAGATGTTTACTGTGGCGAGGATATCAGTGACCTGTCAGAGCACATCCATGATTCCTCAAGAGATGACCCATTTGATCAATGGTTTGAATCAGAGAAGGAAGCCCTGGCATGCTGAAGGAAAAGAAGATGCTATAGTTTGGAACTCCAGCTAAAGGCTTGGTTCATTTGATCAATGCTGAATAACCACCTCATGTTCAACCTTTATTTAGTTCTTTATGTGTCTTCAGTTGATGATATCACATTTTCTGTTTTGATGCTTCAGTACGAATCTTGAGAGAGCCAGTCTGTCCATATGAATGTATTAAAGCATCATATTGTTCCCTTTCATCTGTATGGATTTTCAGCAATGAATATCCCTGATTAAACAGCTGTCTTTCCACAAGCTTTATACGCATACATGCATGTTAATGATTCCCCTGCTCTAAGATAATTCTATAGTTCAGACTTCCATCTGCCAAGGGCTGCTCCGATTTAAATCCACAGGTGGTAGCGTGTGAAGAGATGATTTAAATCCACAGGTGATAAAGGGTGTGAGGAGATGATAGGTAACAGAGCAAGTTATTTCTCTAAAAGCAAGCTCCGGTTATATGTTGTCATAGCAGGGGTGTGTAGCAACAAGATTTAAAAATGAGCTCAATTTCTCTGTGTGTGTGTGTTTTCTGAACTCTATTTCAGAATCTAAATTATGATACTTGCAGAATGAAAATTTGCTGCTTGGTTAATATGGAAACTTGGAGGTCTCTGACTTTTGGCTGAGTGCGCTATCTCTGCAATCGAGGTAATGACTTCTTGGTTGTGCTCCTCCAAGTTACCAGAGTACTTGGTAAAAAAATCACACATTTTTTCTCAACAGATAGTCATATATCAAAATGAAAAAATTATAGGCAATTTGCTCAAAATGAAACACTTTGTGTCAGTAAAGAATAGCGACTTCCAGTCAAGGAAGAAGGGGTGAGACTGGATTATGGTTTCTCAATGACATTAGAAAACAATGATTGGTTAGGACGATGCACATTTAAGCTTTACAATTGTTTTGATTTTTTTTTCCTGCAGAAGCTCAAGTATTTTCCATTCTTTTGTCCTGTGCTGGGAATGTTTTTCTCTGAGCGCATAGAACAAATCAATCACATGTGTTAGTTGTTTACAGAACACCTATAGTCCTATATTTGTGTTATCTTTTGATATGTCTATCTCCTCCCCATACCTTTTGGTTTTATATGTGTTGTCTACACCTATCATATGGATCTGCTTTTCATGCCTCAAAAAATTTTCTTCTTCTTCTTTTTAATTATTCAGAGGGTATCAGCAAAAGATGCACTTGTTGCATCTTAATCTTTTCAATCAAATTTGCTGAGAACTTCATTCTCCCATTTAGATTATGTGCCTCGATTTCCCTCCTCATCACCACCCCTTGTCACTGTAGCCATGGGTCAGTCTGAACTTGTGGATTGGCATGGGTTGGAGGGCCAAAAGAAGGTTGGCTTGCAAACCGGACTTAGCAACCAACGCCTGCGGCGGCGGCGGCGGCCCGGTTTAGGACTCTGGTATATGTTTTTCTCCTGTCATCCTGTGCATAAGTACTGAATGCTCGAACTACTGTTCAGAATCTCTTCTCCTTGTCAATATGCATCCACCACTGTCTTTATTTTGAGATGCCTGTAGACCGTCTTTGTTTTGCATAAGTACTGAAGTGCAGAAAGCAGATTCATCTGCTACTTATGCTGGTCTTTTCTTGAGTGCAAAAAATGATTCTGATCAATATCCATCTACCTACTTTGTTGGGAGTGGCAAAAATCCAATTGTCTCTTTTGAGCAGAATGTCAAAATTCATGTAAGGTTTATTTTTTCTTGATCCATTAAACTACTGCCTTACCTATGAATATTTGGTTGTTTCTTCCATGTTAGTACTTGATTACTGTTGAGTGCAAGGACTGTCTTTAGAGAAAAGATAGAGACATTATCATTTTAATCTGCGATGCAATGCAGAAACTGTCAAACAAACTAGTCTCAGTTCGAAGGCACAGATCCCCCTCCCCTTACATCCCAATCCACAATGGGTTTCTTGTTATTCCTGTCTCCTCTCTTTTTGTAATTTGTTGCTTCTTGATGCGTGACATTCAACTATGGCTTGGGGTTTAAATATGACGTTTGATTAGTTTGTGCGAATACAGTAGCTGCTGATTTTGCGTGGTATGTGTTGCAGACTTGCAGTATACTGTGAGGGGTGGGAGGGATCTGTACCTGCCATTGCCGGAGGCCTTCAAGGGAATCAATAAATCAGGATGATCGGCTTGGGCTTGCAGGATATAAAAAGCCTGAAAACTCTGTTGTCTGACAAATTGTTCTTGTTGCTGCCCGTGTTTACTGCTGTTGACTGTATTGGGTTATTCTGTTTGAATATAGATAGAATTCAACGTAAATGCCCAAATGAATGTGTGCTTCTTGGGGACATATCTTTGTGACCAACTGTAGATTTGGATTATGGCTTTAACATTTTCTAGTCTACCACTCTTTGGTTGGATGGAAATGGTAGGGTGAATTTGCTTGATGGTGTTCAAAGTCTATATTGTGGGCACAAGAAAAAAACATTATATGCTAGTATTAATCACTTCAAACTAATAATGTCAGGCTAACACAAGACCCATGGTCTGACTTGGCCCCTGCTATTGGGCTTGAGTGTTACTTTGCTAATGTTACTCATTAGAGTAGCAAGTTTGTGCTTTATACTGGCATCTAGATGCTTTTATTGGAAGACTCAAATAGAGTATCTGCAGTTCATCAGGTTATATGAATTCACATGAAGCTTTAAATCTTTAGAATTGCATTTGCTTGTCCAGGTGTCACCGGATCACATGCTCTGCGTGCCTGTCTTGGCGTTACAAGGACACTCATGCGGATCTGAGCTCTTACAACGACGACCAGGCCTGAGGAATGCCCTACTACACTCATGCGTTTCAGCTAGGACTTAAGAGCCGACTTCCAGACGTTTTTGGTCTTGATTAAATTTGTCCGTCCTAGTTTGTTTTACAACAATGTGACCCTTTCTAACACGATATCAGCCCATCATAACTGTGCCAAAGGAGCAATTAACAATAGCAACACGAAAATTAACAACATGAATGCACAAGATGTTTGATGTCATACGTGACAACATATCAATATGATATACGCATAGGTAGCAGCTGCGACAATGAACAGCAATGCCGTGATCCACACTTCGCATCCAGCCACCCGCCATGCTGGAGCTGGAGTTCCTCCATGAGCCCAGATTCCCCACACGATCCATCTTATTGATCTTATTGCAACCGCCACCCGCTCTTGTTAGATTTGTTCCACAGGCACAGCTCCATGAAGTAATCCACAGCATTGAACCTGGTCGACCACCACCTAAGCATCACTTGAGAGTACATAAGGCCCAGGATATGGGCAGCAATGCATAAACACAAACTCACCAGGCTCTAAGCTTTGCCTAAGCCCTAAGCACGACTTACTCAAACACACTGATTTCAAGGAAGCTAACTGGAACACTAGCCGTAACACCTTTTTTTTTTTTGCAATGACTCATTGCCTTTTTTACACAAGCTATCAGTAACAATGATCAACAAAACTGGGCAACTCCATTCCAGCCTGAGAGCATACCAATGGCATGTCCTGGATTAGTTGAACTTGCCACAAAATTGGATTGGATTGTCTTGGAGTATGTCTCACTGCAACAATCTGAAAGAAAGAAAACATAGTACTGAAATCACTGATTCGATGACAAGAAGAAAAAAAATCCATGGAAGTAAGCACCGCCATAGTGGATTAAAAATAGAAAAGGTGTGAAAGCAATGTGGTGGACTCATTTCTTATTTACCTTGTGCCTAACCAGAGCAGAGCCAAATGCTCCTTTACCGATCTGTCCACGACCTCATACTGATCACATCAGCGAATCAGCAATGGTCAACTGTGTTTGTTGCCTGGAGTAGGACCTGGTCCTAGGAGAAGGAACTGGAGCAGGCAGCACATGTGCTTCTTCCCCATTGTTTTCTGTTCATCTGTCCCTGTCTCACGCAAATAGTCTCTTCTTGCATTGACTGGTGCCTTTGAACGAGGAGAAGATTACTGCGGTGAGATCAAAATAGGAATCCTGCTCAATTAAGTGATCTCCAATATATCATCTCCAGTCACACAAAGCAACCCAGGTCAAATGTCCTCCTAGGCCAAATAATTCGAAAAAAAATAAGCTAGCAATTCCCATGAGAACTTGCTGAGATTTTGTCGTCTTACTGCAAACATTGGGAGCTTGAAAACATTGGGAGCTTCCCATTTTTTTGGAAAACTTGAAAAGGAACTCAGTTTAGGACAAATTTTACAGATTGTGTAACTGGTTCAGCAAAGATGGGCCAATTTACATATGATGATGGGAACTCCCCCACAACACTTCCAATTAAGCCTAAATGTAATATTGACACCACCATAGTTTTTCTTTTAGTAACTTTATACAAAAAACTAAAAGAATTCTTGCTGAGTGATAAAAGTGCAATGTAACTTATTCCAATAAATGTTTTGTACGACCAAGCTTCATTTTCAAAGAACAAGGCTGGCTAAGATTTTATTTCCTGATGCAAATGCTGACACACAAGGTTACATAGCAACCCTATCATGCCAAACTACAATATACTGTGGTTTTTGTTGCATAAATGGAGATTGTGAGCTGTCATCTCACTGAAATATGATAACACATTGTGATTTTGTGAAAACCCAATACAATTGTTTTGTTGCACACAAGGAAACGATAAGGAATGGATTTTTGAAAGTCGGAACACAATTATTGGTATTCAATCATGTGAAGCACGTCTTATTGGCACAGATTGCTGGAGAAGACAATTGATACAAATCGGATCAGCCAGCATGCCAATACTACTTGTGTATGAACTGGCATAGGTTAGCCAAACTAATGCTCAAGTTTCAATGTTTTACAAAAATCGGTTCGTTTGTGATCAAATTATTGCATTCTTCAAGCAGGAAGACCAGTGAAGATCAGAAACCTAGGAATCGAAGCTGGATCAACGTTTGTAGAAGCTGAACAAATCACATCTAAAGAAAACAACCACTGAAATTCACTCCAACTCTGGAGAAAAAAACAATTCATGGTAGCTTTCAAAACCCTCATCATGGGGTCTATGCACAATTGGTGCATCTAACACTAGAGAACTTTTGATGCATCACCCTCATTAAAGCTGTTCAATACCTGGTGATTTAAATGTTGCATAATTATTATGATGACTCCACTTTCATTTGCTCCTATGTGATGATATGCGTGCCAATGAATCGAAATGTGATGAAACAAAATTCTCTTTGTTACACGGGTTCAGCAAGTATAATGAGACCAAGAGTCTTACTATTAAGAATTCAACATAGTAGACATTGCGGTAGAGATGGGATGCGATCTGTTTGTTGGCTCCACTACAACAGGGGGGACTTCATGAAAGTGGATTTCTACCGTGCAGATGCAAAAAAAAAAAAAACAGAAATGTGATACATGTATCCTCTAATGGTTTAAGCCAAAAAGTATTCCCAGAGTTTACTCGAAGGGGATGCAAAATCTCACCGCATCAAAGAAAATAGATGCTCCCCTGTTCCTACCACTTTTGGCTGAGATGAACGAGGAAGACTAGTATATGCGCTGATGAACTGATTGTGGATAACAAAGTATCGTTGCAAGCATATGATAGCAGATTCAGCAAGGTTCGTGTATTTAGCTTCCTTTTAAACCCACCTACCTAATATGCTATATAAATATTCAACTGTACTAACATTTACATATTTTATCCCTGTATATGACCAGCTGGACATAAAAAAGGCTGAACTGAAAAAAAGAGCTTTTTGATAAAAAAAAACAAACAGTTTGTATAATCAAAATGTAATCATATACAGTAATGCTGAATACCTCGATTAATCATGCATGCCACTTACAGTTACATCAATATATCATGCTATCATTTTTCTAAAATTTCATCTAGTAGCAGAACAGAGAATGGCACACAAAAAAAAAGATCTACAAATGGCTAAGTATCAAATTTTGATCTTCTAGTTTACATCTGTTGGGTTGAATGTGAATTCTCATAACTTTATGTGAAAAAGAATAAAGAACTTCTAGAACATCAATGATTCTGTGTGATGTTTAGAGCCCTGTTATTCCAAATCAGCACTATGGGTGTTTTAGATCCCTGACTTCTAAACAATTGTTGTTCAGACTAAAAGGTAAACATGGTGCAAAAAAAAAAGGAAAAATGCGATCATACGGTAGCATGAAAAAAGGTCAGTTTTGGATCCATTTACACTCCATCACACAGCATGAGTCCATAAAAATGTATTTTGCAGTAAAGAGTTTCTACCTTGGCTCACTCCCAGTCCCAGGTGGCTGGGTGAAACAGTCAGCAGCTCGCAGCAACAAATTGCAGTCCAAGGTCAGCAGGGGATGGGATCCAGACACCTGGGTGGCAGCTGTCAGGAACAGATTGCAGCTTGCTGATGAAATCGGCTCACTCCAGGCAGACGAGTCCTCCAGCGGGTAGCTCCCAGCAAACGCAATTTACAGATCAAGACTGATGGAATCAATCAGCGCCTGGAGACATATTAATTTCAGCATATAACCCTGGTAAAAAGTTCATATCTGCTGGTAAAGTTTTATTTGTTCAGTTAATTTAAGGTCTGTACTGGAACAAAAAAAAAGTTCAGATATGTTGGATCGAAGCATTGTAATAAGCAACCCATCCAGGGGAACATCTCACTTCTTACCTTATCTATGAGGACAACTCAGGTGCGTTTAATCGCCTGCTCCCACCCTCTTCGCCTGCCTGTATTTTTCCTATCTCAGAACTGCAGCGAAAAAAAAAATAGCCAGGGAGTGAACACTTTTTTCCTGGTGAAGCCAACTAAGATTTGCTGCGGGAGAGGGGATGGAAAGAGAGGATTAGTTTGCTCTGTGGTTACCTTGGTGAAGGGATGGAATCTGATTTGCTGTTCATCGACATTGGTACCAAACATCCAGACCGAGCGGCAAAAATAGTCAAGCAGCCGGATTGAGCAGCGTGACGAGGAAGTGCGGCGGCGGCAGTGGTGTGGCGGGATGTTAAGAGTTTGAGGGTGGCGGCGATGGCGACACCAACAATCCTGCAGTGAAGCAGGGAATCAAGGCGCGGCAGCGGTGATGACAGGAGATGGGGGGTGGGGTGGGGGGGGGGGGGGCGGTGGGGGGTTGGGGTGAGGGGTGATAGGGACGAGAGAGATGCGTGGAGGAGAGCAGGACACCGCGGTCGTTTATACAACTGGGGAATACGAATATTTATCCAACGCCTTTGTCATGAAACAAACTTCATCAATCGACCTACTGAGCTGCTCCCTCCGCAATAAGTGTGTCTTTCTAACACAGTACATTGTCTCGAAATAACTGTCGTTGTTAAGATGGCAGCGGATCGGGTTTGGGTTGATACCTGCGGGTTTCGGGTTTGGAGATGGTTTCTCACCCACGGTTTTCGGTTTCGGTTTCGGTTTCGGGTTTGGTATCGGGTTCGGTTTCGGGTTTGGTTTTTCACCCGTGGATATCCAATGGATATCCGAAATAAATCATTTGGAATTAAAACTCATGTTTTATAATATGCTAATAATAACTTGTTTACTTAGATTATTAAATCTATTCAAAATTGACCCATGAAAATATTTATTATTTATTGCCTCTTATTTATATATGTGAATATATGTATATCTATCCGCGGGTTTCGGGTATCCGTTCGGGTTTCGGGTATCCGCGGGTTTGGTTTTGGTGATGGATTTCCACCCGAATCGGTTTTCGGTTCGGGTTCGGGTTTCGATTTCGGGTTTCGGTTTTGGGTGCACGGAGACTCCACCCGACCCGTTGCCATCCTTAGTCGTTGTCTACTCGTATCATAGGGTAGTAGTTGTACCACTGTACCACACCACGCGCTGTCTGGTGACCAAGACAACCTTATCTCTTCTGCGCACCCCCCCCGCAGCCTCACCCACACACCACGCGTTGTCTAATGACCATGGCTAAAATCTTGTACCTATGTAAAGTGTGGATATAAAATCTGATTTGTTTAATGTATTAAAAAGTTGCTGTGAGTGGTCATGCATGCTTCTTCATGATGCATTAATAACATGTCCATCCAAATGTGTACAGGTAACAAATTATTGGTATGTAGTGATGTCAAACTCTCCTGGGTATCTGGTATGTGCCTCCGATAACACACATATTGGCATGGAGGGAGTACAATGCTAGACTAGGAGTTCCAAATGAGAACATAATGTTAAATAGCTGCATATGGAACCATGTCGCAATGATAAGAGGGTCCGTCGTAAGGTAAGGTAATATGTGAAAATAAAAGGAGCATCTAAATGGGGAAGGTAGCCTCATGGAAGATAAGCTTGATGCCCTAAAAGACTTTGAACTAAAAATCTGGAGTTTACAGCTGAGCAGTAGGTCCGCTTTTTGGTAACCCGTCATGGTAGAGTTCATTACTAGATCACATTTTTGTGGAGTCCAGTTCATTAATATAGTTCCTCGGACCTGAGTAGACTGTGGACATTGGAGGTGGTAGTTTGAGCCATGCTTGTGCTCTGTCTTAGATACTAGGTGCCTGATGTAAAATGTTTGAACCTGAATTTCTGCTCTTGATAGCAATGCTAATGGTCCAGGGTTTCTCCCTGAAACCATAAGAAGAAACATCTAATTGGGGATTTTGTAACTAAGACGCAAGAGATGATTAACTACGGACAACACTGCTTCCTTGACTTGGAAGTTACAAGATTAATATGTAGTACCAAATGAAGATTTCATAAATCTACTGAGGAGGTTACTGATATTCAGAATTTGAAATAAAAAATGTATACTGTAGCAATCTTACACAATAGTACATGGCTCTCATATTTGCTATTTATACTATAGTCTGTTTATCACATATAGCATAAACTAAGAACATGCATATTTTGTTTAAATATCCCAAGTTCCAGGTAATAGATATTCAAAACACTACAATCATGAGAATGGTTGTTCCGACAAATACAAAATGAGAGCCGCTAAACCAAGGCTTGAGGAACGAGGTTCACTACCACAGTAACAGCCCCACCGTCCTGACCCTAGTCCGATCGAGAGGGGGCGCTGCCAGCGACGGGAAGTCTGCCGCCGCCTCTGCATCCACCGGTCTCCATTGGATCGCACCGCCGGACGTCATTGCACTCCGCCACCCCGACGGGATGCCGCCGCCAGGACGCCTCTGCTCCGACCATCGCTGCCCGTGTGCAGCCTCCTCCAACGATCGTGACGCCCGACAACTTCTCCAAGTCCGATGGTCAATCATCCCTATCCCCATCTCTCTCTCCCTCTCTCTCTAGTTGTCTCTCCCTAGTTCATGTTTAGGAAAAACAACTTATTTATCCTAAATAGAGAAAAAGGAACACCCCTGATCTACACCTAGGTGATCGATATGATCTAACAATGGTATCAGAGCTAGGTTTAGCCTATTCTAGCATGTAGATCCAGATCGGGTTAGAAGAAGAAAGAAAAGTTGACAGTTTTGGAAGAAATCCCCAAATAAAAAACCCTAACCCTAAAGAAATCGAAGAAAAGAAAGGGACGGAGAGGAGGAAGCACCTATCTGGTTTTCCTTTCTCACCGTCGCGATCGCCTGAGCGCGGGTAGACAGACGCGCTGACGCTTCGCTGTCGCGCGGACAGAACCGATCGCGCCACCGCTCGTCCTCTAGGTCACCGGCGCGCGGGCAACCAGGCACCGTTGCGAGGCAAATCGACGGCGGAGCGCTCAGCCACGAGCAAGCGCACGCGCCGGCGATAAGCTCGGCGGCAGCGCTACCATCGGTTTTCCTTCCTCCGGTCACCTATGGTGGTTGCCGCTGCGGCTTTGTGTACTACGCGAGCGGAGAGGAGGAAAGAGGTAGAGAACAAAAAGAAGAAGAAACAGAGCTGGAATCTCCTCCGGCGACGCTTCTCCTTCAACGGCGCCGGTGGCCCCACGGCCGCCGCCGCTGCGGCCGCCGCGCGGCGAGAGCAGAAGGGGAAGGAGAGAAATGGAATTAGGGTTTAGGGGGGTGAGTGGCCGTGAAGGGGTTTTGTTCACCCGCAACAGACTCTCAGCCGTAGGATGCATCTTGACGGTTCAGATCGACCGGGCCAACTTTGAGCCCATGCGGTGGAAACCTGTAGATGTATATTTTTTTGAAAAATTGTGCCGTGGAAACCTGTAGATGTTAGAATAATAAGAGGGTCCCTTGTAAGGTAATAATGTATGTGAAAACAAAAGGAGCATCTGACTGGGGAAGCTAGCCTCAAGCACTGATGATCTCGATGACTGCTGCCTGATGGAAAACATGCCTGATGCCTTAGAAGATCTTGCAAAGATCTAAAGTTTACAGCTGAGCAGCAGGTCCGCTTTTTGGCAAACCGTGATGATAGAGTATATTATTGGACCACATTTTTGTGGAGACCTGAGTGGACTGTGGACATTGGAGGTGGTAGTTGAGCCATGCTTGTGCTGTCTCAGATGCCAGGTGCCTGATGTTGTAAAATGTTTGAACCTGAATTTTTTTTGGTCTTGATAGCAATGCTAATTGGCGATTTTGTAAATAAGACACATGTGATGATTAACTACGTACAACACTGCTTCCTAGAATTGGAATTAACATGACCAATATGTAGTACCAAATGGAGATTTCATAAATCTACTGAGGAGGTTGCTGACATTCAGAATTCGAAATAAAAAATGTCTACTGCAGCAATATTGCACAATAGCACATGGCTCTCATTTTGCTATTTCTACACTATAGGCAGTTTATCTGATATAACATAAACTAAGAATGGGCATATATGTTGTTTGGATATCCCATGTTCCAGGTAATAGATATTCAAAACACTACAATTCATGCTATTTCTACACTATAGGCAGTTTATCTGATATAACATAAACTAAGAATGGGCATATATGTTGTTTGGATATCCCATGTTCCAGGTAATAGATATTCAAAACACTACAATTCATGAGAAATAGTTGCTCCGACAAATACCAAATGAGTGGCAACACCAAGGATAAAGAACTAGACCAATTCTACCATCTACATTCGAAGGGGTCTGCTACAGACAAATCACGGACATGATTAACATGTATACCATGGGTACAAATTTTGTTTGTAAAATGTAACCGTGCACCTCTCGAGGCCCTTTTCTCCATCTGAAGCATTCTATATTGTTTTGCAAAAAAAGCGTCATTGTAATCACTGGCTACAACTTCGAGCCTCATTAACTCTAACTCTCTCGCATTCAGTAGAAAGAATGACGCAAAGTTGATTTGTGATCTGATGCCTCGATATGTCATCACTATTTTCTTGAGATGTATATCAGAGCTTTTAATGAAATTCCTGTGTTTACGACGCCACCGATTCATTTCTCCTGAAATATTGTGATTCCGAAGCCGCCACTGATTCCGATTCATTTTCCCTGAAATACAAGACTGAAGAGCAAAACAAATCAAAATGGGAAACTCAAACCACATTAGTAGAAGGATTAACACCAAGTCAATAAAAAGAATATATGAATATTGTGATCCAGAAACTGTAACTGAAGAACTGTCACCTTTATGTACAAGTACAACGTCTCCAGACATGGAAAGCATTTCATCAACTCAATGACCGTATCAAGATTAATATGATATGATGTGATAGCTAGAGTCTTGACATTGCTCAATGCCGTTGTCAATCTTACAACTTTAAATCCCTGGATCAAGCATCGAACAAAACATCAAGGTGCAAATGCAGATGATACGAAAATCTCCGTAGCAGAAAACAAAACTCAGCAGCCTTTTCATGGGAAGAAAACAAAATGCCATGGCTACCTGAATAGATGTGGTGCCAAACACAAGCCTGGGATGACCAAACCATCCATCATTAACACGCCCTATGGTCTCCAGTTTAGGTGCGGAGATTACGGTTAAACTGGTTGGCTTGTATGCACCAAGATAGAAAAATCTTTCAAGACAAGGGGCATCGACAATTATGACTTCCTGTAAGAACTGGAGATTGTCCCTAAGATGATGATCAGCACCCACGCCAATGCTTCTGATGCTATTGGAACTAATCTGGAGGGAGCCAACCCCAAAGATGCCTTTAAGCAGTAGGCACTCCAGGACAGGGCAGCTGGAAATGATGGTATGCAGTGAGCCCTCGGAGATGCTGACATCTTCAAGGCCGAGCTGCTTGAGGTGGGGAAAGTGAATCCCTTCCACTGAGCTATCCAGGAGCTCGCATTTGCCGAAGGTAGCAACTCGGAGGGTAGCCGAGAACCGGAAAGTAGAGGCAGGTGGCGGTGCCAACGGAGAGGGCTGCATATACCTATATATATCATATCTTTCCCTTCCCAGAAATCAAGCTCCTGGAGGTTGACAAGCGCCGGGGAGCTGACCCAGGTGTCCACGGTGGCAGGACGGTCCTGGAGAAAGTGCGGCGGGACACAGAAGCGGCGGCCGGGGCCCGGGTGGGCGGAGAGGATGAGGGAGACCACGCTGGCGAGGGCCTGGTTGGCGGCGATAAACTTCTCAACATCGTGGTTGTAGGCCTGGGGCTTGGTGTAGAGGTCTGTGCCGTCGACGACGAGAGGGGAGGCGAGCCAGACGTGGCGCCACCGGGAGGCGAGGATTTGGGTGCGACCGGCTTCCTTAGTGGAGAGAAGCGAAACTATCTCACCGAGGACAGCGTCGGGGAGGCCGCTGATGCGGTCGACGTCGGCGGCGGTTCTTTGGTGTGGGTTGTAGGTCCGAGATCGGCCGCCTCCGTGGCTTCCGTTGCCCGCGGCTGGGGCTCATCCGCTGCGAGGTCCTCGGATCTCCTCCTCTTGGCACTGGGACACAGCAGCTCCATCTCCGCGGCCGGCGGCCGGTGGATTGTGGGGAGCTGCGCCGCCGCACCAGGCAACAGAGGCGGCTCTGGACTTTTTCTTTTCTTTTTTTGAGCAAAAGGCTCTGGACTTTGGTGTGCCGTGTGTGTGTGTAACAGTGTGAGGGTGGGCCGTGCTGGGTTTTACGGCCCAACAGAATGCAAACAGGTTTTTTCGCCACCGTTTGGCACGGTTCTTATATGGCATATTATTATAGCAAATTAAAAATCTACGTATTTCTTATCTCCTAAATTATCATTGTAGTTCTACAATTTTAGTTGTCTCATATATAAACTTTCATTCAAAGCCGTGTAAAATGCCTCCTTCTCCTGGCTTGAGATGTTTTTGTCCTCTTTAGTTAGTTATATAAAAAATTAATAATTAAGGAGTATTTGATAAGCTTTTTAAACTAAGAAAATATCTCTAAGCTTCTAAAAATTAAGAGAAAACCGTAGCAAATATTGGGATACGTTGAATACAAATAAAATAGTTATATCTCGTGACAATATCTCTAGAAGGTTAAAAGGTAGATTTATCTCATGAAAAAAGGAAAAAATATCCAAAAAATGGAAAACTCCCAAAACAGTCTAATTGGTGTATGAAAATATTCTGAAAAATTGCGACCAGCATGATTGCATTCAGCATTAATGTACGTTACATTCATGATGGTTGCAATGCATATCATATTTTTGCCGTGAAAAGTTTCTTTAAAAAATATGTTTATACATCCATTAGAATGGCATGGAAGTTACACACATTATGAGCACCACTTAGACTATATCATATTCCCTCTGTTCTAAATTGTATATCTAGGTACATAGAAAAATCTATGTATATCTAGAAAATCTAGAAGAATTTACAATTTGAAACGGAAAGAGTATCATTTTGGTTGTGCTGAGCAATCCGTTCATTAACTACGGCCACATCCGCATTGTCCTCATGTAGAGCTTATAGCCGAATGGATGATAAGTCAAGAAACTGCAAGTGTCTTGACACATTTTTCTCAGCAGTTCTTTGATAAGGTGAGCTTCTCCACGTTACGAAAACTTGTATGGCGTCCCCATGTCACACCCCAAAATTTCTATTTTAAATAGTATACACTAAATAGATTATACAATTTGATAATTTTCATATTGTTTTCCAATATTTAGGTAGTGTGAAAATTAAAATGAACATGCAAACTTTTTCAATTATTTGGCAGGGTTTTGCATTCATGCCAGTTGCATTTTATGTTTATGTGTGAAAACTATTTTCAAATTACGTCTAGGAATTATCTCACTCCAGGATTTTTTTCTTGATTTTTCTTGAAATTTATTTCTCTTTCCAAGATCTTAATCTTTTTATTTGAACATTCCAATAATCTTTTCATGAGCTCAAAATACTTTATTTGAGTTTGCCATCCTTTATTCTATCTCCAGTACTTTTCAGGTATTTTCCTGAGCTTCAGATGATTTTTTGACTTAAATAATAATTCTAGATTATGTAGAATTATTTTTATTCGTGAAATTAATTCATTTTGAAATTAGGAAACCCTAACCCCAAACCCTAGGTATATATGTAAGTCGGTGTTTGTCTCGCCACGCTGATTGCAGGTCCAGCCTCTGTTTCACGAGGCATTGCCCTAAACTCCATAGATATGAAGCCAAAATTCTTCCAAGGAACGTCCGACGACCTCTTCCGGCCATCTCTATTGTGTCCCCCAACAAATTTCGTCACCGTGACAAGGTTTGTCTCGTCCTCATTCTACACCAACATGTGTTCCTTTTTCACAAATCCGTCACCACATCATCGATCCCCTTTGCCCTCCCTTTTTCAAGCGAACTCATCAGCATTGTTGGTTCTATTCACTACAAGAAACTGGCTCTTTGCCGACTGCAATTTTCTTTGCCAACTGTTTTTTCTCGACACTCGGCAAAGAGGTCCCTTTGCCAACTGGAATTTCCTGCAGTCGGCAAAACAGGATTTGCCGACTGCCTAGCTTTGCCGACTGCCAGGCAGTTGGCAAAGAATTGCAGTCGGCAAAGGCAGGCCATGGTTGACGCCATCCACACCGTCACCTTTGCCGACTGCCACTCCGTCAACAGTCGGCAAAGGCGCAGGCTTTGCCAACTGCCACTGATGGCAGTCGGCAAAGAATTTTTATTTTTTTCGATTTTCGATCCCAGTTTTTTTGTGTTGCCTTGCTACAGTAATTACATGATATATTCCAAGTTTGGGATCATTTTGATTTATTTTGCTATATTCCGTAGATTTTTTCTGTTTCTTTGATTTTTTTCGGCAGCTCCAGATTTCAACTGCAGGTACATGAAATAATGGAATCCGGTGATTCAGAAAATGATATTCATGATGTTTGGAGCATGTTGAGGCCGTGTGCGGGGCCTCGCGTGAAATTTCGACCGTGTTGGTGTCGGAACACGCCGAGCCACGCGCGTGAAAAGTGTTTTAAAATTTTATAAAATCGAAACGGATTCCGAAAATGACGAAACTTGACGACGTGTCTTGTCATCGCATGCGGAGGCTGTGGTAAAAATTTGAGAAAGTTTCGAGCAAGTGACGATGTCGGGTGGCTAAAACCTGAACATCTCCACATGTGATAACTTGTTCCCCGGCGGCCGCGCCCCGCGCCCTCCCCCTCCCCCGCGCCCCTCCCCTCCCTCTCTCCCTCCCCGGCGGCCGCGCCCTCCCCCTCCCCCATGCCCCTCCCCTCCCTCTCTCCCTCCCCGGCGGCCGCGCGCCCCCTCCCCGGCGGCCACGCGCGCCAGGCCGCCGGCCATCCCCCCCGCGCCCTCCCCCTCCCCCGCGCCCCTCCCCTCCCTCTCTCCCTCCCCGGCGGCCGCGCCCCACGCCCTCCCCCTCCCCCGCGCCCCTCCCCTCCCTCTCTCCCTCCCCGGCGGCCGCGCGCGCCCTCCCCCACGCGGCGCGGCCCTCCCCGGCGGCGCCCCCCCGCGCTGGTCCTTCCCCAGCGGCGCGGCCTTCCCCGGCAGCGCCCCCTCCCCCGCTCTCCCCCCCGCGCTGGGCCACCCCCGTGGCACGTCCCCCCGCGCGAGCCCCCCGTGCTGGGCCCTCCCGGCGCCGACCGCCCCGCCCAGGCCCCTCACTGGCGCTACCCCGCCCCGATCCGGCCCCGGCCAGGCGCGCCGCCGCGTGCAGCTCTGGCGTTGGCCCCGCAGCGGCCGCGGCCTCACCCCAACCCGCCCCCACGCCGTCGCTGCCCCGCCCCGATCCGGCGTGCCCCACTCCGTCCGCGCGCCATCCGCCGTCCGCGCGCCGTTCGCCGTCCGCTGGCCCTGCGTCGCCGTCCTCGCCGCGCCGTCCTCGCCTCGCCTCGCCGTCCTCGCGCGCGCCTCTGCTCCACGTGCTGGTGACGCCATCAGTGACGACGAGGTAGTAGTACTACTAGTAGTAGTAGTTTACTTTGTTAATACCTGCTTATATTCTTCTGCATGAATTGGAAATACATTTGTGGTTGTCGGCCATCGTGCCTGACATGTATATGTGTTTGTCGGCCATCGTGCCGTCTTTTCTTGCAGGTTTGGTAACCTTCCCGCACAGGGGAGGTGCTGCCGAAATTTTTCGTTCTCACTAATTGTTTTTCTTTTTCAGGAGGGCTCCCATTGGAGGCTAGCCGGAGGAGCACGACTCGGCACTGCCCCGCTAGCCTTTCTTCACCGGCACCTGTGGTATGACCCCTCTTTCCGCCACATGTAGTCATAGGTCGCGTTACCTAGTTAGGCGTCTCCCATCCAAAACGGATACGGTTGGAAGTATGTGTTCTTCGCACATGTATAACCGTATCTGTTTCGGATTGTCAACGTTATTTGGACAGCCCGAGGATGCGCAGACGAGGATAGCTCCCATGTTCCGCTCCCGTCCGAGTCGGAGTTTCGGCAGGACCTCCCCGTTGTTCTCTGGATACACACTCTCCCCGCCGGGACGTGTATCGGGAGAACAGCGGGGAGGTGCTGCCGAAATTCCATCTCGGACGGGAGCGGAGCATGGAAGCTAACCTCGTCTGCGCATGCTCGGGTGGGATTAGGACCTATCCTTCACCTATTAGATGGTAGGAGCGCGTTGTAGATGCACTTGCTGGTTTTATCACATGTTAACATTGCCGCATGACAGAGCATGGGTGACCGTGAGTGGATGTACTCGGGCTTCGCAAGTAAGAGCCACGAATGGATCAGGGGGACGACTGAGTTCCTGGAGCATGCATTTGGCCCAGCTGCTAAAGGGTCGATTCGGATGCCGTGTCCCTGCAGCGAGTGTAGGAACAAGAAGAAGAAAGTAAAGGCTCAGGTGTTGAGAGATCTATTCAAGCATGGGTTCGTTCCAAACTATACCCGTTGGTGCCACCATGGTGAATACCATCCTATTAGGGACGAGGTGGTGCGACCCGTCCTCGAGGAGTATGATGGCGATGCCGGGATGGCAGACATGATGGCAGACTTCCACGAAGCACGGTTTGGCGAAGGAATGGATGTGGAGGAAGATCTGGAGGAAACCGCGAAGGCCTTCTATGACATGATGGAGTCGGCACAGAAGCCCCTTCACGAGAAGACAAAGCTAACGCAACTGGATGCCGTCTCACGCCTGATAGGGTTGAAGTCGCAGCTAGGCATTAGTCGAGATGGCTTCGATCTCGTGTTGAGCATTGTTGGGGGACTGCTTCCGGCAAATCATGTCCTGCCGACGAACACCTACGCTACACAGAAGCTCCTTCATGCACTTAAGATGCCGTATGAGGGGATCCATGCTTGTCCGAAGGGGTGCGTCCTGTTCAGGGGAGACCTCGAGGAAGCAAAAACCTATCCGAAGTGCGATGCCTCTAGGTTCATGTTGGTAGAAGGCTCTGATAGCAGCATGAAACAGTCTAAGGTCCCCGAGAAGGTCGTACGACACCTTCCTTTCCTACCGAGGCTGCAACGGCTGTATATGATGGAGGAGTCCGCGAAACAGATGACGTGGCACAAGAATGGCAAAAGATACCATCCTGACAAGATGGTACACCCGGCGGACGGTGATGCATGGAAGCACTTCGATAACATGAATCCTGTCAAGGCTATGGAGGCTCGGAATGTACGCGTAGCACTGGCAACAGATGGGTTCAACCCGTTTGGAATGATGGCGGCCCCACACACTTGCTTACCCGTGTTTGTGATCCCCCTCAATCTCCCCCCTGGCGTCATGTTTGAACCTAAGAACGTGCTCTTGACGCTGATAATACCTGGACACCCGGGCGACAATATGGGTGTGTTCATGCAGCCGGTGTGGGATGAATTGGAACTTGCTTGGGAAGAGGGGGTACTCACGTACGACCGGGCTACGAAGAGGAATTTCAGAATGCATGTGTGGTACCAGTATTCAATGCATGACTTCCTGGCGTATGGCTTATTCAGCGGGTGGTGTGTTCACGGGAAGTTCCCTTGCCCGACATGCAAGGCAGATGTGATGTTCACCTGGCTGGCCAAGGGCGGCAAGTTTTCTTCTTTTGATAAGCATCGCCAATTCCTACCTGAGAACCATGAATTCAGGCTAGATGTAAAGCACTTCACGAAAGGCGTTCAAGTCACCGGCCCCATTCCGCAGGTTAAGAGCCCTGCCGCCGTCCTTGCTGACATACAGGCTCTCGAACCTGAGGAAACAGATGGGTTTAGGGGATATGCTCGGGACCACATGTGGACTCATATATCGGGCTTGACTAGGCTCCCCTACTTCAAGGACCTTCTTCTTCCACACAACATCGATGTAATGCACACAGAAAAGAATGTGGCCGAGGCACTCTGGGCAACACTCATGGACGTTGGCAAAAAGTCGAAGGACAACGTCAAGGCTAGACTGGACCTGGAGATGATCTGTGATAGACCAAACCTGGTGATGAAGACCCCTGCGCCCGGCAGGAAATGGAAAAGGGGGCTGGCCGATTACATCCTGAAAAGGGCAGATAGGAAGGAAGTTCTGCAGTGGATCAAGACGTTAAAGTTCCCCGATGGGTATGCGGCGAATCTGAGCAGGGGTGTGAACTTGCAGACTATGAAAGTCTTAGGGATGAAGAGCCATGACTTCCACATATGGATTGAGCGGATCCTTCCTGCGATGACCCGGGGATACCTCCCAGAGCATGTGTGGCGCGTCCTGGCAGAGTTGAGCTTCTTCTTCCGCCAGCTTTGTGCCAAGGAGTTGTCTCGGGATGTTTGTGTTGAACTGGAGAAGGCGGCACCTCTATTGCTCTGCAAGTTGGAGATGATATTTCCACCCGGTTTCTTTCTGTCCATGCAGCATCTGATCTTGCACCTACCGCACGAGGCACGGTTGGGGGGTCCCGTGCAGGCCCGTTGGTGCTATCCAATCGAGAGGTGTCTAAAGCTTGTTCGGAAAAATTGTAGAAATAAAGCCAAGATTGAGGCTTTCGTGGGAGAGGCTTCTGTTCTAGAGGAGGTGTCGACCTTCACACAGGCGTATTATACTGAGAAGCTTCCCAGCATGCACAATCCAACCCCTCATTACAACGCTGACGAGAACTCATCGATACTCAGCCTTTTCCAAGGGGATCTCGGGAGTGGAAGCGTAGGTACCAACAAGCAGTTGAACCATCAGGAGTGGCAGACTATCATGTTCACATTGTTGATCAACCTTGATGAAGTGATTCCTTATCAGAAGTAAGTTCTCAATGAGCTTGTTACCTATGCCGTCACTATCCTCCATCTATCATGGTCTGACCCTCTAGTTTCTTCCTTCTTTCAGGGAATTTATTAGTCAATACTGGAGAGGCAATAGGGCTCCTACCGAGCAAGAAGAAGACAATCTTCTTAGACACGGTGTGCCCGATTTCATCTCCTACCCTTGCAGGCCCGAACGGATGCAGAAATGAGCGATGAATTGAAACAGGTGGGTCGTGGCTTCTCCCGTTGGGTGAAGTCATTCACCGTTTATGATGTGAATGGCTATCGCTTTCGCACGAGAAGCTACGAGGAGAGTCGACCCAACCTAAAAACCATGTGCTACGGAGTTTGTACGCCCGGCACGGATGGGAAGGACTACTACGGCATAGTCGAAGAGATATACGAGCTCAACTTTAAGGGTGCCGGGACTTTAGCGCCGGTGGTATTCAAATTCCATTGGTTCGATCCTGATATCACGAGGAAAGACCTTACGATAGGTCAAGTCGAGATTCGATAGGACTACAGCTATAAAGGAGACGATGTCTACATTGTGGCCAACAGAGACGCCACGCAAGTTTATTACCTCCCATGGGCATGCCAAAAAGACGAGAAGCTTGCGGGGTGGAGCCTTGTGCATTTGGTGTCGCCGCGCGGCAAAGCGCCTCTCCCAAACGACGACGATTACAACTTTGACCCAAGCACCGATGAGTTCTATCAACCTGAGGGGCTAGAAGGTACCTTGGAGATCGACATTGGTTCGTTCATGGGCATGGAAGTAGACAACGAAATCGATGAGGACGAGGGTGAGGAGGTGCAGGATGCCAGGGACTTAAGAATGCTTGAGCGATGGCAGATGCAGCGCGATGGAGTTGTCCAGGAGGAGGTACATGATGATGACTATGGTGACGATGAGGATGATGATGACAATGATGACTTAAGGGAGCTCGACAATATTGATAGCGATGACGACGATAGTGATAGAGATGACGACTCCACGCCCGAGATATTGCCATTCGCGGAGATAATTACGAGGCCATGTAATACTATATTGTTATTATTATGTTCCTTTATAAGTACTTGTCATTTATTTATGCTAACAGTTTTGTTCTTTGTCATTGCAGGCACTCGGCAAAATGCCAGGCGGACGGCGGCAGCGGCCGCATCGAGTAGTACGCTCGGCGTACCAGGTCCCCCCGCAGGAGACCGCCGACGACGAGGAGGAGGAGGAGGTGTTGGTGCGCGGGTCGTCCAGTAGGGGGTCCCAGTCCCCCAGTGGACGTCGCCAGGCGACCAGGAGGCTGCCGTTCTCATCCTCGCAAGGGGGTGACGATGAGCGCGGCGGCGACGACGACGACGACGATGACGACGACGACGGTGATGACGTGCCTACACTAGGCGAGACAGCTTCGACTTCGTCAGGCGTGGCCAAGGTGTACTCGTGCGGGCCCACGCAGATTCCTAGGGTGTGGTCGCAATTCCACCAGCGCCCGGTGATCACACCCGTGGGCCAGACGTAAGTAACCATTATTGATTTCACTACTTGTTCATATGACATGTCAAAAATCGAACTGAAGACTAATAATTGTTCTTAATGACTCGTGCAGTTACTGGAAGATTATGAGTGGAGCAGGTCAAGCACGCCATATCAATGGCATCCAGGGCCTCCTGATTAAGGAGTACTACCCTGGCCTTGTCAACGTCAACGGCGAGATGAAGGTGCCCACCAAGTGGTCCCACTTCTACCTCGTCGAGGAGGGTGGTGAGACCATCGCGGCAAAGATAAAGAGGGAGTTTTGGGTGAGTCTTTCATCGCACCGCATTGCTAAATAGTACGCATTCGTCGGACTTCTTGCAAAAAGGAAATGCTACATGATGTGTCTGTGTGCAGGACTTCTTCACGTGCGAGGAGGGTAAAGCAACCCAGGCGGCGCGAGTGCAGGAGGCGGTCTGCAAAGATCATCTCAAGGACCTGTACCATGAGGCGCGCATACAGGCCATCCGCGACTTCCACGCCAACGTTCTTGGAGAGAACATCAAGAAGCCCCAAATCCGCCAGAGAATGAACTCGAGGGAGGCCGACCTCACCCAAGCGCAATACAAGTAGGTAATTAAGTATGACAACATTTGTTCAGATTCCTTCAGTGAAACATTACACTAATCTTCTCGCATGTCAAATACTTGATGTCATGCAGGTGTGTCCGTCGTGGTGTGACAACCACAGGGAATGCTGGACGGAGATTGTGCGCATGTGGCGCACAGATGAGGCGTACGCGAGGCGCGCCGACCGTCAGGGCCGCCGCGCGCAGATGCGAGGGGTGTCACACCACCAAGGGAATCAACCCCTCCCCTAGTTCGCGACAAGATGGGTATGCGTCCGTTCATGTCTTAATCCTTGCGCTTAATTGTCAATACTTGTAACCATGTTTGTGTTTTCAATACAGACGTAGACGCACGGTGGGCAGGAAATCAACGAGTACACCGCGTACCTCCTCTCTCACAAGGGCAAGGCGACGGATCTAAACAACGTCTACAACCTGGAGGACAGACCCGATGCGTACACCAACCCCACCGCCTACGAGAAGGCCACCGAGTACACCGTCGCGGCTCGCCAGCGCTACGGGGAGACGTTCGACCCCACCGCCGAGCCCCTAGACACAGACCTCCTGCAGAGGTTGGGACCAGCGAAGCAGCACGGCCGCTACTACATGGCCCACAACGCCCTCGACCCGTCCCAGGTTCCTACGCTGACCCAGGTTCGATCCACGCCCACGAGCTCCAACGACATCCCCGTAGCGCCCCGGCGGCAGTCAGCGTCACAGGTAAGTGCCGTTTCGTTCGTCGTTCACTCGTTTCGCACCTGTACATACAATCAACACTACGGATGTAATATTGCAGGCCCAGATGGAGGCCAAGATGGAGGAGAGGATCGCCACGTTGCACGCGTAGATGATGGCGCAACAGATGGCTTACCAGCAAAGCCTGCAGTAGCACTACAACACTCAGATGCAGAACATGGCCAGCTTCTTCCAGTCCATGCAGACGTCCGGGGCGTCTACACCGCCTCCTCTTCCAATGTTTGCTCCACCGCCTCCTCCTCCAGAGTTTTTTCCTGTGCCTGCTCCTATCGCTCCTGGAGGGACCCCGGTGAGTATATTGACTCTTGCTTTAACTTGTGCGTCCATGCTGCAGATACTAATGACATCACTTGGCGTTTAACTTGTGCAGGTACAGTCGGCGGGTTCGAACCCGTCTCCTGGAGGTCCCGGCCATCAGATGATGTCGTATCCACCACCTGCACCCTATCCACCGTATCCACCTCTGCGTGACCCTCCTCCGACGTACTCGTGGCCGCCGGTGCGCGGAGGGTGGCAGTACGCGCAGGCGCCTTAGTTTGGTCCAAGGGGGTTTCCGTGGGCAAACCCTGGGGGCTCTAGGGGCGGAGCGGACGACGAGACCGGGGACGGCGCGACGAGCTAGGTACTTGTCGATTCTATTATCATGTATCCACCGTATTGTCGTAGTTGTTGTCATGTATTTCTTTTCTTCGTTATGGACCTAGACTTGTTATGTTGAACTTCGTGTGATGGACGTCGACTTGTGGTGTTCGACGTGTTGGACTTCATGTGATGGTTGTAATGCACTTATGTGGTTGTTATTGAGACATATATGTGAGATATATGTGATGTTGTGCGTTATTGTGATATATGTGGTGATGTTAGCGACAAATGTGATGAAATTGTGATATAAATGGTGCTACCGGTGCTTCTGGTGAAATTGGATTATAATTTGTGATTTTGCAGGGTTTTGATGCGAGAAAACAGAAAACAAAAGCAAGAAAAAAAATTCCAGCTTTGCCGACTATTTACAGTCGGCAAAGCTGAGCAAAAAAACCCAAGACAGATTCTTTGCCGACTGCAATGGGAGGCAGTCGGCAAAGAGGTCAAATCTTTGCCGACTGCAACTCCGAAAGCAGTCGGCAAAGAACATTTCAAAAAAAAAATTTCTTTCTTTGCCGACTGCCGAGCTGGCGGCCAGTCGGCAAACAATTTTTGAAAAAAATTCTTTGCCGACTGCCGAGGAACCAGCAGTCGGCAAAGCCTACCGTCAAGGTTGACGGCGCCACGTGGCTATGCCGACTGCTGGCGTGGCAGTTGGCAAAGGATTTGCTGACTGTGTGCCACGTGGCAGTCGGCAAATCCGCCTTTGCCGACCCAGGCTTTGCCGACTGCTCTTTGCCGACTGCCACGTGGCTTTGCGGTCGGCAAAGCCTTTGCCGACCGGGGCAAGCAGTCGGCAAAGAGGCGTTTTGCTGTAGTGATTCTCATCGTTTCGTGGTCAACGCTGTTCATCTCCTTGCTCCACTCCGCTGTCCTCCCATCCTCATACTCGCACAGCACGTTGCCGCTCACTGCCCCAGCACCACCATCGCACCCTCCACCACTGCCCAGCACCACCGCCGCACCCTTCGCCGGGGCACATGTGCTGTGTCATCGCCTCGCTGCATGCTGAGCTGCTCGTCGTTGCCTTTGCTGTCGTGTTGCACGCCACCTCGCAGCCCTGCCTTGACTCCACTGCTGCTCGGCTACCCATGTCCACTACCGGACACAGGACCTTTGCCGAGGGCCTACCTCTTTGCCGAGAGTCAAATATCGGACTCTCGGCAAAGAATCTTTTGCCGAGAGCCTACGCTCGACAAAGATTGGCTCTCGGCAAAGCCAAGCTTTGCCGAGAGCTCGACTCTCGGCAAAGATTGGCTCTCGGCAAAGCCAAACTTTGCCGAGAGCTCGACTCTCGGTAAACAAAAAATCTCGGCAAAGCCTCAACCCCACAAACGGCACCCTTTCGCCGTTATCTTTGCCGAGAGCCTGCTGTTAGGCTCTCGGCAAAATATTTTCTTTGCCGAGAGCCTCAGCCAAGGCTCTCGGCAAAGAAATTTTTTTTTGGATTTTTTCGCCCAAATTTTTTGTGCAGCCTTGCTACAGTACTAGAAGCCATGATTTGAAATTTGGTGTATTTTCCATCCCTCTTGCTATATTTCGTGTATTTTTTCATTTTCTTGATTTTTTTCGCAAGACGCACATTTGTACTGCTGGTGCATGAAATAATGAATCTCAGCGATTCAAAAAATTATATTCAATCTTCCGAGGGTATTTCGACGCCGTATCTAGGTACAGACGCGGAAACTTGACCATCTCATGCACGCGACATGGCGACCAAGTTGCGTGAGATTTGATTTAAAAATATATAAAATGTGAACGGAGTCGGAAAATCATGAAAATGGACGGGAGGCCTTGACATCGCATGTAGAAGCTATAAAATTTTTTTGAAAATGTTTGAAGCAAGTTGTGCCGTAAGATGGTTGAAATCCTGAGATCTCCACATGTGATAACAAGATATCACATGCGGAGATCTCAGGGTTTCAACCATCTTGTGTCACAACTTGCTCCAACCATTCCCAATTTATTTCCATAAACTCTACGTATCGTGTCAAAGCCTTCCATCTATTTTCATGATTTTCGGACTCCGTTCGCATTTTATATATTTTTAAATCAAATCCTACACAACTTGGTCGCTATGTCTCGTGCACGAGATGGTCGAGTTTCCGCGTCTGTCCCTAGATATGGTGTTGAAATACTCTCAGAACAATGAATAACATTTTTTAAATCACTGAGATTCATTATTTCATGCACCTGCAGTTTAAATATGCGTCTTACGGAAAAAATCAAGAAAATAAAGAAAATGCGTGAAATATAGCAAGAAGAATGGAAAATACACCAAATTTTAAACATGTCCACCTAGTACTATATCAAGGCTGCAGGAAAAAATTGGGAGCAAAAATCCAAAAAAAATATATATATTTTGCCGAGAGCCTCCTAAAGCTCTCGGCAAAGAGGCTCTTTGCCGAGAGCCTGGGCTTGGGGGCTCTCGGCAAAGAACGCCGGATGAAATTTTTAAAAATTATATATATATTGCCGAGAGCTAGGTTAGGTGGCTCTCGGCAAAGAGTTTTTATTTTTTTTATTTTCTTTACCGAGAGCCATCTGACCTAGCTCTCGGCAAAGAACGCCGGACGAAATTTTTAAAAATTATATATATTTTGCCGAGAGCTAGGTCAGGTGGCTCTCGGCAAAGAGTTTTTATTTTTTTTTATTTTCTTTGCCGAGAGCCTGGGCTTGGAGGCTCTCGGCAAAGAGTCTCTTTGCCGAGAGCCTTGGCTAGGGCTCTCGGCAAAGAAAATCAAAAAAAAGAAAAACTCTTTGCCGAGAGCCGCCTGATCTAGCTTTCGGCAAAGAGGACTTATCTGAATCAAAACCACCACCCGCGTCCCTCACCCCTCACAACCGTGCCTCTCGCCCCCGCACCCACGCCCCTCACCCGTGCCTCTCGCCCCCGCCAGGCCGTGCCCCCACCCCCGCGCCGGCGCCGCCGCCGCCGCTCGGCCGCGTCCTCGCTCGGCCGCTCGGCGCCGCCCCGGTCAGATTGAGCCGCCGCCGTCCACGGAGGGGAGCCGCCGCCATCCACGGAGGGGAGCCACCGCCGTTCAGGTACTTCCTCCCTCTCCCTCCCCCCTCCCTGTCTGTTGCCCCCGCACCCGCGCCCCTCACCCGTGCCTCTCGCCCCCGCCAGGCCGTGCCCCCGCCCCCGCGCCGGCGCCGCCCGGCCGCCGCCCGGCCGCGTCCTCATAATGGTATCTCAAGAATGAATAGGCAGGCAAATTGGTAAATGTCTTTTAAGCACTGGCAGTAACCAAGTGATACCTGTGAGTCAGTTCATTGCACGAAAATTGTGGCTAGGTTTGGTGTCTATTTTCTAGTGGCTGGAAAATGAAATTTCCTAATATGTAATCAATATATAACTGCAATAAACCAAAACAGGGCCTCAGCAGTACCTCCTAAAGTCGAGCTCGTGAAATGAGACAATACTATTTTTTATATTCCCGAAGTAAAATAATCTCATGTTCTGCGTAGACATTCAGACCATAGAGGAACTGTGACAGAGAACAAAATTAAAATTGACTGATATTGTATAAGCGCATCCCTGAGCTTGTTAATGTGGTGATCGGAGATTATGAGCCTTGAGTTTTGTTGCCTTCTCCAATGAATCACTGTCAGCTGTTTCAGCATTACGTTTGCTCTTCCGTGTTGGAGTGATACTCTCAGCAGGAGAAGTGTCTTTATGGGCTTTTTCTAGAGTTGTGGGTGGACCATAAAATCTTTCTGCTACCCACTGTTTTGTGGGCTGCGTGTCGCCGGTCTGCTTGAGCATCACCGCTGGCTTGCTTGCCAGACGCCTGGTTTCAGCAGATTTGCCCGCCGGCTCCTGAGCTGCACCCAGCTGGGCTGAAGCCGAATTACAGCCCAGCGTCGGCGAGGAAGCAGCCTGCTGCGGCATAGCAGAACTCCCGGGAGCCTGAGTAGGCGGCGGCAATGGAGTTTGATCAAATTTGGCCACCTCCTTTGATTTTCCATCACTTTTCTTCTTAGCATCTTTTTTTCCTGCTCTTTGTTGTCTTCATCCTTGGGCTGTTCATCCAGATAAATGGGACTAGGATTTTTTGATTCCTCCTTAGTCTCCACCAGAAATTGAAGCCCGAAGACATAATCTCCGATCACCACATTAACAAGCTCAGGGATGCGCTCAGGCGCAAGTGCATCCACCTTCAGCCTTGCTCTGCCAAAGGTTTTGGTAAATTTCATATCAACTTCTGGGATTTGTCCTTCTAGAAAATTGCCTTGCAAGTACAAGAACTGCAACTCAAGGCAACTACCAAGTGCTCAATTTATTTGATGAGAGATCAATTTTGCCAATATTGACCAACTGCCTGGTCTGCCTGATTGGAAGGTATGGTTCCTATGAAGAGGTTATCTGCGAACTCTATGGTTCTGAGTTTGTAATACCTTCCTATTCCAGCTGGTATATGCCTAGAAATTTTGTTTCCTCCCAAGTAAAAGTATTGAAGCTCTTGTGAGAGATTACCAGCTGCAGTTGGAAGAACACAAGAAAGGTTATTAAGTTGAATATTGAAGTCCATCAAGTTGCTGCAGTTAACCAAGGAAGTGAGGAAATCCCAGTCCCTTGGCTCTATAGCTTGGAGCTCATTTTTACCCACTTCAAACCGAATACACTTTGCACATAAAGGTTACATTGCACAAATAGAATCTGAATATAGAAGAGCAGAACTTGTTTAGATCATTGTTAAGGCATCATATTTAGAGCCGTCGGCCGAGGCAGACGAGGGTTCGGCTGCCTCAGGGGCGTCCACACCCTACTTGCGAGGTCCCGCCAGCCTCCCGGCCCGACCGATACCACTTCACCAATGCCCAGTGATCCGCCCCGTTGGACAAAGGTACATGTTTTAACTACTCGTTCATATGATATGTTTAAAATTAAAATAGAAACTAATAATCTTTCTGTATCACTTGTGCAGGCATTGGGAGTTTGTGGAGGGTCGTGACCGCAAACCCAATGGCATCCTGGGTCTCCTGTGCCGTGAGCACTACCCCGGCATAGTATAGTATGCCGGGAAGACAGAGCCGGCCTACACATTTGACCACTACACCGTCGCCCCAGACCCGGACTACCCAAACAAGGCGGCAAGGGTCAGAGCGGAGCTGTGGGTAAGCCTTCGTCACACAACATCGCATTCATCGTACTTTTCTTGAATTACTTAGAGTTTGTATTGCATCTGTATGCAGGACTTCTATAGGTGTGAGCAGGGGAAGGAGGCACAGGCGGAGGTGGTGAGTACAAGGTCCTGCAGGAAGCTCGTCACCGACATCATCTACGAGGCGAGACTTCAGGCCATCCTCAACTACAACGCCACGGTCGAAGGACGGAGGGTCTCGAAGGTCGAGGCGAGAGGCATGACGCTGAGCCGGGCGCAGTACATTCAGGTAAGCGATTCCTTTTGAGATTAAGCTATGCTCATTTCATCTGACGCTTATATGTGAAATACTTGATGATGTGCAGATGGTCCCCCAATGGTGCCAGTCGTTTCCCGAGTGCTGGGAGATGATCGTGGACCGGTGGCTCTCCAAAGAGTGGACCGCCCAGCACGCCGAGGCCCGGGAGGCGCGTCTGCAGATGCCAGGTGTACCACACCACCAGGGCAACCGCAACCTAGCCGAGTACGCACAAGCTTGGGTACGTGAAACACTTTATGTATTGTAACGCTCAAATGTTGCCTAATTACTAATCATCTTGTTGTCTTCCTCGCAGACGGCGTCACACGGTGGCCAGCCTTGCAGCACGTTCATGGCATACGCCATGTCCCACAAGGGCAAGGCCACCGCACCGGAGACCTCCTACAACCCCGATGACCCCCCCCCCCCCCCCCCGAGGCATACTCCAACTCCAGCGTCCACACCCGCCTCACTGACTACACAGAGGCGGCAAGGGCGGTCCATGGGGCCGACTTTGATCCGGCCAGCGAGGACTTGGACGGAAGCCTCGTGATGAGGGTCGGAGGAGGGAAGAAGCACGGGCGGTATTGGCTTGGCGACGGCGTCATCGACTCGTCCTCCACTCCCACTCTGTCCCAGCTCCGAGCACAGACCACGAGCGGGAGCGTCCCCATACGTCCACGCCCGTCACCTTCGCAGTCGCGGGTCGCCGAGCTCGAGGTTATTTTTGTTTTACTCGTCGTACATTGATGTTTAAATGTTTGCATTGTTCTAACATTCCCTTTGTATTATCGCAGGCCCGCCTGGAAAGAGAAAGGGAGGAGCGCAAGCTTGCCGAGGCCCAGATGCGGTCTCAGATGGAGGCCCGGTTGGAGGCCCAAGCTAAGCAGATGCAAGATCTCATCACGTTCATGGCCTCCCAGGGCATGCAGGTGCCCGCGGCGCTCATGGCTCCTCCACCGCCGTCTCAGAACGCGGATGCTACTCCTGTGAGTATCGATTCCTCAGTGTTTTGTTTCTGCATTTGCTTGTCTGACATAGACATCTAATTTTTGCAGCCTCCGTCGGCGGGTTCGAACAACCCGCAAGCGCCTGGATGGAACACGCCCGGGGGTCAAGGCGGGACTGCTTCTCCGGGGTGGCCAGGGCAAGGTTGGCCATGAGTGTGTTTAAAGTGTCGTCTCTAGTAGATTGTGAACTTTAGAATGAAAACTTATTATATTTCGATGATAACTTGTAATGGTTAACTTTCGTTTAGTTCAAATATTGTGATGAATGTGCTATATGCATGGTGTATGTGAACGTGATATATATGTGATGAATGTGATATGTACATGTGATATATGTGTTTATACGTGATGAATGTGATTCATATGTAATGAATGTGATTTGTATGTGTAATGAAGTGGAAAATCAAAAGAAAAAAAACAAAATTTCCCACTTTGCCGAGGGTTGCTCTCGGCACAGGCTACCTTTGCCGAGTGCAATGGTCATTGCACTCGGCAAAGCTAGGCAACAAAACTGCAAAAATACCCATTTCCCAGCTTTGCCGAGCGCAATGACCGTTGCACTCGGCAAAGGACATGCTTTGCCGAGAGCCTGGCTAGACTGGCCCTCGGCAAAGAGTTTTCCGAAAAAAAGAAAACTCTTTGCCGAGAGCCAGTCTGGCCAGGCTCTCGGCAAATATATTTTTTTAAAAAAAAGATAAATCTTTGCCGAGAGCCAGTCTGGCCAGGCTCTCGGCAAATATTTTTTTTAAAAAAAGAAAAATCTTTGCCGAGAGCCAGTCTGGCCAGGCTCTCGGCAAATATGTTTTTTTAAAAAAGAAAAATCTTTGTCGAGAGCCAGTCAAATGGGCTCTCGGCAAAGAAAGCGGGCCCGTTAACAGCGCCTTTTCTTTGTCGAGAGCCGCGTTGGCTCTCGGCAAAGCCTTTGCCGAGAGCCCGATAAACGGTTCTCGGCAAAGAAGGCTTTGCCGATCGGATTTTTGCCGATGCAGCTTCTCTCGGCAAAGCATTTGCCGAGGGTCTAAGAGGCTTTGCCGAGAGCCTGGAGCCCTCGGCAAAGCCGCCAGCTCCAGTAGTGGTCCCAGCCATGCTGTTGCCCGTTGCCAGCTGTGCCGCCGAGCTGTTCCGACTAGATGATGGAGCATCCCGAAGACAGTGTTGAGGCTAGGCTAGTGTGGCCTTGGCCAACTACATGTGAAGATGGACACCTTGCTTCACTGGACTTTGAGATGTAATTTTCTTTTAGACCCTTTGGCCATTTGGTAATAAGTTACACTTTTATAATTAAACGATGTATCACTATATTGTCGTCACATATATGAATAAACTGATTCGATGTGCATTCGGTTTTATCCTTAAATCCGGGTGCGACACTCTACGGCTACCCCTCTTGCACCAATGACAAAATTGATATGACACCAAAATGACTCTGTGTATCATGAAAGCTGCTTGTCATATTATTAACTTTATGCACTCAGAGAAACCATAGTGCATCTTGGAGACATCTAATTGGCTAAATTTTCTATAGTAAATTTCAAAAGTAAGTTAGGATGTGACAAAGTCTAAAAACATAAATTGAGTGAAAGATAAGATTCCTTACTATGGTCCGGAATGGGAATGGTGCCCGCTCCAAACTTTGCATAATGGCATAGATCTAGGGAAAATCCAAGTGCCTTAGGTGGAGGTGGAATTCCATGCATACCTGATGTAAACCTAAGTTGAAGCACTTATAATTTATCGTAAACAATACAGATAAGCAAAAGCATGGACAATACAATGGGTCATAGTATTATTGTGAGAATAAAATGCATCCTCCATCATCCAGGTCCTCTTTGGAACATATGAATTCTCAAAACATAAAAATAGATAAACACAAGATTGAAATGTGCATACAATTGAAATCCTATAGGAAACCAGATATAGGAAAGTTAAAATGAAGTGTGTGGATGGTACATAGAAAGAACAAAATGCATCCTCCGACATCCCGGACCTCTTTGGAACATAGGGATTCTCAAGACATATAAATTGGGAAAACACAAGATTGAGATGTCCATACAATTGAAATCTTATAGGAAACAGGAAAGTTATGAATGAAGCGTTTGGATGGTACATAGGAAGAACATAGGAAACCAAAGACATAGGAAAACAAAACATGAGGATGGACCTCATGCTTATTTTCCTGCGAAAGTCCTATATGATAACTCATTTCATAAGAATAAGAAATTCATAGGTTTCAATCCTTTGTCCCAAAGGCTCTTATAAGAAAATTAAAAATTCTCAATAGGAATTCAAGCCTCCAAAATTTCTTTATTTTTCCTTCATTCCAATTTCAAACTAGAACTTACAATTTGAAACTGAGGGAGTATCATTTTGGTTGTGCTGAGCTATCCGTTCATTAACTGCGGCTACATCCGTATTGTCCTCGTGTAGAGCTTACATCTGAATGGATGTTAAGTCAAGAAACTGCAAGTGTCTTGACACATTTTTCTCAGCGGTTCTTTGATAAGGTGAGCTTCTCCTCGTTACGAAAATTTGTATGACGTCTCCATGTCACACCCCAAATTTTCTATTTTGGGTTGTAAATAGTATACACTAAATAGATTATACAATTCGATAAAATTTTCCAATATTTAGTTAGTGTGAAAAATAAATTGGTGAGAAAATTAAAATGAACATGCAAAGTTTTTCAATTATTTGGCAGGGTTTTTGCATTCATGCCAGTTGCATTTTATGTTTATGAGTGAACACTATTTTCAAAATACGTCTAGGAGACAATTATCTCACTCCAGGAATTTTTCTAGCTTTTTCCAGAAATTAATTCCTCTTTCCACGATCTTAGGCCCTGTTTGGATGCAAAGTATTTTTGAAGTATTTGGGAAATACTTTGGTTTTATAAAATACTTTAGTTTTTAAAAGCTGCTAGGTGTTTGGATGCAACAAATCCGGTAGTCTCTAAAACCATAGTTTTGTGTCCCTTTGGCTTATAAAACCACATTCGAAGGGCTGCCATAGACAAATCACAGACATGATTAACATGTATATGATGGTTACATGATTTGTTTGTAAAATGTAGCCGTGCACCTCTCGAGGTCCTTTTCTCCATCTGAAGCATCCCATGTTGTTTTGCAAAAAAAAAACCTCATTGCAATCACCGGCTCCAACTTCGAGTCTCATTGACTCCAACTCTCTCGCATTCAGTAGAAAGAACGAGGCAAAATTGACGTGTGATCTAATGCCTCGATACTGCTTTAACACTATTGTCTTGAGACAGATATCAAAGCTTTTAATGAAATCCCTGTGTTTACGACGCCATCGATTCATTTTCACTGAAATACAAGACTGAAGAACAAAACAGATCGAAATGGGAAACTCAAACCACATTGGTACAAGGATTAACACCAAGTCAATAAAAAGAATATATGAACATTGTGATCCAGAAACTGTAACGGAAGAACTATCACCTTTATTTATAACTTCTCTAGACATGGAAAGCATTTCATCAACTCAATGACCATATCAAGATCAATAAAATCTGATGCGACAGCTAGAGTCTTGACATTGCTCAATGCCGTTGTCAAGCTTACAACTTTTAATCCCTGAGTCAAGCATCGAACAAAACATCAAGCCATGTGCAAATGCAGATGATATGAAAACCTCTGTGTAATAGAAAAACAAAACTCAGCAGGCTTTTCATGTAAGGAAAATAGAATGCTATGGCTACCTGAATTGATGCGGTGCCAAACACAAGCCTAGGGTGATGAAACCATTCATCAATAAGATAGCCTAATGTCTCCAGTTTAGGCGCGGAGATTACAGTTAAACTGATTGGCTTGCCAAGATAGAGAAATCTTTCAAGACAATGGGCATCCACAATTATGACTTCTGGTAATAACTGGATATTGTCCCTAGGACGATCAGCACCCACGCCGATGCTTCTGAGGCTATGGGAACTAATCCAGAGGCAGCCAACTGTTGGGTTACGCGGGTGGCTACACGCTAGCACAAATTAATTATCGTGTAAAAATAGGATCACTTGCATGTAGATGATCATAGATTATACCTTCCCAACGCGTGACGCAGCGGAAGACTTGGCAGAACACGCATAGTTGATGTAGTCAACGTCGAGGAAGAATTCGTCCGGCTTGATGTAGTGGGCAACACAACAGTACCTCTACGGACGTCCACACATACGGAGAGAAGAACGGCGGCGACGTAGCGTGCTAGCACTAGACGACACACGCGGACTGCAACAGAATCGGACGCTGGCTTCCATGGCCACACGCACACGCGAGCAGCAGGGTGCAGCAGCGGAACCTGCTAGCTTCCTTCTAGCAGCCATGCACACGCACATGGCACACGCAAGCAGCAGGATGCGGCGGCGTGCGTGCCTTGCATAGGGATTAGGTTAATCACCCTCTAGCCGGATCATTAGCATTTATAGAGAAATACTAATGGGCCATTTGCATGGGCCACATAGGCTTTGGCTATTGGGCATATAACCAATAGTCTTCCACTTGCACAAGAGTCAACCAGCCATTGTGGCGATGTGTTGCAATATCCTGGATTCAATCCAATTGATCCATTTGTCCTTTGATGAGTTCTTTCTCCTTAAGTGTGTGATCCCGTAGGTTCATGAAACCATTTCCGATCAATAGTTAGCATTGGCCTCTAGCAAGGCATACTAACTCCAGAAAGTCCACGAAGATCATATCTTATGCAACCTATAACACTCGCCATTACTATGTCCTTCTGCCACATGACACCTAGCCAAATACAAGGCGAGTGAACTGCTACCCTTGATTCTCACCCATTCTCGCTCCATGTAGAACTTATTTTATCGACTAACCATTAGTCAAGGCATGGCCATGCACTTTCAGTTCCTACACATCGAGAGGGGCTAGAGAAGTCTCTCCTTGATACAGGTCAAAGGACTCGACGCACCCTGCAACTTGCTTTAGAACATACCCAAAAGCTACTTTTATGACTACCCAGTTATAGAGTAGTGTTTCGAAGCCCCAAAGTATGACTTAAACAATCCAGGACTCTACGTCGATCTCAGGTCAAAGGACGTTAGTATGTGTGTCATTTGCGAGACAAACCGATAGCACATATTCGCGGTGTCTCATAGTGGGTCGATCTGACACTGTGTTCCCAACACATATCTACATTGTTGGTGCAATATCCAATATCGCTATGACTCGTGAAACGTGATCATCCACCCAACACATGTACCAACTTATCTCTACGTCACAGTCCCACATGACGGACAGAAGTTGGGGATCTCATTTAGTACATCTTCAATTTAAATCATGGAGTTTCACTAACAAATCACACATTCGTTAGTCACATGTAATGAAAAACGTCATGGAACATCTCACTGAAACATGCAAATTACAGATGTTGACATGATGTCATCATCCTATGACAACCGTTAAGGTATACATCATCATAAGCCTCCCACTCACATTAGAGTTAATCATGCCAACATCTTATGCCCATCACTCTTATGTGTGTCTCATGCTTTGCTTGTGGTAGCGGCTTGGTCAACGGATCTGCCATGTTCAGGTTAGTGTGCACCTTGCATATCTTCACATCTCCTCGATTAGTGATCTCTTGGATCATGTGATAGAGTCGCAGTATATGCTTAGATTTTTGGTGCGACCTAGGCTCCTTTGCTTGTGCAATAGCACCATTATGGTCACAATAGAGGTCTATCAGACTGGAGCAGCTAGGGACCACACCCAACTCAGAAACAAATTTTCTAATCCATACAACTTCCTTTGCAGCTTCCAAACACGCAATATACTCGGCTTCCATTGTTGAATCTACGACCGTCTCTTGCTTGGAACTTTTCCAACTCACTACCCCACCATTGTGGCAGATGACATATCCTGGCTGTGATTTACTATTGTCCTTATCAGTTTGGAAGCTAGCTAGCATTAGTGTAACCATTTACAACGAGCTCTTCCAAACCTCCATAGATTAGGAACTGATCCTTAGTTCTTCGTAAGTACTTAAGGATATTTTTAACTGCTACCCAGTGAGCATCACCTGGGTTTGATTAGTACCTGCTTGTAACACTTCGAGCATATGAAACATCTGGGCACGTGCATATCATGGTGTACATAATAGAGCCAATAGCCGAAGCATAAGGCACTCTACTCATCCTTTCTTGCTCATCAGGCGTCGAGGCACACAAAGTATCGCTCAAGGTTACACCATGTGACATAGTGAAAGTGAATCAAACCCTTTAGTGGGTTTTGGATGATTGAATAACAACATGATTAAAGGTCTAACCCGTTTGCTAAGTGTGGATAGAAAATAGGTTATCTCACAGGTACTTAATGAAAGCAAAAAATGATGTGTTGCTAGAAACAATCTAGTTCAAACACAAGACAACAATGGGAACGTAATTCATACAAGGCTTACTTAATTGTGGGATTTTTATGGCTTATGTGAAAGCAAGAACGTTGAAGAACTTATTAATGAGACATAAGGGATTGCATATGGAATGGTCTCACATTCTAAAGCTTGCTACATTGAAAGACATTTATACAAACAATCTAAATGAATGTTTCAACACTAAGTGTGACTTGATGGCTTAAGTTAGTGAAGACAGCAAGGAAAGGCTTCGAGGTACTTTGCAAGGGTGAAGGGAAAGCGACGGCTTGGTGACCGAGGAACCTAGCTAAGGTGAAGAAGGAAGTACTTACATTTAGTCTAGGTACTAATCAAACCATGATGGTCATGTTGAAGTGGAGGATCAAATCCTAGATGACTTGATAAATGAGTGACTTGATATATTTGAAGCCAATTCTCATTTGTTGAACAAAACCAAATCACATGCTCAAGATGGCTATGCTCAAGGAGAGAATCAAATTAACATGATTGTCACCCCTACTTGTCGAAGATTTAAAGCTGTGGCATTTCGGTTCAAAGGAATTCAACTCAAGCGTTTCAAACTCCGTTTTCATTTGATCTTGAGTTAATAGGTATGTCGTACTATTAAGAAGGATGCATCATGTTGATAGATGATTATTCATAAGTGCTCAAGCGAACTTATGTGAGTTTTGAGTAAGAGAGAGAGAGAGAGCCAAGTGCTAACTCGCTGTGCTACAGGTCCAAATACCAGACGTGTCCGGTATTGGCCTGGCCACATCATCTTCTCTGGTTTTCTTAGGTTCGTTCGTCAGGAGTTCTAACAAACATCAGGAGTTTCAGGGGTCAGGAGTTTCGGCAATCGTCGAGAGTTTCAACGCCTCACATGCGCTGCTGACTTAGAGACCATTGGAGTTGTTTGGTATTGATACCAAACGTGTCCGATATTCCCCAATGGCTACATAATGGCTAGTTTTTCAAAGAGGCTATAAATACCCCCCTTAGCCTCCACCTTTGGAGGCTGCTGATTTTGTTGACTTCCAGACATGTTTTTGAGTCTTGAGAACACTCTCTAACCCTCTCTTAGTGAGTGATTGATTCAAACTTGCAAATCCATTGTGGGTTGAGTGAGATTCAAAATTGAGAGCAAGCCACCCTTGAGCACTTGTGCATATTTGTTGATCTCGTGATTTGCATTTGTTACTCTTGGACTCTTTGGTCCTAGATGTCTAGGCGTCAGCTGAGAGCACCCAATTGCTTGTGGTGTGCCTCGAAAAGTTTGTAATGATTCAATTCTACCGCCGCAAGGGAAGGAATCATCTAGTGGAAGGAGGAAAAAGAGTTGGAAAAGACTCCGACTAGAGTGGCCCTTATGGTTCTCTAGAGCTGACCTTTGTTGGGTTGCTTGTGGGCCCCTCAACCGAGAGTAGGTCTCGACGGAGGCCAAACTTCGGTAAAACAATTCTTGTGTCTCGATCTCTCTTTTCACTTGGCATTTGTGATCTACTTGTGTTGCTTGAGCTTGTTGACAGGTCACTAGTGGGTGCTAGCAACGTGGTTTGCAAAGAGAAGTCAATAGGAGCAAATCAGGAGCTGAACCAGCAAACCCGTGAATACCGAACGTGTCCGGTATCAATCCCGGACGTTCCGATATTTGGGGCCAGTGCCAAATTCATTTGTTCTTTGCTCTAATCTTTGTGTTGCAGGCTTGTAGCTCCTAGTTCTACTTAGTACTTGTTACTTACTTTGTGGTTGACTCGTGAGGGGTTTATTTCTCTGATTAAGAGTTTCTAATCAACAGTAACCGTTTTCGCATTTTAAAGGGTTGAATTTTTAGAAATGCCTATTCACCCCCTCTAGGTGGCATCCTTGGTCCTTCAATTGGTATCGGAGTGAGGACTTACTAAAAAGCTTTACCACCATGAGAAAAGGATGTCGATGCCTAACGAGTCAGAGCCGGTGCTACTCCAAAATGATGGTTCAAACTTTCTATCTTAGTCAATTCATGTACTCAATGCTTTTAGGGCTATTAGTCCTCTTGTTGAGCGTATTGTGGATGAAAGCATCTCTCTTCCTATAGTTGATTGGAGCAACTACAAAAATATTCCAAAAGAGAGAGAGAGAGATGTGTGCAACTCAATTCTTAAGCAATTAATATCATTTTAAGTACATTGAGTGCAGAGGTTCTAGATGAGACAATCTTCAATGGACAAACACCTCCGGAGAGTGCTCATCTCATTTGGACTAGACTCGTTGATTTGTATGGAAAATCCAAATGTGATGATGCATATGAGCTCGAGTTAATGGAAGATATGTCCATTGTGTCTTCATGTAGTGAAGCGGCCTCACAAGACCTCAAGCACACTGAGCCAGAGCAGGAAGTGCAAGTCACAGATGCTGTGCTGTCTGACTGCACATACCGAATGTGTCCGGTATTGCTAAGACAACAAGGTAGTCAGCTGACATCTACGATGATGATTAAGCTTAGTGGTGGCCAAGTGATGAATCATCTTTAGTACATCAAGATACTCATCACTTGTGTCTCATGGCCAAGAAAAGCAAGAAGAAAGCCTCTAAGAAATATCAAGAGAAGGAGAAAGCACAAGTGGATGATCAAGATGAAAGTAATGTTGAAATTGAAGACAACTACAACCTTGATCATCTTAACCGCAAAGACAAGTTCATCATCATGAAGATAGTTGAAAAGAATGATAAGCTTGAAGAAGAGAATGAGAAACAAGAACAATCACTTTAGAAGCAAGAAAAGTTTATCATCTCCAAGTTGGAAGAACTAAAGGCTTTAAATGAGAGGTATGAAAATTTGTCAATTGAGCATGCTTTGGTTACTAACTCCTCTTCTAGTGTGTCACAACTAGAAAAGGACAACTTTGAGCTCAAGGCAAGACTAGATGAACTATCAAGAAAATACAATGTTCTCCAAGCCAACCATGTTCATCTCAAGTGCTCACATGAAAAGTTAGTGGAATCACATTTCATGCTTGAGGTAGCTCATGAGGTTGTGATCACATCGATAAAATCATCTCAACCTCTCTTAGAAAACCATGAGCTCAAAGAAGAAGTAGAAAGGCTAAGAAAGGATGTGATTCGGTTGAAGGGTAAGGACGAAGCAGAACCTTCTCAAGATAACCGTGATAACATGGTGAAGAAGCTTGTGAAGGGTTCAAACCTTGCTCCCTCCAAAATCCAACAAAAGAATCACAACTCAAGCAATGTCAAAGCAACCAAGAGCAAGAAACATGGAAGAAGATTATGCTATGGTTGTGGATTATATGGACATGAGTGGGCTATGTGTCCACGCAAGAGTTAGGCCGATAAGGTTGAAGCCGCCGAACAAAAAGCTTCTACCAAGGTGGCCAAGCAAGTGAAGAGTGATGAGCCAAGTGCTTGTATCATATGCAAGATGTTGGGCCATCCTACCAAGAATTGCCCCTTGTACAAAGAGGCAAGAAAGAGAGCCCAAGTTACAATGGAAGATGCTATGGATGCAATGAGACGAGGCACATGATTGATAGGTGTCCCAACAAGCAAAACAAGCATAGAGCAAATCAAGGCTGCATATGCTATGTTTGTAGAAGAAAGGGGCATCTAAGCTATGATTGCCCAAATGGTAACATTCCTAAGCCGAACACATTTGGTTATGATAACATGCTTAGGAAGGCTACAAATGGAGTTAGCACTAGCAAGGTGATGTGTTCACTACAAACTAGTACTAAAGCCATTTGGGTACCTAAGCACTTGTTGACTAACTCAAAAGGACCCAACAAGAGTTGGATACCAAAGTGTGCTTAGGATGTTGTTGTAGGTACATAGTGGTGAAATGAAGCCTTCGGGGTGATTTAGTAATCTAATTAAAAATATTCACTCAACCTATCAACCAATGCTTATCATAATCTCTTATATGGTTGACCCAAAGAATAATAATTGATCATATCCTCTATTTCATTCTCACCTTTGGTAACGAGTACCTAAACCCTACAGGATAGCCACTTTTCTTTCAACTTGTTCAATAGGTCACAAATAGGCATATTTGTGAAATATTGAAAGTGGCTAATTAGATTCATTTGAGAATATTAGTGCTTGCCATATGGTGCATTTAATGGCTCTCTTGTAGAGCAATTTAGTTGTTAAGATGCAGGTATATATATGAAGTGCTAAACTCAAAAGCAAAACACAAGTACAGAAATAAGTTGGTTCTGTTCTGCACATACTGGCAGAGGGCAGAACATCAAACTTTGTTGTTGCTGAGTTATGATCGTTGTGACCTCATATATTCTTAGATGACTCAGAATCTTAGTGATTCATTATGTCTAAGTGGTTGTAAGCATCTCTTGAACTCAATCTAAATATGGCATCTCACTATGTGTTGGTCAAAATAGAAAATTGACTCTCTCATATCCATAATTGAGTAAAGTGCTTGTGGCAAGTTATTCAAATTACTTGTGGCACTTATTGAGGGGGATCTCATATTTCTATTTTGCACCTTTGTGGACTAACGATTTCATCTAGCACAATTTGTAGTCCTTTGGATGGAAATTGATTTCATATGTGGCATGATTATATGAGAAGTGAATAAGCATAATGACTATCATGCTGTGTATCCTCTTAGTAGAAATCTTTGGGCTCAAGGCAAAGGATGCTTTTACATTTATGCATTGTAAGTGCATCCCTTATATGCTAGAGTGTACATTTGTGTGACATAGAATAGATGTTTTTCAAAATCACTAACTAGTATGTGTAGGTGGTGTGGATTTGAAAAATTAGTTGATTCTTGGTCTTCGTGACCTTGCCTTGTCAAGTGGTGATTATAGCTCTCCTTGATTGATTGACTCGCTAATCACGCTTGAATGGCTCTCTTAAGTCCATAAACCCCCTATATCTCACTTAATCTCTCTCAAGTATCCAAAATCTTAAAGTGCAAATTAGTTGGAAAAGAGGCAATCTATTCGTGCCATTTGGATGGGAAAAGAGGTTTCACCTAATTTGGATCAAGGACATATATTATTTTGGATTAAGAAATGATCATGAATGGATTAGGAATCATGAGAATGTAATTTGGAGCATTTTGATAGTAGCCGCAAATATAGGACGCGTTCGGTATCCGCAGGGTAGTTAAGCCAGCGTATCCCTTCGGCCTAGGTCTGAGGCCCATTCATTCTTTCCTAGTCGCAGCTGCCCTACGCTGCCACTCGCCCCTGCTCATGCGCCCACGCTGCTCTTGTCGTGCCTCTAGCCTGCCAGCGCTGTCGGCCGGTCAACTCTCGCTCGACATTGCCTTCGCGCAGTGCACTGCTCCCTGCTCCTTGCAGCACGCCCTCACTTGCCTCCGTAGCAGTAGCGTGCCTGCTCCCAGGCACAACGTTTGCCTTCGTCAGTAACTATGCAAGGAAGAAGGGGGAGAGGAAAGGAAGGAGAAGAGAAGAGAGGTGGATTGGATCGTGTTCTACATCAATAATCAAGACCTATTCGATTGCATTTGGAATCAATTTCAACTTCTTCATCTCTAGGTATTCAAATCCCGAACCTCATCCGATCTCCTCATATAGTGCTTCAATTTGAAATTCCCTTGGTCAAGATGTCGCATTAGTGGTCTAGATGTGGTGCCCAAAGTTTGGAATGAGTTGGTTGAGTTTGATTCCAAGGCCCCTGTTAGGGCTGCTGTGCACGCACATACCGGACGTGTCCGGTGGGCCAACAGTGCAGGATTTCCTACAGTCTTATCGATCTTCACTCCATATTATCTCTATATTTGTGATTGTTTGTCTAAAATAATTTTGTGAACCTAGACCATGAATGGGATAGGTGCTTGCAAGATTATGGATGAATAATTATATATGTAGTAGATGATATAAAAGATATCGATTGGGCATGTATCTAATATTCTTTGCAAACTATTTGGATATAGGGCAGCAAAGGATGGGGAGACACAAGGATGGCAGGGTTGAGCCTCGGTCCAAGGCTCAGCACGACAAACCTGCTTTTCAGAGGCACAAGAAGGCAAAGCAGGACTTGCATCCTAGATTCGGTCAGCAGGAGCAGAGCAGCAGTAGGAGACCCACAAGAGCTACTAAAGGTGCTCCACAATATAGAGAGAGTGGTGATGGTAGCAGCCCCTCTTCTGATGATGATGAGACTGAGGATTACTGAGTTGAGCATAGGAAGAGGAAGAGCACTGGCAGAGAGTTAGATAATGATGACAATCCTGATGATGAGTAGCAGATTGAGGAGGAGGAGGCACCTCTAGTTCAGCACCCACCTCACGGAGGACTGCCAGCTCATAGCATCCACTTTGGTATGCTTAAGGTACATTGCACTGTAGTACCTAACTATGTTGCTAGAGTTAATTATAAAGGAAAGGGTATGGCTGAGAGAGCTAGAGAGCTGAGGAGGACTGATCCTAGGAGTCAGCCGAAGAGTTGTCCGTATGATCATCGTTTTCATACTAAGTTTCAGCTTGACTTCTATCACAGTGTGGTACTCTCTAGAAACCCAGTTGTGACTAAGTCTCAGTGGATTGATTGGAAGCATGTTAGATAGCAGGAGAAGCCTTCTCTTGACATTGCCATTGCCACTTGTCATCGCACCGGTGTTTACAAGCTCATGGAGTTTCAGCATCCCTAGAACTCCAAAATTATTACACAGCTCTACGCCACCCTGTTTGTAGAGGAGGAGCCGAGGTGTATGCACTAGATGTTGGAGGGGCAGTGGTATAGTGTTGACTATGTAGTCTTTGCAGGGTATCTGGGTATTCCAGAGGATGAGCTTAAGAGAGACAGGATTCACACTGAGCAGGTACTACCTCCTGAGAGGATGGCTTACATGTATAGAGGTGGCTCAGTTGGGAAGGTGGATGGCCTCCATCCCACCTATAGGTACATGGACAAGATGTTCAGGAAGACCACTGACTGCAAGGATGATGACAAAGGTACGATTGCAGATTACTCTAGGAACCTTCTCCATAGGATGGCACCAGATGCAGAGCCTTTTAGTGTCTTTGACTTCATCTGGTGTGAGATCTAGAGTGTAGGTGAGAGGCCCATCAAGGGCTATGGTTTCAGTCCATACATCATGTATATGATTGAGCAGGTGATCGGGCATCAGTTTGAGTATGATAGAACTCACAAGGTTCTAAAGATTGTAGCTGATTTGCCAGAGGTTAGAGTACCCCCACCTGGTCCAGGAGCAGCAGTAGCAGATACAGATGCACCTGGGGGTGGCACAGCAGCAGCAGGAGGAGCTTCACCTCCACCACATGCTCCTTCATGTTCTTCGTCTTACCATCGTAGCCCTCCTTCTCCTATTTGCAAGCTCTTCAGTGCCATCTTTGGGATGTGCAAGGACAGTGAGGTCAGACAGCAGAAGGAGAGAGGCTAGGAGGAAGGACACCCGGACTCTCAAGCATATTTCTTAGAACCTAGAGCTTAGACCTCCTAGGTCTCCTATCTCAGATGATGACCCCCCCTAGTGAGACTGAGACTGAGGATCAGAGGTAGGTCAAACATGACAGACTGTTTGCTGAGTTTCTTTAGAGGCAGGAGCAGCAGGCACCACAGCAACAGGCTCAGTAGTAGGAGTAGGCACTAGAGCACCCTAACGTCTTGCCACTATAGGCTTGTGTGCCTACTCACGCTCAGCCACGTCCTAGTGCAGCAGACGAGTATGCTTCAGACTGGTAGGGTGACCTCACAAGTGGATATAGCTACTACAATTTTGGTGGCTATGACCCTTCTGGTGCGGGTGGTTCACGTCTAGCCGGTGCTCAACGCTCAGAGGATGAGGATGATGGTGGACAGGATGACAACAATGAGGAGGAGTGATCATAGCCTCTAGATACAGCTTGCAACCCCTTTGTTCTTAGTATGTCATTGTTGGACCTTTGTGGTGATAGATGACAAAGGGGGAGAGAGACTGATTAAAGCTTCAGACGTGTGTTTCATGCTTTATCTTTGTACCTAGAGATATGTACTGTGGCTATAGTTGTTAGTTGCTTTGTGAGCTTCATTGATGTATCATTTTGAGTTGAGACAGATTATATGAGCTTTATCTTTGTATCATGTGTAAGATGAGACTTGTACTTGATGGATGTATCTCTTGAGACTCATGTGACATGATGCTTATCTTGTAATATAATCTATTTTAGTGGTTTGTGGACTTGAGAAAATTTGTGATGAGTGCTTTGTGTGTGATATATATTTGTTTTATTCACTTTCTTAAGGCCTATACATGTTTAGAGTGGATTTGTTTGGTGTGATGCTTTTATATTTATTCTTGTGTGATATATCTTGTCATATGCATCACAGTTTTATTTTGTCACACACACCTGCACCCCACGGATGCAATGATTTAGGGGCAGTCTCCTATGTGTTTTAATATGTGCAATTGACATTTGAGGTCATTTTGTGAATTTCATTCATAAGAACACATTAAGGGGGAGCCTCTCATAAGTCATTCAACCCAAAATCTTTAATACTTAATATCTTTTTGTAAGCTTTAATTAAGTTGTCATCAATCACCAAAAGGGAGAGATTGAAAGTGCATCAAGCCCTTTAGTGGGTTTTGGATGATTGAATGACAACGTGATTAAAGGTGTAACCCATTTGCTAAGTGTGGACAGGAAATAGGTTATCTCACAGGTACTTAATGAAAGCAAAAAATGATGTATTGTTGGAAACAATCTAGTTCAAACACAAGACAACAATGCAAATGTAATTCATGCAAGGCTTACTCAATTGTGGGATTTCTATGGCTTATGTGAAAGCAAGCACGTTGAAGAACTTATTAATGAGACATAAGGGATTGTATATGGAATGGTCTCACATTCTAAAGCTTGCTACATTGAAAGACATTTATACAAATGATCTAAATGAATGATTCAACACTAAGTGTGACTTGATGGCTTAGTTAGTGAAGACAGCAAGGAAAGGCTTCGAGGTACTAAGCAAGGGTGAAGGGCAAGCGACGGCTTAGCGACCAAGGAACCTAGCTACGGTGAAGAAGGAAGTACTTGCATTTAGTCTAGGTACTAATCAAACCATGATGGACATGTTGAAGTGGAGAATCAAATCCTAGATGACTTGATAAAGGAGTGACATGATATATTTGAAGCCAACTCTCATTTGTTGAACAAAACCTAGTCATATGCTCAAGATGGCTATGCTCATGGAGAGAATCAAATTAACATGATTGTCACCCTCACTTGTCTAAGATTTAAAGTTGTGGCATTTCGGTTCAAAGGAATTCAACTCAAGCATTTCAAACTCCGTTTTCATTTGATCTTGAGTTAATAGGTATGCCGTACTATTAAGAGGGATGCATCATGCTAATAGATGATTATTCATAAGTGCTCAAGCAAACCCATGTGAGTTTTGAGTATGAGAGAGCCAAGTGCTAACTCGCTATGCTGCTGGTCCAAATACTAGACGTGTCCGGTATTGGCCTGGCCACAACATCTTCTCTGGTTTTCTCAGGTTCGTTCATCGGGAGTTTCGATAAACATCGACAGTTCCGGGGGTCAGGAGTTTCGGCAATCGTCAGGAATTCCGACGCCTCATATGCGCTGCTAACTTAGTGACCGTTGAAGCTGTGCAGGCAATACCTACATAACAGCTAGTTTTTCAAAGGGGCTATAAATACCCCTTAGCCTCCACCTTTGGAGGCTGCTAATTCTGCTGACTTCTAGACATGTTTTGAGCCTTGAGAACACTCTCCGACCCTCTCTTAGTGAGTGATTGATTCAAACATGCAAATCCATCTTGTGGGTCGAGTGAGATTCAAAATTGAGAGCAAGCCACCCTTGAGCACTTGTGCAAATTTGTCGATCTTGTGATTTGCATTTGTTACTCTTGGACTCTTTGGTCCTAGATGGCTAGTCATCGCCGGAGTGCACCTAAGAGCTTGTGGTGTGCCTAGGGAAGTTTGTAATAGTTCAATTCCACCACCACAAGGGAAGGAATCATCTAGTGGAAGGAAGAAAATGAGTTGGAAAAGACTCTGGCTAGAGTGAACTTCATGGTTCTCTAGAGCTGACCTTTGTTGGGTCGCTCGTAGCCCCCTCAACGAAGAGTAGGTCTCGACGGAGGCTGAACTTTGGTAAAGCAATTCTTTGTCTCGATCTCTCTTTTCACTTGGCTTTTGTGATCTACTTGTGTTGCTGGAGCTTGTTGACAGGTCACTAGTGGGCGCTAGCAATGTGGTTTGAAAAGAGAAGTCAATAGGAGCAAATCGGGAGCTAAACTAGCCAACCCGTGAATACCGGACGTGTCCAGTATTTAGGGCCAGTGCCAAATTCATTTGTTCTTTGCTCTAATCTTTGTGTTGCAGGCTTGTGGCTCATAGTTCTACTTAGTACTTGTTACTTACTTTGTGGTTGACTCATGAGGGGTTTATTTCTCTGATTAGGAGTTTCCCTGGGTGTTAGCTGACACATTTGCACTTGCATTGCATAAGCATGAGCATGTGCATCTCTCACTCATTCATAATCATGAGCAAACTACTTGCAACACACCCATGCAACATGTGAAACATGTATTTAAAACTAATGAAACATGGTTGTGCAACATGATGTTTCATATAGTGTTACCTTATGTTTCATTATGCTCTTGTTTGAATTTTGTGTTAGAATAATGCAAATGTGTTCCTACTATCATGACAACACTTTATTCATGCTTAGGATACAAAATTAAACAAAGTTTTTATTGGTAGTTTTGTCAAATTCAAATTCAAATGTAGTTTGACCAATGTTTGACCCTATATAGTGTTTTTGTTTGATCTGCTGTGAATGTTAACCTAGAGTCTTTGCATGGAAGTGATCCCTTAATAAAAGTTGCAGTAAATTTTATAAGGAACAAACTTTGTTTAAGGGTCATGTCATGAAAATATGCCTAACATGCTCAAAAAGTGCTCACAAGGTGATTTTCAAGGTTGTTTTGCAACTCAAAATTTTTCTAAGTCATAGAGCTGGTTTTCAGTTCAAGGTGTCCCACTTTGGAGCTTTACCATTTGCAAACTATTGCGAATTAAGCCATGATCCTTAAAGAAAAAATGATCTACATACATAGCTCTACATAGCTGTGTAATTGGTTGATCATGAAACTGCATGGATTGGGAGATCTTTTAGCGCAAACATCGGGCTTCAGTCGGTTACTGTAGCTCTGAATGAGCCTGAATCGGCCTCTGCCGATTCAAAATAGGTCGGGCATGGTGGCTGACCACGCGCAGACACCGCACGCCGCATGGCGACCGCATGTCGACACCGGTCCCTCGGCGCCGTGCAGGAGAAGAGAAGAGGCCGGACGCTCGCTTTCCATCTCCCTCACTCGCTCGCTTTCACTCCCTCGCTCCCTGCCGCTCTCTCTCTCGTTTTCGGTGGTGAAAACAGCAACTGCCACCCTCGTCATTGATTTGCCATGCTCACCGCCCCACCATGGCGCCCTCTGTGCCTCTGACCTAGCCGCGCAGCTCGTCGTCCACAGGTGAGGGCCCTCGGGCCGTTTTCTTTGGCCAGGCGGATGCCATGGCCGCCGGGCATGAGCTCGCCCATGGCCAGCCTCCGTCGGGGCTGTTCCACCTTGTCTCTCTCTCGTCTAGATTTTGCCCTAGGATGTAGAAGCTAGTGACGGAGCCATTTAATCCTCTACCGCAGCCACCTCACCGGAACGGTCCTTGCCGCCGTCGTGCCCTGAGCGCCGTCGTTGTTAGAATTAAGCAATTTGAATAATGATAATGATGGTTTCTGTGAATCTTTATATTTACAAAGTTGTAGATAACGTGCTTATCTTGCTTGTGTTAAAATTTCCGGGCCATAGGCCTTTTGGTTTGAGAGTTATAGCTGTTTAAAGTTAGTAGTTCAAAATGCTTGCTCTCTGGAATTTTCTGGACAGTTTGGAAAGATTGCTCTATTTGGGCTAGTTAATGATTGAATCATCTGAAGTCATCTATAAGAGAGTTGTAGATAATTTGTTAATATTTCCAGAAAGTCCTAGCTCATGTTTGTTGGACTTGTAGAATTCCAGTTATGGTTAACTTACGTGGCTGCTGTCTAGCAGTCCAAAAATGTTTGTTGTGTAGTGTAACTTGCTTGATGCACGTGATGCTTGTTGATTAGCTTAGGCTAATTAAAATAATTTGCTAGTTGCAAGTTTTAGGTCCCTTACCATTGATGAACATTTATATCTTCGGTTGTCAAAATAGGGTAAGTGTGTGTCTACTTTTCTAGAGAGGAGATATGCACCTACTCAGTAAACGAAATCAACTTGTTATGTCCTAAAGAATATATGGACTACCATGCTTAGCATAAGCATCTCCTCATGTCATCATAATGTTTCATAACTTGTGCATTCCCGGTATTCATCCATATATGTATGCATATAGGATCGCCGAAGGGAGTCGCGCTCCTAGAGTTTGAGGCAGTAGGAGAGGAGATCCCAGAGGAGATACCCCCCGCAGGTAGGAACCAGAGGCAAAGAACAGGAACAGAAAGACTTACTTGAGTGCCTAGATCATAAGCCAATCAACTTTATCAAAGGCAAGTCCCAGAGCATTATAAGACTCCCATAATTTATAAATATCATCTTGTGTCTTTTTATGTTTGATGCATTAAGTTATAGGAACTGCTTGATGCATATATACCTTCCTTGTCCATCTTTATTACCATGAATCCTATGTAGGTTCAGGATTGAATAATTGCTTAGCCATGCTTAGACTGGTAGAAGTCGATGATTTCCTATGACCTACGAAATAGGTGGATAACTGGTCGCGGTTGGCTATATTTGCTATTATGGAAAATGACCAAGTTTTGAGGTATAATTGGAGACCGGGCGGAATGTCTGAGCAACAAGGCATGGAGGCCTTGTGTGTGGGTAGTTTCTATCCGTGTCGATTAAGGACCGTATCGTTGTTGGGCCTCGGTCATTTTTTAACACAGCCTCACACTTAGCTGGCCGGATAAGTCATTCCGATCATGAAGCCTAGTAGCTCTGTTTGGGCCAGGATTTGTCTTGTTGGTGCGCATACTTGGAGGAAGGAAGTATGTGCAGGTGCACGGTTTGACCAAGGGCAAGCAGGGCCTAATGCATCTTGGCAACCGATTAGCTCCTGAGTGTGCGGCCTAGGGCAAACCTGCGGCGCTACCTGAATAGTACCAAAGGTGACCAAAGGCTGCCCTTGAAAAGCATGCCTGGTTTGTGTGAGGAAATTTCACCAGCTGGTTAGGAATCAATTTGAATCGACGTCTCTCCCTGGTAGTGAGAAACTATGACTGAGTTACTTCATCGTAGTAATGTGATTTTGGAACCTGATGATGGTTATAATGATGAAAGTGCCAAACCTGATATGGTTACTATTGACTATTTAATCTTAATCAAGTGCTTGCTTTAGTACAGGTGCCAACTTAGTTTAGTGAAGTTCATGAATATAACTTACTGCTAGAAGGATTAAACTGTTCATAAATGTTTTACTTATGCTCTTTATGCAAAATGATGTCAAGCTAGCCACACCTGATAAAGCCTTGCATGATCCTTGAGTCACTTTATTTTTGGTTCATGATGGGTAAGTCTAGCTGAGTACATCCTCGTACTCAGGGTTTATTTCCCACTTGTTGCAGATGGCAATATGTACTATGGCTATTGCAAGTACTGCTTCTACCCAGCCGTGGATGATGAGTAGACCATGGGCATGGTCCTTCCTTATGTATTAACTTGTTGCTTTTGTTGGAGATGACTTGGTACTGGCACTATATTAAACTAAGTATGAGGGTGTGAGATGTTCCAAAACTATGTTGCTTCCGCTACTTTTATTCGAACTTGGTATTGTAATAACCTTATGTTAAACTCCGATGTATGTTGAAGTATGTGTGAACTTTATGTAACATGTGAATGTGTGGATGCTGAATCATGCGATCTTGGATGTAAAGTTGATTTACTGAGGTCCTTCGCGACACTCGGCGGACTACCGAGTTTATATGGGTTGAAGTATGACAGTGTAACCGCTCCGATGGTGGCCGTTGTACTTGAGCTCTTATAAATTGGACGGTTCTGTTACATATTCACCCCCTTCTAGGTGGCATCCTCGGTCCTTTCACATAGGTATGAATCCCTTTTTGGACTCATTCATGTTGAACCTATTCAACACTTTGTCAATGTACGTGCTTTGACGTAATCCAATTAAGCATTTAGACATATCTCTATAGATCTTTATACACAAAATGTAGGATGCTTCTCCAAGGTCCTTCATAGAGAAACTCTTTCTCAATGAGGCCTTAACATCCTCCATTAGTGGAATATTATTCCCAATTAGTATGTCATCCACATACAAGACTAGAAATACGAGTGCGCTACCACTAACTTTCTTGTAAACACATGGTTCTTCTTCATTTTCAAGAAGCCAAACGATTTAACTTCCTCATCAAAACGAATATTCCAACTCCGGGATGCTTTGCTTTAGCCCATATATAGACTTCATGAGTCTACAAACTTTTCTAGCATTTTGTTGGTCGATAAAACCTTCAGGTTGTGTCATGTACACATCCTCACTTATGTTTCCATTAAGGAAAGCCGTTTTGACGTCCATTTTGCTGAATCTCGTAGTCATAATACGCGGCAATTGCTATAAGGATCCGGATAGACTTTAGCATAGCGACAGATGAAAATGTTTCATCATAATCAACACCTTGAATTTGATGAAAACATTTTGCTACCAGTCTTGCTTTATAGATGTGAGCATTTCCATCAGTGTCTGTATTTTTCTTGAAAATCCATTTACACTCAATGGCCCTCACGCCATCGGGTGGGTCAACCAGGTTCCAAACCCGATTATCTCTCATGGACTCTATTTCGGATCTCATGGCTTCAAGCCATCTCTCGGACTCCGGTCCCATTACCGCCTCCGTGTAAGTGTTAGGCTCTTGTTGTCCAACAACAAGATGTCACATTGCCACGTAGTCAGTAATGTGTACTTTTCAGGTGCACGACGGGCCCGTGTTGATCTTCGTGGTTGGGGTTCAGCATGTTGGTCAGTGAGGATTGCTGGCTCATCTTGCTGTACCTCCTCATCAGTGGAAACTGAAACATTTTCTTGTGTTTCTCGAACCTCTTCGAGTCGCATTGTGCTCCCACTAACTTCTTTTGAGAGAAACTCTTTCTCAAGAAAGACCACATCCGAGCAACAAACACTTTGTTCTCTTGACAATTGTAGAAATAATATCCTTTGGTTTCCCTAGGATATCCCACAAAGATACACTTTATCAAATCTAGGCTCGAGCTTTATTGGCGTCAAATGCTTAACATAGGCATCGCATCCCCAAATCTTTAAGAATGACAAACTAGGACGTTTCCTAGTCCATATGTCATATGGTGTCTTCTCCACTGATTTAGATGGTACACGGTTTAGTGTAAACATAGCTGTCTCTAGCGCATACCCCCATAAGTACAATGGAAGATTAGTTTGACTCATCCATGACCTCACCATGTCCAACAATGTTCGGTTTCTTCGCTTGGACATGCCATTCCATTGTGGCATTCCGGGTGGAGTCAGTTGCGGAACAATTCCACAATTCTTTAGATGGTCACTAAAGTCATGGCTCAAATATTCCCCACCACCATCCGATCGCAGGAATTTAATTGTCTTGCCAATATGATTCTGCACTTCATTTTGGAACTCTTTAAACTTTTCAAATGATTCTGCCTTGTTCCTCATCAAACAGATATAGCCATATCTACTCAAGTCATCGGTAAAGGTAATAAAGTACTGAAATCCACCTCTCATGGTTGAGTTCATAGGCCACATACATCTGTATGTACTAGGCCTAATAGCTCGCTTGCTCTCTCACTTTGTCCAAGAAAAGGAGCTTTAGTCATCTTTCCATGTAGGCATGACTCACATGTCTCAATTGATTCATAATTAAAAGAATCGAGAAGACCATCCTTAAGGAGCCTCTCTATGCGCTTCTTGCCTATATGGCCTAAGCGACAATGCCACAATTAAGTAGGATTAGAATCATGTTTGCGAACTCTCTTAGCATTAACATTATTGATTTCATTTTCCTCAAGATTAAGAACATAAAGCCCGTTCACAATGGGACATCTCCCATAGTACGTGCCATTAAAAAAATAGAACAACACTTGTTCTTTATTACAAATTCAAAACCATCATCCTCTAAACATGAGGCAGAAATAATGTTCTTATTAAATGTAGGAACAAAATAACAATTATTAAGTTCTAGCACTAATCTAGAAGGTAGCGACAATGAATAAGTGCCGACGGCCAATGCAGCAACCTTTGCTCCGTTCCCAACACGCAAATCCACATCGTCTCTTGCAAAGCGCCTAATTACTTTCAGTCCCTGCAATGATTGGCAAGTGCGAATCATTGCACTAGTATCAAATACCCTTGCAACATTAGAATGTGTCACAAGATTAATTTCAATAACATTAATACCTTGAGTGGACATCACACCTCCATTCTTTTTCTTCTCTTCCAGGTACTTCATGCAATTCCTCGACCAATGTCCTTTCACACCGCAGTGGAAACAAACATCATTAGAGGAGGGGCTAGCCTTTTATTCATTTCTTTAGCCTTAGTTGCCTGCCTAGAAGTCCCACTTTCAACAGGTTTCTTAGCCTTGGTTGGACGCTTTCACTTTTTATCCTTCTGGACTGTCATCATATGACTAGGAGCCTTCCTAAGGCTCACCTCTGTCATCTTCAGCATCCCATGCAACTCGGTCAACGTCTTCTTCAAGCCATTCATGTGATAGTTCATAGTAAATGGCTCAAAGCTAGCTGGCAGAGACTACATATCACATCGGTAGTGAGATCATCATCGAGGGGAAAACCCAATCTCTGCAAGCTCTCAATGTAACCAATCATCTTGATTACATGAGGGTTCACTGGAGCGCTTTCAGCGAGCTTGCTACCAAATAGGGCCTTCGAGGTGTTAAACCTGTCAACCCTTGCCTGGTTTTTGAACATGCTACACAGCCCCATGATCATATCGTGCAAGTTGGTGCTCTCATATTGCTTCTGCAGCTCAGAGTTCATGCAAGCAAGCATCAGGCACTGTACATCCATAGTATCATCAGTGTGCTTCACATAAGCACGAAACACATTAGAATTGTGCGTGACATTCTGAGGCTCATCTGGGTAAGGTGTATCAAGAACATACTCTTTCTTTTCCTGCCTGAGAACAATTCTCAAGTTTCAATTCCATTCAACAAAATTAGATCCATTTAGCTTTTCTTTCTCTAGGATCGATCGCAAATTAAAACTTGAGTTGCTCGACATTTTCTACAACAACAGAGATATGCAACGGTTAGCACTACTTTCATTAAAATATTTTTAACAAAAGAAACCCCACTATGTTTTGCGAATGTCCCCCGACATTGCATAGTGGGACGAGACCCCATGTTCCCTATGGAACTAGTGAGCTTTGGCATCACCACTACCATCATAGTGAACTACCAAGTTCGGATGCACGTCGACGACATTGAGAAGACGGCATTCCGCACCCATGAAGGCCACTTTGAGTTCATGGTTATGCCCTTCGGCCTGACAAACGCCCCGGCCACTTTTCAAAGCTTGATGAACTCCGTCCTGCGGCCGTTCCTTCGCAAGTTTGTTCTTGTCTTCTTTGATGATATACTCATCTACAGTCCCAATGCTTGCTAATCGCATCCAATGCAATTCTCATTTGTTGGTTGATATCATATATCTCAGCTTCCAATGCTATGCCTCGAAACCCAAGTCTGACTTGATAGTTCCGTCAAGTAAACCAACACTATGTTGTGGTGTCCGACACCACCCAATAGATCAAGATAGAAGATGACGCCCTGCTTTGGTAGACCTATCACCTACTAACAAGACCCAAAAGGTGCAGCTATTAGAAGGGCTTAAAAACTTAATTTTTATGAGGGATTTTTATACTCATCACAGGCAGTGTATAAATATAAATGTCACAGATAATCAAATTATTGTGATAGTATGGCCTCTCTTCATCCAACGAAAAATAGCGCGTCCAAATGACCGCCAGCAACAGGTGAGGGAGCCTACTCCTAGGCATCCCAATTTTGAACGCCCTCTTCTGGATGGTGTGGTCACCGAGTCATCTTGCCTCATGTTGATATATTACATAATTTAATTTGCCTATTACCCCAAAGATGTCTTTAAGCAACAGGCACTCTAGGACAGGGCAACTGGAAATGATGGTATGCTATGAGCCCTCGGAGATGCTGACATCTTCAAGGCCGAGCTACTTGAGGTAGGAAAAGTGAATCCCTTCCACGGAGCTATCCAGGAGCTCGCATTTGCCAAAGGTAGCAACTCGGAGGGTAGCCGAGAACTGGAAAGTAGAGGCAGGTGGCAGTGCCAACGGAGACTGTTGCATATACCAATATTTCATATCTATCACTTCCTAGAAATCAAGATCCTAGAGGTTGGCAAGCGCTGGGGAGCTGAGCCAGACATCCATGGTGGCGGGACGGTCCTAGAGAAAGTGCGTCAGGACGTAGAAGCGATTGTCGGGACCTGGGTGGGCAGAGAGGATGCGGGAGATAGTGCTGGTGAGGGCCTTGTTGGTGGTGTTAAACTTCTTATCCTCACGGGGGTAGGCCTTGGGCTCAGTGGAGAGGTTTGTGCCATCAAGGATGAGAGGGAAGGCGAGCCAAACGTGGCGCCACTAGTTGGTGAGGATTTGGGTACGAGCAGCTTCCTTGGTGGAGAGAAGCAAAACTATCACATTGAGGATGGCATCGGGGGGGCTGTTGATGCGGTCGACGTCGTCTTCGCCGCCGCCACCACCACTAGCAGCTTCAGACAACGACGACGGCGGTGGTAGCAACTTAGAATTTTCATCATAGAAGTGGATATTTCTAGTAGTGTACCTAGGATCTCGCATTACCAAAGGTAGCAACTCGAAGGGTAGCCGAGAACCAAAAAGTAGAGGCAGGTGGTGGTGCCAACCGAGACGGTCGAATATACCATATCATATAACATCTTTCACGAAACTCAAGCTCATGGAGGTTGTCAAGCGCCGGGGAGCTGAGCCAGGAGTCCATGGTGGTGGGAGGTTGTGGAGATAGAGCGATGGGATGGAGAAGCGGTGGATGGGGCCTGGGTGGGCGGAGAGGATGTGGGTGAGCACGTAGGAGAGGGCCTCGTAGGCGGCTATAAACTCCTTCTCGTCGTTGTCGCTGTTAGTGTTATCGCTGCTGTCGGCGAGGAGGGCCTTAGGCTTATTGTAGAGGTCTGCGCCATTAGGGATAAGAGGGGAGGCGACCCAGACGTGGCGCCACCGGGAGGCAAGGATTTGGGTGTGTCCGACTTCCTTGGTGGAGAGAAGTAAAAGTATCTCATCGAGGATGGCATCGGGGCGGCCGCTGATGCGGTCAACGTCATTGTCACCACCGCTCCCATCGCTAGCATTAGGCGGCGATGGTGGCAATTTTTTGTCATGGATTGTAGGTTTGGGATTGGCCGCCTCCGTGGTTTTCGTTGTTCGTGTCGGGGGCTCACCGGCTGCTAGGTCCTTGGATCTCCTCCTCTTGGCATTGGGACCCATCAGCTCCATCTCCACGGCTAGCGTTCAACGCCTTGTGGGGGAGGCTGCACAGCCGCTGGGTGAGTGTCTGTGGCGACAACACTAGAGTCCATGGTAGCAGGGAGCAGTGAGTGTCGACGGTCACTAACACCAATTATAAACCGTCAACATAACCTGCATTTATATTTAATTCCATCACCACACATAGATATAGGGGTTTAAACTAATGAATTCCACGAGCTTTGATGATTTCATGACTGCAGGAGGATTTATCTAGAAAACAGCTCCCGGGACCACTGTCATACACTCCAAACAAGCAAACCGATGACAACAAGTGATTCAACCCGCGAAAATTGTGAAAGACAACTCTAGAAGGTTCCAAAAGACACCACGCTGAAGCTTGGGCCAAATAGCCACGAAAGTGGGCTGGCCAGCCTAGCACATAGGCCAGCCAGCCTGCCACGGAGCCCGCTCGCCCTCCACCGCCTTGTACTCCTTCCTATGATCTACACCATTGATTTTAAGGCGGTTTTAGGTCGGTTCATCCAACGGTGATCGGGGGAGTTGACGCGGTCGATGATGTGGCAATTCATTGCCCCCTACTCCACCTTGATTCCTTGCTCCCTACTCCACCTCGATACCTTGCCCCCTACTCCACCTCGGCCTATATATAGCAGCCCCTACCCCCTCCCTGGAGCCATCCCTGAAACCCTAATTCATATCTCTCATTCAGAGATCAAGATACTCCAGGAGGATTAGGTCTAGACTCTCCAATATAGTAGATTAGTAACTCGGGTGTGAGGGTCAAGTAGGGCTCTTGCTCAGGTTCTAGATCTAGTCTTGGAGGCTCGACAAAGCCTTGTATTTACACTTCTACATCTTATAAGACTTATTATCAATTCATTAGATTCCTATCTAAATGGCTATGCTTACTTTTAATATGTATCTTGCTTAGTTGAGGTTATCGTTACTTTTGTGTGCGGGTTCATAGAGCGCTTAGCTTGCTAGTTTACCATGGTTGGGCTAAGTAGCTGAGCCTCGTGTAAGCATGGTGCTTATATGATGCTCTGCCTGTGAGTACACCTTGTTCTCTGGTTGTGTGGTAGCAGCGGGAGGTGATAGCCCCGTCTATCCTTTGTAGTCCACACCAAATTGAGCAGGTTCTTAAATTGTAGGACCGTAGTCGCGTCAGTAGAGTTATCCTTTTGTGGTGCTCTACTGTCTAAGCGGCGTCCCGAAGTGCACAAGAGTAGAGTTAGTCTTAGCTATATATATATATATACTTTGATCCTATAATAAAAATATCATAGGAATCTACCTCACCCCTTGTTCTCCTGAGTTAACTAGTTTACATTATCTTATTGATCTATCCCCTGAGTGTCATTATACATAAACTCCTATCATTACATTTACCCCTTGCTCTAGCTATGCTGGTATGTTGACTGATAGATATTCCTTTATTACTCAATAAGTCTTTACTCCATATTTTTCCTGTGGTAAAATATAAATAACGATGTCTGGAATACTCTCGGTAAAAATGTTACAATGGTATTATGTGCGCTTGCGGAATCCTTCATATTCTATTTGCGTTAATAAATACCAACACTGAGGGTTAGGGTTTTGGACTTCTGGTGTGGGTGTGGGTGGCTGGGTGCTAAGACCGACATCTGGGCGGGTATGGTAGACACGCAGGACTTTTTTCGGTGTGAGCCCAACAAGTGAACTAGGCCCTCCTGTCCTGCTGGTCCCAAACGACGTCGCCGACTTGTGTTGCGTGTGGGTTGAGTGTCGTACAACATTCACATTCTAGGTACTTATAACAGCTCTTATAGTTCCTTGATAAATTCAGTGATGGAATGGAGCTAGAAACTTTTAACGATTCTCATTACACAAGAATCACAGAGGTCGAGTGGTGCCTCCCGCCATTGGATAAATTTATAAGTTTTTCAAGTGGATAAAAAAGTTAGAGCATATTTGTTTGGTTCTTTCAACTATTTTGTTGAGAGACATAGGAGATATTATCGTCCTCAGAGAAAAATATTCCTCTGAACAAACTCATCCCCTCAAATCGATGGGACAGAGTGGGATGAAGAGGGACGAGCGTGCAAGAAGAGGAGATGCCTACACGGTGGCGAGCTCTGAGGCAAACTGGCCACCGACGTGGGTGGAGCTCGACAAGGATATAGCGCAACGTAGGCGGAGCTCCAAGAGGCACTGCCACGGGCGCTGGTTGTCGGTTGTGGGCAGCAGGCATGGGTGGATCTCAAGCCCGTGGGCATGCTGGCCGAGGGCGCCGGTCATGGGGTATGTCGGCTGGGGTTGAGGCGGACACGGGTGCATGCCAGCCACCAGGGATGTTAGTGGCGGGGGTGTGCCTACCACTGAGGGCCTCGGTCGTAGGGGCATGCTCCCTAGCCTCTAGCTCTTGCTCTCTCCCGTTGTCTCCTCCCCCCGCACTCCTGTACCTCTTCCCTGTCATCCGGTAGAGGGTCTAGTCCTAGGGCAACTGCCTCTGCCGCGACCTAGCCCTATGCCAACCACCGTTTGTCCTGGCTCCTCCTCCCCTGGCCCTAGCTCCTCCTCTCCCTTCTTCTCTCCTCCCTAGCCCTAACTTCTCATCTCTCTCCTTCCCCCCATATCCCAAGCTCCTCCTCTGTCCTCCTATCCTCTCCCTACTCGAGCTCCTCCATGTGAAGAAGAATTATGATGGTGCATATATTTAACTATGTTTTGATTGCCTGTGATGATGGATTATTGATTAATTCCCTATGAAGATATGTTTAACTGTTAGTTGATCCTAAAACTGTAAATTCTGCTGATGCACATGAAGACTGCATATCATCCTCTTGGTTACTATTACCTAGGCCTATGATGACATTGACAGGGCAACTGCTCTGGTACTCCTTATTTTAAAAATGGCACGAATCTCAAAGCAGCCCATTAAATTAATTAGTTATTTTCTTATTGATTTGTTGCCTGGGTTACGGTTGGGCTCAAATTGTCCAACGCAGCCCGAGTCCAGCCCATCAGCTCTCACGTCCTTTATTTCGTGTCGCTCCATTAATTTGTTGAAGTAGACGGTGTCCCGAGCAGCAGCGGCTGGCGGACTCCAGGGGTGGAGCCTCCTTCCTCCTCCTTCCTCGATCCCATTTCGTGAGCCAGCAAGGAAGTTCGGCGGCGCCGCTGTCGAAGGATACGACGCCTTGAGCAGCGGTGGCTGCCAGACTGAGCGAAGGGCGGCGCCTCCTCCCACTCCTCCCCCGATCCCATTTCATTGTGCTGGCAGCCAGCGAGGTTCAACGGTGCCGTCTGATTTGGCGTGCCCTCATGAAGAGGTCTGTGCCTCAATCCATGTCCTCGACTGGGCGACATGTGAGATTCGGGGTGAGGAGATCCACGTCCTCGATGTGGCTAGGTTCGGCGGCGGCAGTGACAACTATGGAGTCACCACCGAGCGGGCCAAGGGTGACAGCGCGGTGTATACAATGATGGAAGCCCGTCACCAAGTGCTGCCTGTTTTTGAAGTCTGCGAGAATGGGCAGTGCAAGGGTTATGCCATGCACGGTGCCACTAGCCCCGCCGGCAAGGCAGCATGACTACCAAAATGTGAAGCTGCCAGTGTCGTTGAGGAGGTGGACATGGCCGATGGCCTGGAGAGTCCACCGTGGCACCAATATGAGGCAGGGGCCATCCACGGAGGTCGAGAGGGTATGGAAACCAGGTATGCATAATGCTTTTGCATCCATTTTGTTCATGTAATAAGCACCAAATAATTGAGAACTGCATTGCACATTTCTCGTGTTACGTTTGCCTGCAGTTTGCTTCTTTTCTTGGCAGGGAATAATTTCGAGAGGTAGGGGTGTGTTTAGTTGGTGAAAAGTGGGTGAAAAGTTACTGTAGCATCTTTCGTTTTTATTTGACAAATATTATCCAATCATGAAGTAATTTGGCTCAAAAGATTCGTCTTGCAAAAACCAGACAAATTTAGCAATTAGTTATTTTTTACTTATATTTAATACTCCATACATGCGTCCAAAGATTTGATGTGATAAGTGAAAGAGGAAATATTTTGGGTTTGCATGGGAAGTGAACGGGGCCTAGGATCCAATGGTAGTAAAGAACCAAATATAGAGTCCACCTAGGCGTTTGTATAATTTTGATTGAAAAAAAAATATACGTTTGTAGAGAGCGTCCGCCAGCTGCTGCTGCTCACGACGCTGTCCCCGATGCAGGGGCGGACCTACAGGGTATGCCGGTTATGGCACGGCATACCCTGGGCTCCAGCCGTCATTTGTACATAATAGAAATTTTTTTAAGTAAAAAAAAGGAAAGGAAGCAATCTCATTCGGTTTGCCTTCCGCACGCGGACGCAGACTCGCGGAATAACAGCGGCGGCCTCAATCTCGAATCACGAACTCGTAACTGCATCTACACGTGGTCTAACAGAAGGAGAAGTCGAGTCATCTATCATCCAGGAGACAGCTGCATGTTCGTTTGCGCCTCTGCGGCCCGGCCACGGCGGCACAACGGCCGGCGGCGCCTCTGCCCTCTGTGGATTGTGGCCACGACTGGGCTTCGACTACGCAGTACGCACTATGGCTTCGATCGACAGAGCTCGGAGCTACGACGCGGGGCGGGACGGGCCGACGGCGACTAGGCAAGACGCACAGATCGATCGCGTCGGGCGTCTTTGGCGCGGCGCCGGCCAGCCGGCCAGGAGACTCCGACGGGCAACGACGGCCGTACGCCCGTACTTGCAGGTATTCTGGTATTCTCGTATTGATCTTCTTATTTGCTAAAAACTTATGTACTCACTACTCATATTTTATCTATTTATTTATGAGTGATTTGTTTGTATTTCAGTTCGTGCGTCGTGACTTCGACACTCCGTGTTGGTGATTTCGTTCAGCAGAGCAGACAACCACTGTCCACTAGCATCAATCCATTAAAGACGGCATGTGAGTTTTTTAACAGTAACATTATTCCATCATCGCATGTGAGTTTTGCTATAGTGCCTAGCTAGTTGTCGTACTTACATTACATAAATTTTTTAGAATTGTTAAATTATGAAGAGAAGTGGAGACATTGCATCTCTTTTTCGGAAACACGAAGCAAAGAAGGCAGCAGTTGTGGCTTCAAACATTGCCTCACCTCTGGTTGAAGAGCAGAATCAAGAGCAAGATAGAGTGGTGGTTGAAGATCATGTGCCTTCACCCCCAGCACCGCCACCACCACCGCCACCGCCCGCATCGAAGCCACTGGTTTATGACATCAATCGCCTTCCACATGATCCAGGTGAAAGGATGCCCATTAAAGATTATCATGTTAATGATCAAGATGCAATTCGTAGATCATATATTACTAGAGGTCCTTGCAAACCTTATACACATGATTTTCCATCAACATACATTGGAGGCAAACCTCGTCGATTCAATTTAGCATGGATGTATAATCATGAGTGGCTTGAATATAGTATCAAGAAGGATTCTGCATTTAGCTTTATATGCTACTTGTTCAAGAAGGGTACTGGCTCAAATACATTTATCGTTGATGGATGGAATAATTGGAATATAGGAAACAATACACTTCTCAAACATAGTGGTTCTGTGGCACACGGTGCAGCTCAGGAGAGATACATTGGTTTTATTAATCCCAAGGTAGCAATTGATTATCACATTGAGAAGTGGACTGATGAGGATCTTCGTCTTTACAAGAAAAGGTTGACATATTCACTTAGATGTATCAAGTTTCTTTTGCATCAAGGATTGGCATTCCGTGGACATGATGAAAGTGAAGAGTCTAGCAATAGAGGCAACTTCATTGAACTTTTGAAGTTTCTTGTAGGAAATAGTGAAGAAGTGAACAAGTTTGTCTTGAACAATTCTCCAGGTAATTGCACTTTGACTAGCCCAAAGATACAAAAGCAAATTATTCATTGTTGTGCCATAGAAACTAGAAAGAAAATAATTGAAGAACTTGGTGATGAGCCCTATGCAATTTTAGCCAATGAGTCTAGTGATATATCACATAAAGAACAACTAGCTCTTTGCTTGAGTTATGTTGATAAACTTGGAAGGCCTTGTGAGCACTTCATTGGAGTTGTTCATGTAGATGATACTAGCTCTTTGTCACTTAAGGAAGCAATCGAAGGTTTACATGTTAGTCATGGATTGAGTATGACTCAGATTAGAGGTCAAGGTTATGATGGGGCTAGCAATATGAAAGGAGATAAACATTGATCATGCAAGAATCACCTTCTGCGTATTATATTCATTGCTTTGCACATCATCTCCAACTAGTTCTTGTTGCTGTTGCCAAGGGAAATACTGATTGTAAGATGTTTTTTTATCAAGTATCTATCTTGTTGAACATTGTTGGGATTTCTTGCAAGCGTCATGGTATGCTTCGAAATGCTAGACTTGAGAATGTCAACAAAGCACTAGAGTGTGGTGAGCTTGAATCTAGGAGTGGATTGAATCAAGAGATGGGTTTGCCTAGGCCTGGTGAGACTCGGTGGGGCTCTCATTACAAAACTATATATAGCATCCTCACTATGTATACCTCAATCCATGATGTGCTCATTGAACTTGGTGGTGATATTGCATATAAGGATGATTAGACAAGGATACATTTTGTGCTTGGAGCATTTGAAAACTTTGAGTTTGTTTTCTTTGTGCACTTAATGTAATTCTTGGATACACAAATGAGTTATCAGAGTGTTTGCAGAGAAGGGATCAAGATATTCTTAATGCAATCTCACTTGTTAATATTGCAAAGAGAAAAATGCAGTAGTTGAGGTCTGATGGTTGGGATAATTTTCTTGAGAGAGTCACTTCTTTTTGCATTGCCCATGATGTTGAAGTTCCTGCTTTGGATGGTGCTTATGTGCCCTATGGAAAATCAGCAAGGTATACCCATGCCCGGAACCAAACAAATGATGACCATTTCAGAATAGAAGTATATATTGGTGTCATTGATCAAATTAGTCAAGAGCTTGATAATCGATTTGATGAGATCAATATGGAGCTACTCTCTTGTATGTCAGCCTTTAGTCCTTCCAACTCCTTTGCTTATTTTGATGCACAAAAGGTACGTAGATTGGCTGAATTTTATCCAAAGGACTTCTCCAAGAATGATTTGCTAAAATTTGAATTGCAACTTGATAATTATATTGACTCCATTAAACGAGATGATACCTTCCAAGGTCTAGACAACATTGTTGATCTCTTAGTTAAGCTTGTCGCAACACAGAGGCACAAAGTGTATGATATGGTTTACTTACTTCTCAAATTGATATTGATTTTACCGGTGGCAACTGCGAGTGTTGAAAGGGTATTTTCTGCATTGGCTATAGTGAAAACAAAGTCAAGGAATAAGCTAAGTGACAGTGTTTTAGATGATTGTCTAGTCACGTTCATTGAGTAGGATATTTTCTTCGAAGTTGATGAAGATGGTATAATTGAGACATTCATATCATTAAGAAAGCGGCGGATAAACAAGTAATATTGTAAGTCTCTTCTATGGCTATATTTCAAACTATTTGTATTTCATTTGAACAATTTATATCGAGATTTGTCATCATTTCTAGCTTAATCTTTGAATTTAAGGCTTAATATGTTATTTAATGTATGTGGTTTTACCAAATTAGGGTATGATTTTACCGAATTGTAAATGGTTTACCGAATTGCATAAGAAATTTTTTTTGAGGCATACCCTGAGGTAAAATCCTAGGTCCGCCACTGCCCCGATGAATTAACGGAGCAGAGCGGACGGCCTGGACTCTGGGCTGGGTTGGACAGGTTAAGCCCAACCGTGACCCAGGCAACAAATCAAATAAAAAATAATTAATTTAGTTGGATGCTTTGAGATTCGTGCCAATTTTAGAAGGACTACCGGAGCTGTTCCGTATTGGCAGATCTAAAGTTGTCACAAATGAGAGGAAACCATCAAAATTCTTTTCTATTCACCATTTGTTGTTCTCTGTTCTTCAGAGTAGCAATTGAGTGGTAGCATAAACTGCAGTTTCTTGTGAGATGTCTCAGTGAAAAATTCAGTAGCACTTCTCTGTGTTCTTCGCTGTTTTTCTCTGTTTAAGTGAAAAAATTAGTAGCAATTCAGTGAAAAATTCAAAGTGGCAATTCTGTTTTTCATTCAAAGTGAGTAGCACTTCTCTGTGTTCTCTGTTATTCACTGTTTTTCTCTGTTTGAGTCAAATATTCAGTAGCAATTCAGTGAAAAATTCAAAGTGGCAATTTTGTCCTCCTCTGTTTTTCATTTCAGTAGCACTTCTTGTGCTTTTATGTTCTTCGTTGTTTTTTCTGTTGCAGTGTAAAATTCAGTAGCAATTCAGCGAAAAATTCAAAGTAGCAATTCTATTCTTCTATGTTTTTCTTTCAAAGTGATAAAAAGTGATGAATTCAGTAGCACTTCTCTGTGTTCTTCTCTGTTCTTCGCTATTGTTTTCTATTTCAGTGAAAATTTCAGTAGCAATTCAATGACAAATTCAAATTGGCAATTATGTTCTTCTCTGTTTTTCATTCAAAGTGGTAAATTCAGTAGCACTTCTATGTGTTCTCTGTTCTGTGCTGTTTTTCTCTGTTCAGTGAAAAAATCAGTAGCAATTCAGTGAAAAATTAACAAAGTGGCATTTTTGTTCTCTGTTTTTTCATTCAAAATGATAAATTCAGTAGCCATTCTCTGTGCTCTTCTCTGTTCTTTGATGTTTTCCTCTGTTTCATTGAACAAAACCCATATCAATTTAGTGAAAAATTCAATGTGGCAATTTTGTTCTTCTCTGTTTTTCTTTCAAAGTGACAAATTCAATAGCACTTTGAAAGTCTTTGTTTGGTTTTCGTAATTGAGTGACAACCTCAGGTGGATAATGTGTTTCATGTGAGATGAACATGTACTTAGTCCACAGGTACATTAGGTTGAGCAAGACATGTAAGCCATGGAGAAGAGATGGATTGGGTAATAGATGCAAGTGCTCAACTAGTGGAGATGAAGGGGGCTTATTGAATATGAGACATGACATAGTGTCATATGGCTAGGGTGGAGAAGATCAAGGCAATTAACCGTAACATTTAAGTTTTAGAAAAGACTATTCACTCCCCCCTCTAGAAAAGACTATCAACTCTACACACTTCTTTGTGTTCCTCTCTATTCTTCGCTATTTTTCAGTATCTTCTCTGTTTTTTTGGCATTTCGATGTGATAAATTCTGTTGGTTTTATATTGTATTACTTGTACTTTTGTGATAAATTTGTAACAAAAGTTTGAAGGAGTTGTGTATCAAAACAAATTAGTTGGTATGTCTCACTATAATTTAGTAACATTGTTGTGTTGCATTATGTTTCTACCGAATTACATGGTATATTTTAGTGTAATATGTAAAACATGCTAGTAGTGCCGGCCCTGTTCGCTTCGCTGAAAAGCCAGACTGAAAAGTACTGTTCGCTGATTTAATGTGAGAGAAAACACTGTTGGATATTACATTGTGGATATTACCTCTACGAGTACATGAAGGTCACGTGCAATACTCGAGACACCCAAAACATGCAAGTAACTAGGTCATCATCTCTCCATATAATAAGTTTGGCAACATAACGTTTGTTTGAAACCATAATTTAAAATTATGTTTTCTTGCAGTCGCATATTGAAAAGGATCTTGTCGCCATTAAGGAACTAGAAGATGACGATCTCCTCAAGATCGTCAGGGACCTCTGTCAGTTTTTCTCCAGGACGAAGTTATATACAAAGGCAGCCATTACCACGACCCATCGTTCGCTATAAGACGTCAAGCTGATTACTTCATGATTGGTACAGTTTAAATTAAAGTAGCTAAAGAATGTGCATGCGATAGGACATTATTACTATATATTATTGATGGGATGTTTGTTCTAGATTTGAATGTACGAAATTGTGTATATGTGTATACCTTGATTACAATGTGCATACGTATATAGTCTTATAGAGTTTTCAATTTTCAAATCCATTTGAATATTATTGGTACATATATGCACATTATATGTGTATTCAAAATTTGAAATATCATTTTTCAATTTTGGTGGAAAAGTATTTACAGAGGCACCTAGCCGCCTCTAGAAATAATTTTCAAGAGGTGGCCGGAAACAACAATCACCTCTAGAAATCCATTTTTAGAAGCAGCTCTTTTTCCTATAGAAATCGTTGATTTCTAGAGACGCATAGTTAGTACCGCATCTACAAATGTTTCAAGTAGTAATGGCACCTCATTACTCACTAGTCGTATGCACAGGCAAAACTTGGATCCCATTGCAGCTTATGCAAGACCAGAATCTGCTACATTGCTATTGCTGTCTGTCGCTTTGCGCACTGCTGAGTGCTGAACCACCAGAGCTAGTTGTGCTACTGAACCACCAGAACCGCTAAGGCTATCCGCACTCGTGGTACTCTAAATTCATCCTCTATACATCCTAGTCATCAAGATTCTCTCCTCTATATCAATTCTTCCGCACTCATCCATCCTCTAAATCATACTCTATCCACTGTAGGACCCACTTGTTACTTTATCTAGATATATCCATGTGAGATCTTGTTTTGAAGAATTTATTGAAACGAATTTAATGGTGCGATCGGAATTTAATTTGGTGTTTTAGTTTGTGAGTTATAATATTTTTTTATAAGTGAAAAAGTTAAACACGCACTTCGAGACACACTCTCTCTTGCCTGTGACTCTCGCGCGTGCGCTCTCACGCGAACGCGTGCGGTACCGGACGACCGCTATCGCGCTAGAAATACCGGACGTGAGCACATAGAGACCCAGGTACCGGATCCCACTGCAGCTGGAATTTACGCTACATGCACCGCTACATGCACAGCTGGCATTTACCGGCTGCGTACCGTCGCCGCTGCGGACAGTCTAATGCCCAAAATAGCAATAAGAGGGTGTCTAAAATGCTATTGCAAAATTAGAAATATATGCTAATGATGAACCTCCAATACCATATTGCATCACATGGCTTAATTTAACAGACATAAGAGGTTGTCTAAATTCACTTAAAGCACCTTAGTTAGTGCAATAAGTAGAATATCCTCCAGATGTTGAGATCACCACACCCATCCGGTCTGATCTGTCTGGCTATCTCTAAGACGTTTGTCCTGTGAACATTGACGGTCATTCCTGCTAACATCTTTTTCATGAAACTTACTTCATTAATCCATCTACTGAACTATGTACAATGCTAGACTAGGAGTTCCAAATGAGAATGTAATGTGAAGTAGCTGCTAGTATTTTTGAAAAATTGGGAGCTATGTTGCAATGATAAGAGGGTAGATCGCAGACATGATTGACATGTACATGACGGGTACATATTTTTTTTGTAAAATGTAACCGTGCACCTCTTGAAGCCCTTTTCTCCATCTGAAGCATCCCATGTTGTTTTGTAAAAAATGCCTCATTGTAATCTCTGAATTCAACTTTGAGTCTCATCGACTCTAACTCTCTCGCATTCAGCAGAAAGAATGAGGCAAAATTGACTTGGGATCTGGTGCCTCGATACTGCTTCAACATTATTGTCTTAAGACGGATATCAAAGGATTTAATGAAATCCCTGTGTTTACGACACCATCGATTCATTTCCCCTGAAATAGACGACTGAAGAACAAAACAGATAAAAATAACTCAAACCACATGTGCGCATTGGTACAAGGATTAACAGCAAGTGAATGAAAAGAATATATGAACATTGTGATCCAGAAGCTGTAAGTGAAGAACTATCACCTTTATGTACAACTTCTCCAGACATGGAAAGCATTTCATCAACTCAATGACCATATCGAGATTAATATGATCTTATACGGCAGCTAGAGTCTTGACGGTGCTCAATGCCGTTGTCAAGCTTACAACGTTTAATCCCTGAATCAAGCATCGAACAAAACATCAAGCCATGTACAAATATAGATGATATGAAAATCTCAGCAACTGAAAATAAATCTCAGAACATATTCATGGAAAGAAAAAAGGATGTCATGCCTACCTGAATAGCTGTGGTGCCAAACACGAGCCTCGGATGACAAAACCAATCTTCTTTAAGACAGACTATGGTCTCCAGTTTAGGTGCGGAGATTACAGTTAAATCGATTGCCTTGGATGCATATGCTGGAGCATCAAAATAGAGAAATCTTTCAAGACAAGGGGCATCAACAATTATGACTTCCTGTAATAATAGGGGATTGTCCCCAGACCAAGAGACATCAGCACGCACACCGATGCTTCTAAGGCTATTGGAACTAATACGGAGGCACCCAACCCCAAAGCTGTCTTTAAGCAGCAGGCACTCCAGGACAGGGAAGCTGGAAATGATGGTATGCAGTGAGCCCTCGGAGATGCTGACACCTTCAAGGCCGAGCTGCTTGAGGAAGGGAAAGTGAATCCCTTCCACTGAGCTATCCGGGAGCATGCATTTACCGAAGGTAGCAACTCGGAGGGTAGCCGAGAACCGGAAAGTCGAGGCAGGGGGCGGTGCCAAAGGATACGGTGCAATATACCATATCATATCATATCTTTCGCAGAACTCAAGCTCCTGAAGGTTGTCAAGCGCCGGGGAGCTGAGCCAGGCGTCCACGGTGGTGGGACGGTTGTGGAGATAGAGCGACGGGATGGAGAAATGGCGGACGGGGCCTGGGTGGGCGGAGAGGATGTGGGTGACCGCGCAGGCGAGGGCCTCGTAGGCGGCGGTAAGCGCCTTCTCGTCTTCATCAGTGTCACAGCTGTCGCTGCTTTCGTCGCTGCTGTAGCCGAGGAGCGCCTTGGGCTTATTGTAGAGGTCTGCGCCATCAAGGACGAGAGGGGAGGCGACCCAGACGTGGCGCCACCGGGAAGCGAGGATTTGGGTGTGTCCGGCTTCCTTGGTGGAGAGAAGCGAAAGTATCTCACCGAGGACGGAATCAAGGAGGCCGCGGATGCGATCGACGTCGTCACTGCCACCTCCGCCACCGTCAGCATTAGGCGGCGACGGCGGCGGTTCTTTGCTGTGGATTGTAGATCCAGTATTGGCGGCCTCCGTGGCTTCCGTTGTCCGCGGTGGGGGCTCACCGGCTGCTACGTCCTTGGATCTCCTCCTCTTGGCATTGGGACCCAGCGGCTCCATCTCCGCGGCCTGCGCTCGGTGCCTTGCGGGGGAGGCTGCACTGCCGCACAGTGAGTGTCCATGGCGGCGGGGAGCTGTGAGGGTTACAGTTCTGGACTTCTGGTGTGGGTGGCTGGGTGCTAGGACCGACGTGGGCGGGTGTGGTAGACGCGTAGGCCTTTTTTTGGTGCAAGCCCAACAAGTGAACTGGGCCCTCCTGTCCTGCTGGTCCCGGGTGACGTCGCCGACTCGCGTTGCATGTGGGCTGAGTACTTGAGTGTCGTACTGCATTCACGTGCTAGGTACTTATAACAGCTCTAATAGTTCCTCGATAAATTCAGTGAAACGGAGCTGGAAACTTTTAGCAGCTCGAACGATTCTCATTACACAAGAATCGCAGAGGTCGAGCGGTGGCTCCCGCTATTAGATAAATTTATAAGTTTTTCTTCGAGTGGATAAAAAGAGTTAGAACATATTTGTTTGGTTCTTTCAACTGTTTCGTTGAGAGACATAGGAGATATGGTCGTCCTTAGAGAAAAATATTCCCTCGTAAACAAACTCATCCCCTCAAATCAATAGGACGGAGTGGGATGAAGAGGGACGAGCGTGCAAGAAGAAGAGGAGATGCCTACACGGTGGCGAGCTCCGAGGCAAACCGGCCACCGACGCGGGTGGAGCTCGACAAGGATCTAGTGCAACGTAGGCGGAGCTCCAAGAGGCACTGCCACGAGCGTTGGTAGTCAGTTGTTGGCAGTAGGCATGGGCGGATCTCGAGCCCGTGGGCATGCTGGCCATCGAGGGTGCCGGTCATGTGGGCACGCCGGCTAGGGGCGAGGCAGCCACGGGTGCATGCTAGCCACCACGGGTGTCGGTCCCGGGGACGTGCCAGCAGCTGAGAGCGTCGGTCGCCGGGGCATGCTACCTACCGGGGGCACCGAGCATATGGGGACGCGTAGGGCCTCCAACTCCAATGCTGCTGGAGTGGCGTGGCCGCTGGTTGCAGGTCACACTGGGATCAGATGAAACAAGAAAGAAAATGGAAGTAAAAAGAAAGGAAAGAAGAAACAGTGAAAGAGACCGGCTTCGGGGGCCTATGTGCTAGGTGCCTAGGGCTGGATATCGAGCCAACCGTAGTTTTTTTCGAGCTTTTTTAGAAATTGGTATAATCTTATTCATCATTATTTCCTGCATTGTTTAAGACCCAACTTCACGACGAGCCTAACGAGCCGAGCCTAACGAGCCGAGCCGAAGTTGAAAGTCGTTCCAAATCAAGTCATTTTCATTTTAAAAGATAAATGAGTCCAATCGGAACACTTTTGTACCGAGCCACCGAGCCAGCTTAATGAGCTTTTTGTCCAACCCTGTAGGTGCCAAATCTCACTTTTCAACGTAGAGCACGAATGACCCTATCCCCTATAACCAAACACACACACATATATATATATATAGCAGGGACATATACCATCCCCAAAATCATCCCAACCCACTCATTCCAAAACCAAACCACTCTTAATCTTCACGAACATCAATGCAGCAGCCACTACTACAAAATTGAGCTTCACTACATGCCCATCACTACCGGTTTGTGGCTAAAACTAATATTGATAGGATCAACCGGCAGTGATGTTGGGGTCATCACTGCTAGTTTTAGCCATGAACCGGCAGTGATATTGGGTCATCACTACCATTTTTTGGCTAAAACAGGTATTGATATTATCACTTGCCGGTTCATATCACTGCCATATTTAGCCATGAACTAGCAGTGATATTGGGTCATCACTGCCAATGTTTAGCTAAAACGGGCAGTGATACTACCACTGCCGGTTTGTGGCTTGAACCGGCAGTGTTAGGCTGCATGAAAATTGTGGCTGAATTTCCTCACTTTTGAAATTCAAATTCTTCAAACAACCTCAAATGGAGAAATAATGAAAACCAAAGTTGTAGGTCTTGAAAAGTTATGAAACTTTGTATTTGACAAATTTTTTATTTGGATTTGTTTAGGGTTTCAAATATTCATTTTAAAATTAAATGAACATAAAATGACTAGGATGAATATCCTCAATGCACACAAGTGTCTTATAGATGGAATGGTTAGGGGACGAACGTGCGAAGAATGAGGTCAGGTTCGAGTGCTGGCAACCACGAAGCGCGTGTTTTCGCACAAAAAATTGTGTGACTCGTGACTTGTGACGGCGCGTGTGTGTGGCTACTTAGTGGGGTCCCTCCCAGTAAGCCCAATTTGTGAGGGGTAGATACATTCTTTTTGTGCAAATAAGGGGTAGATACATTCTTTTTGTATTCACTTTATTGGATTTTAATATGAATACTTGAGACTCTAAACGAATTCAAATGAAAAATATTCCAATAGGAAAGTTATAGTTTTGGTCATTTCTCCGTTCAATATCAATTGAAAATTTTGAACTTTTTAAAACTGAGAAATTCAAACATAATTTCCCTTGGACAAATGATTTGAAATAAAAATATTGTCAACTACAAAGCGGTAAAGCATTTTAGATCCACAACTTTGATATAAAGTTTATCTTCATCCGATATTGTTTCAAAAATTTAAGAATTTTACTGTGCTTCACCTGTTTTTACACAAGGCTCTACATCAAGCCGCCTCTGCAAATCGATTTAGAGAGATGTCTCTAGATCTAGTCACCTCTAAAAGTGGATTTCTAGAGCCCACTGGATCTAGAGTCGCCTCTAAAGATATGGGCATTTTTAGAGGCGGCTCGTTTTGAAAATCATTTTTATAGACGACTTTAGATAGAGCCATCTCTACTAAAAATTGATGACGTTTCAGTAAATCAATTATGTAGTCTCTGCGTGTTTTCTCTATAGGTAGATCTATCATAGGATACTTTCTGCAATGTTTTCACGATTTATTTCTTGAAACTTTTACAAGAAACAAGTTATCATCACCTTCTTGGATATAGTTATGCTGGTGGAAAATTCCTAATATTGATTTGGCTCATAAAATGTAACATGTATTTTTTTTGGTTAAAAAGAGGCGTTGTCGGCAGAGGCAGTGAGGATGGTGAGTAGGGTTGCTTTTGTTGCCACCATTTGCCACCCATTTGGCATCGACTCTTTAATTAGGCATGGCTGGTATGTAACAGAATTTTTCATTGGAATTTCAGAGGATAGCTCTTCCGGTGTTTTGTTGACGTCATGTATAGGGCATTTGGATTTGAGGAACGGAGCTTCCAATTCCTGAGAGAAGTTTTGGATGAGGGGACGAGAATAAGAAATCGGTAACGGACCTGCTAGTGCCCGGACGTCCATTTGGAGCGCTAGCATCGGACGCTGCCGTGGGCTGCTGTATCTCTATTGAGGAGGCTATCCCGTACTTGAAAACGGAAGCAGCTAAGAAGATAACATGCAGTGACTTGTCAAACAGCTGAATCCCAGTCAGAAATTTTCCGAATTTCCGAATTTCATCCATTTCGGTAGACGCTGAAATTTTTTAGCTTTTGAATCTCAAAACCTTGTCGAGCGCTAGAGATGGCGCCACCAGAAGGATTGGATCTGGGTGCAAGCGCCGTTGCTAGTCGGGAGGAGGGATACGCGATGTACCACAGGACGCAGTCGCGAAGGCTGCTGATGCGATCGCTAAGTTGTTGGTTCTTGGGATCTTTCGAGTCTTGGCTTTCTCTTCTTCCTGATGGGAACCATCTCCATTGCAATTGGCTGCGGCCTGTGGGGATTGGTCTGGTTTCTTCTTGTGAGCCCTGGACCCTCTCACTCTAGTGCGCAAACCAAACTTCCAAACACTAAGAATACCGGAGTGAGAGAAAAAATATAAGAAGCCCAGGCCCAACCCAGAAAACGACCTGTTCCAGGGTTGAAGTCTCGCCTTGCTGCCCACGGCCCACCAGGCACGTAGATAATTTTGCAGCTGCCAGGATTTGTTGAAGACGAAGGAAGCAACAACATCAAGTTACTGAAGGTCATCAAGCGGAAGTGAAGTGTTTCTATTATTCCGTTGTACTCCTGTGCTTTACACCATTAATTAGATGTGCAGATTCTTGCACTCCATGAAAATCAAGGATTATTTGACAGACTTCCATATTTACGAATCTCAATTTCCAGATCATGAGCATATATATGCGTCAATGACAAAACTCATACAACTTGGCAATGTTGCTGCACTGCATGCATCACAAGGAGAACGGTTTACCTCATGGTTGGCCTCCAAATAAAATGAAGCAAGGCTGAAGCAAAAGCCTCACTGGAAGAGAACTCTAAATAAAAGGTAGCAGTAAACGCCAGAACTTACCAAAGTGATGATCTGCATCCTAATTCTAGTCTGAAGTTGTGCTAAACTTGGGAAGAACCTAGTGTCTAAAAGAAGAGAACAGGTCACGGAGACACATAGGGCACAAAATGGAAGCAGTGCATCTCACCTGAACCGAACACCTCTAAAGTATCATCTAAAAGTTTAATCCAGGAAGGGAAGGAAAGTAATGTACTAGCATAGTGGGTTGGAGGAGTAGGAAATGGAAAATAACCATAGCAATGAATGACATCTCCATGGGCTCCATGGAGACAGAGGAGACCACTCCAAGCTTGAGAAAGGAAAAGGAAAGGCTAGGTAACTTTCAAAAACAAAATGAGGTTGGCACTCTCTTCTAGTTTTCTTCCTCAAGAGAGATGGCGCAATATGGTGGCTTGAGAGTATGTTTTAGTTACTTTCCAGGGAAAGAGCTTTGTTGAGGCCAAACTAATTAATTGCAATTTCCATGGCTTGGACGGAGCGACAATATTTTTTCAGGAAACTAGAGGTGTTGGTGGCATTAAAAAAAAATAAGAACCAAAGTACACATTTAACTAAAGAAAGAAAGTAAAGAAAGGAAAAAAAATCAAAACAAAGCAAGCGAAGGGCATATCAGCACTTCTTACCAAGAAATGTGTAGTATCAATTCAAACATATATACATGGAAGTTCATCAGCTTCCGTGGATTCTTTGCTGTGGATTCTAGATCCGGTATTGGCGGCCTCCGTGGCTTCCATTGTCTGCGGTGGGGGCTCACCGGCTGCTACGTCCTTGGATCTCCTCCTCTTGGCATTGGGACCCAGCAGCTCCATCTCCGCGGCCTGCGCTCGGTGCCTTGCGGGGGAGGCTGCGCCGCCGCACAGTGAGTGTCTGTGGCAGCGGGGAGCAGTGAGGGTTACAGTTCTAGACTTCTGGTGTGGGTGGCTGGGTGCTAGGACCGACGTGGGCGGGTGTGCTAGACGCGTAGGCCTTTTTTTGGTGCAAGCCCAACAAGTGAACTGGGCCCTCCTGTCCTGCTGGTCCCTGGCGACGTCGCCGACTCGCGTTGCATGTGGGCTGAGTACTTGAGTGTCGTACTGCATTCACGTGCTAGGTACTTATAACAGCTCTAATAGTTCCTCGATAAATTCAGTGAAACAGAGCTGGAAACTTTTAGCAGCTCGAACGATTCTCATTACACAAGAATCGCAGAGGTCGAGCGGTGGCTCCCGCTATTAGATAAATTTATAAGTTAGAACATATTTGTTTGGTTCTTTCAACTGTTTCGTTGAGAGACATAGGAGATATGGTCGTCCTTAGAGAAAAATATTCCCTCGTAAACAAACTCATCCCCTCAAATCAATAGGACGGAGTGGGATGAAGAGGGACGAGCGTGCAAGAAGAAAGAAGAAGAGGAGATGCCTACACGGTGGCGAGCTCCGAGGCAAACCGGCCACCGACGCGGGTGGAGCTCGACAAGGATCTAGTGCAATGTAGGCGGAGCTCCAAGAGGCACTGCCACGAGCGTTGGTTGTTAGTTGTGGGCAGTAGGCATGGGCGGATCTCGAGCCCGTGGGCATGCTGGCCATCGAGGGTGCCAGTCATGTGGGCACGCCGGCTAGGGGCGAGGCAGCCACGGGTGCATGCTAGCCACCACGGGTGTCGGTCCCGGGGGCGTGCCAGCAGCTGAGAGCGTCGATCGCCGGGGCATGCTACCTACCGGGGGCACCGAGCATATGGGGACGCGTAGGGCCTCCAACTCCAATGCTGCTGGAGTGGCGTGGCCGCTGGTTGCAGGTCACGCTGGGATCAGATGAAACAAGAAAGAAATGGAAGTAAAAAGAAAGGAAAGAAGAAACCGTGAAAGAGACCGGCTTCGGGGGCCTATGTGCTAGGTGCCAAATCTCACTTTTCAACATAGAGCACGAATGACCCTATCTCCTACAACCACACACACACACACACACACACATAGGTCTGCAGCCAAGATCGTCGACTCCAAAACAGTCTCGCCGTGCTCGACGCACTCGACGTCGCACTCGTAGGCATGTTCATACGAGGGCCCTACAGTGATGACACCGTTTGGACCCGGCATTTTGAGCTTGAGGTAGCTGTAGTTCGGGATCGCCATGAACCTAGCGTAGCATGGGCGTCCCAGGATAGCGTGGTACGTTCCACGGAATCCGACCACTTCAAAAGTGAGAGTCTCCTTTCGGAAGTTGGCCGGTGTGCCAAAACAAACGGGCAGATCGACCCATCCGAGGGGTTCCGCCCGTTTCCCTGGCACGACTCCGTGGAAGCCCCCGACGCTAGGTTGGAGGCGCGCTCTCTCGACCCCTAGAAGGTCGAGGGTCTGGGAGTAGATGATGTTGAGGCTGCTTCCGCCGTCCATGAGCACCTTGGTGAGGCGTGTGTTGGCGATGACGGGGTCAACAACGAGCGGATAGACTCCCGGGTTGGGGACGTGGTCTGGGTAGTCGTCACGGTCGAAAGTGATGGCCACCGCAGACCAATCAAGGAAGCGGGGGACTGCCGTTTGTACGGAGAAAACCTCGCGCCGTTCTCGCTTGCGCTGGCGTGCCGAGAGGTGGGTCGAGGGCCCTCCGTAGATCATGAAGCAGTCGTGGATCTCGGGGAATTCCCCGTCCTTGTCGTCGCTTTTAGGGTCCTCCTTCTTGTCATCCTTCTTGACGCCGGCACCCCCAAAGTACCTGCGAAGCATATGACAGTCCTCGAGGTTATGGTTAGTAAGTCCCTTGTGGTAGGGACACGGTTCTTTGAGCATTTTGTCGAAGACGCCCCCGCCGGGGGGCCTCGAGGCTTTTTGTGCTCGGTAGCAGCGACGAGCTCGTCGACCGGGGCCTCGAGCTTGCCCTGCTGGCCTTTCTTCTTCTTGCGGTTGTTTCTCTTGGAGCCTCAGGTGGAGCTCACGGGATCGTCGACCTTCTGCTCCCCCCTCTCCGGGTCGCCACCAAAGATTGCACCAACCGCCTCCTCGCCGGCGGCGAAGTTGGTGACAATGTCCATTAACCCGTTGGCAGTGAGCGGAGTGTTACGGCCCAATTCTTGGACCAACTCTTTACAGGTGGTGCCGGAGAGGAAGGCCATAATTACATCGGAGTTAGTGACGTTGGGGAGTTCGGTACGCTGCCGGGAGAAGCGCCGGATGTAATCCCGGAGGGATTCACCTGGTTTCTGCTTGCAGCTCCGGAGGTCCCATGAGTTGCCGGGGCGCATGTAGGTCCCCTTGAAATTTCCCTCAAACACCCTCATGAGATCATCCCAGTCGTGGATCTGTTGAGGTGGGAGATCCTCGAGCCAGGCTCGGGCGGTGTCGGAGAGGAACAGGGGGAGTTGTCGAATGATGACCCGATCGTCGGTGGCCCCGCCCAGCTGACATGCCAAGCGGAAATCGGCGAGCCAAAGTTTGGGTTTGGTTTCGCCGTTGTACTTGGTGAGAGTCGTGGGGGAGCGAAACCGAGCCGGGAGCACCGTCTCACGGATAGCCTTACTAAAGACCCGAGGACCCGGAGGCTTGGGTGAAGGGCTTCGATCTTCCGAACTGTCGTAGCGTCCGCCCCTGTGGACGTGGTAGCCTCGAGCCACGCCGTCACCGTGCTTGCGCGTGCGGCGCTCGATGATGTTGCCACAGGTGTCTCGAGGCTCGTGGTCGTTGGTGGTGAGCTCAGGGGTCAGAGCTACCGGGTTTCGCCAGGCAGGCTCGGGGTGAACCGAGGCCTCTCTCTCCTATCGGGAGGGCTCGATGATCCGCTCCGAGGCTGCCTCGCGTCGCCTCGAGGCGGAGCTCTCGGCCTGCTGCATGGCGGCGGTCTCGAGGAGTTCTCGGATTTCATCCCGAGCCCGACGGGCGTCGGGGTTTGACGGCTCGGGCATGTTGCGGAGAAGCATGGCGGCGGCGACGACGTTCTGGCTGGCTCGAGCGAAAACCGGGGGGTCGACCATCCGGTCCTCGTCGATGCGACGGTTGATGTCGCGAGCTCTTTCGCGAGCTCTCTCGCCAAGTGCGCGTTTCGCACGCTCACGCTCAAGGGTTTGTTGGAGTAGGCCCAGGTTTTCCCGTTCCTCGTCAAGCCTGTGCTGCAACTCGTGAATTTGCTCGAGCTGCGCTCCTTGATCCACAAGGAACTGAGGATCGTCTCGCTCAGCAGGAAGCTCGACATGGGGTGGCATGTACCTTCCTTCGACTGGCTCTTCGTCCTCTGATTCCGAAGTGCTTTCAACGTCGATGTTGAAGCATTCGCGGGTCGGATCATAGGTGTCGTCAGCCGAGTCGGAGTCAGGAGCGCCAAAGTAGTAGTATGACGGGGGAATGTGTGGCCGTTGCAAATCGTCACTGGGGTTGCGATGTTGAGAAGCAGTCACATGGGGCTCTGTGTCCGGTGTCTCCGTAGAGTCCAGATAATCAGAGGCCGGTGTGGATGCAACGAGGTCCAGAGTGGAGCGTAGATGGTGCCCGGGGAGTTCCTCATAAGCACTCATGCGAGTGCTCACGAAAGATGCGTGCACCCGGGCAGCCGAGTCTAGCCCAAACAGGAATGGTGATGGAGATGTTGCTGTCCGTGCCGAAATGGATGCTCCGGACAGTGGTGTCTCACCGGACGGGGGAGCGGTGGGATTCCCCGTTGGCATGTTACCCTCAGTCAAGCTCGTCCTTCCCAAACCTTCCACAAGGAAGTCTAGGCTGGCGCCTGGCTGGGGGGTGCCGGACCGGGGGACCCCATCGCCCTCCGCGAGGTGAAGACGGTGGTTGTGTCGGGCTCGTCGTCGTCGGGCGGCCCGCGCCCGCCTAGAGCGACGGTGCCGGCAGATTGCTCCCCCGGGCTGGGAGAGCTCGTAGTCCTCGTTGGATGGGTGCCTGGGGGGAAGTAGGACCATATCGTAGCCATGGCCAAGCGACATGAACTCCAAACTCCCAAACCAGATCACCGTGGCCAACGGAATAGGGCGTTCGGGGTCAGCCATCCAGGAAAAAAGGCGAGAAAGCGACGTTTGGCACGCAGCGATCCCCTACCTGGCGCGCCAACTGTCGGTGTTCGGACCCGAGGGGGTCCTAAACCAACGAGTAAATGTTGCGTGTCTCTTTCCTGGATGGTGATGCAAGGAGAACACACGGGGGTTTATCCTGGTTCGGACAAAAGAAGGCCCTACGTCCAGTGGGGGGGGAAGAAGTTTGTATTTCCTTGCACCGAAGTGCTCGTGTAGGGGTTACAAGCATGCGAGAGAGGGCGTCGAGCCCAAGTCTCAAAGAGAGGAAAAAGGGACAAGGGTGGTTGCTTGAGGTATCGATCTCTCGTTTTTCTTCGTTGTCTGTTGTTGTCCGATCGGGTGCTTCCTTCCTCCTCCTCTCATAGAACCCTGGCCTGCCCTTTTATAGGGCGCGAGGAGGCCAGGACGACGGGGAGCTTTGAGATGATGTTTGGTCGATTCCTGTTGAGTTGACTGTAGCGACGTGCCCTGGGAATGGCCGGCCATCCCTGGACACCATGGCGTCATGGGAGACGAGACGGCAAAATGACCCGGAGCGCCGTGCCATACCGTCCTTCCCTTGCCGTTGAACTGTGCCGAGCGTCGAGGTCGGGTCGAGGCCGGGTCGAGACCGGATGGATAAGGCCGAATCCCCGAGATTGCGGAGAACGGGCCTTGTCTTATCCTCCCTCGAGGGTGATCGATGGTAAACAGTGCGCGGTAAGGTGGGTATAGTGACGGATTTCACCTCCCATCATGGGATGGGTGGTAAAACAGTGAGACCTGACATGGGCATTGTTCCCACATCGATCCTGGTCGCAGCCATGCTGGTAGGTGATAGTAGGTAACCGCATTAAATGCTATGACTCTTGTCCTGGGGTAGGTAAAGAGAAGGAGTGGAGGCGCTCGACCCGGGCTCACGCGAGTCGGAGTTTTTCCCAGTGGGCGGACGAGCTTCGCGCGGGTCGGAGCGCCGTCGAGGTAGCTTGCTGTACGGGATGGGGCGCGGTCGAGGCGCCCCGTCGAGCGGGCCTCGTACGAGTCGGAGCCGGAGCGCGGTCGAGGCGCCCCGTCGAGCGGGCCTCGTACGAGGCGGACAGGATGCGCGGTCGAGGCGGGCTGCCTTTTATTGCGGTTTCAGTCGTTTTAGTTTTTTACTAGCGATGGGTGTGGGTACCCCCGTACTTTTGGTGCCGACAATATATATATATATATATATATATATATATATATATATATATATATATATATATATATATATATATATATATATATATATATATATATATATAAAAGGGACATATACCATCCCCAAAATCATCCCAATCCACTCATTCCAAAACCAAACCACTCTTAGTCTTCACGAACATCAATGCAACAGCCACTACTACAAAATTGAGCTTCACTACATGCCCATCACTACCGGTTTGTGGCTAAAACTAATATTGATAGGATCAACCGGCAGTGATGTTGGGGTCATCACTGCTAGTTTTAGCCATGAACCGGCAGTGATATTGGGTCATCACTACCATTTTTTTTTGGCTAAAACAGGTATTGATATTATCACTTGCCGGTTCATATCACTGCCATATTTAGCCATGAACTGGCAGTGATATTGGGTCATCACTGCCAATGTTTAGCTAAAACGGGCAGTGATACTACCACTGCCGGTTTGTGGCTTGAACCGGCAGTGCTAGGCTGCATGAAAATTGTGGCTGAATTTCCTCACTTTTGAAATTCAAATTCTTCAAACAACCTCAAATGGAGAAATAATGAAACCAAAGTTGTAAGTCTTGAAAAGTTATGAAAATTTGTATTTGACAAATTTTTTATTTGGATTTGTTTAGGGTTTCAAATATTCATTTTAAAATTAAATGAACATAAAATGACTAGGATGAATATCCTCAATGCACACAAGTGTCTTATAGATGGAATGGTTAGGGGACGAACGTGCGAAGACTGAGGTCAGGTTCGAGTGCTGGCAACAACGAAGCGCGTGCTTTCGCACAAAAAATTGTGACTCGTGACTTGTGACGGCGCGTGTGTGTGGCTACTTAGTGGGGTCCCTCCCAGTAAGCCCAATTTGTGAGGGGTAGATACATTCTTTTTGTGCAAATAAGGGGTAGATACATTCTTTTTGTGCAAATAAGGGGTAGATACATTCTTTTTGTATTCACTTTATTGGATTTTAATATGAATACTTGAGACTCTAAACGAATTCAAATGAAAAATATTCCAACGGGAAAGTTATAGTTTTGGTCATTTCTCCGTTCAATATCAATTGAAAATTTTGAACTTTTTAAAACTGAGAAATTCAAACATAATTTCCCTTGGACAAATGATTTAAAATAAAAATATTGTCAACTACAAAGCTGTAAAGCATTTTAGATCCATAACTTTGATATAAAGTTTATCTTCATCCGACATTGTTTCAAAAATTTAAGAATTTTACTGTGCTGCACCTGTTTTTACACAAGGCTCTACATCAAGCCGCCTCTGCAAATCGATTTAGAGAGATGTCTCTAGATCTAGTCACCTCTAAAAGTGGATTTCTAGAGCCCACCGGATCTAGAGTCGCCTCTAAAGATATGGGCATTTTTAGAGGCGGCTCGTTTTGAAAATCATTTTTATAGACGACTTTAGATATAGCCATCTCTACTAAAAATTGATGACGTTTCAATAAATCAATTATGTAGTCTCTGCGTGTTTTCTCTATAGATAGATCTATCATAGGATACTTTCTGCAATGTTTTCACGATTTATTTCTTGAAACTTTTACAAGAAACAAGTTATCATCACCTTCTTGGATATAGTTATGCTGGTGGAAAATTCCTAATATTGATTTGGATCATAAAATGTAACATGTTTTTTTTTTGGTTAAAAAGAGGCGTTGTCGGCAGAGGCAGTGAGGATGGTGAGTAGGGTTGCTTTTGTTGCGGCCATTTGCCACCCATTTGGCATCGACTCTTTAATTAGGCATGGCTGGTATGTAACAGAATTTTTCATTGGAATTTCAGAGGATAGCTCTTCCGGTGTTTTGTTGACGTCATGTATAGGGCATTTGGATTTGAGGAACGGAGCTTCCAATTCCTGAGAGAAGTTTTGGACGAGGGGACGAGAATAAGAAATCGGTAACGTACCTGCTGTGCCCGGACGTCCATTTGGAGCGCTAGCATCGGACGCTGCCGTGCGCTGCTGTATCTCTATTGAGGAGGCTATCCCGTACTTGAAAACGGAAGCAGCTGAGAAGATAACATGCAGTGACTTGTCAAACAGCTGAATCTCAGTCAGAAATTTTCCGAATTTCCGAATTTCGTCCATTTCGGTAGACGCTGAAATATTTTAGCTTTTGAATCTCAAAACCTTGTCGAGCGCTAGAGATGGCGCCACCAGAAGGATTGGATCTGGGTGCAAGCGCCGTTGCTAGTCGGGAGGAGGGATACACGATGTACCACAGGACGCAGTCGCGAAGGCTGCTGATGCGATCGCTAAGTTGTTGGTTCTTGGGATCTTTCGAGTCTTGGCTTTTGTCACACCCGGTTTTGCAAAGAACAAAACTAGGCTCATCATATGTGTGTCTAGGAAGTCCACACATACAACAACAGAATAAAAATATCAAAACAATATTTGTATAAAGCGGAAAACATAATATATTAACACTTACAACTATCAGAGTGTCGCAGAACGGAGGCTAAGCTTCTGCTCGGGCTCTATTCTTCTCAGGGACGGCTGACTGGGGGCTCCGTATGCCAAACACTTCGAAAAGACTTCTGGAACTCCACTACACTTTCATCCTTCTTCTAAGCAGCACCTCACTACATACTAGAGTGTAGGGAAATAGCAAGAGTGAGTCCATGTCGAACTCATCAAATATAATACGGGGTTCATGAGGCTCAAAAGGTTTGACACTGGTTTACTGCATTTAGCTTTTAATCATCACAGTTTTATCATATGAATAGCATCAGGTTTGCATTAATCCCACAATAAACATATGATCAATGTAAAGATGAATAATGAATAGCAAAAACACATTTATAGTCATTAGTGATAATCTATTCCGTAAGGGTCCAAGGTCACTCGTGACCGTGAGCACGACTGATATACCAGTTTTACACTCTGCAGAGGTTGTACACTTTCACTGTGAGTCGTGATTTACCCTTTCGCCCGAGGTGATCAGCCTCTTGACCCACTACCAAGGAAGGTCGGCAGGGTTCACTATGAAGTCTTTCAAATGTTCGTCTAACAAGTTAGGGCTATTAGATTCACTCGGCAAACAGATGTAGAGCCTCCCTTCCAAATGGCACAATGACGCGCAACCTATACACATAAGGACAAAGGCCGCACTATACCCAATTCGTCAAGCCGTTCTTACGCCATGAAGGTTACCACTAACAAGCTAGAAAAGGTCCTCATACTTGACTAAAGCCAGAGCCATATAGCCCTCACAATTGTACTGTAAGTCCTGGATGTTCACTTACAGATGAGTTCTTATGGAGAAAAACTAGAGCACCATAAAAACAGCCCAATATGCTCTAGCCCTCTTGAAACAGTAATCAAAATATCATCTTTTAGTGTTGTTGCATATTCCATTAATCATATTACAAGATCATAGTTTATGCTCAGCGCTAGCAAAACTACTCAATGCAATATCATGGGTGCCAAGGTAATGGATCAAGACTAAGTCATCCTTAACAAGGGAATACATGCATAATGAATTTAATTATTTATTGTGAATAGGACAAAAAGGATAATCCCATGCTATACTTGCCTTAGAACTTGATTTATGCCCAAAGCAACTTGCTCTGAAAAACCTCAACTTAATCTTTCATTTACAACTTCTGGCACTCAGCTTCTGGTCTTCATCTTCGGATCTTCGACGCTCACGGATAGTCTTTCTTCTACTCGTAGATCATAGCAACCTAACAAACTAATAGGCATACAAGTAAACAAATAGGGAAAACTAAGAACAATACACCACACAAGAGAAAATAGCGTACTAAAAGAGAACTACCAGCTACGATCACGAGAACATAAGAAACACCGATAACGAAACTACGATGGAAAAAACGACCACCGAGAGTTTATATTATAAAAGAAACAATTACACGCTTAATTATCTTAATTGAATAAAAACCACGTGATAGTTATTAACTTAGATTACTTAAATTATATTCTAATTTCAAGCTCAGTTAAGACCAATCTTGTTTTATAAATATTGCCGTAGGGATTAAGCAAGTTCAACTTAAAGTTCGCAATATGAAAAGGGACACGTGCATACTTAATAGTGCCTAATATATACAACTTGCTTAAACTAAACTAATTATGATTAAGAAACATTTAAGTTAATATTAATCAAGTTAACATTTATTTAAGAATGTTCTATGTATGAATCTAAGTCGCTTCTAATTTAAAAGAGCATGACATAAACATTAATCAAATAAACATAATTTAATTTGTAAACACATAACGTGACATGGTAAACAACGTTGCTAATGCGTCTCTTACGCCAGCATAGTCACGAAGTAACCAGAACGAAATTATACCCCTATGTTGCTTTTAGTTAGAAAACTATTAAATAAATATTAATCAAGTTGTATTTAAATAGATAAATTCATACTTGAGTGACATCACAAAAACTATCGCTACTGTATAGAGCACGACGCTATGAAACTGTCGCAACCAGAACGGATTTACAAATCTAGATTGTTTTTAATCATAGAAATAATTGCATGTCAATTAAATTAATATTTAATTTATATATGACTAGCATGTAACACGTCTACGCCGATAGCATGTAGCTTTAGTTGGCATGATCGCAAAATCACAAGAACGAGTTACTACATTAGGTTGCTTTAAATTAAAAATGTATTAAATAAATATTGCACATAAATCAATAAATTCATAATTAGGTGACACGATATACATCAGCACTACTACGTAGAGCGCAACTATACGAAACTAACGCAACTAAAATGGAGCAAAACGGAATTAAAACGAAGAAACGACAAAGATATTATGAACCAGTGACAGAACCGTAAATGCTTCATCTTCTACCTTCATCCATGTGAAGGGCCTCGGCCTGGGACGACACAAGGAGGAGAAATATCTAATTTACTACATGAGAGATTTTCTAAATTAGGGTCTCCTCCACGGTAGTTTTGGTGTGCTTTTACCCAAGGGGTAGATACGTATATATAGAGAGGAAAACTCCCTACTCCCACGTCAACTAGCGATACGGTACTAATTGATGTTGCACCCTTCATCTTTACTAATATGCCTAATTAATTATTAAAGCCTATTAGTAAATAAGTGTATGGGCCTTTGAGATATATTAGGATTATTGCACATGGGCTTTGAGCATTGAGAAAAATGAGACATTTATTTATTTTCAGAATTAATTAATTTCATGGATAAAATAATTCCATAAAAGTCTAAAATTATTATTTAAGCCATGAAAAATACTCTGAAAGCTCTAAAAATTCGGAGAAATTTTCTAGGGACATTAGGGAACATGAGGAACCCAAATAAAGTATTTGGAGCTCATGAAAAGATTGGTGAAACGATCAAAGAAAAAGATTAAGTTCATGGAAACTAGAATTTTAATTCGAAAAAAGGTCAGAAAAATTTCTCAAGGAGAGATAAACGTTGCTCTATCGTACTCGTAAACCGTTTGCACTCATAAACTCCAAAACAAGCATCACATCAACCAAAGCCCGTCAAGTTAATTCTAAAATAATTGAAAAGCACCATTTTTCTTTCATAAAAATATATGAAATCTAAACTAATGACAAGTTCTATTCAAATATTAAAATATTTATTTTAATTAGTGTTTTCTATGCACAACCCAAAATCAGAAATTTTAGGATGTGACAGCTTTCTCTTCTTCCTGATGGGAACCATCTCCATTGTAATTGGCTGCGGCCTGTGGGGATTGGTCTGGTTTCTTCTTGTGAGCCCTGGACCCTCTCACTCTGGTGCGCAAACCAAACTTCCAAACACTAAGAATACCGGAGTGAGAGAAAAATTTTAAGAAGCCCAGGCCCAACCCAGAAAACGACCTGTTTCAGGGTTGAAGTCTCACCTTGCTGCCCACGGCCCACCAGGCACGTAGATAATTTTGCAGCTGCCAGGATTTGTTGAAGACAAAGGAAGCAACAACATCAAGTTACTGAAGGTCATCAAGCGGAAGTGAAGTGTTTCTATTATTCCGTTGTACTCCTGTGCTTTACACCGTTAATTAGATGTGCAGATTCTTGCACTCCATGAAAATCAAGGATTCTTTGACAGACTTCCATATTTACGAATCTCAATTTCCAGATCATGAGCATATATATGCGTCAATGACAAAACTCATACAACTTGGCAATGTTGCTGCACTGCATGCATCACAAGGAGAACGGTTTACCTCATGGTTGGCCTCCAAATAAAATGAAGCAAGGCTGAAGCAAAAGCCTCACTGGAAGAGAACTCTAAATAAAAGGTAGCAGTAAACGCCAGAACTTACCAAAGTGATGATCTGCATCCTAATTCTAGTCTGAAGTTGTGCTAAACTTGGGAAGAACCTAGTGTCTAAAAGAACAGAACAGGTCACGGAGACACATAGGGCACAAAATGGAAGCAGTGCATCTCACCTGAACCGAACACCTCTAAAGTATCATCTAAAAGTTTAATCCAGGAAGGGAAGGAAAGTAATGTACTAGCATAGTGGGTTGGAGGAGTAGGAAATGGAAAATAACCATAGCAATGAATGACATCTCCATGGGCTCCATGGAGACAGAGGAGACCACTCCAAGCTTGAGAAAGGAAAAGGAAAGGCTAGGTAACTTTCACAAACAAAATGAGGTTGGCACTCTCTTCTAGTTTTCTTCCTCAAGAGAGATGGCGCAATATGGTGGCTTGAGAGTATGTTTTAGTTACTTTCCAGGAAAGAGCTTTGTTGAGGCCAAACTAATTAATTGCAATTTCCATGGCTTGGACGGAGCGACAATATTTTTTCAGGAAACTAGAGGTGTTGGTGGCATTAAAAAAAATAAGAACCAAATGTCACACCCGGTTTTCTAAAGAACAAAACCAGGCTAATCATATGTGTGCCCAGGAAGTCCACACATATGCCAGAATGAAAAAAATATCAGAAACAATGTTATTATATAACGTATACATAGCTATATTAACACTTACATCAGAGTATCGCGGAACGGTGACTAAACTTCGGGCTCCATTCTTCTCAGGGACGGCTGACTGGGGGTAACATATGCCTAGCACTTCTACTAGTCTTCTGGAAACTCCACTACACCTTTGTCCTTCTTCCGAGTAGCATCTTACTACACACTGGAGTGTTGGGGAAATAGCAAGAGTGAGTCCATGTCGAACTCAACAAGTATAACACAGGGTTCATGAGGCTCAAAAAGGCTAGACACTGTTTAACTGCGTTTAGCTTTTAATCATCATATAATTAGCAATTGAGTAGCATCAAGGTAATCCAAATCCCATTAATGAATCAATGATCAATTGTAATAAGGATAATGAATAGCATTAACATGAGCATAATAATAATCAACAGTAATTAAGCATGATATAACAATGGTGATCAACTATTCTGTAGATGTTCCAAGGCCGCTCGTATCCGTGAGCACGGCTAGTATACCAGTTTTTAACTCTGCGCAGAGGTGTACACTTTCACTGTGAGTCATGATTTCCAAATGCATGGGTTTGCAAGGCCCAAAACATCAGAGACCATATAAAGCCACTCAAAAGTTCGTCTAACAAGTTAGGGCCATTAGATTCACTCGGCAGGCAGATGTAGAACCCCCCTTCCCTGTGGCACAACAACCGCAGCCTATACACACTAGGCCAGGGGCTCGCACTACACCCAAAGTGGCAAGCCATTCTTACGCCATTTAAGGTAACCACTAACAAGCTAGAAAAGGTCTCCTGAACAACTAAAGCCAGAGCCATATAGCCCTCACAGCTGTACTGTATGTCCCGGATGGTCATGTACAGATAAGTCCTTATGGAGAGAAACTAGAGCAACAATATAACCCCTTGCTCTAGCCCCTTTTCAACAGTAATAAAATCATCATTAAAGGTTGATTGCATAATCCATTAGTCAAATTACAAGATCATTGTTCATAATTAAGCACTAGCAATAGCTACCCAAATGCATCCCAAGGTTGACAAGGAATCAAGGTATCAATCACTAAGTTATAATCTCTAAGGTTGTCAAGGAAGACACATGCATATGTATGATAATTTCAGTGAATAGGACAACAAGGATGGTCCCATGTTATACTTGCCTTAATCAAAGCTTTCCTGTTGATACTGCTGGTCTGGCTCAAAATAATACTTCTGATCGTCAAGAAATTGCTCACCGTCTATACTCGACCATCAAGCATCAACACACAATCATCCGAGCAATCATACACGAAGCAAACAAAGAGATACAATTAGAACAGTACACCAACAATAACAAAACGGTGATAAAAGTTTATAAAACTCTTCTACATGTTTCTACGATCACACAGATGCAAAGATCACCAAATTCGAAGTTAAAACGTATAAGTTATGAATTTTCTAAGATTTTCTATAGATAAATAAATACTTAATTATAACCTCGAAAAATAAATTATCAAAACTAACTGTACAACTACACTAACATGTAGAGCTCGCAAATACGAACCTAATGCAACTTGAACGGATCAAATCGGAGTTAAAACGAAGATTTTATGACCAAAACAGTTCTAGTGGCAAAACTGTAAATACCTGAAAACGTATTTTTGACTTAACCGGGAGAAAATACGCTTTCAAAACACGAAAACGTATTTCAGACAATACGCTATGGATGGCGGGTTGATTACTAAAAAGCTGAGGGTCTCTTTAACAAATTTACCCGCGAAGGGGTAAGTTCTAATCTGGGCCGTTGATCTCGATTTGGACGGCTCGTGTTCATCAGCAACACTACAGTGAAGAATCCGACCCTTCTTCCTCGGTTCCGGCCGGCGGTCACCATGGCCGGCCACCCGAGCTCGCCGGAAAAACTCGGTTTTTCCGTTCCCGACCACCAATCAACCCGCAACCAACACCAATCGAAAGAGGAGGTAAACCCGAACTCATCTAGGCGGTTTAGGAGCACTACGACGACCCGAGGAGAGAACACGGCTCGGGGATGAATGGCGGCGCCATTGTTGGCCACGGTGAGCTCCAAACCCGCGATTCAAAGCACAAAAACTCAAAAGAAGAGCATTGGGAGGAAGAGGAGAAGATGACAAACTCACCCAAGCAAAGAAATCGGCCTTGAATCCACCCTAGAACCCCCTAGCCGACCGTCCGCCCGCCTCTACCAACTTGAAGCCCTAGAACTCGATTTCACGTGGTGGAACTCGCGGTTTAGATGAAAAACGGAAAGAGGAGGGTCACAGCTTCTTATTTATAGCTCCACAGCAACGTATTCGAGTAGAAAATCCCGAGCAAATCGGCAAGAATCGGTGGCGGCAACACTTGAGTCCGGCTCGGTCACGACGCGATGAAGAAGATGCGTCTGACATGCGGCCCCCACCCGTCAGCGACCAAGGAGAGAAGGCGCGCGGCTGCTGGCTCGGCCGAACTGGGCTGGCTCGGCTGCTGGGCCGGCCCACGCGGTCGTAGGCGCGGAGGAGAATTCGGGCCGTCAGTCAGCTGGGTTGCCGGGCCAATCAGGTAAGTGTTTTTTTTCTTTTCTTCTTTCTTTTCTTTATTTACTTGTTTTCAAACTATTCCAAATAAAATTCTTCAAACCAATTCAAAATAAAACAAATATATCCACACCACAAAATAAAATAAATGCAACAGCATGAATGCAACACCAAATAATTTTAAAATTTTAATTCCCTTTCTCTAGATTATTTAAAATTTATTACTCCTAAAATTTGGGTGTTACAAATTCTACCCCCTTAAAAGAATCTCGTCCTCGAGATTGGACTGCTTACTCAAACAACTGCGGATATGATTTCCTCAATTCATCCTCTCTTTCCCAAGTTGCCTCTGCCTCTGAATATCGATTCCACTGCACTTTGCACATCTTAATAACCCGACTTCGAGTAACTCTCTCAGTAGTCTCCAAAATCTTAATCGGAAACTCTTCATATGTAAGATCTTCCTTAATAGTCAATTCTTCTAAAGGTATCTGCTCCTCAGGCACACGCAAACACTTCTTAAGTTGTGAAACATGGAACACATCATGTACTCCAGATAAATTCTCAGGCAACTCTAATTGATAAGCAACTTCCCCACGTCTAGTAATAACTTTAAATGGTCCAACATACCTTGGTGCTAGTTTACCTTTCATGTTAAATCTCTTCACACTTTTCATAGGTGACACCTTCAAATAGACATAATCACCTACCTCAAAAACTAAATCTCTTCTTCTATTGTCAGCATAACTCTTCTGACGAGACTGCGCTACTCTCAAATTCTCACGAATCACTCGCACTTGATCTTCTGCGTTTCTAAGAACATCTATACCAAACACCTGAGATTCACCTGTCTGATCCCAAAACAATGGAGTTCTACACTTACGTCCATACAAAGCTTCAAACGGTGCCATCTTAAGACTCTGTTGATAACTGTTATTGTAAGAGAATTCTGCATAAGGCAAACTCTTATTCCAACTAGTTCCATATTGCAATGCACAAGCTCTCAACATATCCTCTAATACCTGGTTGGTCCTTTTAGTCTGCCCATCTGTCTGTGGATGATATGCTGTACTAAAATTCAATTTTGTTCCCAATGATTCATGCACAGCTTTCCAAAAATGCGACGTAACCTGCGATCCTCGATCAGATACAATCTTCTTTGGAACTCCATGCAAACATACTATTCTTTCTATATACAAGGTAGCTAATTATACTCCCGTGTAATTTAGTCTTGACTGGTATAAAATGAGCAACTTTAGTCAATCTATCCACTATCACCCAAATAGAATCATAACCTCTCTGAGTACGCGGTAACCCTACTATAAAGTCCATACCAACTTCCTCCCACTTCCATTCAGGAATCTTCATTGGTTGCACAATCCAGCAGGTCTCTGATGCTCTGCTTTCACCCTCTGACAAGTGTCACACAATGCCACATACTCAGCCACATCTCGCTTTAATCCAACCCACCAATATTTCTGTTTCAGATCCAAATACATCTTAGTACTACCAGGATGAATAGAATAAGCTGACTCATGAGCTTCGCGAAGAATTGCCTGTCTAACAGTTTGATCCTCAGGTACACACAGCCTCTTTCCAAACCACAAGATTCCATTATCATCCATCCGAAAGCCTGGTGACTTACCAATCACTATATCTTCCGCTATCTTCTTTAGTTTCTCATCCTTCAACTGACCCTTATAGATTTCTTGCTCTAAAGTAGGCTCTATCACTAATTCCATTGTATTAGTAACAATTCCCAAATTCAAATATTCAAATTCAGCACATAACTCACTAGTCATAGTCAATGTCTGTATCTCATTAGCATAACTTTTCCTACTAAGAGCATTAGCTACTATATTAGCCTTACCAGGATGATAGTGTATCTCAATATCATAATCCTTAATCAACTCTAACCATCTGCGTTGCCTTAAATTCAGATCTGACTGAGTGAAAATATACTTCAAACTCTTATGATCAGTGTATATATCACTCTTATGTCTAATCAAATAATGTCTCCAAATCTTTAAAGCATGAACTACAGCTGCTAACTCCAAATCATGTGTAGGATAATTCAACTCATGCTTTCTCAACTGCCTAGATGCATAAGCCACAACTCTGCCTTCTTGCATAAGAACACATCCCAAACCTTGACAAGAAGCATCACAATAAATAGAAAACTTCTTACTCAAATCTGGCAAAACCAAAACAGGCGATGTAGTCAACCTCTTCTTCAATTCCTCAAAACTAGCTTGACATTTATCCGACCACACAAACTTGGCATTCTTCTTTAATAGAGATGTCATAGGTTTAGCAAGTTTAGAAAACCCTTCAATGAACCGTCTGTAATATCCAGCTAAACCCAAGAAACTGCGAAACTCGCTAGCATCATTAGGTGGTTTCCAATTCTATAGATAAGCAAAATCTAATTTCTCTGGGCAAATTCCAATTTCAGTAACTCAGTAAAACTGTCATATCTCGAGCTATAGACGTCCAATTCAGATGATCTTTACATGGTTGGAAAGCTTACAAAATTATCTACAACTTTTATTCACAACACTTTTTCTGAATCTGTCAAATAATTGGCCAAAAACTGAACTTAACCGAAACTGTTTCAAAATTTCAGACTGTGTAGTAACCCCAACTTGGAATAGATATATCTCTTAGCTCTTAATAGATATTAAAGTGATTCTTGCGGGGTTGGAAAGATATAGAAGTCTAATTATTTCCAGTAAAATTTCTTAAATTTCTCATGAACGGATTTTAAGTTATTTCTAAAACATCCCAGACTGATCCAAAAATCAGCAAAGGACAGAACTATATTCACCTCATAACCAACTAATATATTTTGATCAAACTTAATATTCTTAACCATGGAACTTGTAGGCATGTCTACAAAACTCCAGCACACATTACAAAGATCCAAATCACACATTATCACATTAACAATCCATCAATCACACAATTGTTCACACCACAAACTGACTCTCAAAACAATCCAACTTAAAATTGACTCGCAACTACTATCGTTCTTATTACATAGGAATTTTTCCTATTTCCTAGTTAAGCTTCTAATAAATCTTGGGACGACCTAACTCCGCCCTTAATTGGTCAATCTCCTTATAAGCTTGCTCTATAAGTTCTTTTTCCTTCAGCAACTCTTATGCAATGATGATGCCACAAGCTCATAACCAACTTTATAAATGTCTCCTTTAGATCCTTACGATTCTTATAGATGTTCTAACAGGTTACCAACCCTAAGAAAAGATACTTGCGCTCGATAGTGACTTTACATCCATGTAGCTAGCTGATGCTTCCAAGTGACGAAATAGAACATATAAACCTCCATCTTGTATCGTCTTTTAGTTCGACAAACCCTCTTAAGAAGAGATCAACTGGAGTACACCAAAGGATAGCTTGCATTTGTTTCTGAGTGATAACTACTATCGTGTCCTTCTATCATGTCAAAGAGACTCATGAGCATATGCAAGAACAAGTAACCTGCACTTCCTCGCGAGCAGAAAAATAGCAGTGCAGAAATACAGTTATATCTCGAGTTCTACGAATCCGATGATATTGTAGCTTATACCGTTGGAAAGCTTATCAAATTTACTACAACTTACTTATAGAATTCTTCTCTAGATTCTGCAGTTAAGGTAGTCGAAAACTGTGAACAACAGAAACTATTCCAGATTGCTGACAGCACAGATGCGTCGCCTTGTGATTTTCATAAATCCCAAACCATAGTAGCTATCAGGACGGTTCTTACGGTCAGAGAAAGATATTGAAGTCTACTATTGTCCAGAATTTATCCATGATTTTTGGGTTTCCAAAAATAGAGACATAAGCTAAGAAAGACAGACTGTTCTAAAAAAACAGGATAAGGCAGAAACGAGATTAAGAGAGACTAGAGAGATAGATAACACTAATCTTCAAGTCTTCACGCTTCTTTGATTTATATTGATGAGATATAAGACATGAATTGAGGATAGCCAAAAGATGACAAGAAAGATAAAGTTTGATCTTTAGTTCTCCATGCCTCCTCATGCCTCGTCGCTTGAGATATTCAGGACTTGCTGTTGTTGATAGCAGATGCTACCCCACTTAACAAAGATCTTGTTTCACCTGACGATGTCATTGAAGGCAATACTTTCTCTAAGACTTGCTGCTATTGATGAGTCCTTCATATGTTGATCATCCATTAAGATGAGATTAATAAGGTAGCATGACAACCAAGGGTAGACAGGAACGGTGTAAGAGAAAATGGCAAGAATTAGGATCGATTGAAAGATAAGTAAGATACAAGATGTCACTACCCCACTTAACATAGATCGAGCTACTTCTCAAGACTTATACCTTCCGGGCCTACCTTTAAAACACGAGAACAAGAACAACACACAAGCAACACATCAAGCACAACAAGCACACATCACATCATCGGTACTACGCGTGCTTCTTCAACAATGGTGGTCATCCTAAGAGAAAAGTATGGATGATGAAATGCCATCGAATCTTTGAACCAGGTAAGATCAGAAAACTTTTAGTAAAAGCAACATAAAACAAATTCCAAAGGAGTAAGAAATATTAGCTCAAAGGAAGCTATATCAAGGAGGGAATACAACAAGACTAGAAAGAGAAAATAGTCAAAATCAATGAGTCAAGGTATGACAAATTAGTTTTGTAGTCAAATAAGTTTTAGAATACGTCCAGTGCTACTTGGCATACGTCCTACAGTCAACACCGCTCTGATACCACTCTGTCACACCCGGTTTTCTAAAGAACAAAACCAGGCTAATCATATGTGTGCCCAGGAAGTCCACACATATGCCAGAATGAAAAAAATATCAGAAACAATGTTATTATATAACGTATACATAGCTATATTAACACTTACATCAGAGTATCGCGGAATGGTGACTAAACTTCGGGCTCCATTCTTCTCAGGGACGGCTGACTGGGGGTAACATATGCCTAGCACTTCTACTAGTCTTCTGGAAACTCCACTACACCTTTGTCCTTCTTCCGAGTAGCATCTTACTACACACTGGAGTGTTGGGGAAATAGCAAGAGTGAGTCCATGTCGAACTCAACAAGTATAACACAGGGTTCATGAGGCTCAAAAAGGCTAGACACTGTTTAACTGTGTTTAGCTTTTAATCATCATATAATTAGCAATTGAGTAGCATCAAGGTAATCCAAATCCCATTAATGAATCAATGATCAATTGTAATAAGGATAATGAATAGCATTAACATGAGCATAATAATAATCAACAGTAATTAAGCATGATATAACAATGGTGATCAACTATTCTATAGATGTTCCAAGGCCGCTCGTATCCGTGAGCATGGCTAGTATACCAGTTTTTAACTCTGCGCAGAGGTATACACTTTCACTGTGAGTCATGATTTCCAAATGCATGGGTTTGCAAGGCCCAAAACATCAGAGACCATATAAAGCCACTCAAAAGTTCGTCTAACAAGTTAGGGCCATTAGATTCACTCGGCAGGCAGATGTAGAACCCCTCTTCCCTGTGGCACAACAACCGCAGCCTATACACACTAGGCCAGGGGCTCGCACTACACCCAAAGTGGCAAGCCATTCTTACGCCATTTAAGGTAACCACTAACAAGCTAGAAAAGGTCTCTTGAACAACTAAAGCCAGAGCCATATAGCCCTCACAGCTGTACTGTATGTCCCGGATGGTCATGTACAGATAAGTCCTTATGGAGAGAAACTAGAGCAACAATATAACCCCTTGCTCTAGCCCCCTTTTCAACAGTAATAAAATCATCATTAAAGGTTGATTGCATAATCCATTAGTCAAATTACAAGATCATTGTTCATAATTAAGCACTAGCAATAGCTACCCAAATGCATCCCAAGGTTGACAAGGAATCAAGGTATCAATCACTAAGTTATAATCTCTAAGGTTGTCAAGGAAGACACATGCATATGTATGATAATTTCAGTGAATAGGACAACAAGGATGGTCCCATGTTATACTTGCCTTAATCAAAGCTTTCCTGTTGATACTGCTGGTCTGGCTCAAAATAATACTTCTGATCGTCAAGAAATTGCTCACCGTCTATACTCGACCATCAAGCATCAACACACAATCATCCGAGCAATCATACACGAAGCAAACAAAGAGATACAATTAGAACAGTACACCAACAATAACAAAACGGTGATAAAAGTTTATAAAACTCTTCTACATGTTTCTACGATCACACAGATGCAAAGATCACCAAATTCGGAGTTAAAACGTATAAGTTATGAATTTTCTAAGATTTTCTATAGATAAATAAATACTTAATTATAACCTCGAAAAATAAATTATCAAAACTAACTGTACAACTACACTAACATGTAGAGCTCGCAAATACGAACCTAATGCAACTTGAACGGATCAAATCGGAGTTAAAACGAAGATTTTATGACCAAAACAGTTCTAGTGGCAAAACTGTAAATACCTGAAAACGTATTTTTGACTTAACCGGGAGAAAATACGCTTTCAAAACACGAAAACGTATTTCAGACAATACGCTATGGATGGCGGGTTGATTACTAAAAAGCTGAGGGTCTCTTTAACAAATTTACCCGCGAAGGGGTAAGTTCTAATCTGGGCCGTTGATCTCGATTTGGACGGCTCGTGTTCATCAGCAACACTACAGTGAAGAATCCGACCCTTCTTCCTCGGTTCCGGCCGGCGGTCACCATGGCCGGCCACCCGAGCTCGCCGGAAAAACTCGGTTTTTCCGTTCCCGACCACCAATCAACCCGCAACCAACACCAATCGAAAGAGGAGGTAAACCCGAACTCATCTAGGCGGTTTAGGAGCACTACGACGACCCGAGGAGAGAACACGGCTTGGGGATGAATGGCGGCGCCATTGTTGGCCACGGTGAGCTCCAAACCCGCGATTCAAAGCACAAAAACTCAAAAGAAGAGCATTGGGAGGAAGAGGAGAAGATGACAAACTCACCCAAGCAAAGAAATCGGCCTTGAATCCACCCTAGAACCCCCTAGCCGACCGTCCGCCCGCCTCTACCAACTTGAAGCCCTAGAACTCGATTTCACGTGGTGGAACTCGCGGTTTAGATGAAAAACGGAAAGAGGAGGGTCACAGCTTCTTATTTATAGCTCCACAGCAACGTATTCGAGTAGAAAATCCCGAGCAAATCGGCAAGAATCGGTGGCGGCAACACTTGAGTCCGGCTCGGTCACGACGCGATGAAGAAGATGCGTCTGACATGCGGCCCCCACCCGTCAGCGACCAAGGAGAGAAGGCGCGCGGCTGCTGGCTCGGCCGAACTGGGCTGGCTCGGCTGCTGGGCCGGCCCACGCGGTCGTAGGCGCGGAGGAGAATTCGGGCCGTCAGTCAGCTGGGTTGCCGGGCCAATCAGGTAAGTGTTTTTTTTTCTTTTCTTCTTTCTTTTCTTTATTTACTTGTTTTCAAACTATTCCAAATAAAATTCTTCAAACCAATTCAAAATAAAACAAATATATCCACACCACAAAATAAAATAAATGCAACAGCATGAATGCAACACCAAATAATTTTAAAATTTTAATTCCCTTTCTCTAGATTATTTAAAATTTATTACTCCTAAAATTTGGGTGTTACACCAAAGTACACATTTAACTAAAGAAAGAAAGTAAAGAAAGGAAAAAAATCAAAACAAAGCAAGCGAAGGGCATATCAGCACTTCTTACCAAGAAATGTGTAGTATCAATTCAAACATATATACATGGAAGTTCATCAGCTTTCCATACACATGGAGTTGCTAAGAAATCACTTGGAACAAACTTTAAAAGTGGTAGCTTAAATGTGCATGAAGACAGGAGTGATATGTGAACACACACTTCCGAATTAAAAGATGTCAATTTCAGTAAAACCACATGCAAAGGCCAGTAACTAGGACCTATTTGCTTGGAAAGTATTTTTAAAGTATTGGAGAAATACTATGGTTTACAAAATACTTTGGTCTTCAAAAGCTACTGGGTGTTTGGATGCAATAAATCTTGTTGTCTCTAAAACCATGGTTTTGTCAAAACTAGTCTTTTTGGAGTTTTATAAACTCAACTCATGACCTCTTTTTTCTAAACCATAGTTTTGTGTTTCTTTAGCTTATAAAGTCACGGTTTTGTGATTTTTGAAAACTGCATCATCCAAACAGGCCCTAAGATACAAATTGATACAAGACTGGTACGCAGGCTGATACCACCTCCATGCCAATTGCATCACAGAGAAAGTACGACACAATATGCATATAATAGACTAACTGAACAAATAAAGTAATACTCAACTCTTAGCAAAGATCATCACTTATAACATTGCATGGAACACTATTTCTTCATAACAAAATTAATTTTGAATTTCAGACTGACTGAATGCAGCTACAATATTGACATTGAAAAGACAAGAAGTTTGAAGCATTACTTATGAGAAGGGAATTCCAAACTGACTAAATGCAGCTACAGTATTGACATTGAAAAGACAGCAAGTTTTTTTTGCGAGTAGAAAAGACAACTAGTTTGAAGCATCAGAACATGGAATGATATGTAAACACACACTTCCAAATTAAAAAATGTCAATTCCAGTAAAACCAATGACATGCAAAGGCCAGTAACACACTAAGATACATATTGATACCAGCCCGGTAGGCAGGCTGGTACCACCTCCATGCCAATTGCATCACAGAGATAGTACGACACAATATGCATATAACATACACTAACTGAACAAATAAAGTAATACTCGACTCTAGCAAAGATCATCACTTGCAAACATTGGAAGGCACATAATTTCTTCATAACAAAATTAGTTCGAATTTCAGACTGACTGAATGCAGCTATAGTATTAACATTGAAAACACAACAAGTTTGAAGCATTACTTATGCGAATGGGATTACAAGAGGTGTTTCTGAAAAGGAATGCAATGCGGTTTTAAGCAAAGTAACAATCAAGATTATTTAAGGTATGCCAATTTTCATATGAATGCCAGATTCAGCAGTTACAGTCAAACGGATCAGCTGCTGACAGATCACTGGCCCGCAAAACATGTATCATATTGTGGTGGCATTGATTGTCTATGAAAGTAAATGTAGCACCTCTAGAAGAGCTCTTGTCCAGCTTGAGCTGTATATGCTGCCTTCTTATCCAGTTCTTGTCACCATAGAAACAACTTGGGACCACAAACCGCATAGACTCAAGATTTCTTGCATTCTCCACAAAGAATGTAACAAATTCTGATTGTTCTGTTGTGCCCCGATAATTTGTCATCACTATTGTTTTCAGACGAAGGTCAAGGGATTTGATTAGATTCATTTGTTTACAGCGCCACTGGTTCGTGTGCCCTTGTTCATGAGACTGGAAGTTCAAACGAGTGTGAAATATTAGTTCGGACCAAGAAATTAGAACAAGGATGACCACAACATTATGAAGACCAAACTAACTTTGTATGTGTGAATCATATATTGAAGTAAGAAACATTACCACTAGACGGATGTACAGCTTCTCCAGGCACGGAAAGCATCTAATGAAATTGAGAACATCATCCAGACATAGAGACAAAGGGAACACAGATAAGACCTTGACAGTATGCATCGACACCATTGCTCTCATGTCAACCGAACGTATTCCCTTGGTCAAATAAAAAATTATGTTAGGGAATCACAACAAGAAGTTATAAAATAAAATTCTCTGAATGAAGATCAATGGGGGAGCTCAAATGTGCCCAATGGAATTTTTGTGCCTAAAACAGACCATAATTTAGAATGACTTGGAATACACAATACAAGTAACACATAAATGGGAACATTGGGACTTGGGAGAGGGCTCTAGTTATTACCAGAAAAGTCGTAGATCCAAGAGTGAGCATTGTCTTGTTACTATTCTCAAAAATGCAGCCCAGGGTTTCCAGCTTTGGTGCTGAGATCACCGATATGTGCAACCTACTATATCGCTCGAAACTGATAAGCCTCTCAAGGAATGGGGCATCCTCAATAATGAGCTCCTCTAGAGTGGGACCTTGTCGAAAAGAATCAGTATGAACACCTATACTCTTAAGGGAACGGGAATTGATCCGAACACAGCGAAAACCTTCATTGTATTTCATTAGCAAGATTTCGAGTGTGGGGCAACTATCAAGCATGGCATGCAGGGTCTCCTCGGAGATAATAGCGTCAAATAATGTAAGCTGTTGGAGGTTGGGGAATTGGAGCTGATTGACCATGATATCTGGGAGGCGACATCCACCAAAGGAGACAATACGGAGTGTGGATGAGAAGCGAAAGATGGATGCCGGTGGTGGGGGATACAGTGACAATGTAAAGTCAACTTCTGGGATGTGGAACTCAAGCTCTTGTAGCCCATTAAGGGTGGGGGACTGAAGCCAAGTAACAACATTGTCAATGTTGGTGCAAAGATAGTGTGCAGGGATGCAAAAGCGTCGGGCAGGTCCAGGGTGAGCATCAAAAATACAGGAAATGATGCTCACAAGGTCATTATCATCATTGGGATCTTGGAGATCACAATAATCAAAATTAAGAGGGGTGGAGAGCCAAAGGCGGCTCCACTTGGAGGATAGACACTTTGTACGCGCACAATCCATGGTAGGAAGGAGGGAGATAATGTCACCTAGGATGTTATTGGGGAGGCCGCTTATATGGTCAACACCGTCTTCATTTCCTTCTTTGGGAGTAGAATCTTTGTGACACGGACCTTGAAATCTCTTCTTCTTTGTAGCAGGGGCATCCTCCATCTTGACTCTGCTCCTTAGGAAGGATGGAGTTTATGGATTTCTTTCAATGGGCTATTTTGTCGGATTTGTGCAACATGACTAGGTTATGGATCGAGGTTGCGGCGAGTCTTCTATCTTGAATATAGCACCCTGGAAAGGATGAATGAAGTTTATGGATTTCTTTGGATGGGATCTTTGGCGGCTGATTGAACAACAGAGGTGAATTGCATACAGGTAATGGTGTGGGCGGAGTAGAGAATATGAGTGGTGGCGTCGCCGCCACCGTTGGTGAGGGAGGGGAAGAAGGGACTAGATTAGATAGGGTTAGGGAAAATTTACTAATATATACTAGTGGGAATGGGGGTTGGGGTGAGTGGTGATGGGCCATTGTGTGGGCCGAAGAAGAACAACAATAAGGGGATAGGTGTGAGAAATCTTAGTCATTTAATATTGATCCATCAGGACGACATTGCTCTCAACTATACACGCGTCTTCAGGATGACGGCTATCAGTTCCATGGTATGAGGATCTGCAACCATGCTTCAGCGCTCAACACTTCGGGGCTAGCGAGTTCGTCTATGACATTTGGTCAACAAAGGCGTCAAGCCGCCTTCTTGTTGCCGGGCGTTGCTGAAATGCCAATGAATTCGTTACTCGTTTCTTTGGTATTAATGTTAGGTTAGTCCCACATCAATAATTGATGGTGGGGGAGCATAACATATAAGATAGGGGCAGCAATCACCTATCAGGCTAGTGTTTTGGGTTGAGTTAGGCCCAATGGCTTGGTATGTTGTGGGCTCCGGTGGACCTAGGCCTAAGGGGCGACGGCTCATGGGTATAGTGAGCCCGACCAGTAAGCACTGCAGACGCTAACATGTGGTATCGGCGCCCATGTTCAGAAAGCCTGAAAAATCTCAAGGGTCGTCACACGGTGACGGGGGACCCGTTAACGTCTCGAAGGTCACATGGGTTGTGTGTGACACGGAGCATTGGACTCAGGAACTAGAAAACGTCTTTCGGAGATCGCACGGGATTGTGTGATATGAAGAGTTGGTCCAAATTGTGTCATAAAAATATTAATTTTTGAAATTATTAATCTTAAAATAGAATTTCTATACCTTAAACGATTTCAAATAAAAAATAGTTAACTACGAGGTTATATATTTATTCGAGTACTATAATTTTTTGGGTCATTTCTCCATCATTTGAAAGAAAATTAAAAAAATAATTTCTAATTATATGTACTTGCCGCAGATTAGGAAAATCACTAGTGTAAACATATCTATATTGGCAGGTATTTTAAGGTTACCACTAGTACAAATCCATTTACACTGATGCGGTTGTCTTAAGCCTACCATCAGTGTAAATCTAGGATTTGTACTGACGGTAATCTTAAGAAAACTACAGAGATGTATCTCAACTGTTGGTTCATAGTCATAGGCTCACGGTTCTATTTTGCTGGTGCCTATTATTTATGAACCACCAATAGAAAAAAAATCCCTAGCGTTGACAAAAACTGTTTCCGTACTAGTGATCTGTGAATTTTTTTCGATCTTCTTTAATTTTCTTGTTCAGAGCTGTTTATACTCTGAACTCTAAGACCGTGAATGACCAAGCAGTGCAACATGCAATGGAACTGTAGCATTTGGTCGCTGCCATACAGCATGATCAGCGTTACCCTAGTAATAAAGTCCCCTTCATTCACAACCCATTTTTATAGAGGGTGCCACCATTTGTGACCATTTTCTTTGTTTGAGAAAAGTTCTGATAGTTAATCACTCCTTTCTGAAAATTACTTTGTGCTGCTATAACACCGTTCTAGAGGTAAGGCATATGTTCAGAGTGCAATTTTTTCACACCGCTATGAATAAGTGTAAAGTATGTTCAAAGTGTGTTTTTTTCACTATCTTGTAGCAAACAGATGAAAGAGAGCATGAGGTGTAACAGAACCGACCAAATTATAAGAGCACAAGTACAAAAACAAGCGCCCGAAACGCTCAAATTTTCGAACTTGAGCCCATATAATCCCGGTAGTCAATCGAAACCACGAAGGATTTCAAACCAACTCGCTTACAACCAAGATCGCATCATTCAACGTAACACATCACACGTTACATTTCACAAGTACTTAAATAAAAGTTTATAACACCACGGAGTAGCAAATATTACAAACCAAGTTTATAAAGTAGCGGAAGCATAAATATACACACTTAGTTTAAGTACGATTGCCAGTCTTACAGATTATAATCCCACAAAAGCATTGAGGAAAGTGAACTAAAAGACGATCACGTCCCAGTGATCTAATCCTCATCACCCGCAGGGTGGAGGTAATTCTTGCAGAAGCCTTGATACAGCATATCATCTGCAACAGGAGGGAATAAACCCTGAGTACGGGAATGTACTCAGCTAGACTTACCCGTCGAAACGGAAAATAAAAGACACCAAGAATCATACAAGGCTTTCTTAAAGTGGAGCTGGCTGGCATCAATTTTGCGGAAAAGCATAAGTAGTAGTAACTCTTTTAACCTGTACTAGTAGTCATTTTTAACATTAACATGTCATCTATCTGAGCACCTGTACTAAACATTCACTTGATTATTAAGCAAACATTAATAACCATTGCAGGTATAAATTGAGGCAACATTAAATCATCATCCAATTAACCATCCGTTCAATTAATGAAATCTACGTTGCCGCTGCTCAAGTCAAGTGCTCACTAACCGGGAGCGACGACGATTCGAATCGAATTCCTATCCAGCTGGAGGGGTATTTCTAACACTCACCGAGACATGCCTAGCGAGGGCTGCTCAGGTCACCTTTGGTACGATTCAGGACTCGCGGGTTCGACTGATGCCGCATCCCCAGGGGCAACACTCTGCTAGGTGATAGGGACTCTAACCCCCCTTGGTCTTACGGCAATGTCCCCAAGCACATCCTTACTTCCTCCAAGATGTGCACTTTACCCTTCGATTCCCGGCCTGAACTGTATTACTCGGCTTCGCGGTCGGAACGGCTTATCCGGCCAACTAAGTGTTAGATTGCATTCAACATGACTCAAGGACGTACAGCGAATCGGTCCTTAAACGACTCAGACGAGCATAGCTTCGCACCCAAGACGTGAAGTATCTTGCCCTTGTAGTTATGCTCATTGATACATCCACCCTTGTAGTTATGCTCAGAGATCCTACTGATCAAAAAGGTTTTCTAGTGCAACTTCCCCAGCAAATCGATCTTTCTACTGAAGTTCATGCGGTGCAAGCAAAGACATTAGCTGATATTCCCGTAGTGAGTGAGTTTCCTGACGTTTTTCCTGATGATTTGCAGGGACTGCCTCCGGATCGGGATGTGGAGTTTAAAATCGAGTTGTTGCCTAGCACGGCACCCATCTCTAGAAGACCCTATAGGATGCCTCCGAATGAACTAGCGGAACTTAAGGTGCAGTTGAATGAACTTTTGAAGAAGGGCCTGATTCATCCTAGTTCGTCTCCGTAGGGATGTCCTGCTATCTTTGTAAAGAAGAAGGACTAGTCGTTGCGGATGTGCGTAGATTATAGGCCTCTGAATGCAGTCACTGTCAAAAATAAGTATCCTCTACCGCGCATCGACATCTTGTTTGATCAGTTATCTAAAGCTAAAGTCTTTTCCAAGATCGATCTGAGGTCTGGCTACCATCAAATTAAAATCCGTCCGGAAGATGTTCCAAAAACAACTTTCTCTACAAGATACGGTCTTTATGAGTATCTTGTTATGTCCTTCGGCTTGACCAACGCCCCCGCACACTTCATGTACTTGATGAATTCTGTGTTTAAGTTTGTGGTGGTATTTATTGATGACATCTTGATATATTCTAAAAATGAGGAAGACCACGCTGAACATCTGCGTATAGTCCTCACAAGACTGCGTGAACATCAACTGTATGCAAAATTCAGTAAGTACGAATTCTAGCTTTGTGAAGTACCTTTCCTTGGGCATGTGTTGTCCGATGGGGGAATTATGGTGGATCCCGCCAAGGTACAAGAAGTACTGAACTAGAAGGCTCTTATCTCGGTTCACGAGGTCTGGAGTTTCCTTGGATTGGCTGGCTATTATCGTCGCTTCATCTTGGATTTCTCTAAAATAGCCAAGCTAATGACTCGGTTGCTGCAAAAAGACACCAGGTTTGTCTAGACTCCTGAGTGTGATGCGACTTTTCACAAACTGCGAACCCTCCTAACCTTGGCTCCGGTTTTGGCGCAACCGGATATCGAGAAACCATTCGATGTGTATTGTGATGCCTCAGGCATAGGTTTGGGAGGTGTTCTGATGCAGGAAGGCCGAGTAATTGCATATACCTCTCGACAACTTCGAAAGCATAAGGTGAATTGTCCAACGCATGACTTAGAACTCGCTGCAGTTGTTCATGCTTTGAAAGCCTGGCGGCACTATCTATTGGGCAATGTTTGCAATATCTATACTGACCATAAAAGCCTCAAATATATCTTCACCCAACCCAAGTTGAATATGCGTCAAAGAAGATGGCTTGAGTTGATTAAAGATTATAATCTTCAAGTGCACTATCATCCTGGCAAGGCAAATGTGGTTGTCGATGCCTTAAGCCGTAAGTCTCATTGCCACTCATTAGTTGAAAGTGATTTTCATCTGTCTCACCTTCTACACCTAGCCATTCTATACAACATCACTGTCAGTTGCACTCTCAAGAGTAGAATTATTGAGCTCCAAAAGACTGACATTGGTATATTCCACATCAAGCGTAAGATGAAAGAGCAAGAAACTAAACATTTCAGGGTAGATGAAGAGGGTGTATTGTGGTTCAAGGATAGGTTAGTTGTGCCTAAGGACCGAGAGCTTAGAAATCATATCATGTCTGAAGCACACTCCTCCAAGTTGTCCATCCATCCTGGTAGCAATAAGATGTATTACGATTTGAAGCCATACTATTGGTAGACCAAAATGCGGAAAGAAATAGTTGCATATGTTGCTAGGTGTGATACCTGCTGTAGGGTTAAGGATGTGCACATGAAAGCTGGATTGCTTCAACCACTTTCTATCCCAGGATGGAAATGGCAAGAGATAAGTATGGATTTCATTGTTGGACTTCCTCCTACTGTCAAGAATCATAACTCTATCTGGGTGATTGTAGATCGTTTAACCAAGTCGGCTCACTTCATTCCTATCTGAGTAGACTATCGTCCTACTGACTATGCTGAGTTGTACTTCAATCAGATAGTCCGGCTCCATGGGATCCCTCGCACTATCGTTTCTGACCATGGTCCGCAGTTCACTGCTCATTTTTGGGAGCACTTGCATCACCTTCTAGGAACCAAGTTAGTGAGAAGCTCGGCATATCACCCCCAGACCTTAGGTCAGACTGAATGAGTTAACCAAACCTTGGAGGATATGTTACGGGCTTGTGTTATTTTATCCAAGGGTTCATGGGAGAAATGGTTGCCTCTAGCTGAGTTTTCGTATAATAATAGTTATCAAGAGAGCATTAAGATGGTCCCATTCGAAGCATTGTACGGTCGTAAGTGTAGAACCCCACTAAATTGGATAGAAGCTGGCGAGAGAAGGTATTATGGTATTGATTTTGTCAAGGAAGCTGAGGAACAAGTTCGTACCATCAAAGTACATATGGCTGCAGCTCAATCTAGACAGAAAAGTTACGCTGATCGCCGTAGAAAACTAATCGAGTTTGAAGTTGGAGACTTCGTATATCTGAAAGTTTCCCCTATGAAGAGTGTACAACGTTTTGGTGTGAAGCGGGAGCTTGCACCAAGATACGTGCGTCCTTTCTAGACCATAGGAAAGAGTGGTGCTCTCGCATATAAGATCCAGTTACCTCCTGAAATGAGCGCCATTTTCAATGTTTTCCATGTATCTCAGTTAAAGAAATGTCTTCGGGTTTCTGAAGAAAGAGTTCCATTAGGGGATATCAGGCTAGAATCTGATCTAACTTACGAAGAAAAGCCAGTCCGTGTGATTGACACTCGAGAGCGGGTAACTAGAAGTCGAGTGGTTAAGTGGTATAAAGTAATGTGGAGTAATCTGGGTAGTGAGAGTGATGCTACGTGGGAGCGAGAAAACTATTTACGTGATGGTTATAAGGAATTCTATCAACAATGGTACGCTTTCTAAATCTTGGGACGAGATTTTTATAAGGGGGGATGGCTATAACACCTTAGGTGTTTGGCTTCCATAATTGCATTGCATTTCATAAGCATGAGCATCAATCATCTTATTCATGTCTTTATTTTGCTTGCAACATGAGTATGCAACATACCCTAATGTGCTTGTTTCACAATTTACTTGCTTATGAAATGTGAGTGGTGCAACTTGTAGATACAACATGGGATCTCATACTTTGAAACATGACAATGTTGTTAGTATACCATGATAGGCTCAATTGATGCAACAAGGTTTTGAAACATGTGCAACATGATAATGCAACATTTTGGTGGAAATATTGTTTTGCTTGTTTCAACTTATGTGGCACTAGTAATTTTGGGTAACCAAGGTGTAGAGTGGCTGATTATATCTTATAACACCTTAATTACATTTAGGGTAAATAGTGGAGCAATGTTCATGTTGACCAAAATGATCAAAATGCCCTCCTAGGTGCTGATTGACCAATCCTTGACCCTAGAATGCTTTGGTTTGACCATTTAAAAAGTCTAGCTTAGAAATCTTGCATGGAGGAGAAACCTTAAGCAAAGTTGTAGAGAAATTCATAAGGAACAAAAGTTCTAATATGGCCATCTCATGAAAATGACCAGAACATGCTCAAAAATGGCCCACAAGTCAGTTTGAAGGACTGCCCAACACTTAGAAAATTTCTAAGTCTGAAAATTGGAATTTCAGTTTCAATGTACCCCACTTCAACGCCATGTAACTCAAAAACCAGGCCGAACCAGTCCAAGCTCCAATTGACAAACTTGTAGTCCTCACATAGCTCTACAAAATTGCTGTTATCATCTTTCGCTAACTCGAGCTAGATTAGGAGATAATCGGCGCCAAAGTATCGCTGTCAGTCGGCCAATGTGACTAAAACTGGAGTCCTGAACTCCATCGTCGCCGACCGGAGGCAGGTTGTGCTCGACGCGTGGAGGCCACGCGTCGGCCGCCTGGTGACTTGGGAAGGTGATGTTGGGCTCCAGCAGGACCACGCGGCTCCAAATCCTCCGCCTTGGCCTCATTCCTTCACCCACGCGCGCGGAGAGCACGAGGTCGCCACCGCCATCACCATTGCTGACCTGGAGCTCGCGCTCGAGCATCACAGCCTCACCACCACCCCATTCTTCAATCCACCTCGGCCACAGCTCCGCCTAGGACCCCTCTACCTCCTCCACCGCCATCACCATTGCGTGGAGGTAAGGGCACATTACCGGCTTGTTTTCGCTCAGAGCTCACCGGGTCATCGCCGTCGTCACGGTCCACCGTGGCCAGCTCGTCTCCGCCGCTCTCTTCTTGCTCTAACCTCCGTCCCCACTTCCTCAACCCGTGTGGATGCTCGGGGTTAGATGTTACCACCGAGAACCTTCCGAGCAAGCCGGAACGGCCCGCGGGTGCGTCGCGCACTGGCCGTGCCCGCCATGGCCGCCGATAGCAAACCTCCATGGTGAGCCTTGTTCTGACCATCTCTGCTCTCCCTAGTGTGCGCATGGAGTGCGCTGTCAGTCGTAGTGCATCCTTCTAAGACGGAGTGCCCGATGCCGCCGTAGCTTAGCCGGAACGTGGAGCTTGCCGGAGTGAACTATGCGCCGCCGTGGTACTGAGCACGTGGCCCGGCCTCTCCGTCGAACCACCGCCCTTTAGGTGTACCTCATTTTCTCCGCCTGTGCTCACTGGTCCTTTTCCCTCTCTGTCTTGCCGTTTTGGTCACCGAAGATGACCGGAGCACGGCGGTCAGCCACCGTCGAGCCGTCGTTCCCGTCGGTGAGCCGCCTCCGACTGACCTAACCTCTCCATCCTACCTCAATCGGCTCGGGGAAGGACAGAGATCGCGCTAGTGCCCTCGGTTTCGTCGGCCGACCCACCGGCGGCGAGCTCCGACCACCGCCGTCCGCCTCCCCTGCTTTGTGTCGCTGACACACGGGTCCCTCTTGTCAGGCGCGCGTGGGCGGAAGTTCAAGATCGGGCCGTGTGCGGTCTAGGCCGTGCTGGCGTGACAGGCCGACCCAGTAGCCCTGTTGGGTTTTGAAATTTTGGTTTTTCCTTTATTCTTTTCATAGTTTTGAATATTGTTTGTGATTTTCATATCTAGGGTTTGACTTGTCCAAAAAGTGTGATTTAAATTTTGTTGGACTCTGTGTGAAGTGTAATATTTAGGAAAAATATCAAATACATATGTGATGTTTATTTTCTAGAAGAATTAATTAGGCCTTTGAAATGTGTTTTAAATTGAATGCAAACTTGTTAAATGGATAACTTGAGTTGTAGTGTTCCAAAAATTATGAAAATTGGTGAGTTTGTTATTTCATGTCCATACTAGCTCTGGTAAAAATTTGGGTACTATTGCTTGAGTATTTTTCAAGTTATAATGCTATCATGTTATATTAGAAGATACTTGAATGAATTTTACTAATTTTTCTATATGTGCAATGCTCATGAAATTTTATAGAGAGTGTCCTGGTACCCTATGGTTGCTAAGAAAAATATGATTTCTGTTGTTTGATACTTTTCAATGTGATTTATTATTTATGCAAAAATCAGCCTTTTTGGCTTGTGAATTTTGTGTAGGGAGTTTCTATGAATAACTTTAGTTCAAGGTTTTACAGTAGCCTCCTTGTAGGGCAGAGAGCCTCTTGTAATTTTTGTAGAATTTTCTAAGCAGCTTGTATATAAGTTTAATTTCCCACTTAATTAATTAAGTAAATTAAGAAAGGGGTTAAAATAAATGTTTTGGGTTGGCACACCTTACTTTCTGGTGGTTTCATGACATGTGTGAACTATTAGTGTCTTTAGTTTTGTCATGAGGGTAGTTTGACACATGAATAAATATTTAATTTTCACATTTCTAGGTTCTCTGGATAGCTGGTTGCATTTTTGGGTTTGAACCTTGATAAAGGTATTTGCTGGGAAACTTGTGAATACCAAAGTGGTGGTAAACTTGTTAAACTAGCTTGTGTCAAAATTTGGTGACATTTGGCCTAGTAGTCTAGGAGTTGTAGCTGTTTAAAGTGACTGCCCAGAAATGACTGCTCTCTGTTTGGAGATGGCAGATTTCTGGAAATTTAGAATCTCGAGTAGGTAAACTTTGGAATTAAGTGTTGAGGTCTGAAAGTGAATTGTAGAGCATTTTATAAGCTTTCCAGATTGTCTTGTATCATGCCATTTGGATTTTTGAATCTACAGTTGTGATGGAAATACTTAGCTGCTGCCTAGAATGTGTTGTTGCGATATTTTGTGATTGGGTTGGTGGTAACCTTGAGTAATGTTGTTCTTGTTGATTGTTAGGTGTTAGGGCCTTAACTGAGGAGGAACAATTATACATTAGGTTGTGTAGACTAGGTAAGTACTTCTCTACCGGAGAAGAGATTTGCACTTATTATTGAAGTGATTTGAATAGAGCACTAGAATTGCTGAAGTACATTCTATTCCGAGCATGCTGCATTCCTTCTTATGCATCCATGAGATTTATTGTGTATTCATACAATAGGTGTACCGGAGGGGGTGACACTCCTCGAGTTCGAGGGAGCGATTCTGGAGGAGGATTAGGAGCAGCCGAGGGAGCCCGAGGACCCAGCCGACGAAGGAGTTCCCGTAGACGATCTACCTGAGTGCCCGGATCATCGCCCGTCCTCGTTCCTAAAAGGCAAACCCCGGTGCATGCTGGCCCATTGTTTTATATATCAATCATGAGTACTTTTACTTGTTTACTATATTAAGTTGTAGGAGTTGTGTGAAAACACTTGTTGCATTATACATGTACTTGTCTAGATATTGTACTTAAACCCTAAATTAGGTTTAGGCACGTGTCAATGCTTAGCCCTGCTTAGTCTGGTAGAAGTCGGGTGATTTTCGGTCATCCGCGAGATGTAGGAATGGGTCACGAGTGGCTATATTGGCTATCGTGGATGGAACCATGCCTTAAAATGATTTTGAGACCGGGCGGGAGTTCGATAGTGCAGCCGCAAGACACTTCATGTCTTGGGTGCGGAGCTATGCCTGTCTGAGTCGTTTAAGGACCGATTCGTTGTACGTCCTTGAGTCCTATTGAACGCAGTCTAACACTTAGTTGGCCGGATAAGTCGTTCTGACCGCGAAGCCAAGTAATACGGTTCAGGCCGGGAATCGAATGGTAGGTCGCATCTTGGAGGTAGTAAGGATGTGCTTAGGAACATTAGCGTGAGACCAAGGGGGTTAGAGTCCCTATCACCTGGCAAAGTGTTGCCCTTGGGGATGCGGCATCATTCGAACCTGCGACTCCTGAATTGTATGAAAGGTGGCTTGTGCGACCCTAGCAGGGGCCTGCGCGGTGAGTGTTAGAAATACCCCTCTAGCTGGATAGGAATTCGATTCGAATCGCCGTCGCTCCTGGTTAGTGAGCACTTGACTTGAGCAGCGGCAACGTAGATCTCATTAAATTAAACAGATGGTTAAGCGAATGATATAATGTTGCCGCAAATTTATACCTGCTATGGATATAATAATATTATTGTTTGATTATAATCAAGTGAATGTTTAGGACAGGTGCTAAGATAGATGATAGGTTCATGCTAAAATAACTGCTAGTACAGGTTAAAAGAGTTTAAATTACTTATGCTTTTCCGCAAAGGTGATGTCAGTCAGCTCCACTTATGAAAGCCTTGCATGATCCTTGGTGTCTCTTATTTTCTGTTTCGATGGGTAAGTCTAGCTGAGTACATTCCAGTACTCAGGGTTTATTCCCTCCTGTTGCTGATGACACGCTTTATCAGGGCTTCTGCAAGAACTGCCTCCACCCCGCGGGTGATGAGGACTAGATCACTCGGGCGTGATCGTCTATTAGTTTACTTTCCTAAATACTTTTGTGGGATATTGATCTGTAAGACTAGCAGTGGTATTTGAACTAAATGCATGTGTTATGCTTCCGCTACTTTATGAACTTAGTTTGTAATAATTTGTGACTCCGTGTGTTGTAGCGACTCCGTGTGTTGTAAGTGGATTTCCAAACTACTTGTGAAATGTAACGTGTGATGTGTTATGTTGAATGGTGCGATCTTGGTTGTAAACGAGTTGGTTTGAAATCCTTTGTGGTTTCGATTGACTACCGGGATTATATGGGCTCAAGTTCGAAAATTTGAGCGTTTCGGCGCTTGTTTTTGTACTTGTGCTCTTATAATTTGGTCGGTTCTGTTATAGGGAGAGAACATAAAAACATGTTTGTTAGGTTTTCCATCCACCAAATAAATGCTCCAAGTTCTTGTTGCTATCTCTCAAAAGTTTTGTTGCAGAAAAGAGACATGAGGCTATGCAAAAGTTATTCATAAAAAAAGAAAAAAAGAGTTCAGAAAAAAAGGACAAGTGTCCGAGATATCTAAAACAATGGGTACTTAGATGACCACCTGGAAAAAAGAAGAGATGAATAAGATAGCCCTTGCTCTCTAGCAAATGTTTTTAAGTTTTCAAAAGAGAGAGATAAGTTTTCAATGAGCATAGTAGAATTAGGTTAGCCACCATATATATATCCACCATATGTCCACACACATGCATATCTTGATTTGATTATATGACTCAACTCTCTTTGGATCCGAGATTTGACTTTACAATATATGCATTGCAAGTATGCTCTAGCTTTCTCCCTACCTATAAACTCCATATAAGTCTTAGTAGTAGGAAGAGAAAAGGCATAACATCTTTATTGCCTTGGTGAGTATCCACAAATACCACATATATTGACTGACTTGAGAGTGTCATACAATAGAATCTCTGAGTTTTATTTTAAAAACTTATAAAACTCTAGAACAATGGTGGAATGAAGAACTTGAGACATAGTGCTTGACTTGATCATTCTATCTTTCAATTGCTCAAGACCCAAGTGAAGGCTAAGAAGCCCCATGATTAAAGGTAATATGGGTAAGTTTGAAAGTCAGATCAATTTATTCTAATTCGGAGGAGAATTTTTGATTGAACACCTATGTACTTTTGATATTTAATTGTAGCAACTCCTGATCCATTACTAAGTTTGGCTTTGCTCAAGGACTAGCAAAGGTTAAGTGTGGGGGAGCTTGTTGACGGTCACTAACACCAATTATAAACCGTCAACATAACCTGCATTTATATTTAATTCCATCACTAAACATAGGTATAGGGGTTTAAACTAATCAATTCCACGAGCTTTGGTGATTTCATGACTGCAAGAGGATTTATCCAGAAACAGCTCATGGGACCACTGTCATACACTCCAAACAAGCAAACCGATGACAACAAGTGATTCAACCCGTGAAAATTATAAAAGACAACTCTAGAAGGTTCCAAAAGACACCACACCGAAGCTTGGGCCAAACAGCCACGAAAGTGGGCTTGCCGGCCTAGCCCATAGGCCGGCCAGCCTGCCACGGAGCCCGCTCGCCCTCCACCGCCTCGTACTCCTTCCTACGATATACACCGTTGATTTTAAGGCGGTTTTAGGTTGGTTCATCCAACAGTGATCGGGGGAGTTGACGCGGTCGATGATGTGGCAATTCATTGCCCCCTACTCCACCTCGGCCTATATATAGCAGCCCCTACCCCCTCCCTGGAGCCATCCCTAAAATCCTAATTCATATCTCTCATTCAGAGATCTAGATACACCAGGAGGATTAGGTATAGACTCTCCAATATAGTAGATTAGTAACTCGGGTGTGAGGGTCAAGTAGGGCTCATGCTCAGGTTCTAGATCTAGTCTTGGAGGCTCGGCAAAGCCTTGTATTTACACTTCTACATCTTATGAGACTTATTATCAATTCATTATATTTCTATCTAAATGGCTATGCTTACTTTTAATATGTATCTTGCTTAGTTGAGGTTATCATTACTTTTGTTTGTGGGTTCATAGAGCGCTTAGCTTGCTAGTTTACCATGGTTGGGCTAAGTAGTTGAGCCTCGTGTAAGCATGGTGCTTATATGATGCTCTGCCTGTGAGTACACCTTGTTCTCTGGTTGTGTGGTAGCAGCGGGAGGTAACAGCCCCGTCTATCCTTTGTAGTCCACACCAAATTGAGCAGGTTCTTAAATTGTAGGACCGTAGTCGCGTCAGTAGAGTTATCCTTTTGTGGTGCTCTACTATCTAAGTGGCGTCCCGAAGTGCACAAGAGTAGAGTTAGTCTTAACTATAGTCGGGTATATATATACTTGGATCCTATAATAAAAATATCATAGGAATCTACCTCACCCCTTGTTCTCCCGAGTTAACTAGTTTACATTATCTTATTGATCTATCCCATGAGTGTCATTATACATAAATTCCTATCATTACATTTACCTCTTGCTCTAGCTATGCTGGTATGTTGACTGATAGATATTCCTTTATTACTCAATAAGTCTTTACTCCATTGTTTCCCTGTGGTAAAATATAAATAACGATGCCTAGAATACTCCTGGTAAAAATGCTACAATGGTATTCTGTGCGCTTGCGGAATCCTTCATATTTTATTTGCGTTAATAAATACCAATAGTGAGGGTTAGGGTTCTGGACTTCTGGTGTGGGTGTGGGTGGCTGGGTGCTAGGACCGACGTCTGGGCGGGTATGGTAGACGCACAAGCCTTTTTTTGGTGCGAGCCCAACAAGTGAACAAGGACCTCCTGTCCTACTGGTCCCAAATGATGTCGCCGACTTGTGTTGCGTGTGGGTTGAGTGTTGTACTGCATTCACGTTCTAGGTACTTATAACAGCTCTTATAGTTCCTTGATAAATTCAATGACGGAATGGAGCTAGAAACTTTTAACGATTCTCATTACACAAGAATCACAGAGGTCGAGCGGTGCCTCCCGCCATTGGATAAATTAATAAGTTTTTCAAGTGGATAAAAAAGTTAGAGCATATTTGTTTGGTTCTTTCAACTAGTTCGTTGAGAGACATAGGAGATATTATCGTCCTCAGAAAAAATATTCCTTTGAACAAACTCATCCCCTCAAATCGATGGGACAAAGTGGGATGAAGAGGGACGAGCATGCAAGAAGAGGAGATGCCTACACGGTGGCGAGCTCCGAGGCAAACTGGCCACCGACGTGGGTGGAGCTCGACAAGGATATAGCGCAACGTAGGCGGAGCTCCAAGAGGCACTGCCACGGGCGCTGGTTGTCGGTTGTGGGCAGTAGGCATGGGTGGATCTCAAGCCCGTGGGCATGCTGGCCGAGGGCGCCGGTCATGGGGTATGCCGGCTGGGGTTGAGGCGGACACGGGTGCATGCCAGCCACCAGGGATGTCGGTGGCGGGGGCGTGCCTGCCGCTGAGGGCCTCGGTCGCAGGGGCATGCTCCCTAGCCTCTAGCTCTTGCTCCCTCCCCTTGTCTCCTCCCCCCAACACTCCTGTACCTCTTCCCTGTCATCCGGTAGAGGGTCTAGTCCTAGGGCAACTGCCTCCGCTGCGACCGAGCCCTATGCCAACCACCGTTTGTCCTGGCTCCTCACTCCTCCTCCCCCGGCCCTAGCTCCTCCTCTCCCTTCTTCTCTCCTCCCTAGCCCTAACTTTTCATCTCTCTCCTTCCCCCCATATCCCAAGCTCCTCCTCTGTCCTCCTATCCTCTCCCTACTCGAGCTCCTCCATGTGAAGAAGAATTATGACGGTGCATATATTTAACTATGTTTTGATTGCCTGTGATGATGGATTATTGATTAATTCCCTATGAAGATATGTTTAACTGTTAGTTGATCCTAAAACTGTAAATTCTGCTGATGCACATGAAGACTGCATATCATCCTCTTGGTTACTATTACCTAGGCCTATGATGACATTGACAGGGCAACTGCTCTGGTACTTCTTATTTTAAAAATGGCACGAATCTCAAAGCAGCCCATTAAACTAATTAGTTATTTTCTTATTGATTTGTTGCCTGGGTTACGGTTGGGCTCAAATTGTCCAACGCAGCCCGAGTCCAGCCCATCAGCTCTCACGTCCTTTATTTCGTGTCGCTCCATTAATTTGTTGAAGTAGACGGTGTCCCGAGCAGCAGCGGCTGGCGGACTCCAGGGGTGGAGCCTCCTTCCTCCTCCTTCCTCGATCCCATTTCGTGAGCCAGCAAGGAAGTTCGGCGGCGCCGCTGTCGAAGGATACGACGCCTTGAGCAGCGGTGGCTGCCAGACTGAGCGAAGGGCGGCGCCTCCTCCCACTCCTCCCCCGATCCCATTTCATTGTGCTGGCAGCCAGCGAGGTTCAACGGTGCCGTCTGATTTGGCGTGCCCTCATGAAGAGGTCTGTGCCTCAATCCATGTCCTCGACTGGGCGACATGTGAGATTCGGGGTGAGGAGATCCACGTCCTCGATGTGGCTAGGTTCGGCGGCGGCAGTGACAACCAGGGTATTTTTTATCGGCCGAAAGTCGCCGATATTTCCGAAATTTCCTTTCTATCCCCGGGGTCCGATAAAATTTGAAATCAGCCAAATTTTTCCCTTCTTTCCTGTTTCTACACAGACAATCCAAAATCAGTCACGCGACGGTCCGACACTTATAATGATTTATTCTTGTTTTGATTTGTGAACAAGTGATGTTTAATATCTTAGGAATAGTTTTAAGTCAAATTCTACAAATTTTTTGAAAAAAATTTAAATTTTTTTGAATTTGGTCCGATATTTCCGATATATCTTGCTTATCCTCTTTATCCATGACGTCCGATAAATTTTAATTTCCGATAATGAAAACCTTGGTGACAACTATGGAGTCACCACCGAGCGGGCCAAGGGTGACAGCGCGGTGTATACAATGATGGAAGCCCGTCACCAAGTGCTGCCTGTTTTTGAAGTCTGCGAGAATGGGCAGTGCAAGGGTTATGCCATGCACGGTGCCACTAGCCCCGCCGGCAAGGCAGCATGACTACCAAAATGTGAAGCTGCCAGTGTCGTTGAGGAGGTGGACATGGCCGATGGCCTGGAGAGTCCACCGTGGCACCAATATGAGGCAGGGGCCATCCACGGAGGTCGAGAGGGTATGGAAACCAGGTATGCATAATGCTTTTGCATCCATTTTGTTCATGTAATAAGCACCAAATAATTGAGAACTGCATTGCACATTTCTCGTGTTACGTTTGCCTGCAGTTTGCTTCTTTTCTTGGCAGGGAATAATTTCGAGAGGTAGGGGTGTGTTTAGTTGGTGAAAAGTGGGTGAAAAGTTACTGTAGCATCTTTCGTTTTTATTTGACAAATATTATCCAATCATGAAGTAATTTGGCTCAAAAGATTCGTCTCGCAAAAACCAGACAAATTTAGCAATTAGTTATTTTTTACTTATATTTAATACTCCATACATGCGTCCAAAGATTTGATGTGATAAGTGAAAGAGGAAATATTTTGGGTTTGCATGGGAAGTGAACGGGGCCTAGGATCCAATGGTAGTAAAGAACCAAATATAGAGTCCACCTAGGCGTTTGTATAATTTTGATTGAAAAAAAAATATACGTTTGTAGAGAGCGTCCGCCAGCTGCTGCTGCTCACGACGCTGTCCCCGATGCAGGGGCGGACCTACAGGGTATGCCGGTTATGGCACGGCATACCCTGGGCTCCAGCCGTCATTTGTACATAATAGAAATTTTTTTAAGTAAAAAAAAGGAAAGGAAGCAATCTCATTCGGTTTGCCTTCCGCACGCGGACGCAGACTCGCGGAATAATAGCGGCGGCCTCAATCTCGAATCACGAACTCGTAACTGCATCTACACGTGGTCTAACAGAAGGAGAAGTCGAGTCATCTATCATCCAGGAGACAGCTGCATGTTCGTTTGCGCCTCTGCGGCCCGGCCACGGCGGCACAACGGCCGGCGGCGCCTCTGCCCTCTGTGGATTGTGGCCACGACTGGGCTTTGACTACGCAGTACGCACTATGGCTTCGATCGACAGAGCTCAGAGCTACGACGCGGGGCGGGACGGGCCGACGGCGACTAGGCAAGACGCACAGATCGATCGCGTCGGGCGTCTTTGGCGCGGCGCCGGCCAGCCGGCCAGGAGACTCCGACGGGCGACGACGGCCGTACGCCCGTACTTGCAGGTATTCTGGTATTCTCGTATTGATCTTCTTATTTGCTAAAAACTTATGTACTCACTACTCATATTTTATCTATTTATTTATGAGTGATTTGTTTGTATTTCAGTTCGTGCGTCGTGACTTCGACACTCCGTGTTGGTGATTTCGTTCAGCAGAGCAGACAACCACTGTCCACTAGCATCAATCCATTAAAGACGGCATGTGAGTTTTTTAACAGTAACATTATTCCATCATCGCATGTGAGTTTTGCTATAGTGCCTAGCTAGTTGTCGTACTTACATTACATAAATTTTTTAGAATTGTTAAATTATGAAGAGAAGTGGAGACATTGCATCTCTTTTTCGGAAACACGAAGCAAAGAAGGCAGCAGTTGTGGCTTCAAACATTGCCTCACCTCTGGTTGAAGAGCAGAATCAAGAGCAAGATAGAGTGGTGGTTGAAGATCATGTGCCTTCACCCCCAGCACCGCCACCACCACCGCCACCGCCCGCATCGAAGCCACTGGTTTATGACATCAATCGCCTTCCACATGATCCAGGTGAAAGGATGCCCATTAAAGATTATCATGTTAATGATCAAGATGCAATTCATAGATCATATATTACTAGAGGTCCTTGCAAACCTTATACACATGATTTTCCATCAACATACATTGGAGGCAAACCTCGTCGATTCAATTTAGCATGGATGTATAATCATGAGTGGCTTGAATATAGTATCAAGAAGGATTTTGCATTTAGCTTTATATGCTACTTGTTCAAGAAGGGTACTGGCTCAAATACATTTATCGTTGATGGATGGAATAATTGGAATATAGGAAACAATACACTTCTCAAACATAGTGGTTCTATGGCACACGGTGCAGCTCAGGAGAGATACATTGGTTTTATTAATCCCAAGGTAGCAATTGATTATCACATTGAGAAGTGGACTGATGAGGATCTTCGTCTTTACAAGAAAAGGTTGACATATTCACTTAGATGTATCAAGTTTCTTTTGCATCAAGGATTGGCATTCCGTGGACATGATGAAAGTGAAGAGTCTAGCAATAGAGGCAACTTCATTGAACTTTTGAAGTTTCTTGTAGGAAATAGTGAAGAAGTGAACAAGTTTGTCTTGAACAATTCTCCAGGTAATTGCACTTTGACTAGCCCAAAGATACAAAAGCAAATTATTCATTGTTGTGCCATAGAAACTAGAAAGAAAATAATTGAAGAACTTGGTGATGAGCACTATGCAATTTTAGCCGATGAGTCTAGTGATATATCACATAAAGAACAACTAGCTCTTTGCTTGCGTTATGTTGATAAACTTGGAAGGCCTTGTGAGCACTTCATTGGAGTTGTTCATGTAGATGATACTAGCTCTTTGTCACTTAAGGAAGCAATCGAAGGTTTACATGTTAGTCATGGATTGAGTATGACTCAGATTAGAGGTCAAGGTTATGATGGGGCTAGCAATATGAAAGGAGATATTAAAGGGCTGAAAACATTGATCATGCAAGAATCACCTTCTGCGTATTATATTCATTGCTTTGCACATCATCTCCAACTAGTTCTTGTTGCTGTTGCCAAGGGAAATACTGATTGTAAGATGTTTTTTTTATCAAGTATCTATCTTGTTGAACATTGTTGGGATTTCTTGCAAGCGTCATGGTATGCTTCGAAATGCTAGACTTGAGAATGTCAACAAAGCACTAGAGTGTGGTGAGCTTGAATCTAGGAGTGGATTGAATCAAGAGATGGGTTTGCCTAGGCCTGGTGAGACTCGGTGGGGCTCTCATTACAAAACTATATATAGCATCCTCACTATGTATACCTCAATCCATGATGTGCTCATTGAACTTGGTGGTGATATTGCATATAAGGATGATTAGACAAGGATACATTTTGTGCTTGGAGCATTTGAAAACTTTGAGTTTGTTTTCTTTGTGCACTTAATGTAATTCTTGGATACACAAATGAGTTATCAGAGTGTTTGCAGAGAAGGGATCAAGATATTCTTAATGCAATCTCACTTGTTAATATTGCAAAGAGAAAAATGCAGTAGTTGAGGTCTGATGGTTGGGATAATTTTCTTGAGAGAGTCACTTCTTTTTGCATTGCCCATGATGTTGAAGTTCCTGCTTTGGATGGTGCTTATGTGCCCTATGGAAAATCAGCAAGGTATACCCGTGCCCGGAACCAAACAAATGATGACCATTTCAGAAGAGAAGTATATATTGGTGTCATTGATCAAATTAGTCAAGAGCTTGATAATCGATTTGATGAGATCAATATGGAGCTACTCTCTTGTATGTCAGCCTTTAGTCCTTCCAACTCCTTTGCTTATTTTGATGCACAGAAGGTACGTAGATTGGCTGAATTTTATCCAAAGGACTTCTCCAAGAATGATTTGCTAAAATTTGAATTGCAACTTGATAATTATATTGACTCCATTAAACGAGATGATACCTTCCAAGGTCTAGACAACATTGTTGATCTCTCAGTTAAGCTTGTCGCAACACAGAGGCACAAAGTGTATGATATGGTTTACTTACTTCTCAAATTGATATTGATTTTACCGGTGGCAACTGCGAGTGTTGAAAGGGTATTTTCTGCATTGGCTATAGTGAAAACAAAGTCAAGGAATAAGCTAAGTGACAGTGTTTTAGATGATTGTCTAGTCACGTTCATTGAGTAGGATATTTTCTTCGAAGTTGATGAAGATGGTATAATTGAGACATTCATATCATTAAGAAAGCGGCGGATAAACAAGTAATATTGTAAGTCTCTGGCTATATTTCAAACTATTTGTATTTCATTTGAACAATTTATATCGAGATTTGTCATCATTTCTAGCTTAATCTTTGAATTTAAGGCTTAATATGTTATTTAATGTATGTGGTTTTACCGAATTAGGGTATGATTTTACCGAATTGTAAATGGTTTACCGAATTGCATAAGAAATTTTTTTGAGGCATACCCTGAGGTAAAATCCTAGGTCCGCCACTGCCCCGATGAATTAACGGAGCAGAGCGGACGGCCTGGACTCTGGGCTGGGTTGGACAGGTTAAGCCCAACCGTGACCCAGGCAACAAATCAAATAAAAAATAATTAATTTAGTTGGATGCTTTGAGATTCGTGCCAATTTTAGAAGGACTACCGGAGCTGTTCCGTATTGGCAGATCTAAAGTTGTCACAAATGAGAGGAAACCATCAAAATTCTTTTCTATTCACCATTTGTTGTTCTCTGTTCTTCAGAGTAGCAATTGAGTGGTAGCATAAACTGCAGTTTCTTGTGAGATGTCTCAGTGAAAAATTCAGTAGCACTTCTCTGTGTTCTTCGCTGTTTTTCTCTGTTTAAGTGAAAAAATTAGTAGCAATTCAGTGAAAAATTCAAAGTGGCAATTCTGTTTTTCATTCAAAGTGAGTAGCACTTCTCTGTGTTCTCTGTTATTCACTGTTTTTCTCTGTTTGAGTCAAATATTCAGTAGCAATTCAGTGAAAAATTCAAAGTGGCAATTTTGTCCTCCTCTGTTTTTCATTTCAGTAGCACTTCTTGTGCTTTTATGTTCTTCGTTGTTTTTTCTGTTGCAGTGTAAAATTCAGTAGCAATTCAGCGAAAAATTCAAAGTAGCAATTCTATTCTTCTATGTTTTTTTTTCAAAGTGATAAAAAGTGATGAATTCAGTAGCACTTCTCTGTGTTCTTCTCTGTTCTTCGCTATTGTTTTCTATTTCAGTGAAAATTTCAGTAGCAATTCAATGACAAATTCAAATTGGCAATTATGTTCTTCTCTGTTTTTCATTCAAAGTGGTAAATTCAGTAGCACTTCTATGTGTTCTCTGTTCTGTGCTGTTTTTCTCTGTTCAGTGAAAAAATCAGTAGCAATTCAGTGAAAAATTAACAAAGTGGCATTTTTGTTCTCTGTTTTTTCATTCAAAATGATAAATTCAGTAGCCATTCTCTGTGCTCTTCTCTGTTCTTTGATGTTTTCCTCTGTTTCATTGAACAAAACCCATATCAATTTAGTGAAAAATTCAATGTGGCAATTTTGTTCTTCTCTGTTTTTCTTTCAAAGTGACAAATTCAATAGCACTTTGAAAGTCTTTGTTTGGTTTTCGTAATTGAGTGACAACCTCAGGTGGATAATGTGTTTCATGTGAGATGAACATGTACTTAGTCCATAGGTACATTAGGTTGAGCAAGACATGTAAGCCATGGAGAAGAGATGGATTGGGTAATAGATGCAAGTGCTCAACTAGTGGAGATGAAGGGGGCTTATTGAATATGAGACATGACATAGTGTCATATGGCTAGGGTGGAGAAGATCAAGGCAATTAACCGTAACATTTAAGTTTTAGAAAAGACTATTCACTCCCCCCTCTAGTCGGCCATCTCAACTCTACACACTTCTTTGTGTTCCTCTCTATTCTTCGCTATTTTTCAGTATCTTCTCTGTTTTTTTGGCATTTCGATGTGATAAATTCTGTTGGTTTTATATTGTATTACTTGTACTTTTGTGATAAATTTGTAACAAAAGTTTGAAGGAGTTGTGTATCAAAACAAATTAGTTGGTATGTCTCACTATAATTTAGTAACATTGTTGTGTTGCATTATGTTTCTACCGAATTACATGGTATATTTTAGTGTAATATGTAAAACATGCTAGTAGTGCCGGCCCTGTTCGCTTCGCTGAAAAGCCAGACTGAAAAGTACTGTTCGCTGATTTAATGTGAGAGAAAACACTGTTGGATATTACATTGTGGATATTACCTCTACGAGTACATGAAGGTCACGTGCAATACTCGAGACACCCAAAACATGCAAGTAACTAGGTCATCATCTCTCCATATAATAAGTTTGGCAACATAACGTTTGTTTGAAACCATAATTTAAAATTATGTTTTCTTGCAGTCGCATATTGAAAAGGATCTTGTCGCCATTAAGGAACTAGAAGATGACGATCTCCTCAAGATCGTCAGGGACCTCTGTCAGTTTTTCTCCAGGACGAAGTTATATACAAAGGCAGCCATTACCACGACCCATCGTTCGCTATAAGACGTCAAGCTGATTACTTCATGATTGGTACAGTTTAAATTAAAGTAGCTAAAGAATGTGCATGCGATAGGACATTATTACTATATATTATTGATGGGATGTTTGTTCTAGATTTGAATGTACGAAATTGTGTATATGTGTATACCTTGATTACAATGTGCATACGTATATAGTCTTATAGAGTTTTCAATTTTCAAATCCATTTGAATATTATTGGTACATATATGCACATTATATGTGTATTCAAAATTTGAAATATCATTTTTCAATTTTGGTGGAAAAGTATTTACAGAGGCACCTAGCCGCCTCTAGAAATAATTTTCAAGAGGTGGCCGGAAACAACAATCACCTCTAGAAATCCATTTTTTAGAAGCAGCTCTTTTTCCTATAGAAATCGTTGATTTCTAGAGACGCATAGTTAGTACCGCATCTACAAATGTTTCAAGTAGTAATGGCACCTCATTACTCACTAGTCGTATGCACAGGCAAAACTTGGATCCCATTGCAGCTTATGCAAGACCAGAATCTGCTACATTGCTATTGCTGTCTGTCGCTTTGCGCACTGCTGAGTGCTGAACCACTAGAGCTAGTTGTGCTACTGAACCACCAGAACCGCTAAGGCTATCCGTACTCGTGGTACTCTAAATTCATCCTCTATACATCCTAGTCATCAAGATTCTCTCCTCTATATCAATTCTTCCGCACTCATCCATCCTCTAAATCATACTCTATTCACTGTAGGACCCACTTGTTACTTTATCTAGATATATCCATGTGAGATCTTGTTTTGAAGAATTTATTGAAACGAATTTAATGGTGCGATCGGAATTTAATTTGGTGTTTTAATTTGGCAGTGATGTGATCAGCTTATCACTGCCGAGTTGGTTATGGCGGTTCAAAATCCGCCAGTGAAGGGGGGTTTTGAACCGCCAGTGATGTCCTTCTCTGGTGTAGTGCAACGTTTAATCCCTGAATCAAGCATCGAACAAAACATCAAGCCATGTACAAATATAGATGATATGAAAATCTCAGCAACTGAAAATAAATCTCAGAACATATTCATGGAAAGAAAAAAGGATGTCATGCCTACCTGAATAGCTGTGGTGCCAAACACGAGCCTCGGATGACAAAACCAATCTTCTTTAAGACAGACTATGGTCTCCAGTTTAGGTGCGGAGATTACAGTTAAATCGATTGCCTTGGATGCATATGCTGGAGCATCAAAATAGAGAAATCTTTCAAGACAAGGGGCATCAACAATTATGACTTCCTGTAATAATAGGGGATTGTCCCCAGACCAAGAGACATCAGCACGCACACCGATGCTTCTAAGGCTATTGGAACTAATACGGAGGCACCCAACCCCAAAGCTGTCTTTAAGCAGCAGGCACTCCAGGACAGGGAAGCTGGAAATGATGGTATGCAGTGACCCCTCGGAGATGCTGACACCTTCAAGGCCGAGCTGCTTGAGGAAGGGAAAGTGAATCCCTTCCACTGAGCTATCCGGGAGCATGCATTTACCGAAGGTAGCAACTCGGAGGGTAGCCGAGAACAGGAAAGTCGAGGGAGGTGGCGGTGCCAAAGGATACGGTGCAATATACCATATCATATCATATCTTTCGCAGAACTCAAGCTCCTGAAGGTTGTCAAGCGCCGGGGAGCTGAGCCAGGCGTCCACGGTGGTGGGACGGTTGTGGAGATAGAGCGACGGGATGGAGAAGCGGCGGACGGGGCCTGGGTGGGCGGAGAGGATGTGGGTGACCGCGCAGGCGAGGGCCTCGTAGGCGGCGGTAAGCGCCTTCTCGTCTTCATCAGTGTCACAGCTGTCGCTGCTTTCGTCGCTGCTGTAGCCGAGGAGCGCCTTGGGCTTATTGTAGAGGTCTGCGCCATCAAGGACGAGAGGGGAGGCGACACAGACGTGGTGCCACCAGGAGACGAGGATTTGGGTGCGTCCGGCTTCCTTGGTGGAGAGAAGCGAAAGTATCTCACCGAGGACGGAATCAGGGAGGCCGCGGATGCGGTCGACGTCGTCACTGCCACCTCCGCCACCGCCAACATTAGGCGGCGACGGCGGCGGTTCTTTGCTGTGGATTCTAGATCCGGTATTGGCGGCCTCCGTGGCTTCCATTGTCTGCGGTGGGGGCTCACCGGCTGCTACGTCCTTGGATCTCCTCCTCTTGGCATTGGGACCCAGCAGCTCCATCTCCGCGGCCTGCGCTCGGTGCCTTGCGGGGGAGGCTGCGCCGCCGCACAGTGAGTGTCTGTGGCAGCGGGGAGCAGTGAGGGTTACAGTTCTAGACTTCTGGTGTGGGTGGCTGGGTGCTAGGACCGACGTGGGCGGGTGTGCTAGACGCGTAGGCCTTTTTTTGGTGCAAGCCCAACAAGTGAACTGGGCCCTCCTGTCCTGCTGGTCCCTGGCGACGTCGCCGACTCGCGTTGCATGTGGGCTGAGTACTTGAGTGTCGTACTGCATTCACGTGCTAGGTACTTATAACAGCTCTAATAGTTCCTCGATAAATTCAGTGAAACAGAGCTGGAAACTTTTAGCAGCTCGAACGATTCTCATTACACAAGAATCGCAGAGGTCGAGCGGTGGCTCCCGCTATTAGATAAATTTATAAGTTAGAACATATTTGTTTGGTTCTTTCAACTGTTTCGTTGAGAGACATAGGAGATATGGTCGTCCTTAGAGAAAAATATTCCCTCGTAAACAAACTCATCCCCTCAAATCAATAGGACGGAGTGGGATGAAGAGGGACGAGCGTGCAAGAAGAAAGAAGAAGAGGAGATGCCTACACGGTGGCGAGCTCCGAGGCAAACCGGCCACCGACGCGGGTGGAGCTCGACAAGGATCTAGTGCAATGTAGGCGGAGCTCCAAGAGGCACTGCCACGAGCGTTGGTTGTTAGTTGTGGGCAGTAGACATGGGCGGATCTCGAGCCCGTGGGCATGCTGGCCATCGAGGGTGCCGGTCATGTGGGCACGCCGGCTAGGGGCGAGGCAGCCACGGGTGCATGCTAGCCACCACGGGTGTCGGTCCCGGGGGCGTGCCAGCAGCTGAGAGCGTCGATCGCCGGGGCATGTACCTACCGGGGGCACCGAGCATATGGGGACGCGTAGGGCCTCCAACTCCAATGCTGCTGGAGTGGCGTGGCCGCTGGTTGCAGGTCACGCTGGGATCAGATGAAACAAGAAAGAAAATGGAAGTAAAAAGAAAGGAAAGAAGAAACAGTGAAAGAGACCGGCTTCGGGGCCTATGTGCTAGGTGCCAAATCTCACTTTTCAACGTAGAGCACGAATGACCCTATCTCCTACAACCACACACACACACACACAGGTCTGCAGCCAAGATCGCCGACTCCAAAACAGCCTCGCCGTGCTCGACGCACTCGACGTCGCACTCGTAGGCATGTTCATACGAGGGCCCTACAGTGATGACACCGTTTGGACCCGGCATTTTGAGCTTGAGGTAGCTGTAGTTCGGGATCGCCATGAACCTGGCGTAGCATGGGCGTCCCAGGATAGCGTGGTACGTTCCACGGAATTCGACCACTTCAAAAGTGAGAGTCTCCTTTCGGAAGTTGGCCGGTGTGCCAAAACAAACGGGCAGATCGACCCGTCCGAGGGGTTCCGCCCGTTTCCCTGGCACGACTCCGTGGAAGCCCCCGACGCTAGGTTGGAGGCGCGCTCTCTCGACCCCTAGAAGGTCGAGGGTCTGGGAGTAGATGATGTTGAGGCTGCTTCCGCCGTCCATGAGCACCTTGGTGAGGCGTGTGTTGGCGATGACGGGGTCAACAACGAGCGGATAGACTCCCGGGTTGAGGACGTGGTCTGGGTGGTCGTCACGGTCGAAAGTGATGGCCACCGCAGACCAATCAAGGAAGCGGGGGACTGCCGTTTGTACGGAGAAAACCTCGCGTCGTTCTCGCTTGCGCTGGCGTGCCGAGAGGCGTGTCGAGGGCCCTCCGTAGATCATGAAGCAGTCGTGGATCTCGGGGAATTCCCCGTCCTTGTCGTCGCTTTTAGGGTCCTCCTTCTTGTCATCCTTCTTGACGCCGGCACCCCCAAAGTACCTGCGAAGCATATGACAGTCCTCGAGGTTATGGTTAGTAAGTCCCTTATGGTAGGGACACGGTTCTTTGAGCATTTTGTCGAAGACGCCCCCGCCGGGGGGGCCTCGAGGCTTTTTGTGCTCGGTAGCAGCGACGAGCTCATCGACCGGGGCCTCGAGCTTGCCCTGCTGGCCTTTCTTCTTCTTGCGGTTGTTTCTCTTGGAGCCTCGGGTGGAGCTCACGGGATCGTCGACCTTCTGCTCCCCCCTCTCTGGGTCACCACCAAAGATTGCACCAACCGCCTCCTCACCGGCGGCGAAGTTGGTGACAATGTCCATTAACCCGTTGGCAGTGAGCGGAGTGTTACGGCCCAATTCTTGGACCAACTCTTTACAGGTGGTGCCGGAGAGGAAGGCCATAATTACATCGGAGTTAGTGACGTTGGGGAGTTCGGTACGCTGCCGGGAGAAGCGTCGGATGTAATCCCGGAGGGATTCACCTGGTTTCTGCTTGCAGCTCCGGAGGTCCCACGAGTTGCCGGGGCGCATGTAGGTCCCCTTGAAATTTCCCTCAAACACCCTCACGAGATCATCCCAGTCGTGGATCTGTTGAGGTGGGAGATCCTCGAGCCAGGCTCGAGCGGTGTCGGAGAGGAACAGGGGGAGTTGTCGAATGATGACCCGATCGTCGGTGGCCCCGCCCAGCTGACACGCCAAGCGGAAATCGGCGAGCCAAAGTTCAGGTTTGGTTTCGCCGTTGTACTTGGTGAGAGTCGTGGAGGAGCGAAACCGAGCCGGGAGCACCGTCTCACGGATAGCCTTACTAAAGACCCGAGGACCCGGAGGCTTGGGTGAAGGGCTTCGATCTTCCGAACTGTCGTAGCGTCCGCCCCTGTGGACGTGGTAGCCTCGAGCCACGCCGTCACCGTGCTTGCGCGTGCGGCGCTCGATGATGTTGCCACAGGTGTCTCGAGGCTCGTGGTCGTTGGTGGTGAGCTCAGGGGTCGGAGCTACCGGGTTTCGCCAGGCAGGCTCGGGGTGAACCGAGGCCTCTCTCTCCTATCGGGAGGGCTCGATGATCCGCTCCGAGGCTGCCTCGCGTCGCCTCGAGGCGGAGCTCTCGGCCTGCTGCATGGCGGCGGTCTCGAGGAGTTCTCGGATTTCATCCCGAGCCCGACGGGCGTCGGGGTTTGACGGCTCGGGCATGTTGCGGAGAAGCATGGCGGCGGCGACGACGTTCTGGCTGGCTCGAGCGAAAACCGGGGGGTCGACCATCCGGTCCTCGTCGATGCGACGGTTGATGTCACGAGCTCTTTCGCGAGCTCTCTCGCCAAGTGCGCGTTTCGCACGCTCATGCTCGAGGGTTTGTTGGAGTAGGCCCAGGTTTTCCCGTTCCTCGTCAAGCCTGTCCTGCAACTCGCGAATTTGCTCGAGCTGCGCTCCTTGATCCACAAGGAACTGAGGATCGTCTCGCTCAGCAGGAAGCTCGACATGGGGTGGCGTGTACCTTCCTTCGACTGGCTCTTCGTCCTCTGATTCCGAAGTGCTTTCAACGTCGATGTTGAAGCATTCGCGGGTCGGATCATAGGTGTCGTCAGCCGAGTCGGAGTCAGGAGCGCCAAAGTAGTAGTACGACAAGGGAATGTGTGGCCGTTGCAAATCGTCACTGGGGTTGCGATGTTGAGAAGCAGTCACATGGGGCTCTGTGTCCGGTGTCTCCATAGAGTCCAGATAATCAGAGGCCGGTGTGGATGCAACGAGGTCCAGAGTGGAGCGTAGATGGTGCCCGGGGAGTTCCTCATAAGCACTCATGCGAGTGCTCACGAAAGATGCGTGCACCCGGGCAGCCGAGTCTAGCCCAAACAGGAATGGTGATGGAGATGTTGCTGTTCGTGCCGAAATGGATGCTCCGGACAGTGGTGTCTCACCGGACGGGGGAGCGGTGGGATTCCCCGTTGGCATGTTACCCTCAGTCAAGCTCGTCCTTCCCAAACCTTCCACAAGGAAGTCTAGGCTGGCGCCTGGCTGGGGGTGCCGGACCGGGGGACCCCATCGCCCTCCGCGAGGTGAAGACGGTGGTTGTGTCGGGCTCGTCGTCGTCGGGTGGCCCGCGCCCGCCTAGAGCGACGGTGCCGGCGGATTGCTCCCCCGGGCTGGGAGAGCTCGTAGTCCTCGTTGGATGGGTGCCTGGGGGGAAGTAGGACCATATCGTAGCCATGGCCAAGCGACATGAACTCCAAACTCCCGAACCAGATCACCGTGGCCAACGGAATAGGACGTTCGGGGTCAGCCATCCAGGAAAAAAGGCGAGAAAGCGACGTTTGGCACGCAGCGATCCCCTACCTGGCGCGCCAACTGTCGGTGTTCGGACCCGAGGGGGTCCTAAACCAACGAGTAAATGTTGCGTGTCTCTTTCCTGGATGGTGATGCAAGGAGAACACATGGGGGTTTATCCTGGTTCGGACAAAAGAAGGCCCTACGTCCAGTGGGGGGGAAGAAGTTTGTATTTCCTTACACCGAAGTGCTCGTGTAGGGGTTACAAGCATGCGAGAGAGGGCGTCGAGCCCAAGTCTCAAAGAGAGGAAAAAGGGACAAGGGTGGTTGCTTGAGGTATCGATCTCTCGTTTTTCTTCGTTGTCTGTTGTTGTCCGGTCGGGTGCTTCCTTCCTCCTCCTCTCGTAGAACCCTGGCCTGCCCTTTTATAGGGCGCGAGGAGGCCAGGACGACGGGGAGCTTTGAGATGATGTTTGGTCGATTCCTGTTGAGTTGACTATAGCGACGTGCCCTGGGAATGGCCGGCCATCCCTGGACACCATGGCGTCATGGGAGACGAGACGGCAAAATGACCCGGAGTGTCGTGCCATACCGTCCTTCCCTTGCCGTTGAACTGTGCCGAGCGTCGAGGTCGGGTCGAGGCCGGGTCGAGACCGGATGGATAAGGCCGAATCCCCGAGATTGCGGAGAACGGGCCTTGTCTTATCCTCCCTCGAGGGTGATCGATGGTAAACAGTGCGCGGTAAGGTGGGTATAGTGACGGGTTTCACCTCCCATCATGGGATGGGTGGTAAAACAGTGAGACCTGACACGGGCATTGTTCCCACGTCGATCCTGGTCGCAGCCATGCCGGTAGGTGATAGTAGGTAACCGCATTAAATGCTATGGCTCTTGTCCTGGGGTAGCTAAAGAGAAGGAGTGGAGGCGCTCGACCCGGGCTCACGCGAATCGGAGTTTTTCCCAGTGGGCGGACGAGCTTCGCGCGGGTCGGAGCGCCGTCGAGGTAGCTTGCTGTACGGGATGGGGCGCGGTCGAGGCGCCCCGTCGAGCGGGCCTCGTACGAGTCGGAGCCGGAGCGCGGTCGAGGCGCCCCGTCAAGCGGGCCTCGTACGAGGCGGACAGGATGCGCGGTCGAGGCGGGCTGCCTTTTATTGCGGTTTCAGTCGTTTTAGTTTTTTACTAGCGATGGGTGTGAGTACCCCCGTACTTTTGGTACCGACAATATATATATATATATATATATATATATATATATATATATATATATATATATATATATATATATATATATATATAGAAGGGACATATACCATCCCCAAAATCATCCCAACCCACTCATTCCAAAACCAAACCACTCTTAGTCTTCACGAACATCAATGCAACAGCCACTACTACAAAATTGAGCTTCACTACATGCCCATCACTACCGGTTTGTGGCTAAAACTAATATTGATAGGATCAACCGGCAGTGATGTTGGGGTCATCACTGCTAGTTTTAGCCATGAACCGGCAGTGATATTGGGTCATCACTACCATTTTTTGGCTAAAACAGGTATTGATATTATCACTTGCCGGTTCATATCACTGCCATATTTAGCCATGAACTGGCAGTGATATTGGGTCATCACTGCCAATGTTTAGCTAAAACGGGCAGTGATACTACCACTGCCGGTTTGTGGCTTGAACCGGCAGTGCTAGGCTGCATGAAAATTGTGGCTGAATTTCCTCACTTTTGAAATTCAAATTCTTCAAACAACCTCAAATGGAGAAATAATGAAACCAAAGTTGTAAGTCTTGAAAAGTTATGAAACTTTGTATTTGACAAATTTTTTATTTGGATTTGTTTAGGGTTTCAAATATTCATTTTAAAATTAAATAAACATAAAATGACTAGGATGAATATCCTCAATGCACACAAGTGTCTTATAGATGGAATGGTTAGGGGACGAACGTGCGAAGACTGAGGTCAGGTTCGAGTGCTGGCAACAACGAAGTGCGTGCTTTCGCACAAAAAATTGTGACTCGTGACTTGTGACGGCGCGTGTGTGTGGCTACTTAGTGGGGTCCCTCCCAGTAAGCCCAATTTGTGAGGGGTAGATACATTCTTTTTGTGCAAATAAGGGGTAGATACATTCTTTTTGTATTCACTTTATTGGATATTAATATGAATACTTGAGACTCTAAACGAATTCAAATGAAAAATATTCCAACGGGAAAGTTATAGTTTTGGTCATTTCTCCGTTCAATATCAATTGAAAATTTTGAACTTTTTAAAACTGAGAAATTCAAACATAATTTCCCTTGGACAAATGATTTAAAATAAAAATATTGTCAACTACAAAGCTGTAAAGCATTTTAGATCCATAACTTTGATATAAAGTTTATCTTCATCCGACATTGTTTCAAAAATTTAAGAATTTTACTGTGCTGCACCTGTTTTTACACAAGGCTCTACATCAAGCCGCCTCTGCAAATCGATTTAGAGAGATGTCTCTAGATCTAGTCACCTCTAAAAGTGGATTTCTAGAGCCCACTGGATCTAGAGTCGCCTCTAAAGATATGGGCATTTTTAGAGGCGGCTCGTTTTGAAAATCATTTTTATAGACGACTTTAGATATAGCCATCTCTACTAAAAATTGATGACGTTTCAATAAATCAATTATGTAGTCTCTGCGTGTTTTCTCTATAGATAGATCTATCATAGGATACTTTCTGCAATGTTTTCACGATTTATTTCTTGAAACTTTTACAAGAAACAAGTTATCATCACCTTCTTGGATATAGTTATGCTGGTGGAAAATTCCTAATATTGATTTGGATCATAAAATGTAACATGTTTTTTTTTGGTTAAAAAGAGGCGTTGTCGGCAGAGGCAGTGAGGATGGTGAGTAGGGTTGCTTTTGTTGCGGCCATTTGCCACCCATTTGGCATCGACTCTTTAATTAGGCATGGCTGGTATGTAACAGAATTTTTCATTGGAATTTCAGAGGATAGCTCTTCCGGTGTTTTGTTGACGTCATGTATAGGGCATTTGGATTTGAGGAACGGAGCTTCCAATTCCTGAGAGAAGTTTTGGATGAGGGGACGAGAATAAGAAATCGGTAACGTACCTGCTGTGCCCGGACGTCCATTTGGAGCGCTAGCATCGGACGCTGCCGTGCGCTGCTGTATCTCTATTGAGGAGGCTATCCCGTACTTGAAAACGGAAGCAGCTGAGAAGATAACATGCAGTGACTTGTCAAACAGCTGAATCTCAGTCAGAAATTTTCCGAATTTCCGAATTTCGTCCATTTCGGTAGACGCTGAAATATTTTAGCTTTTGAATCTCAAAACCTTGTCGAGCGCTAGAGATGGCGCCACCAGAAGGATTGGATCTGGGTGCAAGCGCCGTTGCTAGTCGGGAGGAGGGATACACGATGTACCACAGGACGCAGTCGCGAAGGCTGCTGATGCGATCGCTAAGTTGTTGGTTCTTGGGATCTTTCGAGTCTTGGCTTTTGTCACACCCGGTTTTGCAAAGAACAAAACTAGGCTCATCATATGTGTGTCCAGGAAGTCCACACATACAACAACAGAATAAAAATATCAAAACAATATTTGTATAAAGCGGAAAACATAATATATTAACACTTACAACTATCAGAGTGTCGCAGAACGGTGGCTAAGCTTCTGCTCGGGCTCTATTCTTCTCAGGGACGGCTGACTGGGGGCTCCGTATGCCAAACACTTCGAAAAGACTTCTGGAACTCCACTACACTTTCATCCTTCTTCTAAGCAGCACCTCACTACATACTAGAGTGTAGGAAAATAGCAAGAGTGAGTCCATGTCGAACTCAACAAATATAACACGGGGTTCATGAGGCTCAAAAGGTTTGACACTGGTTTACTGCATTTAGCTTTTAATCATCACAGTTTTATCATATGAATAGCATCAGGTTTGCATTAATCCCACAATAAACATATGATCAATGTAAAGATGAATAATGAATAGCAAAAACACATTTATAGTCATTAGTGATAATCTATTCCGTAAGGGTCCAAGGTCACTCGTGACCGTGAGCACGACTGATATACCAGTTTTACACTCTGCAGAGGTTGTACACTTTCACTGTGAGTCGTGATTTACCCTTTCGCCCGAGGTGATCAGCCTCTTGACCCACTACCAAGGAAGGTCGGCAGGGTTCACTATGAAGTCTTTCAAATGTTCGTCTAACAAGTTAGGGCTATTAGATTCACTCGGCAAACAGATGTAGAGCCTCCCTTCCAAATGGCACAATGACGCGCAACCTATACACATAAGGACAAAGGCCGCACTATACCCAATTCGTCAAGCCGTTCTTACGCCATGAAGGTTACCACTAACAAGCTAGAAAAGGTCCTCATACTTACTAAAGCCAGAGCCATATAGCCCTCGCAATTGTACTGTAACTCCTGGATGTTCACTTACAGATGAGTTCTTATGGAGAAAAACTAGAGCACCATAAAAACAGCCCAATATGCTCTAGCCCTCTTGAAATAGTAATCAAAATATCATCTTTTAGTGTTGTTGCATATTCCATTAATCATATTACAAGATCATAGTTTATGCTCAGCGCTAGCAAAACTACTCAATGCAATATCATGGGTGCCAAGGTAATGGATCAAGACTAAGTCATCCTTAACTAGGGAATACATGCATAATGAATTTAATTATTTATTGTGAATAGGACAAAAAGGATAATCCCATGCTATACTTGCCTTAGAACTTGATTTATGCCCAAAGCAACTTGCTCTGAAAAACCTCAACTTAATCTTTCATTTACAACTTCTGGCACTCAGCTTCTGGTCTTCATCTTCGGATCTTCGACGCTCACGGATAGTCTTTCTTCTACTCGTAGATCATAGCAACCTAACAAACTAATAGGCATACAAGCAAATAAATAGGAAAAACTAAGAACAATACACCACACAAGAGAAAATAGCGTACTAAAAGAGAACTACCAGCTACGGTCACGAGAACATAAGAAACACCGATAACGAAACTACGATGGAAAAGAAACGACTACCGAGAGTTTATATTATAAAAGAAACAATTACACGCTTAATTATCTTAATTGAATAAAAACCACGTGATAGTTATTAACTTAGATTACTTAAATTATATTCTAATTTCAAGCTCAGTTAAGACCAATCTTGTTTTATAAATATTGCCGTAGGGATTAAGCAAGTTCAACTTAAAGTTCGCAATATGAAAATGGACACGTGCATACTTAATAGTGCCTAATATATACAACTTGCTTAAACTAAACTAATTATGATTAAGAAACATTTAAGTTAATATTAATCAAGTTAACATTTATTTAAGAATGTTCTATGTATGAATCTAAGTCGCTTCTAATTTAAAAGAGCATGACATAAACATTAATCAAATAAACATAATTTAATTTGTAAACACATAACGTGACATGGTAAACAACGTTGCTAATGCGTCTCTTACGCCAGCATAGTCACGAAGTAACAAGAACGAAATTATACCCCTATGTTGCTTTTAGTTAGAAAACTATTAAATAAATATTAATCAAGTTGTATTTAAATAGATAAATTCATACTTGAGTGACATCACAAAACTATCGCTACTGTATAGAGCACGACGCTATGAAACTGTCGCAACCAGAACGGATTTACAAATCTAGATTGTTTTAAATCATAGAAATAATTGCATGTCAATTAAATTAATATTTAATTTATATATGACTAGCATGTAACACGTCTACGCCGATAGCATGTAGCTTTAGTTGGCATGATTGCAAAATCACAAGAACGAGTTACTACATTAGGTTGCTTTTAATTAAAAATGTATTAAATAAATATTGCACATAAATCAATAAATTCATAATTAGGTGACACGATATACATCAGCACTACTACGTAGAGCGCAACTATACGAAACTAACGCAACTAAAATGGAGCAAAACGGAATTAAAACGAAGAAACGACAAAGATATTATGAACCAGTGGCAGAACCGTAAATGCTTCATCTTCTACCTTCATCCATCTGAAGGGCCTCGGCCTGGGGCGACACAAGGAGGAGAAATATCTAATTTACTACATGAGAGATTTTCTAAATTAGGGTCTCCTCCACGGTAGTTTTGGTGTGCTTTTACCCAAGAGGTAGGTACGTATATATAGAGAGGAAAACTCCCTACTCCCACGTCAACTAGCGATACGGTACTAATTGATGTTGCACCCTCCATCTTTACTAATATGCCTAATTAATTATTAAAGCCTATTAGTAAATAAATGTATGGGCCTTTGAGATTTATTAGGATTATTGCACATGAGCTTTGAGCATTGGGAAAAATGAGACATTTATTTATTTTCAGAATTAATTAATTTCATGGATAAAATAATTCCATAAAAGTCTAAAATTATTATTTAAGCCATGAAAAATACTCTGAAAGCTCTAAAAATTCGGAGAAATTTTCTAGGGACATTAGGGAACATGATGAACCCAAATAAAGTATTTGGAGCTCATGAAAAGATTGGTGAAACGATCAAAGAAAAAGATTAAGTTCATGGAAACTAGAATTTTAATTCGAAAAAAGGTCAGAAAAATTTCTCAAGGAGAGATAAACGTCGCTCTATCGTACTCGTAAACCGTTTGCACTCATAAACTCCAAAACAAGCATCACATCAACCAAAGCCCGTCAAGTTAATTCTAAAATAATTGAAAAGCACCATTTTTCTTTCATAAAAATATATGAAATCTAAACTAATGACAAGTTCTATTCAAATATTAAAATATTTATTTTAATTAGTGTTTTCTATGCACAACCCAAAATCAGAAATTTTAGGATGTGACAGCTTTCTCTTCTTCCTGATGGGAACCATCTCCATTGCAATTGGCTGCGGCCTGTGGGGATTGGTCTGGTTTCTTCTTGTGAGCCCTGGACCCTCTCACTCTAGTGGGCAAACCAAACTTCCAAACACTAAGAATACCGGAGTGAGAGAAAAATTTTAAGAAGCCCAGGCCCAACCCAGAAAACGACCTGTTTCAGGGTTGAAGTCTCACCTTGCTGCCCACGGCCCACCAGGCACGTAGATAATTTTGCAGCTGCCAGGATTTGTTGAAGACAAAGGAAGCAACAACATCAAGTTACTGAAGGTCATCAAGCGGAAGTGAAGTGTTTCTATTATTCCGTTGTACTCCTGTGCTTTACACCGTTAATTAGATGTGCAGATTCTTGCACTCCATGAAAATCAAGGATTCTTTGACAGACTTCCATATTTACGAATCTCAATTTCCAGATCATGAGCATATATATGCGTCAATGACAAAACTCATACAACTTGGCAATGTTGCTGCACTGCATGCATCACAAGGAGAACGGTTTACCTCATGGTTGGCCTCCAAATAAAATGAAGCAAGGCTGAAGCAAAAGCCTCACTGGAAGAGAACTCTAAATAAAAGGTAGCAGTAAACGCCAGAACTTACCAAAGTGATGATCTGCATCCTAATTCTAGTCTGAAGTTGTGCTAAACTTGGGAAGAACCTAGTGTCTAAAAGAAGAGAACAGGTCACGGAGACACATAGGGCACAAAATGGAAGCAGTGCATCTCACCTGAACCGAACACCTCTAAAGTATCATCTAAAAGTTTAATCCAGGAAGGGAAGGAAAGTAATGTACTAGCATAGTGGGTTGGAGGAGTAGGAAATGGAAAATAACCATAGCAATGAATGACATCTCCATGGGCTCCATGGAGACAGAGGAGACCACTCCAAGCTTGAGAAAGGAAAAGGAAAGGCTAGGTAACTTTCACAAACAAAATGAGGTTGGCACTCTCTTCTAGTTTTCTTCCTCAAGAGAGATGGCGCAATATGGTGGCTTGAGAGTATGTTTTAGTTACTTTCCAGGAAAGAGCTTTGTTGAGGCCAAACTAATTAATTGCAATTTCCATGGCTTGGACGGAGCGACAATATTTTTTCAGGAAACTAGAGGTGTTGGTGGCATTAAAAAAAATAAGAACCAAAGTACACATTTAACTAAAGAAAGAAAGTAAAGAAAGGAAAAAAATCAAAACAAAGCAAGCGAAGGGCATATCAGCACTTCTTACCAAGAAATGTGTAGTATCAATTCAAACATATATACATGGAAGTTCATCAGCTTTCCATACACATGGAGTTGCTAAGAAATCACTTGGAACAAACTTTAAAAGTGGTAGCTTAAATGTGCATGAAGACAGGAGTGATATGTGAACACACACTTCCGAATTAAAAGATGTCAATTTCAGTAAAACCACATGCAAAGGCCAGTAACTAGGACCTATTTGCTTGGAAAGTATTTTTAAAGTATTGGAGAAATACTATGGTTTACAAAATACTTTGGTCTTCAAAAGCTACTGGGTGTTTGGATGCAATAAATCTTGTTGTCTCTAAAACCATGGTTTTGTCAAAACTAGTCTTTTTGGAGTTTTATAAACTCAACTCATGACCTCTTTTTTCTAAACCATAGTTTTGTGTTTCTTTAGCTTATAAAGTCACGGTTTTGTGATTTTTGAAAACTGCATCATCCAAACAGGCCCTAAGATACAAATTGATACAAGACTGGTACGCAGGCTGATACCACCTCCATGCCAATTGCATCACAGAGAAAGTACGACACAATATGCATATAATAGACTAACTGAACAAATAAAGTAATACTCAACTCTTAGCAAAGATCATCACTTATAACATTGCATGGAACACTATTTCTTCATAACAAAATTAATTTTGAATTTCAGACTGACTGAATGCAGCTACAATATTGACATTGAAAAGACAAGAAGTTTGAAGCATTACTTATGAGAAGGGAATTCCAAACTGACTAAATGCAGCTACAGTATTGACATTGAAAAGACAGCAAGTTTTTTTTGCGAGTAGAAAAGACAACTAGTTTGAAGCATCAGAACATGGAATGATATGTAAACACACACTTCCAAATTAAAAAATGTCAATTCCAGTAAAACCAATGACATGCAAAGGCCAGTAACACACTAAGATACATATTGATACCAGCCCGGTAGGCAGGCTGGTACCACCTCCATGCCAATTGCATCACAGAGATAGTACGACACAATATGCATATAACATACACTAACTGAACAAATAAAGTAATACTCGACTCTAGCAAAGATCATCACTTGCAAACATTGGAAGGCACATAATTTCTTCATAACAAAATTAGTTCGAATTTCAGACTGACTGAATGCAGCTATAGTATTAACATTGAAAACACAACAAGTTTGAAGCATTACTTATGCGAATGGGATTACAAGAGGTGTTTCTGAAAAGGAATGCAATGCGGTTTTAAGCAAAGTAACAATCAAGATTATTTAAGGTATGCCAATTTTCATATGAATGCCAGATTCAGCAGTTACAGTCAAACAGATCAGCTGCTGACAGATCACTGGCCCGCAAAACATGTATCATATTGTGGTGGCATTGATTGTCTATGAAAGTAAATGTAGCACCTCTAGAAGAGCTCTTGTCCAGCTTGAGCTGTATATGCTGCCTTCTTATCCAGTTCTTGTCACCATAGAAACAACTTGGGACCACAAACCGCATAGACTCAAGATTTCTTGCATTCTCCACAAAGAATGTAACAAATTCTGATTGTTCTGTTGTGCCCGATAATTTGTCATCACTATTGTTTTCAGACAAAGGTCAAGGGATTTGATTAGATTCATTTGTTTACAGCGCCACTGGTTCGTGTGCCCTTGTTCATGAGACTGGAAGTTCAAACGAGTGTGAAATATTAGTTCGGACCAAGAAATTAGAACAAGGATGACCACAACATTATGAAGACCAAACTAACTTTGTATGTGTGAATCATATATTGAAGTAAGAAACATTACCACTAGACGGATGTACAGCTTCTCCAGGCACGGAAAGCATCTAATGAAATTGAGAACATCATCCAGACATAGAGACAAAGGGAACACAGATAAGACCTTGACAGTATGCATCGACACCATTGCTCTCATGTCAACCGAACGTATTCCCTTGGTCAAATAAAAAATTATGTTAGGGAATCACAACAAGAAGTTATAAAATAAAATTCTCTGAATGAAGATCAATGGGGGAGCTCAAATGTGCCCAATGGAATTTTTGTGCCTAAAACAGACCATAATTTACAATGACTTGGAATACACAATACAAGTAACACATAAATGGGAACATTGGGACTTGGGAGAGGGCTCTAGTTATTACCAGAAAAGTCGTAGATCCAAGAGTGAGCATTGTCTTGTTACTATTCTCAAAAATGCAGCCCAGGGTTTCCAGCTTTGGTGCTGAGATCACCGATATGTGCAACCTACTATATCGCTCGAAACTGATAAGCCTCTCAAGGAATGGGGCATCCTCAATAATGAGCTCCTCTAGAGTGGGACCTTGTCGAAAAGAATCAGTATGAACACCTATACTCTTAAGGGAACGGGAATTGATCCGAACACAGCGAAAACCTTCATTGTATTTCATTAGCAAGATTTCGAGTGTGGGGCAACTATCAAGCATGGCATGCAGGGTCTCCTCGGAGATAATAGCGTCAAATAGTGTAAGCTGTTGGAGGTTGGGGAATTGGAGCTGATTGACCATGATATCTGGGAGGCGACATCCACCAAAGGAGACAATACGGAGTGTGGATGAGAAGCGAAAGATGGATGCCGGTGGTGGGGGATACAGTGACAATGTAAAGTCAACTTCTGGGATGTGGAACTCAAGCTCTTGTAGCCCATTAAGGGTGGGGGACTGAAGCCAAGTAACAACATTGTCAATGTTGGTGCAAAGATAGTGTGCAGGGATGCAAAAGCGTCGGGCAGGTCCAGGGTGAGCATCAAAAATACAGGAAATGATGCTCACAAGGTCATTATCATAATTGGGATCTTGGAGATCACAATAATCAAAATTAAGAGGGGTGGAGAGCCAAAGGCGGCTCCACTTGGAGGATAGACACTTTGTACGCGCACAATCCATGGTAGGAAGGAGGGAGATAATGTCACCTAGGATGTTATTGGGGAGGCCGCTTATATGGTCAACACCGTCTTCATTTCCTTCTTTGGGAGTAGAATCTTTGTGACACGGACCTTGAAATCTCTTCTTCTTTGTAGCAGGGGCATCCTCCATCTTGACTCTGCTCCTTAGGAAGGATGGAGTTTATGGATTTCTTTCAATGGGCTATTTTGACGGATTTGTGCAACATGACTAGGTTATGGATCGAGGTTGCGGCGAGTCTTCTATCTTGAATATAGCACCCTGGAAAGGATGAATGAAGTTTATGGATTTCTTTGGATGGGATCTTTGGCGGCTGATTGAACAACAGAGGTGAATTGCATACAGGTAATGGTGTGGGCGGAGTAGAGAATACGAGTGGTGGCGTCGCCGCCACCGTTGGTGAGGGAGGGGAAGAAGGGACTAGATTAGATAGGGTTAGGGAAAATTTACTAATATATACTAGTGGGAATGGGGGTTGGGGTGAGTGGTGATGGGCCGTTGTGTGGGCCGAAGAAGAACAACAATAAGGGGATAGGTGTGAGAAATCTTAGTCATTTAATATTGATCCATCAGGACGACATTGCTCTCAACTATACACGCGTCTTCAGGAAGACGGCTATCAGTTCCATGGTACGAGGATCTGCAACCATGCTTCAGCGCTCAACACTTCGGGGCTAGCGAGTTCGTCTATGACATTTGGTCAACAAAGGCGTCAAGCCGCCTTCTTGTTGCCGGGCGTTGCTGAAATGCCAATGAATTCGTTACTCGTTTCTTTGGTATTAATGTTAGGTTAGTCCCACATCAATAATTGATGGTGGGGGAGCATAACATATAAGATAGGGGCAGCAATCACCAATCAGGCTAGTGTTTTGGGTTGAGTTAGGCCCAATGGCTTGGTATGTTGTGGGCTCCGGTGGACCTAGGCCTAAGGGGCGACGGCTCATGGGTATTGTAACGGAACCGTCCAAATTATAAGAGCACAAGTACAAAAACAATCACCGAAGTGATCAAATTCTCGCACTTGAGCCCATATAACTCCGGTAGTCCAATGAAATTACGAGGGATTTCAAACCAACCAACATACAAGCCAAGATCGTAGTGATTCAACATAACAAGTCACATGTTACATCCGTTTCACAAGTAATTCAATATACATCGGAGTTCAATATAGTTATTAGAACTTATATTGAAAAGTAGCGGAAGCAAAGTAATTTAAAACTAACATTATTCTTATTTCAAATACATGTCAGTACCATGGTCGACTTCCAACAAAAGCATTAGAGATAAGATAACTTAGACGGATCATGCCCGTGATCACACTCCGCCTCTACGGCAGGAGCCAACCAACTCTTGCAGACGCCAAGATACATCACAACCTGCAACAAGTGGGGACAAAACCCTGAGTACGACAAAGTACTCAGCTAGACTTACCCGTCAGAAACCAGAAATAAGGTGACACCAAGGATCATGCAAGGCTGATATAAAGTGGGCTAGCTTGACAACATTTTGCATAAAAGCTTATTATGGATAAGTAATCATTAATGCTTAAGCATCAAGTTAATTATCATTAACCTATCATCTATATTAGAACCTATACTAGAGCACTCACTTTATTAGGAGCAAACAATATTAACCATAGCAGGTATAAATTGAGGCAATCTTTTCATCGTGATCCAATTAACCATCCGTTCAATTTAATGGAATCTACGTTGCCGCTGCTCAAGTCAAGTGCTCACTAACCGGGAGCGACGGCGATTCGAATCGAATTCCTATCCAGCTGGAGGGGTATTTCTAACACTCACCGAGTCACGCCTGGCGAGGGCTGCTCAGGTCACCTTTGGTACAGTTCAGGAGCCGCGGGTCCGAATGATGTCGCGACCCCAAGGGCGACACTCTGCCAGGTGATAGGGACTCTAACCCCCCCCCTTGGTCTCACGCCAATGTCCCCAAGCACATCCTTTCTCTCCTCCAAGAAGCAACCTACCATTCGATTCCCGGCCTGAACTGTATTACTCGGATTCGCGGTCGGAACGACTTATCCGGCCAACTAAGTGTTAGACTGCGTTCAACATGACTCAAGGACGTACAGCGAATCGGTCCTTAAACGACTCAGACGGGGATAGATTCACACCCAAGACCTCCATGCCTTGTCGCTTCACTATCATCATCCCGCCCGGTCTTATTTCATTTTATTAACACATGGTTCCTTTCCACGATAGCAAATATAGCCAACCGTACCATATATGAATATCCCTATATCTCGCAGGTGACAGGAAATCACCTGACTTCTACCGCTTAAGGCAGGGCTAAGCATCTACTCGATCCTAGTCTATGTAGGATTCAAGGATTCATATATCTGGACAAGGAATGATATTATGCAGTAAGGTTTTCAACCAACTCCTACCACTTAATGCAACAATACTTATAACATATATATAATTAATTGCTTTTAAAGGTAGGAGGCTTATAATGCTCCGGGGCTTGCCTGGGATCCGACTCAAGTTAGAGTATGTCAGATAAAACCCGCTTGGCGAGCATCTTCCAATCTACCACTCGTCCGGTCCTTCGATATTCGGGATGGATCCACCAACTCCATCTTCGGGTTTGGCTCCACATCAGGTCCTTCACACGTTTCTGCTAGCGTACCTATATGAGGTGCAACAATGCATATGTATGAATGCATAGAAGTGCAATAAACAAAGAAATCAAACAAGCATACCAAAGTTCACATAAACACCTAGAGCTAAATCACTTAATCCACAAGAAGACATAACATAGGAGAGGGCAAGCACATTAATCAAGACACAAGTTTTATAAGATCCTAGGGTACCAAACCAAGTACCAACAAAGACATGTGTCACACTTCAATACACAAGCAGGACAAAGTTAATCAAAGTACTAGAACTAGAAATTGCTACCTTCTGGACATCAGACCAACAGCTGAGTAATTTAATCATAACTGGAGATCTACAACTCCAAATGACTTGCAAGAAGACATTATAGAAAGCTTATGAAATTATCTAAATTTCATTTATAAACATCACAGCATGATTCCAAAGTTTAATATGTCGAATTTACACAAACACAGAAACTGGTCTAACAAGACAGAGAGCAAGCAATTCTGCAACCTAATTTTAAACAGCTGTAGTTTCTAAACCATATGTCCAAATGCCACCAAAATTTAGCAGTAGCTAGATCATGAAATTCACAACAACTTTGTTATAGCACACAAGACATGAAAACATCATTTGCATAGGGTAATTAACAATATTCTTAAATCTGTTCAGAAACCTCATTTGCAAGAAATAATTATTAACTTATGTTGCAAACATATACTTGGATAAAACTAACTTTACCAACATGTCCCACATGACTAATAAACACCAGAAAACATAGTGTCCATTACTAAATAAATTCTTTTAATCTATTTTCTTATTTTATTTAGATGATTAGGTGGAATTATGAACACCTATCAAAAGTGCATAATAAATTATGCCAAAATTACAGTGTCCTACAAAAGCTACCAAAAACCTACTGTCCAAATTTCAAGTCATTTGGACATGTATACCAACCTCTATGAAAAAGACAAAAGGCTAATACAATAAATCATGTGAGAGCAAGTTAAACCTAAAACTCAATATTTTATGTGAACACAAGGTCATATTATGAATCAATATGATAGAGAAACATCATACTAAAGTAATGGAACAACATTTTCTATTTTACCATTTATATATTATTTATAAGCTATTTATTAAGCCATAAACAAGTTAACTCAATAACTTGAGCATACAATAAGCAATGACCATGAAATTTATACCACAGTACATTCATAGCATGGAAAGACTACCATAAAAATTTCTCATCATTTGGAGCAACACAACTCAAGATATAAAAATGACAAGCAATACAATGAAATTTTCCTTATTTAACACGGTCAAATCAAAACCCTAAGAAAACAGTGAACAACTAGTGTGTTTAATATTTTTCCTAGCAAGTACAAGCCATCACAAAATTAACAAAACAAGAATCACTGTTTTTGGAGTTCTAAAACTCCAGATCTTGCTCTGGTTAAGTTTAAGGGCATTTTTATAGCATTTTTAAAACTTAAATAAAGACATCAGAAATTATCTACAAACATATAGAATTTTATGACTCTACTGCATAGATCACTTCTCAAGGTTTCCAAAAAATCCACTTTTGCTATTTTTAGATTTACCTAGCAAGAGATATGCATTTTAGAAGATTTACATAAAATCTGAATTTCAAAAACCGGATTTATCCACCTAACCGAATATGCTAGGCGTACCCGATTTCCTACCCCAGATATGTCACTACTAAAACCGACATGTGGGACCCGCTGCTCAGCTGGGCCCACCTGTCATGCTCACCCACCGAGAGACAGAGAGACCGGAGAGGTGTCGGCCTCCTCCGTTCACCGGAAACAGAGGGGGGGCAGAGGAGGTTCGCCGGACTTGCGGCTCTGGCGAGGGGGTCACCGACGGCGACGGCTGAGGGCAGCACGAGCACCAGCGCAGCGAGGCGCACCCGAAGACGGTCGCGGCTCGGGGTGAGGTGGCCTGTGGCCTCCTGGCCACGGAGGCAGGCGGCTGCGGGCGAGCCGCTCCGGCGACGGTCGTCCACGGTGGCGGAAGGGGCCGGAAAACAGGTGCTTAGAGGTTGGCATGTGGCAGTGGTGGTGTGGCGGTAATTGATTAGAACAGGGGAGGCGTGGAGGAGTGGATTGGTTGGCGGCTATTGAGCTCGGCCGGCAATGGCAGCCACGGCGGTGGCGCACTCCGGTGACAAAGGCGGTGGGGAAAACGTCGCTCTAGGCTCGTGGAAAGATGAAGAAGCTCCAGGCGGTGGCGGTTTGGCGCACGACGGCTGCTAGCGGTGGCAAAGGTAGCGGCCGAGATCGGAGCCCCGCTCCGGCGCCCATGGCGGACGCGGCCACGTCCAGCACGCGGAACGCTCAGGAGCGACGAAGGGAATGGGAAGCATGGCCAGGTAAGGAGGAAGCGAGACCGTGGGTAGGTGCTCGGGTGGCTCCCCAATGGCCCTAGCTCACGGCACGCGGCAGCGAGGAGAAGCGCATGGCGGCCACGTTCGGGACACCTGTCGCCTTTGAGGCCTTTCCCCGAACAGGTGGCGGGCGAAAGACTGAGCACCTTGGTTGCCGTTTTTGAGCATATTCCTTAAAGATTCTGCTCTGGCTCCTTAAACAACTTTTGTTGTTCTCCTGATGCTCCACAACTTTCATTTAGGGTGTAAGATCATTAGTGTCCCAGATTAGGAGATAATTAGCCTCCAAAATGGCATTATCAACATGTTAAGCTAGGGCTCGGTTTTGGGATTTTGAAATGCCAAACTTGATCAAATTGATCCCACATTTTTACATGTTGTTCTTCATAACGTAAACTCCAACTTTTGTTAAGGGGTCAAATCATGTTGCTTAGCAAAATCACGAGAACGCGGGATGCCAACGTCGATGTTACCGGAATTAGGGCTGAAAAATGGCTAAGTGCTGAAATCAGCCCTAAAACTGACTTGTGAGCCCTTTTTGAGCATGTTACACACATTTTCATGACTTGACTCTTAAACAAAGTTTGTTCCTTATAAATTTCTCTACAACTTTGTCAAAGGGTGCATAGTCATGCAAAGCTTCTAGGTCACACTTTTGAAATGGTCAAACAAAAGGACTCCAGGGTCCATACATGGTCAACCATCAGTTGGAAGCACATTTAGGCAAAATGATCAACATGAACATTGTTCCATTAAGTGTCCTAAGTGTAGTTAAGGTGTTGTAGAGTCCAAACATACACACCATGCATAGGTTGCACAAAAGTGTAGGCCTCACATGCATTGAAACATAGAAGTCACTATAATTGAAATGCTGGTTTCAAGGCTCTATTTCAATTGTTTCATGTATTTGCTTCAAGGTACATGCTCCATATGTTTCACTAGGTTGTTCCACATGTGTCCAAGATGTGTTGCACATGTTGCCTTTCTATGTTGCATAATTACTAGTTCCCATGGGATGTAAGGCAGGTTTTAGTTATAATCCAAACAAGCATATAACTTATCATTTCATGTGACTTTTTGATTCCAAACTTCATGAAACTTTTCCAATCATCCATGTGGGTGGAAATTGATGTGAGGCACATGAAAGAAGTAGATCCAACATTACTCAAGCATACTTTTTGGAAAGGGCAACATGTAAGCAATGGTGCATGGTCCAAGCTGAAGTTAGGGCTTATTTCCATAGGTTTGACTTTGACATTGTCATCTCCATTAATCTATCATGTTTGAGCTTAAACCCACTACTTAATTGGTGATAAACACCTGGGGTGTTACAGCCCTCCCCCCTTAAAAGAATCGCGTCCCGAGATTCGGAATGGAAGATCTTTTAAGGAAGAGAGACACGTTATCTAGTTCCCAACATCTGCTATAGCATTCAGCTATGAAGCTTCAACATCGGCGAACAATTTGGTCAAAGGCACTTTCTGATACGTACTCTTCATGGTAAAATTTGTCTGAAGAATTTCCTTTATTGACTTCCATGAAGCATTGTTACTTTGGGAGGAATCCAAGACAACGCAGTACTTCGTCCTCATTATACAGAGATCAATTGGTCCATAAACTAACCTTACACAAGTATCTCTTCTTCTCTAGTGAACATAGTATGGGCCGTATGAACTCCACACTAGACCAGAATTATCAGAAGTATACTCGTTGAAATGACTCTATGTTCACAAAGTTTGAAAAGCAGTCCTCTACCAAAATGGCTTGAGCACAACCTTCCAAAAGTGTGAGACCATAGACGACAAATATACTCTGAGGCTATAGGATACTGACTAACCAATAAACAAGGTCTATGTTGGTCGTAAATGTTCATTCATTTAGGCATCAACTAACGGAAAACTACTTAAGGTTCCATGTGTGCAGTTCTCTTCCTCTGATGACAACACTGTATTATCTGAGTCTATCGAGGGGTTAGTGAATGTGATAGCTGTCTCTGTCGGCTTCATATTCCTGCCAACGGCTACCTAATAAGATTCTTTTATCCAAAGACAGCAGTTATCTGGGTTGAATCAGATGCAACCTCTTGGGTCTTGGATAAAAACATTTATAAGGTACCAAAGTATGTCATCTTAGGAAAATAATTCCCACAGAAAGAGGTAACGAGGCCTTAAGGACAACAAACGTTGTAATATTTACTAAACCGCGGGAAGTAGTCTACCACCAAGCGGTTGAGTAACATTTTTCCTTTGTGACTTAGTTGCACTGTAAGTTGAGTTGACTTGCAGCATAACAACTTTGTCAGGCCAACTTTCCCTTGAGGCTTCCTTTTTAGGATCAAACAGCAGCTCTAAGATGGGAAATCTGTTGTTTGACACATTTCAAATTGCTTTTGATTCGCGATGGTATAAATTGATTTGCAGAAACCAAGGCGGCTCGTACATTGGGGACACGAGAAAGCAAAAGCAAATGAAAGAGTGTAAACTAGTATCTGTGAGACCTCACAAGGGCCATCCAACAGCAGATCTCGACCATTAATTTACATACCAATCCAATGATGCACAAGCTTTGAACTTGCGGGTTACTTTTTGCAAGGCAAAATGCATACTCCGCCTAGAGATCATTCCTACAAGGATAAGGAACCGCTTTCGAATATTCCTCTACACTTCGTCCAATCAAGTTATGGACAAACCATTTATGGCACCTATGGGCACAAGGATACAGATTGGAACTAGGGCATACTTTCTCTAATTCTTTACTTTAGCTGATAGAACACCTTGCACTATTTGTGTGATTGTCCAAGATGGAATTGACTTGATCTCAATAATCGTGGTTGATGCAGAACAGACGGTTGCCATCAAAGTCAGTAGATGATGAGTTACACCAGAGATGGTGATTTTGATTGTATGGTCATTATGTATACAAGATCGAGACTTAGATAGCTCCATCATACACATAATGTGATGATCGATTCTTATCCAATAGATGACTTGTCCAACTAAAGTGTTGTGCATCCCTTTTTATTCAACAAGGATGAGATACTTTGCTAACTAGATGGTGGCCGTCAATACAGGGACAACTAAGCAAAGTCACTTGTCTACCACCTCTTGTAGTCCATTAATGTTTATGTCGGTGACCTGTTCTTCAAACGTTATCCTCTTAGCAACTTCAGAAGGAAGCTCCACTACTTTCTGTCTAAGACACGGATCTTATGATACAATCTGGAGAGATAATCAAGGAAGGAACACGAGAAAATAACACATCGACTGTCGTTTCATAATGGATCATGACTAGAAACCGTGATACCAGCGCGTGCCAAGCAGCCAGCCATGTGTCTGCAGCCACAGGAGGCCCTTGGTTTCGTCGCGGCACCATCAGCGGCTACTCATAACACCATTACTAAACGCACAACGAAGGTGAAATTTCAAGTGGCACCAATGGGTTGTAAGAACAAGCGCCCTACAAGGAGGGATAGCAAGTAAAGGTAGTCACAAGGTTTATAATCAACACAAAAATGATCCGAAGATCAAAATATAGCACAAGAGAACATCGCGCAATTGCCAAGGATAACTAAGCAAGAGACTCTTGCTTAAATTCTATGTACGACTTGCGTCACATTAGCTAACCTTTGAGAGAGGTAACCGGAAGGTCCAACATGGATTTGGGTACAGTCTCCATAACTAGCAACGTACGAACCATGGTCAAAGGCTAGCGTTGATAAATGTTAACTTGGTTGGTCAGTCGATAAGGGTCTTCCCAAAAATAGTTGCAAAACACCCACGGCTTATGCAACCATATAGGAGAACTAAACTTTGGGCTTTCGGTCAAGTAAAGGCATGGATACAAACATTCAAGGGCTAACCACCGAGTCTACAGGCTCAGGCTCCTAAGATAGAGAACCTAATGGAAGACAACAACCATACAATTACGTACGTGAACATTTTTCTAGGATAAAGCTATGTGGCCCTCGTATGCTCACCGAGGACAAACGCGGTGACAACTATGGCACTACCGAGATAACAAGCATACATACGACATCACAATCAAGCAGCCATTTGAGAAAATTCAAACGACTGAGTTTAAGCAACCAATACAAAGCACAAGGCTCACCCCAAAATAAGCATTTATCCCAAACACAAACTAACTACGAGTTTAGCCCAAAACAAACGCTCGCTAAGGTGGGTAATTTAGCATGGGCACAGAACATGGACAGCAACATAGTAGTTAATTGTTTCGACCATAGCTGAGGTTGTAGACATCCCATAAAGGTGATCCTAGACTCTCTAGAAAGCTTAGAAAGATGGCTACACATTAGTTATTCATACCAAAAGCTAAATCATAGGTTAGCATGGTCAAACATGCTGAAGTTTTAGATCTGTACCAATATGGACAGAAAACTGACAAGAACTTCAAAATTGCATAACTGGAGTTCTAGGGGTCCAACAAGGCTGAGCCTTAACTTTATGTAAAGCTTATTAAGTTGTCTATAACTTTCTTATTATCATATTAAGATGATTCTATAGCTAACATGGCCAAATAAGACAAAGAAGACATCTCTGCCCAGATGTGGACAGATTCTGTCATTCCACTTGGCACGCTCATAACTAGAAATTTCGACCACAAAAATTAGTGCTATAGGACACTTTGGAAAGCTTAGAAAAAGTACTACACTTCTTCTATTATCTCCAAGACATGATTCCATATGCACATAGGTCAAACAAACCAAACATTCAGATCTATTCAGAGCATAAGCAAAACCTGACAGTAAACTTCTAAAATTCATAACTCTCAAACATAAGACCTAGGGTCACGAAATTTTTGGACAAGCTAGATAAGTAAGTTAGCTACAACTTGGTATTCTCCATAACCACAGAAAACACCATTATGGACACGAAAGCATCACTACAACAAAAACCGTTCTAACAGCCAACGTTCAACGAGCAAAACAAAGCTTGCCTTTGTTCTACCTAACAAGAGAGCACACAAACATGTTATTCTAGTAGCTCTAAATTTTGTTACCTTAGACCAACATGAATTTAATTCATTCATGAGAATCCATAATTATTTAAGTGAGGTCTAAAGCATTTGCAATTGTTGGTATGATCAACATATCCACCATTTGGCTAACTAGAGGGCCTCTATAGGTTCAAGCAGGTAACCACACCTATTTCTAACAAAACTAAGCACACACTTTTCTCAAGCAACATGGAACAAGGCATTCATGTCTAACTCCACACAAGAAAGATAGTGTACCACATCAATCACAAGTTACTAATTATAGAACAAGGGTGAGAGGAGCATAGTTATGTATTAAGCAACAACATGATGATGCATGCTTCGTCCTATTCGTCCTCACAAGATTGCCAATCTAAGGTGGCGATCACGTTCTATGTCGGTGGCATAACACGCACTCTTTCGATATATAGCTAGTCGTCAGCTACATTCGACTTACGCATTCGTGGTTAGCGTACCTGCAGAAAATTTTCATTGCAGCCCAACATTTCCCAATATAGCACACAATGAAAGCAGAGAAGTAAAATTCTAAGTACTTCCATGTACATATACCCCTGTATATATACATGTAGCACCAAAACTACCCGAATCATTCGATCACCCACAATTAAGTACCTTCATATATACATGTGTGTAACATGTAGATAATCCAGTAACCAAAACTAACTCTCCCCTAGACCGTAGTTTGTACAGTCATGCTCTCACAACTCACACTTACCTGAGCGTAGATGCGACGTTGCATAAAAGTAAACTAGCAACATATATGACTATTTCATATATGAAGGCTACCTCTAATCTGACACACCGGGTAGCATAGTGTGAGAGAGTCATCACACATACATACCTTGGCCTGGGCGTAGATGCATAAATGAAAAACCCCCAAGTTAGTACTTATATAAGCCACCTAATAATCCTTATATGGGCATAAGGAAATTGACCACTGGCATACTTAGGTTTAAAATTTAGATTTGACAAACCTATATATAACTATAAGTTGATAAAACTGATTTTATAAAACAAAACCTTTGTTTTAAATACACATACGACAAGTTTAATGTTGAATCTTGCTCCGATACCAGCTGTAACGGAACCGTCCAAATTATAAGAGCACAAGTACAAAAACAATCACCGAAGTGATCAAATTCTCGCACTTGAGCCCATATAACTCCGGTAGTCCAATGAAATTACGAGGGATTTCAAACCAACCAACATACAAGCCAAGATCGTAGTGATTCAACATAACAAGTCACATGTTACATCCGTTTCACAAGTAATTCAATATACATCGGAGTTCAATATAGTTACTAGAACTTACATTGAAAAGTAGCGGAAGCAAAGTAATTTAAAACTAACATTATTCTTATTTCAAATACATGCCAGTACCATGGTCGACTTCCAACAAAAGCATTAGAGATAAGATAACTTAGACGGATCATGCCCGTGATCACACTCCGCCTCTACGGCAGGAGCCAACCAACTCTTGCAGACGCCAAGATACATCACAACCTGCAACAAGTGGGGACAAAACCCTGAGTACGACAAAGTACTCAGCTAGACTTACCCGTCAGAAACCAGAAATAAGGTGACACCAAGGATCATGCAAGGCTGATATAAAGTGGGCTAGCTTGACAACATTTTGCATAAAAGCTTATTATGGATAAGTAATCATTAATGCTTAAGCATCAAGTTAATTATCATTAACCTATCATCTATATTAGAACCTGTACTAGAGCACTCACTTTATTAGGAGCAAACAATATTAACCATAGCAGGTATAAATTGAGGCAATCTTTTCATCGTGATCCAATTAACCATCCGTTCAATTTAATGGAATCTACGTTGCCGCTGCTCAAGTCAAGTGCTCACTAACCGGGAGCGACGGCGATTCGAATCGAATTCCTATCCAGCTGGAGGGGTATTTCTAACACTCACCGAGTCACGCCTGGCGAGGGCTGCTCAGGTCACCTTTGGTACAGTTCAGGAGCCGCGGGTCCGAATGATGTCGCGACCCCAAGGGCGACACTCTGCCAGGTGATAGGGACTCTAACCCCCCCTTGGTCTCACGCCAATGTCCCCAAGCACATCCTTTCTCTCCTCCAAGAAGCAACCTACCATTCGATTCCCGGCCTGAACTGTATTACTCGGATTCGCGGTCGGAACGACTTATCCGGCCAACTAAGTGTTAGACTGCGTTCAACATGACTCAAGGACGTACAGCGAATCGGTCCTTAAACGACTCAGACGGGGATAGATTCACACCCAAGACCTCCATGCCTTGTCGCTTCACTATCATCATCCCGCCCGGTCTTATTTCATTTTATTAACACATGGTTCCTTTCCACGATAGCAAATATAGCCAACCGTGCCATATATGAATATCCCTATATCTCGCAGGTGATAGGAAATCACCTGACTTCTACCGCTTAAGGCAGGGCTAAGCATCTACTCGATCCTAGTCTATGTAGGATTCAAGGATTCATATATCTGGACAAGGAATGATATTATGCAGCAAGGTTTTCAACCAACTCCTACCACTTAATGCAACAATACTTATAACATATATATAATTAATTGCTTTTAAAGGTAGGAGGCTTATAATGCTCCGGGGCTTGCCTGGGATCCGACTCAAGTTAGAGTATGTCAGATAAAACCCGCTTGGCGAGCATCTTCCAATCTACCACTCGTCCGGTCCTTCGATCTTCGGGATGGATCCACCAACTCCATCTTCGGGTTTGGCTCCACATCAGGTCCTTCACACGTTTCTGCTAGCGTACCTATATGAGGTGCAACAATGCATATGTATGAATGCATAGAAGTGCAATAAACAAAGAAATCAAACAAGCATACCAAAGTTCACATAAACACCTAGAGCTAAATCACTTAATCCACAAGAAGACATAACATAGGAGAGGGCAAGCACATTAATCAAGACACAAGTTTTATAAGATCCTAGGGTACCAAACCAAGTACCAACAAAGACATGTGTCACACTTCAATACACAAGCAGGACAAAGTTAATCAAAGTACTAGAACTAGAAATTGCTACCTTCTGGACATCAGACCAACAGCTGAGTAATTTAATCATAACTGGAGATCTACAACTCCAAATGACTTGCAAGAAGACATTATAGAAAGCTTATGAAATTATCTAAATTTCATTTATAAACATCACAGCATGATTCCAAAGTTTAATATGTCGAATTTACACAAACACAGAAACTGGTCTAACAAGACAGAGAGCAAGCAATTCTGCAACCTAATTTTAAACAGCTGTAGTTTCTAAACCATATGTCCAAATGCCACCAAAATTTAGCAGTAGCTAGATCATAAAATTCACAACAACTTTGTTATAGCACACAAGACATGAAAACATCATTTGCATAGGGTAATTAACAATATTCTTAAATCTGTTCAGAAACCTCATTTGCAAGAAATAATTATTAACTTATGTTGCAAACATATACTTGGATAAAACTAACTTTACCAACATGTCCCACATGACTAATAAACACCAGAAAACATAGTGTCCATTACTAAATAAATTCTTTTAATCTATTTTCTTATTTTATTTAGATGATTAGGTGGAATTATGAACACCTATCAAAAGTGCATAATAAATTATGCCAAAATTACAGTGTCCTACAAAAGCTACCAAAAACCTACTGTCCAAATTTCAAGTCATTTGGACATGTATACCAACCTCTATGAAAAAGACAAAAGGCTAATACAATAAATCATGTGAGAGCAAGTTAAACCTAAAACTCAATATTTTATGTGAACACAAGGTCATATTATGAATCAATATGATAGAGAAACATCATACTAAAGTAATGGAACAACATTTTCTATTTTACCATTTATATATTATTTATAAGCTATTTATTAAGCCATAAACAAGTTAACTCAATAACTTGAGCATACAATAAGCAATGACCATGAAATTTATACCACAGTACATTCATAGCATGGAAAGACTACCATAAAAATTTCTCATCATTTGGAGCAACACAACTCAAGATATAAAAATGACAAGCAATACAATGAAATTTTCCTTATTTAACACGGTCAAATCAAAACCCTAAGAAAACAGTGAACAACTAGTGTGTTTAATATTTTTCCTAGCAAGTACAAGCCATCACAAAATTAACAAAACAAGAATCACTGTTTTTGGAGTTCTAAAACTCCAGATCTTGCTCTGGTTAAGTTTAAGGGCATTTTTATAGCATTTTTAAAACTTAAATAAAGACATCAGAAATTATCTACAAACATATAGAATTTTATGACTCTACTGCATAGATCACTTCTCAAGGTTTCCAAAAAATCCACTTTTGCTATTTTTAGATTTACCTAGCAAGAGATATGCATTTTAGAAGATTTACATAAAATCTGAATTTCAAAAACCGGATTTATCCACCTAACCGAATATGCTAGGCGTACCCGATTTCCTACCCCAGATATGTCACTACTAAAACCGACATGTGGGACCCGCTGCTCAGCTGGGCCCACCTGTCATGCTCACCCACCGAGAGACAGAGAGACCGGAGAGGTGTCGGCCTCCTCCGTTCACCGGAAACAGAGGGGGGCAGAGGAGGTTCGCCGGACTTGCGGCTCTGGCGAGGGGGTCACCGACGGCGACGGCTAAGGGCAGCACGAGCACCAGCGCAGCGAGGCGCACCCGAAGACGGTCGCGGCTCGGGGTGAGGTGGCCTGTGGCCTCCTGGCCACGGAGGCAGGCGGCTGCGGGCGAGCCGCTCCGGCGACGGTCGTCCACGATGGCGGAAGGGGCCGGAAAATAGGTGCTTAGAGGTTGGCATGTGGCAGTGGTGGTGTGGCGGTAATTGATTAGAACAGGGGAGGCGTGGAGGAGTGGATTGGTTGGCGGCTATTGAGCTCGGCCGGCAATGGCAGCCACGGCGGTGGCGCACTCCGGTGACAAAGGCGGTGGGGAAAACGTCGCTCTAGGCTCGTGGAAAGATGAAGAAGCTCCAGGCGGTGGCGGTTTGGCGCACGACGGCTGCTAGCGGTGGCAAAGGTAGCGGCCGAGATCGGAGCCCCGCTCCGGCGCCCATGGCGGACGCGGCCACGTCCAGCACGCGGAACGCTCAGGAGCGACGAAGGGAATGGGAAGCATGGCCCGGTAAGGAGGAAGCGAGACCGTGGGTAGGTGCTCGGGTGGCTCCCCAATGGCCCTAGCTCACGGCACGCGGCAGCGAGGAGAAGCGCATGGCGGCCACGTTCGGGACACCTGTCGCCTTTGAGGCCTTTCCCCGAACAGGTGGCGGGCGAAAGACTGAGCACCTTGGTTGCCGTTTTTGAGCATATTCCTTAAAGATTCTGCTCTGGCTCCTTAAACAACTTTTGTTGTTCTCCTGATGCTCCACAACTTTCATTTAGGGTGTAAGATCATTAGTGTCCCAGATTAGGAGATAATTAGCCTCCAAAATGGCATTGTCAACATGTTAAGCTAGGGCTCGGTTTTGGGATTTTGAAATGCCAAACTTGATCAAATTGATCCCACATTTTTACATGTTGTTCTTCATAACGTAAACTCCAACTTTTGTTAAGGGGTCAAATCATGTTGCTTAGCAAAATCACGAGAACGCGGGATGCCAACGTCGATGTTACCGGAATTAGGGCTGAAAAATGGCTAAGTGCTGAAATCAGCCCTAAAACTGACTTGTGGGCCCTTTTTGAGCATGTTACACACATTTTCATGACTTGACTCTTAAACAAAGTTTGTTCCTTATAAATTTCTCTACAACTTTGTCAAAGGGTGCATAGTCATGCAAAGCTTCTAGGTCACACTTTTGAAATGGTCAAACAAAAGGACTCCAGGGTCCATACATGGTCAACCATCAGTTGGAAGCACATTTAGGCAAAATGATCAACATGAACATTGTTCCATTAAGTGTCCTAAGTGTAGTTAAGGTGTTGTAGAGTCCAAACATACACACCATGCATAGGTTGCACAAAAGTGTAGGCCTCACATGCATTGAAACATAGAAGTCACTATAATTGAAATGCTGGTTTCAAGGCTCTATTTCAATTGTTTCATGTATTTGCTTCAAGGTACATGCTCCATATGTTTCACTAGGTTGTTCCACATGTGTCCAAGATGTGTTGCACATGTTGCCTTTCTATGTTGCATAATTACTAGTTCCCATGGGATGTAAGGCAGGTTTTAGTTATAATCCAAACAAGCATATAACTTATCATTTCATGTGACTTTTTGATTCCAAACTTCATGAAACTTTTCCAATCATCCATGTGGGTGGAAATTGATGTGAGGCACATGAAAGAAGTAGATCCAACATTACTCAAGCATACTTTTTGGAAAGGGCAACATGTAAGCAATGGTGCATGGTCCAAGCTGAAGTTAGGGCTTATTTCCATAGGTTTGACTTTGACATTGTCATCTCCATTAATCTATCATGTTTGAGCTTAAACCCACTACTTAATTGGTGATAAACACCTGGGGTGTTACAGGTATAGTAAGCCCGACCAGTAAGCACTGCAGACGCTAACATGTGGTATCGGAGCCCATGTTCAGAAAGCCTGAAAAATCTCAAGGGTCGTCACACGGTGACGGGGGAGCCCGCTAACGTCTCGAAGGTCACATGGGTTGTGTATGACACGGAGCATTGGACTCAGGAACTAGAAAACGTCTTTCGGAGATCGCACGGGATTGTGTGATATGAAGAGTTGGTCCGAATTGTGTCATAAAAATATTAATTTTTGAAATTATTAATCTTAAAATAGAATTTCTATACCTTAAACGATTTCAAATAAAAAATAGTTAACTACGAGGTTATATATTTATTCGAGTACTATAATTTTTGGGTCATTTCTCCATCATTTGAAAGAAAATTAAAAAAATAATTTCTAATTATATGTACTTGCCGCAGATTAGGAAAATCACTAGTGTAAACATATCTATATTGGCAGGTATTTTAAGGTTACCACTAGTACAAATCCATTTACACTGATGCGGTTGTCTTAAGCCTACCATCAGTGTAAATCTAGGATTTGTACTGACGGTAATCTTAAGAAAACTACAGAGATGTATCTCAACTGTTGGTTCATAGTCATAGGCTCACGGTTCTATTTTGCTGGTGCCTATTATTTATGAACCACCAATAGAAAAAAAATCCCTAGCGTTGACAAAAACTGTTTCCGTACTAGTGATCTGTGAATTTTTTTCGATCTTCTTTAATTTTCTTGTTCAGAGCTGTTTATACTCTGAACTCTAAGACCGTGAATGACCAAGCAGTGCAACATGCAATGGAACTGTAGCATTTGGTCGCTGCCATACAGCATGATCAGCGTTACCCTAGTAATAAAGTCCCCTTCATTCACAACCCATTTTTATAGAGGGTGCCACCATTTGTGACCATTTTCTTTGTTTGAGAAAAGTTCTGATAGTTAATCACTCCTTTCTGAAAATTACTTTGTGCTGCTATAACACCGTTCTAGAGGTAAGGCATATGTTCAGAGTGCAATTTTTTCACACCGCTATGAATAAGTGTAAAGTATGTTCAAAGTGTGTTTTTTTCACTATCTTGTAGCAAACAGATGAAAGAGAGCATGAGGTGTAACAGAACCGACCAAATTATAAGAGCACAAGTACAAAAACAAGCGCCCGAAACGCTCAAATTTTCGAACTTGAGCCCATATAATCCCGGTAGTCAATCGAAACCACGAAGGATTTCAAACCAACTCGCTTACAACCAAGATCGCATCATTCAACGTAACACATCACACGTTACATTTCACAAGTACTTAAATAAAAGTTTATAACACCACGGAGTAGCAAATATTACAAACCAAGTTTATAAAGTAGCGGAAGCATAAATATACACACTTAGTTTAAGTACGATTGCCAGTCTTACAGATTATAATCCCACAAAAGCATTGAGGAAAGTGAACTAAAAGACGATCACGTCCCAGTGATCTAATCCTCATCACCCGCCGGGTGGAGGTAATTCTTGCAGAAGCCTTGATACAGCATATCATCTGCAACAGGAGGGAATAAACCCTGAGTACGGGAATGTACTTAGCTAGACTTACCCGTCGAAACGGAAAATAAAAGACACCAAGGATCATACAAGGCTTTCTTAAAGTGGAGCTGGCTAGCATCAATTTTGCGGAAAAGCATAAGTAGTAGTAACTCTTTTAACCTGTACTAGCAGTCATTTTTAACATTAACATGTCATCTATCTGAGCACCTGTACTAAACATTCACTTGATTATTAAGCAAACATTAATAACCATTGCAGGTATAAATTGAGGCAACATTAAATCATCATCCAATTAACTATCCGTTCAATTAATGAAATCTACGTTGCCGCTGCTCAAGTCAAGTGCTCACTAAAAGGGAGCGACGACGATTCGAATCGAATTCCTATCCAGCTGGAGGGGTATTTCTAACACTCACCGAGACATGCCTAGTGAGGGCTGCTCAGGTCACCTTTGGTACGATTCAGGAGTCGCGGGTTCGACTGATGCCGCATCCCCAGGGTCAACACTCTGCTAGGTGATAGGGACTCTAACCCCCCTTGGTCTTACGGCAATGTCCCCAAGCACATCCTTACTTCCTCCAAGATGTGCACTTTACCCTTCGATTTCCGGCCTGAACTGTATTACTCGTCTTTGCGGTCGGAACGGCTTATCCGGCCAACTAAGTGTTAGATTGCGTTCAACATGACTCAAGGACGTACAGTGAATCGGTCCTTAAACGACTCAGACGAGCATAGCTTTGCACCCAAGACGTGAAGTATCTTGCCCTTGTAGTTATGCTCATTGATACATCCACCCTTGTAGTTATGCTCAGAGATCCTACTGATCAAAAAGGTTTTCTAGTGCAACTTCCCCGACAAATCGATCTTTCTACTGAAGTTCATGCGGTGCAAGCAAAGACATTAGCTGATATTCCCGTAGTGAGTGAGTTTCCTGACATTTTTCCTGATGATTTGCAGGGACTGCCTCCGGATCGGGATGTGGAGTTTAAAATCGAGTTGTTGCCTAGCACGGCACCCATCTCTAGAAGACCCTATAGGATGCCTCCGAATGAACTAGCGGAACTTAAGGTGCAGTTGAATGAACTTTTGAAGAAGGGCCTGATTCATCCTAGTTCGTCTCCGTGGGGATGTCCTGCTATCTTTGTAAAGAAGAAGGACTAGTCGTTGCGGATGTGCGTAGATTATAGGCCTCTGAATGCAGTCACTGTCAAAAATAAGTATCCTCTACCGTGCATCGACATCTTGTTTGATCAGTTGTCTAAAGCTAAAGTCTTTTCCAAGATCGATCTGAGGTCTGGCTACCATCAAATTAAAATCCGTCCGGAAGATGTTCCAAAAACAACTTTCTCTACAAGATACGGTCTTTATGAGTATCTTGTTATGTCCTTCGGCTTGACCAACGCCCCCGCACACTTCATGTACTTGATGAATTCTGTGTTTAAGTTTGTGGTGGTATTTATTGATGACATCTTGATATATTCTAAAAATGAGGAAGACCACGCTGAATATCTGCGTATAGTCCTCACAAGACTGCGTGAACATCAACTGTATGCAAAATTCAGTAAGTACGAATTCTAGCTTTGTGAAGTACCTTTCCTTGGGCATGTGTTGTCCGATGGGGGAATTATGGTGGATCTCGCCAAGGTACAAGAAGTACTGAACTAGAAGGCTCCTATCTCGGTTCACGAGGTCTGGAGTTTCCTTGGATTGGCTGGCTATTATCGTCGCTTCATCTTGGATTTCTCTAAAATAGCCAAGCCAATGACTCGGTTGCTGCAAAAAGACACCAGGTTTGTCTGGACTCCTGAGTGTGATGCGACTTTTCACAAACTGCGAACCCTCCTAACCTTGGCTCCGGTTTTGGCGCAACCGGATATCGAGAAACCATTCGATGTGTATTGTGATGCCTCAGGCATAGGTTTGGGAGGTGTTCTGATGCAGGAAGGCCGAGTAATTGCATATACCTCTCGACAACTTCGAAAGCATAAGGTGAATTGTCCAACGCATGACTTAGAACTCGCTGCAGTTGTTCAGGCTTTGAAAGCCTGGCGGCACTATCTATTGGGCAATGTTTGCAATATCTATACTGACCATAAAAGCCTCAAATATATCTTCACCCAACCCAAGTTGAATATGCGTCAAAGAAGATGGCTTGAGTTGATTAAAGATTATAATCTCCAAGTGCACTATCATCCTGGCAAGGCAAATGTGGTTGTCGATGCCTTAAGCCGTAAGTCTCATTGCCACTCATTAGTTGAAAGTGATTTTCATCTGTCTCACCTTCTACACCTAGCCATTCTGTACAACATCACTGTCAGTTGCACTCTCAAGAGTAGAATTATTGAGCTCTAAAAGACTGACATTGGTATATTCCACATCAAGCGTAAGATGAAAGAGCAAGAAACTAAACATTTCAGGGTAGATGAAGAGGGTGTATTGTGGTTCAAGGATAGGTTAGTTGTGCCTAAGGATCGAGAGCTTAGAAATCATATGATGTCTGAAGCACACTCCTCCAAGTTGTCCATCCATCCTGGTAGCAATAAGATGTATTACGATTTGAAGCCATACTATTGGTAGACCAAAATGCGAAAAGAAATAGTTGCATATGTTGCTAGGTGTGATACCTGCTGTAGGGTTAAGGATGTGCACATGAAAGCTGGATTGCTTCAACCACTTTCTATCCCAGGTTGGAAATGGCAAGAGATAAGTATGGATTTCATTGTTGGACTTCCTCCTACTGTCAAGAATCATAACTCTATATGGGTGATTGTAGATCGTTTAACCAAGTCGGCTCACTTCATTCCTATCTGAGTAGACTATCGTCCTACTGACTATGCTGAGTTGTACTTCAATCAGATAGTCCGGCTCCATGGGATCCCTCGCACTATCGTTTCTGACCATGGTCCACAGTTCACTGCTCATTTTTGGGAGCACTTGCATCACCTTCTAGGAACCAAGTTAGTGAGAAGCTCGGCATATCACCCCTAGACCTTAGGTCAGACTGAACGAGTTAACCAAACCTTGGAGGATATGTTACGGGCTTGTGTTATTTTGTCCAAGGGTTCATGGGAGAAATGGTTGCCTCTAGCTGAGTTTTTGTATAATAATAGTTATCAAGAGAGCATTAAGATGGTCCCATTCGAAGCATTGTACGGTCGTAAGTGTAGAACCCCACTAAATTGGATAGAAGCTGACGAGAGAAGGTATTATGGTATTGATTTTGTCAAGGAAGTTGAGGAACAAGTTCGTACCATCAAAGTACATATGGCTGCAGCTCAATCTAGACAGAAAAGTTACGCTGATCGCCGTAGAAAACCAATCGAGTTTGAAGTTGGAGACTTCATATATCTGAAAGTTTCCCCTATGAAGAGTGTACAACGTTTTGGTGTGAAGCGGGAGCTTGCACCAAGATACGTGCATCCTTTCCAGACCATAGGAAAGAGTGGTGCTGTCGCATATAAGATCCAGTTACCTCCTGAAATGAGCGCCATTTTCAATGTTTTCCATGTATCTCAGTTAAAGAAATGTCTTTGGGTTTCTGAAGAAAGAGTTCCATTAGGGGATATCAGGCTAGAATCTGATCTAACTTACGAAGAAAAGCCAGTCCGTGTGATTGACACTCGAGAGCGGGTAACTAGAAGTCGAGTGGTTAAGTGGTATAAAGTAATGTGGAGTAATCTGGGTAGTGAGAGTGATGCTACGTGGGAGCAAGAAAACTATTTACGTGATGGTTATAAGGAATTCTATCAACAATGGTACGCTTTCTAAATCTTGGGACGAGATTTTTATAAGGGGGGATGGCTATAACACCTTAGGTGTTTGGCTTCCATAATTGCATTGCATTTCATAAGCATGAGCATCAATCATCTTATTCATGTCTTTATTTTGCTTGCAACATGAGTATGCAACATACCCTAATGTGCTTGTTTCACAATTTACTTGCTTATGAAATGTGAGTGGTGCAACTTGTAGATACAACATGGGATCTCATACTTATTGTGTATTCATGCAATAGGTGTACCGGAGGGGGTGACACTCCTCGAGTTTGAGGGAGCGATTCTGGAGGAGGATTAGGAGCAGCCGAGGGAGCCCGAGGACCCAGCCGACGAAGGAGTTCCCGTAGACGATCTACCTGAGTGCCCGGATCATTGCCCGTCCTCGTTCCTAAAAGGCAAACCCCGGTGCATGCTGGCCCATTGTTTTATATATCAATCATGAGTACTTTTACTTGTTTACTACATTAAGTTGTAGGAGTTGTGTGAAAACACTTGTTGCATTATACATGTACTTGTCTAGATATTGTACTTAAACCCTAAATTAGGTTTAGGCACGTGTCAATGCTTAGCCCTGCTTAGTCTGGTAGAAGTCGGGTGATTTTCGGTCATCCGCGAGATGTAGGAATGGGTCACGAGTGGCTATATTGGCTATCGTGGATGGAACCATGCCTTAAAATGATTTTGAGACCGGGCGGGAGTTCGATAGTGCAGCCGCAAGACACTTCATGTCTTGGGTGCGGAGCTATGCCTGTCTGAGTCGTTTAAGGACCGATTCATTGTACGTCCTTGAGTCCTGTTGAACGCAGTCTAACACTTAGTTGGCCGGATAAGTCGTTCTAACCGCGAAGCCAAGTAATACGGTTCAGGGCGGGAATCGAATGGTAGGTCGCATCTTGGAGGTAGTAAGGATGTGCTTGGGGACATTAGCGTTAAGCCAAGGGGGTTAGAGTCCCTATCACCTGGCAAAGTGTTGCCCTTGGGGATGCGGCATCATTCGAACCCGCGACTCCTGAATTGTATGAAAGGTGGCTTGTGCGACCCTGGCAGGAGCCTGCGCGGTGAGTGTTAGAAATACCCCTCTAGCTGGATAGGAATTCGATTCGAATCGCCGTCGCTCCTAGTTAGTGAGCACTTGACTTGAGCAGCGGCAACGTAGATCTCATTAAATTAAACAGATGGTTAAGCGAATGATATAATGTTGCCGCAAATTTATACCCGCTATGGATATAATAATATTATTGTTTGATTATAATCAAGTGAATGTTTAGGACAGATGCTAAGATAGATGATAGGTTAATGCTAAAATAACTGCTAGTACAGGTTAAAAGAGTTTAAATTACTTATGCTTTTCCGCAAAGGTGATGTCAGTCAGCTCCACTTATGAAAGCCTTGCATGATCCTTGGTGTCTCTTATTTTCTGTTTTGATGGGTAAGTCTAGCTGAGTACATTCCAGTACTCAGGGTTTATTCCCTCCTGTTGCTAATGACATGCTTTATCAGGGCTTCTGCAAGAACTGCCTCCACCCCGCGGGTGATGAGGACTAGATCACTCGGGCGTGATCGTCTGTTAGTTTACTTTCCTAAATACTTTTGTGGGATATTGATCTGTAAGACTAGCAGTGGTATTTGAACTAAATGCGTGTGTTATGCTTCCACTACTTTATGAACTTAGTTTGTAATAATTTGCGACTCCGTGTGTTGTAGCGACTCCGTGTGTTGTAAGTGGATTTCCAAACTACTTGTGAAATGTAATGTGTGATGTGTTATGTTGAATGGTGCGATCTTGGTTGTAAACGAGTTGGTTTGAAATCCTTTGTGGTTTCGATTGACTACCGGGATTATACGGGCTCAAGTTCGAAAATTTGAGCGTTTCGGCACTTGTTTTTGTACTTGTGTTCTTATAATTTGGTCGGTTCTGTTATAGGGAGAGAACATAAAAACATGTTTGTTAGGTTTTCCATCCACCAAATAAATGCTCCAAGTTCTTGTTGCTATCTCTCAAAAGTTTTGTTGCGGAAAAGAGACATGAGGCTATGCAAAAGTTATTCATAAAAAAAGAAAAAAAAGAGTTCAGAAAAAAAGGACAAGTGTCCGAGATATCTAAAACAATGGGTACTTAGATGACCGCCTGGAAAAAAGAAGAGATGAATAAGATAGCCCTTGCTCTCTAGCAAATGTTTTTAAGTTTTCAAAAGAGAGAGATAAGTTTTCAATGAGCATAGTAGAATTAGGTTAGCCACCATATATATATCCACCATATGTCCACACACATGCATATCTTGATTTGATTATATGACTCAACTCTCTTTGGATCTGAGATTTGACTTTACAATATATGCATTGCAAGTATGCTCTAGCTTTCTCCCTACCTATAAATCCATATAAGTCGTAGTAGTAGGAAGAGAAAAGGCATAATATCTTTATTGCCTTGGTGAGTATCCACAAATACCACATATATTGACTGACTTGAGAGTGTCATACAATGGAATCTCTGAGTTTTATTTTAAAAACTTATAAAACTCTAGAACAATGGTGGAATGAAGAACTTGAGACATAGTGCTTGACTTGATCATTCTATCTTTCAATTGCTCAAGACCCAAGTGAAGGCTAAGAAGCCCCATGATTAAAGGTAATATGGGTAAGTTTGAAAGTCAGATCAATTTATTCTAATTTGGAGGAGAATTTTTGATTGAACACCTGTGTACTTTTGATATTTAATTGTAGCAACTCCTGATCCATTACTAAGTTTGGCTTTGCTCAAGGACTAGCAAAGGTTAAGTGTGGGGGAGCTTGTTGACGGTCACTAACACCAATTATAAACCGTCAACATAACCTGCATTTATATTTAATTCCATCACTAAACATAGGTATAGGGGTTTAAACTAATCAATTCCACGAGCTTTGGTGATTTCATGACTGCAAGAGGATTTATCCAGAAAACAGCTCATGGGACCACTGTCATACACTCCAAACAAGCAAACCGATGACAACAAGTGATTCAACCCGTGAAAATTATAAAAGACAACTCTAGAAGGTTCCAAAAGACACCACACCGAAGCTTGGGCCAAACAGCCACGAAAGTGGGCTGGCCGGCCTAGCCCATAGGCCGGCCAGCCTGCCACGGAGCCCGCTCGCCCTCCACCGCCTCGTACTCCTTCCTATGATATACACCGTTGATTTTAAGGCGGTTTTAGGTTGGTTCATCCAACAGTGATCGGGGGAGTTGACGCGGTCGATGATGTGGCAATTCATTGCCCCCTACTCCACCTCGGCCTATATATAGCAGCCCCTACCCCCTCCCTGGAGCCATCCCTGAAATCCTAATTCATATCTCTCATTCAGAGATCTAGATACACCAGGAGGATTAGGTATAGACTCTCCAATATAGTAGATTAGTAACTCGGGTGTGAGGGTCAAGTAGGGCTCATGCTCAGGTTCTAGATCTAGTCTTGTAGGCTCGGCAAAGCCTTGTATTTACACTTCTACATCTTATGAGACTTATTATCAATTCATTATATTTCTATCTAAATGGCTATGCTTACTTTTAATATGTATCTTGCTTAGTTGAGGTTATCATTACTTTTGTTTGTGGGTTCATAGAGCGCTTAGCTTGCTAGTTTACCATGGTTGGGCTAAGTAGCTGAGCCTCGTGTAAGCATGGTGCTTATATGATGCTCTGCCTGTGAGTACACCTTGTTCTCTGGTTGTGTGGTAGCAGCGGGAGGTAACAGCCCCGTCTATCCTTTGTAGTCCACACCAAATTGAGCAGGTTCTTAAATTGTAGGACCGTAGTCGCGTCAGTAGAGTTATCCTTTTGTGGTGCTCTACTATCTAAGTGGCGTCCCGAAGTGCACAAGAGTAGAGTTAGTCTTAACTATAGTCGGGTATATATATACTTGGATCCTATAATAAAAATATCATAGGAATCTACCTCACCCCTTGTTCTCCCGAGTTAACTAGTTTACATTATCTTATTGATCTATCCCATGAGTGTCATTATACATAAATTCCTATCATTACATTTACCTCTTGCTCTAGCTATGCTGGTATGTTGACTGATAGATATTCCTTTATTACTCAATAAGTCTTTACTCCATTGTTTTCCTGTGGTAAAATATAAATAACGATGCCTAGAATACTCCTGGTAAAAATGCTACAATGATATTCTGTGCGCTTGCGGAATCCTTCATATTCTATTTGCGTTAATAAATACCAACAGTGAGGGTTAGGGTTCTGGACTTCTGGTGTGGGTGTGGGTGGCGGGGTGCTAGGACCGACGTCTGGGCGGGTATGGTAGACGCACAAGCCTTTTTTTGGTGCGAGCCCAACAAGTGAACTAGGACCTCCTGTCCTACTGGTCCCAAATGATGTCGCCGACTTGTGTTGCGTGTGGGTTGAGTGTTGTACTGCATTCACGTTCTAGGTACTTATAACAGCTCTTATAGTTCCTTGATAAATTCAATGACGGAATGGAGCTAGAAACTTTTAACGATTCTCATTACACAAGAATCACAGAGGTCGAGCGGTGCCTCCCGCCATTGGATAAATTTATAAGTTTTTCAAGTGGATAAAAAAGTTAGAGCATATTTGTTTGGTTCTTTCAACTAGTTCGTTGAGAGACATAGGAGATATTATCGTCCTCAGAAAAAATATTCCTTTGAACAAACTCATCCCCTCAAATCGATGGGACAAAGTGGGATGAAGAGGGACGAGCATGCAAGAAGAGGAGATGCCTACACGGTGGCGAGCTCCGAGGCAAACTGGCCACCGACGTGGGTGGAGCTCGACAAGGATATAGCGCAACGTAGGCGGAGCTCCAAGAGGCACTGCCACGGGCGCTGGTTGTCGGTTGTGGGCAGTAGGCATGGGTGGATCTCAAGCCCGTGGGCATGCTGGCCGAGGGCGCCGGTCATGGGGTATGCCGGCTGGGGTTGAGGCGGACACGGGTGCATGCCAGCCACCAGGGATGTCGGTGGCGGGGGCGTGCCTGCCGCTGAGGGCCTCGGTCGCAGGGGCATGCTCCCTAGCCTCTAGCTCTTGCTCCCTCCCCTTGTCTCCTCCCCCAACACTCCTGTACCTCTTCCCTATCATCCGGTAGAGGGTCTAGTCCTAGGGCAACTGCCTCCGCTGCGACCGAGCCCTATGCCAACCACCGTTTGTCCTGGCTCCTCACTCCTCCTCCCCCGGCCCTAGCTCCTCCTCTCTCTTCTTCTCTCCTCCCTAGCCCTAACTTCTCATCTCTCTCCTTCCCCCCATATCCCAAGCTCCTCCTCTGTCCTCCTATCCTCTCCCTACTCGAGCTCCTCCATGTGAAGAAGAATTATGATGGTGCATATATTTAACTATGTTTTGATTGCCTGTGATGATGGATTATTGATTAATTCCCTATGAAGATATGTTTAACTGTTAGTTGATCCTAAAACTGTAAATTCTGCTGATGCACATGAAGACTGCATATCATCCTCTTGGTTACTATTACCTAGGCCTATGATGACATTGACAGGGCAACTGCTCTGGTACTCCTTATTTTAAAAATGGCACGAATCTCAAAGCAGCCCATTAAATTAATTAGTTATTTTCTTATTGATTTGTTGCCTGGGTTACGGTTGGGCTCAAATTGTCCAACGCAGCCCGAGTCCAGCCCATCAGCTCTCACGTCCTTTTATTTCGTGTCGCTCCATTAATTTGTTGAAGTAGACGGTGTCCCGAGCAGCAGCGGCTGGCGGACTCCAGGGGCGGAGCCTCCTTCCCCCTCCTTCCTCGATCCCATTTCGTGAGCCAGCAAGGAAGTTCGGCAGCGCCGCTGTCGAAGGATACGACGCCTTGAGCAGCGGTGGCTGCCAGACTGAGCGAAGGGCGGCGCCTCCTCCCGCTCCTCCCACGATCCCATTTCATTGTGCTGGCAGCCGGCGAGGTTCAACGGTGCCGTCTGATTTGGCGTGCCCTCATGAAGAGGTCTGTGCCTCAATCCATGTCCTCGACTGGGCGACATGTGAGATTCGGGGTGAGGAGATCCACGTCCTCGATGTGGCTAGGTTCGGCGGCGGCAGTGACAACTATGGAGTCACCACCGAGCGGGCCAAGGGTGGCAGCGCGGTGTATACAATGATGGAAGCCCGTCACCAAGTGCTGCCTGTTTTTGAAGTCTGCGAGAATGGGCAGTGCAAGGGTTATGCCATGCACGGTGCCACTAGCCCCGCCGGCAAGGCAGCATGACTACCAAAATGTGAAGCTGCCAGTGTCGTTGAGGAGGTGGACATGGCCGATGGCCTGGAGAGTCCACCGTGGCACCAATATGAGGCAGGGGCCATCCACGGAGGTCGAGAGGGTATGGAAACCAGGTATGCATAATGCTTTTGCATCCATTTTGTTCATGTAATAAGCACCAAATAATTGAGAACTGCATTGCACATTTCTCGTGTTACGTTTGCCTGCAGTTTGCTTCTTTTCTTGGCAGGGAATAATTTCGAGATGTAGTGGTGTGTTTAGTTGATGAAAAGTGGGTGAAAAGTTACTGTAGCATCTTTCGTTTTTATTTGACAAATATTATCCAATCATGAAGTAACTTGGCTCAAAAGATTCGTCTCGCAAAAACCAGACAAACTTAGCAATTAGTTATTTTTTTTACTTATATTTAATACTCCATGCATGCGTCCAATGATTTGATGTGATGGGTGGAAGAGGAAATATTTTGGGTTTGCATGGGAAGTGAACGGGGCCTAGGATCCAATGGTAGTAAAGAACCAAATATAGAGTCCACCTAAGCGTTTGTATAATTTTGATTGAAAAAAAATATACGTTTGTAGAGAGCGTCCGCCAGCTGCTGCTGCTCACGACGCTGTCCCCGATGAATTAACGGAGCAGAGCGGACGGCCTGGACTCTGGGCTGGGTTGGACAGGTTAAGCCCAACCGTGACCCAGGCAACAAATCAAATAAAAAATAATTAATTTAGTTGGCTGCTTTGAGATTCGTGCCAATTTTAGAAGGACTACCGGAGCTGTTCCGTATTGGCAGATCTAAAGTTGTCACAAATGAGAGGAAACCATCAAAATTCTTTTCTATTCACCATTTGTTGTTCTCTGTTCTTCAGAGTAGCAATTGAGTGGTAGCATAAACTGCAGTTTCTTGTGAGATGTCTCAGTGAAAAATTCAGTAGCACTTCTCTGTGTTCTTCGCTGTTTTTCTCTGTTTAAGTGAAAAAATTAGTAGCAATTCAGTGAAAAATTCAAAGTGGCAATTCTGTTTTTCATTCAAAGTGAGTAGCACTTCTCTGTGTTCTATGTTCTTCACTGTTTTTCTCTGTTTGAGTCAAATATTCAGTAGCAATTCAGTGAAAAATTCAAAGTGGCAATTTTGTCCTCCTCTGTTTTTCATTTCAGTAGCACTTCTTGTGCTTTTATGTTCTTCGTTGTTTTTTCTGTTGCAGTGTAAAATTCAGTAGCAATTCAGCGAAAAATTCAAAGTAGCAATTCTATTCTTCTATGTTTTTCTTTCAAAGTGATAAAAAGTGATGAATTCAGTAGCACTTCTCTGTGTTCTTCTCTGTTCTTCGCTATTGTTTTCTATTTCAGTGAAAATTTCAGTAGCAATTCAATGACAAATTCAAATTGGCAATTATGTTCTTCTCTGTTTTTCATTCAAAGTGGTAAATTCAGTAGCACTTCTATGTGTTCTTCTCTGTACTGTGCTGTTTTTCTCTGTTCAGTGAAAAAATCAGTAGCAATTCAGTGAAAAATTAACAAAGTGGCATTTTTGTTCTCTGTTTTTTCATTCAAAATGATAAATTCAGTAGCCATTCTCTGTGCTCTTCTCTGTTCTTTGATGTTTTCCTCTGTTTCATTGAACAAAACCCATATCAATTTAGTGAAAAATTCAAAGTGGCAATTTTGTTCTTCTCTGTTTTTCTTTCAAAGTGACAAATTCAATAGCACTTTGAAAGTCTCTGTTTGGTTTTCGTAATTGAGTGACAACCTCAGGTGGATAATGTGTTTCATGTGAGATGAACATGTACTTAGTCCACAGGTACATTAGGTTGAGCAAGACATGTAAGCCATGGAGAAGAGATGGATTGGGTAATAGATGCAAGTGCTCAACTAGTGGAGATGAAGGGGGCTTATTGAATATGAGACATGACATAGTGTCATATGGCTAGGGTAGAGAAGATCAAGGCAATTAACCGTAACATTTAAGTTTTAGAAAAGACTATTCACTCCCCCCTCTAGTCGGCCATCTCAACTCTACACACTTCTTTGTGTTCCTCTCTATTCTTCGCTATTTTTCAGTATCTTCTCTATTTTTTTGGCATTTCGATGTGATAAATTCTGTTGGTTTTATATTGTATTACTTGTACTTTTGTGATAAATTTGTAACAAAAGTTTGAAGGAGTTGTGTATCAAAACAAATTAGTTGGTATGTCTCACTATAATTTAGTAACATTGTTGTGTTGCATTATGTTTCTACCGAATTACATGGTATATTTTAGTGTAATATGTAAAACATGCTAGTAGTGCCGGCCCTGTTCGCTTCGCTGAAAAGCCAGGCTGAAAAGTACTGTTCGCTGATTTAATGTGAGAGAAAACACTGTTGGATATTACATTGTGGATATTACATCTACGAGTACATGAAGATCACGTGCAATACTCGAGACACCCAAAACATGCAAGTAACTAGGTCATCATCTCTCCATATAATAAGTTTGGCAACATAACATTTGTTTGAAACCATAATTTAAAATTATGTTTTCTTGCAGTCGCATATTGAAAAGGATCTTGTCGCCATTAAGGAACTAGAAGATGACGATCTCCTCAAGATCGTCAGGGACCTCTGTCAGTTTTTCTCCAGGACGAAGTTATATACAAAGGCAGCCATTACCACGACCCATAGTTCGCTATAAGACGTCAAGCTGATTACTTCATGATTGGTACAGTTTAAATTAAAGTAGCTAAAGAATGTGCATGCGATAGGACATTATTACTATATATTATTGATGGGATGTTTGCTCTAGATATGAATGTACGAAATTGTGTATATGTGTATACCTTGATTACAATGTGCATACGTATATAGTCTTATAGAGTTTTCAATTTTCAAATCCATTTGAATATTATTGGTACATATATGCACATTATATGTGTATTCAAAATTTGAAATATCATTTTTCAATTTTGGTGGAAAAGTATTTACAGAGGCACCTAGCCGCCTCTAGAAATAATTTTCAAGAGGTGGCCGGAAACAACAATCGCCTCTGGAAATCCATTTTTAGAAGCAGCTCTTTTTCCTATAGAAATCATTGATTTCTAGAGACGCATAGTTAGTACCGCCTCTACAAATGTTTCAAATAGTAATGGCACCTCATTACTCACTAGTCGTATGCACAGGCAAAACTTGGATCCCATTGCAGCTTATGCAAGACCAGAATCTGCTACATTGCTATTGCTGTCTGTCGCTTTGCGCCACTGCTGAGTGCTGAACCACCAGAGCTAATTGTGCTACTGAACCACCAGAACCACTAATGCCCAAAATAGCAATCAGAGGGTGTCTAAAATGCTATTGCAAAATTAGAAATATATGCTAATGATGAACCTCCAATACCATATTGCATCACATGGCTTAATTTAACAGACATAAGAGGTTGTCTAAATTCACTTAAAGCACCTTAGTTAGTGCAATAAGTAGAATATCCTCCAGATGTTGAGATCACCACACCCATCCGGTCTGATCTGTCTGGCTATCTCTAAGACGTTTGTCCTGTGAACATTGACGGCCATTCCTGCTAACATCTTTTTCATGAAACTTACTTCATTAATCCATCTACTGAACTATGTACAATGCTAGACTAGGAGTTCCAAATGAGAATGTAATGTGAAGTAGCTGCTAGTATTTTTGAAAAATTGGGAGCTATGTTGCAATGATAAGAGGGTAGATAAAATGATATAGATTGTCACTTAGGAGTCCTACTTGATATTATACCTAGAAATGTGAGGGCCCCTTGTGTTAGGTATATGTGAAAGCAAAAGGAAGCATCTAAATGGGAAACACATGCTTGATGGAGGACATGCTTGATGCCTTTAAGAGCTTCCACTGAAGATCTAGAATTTATATCAGCTGAGCAGCATGTAACCCTTTTGGCAAACTGTGATGGTAGTTCAGTTCCTGAATATAGTTCCTGTGTGGACGTTGGAGGTACATGTGTATTTTTTCTCTTGTTTCTCGGATTTGATCTGAAGGCTCGTGAGCCATGATTGTGCTGTCTCGGTGACAGATGGCTGATATTGTAAAGTGTTTGAGCCTGAACTTTTTTTTTATCATGATAGCAATGCTAACGGGCTAGGGTTTCTCCCAGGAACTCTAAGGAAGCATCTAATTGGAGATTTTCTAACTATATGACTACTTTCATGGAATTGGAAGTTACAAGACTAATATGTAATACTAAATAAAGTTTTAATAAATCTACTGAGAGGTTGCTGTTCCTCATAATTCAAAATAAAAAAATGTCCAAAGCAATCTTGTAGAATAGCACATGGCTCTAATAAATTATATCTAGATGCAAAGTAAAAGCATTGTATCTAGAAAAGCCAAATGTCTTACAATTTGAAATGGAGGGAGCATAAACTAAGAATAAGCATATTTTGTCCAAATATCCCAGGTTCAAAGTAATTGATGTTCAACACACTACAGTCATGAGAAATAGTTGTTCAGGCAAATACCAAATGCGAGTGGCAAGACAAAGACCAACCCTAACATGTACATTCGAAGGGGTCTGCTATAGACAGATCGCAGACATGATTGACATGTACATGACGGGTACATATTTTTTTTTGTAAAATGTAACCGTGCACCTCTTGAAGCCCTTTTCTCCATCTGAAGCATCCCATGTTGTTTTGTAAAAAATGCCTCATTGTAATCTCTGAATTCAACTTTGAGTCTCATCGACTCTAACTCTCTCGCATTCAGCAGAAAGAATGAGGCAAAATTGACTTGGGATCTGGTGCCTCGATACTGCTTCAACATTATTGTCTTAAGACGGATATCAAAGGATTTAATGAAATCCCTGTGTTTACGACACCATCGATTCATTTCCCCTGAAATAGACGACTGAAGAACAAAACAGATAAAAATAACTCAAACCACATGTGCGCATTGGTACAAGGATTAACAGCAAGTGAATGAAAAGAATATATGAACATTGTGATCCAGAAGCTGTAAGTGAAGAACTATCATCTTTATGTACAACTTCTCCAGACATGGAAAGCATTTCATCAACTCAATGACCATATCGAGATTAATATGATCTGATACGACAGCTAGAGTCTTGACGGTGCTCAATGCCGTTGTCAAGCTTACAACACTACTACAGATTCAAACATCACTGCCGGCCCATCACTGCCGGATTGTATTGGGCCGGCAGTGATAAATCTTCACTACCGGTTCAAACTCTGACAGACATTCAAATGATTGGGGTAGGGGTCAAACCGGCAGTGAAGCTCATTATCACTGTCGGTTCGTGGCTGGAATCGGCAGTGAAGCTTCACTGCCGGTTCGTGGCTGGAACCGGCAGTGATAATGAGCTTCACTGCCGGTTCGTGGCTGAAACCGGCAGTGATAACACTACTACAGAATAGTTAAGTCTAAACTCACGTCCAGTCCGCACCCAGACTTCTCCGCTCTCTCTCTCTCTCCGCAGACTTCTCCCCCGTCGCACACCTCCGCGCGCCGCTCGCTCCTCCCCTGCCCGGATCACCGACTACGAGCGCCTCGCCGACTTTATCCCCAACCTCGTCCAGAGGTCCGCATTTTTCTCGTCTCGATTTGTCGCGTCTGAGCTGTGATTGCGCTGATGGGTGCCTTCTGAAGGTGTCTGATTGGGGTCGTTTTGTTCGTGCTTGCTTGCAGTGGGACGATTCCGTGCCCGCATGAAGGGCGGGTGTGGCTGGAGCAGAGAGGCCTGCAGCGAGCGTTATACTGGCACATTGAGGCGCGCGTCGTGTTGGATCTCCAGGAAATCACTGACTCCGTACGTTGCTGTGGAGCTGTGCTATTGTGTTTTTCTCTGATATATTTCTTTGTTGTATGAGTTATATTTAACAAATCAGAAAAATGATGATGGATCTCAACCATTTTCTATCCTATATATATTAAGTTACATTGTGTTACTTGATTATTCGTTCATGATTATGCTTTTAGATTAATGGGCGAGAACTCCATTTCTCAATGGTAGATGATGACTTCAAGAAGTTTGAAGGAAAATGGTCCATAAGATCTGGTCCAAGGTATGCATCTGATGACCATTTTCTTTCTGAGGATAAGTGGGATGGGAGGTAAATCAATAAAGAATAAGTACATGCATCTTATTAACTGCCTTATTTATTGCTTTTCTTTTTATGAACATCCAGCTTAATTTCATCACTAGATTATACTTGCATCACCATGATGCCCCAGACTAAAAACAATTTTCCTTCTTTTCATTATTCCTTAAAGAGGTTTCCAACTTCTAGTGAGCGGAAAAGGATATTAAGTCTAATATGGCCTATTTTGCTTTTGTTTGCTAGCAGGTCCTCTACTGCAATTTTGCTGTATGAAGTTAATGTGATACCAAGATTTAACTTCCCGGCTATATTTCTTGAAAAGATTATAAGGTCAGATCTTCCTGTAAATCTTGGTGGCTTGGCTTGTAGAGCTGAAAAGATTTATCTGGAGAATCAAAGTTGTGGTTCGAGAAAATTCTCTGTTAAGGACTTGAAGCCATCATCTACTTCTTCTCAGCTTGATAAATTCCATAGTACGACAATTGATACTTCTTCTAGTAAGTTTAAGGAAGCACCTCCCACTTCTGGTGTTAGCAGTGTGCTTCCATCACCTGCTTCTAAATTGATTAGCAAATGGGGTGTATATGGAAACGTATGCAGAATTGATAGGCCTTGCGTGGTAGATGAGATCCATCTTCGAAGATTTGATGGCATGTTGGTAATTTACTAAACTTATATCATTACTTAGTGGATTCTTAGCCATCAAGGGAAGGACATTAAAGTTTTGTCTTATCCTGTGATACGGTGTGCATGAAGGAACATGAGGGGGCTCATAGGTGTGTTTTTGCTAGTATCACTGTGAAAGCACCAGTTCGAGAGGTATGGAATGTTCTCACGACATATGAGAATTTGCCCGAGTAAGTAGTTCTATCCTTCTACAATCTTTTGAGTTCACATTCTTATTTTATTACAGGGATGATCTAACAAAAATCATTTGATAGATTTGTACCAAACCTGGCTATCAGTAGGATTGTTCTTCGTGATAATAACAAGGTCCGCATAATGCAGGTAGAATATGTGGTTCTCTTCTGTCATATTTTGTGGTTAACTGTTTCTACTAGAACATATGAAGTAGGCCTGGCTTAGGTTGTCCTTTGTGTTTTTACTACACAGCATAAAAAAGTCCTCAAGTCATACACAGTTTTCTCTTGTGTCCTGGTTTTGGTTCACTCGATTGTTTTCATTGTGCTCATCTGAAAGAAAGTTCTGTAAATTCAGTCTGATAGTCTTTGTTTTCTTTTTCAAGCATTATATCTTTTGAAATCGTTTTTCTAGGAGGGTTGCAAAGGTCTGCTGTATATGGTCCTTCACGCCCGTGTTGTTATGGATCTTTGTGAAAATTTTGAGCAAGAGATCAGGTTTGAACAAGTTGAGGGTGATTTTTACTCGTTTAAAGGGAAATGGCGCTTAGAACAACTTGGGGATCAGCACACCCTGTTGAAGTATATGGTTGAGACTAAGATGCATAGGGACACGAATTTTTGATGCTGAACCCTTCTCCTTTGTGATGCTGAACCCTTCTCCTTTGTGATGTACGAATCGTTTTGTGGGTGAGTTGATTTGTGATGTGTTGAATCCCTCCTCCTTTGTTTGTGATGCACAAATTTTTATTGGATGAACTGCTTGATGGAGCGGCGGCGGTGGCCAGCAAACATGGCGGTGGCTGCAGCAACGAGCATGCTCCAGCGAGCATGTATTCCCTTTTTTTTGTTTTTTTATAGCCTATCAGTGTCGGTTTGTAACACAAACCGGCAGTGATTGCTCAAGTATCACTGCCGGTTTGTAACACGAACCGGCAGTGATACACGAGCTATCACTGCCGGTTTGGCATAACCGGCAGTGATGTGATCAGCTTATCACTGCCGAGTTGGTTATGGCGGTTCAAAATCCGCCAGTGAAGGGGGGTTTTGAACCGCCAGTGATGTCCTTCTCTGGTGTAGTGCAACGTTTAATCCCTGAATCAAGCATCGAACAAAACATCAAGCCATGTACAAATATAGATGATATGAAAATCTCAGCAACTGAAAATAAATCTCAGAACATATTCATGGAAAGAAAAAAGGATGTCATGCCTACCTGAATAGCTGTGGTGCCAAACACGAGCCTCGGATGACAAAACCAATCTTCTTTAAGACAGACTATGGTCTCCAGTTTAGGTGCGGAGATTACAGTTAAATCGATTGCCTTGGATGCATATGCTGGAGCATCAAAATAGAGAAATCTTTCAAGACAAGGGGCATCAACAATTATGACTTCCTGTAATAATAGGGGATTGTCCCCAGACCAAGAGACATCAGCACGCACACCGATGCTTCTAAGGCTATTGGAACTAATACGGAGGCACCCAACCCCAAAGCTGTCTTTAAGCAGCAGGCACTCCAGGACAGGGAAGCTGGAAATGATGGTATGCAGTGAGCCCTCGGAGATGCTGACACCTTCAAGGCCGAGCTGCTTGAGGAAGGGAAAGTGAATCCCTTCCACTGAGCTATCCGGGAGCATGCATTTACCGAAGGTAGCAACTCGGAGGGTAGCCGAGAACCGGAAAGTCGAGGCAGGGGGCGGTGCCAAAGGATACGGTGCAATATACCATATCATATCATATCTTTCGCAGAACTCAAGCTCCTGAAGGTTGTCAAGCGCCGGGGAGCTGAGCCAGGCGTCCACGGTGGTGGGACGGTTGTGGAGATAGAGCGACGGGATGGAGAAATGGCGGACGGGGCCTGGGTGGGCGGAGAGGATGTGGGTGACCGCGCAGGCGAGGGCCTCGTAGGCGGCGGTAAGCGCCTTCTCGTCTTCATCAGTGTCACAGCTGTCGCTGCTTTCGTCGCTGCTGTAGCCGAGGAGCGCCTTGGGCTTATTGTAGAGGTCTGCGCCATCAAGGACGAGAGGGGAGGCGACCCAGACGTGGCGCCACCGGGAGGCGAGGATTTGGGTGTGTCCGGCTTCCTTGGTGGAGAGAAGCGAAAGTATCTCACCGAGGACGGAATCAAGGAGGCCGCGGATGCGATCGACGTCGTCACTGCCACCTCCGCCACCGTCAGCATTAGGCGGCGACGGCGGCGGTTCTTTGCTGTGGATTGTAGATCCAGTATTGGCGGCCTCCGTGGCTTCCGTTGTCCGCGGTGGGGGCTCACCGGCTGCTACGTCCTTGGATCTCCTCCTCTTGGCATTGGGACCCAGCGGCTCCATCTCCGCGGCCTGCGCTCGGTGCCTTGCGGGGGAGGCTGCACTGCCGCACAGTGAGTGTCCATGGCGGCGGGGAGCTGTGAGGGTTACAGTTCTGGACTTCTGGTGTGGGTGGCTGGGTGCTAGGACCGACGTGGGCGGGTGTGGTAGACGCGTAGGCCTTTTTTTGGTGCAAGCCCAACAAGTGAACTGGGCCCTCCTGTCCTGCTGGTCCCGGGTGACGTCGCCGACTCGCGTTGCATGTGGGCTGAGTACTTGAGTGTCGTACTGCATTCACGTGCTAGGTACTTATAACAGCTCTAATAGTTCCTCGATAAATTCAGTGAAACGGAGCTGGAAACTTTTAGCAGCTCGAACGATTCTCATTACACAAGAATCGCAGAGGTCGAGCGGTGGCTCCCGCTATTAGATAAATTTATAAGTTTTTCTTCGAGTGGATAAAAAGAGTTAGAACATATTTGTTTAGTTCTTTCAACTGTTTCGTTGAGAGACATAGGAGATATGGTCGTCCTTAGAGAAAAATATTCCCTCGTAAACAAACTCATCCCCTCAAATCAATAGGACGGAGTGGGATGAAGAGGGACGAGCGTGCAAGAAGAAGAGGAGATGCCTACACGGTGGCGAGCTCCGAGGCAAACCGGCCACCGACGCGGGTGGAGCTCGACAAGGATCTAGTGCAACGTAGGCGGAGCTCCAAGAGGCACTGCCACGAGCGTTGGTAGTCAGTTGTTGGCAGTAGGCATGGGCGGATCTCGAGCCCGTGGGCATGCTGGCCATCGAGGGTGCCGGTCATGTGGGCACGCCGGCTAGGGGCGAGGCAGCCACGGGTGCATGCTAGCCACCACGGGTGTCGGTCCCGGGGACGTGCCAGCAGCTGAGAGCGTCGGTCGCCGGGGCATGCTACCTACCGGGGGCACCGAGCATATGGGGACGCGTAGGGCCTCCAACTCCAATGCTGCTGGAGTGGCGTGGCCGCTGGTTGCAGGTCACACTGGGATCAGATGAAACAAGAAAGAAAATGGAAGTAAAAAGAAAGGAAAGAAGAAACAGTGAAAGAGACCGGCTTCGGGGGCCTATGTGCTAGGTGCCTAGGGCTGGATATCGAGCCAACCGTAGTTTTTTTCGAGCTTTTTTAGAAATTGGTATAATCTTATTCATCATTATTTCCTGCATTGTTTAAGACCCAACTTCACGACGAGCCTAACGAGCCGAGCCTAACGAGCCGAGCCGAAGTTGAAAGTCGTTCCAAATCAAGTCATTTTCATTTTAAAAGATAAATGAGTCCAATCGGAACACTTTTGTACCGAGCCACCGAGCCAGCTTAATGAGCTTTTTGTCCAGCCCTGTAGGTGCCAAATCTCACTTTTCAACGTAGAGCACGAATGACCCTATCCCCTATAACCAAACACACACACACATATATATATATAGCAGGGACATATACCATCCCCAAAATCATCCCAACCCACTCATTCCAAAACCAAACCACTCTTAATCTTCACGAACATCAATGCAGCAGCCACTACTACAAAATTGAGCTTCACTACATGCCCATCACTACCGGTTTGTGGCTAAAACTAATATTGATAGGATCAACCGGCAGTGATGTTGGGGTCATCACTGCTAGTTTTAGCCATGAACCGGCAGTGATATTGGGTCATCACTACCATTTTTTGGCTAAAACAGGTATTGATATTATCACTTGCCGGTTCATATCACTGCCATATTTAGCCATGAACTAGCAGTGATATTGGGTCATCACTGCCAATGTTTAGCTAAAACGGGCAGTGATACTACCACTGCCGGTTTGTGGCTTGAACCGGCAGTGTTAGGCTGCATGAAAATTGTGGCTGAATTTCCTCACTTTTGAAATTCAAATTCTTCAAACAACCTCAAATGGAGAAATAATGAAAACCAAAGTTGTAGGTCTTGAAAAGTTATGAAACTTTGTATTTGACAAATTTTTTATTTGGATTTGTTTAGGGTTTCAAATATTCATTTTAAAATTAAATGAACATAAAATGACTAGGATGAATATCCTCAATGCACACAAGTGTCTTATAGATGGAATGGTTAGGGGACGAACGTGCGAAGAATGAGGTCAGGTTCGAGTGCTGGCAACCACGAAGCGCGTGTTTTCGCACAAAAAATTGTGTGACTCGTGACTTGTGACGGCGCGTGTGTGTGGCTACTTAGTGGGGTCCCTCCCAGTAAGCCCAATTTGTGAGGGGTAGATACATTCTTTTTGTGCAAATAAGGGGTAGATACATTCTTTTTGTATTCACTTTATTGGATTTTAATATGAATACTTGAGACTCTAAACGAATTCAAATGAAAAATATTCCAATAGGAAAGTTATAGTTTTGGTCATTTCTCCGTTCAATATCAATTGAAAATTTTGAACTTTTTAAAACTGAGAAATTCAAACATAATTTCCCTTGGACAAATGATTTGAAATAAAAATATTGTCAACTACAAAGCGGTAAAGCATTTTAGATCCACAACTTTGATATAAAGTTTATCTTCATCCGATATTGTTTCAAAAATTTAAGAATTTTACTGTGCTTCACCTGTTTTTACACAAGGCTCTACATCAAGCCGCCTCTGCAAATCGATTTAGAGAGATGTCTCTAGATCTAGTCACCTCTAAAAGTGGATTTCTAGAGCCCACTGGATCTAGAGTCGCCTCTAAAGATATGGGCATTTTTAGAGGCGGCTCGTTTTGAAAATCATTTTTATAGACGACTTTAGATAGAGCCATCTCTACTAAAAATTGATGACGTTTCAGTAAATCAATTATGTAGTCTCTGCGTGTTTTCTCTATAGGTAGATCTATCATAGGATACTTTCTGCAATGTTTTCACGATTTATTTCTTGAAACTTTTACAAGAAACAAGTTATCATCACCTTCTTGGATATAGTTATGCTGGTGGAAAATTCCTAATATTGATTTGGCTCATAAAATGTAACATGTATTTTTTTTGGTTAAAAAGAGGCGTTGTCGGCAGAGGCAGTGAGGATGGTGAGTAGGGTTGCTTTTGTTGCCACCATTTGCCACCCATTTGGCATCGACTCTTTAATTAGGCATGGCTGGTATGTAACAGAATTTTTCATTGGAATTTCAGAGGATAGCTCTTCCGGTGTTTTGTTGACGTCATGTATAGGGCATTTGGATTTGAGGAACGGAGCTTCCAATTCCTGAGAGAAGTTTTGGATGAGGGGACGAGAATAAGAAATCGGTAACGGACCTGCTAGTGCCCGGACGTCCATTTGGAGCGCTAGCATCGGACGCTGCCGTGGGCTGCTGTATCTCTATTGAGGAGGCTATCCCGTACTTGAAAACGGAAGCAGCTAAGAAGATAACATGCAGTGACTTGTCAAACAGCTGAATCCCAGTCAGAAATTTTCCGAATTTCCGAATTTCATCCATTTCGGTAGACGCTGAAATTTTTTAGCTTTTGAATCTCAAAACCTTGTCGAGCGCTAGAGATGGCGCCACCAGAAGGATTGGATCTGGGTGCAAGCGCCGTTGCTAGTCGGGAGGAGGGATACGCGATGTACCACAGGACGCAGTCGCGAAGGCTGCTGATGCGATCGCTAAGTTGTTGGTTCTTGGGATCTTTCGAGTCTTGGCTTTCTCTTCTTCCTGATGGGAACCATCTCCATTGCAATTGGCTGCGGCCTGTGGGGATTGGTCTGGTTTCTTCTTGTGAGCCCTGGACCCTCTCACTCTAGTGCGCAAACCAAACTTCCAAACACTAAGAATACCGGAGTGAGAGAAAAAATATAAGAAGCCCAGGCCCAACCCAGAAAACGACCTGTTCCAGGGTTGAAGTCTCGCCTTGCTGCCCACGGCCCACCAGGCACGTAGATAATTTTGCAGCTGCCAGGATTTGTTGAAGACGAAGGAAGCAACAACATCAAGTTACTGAAGGTCATCAAGCGGAAGTGAAGTGTTTCTATTATTCCGTTGTACTCCTGTGCTTTACACCATTAATTAGATGTGCAGATTCTTGCACTCCATGAAAATCAAGGATTATTTGACAGACTTCCATATTTACGAATCTCAATTTCCAGATCATGAGCATATATATGCGTCAATGACAAAACTCATACAACTTGGCAATGTTGCTGCACTGCATGCATCACAAGGAGAACGGTTTACCTCATGGTTGGCCTCCAAATAAAATGAAGCAAGGCTGAAGCAAAAGCCTCACTGGAAGAGAACTCTAAATAAAAGGTAGCAGTAAACGCCAGAACTTACCAAAGTGATGATCTGCATCCTAATTCTAGTCTGAAGTTGTGCTAAACTTGGGAAGAACCTAGTGTCTAAAAGAAGAGAACAGGTCACGGAGACACATAGGGCACAAAATGGAAGCAGTGCATCTCACCTGAACCGAACACCTCTAAAGTATCATCTAAAAGTTTAATCCAGGAAGGGAAGGAAAGTAATGTACTAGCATAGTGGGTTGGAGGAGTAGGAAATGGAAAATAACCATAGCAATGAATGACATCTCCATGGGCTCCATGGAGACAGAGGAGACCACTCCAAGCTTGAGAAAGGAAAAGGAAAGGCTAGGTAACTTTCACAAACAAAATGAGGTTGGCACTCTCTTCTAGTTTTCTTCCTCAAGAGAGATGGCGCAATATGGTGGCTTGAGAGTATGTTTTAGTTACTTTCCAGGGAAAGAGCTTTGTTGAGGCCAAACTAATTAATTGCAATTTCCATGGCTTGGACGGAGCGACAATATTTTTTCAGGAAACTAGAGGTGTTGGTGGCATTAAAAAAAATAAGAACCAAAGTACACATTTAACTAAAGAAAGAAAGTAAAGAAAGGAAAAAAAATCAAAACAAAGCAAGCGAAGGGCATATCAGCACTTCTTACCAAGAAATGTGTAGTATCAATTCAAACATATATACATGGAAGTTCATCAGCTTTCCATACACATGGAGTTGCTAAGAAATCACTTGGAACAAACTTTAAAAGTGGTAGCTTAAATGTGCATGAAGACAGGAGTGATATGTGAACACACACTTCCGAATTAAAAGATGTCAATTTCAGTAAAACCACGTGCAAAGGCCAGTAACTAGGACCTGTTTGCTTGGAAAGTATTTTTAAAGTATTGGAGAAATACTATGGTTTACAAAATACTTTGGTCTTCAAAAGCTACTGGGTGTTTGGATGCAATAAATCTTGTTGTCTCTAAAACCATGGTTTTGTCAAAACTAGTCTTTTTGGAGTTTTATAAACTCAACTCATGACCTCTTTTTTCTAAACCATAGTTTTGTGTTTCTTTAGCTTATAAAGTCACGATTTTGTGATTTTTGAAAACTGCATCATCCAAACAGGCCCTAAGATACAAATTGATACAAGACTGGTACGCAGGCTGATACTGTAACACCCAAATTTTAGAGTTAATAAATTTTAAATAATTTAGATAACAATTAATGAGAAATTAAAATTTTAAAAATTATTTGGTGTTGCATTCATGCTGTTGCATTTATTTTATTTTGTGGAGTGGATTTATTTTATTTTGATTTGGTTTGGAAAATTTTATTTGGAATAGTTTGTAAACAAGTAAATAAAGAAAACAAAAGAAAAAAAAACAACTTACCTACTCACCTGGCGGCCCGAAGGCCCGCTCGGGTCGGCCTGCATTCCTCCCGCCTGGGCCGCTGCCTTCCCTCCTCCGCGCCAGTGACCGCGAGAGCCCAGCAGCCGAGCCAGCCGAGCCAGCAGCGCGCCTCATCCTCCTTCAGCCATTGACGGGTGGGCCCCAGGTGGCAGCCGCACCTTTCCTCTCCTTGTGACGCTGATTGTTGGGCCCCGCTTGTCGGTTGTTACCGTCGTCCTGCTCGTAACCGAGGCGGACTCTACCTTCGAGTCGAGGTTGAATCCGCAAGCCAGAGGAGGTTGTTACCAAATTGATCCAGCCGACCCTTATTTAAGGTGGAACCGAGCCTATACCGAGTGTTTTTGGATCAAAATCAGCCCTAGCTCTACCATGGAGGTGTAAACCGCCGCCGTAAGATTTTGAAGCCGCGGTGGGGAGGGGGAAATTCGTCGGCTACCTTGAATCTTAGCAGCTATAAGTTGCTTTAATGATTTTAGCTCGTTTTTGCGAACCCAATTTTGCTATCAATTTTGAAGAGGAGGCATTGTTGTCTCATTACCGTGTGTAGGGGCTCTGCCGTCCGCCTACTGGAGCTGGCCGTCACTCTCTTTCCGTTTTTGACTGCATTGAAACCCTAGGTGAGATCTCCACAAGCTTCTCGATCGATTGATGCGTTCCGCGTGTCTTTTGGTGAGGTTTTGAGCGAGTTTGCATGACCGGCAAGCCGCCGGCCATGGCGCCGCCGTGGAGATGGGGCGGGGCGGCGGCAGCATCACCGGTCTCATCGGTGACAAGCATGAGCCGTTGGATTTGAGATCGAGGGCTCGGATTAGAAGATACCCCTTCGCGGGGTAATCTTTCTAAAGAGACCCTGAACTTTTTAGTAATCAACCCGCCATCCATAGCGTACTACTGAAAAGGCGTTTTCGTGTTTTGAAAGTGTATTCTCTTCCGGTTTATTCAAAAATACGTTTTCAGGAAATTACAGTTTTGCCACTAGAATTGTTTTGGTCATAAAAACTTCGTTTTAACTCCGATTTGATCCGTTCAAGTTACGTTAGTTTCGTATTTGCGAGTTCTACATGTTGGTAGTATTGTACAGTAGGTTTGTGATAATTTATTTTCGAGTTTATATTAAAGTAATTATTTATATATAGGAAATCTTAGAAAATTCATAACTTTCACGTTTTAACTCCGAATTTGGTGATCTTTGCGTCTGTTGGATCGTAGAAACGTGTAGAAGAGTTTTACAAACTTTTATTACTGTTTTGTTATTGTTGGTGTACTGTTCTAATTGTATCTCTTTGTTTGCTTCGTGTATGTTGGATTGGATGCATGTGTGTTGTTGATTGATGATCGAGTATAGACGGTGAGCAATTTCTTGACGATCAGGAGTATTATTTTGAGCCAGACCAGCAGTATCATCAGGAAAGCTTTGATTAAGGCAAGTATAACATGGGACCATCCTTGTTGTCCTATTCACTGAAATTATTATACATACGCATGTGTCTTCCTTGACAACCATAGAGATTATAACTCAGCTATTGATATCTTGTTTCCTTGTCACCTATGGGTTATGCATTTGGGTAGCTATTGCTAGTGCTTAATTATGAACAATGATCTTGTAATTTGATTAATGGATTATGCAATCAACCTTTAATGATGATTTTATTACTGTTGAAAAGGGGGCTAGAGCAAGGGGTTATATTGTTGCTCTGGTTTCTCTCCGTAAGGACTTATCTGTACATGACCATCCGGGACATACAGTACAGCTGTGAGGGCTATATGGCTCTGGCTTTAGTTGTTCAAGAGACCTTTTCTAGCTTGTTAGAGGTTACCTTAAATGGCGTAAGAATGGCTTGCCACTTTGGGTGTAGTGCGAGCCCCTGGCCTAGTGTGTATAGGCTGCGGTTGTTGTGCCACAGGGAAGAGGGGTTCTACATCTGCCTGCCGAGTGAATCTAATGGCCCTAACTTGTTAGACGAACTTTTGAGTGGCTTTATATGGTCTCTGATGTTTTGGGCCTTGCAAACCCATGCATTTGGAAATCATGACTCACAGTGAAAGTGTACACCTCTGCGCAGAGTTAAAAACTGGTATACTAGCCGTGCTCACGGATACGAGCGGCCTTGGAACATCTACAGAATAGTTGATCACCATTGTTGTATCATGCTTAATTATTGTTGATTATTATTATGCTCATGTTAATGCTATTCATTATCCTTATTACAATTGATCATTGATTTATTAATGGGAAGTGGTTTATCTTGATGCTACTCAATTGCTAATATATGATTAAAAAGCTAAACGCAGTTAAACAGTGTCTAGCCTTTTTGAGCCTCATGAACCCTATGTTATACTTGTTGAGTTTGACATGGACTCACTCTTGCTATTTCCCCAACACTCCAGTGTGTAATAAGTTGCTGCTCGGAAGAAGGACAAATGTGTAGTGGAGTTTCCAGAAGACTAGTAGAAGTGCTAGGCATATGTTACCCCCAGTCAGCCGTCCCTGAGAAGAATGGAGCCCGAAGTTTAGTCACCGTTCCGCGATACTCTGATGTAAGTGTTAATATAGCTATGTATACGTTATATAATAACATTGTTTATGATACTTTTTCATTCTGGCATATGTGTGGACTTCCTGGGCACACATATGATTAGCCTGGTTTTGTTCTTTAGAAAACCGGGTGTGACAGAGTGGTATCAGAGCGGTGTTGACTGTAGGACGTATGCCAAGTAGCACTGGACGTATTCTAAAACTTATTTTACTATAAAACTATTTTGTCATCCCTTGACTCATTGATTTTGACTATTCCTCTTCCTTGTCCTGTTGTATCCTCTCCTTGATAGCTTCCTTTGAGCTATTATTTCTTACTCCCTTGGATTTTGTTTTATGTTGTTTTTACTAAAAGTTTTCTGATCTTACCTGGTTCAAAGATTCTATGGCTTTTCATCATCCATACTTTTCTCTTAGGATGACCACCATTGTTGAAGAAGCACGTGTAGTATCGATGATGTGATGTGTGCTTGTTTTGCTTGATGTGTTGCTTGTGTGTTGTTCTTGTTCTCGTGTTTTAAAGGTAGGCCCGGAAGGTATAAGTCTTGAGAGGTAGCTCGATCTATGTTAAGTGGGGTAGTGACATCTTGTATCTTACTTATCTTTCAATCGATCCTAATTCTTGCCATTTTCTCTTACACCGTTCCTGTCTACCCTTGGTTGTCATGCTACCTTATTAATCTCATCTTAATGGATGATCAACACATGAAGTACTTATCATTAGCAGCAAGCTTTAGAGAAAGTGTTGCCTTCAATGACATCGTCAGGTGAAACAAGATCTTTGTTAAGTGGGGTAGCATCTGCTATCAACAACAGCAAGTCCTGAATATCTCAAGCGACGAGGCATGAAGAGGCATGAAGAACTAAAGATCAAACTTATCTTTCTTGTCATCTTTTGGCTATCCTCGATCCATGTCTTATATCTCATCAACACAAAGCAAAGAAGCATGAAGACTTGAAGATTAGTGTTATCTATCTCTCTAGTGTCTTTGAATCTCGTTTCTACCTTATCCTGTTTTTTTATAGTAGTCTGTCTACCTTAGCTTATATCTCTATTTTTGGATGCCCAAAAATCATGGATAAATTCTGGACAATAGTAGACTTCAATATCTTTCTCTGACCATAAGAACCGTCCTGATATCTATTATGGTTTGGGATTTATGAAAATCACAAGGCGATGCATCTGTGCTGTCAGCAATCTGGAATAGTTTCTGTTGTGCACAGTTTTCGACTACCTTAACTGCAGAATCTGGAGAAGTGTTCTATAAGAAAGTTGTAATGAATTTGATAAGCTTTCCAATGGTATAAGCTACAATATCATTGGATTCGTAGAACTCGAGATATAACTGTATTTCTGCACTGCCATTTTTCTGCTCGCAAGGAAGTGCAGGTTACTTGATCTTGGATATGCTCATGAATTTCTTTGAGATGGTAGAAGGACATGATGGTAGTTATCACTCAGAAACAAATGCAAGCTATCCTTTGGTGTACTCTAGTTGATCTCTTCTTAAGAGGGTTTGTCGAACTAAAAGACGATACAAGATGGAGGTTTATATGTTCTATTTCGTCACCTGGAAGCATCAGCTAGCTACATGGTTGTAAAGTCACTATCGAGCGCAAGAATCTTTTCTTAGGGTTGGTAACCTGTTAGAACATCTATAAGAATCATAAGGGTCTAAAGGAGACATTTATAAAGTTGGTTATGAGCTTGTGGTATCATCATTGCATAAGAGTTGCTGAAGGAAAAAGAACTTAAGGAGCAAGCTTATAAGGAGATTGACCAATTAAGGGCAGAGTTAGGTCGTCCCAAGATTTATGAGAAGCTTAATTAGGAAATAGGAAAAATCCCTATGTAATAAGAACGATAGTAGTTGCGAGTCAATTTTAAGTTGGATTGTTTTGAGAGTCAGTTTGTGGTGTGAACAATTGTGTGATTGATGGATTGTTAATGTGATAATGTGTGATTTGGATCTTTGTAATGTGTGCTGGAGTTTTGTAGACATGCCTACAAGTTCCATGGTTAAGAATATTAAGTTTGATCAAAATATATTAGTTGAATATGAGGTTAACTTAGTTCTGTCCTTTGCTGATTTTTGGATCAGTCTGGGATGTTTTAGAAATAACTTAAAATCCGTTCATGGGAAATTTAAGAAATTTTACTGGGAATAATTAGACTTCTATATCTTTCCAATCCCACAAGAATCACCTTAATATCTATTAAGAGTTAAGAGATATACCTGTTCCAAGTTGGAGTTACTGCACAGTCTGGAATTCTGAAACAGTTTCGGTTAAGTTCAGTTTTTGGCCAATTTATTGACAGAATCAGAAAAAGTGTTGTGAATAAAAGTTGTAGATAATTTTGTAAGCTTTCCAACCATGTAAAGATAATCTGAATTGGACGTCTGTAGCTCGAGATATGACAGTTTTACTGAGTTACTGAAATTGGAATTTGCCCAGAGAAATCAGATTTTGCTTATCTATTGAATTGGAAACCACCTAATGATGCTAGCGAGTTTCGCAGTTTCTTGGGTTTAGCTGGATATTACAGACGGTTCATTGAAGGGTTTTCTAAACTTGCTAAACCTATGACATCTCTATTGAAGAAGAATGCCAAGTTTGTGTGGTCGGATAAATGTCAAGCTAGTTTTGAGGAATTGAAGAAGAGGTTGACTACATCGCCTGTTTTGGTTTTGCCAGATTTGAGTAAGAAGTTTTCTATTTATTGTGATGCTTCTTGTCAAGGTTTGGGATGTGTTCTTATGCAAGAAGGCAGAGTTGTGGCTTATGCATCTAGGCATTTGAGAAAGCATGAGTTGAATTATCCTACACATGATTTGGAGTTAGCAGCTGTAGTTCATGCTTTAAAGATTTGGAGACATTATTTGATTAGACATAAGAGTGATATATACACCGATCATAAGAGTTTGAAGTATATTTTCACTCAGTCAGATCTGAATTTGAGGCAACGCAGATGGTTAGAGTTGATTAAGGATTATGATATTGAGATACACTATCATCCTGGTAAGGCTAATATAGTAGCTAATGCTCTTAGTAGGAAAAGTTATGCTAATGAGATACAGACATTGACTATGACTAGTGAGTTATGTGCTGAATTTGAATATTTGAATTTGGGAATTGTTACTAATACAATGGAATTAGTGATAGAGCCTACTTTAGAGCAAGAAATCTACAAGGGTCAGTTGAAGGATGAGAAACTAAAGAAGATAGCGGAAGATATAGTGATTGGTAAGTCACCAGGCTTTCGGATGGATGATAATGGAATCTTGTGGTTTGGAAAGAGGCTGTGTGTACCTGAGGATCAAACTGTTAGACAGGCAATTCTTCGCGAAGCTCATGAGTCAGCTTATTCTATTCATCCTGGTAGTACTAAGATGTATTTGGATCTGAAACAGAAATATTGGTGGCTTGGATTAAAGCGAGATATGGCTGAGTATGTGGCATTGTGTGACACTTGTCAGAGGGTGAAAGCAGAGCATCAGAGACCTGCTGGATTGTGCAACCAATGAAGATTCCTGAATGGAAGTGGGAGGAAGTTGGTATGGACTTTATAGTAGGGTTACCGCGTACTCAGAGAGGTTATGATTCTATTTGGGTGATAGTGGATAGATTGACTAAAGTTGCTTATTTTATACCAGTCAAGACTAAATTACACGGGAGTATAATTAGCTACCTTGTATATAGAAAGAATAGTATGTTTGCATGGAGTTCCAAAGAAGATTGTATCTGATCGAGGATCGCAGTCTACGTCGCATTTTTGGAAAGCTGTGCATGAATCATTGGGAACAAAATTGAATTTTAGTACAGCATATCATCCACAGACAGATGGGCAGACTGAAAGGACCAACCAGGTATTAGAGGATATGTTGAGAGCTTGTGCATTGCAATATGGAACTAGTTGGGATAAGAGTTTGCCTTATGCAGAATTCTTTTACAATAACAGTTATCAACAGAGTCTTAAGATGGCACCGTTTGAAGCTTTGTATGGACGTAAGTGTAGGACTCCATTGTTTTGGGATCAGTCAGGTGAATCTCAAGTGTTTGGTACATATGTTTTTAGAAACGCAGAAGATCAAGTGCGAGTGATTCGTGAGAATTTGAGGGTGGCGCAGTCTCGTCAGAAGAGTTATGCTGACAATAGAAGAAGAGATTTAGTTTTTGAGATAGGTGATTATGTCTATTTGAAGGTGACACCTATGAAAAGTGTGAAGAGGTTTAACATGAAAGGTAAACTAGCACCAAGGTATGTTGGACCATTTAAAGTTATTACTAGACGTGGGGAAGTTGCTTATCAATTAGAGTTGCCTGAGAATTTATCTGGAGTACATGATGTGTTCCATGTTTCACAACTTAAGAAGTGTTTACGGGTGCCTGAGGAGCAGATACCTTTAGAAGAGTTGACTATTAAGGAGGATCTTACATATGAAGAGTTTCCGATTAAGGTTTTAGAAACTGCTGAGAGAGTTACTCGAAGTCGGATTATTAAGATGTGTAAAGTACAGTGGAATCGATATTTAGAGGCAGAGGCAACTTGGGAAAGAGAGGATGAATTGAGGAAATCATATCCGCAGTTGTTTGAATAAGCAGTCCAATCTCGAGGACGAGATTCTTTTAAGGGGGGTAGAATTTGTAACACCCAAATTTTAGAGTTAATAAATTTTAAATAATTTAGATAACAATTAATGAGAAATTAAAATTTTAAAAATTATTTGGTGTTGCATTCATGCTGTTGCATTTATTTTATTTTGTGGAGTGGATTTATTTTATTTTGATTTGGTTTGGAAAATTTTATTTGGAATAGTTTGTAAACAAGTAAATAAAGAAAACAAAAGAAAAAAAACAACTTACCTACTCACCTGGCGGCCCGAAGGCCCGCTCGGGTCGGCCTGCATTCCTCCCGCCTGGGCCGCTGCCTTCCCTCCTCCGCGCCAGCGACCGCGAGAGCCCAGCAGCCGAGCCAGCCGAGCCAGCAGCGCGCCTCATCCTCCTTCAGCCATTGACGGGTGGGCCCCAGGTGGCAGCCGCACCTTTCCTCTCCTTGTGACGCTGATTGTTGGGCCCCGCTTGTCGGTTGTTACCGTCGTCCTGCTCGTAACCGAGGCGGACTCTACCTTCGAGTCGAGGTTGAATCCGCAAGCCAGAGGAGGTTGTTACCAAATTGATCCAGCCGACCCTTATTTAAGGTGGAACCGAGCCTATACCGAGTGTTTTTGGATCAAAATCAGCCCTAGCTCTACCATGGAGGTGTAAACCGCCGCCGTAAGATTTTGAAGCCGCGGTGGGGAGGGGGAAATTCGTCGGCTACCTTGAATCTTAGCAGCTGTAAGTTGCTTTAATGATTTTAGCTCGTTTTTGCGAACCCAATTTTGCTATCAATTTTGAAGAGGAGGCATTGTTGTCTCATTACCGTGTGTAGGGGCTCTGCCGTCCGCCTACTGGAGCTGGCCGTCACTCTCTTTCCGTTTTTGACTGCATTGAAACCCTAGGTGAGATCTCCACAAGCTTCTCGATCGATTGATGCGTTCCGCGTGTCTTTTGGTGAGGTTTTGAGCGAGTTTGCATGACCGGCAAGCCGCCGGCCATGGCGCCGCCGTGGAGATGGGGCGGGGCGGCGGCAGCATCACCGGTCTCATCGGTGACAAGCATGAGCCGTTGGATTTGAGATCGAGGGCTCGGATTAGAAGATACCCCTTCGCGGGGTAATCTTTCTAAAGAGACCCTGAACTTTTTAGTAATCAACCCGCCATCCATAGCGTACTACTGAAAAGGCGTTTTCGTGTTTTGAAAGTGTATTCTCTTCCGGTTTATTCAAAAATACGTTTTCAGGAAATTACAGTTTTGCCACTAGAATTGTTTTGGTCATAAAAACTTCGTTTTAACTCTGATTTGATCCGTTCAAGTTGCGTTAGTTTCGTATTTGCGAGTTCTACATGTTGGTAGTATTGTACAGTAGGTTTGTGATAATTTATTTTCGAGTTTATATTAAAGTAATTATTTATATATAGGAAATCTTAGAAAATTCATAACTTTCACGTTTTAACTCCGAATTTGGTGATCTTTGCGTCTGTGTGATCGTAGAAACGTGTAGAAGAGTTTTACAAACTTTTATTACTGTTTTGTTATTGTTGGTGTACTGTTCTAATTGTATCTCTTTGTTTGCTTCGTGTATGTTGGATTGGATGCATGTGTGTTGTTGATTGATGATCGAGTATAGACGGTGAGCAATTTCTTGACGATCAGGAGTATTATTTTGAGCCAGACCAGCAGTATCATCAGGAAAGCTTTGATTAAGGCAAGTATAACATGGGACCATCCTTGTTGTCCTATTCACTAAAATTATTATACATACGCATGTGTCTTCCTTGACAACCATAGAGATTATAACTCAGCTATTGATATCTTGTTTCCTTGTCACCTATGGGTTATGCATTTGGGTAGCTATTGCTAGTGCTTAATTATGAACAATGATCTTGTAATTTGATTAATGGATTATGCAATCAACCTTTAATGATGATTTTATTACTGTTGAAAAGGGGGCTAGAGCAAGGGGTTATATTGTTGCTCTGGTTTCTCTCCGTAAGGACTTATCTGTACATGACCATCCGGGACATACAGTACAGCTGTGAGGGCTATATGGCTCTGGCTTTAGTTGTTCAAGAGACCTTTTCTAGCTTGTTAGAGGTTACCTTAAATGGCGTAAGAATGGCTTGCCACTTTGGGTGTAGTGCGAGCCCCTGGCCTAGTGTGTATAGGCTGCGGTTGTTGTGCCACAGGGAAGGGGGGTTCTACATCTGCCTACCGAGTGAATCTAATGGCCCTAACTTGTTAGACGAACTTTTGAGTGGCTTTATATGGTCTCTGATGTTTTGGGCCTTGCAAACCCATGCATTTGGAAATCATGACTCACAGTGAAAGTGTACACCTCTGCGCAGAGTTAAAAACTGGTATACTAGCCGTGCTCACGGATACGAGCGGCCTTGGAACATCTACAGAATAGTTGATCACCATTGTTGTATCATGCTTAATTATTGTTGATTATTATTATGCTCATGTTAATGCTATTCATTATCCTTATTACAATTGATCATTGATTTATTAATGGGAAGTGGTTTATCTTGATGCTACTCAATTGCTAATATATGATTAAAAAGCTAAACGCAGTTAAACAGTGTCTAGCCTTTTTGAGCCTCATGAACCCTATGTTATACTTGTTGAGTTCGACATGGACTCACTCTTGCTATTTCCCCAACACTCCAGTGTGTAATAAGTTGCTGCTCGGAAGAAGGACAAAGGTGTAGTGGAGTTTCCAGAAGACTAGTAGAAGTGCTAGGCATATGTTACCCCCAGTCAGCCGTCCCTGAGAAGAATGGAGCCCAAAGTTTAGTCACCGTTCCGCGATACTCTGATGTAAGTGTTAATATAGCTATGTATACGTTATATAATAACATTGTTTATGATACTTTTTTATTCTGGCATATGTGTGGACTTCCTGGGCACACATATGATTAGCCTGGTTTTGTTCTTTAGAAAACCGGGTGTGACAGATACCACCTCCATGCCAATTGCATCACAGAGAAAGTACGACACAATATGCATATAATAGACTAACTGAACAAATAAAGTAATACTCAACTCTTAGCAAAGATCATCACTTATAACATTGCATGGAACACTATTTCTTCATAACAAAATTAATTTTGAATTTCAGACTAACTGAATGCAGCTACAATATTGACATTGAAAAGACAAGAAGTTTGAAGCATTACTTATGAGAAGGGAATTCCAAACTGACTAAATGCAGCTACAGTATTGACATTGAAAAGACAGCAAGTTTTTTTTGCGAGTAGAAAAGACAACTAGTTTGAAGCATCAGAACATGGAATGATATGTAAACACACACTTCCAAATTAAAAAATGTCAATTCCAGTAAAACCAATGACATGCAAAGGCCAGTAACACACTAAGATACATATTGATACCAGCCCGGTAGGCAGGCTGGTACCACCTCCATGCCAATTGCATCACAGAGATAGTACGACACAATATGCATATAACATACACTAACTGAACAAATAAAGTAATACTCGACTCTAGCAAAGATCATCACTTGCAAACATTGGAAGGCACATAATTTCTTCATAACAAAATTAGTTCGAATTTCAGACTGACTGAATGCAGCTATAGTATTAACATTGAAAACACAACAAGTTTGAAGCATTACTTATGCGAATGGGATTACAAGAGCAGTGTTTCTGAAAAGGAATGCAATGCGGTTTTAAGCAAAGTAACAATCAAGATTATTTAAGGTATGCCAATTTTCATATGAATGCCAGATTCAGCAGTTACAGTCAAACGGATCAGCTGCTGACAGATCACTGGCCCGCAAAACATGTATCATATTGTGGTGGCATTGATTGTCTATGAAAGTAAATGTAGCACCTCTAGAAGAGCTCTTGTCCAGCTTGAGCTGTATATGCTGCCTTCTTATCCAGTTCTTGTCACCATAGAAACAACTTGGGACCACAAACCGCATAGACTCAAGATTTCTTGCATTCTCCACAAAGAATGTAACAAATTCTGATTGTTCTGCTGTGCCCCAATAATTTGCCATCACTATTGTTTTCAGACGAAGGTCAAGGGATTTGATTAGATTCCTTTGTTTACAGCGCCACTGGTTCGTGTGCCCTTGTTCATGAGACTGGAAGTTCAAACGAGTGTGAAATATTAGTTCGGACCAAGAAATTAGAACAAGGATGACCACGACATTATGAAGACCAAACTAACTTTGTATGTGTGAATCATATATTGAAGTAAGAAACATTACCACTAGCCGGATGTACAGCTTCTCCAGGCATGGAAAGCATCTAATGAAATTGAGAACATCATCCAGACATAGAGACAAAGGGAACACAGATAAGACCTTGACAGTATGCATCGACACCATTGCTCTCATGTCAACCGAACGTATTCCCTTGTTCAAATAAAACATTATGTTAGGGAATCACAACAAGTTATAAAATAAAATTCTCTGAATGAAGATCAATGGGGGAGCTCAAATGTGCCCAATGGAATTTTTGTGCCTAAAACAGACCATAATTCAAAATGACTTGGAATACACAATACAAGTAACACATAAATGGGAACATTGGGACTTGGGAGAGGGCTCTAGTTATTACCAGAAAAGTCGTAGATCCAAGAGTGAGCATTGTCTTGTTACTATTCTCAAAAATGCAGCCCAGGGTTTCCAGCTTTGGTGTTGAGATCACCGATATGTGCAACCTACTATATCGCTCGAAACTGATAAGCCTCTCAAGGAATGGGGCATCCTCAATAATGAGCTCCTCTAGAGTGGGACCTTGTCGAAAAGAATCAGTATGAACACCTATGCTCTTAAGGGAACGGGAATTGATCCGAACACAGCGAAAACCTTCATTGTATTTCATTAGCAAGATTTCGAGTGTGGGGCAACTATCAAGCATGGCATGCAGGGTCTCCTCGGAGATAATAGCGTCAAATAGTGTAAGCTGCTGGAGGTTGGGGAATTGGAGCTGATTGACCATGATATCTGGGAGGCGACATCCACCAAAGGAGACAATACGGAGTGTGGATGAGAAGCGAAAGATGGATGCTGGTGGTGGGGGATACAGTGACAATGTAAAGTCAACTTCTGGGATGTGGAACTCAAGCTCTTGTAGCCCATTAAGGGTGGGGGACTGAAGCCAAGTAACAACATTGTCAATGTTGGTGCAAAGATAGTGTGCAGGGATGCAAAAGCGTCGGGCAGGTCCGAGGTGAGCATTAAAAATACAGGAAATGATGCTCACAAGGTCTTTATCATCATTGGGATCTTGGAGATCACAATAATCAAAATTAAGAGGGGCGGAGAGCCAAAGGCGGCTCCACTTGGAGGATAGACACTTTGTACGTGCACAATCCATGGTAGGAAGGAGGGAGATAATGTCACCTAGGATGTTATTGGGGAGGCCACTTATATGGTCAACACCGTCTTCATTTCCTTCTTTGGGAGTAGAATCTTTGTGACGCGGACCTTGAAATCTCTTCTTCTTTGTAGCAGGGGCGTCCTCCATCTTGACTATGCTCCTTAGGAAGGATGGAGTTTATGGATTTCTTTCAATGGGCTATTTTGACGGATTTGTGCAACATGACTAGGTTATGGATCGAGGTTGCGGCGAGTCTTCTATCTTGAATATAGCACCCTGGAAAGGATGAATGAAGTTTATGGATTTCTTTCTAAGGCTTTCTTTGGATGGGATCTTTGGCGGCTGATTGAACAACAGAGGTGAATTGCATACAGGCAATGGTGTGGGCGGAGTAGAGAATATGAGTGGTGGCGTCGCCACCGCTGTTGGTGAGGGAGGGGAAGAAGGGACTAGGTTAGATAGGGTTAGGGAAAATTTACTAATATATACTAGTGGGAATGGGGGTTGGGGTGAGTGGTGATGGGCCGTTGTGTGGGCCGAAGAAGAACAACAATAAGGGGATAGGTGTGAGAAATCTTAGTCATTTAATATTGATCCATCAGGACGACATTGCTCTCAACTATACACGCGTCTTCAGGATGGCGGCTATCAGTTCCATGGTACGAGGATCTGGAACCATGCTTCAGCGCTCAACACTTCGGGGCTAGCGAGTTCGTCTACGACATTTGGTCAACAAAGGCGTCAAGCCGCCTTCTTGTTGCCGGGCGTTGCTGAAATGCCAATGAGTTCGTTACTCGTTTCTTCGGTATTAATGTTAGGTTAGTCCCACATCAATAATTGATGGTGGGGGAGCATAACATATAAGATAGGGGCAGCCATCACCTATCAGACTAGTGTTTTGGGTTGAGTTAGGCCCAATGGCTTGGTATGTTGTGGGCTCTGGTGGACCTAGGCCTATGGGGCGATGACTCATGGGTATAGCGAGCCCGGCCAGTAAACACTGCGGACTCTAACATGTGGTATCGGAGCCCATGGTCAGAAAGCCTGAAAAATCTCAAGGGTCGTCACACGGTGACGGGGGAGCCCGTTAACGTCTCGAAGGTCACATGGGTTGTGTGTGACACGGAACATTGGACTCAGGAACTAGAAAACGTCTTTCGGAGATCGCACGGGATTGTGTGATATGAAGAGTTGGTCCGAATTGTGTCATAAAAATATTAATTTTTGAAATCATTAATCTTAAAATAGAATTTTTATACCTTAAACGATTTCAAATAAAAAAATAGTTAACTACGAGGTTATATATTTATTCGAGTACTATAATTTTTGGGTCATTTCTCCATCATTTGAAAGAAAATTAAAAAATAATTTCTAATTATATGTACTTGCCGCAGATTAGGAAAATCACTAGTGTAAACATATCTATATTGGCAAGTATTTTAAGGTTACCGCTAGTACAAATCCATTTACACTGATGCGGTTGTCTTAAGCCTACCATCAGTGTAAATCTAGGATTTGTACTGACGGTAATCTTAAGAAAACTACAGAGATGTATCTCAACTGTTGGTTCATAGTCATAGGCTCACGGTTCTATTTTGCTGGTGCCTATTATTTATGAACCACCAATAGAAAAAAAAAATCCCTAGCGTTGACAAAAACTGTTTCCGTACTAGTGATCTGTGAATTTTTTTCGATCTTCTTTAATTTTCTTGTTCAGAGCTGTTTATACTCTGAACTCTAAGACTGTGAATGACCAAGCAGTGCAACATGCAATGGAACTGTAGCATTTGATCAGCGTTGTACCCTAGTAATAAAGTCCCCTTCATTCACAACCCATTTTTATAGAGGGTGCCACCATTTGTGACCATTTTCTTTGTTTGAGAAAAGTTCTGATAGTTAATCACTCCTTTCTGAAAATTACTTTGTGCTGCTATAACACCGTTCTAGAGGTAAGGCATATGTTCAGAGTGCAATTTTTTCACACCGCTATGAATAAGTGTAAAGTATGTTCAAAGTGTGTTTTTTTCACTATCTTGTAGCAAACAGATGAAAGATAGAGAGCATGAGGTGTAACAGAACCGACCAAATTATAAGAGCACAAGTATAAAAACAAGCACCCGAAACGCTTAAATTTTCGAACTTGAGCCCATATAATCCCGGTAGTCAATTGAAACCACGAAGGATTTCAAACCAACTCGCTTACAACCAAGATCGCATCATTTAACGTAACACATCACACGTTACATTTCACAAGTACTTAAATAAAAGTTTACAACACCACGGAGTAGCAAATATTACAAACCAAGTTTATAAAGTAGCGGAAGCATAAATATACACACTTAGTTTAAGTACGATTGCCAGTCTTACAGATTATAATCCCATAAAAGCATTAAGGAAAGTGAACTAAAAGACGATCACGTCCCAGTGATCTAATCCTCATCACCTGCCGGGTGGAGGCAATTCTTGCAGAAGTCTTGATACAGCATGTCATCTGCAACAGGAGGCAATAAACTCTGAGTACGGGAATGTACTCAGCTAGACTTACCCGTCGAAACGGAAAATAAAAGGCACCAAGGATCATGCAAGGCTTTCTTAAAGTGGAGCTGGCTGACATCAATTTTGCGGAAAAGCATAAGTAGTAGTAACTCTTTTAACCTGTACTAGCAGTCATTTTTAACATTAACCTGTCATCTATCTGAGCACCTGTACTAAACATTCACTTGATTATTAAGCAAACATTAATAACCATTGCAGGTATAAATTGAGGCAACATTAAATCATCATCCAATTAACCATCCGTTCAATTAATGGAATCTACGTTGCCGCTGCTCAAGTAAAGTGCTCACTAACCGGGAGCGACGGCGATTCGAATCGAATTCCTATCCAGCTGGAGGGGTATTTCTAACACTCACCGAGACACGCCTAGCGAGGGCTGCTTAGGTCACCTTTGGTACGATTCAGGAGTCGCGGGTTCGACTGATGCCGCATCCCCAGGGGCAACACTCTGCCAGGTGATAGGGACTCTAATCCCCCCTTGGTCTTACGCCAATGTCCCCAAGCACATTCTTACTTCCTCCAAGATGTGCACTTTATCCTTCGATTCCCGGCCTGAACTGTATTACTCGGCTTCACGGTCGGAACGGCTTATCCGGCCAACTAAGTGTTAGACTGCATTCAACATGACTCAAGGACGTACAACGAATCGGTCCTTAAACGACTCAGACGGGCATAGCTTCGTACCCAAGACGTGAAGTATCTTGCGGCTGTACTATCGAACTCCCGCCCAGTCTCAATCCATTTTTCAGCATGGTTCTTTTTCACGATAGCAAATATAGCCAACTGTGACCCATTTCATCCTAAAGCTCGCGGATGACCGTAAATCACCCGACTTCTACCGCATCTAAGCATGGCTAAGTATTTACACGTGCCTAAACTTTAATTGGGATTCAAGTTCTATATCTGGACAAGGATAGATATAATGCAACAAGTGTTTTCACTCAACTCCTATAACTTAATGCAGTAAACAAGTAAAAGTACTCAAAGGTATGCATATACAAAAGTTGGGTCAGCATGCACCGGGGCTTGCCTTTCAGAAAGGAAGAAGGGCGGTGGTCCTAGCACTCAGGTAGCTCTTCAACGGCGCTTCCTTCGCTGGCTGGCTCTTCGGGCTCCCTCAGCTGCTCCTGATCCTCCTCCGGAAGTGCTCCCTCGAATTCCAGGAGTGTCACTCCCTCTGGAACACCTATTGCATGAATGCACAAATGAATCTCATGGATGCATAAGAATGAATGCAACATGCTCAGTGAATGCAATGTGAACTATAGCAACACTAACACTCTATTCCAATCACTTTACAACATGTGCAAATCTCTTCTCAGGTAGAGAAGTACTTACCCAATCTACTCATTCTAATATATAGTTTTTCTTCCTCAGTTAAAGACCTAACACCTAAACAATCAACAAGAACAACATTACTTAAGCTTACCACAATTCTAACCCAATCTAACAACACATAAATCTGGACAGCAGTTTGGTTTTTCAACCATAACTGGAGATCTATAAATCCAAATGACATGATACAAGACAATATGGAAAGATTATAAAATGCTCTACAATTCATTTTCAGACCTCAAGACTTGATTCTAAAGTTTACCTAGTCGAATTCCAAAAGTTCCAGAACTCTGTTCTCTCCAAACAGAGAGCAGCTATTTCCGGACAGCAACTTCAAACAGCTACAACTCCTAAACTACTGGGCCAAATGCCACCAAATTTTGACACAAGCTAGTTTAAGAAGTTCACTACAACTTTGGTATTCACAAGATTCCTAGAAAACACATTTATCAAGGTCTAAACCCAGAAATTCTACCAGCTATCCAGAGAACCTAGAAATATGAAAATTAATTATTTACTTAAGTGCCAAATTAACTTTGTGACCAAACCAAAGACACTAATAGTTCACACATGAGATGAAACCACCAGAAAATACTGTACACCAAATCAACTCATTTATTTTAATCCTTTTCTTAATTTAATTGATTAATTAAGTGAGAAAATAAACCTATATACAAACTACTTAGACAATTCTACAAAAATTACAGGGGACTTTATACCCTACCAGGAAGCTACTGTAAACATTTGAGCCCAAGTTAGCCAAAGGAACTCCCTACACAAAATTCACAAGCCAGAAAGGCTGATTTTTGCATAATTAAGAAATCATATTGAAAAGTATCAAACAACAGAAACAATATTTTTCTTAGCAATCTTAGGGTACCAGGACACTCTCCATAAAATTTCATGAGCATTGCACATAGAGAAAAATGATGAAAATTCATTCAAGTATCTCCTAATATAAAATGACAAAAGCATAACTTGAAAACTACTCAAGCAATAGCATCCAAATTTTTACCAGAGCTAGCATAGACATGAAATAGCACACCCACCAAATTTCATAATTTTTAGAGCACTACAACTCAAGTTATCCATTTAACAAGTTTGCATCTATTTTAAAACACATTTCAAAGGTTCATTTAATTCTTCCAGAATTGAAATAACACATATCCATTTTATATTTTTCCTAAATACTACACTTCACACAGATCCTAACAAAACTTAGAATCACCTCAATTGGATCTACCAAATGTGAGATAAGGAATTTACAATATAGCATACAAATCTGTGAAATTAATAAAGAAAAATACAAAATCACAACCCTATCAAGCTACCGGGCCGGCTAACCCACGAGCGGCCCGCTAACCCGCGCGGTTCACCGGCTGCCGCGGCCCGCGATGGCTATCCTGCCCGCGCACGCGCCTAACAAGCAGGGCCCGCCAGACAGAGAGAGAGGAGGCAGGGGAGGAACGGCGACGACCGGAGCTCGCCACCGGTGGCGATTCCGGCGAGGCTGAGGGCACCACTAGGTTCACCTCAACCCCCCGCATCGAGTGAACCCTCAAACCTAGACTCTACCGGCTTGGGGAGGGGCTGACTGTGGCGATGGCGGATGGCGGTGAGCGGGCGGCGCTGCGCCAGCCAACTCCGGCCATCTCCGGCCAATCCAAGCTCGATACGAGCTTCACCGACCTTAAGCAAGCGTAACTAGCCTAGCGCGTTGTAGATATTTGTTAACGCGCACAGAAAAGGATCCGTAGGCGCACGGATATCGGTGAGCATTTCACCCGAGAGATATTTCTAGAGTATCGTATTTGTTTATCCACAAGGAGAAAGCGTGTGATGACTAACCTAAATCTATAGTTAACCCCTAGGCCGCACTACAAGGTAGCGAAGATATAAGCAATTAGAGAAGATTATGACGATAGTCTGGTTCCAACCTATGGTAAGCTATGAAACTATTGGTCTATGGGGACATACCGATGGAAAAGAGACACCACAGAGGATGCTTAACCAAGGCTTAATCCTACCGATCATTCTAACGGGATGTGGGGTACAAAGGAAACAATGGGATTGTCACGTCCCGCGCTACTACCACAGATCTGGCCAGACATGGGATATCTATGAGTATCTCTAGCCTAAGCACCATGCTTACGCTACAGATGATTACCCTACCCTCTACCATGGAAGAGAATAAAGTAAACTCGAAAACCATAGAACAATAATAACAACATACTTACTTAGTATTAGAACTTGAATTACTGAAGAATCCTAGAACCAAGCCTCAGGTTAGGAGACTTGATTCCGCAGGCACAAGCCGGAGAGGAGACACCGACATGCCGGACTTCCTCCAACTCATCCCTCCACTCTAACTCTCTCAATCTAGAAGAACTCTAATCTCACATGGAGACTACAAAGCTAATCTCTCTTATATGTGCCCTAAGAGAGAAGATCCATTCAAGGGACCCCTCTCAGCTGATCCCAACTAGAAAATAATTAATTAGGGTTTTAAGGGATTGCTCCTCCAGGGGCAAGAGGCCTTGCTTATATAGCCCTCTAGGAAGCACCACGTCCCTCGGATCAAACCGACCTTGATCTACGATTATTATTGATCCTCAAAGGCGGTGGAGGCAGGATCCACGAAGTCGCCTCTGATTGGCTCTGTAGGTGGGGCGGGCACCTAGGCCAGGGGGCGGCCGCCCCTCTTTCGGGCTCATTTCACCTCTAGTTTGTCTGGTTTGTTTCTAGAGTCTTCTCGTATCTTCCAGATTACATAAAAGTTATGCGTAGCCCTTTTGTCTTTATGTAAACCTGACATGTAGGTCATCCTTGGTTCTTTTCAGCTGACCTCCTGTAGAAACAGACATTCACCAAAACTCGTGGAATTATGTCAGTAAACCCCTATATCTAAGTGGTAATTATGTTTAGGTCCTTTTTCATGTTTCGTTGATGGTTAAAATTGACACTTATCTACCATCAACAACTCCCCCAAGCTTACCATTTGCTCATCCCTGAGCAAAGATAAACTCAGTGATGGGTCAAGAGTTGCTACAATGCTTTCACGCCTCAAAAGTACACATGCGTTCAAACAAAAACTCTCCTCCAGATTAGAGTGAACTATTCTGACTTTCAAACTTACCCATATTACCTTTTACCATGAGGCATGTAACCGTCACTTGGGTCTTGAGCAGTTGAAAGACAGAACGGTCAAGTCAAGCGCTATGTCTCAAGTTCTTTGATCAACTATTATTTCGGAGTTTTGCAGGGTTTTCAAATAAAACTCAGAGATTCCTATGTATGACCCTTTCACGTCTCTCCTTTATAGTATTTCTGGATCCTCACCAAGGCATTTATGGTGTATGCCTTCTCTCTTCTATCAAGATATGTGGTATTTTTGGCATAAGGCATAGTAACATTATACCTTCTCTCTCCCCCTACTTCTAATAGGTCTATTTGGAGCTCATAGGTGGGAGACAAGGAATTCATACTTGCAAATATTTATTGCATAGTCAGACACATGGATCCAGAGGGACAAGTCCGGCCATACAGTCAAATCAAGATGTGCATGTGTGTGATCCTAAATATGGGCTGATTGGATATGTATATAGTGGTAATGATGTAAGTGGAAATGAAGGGGTAGAGGAAAAATGGTGAATATCTATTTCTACTTTTGCTCCTTGAAAAAAATTTATACCTCTCTTAAACTTTGAAGAACTTGCTGAGAACTTGGGTTGCTGAAAAATCTCTCATAATTAGGACCTTTGCCCTTTTATTCTCTCTTTATTTTTCTTTCTCACTCTCTTCTCTTTTTTTTTTCTTTTTTTCTTCTTTCTCTCTTTTTTTAAAGGAACTGAATACGATAGAATAATTCCCAAGTATCTTTTATAGATAAGAGATAGCAACAGAAATGTTGGAGCTTATAACAAAACGGGCTAGCAATAGATGAAGGGTTCTGTTCACTCTCAGTATAGGAGCAGAACAACTTGTTGGGTTGTGTCTAATGGAAAATATTTAAATGCATACCTCCAGGGTAGAAGCAGCATAAATAGGTGAAGTGCACGTGAATCTTGATTTTAAGTGCATGACTAATCCCCTAGGGTCAACACAGACTGACCACACTCAATGCTTACAAGCAGCTAAGCTAATAAGTGAAAGTCTTTCCTAATCTAGTAAGCATGTATATATGACTGTGGTAGGAATTAAACTCTCGTTATACAAGAACTCATCATGCAGGATTTTTAATTTTCAAAAATAAATTCTCCAGAACTCTAGTATCTCTAGGAGCATGATAAACATCAGCTTAAAACCTTCCCATATCATATCCGCCAACTACCTAGACTTAGATCAAGCATTCGCTACCCATGAGTTTCAGGTTCAGAACAAATCTTAGATCAAAACAGTTGTGTCTAAAACTCAGGAGAGTTCAAGGTTGAAAACTAGGTACTTGAAAAGAATTACGGCAGAGCAACTATTCATCATTTCCATGCAAGAGATTATTCGAGATTCTTCTTTTATTAACAACTTCTTTAAGAACAAAGACAAGCAAACTAGACACATCCTTTTTATTTTGTTTCTATTATTTTAGAACATTATTATTACTAAATAAGAAAAACTCATAAAGAATAAGATAAAACTGAGAGAAGAAAATACTTAGCTGGATACAAGGGGGTGCTTTCCCCCAAGCTGGATGTTGACGTAGTCGTTCAATCTTATGAAGTAGCAGACTGGCAGCGGGGATATTCTTCCTCCTCTAGTGGAGCATTAATTGATGTTGATGATTGTTGAGACAGTGCTCCACCAGTGGACAGAACATCCACTTGCTTGTTGGCTCTTCTTGGTCCTTCAAATCCTATGTAACTCAAATAGACAATAAAACTTGTGGAATAGATTAAGCGTTAGTGGTTGGCCACTCAAGCCTTAATTGTCCAGAGTTTTTAAGATCATTCTTGATTCTTTTAAGCAGAGTTTCAATAAGATTTCTCTCAAATACTTTTTATATTTTTATAATGCAGAGAAAGTATAACAATATGAATGCATATTTATTTTTATTTTATGCTACCACAGTGAATATTCCTATGGGTCCTTACATGCCACAAAATTATTCACATGGGGCTTATAATTTATGATGCAACAAAGCAAACATATATTTATTTTATTTTCTAATGCAATGCTAATGCAGAAAAGTAAACATGCTAAAAGGAGAATGATTATGCAACTGCTAGAAAGTAACTATGTGAAAGGGAAACTGATGCAATGCTAAAAAAGAATAAATATGGATAACTATCGATTTTACCATTCGGCAAGGGTTCAGTGTTTTTAGGTCCTCTGAACAGGACCTCTTACCATGTTCATTCTTTAGGTGCACCATCTGGTCCCATAGTAGAGACCTTGATAGCTTGTACCTCTTGAGATGGTGTCACCCATGTTCCTTGCTCTTCCAGCAGTTTGAAGTGAAGTACTAGTTGTGGAAAGTGGCAGCATCTTGCTCATTGTACATGTTCGTAGGTCTAGGATCTTCACTTGTAGGATTCTTGGGGAGTTGACAAGCTCCTCTACTGTTGTGTTCAAAGTGGGTCTTGCCCATAGAGACAAGGCAGAGATCAAGTGCATGGGCTCTGTTGGTGGAAAAACACCAACAGAACTAAAAGTTTATTCTTCTCTAATCTTAGGCATATTGAGCAAGATAAAGTTGATGTTTATGTGTTTTGCTTGAACTTGACATGGGTGATATGATCAAACAATGAGCATGAATGTAGCATTAAATCAATTGGGCAGATCAAATTTCTTAACCTTATGGAAGGATAGTCTATCTATGCATATTGTGTAATGATTTTATGATTATGACTATCAACTTCCAAAGAAAAGACGTGCAATCATTTTAGATCATTGAGTTAAGATTTATAAGATCAAGAAAGTGGTGATAGGAACAAATATTAGAGAACTAAGCATGTTGAGTTAATTAGGTTGGGTCAAATGAGGTTGTAACTCAAACATGAATGGTTCTTATTTATGTGTATACCAGCATCAAGGAAAGGATTTTAATGTGATGATCACTAACCTTAGGATGTTACCTTTAATGTTGGAGCGTGCTGGCGCTATAACACCTTGTGGAAGCTTTCCTTCGTTGGTCGTTCTTGTTCTTTTGTTCATGCGTCAATGTCTTCTCTGTTGCACTCTTTCTTTCTTACATTTAGTAATGACATGTTTCGTTCTCTCTTTAATTTATGCTTGGACCATTAGCTCTTCTTATTGTTTTATTCCTGCGAATCATTAGTGGACACACATACCCAAAGGAGTATACAAGTAATGATAGGGGCATTGTTGTCACAAAGCTAAGGGTCAGTTCCTATGCTATAGAAGAATTTATTTGAACATACTAGCACAGAAACATTCACTATTACTTCTTTTCTAGAGGATTGATTTTATCTTATATTTGATTATCATATATAGGCATTATGAAATAGCTCAAACTTATAGAAATAAAGCAATAGTTAATTGAGAGTTTGTAAACCAGCGTGTAGAGCAATGAGAGCATGATAGGAGGAAGGTCATGGTTGGATCATCCAAAGGAGTTGGCCTTCCTTCCTCATGCATCAGCTTCTCAATCTAGTGAGGGTGCAGAAAGTTACATGCTCTCCTCTTGTCAATCTTTCTTGATTCCCGATGATTAATAATTGACAAGAGAATGCAACTGCAACTCGAAATCCTCCACGATGGTCTTTATCTTCAAGTGGCATGACATAGATTTGTTCACCTGCTTCCATGGAGTGAGTGCTTTGATTGTGGATCATGATTTGTGACACTCTTCTTCTTTCTCTTTGGCTATGAATGAGTTGTGTCTCCCTTGTGCAAGATTATTGTGTCTCTCTTCATCTCCAGTATGAGTTCATCTCAGGACTTTCCCAATTTGAATTTGGGAGTTTCTCTATAGGGGTTAGTCTAACAAAATATCCAACATCTACTATAGCATACTGTCGGCTCAAAAATCAACCTAGATACCATGTCTAATTTGATTTAGGAAGGCATTCTAACCGTGCGCAATTAAAAGCCTTTGAAAGTAAGATCACTACCTCCTAAATTAAGCACCATGCCTTATTTAAGAGATGAATGAAACTACTCCAAACCTAAACATATACAATAGTAAATGGAGGCAGCATTAAAGCATAATAGAGATTTACTCAGAAAGTGATGAAAGAGCATGATTGTTATTTAGCAAATTGAGCATGTCTTAAAGGTAGGGACAACCAAGATAATGTAGCAACATGGCAAAAGATGTTTTCATGGGAGTATATCCCCCAAGCTTGAATTTTGCAAAAATCAAGATTGAATGAATGTAATTCAATGTTGCATAATGATTGGTTGGACATACCTTGCATTTATTGTTCCTTCAATCTTTTTGCTCCAACCTGGAATGGTTAGTGACAAGAATACCCGAAGGAATATTTTCACAATTATAACTCTATGCTCATTTCACAAGGGCAGCATAGCAGAAAGGTGAATACTCATGTCATGGTCTAAACAGTGCTTGTTTTAGGACACTAAGCTTGTCCTTGGGAAACCTTCAAGATATGAATTGGAAAAGTGGTTTCTCCTCTAGCACTAGTTTATGTGTACTAATCTCAAGATTCAACACAACGAGATCTGCAATATTTATGATAAACATATGTGTCTTCAACCACCCTTTCAAAATCTTTAGGAACAGGGAGCATAAGGGGGTTGAGGATCTCGTGTGAGGTAATGTTAGAGAGACTAAGTGAATCAGGAGATTTCTTATACGAGCAAGGGCTTGATAGGGTTTTTATAAAGTAGCTTCCTTGTTCATTGAAGTCTCCATCATTTTCAACTTCCAAGGGTGATTCGGCATAAATGTCCAAAATTTCCCTTATATTGCCTCTCGAGTAGGTCTCATATAAGGACTCGCCTACACATTCAATGGAAATAGCACATAGGTTTTTAATGCTCTTTTGCAATTGATGTTGCTCTTCTCGATCCTCCTTGTGGTCTTGATGAATCCTATGCTTTAGATGTCTCGGTGGATTTCTAGGATCGCTCAGGAGAAAGAGCATAGTAAGATTCATAGGGATCAAGGATGGGTTTAAAGATGGGCTCGAATTTCATATCTAATGTGGGCATAGAAAGGGAGAAGATAGGAGTGGATTCTAGATGGCTTTGCTCTCCTTCTATAGCATCACTTGACATGCCATCCTTGAGTCTTTCTAAATATCCTTCAAAGGGATTGGATTTGAAAAGCTTACAAAGAGATCCCTTCTTGAGAAGATTCAAACTATATGTACTAAAAGGTCTCTCATGAAGCGGGAAGTTTATGCTCCTCCCAAAGATCATTGGAAAGGATTTCTAAGGGTAGAATTTCTTCTTCCCTTAGAGGATTTTGGAGTACAACTGGTTTGGGATGGATAGCCAAATCATGGAGTTGGAAAGTTCGTAATGTGGCTATAAAAACTTCCTCTTCTAGTTTGGGGGATGGTTCCTTCTTTACCTCTAGGAGTTCATCATGAAGGCTAGTGCGAGGATTGTGTCTACTAATAAGGACAAACCTTGCTTCACTAATGGACAAAGAAAGGAAAACTCCTCCAAAGGCGATATTATTAAGACCCGTATAAAGATGTTGAAGAAGAACATGGTCTTGTAAGGCTAGGTCTAAACCTAAATTTATAAGACGCTTGAAAGATTCCCTTAGTGTAGCCAAAAGTTCATTATCTCCTTGATCAGAACATAGGACCTTTGGTTCATTACCTTCTTGATTAGAAGATAGGACCTTGGCTGTATAAAAGGGTTGGTTTTGACCTATTGCAACCAAACATGGGTGTAGCTCACAGCTAGATGTGAGAATCATGGGTTCTGGTGGCTCTAAGCTTTGGTTCATGGGTGCAGGATATTGATAGATAGGCGTGGAATTTGGGTTATCCATAAGGATAGAAAAGAAAAGGCAAAAGAAAAGAGAAAAAGATAAAAGTATAATACAAGGTTAAGCAAGACTTGAGGTTAACTCAGCTGACGTCTTTCTCCCCGGCAACGGCGCCAGAAATGCTTGTTGATATTTGTTAACGTACACAGAAAAGGATCCGCAAGCGCATAGATATCGGTGAGCATTTCACCCAGGAGATATTTCTAGAGTATCGTATTTGTTTATCCGCAAGGAGAAAGCGTGCGATGACTAACCTAAATCTATACTTAACCCCTGGGCCGCACTACAAGGTAGCGAAGATATAAGCGATTAGAGAAGATTACGATGATAGTCTGGTTCCAACCTATGGTAAGCTATGAAACTATTGGTCTATGGGGACATACCGATGGAAAAGAGACACCACAGAGGATGCTTAACCAGGGCTTAATCCTACCAATCCTTCTAACGGGATGTGGGGTACAAAGGAAACAATGGGATTGTCACGTCCCGCGCTACTACCACGGATCCGCCCAGACAGGGGATATCTATGAGTATCTCTAGCCTAAGCACCACGCTTACGCTACAGACGATTACCCTACCCTCTACCATGGAAGAGAATAAAGTAAAATCATAAACCATAGAATAATAATAACAACGTACTTACTTAGTATTAGAAGTTGAATTACCGAAGAATCCTAGAACCAAGCCTCAGGTTAGGAGACTTGATCCCACAGGTACAAGCCAGAGCGGAGACACCGACATGCCGGGCTTCCTCCAACTCATCCCTTCACTCTAACTCTCTCAATCTAGAAGAAGAACTCTAATCTCACATGGAGACTATAAAGCTAATCTCTCTTATATGTGCCCTAAGAGAGAAGATCCATTCAAGGGACCCCTCTCAGCTGATCCCAACTGGAAAATAATGAATTAGGGTTTCAAGGGATTGCTCCTCCAGGGGCTAGGGGCCTTGCTTATATAGCCCTCTAGGAAGCACCACAGCCCTCGGATCAAACCGACCTTGATCTACGATTATTATTGATCCTCAAAGGTGGTGTAGGCAGGATCCACGAAGTCACCTCTGATTGGCTCTGTAGGTGGGGCGAGCGCCCAGGCCAGGGGCGGCAACCCCTCTTTCGGGCCCGTTTCACCTCCGGTTTGTTTCTAGAGTCTTCTCGTATCTTCCAGATTATAGAAAAGTTGTGCGTAGCCCTTTTGTCTCTATGTAAACCTAACATGTGGGTCATCCTTGGTTCTTTTCAGCTGACCCCGTGCAAAAAAAGACATTCACCAAAACTCGTGGAATTATGTCAGTAAACCCCCTATATCTAAGTGGTAATTATGTTTAGGTTCTTTTTCATGTTTTGTTGATGGTTAAAATTGACACTTATCTACCATCAACATGTGTGGATCGGAGATGGACCAGCGGAGGCTGGCCACGGTGGTGCTCAACTCCGGTGAGGTCCACCTCGGTAGCGGCTGCGGGAATGGCATTTCTGCCCTTACCGATGAGCGGCACGGTCAGCTCGGTGGTGCACGAGGTAGTAGGGAGGGTGGAGCAGCTACGGCCGAGGCGGTGGAGGCAATGCCGTGGCGGCTCAGGCGCACGAGACCACCGAGGTCTGCGGCAATGGCGAGGCGGTGTTTTCCGCCTTAGGCTCGCACGAGAGAGGAAGGAAATGGGCGTGCGTGGTCTAGGCGATAGCGGGGACGCTCCTCTTCGCACTGGGTAGCTGACCACGACGCCAGGTCATGCGTGACGCATGGAGGACACGCGGCGGCACTGCCCTGCGGCCGGTTGGCCACTAAAGTTTCTGAATGGAGGCCAAAATCAATGACTGACAGGGAAACTTTGAGGCCTCATTACTCCTAATCTGGCTCGAATTAGCGGTAGGTGATAACAGAAATTTTGTAGAGCTACAATAGTACTACAACTTTGTCAATTGGATCTTGGGCTGATTCGGCATGGTTTACGAGTTACATGGCTCCAAAGTAGTGTACATCAAAATTGCATTTCAGTTAAGACTTAGCCAAAATTGCTAAGTCACAAAAAAGCCCTCAAGACTGACTTGTGGGCCACTTTTGAGCATGTTCTAGCCATTTTCATGAGATGGCCATATTAGAACTTTTGTTCCCCATAAAATTCTCTACAACTTTGATTAAGGGTGCACCTCCATGCAAGATCTCTAAGCTAGACTTTTTAAATAGTCAAACTAAAGCATTCTAGAAGTCAAGACTTGGTCAACAACACTTAGGAGGGCAATTTTGTCATTTTGGTCAACATGAACATTGTTCCACTAATGATCCTAAGTGTGATTAAGGTATTATAGGACATAATTGACCACTGTACACATTGGTTACACACAATCCCAAATGTCACATACGTTGAAACAAGCAAAACAAACCTTTCAACTAAAATGTTGCACTACCATGTTGCATATGTTTCAAGCTCTTGTTGCAACAATTAATCTTATCATGTTATACTACCAACATTGCCATGTTTCAAAGTATGAGACACCCATGTTGCATCTATATGTTGCACCACTCACATTTCATAAGCTAACAATTTTGAAACAAACTTAATAGAGCATGTTGCACACTCATGTTGCAAGCAAAACAAATGCATAAATGAGATGAATGATGCTCATGCTTATGAAATGCAAGTGCAAATATGGGAGCCAAACACCTGGGGTGTTACATAAGGAATGTAAATGAGGGAGATTTTACAATGCTCGGAAAACAAGATAGCCATTCATCTATCTAGATCTGATGGTTAAAAAATTAAGGCGTCGTTAGTTTAGTCCGGAACGAGCCGTTCTAGAGCCTCTTCCGGGTGGAACAGAGCCATCTGTTTTAAAAACTGGAGTACTTTACCAAAACTGGTCTGGCTGCTGTCCAACAAGCCCTAAAAGAACCAAGAGAAGAACCTAAGTTGTGGGCCGAAGCTTAATATAGGTGGACCAGGAACTAATTCTAAATTTACTTTTAGAATGATATAATGGTATTTCCATACGTTATGGCAGCTGCTGGACTGATTAGTTCATGGGACATAGTTTCTCTTCAACGCAGGCATGCCAGCATGATCCATTTATCTTGCACTTTGGGACTGCCACCATCTCTACAAATCTTATCACTGCTTTTGCTGCCCCCATTTCCAAATGTGCTGCTGCATTCTCTTCTAGGCGAGCGAAGCAAAGGGACTTCATGTAGGAAATAGAGGTCGCTCTAGCGCTCTGCCGCACACACCGAAGAAAAGCAGACACAACAACGCATAGAAAGTCGAGAGCAGGAGCGGCTGGCCCGGTGGCCCCTGTAGGACTTTTGCAGGCGGGCGCCCATGAGCTCCCTGCAGATGGTCAGCTAGTGGCCCTGTAGGTGGCCAGCAGTGACCTTATAAACTAGCAGGGCCCCTGTGCAAAGCACAGATGGTTTTTTTAATGGAAGAGGAGGCGAAGAAGGGAAAAAGGAAACTGTGGAACAGTAATGGGTATGTGCTACAGTAGTGGACCTGTTAACGTGCACTAACGGTATTTGGAATAGCGGAAAGCCCATGCTGTTACAGGGTTTACGACTGCAAGCAAGTGTGTACTGTTCATATTGGGCGGGTACTATTCATAGAATTTGTTACTGTTTTACTGTACTAGCAACAGTGATATGTGAGGAGGGGTGTAACCCGCCGTGTCCACGACTTTAGTAGATTTGGTTAGATATCCTAAACAAGCAACTAAGGTGCTGGGCTAGTTAGAGCTCACCTAACCAATTCTAGGAGCAAGGTCATATAAACCTATGCCACTAGTACTACAAGCACGGGGGAGCTACTTCACAACTAGTAAGCAAAAGCACAAAGCTCCTAAGCTCACTAGCAATGCTCAATAACAAGGTAACTAATGCCAAATTAGAGAGCGCAAATTACTTAGCTACACAAACTAAGCAATGTGACTAACAAGGTTACTAAAACCAAATTAGCCACGTAAGGGAGCTACTTCTATGCTACACAAGCAAGAAGGTAACTAGCAAGCTACACAAGCTAACTAGTTACAAGAGCAACTACACAAGCACAAAGTATGAAATGTAAATACAATCTTATGTTGCACGGAATGCAAACCACCAAGAAGCTGATGAAGACAATGTTGACACGGTGATTTTCTCCCGAGGTTCACTTGGTTGCCAACAAGCTATGTCCCCGTTGTGTCGACCGCTCACTTGGTGGTTTGGCAGCTAATTGGCATCAGCCACCAAGCCCGCACGTCGGGTACCGCAAGAACCTACCCCGAAAGTGAGGCTAGCTCAATGACACGCTCTACTAGAGTTGCTCTTCGCGATCCCCGCGGGGTGAGCACAATCCCCCTCACAAATCTTCCTCTGGAGCACCACACAATCTTCTCGTGTGCTTCAACAGAGTCAAAATCCACCAAGCCATCTAGGAGGTGGCAACCTCCAAGAGTAACAAGCACCACCAGCTTGCAACACGATCACTCGATGCAACCTCACGATGCAACGCACTAGAATCACACTCACTCGCAATCGGATCGCACTCTTGCAAGCACAAGTGAGTTAGAGGGCATCCAAGCACACCTACACAGGCCACCAAGGCTCAAGGGAGCTCAGCAACCAGCCCAAGGCTGAGCTCCACCTCTATTTATAGCCCCCAAGACAAATAGAGCCGTTGGAGCAAAGCTGCTGGTTTCTCGAGGGCACCGGACATGACGGTGCCCCTTCCAACGGTCGAATTCCAACGGCCCAGCCAGCCCCCTCGAGAAACCACCTCTCTGGAAAAATAGGGCGGTGCATCACCGTCACCATGGCGGTGACCATAGCGGTGACCCCCTATGCTCAAGTCCAAACTCACCAGCCTCGGGAAGAAAGCGGTGGTGGCACCAGATGCCCCCTAGCAGTGCATCGCCCTGCACAAGGCGGTGTACACCATCACCCACGGTGACCACCTCCACTGCTACTGCTCTGAACCGAGGCTAGGTGGGCACCACCCTAGGGGTGGCGGTGCCACCGGACAGGGCACGGCCATGCTAGCCCTAACACTCCTTCTCGGCCGAGGCCAAGTGGGCACCGCCACAGGAGTGGCGGTGCACCGAAGAGGGGGTGGCGGTGCCCCTAGGGCAGCACTCTGAGCCCAGTTTTGCTTCCTTTCTTCACCTTTTGACTTCTCCTTTGCAAATGTGCTAACACCACCAAGTGATCACCAACTTGTGCACATGTGTTAGCTTTTCACAAACATTTTTCCAGAGGATTAGCACTCTTCTTTCCACGCCACTTGATCCTAACATGTATGCAAAGTTAGATCGCTCAAGTGGCACTAGATGACCAATATGCAAACAAGTTTGCCCCTCTTGATAGTACGGCCATCTATCCTAAACCCAGTCATAAACTTCTCTACACACCTATGACCGGTGAAATGAAATGTCCTACAAATATACCTTTTCCTTGCGCATTCCATTCCATCTCCTCGGATGTTGATGCAACACATGCACCAACCATATCACAAATGATATGATCCACTTCATATCATCACGTGACCTTGTTGGTTCATCGATCTTGACCTCACTTGCTTTTCACTGTTGCCTTCGTCCATCGGCGCCAAGTCTTGCTCAAGCTTCACTGCCACGTGGTCCATCTCTCCAAAGCCTCCAACTTGCCCTTCATGCTTGCAATTGGTCCATCAAGACAAGCCTTGTCTTGATCTTCTCCACCTTAGTCATATGACTCCATGTCATGTCTCATATGCAATGAGCTCCTTCGTCACATGTGTGAGCCTTGCAATATATCCAAGCCATTTCACCTCTATGGCATAGGTTGCTCACACATGATGTACTTATGAACTAATCACCTATGTATCTCACATTTAAACACATTAGTCCACCTAGGTTGTCACTCAATTACCAAAACCAAACTAGGGACCTTTCAATCTCCCTCTTTTTGGTAATTGATGACAACTCTACAAAGATATAGAAATTAAGCACTTTTGGATTCATGTTGCTTGCCCAAGTAATTTTACCATGTGTAAATGATTTTGGACAAGTATCACAAACCTGAATTGGTAGTATTAGCTCCCCCTACATATGTGCTAGAGTGTTTGGTTTGAAGCTTGCACATATGCATAGATTGGAATTGTGGGAGAGTACTTACGACCAATGATGATAGGGGGAACTGGACAAAGCGGATTCGATAACTAGGAGATGATTTTTGATTGGATTTGCCATGGTTATGGGCTGGGTTTGGACCGACCAGGCCCAAACATGGCCTAGGTGGAAAATAATTAAGATGATGTTTAATTGCTGCTTTGAGATCTGTGTAATTTTTAGGAGGAGTGCCGACACTGTTTGTCATGACATGCAGTTTAGATTGGTGTTACTTTCAAAAACCACATAGAAAATCACTTGAACCTTAGAAATTATCAAATCATTCTAAAAATATTTGAAAATCCTAGACAACACTACTTAGGTTCTCTAGTTCATGTTAAAATTGTGTTGTGTGCATAGGAGTTATGTAGACCATATAGTTATTATGATTTGCATTTGAAATTAAATGTTTTTGGGATTGAAATGATGTATGACTAACATGTGTGGTAAAATAGATCTTTGAATCACTAATATTAAGTGTGTTTAGTTCACTTTAACACATTGTTTTTTAGGGCGTCAGCAGGGAAGGTCCCTACCTATTTTCTTTCTTGTATTAGATAACAAATACATGCAGAAAGTTACAATAAGGTTGCAAGCCCAAGAAAAGAAAGAAGAGTACATTAAGTGTAAATATCTAACCACACAGACGGTGGCATTTTTATTTTCTGCGGCCTTGATGCACACCAAAGCCAGATCCTCTTTAAAGTGAGCGTTCTATCTTGTGATCAAGAGGCTTCTATTGTCAAAAATAATATTTTTTCTAGTTTTCAAAATTATCCAGCAGGTTGTTATGACCACTCCTCTAAAGATCAGGCTCCCAAAGTGATTTCTCGCTTCAACGACCATATCAAAGTTTTGTAAGGCCAGATTCCAAAGTGATCAGCAGCAGCAAACTAGCTAAAAGGTCATCCAAAAAAGAGGTGCAAATTTGTCTCCTCCATTCCATTGTTGCAAAACACATAGTTGTAGTCACCAAGATGTCTATTTTTCTGCTTAATATATTTCTATTGTTCAGCCTATGCCTATCCCTTAGGAGAAGCCTAACGAAGAACTTGTTCTTGCTAAGCCTGTTTGGTGACTAAGCCATTTGAATAGGGGCCGGGTCTCCTGGATTAGACCATGGAGATTGCATGTTTTGTTCTTCAGAAGCTTGGGCCGATAGAGGTAGACTGAATGAGAAGTACCTGAACCAAACTTCATCTTCCTCATTCTATTCCTCCCTGAAACCTGTTCTTCCCCAACTATCCTTCCCAAATTCTCTCCAAATTCTTGCATCCATGCACTTTAATACTTGGGTGCATGATAGAGAACAGGAGACCTAAGTGAACATGCAGTTTCTTCAGAGAAGTGGCAGGAGCCAAAGCAGGGACCGGAAGAAGCAGTCGAGACTGGGTCTATGGGGATGGATGCCGGTTTGGCAGGATGCTGACAGGATGAGATGGTGGATGGGCCCCCATAGGCTCTCTAAACGTGTGGGGAATGACGCTGATGCAGGCGGCCCACACATCAAAGCCATCATAGTCAAGGTTGGGTGGCGCCGAGCCCTAGAGATGGCGCCACCAGAAGGATGTGGTAGAACCGTCTAATCTAATGCCCTCCCAAGAGTACTCGTCTTCCATTAGACACTAAGTACCTAGAGGAGAACACTAAACTACGCGATTCCGTCGAGCACACCGCAAGGGAGAACTCAAAGATCCACATTTTTACATCAGGGTCACAAATGAGAGAGTAAAGCTAACAACATCCTTACCATTTCTTACATCACTTTTAGTATAACATCAGAGTAATTCATTATGTAGTTATAACAGCGAAAAAAAACATTATCAGAGTTCAGCAGAAATGAAACCATTTAATGATAAGTTAAACATTAACATGAAGAATGTTTATATGCATGAAATGATAATAGGTTGATAGTATATCCCTTGTAAAACTTTTGGTGAGAGTTTTAATAAATAACTCTACTCCGCATCGCAAAGGAAATCCTCGCTGAGCCCACCAGGAGGTTTCCACACACAAGTGTCAGCTTATCAGCACTTGTCACCTGCAACAGGGTAGAACAAACCCTGAGTACTCAATTGTACTCCGCAAGACTTACCCGTCAGGAGAAAAGAAAATGACTCCAAGGATTATGCAAGGCTTTCTGGCTGGTGGGTTTATTGCATTTGCAAGAAGCATTACTAAAGGTGCATCCTTGTGTTCAATTCTTATTAGCAGTCATCAGGAGTTCATTAACCAACCATTCTTGGTAAGCACCTGTTCTACTTTCAAACAAGGGTTGAGCCATCAGAACCATCCTTTCATCTTTCATCTTTCAGTTCTTACTACGATGCTAGAGTGCAGTCAAGCCGTACCGTCACGCAGAAACGGCGATTTGTGAATCAATATGCCCAGCTGGGTGCCCTGAAAACACACGCCTCACTTGCACCCCAGGCACAAGCAAGACCAACCCATTCCACTCCTGTCAAGGGGTCTAGGTCCCCGTCCAAACTAGGACTCCAAGCTCCCAACACTGCAGGCCCGGCCTCAGTGTGGTGCTTAGACCTCCACCTAAAACCCACCCCTAACAGTCGGTCCAGAAAGAGCCAGAACCCATGACAAGAGAGCAACAGGTCTTCCGCTCCTATAAGCAAGTATATGCTCAGGACAATATATCTGTGACTTGACCGAGGATCCAGTGCAACGAACGGTCCTTAATCGACACAGGCGGGACAAATGCAACCTGAGCCTCGCTCAGTTGCCAACCAGGTCCAAATCCAATCTAGGAACAGTCCTGCTTGGTCTCCAATTATTATCTAGATGTATTTACATTCCATGCGAGAGTAACATGATAATAGTAATAATAATATATTTCCTATCTCTCGCGAGTGACAGTCAATCACCCGACTTCTACCGGAATCCTATAGCATAGCACACTACGCGATCCTATCATACTAGTAAGACTCATAGGACAAAGATATATATATGCAAGTGGGTTTCATTCAACTCCTTTAAACTTAATGCATAAGCATAAAATAAAGTGCAGAATAATAGGGGTTATGCACCGGGGCTTGCTGGGTAAAATAGAACCAAAGTTAGCATTCCATCACGCTGACACGATCATCAGGGCGCCATCTTTTTGCTATCTCCGGGTGACTCCACGATCCATCATCGCTCCTATTATGACATTCGTGGATGAAATGCAGAGACGTAAATAAACACGACTGTCGCAACTTAGAATTTGATTTCGTCTACCACGTGAACTAGCTTAACCACGAACGTACTAAGCCGCACATCTTTGCTACCCGCAACGCGCTAAAACCCCGACAAGTAGTTTAGTTATACAAACCAAGATATTGCTTTATTTATTTCCTTGATTAAATGTATATATTCCAACTAGGGCTCATTAACTATTCCAACAAACTAAGTACTCTGGAGTTACGAAAACTATAGTGAGCACTTAATAACGCCAGGAACCTACCGTGAAATTTCTATAATTATTGCAGGTATAGATTAACCTTGGAAATTCATACAAGTTCACATGTTATAAATGTTATGCCTCTCAGATTAATTAACGAGCTTTAGCAAGCATTATAAGACTATGTGAAATACATGCACTAACCTATAGAAAATGATTTTAGAAACCAACCAAAACTTGTTTCACAATTTTTGGATTCCTACACATTTTTCTATTGCATTTACAAGTTTTACCCTAGAACCAAATTAGGAAATACTTTAGAAGCTAAAGGGCCCGCGGTATCCAAAACGGCCCAACAGCCCAGAAAAGGACGCGGCCGCGCACGCGCTCAGGCGGCCCAACGCCGGATAGGGCAGTGCGCCAACCCGACGGCCCAGCCGGCCCGAGTCGCGAGCGCAGGGCGCGAGCATAACAGGACGGCCCAGCTGGCCCGACCTAGACGCGAGCTGCGCAAGCTGCAAAAACAACCCTCGGTTTAAACCAAACTAACCTGCCATCCATGCTACTACTATTCATATGAGTCTACGGTTTCGCATTGAGAACCCTAAAAGGAATTCTATCATATTTCCCTCACCTGCTTCTTCTCTGTTCGCCACGACGGAGCAGAGGAGGATCGCGGCCGAGCCGATCAGGCCGGGTTGGGCGCGCCGGCCGCAGGGAGGCAGCGCTCGGGCACACCTGGGCCAGCGCGCACCCGAGGAGAGTCGTGACCCGGTCGGTGGCGTGTCGTGGCACCATGGCCACGTGATCGCAGCAGGGAAAGCGGCACGCTAGCCGTTCCGGCCGGAGACATCCACGGCAGTGACGGATGGCCGGCCGACGAGCTTTGTGGGACCCTAGCGGACCAAGGGGTGGCCACAACACGGCCTGAGGTGGCCCGTGGCGCCACGACCACGCGCGCGGTGGCTACGACGGTGGTTGCACGGCAGTAGAGGCAGCGGTGCTGCGGCATGGCGACTCCGAGCGCGGGTGGCCGACGAGGGCGACAGCGTGGCACCGGACGGCCACAATGGCACACGCCTGAGCCGCTCCCATGTCGAGGCCGGGCGCAGCGGCCTGGCCACGTGTGCGCGTGGCGGCCCTGATCTGAGCAGGGGCCACGGTGGTTCCCGGCGATGCCGCTGCAACGAGGGCACACAGGGCCACAATGGAAAACGAGGCGGAGGTGGTGGTGCCGGTGCGCGATGCGGGGAAGCACGAGGGGGGGGGCAAGGCGCGCTCCCACAGGGATGGAGGCTGGTGCGAGCGGTGGGACGCTTCGATGGCAGAGCTGAGCTTGAGCGGCTGGCTTGCCATGCCCGATCATGGTGGGCGTACCAACACGAGCCACAAGAGAGAGAGAGGTCGAGCAAGGAGTCGTGCACGCTTGCCTCATCCTTAAGCACCAACGCAGCAGACAGGGCGGTAGGGGTAGCACACGGGCGCACGCGGCATGGCAGAGGTACAGGGGGCGAGGACGCCACAGCGTGTGGCCACAGCTGGCCAACGCGATAGGGTGGGCCGGCCAACACACAAGCGGCAACCCCAGCCACCTAGGGCACGACAATGACGTGCTGAGGGCGCGGTGACCATGGCCAAATGGCCAAACCAGTAGGTTAACGAGCGCTTAGACGAATTTATGCGATGGCCAAAATGAAAACCAAACAATCCAACTCTCACACCATGCAAGGCTCTCTTCTAAGTTGCAAACCACAGCGCAAAAACATGACTCAGGTGCTTAGCTCAATTAAGCAGAATTAAATACTAAACATTGCAAGGTCGCACCAAGGTTTTTGACTGCCAAATTTGTACGAGCAAGGGTGATTTAGGAGTTAGCAAAATACTAGTGAACATTATTTATCCTCCAGAATTAAAGTTACATCTTCGACTACTAAAGCCATATTTCAAAACTTATTCAAACACTATACATAAGTTGTATTTTAGTTTTGTCTATAGAACTTGTTTTCACTTCTAAGCGAATAAAATCACTTATTTCCTTTGGTTTCTACCGAGTATTTTTAAGCACTAAAGTAGATGGACTTGCCCATTTATTTGATTCCTTTTAATCACAAGAGTGGGCCCTATACGGTCTGCTTCGCCATTTCCTATGCGACTTAAGTTAAATATCAGAGAAACTCATCACGAATATTTCTTAAGCCCTAATCCGGGTGCTAAGCGAGTTCATAACACCCGGGGTGTTACAATCAACCCCCCTTAAAAAAGAATCTCATCCCGAGATTCGGAGCAAGAATCAGAAAAGGAGAAAACGCGATTTCACTTCTATAAAAGCAATGGTAGAGCTCTCACCCAAGACACGCATCATTTGGAGCCTCTACACCTCACTACCACTTCTTGTACTTTTCATTTTAGTAGTCTTTTGGAGCTAGCAAAGCTACCAAGGAGAGCTTGGCTCCTTACAAGAAGAGAAATCTTGGTATGAATAATATGAAGAATTCTTCCAAAGTCTTGCTCTCATTTTATCAATACAGTTGTGCTATTGAACTAGAGTAAAGTTTTCATGTTATGATCTTGATATATGAACTAGCATATAGTTTCTATGTTATGAGCTTAACATGTACAACTTTATGCTTAAACATTCATATAACTTATATGATTAGAATTAGAACTAAGTTGGGGTGGCGGTTCGTCATTCCTTTGGGTTTGCCCATGTCCTATGCTTGTCAATCCATAGGGTCAGAGTCCTAAGGGGATATGAGCAGTTTCCTTATACACAGTCGTGGTTCCTAGGTGCACGGGAACCTTCGGATATGATGGTGTTCCACAGTTGAGGGGTAGGCGGCAGGTGGTGATAGCCCTATCCATCCTCTATAATCCCCCATGTTCGAGTATTCATGTAGGAGTTTGTAAAAGTCTCCCTGGCTTGCTGGCAGACTAGTGCCCGGAGATATCCCCGTCCATCTTACACTTAGGTCTAGCTCTAACCATGTAATTTGTATGATCATTAACTATTCTCTGCATGGCCATATTAGAACAAGCCTGCTCCACTTAGGAACATTCTTGTATTCTTTGTTTCTCTTTTATCCTTGAGGTTGGCCCAAGTGTGTGTCCACTATCTTGAAAATACCATGTTTACCCCTGTCATAGACCTTGGTTCATTTTTCAAGCATGTAATCATGTTCATATCCATACTAGAATCTTTACACCATGCCTTCCTTTGGGAAAATATAAATAACGATACCCTAAATAATTCTGAGTGAAATGCTACAACGATAGATCCGTGCGCTTGTGTATATTTTCTGTAATCGTTAAGAACTATCGTGTTGATGTTCCTTAGCGGTGTTGCTAAGATTTATCCAAATCTTAGTGATGGTGCTAAGAAATACCAACAAGCATTTCTGGCGCTGTTGCCAGGGATGGATTCTATCCCATACTTGATGATTATGCTAAGAAATGCCAACAGCGCGGCTGCACCCTGGCGGCTAGTCTAGATGGGCCATCTGCTCCCATCTGGACCCTCCATTAGACATATGACACCACTCCCCCTTCTTCGATTAGCGCATCCTCACGCTAAATCATTGTCTAGTCGTTGGTGACATTGATGGGGAGATTGGTACCCCAAGGTGTCTCCTTGATACAAATGAGGAGGTGGACCAGAGTATTGTGCTATTGCTTAGGGTCGATGTTGTTGGCGGAGAACTGGAAGCAATACTGGCAGGGGCTGACGTAGCCAAAGATGTGGTAGTTGAAGGTTCCTGGTCCTATTGGTGGTCTATGGGCGTGGCGTGCTGCAGCTAAGGTGGCGCCTGGTAGGATCCCCATCAGGTGTAGCACCTGCATGACCTGTGGAGATCATGGCAAATTGTATACCTATCCATCGACTTGTCCCATGATGCGTTGACACAATGCCATCTCCACCTTGGATGTCAGTGACATGATCAAGTGCTCCAAGGTGCCGAAGATGAGGTCGTCGTTACTGTCAAAGAGGACAACGGTTGCCGATGAGAGGTCGTCTTCAATTAGCAAGACGCTGGAGGGGAACACTTTATGGGTAGCTAGTGTGGATGCCACTGTGTGGAAGCCAACTGCTAGGAGCTGTGGGGTTGTCATCCCCACGGATTCCAGCAGCTCCTGCAGCAACGGAGAAGTCGCCGGTATGTTGTAGCGCCCATTGTAGAGGATGATGCCTTGTTGGGGCAACCATGCTGGTGCCGCTGCGTTGACTATGATGGTGGCAGGGTTGATGGTTGTTGACATTTCTTAACGTCGCTACCAGGTTTTGTATCCCTGGCAACGGCGCCAGAAATGTTTGTTGATATTTCTTATGCTCAAGTAGATAATTCCGCAAGCGCACAGATTATCATTATAGAATTTCACTCAGGAGTATTCTAGGGTATTGTTATTTATATTTAACCACACGAAAGCAATGATTAAAGATAGTGATAATTAACCATCATGTATCTACTAACTAGTATACTAGCTAGACTAAAGTGGGGGTAAGTGATATACAATAAAGTGGGGTGACACACAAGGATCCAATCATGGAAAGGTAAATGGAAACATTACCAACTAGTAGGATAATAAAAAAGAGAACACCAGAATCCTAAGTTACTTCTATTCGAGCACTACTCTAGCTAGTGACTATGGCTATACAGATAAACCAAGATAATGCAAGGTAGGATGCAATAACAATTCGGACGTACCCGCCCCAAACTCACCTAGAAGGTTGATTGGGCACAAAGCACCTCTGTCTATGATTTAACAACTAGATCTATCCTGGGGGAATACATAGGATGGACAGGGTTGTCATCACCTGCCAACTACCCCAATCTATCTGGAGACCTAGCCATGTTGAAAGGTACCCGATAGTATAAGCACCATGCTTACACTATTTGATACTACTCTAGCCTCATGTTAATACTAGAGCATCAACTAGTGATGAACAAGCCATGCTACAGAGGGCCCACATATCATAGGAATTATACATATAACCAAAGTATAACTAGAGAACAAGACTAGTACATAAAGTAAAAGACTTGAAATAATACTTGCATAGAAAGTAACATACTAATAAATAAAGTACTTACGAAAGAGGGACAAAGCTATACCATACCCCTAAAGACCGCTCCAGAGCTCCCACCAAGACTAGCTACTAATAGAAGAGCTAAATCTTGAGAGAGTAGAGAGAGAGCTACATCTCTTGTATGTGAAGGTGTGTGTTACAAGTGAGGGGTGAGGGTTCTTATTTATAGTGGGAGGTGGAGTAGGGGCTACTCCATCACCACATCATCAATCCACGTGCTCTCCATCCTCCTCCATTGTATCAAACTATCATATAATAATCAAGGGTGAAGGATAATTGAGCATGTGCTTCTTTGCATGGAGGCATGCAAATGGTGGTGGAGCCACTAAGGGGCGCCGGGTGGTGGGAGGTGCAATCGGCCGGGCCCACTATGATAGGTGGGGCCTCCCTCCTTCTTCTAGAAGCTTGGCCCACATGTCACGAGTGGGTGTAGATGGTTATATATGTTTGTCACATGGTTATGTTTCCATGACACGTCAGTGATCCATGTGATGCTTCATTTGATCCTTTGATGTTGAACCGACTTGAGATCAGCGTTGGAGAAGCCTTGGAGGACCTCTCCCATGGATCAGTGACGTGGCAGGGGTAGGTGGGGCACCGGGCGGCACCCTTTGGGACTGGCCGGCATGGCCAAGTGGGCCCAAGGTCCCTATCGCATCCACTTGCCTCCTTTGTCCATTTTCTTCACCATTTTGCACAAATTTTGCTATAATTCCTGCATACAAATAATTATACAAGTACAAGTGGAACAAGGTGAATTATAAATAAAACTCAACACATGTGATGATGTTTTACCTCACTTTATCATGCTTTTGGGTGGAATGTTGATGGTCAAAATAGGTGTTAGTGACGGTCAACAAGCTCCCCCACACTAAACCTTTGCTCGTCCCGAGCAAAGTAGGAAAACAAAGATTCAGATGCAACTTGATATGAAATAGGACTTCAAAAGATATGATGCTAACATAAAAGATATACCAAGTCATCCTCGTACCTTGTGGATTTTGAAGTGTCTACCATGTCTCCTTGAGTGGTTGAAAATTGGAATAGCTTTGATACCAAGTCATCACTATCCCCTTTGAAGCATACTTGGAGTTTTTATAACTTATGCAATTAAAAACTTAGCTCATACTTCTCAAATGATACTCTCAAGTCACTCAATGGTGTTTGTATCCTCACCAAGGCATTGATGCTTTGCCTTCCTTCCTACTTCTAATAGGCTTATGTGGAGTTTGGATAGGATAAGAGTAAAGCATACTTGCATTGCATATATTGCTAAGTCAAACATTAGATCCATGGAGAAAAATATCATACACTCTAGATCAAGGTGTGCATATAGCGATGAAAACAAATGGAAATGGACAAAAAAAAACCCTATTTCTACTTCCGTTTCTATATTTTTTGGCGGAAACGGGATCAGATTCAGAAAATGCGGGTTTGGAAACGGAATCAGGATATGCGGATGCACGGAAATGAACAAATACAGATGGAGAGCCGAAAAATTAAGTTAGAATAATATGATTAAATATTCATGAATATACATGAGCAAAGTCACAAATTAATATACACATACGAAGTTATTGGTCTAGTATTCACTAGCATGCCATGTGTTAACATGCATAATTGGTGATTAATAGGTTTATGAACATATTAATTTCTACACATCTCATATAGATTTAAAATGGGACGAAAACAGAATAAATATGGGTCAATTTTGGGTGAAAACGGGATCCCGCAGAAACGGACAGAAAAACCCCTCTTCCATTTCCGTAAATACGGAAACGGGACCCCACAAATACAGAAATGAACGGACAAAAGTGGAAAACAGAACGGGTCAGAATAGGAATTTTTCCGTCCATTTTCAATGCTATGTGCATGTGAGTGGAAATGGGATGATCATGATTACTCCATAGCAATGATTCTTTCTCCATCCTTTATATGAGAGCAGGGCTAGTTTTTTTCATGACTATGGACCAAAATGTGTCCTCACATTTTTTATGGACCTTCATGTGTCCACATTTTTTTATTTTTTGTTCAATACTATAGCCCATGCCTCATTTAGGATAATGATAGAGAAAAATCAAGCTAGCAAACATGGAGTATTTATTTGGTGGAAATGGAAAGGCATGCTTTCGCTTACTTCTAGTGTAGAAGCATAGCATATATTTGGTGAAGTGTACGTGACCTTGATCTTAAGAGCATGATAAAATTCTCAACAAAGGTCAACAAAGTTTGACAAAGCTCAAGAAAAAACAAGTAGCATATGTGGAAGGTTTTCAACATATAACATGATATTTGGCTTTGGTAGGAAATATCACCATTGAGGAGAAGTGAGGCTATTAATTTTGATGTTTTATCAAAACAGGAAATCTCCAAGAGCTTACATAGAAAGATAGGATTTCTTTAGTCTTTACCATATCTCACTTCACAACAACTTAGTTGACATGTTTTCCTAATAAATATATGTCCACAAGTAACAAGTGTATGAACTAGGAATAAAATTTATGTCGGCTAATATTTTGAAAGTCATGTTCATGGTTTGGCATGATTCACATTTTAAGTTTGATTTTAGTATATAGCATTTTCCAATCATATCAAACTTATAAGAACAAAGCAAGAGTGGGTAGAGAGAGTGCAAGCCAGCGTGCCAAAGTCACGAAGGCCTGAGAGAAGAATTGGACATTCTCCCCCATACTAGGACTTTTATGTCACTTGACATTAAAGGCCTAGTGTACATGTTGGAGCATCCCTCAGAGTGTACTCCAATGTTGAATGACATTTTGCTCGAGTTGTTGTCTCCTTGCTGTTTTGAACCTTCATTCTTTTTGTGTTCAACCTGAAAGGTTAAGCGACAAATACCCAAAGGATACAAGTTCTGCAAGATGCTCTTGTTCTCACTTTACAAAGTTACTTCTTTTTTTCGGTTGAGAACAAAGAGAAGAGATTAAACTTGAATAAATTTTTTTAGAAAGCAAGGCAAGGGGCAAAATAAAATTTAGCAAGGATGGATTAGGGCAAGATGTGTGTGCTCCCCCACACTTAGAGTTTTGTGCAATCAAAATCCAAGTGTAGGTATTGGAGTATATCTTGAAGTATCTTCCATTGCCAAAAAGTATTAAGATGTTAGAGTTGATGCAAGAATTATGTCCTTGGACATGGTACTTCCCTTGTTATTTTTAATCTTAAAACAATTAGTGAACAAAGATAACCAAAGGAAACTTGTCCCAAAAGCATGTTCTTCCCTCATTGTTTTTTTAAGAGAGGCTTTATTCAAGGAGTGGTTGCAAGCTTATTATGCAAAGAAACCATACGAGTAAATATTTATTTATTATTTTTAGTTTTTTAACATAAGACAATATTATTCTAATTTATTATGCATGATAGAAAATATGCAAAAATTAAATACGGGATACATATCGATTTACCTGTCGGCGAGGGCTTATTGTGTCAAGTCAATTGAGCATGACTTCCCCATTGAATTCAGCTTGGATTTCATGTTTTTGCCACACCATCTTGATCTTCATTTCTCTTTCCTACAGAGGTTAGTGGACAACACATACCCGAAGGAATTCACAAAGAAACAAGGGTGACTGTAACGACAAGTTGGCACTCCTGTTTAGTTAGCATGGATAGTTTTTCCCATGTTTTTATTTTTAGCTCTTGTTTATTGTCCACCAAGTTCTTGCAAAAACTTTCACAAAGCACAACATGACACAAAAGAGAGATTTAAATATTTAAAATGCACCCTTCAAAGATGAGAGGTGACTCTCTTTCATGATGTGCTAAATTTGTTGAAGTGTATCACAAGACTCTATCTCCATTTTCGAATTTATCTCAAAGACTTACCCATTCATATTTACAATTTTACATGCAACCAATATCTACACAAGTAGTTTTAGTTCAATAACAAAAATAGACTCCATGTCTAATTTGATTAAGGAAGGATATTTAACCTAAGCACCATGCTTAATTTAAAAGCCTATAGAAATGTGATCAGGCATCCAAACCTTAAACTAGGCACCATGCTTAATTTAAAGGCTATAGATGTATGATCAATACTTCCAAACTAAAACATACTAGCATAAATGGGAGAAGCATGAAAGCACATTAAGATTCACTCAAGCGGTGATAAGAATATTAGTGGTGAATCAATTAAACAAGCATGCTATGGTTTTAGAAAGGAAAGCTAACTAAATGAATGCTTAAGCATAAATGTCTAGGCCTTAGCTTTTTCATAGCGCGAACCAACAGCCGATATCATACCGAATGGCATTGCCAACATATGGATCCATTGGTCCCGTTTAACTTAAGTCTACTATGAAGCTAGACTAGGAACCCAAATAGATAGATAACAAAGGAAATTTGCCATCTACCTAGACTAGGCACAGTGCCCGACTACAGTTCAGAATCTAGAAGCTACCCAAAGAAAGCACTAAACATTTCATGATTCAAGCAAACATGCAATGGTAAACTATAATCCCACAAAAGCTAGTGGTAAACTAGAATAGCAGACATCAAGTTCAATATCAAAATTTTTACGCCAATTGCTTCCAAGGCAATGGCACCATAAATGCTTGTTGACATTTCTTAACATCGCTACTAGGTTTTGTATCCCCGGCAACAGCGCTAGAAATGCTTGTTGATATTTCTTATGCTCAAGTAGATAATTCCGTAAGCGCACAGAATACCGTTATAGCATTTCACCCAGGAGTATTATAGGGTACCATTATTTATATTTTACCACAGGGAAGCAAAGGTTAAAGGTAGTAATAAAGTGGGGTCACACACACATGGATCCAATCACGAATAGGTAAATTGGAAACATTACTAACTAGCAGGATAATAATAAAGAGAACACCAGAACTAAGTTACTTTTATTCAAGCACTACTCTAGCTAGCGATTGTTGCTATACAGATAAACCAAGATAATGCAAGGTAGGATGAAATAACAATTCGGACGTACCCGCCCCAAACTCACCCAGAGGGTTGATTGGGCACAAAGCACCTCTGTCATAAGATTTAACAACTAGATCCATTGTGGGGGAATACATAGGATGGACAGGGCTGTCACTGCCTGCCAACTACCCCAATCTATCCGGAGACCTAGCCACGTTGCAAGGTACCCGATAGTATAAGCACCATGCTTACACTATTTGATTCTACTCTAGCCTCACATTAAGACTAAAGCATCAACTAGTGACGAACAACCCACGCTAGAGAGAGCCTACTGTCGGTGTCTAGAACTGCGTCCTAGACACTAGACGAGTGAATTTGTGACTGTGCGTCTAGGCTTGGATGGTGCACAATGCGGACATGAGGGTTTATACTGGTTCAGGTAAGAATGTCCCTACGTCTAGTGGGTGTTGCGGCTGCTCGTGTTGCCTTGCACCGGAGTGCTCGTAGTAGGGGTTACAAGCTTTCGAGAGAGGGAGCGGATCCCAAGTCTCTTTGATGGCATATGAGTGTGTGCTCTTGGTTAGTGAGGTGTGTTCTTGAGCAGGAGTCTGTTTTCTCCCCCCCTAGATGTGGCCCCTACCTCCCTTTTTATAGTTCCCAAGGGGAGGGCTTGAGTTACATTTGTGGTAAAAAGGTGAAATGGGGAAAAGATGAAAGAGAAAAACAAAAAAGGTGGCCTTGGGTGTGGCCATCTTCCTCCTTATTGGGCGTGAGCAGTTTTCCCTGTAGCGCAGAGATGTTATGAGCGTTGAGCTTTTAGCCTCTCCATCCACTGGTGCAACGCGCTATGGCCATGCTTCGTCCTATGTGCTTCTGTGCCGTTGAGGATGGACGGTACATGCGCCCGGATGTGCATAGAGAGGGGGTTAGGTGGTATAGTTGCCCTTACCCCCATCACTGTAGAGGTATGGACGTCGTCGTGGTGGAATGATCGGGGTCATATTGGATCAGAGCGTGGTTCCCATGCTCCTGTTCACTATGCACGGTCATGTCCGTCCCATAAGTGGGAATGGGCGCCGTGGTAGGGGCCCCCGCGGCTCCCCGCCTTGCCAGAGGGCTCCATGTGTCCCTCGAGCAAGGCAAAAGTATGCCAAGAGGGTCAGGTGTTCCCGATGGGGCGCAGGGGTCGGGCGCTTTGATGACGTCATGGGGACTCAGGTGAGGTGGAAGTCGTCCCTAAGCCATGAGTGATTTAACAGCTGACACGCTATTAACGCCCTTGATTGGGATGCCTACTATTGATACCTGACAGTAGCCCTGAGCCTATGGAGGAGAGGAGCACTCCTTCAGAGGCTTGAGGTTGAGTACTCATGGGTAGTTATTGTTTGTTTGGTTTGATGGAAGTTGTCCGGTGGGTGCACGCGAGCGCACCCACTAGGTGTAGCCCCCGAGGCCATAGAGGGATGAGTTATCCCTTCAAGGGCTTTAAATTGAGTGGACCCGCCTAGGGAAGACGAGGCGTCATGCCAGGTAGCAGTTATCATGACGCTTCGTGTCTCGGTGCGTGGGAAGGTGGAGAGGTACCCGGATTTTCGCGTACGCGGGGAGTTGGGCAACAGGCGCCCAATCAGTTGCCCTGTATGGCACTACAAATACAGGCGCTGGTGGGGCATAGGAGCCCATCTGTTCTTCTTAGTTCTACATAGCAGCCAATGACCCCTCTGCTCCCCTTTTCGTGTGGCATCCTTCCCCTGTTTTCACGATGGACACGGGCAAACGCCCTACCGATGATGCGTCTAGAGACAGGTGGTCTACGTGGCACTGCCTGATGAGGGTGGGGTCACCCTCTAGTGTGAATGAACACAAGAGGCCCTTGCCTCTGGCCGTGTCTTTTGAGCCGGCGCAACCGTCGGATGCCGCGCCGGCCGCGGTGGTGGAGACAGAGGTGGAGAGACTCAGGAGGTACCTGGAGGTCTCCTAGGCCACTCTCGAGGTGACGGAGCAGGAGATGCAGGCCGTTCGAGGCCAGCAGGTGGCTGCGAATAGCTGAGTGGCCGGTGAGTTCTCCACCCATTGTTCTGACTTGATGGCTTATATTTGTTTCTCACACTCATCGTGTTGAGCAGACCTAGAGGCAGAGCTACTGGGGATCCAAGAGGCTGCCGACACCGTGGCGGGGTACATCCACGCCCGCGGTGTGAACTAGGAGGAGCGCCTCCTGGACATCCCCAACTGTGTCTAGGATGCGGTGGAGCTCGGTATCCATCGTGGGGTAGTGGTGGCCCTGACGGTGGCGCAGGTGTGCTCAGGGCACACGCTCCATCCCCTGGTTGGGCTCCTAGGAGGACTTTGATGAGGCAGCCGATGTCGTTGTCGACTTGGTCCTCGCCGAGGGGATCATGGAGGAGGCGACCGGGCACCTGGGACCCTGAGCAGCGGCCAACATCAAGGTTGAGCCCTACTGGCTGGCGCTCTTTTGCCCAATTCCAAGGACATCGATGCTGAGGCCACCTTGATCCCAGCTTAGGATAGGCTCTCCGCATTTTGCATTAGAAGTATCTTGTAAAAAGACTTGTCATTTTTTAATGAAACATGTCCTTTGTTAATGCAAGTTACTATATATTTTTAGCAATGTTGTGGGGGTGACCATTCATTGGGTCGGTCGTAGCCCCTGAGCCCATGCTCGATGCAGGGCCATAACCATTCGTTGGGTTGGGACATGAGCGCAGCCCCCGAGCCCTTGCTTGATGCAGGGGTCCGATTGGAAGGCCACCTGCCTTTGGTTCAGCCCCTCGCGCGTTCCTTTGTGGAATGGAGGGGGTGAGCCAGACCACGCTATCCTCATTGGACGAACCATGGCGCTCAGTGAGCTATTAGCGGGTGGGTCTGAGTGGAGCCAGCCCTGGTCCCATCCACTGGACGCCGGCTAGTGGTCAAGCTGGTGACGCACTCCAAACTCCCAATGGCCGATTCATATAGTTCTCGGGGCCGTCCGACTGGTCCCAAGGGCTCACTGCCTTCCGTCGAGGAGTACCATGAATCGGACATCCATCATGACTCAAACATGGGTCGGAATGCCCTCGGTGCCCGCGCGCTGGGGTATTGGCCGCTAGTGTTCCGATTCTATGCCATCCCTGACTCTAAGTGTCCTGAGGCGGCTATCAAACCCACGGTGGGCCAGCCTTCGAACCCCTAGACCATAATTGGGCCATAGGAGTGTGTATAGCTCTGTACTCTGTTCTTTATTTGTTGAGGCCTATGATCAGCCCGTGGAGTGGGGATGCGCCCGAGCCTTGTGCAGTGATGGGATAACGGTAGGCGCAGCATGCGAGGCGGATGGTGCGTGGTGCCGGGGTGGATTTGCAGGGGCGTGTGCATGGTTACCGAGATATTCTGTATGTGATGAGATGTTTCTATGGCCGCATTTAATGTGGGTGGTTGGGGTCTCAAATCGCTCTGTCTTGCCTCTTTTTATCCTAGTGGTTTTTACCTTCCCTTGCACACATCTGCTTTTTGCCTTCCTCGCGCTCGTGTTTCCCTTCTGCCTTGGCAAGTACTCACCCCGTAGCCACCGTCATTCCTATTGCTACCGGAGTGCTTTCTTGCCCTTCTTAATGGATCCGTGGGGTCGCTCTAGCTTCACTGAGAAGATCGTATTGCGGCTCGTCGAGGATGGGCTCCTCCGTCCGATGACGAACATCGCGCAGCTGGAGTGGATCGTCCCCGGCAACGAAGATGAGCTGAACCCCCCGTCGGCTATGTCATCAGCTTTGCGCACTTCCATGAGCGGGAGTTTGGGACGCCTATGAGCAACTTCTTCTACGGGCTCCTGCATTACTATAGGATTGAGCTGTAGAATATCAACCCCAACTCGATTCTGTAGATTGCAGTTTTTGTCACCCTATGCGAGGGCTATCTAGGACGAGTACATCACCATGAAGGGGTCGTCATCCAACAAGGGGTGGCACCAGAGGTGGTTCTACCTCAGGAGCGATGCCAACATGCCCCTGCCTCCATACACTAGTCGTTTCTTCGAAGAAGCACCGGCGCGCTGGGGCTATGGTCCCATTGCTAGCGACAAGGAGAAGATCGACACCCTTCTCCAGGCAGTCAAGCGTCTGGTAAATGAGGATGTAACTGGTGCCGGGGTCATCGCCGTGTTCCATGAGAGGAGGGTGCTGCCGCTGATGCGGTGGGCACGCGCGCCTGGACGAGATGGTGCCGAACGCGCCCCTCGAGGGGACCGTGCTCGTGATGGGGGAGCTTTATCATGAGGAGATCAAGAAGCACATCAAGTCAGCACTCGGGAGTGTTCCTCCCGACGTCGCCCTCGACGTCCACCCGCCGATGCATCCCAATGATGGCTTCATCGAGATGGTGAGCGCCCCCACTCTTCCTCTCCCCACTTTTCCCTTGGCTTCTTTATGTTCCTTTTTGCCTGACCCGGGGCTCAGGCGGCTGCAGGGGAATCTCTGCTTGGTCCCCAACTTTGACCCACCCCTTCCTAAGGACGCAATCCAGAGGGCGCAGACCCAGGCTCACGCCAAGGGGGTGAAGAAGAAAAAGGACGAGGAGAAGGTGAAGAAGGCCAGCAGGGTCCAGAGGAAGGAGGAGCACGAGAAGCGCCAGAAGATGCAGTGGTAGGCCGGGGAAGAGGAGTCGTCGAGCATTGATGAGGACGATGAGGATGACAACGATGAGGGGGGCCACCTGTACGACTGGCTAGACTCCATGGTCGAGAAGGGGGAATAGCTTGGAGGGTCGTCCCTCTCGATCGAGGGGCGAACGCCGCGGGCTCAACTGCTACGCAGCGAGTCAGATGACCCTGACCTTGGGGGAGTTGCGGCGACGAGTGGAGGAGAGGAGCCCCCGAGGCCGCAGGGGTTAGCCTATCCTAAGGGGACAGAGGATTCCCGACCCCAGGAGACGGCGGGGTCACCGCCGCCATCCCCTCAGCCCTGCACGGCTAAGACCGTGGCGGTCGGGAAGAGGCCCGGTCCCGTGACAGCAGGGTCAGGCCCAAACAAGCCATCACGGAAACACCCCCATCCTACGACGCAGAGGAAACTGGTGCCTTTCTATGTTGTTTGTTTGCGCTGAGGCTTGGTAATGCTGACGCCTATCGTTCTTGTAGGAGGGTCCAGTCCGACGTCCCCCTGCTTGTGCCATGGAAGGCGCTGAGGCGGCAAGGCCAGGCCTCAACTGATAGTGCGCCGGGTTCAAACATCTCTGCCTTGGGGGCGGTCGGCAGTGTCCCTCCAGTGTCCACGACCATAGGGAGACGTGGGGTGTTGGATGCCCCTGCCTTGCCTTCGCCTAACCCCACCCCGTCAGTTGGAGCGGCGCTTTCGGAAGCGGAGGTGGAGAAGTCCATCCAGATGGGGATGGCGATGCTAGAGCAGCCGCCGCGATTCGGGCCGGATCCCACTCTCGGAGGGCGCTCCCTCAGGAGAGTGCGGCACCTCCACCTCCGACGACGGAGGTGTCAGGATCGACCGCAAGAGTGGGTGCAGGCGCCGGAGCCCAAGAGGCGGCAAAAGAGGTAGCACCCAAGGACCCTTGGCTCGAGTGGGGTCCACTACGGGAGGTAGGTCCTAGGCAGAGCAGACGGCGATGAGCAGGCCTGACATCGTCGAGGTGGAGGTGGTGTCGATCTCATTCGATGAACCTTCTGACTTGGCCAAGGTGGCTCAGCCCTCCCATGGTGAGGGGCCATAGCCCTCATGCGGGTGGGGCACGATCCCTACCAGTGGGGTGGTCTGTGCCTCACTTGGTCAGATCAGAACCAACTAGAGGTGCCACCGGTTTTTGTGCTAGACAAAGTCGAGGAGCAGGAGTATTGGGGCTGGATTCAGGCTGGGTGCCAGACCTTCAACCAGACTCTATCATCGGCGTTGTCCATCCTACACGATGATATCCGCCCGGCTGTCCAGGTGCATCGAGTGAGGTGAATGTTCATCGTTCGGTGCTTTCCCCTTTTATTTGGTGACCTTGACGTGGTTCCTTGTGCAGGCGCTACTCGAACGGAGCAGGGCGAAGTTGGAGTTCCTTCGTCATGAGCAGGGCTCCTAGGGACGTCGATCAGAGGAAGCATGAAGGACCACCATGGCCAAGGCATGGCTTGCAGAGGCCCAACGAAAGATGGCTGACCTCAACAGCAAAATGGCGGATCTTCGTATCCGTTTTGATGAGGCGGTCACCGATGCCAAGGAGACCGGGGATAAGCTACTGGCCCTCATCGAGCATGCTTGTAAGGACCAAGAGGAGGACCAAAAAGTGAAGAGCGAGTGTGATGAGCTATTGCAAGCCTCGGAGCGGTTCTAAACCGAGATTGAATTCGTCCGCCGTGAGCGTGAGCATGCTCTTGGTGAGCACGACGAGGCTTGCTGTAACACCCCTGGTGTTATGGTAACTAAAACTGGCATGTCATCATATGCATTGCAAAGCATTCATGTTTTAGTCAACTCTGATGTGCATCAACTAAAACAAATTTACATTCATAGATTGATTGAGTTCTGGTGATGTTTGACTTCAATCCAAAACCCTAGTTTTAAATATCATTTCAAATACTGGGATTATGCCCTATGTAAGTTGAGGTGTAAAGTTATGCTCTACACTAGTGTCAAGTGTAGGGGATAAACTCAAGTGCAACATATAAAAATGAACTCCAAGTTTGAGGTTGAATTTGAGTTCCAAAACTCGCCCCGAGTTTTCCAATTCAAATTCGAATTCAAATTGGGAGGTTTATTAAAATGAATTTATAATTCAAAATTGGTTCAAACAAATATGGCATTGGGTAGGTCACATGTGATTTGACCCAATGGTACATTTGGATGATAGTTGTGATCACTAATTAATCATCAAATAATGTAGAAATCAAATCAAGTTTGAATTTGATTCAAAACCCAGATTTCTGGAAAACCCCCGTTTTACCCCCTTTTGTGTAATTCAAAATCAAAAAAAAATTTGGGGTTGAGCCAAAAAGAAAAGTTGTAGATCTTGTCAAGTTGTACAACTTTGGTTTTTGGAGTTTTCAAAGTTTTAGTATAAAATTTGGTGTAATTTTGAAAAGATTCAAATCCCAAATTTGACCCCTTTTCATTTTCCTATTCCAATTTCAAAATGGAGGCAAAATTTGAAAATGGTTTAAAAAGCAAAGTGGTAGGTCTTGTCAAGATGTACAAATTTGGTGTTTTGAGTTTTCAAACTTTCGATGTAAAATTTAAAGTAATTTTGAATTTACCAAAATCTAGAAAATATCCCCTTTTTATTTTAAATTCAAATTTCAATATCTAAGCAGAATTTGAAAAAGGTCAAACATGAAAGTTGTAGATCTTCTCTTTTTGAGCAACTTTTGTATTTGGAGTTTTTCAAGTTCTTTAGAAATTTTTGGAGAAAAAGAAGAAAGAAGGGGCTGAAACAAAACTATGAAACATTGCAACAACATTCCTTGTTGCAAAGGGAGGGGCCTGCTGTCTGTTATCTGAAACTCTGTTTTAGGTTCAATGTCCCCTCCTTTGCTGTTCTTTTTCTCTCAATCCTTTGACTTTTGGAGCTTGGGCTTGTAAGCAAAGATGAAGAGCATCGGTCAAGGAACAACTTCTATTTTTGGAGATTGTTGAGTAGCTTTATGTTTTCATGAGATATTGGAGGAGGAAGAGGGAGGTTCAGTCGGCTATAGTGAACTCGAGGAGCCGCTCTCCTGTCTACTTCACTAGTGAGGCCGCCACCCTAGTTCACCGCTCGCGCACGCTGTGACACGCAGCAGCTCCCATGTCGGGGCCAAGCAGGTGGTGGCGAGGTTGTGGAAGCTCCCTGAGCCGTCTTAAGCCCCAAACCGGTCGCCTCATTTCCTTTTTCCTCTCCTCTGCTCGCCGCCGGTGCTCTTGCCGCACTCGTGAAATTTGTCTTCACCTTAGCACCTCGCGCCATTTGCGTTTACCAGCATCTCCGTCTCGCCCTGTCACTCCTTCCCGACCTATTCGTCTCACCTCTAGCGGTCTAGCGCCATTGCACGGCGTCTTCTTCGTCGGAGCCGGTTGCAGCGCAGCCGCCACCGCCCTCACCGTGGCCAACCTGCCTCCTAGCGCCTCTGCTCGTACCGTGTGACCGTGCAAGCTCGCGGTGAGCTCCTGCTGCTGTTGCTCACCTCCAATTCACTTCTACCGCGTTGAGGCGGCGTAGCCGCTATCATGCCACCGGTCGGACTGCCACCGGGCCACCATGGCTGCGACCGTGTTCTGCACGGGTCCATTTTTAGTTGTTTAACACCCTAGATAGGTTCGCATGTGGTTGACAAGCACACGGGTAGTGGTCGCGTCGGCGGTGACTTCGTCGCCGGTGGGCTGCGCCGCCGTTTGGCCAGCCATGCCGCTGTCGAGCACGGGATAGGCCTGGATGGCCTCAGGCCTTCTTGTCTGCACTCGGCTTGGGTTGGACTGGGGCGGTCATGGGGTGCGGCCTGGCCTTGCTGGGCCAGCCCAGTCTGTTGGGCCAGGCAAGGAGAAGCAGGCCGGGGGGGAAAGGAGAGAAGCGCGCGTCCGGGTGGGCCGGTCGGGCTAGAGGGAAAAGGGAAGAAGTTGGCCGAGCTTGAGAATGGAGTTTTCCAATTTTTGTTTTTCTAAAATATTAAATAGTACCAGTTTTTGTTTATTTCATTGTGAATTATTTAGAGCTCCAAAAAAGACAAAAAAAATGTGTAGCCTCTCTGTGATGTGTACTATTTAGGAAAAATATGAAATGCTAATTTTGATTAATTTTTGCATGTCAATTAATTAGCTCTATTAATTGATAAATGAGTTTTCCATAATTTTTCTAAGCTTAAATAATTATCCAAAAATTGTGAAAATTGTTTTGCCACTTAGTTATGATGTAAGATTCTTAAAATAAAAAATTAAGCTTAATTGGATAAATTTGATTTTATACTTAATTTATGCTTTATTAATTAATTAGTTAATTAAGTAATTAGTATTTAATGATTTAGGGTTTGTTTGACTTTGGAAATGGGTGTTGACCTTGGGTCATTAACACTTAATGATCTTTAGCATCTTATTTAGTTATTTGAGCTCTTGTTTAACATGTAATTAGTGAACCCTAATGACATTTCATGTGAAGTAAAACTTGTCGAAACCCTAATACACTTAGTTGGTTAGTTTTGTTCTTTTGCAACTGTATCGTGAAGGAAAGTTGTACTCAACTTCTTAATCTTGTTATGCATCTATCGAGCATCATGTTTCATACTTCATCATATTGAGCATACATTATCATCTCGTGTAGTCCCCGTGAACGAGGAGATTAACGTGGTCGAACCAGTCCCCGAAGAAGAGCCATCGTCAATGGAGGTTGGGTTTGATATTTGTGGGACTAACCCAGAGCCTGAAATTCCCATCGATCAAGGCAAGCCCCGGATGCATTTAAACCTTACTTGCGTTTTGAAAAGCTTTACTTCACTTATGTTAATGCTTTGTGGCATTAGGTGATAGGAGTTGAGTGATAACCTAATTACTGCATTACCATCCTTGATACTTCGATATTATCCTTGTTACTATTTTATTTGAAAAATACTTAGTATGCTTAGCCTTGCTTAATGAGAAAATTTGAAAATGTTTAACAAAGTTTGAAGGGTTGTTGTGGAACAACTGAATGAATGATGATGTTAATTTGAGACCGGTCGGTGGATTTGCATCGGGAAAGGAGTCCTAATATAGTGTCTCCGATTGTGTCAGTTAAGGACCGTTCGATGTAGGCTTGCTTGGTTGAGACTTTGCAACTGATCGCATACTCCAGTAAGCCTAAGACCTCAGCTATTCTATCCCATGGACGGCTGACCGTGCACTGGGAGTGGAGAGATGGCGAGAGTCGTGTGTACCCTCATGGCCAAGGGCTGGATTGGAGGTGTACTATGCTCTCAGGTGGCGCTGGACCCGGTCATGTTTTGGAGGATCCGAGTGAAGGTTGATATATGTAGGTTTGAGTCCTACATATGTCGTGCGGTTAGGGATCCCCAACTGGGTATAATCGGTTCGAATCGTCGTTGCTCCTCGGTTAAGGAGACTTGATCAACTGCCCTGCATCGTAGTTAATGGATGGAACTTTGGACTCAAAATCACGAGACAGATGTTAAGAATTGATTACTTTTGTATAGGCTCACCTAGTGATAGTCATAATAAATGATGAGTTTAAAAGATTGAAAGTAAGGATTCACTAATAGTGGGCTTTTCTGCAAAAGACTTTGATTATTGCTACATCCTCACCTTGATTCCCCTAAGCCTGCATTCCTGAGTCTTCTCCACCCTTTTCATCGGTTAAGTCTTGTGGAGTACTTTTGTACTCAGGGTTTGTTAAACCCTTGTTGCAGGTACGTATCATGAGCAGGTTTGTTTTGGACCCTGCTGCATGACCGTCTTTGCGGTAAGCGACAACGAGTAGAATGTTTGGCTCTTAGGCAGAGCGCTATGTTTTGGTGGTTTGTAATAAAGTTACTAATGCTACTCCACTACTATGGTTGTAATAACTAAACTTAAGGTTTGTAAGGTTTGGAACAAATGGTTTGTAAATTATGTTACGTAAGACTTTCGCACTTTTACTCTGATGTAATTTGTTATATAAACTATTGTAATACTGCAATGTCTCTGTAATCTGATCCTGCTCGGAAGATCGTGGATGATTTGGGTTTCCCGAGGACACCTGATAGACTTCTTAAGTTCTATGGTACACATGCATAGCCATCAGAGGTCTTTGAGACAATGATAGGTGCATGTGGGCCATATTATTTAGGAGGTTCTGCCACACTCGCCAAGAGTGCATCATAGCTCTGAGGGAGAAGAACACCACAAAGACCAAATGAAGGAGGCTACGCGCATGGCCTCTCGGCCTGCTAAGGAGAATCGCCTACTGAAGCCTGAGGTGCAGTCCTTCCGAGCCACGGTGGCCGAAGGGCATCAGCAGGACTTGGCTAGGGTCTAGGAGCTAGAAGGTAAGTACCTTTACCCATCCATCGTTGGGTTTTTCGAAATCTGCTTCTTATCTCTTGCAATGGTCAAGGCTGAAGGGCAAGCTTGCCACAGTGGAGGTGGAGCTTCTATCGGCGCGAGAGGCCTTGAAGATAGAACAACATGAGCACATCGAACTATGTGCCACCGCTGAGCTAGTGTGCGATGCCCTTGGGGCGATCCAAGTGCGTCCCGAGGTGAGCTCGTTGCGGAGTCATCTCGGGGTCACCTTTGAGCGAGCTCGGACCCAAGTGAAGGAGGTGCTTCACCTTGGGGTGCAGCATGCACTCGCCATCTTCAGGTCCCACTACTAGAAGATCGACCTGGAGGCGCTTAGTGAGGGCTACATCGATATCCCTGAGGAGGAGCTCGATGCCATCGATGAGGAAGTGCTAGAGCCGGTGAGGACCTTGGCAGCCAAGTTCGAAGAAGAGGTCGTCTCCCCGCCTTTGAATCTGTAAACAGCGTCGGGCAAGGTGCCCATGCAAAAACTTAGAATATTGAACAAGTCCGTGGCCCTTGGGACCCTTTTAAATCTTGCATTTAACTTTCGTTCTAAGTTTTTACGCATTCGTCCTGATCCCCTTAGTGCGGCTAGGCCTGCAACATTTAGAATCGAGTCTGATGCCCTAGATCAGGGTTAATAGGCGAGAGTACCATAGCCGTAGAGGCGTAGGTTTTTAGCAGTCTGATTAACTCTAACCCAAGAGATCCTCGTACTCTAACACACCCGCATTTCCTAGTCACTGTCGGAGGGCTCGGGTGGATAACCTTTCGTAAAGTTTTTTGATTGGTTGCCCGATCCCCACATTGTGTTTAAGTTTATGGCTTTTTTTAGAAGTGCGAGTTGGCCCCTTAGGCCAAGATTGGTGAGCAAAGGCACTATAACCACCGGGGTGTAGCTTTCTCACAATCCGACCGATCTGGCGTAAGGGCTTGGGTACAAAAAACTTTTTGTAAAGTATTGTAAAAATTTTTGCAGCATTAGGGGGTTCCCCTCAGCCCCAGAGGGAGGCCCGACCCTAACCAAAGGTAGGGTCGGGTCTCTCTCAGAGTTAGACAGAGTAAGAGACAGTAAGCATTATTTTTATTCTTTCGAGATAAAACATGTCACAAGACTAGAAATCTATGGGCAGAAGTGACATAGTTGTTCGATGTTTCAAGCATTGGTGAAGACTTCGCCGTCTGCAGTGGACAGCTTGTAGGTGCCCGGTCTAAGTACTTCTTTGATAACGAATGGCCCCTCCCATGGTGGCGTTAACTTGTGGTGGCCCCTGTTGTCTTGTCTGAGGCGAAGCACCAGGTCCCTGACGTTGAACGCCTGACCCCGCACACGATGATGGTGGTACCAGCGTAAGGCTTGCTGGTATTTGGTGGAGTGGAGTAGGGTGACATTACATGCTTCCTCCAGCTGGTCCACGGCGTCCTCAAGGGAAGTTTGGTTCCCTTGATCGTCGTACGTTCTGACTCTCGGCACTCCATACTCCAAGTCGGTGGGGAGGATGGCCTCAGATCCATAGACCATGAAGAAAGGCATGAAGCCTGTCACTCGGCTCGGGGTTGTTCTCAAACTCTAGAGGACTGCAGAGAGTTCCGTGACCCATCGATGGCCAAACTTGTTCAAGCGGTTGAAGATCCATGGCTTGAGGCCTTGCAAGATCATGTCGTTGGTGCATTTGACCTGCCCATTTGTCTAGGGGTGTGCCACGGCTACCCCATCCACGCGGATATGGCGAAGACGGAATAGAGGTGATGGAGATCTTCCTAGGACAGGCGTGGCCCCAGGATGGCGTCAAGCTGACGCTCCAGCCTTGGGTGGTCGAAACCATGGGGTTGAGTGCCCCCAGGAGCCTGCGCCTCATTGGTATGCAGACAAAGGCCAGCCATCAACTCGGCAATGGAGTCGACATTGGCAGGTGAGTCAGTAGGGGATGGCAAGGCGCACTCCCCCTCTGCATCGGTAGGATCCAGTCCTCCGACACGCTCATCGGAACCTGAAGGGGACGTAGAGTCAACCGACACAGACAGGGGAAGCAAGACCAAGTCGTGATCCACCCCCGTGCAGAGAAAATCTAGGCTCCCAACCAGATGTCGGAGCCCAGAGTAAAGCAAACGTGGTGATCGACCATCTGAAGCTTGACAAAGCAGATCGTGACACGCAGAAGGCCCCTACCTGGCACGCCAACTATCGGTGTCTAGAACCGCTTCCTAGGCACTAGACAAGTGAATTTGTGACTGCGCGTCTAGGATCGAATGGTGTGCAATGCTAACACGAGGGTTTATACTAGTTCAGGCAAGAATGTCCCTATGTCCAGTGGGTGTTGTGGCTGCTCATGTTGCCTTGCACCAGAGTGCTCGTAGTAAGGTTACAAGCTTTTGAGAGAGGGAGCGGATCCCAAGTCTCTTTGGTGGCGTATGAGTTTGTGCTCTTGGTTAGTGAGGTGTGTTCTTGAGCAGGAGTCTATTTTCTCCCCCCTAGATGTGGCCTCTGCCTCCCCTTTTATAGTTCCTAAGGGGAGGGCTCGGGTTACATTTGTGGTAAAAAGATGAAATGGGGAAAAGACGAAAGAGAAAAAACAAAAAAAGGTGGCCTTGAGTGTGGCCGTCTTCCTCCTTACCCTGCGTGAGTAGTTTTCCCTATAGCGCAGAGATGTTATGGGCGTTGAGCTTTTGGCCTCTCCATCCGCTGGTGCAACGCGTTGTGGCCATGCTTCGTCTTGTGTGCTTCTGTGCCATCGAGGATGGACGGTACATGTGCCCGAATGTGCGTAGAGAGGGGGTTAGGTGGTATAGTTGCCGTTACCCCCATCGCTGTAGAGGTATGGATGTTGTCGTGGTAGAATGACTGGGGTCATGTTGGATCATAGCGTGGTTCCTATGCCCCCATTCACTATGCATGGTCATGTCTGTCCCATTAGTGGGAATGGGCACCGTGGTAGGGGCCCTTGCAGCTCCTCGCCTTGCTAGAGGGCTCCACGTGTCCCTCGGGCGAGGCGAGAGTATGCCAAGAGGGTTGGGCGCTCTTGTGCTTACGTTGCAGGGGTCGGGCGAGGCAGAGGTTGTTCCTGACGGGGCACAAGGGTCATGCGCTTTGATGATGTCATGGGGGCTCGGGCGAGGCGGAAGTCATCCCCAAGCCTCGAGTGATTTAACAGCTGACACGCTATTAACGCCCTTGATTGGGTATGCCTACTATTGATACTCGACACCTACGTATCATAGGAATTATACGCACAACCAAAGTATAACTAGAGAACAAGACTAGTACATAAAGTAAAAGACTTGAAATAATACTTGCATAGAAAGTAACATACTAATAAATAAAGTACTTACAAAAGAGAGACAAAGCTATACCAGACTCCTGAAGACCGCTCAGAGCTCCCACCAAGACTAGCTACTACTAGAAGAGCTACATCATGAGAGAGTAGAGAGAGAGCTACATCTCTTGTATGTGAAGGTGTGTGTTACAAGTGAGGGGTGAGGGTACTATTTATAGTGGGTGGTGGAGTAGGGGCTACTCCATCGCCACATCATCAATTTGCGTGCTCTCCATCCTGCTCCATAGGATCAAACCATCATATCATCAAGGGTGGAGGACAATTGAGCATGTGCTTCATTGCATGGAGGCATGCAAATGGCGGTGGATCCACTGAGGGGCGCCGGGTGGTGGGAGGTGGCATCGGATGACCCCCTATGATAGGTGGGGCCTCCCTTGTTCTTCTAGAAGCTTGGCCCACATGTCATGAGTGGGTGTAGATGGTTGTAGATGTTTGTCACATGATTATGTTGCCATGTCACGTCAGTGATCCGTGTGATGCTTCATTTGAGCCTTTGATGCGGAACTAACTTGAGATCAGTGGTGGAGAAGCCTTGGAGGACCTCTCCCATGGATCAATGACATGGCAGGGGCAGGTGGGGCACTAGGTGGCTCCCTTGTGGGGCCGGCCGACGTGGCCAAGTGGGCCCAAGGCCCCTACCACGTCCACTTGCCTCCTTTGTCCATTTTCTTCACCATTTTGCACAAATTTTGCTATAATTTCTGCATTCAAATAATTCTACAAGTACAAGTGGAATAAGGTGAATTATAAATAAAACTCAACACATGTGATGATGTTTTACCTCACTTTGTCATGCTTTTGGGTGGAATGTTGATGGTCAAAATAGGTGTTAGCGACCGTCAACAATGGTGTTGCCAAGAATAGGGACTATGTCGGCGTTGTTGTCAACACGTGGAGGCAGCATTGGTGGTGGAGGGATGTCGAGTGTCGAGGTCACCATGGGAGGGTGAGGAGCAAAGGTACATGTCGTTCTCCTCGTTAGGGCATCCCTTGTCCGCTATGCCCCGAGATTAGGATCGGTGACAATGGTGATGTCGTCCAGGTGCGTGGCCGCTCTGGTGTTTTAGCCGACTAGTGGAAGGGGCGCCTTTGTGGGGGTGTTGTGGGGTGTCGGAGTCATTGCTGAAGGTGGTGCCAAGTCGCATTCCATCTTGCCCGATGGGGTGTGCACTTCCCGCTGTTCCATGTGGTCGGAGTTGGCGTCGATGTTGGGGATGGCTCATGCAGTGTTGCCGTTTGTAGGCACTAGATGCTCCTATGCTCATGCTAGAGCTATGGTCATCTCTAGCTCTCTTGGGTGGTGTTGTGCGACTATCACCTGGGGTGGATCTTGCAGACTAGTGATGAAGAGGTTGATCTGATGAAGCTCGATGGTGATGCCAACATGTAGTACGTACACGGCGAAGTTGTTGATATAGTCGTTCATGGTGCCGGTGTGTCGAGGTGAAGCGAGGTCGTCGAGCGTGTCCTAACAGATTGGTGGGCTGAAGTCATAGAGGATGCATCGGTTGAAGAGCGCCCACTCAATTATCAGCGCATCATTAGTTGAACGGATGAACCAGAGGTGCGCTACGCCTATTAGATGAAAAGTTGCATACCAAACTTGTTGATCTTCCGGCACATGGTGCAGCTCGAAGAGAAGCTACATCTAAGAGAGCCATGATTGTGGATCTGTGGAGCCATTGTACGTCGGGGTTGGTAGCTGGGCCATGATGGTTGGTCGAGGCTTTGGTGGTGTTGGCACTACTGAAGGAAGAGGGCCCTGTGGTGGTGGAGTCATGCGCACCTGTTGCGCTGGTGGCCAGGTGGCCGGCTGGAATGAGCGGCGACCAGCCTAGGTTGGCTAGATGGTAGCTAGGCTGGCTAGAAGTCAGATAAGCGCGCTAGGCAATGATAGCTGTGATGGTTGTGGTGTTGGCGATTCCTCGAACAAGTTGTTCATCACCTCCATGACGATCTCTAGGGTGCCGAATGAGTGGGGATCCTCCCTCTTGCTGTTGAGGAAGTATTTGTCGGCGAAGATCATGGAACGCTTGGTCTCAGCTTGAAGGTTGTCAACAACGTCCTTCTGACTCAATCTAGTTTGGATGTTGGTGTTGACGGCGTCTCCATGGCCGTGTGCTTGCTCGATGGCGTGCAGGCGTGTGTCTAGTTTGATGAGCCCGTCGGTGAGGTTCTGGAGCAGCTGTTGCACGTTGGTGGTGGTGGAAGCCATGGATCATCTGGTCTCCGGATACTAGTTGTAAGAGTCCTCCTGGGGAAGGGGGCTGTGGCTAGGTGTAGGGTCGAGATGGCGGACTAGAGGGGGGTGAATAGTCTTTTCTAAAATTAATCGCGTCGGCTATCCGAAACAAATACGGGATTAAAACTATCGGTCTAGCCAAGACTACACCCCTCTATCTAAGTTCTCAAGCACCTTACAAAGATACTAATTAAGCGACAAAGGTGTCGGGCTAGCTAGAGCTCACCTAAACAATTCTAGTCAGCAAGGTCACACAAACCTATGCAACTAGTACTCAAGCAACCGAGGGAGCTCCTACACAACTAGTAAGCAAAAGCACAAAGCTCCTAAGCTCACTAGCAATGCTCAATAACAAGGCTACACAAGCCAAATTAGAGAGCATAAATTACTTAGCTACACAAAGTAATCAATGTGACTAACAAGGTTACTAAAACCAAATTATCCATGCAAGGGAGCTACTTCTATGCTACACACGCAAGAAGGTAACTAGCAAGCTACACAAGCTAACTAATTACAAGAGCAACTACATAAGCACAATGTATGAAATGTAAATACAAGCTTGTGTTGCACGAAATGCAAACCACCAAGAAGATGATGAAGACAATGTTGACACGGTGATTTTTATCCCGAGGTTCACATGTTTGCCAACACACTAGTCCCTGTTGAGATAAGCTCCAAGGTTGCCACCGGTCCTCTTGCTAGTGGTGACCTGCAAGTCACACTCTTCCACGTGGAGTGCTTACCACAAGCTCTAGCACTTGACACGGCCGGACCACTTGTCACCCTTCTCGTCTCAGTCTACTAGAGTTGCTCTTCGTGGCTCCCGCAGGGTGAGCACAATACCCCTCACAATCAGTTCTCTGGAGCACTGCACAATCTTCTCGCGGGCTTCGACGGAGACCACCACCAAGCTGTCTAGGAGGTGGCAACCTCCAAGAGTAACAAGCACCATCGGCTTGCAACTCAATCACCTAGTGTCACTCGATGCAACCTCACGACGCAACGCACTAGAATCACACTCACTCACAATCAGATCGCACTCTTACAAACACAAGTGAGTTAGAGGGCATTCAAGCACACCTACACAAGCCACCAAGGCTTAAGAGTGCTCAGCAACCAGCCCAAGGCCGGCCACCACTTCTATTTATAGCCCCAAGGGCTAAAAGAGCCATTACCCCTCCACTGGGCACTTTTCGTACTGACCGGACTCGCAGGTCACAGTGACCAGACGCGTAGGTCGTAGAGTCTGGTTGCTCCTCGTGCGCCACGTGTACTAGCCGTTCGAAGATGACCCTTGATCGCCAACGATTAGCTCCCGCACGTGCATACTCCTAACCGGACCTGCCTAGGTCCATCAACCGGACGCGCCGAGGCCGAGTCTGGTCACCAACGCGTCACTACACAACTGATCGGACTCGCCTTTCTCCTATGACCGGACTCAACTCTCCCAGAGTCCAGTCACTTCCAGAGAGATTCCAGAGAGCTTTTTTATGACTAGACGCGTCAGGTCATCACTGACCGGACTCACCTAGTGTCTGGTTGCTTCTGTACGCGAAGAAAACACTAACCGAACTCTCTAACTGGACTCGCAGGTGCTGACTGGATGCGCAGGTCACAGAGTCCGGTCACAAACCTTTCAACGCTAAAACGGCTATAACTCTTAGCTCTGAACTCCGAATTTGATGGTCTTAGATATTTTGGAAAGCTTACTCAGAGGGCTACACAACCCACTAGTAAGTTTGATCCAAAGAAAAATGGGTCAACACAGAATTCCAATCCAAGTGCCATCCTATAGTTCGGAGTACACCGAAAAACTGTTTTCTCTTCTCCAAGTTGATCCAATTCAACTCCAACAACTTCTCCTTTGCAAATGTGCCAACACCACCAAGTATATACCATCAAGTGCAAGTGTGTTAGCATTTTTACAAATATTTGTCAAAGGATTAGTCACTCATTTCACCACGCCACTCAATCCTAACACATATGCAAAGTTAGATCGCTCAAGTGGCACTAGATGACCTCATTTCACCACGCCACTCAATCCTAACACATATGCAAAGTTAGATCGCTCAAGTGGCACTAGATGACCAATGTGCAAACAAGTTTGGCCCTCTTGATAGTATGGCCATCTATCATAAACCTGGTCATAAACTTCTCTACACACCTATGACCGGTGAAATGAAATGCCCTATAAATATACCTTTGCCTTGTGCATTCCATTCCATCTCCTCCAATGTTGATGCAACACATGCACCAACACGATGAATAAATGATATGATCCACTTCATATCATTCATCGATCTTGACATCACTTGCTCTTCACCGTTGCCTTTGTCCATCGGCACCAAGTCTTGCTCAAGCTTCACCGTCACGCGGTCCATCGCTCCAAAGCCTCCAACTTGCCCTTCAGCTTGCAACCGGTCCATCAAGCCAAGTCTTATCTTGATCTTCTCCACCTTAGTCACATGACTCAATGTCATGTCTCATATGCAATGAGCTCCTTCCTCACATGTGTGAGCCTTGCAACAAATCCGAGCCATTTTCACCTTCATGGCATATGTTGCTCACACACACGTACCTGTGGAGTAATCACCTGTGTATCTCACATTTAACACAATTAGTCCACCTAGGTTGTCACTCAATTACCAAAACCAAACAAGGACCTTTCACTAGGGCTGGCGGCAGCGGCTATGGTGGAGGAGAGGTGGTGGCTTGGGTTTGGGGAGAGAGGAGAGGGAGGAGGCGCAAAGACAAAGAGGAGAGGGAGGCACTAGAGAGAGAGAAGAGGGGGGAGAGGGGTAGGAAAGCCCTTAGGCTACTTCTTTACTAATCCCAATGATTACATTGCCTCTCTATTTATAGTCCTGAGGAGACTTGCATCTTAAGTAATCTAACGAGGGAAGTCCTTATAGATATGGACTTCTCCCAATCTACCTAATAATCTAAACCGATCCTATTCCTATTCCCTTTCCTTTGCTCCGGATATGGATGTCAGCGGCAGCAGGGGGCCACCCTCACCATACGCGCCCTTCCCCTATAGGTGGCGCGGCTGCCCCCTTGGTGGCTGGGCTGGATGAGCCACCTGCTCCCATCTGGGCCCTCCATTAGATGTATGACAATAGTGGATTGGAGGAGTAGGAAATGGAAAAAAAACCATAGCAATGAATGACATCTCCATGAGCTCCATGGAGACAGAGGAGACTACTCCAAGCTTGAGAAAGGAAAAGGAAAGGCTAGGTAACTTTCACAATCAAAATGAGGTCGGCACTCTCTTCTAGTTTTTTTGCTCAAGAGAGAAGGCGTAGTCTGGTGGCTTTAGAGTATGTTTTAGTTATTTTCCAGGAAAAGAGCTTTGTGGAGGCCAAACTAATTAATTGCAATTTCCATGGCTTGGACAGAGCGACAATATTTTTTCAGGAAACTAGAGGTGTTGGTGGCATTAAAAAAATAAGAACCAAAGTACACATTTAACGAAAGAAAGAAAGTAAAGAAAGGAAAAACATATATACATGGAAGTTCATCGGCTTTCCATACACATGGAGTAGCTAAGAAATCACTAGGAACGAACTTCAAAAGTGGTAGCTTAAATGTGCATACAGACTAGGAATGATATGTAAACACACTTCCAAATTAAAAGATGTCAATTCCAGTAAAACCACTTGACATGCAAAGGCTAGTAACACACTAAGATACATATTGATACTAGCCTGGTAGGCAGGCTAGTACCACCTCCATGCCAATTGCATCACAGAGGAGAGAATGCATATAACAGACTAACTGAACAAATAAAGTAATACTCAAGTATAGCAAAGATCATCACTTATAACATCGCAAGGCACACTATTTCTTCATAACAAAATTAGTTCCAATTTCAGACTGACTAAATGCAGCTACAGTATTGACATTGAAAACACAACAAGTTCAAAGCATTATTTACGCGAATTGCAAAGGGGATTACAAGTAGTGTTTCTGAAAAGGAATGCAATGCACGGTTTTAAGCAAAGTAACAATCAAGATTATTTAAGGTATGACAATTTTCATATGAATGCCAGATTCAGTAGTTACAGTCAAACGGATCAGCTGCTGACAGATCACTGGCCCGCAAAACATGTTTCATATTGTGGTGGCATTGATCCTCTGTGAAAGTAAATGTAGGACCTCTGGAAGACCTCTTGTCCAGCTTGAGCTGTCTCTGCTGCCTTCTTATCCAGTTCTTGTCACCGTAGAAACAACTTGGGACCAGAAAACTCATAGACTCAAGCATTCTTGCATTCTCCACAAAGAATGTCACAAATTCTAATTGTTCTGTTGTGACCTGAAAATTTGTCATCACTATTGTTTTTAGGCGAAGGTCAAGGGATTTGATTAGGTTCCTGTGTTTACGGCGCCAACGGTTCGTGCGCCCTCGTGCATGAGGCTGGAAGTTAAAATAAGTGTGAAATATTAGTTCGGACCAAGAAATCAGAACAAAGATGGCCATGGCATTGTGGAGACCAAATTAACATTGTATGTGTGAACCATATATGGAACTAAGAAAAATTACTAGCTGGATGTACAGCTTCTCCAGGCACAGAAAGCATCTAATGAAATTGAGAACATCATCCAGACACAGACCAAAAGGGAACACAGATAAAACCTTGACAGTATGCATTGGCACCATTGCTCTCATATCAGCCGAACGTATTCCCTTGGTCAAATAAAACATTTTGTTAGGGAATCATAACAACAAGTTATAAAATAAAATTCTCTGAATGAAGATCAATGGGGGGAACTCAAATGTGACCAATGGAATTTCTATGGCTAAAACAGACCATAAATCACAATGACATGGAATACAGAATACAAGCAGCACTTAAGTGTGAACACTGGGAGTTGGGAGAGGGCTCTAGTTACCAGAAAAGTCGTAGATCCAAGAGTGAGCTTTGTCTTGTTATTATTCTAAAAAATACAGCCAAGGGTTTCCAGCTTTGGTGCTGAGACCACCGATATGTGCAACCTACTATATCGCTTAAAAATGATAAGCCTCTCAAGTAATGGGGCATCCTCAATAATGAGCTCCTCTATATTGGGCCCTTGTTGAAAAGAACCAGTATGAACACCTACGCTCGTAGGGATCGGGAATTAATCTGAACATAGCAAACACCTTCATTGTATTTCATCAGCAAGATCTCGAGTGCAGGGCAACTATCAAGCATGGCATGTAGGGTCTCCTCGGAGATAATAGCATCAAAGAGTGTAAGCTGCTGGAGATTGGGGAATTGGAGTTTATTAACCATGATATCTGGGAGGCGGCATCCACCAAAGGAGACAATACAGAGTGTGGATGAGAAGCGAAATATGGATGCTGGTGGTGGGGGATATAATGACAATGTAAAGTCAACTTCTGGGATGTGGAACTCAAGCTCTTGTAGCCCATTAAGGGTGGGGGACTGAAGCCAAGTAACAACATTGTCAATGTTTGTGCAGAGATAGTGTGTGGGGATGCAAAAGCATCGGGCTGGTCCGGGGTGAGCATAAAAAAATCTAGAAATGAGGCTCACAAGGTCTTTATCATCGTTGGGACCTTGGAGGTCACAATAGTCAAAATTAAGAGGGGAGGTGAGCCAAAGCTGGCTCCACATGGAGGATAGATACTTTGTACGCGCACCATCCATGGTAGGAAGGAGGGAGATAATATCACCTAGGATGTCGTTGGGAAGGCCGCTTATATGGTCAACACCATCTTCATTTCCTTCTTTGGGAGTAGATTCTTTGTGACACGAACCTTGAAATCTCTTCTTCTTTGTATCAGGGGTGTCCTCCATCTTGACTATGCTCCTTAGGAAAGATGAAGTTTATGGATTTCTTTCAATGGGCTATTTTGACGGATTTCTGCGGCATGACTAGGATATGGATCGAAGTTGAGACGTGTCTTCTATTTTGACAATAGCACCCTAGAAAGGATGAAGTTTATGGATTTCTTTCTATGGGCTTTGTTTGGATGGGGTCGCGGTCGATCGAACAACAGAGGTGACATGCGTAGAGGCAATGGTGTGGGACGGAGATAGAGAGTACGAGTGGTGGCGGCGCCGCCGCCGTTGGTGAGGGAGGGGAGAGGGGACTAGGTTAGATAGGGTTAAGGAAAAAATTACAAATATATAGAGCGAGTTAGTGAATAAAGGATGAAGGCATGCTAGTGGGAATGGGGGTTGGGCTTGGGTGAGTGGTGATGGGCCGGTGTGTGGGCCGAAGAAGAAGAAGAAGAAGAAGAATAAGAGTAAGAGGATGAGTGTGAGAAATCTTAGTCATTTAATACTGATCCATCGGTTAGAAACTAAGCGATAGAATTTTAGAATCCAACCAATGAAAATAATAGTGCACCTTGCTTTTTGTTGATTTGCTCTTAAGTCTTAATTGTAATTTGGCTATTTGGCATGCAAGGGCAGTAGCAATCATTGAATGTAGCTTTACTACATTCTAACTCTCCAAAGGCGACCAAAAATGCTTGGTAGATGCAGACCAAGAGGCCGCCTCTGGACGATGGTCTGTGTTAATCGCTAATAACAGATGGTCAAAAGTACACCTGTGAAAATGGTACTTCTAGTTGGTGGATTACAATGCCCGCCTCTAAATTTTTTTTATAAACTAGCTCTAGCTTCTAGAGGTAGTGTGACTACTCCTCGTCTTGCTTCCGATTAGCACCACCGAGTCGCTACTGGTAGGTCCACTGATACTGAGAGCCTCCTCCTCGTCAGATGGGACCTATGAGATCGAGAGACAACAAAACTCAAAGATCTCCATGGTGGATCTAGATCTAGCAGATGCAAAACAACAGCCAGACCTGCATGAGCGGGAGACTAGAAGAGATCAAGAGGGAGCACCTGGAATGCCAAGGATCAGATCCAGACAGGGAGAAAGTTGTGCCACTCTCGGCCTCCTCTACAAATAGGGAGCCTGCACTACCCTCGCTGCCCTGAAACCCGCCGGTCCTCCACAACAGCCATGTCGCCTGAAGCTAGATGTCTTCCTCCACGCACTGCTCAGAGGCTGCTAGTCACCTCTGCGCACCCTGCCCATAGCCCACCGGTCTCCACGAATGTGACACATGCCACCCTCTTCCACATGTGTTGCTTGGAGCCAGTTAGTTTTCTGTACACTCAGATAGCCCGGATCCCCCAGCCTCCTCCACCCTCAGTCTCATCTCCTGTCACCATGAGAAATAGAAGAGAGATTTAGATACGCACAGGGAAAATTAAAGAGAGGAGAGAGTGAAGGAGATGGATAGAGGAGACAGAGAGAGATGATAGATATTCTCATCTACTGCTAAAGATGTCCATACAGCCCGAGACACGACAGCCCGGCCCGAAGCACGGCATTTTAGCCCAGCACGGCACGGTGAGCTGCGGGCCCGGCCTGGCACCGCCTGATGCATAGGGCCGTGTCTGGGCCGCTCCCCAGGCACGACGGGCGGCACGGCACGACCCGAAAAATACTACTGGCCCGTTAAAGGCCCGTTACCCCAGTCAAATATATATGCAGATTTTTATCCTCCATAACCCTAACTCCCTTCCATAACAGAAGAAGCAACCACCGCCACCTCCCGTTCCGACACCGCACACGCGCGAGCGCGACTCCGCACACGCGGACGCGCCCTTCTCTTCCCGGTCACTTGCTTCTCTTCCTCCCGATGCTTCTCTCCAGTTTGCCTCCAGCACGCCTCCTCCACTCCATCAACCTGCCGGCCATGTAGATCCGTCATCGAGTGCCTCCGGTTGTGCGGATTTGACGGCGAGCCCGTGGGAGCAAAGCGCGGCGGCGGCGGCTCCCCTCCTGGCTCCTACCTCGGTGAGCACGTGGAGGTCACGCCTGGAGGCACCATGCGGAGGCTCCCTCTCCGACTCCATCGCTACAGCCGTGACCTCACTTCCTCCGTCGGCGGTGCTGCCACGCGGGCCTCAGGCGGGCACGGCACGCTAGATTGACCATGCCTTCTCGGGCCGGCCCGGCCCGAAAACCAGCCCGACAGGCCGTGCCTGGGCCGTTGGTCAGGCACGAAACCCAGTTCGGCACGGCCCGAGAGGCACGGCGTGCCATGCCGGCCTGACCCCCATTGGGTCGTGCTTGGCATGGGCCCGTGCCAGGCCGGACCAGGCCGGCCCGATGGCCATCTATAACTACTACGACTCTCCTCTGTGCCTCCAAGCATGGGTCTCCCCCGCGTCATTGATTTGTCAACCATAGGCCTCCATGCTCACACTAAGATCTTGTCATCCCTCAGCTTCCATGCACGCACTTGATTTGTATAGAGTCATTGGAGCTTCCAGTGCACACCAGAGTTCTCGGGTGCCTACACCGAGATGTTCTGGGGGACAACAGAATAACCTAGTGCCCCTCATCGGAGAGTCACCGGAAAATGCGTATAGTCATTGGAAGCTCCAACGGGTAGTTTGACTCAGACAGAGCGCGTGCGTGGCCACCTGAATTGTCCAGTGGTGCACATTATGTTGCACCAAAGATAGCGCTACAGGTTTAAACTTCACATTGAATCTAAGCCATTAGTTTGAGCGTCGCTTGCTCCGGTGGTGCCTGTCTAGTGGGCACCTGACTCTACCGGTGCCTACGTAGACAGTCTACCCTCAAGCCTGTAACAGCTACTTTTTGGGAGCTCGATAAATACAAGTTGGCTGGCTCTTGGAGGCCCCTCTTGGCAACCATTACAATACTTGTGTAAGCTCTAAAAAACACCTCCCACTCATCTCCTTGCTAGTTGCTCGATACAAAGTGAGATTGGGAGAGATCTAGTGCATTTGCATAGTTGATTTGCATTTGTTGGAACTAATTCATTATTTAGGTTGTGGATTTCTTGTTACTATTGGTCATTGACGTATGCCACTTAGATGGCTTGAAGCAGCGGTGATCATTAAGGGATGTGTTCATGATTGTTTTGGCCTCCAATCAGTGATTTGTGAGTGGTTTTGATCCCACTTCGTGGAGATTACAAAGGGATACTCTAGTGAAATGTGCGTGCCTAGTTGGAGTCCTCATTGTGTTTGATTATTGTGGCACCCAAGCTATGGGTATAGCTTGAGCATCTAGTTAGTGCATCCCTCGTCTTAAGACTCGCCACAACGAGGAAATAGATTGTCAGTAAGCCACCGAACGTCGGGACAAATTGATTGTCTCCCTCTTGCCCAGCTCTGTTCGCTACTACTCACCTGTGCATTAATTTCATTGACCGCCCGCCGTGCTTTTTAAAATAATATAATATTCTTACGGTCATGTTCTTGTGCTTACCAGGGAGAAATGCATTTGCTTGAATAAATAAAATATTGTGTTGTGTTCAAATATCTTTTGCAATTTTATGCATGTGTGACTCGATGGAATAAAAAATTGGGTATGGTTGGATCGCCCGGCGTGTTTTTGTTATTCTTATATGGTTGAGTGATTACCAGGTAAATGCACATTTTTCTTGAATACAAAATCACCTGTCTGGTCGCTAAAAACCTTTTATATAATTGTATTCCTATATATATGCCTCGCCCGAAGAAAATAAAAGTGAAGAAGACAGAAAAAGCCACATTTTTCTAGCTTCGGGTCCTTGGCAAAAATGGCTTTGGCTTCATTAATTGTGGCTTGGTTTTGGCTTCATAAGTCGTTCCTCATGTGTTCTGTTTAATAGGGTTTTGATTAAGCCAATGGAGAAGCCACAACAAAAACCCTACTAAATAGGGTCTAAAGAAATAATGTCTGCTCTAAACTGTTCAAGATTAAGGTAGCAGTGATTCACCTCCAAGTATCTTTCCTACCTCTAATGCACAAGTCAATATAAACAAATGCATCCCAAAGCTATTTTTTTAGCATTTTTATGTTAGTGATGATAGGTGTTCCACAAACCGAGTGTATCTCACCTAGTTAGGTTTCTTGAACATGTCCACCCGTGTTCAAGTCATTAATTCAAGTGCTCAAAATTTTCTAGATTTATTCTAAGATTTAATGGACCTATTCTGTCAGCGGTAAGTGATGTGCTCATCGACAACAAGGTGTTAATGGTAAAAAGACTTCGCCAAGCTAAGATCTGTCTGCTCAGACTTTTAAAGGTACTCATAGGAATAAGGTGTCTATGATTGCGTTTATAGTGGTGAATGTGCATGTATATGAGTGTCTCATGCAGTTCTTCAATAGCCATCTCTCACACATTTCCAAGCATATTACATCCTAAAATTTCCATTTTGGTTATAAAGAAAACACTAAATAGAATGAATAATATTAATATTTCTATACAATTTTTCAAGATCTATTTAATTTGTTCTCAATTTAGCAAATGATAAGTGTGATCTTATAATGTTTTTTACAATTGAATATAATTTTATTGTTAAATTTCATGCGTTGTATTGATTTTCTTGTGTGGGAAACGAAATTACATAATTTGATTAAACCTCAAATAGGTTTAGTTCTATTTTAAAATGGAAAATTCAATTGTGTTGGACTCCACATAAGTAAATCTACACCGTGAACATATAATATGGTATGCTTTAATACAAAATTTTTGCTGTAACTTTAGATCTATGTTTTCTATAATCAATTCATAGCTGCAGTTTCTCAGTCCAACTGTGGTGAAATTTTTATGGTGGGCTAATCATTGCGTGCTTGAGTTGTAGTAAATTTTTCATGTTCATTAGATTGTGTATGATTGAGTTACAGATTTGTCTAGGTTTGTATTTGTTAAATAGTTTTTAAATGAAATTAAATCTATAACTCAATCATACATGATACATTGAACATAAATTTTTTGTTGGACTCCACATGAGTATATCTACATAATGAACATATGATATGGTATGCTTAGTGCAAAGTTTTTATTGTAGCTTTATATCTATATTTTTCTGTAATTAATTCATAACTACAGTTTCTGTGATCCAATAGTAAAATTTTTATGGTGAGCTAATCATTGCATGCTTGACATGTAGCAAAAATTTCAAGATCATTGGATCATGCACGACTGAGTTATACATTTATCTAGGTCTACAGATCAAGCATGAAATAATTAGCCCACCATAAAAATTTCAGCACAGTTAGACAAGAGAAACTACAACTAAGAATTCATTATAGAAAAACATAGATCTAAAGTTACAGCAAAAACTTTATACTAAAGCATATCATATCATGTGTTCACTGTTTAGATCTACTCATGTGGAGTCCAACACAATTGAATTTTTTTATTTTATGATTTTTCAATAATTCAGCCAAAATAAACATAAAAGGAAAAAAAAAAAGAAAAACCAGACACGGGTCAAGTTGCCGGTTTTGGAAGATGGAGGAGGAACTATTTTCGTTTTTAGAGTTCAGGAGGGAAAGCCGACTTTTAGATAGTCGAGGGAAACAAAATAGGCTTTTTCTTTCTCCGTTCACCCAATGGCGATTTATGTCATTACCGCCACCTCCGAGCAGGAGCGCAGCTTTTCCTCTCCCTCCTCTGCCTTATATAATAAAAAACAACGTTGGCCTCCTGCTGCAGGCCATGGCCCACAGGCGTCACATTAGCCCACTATAATGTAAACGAGCAGGCCCACGTTTCATCTTGTTAAAAGCCCACACTGTATAGAAACTGCATCTAAAAAAAAGAAAAAGCCCATTCCTGTCCAACCACATTCCTCTCAATGCCTTCCAGGTTCCAGCATGGGATAGAATGAGAATGGGGCGTGAATGGGCCAACCCGCACCTGGCCTTGGACCAATCTCGTGACCTCAAAAGTCAATCGGACATGCTCCCGCCTGGACGTCCGATGGGATTAAATCCCATCGGACGCCCTTAATACGCACGGCCCCGTCCCCGCCCCTACGGAAGAAGAAACGAAAAGAAAAACCGCACGCCCGCCCCGCAAAAAGCGCACCCCCCGCCCCCGCGTACGAACGCCCGCCCGCCCGCCCCACCCCCGCGTCCCGCCCCCAGCACACGCGCCCGTATCCGCGTCCGGCGCCGGGAAGGGAAAAAAGGTTGGGGGAGTAGGCGCCGCGAGTTGCAGCATCGAAAGAAACATGTTGCAACATTGTGCAAAACATGTTGCAACATGGAAAAGACATATTGCAACATCTTAAAAATCAACTGTTGCAACAACTTAAATCGACTGTTGCAACATCTTAAATCAACTATTGCAACATCCATAAAAACATGTTGCAACATCGGGAAAAACATGTTGCAACATAAAGAAAAAGATAATGCAACATCTTAGAAACCACTGTTGCAACATCCTAAAATGACTATTGCAACATGTAGAAAAACACATGTAGCAACACCCGAAAAAACATGTTGCAACATAAAAACATGGTCTGTTGCGACATCTTAAAACGGCTATTGCAACATACAGAAAAACATTGCTGCAACATCTCAAAAAGGATAGTTGCAACATGCAGAATAGGCTATTTGCAACATGGTGTAGATCGAGCCGCCTCCATGGATGGGGGATGGGCCGCCGTCGCTTGCTGGGTGGAGGAGACCACCACGCCGCTGGATCTACATCGTACTCCACGGATCGCTCACGGGGAGGCCGCTCCTCCATGGATCCACCACGCGAACAGGGAGCCGGCGGAGACCACAAGGACGAGGAGGCCCGGGGAGGGGAGGGAACAGAGGGCCACGAGCCAGAGGAGGGGGAGGAAGCGGAGGGCCATGAGCCAGAGGCTGGTGGTGGGTCTTCCGGGATGGCGGCGAACTGGAGGAGGAGGAGCACGACGACCGAGAGCAGCGTGAGGGCGGGGAGAGCGCGAGCGCGTGGGCCAGGTACGAGGCGCGAGCACTGCAGGCAGGATGGAGGAGGAGAGCGGCAACCAGGAGCAGCACGAGTAGGCGGAGGAGCACGACGCGCATAAGGGGCGGAGGACGATGAGGCGGAGGTGAAGGGCGAGCGCTCGGTGGGCTGATAAGGCAGTGGAAGAGGATAAGGCAGGGGAGGAGTGGAGGAGCGTGAGCCACGCCGTGTCCGGAGAGAGTGCACGCGTCGGACGGACGAAGGACAATATTTCTGAAAGTCAATTTGTCATGAATCAACCCATTTTATTTAAAAGGTCATATATGGCCTCTTTAGTCCAATGAATAATATAAGTCGCCCAAATATTTCTCTATTAGCGTAGGCCGTAAATAAATACTATCAACCTATCAACCCTTTTAGAAAAGATAAGATACAAGGCTGAAATGTATTGTGATGACAATGAAGGTTATTAGTAATACATCAGATTAATTAAGTTTGTAAGTGAACCATGATTCTAATTTCACTTCCGAAAAAAATGATATTTCTCAAGCTACTTCTAAGCATAGACGTGCTTACAAGTTATGATCAACCATGCTTATTTAGAAAAAAAATGTAAATGACCTCCCCCTTTTCATCTCCTTTTTACAAAATAAATCAAGAAAACGATATATAGCACGTAGGACCAAAGAAAGATCTCGTTGAAGCAGAAGCGCCTGAGGCTCCCCCTGCTGTCGCCGTTTGACAACTGTGAAAACACAGTTCCTGAAGAAAATGTTAAATTGCCACAAATCCGACCGTATCCACACATTTCGTTAAACCAGACTTCGCATCGCAGATGCACAGGTGCGTTATTTGTAGCAGAGCATTTTGCAAGTACTGTATGCAAGACTTTCACCCTGTTTTTTAGCACTTATTCATAAGTACATTCGGCGAAGGAACAATGTTTTTCTCTCGCAATAAATCAGCAGCAGCAGCAGCCAAATTTCAGCGAAACAAACAGGGCTGCCATGACCTGTCTCAAGTACTAGGAGGTATGATTGAATATAAACAGAGATACAGTATTGTTTCTTCATTCAGTCCAATAAATTTGATAACACAACCAGAGTTTACCTGCTCTTGTAGTTCCAAATAAACACTTGGTATATTTCAAAATGATAAAATGTAATAACCTGTGTCAATAATTAATGCTTGGCTAAAAAAAAGTGTTCATGTCTGGATGCACTTGCTTGATACAATTAAAACAATACATTATGGAAAATGAACAAAAATGGGGTAGCTTCATTCACAGAAGCCTAGAAAAAAATTGAGACGGATCCGAATTAAGAGATTTTTTTATCTACCATGATATGGCCACCGTAGAAAGAATTGAAAAGGCATTCACTTGACAATATGATGAATATCTCCTAACAATTTTATTCATGGTTGCATTAATGTTACATTAGTACCCTGTGAGTAAATACACATGCATGTGGTCAAAGTGAAGTGAGGGCCATTCATCTAAGGATTTCATCTGCTTTCACAATTTACACATTTGATGTATGTTGCTTCCGCATTATAGTAGATAATCATAATAGAAAAAAAAAATACTATCAGGAAGTATTAGGGGCAAGCTGTCAATATAACTATAAAAATGCCTCACGTTTTCTCTTTCTAAATGTGCAGGGTCAATGACATCATTGTAATTTGTAAGCACCCAAAGGTCTCTTGAGCGGATTCTTTTGAGGCTTCCTCGGCAGAAAGGGCAAGACTCCGATCTCTTATACCTATACCAACAACAAGATAACATTAAGCAAAGCTATGAATAGAAGGCAAAAAACGTTATAACACATGGGCATACATTGTATTATTAAATAACTAAAATATAGTGCTATAATTAGCCTCAGAATCCATATCCAAATTGCATAAGCCTGTTCAAATTCACATACAGATAATAAAAATTATGAAAGGCAATTACCAATCTCTATAGCACTTTATGCACATTGCATGACTGCAATTAGGCAGGACCATCTTGGTGCATGCCTCCATGCAAATCCCACATTCATCCTCTCTTTCCAGATCCTTACCAGAAAGCTTTTTCCAATCCTCCATCCTTCTCCTACTCACTATATCTTTGCATCGACCCTTCCCCTTCAGGTCCCTCTCGATCAAACTACTCTCAAGCTGCTGCAGAATAGGATAGATAATTGCTGCAATGCAAGAAGCTTATGAGAATTCAAGTCCAAAGCAGATTGATGTGGAGGTTACAAAATGGCCATATAGGCTAGAGATTACCATAGAATTCCCTAAGGCTTGCCCGCCTTTCATATGTCGACACCGAACTATCTCCATCAGCATAAACCTGTGTAAACAAAAATATATAAAGATTTTAATGCCTGAAACCCAGGCCACCTGTACAGAAAAACAAATATAAGAGGTCCAAATTCCAAAATTACATACTGCCATTTTACCTTGCATATGAGAATGTGAAACAGTCCTAAATAGCTGGGAAGAGCATAACAGCAGCCGCAGTCCAGCCATTGGATGAAGTACAAAAAGAACGGAGCCAAGGAGCTGAACGACAGCCTCATCTGCACACATGCTCCACCATAATTCCTCTGAACTGCATCCGCCCTGGAATTTGCAAGCCAGCAGTAAGTTGAAACCGTCCAACCTAACCAATCATGACAGCAGCATTGAAACACAGATAGGGGAGAAAAATCGTTACGCCAGAGCAGCATTCTTCAGAAATGCAACAGATTATGGCTGGCCAACATACCGATTGTGTTTTCCCCTGATTCCTAGCATAACCGCAGGTGAACTCCCTAAGTTACTCTCTTCGTTGATTAATTGGAGTGAATTTACTAAATTACTACCCTACGCTGGGAGTCGACAAATTACGGCCTTTCCAAACTGGGCACTTTCCCCAATTTCAGCGCGCATGGTTATAAGAAAAATCTAATCAAGGCGCAGGCGACGCGAGAAATGCCCAAAATAGCGCACAATCCAGGGCTGGGTCAGAGGTAAAGATGTTTACATGGCGTTAGCGTGGTGGATGTCTGCCTCTAGGGCTTTGAGGGGGCCTCTCAGCGGGAGCTGCCGCCCCAGCTCGCCCCGCTGCGCCATGGACCGGCCGCCCTCCCTCCAAGAACCCGAGTTCTCGATCCTAGTCAGTTGCCGGCCCCCAACGCCAATAGACTGTGCCAGCTGCCTTCCTTCCCCTTCTCCCTGGGGTAGAGAGAGAGAGCTCGCAGCTTTCCGTCGGGGTGGGGTGGGGGGAGAGAGGGTCAAGAAAGCGGTGAAGGGAGAGAGAGAAGGACGGAGAAGATGAAGAAGCTTGTGGAGACGGAAAGACCGATGGATGGACTTTGAGGGACCCCTTTTGGATTGTTCGTACTTTGTATGTGCAAAATCGTTTCCTTTGTGCGATTATAATAATCTGATCTGTTGAGGGGTCGCGGAGACGCAGCGATTACGGCCTAGAATCGCGTGATTATATATTTTCAATTCACTGCGGTTAGATATTTAGACAATTTTTAAGTCAATTTAATTCGGAAATATAATTGTATCACGACGATATCATATGAGAAAATAAGTAATAACATCCTGGCATCATATATATTCATCCGAAAACTATAAGCATGATCAATATGATTATAAGCATCAAACCATGGTAAAAGGTATATACCAGCAAGATCATAAAACATGTATGAACCAAAAGCATGATCAAAAACATATAACCATGTTATATAAAACGTACCAAGAAGCGCACAAGACATGAACATAACATAAACAGGGATAAACACATACATTCATGGCATATTAAACGTAACAGAGATAGTGCAAAGCATGAATATCAAGATGATGAGTTTAGGGTGTACCCAGAGGAGGGTCCCATGCCGAGGGCATTGGAGGCGCCATTCTCACGTGTACTAACCATGGTAGAATCAGTGAGTTGCTTGAAGCAGTGGATCGCAGTTGGTGCAGGGAGAGGATCGTGCCGTCCGCGCCTCCAAAAAGAAAAACAAACAGATGATGTTGCCGAGAAGAAGAACGAGCAATCGCGTAGTCGCTCCCCAAAAACCTAATAGCCGCACATCCCGAGCATGATTCTTAGGTAGCAAGGGCTTCGGAGGCACCTGCTCTCTCGCGGTTCTATGCGCGCAGAATCATGAGACGGGTAGAGAGCGAGGACTCTTTATTTCCGCAGTGGAGAGGAGAATGGACCAGCCGGAGAGATCAGGAGACGGTAACTCAGGGGATTAATACCAATCCACCTTCATCATAATGCAAAAGAGTTGAAAGTCCCACAATTATGAGAGGTGAGTGGCAAAACTGAGCCATGCCACGCCACGCCCACGTCCACGACCCGGCCAGCAGCGGCTGCGTGCGCGCGTGGCACGCTTTTGTCCTTTTCTCAACTTCTCAATATAAACGGATAAAATTCAACCATATAAGTTGAGTCAACATTTAGTCAAACTCTCGTACGGTACAATCATACACCACGTAATGTTACGGACCACCGAGTTTATTGATTTATTAAATGTATTATGGGCCAAGCCCACAATAAATCTAATAATTCCCATCAAACTCTAGGGTTTGTAACAAAATGATTTCAGAACCACAACTCTTTTATATACCAGTGTTTTGATGGAGACTGTTAAGTTGAACATCCATCTAGAACAATAGTTTCACTCAGTCACAACTGAACAATAGACTATGCCTTGAATTGACAGTTTTGCGTGAAGTAAGATTCACTAAGGTCCACTACTGATACTAGGCTACAATAGGCATCCCCTCTGTTTTGAAGCGTATAAGTCATACTTCAGTGCCTTTCTTGAGTATTTAGAGGTTACCAAAACCTCATAGACTATGACCACTAGTTTGACTCATATAGGTGCGTTCCTTAAAAGATATTATATAGGACAACATCTTTTCTTAATTAAGACACTTGGAACACGTTAAGGTAAACACCAACCTGCCTTACAGAAGGAAAGATGTGCATCAGAAATTAGCCTTTATAAGGGATCTTTCCTCACAATCGACTACTAGCTTGTTTCACCATCCTACTTCACGGGATCTCCGATCACATAGGACAGGTTACCACCATAGTAGATTTCAAGTGGGTCTCATACCTATTTCTCTCGATGTACTCTCTATCACATTTAGTGACAGACCCTTTGTAAACTGATCTGCCAGATTGTTGGATGTGTGAACATAGTCCAATGTAATTACTCCGGAGTTTCTCAACTTTCTAACAGATTTAAAACGTCTCTTAACATGCCTCGTGGACTTCATGTTATCCTTATAACTATTAATCTTGGTAGTCACCGTCTGGTTATCACAATTCATAGAAATAGCCGGTATCGGTTTTTCAACAATCGGTAAATCCATAAGGAGATCACGCAGTCACTCAGCCTCAGACCCAGCATTGTCTAATGTTGCGAGTTCTGCTTCCATTGTAGACTTCGTTAAGATAATATGCTTGCAAAATTTTCAGAAAATAGTGCCACCTCCCAGCAGAAACACATATCCATTCGTGGCTTAAAGTTCATCAGCATCAGAGATCCAGTTGGCATCACTATAGCCTTCCAGTACCTTTAGGTGTCTGGTATAACGAATACCATACCTCATAGTGCCTTTTAGATAGCGCATCACTCTCTCAAGAGCATGCCAGTGATCATCTCCCGAGTTTGACACAAACCGGCTCAGCTTGCACACAACAAATGAGATGTCAGGCCTTGTTGCACTGGCAAGATACATGAGCGAACCAATGATCTGGGAATATCTCAATTGATCCCTTTTTATTCTCTGATTTTTCCTCAATAGCACGCTAAGGTCATAAGGTGTAGGAATAGACTAACAGTCACTAAACCCAAAGCAACTCAGTACCTTTTCCACATAGTGAGATTGTAACAAAGTTACACCACCATCACCTTCTCTTAAAAGCTTGATATTAAGAATAACATCAGCTTCTCCCAAATCTTTCATCTCAAAATTACACGATAAAAATTTCTTCACCTGCTCAATCACTTTGAGGCTTGATCCAAAGATCAATATATCATCAACATACAGGCACAAAATAACTCCTTCACCCCCACCATACCAATAATACACACATGAGTCAGCTTCATTCACAACAAAACCAGCAGATGTCAAAGTTTTATCAAACTTCTCGTGCCATTGCTTAGGGGCTTGTTTTAGGCCATACAACGACTTTAATAGATTACCTTGCCATCTTGACCATTTGCTATAAACCCATCCGGCTGATCCATATAGATCTTCTCCTTCAACTCTCCATTTAGGAAAGCTGTTTTAACATCCATTCGATGAATGGTAAGACAATAGGAAGCTGCTAGAGAAAGCAATATTTGAATTGTAGTCAATCGGACAACTGGTGAATAAGTATCAAAGAAGTCTTCACCCTCTTTTCGAGTATAATCTTTGGTCACAAGCCTTGTCTTGTACCTCTCGATAGTACCATCAGGCCTAAGTTTTTTCTTGAACACCCATTTGCAGCCAATAGGCTTGCATCCATATGGACGATGAACTACCTCCCAAGTTTGATTAGACATGATAGAATCCATCTCACTCCGTACTGCTTCCTTTCACAAGTCAGCATCAGGAGAGGAATATGCCTATTCAATGGTCATTGGTGCGTTATCCACAAGGTACACAATATAATCATCCCCAAAAGATTTTGCAACTCTCTGTCACTTGCTCTTTCTGGTGACTACAATGTCATCCTCCTCAGGATTTTGCGTAAGAGGCGCATCAATTTGTTCTATCGCTCCTCAGGATTTTGCGTAAGAGGCACCTCAATTTGTTCTATCGGAATAAAATTTTCATGATCATTGAGAATTACAGATTCATGACTAATCATGCTAGGTGTAATTTCCATGGGAAATTCATTCTCAAAAAATATAGCGTCTCTAGACTCTATTATTGTACCAACATGCATGTTAGGTACCTCAGAATTTATAATTAAGAACCTATATCCAACGTTGTGAATAGCATAACCAAGGAATACACAATCAACAGTTTTAGGCCCAAGTTTACGCTTCTTGTTGATAGGCACATTCACTTTAGTCAAGCAACCCTAAGTGCGCATATATGAGAGATTTAATCTTTTCTTTTTCCATTCCTCAAATGGTGTGATTTCTTTATTCTTTTTAGAAACTCTATTTAGGACATGATACATAGTCAAAATCGGCTCACCCCACCATTGCTTATATAGTCCTGCAGTGTCTAACATGGCATTTACCAACTCAGTTAGAATACGGTTCTTTCTTTCGGGAATTCCATTAGATTGTGGTCAGTATGGCGGTGTCCTCTCATGAATAATACCATGTTTCACGTAGAATTTAGAAAATTCACTAGAGAAATATTCTCCACCTCGATCAGACCTTAACCGTTTAATTTTTCTCTTAAGTTGATTTTCTACTTCAGCTTTATAGGCCTTAAAATAATTTAACGCTTCATCTTTTGTTTTAAGTAGATACACTAGCAAAATCTAGTGCAATCATTTATAAAAGTTATGAAGTATCGTTTACCGCCCTTAGTCAAATTGCCATTCATTTTACATAAACCAGAATGAACGAGTTCTAGCGATGTCAAATTCCTTGCATCAGCAACCTTGTGAGGCTTGCGCGGTTGTTTGAATTGTACACACATGGCACTTAAAACCTTTGACCACGTTAAATTTCAGGATTAAATTCATATTCACTAACCGTATGAGACAGCCAAAATTAACATGACATAAGCGTGAATGCCATAAATTCGACTCATTCGAGATACCGACGGTGTTCACAACCTTATTACACACGTCAAGCAAGGATAGGTGGAATAGACCTCTGCAATTATAACCTTTACCAATAAAAGTACCATGTCTCGACACAAACATATTTATTGGACTCAAGGACAATCTTGTAGCCATCGTGACACATCATAGAACCACTAACAAGGTTTTTCTTGATGGAGGGCACATGCTGCACATTCTTCAATAGCACCATCTTTCCCGAAGTAAACTTCAGATTGACCGTACCAACACCAAGAACATGCGCGCGCGAGCCGTTCCCCATCAGCAAGGCTCTAGTCCTGCCGACCTGGTTGAAAGCAAACAAAGAAACATCAGCACATACATGAATATTGGCACCACTATCCATCCACCACTCAGGTGAATGACAAACTAAAAGAATAAAAGGTAAAGAATTACCATACCCAGATGTTCCTCCTTCAGTCTCAGTAGTCACCATGTTCGCTGACTTCTTCTCTTGTTTGGATTTGCGGTCTGGGCATGAACTTGCCCAATGCTCATTACTACCACAAACAAAGTAACCTCCCTTCTTGTTATTATTGTTCTTCTTCTTAAACTTAGCTGTCTGCTTGGGCTTTGAGTTGTTCTCTTGCTTGTTGTTGTTTTTCTTCTTGTTTTTACGGAATGCAAATGAGTTCTTCTTTTGCACCATATTTGCAGCAGAAGTCTCAACTCCTTTTTCCACGACCATCTTTGGCTCTCGCCCTCTCCTCAACATCAAGAGTGTCAATAAGCTCAGATACACTGAACTCTTGCATCTTGTGCTTTAGAGAGGTAGCAAAATCCCTTCAAGAAGGTGGTAGCTTAGCGATTATACCGCCGGCCACAAACTTGTCAGGTAACGGACATGGAAAAAGCTCAAGTTCCTTAGTCAGTGCCTGAATCTCCTGAGCCTATTCAAACAGTTGCTCCATGAGGTACAGCTCGCTACCAGCATCAGAAACCCGAACTTAGCCTCAAGAGCATCCCATAACTCTTTCCCTAATGCACAGGATATGTAGCTTTTCTTATACTTGCTGTGAAGAGCACTAACCACAGCGCCTCGGAACAGATTATCGGCAACCCAAAATTTAGGCTCATCCTCAGGAGCTAAGTTCTAAGGCTTCCCCTATGCGACGTGATAGCAACTCATAGCAGTTAGTCACAACTCCATCCTGGCATGCCATATCATGAAAAATTTCCCATCAAAAGGATTTGGCTTCAAAGCGGCAGCAAAACCACTGAGAGAAAATTACTTAATATTAGGTTTTGGATTGTTAGACATTTAGTCAATTTCTAAGTCAATTTAATCCAAAAAAATAATTGTATCATGATGATGTCATATGAGAAAATAAGCAATAACATCATGTCATCATATATATTCATCTAAAAACCATAAGCATGATCAACATGATTATAAGCATCAAACTATGGCAAAAGGTATATACCAGCAAGATCATAAAACATGTATGAACCAAAAACATGATAAAAAAACATATAACCATGTTATATAAAACGTATCAGGAAGCGCACAAGCCTGAACATAACATAAACAGGGATAAACACATACATCCATGTCATATTAAACGTAACAAAGATAGTGCAAAGCATGAATATCAAGATGTTAATACAAGATGATGAGTTTAGGATATACTCAGAGGAGTGTCCCATGTCGAGGGCATTGGAGGCTCCATTCTCACTTGTACTACCCATGGTAGAATTAGTGAGTTGCTTGAAGTAGTGGATCACAGTTGGTGCATGGAGAGGATCGCAGTGCCGTCCACGCCTCTAGGAAGAAGAACGAGCAGATGATATTGCCGAGAAGAAGAACGAGTAGTCGCGTTGTCGCTCCCCAAAAAACTAATCGCCACACATCCCGAGTAGAATTCTCAGGCAAGGGCTTTGGAGGCACCTGCTCTCTCGTGATTCCGTGCGCGCAGAATCACGAGACGGGGAGAGCCATCTCGCAGCAGAGGATATCGTGTCTGTGTTTTGGAATTGTCTCTTCGAGAGAACGATAGGAAAGATGACTCTTTATTTCCGCAGCAGGGAGGAGAAGGGACTAGTCGGAGAGATCAGGAGACGGTAATTCACGGGATTAATACCAACCCACCTTCACCATAATACAAAGAGTTGAAACTCCCGCAATTATGAGAGGTGAGTGGCAAAACCGAGCCACGCCACGCACGCCCGCTCGCCGCCATGGCCCGTCCGGCGGCAGCGGCGCGCGCGCGTTCGTGTGGCACGCTTTTATCTTTTTCTCAACTTCTCAATATAGACGGATAAAATCCAACCATATAAGTTAAGTCAACGTTTAATCAAACTTCCGTACGGTACAAATCATACACCACATAATATTACAGACCGTAGAGTTTATTGATTTATTAAATGTATTATGGGCCAAGCCCACAATAAATCCAACAATTGCGGAGACTATAAGGCCATTTTCATCATGGTAAAAAATGCAATAGGCTCTTTACTCCCTGCATTGTCGAATAAGAATTTAGACCCTGTTTGAAACACGGTAAATTTTTTTTCAATTTTTATGTTTTCTTGTGAAAAAATTGATTTTGTGTAATTTCTATGAAATTCCTATGTTTCAAACATGCTCTTATGATTTCTACGAAGGGAAATCGCTTACAACGAAAGTGCAGCACCCGTTGAATTCTAAGATTCTTTTTTCCATTTCTATTTTTTTCTTTAAGGAATCATGGTTGAACTTAAGGTGCGTTTGGTATAGTTTCCTAAGCAGTTCCAACAGTAGTTTTTGTGCCACGCCAACGAAATGGAGTTCACAGAAACAGCTTCGGGCGCGAAGCTCTTGAAGTCACGGTAACTAGAGTCTCATGGAGGAGGTGGAGCCAAAAAAAGAAAAAAAAAAACAAGCTCATCCTGGTTCCAACCTCTATCTTTGCAGGGCACATATCGAAATGACCTTCGTGCTCGCAAGTAGCAGTGGCTCGTGACCACGCGTTCGATAACGGTCAAGGCAAAGACGCAATTCGGTGGAATTTTCAGCAAACGGCGGTCAGTCTTGAGCGGGAGCCCAAGATGAGGCACGACAATAGGACAAAGATGGGAGGGCAGCGAAGGGTATGTGAGTGCGGTGTGGTAAATGAGGTGGACGAGTGCGGTAGGGGAGATGAGGCTGCGAGGGAGATGAGGTGGGTGAGGAAGCACGACAGATTTGGTGGTGAGAGAGAGAGAGCAATGGGAGAGGAAGAGATAAACGGGAGGAGAAGAAATAAAAAAAATAAAGGAGCAATAAATAAAGGGGGAAAAGGAAAGAAAAAAAAATGAAAGAGAGGAAAATAGAAGAGCATAATGGGCATTTCATGCATTTTATCTACCAGGAGAAGTTATTTTACTAAACGTTTTTATAACTAATGAAGTTGGAGCTAGAAAAAGCTATTTCATCATAGAAGTCAGAGCTGAAGTTGTATTAGTTAGAAGTGGAGTCATAGCAAACGGCCTCTTATTATTTACTAAACAACTAGGATGTTTGAATCCTATAAACAACAATAAATAAAAAGTTATATGACCATTTTGAACTTGATCTGGAACGAAGTTTAATTACTACATAGGACTAGACTTTACTGATATGGCTTTCAAAAGTATATGCTTATAACCGAGACACTTGGGAAAAAGCCACAAATCCATACTACAAGTAGGATAGAAGCCCTGGGCATTCGGGTAACCCGAAATTTTCAGGTCAGGCAGTTCGGGTATTTTGAAATTCGGGTAACAGAAATCAATACCTAATATTCGTCCTGAAAAAACACTACCCGAAATTTCGGGTACTAGATAATTCAGGTTCGGGTATACCCAAACTACCTGAAATTTATAAAAATCAACGTTGTACAGAATTCAAGCAGACTGGTACGGCGGTGGTGTCAAGTCGTCCTTGGCTCCTCATCCCTTGATCTGCCTCACGCGCTCCTCCTTGTCGCTCGATCTGTTAGTGCGGTGGTGCCAGCGCCAGGTTCCAAGTGCGTGTGCCGCCTAGCTGCTCGCGGAACAGCGCCGTCGGCCGCCGCCTCTGTGGCCGCTTGGGAGGTCACTGTCGCAAGCTGGACCACTTGAGCCTGGAGGCCTCGAGGAGGAGGCATCCAGTCGAGGCCTCGACGCTCCACCGCTTGACGGCTCGAGGCAGAGGCGCGCCGCTGCCGACGCTAGGTTTTGCAATTCGCGTTTGCCTATCGAGGACTCAAGGTCTCTATTTCTCGGGGAGTCATGGTGGGGGGGGGGGGGGGGTCTGGGGGATCCTTTTGCGCTTGGAGCCTGGGATGGGGCTTTGGGCTGTCCTCTGTTGGGCCGAATGAAGTGGACTAAGTTGAGGGTTGTTGGGTGTTTTTGTAGATATCGGGTATTTTGGGTAATTTAGGTACCGTGACTCGTTACCCGAACTACCTGAATTAATTTTGGGTATCTCAAGTTAATATCTGAACTACCCAAAATAATTTCGGGTTCGGGTAGTTCGGATTCGAGTAATGGGTATCAGGTATTTTGCCCATGCTTAGGATCGAGAAAATAACAATTGCCAATAATAGCTAAGTGGTGATCAATAAATAAAACCTTATGATTTTGGATTGATCCTTAATTTTTTTAGTAGTTCTGAGGATGTTTTCACAATATTGTACTGTTTTTAGTTTTAATAAATAGAAAACAATATGAAACAGATTGATCGAAACAAATAGGAGAAAGAAAACCAACAAGCTAGCTAGGACTTGGGCGGCGCTGTACCTAGATTGATGAATTAAAAAATATATAAGAATAAGTTCAAGTATCCACCTATGAATTTTGAGCGTCCGAAAAGTTATTTTAATTTTATTATAATTATAACTTTTAAAATGCCTCTCTTGGTTTTAGAAGATGAAATAGTTCTAAAGGAAAGAAACATGAACAATTACTAAGCATAAATTAGTAAAGACTTTTTTGAAGTAATTTCTATATACTCCTACATTCTAAGACTTTCTCTTAGTAATATACAAATGATGTTAGTATGAAACTTTAGAATTAACTCTCTTGGTTTTATAAGATGAAATATTTTCGAAGGAAGCATAGTTTAGTTTTGAAATTTTGAAGTAATTTCCATATATATCCTAGTTGCTCTTAATATACAAATGATGTTATTGAAATCAATTGTGTAAACCAATATAGTAGGAATTATATAAAAAAGTATAAGATTATTAACAACAATAGAATCGCCTTTACGATATGAAACAATGCAACCATGATATCAAAATTCCAAGAATTTCCTTATTTTGAAAAGTATGCCTAGATAGTTTGACTAAATGCAACTTGAAACAAATACTTTTAGGAAATAAATAGCTAGACTTGTCACATCAAATTGGAATGTAGATAAAAACAAAATGCATAGCATGGGAAAAAAAATTCTCCTAGTTTTCTCCAAACCTTGAGGGAATCACCATGTCTACAATGCAGTGTGCAGTGGATGCACCAGAGCTTGATGCCATCCTCTCCTCGGCTTAGCTACTATAGACACTAAGGTTGTCAAAATCTTGATCTAGAATCAGATGGGAACTTTAATGGTACAGTGATAGGACCGTAACTAATGTGATTGTATGATCGTAAAATCATAAAATCTACTTATTAGAATTATAGAATCAACCCAATAAACTAAGATCATAAAGTCATAAAAATCACATTATAGAACCAATGTTTTCATAACTATGACAAACATGCTAAAATTGTCGTGTTATGGTCAACCCTTTTTTCAAAACTCTGCTTCCCTACCATTTAATAAATAGTATCAGTTGTGACGTTTCCCCCCTATTCCGGCTTTTGTTTTCTCATTAACCTAGCACCACATCCGGTACCATCAATACTCCTCAACCATATTGTAGCCTATCACCCAGTCGTATACTTCTCTTGTAAGGAACCAATGTCTAGAACCATTGAAAAAATTACCAACTTCACTAGTTGGTATTGTGGTCTTCAAGGGTAGGATTAGATAGCTTAGTTGTCTTCATTCTCATTTAGTAGATCTAAGAGTGCTTTCAACATTTTCTACTATTTTTGAATCTCAAAAGAAATTGAAAATCCACAAGCTATGATTGTCACTGTATGAAATTATATTAAAATTTCAAATAAATAACAATAAACTCAACCCATTGATAATTTTGCAATGACTAAAGAGTAATTTGAATTTTATGTATCTTTCAAAGCGCATCTTTGATTTTTATGAGATTAAAAATATTTTGGTAAGGAAATATAAATAAGCAGTTACTACACATAACTTAGGAAGTGACATCCTGGTATTTTGAGGGATGTTCTTAATTTATGAATTAGATGAAAGATAAGAAAAGCATGAGATTACTTTTACTTATCAGAAAAAGAATACCTTTATCATTAACAACCGGCTATTTCCACAAAGAGAAGCCTTGTGTGCATTCCAGGATTTTTCTTTCTTACAAAAATCTCTGCCCACATAGTTTATCTGCATGTAAATTAAAACAAAAACACTTCTGGGAAATATAAGTACCTTGTTTTTGGAAATCAAACTGAAACTAAATAAAAAAATGAGTAGCATGGGCTCAAAACCCCTCTCAATGCTCGCTCGCACACACCCACCCCACCCTGCATTCCTTCTTGAGTGGACCAACCGGAGCATGACGTATCCTCTCCGGGCCCAGCTAATGCAGACATCCTAAATTGTCCCATCTGGTCAGCGCCTCCTTCAAACTGTTATTTAAGCAGTAGCTGTAGTGACGTTTCCCCCACACTTATTTCACGCGTTCTATCTGCCACCAGTAGGAACTACTGTAGATAGTTGCTGTAAGTTGGCCTTGATGGGGGCGTTTTTTTTCCTTGATCGTACAATTGTGGTACGTTTTTCAATAAAAAAGAAGTAAAGTTTGAGACAGCTGAAGGACACACAAGTAATTCTAGAATTACCAGGTCCCAAAGACATACAGCAACGAAAGAAACAAAAACAAGAGAAAAAAAAGTACTGAGGCCCAGTGCCTCGACACCCTGACAGACTGAGAACCTGTGAAAGAAGACAACAACGCAGCAGTAACCAACAGGGTTTTTTTTTGGCATATAAACTATTTCCTCTTGATAAATCATGCTTAAGTACATATAAGTTAAGCAAAAAACAAATAGTGCACTCTAAACTTTGATCCGGACCCAACGTTGGTTTCGTGGTGAAATCGAAAATTGTCTCTACAGACCTACATATTTTTTTTACTTGCACTCCAATCCACCTCAATCTACGTGCATTAGGGTAGATTGGGGTGAAAAATTAACTATAAGAGAGAGAGAAACAGAGACGGGACGTCGTGGTGTTACTTCACTTCGGCTATCAGGCACATGGCATCTGATTGTGCACAGGCGTCTCAAGAGAAATGGAGCAGCCATGGAAGAGACTGCCCAAGAGCAATAAGGTTGCGCACGTTGGCTGTGGAGAACATGCCCACCAATTGTTCGAGAGCAACTTGGACTCTGTTCCTAATCTGGTGAACCTTGATTCCTCTGAGACCATGGTTCAATGGAAGTTAATTCCATCTGAGGAAGAACAGATACTTCAAAACATATAGTAACTGAACACACCATGGCAACTATACCAAAGCATTTTGAGAATCCAGAAACATAGCATCAGCATGAAGACTACCTGAACATCATACAAGAAAGCATAACAGAACAAGGCTACAACACCTAATACAAAAAGGAAAGCTGACATGCTCTTATAGGACACATCCGAATCAGCGGATTCTGATTGTTGCTCTGGCGTTTTTACTTATAAACAAATCGAGCCTCGATAGCATCAGTCTTCACAGCACCACAGATAGGACACGCCGCAAGCCAGGCTACGCACGGCTTGCATGCACAGAGGTGTTGGCATGGCAACACAAGCATACAAGCATTATCAGAGTTGCAAACCTTACAGATCAGATTGGGCTGTGTTGTCTCCACTGCTGCTCTCGCCATGCTCGATGCTTCACCTCTAGAACTTGGAGCACCTAAATCATTAGATGAAACATGTGAACTCGCTTCCAGCTGCATGGCACGACGGATAAGTGTCTGATTAATTTCATATGCGGCCATAGCGACGTTCATCCACTCATCTCTGTCATGCAGTATTGTTTCTAGATCCTCTTGCTTCTTCTGCAGCTCTATTCGCAGACTGGCTATCTCATCATGTTTTTGCATCAGCACATCTCTTGTCACAGATTCCACAAGGTTCAGTACAGTTGCGTTCTGCATAGATATTTGCTGCTGCAGTGACACCCGCAACTGTTCGTTCTGATTTTTTAAGAAAAAAATGAAATAAGGAGCATAAGTTAGACAACATCAGGGTAAAATTCAGAACCAAAATGGTGGGCAAATAAACACTTACATGGAGTTGAAGGACCTGATCCAACTGCAGCCTGTGCTGCTCAAGGGAGAACCAAACTGATGACAGATTTGTGTGCTGTTGGCCAATTGTATGACTATCTAAGATCTGACCCATTGGTAAAGCGAAAGAAAGGGCATTTGCTTGTGACCCATGAGGTTGATCAGCATATTCAGAATGGGTTTTGAGGTTGTCCATTGCAGACACCTGAGAACCTGACAGAGGGTGTCTCCGATACTTGTTCGGAGTTTAGTGCAAAGGATACCTCCTTATATAGAAAAAAAGGGATTCGATGTGCATAATCAATACTAGTGACTCCCCTAGTCCCCTATCCCTTGAGAAAGATGTATGCTATCTCTACTCATTTATTTAGCTGAAGTGTTCATGAACGTCACCTGTCTAGGTAGATTTTTACCTGTCCTATTCATTGCCAAAGATACATCTCCACGGAAGTTTTTGTTCAACTCAAGGTCAGTCAAGCTTACCATTGATAACCTTGTGACGTTTGTTCCATAAATGCTTGTCTTATGTATTTAATAAGAGATGCACTACTTCCATCCAAATAAATTGCTACTTATTTGGTAGAGGATTCTTTAGCCCAAAGGCTGGCACTAGCCAAATAATATAGGATGTATTAAACACTAGTATCGTTTGTTTAGTATCTATTAACCTTAACTAAAAACTGAAGTTTGAAAATTGTTGAGATTTTTTTTTTCTGGAACACGCAGGAGAGCAATGTATCCGTTTGTTAAAAAAGAGGAAATGTACTGAGCCGGTGGGGAAAGACCGCCCCATGGTATTGCACTACGAAGCTCTCAGTCAAACCGACCAAGAAACCCGTAATCCCATGCTTCACCCTATAAGGCCGAAAACTTACAATGATCTTCTGGGCTAGCGACTGCTGCAACTACCCCCTGGTAGGAGAGCCCAAACCAACCATAAGTGCCGACAAAATTCTTGTGATTGTTTGTACATTCCTTGGCGAACAACTGGGCAAGGATCTTTTACGAGTCCTCCTCATGAGTACCAAGGAGCAATCTTTATCAAGAAATCAGAATCGGAATCAAATAAAAGGGAGAAAATTTTCCAGAAGTAACTGAAGATGGAATTTAGGGGCCTTGACAAATGGAGAAACACAGGAAGGTGCAAAACAAAGGATAAAAAAACTCCAGAGAACTGGACAAAGGTATGATAGATCATAGATGTAATGCTGGTCATCCAGAATCCATCCCACACTGTCTTCCTCAATGGCTGGAAGAACCACGGGGGTCCTGTCCAAACACACAATCAAGTTCTTTTCCATGGGGCAAATTTGATAGTCCCCAAGAAAAAAGCTTGGTAGGCTGACTTGCTGCTGTAGGAACCAGAAGAGCAGAGCTTCCAGATCTAGGACATCTTGCTGAAGGACCAGGCCATCTACTAAATCCCAAATTTGAAGGTCTCAACCAATACTTGCACTGTTGCACTGTAAGGGCCTCATATCAGCCACCCAACCCCGAATAAGGTGCCAATCAAAACAGAAAGTAGCAAACACAACTTAATCAAAATATATAAATCACAACATTTTAATAAAGATTGATTAGTTAGATTCCATGACAAGTATTAGAGTACACAGTAGAGAAGAGCAAGACATGAACTGCTTAGGCGTGAGTTCCACATGACAACTAGAATCATGAGCCACCAAGTGAAACTTAATCTATTTATAAACCGCACAACAGAATAAGCAACCAAGTTGCACTCCAATGGCAATATGATTAGTAGGGGTGAAAGTGGGTACACATTAGGTAATTCTAGTAGGCTATCATTTTTGTTCCACTTTTTCTTGCTCCAAAATACAGATTAGTTTTGTGTCAAATGAATGACCGAGAGAAATAAAAACTTTGCATCCCTAATGATTAGTTGTTTCTTCATTGAGAAAATCCAAGAGGGGTGCAAGTGCAATCACACCTTATTGTACATTCGGGAAAGGGTATGAATGGTGCCAGGCCAAAATGACCAGGGATTACACAGGCTACATACTACCAGCTCGATCGGTGGGTGACGGGTGGCAGGGGAAGCAAACGAAAACAGGGGAAGGGCAAAGAAGAAACGTTAAGGTGTTACATGAGGGAGAAATCAAGCAGCAGGGTGACCTTTCTAATGATTAGTCAACATCGATTTAATTTTCTACACCAGATAAAATTTCTCTTAGTGGTTCAAATTTCACATCCAGCTTTTGTTGAGGTGCTTCAAATACATTGTCAGATACTCTGTCATCATCAACAAAAAATACTAACATTCACAATCAGATTAGATATGAAAAATAGGTTAACAGAAAACATAACATCCCCTCTTGAACTTAAAGTCTCTACCTCCCTCTGTCCATGGGTAAGGTGATGTGGAGAGAGGAGGGTGTAGGTAAGAAAACCCAGGGGTATAATTATCCAAAGATTATGTCACACCCATTTTTAAGGACAAAAATAGGATGCATGAAAGACTCATGTGCGCCCCAGGAAACAGTCGCACACATAAGTTGATAAATTACAAAGTACCATCACAGTGCTTATTACATAACGAATAAATATTTAAGACATAGTCTTGAACGATAGATAATAATAACTAATAGTAGTTCTTCAGCGGAAACTCCACACAGGGACACGGTTGACTGGTTGACACCAAGACTAGTACTCATTCCGATAATCTTCCTCTATATCTTCATCTGTTATGGTGGAAATAGCAAGAGTGAGTCCATGTCGAACTCCACAAATATAACACAGGGTTCATGAGGCTCAAAAAGGCTAGACACTGTTTAACTGCGTTTAGCTTTTAATCATATATTAGCAATTGAGTAGCATCAAGATAAACCACTTCCCATTAAAGAACCAATGATCAATTGTAATAAGGATAATGAATAGCATTAACATGAGCAAATAATAATCAACAATAATTAAGCATGATATAACAGTTATGATCAACTATTCCATAAGAATCCCCAAGGCCGCTCGTATCCGTGAGCACGGCTATTATACCAGTTTTTAACTCTGCGCAGAGGTGTACACTTTCACTGTAAGTCATGATTTCCAAATGAGTGGGGAGATCAAGCCCAAACACCCGAGAACCATATAAAGCCACTCAAAAGTTCGTCTAACAAGTTAGGGCCATTAGATTCACTCGGCAGGCAGATGTAGAACCCCCTTCCCTGTGGCACAACAACCGCAGCCTATACACACTAGGCCAGGGGCTCGCACTACACCCAACGTGGCAAGCCTTTCTTACGCCATTTAAGGTAACCTCTAACAAGCTAGAAAAGGTCTCTTGAACAACTAAAGCCAGAGCCATATAGCCCTCACAGCTGTACTGTATGTCCCGGTTATCACTTACAGATAAGTCCTTATGGAGAGAAACCAGAACATCAAAATAATACACATGCTCTAGCCCCCTTTTAACAGTAATAAAATCATCTTAATAGTTGATTGCTTAATCCATTAATCAAATTACAAGATCATTCTTCTTAGTTTAAGCACTAGCAATAGCTACCCATATGCATTCCCAAGGTTGACAAGGAATCAAGATAACAATCACTAAGTTATAATCTCTAAGGTTGTCAAGGTAAGCACATGCATATGTATGACAATTCAATGTATAGGTAACAAGGATAGTCCTGTGTTATACTTGTCTTGATCAAAGCTCTCCAAGTGATACTGCTGACTTGGCTCAAAGTAATACTTCGAATCGTCCAAATACTGCTCACCTTCTAGATTCGATCATCAATCAACAACATACATGCATCCAATCAAACATACACGAAGCAAACAAAGAGATATAATTAGAACAGTACACCAACAGTAGCAAAACAGTAATAAAAGTTTATAAAACTCTTCTACACGTTTCTATGATCACACAGACGCAAAGATCACCAAATTCAGAGTTAAAACGTATAAGTTATGAATTTTCTAAGATTTCCTATAGATAAATAAATACTAAATTATAAACTCGAAAAATAAATTATCAAAACTGACTGTACAACTACACTAACATGTAGAGCTCGCAAATACGAACCTAACGCAACTTGAACGAATCAAATCGGAGTTAAAACGAAGATTTTATGATCAAAACAATCCTAGTGGCCAAACTGTAAATACCTGAAAACGTATTTTTGAATAAACCGGAAAAGAATACGCTTTCACAACGCGAAAACACACTTTCAGTTTGACGCTATGGACGGCGGGTTAATTATTAACAAATCCAGGGGCTCTTTAAGAAGTTTACCCCGCGAAGGGGTATCTTCTAATCTCGGCCGTAGATTTAAAATCGAACGGTTGACATCGCTCCCAGCTTCACAGAGAGGGGGCTCGGCTTCCTTCTTCGACTCCGGCCGGCGGCCACCATGGCTGACCGTCGAAGTTCGCCGGAAAACTTCGGTTTTCCCGTTCCCGACCACCATTCTCTTTGCAACCAACACCAACCGAATGAGAAACTCAATGTTAACCCATCTATGCGGTATAAGCAAGCTACGATAGATTGAAAACGGAATGCGACGTGGGGAGGGCGGCGGCGCCATTGCCGGCTCACCGGTGACCTTCAAAAACATGATTCAAAGCATCTCCACCCAAAAGAAAAGCACGGGAAGGTAGAGAAGGAGATTTCGAATTCACCAACGCGAAGAACACGGCCTCAAACCCACCCGCGAGCTCCACCGACAATCAACCGATTTCTCAAACTTTCCTAATCCCTATTGCTCGGTTTCACGTGGATAGGCTAGGGTTTTAGATGGAAAACAGAAAGAGGAGAACCCCGGCTACCCTTTTGTAGCTTCACCTCATTGATTTCAGGTAGGATACAAAGATACGCGATTTGATTCGGTTGGGCATAGCTCGTGTCCGTCCCGGTTACGACCGGAGGAAGAGGACGCGGCTGCCACCTGGGACCCACCCGTCAGCGACTGAAGAAAGGGAGAGGCGTGCGGCTATGGCTTCCTAGGCCGGCCCACCGGCGCAGAAGAGAGCGGCAGTGGCTCGACCTGTGTTCGCGGCCCAGAGCGGGAAGGAAAAGGAATAGGCCGGCCGGCTGTACAGCAAATAGATTTTTTTTTTCAAAACCCTTTTCAAAGAGAAATTCAAATCCGATTCAAATAAAATAAATTCCACGTCACAAAATAAAATAAATGCAACAGCATGAATGCAACACCAAAAATTCTTTTTAAAATTTTAATTCCCTTTTTCTAAATTATTTAAAATTTATTACTCCTAAAGTTTGGGTGTTACAAATTCTACCCCCCTTAAAAGAATCTCGTCCTCGAGATTGGACTGCTTACTCAAACAACTGCGGATATGATTTTCTCAATTCATCCTCTCTTTCCCAAGTTGCCTCTGCCTCTGAATATCGATTCCACTGCACCTTGCACATCTTAATAACCCGACTTCGAGTAACTCTCTCAGCAGTTTCTAAAATCTTGATCGGAAACTCTTCATATGTAAGATCTTCCTTAACAGTCAACTCTTCTAAAGGTATCTGCTCCTCAGGCACACGCAAACACTTTTTAAGTTGTGAAACATAGAACACATCATGTACTCCAGATAAATTCTCAGGCAACTCTAATTGATAAGCAACTTCCCCACGTCTAGTAATAACTTTAAATGGTCCAACATACCTTGGTGCTAGTTTACCTTTCATGTTAAACCTCTTCACACTTTTCATAGGTGACACCTTCAAATAAACATAGTCACCTACGTCAAAAACTAAATCTCTTCTTCTATTGTCAGCATAACTCTTCTGACGAGACTGCGCTACTCTCAAATTCTCACGAATCACTCGCACTTGATCTTCTGCGTTTCTAAGAACATCTATACCAAACACCTGAGATTCACCTGTCTGATCCCAAAACAATGGAGTTCTACACTTACGTCCATACAAAGCTTCAAACGGTGCCATCTTAAGACTCTGTTGATAACTGTTATTGTAAGAGAATTCTGCATAAGGCAAACTCTTATCCCAACTAGTTCCATATTGCAATGCACAAGCTCTCAACATATCCTCTAATACCTGGTTGGTCCTTTCAGTCTGTCCATCTGTCTGTGGATGATATGATGTACTAAAATTCAATTTTGTTCCCAATGATTCATGCACAGCTTTCCAAAAATGCGACGTAAACTGCGATCCTCGATCAGATACAATCTTCTTTGGTACTCCATGCAAACAGACTATTCTCTCCATATACAATTCTGCCAATTTTGGTCCATGGTAAGTAGTCTTAACTGGTATAAAATGAGCAACTTTAGTTAACCGATCTACTATCACCCAAATAGAGTCATAACCTTTCTGAGAACGAGGTAACCCTACTATAAAATCCATACCAACTTCCTCCCACTTCCATTCAGGAATCTTCATTGGTTGCAACAATCCAGCAGGTCTCTGATGCTCTGCTTTCACCCTCTGACAAGTGTCACACAATGCCACATACTCAGCCACATCTCGCTTTAATCCAACCCACCAATATTTCTATTTCAGATCCAAATACATCTTAGTACTACCAGGATGAATAGAATAAGCTGACTCATGAGCTTCGCGAAGAATTGCCTTTCTAACAGTTTGATCCTCAGGTACACACAGCCTCTTTCCAAACCACAAAATTCCATTATCATCCATTCGAAAGCCTGGTGACTTACCAATCACTATATCTTCCGCTATCTTCTTTAGTTTCTCATCCTTCAACTGACCCTTGTAAATTTCTTGCTCTAAGGTAGGCTCTATCACTAATTCCATTGTATTAGTAACAATTCCCAAATTCAAATATTCAAATTCAGCACATAACTCCCTAGTCATAGACAATGTCTGTATCTCATTGACATAACTTTTCCTACTAAGAGCATCAGCTACTACATTAGCCTTACCAGGATGATAGTGTATCTCAATATCATAATCCTTAATCAATTCTAACCATCTACGTTGCCTCAAATTCAGATCTGACTGAGTGAAAATATACTTCAAACTCTTATGATCAGTGTATATATCACTCTTATGTCCAATCAAATAATGTCTCCAAATCTTTAAAGCATGAACTACAGCTGCTAACTCCAAATCATGTGTAGGATAATTCAACTCATGCTTTCTCAACTGCCTAGATGCATAAGCCACAACTCTGCCTTCTTGCATAAGAACATATCCCAAACCTTGACGAGAAGCATCGCAATAAATAGAAAACTTCTTACTCAAATCTGGCAAAACCAAAACAGGCGCTGTAGTCAACCTCTTCTTCAATTCCTCAAAACTAGCTTGACATTTATCTGACCACACAAACTTGGCATTCTTCTCTAACAGAGATGTCATAGGTTTAGCAAGTTTAGAAAACCCTTCAATGAATCGTCTGTAATATCCAGCTAATCCCAAGAAACTACGAATCTCTCTAACATCAACAGGTGGCTTCCAATTTAATACATCCCTTACTTTACCTGGATCCACTGATATCCCTCCATTAGAAATAATATGACCAAGGAAAGAAACTTCCTTCAACCAAAACTCACATTTACTTCGCTTCGCATACAGTTTATGCTCTCTAAGTTTCTGCAACACCAACCTCAAATGTTCAGCATGCTCTTCCTCTGTCTTGGAAAATACCAGTATATCATCAATAAACACTACCATAAACTTATCCAAATATTCCATAAACACCTTATTCATCATGTACATAAAGTATGTAGGTGCATTGGTCAATCCAAATGACATAACAGTATACTCATACAATCCATACCTTGTAGTAAAAGCTGTCTTTGGAATATCAGAAACACAAATCTTCAACTGATGATAACCAGAACGTAAATCAATCTTAGAGAACACACAAGCACCTTTTAACTGATCAAACAAGTCATCAATCCTGGGCAAAGGGTACTTATTCTTGATAGTTACCTCATTTAGTGACCGGTAATCAACACACATCCTCTGACCATCATCTTTCTTATCAACAAAAATAACTGGTGCTCCCCAAGGTGATGAACTAGGTCTAATAAAACCTTTATCTTGTAATTCTTTAATTTGTTTCTTAAGTTCTTCTAATTCATCTACTCCCATCCTATATGGTCGTTTGGCTATAGGTGCAGTTCCAGGTAATAATTCAATAAGAAATTCAATGTCTCGATCAGGTGGCATACCTGGCAATTCATCAGGGAAGACATCCGGAAATTCCTCAATCACTGAATTCTCCTTAATAGTATCTTCAAGCTGATTCACCACAGCGGTTGGTTGCTTCTGCACTGCTACATCCACATTGATTTTATCTCCATTAGGTGCATTCACAACTACTACTTTCTGCTGACACTGAATCTCTGCCTGATTTGACTTCATCCAGTCCATACCCAATATCACATCAATACCAGATGTCCTCAACACTATAGGAGTTATCTTAAACTCTACCCCCCTTAATACCATACTAATTGGAAGACAACGATTACTGGTTTGCATGGTACCTCCAGGTGAATTTACTAAGAGAGGTTCTTTCATAGCTAGCATGGGTATACTATGCATTTTAACAAAAATGTTGGATATGAATGTATGAGATGCTCCAGAGTCAAAAAGAACAGTTGCAGGAGTGGAATGTACATTGAACGTACCAATCATAACTTCTGGTGCATCATGAGCTGTATCAGAAGACACGTGATTCACCCTTCCAGTACCCGATTGCCTCTGGTTGCTCTTCTGGCTCTGAGGAGTCTGCTGGTTCTGCTTCTCAGGACAATGGTAAGACATATGCCCCTCTTTACCACAGACAAAACATCTAGTAGGCGTGCTGGGAGCACTATTCTTCATGGGGGTAACATTGGAATTCCCAGTGCGAGGAGTCTGTTGCCCAGTCTGCTGATACTGTTGACGCTGTGGATATGATGAACGCTGTTGTGACTGATTACTTTGCCAATTCTGGGACCACCTCTGATTCGGATTACGATTCCACTGGCTAACTGGTCCCTGAAACTTCTGATGAAAACCATGCTGAGAATTAGTGCGCTGACGGTTGTTGCTTCCTGAGCCTTGTACCTTCATTTTCCTCTTCCTGTCCATCTCTCTGCGCTCATTATCAAGCACAATAGCTTTATTTACCAGCTCTTGAAAACTAGCATAGTTGTTCCCCTTCAACTGCAAGCGAAGATCATAATAAATTCCCTTCAAGAAAAGACGCTGCCTGTCTGCATCTTCCCTCACTTCATTAGGAGCATAGCGAGCCAACTGGGTAAATCTATCATGATATTCACTAACGCTCATCTGTCCCATCCTAAGGTTTCTGAATTCTTCCTGCTTTAGCTCAATTATACCTTCAGGAATATGACGAGCTCGAAAATCTCTAACAAACTCATTCCAAGTGATAGGAGGAGCATTGTCAGGGCGTGCAGCTTGATACTACTCCCACCAAGTCTGAGCTGTCCCCTGTAACTGACCAGATGCATATAACACCTTCTCCATATCATTGCATTGGGCTATATTCAGCTGTTTCTCCACTGCCCTCACCCAATCATCTGCCTCTAAAGGATCAGCAGCATGAGAAAATACTGGAGGGTGTCCCTTCAAAAATTCCCCACGCTTATCCCTCACTTGCACAGGCGGTGGTCCTCCTGCAGGGGGATTGTTCTGCATGTGCTGCATAAACATCTGCATCATCTGGTTCTGAGTTTGCATGAGTTCCTCCATAGTAATGGGTAGGTTAGCACCTCCACGACCTCTGCCACGACCTCTGCCTGACATCTGTTTCCAAAAACACAGAAATTGAAATTCAGTACAATCCGAGATGATGTATTCAATAGATAAGCAAAATCTGATTTTTCTGGGCGAACTCCAATTTCAGCAACTCAGTAAAACTGTCATATCTCGAGCTACAGACGTCCAATTCAGATGATCATTACATGGTTGGAAAGCTTACAAAATTATCTACAACTTTTGTTCACAACACTTTTTCTGATTCTGTCAATAAATTGGCCAAAAACTGAACTTAACCGAAACTGTTTCAGAATTCCAGACTGTGCAGTAACTCCAACTTGGAACAGGTATATCTCTTAACTTATAATAGATATTAAAGTGATTCTTGTGGGGTTGGAAAGATATAGAAGTCTAATTATTCCCAGTAAAATTTCTTAAATTTTTCATGAACGGATTTTAAGTTATTTCTAAAACATCCCAGACTGATCCAAAAATTCAGCAAAGGACAGAACTAAGTTAACCCCATATTCAACTAATATATTTTGATCAAACTTAATATTCTTAACCATGGAACTTGTAGGCATGTCTACAAAACTCCAGCACACATTACAAAGATCCAAATCACACATTATCATAATAACAATTCATCAATCACACAATTGTTCACACCCCAAACTGATTCTTAAAACAAACCAAACTTAAAATTAACTCGCAACTACTATCGTTCCTATTACATAGGAATTTTTCCTATTGCCTAATTAAGCTTCTCATAAATCTTGGGATGACCTAACTCCGCCCTTAATTGGTCAATCTCCTTATAAGCTTGCTCCTTAAGTTCTTTTTCCTTCAGCAACTCATCCTTCAAATCCACCTCATGGAGAGCCAATTCACGAGCTAATCCCACCGTAGCTTGTAAAGTCAAGGAGGAATCATCTGCAGGCGGCACGGTCCAAATACTCTTGTCATGTAAGAAACAAGGAAAATGCCGGAGTGCACCCTTTAACGTCTTGTCCGAGCGTAGACCATGGTAGTAAACAAATGCATTAAAAGCGACATCCTCCATGCTTATCTCCATAGTTGCCCGGCTCACTCTGGTAATGAACTTTGACTCCACCTTAGGCTCCTTAGTAGTAGGATCCCTTTTCTTAACCCATAACTCCGTTTCCCAATAGGAATCCATCCAGGGATGACTATACTCTGCACTACGATACTCCAACGTAGCTTCCCAGTCGTAGTAGTAGTTGTCCAATGTTCTTGTCAACATGTCATGGAAGAAAGCATCAGCTTTAGGAACCATGATATGAAACTTTGTAGTCCACCCCATAACTACATTCTCCATTGGTGTATCACCAACTCTTGATTCAGCATCAGATAGCTCTTGATCACCACCTTCATACGGCTCCTGAGGTTCGAAACGAGCAACGTACTGTGCAGCTGACAAACGGGGATGAGGAGGCATCTATAAGATTTAGACATAGATTAGATAGAATCAATGTATTTTCACAATAGAATAAAGTAGAGGAAGCATAAAACTTAAGTAATTAACAAGGTGAAAAGAGGAAGCATGAATTAAGTGAAATATGAAGGCTATTAACGACCATTCTAACTAGGCTCGCGTCCTACAGTCAACACGGCTCTGATACCAATCTGTCACACCCATTTTTAAGGACAAAAATAGGATGCATGAAAGACTCATGTGCGCCCCAGGAAACAGTCGCACACATAAGTTGACAAATTACAAAGTACCATCACAGTGCTTATTACATAACGAATAAATATTTAAGACATAGTCTTGAACGATAGATAATAATAACTAATAGTAGTTCTTCAGCGGAAACTCCACACAGGGACACGGTTGACTGGTTGACACCAAGACTAGTACTCATTCCGATAATCTTCCTCTATATCTTCATCTGTTATGGTGAAAATAGCAAGAGTGAGTCCATGTCGAACTCCACAAATATAACACAGGGTTCATGAGGCTCAAAAAGGCTAGACACTGTTTAACTGCGTTTAGCTTTTAATCATATATTAGCAATTGAGTAGCATCAAGATAAACCACTTCCCATTAAAGAACCAATGATCAATTGTAATAAGGATAATGAATAGCATTAACATGAGCAAATAATAATCAACAATAATTAAGCATGATATAACAGTTATGATCAACTATTCCATAAGAATCCCCAAGGCCGCTCGTATCCGTGAGCACGGCTAGTATACCAGTTTTTAACTCTGCGCAGAGGTGTACACTTTCACTGTAAGTCATGATTTCCAAATGAGTGGGGAGATCAAGCCCAAACACCCGAGAACCATATAAAGCCACTCAAAAGTTCGTCTAACAAGTTAGGGCCATTAGATTCACTCGGCAGGCAGATGTAGAACCCCCCTTCCCTGTGGCACAACAACCGCAGCCTATACACACTAGGCCAGGGGCTCGCACTACACCCAACGTGGCAAGCCTTTCTTACGCCATTTAAGGTAACCTCTAACAAGCTAGAAAAGGTCTCTTGAACAACTAAAGCCAGAGCCATATAGCCCTCACAGCTGTACTGTATGTCCCGGTTATCACTTACAGATAAGTCCTTATGGAGAGAAACCAGAGCATCAAAATAATACACATGCTCTAGCCCCCTTTTAACAGTAATAAAATCATCTTAATAGTTGATTGCTTAATCCATTAATCAAATTACAAGATCATTGTTCTTAGTTTAAGCACTAGCAATAGCTACCCATATGCATTCCCAAGGTTGACAAGGAATCAAGATAACAATCCCTAAGTTATAATCTCTAAGGTTGTCGAGGTAAGCACATGCATATGTATGACAATTCAATGTATAGGTAACAAGGATAGTCCTGTGTTATACTTGCCTTGATCAAAGCTCTCCAAGTGATACTGCTGACTTGGCTCAAAGTAATACTTCGAATCGTCCAAATACTGCTCACCTTCTAGATTCGATCATCAATCAACAACATACATGCATCCAATCAAACATACACGAAGCAAACAAAGAGATATAATTAGAACAGTACACCAACAGTAGCAAAACAGTAATAAAAGTTTATAAAACTCTTCTACACGTTTCTATGATCACACAGACGCAAAGATCACCAAATTCAGAGTTAAAACGTATAAGTTATGAATTTTCTAAGATTTCCTATAGATAAATAAATACTAAATTATAAACTCGAAAAATAAATTATCAAAACTGACTGTACATCTACACTAACATGTAGAGCTCGCAAATACGAACCTAACGCAACTTGAACGAATCAAATCGGAGTTAAAACGAAGATTTTATGATCAAAACAATCCTAGTGGCCAAACTGTAAATACCTGAAAACGTATTTTTGAATAAACCGGAAAAGAATACGCTTTCACAACGCGAAAACACACTTTCAGTTTGACGCTATGGACGGCGGGTTAATTATTAACAAATCCAGGGGCTCTTTAAGAAGTTTACCCCGCGAAGGGGTATCTTCTAATCTCGGCCGTAGATTTAAAATCGAACGGTTGACATCGCTCCCAGCTTCACAGAGAGGGGGCTCGGCTTCCTTCTTCGACTCCGGCCGGCGGCCACCATGGCTGACCGTCGAAGTTCGCCGGAAAACTTCGGTTTTCCCCGTTCCCGACCACCATTCTCTTTGCAACCAACACCAACCGAATGAGAAACTCAATGTTAACCCATCTATGCGGTATAAGCAAGCTACGATAGATTGAAAACGGAATGCGACGTGGGGAGGGCGGCGGCGCCATTGCCGACTCACCGGTGACCTTCAAAAACATGATTCAAAGCATCTCCACCCAAAAGAAAAGCACGGGAAGGTAGAGAAGGAGATTTCGAACTCACCAACGCGAAGAACACGGCCTCAAACCCACCCGCGAGCTCCGCCGACAATCAACCGATTTCTCAAACTTTCCTAATCCCTATTGCTCGGTTTCACGTGGATAGGCTAGGGTTTTAGATGGAAAACAGAAAGAGGAGAACCCCGGCTACCCTTTTGTAGCTTCACCTCATTGATTTCAGGTAGGATACAAAGATACGCGATTTGATTCGGTTGGGCATAGCTCGTGTCCGTCCCGGTTACGACCGGAGGAAGAGGACGCGGCTGCCACCTGGGACCCACCCGTCAGCGACTGAAGAAAGGGAGAGGCGTGCGGCTATGGCTTCCTAGGCCGGCCCACCGGCGCAGAAGAGAGCGGCAGTGGCTCGACCTGTGTTCGCGGCCCAGAGCGGGAAGGGAAAGGAATAGGCCGGCCGGCTGTACAGCAAATAGTTTTTTTTTTCAAAACCCTTTTCAAAGAGAAATTCAAATCCGATTCAAATAAAATAAATTCCACGTCACAAAATAAAATAAATGCAACAGCATGAATGCAACACCAAAAATTCTTTTTAAAATTTTAATTCCCTTTTTCTAAATTATTTAAAATTTATTACTCCTAAAGTTTGGGTGTTACAGATTATACAATCAGAACTCAGAAGGAGTAATTTTCAGTGTTATTAAACTGAAGTTCACAGTTTCAGTTAAGTGATATTTTCGGAAAGAGTGCATCTTTTAAAGTTCAATGTAATATTATATGGAGTGAGCAATATTATTTAACTACTATTCCAATATATTATTGAAGCTGTTCCTTGATCACAAATCAATAAGTTATGGAATATGATGCATACAATTTAGACCACAACGAGCATAACAGATAACATATTTCCAAGTGGGCCGGTGAAGCTGGAGCAAAATTAGAGGACAAATAGTAATTTCCATTATGTTGCAAAAAAAAACTGTGGTAACCACAACCCACCGATATAATCATTTTAACAAGGCAAAATTTACAGTGGGACACATATAAATAATGACTGTTACTTAAAGACACTGTTATGGTTCAGAACATTATTGGTGTCCTATAGTAAAACTTCCAAATTTTTATTTTATTTGTTGTAGACACTGATCAAATGTACTCAATTTGATAGTGTTCGATGGCCAATTTACACTATAACAGTGTTCTTGAGAAAAATCCACAAAAAAGGAGTGCTCCACAGCAAACTATTAACACTCAGATCACACAGTCATTTCATTTTCATAACAGAACTGTAAGCCAGGACAGCAATTGCTGAAACATGGAAACCATTAAGTGAACTCAGTTTATAGGTAAACGAAAATACGTAGTTAAGTTCGTAGAAATTCAACTACCACATCATTTAACAATTAACTAGAAGTACTGCTCACCTGATCAATACAAAACCAGATGACAACACAACATTTAGCTACTGATCAGTAGTTTGAACATCATGATTTCCACTATGCAAAAGAGTCCACATGCAGCCATGGTTCAGTTCCTTCTCAACCTACTCGACAGAATAATAATAAAATAATGATTAGCAGTTTAAAAGAACACAACCCTATGTTAGCGTTTGAAATTGTGGGATTTCTTCTCTTAAGTCCAAGGCATGAGTGTGTGGTGTTGTATGGGGTTTCTTTCCCCTTTTTATTCTTCTCAATATAATGATACTTAGTTCTCCTGTGTGTTCAAGAAAAAAGAAATTGTGGGACTTCAGTTCACCCGGTGTGTTTGTCTGTGTGGCAGGAGGTGGTGGTGTCAGTCTTAGAGGAAGGGCCATGGATGCAAGCCAGACTGGTGATGCCAGCAAATGGCGGGCAGAGGAAGAGGGGCGCTGCTACCTGCTAGCTGTGCTGCTGGAAGATCAGTGGTTGGTGATCGGTGATGCTGGTGGCAGGGAACTAAAAGCTTGGATGGGCTAACACGGCGGCGGCGGATGTGGGTCGCTGCCGGACATGAGGATGGCGAGGCCGCACGGGAGAGTACAATCACCATCAGATGCTCACCATGTGACTCATATTGGTCGACTGAGTTTTACCAGATTTCAGGCATTTGAGCATTTAGCATCTCTCTTAAAAAATGGTGCCGATAAGTTAAAAGGAATGCTCTTCTTAATAAAATGACACGCAGTTCTCCTATGTAGTTCGAGAAAAAAAAAAGTTCGAAGGAATGCAGTATTCCTGTATGGGAGTGAACTAATCGGAGAAAATACTGACATAGTGACATAGTTCCAGAGAAAGGCACCACTACCCGGTCCGGTGAAGGTGAATGCAATCAATTAGACACACGTCACAAAGCATTCTGCGAGAAATCTCTCGGCAATGAATAAAATCGTGATCTTGTAAGCCTCTCAGGACTACATGGCAGCTTGCATCTACATGTGGTTCAGTCGTTTGTATCGGGTAGTACTGCTACGGGACATGGTGCAGTAATTATCACTAACAAGTGGGGTTGCCGTGCCTGTGTCGCCTACAATATTTTCGATTTCGCACAGTTGGTCTGTTTCTTCGATGTCCAAAGAAATAAGTTCTTTCTATGCTTGGCTGACAGATTCAGGAAGTAGATAACCATTTTATTAATTATTAACTTATTAAGACGATTCTAAAAAAAATCCTGTATTTAAGAACTGTAATACTTAGTGTTTCAATAAAAGCACAAGACGGGGCTTTACCCCTCCTGTTTTCCCTCAAAAAAAAAAAGACGATTCTCAAAAAAAAAAACTTATTAAGACGAGTAGGGAGGGGAAAGGGGGTGCGGCGAGCGGCGAGGACCTACCTAGTGGGAGTCCCGGGAGGGGACGGAGTGGACGGCCGAACAAGCTGCGGACGGAGAGGAGATTCGCGTCCTCAACGGAGGCAGCGGCAGAGGAGGAGAGGGGACGAGTCTTGTCGCTTGCGGAGCTCCAACGCGGAGGCATTGGGGACGGGGCGTAGGAGGGGGCAGAGAGGGACGGATGAGAGCGGCGGTAGAGGAAGGCAGCGCCGGCGACGGGCTGGGAGTGGGAGAGGCGCGCTGCTTCAGTGGCCATGGGCGGTGCGCGTGAGGCCTGTGGGAGGAAGAAAGATGGGGGAGATTTTACTTCGGTGGCGTTTGGATGGCACTGGGACGGGGATGGGACAGGATATCCCACTCGTCTAGAGGGTAATATTATATGTAAGTCATCTATTTTTTATATCTTATTTAATCCTAAGCATTTATCTATTTTTATTTTTCTATCTCACTCCTTATATCTTTATATCCAAACGCCGACCAGTATAAGAGCAACCACAATGTATATGAGCTAAGTAGTCCATAGGGACAGCTTTTATGTCAGTGGACTATAGCTATTGTTGTCTCTACAATGTTTCAGCCAACAAGTAGTCCATAAGGTGGGTCCCATATGAGATAAAAAATTATTTCTCTTTAAATCCTGTGCAAAACCAAGAAAGAGAGAGAGGAGTGAGAAAAAGTAATATTTTTTATTCCTTATGGGTAGTCCATAAGCTTATGCGTATCTTTTGCTATGGACTACCCTATAGACTGGTCTCACAATATTCCAGCTACCTGATAGCAAATATTTTAATCCTATGGACTGCCTTATGGCAAACATTGTGGTTGCTCTAAGAGCAACTCCATCTTATTGACAAAAACAATCTCCTTTCTCTGGAAGCTGTCCTAGTGGGCATAAAAACAAAAAAAAGAAACTATCCTAGTGGAATGAGGTGAAAAAACTGTTTCATCATATCAGTTTCTCAATCCGTATATTTTTCTCGGGCCATCAAAAACTACACTCAATTCATCGAAAAACAAGGCGTGACAAAAACAATCTCCATACAACGCCATGGGAGGGGTGCGTGCTTGGATCATACGTCTGAAGTAGATGAAACACTTTGAATAAATATCTGTAACATACGTATATAGCCATTGCAACATATACGACATCTAGATCTACTTTTGTAATATCCGTATCGCGCACACGGGGATCGCTTTCGCTTGCTCATGAAACACTAGCAACATAAAAAAGCACTTCCTGCAACATATGTCTGAAGCAGATGAAACATTTGGAACATACGTTTACAACATATGTATATAGCCACTGCAACATATGAAGCATCATGATTAAACATCTTGCAACATACGTCTGAAGTAGATAAAATATTTTGAATAGACACTTGCAACATACGTGTATAATCATTGCAACATACGCAACATCAAGAAACACTTGCAACATTTATCTGGAATATCTAAAACACTTGCACAGATGTTTACAGCATTCGCTTTCAATGCAACATGGGCGGGAGCGCACGGCGAACTGGCGCGGTGGAGGTAGCCCTACTAGATGGCCGCAAAAGCTAGGGTGCACGACGGCCAGGGTGAATCCGTGCGGGCTGAAGCGAGCAACGGCACGAGCAGGAGGGGCTCAGGACGCGTGGAGCGGTCCGTCCGTCCGGACGGACACCCGCTCCGTAGCATTACCGTTAAATAAAATGCATGATGAAATTTTGGCATTGTGTTGACTATGCACTACTATAGAAAACTTAACCGAGATGGGCAAAATGGCTTAACCGAGGCGGGCAAGTCAACCGCCTCCATCGAAAGGTCACGAATTAACTAAGGCGGTCGTTGTTGTCCACCGTCAGGTTCTGCATTCACCGCCGCCATCATTGTCGACGAGTTTCCTCCAAATGCACCGGCACTCGGATCCTCTGTTTCACCGTGAAACTTTCAGACTATATACTCCTTCACGAAACCATACTGGACCAAGTGAGATTGCACCACGTTATCTTCATGGACAAGAAGGTTCTTGCAGCTATTACATGGACAAAATGCTGTGTTCCCGCTTCAGACTTAGACGATGTCTTTTCGCCGTGGCAACAAACTTTCTCGCATGATACAGGTAAGATGGATCCAGCCTCGATGTCTTGTACACACACAGCGAAAAACTTCCTTGTCCATGACTGCAAACCTTGCACACACACAGCGAAAAAGGCATATAAGCAGAGCAGTATGGACAAAATGCATCTGGATAGTTCTAGATCTGATTTCTCTCCTCTCCATATAGATCTAGATCTAGATCTAGAGAAAAGGCACCCAAATCATGAAAAAGAGAGAAGAATGAGAGTTGGAGAGCGAGAATCAACCTATTGTGGTGCCCTTTCGACGAATCCAAGGGCAAAACTTCTCCCCCTAAGAAATGGCCAATTTTTGGGTTTTGGAGCTCAAAACCCGCAAAAATGGAGGAGAAGCTATGGGAAAGAAGGGTGGGTGCGGCTGTATTTATAGCCCTAGACTTAACCGAGGCAGACACTATGAGGCAACCGCCTCGGTTAATCGCTTTTAGCCTAGGTGGTCACGTTGTACCAAACGCCTTGGTTAATATATTAACCAAGACGAGCAACCTAACTGAACCGTCTTGCTGGGCCGGCTGCCCTGCCACGAATAACCAAGGCAGGCAGCCGGCCCAACCGCCTCGGAGGCCATTTGGGAAACGCCTTGTAAAAGTTTTAGTGTAGTAGTGATGGTTAATCAGGCAAAATAAGGGCTGGTTTAGATGCAAAAATTTTTGTAAAATAGCACTGTAGCTATTTTCGTTGTTATTTGGCAAATATTGTCCAATTATGGTCTAATTAGGCTTAAAAGATTTGTCTCGTCCATTTCGTCTAAACTGTGTAATTAATTTTATTTTTTATCTATATTTAATGCTTCATGCATGTGTCTAAAGATTCGATGTGACGGGGAATCTGAAAAATTTTGCAAAATTTTTGGGGAACTAAACAGGGCCTAAATTATTAAGCCGGCCATGCAAATATTTTATATGTGGTTCTAACCTATCATGGCCCATACCAAAAAAGGTTGCTATTTATGCTGACCTTGCTAAGTTGACTCGCAATATGATCCGGCTCACGTATATTTGTTGTCCATAATTATTTTTGGACCAAAAGCATTTTTTGCTCACATACATGCAAGTATAGTATGTATGGACGACTGCCATAGGTTGCTCTAGATGGTCATTCAGCATAGCTCTCCATGCATGTCAATTATGTCCTCTTCTAGTATACATGCATGTCACATATTCATGTTCTAAATTTCTGATGAGGCCGTCGTACATACTTGTACATGCACATATTTGTGTTACATTGTGTCACTACAAGAAACTTGTTAATTCGTGACGGATTCTCGGTGACGAATTTACAAACCGTCACTAACAGACACAATCTGTGACGATAATCTTTTTTCGTCGTGGATGTGCACTAATGAATATTCCTGACCCATTAACTCGTGACGATTTTATCCGGATCGTCACGGTGTATGATTTTAAATTCGTCATACTCTAGTTAGCCCAAAACAATAGGCCCGCTATCAATATTTAATGAAAAGAAAAATAAAACATGTGATTGCAAAAAGCACTAACACTCAATATTTAATGATGGAATGTATTTTCATAATAAATCTTAGTTGAGACATAAATATTAATACTAATTACTATAAATTTGGTCAAAATTTAGCAGATTTAACCGGCACTCATAATTACATTCTTTTTAGAAGGAGGAAGTATTTATTTGCTATTGGTGTATGCCCATGGCGTGACCCAGCATCCTATTTTTTTTCCTGAAACTGTCCGCCATACCCAACTGCTTGCCTGCCATTAAAAAGTTATAATTGTAAATAAATAAATGAAGTAAAGGTGCGGCTGATGGAGTGCGACTGCCGACCTGGTGACTCAAAACAACCTGTCTTACCACTGCAGCTTCTTAGACTTGTGTCTGAATCAGTTCTTTGTCTTGTCTAACCATGGACTAACTAGGCTCAAAAGATTCGTCTCGACATTTACAGACAAACTATGTAATTAGTTATCTTTTTTACATACATTTAATGCTCAATGTATACGTCTAAAGATTTGATGTGATGGGTGGAAGATGAAATATTTTGGGTTTGCATGTAAAGTGAACACACCCAAAGTCACGATGACAGCATAAACGTAAGTTTTTTTAAAAAAAATAATAACACCAATACACCGTATATATACTAATGATCGGACTCGCATGTCATTCGAACATGACATTTTCACATGAGTTTTTAGTAAAAAAATAAATTTTTTAAATACTGGAAAAATGAGAACATGAACATAAGCTTTTTCTCTTTTTAATCTATAGTCAAAATTTGTAACAAGTCTTTCTCCCTTGTGCTAACTCCAAATAAGATGATTCTTTTTTTAAAAAAAATTCTAAAATCATGTTCTATCAATTTATTGTCTTCTTACATCTATTTTTTTCTTAAATTTCATGTGACTTTGTTTTATCAATTGAAAATTTAAATTTTAGAAAATGACAACTTCAAACAAATTTTTGGAGTAGTAAATGATTTCAGCTGAAAAAGTCATGAACATAAAAGTTGTAGTACTAATCAAGATCTACGACTTTTATTTTGGTCATTTGTTCATCCAACATAGTGGTAGTTATATTGTTCACAAAATTTACATCTCTCTCTTATAGTTTATGAAATCATACGAGAGACATGTAAAATTTATGAATAATGTTACTATCACTTTGTTGGATAAACAAATGACCAAAATAAAAGTTGTAGATCTTGATAACTTCTACAACTTTGTTGAAGATGACTTTTTCATATGAAATCATTTACTCTTTCAAAATTTTGTTTGAATTTGTAGATTTATCTAGTTGTGAACAATGTATAATGCCACTTCGTCGAATGGAGAAATCACCATTGTAAAAGTTGTAGATCTCAATGGGTTATACAACTTTGTTGTTGACTATCTTTTATTTTAAGATCAATTACTATCTCAAAATTATGTTTGAATTTCTAAAGTTTTGAAATTCAAATTTTGAATTACACAAACAATCTCGGATGGAGAAATCACCAAAGTAAAAGTTGTAGATCTCGATGAATTCTAAAACTTTGGTATTAATCATGTGAACCTTCAAGGTCGTTTGGAAATTTTAACATTTGAATTTCAAATTCTAGGGATTTAGAACACATATTTGGGACTCTGGACGTCTTCAAATAAACAACTTTTCAACAACAAAGTTGTAGATTGTATTTATAACTATAACTTTTGTATAGAACACATCACCATTCAAGGTTGTTTAGCAATTTCAAATTTGCAATTTCAAAATATGTGAATGAAAAATAATGAGAAAACATTAAAGATTCCTAGGTCGAGACAACTTGAGTTTAGCCCGAAATGTGAGATGGGCCTAATTTCTCGTAGGCCCAGTTACCACCTTCCTCATCTCAGCCGTTTATCTATGGATCCAATGGCTGACATTCACGACCTAGCTCGAACCCTAGCTTCTTCGTATATTTAGTCTTCCATCGTTCCTTCCCGAGCAGCCGCTCCCAAACCCCTCCTCTGTCTCCCCTCCCCTCCCCCAACCCTCTTCTCCCCTAGATCCGGTGCGACGGTGGCGCCCCTTACGCGCGACGTCCTTGAAGAGCGGCAATGCCAACGGCGGGCGGCGGCGCGCATGGCGCGGGGATGGCTCGACTCCGCGAGTTGCGCGCGGCCTCAAGCGCTGATCTCAGACGGTGCTAGTCGATCTCATGGCTGGTGCCCGAGAGCGCTCGTCCCAAGATGGCCATGGCAGCAGCCGGCGCCTACGGCAGCATTTCGAGGCGCAACGTGAGCCGGAGATGCGACGCGCGTGGGTCTGTCCTGGGAGGCGGCGGCCATGCGGATCGTTCCTGCCAGGAGGGGTGGGAGCTGCAGCCGCGTCAGATGCGGTCCGTCCTGGGAGGTGGCGGCCACACGGATCCGTCCTGCCAGGGAGTGGCGGGAGCTGCCAAGCTCCTCGAGGCTGGGCAGGAGGCCACTGCCCGGATTACGGTACGCTTTCTCTTTGTCAGGGGATTTGATAGGATTTGAGTAGGGTTCGGGGGCTTTTGCCTTGGCTGATTGGAAGCGCCGGCTGCTGCAGGTGGTGCACATCACATCATCCGCGAGGAGAACATGATGGCTGTACAGGAGATCCTTGAGCCCTTCTGCGAGCTCATCGCTGCTCGTCTGCCTATCATCGTGGCCCAAAAGTTCGTCCCTCTATCTGACTTCAATTTTACAACTCGTAATTGCAGTCGCTATTTGCTTGTTCATGTAGCTACGGATGACGCAATCGAAACTAGCTGTAGCTTTATTGCTCGCCTTGATTGGCAAACTGTGCTGGACCAGCAGCTCGCTTGGGGATTGCCAGTGATTGATGATGTTTACTTTTGTTGGGCAAGAAACTCGAGATGTTTTTTTTATTGTGCTCTGTTTGATGTGTTGATGACCACCTTATCGCAATATTGTAACTGTAGATAAAATTCTTTTTTCGGGTTGCATTAAGCATAAAAGAAAAAGGATGATCATTATATTAAGAAGAGGACTGCACTTTTTTTTTTTCTCCCTGAAGTACTGGTGTATAGCCTACCTGTGTAACCTGTACATATTTATAGGTTGTTTTGGTGACCTTTCATGTTGGAACAATGGAACTGACGGATGGTGAATTTGGCAACAGATTATTTCTGATCCAGTTTCTTCTATAAATGTGTCAATGCTCTGTCATTAACTGTAGGCAAGAGGCAAGTGACCTATTTCTTTGTTGGGTTTAGCCATGAATTCAGTTCCTGCCATTTGATTGACCCGTGATACTGATATTTGGCATGCATACGTTGTTCCTAAATATGTTGTGTTATTACCCACATTGTTTTGGAGTCTGACCACATATATGTTATTCTTAATCTGAATGCAACATATTCAACATGTGATATACAACCGTACGCTAATATCTAATTGTGTATTCTTAATTATTTGCAGATTGTGCAGTCACAAGAAAGATTGAAAAATCAAGAAATATCAGGAAAGAAGCAGTCACAAGAGGTTGAAGAACTCATCAGCGAGGACCAATGCCCTCCATATCTTGATTAACCTTAGTTCTGCTGTATTTAGTCAGCCTTAGTGTATATCAATCTTACTCATGCTTTCTTGCTGATTCAAGATGAAATGTATTTTTTTGGGATTTTGTCGTGATTAACTGTGAATGAATTTGGACATGTGATTTTTTTTAACCGTGTCTGGCTGCCGATCTTAACTTGTGGTTAGTGATGTAAAATTTAATGATAATTGAAAGCTATAAATGGTCTAAATTTAATGGGCTATAACTAATATTGTATCAGACAAATAGTGGTGGGCCAAAAAAAACATTTGGCCCAACTTACTAATGTCAGCCCACATATAAAAAAATGGGCTAAGGTGGTGATGTAAGCATCCACGTCATCATCCACGTAAGTATGTATGATGATGTGGCAAACATCCGTGACGGTTATTTTTTGTCACAGAAAATAGATTTGGGTTGGGCTAACTAGGCTTTGGGCTCTATGGTGACGGTCTAAGATCGTCACAGATTCCATTAATCTGTGATGGTTTTCGGGAAACCGTCACCGAGACCAATCCATGATGCTCAATCCATGACGATATCTAAAATCGTCACAGATGCTACATTGTGACGGTTTTTTGGTAATCCGTGACAGAAAATTTTCATCACGGATTAGCAGGATTCTTGTAGTGTGTCCATAGATTAAAATATAACCGGGCCCACTGAGCAGCCGGTGCAGCCAGAAGCAATGGCGTGGGGGTGCGCAGAGGGATCCGTTCGGACGCTTAAAACAAATCAAACCGATGGCTTGGATTAACAAAACACGAGGCGCGCGGAGCGGTCGGTCCGAATAGACGGACGCCGGCTTTGTAGGATTACTGATAGATTTTTCTCCATTCCCTTTTCGCTCCTCCTTTCATTGATGCGTGGGTCCACAGGATGGTGGGGATGTCGCCGTGGTGCTTTGGGCGAGGGCTGTCATTGTGGCGAGTGGGAGAGCACGCAGGCCACCATGCCACAGCGGGGTGCACGGGCTGGCCGCACCGCTGCGCTCCAGCTGCATCGGGCAAAGCCTTCTTGTCGCAACGGAGGGAGAGGAAAGAGAGAGGAGAGAGAAAAGGAGAGAGATGCCTATAACCTATGGGTCTCATGTAAGAACAGAGGATTTGTTTTTCTCAATGTGCTACAAAAAATCTCAAGTATAATCTGGAATTGACTTTTCTCGATCCCCTATATACTAACATTTACGGAGAAGAGGAACAGAGATCGGTGGTGTTGCTCTTATTTAGACCGTCTCCAATAGGTGATCCATAAGAGCACCCAAACTTAAAATAGGTAGGAAGAGACCCAAATTTAGCCTCCAACAGAGTACCTATACGGAAGATCTATTTTGGGTTGCCTAAGAGGCACAACCTAAATATGAGTATCCTTTCTCCTGAAAACTCATTTGCAGAAAGGATTCTCTTTTGGGTCCTGTTGTTGGAGAAAATGTCGAATGTGTATTGAATCATTTGCTTGTAGCGCTACCCAAACTTTGAATGGGTCTTGTATTTTGGGTGTTATTGTTGGAGATAGTCAGCTACTTTCTTTTGGGTCGCTGCAAATTTTTCTAATTTAATATGAAAATAGGTACTCTTTTTGACATAAGAAATCGCTTCAAAACTATTTTGGTAGCCATTTAAAATTCTATTTTAACCACCCACAAAATTATTGAAAATTAGCTAGCATATAAAATTAGCATACACAATTCTAAATCATGGGTATTGAAATATACACGTACACTCCATCCGTCCCATGATATGATGACTTCTTAATAACCTGATCAAACCATATATAACTGAGAATCACACACATCATCAATGCATCTCAGTTTAGTAGCAGAAATAAAATGTTACATAGAGTTGCCCTGAATAAATGTCACCACACAAACTAGAGCTAAAATCATGCGGTGGGAAGTAAGCAATTTAAAATACTTCAAAAGACAGTGTAAGTTTCAAATAAAGACAGAGCAAATTAAAAGTTCTAAAGTATTTCAAAAGGATAAAGGCCCTGTTCAGCTATGCTGATATCATATACATGTCGATCCCACCGGCAATGAATCTGCAAGCAACTACTTTGGGCGTGTTTGGTTAGCGTAATGCCGCCGTGCACGTCATGCTTCCCTAGGTGCCTATTCTTCTCACAGAGAAGGGTTTTTGGTTGCCTCATTCCCTGGCTCAGCGGGTGCAGCTGCAACGGCAGGTGCAGCACCGAGCCATGCGGCCAAATCGGCCGTATCCGCTGAGCCAGGCTGCGTGGCTCTGGCTGCAGCGCATGGTCCACTTGTAACCTATCTAGTATATATACTATGTCTATCTATACAATCGGCCTACCAAACACAGGTTTAGCTCAGCCAATTTTTACGGCTGCAGACAACCAAATATTTTTCCCTTTTTTAGAAATACGGTTTTATTCAGCTTGCATTCTTTCAACTAAGATAGATGCAGGCTTCATCCGACACCATTGATTGTCTCGTTCTTGCTCATGCAGTGCCTTCTATGGGAGTTCAAAGGTTTAGTTGTTAGTGGCAAAAAAGATCACTAGATTTAGTGAGGAAGAGCAGCTAAGGCCGTGCCTTCATATTCATAGGGATCGCATCAGCAGACTAATAGTCAACTAAGGACATGTTTGCATCCATTAGCATTATGGCTAATTTTTAGCTGGGGACTATTTGGATCCACCTACTAATATGTGGTTGGATAGTGAGTTGAAGGTTAATATAAACTATTAGCAAATCTAAAACATGCTAATGGAACTAATAGTTAGCAGCTCTCAAGCTAATAATTATCTAGTTTATTAGCAGGTCTGTTTGAATCTACTAGTACTAATTTTAGCTACTAATTTTTTGTGTTAATGGATTAATTAGGCCCTAAATATATACTTTTTGTAAATTGTTTGGAGCTGCTAATGACGTTTTCTTTTCTTATTATCATCATATATAGACCTGCTTCAGTACTATAGATGTAAATTTGGATCAGTATTCCAAATTGCCATAACCTTTGCTAGGTAATCCCCCCATGTAATATATCGCTGGTCAAAACTCTTTGAGCTGCAAATAAAAGACCGTGAGTACTCAAATAAGCGGTCTCTGTTATTTGCGGTCCAATGATACGATATAAGCTAGTGTTGCTTGTCTAGATAACCTAGCTATATAATTGACTTTGCATTCTTTAGTTAGCTCAGCTCTTATTATTGGTAGATTTCATTTTCAACAATCTTTGATGACACAAATACTATATAGTTTGCTGCGTGGGATGGAAATGAAGAGGGTGCGTGACCTTCGCTGCTGAAGGAGCAAAACGAAACACCACACCACATCATATATAATATTCCTCCTGACGTCAACCCAAGTGAAGTTATTATCATATATACAGTAATATGCCTTGTTCAACGAATGCTTCAGTGGCTGGCCTGAATGGTCATGATTACTTAATTATAAGGGTAGTCATCAACTGCGCGGCTCCATATATAGTTTGTGTTTCCCAATTGTTGATGTAAAACAAGATAAAGTAGCACAAGCAAAGCTAGACGACTGACAAAAACAAATTATAACCCTTTCATTTCATCACGAGAGTGAACCACCGCGTCTAGTGGAGAAAAAATAATACGTACAAATTGAAGATGCTTAGATCGATGAAAAGGGAAAGATGGCATTGAACAAGGTACACACTTGATAACAGAAAACACCACTGTCATATATATGATATGATATGATATGATGAATTGTTATTCGCTTACGACGTAGATCCTGGGAGATCACCTTAAGAGCCTTCATCACGAGAGTGAACCACCGCGTCTAGCGGAGAAAAAAAACATACAAATTGAAGATGCTTAGATCCGATGACGATTATAAAGGGAAAGATGGCATTGAACAAGGTACACACTTGATAATAGAAAATACCACTGTTATATATATTATGTGATGAATCGTCGCTTACGACGTAGATCCTGGGAGATCACCTTAAGAGCCTTCATCACGAGAGTGAACCACCGCGTCTAGCGGAGAAAAAATTCATACAAATTGAAGATGCTTAGATCCGATGACATTATAAAGGGAAAGATGACATTGAACAAGGTACACACTTGATAATCGAAAATACCACTGTCATATATATGATGTGATGAAGTGTTATTCGCTTACTACGTAGATCCTGGGAGATCACCTTAATGCTAAGATATTCTCAATGGGCCAGTTAATTATTTGGTGGTGGTATGTTTCGCAAGGGATCGGAGTTGCTTGAAATTTATCTATACACTACTGGAATCCAGTGCTTTGCCGAGTGCCACACTCGGCAAAGAACACACGGCAAAATTTACGTTGGCAAAGGCTCTTTGCCGAGTGTTTTTTATCGGGCACTCGGCAAAGACTTTGCCGAGTGCTGAAAAAACACTCGGCAAAGACTGAGCACTCGGCAAAGTCGCGAGTCGAAAAAAATCCAAAAAAACAGGAAATTTTTTTTTAATCGGAGGAGGGCACCACCGGCTAGCGCCCACCGGTCTCTTCAAACACGCATTTTTCGCGGTATTTTTTCGGCAAGGCACGGCTAACGCGGCCGACGGGATTCGAACCCGTGACCTCTCCCTCATGCGTAACCCTCTCTACCACTGCACCACACTGTCACTTGTGTCTGTATCTCATTCTCGTTCTATACATATTATACTAAATCGAGTGTAAATTGCTTATTTGAGGCTCTAAACGAATTCAAATCAAAAAGTTGTCTACTACAAAGTTTCATAACTTTTCGAGATCTACAACTTTCATTTAGATTGTTTCTCCATCTGAGGTCATTTACAAAAATTTGAATTTTAAATTTAAGAAATTCAAACGTACTTTTCGTTGACAAGATGATTTTAAATCAAAAAGTTGTCTACTACATAGTTTCATAACTTTTCGAGATCTACAACTTTCATTTTGATTGTTTCTCCATCCGAGATTGTTTATAAAAATTTGAATTTTAAATTTGAGAAATTCAAACGTACTTTTCGTTGACAAGATGATTTTAAATCAAAAAGTTTTCTACTACATAGTTTAATAACTTTTCGAGATCTACAACTTTCGTTTTGGCCGTTTCTCCATCCGAGGTCATTTGAAAAATTCAAATTTTAATTTTTTTGAAATTCAGACGTACTTTTCACTAGCAAAATTAATTCAGATTAAAAAGTGTTCAACTATAAAGTTGTATAACTTCTCAAGATCTACAACTTTTATTTTTGTCATTTCTTCATTCAACAAAGCGATACTAACATTGTTTACAAAACTTAGAGATATGTCTTCTAGTTTTCCTGAGACTATATACAAGAGATGTAGATTTTATAAAGAACGTTAATATCACTTTGTCAAATGAAGAAATTATCAATACAAAAGTTGTAGATCTTGAGAAGTTATACAACTTTGTAGTTGAACACTTTTTAATTTGAAGTCATTTAGGGCCTCAAAATATGCTTTTAAGATCTTCTTTGCCGAGTGTAATAAAAAAACACTCGGCAAAGACCCTCTTTGCCGAGTGTCAAAAAAAACACTCGGCAAAGACCCTCTTTGCCGAGTGTAAAAAAAAACACTCGGCAAAGAGGGTCTTTGCCGAGTGTCAAAAAAAAACACTCGGCAAAGGTCCTCTTTGCCGAGTGTCAAAAAAAACACTCGGCAAAGACCCTCTTTGCCGAGTGTTTTTTTTTCGCCGAGTGTTTTTGTTTTGGCACTCGGCAAAGAGGGTCTTTGCCGAGTGCCCGAAAAATTACACTCGGCAAAGTAAAAAACACTCGGCAAAGATCTGTTTTCCGGTAGTGATACACTGGTTCCAATAGTGAACACATGCACGCAAGTGACCCATCACAGCAAGGAGGCCTGTTCTCTAAACTAGTGGTAGAACTACCAGCAATAGTAGTATATTACTTTGTGTGACTGTTGACACCGATTTATTAGGGCCATTAGGAATACCGGCCAAGCCGCGTCTGAGGCCATCTAAGCCGGCTTTGCTGTTGGCCGTCTGAAATCATGGAACCTGGCTAAGCTGGGCTAAGCCTGATAGATTCTGAGCTGATGGCTTCTAGTCTTGGCCCGGGATGCTTGTTGGCCTTGAGCCAACAGGTTGGGATGGCCACTAGGGCTGCGGCTCGGCAGGGGCTCCCCTTCGGCCGGTAATAATCCCCGCATCCTGGCCGATTCCCCGAGCTCTGAGCTATGGTAGCTCTCACCTCCTTAGGCTTGCCTCTTTGATATCGAGGACTTCCTCAGGGAAGGGCCACCTATAGGCTGTCGAGCCACCCCTTTCCTTTCAGTGGGCGCATGAGCGCACCCAATAGGTGTAGCCCCTGGCTGATTCAGAGAGTCATCTAGGGCGTTAGTTGGACTGTCACGTCCTCAACCTAGGGACTTAACATAGCCCTATGTTAGACTCTCGTCAGGAGCCCCCGATGTAACGAACGACCACCGCGAGGGTTTTTGACGATGAAAATGTCATACTTTCACATACTCAAAACACTGTCAACATCCTCGGAATGAAAAGAAGATAAGCATATCATAAGCATATTTTTATCAAATAACAAGTTCCACATGTCCATGGAGTACTTGCTGCAAGACTATAGGAAATGGAGAAATGTGAGCTGGTGGGACCACCATAGAAGGGTTGGCCGACCACCCTATGGGCCCACCAGCCATCCCAAGCTTCCATGATCCATGTGAAAGGCTCCAAAGTGATTCTCCACCCTTGGATCAAAGTTGTGTTTCTTCTCAAGGGTGGAAGATCAACTCACATGTATTGGATGGCCCACAAGTGACCAAACCGACGTGTCAACCTCGGCACATTCCCACTCTACATCAAGCTAGGACCCCACCACACCAGAGTGGGGGGCACCACATGTTAGAGAGAGGGTCGGCTGACCCCCTCCTTCGTCAACCAACCACCCTGGTGCACCAACCGACTTCCAGCATGCCGCCATGCAAACAAGCACAACTTTGGTGCATCTCAACCATTGATTCAATGACGGTTTGATCAAGTGGCTATGGTGTGAAGCACATAGATCCATGGGTCCACCTCTATCCATCTATAAATAGAGGCTCACACCCCCTCTCCATTCATGCCTCCAAGCTCCAAGTGAAGAGTAGCATAGCTCCATTCTATCTTAGTAGTGTAGGATAGTTTAGTGTGGGAGTTAGAGTTGAGTATTGAGCTTGTTCAGTTTCCAGATTTGTCTTCTGGAGAGTATGATATAGCTCTTGTACCTTTCCCTTTTTAGTAAGACTTTACTCTATTCAATATATTTATATTCTTTCTCTACTTTACTTAGTTGTTACTTAGTGCAACTTGATACTTGTTATATTGTTGTTGTGGTATATCTTAGCATATAGTTGTTGCATATTAGATTGATGATCCAGGACCCACACTTGTATACAATCATTGCCTATCATTAGGTACTCTAATTAATCTTTGCGTTCACAATTAGAGTAGTGAGAGAAGGTGTAAGCGTGGTGCTTATACTCTACCGTGCCTTCCGTTACTGCTTATTGCACGTATAGATTGTGGATGCTAGCAGGCGGTAACAACACTATCTAGTCTTTGTATTCCACCACGTTTTGAGACAAGTAATTAAAAGGTAAGGTTAGCATCAAAGGTATAGCCGCTTTTGGTAGGAACTACTGTTCCTACTGTCTCGCCTATCGCTTAGTATACCCATTGTGTGGACTCAATTTGTGTGTTGTAATTGTGTGATTAAGGTAGAACCATAGAAGTAGAGTTTGAATCATAGGAGCCTTACACTATGTCGTTGTCCTCCCACCTAGCTATACCTTACTACTTATCCTTGAGTTATCTTTATCTTGGCTTGTTGCATCAACCCTTCCTATCATATTTCAATTACCCCCTACACTAGTTGATACTAAGTTGTGGTAAACATAAAGATCCACTACTAGAAATATCCACTTATATGATGAAAATATTAATGATGATTTTGAAACCGTCATAGAAGATCGCTTTTTATGACGAATTTTTCCATTTCGTCATAGATCAGTGCTGATGATCCTTCAACCCTCCTTATCTATGACGAAAACAGGCATCGTCACAAAAAAACGTCATAGAGGAGCACAGGGTTCCGTCAAAGATCACTCGCGTGACTCATCTGTGACGATCTACTTTAAAATTATAATGAACATGGCTTCGTCATTGAACTAATTACACATCTGTGATGAACAATATTCGATCTGTAACGAATGGCTTCGTCATGGATCTCCATATGGTACTTTCTCCATCTGATGTGTACCTGTGAGACCTACAGTTACTCATCTGTGACGCTTGTAATTCATCATAAAAGTCTCCGTTCGATCATATCTCCACGTGACGTGTACCTGTGGGGCCCTTCTCCATCTGACGTGTACCTGTGGGACCTGTAGTTACTCCTCCGTGACGCTTGCAATTCATCATAAAAGTCTCTGCTCGGTCCTTTCACCATCCGACGTGTACCTGTGGGACCCTTCAGCATCCGACCTATGGGACCTGACGGATTGCATGTCACGTGTACCTGTGGGACCTTCCTCCATCTCCATCCAACCTGTGGGACTCGACAGCTTGCGTGTCACTTGTACCTTTTGTGCCGCCAGGGTCTAATAAATTAAAAAAACCTCAATGCATGGGAGTCAAACCCAGGACCTAGAGGAAGGAATACATGGTCTTTACCATTGCGCTAGATGCCTGGTTGTATTGACATGTCTTTGGATTCGTTAAAGTATTATATTCTCTGTGTGGATGCCCTACAGGTTGACCTATTGTCGGGTATCAATATTAGGGATACCTAACCAAAGGAAGTAAATGGCATATCTGTGTTGACCACTGAGGCTCAGGGAACAATCTCCACCTCGCCGCCTCGCCCGACCCCTGCAACGTAAGTACGGGAGCGCCCGACCCCCTCGGCATACTTCCGCCTCGCCCGAGGGACATGTAAGGCCCTCGAGCGCAACTAGGAGCCGCATGGGCCCCCACCATGACACCCATTCCCAATGATGGGACGAACACGACCATGCACAGTGAACGGGGGCATGAGAGCCGCATTATGACTTGACATGACCCCGGTCATTCCATGACGACGGTGTTCATGCCTCTACAACAACGGGGATAACAGTAACTGTGCTACCTAACCCCCTCTCTACGCAGATCCAGGCACACGCACAGCCCATCCTCGATAGTACAAAAGCACACAGGCCAAAGCGTGGCCATAGCGCGTTGCACCAGTAGACGGAGTGGCCAAAAGCTCAACGCCCATTGCGTCCCTGCGCTACAGGGTAAACTGCTCACGTCAGATAAGGAGGAAGACAACCACGCCTGATGCCACCTTTTTGTTTCTCTCTTTTGTCTTTTCCCCTTTCACCTTTTCACCACATTTGTAACCGAGCCCTCCCCTTAGGAACTTTAAAAGGGGAGGCAGGGGCCACATCTAGGCCCGATCGAAAGACAACTGACTGAGCAGGCACTCTAGCTCACACACCCCAAAGAGACTTGGGATCTGCTCCCTCTCTCGAAAGCTTGTAACCCCTATTACGAGCACTCTGGTGCAAAGCAACATGAGCAGAAGCAACATCCACTGGATGTAGGGATATTTTTGCCCGAACCAGTATAAACCCTTGTGTCTGCATTGCACACCATCTTGGCCTAGATGCATAGATACAAATTCACTCATCTTAGTGTCTAGGGGCGATTCTAGACACCGACACCTATATTTAGATATTTCCCCTTCAAGTGGAAACAAATCTGTGCCCGTTAGACTAGCGGTGGCGGTGGCGACGGAGTATCCCCGGTGTGCTGTGGTGGCTCTGACGTCCTTTTGGAGACTAGGCGGCAGGGCTTGCTGGTGGAGCGTGGCCACATTGGTGTCCGTGTCCGTTGTGTGCCACGGTAGAGGCGACAGATCCGATCCGCAGGTCTCCTTTCTCACCTTTTCCTGTTCACTTCACTGTTGTGGTCCTTGCTTGAACATGAGGTATACAAGAAACATTCTAGCATTAGAGATCTAATTAGGCCAATGATATGATGATGAAAAGAACTAAGAGGTGGCACTGGTTGGTTTCTACTGATGTCTTGGTTTTCTGCATATGTTTAGTTTTGTTACTGTAAATGCCTGTGTTCCACTAGGCCTGTAAATTGTCAAGTGCTTGCTTGATTGTACCTATCTGTCAAGGCAACAAACAGGCCCATTGCTTCTGCCTTCACCATTAAGAAATCGATTGCAGTAAACATCAACAACATCGTTGTCTAGAGCATCGCCCTATGGGGCATGCCCTACACCTCAATTTCCTCTACGGTGAAGGGATGGAAACGGATGGAAACGGGCGGAAAAACTTCTTTCTGGTTTCCATTTCTATATTTTTTTTTGCAAAAATATGATTGGGTTCGGAAATGCCGAGAACAGAAACGGGATAGGTATATGCGGACATACAGAAACAAACAAATGCGGATGGAAATTCAATGGAACCGGACGGAAACCGGGAACTATTGTTGGAACACAGCACGCTTACTCGGCATTTTCAGGACTTTTACTTTGATTGATCTATAGTATGGCATGTCCACAACTCCTCATGGCCGATAGCTTCTTGTTGCTGCATGCACTGCAGGAGCAGCACGGCCACCTGGCACCTGCATCACCAGATGGCAGACCAAGCAGCAGCAATATTTAGTCCACAATCATGAATGGGGGTGTGGGTGATGCTGAGGAGATCGGCCGTTGCAGCAAGGGATCCCCGGATGAAACGCGTGGCTGTCAGTGTGAGTTTCATTTCGTTTCATCCGTATAGGTAACTGGGCCAGCCAGGTTTCATCCCCATGAAACTCGAATCCTCTCTCTCTTCTTAATTCAGCTGCCAAGTCATCCAAAATGTAGCACAATAATTAATGAGAATGAAACTCTGATGAAATCTGCAATGAGACTGGACTTAGTCTGCATCCACGGCTGCAGACAACCAAATACTCTTCTTCTTTGGAATACGGCCCTGATATACGATGCAGGCTCCATCCGATATCATTGATTGTCTCGTTTGGCAAAAAAGGTCACCATACTAAGTGAGGAAGGGCAGCCAAGGCTGTGCCTTCATATGCATAGCGATTGCATCGTGTAGGCCATTCTTTTCATAGGAAGGGAATGGCCTACACGATGCGATCGCTATGCATAGGAAGGACAGTTAAGGCCGTGCCTTTTGTAAATTGTTTGGCGCTGCTAATTATGTTTTGTTTTCTTAACGTCATCATAGACATGCTTTAGTACACTATAGATGTAAATTGGATCAGTATTCCAAACTGTCATAACCTTTGCTAGGTATGAAGTCAGATCGCCGCAGGTAATATATCACTGGACAAAACCCTATGAGCTGCAAGATTGTGTACTCAAATAGATGGTCTCTATTATTTTCGGTCCAATGATACCATATAACCCTAGTACTGCTTGTCTTCGATAATCTAGCTATATAAATGACTTTGCATTCTTTAATTAGCTCAGCTCTTATAATTATATTGTTCAGATTTCATTTTCAACAATCTTTGGTGGCACAGATACTATATTACAGTTTGGTGCATAGGACGTGCAATAATTCGCGCAAGGGTTTCTAGTATATATAATGGAAGACGTGCGTGACGACCTTCGCAGCTGGAGCAAACCCCCCACGAGTTTCATGCCATATATATCTTCTTTGCTAACATGTGAATGGGGAAAGTTATGTCTCCCGACGCCAACCCAAGTGAAGTTATTATATACAGTTTGCTTTAGCGTGGCTTGTTAACATAACTTATGCCTTGTTCACTGAATGCTTCAGTGGCTGGCCTGAATGGTCATGATTGATTAAGCTAAGGGCAGTCATCAACTGCGCGGCTCCATATGTAGTTTGTGTTTCCCAATTGTTGTTGTAAAACAAGATAATGTACCACAAGCAAAGATGACTGACAAAAACAAATTAAGAGCCTTCGTCACGAGAGTGAACCGCTTCGTCTAGTGGAGAAAACATCAATATACAACGGTGCTATTTAGATTGGATAACAATTATAAAGGGAAGATGATGGCGTTGAACGAGGTAACACACTTGATAATAGAAAATAACCACTGTTATATATACGATGATGTAATGAATTGTTAGCTTGTGACTTAGATCTTGAGAGGTCACCTTAATGCTGTCATATTCCCAATGGGCATTTAATCAGTTATTTGTTGGTGGTATGTGTTTCACAAGGGAGTTGCTTGAAATTTATCTACACACACTGGTTCCAATAAAGAACACATGCACGCAAGTACCCACCAAAGCAAGGAGAGCTGTACTCGTTTTGCGAAAACTAGTACTAGAACTACCAGCATTTGGGAGTGAATCACTCTTCCCCAGCAGTTTCCGCTGCTCCTCTCTAGTTCAAGAAATCTTACTAGTTTTCCAAAAATGGATCATTAACAAAAACACATTTACATAATAGTTTTCACATTACTCTATATCCAATACTAAGTCTGTATATAGTTAATACATAACCTAATAGTCAAAAGTTAGTTTAACTGAAAACATCTCAAATTGATAGCTCAATTTTTTTTTTAAAAAAAAAACTCTCTTCAGAGAGAACTTAGAAATATCCTACCCAGTGCTTCAGCCAAAATGAAACCTTTTATATTACAGCTTCACCTAGAATGCTTTATAATTTGGAACAAATTTTGAATGCTTTATTTCCTTGTATTTTAGGATGGATGGGTAGACAGAGGTAATAACGAGGCCACAGAAGAATGTCCTAATTGAGTTCAAGGCAAAAATTAGCTTGCCAATACACAAGGAATGGGTGGCTGTAGAGGTAATAACTCCCTGCAGTGTTCCTACATGTCTTGGTTACTGCATGCGTGCAGACTGCAGTTAACTACTCCCTCTGCCTCCTATTATTTGTCCCTATGGTTTGCCTATTAGTCAACCTTTGTTAAATTTGATTAAATTTATAGAAAAAATATTAGCTACATTTTGTATCTCCAAAGAAATTTTTTATAAAAATAAATTCAAGAATCAATCTAATGATATTAATTATATAATATAAATATAAATATTCTTTTATATATATTTAGTTAAAGTTGGCACGTTAGACTTCTCGGGAAGTGAGAATAACATTTAAAAAGTGATGGATGGAGTATTTCAGATCTAAGTAGTGTAATAACTTATAAATAGTAGAAAGTTCGTAAGGTGATACAAACATAAACTATTATAATGACTGTCATCACTCATCAGCAAATTGGCAGTGGTGCAGCGGAACGAACAGACTATCTAATCAAGTAAATAATGACACCAATGCCGAAGTCTGGTCGTGAAAACGTGCAAGGTGCCATGGTGCTGCGAACCTGCCCGTAATAGACTTGCTGAACGTAATCAATGCAAATGACCAAGCTTCGCAGGTCATCTCTAGCAACACACAAGTTGTTGATAACCAAAATATGACTGACACTTAGGTCACCACACCAGTAAGGAGCTAGATCATCGTGTGATGTAGGGCCTAGCTGACTTTTAGTTTACGTTTGCACTCGAACCTTGTGGCTTCAGCGATGAGTGTGACACGTAAGACATGTCACCAGAGGAGCCTCGTCTGGAGCACATACGCAAGACACGTTGACGAGGTCTCTTAAACATCGAAACCTCACACTCGGAAGGGATCCCATCGGGGCGTGTGGCAGCTATGGGCTGCCCTAGCTGGCCTGGCCACTCTAGAGCTTCGCCGTCATCGATCCACCAGCCATGTAGCGGTGAAGAAGAATGAGAGAAGAAGTAGTTGGGAAAAGAGAGTAAAGGGAGATAGTAGATCGATTTTTTGTGTGTGTTGGGCACCTTAATCGGTTGTGGCCCTTATATTTATAAGGTTGGGGTCGTCTTATACCTCGAAACCCCTTCCAAATGCGCCAAAATGTAATTAAGATCGAATCTAGCCCGTCAAAATTGGCCTGGCCAGTTCGTGAACTGGTCTGGCTGGTTTTCCTGCTGGTCCAACGTAGAAAACCTTTGGAAAATCATAATTAATTCATCCATACTCCAAATGTAATGACCCGTGGTCGTTCCAACTGGAACCTGAGGAGTGAACGTTGGAGAGTGTTCTATCGTCCTCATGTGAAGATCCCTGGTGCTTTATACAAGTACAAGAACTCATTTCGCCAAACGTCACCGATTCCCTGACATCCACTCAAGTCAACGAACTGAAGTCAACAATGGTCAAACGGAGTTCAATACCATGGGCGTGCTGTCCAAAAGACGTTGGATCAGTATTTCAAACTGTCATAATCTTTGCTAGGTATGAATTCAGATCGCCCCATGTAGTATATCGTTGGACAAAACCCCTTTGAGATCCAAAGACTGTGTGTACTAAAAAAGACAGTCTCTGTTTACGATATAATTTACCAAGTATTGCTTGTCTTAGATAACCTAGGTATATAAATGACTTTGCATTCTTCATTAGCTCATCTCTTACCATTAGTCAATTTCATCTTCAACAATCTTTGTTGGTACAAATACTATAAAGTTTGGTGTGTCGGATGCGCAATAATGTGCGAAATGATTTCTTGTATATAATGAAGACGTGCTGGTGTGACCTTCGCTGCTGGAGAAAAACCCCACACGAGTTTGACATGCCATATATCTTCTTCCTAACATGTGAATGGAGAAAGTAAAACTTGTAATTATATTTATATATATATATATATATATATATATATATATATATATATATATATATATATATATATATATATATATATATATATATATATAGCCTTGTTCACCGGTCGAATGCTTCGGTGGCTGGCCTGAATGGTCATGATTAATTAATTAAGGGCAGTATATATATATATATATATATAGCCTTGTTCACCGGTCGAATGCTTCGGTGGCTGGCCTGAATGGTCATGATTAATTAATTAAGGGCAGTCATCAACTGCGCGGCTCCATATATATAGTTTGTGTTTCCCAATTGTTGATGTAAAATAAGATAAAATGGCACAAGCGAAGGCGACTGACAAAAACAAATTATAACCCTTTCATCACGAGAGTGAACCACCGCGTCTGGCGGAGAAAAAATATTGCAAATTGAAGATGATATTTACTAGATTCGATGCCAATGAGATGCCAGTGAAACAAGGGGAACATGGCGTTGAACGAGGTACACACATGATATAGATATATCACTGTTATATATGATGTGATGAATTGTTAGCTTATGACGTAGACCTTGGGAGGTCACCTTAATGCTAACATATTCTCAATGGGCGTGAATCAGTTTAATTATTTAATTTGGTGCTGGTATGTTTCACAAGGGGTCGGGAGTTGCTTGAAATTTATGTACACACACTGGTTCCAGTAATGACCACATGCACGCAAGTACCCTAGCACAGCAAGGAGAGCTATACTCTAAACTAAGGCCTATTTGGCAGGGCTCCGGCTCCTTAAAAAAAGGGCTCTGGCTCCTTAAAAACATTCGGCTAACATTGTGCTATTCGATACCATCTTGCTTTAACGACAACACGAGAAATTTAAAATCCAAAAGCTGTTAGACTTTGGGTTCAGAGGATTGCAAGACAATTCATCATGGACGAGGTCGTCCATAAAAATGGATCTTTCAACATTGCAGCTGCGAAGTACTAATAGTAAAGAACAAAGGAGGAAGAATAAAGAGATGAAGAAACTGATGTTGTAATGTATATATTTTCATTGTAACATATATATTATTGTAGTATTTGTATTATTATAAATCTTGATGGATGCGTGAGGTATGTGATGCTTTAAATATTCAGTCCAGTAACCATATGGCCCCTCGCAAGGAAGCCCTCACAATGGCAAGCTCCCGATCGGGTAACTCTGTGGATAGCTCCTAGGCCTTCCCCATATGTAAGTGGGTCTTTGGGATGGCCTCCCCCGGACCGCTCTTCACAGTCTTTGGTATCGAGCTTCTAGCTAAATCGTCATGGGCCTCATTCCCTCTAGCTAGAATATGGTGGTAGCCACACCACAAACGCAGTTGGTGTAGTATCGTAATACTACAAGCCCCTTCGATGCACAACAATGATGCGCGCACACTGAGTGGTAGGAGGTATATATGCAAAACTTACTAAACACTAGGCCTAAACCTATAGCAAGTGCATTAGCGATAGTCTAACTAGCTTAAGCACTTCGCAAAGCGCATCTACACTAATCACGTAATATTTCCCTAAGCACTTTTGGTGGCTAAAGCACAAATGTATGAGTCTCAACTCTCCACACACTTTGATTAGCTGTAGCACACTTCAAATGGCCAAGCAATGGGGGTACATATAGACCCAACATCCAAAACTAGTCGTTACACGCTTTTTTGTGAGCATCAGATTGATCCTATGCCTGCGTACCATCGATCGAAACAATCCGGTGGTGCCACAATGACTAGCTGTTTGAAACAAGTTGTTTCACACTTTTCTATGAGCATTGGATTGGTAGCATTGGACCTGTAAGCATCGGATTATAAGCATCCGACTCTAAGGTGCCATGTTTTTAGCATGATACACTTTATTTTGGGCATAACTTTTAGAGCTGAATTCTGATTTTGATGATCATGGACTTTTTGGAAAGCTATTAAAGAGCTCTACAATTTTGAACTGATATCATAGAAATTTGAGTAGATCTAAAATCATGACGCAAGTCCAAATTCATCCATCTCTTTTGTCTCGGCTTCAATGGCTTCAATTTCGTTTGTGTCTTTGCTTCTAGGATTCTACTTCTTGGTGTCTTAGACTTCTAGCTTGTATTGTAGGTCTTCAACGTAACTTCTAGTGTCTGGCTTGAGATGTTGATCATCTAGATCATCACTTTACCTAAATCCAAGTACACCTTGCATCCATTTGAACTGTACCTTTTATACTAGCAAATGCCGTTATTCCAAATGGTCATGTTAATCATCAAACGCCAAAATTCAAACTTAATGGCCCATAGGGTCAATTTTCCTTACTATGTGAAAATCATATAACTGTCGAGACTACACCTGAAGTTGACAGTGATCATAAACATACCACTTCCGGTTGCAATGCAAGCCAGTAGTGCTACTCATAATAACACTGCCGGTTCTAGTCCTAAACCAGTAATGATCATAGGTCTATCATTGTCGGTTTTGGAGTAGAACCGGCAGTGATGTTTGGCATCATTGCCAGGTTAGGGCAACCGACAGTGATATGAAAACCCCATCACTGTCACTTTCCCACTGTTGGTTCATTTTTTGGCAGTGATAAGGGCTTTAGAATCAGCAGTGAATATCTGTTCTAAGGTAGTGCTTGAAAAGGGATTAAGCTCCTAGCTGCTCCTCATGCAGAGCCATTTTTCTCAGCAATGTTTGGTAGGGCTAGGGCTTCACTTGGAATCGGAGTTAAAGTCGTTCTAAGAGCCCTACTAAACAGGGTCATAGTACGTAGAACTACTAGCAACACTCATCCCTAGCAGATTCCAAAAATGGATCATTAACAAACACACATTATTTTCCATATTACTCCAAATCCATTACTAAGTCTGTACATAGTGAATACATAACATAATAGTCAAAAGTCACTTTAATTGAAAATATCTCAAATTGGTACTAGCTCAAAGTTTCAAAAAAAATTGTCCCGAGAGAACTTAGAAATATCCTAAGTCTAAAATGCGAGCTGGCATTGCAATGTTGGCAAGCCTATTCTATAAGAATATGCATATAAACTTGAACTAATAGTGTTTAAACCAAAATGGAGCTAGCATTTAAACCAAAATGGAACCTTATAGCTAGATAGGAGATGAGCCCTAGGGTGATCAAGACAAGGCTTAAACACATTTAGGGACCCAAACCCAAGCCCAAAGTCGGTCAAACCCACTGTCCCAAGCCTAGCTCATGTCAGTCCATAACTTACAAACCAATCTTTGGAGCTACTATGTAACACCCGGTTTTAAGAACAAAACCAGATACACACCATATGTGAGCCCAGGAAGTCAAATCTCACATATAGCTACAAATAAAGGTAATATCAAATGACAATGCTTAATATATAACGTACTTATTATAAAAGATATAACCTTAGATAGCAAACAGCGGAAAGACAACTCCGGTCTTCAGGTGAAGACTCCACTCCACAGGGACAACTGACTGGTTGATCACAAGCCTATCTGCTCCAATTTTTGGAAATCTGGTACCCATCCGGGATTTTTCCAAAATATTGAAAATAAACAAGCGTGAGTACATTTCGTACTCCACAAGCATAACATGGGGATTCATGAGGCTCAAAAGGCAAACACGGTTTACTGCATTTAGCATTTTAGTAAGTCACATTTTGTTATTGATCAATATCAAATTATGCTTAAGCTCCCAAATTAACCCACATGATCATATACTAGAATTAAATAGAGTCATTGATCAACATTATATCATCATCATCGTCATCATCATCATAATACCATCATAGTTCACCACGAACAACATCTTCACAAGTGACCATTTATTCTGTGAGTTTTCCGGGCCGCTCGTGACCGTGAGCACGGCTGTTATAACAGTTTTAACACTCTGCAGAGGTTGTGCATCTTTACCCGTGAGTCATGTTGCCCATATGCCCGGGTTAATTACTCCCATAACACTTCCAAGGTGAGCGGGCAGGGTACACTATGAAGCCTTCCATAGGTCTCGTCTAACAAGTTAGGGCCGCGAGGTTTCCTCAGCAGGCAGATATAGAGAACCCCCCTTTCTGTGGCACAATTCCCGCAGGCTATACACACAAGAACAGAGGCAGTTCTATACCCAAAGTGGCAAGCCCCTCTTGCGCCCTTTCGGGTAACTTCTAACAAGCTAGAAAAGATCCTATTACTGAGCTAAAGTCAGAGCCATATAACTCTCACGGTTGCACTGTATGTCCCAGCTTTTGCCCTACAGATAAGTCCTTACGGAGAGTTTAGGGCAACATGATCGACATCATTTGCACCATCACCCTATAGTTCAATTATTATCATCATGTTTATCCGTTTGTTCCATTAATCATAGTATTGATCATGTTTGAATAGAGCACTAGCATTCTACCCATATGCAATAAAACCCATAGGCATCGAGGTATATGTCATCAATGGCTAGGATGTCCTTATAGTCGAGCAATATTAGACACATGCATAATGAGTAGATTATATAATGAATAGGAATCAAGGTAGGCCCATGCTATACTTGCCTTGGTTTGCACACTCCTGCTGGTCCTGCTGGTCTTCGAAGTTCTCCTGGTTCCCAACGTACTCCTCACCGTCTGAACTCGACCAACACGGCAACATACACATTTCAGGAGCATTCATGCATAGCAACCAAACCTATAATTAGAACAGTACACCAGCAGTATAAAAACAAGATAAAAAGTTTATGAAAATATTCTACGTCTCGCTACGATCACATCAACACGAAGTGCACGAAAAACGGAGCTACAACGCAAAAGATACGAATCAAACAAGATTCCTATAGCGAGTTAATTAACTTAACCTAATCAAGAATTTCAAAAGTTGCAAACCTAACTAACAGTGGCATTAATGCGTAGATTATGAAATTACGAACCCAACGCAAGTTGAACGGGTCGAATCGGAGCTAAAACGATGATTTTATAAGCGTTTTACTGTAGTGGCAAATCTGTAAATAATCTGAAAACGTATTTTTCTTTTAAACCGAAGAAACTACGCTTTCCGAAAAAGAATGCGTACTCCGGAAGTACGCCAAGGACGGCGGGTTTAGACTTTTAGAAACTGAGGGGCTCTTTTAGAAAAAGAACCCGCGAAGGGGTATTCTCTCATGTCAGCCGTCCGATCTAGGATAGACGGCTTGGATTAGATGAAGGGGGGAAGAGGTGAGTGACCCACCGGAGTTGAGGGGGATCACGGCGGCTCTGCCATTGGCGACGGTGGGGAGCTCGCCGGAGCAACCGAACAAGGCTCTACGGACCTCGGTTTTCAAAACCGAGAGCACCGGGGTGACGCGGGGAGGAAGGCGAACTCGCCCCAGAACAAAACACGGCCACGGGGTCACCCGCGCGGCGTGTCCGCCATGGCCGGCGATCGGGACCTCGCCGGCGCACGCGAAATGCCACCCTAGAGGCCACGAATCGACAATTTGGGAGCACGGGAAGGAATAGAGGATGGAGGCGATCAAACCTAGACACTAAACGCGGCCGGGGGTGAGCCCGAGCGGCTCCCGCCATGGACGGCGGCGAGAAGGTCGTCGGAGCGAGCGGGGACACACCACAACGTGCACAAATTGAGAAATTGAGAGCATAGAAAGGAAGAGGAGGTCAAGGCGGAGCTCACCACTGCTTCAAATGAGACGGAGGTGGCTCTAGAGCGGCGGTCCACGGGAGCGGCGGATGGCGGCTCCGGCGGTGATTTGCGGTGCTGCGGTTGCGGCCTCTCGCGAGCGAGAGAGAGGGAGTTGGAGTGGGGGAAGGGCGGAGACGGGGCCGCGCTTCCCTTTAAAAGAGACCCGAGGCGCGGGGGGGAGATGCTCCCACGATGGAGCGTGGGCGCAGGCGGCGGTTGCGCTCAAGTGCGAGCGAAGCGGGAAGGCTGGAGGTTGGGGGCGACGCTGACGTGCGGGCCCCGGCTGCTATTGACTGCTAGAGGGATGGCGGCAACGGCTTGGCCGGGATGGGCCGGCCCAAGAGGGACGCGCGAGAGGGAGAAGGGGAGGAGGCCAGCGGGCCGGTTCGGTAGTCCGGGCCAACGGGCCGAATTGGAAGGAAGTGAAGGAGAGTGAATAGAATTTCCTTTTCATTTTCTAAATTGATTTTCCAAATCCAATTTCAAATAATTTTTAAACCTTTTAGCATTGGAATAAAAAAAACAGTCACCACAATAAATAAAAATGCATCGGCATGAGTGCATCAACATGTAACTAACCTTATGATAAATTTTAATTTCACAAAAATTTATTATCTCCTATATTTGAATGCACACTCAAATACATAAATAAATCAAATTTATCTATTTTTGAAACAATGTAAAATTTAGGGTGTTACAATTCTACCCCCCTTACGAGGAATCTCATCCTCGAGATTCGGGAGATGGTGATCAAAGAGATGTAGATACTATGCCTTTGGATCTTCTTCATTTTCTCACAACGATCACGCCGTAGCTTGCGCGTTGTTACAACCTTGCTCCTAATTGCTTGATCAACTCTTAAGCACAATCCCTTAGTCCCTTATGCCATTACCTCCAATTGACCTTTGCAATTCCTTTTGTTCCAAGGTGATCACTATTAATTACCAACTTTGTAGTGTAGGTGACACCACTCAAGTTTCTCACACAACTCAACCTTGGTGTCGACCGAACCTCCCTAGCTCACTCTTTATGCTAGGAGCATCAGCAACAACTTTTGCTTCTCCAGACGATAACACACTTCCATGTCATAATCCTTGATCGCTCTAATTCATTGATGATTTCATAAGATCAAAACCAACTTAGCGAAGATATCCTTTAGATTCTTACGATCCTTGTGGATGTCACCCTTATATCCAAGATTATAATGCCTCCAATGAACCTCTGACGATATCTTCTATTCCTAGGAAAACTTTAAATCTCACTCACATCTCGCATCCTTTGGTGGGTTCCAACTCAACACATCATTAGCTTTCTTAAGTTTCCCATAATTCCACCATTTGAGATAACTTATCCAAGTAGAGATCTTCCTTGAATCAAAAATTTATTGCCATAATTGATGTCACAACGAATCTTCCGAGTCTCTATAGAACCAACTGTAGATGAACCATATCTCCTTGCCTTGTCATTGTTGCTGACTTGTCTTGGGTATGGTGAAGTTCAAACACCCAACTGTGCTTGATGGTGACTTCTCAACCATAGGGATAACTAATTCTTCCAGGTGGAGTACTTGAATGTAAGAAACATTCATCTTGTTACTTCTTCACTCGGCTACCCCCCTTAAGAGAGATCAACTAGGGGAACAACAAAGGGTAGCTTGCATCTTCTTCCAAGTGAGTTAACCATCATAATGACCTTCTGATATCCCACGGAAACTCATGTGCATAAGTAAGAACAAGAAGTCTGAAATTCCTCATGAGTAGAAAAACAGCAGTGCAGGAAAACAGCTGTAACTCCTATTCTGTTAATCCAATGAAGTTGTAGTTTATACTTTTGGAAAGCTGTTGAAATCCTCTACAACTTTTGTATAGAACACTTTTTCTGATTCCAAACATAATTTGGTCAAAAACTGTGCACTACAAAACTACTCCAGGTTTCAGATAGCACAACTATATCATCTTGTGATTTCCATAACTCCCAAACCAAAATAGCTATGGAATTGATTCCAGTGGCAGATGAAACATACAAGAGTCTTCTTTTATCTATAAAAGTTTCATAACTTTTGGATGTCTAGATCTAGAGATATATCATGATGAACACAGACTGCTCTGGAAAACAGGATGGATAAAATAGGAGAAAACCAAAACCCGCATATTTATTTCATTAATCCTTATGCCTTAGGCCTATAGACTAAATGAAATTGTGGACAATCCCCACAAGATCATTACAATCATTACAAAGATCCAAAACCAGCACATGCATAATGACAATTCAACAAGCAATTAAGGTGCATACTTCAATCATTGACTGAGCTTGCGATACTATCGTTCCATTCATATTAAGGGCAAATATCCTAAAGCTCCGCTTCCGATATCGCAGGAAGATGGTAATAGACAAGATTCTAAGAGCATATCAAAGCAAGGAGTGAAGATTAGAACAAAGGCTTAAACAAGTATCAAGGAGGAGATGAATATCAAGGATAAGGAAATAATAGAGGAGGAATATCAAGGTTTATAGAACAAGGGTCTTATAGCAGTTCCTAAACCTTAAGATGGCCAATTCCTAACTAGGCTTGCGTCCTATAGTCAGCATTGCTCTGATACCACTTTGTAACACCCGGTTTTAAGAACAAAACCAGATACACACCATATGTGAGCCCAGGAAGTCAAATCTCACATATAGCTACAAATAAAGGTAATATCAAATGACAATGCTTAATATATAACGTACTTATTATAAAAGATATAACCTTAGATAGCAAACAGCGGAAAGACAACTCCGGTCTTCAGGTGAAGACTCCACTCCACAGGGACAACTGACTGGTTGATCACAAGCCTGTCTGCTACAATTTTTGGAAATCTGGTACCCATCCGGGATTTTTCCAAAATATTGAAAATAAGCAAGCGTGAGTACATTTCGTACTCCACAAGCATAACATGGGGATTCATGAGGCTCAAAAGGCAGACACGGTTTACTGCATTTAGCATTTTAGTAAGTCACATTTTGTTATTGATCAATATCAAATTATGCTTAAGCTCCCAAATTAACCCACATGATCATATACTAGAATTAAATAGAGTCATTGATCAACATTATATCATCATCATCGTCATCATCATCATAATACCATCATAGTTCACCACGAACAACATCTTCACAAGTGACCATTTATTCTGTGAGTTTTCCGGGCCGCTCGTGACCGTGAGCACGGCTGTTATAACAGTTTTAACACTCTGCAGAGGTTGTGCATCTTTACCCGTGAGTCATGTTGCCCATATGCCCGGGTTAATTACTCCCATAACACTTCCAAGGTGAGCGGGCAGGGTACACTATGAAGCCTTCCATAGGTCTCGTCTAACAAGTTAGGGCCGCGAGGTTTCCTCGGCAGGCAGATATAGAGAACCCCCCTTTTTGTGGCACAATTCCCGCAGGCTATACACACAAGAACAGAGGCAGTTCTATACCCAAAGTGGCAAGCCCCTCTTGCGCCCTTTCGGGTAACCTCTAACAAGCTAGAAAAGATCCTATTACTGAGCTAAAGTCAGAGCCATATAACTCTCACGGTTGCACTGTATGTCCCAGCTTTTGCCCTACAGATAAGTCCTTACGGAGAGTTTAGGGCAACATGATCGACATCATTTGCACCATCACCCTATAGTTCAATTATTATCATCATGTTTATCCGTTTGTTCCATTAATCATAGTATTGATCATGTTTGAATAGAGCACTAGCATTCTACCCATATGCAATAAAACCCATAGGCATCGAGGTATATGTCATCAATGGCTAGGATGTCCTTATAGTCGAGCAATATTGGACACATGCATAATGAGTAGATTATATAATGAATAGGAATCAAGGTAGGCCCATGCTATACTTGCCTTGGTTTGCACACTCCTGCTGGTCCTGCTGGTCTTTGAAGTTCTCCTGGTTCCCAACGTACTCCTCACCGTCTGAACTCGACCAACACGGCAACATACACATTTCAGGAGCATTCATGCATAGCAACCAAACCTATAATTAGAACAGTACACCAGCAGTATAAAAACAAGATAAAAAGTTTATGAAAATATTCTACGTCTCGCTACGATCACATCAACACGAAGTGCACGAAAAACGGAGCTACAACGCAAAAGATACGAATCAAACAAGATTCCTATAGCGAGTTAATTAACTTAACCTAATCAAGAATTTCAAAAGTTGCAAACCTAACTAACAGTGGCATTAATGCGTAGATTATGAAATTACGAACCCAACGCAAGTTGAACGGGTCGAATCGGAGCTAAAACGACGATTTTATAAGCGTTTTACTGTAGTGGCAAATCTGTAAATAATCTGAAAACGTATTTTTCTTTTAAACCGAAGAAACTACGCTTTCCGAAAAAGAATGCGTACTCCGGAAGTACGCCAAGGACGGCGGGTTTAGACTTTTAGAAACTGAGGGGCTCTTTTAGAAAAAGAACCCGCGAAGGGGTATTCTCTCATGTCAGCCGTCCGATCTAGGATAGACGGCTTGGATTAGATGAAGGGGGGAAGAGGTGAGTGACCCACCGGAGTTGAGGGGGATCACGGCGGCTCTGCCATTGGCGGCGGTGGGGAGCTCGCCGGAGCAACCGAACAAGGCTCTACGGACCTCGGTTTTCAAAACCGAGAGCACCGGGGTGACGCGGGGAGGAAGGCGAACTCGCCCCAGAACAAAACACGGCCACGGGGTCACCCGCGCGGCGTGTCCGCCATGGCCGGCGATCGGGACCTTGCCGGCGCACGCGAAATGCCACCCTAGAGGCCACGAATCGACAATTTGGGAGCACGGGAAGGAATAGAGGATGGAGGCGATCAAACCTAGACACTAAACGCGGCCGGGGGTGAGCCCGAGCGGCTCCCGCCATGGACGGCGGCGAGAAGGTCGTCGGAGCGAGCGGGGACACACCACAACGTGCACAAATTGAGAAATTGAGAGCATAGAAAGGAAGAGGAGGTCAAGGCGGAGCTCACCACTGCTTCAAATGAGACGGAGGTGGCTCTAGAGCGGCGGTCCACGGGAGCGGCGGATGGCGGCTCCGGCGGCGATTTGCGGTGCTGCGGTTGCGGCCTCTCGCGAGCGAGAGAGAGGGAGTTGGAGTGGGGGAAGGGCGGAGACGGGGCCGCGCTTCCCTTTAAAAGAGACCCGAGGCGCGGGGGGGGGGGGGGGGGGAGATGCTCCCACGATGGAGCGTGGGCGCAGGCGGCGGTTGCGCTCAAGTGCGAGCGAAGCGGGAAGGCTGGAGGTTGGGGGCGACGCTGACGTGCGGGCCCCGGCTGCTATTGACTGCTAGAGGGATGGCGGCAACGGCTTGGCCGGGATGGGCCGGCCCAAGAGGGACGCGCGAGAGGGAGAAGGGGAGGAGGCCAGCGGGCCGGTTCGGTAGACCGGGCCAACGGGCCGAATTGGACGGAAGTGAAGGAGAGTGAATAGAATTTCCTTTTCATTTTCTAAATTGATTTTCCAAATCCAATTTCAAATAATTTTTAAACCTTTTAGCATTGGAATAAAAAAAACAGTCACCACAATAAATAAAAATGCATCGGCATGAGTGCATCAACATGTAACTAACCTTATGATAAATTTTAATTTCACAAAAATTTATTATCTCCTATATTTGAATGCACACTCAAATACATAAATAAATCAAATTTATCTATTTTTGAAACAATGTAAAATTTAGGGTGTTACATACTACTCTTCCCAACCATTGATCAAATCACCCACGTACTTCAACAAATATTGTAGACTGATGAACCATTAGCAACTTTCATTTAAAGTAACTTTTGACTATCGGGTTAGATGTAAAGATGCTCTGACTCACTAGGAGCAAAGATGCCCTCCAGATGCAGCACTTGGCCTATGCGCTGACCATGTCACTGCATCAGCCGTGACGATCGCAATGCCGAGTCAGCATGTGCCACACATGGCCACGATCGATTGGTAGTGAGGTAGCACCCAGCTGCGAGCTTGCTTGCACCCAACCAAGCAGGCAAGCAGCCTTAAGGCCTTGAGCATGCTATCAGGTCCCTATACCATTTGGTCTCGCCAACTCTCACGCTCACTCCGCCACTTGTCATTGCCATTGTCGCCAATGAGCACCACCTACACAGACCATTTTCTCACACTTAGAGCACTGTCGTCATTTTCTTACCACCAACGAGGAGTAACCTAAAGAATCATGCTTAGTACACCACATGGGTAGCACATAGGACACATATATTTATACTAGTTCAGACGAGATGTCCTACGTCCAGTTTATATGAGGATTTGTATTGCTTTGAGCACTGAGTGTTGAACTTGGTGTCAACTAGGGGTTATAAGATGTGTGTCCGACCGCCAATCAGAGGCTCCCTACCTCTTCTTATAGATATAGTTTAGGACAGGGTTGCATATAGAGTCTAGATCGGTTCACAGGTCGGTTTGCATAGAGTCCCGATCTAGTCGGTTTTTTGCATATATCTTTCTATGCCATGTTTACCAACCCATGGGTTAGATTCTCCATCGGCCGGTCAGCCCGGTCCACCCCTGCCTTGGGAGCCAGTTATGACCTCGGTGTAATACCCTTTCACACACACACACACACACACACACACACACACACAGATATATATATAATATATATATATATATATATATATATATATATATATATATATATATATATATATATAGTATATATATATATATATATTGCAATGAAACAAAAATATTGCAATATGTAGCGTATGGACCTTTTCGGTTACAATAGTGGCTATTGCAATGGATTTTTGATCATTTGGATTAGGCTCTATTGCAATATAACTGTCTCTTTGCAATATGCCCTCTTTCCTATTGGAACGGAATCAGGTTCAATAATGTAATATGACCCTGCGCATCCTCGTATTGGGAGCTGGTTTATGGCCATGGTGAGGATATCCGGGGCCTATGTACTCGTCAACCGTCGTCCCCTAGCTCGTAGCCATAGATTCCTTGGATCACTAACTTGATGAGGACAAATTTTGAATGCTTCAGTGTCTTATATATATAGCAGGATGAACAGATTATATATAACAATAGATAGATAGATAGTTCTGTTCGGAAAGTTAGCTAGGTACTCAAAAAAATATAGTTAGCTGGGTAACGAGGCCATTGCAGTCATACTAAATGTCCTAGTTAATACCAAGACAAAAATTGGCTTGCCAATAGGCAAGAAATTGGTGGCTGTAGGGCTTTTGTGTCCGCACTTCAATTATTTGGATAGATTATCATTCCTCCCTGCAGCGTTCGTACTACATGTCATGGTTACTGCGTGCAGACTACTGCCAATCAGTTAACTTTTTGAGATCTCAAGTTGCCTAAATAGTAAGAAAGTTTGTAAGCTGATACCGACAAAAACTATTCTAATGACTGTCATCACTCATCACTCGTCAGCAAGCTTACAGTCGTCCCGAGGAACGAATAGACGATCTATGGAAGATAAACAATGACCAATGCCGAAGTCTGGTCGTGAATACATCCCTTCTGCCGCGCTAGGTGCTGAGAACCTGCCCGTAATCGGCTTGTGCTTGATAACGTAATTAATATATTGCAAATGACCAAGCTTCACAGGTCTTCTCTAACCGTGATACAATAGACGGAGAGATAGAGGCAAACACGCCCTAGCTACATCGACAAATAATTTTTAACCGTCTCTGCAAATCATTCTTGTAATAGTATTTGTATCTCGGTCTCTCCCTCATCCACCGTACCCCTCAAAGATCAGCATGATTATCTATTGCTCTACCTCTCCTGTTCACCAGAGGAGGGGGGGGGGGATGCATAGCATGGGTCGGACCACCAGCGCTAGGCAGAAGCAACCATTGGGAGAAGGAGCAGCAAGATCGAAGAGGAAGCGGCATGCGTAGAACAAGTGGCACTAGTTTAATGGTGTGGTGTGGGAGAAATGCATGGATGGTGCTTGGGCATCGTCACTATGTCAGAATAGTTAACCACCGTCGCTTGCTTTACAACCAACAGTGATAGTCTACTACAACTGGTTTGTGACTTCAACCAGCAGTGATAGTATAACCAACACCAGTGATAGCATGTTTTGTAAAAAAAAATATAACTTTTTCATATGATATCGGATCAAGATAAACTTTATATGAAAATTGTAGAGTTCAACGAGATTTAGAACTATGTAGTTAACAACTTTTTTAAAATGAGATGGTTTGCATGTCCAAATATTCAATATACATTTTTGGATCAGATTTGAGATGGTTAACAATGTCAAATAAAGACAAAGTCAACATTAAGGTTGTAACAATCGACGAGATCTACCACTTTATAGTTAACAACCTTTTCATTTGAGATAATTTAGAGTGTTAAATATACAATATAAGATTTGAAATTGTGTAGTTAAAAGAAGCATCGGTTGCATAGTCAAGTGTCACCTAGCTCAGCTAGTACGGACGCTTGAGAGAACGTGAATATTGAAGTCTCATGTTTGAATCCTAGAAATACATATTTTCTTTTGTTTTATCACTTATGGATACAGGTCTAGAACGGCAGTGATATGTTACTCTCATCGCTACCGATTTTGCATTTTCTGGTGCAGCAGTGCGTCGTCCTGCATGAAGGGCGCTTGGAATCGACATGGAAGAAGCGACCCTGTATAAAAATGATACCACTACCAATTTTGCGTTTTGTGGCGTAGTGCGTCCTGCATCAAGGGCGCTAGAGGATTCAACATGAAAGAAGCTAGAATGTGTAAAAATCGTGTAAAAAACTTTTCGGGAAGGTGATTTATAGGAGTTTATCTAGAGAGACTAATGTAGTGTGTTTTTTATTGCTAAATTTTGACTATAGGAGTTCGAATTGGCCAACTTACTTGGGAATGCATGTGTATGTATGTGGCTCTGTATAGCCAACTTTGTGTAGTTGTCGGAAATAAATTATGTGGATATATAAAATTATGACTTGCAAGATACACCCTTTATCCTTTTTAACTGTCATTCTCACTTTATGAGATATCAAACGTACTCAGCTTTGACTATATATATCTAAGATAATATTAATATTTATGGTACATAATTAGTGTTATTAGATAAATCGTTGAATCTATTTTCATAATAAACCTATTTAATAAATATAAATATTGCTCTTTTTAACAGGTCTGGTTCCTCCTTTGAGACGACGAAGCCAGATGTATTTCCATCATCTAAAAAAATATATAAATATTGCTAAATTTTTATATAAACCTATCTAAACCTAAGAAAGTTTGACCAGCGTAAATAACATAGCGACACTTAACAAGGGATAGAGGGCACGAACAATAATTATCATATATAATGGTGTGGGAGGAATAGATGGTGTTGGGCATCGCTGCACGGGAGGAACGTGCAGCAATTGGGTCTTTAAATGCGAGGGCGCTAGGATTTGACCATTGGAAGAAGCTGTCCATGTGTAAACAAAATCGTGTGAACTCCAAATACGACTTGCAAGATACCAAACAATAATGAGAAAATTACCTCTGTGGCCCTATGAAACTCATTTATTAGTTCTTCCATGGGCCTGTAAACTTCAAAATTCATTTTATGGCTCTGGGTTTAAATTTCAGTGCCATATGCGACACTACCATCACTTTTGGAACCTAACACCATTAAGTGCCATGTGAAATGACCAGAACGCCCCTATTATAGAAAATGAACTAATTCCTTATATGACACTGCTTCATGTGATCTATATACTTGTTACCTCTATGACACTGGCTTTTTGTATGTTTTATTCCAACATTAAAATTCATCCACATTATATTAATGTGGTTAAAATTCTAACACTGTCTTTTGTATGTTTTATCCTTTCCATCCCACATGAATGCCACAAGCTCGGTGGAGCGGGCAGCTGGGGGCCGAGGTTAGAATCTAGGACATAGGAGGCATGGGCGGCAAGGATGGGGTACGGGAGGTCCGGGGTGAGGAAGTGGAGCCCCTCGTGGCAGAGCACCCAGAGCTCACGCGCGGTGGCCGCGGCATCCAAGATGGAGTGAATACGCTGCGCGTGGCATGGCAGCGGGAGGAGTGGATGGAGATGCTCGGCGGGGACGGCGATAGGAGGTCCCCAATCGCACCATCGGCCTGGAGGAGCCACGCCTCCACCTCATCCCTGGCCATGAGGCCCGCGCTACGCGCCCACCCCGGCCGGAGCCTGGCTGCGCCCCCTATTGGATGCACGCCACCGTGCCACGCCTCTAGCAGGAGGCTGCCTGGTCGCTCCCCCGGTTGGAGCTGGTGCTGCCGATCGCGCCCTTGGCCGCACCAACTGCTGGAGATAGCTCCGCTGCCTGCGCCAATGGCTAGAGGCAGCTTCGCCAGCCGTGCCCTTGGCCGCTACCCCGGTTGGAGGCCGCACCGCTGCCTGGACTCCATGCCGCCAACCACACCTCCACCTCATCGTCGATCTAGGGTTCCGAGCCGTTGGGAGAGAAGACCGACAAAGAAGAAACGCGATCGCTATTTTTTTAGAAAGAGATGGTTGGTCTGGTACTCGAGTGAGAGAAGGGAGAGCGGCATAGGGGTATTTATGTCTCCTCCGACACAATGTGACAGAGGGAACCCAATTTTTAACTGAGAAGTCTAACAGAATGGACGGTAGTGTCATATAGGGTACTGAAATTCGAACAGGGCCATAGAAACTTTTTTAAAGTTTCCAGAGCCATTGAAGAACTGAGTTTCATAGGGCTATATAGGTAATTTCTTCAACAATGATATGCATATGGAGAAAACGCACCATACAAGGTTAATAATGTGAAGGCATACATGCGATACTGAGGCCGAGCCACCGTATACTTCTTGCCTATATAATCAAGCGACATTACTTCACTGCAGGATACACAGCTGAGCCATTAAGCCCATACATAACATTACACAAGCTCATCAACTGCTGAAACAAACAGACATGATGAATGCCCACGCCCACCTAGTTGTGGCCTCCTCGGCTTTCGCTCATGCCCTCCCGCCAAACCCTAAACTCTCCGTCGGCATCCGATCACGATGCACCCCACGCCGCCCATCGCTTCCGATGCCATCACTTCGACATCTCCCGACGACTCTCCGATCAACCAAGACGTTGCCCCCAACGACGACGCCCGTCGTCACCGCGGACCGCGCTGCCAGTGGCTTCGCCACCAGCACCGACCGCTTCCACGTGATCGACTTCCACCACGTCGAGTTCTGGTGCGCCGACGCCGCCTCCGCTGCCGGCCGCTTCTCCTTCGCGCTCGGGGTGCCACTGGCTGCGCACTCCGATCTCACCACGGGGAACACCGCACATGCCTCCCACCTGCTGCGCTCGCGCTCTGGACCTCTCGCGTTCCTCTTCACCGCCCCGTACGCGCGGCACATCAGCGCCGACGACGACGCCGACGTGACGGCCGCCGAGTCCAACTCCTCCCCCGTGGTGCCCTCCTTCTCGGCCGACGCCGCGCACCGCTTCGCCGCAGACTACGGCCTCGCGGTGCGCGCCGTCGCGGTCCGTGTCTCCGACGCCGCCGAGGCGTTCCGCGCCAGCGTCGCCGCAGGTGCGCGCCCGGCCTTCGTCCCCGCTGAGCTCGGCCACGGCTTCGTGTTCGCGGAGGTGGAGCTCTACGGAGACGCCGTCCTCCGTTTCGTGAGCTACCCGGACGACACGGACGTAGCCTTCCTGCCCGGGTTCGAGAGCGTCGTGAGCTCATCAGAGTGTCCGGACTACGGACTCAACCGCTTCGACCACATTGTCGGCGGCGTTCCGGACCTGGCTCCGGTCGCCGCGTACATCGCCGGGTTCACGGGCTTCCACGAATTCGACAGGATCAACGGGGACGAAATAGGCACGGCCGAGAGCTCGCTCAACGGCCTGGTGCTCGCCAACAGCTCGGAGAACGTGCTCCTCACGCTCCTGGAGCCGGTGCAGGGCACCAATCGCCGGAGCCAGATACAGACGTTCCTGGACCACCATGGCGGGCCAGGCGTGCAGCACCTGGCCATGACCAGCGACGACCTTCTCGGCACGCTGAGGGAGATACGTGCGCGGTCCTCCATGGGCGGCTTCGAGCTCCTGCCACCACAGCCGCCCAGCTACTATGACGGCGTAAAGCGGCTCGCCGGGGACGTGCTGTCGGAGGCACAGATTAAGGAGTGCCAAGAGCTCGGCGTGCGGGTGGACAGGGCTCACGATGGCGGAGTTGTGCTCCAAACCTTCACCAAGGCTGCTGGAGACAGGTAATAATCGCCAGCGCCGGTCCTAGGATCTTGAGGGCCTTCTGGCGAACTCGTCGCAACGGCCCCTCTAGACCATAAAATCTCATAATATATAGGCTAATTTTACTTGTAAAGAGAAAGCAAACCCAATAATATATTTTTAATTTAACATGTCTGATAATTATCAAAAGCGAGAAACAATGTAGACTAAAAAAGCAATATATCTGTACTTCTAGAACTAATATGATTACCTTAAAGAAGAATAGAACTCCATCACATTCATTGCTTCTCATAACAAGATACTTCTTTGAGCATTTCTTGATGCAAAATCATCGAGGACGGTATTGAGATCAATAGTGTCCAAGATATCCTTCTCGATGGTGCATATAGCCAAGTCATTTAACATTTCTTGTGACATAGTTTCTCAAATAGATCTTCAACAACTTCAATTTTGAGAAACTTCTTTCAGTCGAAGCTACTGTCACAGGTACAATTAAAAGAATTCGATAGGCAACTGAAACATTTGATAGCAATCTACATCCATAACAAACTTCAGAATATCAGGCGCTAACATCACAGAATCTCACCAGCCCTTTCTCAATCAAAATATCTCTAACCTTATTATCAAGATTCTCCCAAGTTCTAGGATCAAAGACATCATGAATAGAAGCTTGTTGCACATCATCAATTGAATTTTCAGGTTGCGAGGAAGGCTGTAAATTTTCATTATCTATAGCATCAACTTGTTCACTTAAATTATCATTAACTTGTTGTTGCTCTTCTTCTTCAATATTAGGTGCATCTACAGGGTTCTCATCAGGCACAACACTACTTGAAGGTGAAAAAAACTTATGTATAACACCTTGTTGTGATTGAACAAACTGATCTTGTTGTCGTTTTCTTTTTCTTTTTCTTTTCGCACACCTTGACAAATGTTTCTTAGGTAACATTCTAAAATTCTAACCACCTAAATTAGAAGAAAAACATGACTATACGAGTACAAAGTACTAGAAGTCAAGAATACTATACAAATAATTAATTTGGATTATAAAATTAACAAGAAAAAAAATACCTAGGCGCCTAGGGCCTGGACAGTTTGGAGATGAATTGCCTGGTCGTCGCCGTCGTGGTCTCGTGGATCCCTGCCTGGTCTGGTCGCCGGCTCGCCGTCGTACGTTGGGAACTCAGGCATCGGCGATTCACCGTTGCGATCTCGTGTCTGGCGTCTCGCGATTGCAATTCGCAAGTCGCGATATGGGGCGTGCGGCAGCGGCACTACGGCGCGGCTCCTCGTCTCCTGGAAAAGAAAGAGACCGACTGCTAATCTTCTTGCCTCCTTGGGCCGGCCTCCTTGAAAAGAAAGAGCCAGAGAGGATGTCGTTAGTTTGCCAATGGGCCTGCTAGCTTATCAATCTTCTCATTAAGCCTAACTAATATTTTTTTTCATAGACTCATTAAGCCTAATAAATAGACTATAGCCGGCTGGGGGTTCACATACCTAGGCTTGGGCCCCTCCCCGGCTTGGGCCCTCGGGCATCGCACCCCGTGCCCCCCCATAGGACCGGCCCTGATAATCGCGTCCAAGGTTTTGGGATTCAAAATCTAGAAAAATTCGGTGCCTACCGAATTGGACAAATTTCGGAAATTTTGAAAAATTCGGACCGGGATTCACTTGTTTGACCAGTCAAAAAAATCGTAATTTGGTGAAATTTGGCCAAGTTTTGACAGAAATTGAAAACCATGGTATTACAGCCCTTGCCAGTGCATCTATGGTTGGTGGATTGCTCGTCCCACATCTGAGTGATGTCGTTGATGCGTTGAGCCATTAACCACCGGTGCCAGCCACCCGGCGTCGTCGTGGTGCCGGTCAAGCTGCTGCTGCGTACATGGTCGGCCCTAATTGAGTGCGCTGTACCTCCTGACCATGGGACTCAGCAAGAATAAAGTTGAGCAATGGGAAAACCGAAGGAGGGGACGGGATGAGGGAGCAGGATGAGTGCTTTGCTTCGGCATGAGCTTTGCCACCGGCGGCTGGACACCCAGGGAGAGAAAGAAACTGAATGGTTAGGGTTTTTAGGATGAGGTTCAAGCTTATATAGCTCTGGGAGATAAGTTTGAGCTGGCTTTGACCTTGTATTGGGCTAGAAATTTAAATTGGGCCGAATTTTTTTGGCCGGTTTGTATTCCTCTTGGGTCTTGCCGAAATAGACGAATTTCACCGAAATTCGGCCCATTCGAGCTGAATCCCAAATCCTTGATCGCGTCCTTTGCATGCATGCTTTTGTTGACTTCGACGACACTAATTCCATCCATGTTTCCCTACTATAAAAAATAACCTACCTAGGCACAAATCTCCACGCGAATCTCGTCCACACCAGCATGGGACGTGTCCTTAGAGGCAAATTTTACTTTACCAGTACAGTACAAAAGAATCCTTTTTTTTTCTTAAAAAAGCTATAACAAATGAAACGTTTTATGTATGCATGTTCACTTAAATTTTCAACTAATTACATCCGTATTCTGTATTCTGGTACTACAAATTACTCTTTCATTCTAAATTATAAGTCCTTCTAACTTTTTTAAAAATACAAAATTTTATTTAAATATCTAGACACAGTCTATATTTAAATGTATAATAAAAATAATGTAGCAAGAAAACCTAGAATAATTTATAATTCGAAATGGAGGGAGTACTGTCCTTATATATATATATATATATATATATATATATATATATATATATATATATATATATATATATATATATATATATATATATATATATATATATATATATATATATATATATATATATTAAAAAGCTAACAATAAAACGTGTCATATATATATATGCAGGCCAACCTTGCTGTTGGAGTTTATCCAAAGGATCGGCTGCGTGGAGATAGATGAGAACGGGAAGGAGTACCAGAGGGGTGGCTGCGGCGGGTTTGCCAAGGATAACGTCGTTCATCTCGTGAAATCTATTGAGGACTATGACAAGACTCTTGATGCTCCTTCCCGTGTGGCGTCCTAAACAACATTATATTGTCATCTCTTTGCTTGAGCGAGTTACGAGTATATACTACTTAAAAGCTTGGTAATGATGAAATAACGAAATAATGCGCTTAAGTAGTACATGGTAAATGGGGTATGGTATCATATAACATATGGTGCGTGTAATACTACCATCGAATGCCCTTTTTTCTCTGTTTGGATACTGTACATTATTGTGTTACTACAATGGTATTGTACTCTGTTCCAAAATATTGGAATTCTATAATAGTACCAAGTCGGTATTGCCATCTATAACTAAAATTCCTATCCTCCTGTATTGTTCATCTGCATGGTTCATAGGGTTGCGAGGATATCGGTTGCGATAGCAAAGTGGGAGGCGGTGAGATGGGTACCTCGGGAAGGATCCTCACCGGAACCCTCCTGCCAGGGATCTGCTTCGCCGGATACGGAGGATGCCGTGGTGGTGCTCGCCGCTCGTTGCGACTCTCGGCGTAGGGCGAATCTCTAGTTGACTAATGGAGTGGTCGAGGCGACCACGTTTCCTAGTCCGCGGAGAATGCAGGCCTGGCATCCATGACCTCAACGGAGATTACAGTCATGACTCCCCGGTTCCCGGGCGTCGAAGGTGGCGGCGACCCTCACCGAGGTGGCAGCACCATCCCCCCCGGAAACACAGGGATCATGTGGGGTAGGGCAGGACCTACAGCATAGTCATGCCCTGGTTGAAGTATGGAGGCGGAGTTCCCAACTTCGGCGGAGAGCCTGTGGCATCAAGGAAAGGTCGGGGCATTAGTTTGCCGCTTGATTCATCGAAGAGAGGATTCAAGCATGTGGCGGCAGCGAAGTTTTTTCCATTCAAAGAAGTGGATCTAATGAAGGTCAAGATTAAGGAGATCTTGATTGAGCTTCACTAGCCCAGCAATGGTGGACGGGCAGCTGAGCACCCATTCATCAATGACGAGGGAGACCCGAGTTTGAAGAAGATGCAACAGGTGAACTCAGGTTTAGCTGGACTGGTGGTTCCGTGCACTGCCAAAAGTTAGACTCACCGTTAGGATCCTAGGGTAACCATGGCACACGCGTCGCCAATCTAGAGAGGGTGAACGGGAGGTTGGGGTGACTCTGAGTTAGAGAACCACAGGCCCTCCTCCTCACCTCACCTTCTAGACCCGATGGTTGATGTACAGTTGAATCCGTCAACTACACACCCTAGGGTTCTTCACGAGCCAAAATTCCCCAATCGAGAAAATTGGTTGGACACCTATGGAGAGGTGCTCCTGCTAGATGTTGTCACACCCATTTTTAAGAACAAAATAGGATGCATAAAAGACTCATGTGCGTCCTAGAAACAGTCACACACATAAGCTGACAAATTATAAATAGTACCATCACAGTGTTTATTACATAGCGAATGAATAATTGACACATAGTCTTATACAATAAATGTAGCAACTAAAGATAACTCTCTCGCGGAAGCTCCAATACAGAGACACGGTTGACTGGTTGACATCAAGTCTAATACTCATCACGGTAATCCTCATACCAGTCCTAATCTGTAGTGGTTGAAATAGCAAGAGTGAGCACATATCGTACTCAACAAATATAACATGGGGTTCATGAGGCTCAAAAAACTGACATTGGTTAACTGCATTTAGCTTTTAAATGTTTAACAAGTTTAAGCATATGATAGCAACAAGGTAATTGTAATCCCATTTAACCATGATCAATGTAACATAAATAATATAAAGCATAAACAATAAATGAATAAACATATTAACATAACAAGAATCATCATTTTTAGTGTAAAGATTCCAAGGTCGCTTGTGTCCGTGAGTACGGCTAGTATATCAGTTTATTAAACTCTGTGCAGAGATGTACACTTTCACTGTGAGTCATGATTTCCAAATGCATGGGTTTGCAAGGTCCAAACAACAGAAACCATATAAAGCCATTTAAAAGTTCGTCTAACAAGTTAGGGTCATTAGATTCACTCAACAGGCAGATATAGAGCCCCCCTTCCCAATGACACACAACTCGCAGCCTATACACAAAAGGACAGAGGCCGCACTACATCCGAAGTGTCAAGCCATTTTACACCAATTAAGGTAACCACTAACGATCTAGAAAAGGTCTTTTAAACGACTAGAGCCAGAGCCATGTAGCCCTCACAGCTGTACTGTCAATCCCGGAGGTTCTGTTACAGACAACTCCTCAAGTTGCTAACAAGTCATCTTTTAAGGTTTAATGCTTAAACAACTATCAAGTTACAAGATCATGACCATTATAAAGCACTAACAATAATGCTACCCAATGCATAGTCCAAGGTGTCAAGGAATCAGGATAACAACAGCTAAGTTATAATCTCTAAGGTTATCAAGGTGGACACATGCATATGTATTGTAATTATGGTGAATAGGACAACAAGGATGGTCCCATGTTATACTTGCCTTGATCAAGGTTCTCTTGTTGATACTGCTGGTCCGGCTCAAAATAGTACTCTTAATCGTCAAAGAACGGCTCACCGTCTATACTCGATCACCAGCATCAATGCACAACCATTCCGAGCAAAAATGCACGAAGCAAACAAGAGATACAATTAGAACAGTACACCAACAGTAGCAGGTGTGAAGGACAACTTAGGCCCTATTTGGATCCTTGCAACTAATAGTTAGCTGTTAAAACTAACTGAGGACCTATTTGGTTCCTCAGCTAATAAACCAACTAATGTCTTACCTACCATCCAACTAACAATAGCTATTAGTGTGCTGGTTTATCCTAGCTAACATAGCTAATATTTAGTTGGGTGGATCCAAACGGGGTCTTACTCACAAATAGAATCTAAAATGGGTATGTTGAAATCATGGCTATCCTTACTAAAATTATGATTATACTAGGGGTAACCAAGAGGTGGTTCATGGCCCCGATCAAGGGACATGAGTGGGCTCAACATCAGTGTAATGACCATTTTGCTGAGGGATGACGGCCCCGATCACTAAAATTATGGCTATCCTCACTCAACAAGACATCTTTTTTAGTCAAAACAGATTAGTATTGAGCAAAATGTGCTAATAATAAGCAATAAGCCTTTCTTGGTTTTTACTAGAGCATGGTATTGGGGTTTATGATATTGGGGCTAGCTTGTTTTGGATAACACCTTAGAAAGTTGCCTGGTCTAGGCAATATCTCAAACGTCAGATTTTGGTTGCATGTGGTTGAATATAGCTACCTGGTTTAGACAACTTTTCTAGGACTTCAACCAAATAGACCCCCAATATGCACAAATCACTCTTTCTTCTTTTGTGTATATAATAATAAGAGCAGATACCCAACCTCACTATCACACGTCAGAATAGGATCAAAGGGTAGAGATTAAATCATGACACAAGTTTGGGAGATGCCTATAAGCTCATAGAATGCGCTCTTGTCCCTGTTTGGTAAAACTATGGGGAGAAGCGCTTCCCTGAGATGTTGCATAAATAAAGGTAAAACACTCTCAAAATAAGCTAGTCTGATCCAATTATTTAAAAAAATAGGAGCTGTGGGAGAAACTTTTCTAGAGAAAAGTGGCAAAAAGAAAGCATCTCATTTAGTTTCTAATTTCAGCTAATTTAGGACACAAACAGGTACCAAACAGGCCCACATCTCATCACACAAATGGTAGATCTCTCCTTCTTTTGAGTATATTATTACATATATTGCATACATCCTTGTAAAAGTGTAAAACACAAAATGGGACAAACTAGCATATACTTCCTCCAATCTCAATTGTAAGAGCTTGTTTGGATTCTCAGGTCTAAAGTTTAGATGACTGAAGTTGACGAGGATTACAACTTTATACCACTTTAGCTCACTTGTGTGGTCTAAAGTTTTGTGACATGGTGTAAACTTTACACACCACTTTGGACCTCCTGTTTGGAGCCACAGGAGCTAATAAATTGGTCTGAAGTTTAGTGAATAAAACTTTAAACCATGGGATCCAAACAGGGCCTTAGTCGTTTTGACTTACAGTTTGATGAACAAAACTAAAACGAGTTATAATTTAGAGTGCAGGCGGTTGGTTACCACCAGAGCTGCACGTGTCAGTGGTTTACCATCGAAGAACCATCTCACTTGTAGCGCTGCAAGTAGTCCACCAGCTCATCGACGTACTGGTCCTGCCTCACCCTGTCCCCGACAACCTTCTGCAGCTCCGTGGCGTTGCGTGAGAGCGCCTCGCCCTCCTCGTTCGCCATCATCACCCGCCGCACGGCCACCGCAACGTCGGTCGCGTGGAACGACCCATCGTCGTCGTTCCTGGGCACCTCGACGCCGGCCCCGCGCGCCGCCACCTCCCGGGCGATGAGGCCCTGGTCGGCCACGAACGGCAGCATCACCAGCGGGCGCCCGAACCGGAAGAGGCCCTCCACGGTGGAGCCCCAGCCGCAGTGCGTCAGGAAAGCGGCCACGGCGCCGTGCGCGAGCACGCGCACCTGCGGCACCCAGCCGGCGCACACCACCCCGCGCCCCGCGACGCGCTGCTCGAACCCGCCGGGGAGCAGCGGCGCGCCGGAGTGGTCGCTCTCGTTCGGTGGCCGGAGAGCCCAGAAGAAGCGCACCCCGGAGAGCTCCAGCCCGTGCGCGAGCTCCCGGACGTGGTCCGCCGTCACGGGCGCCTCGCTCCCCAGCGCCACGTAGACGACGGACCTCCGGGGCTGCTCGTCCAACCACTGCATCAGTGGCGCCAAGGACTCACCGTCTCCGTCTTGGGCCGGGGCGGCGTCGTCGACGACGTCACCGGGCAGGAGGAGGCCGGCGGGGACGACGGGCTTGGCGAAGAGGTCTGCCAGGAGAGGGAACAGCCGCGGCTCGGCCTCCGGGCAGCTGCGGTGGACGATGAGGCGGCAGGACGGGTGATGCAGGCGCAGGAGGCGGTCGATGTCTGACACGCCGGAGGCGTTCGGCCAGAACCCGCGGGCGATGCCCTCGGCCTCGTAGCGGCGGTAGCAGAGGTTGGAGGGGAAGGGAACCCACGGCGGCTGCACCATGTAGCCCTCCGTCGTCGTGCGGGGATGTGCCTCGTTCTCGTGCTTCGGCCCGATGTACGCCAACAGGGCTGCCGGGAAGATGAGATACATGGCGCACGCGATCTTGAAGCGCACATAAAAGAAACAGAAACAGAAACAGAAACATATTTATATATTTTTTTCGAGGAATTATGACTGAGTATATATGACTGATCTGTCACCTTGTGCTCAGGCCCGGCCCTGGGGGCGGGCAAGCGGGGCGGCTGCCCCGGGCCCCCCGAGACGTCAAGGCCCCCTGCATGTATACGGTGTAGGAGTAGCCGTCAGGCCCCGTATGTATACCATGTAGGAGCAGTATGCTTTTTTTTTTGGGAAACATGTAGGAGTAGTATAGTTGGGTGTTGGCTGAAGTACCATAGTGCGGGCGGCTTCTCAGTGCCACTGTTGTGGCCATGAGCCCAGGGGCAATGTGTGCATCAATTTTTTTTTGTTTTATTTTGCCATACAGCAATGTGTGCATCAATGCTTTGTGCTAGTTTTCACTTACTAAATGTATTTTAAAAATTCCAGCACAAACACAGGAGAAATATAGATGAATTTGTAACTATTGCGCATAGGAGCAAACAAATACTACTAGTCGCGATGACAAGGCCTTACGGTAGATAATATATAACTTGAGCATTGATGAGGATAATAACCAGTATGTGACAAGATAATTTTTCTAAAAGTGTATGGTGTGCCCGGCAGAGCTTGCGCCCGTGGCTGGCGGAGCCCGCCTTCCCCTCCGGCAGCGGCGGCCTCGTCCATGTCTGGCAGTGGCGGCCTCACCCATGCTCGAAGGAAGAAGTTGCGCATGCGATGAAACGAACAAAGGCTTTCGGTGGGGGTTTCATCTGTTTTCCAACATTTTAGAAACAACGCTCACTCGTTTCGTCCCTATGAAACATTTCCCTTCCCTCTTCTCATCGATACATGCAAAAGTTCTATTTCTACTGATGTGACACCCTATCTAATGTACATAAAATTTGCATTGAGACTGGCTTAAGGGCCTCAAATTTTTAATCTTGCCCTGGGCCCCCAAATTCTCAGGGACGGCACTGCTTGTGCTCCTCCGCGATCGGCATCACCCAGTGGTGTGCAAAGTCGAGTATGATCCAGTCGGGCTTCCTCGAAAACTCGCCGTCGCTGCCCCTAGCCGTGACAAGCAGGGATTTGAATGGCGCGGCGAGGCCGTCGAAGGCCATCTTGAGGAGCTCGACCTTCTCCCGAGGGACGTCGGCCGTCGACTCGGCGCCGTCAGGTAGTCCCTCGACCGCCGGCAGATCCAGCATGACGACCCGGACCCGCGCGGATAGCTCCGGCAGGACGGCGCCCAGCCTGGCGGCGTTCCTCGGCGTGGAGACGAAAGTGACGGCGTGGCCGCGCCGTGCCAGCCGCTTGGAGAGCTCGAGGAACGGGATCATGTGACCGAACGCCAGCCATGGGAACACCATGATGTGGAGAGACGACGACGAAGCTCGTTGGCTTTCTCCCATGGCTGATCTTTGCATTGAGACTTGAGAGCTAGTGACAGTGCTCGATATGATAATGTTGTCTCCAGATTGATATGGCATGCATTGTTTGTCATACCAGTACGACATTGACATATAAAAGAAAGGAGCTCGTTGACGATGCATGTACTATATTTAGAATTATGATGCAAAATATTGTAAAGCGTGATCTGCGTGTGTTAATACTTTAATCAGGTGGAAACCAACTGATTTGTTCTTTAATGTCTGCAATCTCTATCAAGGTTCTATGTTTCACAAACCACCCCATTCTAGAAACATCAAAAATGACAAGTTCATCGATAAACTTTGATATTCCTCATATTTGAACTAATTATTAGCTTTGTGAGAGATGAGGTGATAATTAAGTAACCAAGATAAGTAATTATTACAAACTAAACAAAAAGAAAAAGAGTAAGCAAATAATGGACCACCTTTTTCTTAAACCGGACGGACTGATGCAACCTCCCGCACTCACTACCACTACGGCAGACAGTGCCTTTGCCTAGCGCCTAGGTCTTTGCCGAGCGCTATTTATCGGGCGCTCGGCAAAGGCCACCTTTGCCTAGCGCCGGGCTCTCGGCAAAGAATGCGCTCGGCAATGACTCCTTTGCCTAGCGCCAGGCCCTCGGCAAAGAGAAACACTCGGCAAAGAACGTCTTTGCCGAGCGCCAGGCGCTCGGCAAAGGATAGCACTCGGCAAAGAGCCACCGCGGAATATACCGTCGTTCTTTGCCGAGCGCCCTCCGTTAAGCGCTCGGCAAAGGTGGCTCTTTGCCGAGCGCCCTGCGTTAGGCGCTCGGCAAAGGTGTCTCTTTGCCGAGTGCCAACCTTGGCGCTCGGCAAAGGCACCTCTTTGCCGAGCGCTGACATTTGGCGCTCGGCAAAGAATTTTCTTTTTTTTTGTTTTTTTCTTTCAAACTTTTTTGTCATGCATTACACATTATTTAAAAGTATATGTTAAGTTTTGGTACTTTTTTTTATCTTTTTACTATTTATCGTTAGTTTATATGATTTAATTGAATTTCTCCGATAAACGCGTGTTTGAACTGTAGGTGTATCGAATCTCCGAATTGGACGGTTCGAAAATTGATATTCGCATTACTTAGCGTATGTTAAGGCCGTATCCTGGAGCACGCATGAAATATCGAACATCTAGCGCACGGAACACTGCGACCAAGTTGCGCGTGAAGTGCTATTAAATTTAAAAAAAGCAAACAAAGTTCAAAAATCACGAAACTTAGCGAAACGTCTTTGGAGCACATGTGGAGGCTATGGTCAAAATTTGGTAAAGTTTCGTGCACGTTGTCACGTAAGTTAGTTAGAAACCTAGACATCTCACATGTGATAACTTGTGATCACATGTGAGATGTCTAGGTTTCTAACTAACTTACATGACAACGTGCACGAAACTTTACCAAATTTTGACCATAGCCTCCACATGTGCTCCAAAGACGTTTCGCTAAGTTTCGTGATTTTCGAACTTTGTTTGCTTTTTTTTAATTTAATAGCACTTCACGCGCAACTTGGTCGCCGTGTTCCGTGCGCTAGATGTCCGATATTTCATGCGTGCTCCAGGATACGGCCTTAACATACGCTAAGTAACTTGAATATCAATTTTCGAACCGTCCAATTCGGAGATTCGATGCACCCACAGTTCAAACACGCGTTTATCGGAGAAATTCAATTAAATCAAATAAACTAACGATAAATAGTAAAAAGATTTAAAAAAGTACCAAAACTTAACATATACTTTTAAATAAGGTGTAATGCATGACAAAAAAGCTTAAAAGAAAAAAACAAAAAAAAAGAAAATTCTTTGCCGAGCGCCAAATGTCAGCGCTCGGCAAAGAGGTGCCTTTGCCGAGCGCCAAGGTTGGCACTCGGCAAAGAGCCACCTTTGCCGAGCGCCTAACGCAGGGCGCTCGGCAAAGGCACCTCTTTGCCGAGCGCTGACATTTGGCGCTCGGCAAAGAAATTTTTTTATTTTTTCTTTCAAACCTTTTTTTGTCATGCATGACACATTATTTGAAATTCTTTGCCTAGCGCCCCTGATCTGGCGCTCGGCAAAGGAGTGTACAACAATTAAACAAATAAAAAAACAAATTCAAAAAAAAACCGAAAAAGTCTTTGCCGAGCGCCTCCGATCTGGCGCTCGGCAAAGTAGTGTACAGTAACTAAACAAATAAAAAAACAAATTCAAAAAAACAAATTAAAAAAAACGAAAATTTTTTGCCTAGCGCCCGCGATCTGGCGCTCGGCAAAGGCACCTCTTCGCCGAGCGCGAGATCGCGGGCGCTAGGCAAAGGGCGCATTCTTATTACATGAGCCGGCCACAATTGAAAAAAAGACCATCCGCCGCTAGCAGCAGGGGCCGACGCTAGCAGCTAGCCCGCGCCGCGCCCGTCCGCCGCCGTCGCTGCCGCGCCCGGCCGCCGCTGCCGCCGCGCCGCGTGCTGCGCCCGGCCGGCCCCCGCCCCCGCCCCCCGCGCCGCGTGCCGCGCCGCGTGCCGCCCCGCGCCGCGGCCGGCCACCTTCGCCGCGCCCAGCCAACCGCCCCTGCGCCGCGCCCGCCGGCCGTGCTCGCGCCCGCCCGGCCACCGGCAGGCCGCGCCCGCAACGCCGTGGAGGAGGACGTTCGTTGGCGGGCTCGGATCTCCGGAGGTGTTCATCGGCGGGCTCAGCAGGGACGCTGTGGAGGAGGACGTCAGGGCCGTGCTCTCGGCGGCCGGGGAGATCACACAGGTCCGAATGTTCATGGATAGGACCACGAGCAAGAACAAAGGCTACTGCTTCGTGGCCTACCGTGACGCCGCCATGGCCAGCAAGGCCGTCGCCGAGTTCGGCAATGTGAAGGTGGTTGTGCTTGCCAATTGCTTGGATGAATTTTTTTGTTTTAAATTTCTTGATATATTTGACTGGTTGCATATATAGGATAGATTCATTATATTACTGCACTTCTCGCTCATCAACTCTATGTACGTGTTGTGCTGATCTACTACCCATTTTATGGTAACCAGCTGCAGATATCACATTCACACCATAAATCAGGGCATGATTTGTTTTTTTGAATTTTAATCGTTAGATGAATAATGGACGAGAAATTCCTGACATTGCAACATCTTTAATTTCTTTTTGCTTTCATGTTGATTAATTGACTACTTATCTGTACAATGAACTAGTTAACTTCACCAAGTTGATCATTCTAGTCTACTGTACCTCAGTAGTCTTCTGTATTTGTTTGTTGTATCGGATACTTGTTATTGGTGAAATTTCACCCTTTCTCTCCTTGACCGAAAAAATGGATCTTGACCGAAAAATGTTGGTTCTTGTACAATGAGCTAGTTAACTAATACTTCTTTATTTGCCTTTCTCTGCATGCTTATGAATATTGACTGTTAACCTTGTTCTCTCAAACACCATCATCAGATTTGTGGGAAACCATGCCGAGTTGCTGTCCCTGAAGGGAATGAAAAGGCTAATAAGACTGCTCAAAGTGAGTTAATTCTCTTCAAAAATTCCAATCATATTTGTATTCATTAATTTCATATTTAGGAGTATCTGCATCACTTATAGTTTACCCATCTCAATCATCTGTCGTTTACTATTTCTGTTTATCACAATGACCTAGCCACCATCTTTTTATTGTTCTTGGTCACATTACATGTGCTATATATATGGGTAGTTGGTCTATGTAGCAGCGCAGTCCTGTTATTTTTTGAAGTTGCGGCTCTGAAGTTGGTTTAAATTTGATAGCTCTACATATTTCCTTTGTCCCTCTTTCTTCATCTTTAAAACTCATTGAATAATTAGGGTTTTGTGGCATCAATATTTCATTTTCTAATTTACTTGTGATAAAATTAAAGGCTATATTGTTTTTGTGGCATCTATTTCACTATAGGTTGTATTTTCATTTAAAGGGTGAACAACATTGGACTAAATAACAAGCATATAGTAGAATTTAATCTCCTAAGTGATGCCGGATGACTTTTGTATATTACAATAGTCTCAAGCGACAATTTAACTGTGCATGCAACAAAGTAATGTCAGATGTATAAGATTTTTAGATATGTAACGATTGGTGTCTCTAATGTTATATTAGCCTAGTGTTTCATTCATTATATGAATTATCAGTGGCCCTAATATGAATCATTTTTTCTCCAACCTAGCTAGTTAATTTTCTGTATTAGTTCTGAAGCCCTTCTTTGAGCTATTTGCTAATAACATGCAAATGATTGTGATTTGCAAATGGTAATATTGGATGGTTCTGTCTTTCATCATGAGTTATCTTGACAGTACATCTTCTTATTTTGGGTTAGTATTGGCTACAAATTCCGCTGCCCTTAGTAATATATATATGCAGATTTATCTTTTATGTCATGCATGGTCATTTGAACATATTACTCGTTTCTTGCACTAAACAAAAATTCAATTTTATTCTTGGCCACAATAACTACTGTTTCCAATCAAAATCCAACCTTTAAAATTCTCAATTATTCATGTTTTTATCCCTATCCGTGCCAGGCTAGAAGCGCTAGGCAAATAATTTTTTTTAAAAAAATCAGTTTGCTCTTTGCCGAGCGCCAGGCTGGAGGCACTAGGCAAAGATTTTTTTTTAAAAAAAAATCAGTTTGCTCTTTGCCGAGCGTCTTATTGGAGGCGCTCGGCAAAGAAAACGTCACGCCGTGACTACCGCCGTGACCGTCGCTTTTCTTTGCCGAGTGCCGCCTAGGCGCTCGGCAAAGGCTTTGCCGAGCGCCCGATAAAAAACGCTCGGCAAAGGAGGCTTTGCCGAGCATTTCGTTGCCGGGAGCCCTTTGCCGAGCGTTGCGCTCGGCAAAGCCTTTGCCGAGCGCAATTCGGCCTTTGCCGAGCGTCTCAGGCGCTAGGCAAAGCCGCAGTCTGCAGTAGTGTACTACGCCATGCTCCCGTCCCGTCCCTTCCAAAAAAAAATCTCCACTGCGCTTCGCCTCCAGCACGTCGCCAACCTTCCCCAATCCCCACTCCATGCTCCACCACGCTGCTCCCCAGCACCGCGGCATCCGCCCGCTGCGGCTGCCTCCACTGCACTGCCCGCTCGTCGCAACCGCCTCCACCGTGCTGCCCGCTCGTCGTGGCCGCCTTCACCGAGCCAACGAGCCTCCGGGCAGCTGCGGTGGATGATGAGGTGGCAAGACAGGTGATGCAGCTGCAAGAGGCGGCCGATGTCCGACACGCCGAAGGCATTGGTCCAGAACCTGAGGGCGATGCCCTCGGCCTCGTGGCAGCGGTAGCAGAGGTTGGAGGGGAAGGGAACCCAGGAGGCTGCACCATGTAGTCCTCCATCGTCGTGCGATGGTGCACCTCGTTCTCGTGCTTCAGGCCGATGTACGCCAACAGGGCTACCGGGAAGATGAGATACATGGCGCACGCGATCTTGACAGTTGCATGGCACACACATGTGCGATTTTTAATTGGCACACACATTTGTACGAATTTTAAAGCCGCCAATTAAGGTAATTAATTTTTTTGCTAATTATTCTCTATCTGGGCCACACTTGGACCTAGCCCGTCCCCAATCATCATCACGGAAGGAGACGGCGTCATCCATTCATTCATTGAGGAAGGAGACGGCGCTGCCACATTGACATTCCGGAGCAGCAGAACCTAGCTGACGGAGTGACGCTGGCACCTCGGCACTGCGGCAAGGACCCGCCTGTGCCCTGCCGCGCCGCCGGTCGGTGGAGGTGCCCGGCGCCCGCGCCGCGCCACCATGTAATTTCGTTTCTAGTAGATGAGGACCAATGCAAGCCAGTGGGCACTCGCCCGACGATCCCTCGCCGGGGGACCTCTGGTATGTCATGGTCAGGCGAGGAGGGTTGCTGCCTAAGATCGTGATGCTGGACTCGAACGGCATCAAGTACCACACGGGAGTGTGGAACGGGCGATGTTTCAGCAGCGTGCCGGAGATGGACTACTCGTACTCCGACATGTTCTGTCTTCCAGGTGACGGTGAGCCCCAACGAGGTCAGCTTCAGCTACGCCCCCAAGCCTGGCGCGCCCTCCCTATCCCGCACTCCCGTGTCGTCCTGAACTGCAGCACGTCAAGGCCGAGCGCGCTGTGTGGGAGCCGGACGAGTAAGAGTGGGTAGACTACTTCCAAGGACCCTGGGACGAGTAAGAGTGGGTAGAGTAGACTACAACAAGTGCGGGCACTCCGGCTGTCCGGCGTGTGCAATCAGACTGGTGGCATGGCGGGGCGCGGGCGGGCGGGCGCCTCTCCCAGCCGGCAGCACGGCAGGACACGAGCGGACCGAGGTGAGGTGCCGGCGTCGCTTGATCGGCCGGGTTCCGCTGCTCCGGAATGTCGACGCGGCGGCGCCGTCTTCTTCCTCGACGAATGAAATGGATGATGCTGTCTCCTTCAGTGACCATGACTTTACTTTGGGGACGGGATGGACTCAAGGCTGGAAGGATGGGCTGGGTCCAAGCGTGGCCCAGATACAAAATAATTAGCAAAAAATTAGTTACTTAATTATCTGCTTTCGAATTCGTGCAAATTTTCGAGGGAGGAGTACCGGAGCAGATGCCAAGCTAAACCTGCCATGGACAAGCAGTCATCCAGCTAGCTAGTATAAATACGTATTCCAGGCTTCCAATGCAATCCATCATTGCAGACTAGCTAACTATCACACACAGACAGAACAACCACAAGTGCAAATAACCCAAGTTTTAACAACATACAATGGAGGAAGTCTCATCGTCGAAGCTAGCGTGGTTCGTGCTAGCGTTCAACGTGGTGGCCGCCGCCGCTGCCGGCCGTGTCTCGGCCCAGAACACGGCGCAGGACTACGTGAACCTGCACGCGGGCGACTGTGCCGGCTGGTGCACTCCGGCGGCCCCTACGGGGAGAACCTCTTCTGGGGCTCGGCGGGCTACGCCTGGGCGGCGTCGGACGCCGTGGGGTCCTGGGTGGCGGAGAAGAAGTACTACAACCAGGTGACGGTCATGCGGCCACTACACGCAGGTGGTGTGGCGTGCCTCCAGTCCTCCACGGCCATCGGCTGCGCCCGCGTCGTCTGCAGCAACAACGCCGGCGTCTTCATCATCTGCAATTACTACCCGCCCGGCAATGTCATTGGACAGAGCCCTTACTAACAAGTAGCAACCTATACGTACGTACTTGTGAGAGCAGCAGGCAGCAGCATCCTACGCGCGTGATGCCATGCATGTCAACATGATGTGTTACTTATGCACCCCGCATATGCATTTCAAGATTGATCATGTAGCTGTGGATGAAATTTATTATATATCAATAAATCACGTGGACCTGTGAGACATATATATAGCTACTCGCTCCGTCCATAGAAGAATACAATCTGTGACGGTCAATTGAGCTCAAGTTTAACCAAGTTTATAGTAAACTATATAAGCATTTATGTCTCTAGATAAATTTATTATAAAAATATATTCTATGACTAATCTAATTGTACTTATTTTGTATAAAAAAATATTTGTACTTTTTTATATAAATTTAGTCCAGTCCAGACTGGTTGACTCTTCGAAATCCGAGAATTGCCTTCTTTTGTGGACGGAGGTAGTACCTTTTATATTATTGTTTGTTCTTGATCGTAATTTTGGTTCGGTTACTAGCAAACGTGCAATGTGTTACATCAGAATGTACAACTTATTACATGATTATATGGACGTACGATTTGCTGCTCAAAGATTTATTAAACGATTGTCATCTATTTTAGTACATTTGAAATCGAATTATGTACCGTCACGCATCTTGGAATAAGATTTTGTAGCATCGTTGGGCTTACACTAACTTGTATAAGCGTGGGCCATGAGTCCGAGTAATATGAGATAGAAAGGGACATGTGAGCATTGTTAGAATTGAAGTAAAAAAAAGATGGACAGAAGAATTCTTTCTCCCTATGATATTAAATATATACCAGCAAACTTGCTCATGCATTGTAATAGAACGTATATGGCTTGTTGTGTGGTTACTTTGGACTATTTGTGCCTTGGAGATCTATTCAACATCAGGGTCATTTGTTCCAATTGAAATCTAACTCCGTACCATCACTGGACACACCTTAGAATTGGACTCCATCGTTTGACGCATGTTGTCATAACTCGTATGAGTACGGGTTGTTGTTCTAACTCATATGATGACAGGTCGTGAGTCTAGGTCAGATACAGGACAGGGAGGGGCATGAGAGCATTTTAGGAACTACAGACAGAAGAACCATTTTGCTCTTTAATATTTAGTGTACTGCTATACTATTTTTTAACTTAACTTGTGGCGGTCAGTGAGCTGCGACAGCTCTGCAATTAAATCTATGCAATTGTGTTCATCATTTCTATGGGTGCTATCAGTTCTATGGGGAATAGATGCAAGCCATTCGAATGACAAATAAAACGTGGACTAGGCTTTCATTTCTTTCTCTCCCTGATGATGATTTCATCTTCCTGATGAATGACAGCAGGTAGATAATATTCCTACCGTGTGGACACTTCTGAAGCTCAAAATGCTGGGTGACCACTGACAAAATGGAGAAGAAGGTGATTATCATACTATGTTTTGGATTCACATAAATAAACCTAATAACTTCCTGTTTTTGCTATGATGTGGAAGGAGTTATTGTTAGCTTCGGGCCTGTTAGCTTGAAGGAGTCTCTGTTAGCTTACTTTTACTTGTATCAGTATTTCAACATGGTTACTTGTTGTCATCCTTTTTGGTGCACCTCGATCTTATGATCATGTTGATGGGCAGCAGGAAGTGTAACCAGAGCTAAGGCATAATTTTTTTTTCCAATTTAACCATTGCATGATGAACTGCCACGTTATCTAAAAAATATGTTCAATAAAATAGGTTCTAACTGAAACTCCTCACTTCAATCATGCTTTTAATTGAACTCCTCACTTTAAACTGCAACACTGTTTAACATCCGATGCGGTACTCACGAACTCAAATTTTTTACAGAATCAAAATGGACCTAAAAGTTAGTATGATGTCAACTTTGTCTTTCACATCCTCTTGGTTGATATAATCATGTGTTTTTATGATGTTAGTTTTGAGTGATCTGCAAGTGTAGCTGCACAAATACTGAGTGTTTATTCTTTTGTTATCATTGATGGTCTAAAACTGCATGCTGGCTTTGATTCAACTAAGTGTGTGTAAATCTGATTCGCATGTACGTAGGTCAGTGGTTTGACTAATGTTGGCTGAAACTAATAACAACGGCACTGATGTTGGTGGCCACAACAGTCAGACTCTTGATGGTGCAAACAGATTAACAGAATGACATTGATGTTGCCTGCCTTTGCACTCACTTGCTAGGTAGGTTGCCTTAAAGTAAGTCAGTTTAGCAATTTATGAACTAGTCATGCCTTATTGCAGTTTGCAGCATATTAGAAATACTACTTATTTCACTATCTTTTTATATCTTCGCTTAATTTTGTGAATTTAATAGTAGTCAAGGAATGGATGTCATTATTGTTTGGTTGAACAAGAAAATGTTTCCTTTCTTCAAAATTCAAATTGCAACGACATTGATTCTATTATTCATGATGAACATGTGGATATCATATTTATATATGATATATGTAATGATAGATCTAGTTTAATCAATTTTGACATCAAGTGTTGTCTCCATTTGGCGAAACCAATTGTTCTACCTCTTATTAGATTTTAATCTAGCCTTGTGATATTTTATATGATTTTAGCTGCTATATGAATGAGTATAAAAATAAATTTAAGGAACTATATACTTCAATTTCTCTGTCATCTACCAGATTTGATGGTACATTACTAGCAGAGAAATTTATTTTTATGGCTGTAGAGGCTAATTTTCTTGACGGTTAAAACGCATTTTCCTGTATTCATTGTTTGACAAGGATATAATTCTAGTCTTGACGTCCAGCAATGTCCTTGTCGACAAAAGAACCTATAAGGAAATCGGTGTACCAACAGACAATTTTTCTATCCCTTTCGCTTTTAAGTCTGTCGGAATTTTCTGGTCAGTATAATGATAGGGAAATTACTTTTCCAATTTTCCTGTTGGGTTTTCAAATTTTCATGCTGGTTTCTTACTGACATGAGAAGTCTAGTTTACAGTAGTGCACCAAGAAACACATCAAGGAAATAGTACAAGAAACATTGAGGAAAATATATTCCTTTGGGAACCGACATCCAATTACTATCCTAGACGGTATTTGTCTACCAGTTTACTAGCCAAACATATTATCCTAATGGTTTCCCCCCAACATGAATAGTATTTATAGAAAACCCATCTAGTTAAACTATATCTTTCTGGATTGCACTAAACTCTATGGCCGCTAAGACATATATGCTTTGTTCATGTAACGACGGCGTGATTGCGAGCGACTCGCACGGACGCGACGACGGCGCGGTGCGCATGCGGCGCCACATGGTCAGCTCTTGATAGCCATCTACGAGCCACGAGAAGATGCGCCACATAGTTCTGCAGGATTGCGGCACAACGAGGAGTCAAGGAGTTGACCTAGGGAGATCTCATCAAAGAAGACACAGTGCCAACAATGGCTTGTGGAGCCTTGTAGCGGCAAGTGTACTTCGGAGCCGAACAAGTTGGTGCGAGGAAAAGGGGCAAGACAAAGATTTGTGTAGACCAGAGCGTGCCATGGCCCCCTTAAGCTAGATAGTTTGTTAAAGAAACACTTTTTTCGTGACCATACCATGAGGCACATTTTTTTATTAAGAGGAAGTCGAGTTTGAAAAGGTATAAAGACTCACAAGTAATCCTAGGATTACCACACTGGTCCTAAAAGACATATGCGGCAGTAAGAGAATGAAAAGGTACAAGGACCCTCAGCCACATCACCCTAACAAACTGAATTAAAAACATTTAACTACATCTCAATCCACTCCAACAAACGTTTATTGTGACGAATACTTGTATATCCAAACAAAGCCCTGTAAGTGTTGAATGTTGATGACGTGATAATCTAGCCTGCTCTATTAGTGCCTCAAGTTTGATTTTGGTTGTCTCCGTTTTAGTTTAAGCTCCGCCACTGGAAAGGGATGATGCTCACCCAGGGCTGGCGATATAGCACGGTTGATGATGTCAGCTCAAGGCCCTCAACGCGCGCGCTCCAACTCGATCGGGCTCCGACTCGATCCCGGTCCGGCTCTCGTGGCTGCTGCTTGCGTGTAATGTGTGGAGAAGGGAAACAGAAAATAGACAAGGACCGTTGCTAGCATGAAGGGCTGCTGCTCCTGTATTCACGGTGCAGTTTCGAACCTTGGGCCAACGGTGTGCGTGGGCCAAAATCTTCTTTCTTTAGATGAGGGGTGGTGTGTGGACCAAACTTTGAAAAAAGGGATTCATGAAGCGGGCCGTGGGGTCCAAAATCAGAAGGAGGGAGATGCAAAATAATAATAATAATAATAATAATAATAATAATAATAATAATAATAATAATAATAATAATAATAATAATAATAATAATAATAATAATAATAATAATAATAATAATAATAATAATAATAAAAGACGAGGACGATGTGCATGCGACGTTACCGGGCCAAAATAAATATGTTTGTGAATTGAACCCGAGCCAAATTAGTGAATAGGATAAGATTCAACTTTTTATAGGATATATGATTCAAACTAGATGCAAACGAAATTAAAATTTGGTTCCAGTTCTGGTGTCATCATTGGTTCATAAATACATTACTGAAAAATCAAAATATACATAAATAGTTTGATAATTTTTTTTAAATGCTTTTAAACTAATAGGGCAAATGGATTCAAGATTATGCCTAGGTTTTAAATCGTTAATGACCTACGAAATTCCAAAGATACTTCAAATGTATACTATCGGGGGTTATGATACCCTGGTATCTCAAGACACCGATTAGTCAATCGCTCGGGTGACCCATGGTACACGAGCTAGTATATGCCCAAACGATCGAGGCCCAGCTAAGCCACGTGGACATGGGCCAAGCACTAAGGCAGGGCTAGCCACGACCTCTTCCCTCTGCCTTCACCGCACAACCTCTCCTTCGCCCCAATCCCTAGGAGGGACGGGAAGAGATCGGGCTCCGCTAGGAACATCCACTCTAACAAGAGCAGGCACGCCACACAAACCTCGCAAGGACCGAGGGGACAGCAGTCCTCCAGCCCGGTTAGACGCCATCCCTGTGCCACGCAGCGAAGACAAGACAACAACACCAAGCAGTGCGCGGCCTCCAAATACAGGCCGACGAAATGGATGTATGACCCCACCCACTACGGGATGGGGTTTACAACAGTGGCCTTGACTTTTGAGGCCATCCAAGCTAACGAAGGCCATGACCCTAGAGTTCGGGATCGTGGCCACTAGCTCAGCAAGCAATAAGACAACCAACAACCTGGGGCCGACTACCAACTCCCATACGATGTCCCCTGGAAATCAGGAGGCGATGACGAAGGCCACGGCGAGACCACGTCGCCCAGGACGGTTGGCGAATCACCATGTGTCTACAGTGCCACCACAACCGGCACAGTAGCATGACGCCATCCCATACCGCGACGTAGGTACAAGACCATGACGACAACCACGCCCAAACGTGCGCTATCCCTAGTCAAGATGGTTTTCTTGCAAGCCAAGTTAGCTAGGTTCTCTCCATAGGTTCACGACCCCTCGGTTGGGAGAACCTCCTTCTTTGTATGTGAATTGGCCTCGGACTCTATATAAGGGCAGTCAGGACACCCTTCCAAGGCATCGAACTCTCGAAACTCTCATTCGAGCAGTCAATCCTCTAGCTCTAGGTCATCCTCCTACCTCTTCCACCATTCTTGCATCCCCATTGTAAGAATTTCAGAGCATTCAAGCGAGCAGGGCGAATTAGCGGATGGGGGGCAGGCTGTGCAGGCGCGCGCCGGAAACGGCCATCCGACGAAATCCTATCATGTCGGACGTCCGGGAACCAGCACACCCCTTATATAAATATATGCATAAATCTATATACGTGTGTCTGGAAGCAGGCGGGGCGGTTCTTAACATTACCCGCCTGCTCGGCCCGCAAAATAATTGTTTGTGGCTGTTACGGTTAAGTTGTTAATCGTTTGTGGACTACTATCCTTTGAGCCCGCCGAACCCGCAACAAAAGCGAAAGCCTGCTACAGACCCGCAAAAACCCGCAAGTACTGTCGCCGCTGCTATCGATGTCGTGCTCCTCTCCTGAAACCTGTCGCTACCACAACCGGAGCCGGCTGCTTTGCCGAGGGCCCCAGGCTCTCGGCAAAGCCTCTAAGACCCTCGGCAAAGCCTTTGCCGAGCGCAGCTCTCGGCAAAGCGCCCTCGGCAAAAATCCGATCGGCAAAGGCTTCTTTGCCGAGAGCCGTTTATCGGGCACTCGGCAAAGCCTTTGCCGAGAGCCCGACGCTCGGCAAAGCGCGAAATAAAAAAATACGAAAAAAACCTGGAAAAAATTTTTTCAATCGGGGGAGGGGGCCCACTGGCCAGCGCCCGCCCGTCTCCGTCGAAGTCGCAAGTCGCGGCATTTTTCGCGCAAAATTCGCGGCTACGCGGTCGGTGGGATTCGAACTCGTGACCTCTCCCTCACGCGATACCTCCTCTGCCACCTGCACTACACACTCACATGCGTCTATATGCCATTTCAGTTACTCAAATATTATACTAAACCAATTGAAAATTGATTGTTTGAGCCCCTAAACGAATTCAAATCAAAAAGTTGTCAACCACAAAGTTTCATAACTTTTCGAGCACTACATTTTTCATATAGAAAGTTTTTCCATCCGAGGTCTTTTGAAAAATTCAAATTTTAAAATTTTGAAATTCAAACGTAGTTTTGCATGACAAGATGAATTCAAATGAAAAAGTTGTCAACCACAAAGTTTCATAACTTTTCGAGCACTACATTTTTCATATAGAAAGTTTTTCCATCCGAGGTCTTTTGAAAAAATCAAATTTTAAAATTTTGAATTTCAAACGTAGTTTTGCATGACAAGATGAATTCAAATGAAAAAGTGGTCAACTACAATGTTTCATAACTTTTTGAGATCTACAAATTTCATTTAGGAAGTTTTTCCATCCGAGGTCTTTTGAAAAATTCGAATTTTAAAATTTTAAAATTTTGAATTTCAAACGTAGTTTTCCATAACAAGATAAATTCAAAATAAAAAGTGGTCAACTACAATGTTTCAATACCTTTCGAGATCTACAAACTTCATTTAGGAAGTTTTTCCATCCGAAATTGTGGTGCTAACATTGTTCACAAATCTTATATATCTCTCTTGTAGTTTCATGGAACTACATGAGAGACATATAGATTTTGTGAACAACGTAATTATTACTTTATCGAATAAAGAAATGACCAATATAAAGTTTGTAGATCATAAAAAGTTATGAAACTTTGTAGTTGAAAACTTTTTTATTTGAATTCGTTTAGGGCACCAAAATGTGGTTTGAAAAATTTCTTTACCGAGTGTTTTACTTTGGCACTCGGCAAAGAAGCCTTTGCCGAGTACTTTTTTTTGGCTCTCGGCAACGAAGTTTCTTTGCCGAGTGTTTTTTTTTGGCTCTCGGCAAAGAAACTTCTTTGCCGAGAGCCGTTTATCGGACGCTCGGCAAAGGCTTCTTTGCCGAGTGCAGAGGCTTTGCCGAGTGTTTTTTATTTGGCTCTCGGCAAAGCCTTCTTTGCCGAGCGCCCGAAAAAAAACGCTCGGCAAAGCCTCCGGCGCTCGGCAAAGAAGTGGATTCCGGTAGTGTACTGTCGTTACTGACGACGACGTGCTGAGGGAGGCCTGCAGGCTGGGCTACCTCCTCGCCGGCTCCATCTTCCTCAACAGCATCCAGCCGGTGCTCTCAGGCGTGGCCATCGGAGCCTGCTGGCAGGCGCTCGTCGCCTTCGTCAACATAGGCAGCTACTACTTCGTCGGCATCCCGCTGGCGGCGCTCTTCGGCTTCAAGCTAAGCATGGATGCAATGGTTAAAAAAAAGGAATTCGAAAGTTCATTCTAATCAATGTGTGTAACCTCTGTACATAATTACATGACATTCTGATCAAATGAAATCTGCAGGGGATTTGGTTGGGCATGACACTTGGAACTCTGCTTCAGACCGCTATCCTTGTGTTCATTTCATACGGGACGAGGACCAAGCGGGAGAAACAGTTTTTTTTTACAACAAGTGGGAGAAACATAAACTGCACTAACGGCAGACAGCAGCAGCCTGCCGCGGTGCCTGCGTGGGCGCGGCCAATTGGCAAGGCCAAAACAGAAGTTAAGAACACTCGATTAGTCTTGTATAATTTTACAGTGGCTAAAAAATTCTTGTTTACCCAGGAAGAACGTATTTGCAGAGAGTTGTTGTGGATCTTGCGGGTTTTGCAGTCAAGTTTATTGTGTCCGCGGAGCATTTGTCCACAAGGTCCGCAGCTTAGTGGCTAGCCACAAACCCGCTAATAAACTTTGCGGCAAGCAATGCGGGTTAGCGGCCGGCCGCGAACGAGCCCGCTTGCAAGGCTATACGTGTGTGTGCCTATGCTGGAATGAAATTGGGTTACCTAATGGCACTCATTCATGGCTATGCATTTGTTGTTCTTAAAATTGGTTGTTGCTATGATTTCACTGTCATGAATAATCATTTGTGATTCCAGGAAAATAACGCATTGCTGTGAGTCTACATTGATATTTTGTGGTCATTTAATTTCAAACACCCATTAATAATGTGTGTGTGTGTGTGTGTGTGTGTGTGTGTGTGTGTGTGTGTGTGTGTGTGTGTGTGTGTGTGTGTGTGTGTGTGTGTGTGGATGTGTGAATAATATTTTGTGGCAGTTGTCACTTCCCAAAAACTGTTTTCCTGTGACTTTGTCACCCCCACAAAATGTTTTCCTGTGAGTTAAAACACCGTCACGAATTGTTTTCCTGTGAGCAGCACACCTCCATGCATGAAATATTTTCATGAGAGTATCTCAACGCCATGAGCTATTTTCGTGTGAGTTTCTCACTCTGACAAACTATTCAAAAACCTGACGATATGCCTAATGTTTTGTGATGGTGACCACCATAAAATATGTTCGTGACAGCTGACTGCCATGCAAGTTTTGATTTACCAGGTGTTCGACTCGTGAAGGTTATTGCATGAGAGTGGCCCATCATGAAACAATTTTGTGAGGGGATGAACAATTTTGTGACATTTGTTCGTCCCTCATGAAATCTCCATTTTTTGGTAGTGAGGAAATCCCAACATAAGGTTACCCATCAACATAGTTGATGTGCACATGCTTATTGGTCCCTACAAATGTCTATACAAAATTAGGGCTCCTTGTATACTTTTGCATCTTCTAATGTAGAATTGGTGAATTAACAATTCTAGTGATATCTCAATCGTCCATGGACAAACTCCCCTCATTTTATCTAACTTTACTCTTTGCTATCTAATTTATTTTCAGTCTCTGATACTGTTTGTATATTATTTGATCCTTCAGACCCTATGGACTAACAATAGTTAGGCATTTGAATAGTGGTTGTTCATTGATCTGTGAAAATGTATCAGTTAAATGGGAGGACACAGTACTATATTCCTATTCTTTCTCACTTTTTCTGTAGATATATGCTTATGCAAGTTGTCGAGATTCTGCACAACATGGCAATTTTTCTCTTCAATCTGCAGCAATATGGAAGGGCGATGCTTAGTGTTTAGTCACAAACCATGCATGTAATTGGCAACACTCCATGGTATATTAGTATTGGAATATTTAGCCACCAATTGCAAAATCAAACCTTTCTCTACCTCTCCCATTTGGAAAAAGAATTCAAGAAATTAGTTGCTTTAAAAAAAAGGTCTTTCCATGGTTTTATTTACCAGATTACAGTATTTTTTTTCTTTGAAGAAACCATCATCCATTATCTGTGCCCCTTTATCAAAAAAATCTCCTTTGTGAGGGTCAATGAGTCAGGAATATATTATTTCACCCGCACAACATCAAATGCTAAAAGTACATAGATGTCATTGACTAAATTAATATCGCGCGATAAGTGGTGACTAATGAGAATATGATTTTCCACATAGAGGAAATGTTATTGCATATAGTTTCAATAGTTTGTCCCAAATTACTAGTTACCACTTACCACAATTAGAAGTTTGTACAATTTATTTTTTTTCTAATTGCCAACACCATACTTAACCATACACACGAGAATCTCCATTCTCCTAAGCAAACCCTTACTGCTTCTTATACTCTTTCAAATTCTTTGAGGTCTCTTAATTGATGCCTCCATTGTACTTGCTTCAAACATATCTACTGAGGCAAGTTGGAGATTTCGCATAGAGGTGAAATATAGAACATGTCATGTGGACAGCATGAGTACTTTTCATATGCAGATGTTCGAGATTGCTAGCCAAACAAAAATCCTATATGCATCGGGCAGCTCTAAGGCATCAGCATATTCTCAGAATACATATACAGTTAAACTTGTCGAAGAAAGAATTTACCAATTGAGCTAGTTGATGTGCACGTTTTTAGCAGTCCTTGCAATTGTGCAATACAAAATTGGGTTGTCTTTTACTTTTGCAACTTTTGAAGGGTTACAGAGAATCGGTTGACCAGTTCATGTAGTGAGGCTGCAATGTGATCCCCATTGTTCCTCCTCCTGTGTGTTGCTCATGCTGATTTATTAAGGTACTGCACCATGCTTTGCTCTTCCCTCAACAAGTGCATTGAGAAGCAATGAGAGGAAGCAATCTAATTTTACGTACAAAGGTTGTACACAACCAATCTACAATAACTGCCATTCATGCTACTTAGATATGCCTCACCTGTCCTCCACTGGGCATCGAATGAGGAATACAGTGGAGACTGATTGAGCCGGTCAAGTATTGGTTGACAATATACATGTCACCAGTTCGAACTTATACTTTCTCTACATATATTCTCCCCCAATCCAACTTTTTTATCGCAAAGGATTTTCATTTGGTTTGGATTTACATCCATCCAATAGTTGTTCCCCCAAACCTCCTGCACAACTTGAACATACAACGGGAGACCATTAACTGAAATGATGACCCTGGTAACCAAGAAACTATGTTTGTCCACATAGAAGAAATGTGATTATTACATAGAGTTCATAGCTTATTTCCAACTACTAGTACAATGATCAGAAGTAATATGGATTTTATAGTTCCATATTATTCACATCACAGCTAAGCCAACCAACAAAAGTCCCCATGTTTAAAACAGATCCTTGCTGCTGGTGATACTCTTTCAAATTCCTTGAGCATTCTTGATGCATTTAAAGCAGAATTACTATTTCCATTGAAGTTTTCCACTAAGACCATTTGTAGATTTCTTGCATAGAGTAGAACATGTTTGATAAAGTGCATGTCATTTGGAGAGCATGAGATACTTTTCATATGTAGATGTTCCAGATTTTTCACCAAACTACAATTCGGCAATGTGCTGAGAAAGTTTTCAGCAAATGCATCCACTTCCCTATTGATTTCATGTCGAGAATTGTCCTGTATGCAAAAAGTTTTTAATGGACAACAGATCAATATATTTTTATGAACTTTACATACAATATCACTAAGTGGTGATAAGATAGTATGAACACTCAACAAGATATTACCATACCGTAATTTCAAGAACCTCAAGGAAGGGAGCTTGATGAAGCAGAGAAATAGTTGATAGCACGGTTGAAGCTTCATAAAAATGTGTATGAAGCTTCAAAAACCTTAGGTTCTCAAATATGCATGAAAGAGCTAGCTGTACAGTAAGTCCATTGACCTGCAGAGAATAATAGTTTTTTTTTTAGTTTGTAACACATATGCTGCACATTAACAAAGACTATGTGGTATCAGATTCTAAAGCAACAATATATGAGATATAAATATCACAGTTACACGCAAAAGAAAATATGAGACGTAATAGATTGGTATGGCGCAGCTCGATCAGTTGTTCTTGGATTAATTCTTCTGTGAACATCATGGAAGAGGATGTGAAAGACAAAGTTACATCTTCCAACAAAAATATGACGGGCTGATTGGTACTACTACAAGAGAGCGGCACTTCTTCCAACATGTTACATCTTTCTGGATGTAAAATCCATGTGTCCTTAGAATTGCTGTTATTATGTTTTTATCATTTTCATGAATATCATGGGCTTACAAGGGAATTGTCCACGCATGTTTATTTTTTTTCTGGATTATGTCAAAATATAAAGGCATACACGCATGTAAAATCATATGAAACTTCTGTTCAATTGAACTTGCATTTACGTGGATAAGCTCTCATCTCATATCCAATTATTTAAGTCATATTCTTTCACAAGCAGTGCCATGACTTATCATGTCAGTACGCTTGACAGACCTTGTACGAATTTTTTTAAAAAACAAAAACAAAAGCCCTCCACCGGTGACCCAGTCCACTAAACTGCCTACACAAAAAGCAAAATTAACTTTGGACATTAGAAGTTCAGTTTTGCCTAGGTCTAAGTCAGATTTGGAGGGGGGGGGGGGGGGGGGGGGGGGAACCCCTAGATCTTCCTAGAATGCATACATTCCATGTCATGGCAACGGATCCCAATTCACAAGCTACAGTGAAAGCATAGGAGAAGCAAATAAGGCATAATTCATTATGGAACTTTGTGATGACCTACAATTGTTCTAAAATGCATACTGAATGGATTAAAATGTATACTGAATGAATGCAAACATGTATATACATACACATACACTACTACAAAAAAGATTTTATAAGACAACATCTCCGATTAATAGAGATGGTCACATCTGGGGACCATTTTATAAATGGTCAGGAAGCCTCCAATCAAATGTCGGCCTCTTAATCATTTTCATATGACGACATCCTAAGGTAATTAACCGTCTCTATTAAACAACTATTAATAGAGACGGACGTACTCAGGCTTTAGTTTCTGTTAATTGACTAACAGATGCCTTCCTCTGTTAATAACTATTAATAGAGGCAGACATCCTAACTGTCCATCTCTAAAAATCAATACATAATAAGTAGTCATTCTAATGGTCGTCTCTAAAATAGTTGTATAAAAAATCATAACTTTTTCAAATGAATTCAAATTTATACCGAAATTGTGGAGCTTGACGTGATCTACAACTTTATAATTGATAAAAAACATTTTATTCAAAATTGATTAGAGTCCCAAAAATTGTTTTAAGATCTTAGATTTTGAAATTTAAAAGTTTTAAACAACCTTAGATGTTGAAATAATATACGCAAAAGTTGTAGTTTTCAATATGTTCTACAAATGAAATGAGTATGTTGTACGCGCTCAAGGTCCTGGTTTGAACTCTCAGATACATTTTTTTTAGTTTTTTTTAATTATTATCAGACGCGATCATAACACGCTTGTCTCTGTAAATAATATCCAAGAAATTATTTATTAGAGGTTATTGGTTTGTCCATTTCTAAAAATAAAAACACCCGACTATAAAATCTTCTACTCCTGATATATATGCAGTAGTGATATATGCTCGCACCTGAAACGTAGCACAGTCAAAGTTGCCGATCTCAAGCTCCCTGACGCTAGAAAGGGCAGTGAGCATGCTCCCGTAGTCCCTCGGCTCCTGGATGTTCAGCGTGATGTTGGCGTAGTCTAGCTTGGGCAGGTGCACCAGCTCCCAGGAGCCAGCGCCGGCCATCGTCAGGAGCAGCTCCAGCCACCGGAGGTTGGGCGCTTGGATGATCCACGCGCCAGGGAGGCCCTCGCCGGGGGCGACATGGTCAAAGTCGAACGCGATGTTCGCCAGCCGCAGCTTCTCCAGGGTCGGCGCTGCTGCCGCGATCATGGCCTCCAGCCGCTCCCACCCCTTATCTCCGGAGAACATGACGTAGTCCAGGTCCAGCGCTGTCAGGCCGCGGAACCCGGTGAAGGCGGGCGGCGGCGGCGGCAGCACGCAGGTGACCAGCTTGAGCTCGGCCAGCGCGGCGGGGTCGCAGGCGAAGAGGGACGGGAGCGGGGTCATGTCCAGCGCCAGGGACAGGGACCGCGGGCTCTTGCCTGCGACGGTGCGCACCCAGCCATCGGCGCGGTCGGACAGGCGCAACGGAATCCCGCGGCGGACTCCCAGTCGCGGACGCGGTAGTCAAGGTCGATGTCGAGGTCGGGGACGGACTCCCAGCGGCTGCTCCAGGCCTGCGACAGCACCGACGTGCGGACCACGTCGCCGGCCGGGAGGCCAGCGAGGAGCTTGTACAGGACGTCGGACGGGAGGTCGTCAAGCTGGCGCACTGCCGGCGGCGCTGGCAGCGGCTGAGAGTCGCCGGTGGGCAGCGGCATCTTGGCTTGGGTTTGGATGGAGAGTCGCCGATTGGGGAACGAATGGGGACACTTGAGAGGCCGCACCTCGATCGACTGATGACCTAAAGCTTCCAATTTTACCAAGCTAGCAGCAATTAAAAGCGATAGAGTAGTGCCAAATTTGCCAGGAAAACTCACAACGGCAACCGTCAGTTACACCTCGGCTAGCTGTTTTATTTGAATTCTTGTAGTAGGAGTATGGCTGTAGCCTGTACGAGAGTTTGCTGGCACTTTTTCTCCGGCGCCGCGCTTTATTTGTAGATGGAAACATGGACTTCGAGCACTAGCGCTCTGGCCGCCCAAGTGACGACGACTGGGTGTGAAATATGCCCCAAGTAGAAGAAGGTGTTATCCTGATTTGCTGTAGCAGTAGTACTGGCGCCAGAGCTTCTCAAATGCCAAGTTACCAACAGTGTCCATTATAGCTGAATACTTCTTTTTTAATAAAAATGAAAAATATTTACCCTATTCTAAATCATAAAATGTTTTGGCTTTTACTTCTAGATACATTGCTTTTGTTATGTATATAGACATATTGTGTATCTATGTGCATAGCAAAAGCTACGTATCTAGAAAAACATTAAGCTATAATCCTCGTCAGTGGTATATTTTAGGTTGTTCCAATAGTATCTATAATCTATATGATGTCTTGTGTGTTTTTTAGTCTGCTCTTTTTTGTGTGATGTTTAATTTGTATTACTTATTTACTTCTGATTATTGTTTACTTTAATATTTCATTTTTTTTCTTTCATACTTCCATTTTTATTTTATTTCTACTGTTACTTGAGTTTTTCCTTTGTTCGCTTTTTTCTGATTTGTTTTCCCCGTTACTTAGCTTTTTTTCCATGTTTCAAGAAATTTCCTGTGGTACATTTTAGTATAGAATATTATTCTTGTGATCTTTAGATACTTTTTTATTGGACTTTAAATGGTCTTATGTATTTGTTAATAAAACTATTTCACAACTATCACAAACATCTATTATTAGATGCAGTGTTGGAGAGCGATATCTGTGAACCAACAGGTCCTGTGACCTGTAGCGGGAATGGGCCATGTGCCACAAGACTATTGATTTATTTCTCTTTAATTTAATGGAAAAAGTCTAGATCACCCCAACTATGGTCGGTGGTCTACTTAACCCTCAAACTATGAAACGGTCTAATTTACCCCCTGAACTTTCCAAAACCTTCTACTTTACCCCCTGTGGCAGTTTTGGACGGCGGTTGATACAGCAACCATGGTTGCTACAGTAACTGAATCTACAGTACCCATAGACAACCTAGAATGCTACGGTAGTAGATCCGGTACTGTAACAGACGCGTGGTTACTGTATCAAACCGCCATCCAAAACTGCCTCCGAGGGTAAAGTAGACGGTTTTGGAAAGTTCAGAGGGTAAATTAGACCGTTTCATAGTTTATGAGTTAAGTAGACCACCCCTAGTTGAGGGGGTGATCTAGACTTTTTCCTTAATTTATATGCATTGACCTATAGCAGGAACGGCCCATGTTGTGGGAAGCCGAGATGGGCTGGAAGCGCCACATGTGCCGGTGGGAAGCCGGAGCTCAGCTGGAAGCGCATAGGTGGGAACACGGGCCAGGTCGCAGGAAGCCATGCTAGGCCAGAAGCGTGCACACGCGTGGGCGGTGGTCAGCCCAATTAAGCAGATCGCGGGCGCTATGAGAAATAAAGAGGTCGCATTTGTGGGGATTTTTTTTATTTTATCCCAAGAAAAAATATATATTTTAATTTTTATCACAGAGTAACATGGCACGACAGATGGATACAGGGACGCCTCGAATATTGGTGTGCATCACTATTCATGTGTTCTTCAATTTTTGGGTTGATGGGGGGCCATTCTAGGTTGTCTATCGGGGTGATCGTCTGAGATGTTTTCCTCCTTCCTCTGATCTCTAGGCGTCAGACGCGAGGCTATAGCGGCCGGACTATGGCGCCACATGGCCATCTACGAGCCACATAGTTCTGCAGGATTGCGGCACAACAAGGAGTTGACCTAGGGAGATCTCATCAAAGAAGACACAGTGCCAACAATGGCTTGTGGAGCCTTGTAGCGGCAGGTGTACTTCGGAGCCGAACAAGCTGGTGCGAGGGAAAGGGGCAGGACAAAGATTTGTGTAGACCAGATCGTGCCATGGCCCCCTTAAGCTGGACAGTTTGTTAAAGAAACACATTTTTCGTGACCATACCATGAGGCACGTTTTTCATTAAGAAGAAGTCGAGTTTGAAAAGGTACAAAGACTCACAAGTAATACCACACCGGTCCTAAAGACATACCCAGCAGCAAGAGAATGAAAAGGTACGAGGACCCTCAGCCTCGTCACCCCAACAAATTGAATTAAAAACATTTAATTACATCTCAATCCACTCCAACACATGCGGATTGTGATGAATACTTGTGCATCCAAACAAGGCCTTATAAGTGTTGAATGTTGATGACGTGCTAATCTAGCCTGTTCTATTAGTGCCTCAAGTTTGATTTTGGTTGTCTCCGTTTTAGTTTAAGCTCCGCCACTGGAAAGGGATGATGCTCACCCAGGGCTGGCGATATAGCACGGTTGATGATGTCAGCTCAAGGCCCTCAACGTGCACGCTCCAACTCGATCGGGCTGCGACTCGATCCAGGTCCGGCTCTCGTGGCTGCTGCTTGCGTGTAATGTGTGGAGAAGGGAAACAGAAAATAGACAAGGACCGTTGCTTTTTTTTTTAAGTAGAACAAGGGCCGTTGCTAGCATGAAGGGCTGCTGCTCCTGTATTCACGGTGCAGGTTCGAACCTTGGGCCAACGGTGTGCGTGGGCCAAAATCTTCTTTCTTTAGACCAGGGGTGGTGTGTGGACCAAACTTTGAAGAAAGGGATTCATGAAGCGGGCCGTGGGGACCAAAATCAGGAGGGAGATGCAAAAAAAAAAGATGAGGACGATGTGCATGGGACGTTACCGGGCCAAAATAAATATGTTTGTGAATTGAACCCGAGCCAAATTAGTGAATAGGATAAGATTCAACTTTTTATAGGATATATGATTCAAACTAGATGCAAACGAAATTAAAATTTGGTTCCAGTTCTGGTGTCATCATTGGTTCATAAATACATTATTGAAAAATCAAAATATACATAAATAGTTTGATAATTTTTTAAATGCTTTTAAACTAATAGGGCAAATGGATTCAAGATTATGCCTAGGTTTTTAATCGTTAATGACCTACGAAATTCCAAAGATACTTCAAATGTATACTATCGGGGTTATGATACCCCGGGTATCACAAGACACCGATTAGTCAGTTGCTCGGGCGGCCCATGGTACACGAGCTAGTATAAGCCCGAACGACCGAGGTCCAGCTAAGCCATGTGGACCTAGGCCAAGCACTAAGGCAAGGGCTGGCCACGACCTCTTCCCTCTGCCTTCACCGCGCGCCGTGCAACGCCGCACAACCTCTCCTCCCCCCCCTCAATCCCTAGGAGGGACGAGAAGAGATCGGGCTCCGCTAGGAACATCCGCTCTAACAAGAGCAGGCACGCCGCTCAGACCTCGCAAGGACCGAGGGGATAGCAGTCCCCCAGCCCAGTTAGACCCCATCCCTGCGCCACGCAGTGAAGACAAGTGTCGGTACCTACAAATTAGGGGTACCCATAATCAACGATTAAGAAGAAACAAAACGCTGCCCGCAAACGAAACAAAGCCAAAATAGCGGACGAGACGCCTCGACTGCACTCCGACCCGTACGAGGCTAGCTCGACGGGACGCCTCGACTACATTCCGACTTGTACGAGGCACCCTCGACGGGACACCTCGACCGCGTTCCCACCCGCACGAGGCTCGTTCGACAAGGCACCTCGACTATCGGGAAATCTCCGACTCGCACGACGCCGGGTCGGACCACTCGACCCATCTTATTCACCTACTCTGAAACAAAAGTCAGAACATTTAATGCGACTACCTGTTACTTCCTACCGTCATGGCTATAGATATGACCGACGTGGAAACAGCACCGGTGTCAAATCTCACTTTTTACTGCTCATCCCGGGATGGGAGGTGAAAACCTGTCACTATAGACACCATACTGCACACTGTTTTGCCACCGATCACCCTCGAGGGAGGATACGATAAGATCCGTACCCCACGATCTCGGGGATTCGGCCTTATCCGCTCGTCCTCGACCCGTCCTCGACCCGGCCTCGACCCAGCCTCGACCTACCATCGGTCAACAGGGAGGAAAGGCCGATGTGGCACAGGACTCGGGGTCTTTTCACCGTCTCGTCCCCTACGTCACCATGGTGTCCGGGGATGGCCGGCCATTCCTGGGGCACGTCGCTACAGCCACCTCTACAGGGATCGACAAAACTTCACCTCAAGACTCCCCCAGCGTCCCCGCCTCCTCTTACCCTATAAAAGGACAGGACAGGGCTCTACAAGGAGAGACGGACGAACAAAAGCTAGAAGCCAAGCACAAGCAAGCAAAGGCAAAAGATCAACATCTCAAGCAATCTCCCTTGTACTATCACTTTTCCCCTTGAGACCTGGGCTCGGTTCCCTCTCTCACAGCTTGTAACCCCTACGCAAGCACTTAGGTGCAAGGAAATACAATACTCTCCCCTCCCTGCTGGACGTAGAGCCTTCTTTTACCCGAACTAGGATAAATCCCCGTGTATCCTCCTTGCATCACCATCCAGATTAGAGACACGCAGCACTCACTCGTTGACTTAGGACCCCCGTGGGACCAAACGCCGACAACTAGACAACACCACCAAGCAGTGGCGGCCAGTACAGTGATCCACCGTCCAAATACAGGCCGACGAGATGGGTGTATGACCCCACCCACTACGGGATGGGGTTTACGACAGCGGCCTTGACTTTTGAGGCCATCCAAGACAATGAAGGCCATGACCCTGGAGTTCGGGATCGTGGCCACCAGCTCAGCAAGCAATAAGATGACCAACAACCTAGGGGCGTGAAAGTCCTATATATGTTTGGTGTTGGTAATTAGTGACAATGCCTAAGTACTAATCCTATGCCTAAGTTGTATGTAGCATATGAGGATTAGTACATTCCAAGGTTGGTGGCAAGATGGACATGGTGATCATGATGGCCACACTTGGATTTGGACGCAACCCTACGTGATCAAGGCAAAGGTATATGCTTATGGGTTGTGTTTTAGTAACCAAGACACCTAGTGGGTGTGGTTACATTATAGGATAGATAGCCGTACTATAAAGAGGGGAATGACGCGGCTATTGAACTCCTAAGTGCCTCTAGATGTGCATTTCATGATCATATGCATTTGGATAGAACTAATATCGCCTCGAAAAATGATTGTGAAAATGCTAACACACTCACACATGACGAGATCACTTGGTGATGTTAGCACGTTTGCGACGGCGGTGGAGTTTGAGCGGTAGAGAGGGTTTGGGTTCCTCTCTCCCTCCCGCCGAGCTTGCGAGGCGGGATTCAGGCGTTTTTGAGAAGTTGAAATGATTATTTTCCACTACGTCGGAAGTCCGGAAAAGAAACGGAGGCGAACGGAGGTCACAGAGGTGAACGGACGCTGAACCGGACGCGGTCCTTGCATGACCGGACGTGTCCGGTCAGTGTTCAGTGTCTGCGCGTTTTGCAGTTCGATGATCGGATGCGAGGCGCGTCCGGTCACTGATGATCGGACGCGTCCGGTCGTTCAGGGAGCTTACTGGACTGTAACCGGACGCTGGCACTGTCGCGTCCGGTCATTTTCTTCAGCGCGTCCGGTCACTATTTCGTTGAGCGCTGCTCAGGCGACCAGCGCGTCCGGTCCTTCACGGGACCAGCGCGTCCGGTCGTTCCTGGCGCGTCCGGTCAGTTGGACCAACGCGTCCAGTCGTTGCTTCGCAGTTAGCCGTTGGGCAACCAGCGTGTCCGGTCCTTTGGACCAGCGCGTCCGGTCAGTACTTCACGAGTTAGCCGTTAGGCGACCGGCGCGTCCGGTCAGTTGGACCAGCGCGTCCGGTCAGCCCGATTTCGGCTGTTTAAGTTTTTAACGGCTATATTCGAAGGGGTACGTCTATAAATACTCGTTGGCCGGCTCAAGGCTCCCTCTCTCGAACATTTGACATACTTGTGAGCACTTTGAGCTAAGCAACTCCCCTCCCACTCATCTCTCTTACTTTTTTGCATATTCGAAGTGAGATTGAGTGATCCAAGTGCATTTGCATTGTGAGATTGCATCTAGTTGGCACTTGGTGGTTGATTTGCTACGGGATTCTTGTTTCTCTTGGTGGTTGCCGCCACCTAGATGGCCTGGAGCAGCTTGGAGGCGTTGGCAAGAGTTGGTGATTGTTCTTGGCCACCTCCGGTGATTGTGAGAGGTTTGTGTCTACCTCGGCGAAGCGCCAAAGGCAACATTAGTATATTGCTCGTGTCATTGCAACCTTTTGCCATTTGGTAGGTTCTTGTGGCGCCTTTTGAGAGGCTCGGTGTGTGACCGATTAGCCACCGAACCACATGGTGAAGAGGGACACAACGGGGACTAGCGTGCCGGCAAGCACGTGAACCTCGGGATAAATCTTCGTGCCATCATTCTTATTGTGTTTGATCAATCCCGATGGTTGTATATTGTGGTATTCATTTCTTGATCATATTGATTGGTTGGCTCAATACTTCGCCCCTCGGTGATACCCTCCTAACTCTCTCTTGTATTAATTTCTTAGTTACCTTGCTAGCTTGTTAGTGTAACTCTTAGCTTGAGTAGCTAGCTAACTTTAGTTGTAGTTAAATTGTGCGGTTTGACTTGTGCGGTTGAGTGCAAATATACTAGAATTGTGAATTGGTTAGGTGGCTTGCAAACACCCCGTAGGCTAAGCAAAACTCGCATCTCACTATTTGTTTTATTGATAAACTTGTTTAGCTTGTCTTTGTAGAAATTTTTTAATAGGCTATTCACCCCCCTCTAGCCATCAAGACCTTTTAAGTGGTATCAGAGCCGTGGTCACCGTTTGTAAGGCTTAACAACCTCGGTGTAAGATGGCTCAAGTTATGTTCAATCATGTTAATGGCAAGCCTCCATTCTTTGATGGTGTCTCTTCCTTTGATCATTGAAAAAGGAAGATGAAGCAATATCTAGGCAATATACATGAGAAGGTTTGGGATGTGACCAAAGAAGGATACGTCATTCTTGATGAGGAAAACCTCACTCCCAATGACCGCATCAACAAACAATGCAATACGGCGGCACTTGACACAATCTATCGTGCCATTGATGATAAAGTATTTGATCAAATCAAAGATCTTGAAAAGGCAAATGAGCTTTGGATAAGGCTTGAAGAAACATATGAAGGCACTTCAACGGTAAAAAGTGCCAAACTATATATGCTCAAGGACAAGTTCTCCACATTTAAGATGAAGGATGATGAATCCATCTATAACACCCGTATTTTTGCATCATGATAAAAATCACTAAAAAATTGAACTTTAAAAATTTTACAACAAATTAAAGCTTGATTAGTTTATTTTCTACGGAACCATTTTAGAAAAAAAAACTTTTCTCTAGAACCCTGCAGTAAAATTCACCATGTGCATAAGGCTTGAATTGGTTGCTTGCATGAAATGCTTGATTGCTTGACTGCTTGTGTGCTTTTTAGAATTTATTTGCGGCACCAAAATAACTTGCTTAACTATAACTGGCATTTCGGAACTTTCCTTTATAATATAGCAAGTAGATAATTCATCGTAGTTATAAAAATACTTTGTTGCCCTCTCGGCTTATTTATATTAGCCATCACGTTAATAAATTATAGATACAATTTTTTTCTCTTAATATTAGTTTACGTATGAAATCCTTTGCCTTTACTTACTATCATGGTTATAAAAGGATATGCATATATATATATATATATATATATATATATATATATATATATATATATATATATATATATATATATATATATATATATATATATAATAATTAGCTATAATATGTTTCAATACTAGTACTGCATTCTTAATTAGTAATACGTCATAATGCATATATATACATACATGTTTACATATTTTAATTAAAATATACATACATACACCATATGTACCTTGATCCATTGTAAGAATTAGTAAAGTCGTACGTGTAGGCAGTCATTGACTCATTGTTACATATACTTGGTATTTACAAAAATAGAAAATGGAAAAGGCCTACTGTGTACTTCCTCCCACCGGCCAATCGGGCACAGCGACCGAGCAGCAGCAGAGCACGCACACGCAGATACTTGACGCCGAACCGCGTCTCCTCCGCGTTACCGCTGCCGCCCCTGAGCACGTGAAAACCATGGCCGGAAATATTTCTTCGCGCACTGGCCTTCACGGATGTCGTCTTCTTCCCACACGATTCCCGTCGCCAGCTCACACCTTGTGCCGCTGCCGATTCCAGAAAGGCCAGCTGAGCTTTGCATGCGTCCATGTAGACGTTGACTGCCGCTGCTGTGCGCTGCAGATCATGCCGGCAAAAATCTCCCCGGCCGGAGAAATATCCTCGCTGTACCTGCTGCCGTGTCCCATCCAGCTCGCCAAACGCCAGCTCAAGCACGCCACGAAGACGCTGCTGCCTGCCCACCCTGCCGGCAAAAATCTTCGTTTGCCGGAAAATATCGGCTGCTCCAACCGAACTCCCGGGGCTATAAATAGCCACCGGGAGTTGCCGTCGACGAGCACTCCACCGCGACCCGAAGTTCGGAACCGACGCCGATGAGGCCTGCCGAGGGGCACGGCGCCCCTGCCTCGACGCACCGGAGCCGAGCTTCGAGCACGCGAAGGGAAGGTCGACGAAGTCGGAGTCGCTGCTGAGGCCAAGCGCTGGAGGACTGCGCCCCGCCTCCGCCGGAGCACCTCGAGCCGAGGCCATGGTTGCCGAAGCTCGAAGCCGTCGGAGCGCCACGCCCTCTGCCGCTGAAGCCGCGCTCGCCGGAACCCCGCCATGCCGACCGCCCTGCCCTGCTCGCCACTCCATCCCAGCCAGCCTCGCGTCAGCGCAGCAAGGCCGTTGTGCCGGTGCCCAGCTTCCGCCGGCGCCTTGCCCCGCTCTCCTTCCTTGCCTTGCTCTCTTGCCTCGCCTTGCCTACAGCCGCCGCTGGCCGAGCTCCCTCTGCTCTCTTCCCCATCACCATGCTCCCCTCCTCTCCCTTCCTTTCTCTCCCTCTCTCTATCGCTCTGGCTCCGTTGACTGAAGCAGAGGAGCCGTATGTCGTGACCGTGAGGCAGGGGAAGAGATAAGGCCAGCCACGTCACCTAAGCTAATCAGGGCACAACACCTCCACACTTGGGACCCACACGGCAGTGCCCTACCCCCTTCTCCTTTTCTGGGTGGATCAGGTGCACGTGAGTCACAGAGAGGAGGGCTGGACTACAGATCGGTGTATGGCATAGTGCAAGTTAGCCCTGACCATTTAGTGGGCCCACATGTCAGTCACTATTTCGTAGGGTAATTGCTAAGTGCACACGGGAAACGTACACAGTAGAGTATAGGGTAAGCATTTTAATTACAGAAAAATTGCTTGAAAATTTTTAAATAAACTAGAGTCACTCTAGATCGTACTTATATTTTTGCCACTCATTTTCATTAGATAAAATTATAGAAATAATTTCCATGCTCATTTCATTCGCGATTAGTCAGTAAACTTTAGTAATTTATATCTTCACCATTTTAATTTCGAATTCCATAATTCTTGCACTATAAACTTTCTAAAATAAAACCCCACATATCAAAATGTCTTTCCTAATTTTTGGTGCCCATTTAAATTCTAGTTTGTTTGTCTTCCATTCCTTTTATTTGTATTAACACTGGTCACTCGACTATTAATTCCTCTTTAGCACCGTATATTCGCGTAAGCATGTTCACTACCGCACGCACACGAATGCTCGAGTAACTTGCACACACGTACATAGGCAGATGCTTGGGTAAGTATATATATACACGCACATACCTATGTACTAAGCGTCATGCCTACTGTGTATGGCTAACTTCACCTACATTCGAACCCTAATCTAGGCATATACATGTATACACGTATGTGCCGCTAACCTTAGCCTTCACCCATGATAACTTAATAATCATCTAACCTTGCTTAATCCATATCCCTTGTATGTGTATATGAATACATATATGCCTACCAAACTACCTAAGCCTCTTACATACATTATACATAGGAGTATATAATCCACTTAATTAACCTCGCCTAACCTCGTTCGACCTGTAGGAGTCGATCAAGTCATTTATGGTGACCTAGTCAGACTTTCTCTCTCAGGTTCACATAATAGTGAATCCTAATAATAATGTTGTCTGGTTTTCCATCAGACCAACCACCTACCTAAACTTGACCAGCCATATCGTATGCATGGAATATCTCTATCCAAATCTTACTTCAGATTGATGTAATAGTGATAGCCTTAGATGGTGACACCCGTCTAGGACCATTTTCTTTCTCTGATTGATTATGCCTGTTTTGCGTTCTTTGCTTGGTGTTTTCCTTGCTTGTTGACGCTAGACAGCGTAGGCTAGAAGAATGGAGAGAACCCGATAGAACCTCACAAGCATCAGGACCTCGGAATAAGGATGTAATCGACAGCGAGCGGAGGCAAGTCCTGACTCCCACCTCCCCTTTTCCCTCCATATATTATACCACATCCATCCCGTTACTCTTTCTCCTCCACATAAATTAACCACTCCCTCATCCACCGCTCCACCACTATCACATTCCACCGCTCCCACTATATTCCACCACTCCCACCATAAAGTCTTCCACTCCCCTTTATAAATAATTATTAAATTAAACATAAATGATGTTATCCATATTATCATGGGAACCAATGTTATGAGCATATATGACATATGATGAATATTGTGATATATAATGAATATTGTGATATATGATGAATGTCGTGATATATAATGAATAATGTGATATATATATATGCTATGAGCTTTATGATATAGATAACCTAAGAACATGGATGTTAATTGAACTGGTAAAATATAACTTATTTTCGACGGGAGCGAGTGGGGATATTTCACGTGGTGTGGACTATCCTTTTGGACAGGATCGCCTAGTGAGGGTTCCTGTTGGGAGATACTCGCTTCGGTCATATAAGGACCGGTTCATTTGCCATCTCGCCTAGCCAGATTTTCGTACAGCCACATGTCTATATGGGTAGACTTGATCTCACACCCCGTTAGATAGAAGTATAAATTCTACTAGGAGGCCGGAGTGGCAACGGACTATCAGGAGACGACACGGATGCTGGGCATTTTTCGCGCAAAATTCGCGGCTACGCGGTCGGTGGGATTCGAACTCGTGACCTCTCCCTCACGCGATACCTCCTCTGCCACCTGCACTACACACTCACATGCGTCTATATGCCATTTCAGTTACTCAAATATTATACTAAACCAATTGAAAATTGATTGTTTGAGCCCCTAAACGAATTCAAATCAAAAAGTTGTCAACCACAAAGTTTCATAACTTTTCGAGCACTACATTTTTCATATAGAAAGTTTTTCCATCCGAGGTCTTTTGAAAAATTCAAATTTTAAAATTTTGAAATTCAAACGTAGTTTTGCATGACAAGATGAATTCAAATGAAAAAGTTGTCAACCACAAAGTTTCATAACTTTTCGAGCACTACATTTTTCATATAGAAAGTTTTTCCATCCGAGGTCTTTTGAAAAATTCAAATTTTAAAATTTTGAATTTCAAACGTAGTTTTGCATGACAAGATGAATTCAAATGAAAAAGTGGTCAACTACAATGTTTCATAACTTTTTGAGATCTACAAATTTCATTTAGGAAGTTTTTCCATCCGAGGTCTTTTGAAAAATTCAAATTTTAAAATTTTAAAATTTTGAATTTCAAACGTAGTTTTCCATGACAAGATAAATTCAAAATAAAAAGTGGTCAACTACAATGTTTCAATACCTTTCGAGATCTACAAACTTCATTTAGGAAGTTTTTCCATCCGAAATTGTGGTGCTAACATTGTTCACAAATCTTATATATCTCTCTTGTAGTTTCATGGAACTACATGAGAGACATATAGATTTTGTGAACAACGTAATTATTACTTTGTCGAATAAAGAAATGACCAATATAAAGTTTGTAGATCATAAAAAGTTATGAAACTTTGTAGTTGAAAACTTTTTTATTTGAATTCATTTAGGGCACCAAAATGTGGTTTGAAAAATTTCTTTACCGAGTGTTTTACTTTGGCACTCGGCAAAGAAGCCTTTGCCGAGTACTTTTTTTTGGCTCTCGACAACGAAGTTTCTTTGCCGAGTGTTTTTTTTTGGCTCTCGGCAAAGAAACTTCTTTGCCGAGAGCCGTTTATCGGACGCTCGGCAAAGGCTTCTTTGCCGAGTGCAGAGGCTTTGCCGAGTGTTTTTTATTTGGCTCTCGGCAAAGCCTTCTTTGCCGAGCGCCCGAAAAAAAACGCTCGGCAAAGCCTCCGGCGCTCGGCAAAGAAGTGGATTCCGGTAGTGTACTGTCGTTACTGACGACGACGTGCTGAGGGAGGCCTGCAGGCTGGGCTACCTCCTCGCCGGCTCCATCTTCCTCAACAGCATCCAGCCGGTGCTCTCAGGCGTGGCCATCGGAGCCTGCTGGCAGGCGCTCGTCGCCTTCGTCAACATAGGCAGCTACTACTTCGTCGGCATCCCGCTGGCGGCGCTCTTCGGCTTCAAGCTAAGCATGGATGCAATGGTTAAAAAAAAGGAATTCGAAAGTTCATTCTAATCAATGTGTGTAACCTCTGTACATAATTACATGACATTCTGATCAAATGAAATCTGCAGGGGATTTGGTTGGGCATGACACTTGGAACTCTGCTTCAGACCGCTATCCTTGTGTTCATTTCATACGGGACGAGGACCAAGCGGGAGAAACAGTTTTTTTTTACAACAAGTGGGAGAAACATAAACTGCACTAACGGCAGACAGCAGCAGCCTGCCGCGGTGCCTGCGTGGGCGCGGCCAATTGGCAAGGCCAAAACAAAAGTTAAGAACACTCGATTAGTCTTGTATAATTTTACAGTGGCTAAAAAATTCTTGTTTACCCAGGAAGAACGTATTTGCAGAGAGTTGTTGTGGATCTTGCGGGTTTTGCAGTCAAGTTTATTGTGTCCGCGGAGCATTTGTCCACAAGGTCCGCAGCTTAGTGGCTAGCCACAAACCCGCTAATAAACTTTGCGGCAAGCAATGCGGGTTAGCGGCCGGCCGCGAACGAGCCCGCTTGCAAGGCTATACGTGTGTGTGCCTATGCTGGAATGAAATTGGGTTACCTAATGGCACTCATTCATGGCTATGCATTTGTTGTTCTTAAAATTGGTTGTTGCTATGATTTCACTGTCATGAATAATCATTTGTGATTCCAGGAAAATAACGCATTGCTGTGAGTCTACATTGATATTTTGTGGTCATTTAATTTCAAACACCCATTAATAATGTGTGTGTGTGTGTGTGTGTGTGTGTGTGTGTGTGTGTGTGTGTGTGTGTGTGTGTGTGTGTGTGTGTGTGTGTGTGTGTGTGTGTGTGTGTGTGGATGTGTGAATAATATTTTGTGGCAGTTGTCACTTCCCAAAAACTGTTTTCCTGTGACTTTGTCACCCCCACAAAATGTTTTCCTGTGAGTTAAAACACCGTCACGAATTGTTTTCCTGTGAGCAGCACACCTCCATGCATGAAATATTTTCATGAGAGTATCTCAACGCCATGAGCTATTTTCGTGTGAGTTTCTCACTCTGACAAACTATTCAAAAACCTGACGATATGCCTAATGTTTTGTGATGGTGACCACCATAAAATATGTTCGTGACAGCTGACTGCCATGCAAGTTTTGATTTACCAGGTGTTCGACTCGTGAAGGTTATTGCATGAGAGTGGCCCATCATGAAACAATTTTGTGAGGGGATGAACAATTTTGTGACATTTGTTCGTCCCTCATGAAATCTCCATTTTTTGGTAGTGAGGAAATCCCAACATAAGGTTACCCATCAACATAGTTGATGTGCACATGCTTATTGGTCCCTACAAATGTCTATACAAAATTAGGGCTCCTTGTATACTTTTGCATCTTCTAATGTAGAATTGGTGAATTAACAATTCTAGTGATATCTCAATCGTCCATGGACAAACTCCCCTCATTTTATCTAACTTTACTCTTTGCTATCTAATTTATTTTCAGTCTCTGATACTGTTTGTATATTATTTGATCCTTCAGACCCTATGGACTAACAATTGTTAGGCATTTGAATAGTGGTTGTTCATTGATCTGTGAAAATGTATCAGTTAAATGGGAGGACACAGTACTATATTCCTATTCTTTCTCACTTTTTCTGTAGATATATGCTTATGCAAGTTGTCGAGATTCTGCACAACATGGCAATTTTTCTCTTCAATCTGCAGCAATATGGAAGGGCGATGCTTAGTGTTTAGTCACAAACCATGCATGTAATTGGCAACACTCCATGGTATATTAGTATTGGAATATTTAGCCACCAATTGCAAAATCAAACCTTTCTCTACCTCTCCCATTTGGAAAAAGAATTCAAGAAATTAGTTGCTTTAAAAAAAAGGTCTTTCCATGGTTTTATTTACCAGATTACAGTATTTTTTTTCTTTGAAGAAACCATCATCCATTATCTGTGCCCCTTTATCAAAAAAATCTCCTTTGTGAGGGTCAATGAGTCAGGAATATATTATTTCACCCGCACAACATCAAATGCTAAAAGTACATAGATGTCATTGACTAAATTAATATCGCGCGATAAGTGGTGACTAATGAGAATATGATTTTCCACATAGAGGAAATGTTATTGCATATAGTTTCAATAGTTTGTCCCAAATTACTAGTTACCACTTACCACAATTAGAAGTTTGTACAATTTATTTTTTTTCTAATTGCCAACACCATACTTAACCATACACACGAGAATCTCCATTCTCCTAAGCAAACCCTTACTGCTTCTTATACTCTTTCAAATTCTTTGAGGTCTCTTAATTGATGCCTCCATTGTACTTGCTTCAAACATATCTACTGAGGCAAGTTGGAGATTTCGCATAGAGGTGAAATATAGAACATGTCATGTGGACAGCATGAGTACTTTTCATATGCAGATGTTCGAGATTGCTAGCCAAACAAAAATCCTATATGCATCGGGCAGCTCTAAGGCATCAGCATATTCTCAGAATACATATACAGTTAAACTTGTCGAAGAAAGAATTTACCAATTGAGCTAGTTGATGTGCACGTTTTTAGCAGTCCTTGCAATTGTGCAATACAAAATTGGGTTGTCTTTTACTTTTGCAACTTTTGAAGGGTTACAGAGAATCGGTTGACCAGTTCATGTAGTGAGGCTGCAATGTGATCCCCATTGTTCCTCCTCCTGTGTGTTGCTCATGCTGATTTATTAAGGTACTGCACCATGCTTTGCTCTTCCCTCAACAAGTGCATTGAGAAGCAATGAGAGGAAGCAATCTAATTTTACGTACAAAGGTTGTACACAACCAATCTACAATAACTGCCATTCATGCTACTTAGATATGCCTCACCTGTCCTCCACTGGGCATCGAATGAGGAATACAGTGGAGACTGATTGAGCCGGTCAAGTATTGGTTGACAATATACATGTCACCAGTTCGAACTTATACTTTCTCTACATATATTCTCCCCCAATCCAACTTTTTTATCGCAAAGGATTTTCATTTGGTTTGGATTTACATCCATCCAATAGTTGTTCCCCCAAACCTCCTGCACAACTTGAACATACAACGGGAGACCATTAACTGAAATGATGACCCTGGTAACCAAGAAACTATGTTTGTCCACATAGAAGAAATGTGATTATTACATAGAGTTCATAGCTTATTTCCAACTACTAGTACAATGATCAGAAGTAATATGGATTTTATAGTTCCATATTATTCACATCACAGCTAAGCCAACCAACAAAAGTCCCCATGTTTAAAACAGATCCTTGCTGCTGGTGATACTCTTTCAAATTCCTTGAGCATTCTTGATGCATTTAAAGCAGAATTACTATTTCCATTGAAGTTTTCCACTAAGACCATTTGTAGATTTCTTGCATAGAGTAGAACATGTTTGATAAAGTGCATGTCATTTGGAGAGCATGAGATACTTTTCATATGTAGATGTTCCAGATTTTTCACCAAACTACAATTCGGCAATGTGCTGAGAAAGTTTTCAGCAAATGCATCCACTTCCCTATTGATTTCATGTCGAGAATTGTCCTGTATGCAAAAAGTTTTTAATGGACAACAGATCAATATATTTTTATGAACTTTACATACAATATCACTAAGTGGTGATAAGATAGTATGAACACTCAACAAGATATTACCATACCGTAATTTCAAGAACCTCAAGGAAGGGAGCTTGATGAAGCAGAGAAATAGTTGATAGCACGGTTGAAGCTTCATAAAAATGTGTATGAAGCTTCAAAAACCTTAGGTTCTCAAATATGCATGAAAGAGCTAGCTGTACAGTAAGTCCATTGACCTGCAGAGAATAATAGTTTTTTTTTTAGTTTGTAACACATATGCTGCACATTAACAAAGACTATGTGGTATCAGATTCTAAAGCAACAATATATGAGATATAAATATCACAGTTACACGCAAAAGAAAATATGAGACGTAATAGATTGGTATGGCGCAGCTCGATCAGTTGTTCTTGGATTAATTCTTCTGTGAACATCATGGAAGAGGATGTGAAAGACAAAGTTACATCTTCCAACAAAAATATGACGGGCTGATTGGTACTACTACAAGAGAGCGGCACTTCTTCCAACATGTTACATCTTTCTGGATGTAAAATCCATGTGTCCTTAGAATTGCTGTTATTATGTTTTTATCATTTTCATGAATATCATGGGCTTACAAGGGAATTGTCCACGCATGTTTATTTTTTTTCTGGATTATGTCAAAATATAAAGGCATACACGCATGTAAAATCATATGAAACTTCTGTTCAATTGAACTTGCATTTACGTGGATAAGCTCTCATCTCATATCCAATTATTTAAGTCATATTCTTTCACAAGCAGTGCCATGACTTATCATGTCAGTACGCTTGACAGACCTTGTACGAATTTTTTTAAAAAACAAAAACAAAAGCCCTCCACCGGTGACCCAGTCCACTAAACTGCCTACACAAAAAGCAAAATTAACTTTGGACATTAGAAGTTCAGTTTTGCCTAGGTCTAAGTCAGATTTGGAGGGGGGGGGGGGGGGGGGGGAACCCCTAGATCTTCCTAGAATGCATACATTCCATGTCATGGCAACGGATCCCAATTCACAAGCTACAGTGAAAGCATAGGAGAAGCAAATAAGGCATAATTCATTATGGAACTTTGTGATGACCTACAATTGTTCTAAAATGCATACTGAATGGATTAAAATGTATACTGAATGAATGCAAACATGTATATACATACACATACACTACTACAAAAAAGATTTTATAAGACAACATCTCCGATTAATAGAGATGGTCACATCTGGGGACCATTTTATAAATGGTCAGGAAGCCTCCAATCAAATGTCGGCCTCTTAATCATTTTCATATGACGACATCCTAAGGTAATTAACCGTCTCTATTAAACAACTATTAATAGAGACGGACGTACTCAGGCTTTAGTTTCTGTTAATTGACTAACAGATGCCTTCCTCTGTTAATAACTATTAATAGAGGCAGACATCCTAACTGTCCATCTCTAAAAATCAATACATAATAAGTAGTCATTCTAATGGTCGTCTCTAAAATAGTTGTATAAAAAATCATAACTTTTTCAAATGAATTCAAATTTATACCGAAATTGTGGAGCTTGACGTGATCTACAACTTTATAATTGATAAAAAACATTTTATTCAAAATTGATTAGAGTCCCAAAAATTGTTTTAAGATCTTAGATTTTGAAATTTAAAAGTTTTAAACAACCTTAGATGTTGAAATAATATACGCAAAAGTTGTAGTTTTCAATATGTTCTACAAATGAAATGAGTATGTTGTACGCGCTCAAGGTCCTGGTTTGAACTCTCAGATACATTTTTTTTAGTTTTTTTTAATTATTATCAGACGCGATCATAACACGCTTGTCTCTGTAAATAATATCCAAGAAATTATTTATTAGAGGTTATTGGTTTGTCCATTTCTAAAAATAAAAACACCCGACTATAAAATCTTCTACTCCTGATATATATGCAGTAGTGATATATGCTCGCACCTGAAACGTAGCACAGTCAAAGTTGCCGATCTCAAGCTCCCTGACGCTAGAAAGGGCAGTGAGCATGCTCCCGTAGTCCCTCGGCTCCTGGATGTTCAGCGTGATGTTGGCGTAGTCTAGCTTGGGCAGGTGCACCAGCTCCCAGGAGCCAGCGCCGGCCATCGTCAGGAGCAGCTCCAGCCACCGGAGGTTGGGCGCTTGGATGATCCACGCGCCAGGGAGGCCCTCGCCGGGGGCGACATGGTCAAAGTCGAACGCGATGTTCGCCAGCCGCAGCTTCTCCAGGGTCGGCGCTGCTGCCGCGATCATGGCCTCCAGCCGCTCCCACCCCTTATCTCCGGAGAACATGACGTAGTCCAGGTCCAGCGCTGTCAGGCCGCGGAACCCGGTGAAGGCGGGCGGCGGCGGCGGCAGCACGCAGGTGACCAGCTTGAGCTCGGCCAGCGCGGCGGGGTCGCAGGCGAAGAGGGACGGGAGCGGGGTCATGTCCAGCGCCAGGGACAGGGACCGCGGGCTCTTGCCTGCGACGGTGCGCACCCAGCCATCGGCGCGGTCGGACAGGCGCAACGGAATCCCGCGGCGGACTCCCAGTCGCGGACGCGGTAGTCAAGGTCGATGTCGAGGTCGGGGACGGACTCCCAGCGGCTGCTCCAGGCCTGCGACAGCACCGACGTGCGGACCACGTCGCCGGCCGGGAGGCCAGCGAGGAGCTTGTACAGGACGTCGGACGGGAGGTCGTCAAGCTGGCGCACTGCCGGCGGCGCTGGCAGCGGCTGAGAGTCGCCGGTGGGCAGCGGCATCTTGGCTTGGGTTTGGATGGAGAGTCGCCGATTGGGGAACGAATGGGGACACTTGAGAGGCCGCACCTCGATCGACTGATGACCTAAAGCTTCCAATTTTACCAAGCTAGCAGCAATTAAAAGCGATAGAGTAGTGCCAAATTTGCCAGGAAAACTCACAACGGCAACCGTCAGTTACACCTCGGCTAGCTGTTTTATTTGAATTCTTGTAGTAGGAGTATGGCTGTAGCCTGTACGAGAGTTTGCTGGCACTTTTTCTCCGGCGCCGCGCTTTATTTGTAGATGGAAACATGGACTTCGAGCACTAGCGCTCTGGCCGCCCAAGTGACGACGACTGGGTGTGAAATATGCCCCAAGTAGAAGAAGGTGTTATCCTGATTTGCTGTAGCAGTAGTACTGGCGCCAGAGCTTCTCAAATGCCAAGTTACCAACAGTGTCCATTATAGCTGAATACTTCTTTTTTAATAAAAATGAAAAATATTTACCCTATTCTAAATCATAAAATGTTTTGGCTTTTACTTCTAGATACATTGCTTTTGTTATGTATATAGACATATTGTGTATCTATGTGCATAGCAAAAGCTACGTATCTAGAAAAACATTAAGCTATAATCCTCGTCAGTGGTATATTTTAGGTTGTTCCAATAGTATCTATAATCTATATGATGTCTTGTGTGTTTTTTAGTCTGCTCTTTTTTGTGTGATGTTTAATTTGTATTACTTATTTACTTCTGATTATTGTTTACTTTAATATTTCATTTTTTTTCTTTCATACTTCCATTTTTATTTTATTTCTACTGTTACTTGAGTTTTTCCTTTGTTCGCTTTTTTCTGATTTGTTTTCCCCGTTACTTAGCTTTTTTTCCATGTTTCAAGAAATTTCCTGTGGTACATTTTAGTATAGAATATTATTCTTGTGATCTTTAGATACTTTTTTATTGGACTTTAAATGGTCTTATGTATTTGTTAATAAAACTATTTCACAACTATCACAAACATCTATTATTAGATGCAGTGTTGGAGAGCGATATCTGTGAACCAACAGGTCCTGTGACCTGTAGCGGGAATGGCCCATGTGCCACAAGACTATTGATTTATTTCTCTTTAATTTAATGGAAAAAGTCTAGATCACCCCAACTATGGTCGGTGGTCTACTTAACCCTCAAACTATGAAACGGTCTAATTTACCCCCTGAACTTTTCAAAACCTTCTACTTTACCCCCTGTGGCAGTTTTGGACGGCGGTTGATACAGCAACCATGGTTGCTACAGTAACTGAATCTACAGTACCCATAGACAACCTAGAATGCTACAGTAGTAGATCCGGTACTGTAACAAACGCGTGGTTACTGTATCAAACCGCCATCCAAAACTGCCTCCGAGGGTAAAGTAGACGGTTTTGGAAAGTTCAGAGGGTAAATTAGACCGTTTCATAGTTTATGAGTTAAGTAGACCACCCCTAGTTGAGGGGGTGATCTAGACTTTTTCCTTAATTTATATGCATTGACCTATAGCAGGAACGGCCCATGTTGTGGGAAGCCGAGATGGGCTGGAAGCGCCACATGTGCCGGTGGGAAGCCGGAGCTCAGCTGGAAGCGCATAGGTGGGAACACGGGCCAGGTCGCAGGAAGCCATGCTAGGCCAGAAGCGTGCACACGCGTGGGCGGTGGTCAGCCCAATTAAGCAGATCGCGGGCGCTATGAGAAATAAAGAGGTCGCATTTGTGGGGATTTTTTTTATTTTATCCCAAGAAAAAATATATATTTTAATTTTTATCACAGAGTAACATGGCACGACAGATGGATACAGGGACGCCTCGAATATTGGTGTGCATCACTATTCATGTGTTCTTCAATTTTTGGGTTGATGGGGGGCCATTCTAGGTTGTCTATCGGGGTGATCGTCTGAGATGTTTTCCTCCTTCCTCTGATCTCTAGGCGTCAGACGCGAGGCTATAGCGGCCGGACTATGGCGCCACATGGCCATCTACGAGCCACATAGTTCTGCAGGATTGCGGCACAACAAGGAGTTGACCTAGGGAGATCTCATCAAAGAAGACACAGTGCCAACAATGGCTTGTGGAGCCTTGTAGCGGCAGGTGTACTTCGGAGCCGAACAAGCTGGTGCGAGGGAAAGGGGCAGGACAAAGATTTGTGTAGACCAGATCGTGCCATGGCCCCCTTAAGCTGGACAGTTTGTTAAAGAAACACATTTTTCGTGACCATACCATGAGGCACGTTTTTCATTAAGAAGAAGTCGAGTTTGAAAAGGTACAAAGACTCACAAGTAATACCACACCGGTCCTAAAGACATACCCAGCAGCAAGAGAATGAAAAGGTACGAGGACCCTCAGCCTCGTCACCCCAACAAATTGAATTAAAAACATTTAATTACATCTCAATCCACTCCAACACATGCGGATTGTGATGAATACTTGTGCATCCAAACAAGGCCTTATAAGTGTTGAATGTTGATGACGTGCTAATCTAGCCTGTTCTATTAGTGCCTCAAGTTTGATTTTGGTTGTCTCCGTTTTAGTTTAAGCTCCGCCACTGGAAAGGGATGATGCTCACCCAGGGCTGGCGATATAGCACGGTTGATGATGTCAGCTCAAGGCCCTCAACGTGCACGCTCCAACTCGATCGGGCTGCGACTCGATCCAGGTCCGGCTCTCGTGGCTGCTGCTTGCGTGTAATGTGTGGAGAAGGGAAACAGAAAATAGACAAGGACCGTTGCTTTTTTTTTAAGTAGAACAAGGGCCGTTGCTAGCATGAAGGGCTGCTGCTCCTGTATTCACGGTGCAGGTTCGAACCTTGGGCCAACGGTGTGCGTGGGCCAAAATCTTCTTTCTTTAGACCAGGGGTGGTGTGTGGACCAAACTTTGAAGAAAGGGATTCATGAAGCGGGCCGTGGGGACCAAAATCAGGAGGGAGATGCAAAAAAAAAAGATGAGGACGATGTGCATGGGACGTTACCGGGCCAAAATAAATATGTTTGTGAATTGAACCCGAGCCAAATTAGTGAATAGGATAAGATTCAACTTTTTATAGGATATATGATTCAAACTAGATGCAAACGAAATTAAAATTTGGTTCCAGTTCTGGTGTCATCATTGGTTCATAAATACATTATTGAAAAATCAAAATATACATAAATAGTTTGATAATTTTTTAAATGCTTTTAAACTAATAGGGCAAATGGATTCAAGATTATGCCTAGGTTTTTAATCGTTAATGACCTACGAAATTCCAAAGATACTTCAAATGTATACTATCGGGGTTATGATACCCCGGGTATCACAAGACACCGATTAGTCAATTGCTCGGGCGGCCCATGGTACACGAGCTAGTATAAGCCCGAACGACCGAGGTCCAGCTAAGCCATGTGGACCTAGGCCAAGCACTAAGGCAAGGGCTGGCCACGACCTCTTCCCTCTGCCTTCACCGCGCGCCGTGCAACGCCGCACAACCTCTCCTCCCCCCCCTCAATCCCTAGGAGGGACGAGAAGAGATCGGGCTCCGCTAGGAACATCCGCTCTAACAAGAGCAGGCACGCCGCTCAGACCTCGCAAGGACCGAGGGGACAGCAGTCCCCCAGCCCAGTTAGACCCCATCCCTGCGCCACGCAGTGAAGACAAGTGTCGGTACCTACAAATTAGGGGTACCCATAATCAACGATTAAGAAGAAACAAAACGCTGCCCGCAAACGAAACAAAGCCAAAATAGCGGACGAGACGCCTCGACTGCACTCCGACCCGTACGAGGCTAGCTCGACGGGACGCCTCGACTACATTCCGACTCGTACGAGGCACCCTCGACGGGACACCTCGACCGCGTTCCCACCCGCACGAGGCTCGTTCGACAAGGCACCTCGACTATCGGGAAATCTCCGACTCGCACGACGCCGGGTCGGACCACTCGACCCATCTTATTCACCTACTCTGAAACAAAAGTCAGAACATTTAATGCGACTACCTGTTACTTCCTACCGTCATGGCTATAGATATGACCGACGTGGAAACAGCACCGGTGTCAAATCTCACTTTTTACTGCTCATCCCGGGATGGGAGGTGAAAACCTGTCACTATAGACACCATACTGCACACTGTTTTGCCACCGATCACCCTCGAGGGAGGATACGATAAGATCCGTACCCCACGATCTCGGTGATTCGGCCTTATCCGCTCGTCCTCGACCCGTCCTCGACCCGGCCTCGACCCAGCCTCGACCTACCATCGGTCAACAGGGAGGAAAGGCCGATGTGGCACAGGACTCGGGGTCTTTTCACCGTCTCGTCCCCTACGTCACCATGGTGTCCGGGGATGGCCGGCCATTCCTGGGGCACGTCGCTACAGCCACCTCTACAGGGATCGACAAAACTTCACCTCAAGACTCCCCCAGCGTCCCCGCCTCCTCTTACCCTATAAAAGGACAGGACAGGGCTCTACAAGGAGAGACGGACGAACAAAAGCTAGAAGCCAAGCACAAGCAAGCAAAGGCAAAAGATCAACATCTCAAGTAATCTCCCTTGTACTATCACTTTTCCCCTTGAGACCTGGGCTCGGTTCCCTCTCTCACAGCTTGTAACCCCTACGCAAGCACTTAGGTGCAAGGAAATACAATACTCTCCCCTCCCTGCTGGACGTAGAGCCTTCTTTTACCCGAACTAGGATAAATCCCCGTGTATCCTCCTTGCATCACCATCCAGATTAGAGACACGCAGCACTCACTCGTTGACTTAGGACCCCCGTGGGACCAAACGCCGACAACTAGACAACACCACCAAGCAGTGGCGGCCAGTACAGTGATCCACCGTCCAAATACAGGCCGACGAGATGGGTGTATGACCCCACCCACTACGGGATGGGGTTTACGACAGCGGCCTTGACTTTTGAGGCCATCCAAGACAATGAAGGCCATGACCCTGGAGTTCGGGATCGTGGCCACCAGCTCAGCAAGCAATAAGACGACCAACAACCTAGGGGCGTGAAAGTCCTATATATGTTTGGTGTTGGTAATTAGTGACAATGCCTAAGTACTAATCCTATGCCTAAGTTGTATGTAGCATATGAGGATTAGTACATTCCAAGGTTGGTGGCAAGATGGACATGGTGATCATGATGGCCACACTTGGATTTGGACGCAACCCTACGTGATCAAGGCAAAGGTATATGCTTATGGGTTGTGTTTTAGTAACCAAGACACCTAGTGGGTGTGGTTACATTATAGGATAGATAGCCGTACTATAAAGAGGGGAATGACGCGGCTATTGAACTCCTAAGTGCCTCTAGATGTGCATTTCATGATCATATGCATTTGGATAGAACTAATATCGCCTCGAAAAATGATTGTGAAAATGCTAACACACTCACACATGACGAGATCACTTGGTGATGTTAGCACGTTTGCGACGGCGGTGGAGTTTGAGCGGTAGAGAGGGTTTGGGTTCCTCTCTCCCTCCCGCCGAGCTTGCGAGGCGGGATTCAGGCGTTTTTGAGAAGTTGAAATGATTATTTTCCACTACGTCGGAAGTCCGGAAAAGAAACGGAGGCGAACGGAGGTCACAGAGGTGACCGGACGCTGAACCGGACGCGGTCCTTGCATGACCGGACGTGTCCGGTCAGTGTTCAGTGTCTGCGCGTTTTGCAGTTCGATGATCGGATGCGAGGCGCGTCCGGTCACTGATGATCGGACGCGTCCGGTCGTTCAGGGAGCTTACTGGACTGTAACCGGACGCTGGCACTGTCGCGTCCGGTCATTTTCTTCAGCGCGTCCGGTCACTATTTCGTTGAGCGCTGCTCAGGCGACCAGCGCGTCCGGTCCTTCACGGGACCAGCGCGTCCGGTCGTTCCTGGCGCGTCCGGTCAGTTGGACCAACGCGTCCAGTCGTTGCTTCGCAGTTAGCCGTTGGGCAACCAGCGTGTCCGGTCCTTTGGACCAGCGCGTCCGGTCAGTACTTCACGAGTTAGCCGTTAGGCGACCGGCGCGTCCGGTCAGTTGGACCAGCGCGTCCGGTCAGCCCGATTTCGGCTGTTTAAGTTTTTAACGGCTATATTCGAAGGGGTACGTCTATAAATACTCGTTGGCCGGCTCAAGGCTCCCTCTCTCGAACATTTGACATACTTGTGAGCACTTTGAGCTAAGCAACTCCCCTCCCACTCATCTCTCTTACTTTTTTGCATATTCGAAGTGAGATTGAGTGATCCAAGTGCATTTGCATTGTGAGATTGCATCTAGTTGGCACTTGGTGGTTGATTTGCTACGGGATTCTTGTTTCTCTTGGTGGTTGCCGCCACCTAGATGGCCTGGAGCAGCTTGGAGGCGTTGGCAAGAGTTGGTGATTGTTCTTGGCCACCTCCGGTGATTGTGAGAGGTTTGTGTCTACCTCGGCGAAGCGCCAAAGGCAACATTAGTATATTGCTCGTGTCATTGCAACCTTTTGCCATTTGGTAGGTTCTTGTGGCGCCTTTTGAGAGGCTCGGTGTGTGACCGATTAGCCACCGAACCACATGGTGAAGAGGGACACAACGGGGACTAGCGTGCCGGCAAGCACGTGAACCTCGGGATAAATCTTCGTGCCATCATTCTTATTGTGTTTGATCAATCCCGATGGTTGTATATTGTGGTATTCATTTCTTGATCATATTGATTGGTTGGCTCAATACTTCGCCCCTCGGTGATACCCTCCTAACTCTCTCTTGTATTAATTTCTTAGTTACCTTGCTAGCTTGTTAGTGTAACTCTTAGCTTGAGTAGCTAGCTAACTTTAGTTGTAGTTAAATTGTGCGGTTTGACTTGTGCGGTTGAGTGCAAATATACTAGAATTGTGAATTGGTTAGGTGGCTTGCAAACACCCCGTAGGCTAAGCAAAACTCGCATCTCACTATTTGTTTTATTGATAAACTTGTTTAGCTTGTCTTTGTAGAAATTTTTTAATAGGCTATTCACCCCCCTCTAGCCATCAAGACCTTTTAAGTGGTATCAGAGCCGTGGTCACCGTTTGTAAGGCTTAACAACCTCGGTGTAAGATGGCTCAAGTTATGTTCAATCATGTTAATGGCAAGCCTCCATTCTTTGATGGTGTCTCTTCCTTTGATCATTGAAAAAGGAAGATGAAGCAATATCTAGGCAATATACATGAGAAGGTTTGGGATGTGACCAAAGAAGGATACGTCATTCTTGATGAGGAAAACCTCACTCCCAATGACCGCATCAACAAACAATGCAATACGGCGGCACTTGACACAATCTATCGTGCCATTGATGATAAAGTATTTGAGCAAATCAAAGATCTTGAAAAGGCAAATGAGCTTTGGATAAGGCTTGAAGAAACATATGAAGGCACTTCAACGGTAAAAAGTGCCAAACTATATATGCTCAAGGACAAGTTCTCCACATTTAAGATGAAGGATGATGAATCCATCTATAACACCCGTATTTTTGCATCATGATAAAAATCACTAAAAATTTGAACTTTAAAAATTTTACAACAAATTAAAGCTTGATTAGTTTATTTTCTACGGAACCATTTTAGAAAAAAAAACTTTTCTCTAGAACCCTGCAGTAAAATTCACCATGTGCATAAGGCTTGAATTGGTTGCTTGCATGAAATGCTTGATTGCTTGACTGCTTGTGTGCTTTTTAGAATTTATTTGCGGCACCAAAATAACTTGCTTAACTATAACTGGCATTTCGGAACTTTCCTTTATAATATAGCAAGTAGATAATTCATCGTAGTTATAAAAATACTTTGTTGCCCTCTCGGCTTATTTATATTAGCCATCACGTTAATAAATTATAGATACAATTTTTTTCTCTTAATATTAGTTTACGTATGAAATCCTTTGCCTTTACTTACTATCATGGTTATAAAAGGATATGCATATATATATATATATATATATATATATATATATATATATATATATATATATATATATATATATATATATATATATATATAATTAGCTATAATATGTTTCAATACTAGTACTGCATTCTTAATTAGTAATACGTCATAATGCATATATATACATACATGTTTACATATTTTAATTAAAATATACATACATACACCATATGTACCTTGATCCATTGTAAGAATTAGTAAAGTCGTACGTGTAGGCAGTCATTGACTCATTGTTACATATACTTGGTATTTACAAAAATAGAAAATGGAAAAGGCCTACTGTGTACTTCCTCCCACCGGCCAATCGGGCACAGCGACCGAGCAGCAGCAGAGCACGCACACGCAGATACTTGACGCCGAACCGCGTCTCCTCCGCGTTACCGCTGCCGCCCCTGAGCACGTGAAAACCATGGCCGGAAATATTTCTTCGCGCACTGGCCTTCACGGATGTCGTCTTCTTCCCACACGATTCCCGTCGCCAGCTCACACCTTGTGCCGCTGCCGATTCCAGAAAGGCCAGCTGAGCTTTGCATGCGTCCATGTAGACGTTGACTGCCGCTGCTGTGCGCTGCAGATCATGCCGGCAAAAATCTCTCCGGCCGGAGAAATATCCTCGCTGTACCTGCTGCCGTGTCCCATCCAGCTCGCCAAACGCCAGCTCAAGCACGCCACGAAGACGCTGCTGCCTGCCCACCCTGCCGGCAAAAATCTTCGTTTGCCGGAAAATATCGGCTGCTCCAACCGAACTCCCGGGGCTATAAATAGCCACCGGGAGTTGCCGTCGACGAGCACTCCACCGCGACCCGAAGTTTGGAACCGACGCCGATGAGGCCTGCCGAGGGGCACGGCGCCCCTGCCTCGACGCACCGGAGCCGAGCTTCGAGCACGCGAAGGGAAGGTCGACGAAGTCGGAGTCGCTGCTGAGGCCAAGCGCTGGAGGACTGCGCCCCGCCTCCGCCGGAGCACCTCGAGCCGAGGCCATGGTTGCCGAAGCTCGAAGCCGTCGGAGCGCCACGCCCTCTGCCGCTGAAGCCGCGCTCGCCGGAACCCCGCCATGCCGACCGCCCTGCCCTGCTCGCCACTCCATCCCAGCCAGCCTCGCGTCAGCGCAGCAAGGCCGTTGTGCCGGTGCCCAGCTTCCGCCGGCGCCTTGCCCCGCTCTCCTTCCTTGCCTTGCTCTCTTGCCTCGCCTTGCCTACAGCCGCCGCTGGCCGAGCTCCCTCTGCTCTCTTCCCCATCACCATGCTCCCCTCCTCTCCCTTCCTTTCTCTCCCTCTCTCTATCGCTCTGGCTCCGTTGACTGAAGCAGAGGAGCCGTATGTCGTGACCGTGAGGCAGGGGAAGAGATAAGGCCAGCCACGTCACCTAAGCTAATCAGGGCACAACACCTCCACACTTGGGACCCACACGGCAGTGCCCTACCCCCTTCTCCTTTTCTGGGTGGATCAGGTGCACGTGAGTCACAGAGAGGAGGGCTGGACTACAGATCGGTGTATGGCATAGTGCAAGTTAGCCCTGACCATTTAGTGGGCCCACATGTCAGTCACTATTTCGTAGGGTAATTGCTAAGTGCACACGGGAAACGTACACAGTAGAGTATAGGGTAAGCATTTTAATTACAGAAAAATTGCTTGAAAATTTTTAAATAAACTAGAGTCACTCTAGATCGTACTTATATTTTTGCCACTCATTTTCATTAGATAAAATTATAGAAATAATTTCCATGCTCATTTCATTCGCGATTAGTCAGTAAACTTTAGTAATTTATATCTTCACCATTTTAATTTCGAATTCCATAATTCTTGCACTATAAACTTTCTAAAATAAAACCCCACATATCAAAATGTCTTTCCTAATTTTTGGTGCCCATTTAAATTCTAGTTTGTTTGTCTTCCATTCCTTTTATTTGTATTAACACTGGTCACTCGACTATTAATTCCTCTTTAGCACCGTATATTCGCGTAAGCATGTTCACTACCGCACGCACACGAATGCTCGAGTAACTTGCACACACGTACATAGGCAGATGCTTGGGTAAGTATATATATACACGCACATACCTATGTACTAAGCGTCATGCCTACTGTGTATGGCTAACTTCACCTACATTCGAACCCTAATCTAGGCATATACATGTATACACGTATGTGCCGCTAACCTTAGCCTTCACCCATGATAACTTAATAATCATCTAACCTTGCTTAATCCATATCCCTTGTATGTGTATATGAATACATATATGCCTACCAAACTACCTAAGCCTCTTACATACATTATACATAGGAGTATATAATCCACTTAATTAACCTCGCCTAACCTCGTTCGACCTGTAGGAGTCGATCAAGTCATTTATGGTGACCTAGTCAGACTTTCTCTCTCAGGTTCACATAATAGTGAATCCTAATAATAATGTTGTCTGGTTTTCCATCAGACCAACCACCTACCTAAACTTGACCAGCCATATCGTATGCATGGAATATCTCTATCCAAATCTTACTTCAGATTGATGTAATAGTGATAGCCTTAGATGGTGACACCCGTCTAGGACCATTTTCTTTCTCTGATTGATTATGCCTGTTTTGCGTTCTTTGCTTGGTGTTTTCCTTGCTTGTTGACGCTAGACAGCGTAGGCTAGAAGAATGGAGAGAACCCGATAGAACCTCACAAGCATCAGGACCTCGGAATAAGGATGTAATCGACAGCGAGCGGAGGCAAGTCCTGACTCCCACCTCCCCTTTTCCCTCCATATATTATACCACATCCATCCCGTTACTCTTTCTCCTCCACATAAATTAACCACTCCCTCATCCACCGCTCCACCACTATCACATTCCACCGCTCCCACTATATTCCACCACTCCCACCATAAAGTCTTCCACTCCCCTTTATAAATAATTATTAAATTAAACATAAATGATGTTATCCATATTATCATGGGAACCAATGTTATGAGCATATATGACATATGATGAATATTGTGATATATAATGAATATTGTGATATATGATGAATGTCGTGATATATAATGAATAATGTGATATATATATATGCTATGAGCTTTATGATATAGATAACCTAAGAACATGGATGTTAATTGAACTGGTAAAATATAACTTATTTTCGACGGGAGCGAGTGGGGATATTTCACGTGGTGTGGACTATCCTTTTGGACAGGATCGCCTAGTGAGGGTTCCTGTTGGGAGATACTCGCTTCGGTCATATAAGGACCGGTTCATTTGCCATCTCGCCTAGCCAGATTTTCGTACAGCCACATGTCTATATGGGTAGACTTGATCTCACACCCCGTTAGATAGAAGTATAAATTCTACTAGGAGGCCGGAGTGGCAACGGACTATCAGGAGACGACACGGATGCTGGGTGATCTTCCGTGGTCTGGTCGGCATGGATGCTATGTGATCTTCCATGTAAAATTATTGTTGGGCCGTGTGCGAGCCCCTCTGTATATATATATATATATATCTATTGGATGTTGTGTGATCATCCAAGTCGTTGTTCATTGGATGCTGTGTGATCATCCAAGTCGTTTCCGACCCCTGAGAAGCCGTGGTAGAATTATACGGACATCTAAGGTAGCGCTCTTTCGGGTACGAGGTCTCGTTAGGCCTGTCCAAGCCAATGACGTCTGGTGTCGGACTGTGCCTATCATGTGGAGAAATTTGTACAACCTCTACAGAGTTTCCTGAATCTATTCGAATAGCCACGTCCTTGGAATGGGCAACCGCTGGGATGAGGTCTCAAATGATTAGACTTTTTATGTAAAGAAACTGTGATAGTCTGGTAAGTTGCAAGTTATTAATTATGGTAAGTTATAACTTATAAACTCCGGGAACTGGCGAGAAGGGTTAAAACTCTCACAGGGCCCAAACCTCCATTTTATATCACTCTACTACTACCATATAAAATCCCACCATAAGACCACCTCCACAAATAGCCTCTGCCATTCACCTCAACTCTACCCCAAAGTTAGGGCTTGCTGAGTACTTTATGTACTCAATCCCCTCCAATCTATGTTTTTAGGAGTCAAGCTGCAGGAGTACAAATGAGGATAAAGCTATCGAAGCTACGTCAGGATGGAAAGACAGGAGTACGTACGAGGATGGAGATGTACGATTACGCAAAGGAGCTACTCAAGGACCACTAGGATAAAGATATAGGATTGAGTTTAGGATTAAGGTTTACGTCCGCACTCCAAGTTGCCTGTAGGAATGGAACCACGTCGTTAGAGGACCGCTGTATTAGAACTCTGATGTATATCATAAGGCCAATGATCCAAACTATGTAATATGAACTTTGTATGTATTTTCCTCGTTATCAATAAAAGTATGGTTTTTGATATCAATCTTGTTCGCTCTGTGCGTATCAGCTACTGATCCAGGGACTGATACGTGATGCACAGTGGACCCTAAAGTAGGGGCCCGACAGGGTGGTATCAGAGCCACACTTGGACTGTAGGACGAAACCTTAGCATGGTCGTTAGATAAGATTGTTTTTCTAAAAACCTATTTTGAAGAACGATGCTTATAGCCTTGCCCCTCACCTTGCCTTGACCTTCTATTTCAAAAATATGATTATATCTCTTCTCGCACCCCCTTCAAAATATAGGTGTAGTACCCGTAGGTTTGAAATAAAGATTAGGTTTTATAAGATAAATTGCATAATAGTAGTAGTAGTAATAAAAATAAGTAAATGAATAAATAAATAAAATAATATTATAACCTACGGAAAACCTTGCGTAAAAATAGATAATGAAACTTGTTTGTGCTTGTTCGTTTGTTCGTTCTAGTTACAACTATCCCTTTTAGATATCTCTTCCCACCTTGTACTCTTTCCTCTCTCCCATCCTATGGATATTTTCTGAAGGTCATACAAAGGAAGACAGCTATCTAAGATATTTTGAGAAGGCAGAAACTATTGGAAAATAATTTTAGAAGACAAGAGGGAAATAAGAAATCAGCAGCTGCCAATGCCAGTACAGCCAATACAGTGTTGATCCAGTCAACTACACCAATAGTCTGTTCCTCGTCCCACCAGAACAGCCTGAAAATATACACAGCATGCTACGAGCGAAAGCCATAGATTCGTGCACGCCTCCACCGTCCATGCCACCGCTCAGTTTTCCCACACGCTAGTACCGCCCCCTCAGCGTCACGTCGCTGTCTTTCCCCCCCACTGCACACTGCACCATGCACCACCGCCCCACGACGCCGCTCGTGCTGTCACCTCACCGCCGAAAGCTGCTGCTGCTGCTGTCCCCCATGACGCCGATTCCCTCAGCACCCGATGCTGCTCAATGCCGCCGATAATGGCGCGCACCCGCTCTCCTAACCGCGCCATCGACTGTCTATAAAAGACGCCCCTTGCTGCCCTTCACAATCAGGACACCCCACTCTCAACACTGATCACCCACCTGAGTCCCCCATTTCAGTGCCAACTTGTTCCAACAATCCGAAAAGAAGCTAGAAGGAAGTGCTGCCAACTGAAGATTTACCGGAGAAATAGCAAGAAAAAGAAAAAGTACACTGTCGGAAGCCAGAAGTTGAAGCTCTCAAGATGTGCGTAGAAGCAGATGAGCTCGTTACGTTCATCTTTGCTACACTAATTTCTATGCTGATAGGATCAATAATCTTGTACATCATTGTAACGCGTCCGTTACCGTATGAAAGGCCCTGAGTTAATTGTTGAAAAAAAAAGATAGGGTAGAATAAAATCCTAGAAATCTTGTTGGTGCCACGTATATTTTTGAGATTTTTGGGCTCAAATCATTGAATGAGAAAAGAAGAAAGATAAAAAATGGTGCAGTCAATGCCACTATCACCAGCAAATCACAGCCGCCTCATTTTCTGGGTTTACAGTAAACTGCAACCGACAACGACCATCGCCTGCACGGTCATCAAGACCACACCACCACCACAGTGCCACACTATGTAGTGAGCCCCACTCCCCTTTTTCCTCCACACACCTCAACCCCAGTCAAGACTGATCAAAGCGTCTCTGACAAGCCTCAGCCACGGCCGTCTATAAAAGAGTACCCCGTCCACCTTTCTTTACCATCCCACTCCAACCATCCCGTTGCTAGCCTTACCACCCATCTCTTCTGCATCCGCATCTCTTACCCTTCACCCACCAAAACCACCCCACTCATCACCTTTCCAGCTACAAACCACCACTACCAACCCCTTACACACCCATGGAAATGAACAACAATGTTTGGATTAGCAGCTACTGCATCCAAACCGAAGGATTCCCCAAGCTTCTTTACACCACCATGCAAAGCCTTGGCATCCGAGAGCGCCCTGAGTATGAGGGCCGTGAGTATGAAGAACATGGCACCGAGCGCTGTGAAGTCACCATCTACATCGGCAAGAGTGAAGACTACCCCAACATCGCCGAAGAATGGAGTACCACCGCCACCGATTTTCGCTTCACCGACACCTACCAAGCCGTCGCCCGCAAAGCCCTACGACGCCTCTGCAAGATCTACAAAGAACCCATCTCCCGCACACCCATGAAGTTCTTCCCACCCGAAGAGAAGAACAACCCTGCTTGGATCGCTCGCCTTGAAGCCTTGCAAGGTCAAGAAACCGACCCTGCAACAAGGCACCTGACCGACTACCTGCTCGCTCTCGACGAGCAGTACGACCGACAAGCCACTGCATTGAGGACCCAGATCCGCCGAGCCGAAGAAGCCGAGCTCCACACTCGGACACTCCACGTGCAATACGCCCAAGCTCAAGCCAGAGCTGCCTCCGCAGAGAGTCGCGAGACCACTATCGCCGAATTCCTAAAGACCATCATTGACCAACATGCCGAAGAGTTGAAGCGCGCCTACCTCATCACCAGGCCTAGGCGCAGGATGTTCGCCATGCACGGGAATGAACCCGTGATCCTCGAAGGACACCCCATCCACCCCCCGGAAAGAAGACGGATGGACATTGCGGTACCCCCAGCACCACCACCGTCAAGAGACTTCGACGCCGAGCCTCTCCTCCCACTCACTCAGTTAGCACCAAAAGAAGAGGGCCACTGTTCCACCACTGTTGATGGACCCGCGGAGCCACGGAATGAAGCCGTCCAGTCCGATGAAGTAGAATAGTTGCTCCCACAGGAGATGTACTCATAGCTAGCACCTCCCTCCCTCCATGTTGTAATCCTCCTATCGTAATCATAAGCACTGTCTTTGGCCGTGATTTCGTAGTATTCACGTGCCTGTCTCTTCTCAAAAAAAGGGGCGTACATAACTAGATTGATAGCTAAGAAGGGGGCGACAAAAAAAATCTAAGTAAAATGAACGGATCTAAGAAAGATAGAAGATTTAAGGCTAAATCTTCTAAGTGGGGTAGACTCAGACCTTCTGCTCGGGAATATAAGAGTCACTAATCAAGTGAGGCGAAAACATGATAAATAAGCTACTGAAGATGCAAGCTTTTAGATGAGAAGAGGAATCCTATGTTCACAGTAATTGTTGCTCAAAAGAAACAAAATCAGAACGCTGGCACCATAAACCCAGGGGATTTAAAGAAAATAAGGCGAGAAAGCTCAAGAAGTCCGTATAAAAATTAGACCAAAGAGGTCTAAATCATCTAAGTGGGGTAGCTCCGCAACCCAGAAAGTAATGATGGATGATGGATTGCATATTTTGGAAAGACACCAGGAGGTCGAATCATCTAAGTGGGGTAGCCCAAACCTAGAAATTTGAATTTATCCAAAGGATCAGAGTCAAAAGATTTGAGCGGTATGACTACGGATATTACAAGAAAAGCATACCAGAAATATGTGCAGCAACAGAATCAACTCAGCCTCAGCAGTCATCTCACGGGACAGGGAATATATTTTCCATGACAATGGCAACCACTTGCTGCTAATAAAAGAAGACTAAAGAATCCACAAGGAATAATCTCGTAAGACAAATCGGAGCTTGTATTCTTCCCCCTAGTTCCTATCTCTCTAATTTCTCCCTCCAGTCTATTTGAATCTCGGGGACGAGATTCTTCTAAGTGGGGTAGATCTGTAACACCCGTGTTTTTGCATCATGATAAAAATCACTAAAAATTTGAACTTTAAAAATTTTACAACAAATTAAAGCTTGATTAGTTTATTTTCTACGGAACCATTTTAGAAAAAAAAAACTTTTCTCTAGAACCCTGCAGTAAAATTCACCATGTGCATAAGGCTTGAATTGGTTGCTTGCATGAAATGCTTGATTGCTTGACTGCTTGTGTGCTTTTTAGAATTTATTTGCGGCACCAAAATAACTTGCTTAACTATAACTGGCATTTCGAAACTTTCCTTTATAATATAGCAAGTAGATAATTCATCGTAGTTATAAAAATACTTTGTTGCCCTCTCGGCTTATTTATATTAGCCATCACGTTAATAAATTATAGATACAATTTTTTTCTCTTAATATTAGTTTACGTATGAAATCCCTTGCCTTTACTTACTATCATGGTTATAAAAGGATATGCATAATATATATATATATATATATATATATATAATAATTAGCTATAATATGTTTCAATACTAGTACTGCATTCTTAATTAGTAATACGTCATAATGCATATATATACATACATGTTTACATATTTTAATTAAAATATACATACATACACCATATGTACCTTGATCCATTGTAAGAATTAGTAAAGTCGTACGTGTAGGCAGTCATTGACTCATTGTTACATATACTTGGTATTTACAAAAATAGAAAATGGAAAAGGCCTACTGTGTACTTCCTCCCACCGGCCAATCGGGCACAGCGACCGAGCAGCAGCAGAGCACGCACACGCAGATACTTGACGCCGAACCGCGTCTCCTCCGCGTTACCGCTGCCGCCCCCGAGCACGTGAAAACCATGGCCGGAAATATTTCTTCGCGCACTGGCCTTCACGGATGTCGTCTTCTTCCCACACGATTCCCGTCGCCAGCTCACACCTTGTGCCGCTGCCGATTCCAGAAAGGCCAGCTGAGCTTTGCATGCGCCCATGTAGACGTTGACTGCCGCTGCTGTGCGCTGCAGATCATGCCGGCAAAAATCTCCCCGGCCGGAGAAATATCCTCGCTGTACCTGCTGCCGTGTCCCATCCAGCTCGCCAAACGCCAGCTCAAGCACGCCACGAAGACGCTGCTGCCTGCCCACCCTGCCGGCAAAAATCTTCGTTTGCCGGAAAATATCGGCTGCTCCAATCGAACTCTCGGGGCTATAAATAGCCACCGAGAGTTGCCGTCGACGAGCACTCCACCGCGACCCGGAGTTCGGAACCGACGCCGATGAGGCCTGCCGAGGGGCACGGCGCCCCTGCCTCGACGCACCGGAGCCGAGCTTCGAGCACGTGAAGGGAAGGTCGACGAAGTCGGAGTCGCTGCTGAGGCCAAGCGCTGGAGGACTGCGCCCCGCCTCCGCCGGAGCACCTCGAGCTGAGGCCATGGTTGCCGAAGCTCGAAGCCGTCGGAGCGCCACGCCCTCTGCCGCTGAAGCCGCGCTCGCCGGAACCCCGCCATGCCGACCGCCCTGCCCTGCTCGCCACTCCATCCCAGCCAGCCTCGCGTCAGCGCAGCAAGGCCGTTGTGCCGGTGCCCAGCTTCCGCCGGCGCCTTGCCCCGCTCTCCTTCCTTGCCTTGCTCTCTTGCCTCGCCTTGCCTACAGCCGCCGCTGGCCGAGCTCCCTCTGCTCTCTTCCCCATCACCATGCTCCCCTCCTCTCCCTTCCTTTCTCTCCCTCTCTCTATCGCTCTGGCTCCGTTGACTGAAGCAGAGGAGCCGTATGTCGTGACCGGGAGGCAGGGGAAGAGATAAGGCCAGCCACGTCACCTAAGCTAATCAGGGCACAACACCTCCACACTTGGGACCCACACGGCAGTGCCCTACCCCCTTCTCCTTTTCTGGGTGGATCAGGTGCACGTGAGTCACAGAGAGGAGGGCTGGACTACAGATCGGTGTATGGCATAGTGCAAGTTAGCCCTGACCATTTAGTGGGCCCACATGTCAGTCACTATTTCGTAGGGTAATTGCTAAGTGCACACGGGAAACGTACACAGTAGAGTATAGGGTAAGCATTTTAATTACAGAAAAATTGCTTGAAAATTTTTAAATAAACTAGAGTCACTCTAGATCGTACTTATATTTTTGCCACTCATTTTCATTAGATAAAATTATAGAAATAATTTCCATGCTCATTTCATTCGCGATTAGTCAGTAAACTTTAGTAATTTATATCTTCACCATTTTAATTTCGAATTCCATAATTCTTGCACTATAAACTTTCTAAAATAAAACCCCACATATCAAAATGTCTTTCCTAATTTTTGGTGCCCATTTAAATTCTAGTTTGTTTGTCTTCCATTCCTTTTATTTGTATTAACACTGGTCACTCGACTATTAATTCCTCTTTAGCACCGTATATTCGCGTAAGCATGTTCACTACCGCACGCACACGAATGCTCGAGTAACTTGCACACACGTACATAGGCAGATGCTTGGGTAAGTATATATATACACGCACATACCTATGTACTAAGCGTCATGCCTACTGTGTATGGCTAACTTCACCTACATTCGAACCCTAATCTAGGCATATACATGTATACACGTATGTGCCGCTAACCTTAGCCTTCACCCATGATAACTTAATAATCATCTAACCTTGCTTAATCCATATCCCTTGTATGTGTATATGAATACATATATGCCTACCAAACTACCTAAGCCTCTTACATACATTATACATAGGAGTATATAATCCACTTAATTAACCTCGCCTAACCTCGTTCGACCTGTAGGAGTCGATCAAGTCATTTATGGTGACCTAGTCAGACTTTCTCTCTCAGGTTCACATAATAGTGAATCCTAATAATAATGTTGTCTGGTTTTCCATCAGACCAACCACCTACCTAAACTTGACCAGCCATATCGTATGCATGGAATATCTCTATCCAAATCTTACTTCAGATTGACGTAATAGTGATAGCCTTAGATGGCGACACCCGTCTAGGACCATTTTCTTTCTCTGATTGATTATGCCTGTTTTGCGTTCTTTGCTTGGTGTTTTCCTTGCTTGTTGACGCTAGACAGCGTAGGCTAGAAGAATGGAGAGAACCCGATAGAACCTCACAAGCATCAGGACCTCGGAATAAGGATGTAATCGACAGCGAGCGGAGGCAAGTCCTGACTCCCACCTCCCCTTTTCCCTCCATATATTATACCACATCCATCCCGTTACTCTTTCTCCTCCACATAAATTAACCACTCCCTCATCCACCGCTCCACCACTATCACATTCCACCGCTCCCACTATATTCCACCACTCCCACCATAAAGTCTTCCACTCCCCTTTATAAATAATTATTAAATTAAACATAAATGATGTTATCCATATTATCATGGGAACCAATGTTATGAGCATATATGACATATGATGAATATTGTGATATATAATGAATATTGTGATATATGATGAATGTCGTGATATATAATGAATAATGTGATATATATATATGCTATGAGCTTTATGATATAGATAACCTAAGAACATGGATGTTAATTGAACTGGTAAAATATAACTTATTTTCGACGGGAGCGAGTGGGGATATTTCACGTGGTGTGGACTATCCTTTTGGACAGGATCGCCTAGTGAGGGTTCCTGTTGGGAGATACTCGCTTCGGTCATATAAGGACCGGTTCATTTGCCATCTCGCCTAGCCAGATTTTTGTACAGCCACATGTCTATATGGGTAGACTTGATCTCACACCCCGTTAGATAGAAGTATAAATTCTACTAGGAGGCCGGAGTGGCAACGGACTATCAGGAGACGACACGGATGCTGGGTGATCTTCCGTGGTCTGGTCGGCATGGATGCTATGTGATCTTCCATGTAAAATTATTGTTGGGCCGTGTGCGAGCCCCTCTGTATATATATATATATATCTATTGGATGTTGTGTGATCATCCAAGTCGTTGTTCATTGGATGCTGTGTGATCATCCAAGTCGTTTCCGACCCCTGAGAAGCCGTGGTAGAATTATACGGACATCTAAGGTAGCGCTCTTTCGGGTACGAGGTCTCGTTAGGCCTGTCCAAGCCAATGACGTCTGGTGTCGGACTGTGCCTATCATGTGGAGAAATTTGTACAACCTCTGCAGAGTTTCCTGAATCTATTCGAATAGCCACGTCCTTGGAATGGGCAACCGCTGGGATGAGGTCTCAAATGATTAGACTTTTTATGTAAAGAAACTGTGATAGTCTGGTAAGTTGCAAGTTATTAATTATGGTAAGTTATAACTTATAAACTCCGGGAACTGGCGAGAAGGGTTAAAACTCTCACAGGGCCCAAACCTCCATTTTATATCACTCTACTACTACCATATAAAATCCCACCATAAGACCACCTCCACAAATAGCCTCTGCCATTCACCTCAACTCTACCCCAAAGTTAGGGCTTGCTGAGTACTTTATGTACTCAATCCCCTCCAATCTATGTTTTTAGGAGTCAAGCTGCAGGAGTACAAATGAGGATAAAGCTATCGAAGCTACGTCAGGATGGAAAGACAGGAGTACGTACGAGGATGGAGATGTACGATTACGCAAAGGAGCTACTCAAGGACCACTAGGATAAAGATATAGGATTGAGTTTAGGATTAAGGTTTACGTCCGCACTCCAAGTTGCCTGTAGGAATGGAACCATGTCGTTAGAGGACCGCTGTATTAGAACTCTGATGTATATCATAAGGCCAATGATCCAAACTATGTAATATGAACTTTATATGTATTTTCCTCGTTATCAATAAAAGTATGGTTTTTGATATCAATCTTGTTCGCTCTGTGCGTATCAGCTACTGATCCAGGGACTGATACGTGATGCACAGTGGACCCTAAAGTAGGGGCCCGACACCATCCCGGAGATGTTCTATAGGCTCCTAGTCATTGTCAATGATCTCAAGGGGCTTGTGGAGAAGGTTGAGGACAAGGACTTCTCACACAAGTTCTTGATGTGCTTACCCAAGAAGTTTGCCACCTTGAGAAGAATGATCTTTAGAGAGGGATTGGACAAGGTCAAACCAACCAATGTGTTTGGAGATATAATGACCGATGCCCAATACAATGATGATGAAGATGAGGTAGAAGAGAAGAAGGAGACCAAGGTCAAGCAAGAGAAGCCCATTGCATTCAAGGCTTCATCCTCTAAGGGCAAGAGCAAGGTAGAGAGTGATGATGATGATCCATTCGATGATGAGACCATGGCCCTCCTTGTGCACAAGATGGGAAGGTTCATGAAGAAGAAAGGATATGGAGCAAGGAAGAGGAGAGACATTATAAAGGCAAAGACCCTTTGCTATAATTGCAATAGCCCCGATCACATAGTGGTGGATTGCCCCTATGAAGATAAGAGATTTCATAATGGGGACTTGAAGCTCAAGAAGAACAAGAAGGATAAGAAAGAGAATGAGAAGAAAGCAAAGAAGAGCTTCACATTCAACAACAAGAAGAAGGGTGATGGTTATGTAGTCACTTGGGATAGTGACAACTCCGATAGTGATGATGATGCAAGCTCTAGTGATGATGAGAGGACCACTCGGCGAGCCATTGCAAACATCGCCCTCTCCAACAAGCCATCCATCTTCGACACTTCATCAACATGCCTTATGGCCAAGCCTACAAAGGTAAAATATGATGATAGTGATGATGATTCTTGTGCTAGTGATGATTGTAGGAGTGATAATGAGGAGGATGAAGACTACTCCAAGGATGATCTATTGGGCATAATAGATCAAATGAGCAAGGGCTACAAGAGGACAACCAAGAAATATAAAATCTTGGAACAAGAGCTCATTGCCAAGAGCAATGAAAATGATGCCTTGATGGAGGAGCTTGTTGCTCTCAAAAAGAGTAAGGAGTGCAAAGGAATTGAGCAAGAGCTCAAAGCTCTTAGGAAATCCTTTAATGAGCTAGAGGCTTCTCGTGAGTGTCTAAAGGAAGACCACGAGGATCTTGAAATTGCTCACACTAGGCTTAAGGAATCCCACTCCACTCTACTTGAGCTCATCAAGGAAAAGGACCTCAAGTTGGAGAAGCTCATGAAAGAAGCTAAGGAGGAGCAAGTGATTGTCACTTGTGATATTGGACTAACATGTGATATTATTGATGATTCTTTATGTGTTGGTCCTACTAATGCTTCATGTAGCTCATCATCATCCACCACAACTAACTCTATCTCTACTACTAGTGATTCATCACTTGTCGTTGAGAATAAGACTCTTAAGAGAGAGGTGGATGATCTCACCCGCGCATTAGGCAATGCCTATGGTGGGGATGCCCGCTTGCTAAAATGCTTGGGTAGCCAAAGGTTCTCTCTTAACAAAGAGGGATTAGGCTATACTCCCAAGAAGGGCAAGGCGGCCTTTGCTACTCCAAAACCTCGCTTTGTGAAGGACAATGGTCGTTATTGCAATAGATGCAAGCAAGTTGATCATCTAGAGATTAATTGCAATAAAATAAATAATAACAAGAAAAATGCTAATGTACCTTACATTCCTTTTGATTCTTGTTATGTGCTTACCAAGGGTGAGAAAGGTGTGCATGCTAGGTTTGTTGGTACACCAATTGTGGGCCCAAAGAAGAAGGCTATTTGGGTACCAAAGAGCTTAGTGACTAACCTCCAAGGACCCAAACAAGTATGGGTACCTAAGAAACATTAAATTATTTTGTAGGTAAATTACAAGGCCGGAGGAAGGCATTGGGTGCTTGATAGTGGGTGCTCTCAATATATGACCGGTGATTCAAGAATGTTCAACTCTCTCAAATCAAATGATAGTGGCATTGATAGCATCACATTTGGTGACAATAGCAAGGGTGATGTAAAGGCTCTTGGAAGGATTGCAATCTCAAATGATCATAGCATTTCCAATGTGCTCTTAGTTGAAAAGTTAAACTTCAATCTTCTCTCGGTTGCTCAATTGTGTGATCTCGGTTTTAAGTGCATATTTGGTGTTGATGATGTGGATATTGTTAGTGTGGATGGCTCAAATTTGATCTTCAAAGGTTTTAGATATGAGAATCTATACTTGGTTGATTTCAATGCTAGTGACACTCAACTTTCAACATGCTTGCTCACCAAATCAAGTATGGGTTGGTTATGGCACAGAAGACTTGGTCATGTTGGCATGAAGCAATTGAACAAGTTAGTGAAGCATGACTTAGTTAGAGGCTTGAAGGATGTCACATTTGAGAAAGATAAGCTATATAGTGCATGTCAAGCTAGAAAGCAAGTAGGCAACACTCATCCATTGAAAAGCATTATGAGTACTTCTAAGGCATTTGAGTTGTTGCACATAGATCTATTTGGGCCAACTACATACACAAGTATTGGTGGCAACAAGTATGGTTTTATGATTGTGGATGATTTCACTAGATACACATGGGTATTCTTTCTTGTGGACAAGAGTGATGTATTTGACATATTCAAGAAGTTCATCAAGAGAGTGCAAAATGAGTTTGAGACCACAATCAAGAAAGTAAGAAGTGTCAATGGAAGTGAGTTTAGAATCACAAGAGTTGATGAGCTATGTGAGGAGCTTGGAATTAAGCATCAATTCTCGGCCAAGTATACACCTCAAATCAAATGGCTTAGTTGAGAGGAAAAATAGAACCTTAATTGATATGGCAAGATCAATGTTGAATGAGTATAATGTGAGTCATTCATTTTGGGCCAAAGCAATCAACACGGCTTGCTTCTATAGCAACCGCCTCTATTGCCATAAGTTTCTAGAGAAGACACCATATGAGATCTTAAATGGAAGAAAGCCCAATATTGCATACTTTCGGGTATTTGGTTGTAAATGCTACATCTTAAAGAAGGGCACTAGATTGAGCAAGTTTGAGAAGAAATGTGATGAAGGATTCTTACTTGGTTACTCAACTACTAGCAAAGCTTATAGAGTTTGGAATTTAGCTAGTGGACAACTTGAAGAAGTGCATGATGTTGAATTTGATGAAACAAATGACTCTCAAGATGAAGAAGATAACTTAGATGATGTGAGAGGAACTCAATTGACCAATGCTATGAAAGAAATGGACATTGGTGATATTAGACCAAAGCAAGTGATTGATGTGGATGACAACAAAGATCAAGTGCTCCAAAGTCCAATTACACAAGCTAGTGGTTCTCTAATGCAAAATCAAGCTAGTACATCATCTCAAGTGCAACAAGATCAACAAGTGGCTAGTTCATCATCTCTAACTCATGATCAACATCAACATCCAAGCAATCAAGTCCAAGTGCTTCAACCAACTAACATTGCAAGAGACCATCCATTGGATTCCATCATTGGTGACATACAAAGAGGAGTTCAAACTAGATCAAGATTGGCATCATTTTGTGCTCACTCATCTTTTATGTCAATGGAAGAACCCAAGGACATTGATAAAGCATTGAGAGATCCGGATTGGGTAAATGCAATGCATGAAGAGCTCAACAACTTCAAGAGAAATGAAGTATGGGAACTAGTTGAAAGGCCTAAGGATCACAATGTCATTGGAACAAGATGGGTCTTTCGCAACAAGCAAGATCAAGATGGGATAGTAGTAAGGAACAAAGCAAGACTAGTGGCTCAAGGTTATACACAAATAGAGGGTCTTGACTTTGGTGAAACTTATGCCCCGGTTGCAAGATTGGAAGCAATTAGGATCTTACTTGCCTATGCTTGTGCTCATAATATCAAGCTATATCAAATAGATGTAAAGAGTGCATTTCTCAATGGGTACATTCAAGAGGAGGTGTATGTGGAGCAACCTCCCGGTTTTGAAGATGACAAGAAACCTAATCATGTATACAAGTTGAGAAAAGCTTTATATGGATTGAAGCAAGCACCTAGAGCATGGTATGAAAGATTAAGGGACTTCTTGTTATCCAAAGGATTTGTCATGGGCAAAGTTGATACAACTCTTTTCACCAAGAAGATTGGGAAAGACTTGTTTGTGTTGCAAATATATGTTGATGATATCATATTCGGTTCAACCAATCAAGATTATTGTGATGAGTTTGGGAAAATGATGGCAAAGAAATTTGAAATGTCAATGATTGGTGAACTTAGTTTCTTTCTTGGACTTCAAATCAAACAAATAAAGGAAGGAACATTTGTAAGCCAAACCAAGTACATCAAAGATATGCTCAAGAAGTTTGGAATGGAAGATGCAAAGAGCATTACAACTCCAATGAGCACTAGTGGAAGTTTAGATAGTGACAAGAGTGGCAACATGGTGGATCAAAAGCTATATAGATCAATGATTGGTAGCCTACTCTATGTGACGGCATCAAGGCCCGATGTGATGTTTAGTGTATGTATGTGTGCAAGATTTCAAGCCTCACCAAGAGAAAGTCATTTGAAGGCAACAAAGAGAATATTGAGGTACTTAAAGCATACACAAGATGTTGGATTGTGGTATCCCAAAGGTGCAAGTTTTGAGCTAGTTGGATATTCGGATTCTGACTATGCCGGTGATAAAGTGGAGAGAAAGAGCACTTCTGGGACATGTCAATTGTTGGGAAGATCACTTGTCTCATGGTCATCCAAGAAGCAAAATAGTATTGCACTATCTACCGCCGAAGCTGAATACATCGCCGCGGGTAGTTGTTGTGCACAAATCTTGTGGATGAAGGCAACATTGAAGGATTTTGGAATCAATTTCAAGAATGTACCATTGCTATGTGACAATGAAAGTGCCGTGAAGCTAACTAACAATCCGATTCAACATCAAAGAACAAAGCATATTGATGTTCGCCATCACTTTATTAGAGATCATCAACAAAAGGGTGACATTGCTATTGAGAGTGTTGGCACCGAAGATCAATTAGCCGATCTATTCACCAAGCCACTTGATGAGAAGAGATTTCACAAGCTAAAGAATGAGTTGAACATACTTGATTTCTCCAACATGAGTTGATGCACTCCCATGATATGACATGCCTCTCCTTCGAGCCCCAAGGTACAATTGGTTGACATATCATACATTCTATACTAAGGACATATTTAGTGCATCTAGTCATGATTTCTTATGTTCTAGGATCATTCATGAAAATTAAATGAATTTGAAGTTTATATGGTGCCACTATTGTTTCCATGACTTGTATGATCTAGTGGTAGCATATAACTTGTTTAAGTAGCTTGTGATCCTAAGTGTTTTAATCTAGAAAACTTGTCTAAATATTTGCTTCAACATGGTGCATGATAACCCTTCTAGTGAGGTGTGAAGAAGCTTGCCCTTGGATCAAACCGAAGTATTTTATTTATGCAAGCAATCTAGGTTGATTCATAAACTTGATCCTCACCCTATATTTCAACATGATAATCTATCTAAAGTTTGCTCCTTGTGGTCAATTGGTGCCAAAGGGGGAGAAAATATTGTTCACAAAGATAGAACTCAAAGGGGAAGAAAATGTTGTGGGGGAGAATTGATAAAAGAAGGGGATCAACTAAAATTTTAAGCACATAAGTAGGGAGAGCAAGCTCTTAAGCATGAATGTTGCATTTCCATGTGCACTTCATTTGTATGATGCATAGTTATGCATTCCGTTTTCTCCGATACTTTGCTTGTGTGGTGACTTGCTAGTATAATTTGAATGTTGCATTAAGGTACTAGTATGAATAGGAAGTAGTTAGATTTTTCTTGCTTCATGTTTTTCAAAGTGGTACTAGAGCCTTGCTTATAATGTTGATCTCACGAGGTTTCTAGTTATGTTTGTGCTTTTCCAAGTGGAATCTAACTACACAAGGTGCTAAGATGGTGTTTATCGCTACTCCGTTGGTATCACGCTTCAAAGGTCTATAATCTAAAACACTTAGCACCTATTGGTAGACAATGCTCCTAATCTTTCCTATCTAACATGTATGCTTCCAAAATCCAAACATATAGCATACATGTAGGGAGAGCCATTGCTATCAATTTGAATTCATGATCACATGTTCATAATTCTTACACATGGTAATATACTTGGACAATGTGACATGGGTTCAATCAAAATTTTATCATAATATCTTTGTGAAAGATTTGTCACCAATTACCAACAAGGGGGAGATTGAAAGTCCTATGTTTGGTGTTGGTAATTAGTGACAATGCCTAAGTACTAATTCTATGCCTAAGTTGTATGTAGCATATGAGGATTAGTACATTCCAAGGTTGGTGGCAAGATGGACATGGTGATCATGATGGCCACACTTGGATTTGGACGCAACCCTACGTGATCAAGGCAAAGGTATATGCTTAAGGGTTATGTTTTAGTAACCAAGACACCTAGTGGGTGTGGTTACATTATAGGATAGATAGCCGTACTATAAAGAGGGGAATGACGCGGCTATTGAACTCCTAAGTGCCTCTAGATGTGTATTTCATGATCATATGCATTTGGATAGAACTAATATCGCCTCGAAAAATGATTGTGAAAATGCTAACACACTCACACATGACGAGATCACTTGGTGATGTTAGCACGTTTGCGACAGCGGTGGAGTTTGAGTGGTAGAGAGGGTTTGGGTTCCTCTCTCCCTCCCGCCGAGCTTGCGAGGCGGGATTCAGGCGTTTTTGAGAAGTTGAAACGATTATTTTCCACTACGCCGGAAGTCCGGAAAAGAAACGGAGGCGAACGGAGGTCACAGAGGTGACCGGACGCGGTCCTTGCATGACCGGACGCGTCCGGTCAGTGTTCAGTGTCTGCGCGTTTTGCAGTTCGATGATCGGACGCGAGGCGCGTCCGGTCACTGATGATCGGACGCGTCCGGTCGTTCAGGGAGCTTACTGGACTGTAACCGGACGCTGGCACTGTCGCGTCCGATCATTTTCTTCAGCGCGTTCGGTCACTATTTCGTTGAGCGCTGCTCAGGCGACCAGCGCGTCCGGTCCTTCACGGGACCAGCGCGTCCGGTTGTTCCCGGCGCGTCCGGTCAGTTGGACCAACGCGTCCGGTCGTTGCTTCGCAGTTAGCCGTTGGGCGACCAGCGCGTCTGGTCGTTTGGACCAGCGCGTCCGATCAGTACTTCACGAGTTAGCCGTTAGGCGACCGGCGCGTCCGGTCAGTTGGACCAGCGCGTCCGGTCAGCCCGATTTCGGCTGTTTAAGTTTCTAACGGCTATATTCGAAGGGGTACGTCTATAAATACTCGTTGGCCGGCTCAAGGCTCCCTCTCTCGAACATTTGACATACTTGTGAGCACTTTGAGCTAAGCAACTCCCCTCCCACTCATCTCTCTTGCTTCTTTGCATATTCGAAGTGAGATTGAGTGATCCAAGTGCATTTGCATTGTGAGATTGCATCTAGTTGGCACTTGGTGGTTGACTTGCTGCGGGATTCTTGTTTCTCTTGGTGGTTGCCGCCACCTAGACGGCTTGGAGCAGCTTGGAGGCGTTGGCAAGAGTTGGTGATTGTTCTTGGCCACCTCCGGTGATTGTGAGAGGTTTGTGCCTACCTCGGCGAAGCGCCAAAGGCAACATTAGTATATTGCTCGTGTCATTGCAACCTTTTGCCATTTGGTAGGTTCTTGTGGCGCCTTTTGAGAGGCTCGGTGTGTGACCGATTAGCCACCGAACCACGTGGTGAAGAGGGACACAACGGGGACTAGCGTGCCGGCAAGCATGTGAACCTCGGGATAAATCTTCGTGCCATCATTCTTATTGTGTTTGATCGATCCCGGTGGTTGTATATTGTGGTATTCATTTCTTGATCATATTGATTGGTTGGCTCAATACTTCGCCCCTCGGTGATACCCTCCTAACTCTCTCTTGTATTAATTTCTTAGTTACCTTGCTAGCTTGTTAGTGTAACTCTTAGCTTGAGTAGCTAGCTAACTTTAGTTGTAGTTAAATTATACGGTTTGACTTGTGCGGTTGAGTGCAAATATACTAGAATTGTGAATTGGTTAGGTGGCTTGCAAACACCCCGTAGACTAAGCAAAACTCGCATCTCACTATTTGTTTTATTGATAAACTTGTTTAGCCTGTCTTTGTAGAAATTTTTTAATAGGCTATTCACCACCCTCTAGCCATCAAGACCTTTCAGGGCGGCTACCAACTCTCGTACGATGTCTCCGAGAAATAAGGAGGCGATGAAGAAGGCCACGGTGAGACCACATCGCCCAGGACGGTTGGTGAATCACCACGTGCCAACAGTGCTGCCACAACTGGCACAGTAGCATGACACCATCCCATACCGCGACGTAGGCATAAGACCATGACGACAACCACGCCCAGACGTGCACTATCCCTAGTCAAGATGGTGTTTCTTGCAAGCCAAGTTAGCTAGGTTCCCTCCTCAGGCTCATGACCCCTCGGTCGGGAGAACCTCCTTCTTTGTATGTGAATTGACCTCGGACTCTATATAAGGGCAACCAGGGCACCCTTTCAAGGCATCGGACTCTCGAAACTCTCATTCGGGCAGTCAATCCTCTAGCTCTAGGTCCATCCTCCTACCTCTTCCACCATTCTTGCACCCCCATTGTAAGAATTTCAGAGCATTCAAGCGAGGAACACGCATTCGATCATCTCTGAAACTGGACGTAGGGCTCCGACCTAAATCAGTATAAATCCTCGTGTCTTTTGGATGCTACCATCGTCTTTCTGGAGCAGCACAATAATAGTATAAATTTACTAATCGGTCTACAAAACACCGACATATACAATGATGTTTTTTAATGCATGGGACCCACTCTTACCAATAGTCTATGTGTTGCTGGCATGGATGGCATAAGCATTCCTTTGTTGAAAAATTGGTAAACAGTTATGACACAAGTATTGTCATAAAAACCGTTGTAAATAAGACACTGAAGTATGTTGTGATGATTTTGGGGTTGCCCTCGTGACAACAAAGCAATCTTGTCATAAATGTACGTCATCTCTTGAAAAATTATCATAAACGGAGTTTATTTACAGGCTATACCATAGCCCATATATTAACATTTTGCAATGTTTATATAAATAATTCCATGTTTTCCTAAATGCTAAACGGTAAACAATCGGTCACCCGTTTAGCCATTATTCGGGCAAAACATCCCATTAAACGGCCTAAATGGCCAATTAAACGAGGTAAACGGGTGATTAAACGGAAACAGTATACCACCATGTAGTGTTTACATAGTGTTTAAACGGGCTAAACGGCCGTTTAGGCGAACAATGAAATAATTTAAGTTAAAAAACTCTCAAAAATGATTAAATGACCACATGTTGTATGTTTCATGCACTATATGCATCACATGTCATATGTGTGCATTGTCTTTAGCATCCATAGAAAATTTTAGCTTTATTTGAATGCTTTTAAATTTGATTTCAAATTAAAAATCTAATTTTAAGCATGCAATTGTTAAGAAACTTTGATTTCAATTGACCACATATGTTGGAAAATTATATGACAAAATACTAATTTCTAGACCAAGAATTATGATTTTTTCAGTTTTTCAGAAAACCATTTTGGGCTAAACGACTTAACCGAAAACTCAAATATACCAATCCAGAAATATTTTATTTTATACTAATACTAGATCCAAGTAAAATGGGTCGTGCTTGAATTTTAGCATTTACTTAAAAGAAGTATAAGATTTTTAAAGATCTTTAGGTACTTTGTTTTGGATTGGCGAGAAAAAAACAACTTAACAGGAATTTAGATATAGCACTACAAGAAGAATTTTTCAAAACTATAAAAGAATTTGTTTTAAAAATATATAATCTATAATACCACCTGATAAAAGCAAAATAGATCACACTTGATTTTTAGTATCTACGTAAAAAGTTCTGTCTTTTGTTTAAGATTTTTCTTAATCGGCTTGAACCCCATAATAATCATGCCAACCAACGTGACATGACTGAATCACGTCATATGTAGAAACTAGAAAAGAAAGTATTCACGGCAAGATAACAGTCACGCCCACCAGGACGTGCCTCAGGGGGTGTTTGATCCGGCGATTAAATTTTAGGTGTCAAATGAGGGTGTCGTATAAAGTGTTCGGATACTAATTAAAAAAATAAATTACAGAATCCATTAGTAATCCGTGAGATAAATTTATTAAGCCTAATTAATCCGTCATTAACACATGTTTACTGTAAAACAACATTGTCAAATCAGGAACTATTTAGGTTTAAAAAATTCATCTCACAAAATAGTCTCAATCTGTGAATTTAGTTTCGTAATTACTTTATATTTAATACTTCATACATATGTCCAAACATCCAATGGGAGAACGACTAAAGTTTAGGAGGGAAACCAAATACCTCAATCATATATAGCATATAGGGTCCCTAGCATTTATGTAGAAAAAAAATGTTCGCAGCGACACTAGCATATAAAAGTTCATAGCAACTCTAGCGTATCCATATACTCATCTGCCGCGTCATAATTCTCAAAACAAAATGCTGCGTCATGACTCTCGGTCTGATGAAAAGAATTAAAATATTTTTTCATGGGGATAAATAAAATAAAACAAATTACCCACAAATGCGACCGTGCGCAGAAGAGCCACACAGGATGAACTGCACTGCCTCCTCCGCGTTACAGCATTCCCAGGGATTCGACATGATTCGCTTGCATTCACAATCATGACAAACTGAATTAAAACTATATGCGAAAGGAAAAAAAAACTTATAACTTTTATCATTTAAGCTGACTGCACGCCATCTCGACATTTTCTATTATAAGAAGAAGAAAAAAAATCCAATATCCCAAACAACGAACTACAGCAGCAAAGTAAACCACCAGGATGCCAAAAGAAGCCATGGCATGGGATTTACAGAAATGATGCACAATTGGCTTCTCAGATTTCTTTCCTCAGTTTCGCACACCTGCCTTGGTGGCTTCATATACCCCCTTTTATCTACAACCCAATCCTGTACAATGTCTAACGACTCTGCAAGGACCTGGAAATACCAATGACACAAGGTATTACCAAAACTGCAGGAGATCAACAAATAACTGAATCAATCAATCAAACAAAAGACAATAAACTTGCTTACCACTCATGTAGTGCAGGTTCCTACAAGACTGAAGGTTGACGAGGCAAGGTTGGAGACACAAGGACAGCCTCACCACTTGTGACCTTTGCGGATGCAATCTCATCTAGACGTTTCCATGCCAACTCTTGCTTCAGTTTAAATTCCTTCTCTCTGTCTTTGTCTTCCTCATATTTCCGCAAGCATTCAGTAAACAACTGAGGATCGCGATCGGAGAATAACTTTCGGACATTCAGACTGAGGCTTTGCACGACTTGATTCCAGTGCCCATTTATATTTTTCTCCAATGCAGGGAAGATGATAGGCAGGATCACCTTACTGTTTTGCTTAACAAAATTCTCGAAGTGGGAATTGTTCCAGAAAAACAATACTCTCTCAGCAACCTAAATAAGCACAAAACCATAGGTAAATAGACAAGCAAATTACCAGAACAGAACAAAAAGACAATGGTAAAAGTAATAAGTATTGGGTAACAAGGTCAGGCCCCATTTTCCCATTTATTGCACAAGTACACAAATAACACTTTAGCAATCAGAACGTATAATATAGACAGCAATAGTCTGAAATAAATCAAGTCTCCAAATGATATATATTACCAAAACTGGAGGGACCAATCCATATACAAGTACACAGTTCGGTTAACAGCAGCCATTCAAATGTGTTATAAATGGTTTTCTAAAAAGTATTCCCAACCCATTGTTGTTCTCCCATCTCATAGATAAAATTTCAAATATCAAGCATTACCTCAGAAATTTTACAATTTGTGATATAACAAAATTAAGTATATTTTCTGAAGCATGCCATTGTAGAGTCAAATATAAGTTCAAGGAAAAGACCCCAGAATGCTTAGCAAGGAAGTAATTATTTTTACTCCCTCCATGCCAAATATAAGTCCATTAGGACATCGACATTGTCTCCAATATCTCCAATACTATACTTTGACTAATAATATTTAAAAGAATGTTGGTTTAATTAGAAAGAGTTATATATTATGAAATTATGTTCCATGATGAATATAGTAGCACAACCTCATGTTATCAATCTATATAACTTTTTAATTATTAATAGTCAAAGCTAAAAAAGTTAGAACAAACTAAATGGACTTATATACTTCAGATCAGAGGAGGTAATAAAAAAGATAGGTAACTCGAAATAAGTTATGATTTTATTAGTAAGGGCAATAGGATGCACTGATCAGCATATAGGACTAGTTGTCACCGATGTAAATTTTTTTTGTACTCTTTCATTAGGTCAATGCCTATTTTACCATGATCATACAGAGCATTTAAGGTTTTCATATACAGCATATAGTTAGTACCAAGGAATTGAAAAACATTTATGAGCTAATATGCAGGTACTCCCTCCATTCCAAATTATAAGTCGCTTTCACTTTTTTGGTACATCCATTTTGCTATGCATTTAGATAAATAATATGTCTAGATACATAGCAAAATGGATGAATAAAAAAAAGTGACTTATAATTTGGAACAGAGGGAGTAGTGTTTAGTCTCAACACTTGCAGTAATTTATTCCTGAGTTACAAAACATTTCTTGACATGGATACTACATGCTTGATGGTGCATGCCCATGGTAGGCAACATGTCAAGGGCGTCGAACCCTAAGATAGCACGACCTCGACTACGTAGTTCGTAGTCGCGATCCGTCTTCTCCGGCGAGGTTTACCCCTCCGCCGCAGGCTTAGTTGAGAGATAGAGGTAGGAGATTAGGGATAATATTCTTGCTTGCCTTCTCAAATAGCAGTTTGCCGATACATATAGCCCCTCGGGCTGTTGAAATAAAAGGGAAATAACCAACTAATCCTTGATTCTAGGAAATAACCAAATAAAATCTATTTCTTTCTATCCTATCCACTGGATGTTGCCGTGGCCTGGACGGCGCTCTCCGCGCGTTCTGCAGCGCGACGCACGTCGCGGTTGCGCCTGCGCCGGCCGTAGCTCTGGCCCCACATGACATCTCTCGCCCCCTCGAGACCCAGATCGTCCTCGAGCTGAAAATCTGGATAAGAGGCGCGGAACTCGTCAAGGTCTTCCCAAGATGCTGAAGAAGCTGGTTCACCGCGCCAAAAGACGAGGACCTGACGGACGCCACGGGCCACTCGAGCCTGAGCGACGCGTTCTGGAGCAGGTACCACGGCGCCGTGCTTGATGTCCGGCAGAGGAGGTGGGGTAGCCGGTGGAGTGCCGTTGAACTTCTTGAGGGTCCCGACGTGGAACACGTCGTGGATACGCGCCTGCGTGGGTAGCTCGAGGCGCACAGCGACATCATTGATCATCTCAACAACGCGATAGGGCCCCAGGTAGCGAGCCTTCAGCTTGCCGGCGGTAGTGTGCGGTAGGGACGCAGCCGGGCGCTGGCGAATGCGCAGGAGCACCCAGTCACCGACGGCGTAGGAGACCTGACGGTGATCAGCCCACGACGTACTGTAGATCAAAATATCATCAAAAAAGACTAAGACAAACCGCCTGAGGTAAGCACGGAGGATGTCGTTCATCAACGCCTGGAATGTTGTCGGGGCGTTGCACAGCCCGAACGGCATGACCAGGAACTCGTAGAGGCCGTCGTGGGTGCGGAACGCCGTCTTGTGGATGTCCTCGGGCCGCATCCGCACCTGGTGATACCCCGAGCGCAAATCCAGCTTGGTGAAGTATCGAGCACCGTGGAGCTCATCGAGGAGCTCGTCGACGACGGGAATTAGGAAGGCGTCCTTGACGGTGAGGGCGTTGAGGGCGCGGTAGTCGACGCAGAACCGCCACGAGCCGTCGGCCTTCTTGACGAGGAGGACCGGGGAGGAGAAAGGGGAGTCGCTGCGGCGGATGACCCCCTGCTCGAGCATCGCGGCGCACTGGCGTTCCAGCTCGTCCTTGTGCGCCACCGGGTACCGATAAGGGCGAACGGCGACAGGAGCGGAGCCGGGCTTGAGGACGATGGCGTGGTCGCGGCTCCGCTGGGGTGGCAGTCCCCGTGGCTCGGTGAAGATATCGCCGTAGGCAGCTAGGAGCTCATCTAGAAGCGTCCCACTGGCCGCATCGATGGTGCGGAGCTGTGCTACCGAGGCCGACGGAACGCCCGTCCAGCGAACCGTGCGCCCGTCCCTCTGGAACGACATGGAGCGCATGGCGAAGTCCCACACGATCGGCCCCAGCATCCCGAGCCAACGAGTGCCCAACACGATGTCATAACCTGCAAGAGGCATCACGAACAGATCGGTGGAGAAAGCTGTGTTAGCGACGGAGAAGGGCGCGTTCCTGATGACGCCCGGGCATGGAACGCGTTCCCCATTGGCGACCGTCGCCGTCATGCGTGGTCTGGCCTGGACTGGTAGTCCAGTGCGCTGCGCCGCGTCCTCGCCGATGAAACTGTGGGTGGAGCCACTGTCGAGCAGCGCCAACAGGGCCGCGCCGCCCACTGTAACCGCTAGTTGGATGGTGTCAGCAATGGGAACGCCGGCGACGGCATGGAGGGAGAAGACCGGGGACTCCGTGTCCACCGTGTTCTCCGTCATAGGGGCTTCCTCAGAGTCTTCGTCGTCCGCAATCGAGTCGAGGAAGAGGCACTTGCACACCTTGTTGTGGCCTCGGCTGTACTTCTCGTCGCAGTTGAAGCACAGCCCGAGGCGACAGCGCTCCTCTTGCTCGGCCTGGTTCAGCCGGCGCACTGGACGTCCGTCAACGATGGCCGTGGGTGCGGCCGGCTTGGGCCCTGTGGGCGATGGCAGGACCGGGCGCGTTCCTGGGTTGGGCAAGGTCCCGCGGCCAGGAGGTTTAGCCGGTGCAGTAGCGTATTGTTCGATGAGCTCGTACTGCCGAGCGAGGCTCATGGCGGCCACCAGAGTCTGCGGGTGTTGCATCTGCACATGGAGACTGAGCGGAGGTAAGAGGCCGCCCGTGAAGAGTTGTACCTTCTGTTCTTCCTCCAAACGGCCTGCGCGGGGAAGCAGCGCCTGAAAGCGGTCCTGGTACTCTTCCACGGTACCGGTGCGTCGGCAGGAGGAGAGCTCGAAGAGAGGCGCCGCTCTGAGGGGAGGGCCAAAACGCACGTTGAGGTCCTTGAAGCGTGCCCACGTCGGCCTCCCCTCATCCTCCTCGAGCTGCAGGTACCACAGATGGGCGACGTCGTGTAGATTGTAGGACGCCATCCATACCCGCTCTTCGGGCATGATCCGTTGCTGCTGGAAAAAAGACTCACACTTGTTGATGAAGGGAAGTGGATCGCCCTTGCCGTCGAAGCGCGGAAACTCGGGCCGCCAGTGTTTCGGTGGTCGATCTTGGTGGTGCTCGCCAGAGCCCGGACGCGGCCCAGAACCAGACGAACTGCTGGTGGTGAGGGCGGCGATCGCCGAGGCATTGGCTTGGATCGATGCGTGCATGGTCTCCATATTCTTGGTGAGCGCCTCAATGGCAGCCTTGAGGTCACCGGAGTCACCCATGTTGACGGGGTGCGGGGCGACGGATGAGGCTATGGACGAGGAAGAGGGGCTGGTGGCGGCGGCGGCTGGTGTAGGGTTAGGGTTGGGCGCGGCGGTGGTGGAGGAGGAAGACGAGGATCGGCCGGAACGTGATACCAGGTTGTCAAGGGCGTCGAACCCTAAGATAGCACGACCTCGACTACGTAGTTCGTAGTCGCGATCCGTCTTCTCCGGCGAGGTTTACCCCTCCGCCGCAGGCTTAGTTGAGAGATAGAGGTAGGAGATTAGGGATAATATTCTTGCTTGCCTTCTCAAATAGCAGTTTGCCGATACATATAGCCCCTCAGGCTATTGAAATAAAAGGGAAATAACCAACTAATCCTTGATTTTAGGAAATAACCAAATAAAATCTATTTCTTTCTATCCTATCCACTGGATGTTGCCGTGGCCTGGACGGCGCTCTCCGCGCGTTCTGCAGCGCGACGCACGTCGCGGTTGCGCCTGCGCCGGCCGTAGCTCTGGCCCCACATGACACAACATGCTTCCTCTTGCTGTCAACACAACTCAAAGCCAATGTACAAGAACGAGGGGGGAACCAAAATATTAGAGATATGTAACGTTTTATTTTATGTTTTTTGTTTTTGGAAACCATTGCTACAATTCTCAACTTCATAGCTCATATACTACCTTTTACTTGTTTGGATGTTGTGTAGTATTAAGAAACTACAGTTTTAGAACCCATTGGTGCGCAAAACCATGGTTTAGAAAAAAGATATGGAGTGGAGTTTTTAAAACTCCAAAAGGACTACAGTTTTAGCTATGGTATTCAAAACCATAAAGTTTGTTGCATCCAAACACTTCATGTCGCTCTAAAACAAAAGTATTTCATAAAACCATGTTTTTTATCTAAAACTCCAAAAATACTTTGCTCCAAACAGGGCCTTAACCTTAAGGAAAAACAATCTTAGTCTCCTACGTAACATCATCAGGAGCCATATCTTTTTACAAAAGAAACGTTTAGGAATCCTGAGTCCTAACCATATGGAGACCAATCAGTTTAATTACTAGTTGAAAAAATATGGGAACCTATCAAGTTTTTTCTGCTTACAGATTAACTCCAATGTGGGTAGAAATGTTTCAGAAGAAACCTCTAGCTGTTTAAAATACTGTAGCTCTTAAATTGTTTCCTTTATTTAGATGGTCGATGGTTTTATTTTGCACTATCAAAGTAAAAGGCCATTCAAAGAGCAAATCTCTATAGTACTCTGTTAAATAAAAGGCCGTTCAAACAGAATGGAAATATGTGCACCCAAAGAGCTATTAGCAACCAACTATAACTGAAGCCCAAATTTTCACAAAGTTAAATAACTGTTAAAATCAAAAAATCAAGTACTCTGTTGTGTTGTTTTCACAATTAACTGATAATGAACAGTTAAGATAATAGGTGATAATAAAATTTTAGCACTTGACAAATTAATTTGAGTTCACAAAAAGAATACATCTAATGGCATGAGTATATGCTATTTCATTAAGTACTAAAATAGTTATGGTGAACTAGGTTGCACAGAAAAAAAAAACCATGAAATAGTGATGCTCAGAAGCTAAATGAGGCCTGCCTTTTGTATCATCAGCAATTCAACATGACAATGACAGTAAATCAAAATACAAATTAGGAAACAGAAATTATGTCTCTTCCGTTCAACTATTGCAATTAAGGCTATAGAAACTAAATACTAAACAAAGAGGGAGAATAAATTGATTATATTCACATTCAAGCAAACACATTTGACACAGACTTCTGACAAAGTAAACTGGAAATCAACAGAATAAACAAGTGAAATGATTTTTAAGTTAGTGGTGAAAGGAGGTAATACTATTATAACAACCAGCATAGAATAACATTTAGCCAAGCAAAATATGATAATTATCTCACAGGCAATCCAATGTTGACAACGGAAGAGTAGGCCCAACAAGTCAACAACTCAAGCAAAAGAGAAACAGATAACAAATAAAGTTGCTTAGAGGGAACAATTGTTACCTGGAAGTGAGAGCTGTTCAAGCAGCGAGCGATCTGGTGAGAAAGAGGAACCATACATTTTTGAAACTCGGCAGGCTGTGTTGCATCTAGTATCTCTTCCAACTCACCCAAGAACAGTACCTCCTTTGTGCTGTTGGTGATAGGCCAATATTTTATGAGGCCCCTAATAACAGTATCCGCAAGCTTGCAATCTTTCTCAACAAACTGTGTAATGCAGTAAGACAACTGTCGATGGTACACTGTAGTGCACCTTGGCTTGTGAAGTGGGATCAAGGTCCTTACAAGGAACAGTTTGTGCTCTTCCTTGAGTGGCAAAGCAAACCCGTTGATGATACTTCCAAAAATCTCCAAGAGCTCTGCAATTCCATTGTGCTTTTCAGTTTCATATATGAACTGGTAGAATATGTTATTGATAGCTTTCCGGATAAATGGACGATACACCATGAACTTCCCATAGATACGGTGAAGTACCGTCTTAAGGCGATCCCTCTCCCTAGCATCCTCAGAGTCAAAGAGCTCAAGCAGCCTCAGAATAAAGGAATTATCAATATACCTCTTAGCCAGTTTAGCATCATTTTCTGGAGACTGAATGAATGTCAAGAGCAACTCATACACATGGTACAAGTGTGGCCACGCAGGGTCCATCAACGGTTCATCCTCTTCTAGATCAAAAGCTTGAAGCACCTTCTTCTCCCTGGGTGGGGAAATTAGTGTCCTGAACAAGTTCACTGAGATCATTTTTGTGATTGCCTCCACAACAATCTCAGGGAACTTCACGGTAGCAGTCCTGACATACTCATCTATCTCCAATAACATCAGCGCCTTTACTTCCTTCTCCTTTATGTTCTTCGCCGCATCCGTAAAGTCAAACAGAGTGCAGCACATGTTCAGCTTTTTTATAAGCAGATTCTGTTTCTCTGTATTGGGCACATCCTTAAAGCTCGGCAACGGTCGGAAGTTGGAAGAGAACAAAGCATCATTTATCCTCGAGTCTTGGAACCCCGTACGGTTTCCACTCCCATAGGTGTTCCCAGTACCCGACAGAAACGGCGGCTGGCCACTCAGGTCAGCAGCTCCAGACCCCGACAGCTGGTTGAACGTCCTCCCGCCAGCGAACTCCTTGTCTGCGGTTTTGGACGCCTTGCGCCGTCCAAATATCTGTTTCATCATACTACCCCACCCAGAACAGCTGACGCCACCCGAACCAGTGCCGACAGGATTCAGAGCCTCCGTGGAACGAGCGACAAAAGAAGCGAAGCGATCCTTGCTTCTTTTGCTGAAGCAGGAGCTACTACCACATAGCAAACCCTAACCCCCTCACTTCTGGTCCATGGCATGCCCCCATCATCATACAAGGAAAGCTTCGATTATGCAGGTTTTCCTGACAAATCGAGCTACTCCAACCTGCAAACAGCAGGAAATAGGGGGTCAGTAAACATAAACAGGATGAACAGCTCAGGCAGGCCAACAGTAAGCAGGAATTATAGTACTACTACTGAAGGAATATCGCAGGAGCAACCAAGGATGCTCATCGTCTACTACCCATGTACCGTACACCCCCAAACGAATGTCAGGAAATGTTCGGAGCCTCGGAACACCCCCCCCCCCCCCCCCCCCCCCCCCCCCCCCCCCCCCCCCCCCCCAGGCCGCAGCTCCTCTAAAACGGCCGTGGGCCGTGGCCTAGGTGGAATTGACGCGCGGGGCGAAGACAGGAAGCCTACCTGAGGCGAAACCACGCGGCGCAGGTCCGGGAATCAGGATGGGGCTGGAGCGGGGCGACCGACAGCGACCTCTCCCTTCTTCTGGAAAAACAGAAAGCAGAGCAACGCAACGGTCAACACGGACTGCGGGAGTAAACGGCGGCGCAGGAGAGGCGAGGAACCAGAACCCCCCTCCTCCCGCTCCGCCGCGAGAACCGCCAGAACGGGACTGGGAGGAGGAGGAGGAGGCGGACGTACCTAGTCCACGGCGGCGGCGAGCTCGTCCTGCTGCGGCTGCAGGAGGTGGCGCCTGGCGGGCGGGTGCGGGGCCCGTCGGTCGAGGTAGGTAGCCTCAAAGAGCGACTCGAGTGCGGCGAAAGGGAGGTAGCGGGGGACGGGACGGGAGCGGCGGGTGGAGGTGGAGCGCGGGTCGGGTGGGGAGGGGAGCGGGGCGCGGCGCGGCGCGGCGGCAGGAGCCAGGAGGGAGAAGAACACGAGGAAGGGAGGGGAGATTCCTTGTTGGATCTCCTGGGCTCGGGGCTTCTTCTACCGTACGATGATTATTTTACTAGTTTTCTCTTTCTTTCCGTTGCTGTTTTTTTCTCTCAACCTCTCTCCCTCACTCCTCCGTCTAGAAGAGGGGCGTAGCAGAGCAGTTTTGGCCGGGAGCCCAGGCAGGCCAGCGTGTCCTTTTCAGCTCTTTCCACGGTGTTTGTTTCGTCGTCTTTTTTTTTTTCTTTTCCCTCTCCTCTCTCTCTTGGGAGACACGGCTTGGTGTTTGTTGAGCCGTGTTTGCTGGCGGGCGTAAGCCCAAAGCGCGGACAAGGGCGTTCTGTTTCACCTTTGCTTTGAACGCCTCATGTCGATCATGACTCACCCGTCGTCACCGGATGCTTATCACATAGGGTGGGTGATGTGGCGTGGCACCGGCAGGCACACGAAAGACTCACCTCACGAAGGGAAGGGAAGGGTTCACGGAGGCATTCTCCACTCCACTCGGGCCATATCCGAACGTCACGGACCGTTGTTGACCAATGTAGCAGAAATTAGCGATAACCAAGAATTTCCATTGTTCTAAATTCACGTGGAAGGCGATTGAAAACTGGAGATGGCCAGCATTGTGCGATCATATCACGCTATACATGTATATTCTGTCGCGTGCTTTGTTCCACCGCTCGACCGTAACATGTTTCATAGGCCACCAGTGCCCTTTTGCCCCACCCACACGGCCCCTTCATGTTGGCTTCTAGGTTTAGTTTACATCGGATGTGATCATTTTAATTGCTTTTGAGTGTCACGTTGATCATTTATGGCAACTAACAAAGCACTCTATTCGTCATCTGGATTTTCTATATCATGCTTCAAATCATATATGAGTTGTCTTCTATTAGGTGATCACACGGTATCGTACATTGCTCCAACCCTCTCTCCCATGCTCCTGCATGCCACCGTTATATGTCCCACTAGACATGGTTACATTCTTTTTGTACATGGCAAATGTGTCTTATATATATCTAGTGTTCTACCACATGACCTACAATGCTCTACCACCCCTTCCATCTCACAATTGTGCCATATGCTCCACCTTGACCGGACCCATCCGTGTTATCCTCTGTGGATATGGGGTGTCATCGGTGCATCATATGTGACCTTACTTGTTTAGCAATCATTACCAATGCATCACACAATGCTCTAAGCTCTATCTATCTATCTATCTATATCTCTGTCTCTATCTCTATCTCTATTTCTATATCCATCTCTATCTCTGCCCATCGCATGTTGTCACTTCATGCCATTTTGTGTCTCATTATGATAATTCTATATCTTCATAGACCTGACCACAAAATTCAACTTCACCTATAGTTACAAAAAAAAAACAAAATAAGGAGTGTAGAAAAAGGAAAATGGAGATCTAGAGCATTGATGTTTGAGTAGAAATTAATATTAAAATAAAATAGAACATTAGTTGAGTGGAATAACTTCTAGCTATAGAGAATACATGGGAGGGATATTACCTAGATTTAAGACAGGATTGTGTAGATTTCTTGAGTATTCAGTAGCCATAGAAATAAATATGTGCAATAATACATGAGAGGGATATTATCCAAATCTAAGATAAAACTGTGGAGAATTGCTAGAGATTCAATAGTCAAGGACATAAATTACGAGTGAGATGGTACCTAAATCTAAGATAGGGTTTTGAAGAATTGCTAGAGTATTCAGTATTCATCGAAATAAATGCATGGCAGGGATAGTATCAAATCAAAAATAAGAATCGTGGAGAAGAGGTTGGGTAGTTAATATTTAATAATTATATAAATAAATACATGCATCATGCATTTATTAGTGTAACAACTGCTGCATATCTTAGGATTGGTATCAGAATTTATATTAAAAAAGATGTGAAAGAATTTATTGCAAGTTAATATATACTACATCCCAATTCTTATTTTCCATGTATATATACTTTTAAATAGATAAAGATAGAAAAGAGATTCATGCTATATATATTATCTAAGACAAAAAGAACTATGCAAATAATCCTAAATACGTGCAAATAAATGCACTAAACAGATATTAGCAAAAAACACAAGACAAGTGAGAATGAAATAGCTCTATTCATAGTAGATATAATGTCGCACGAAGACAAGTTTCAAAGCTTGACTTATTATTCCTCTTCAAGAAATGTACATTGCACCTCTTCTATGACAGAACTCTATGCTCCACCCTTGTTCCCATGCCCATTCATGACATCCATCATAGTCCTATCGAGTCACACATTAATAGCTATGAAATCTTTGTGTGCAATTACATTTTTTGGTGTGTTCTTTACCACCCTCTTGTACCAAAATTTTCTTTTAGAAACTTAAAATAGTGTTTATTAGAGCCATGTTTCATACAAGTATAACATGCTTTTGTTAGTCCTTCTTCATCGATGTTGTAGCAATTATGATTTCTTTGTTGAGTGTTATAAAAACAATCTAACTGGAGCCAGTTATAGCAGGCAACTAAATCCTCTTGTTGTTATCGTATATTTTATGTTCCACCTAATTAAACAAATACACTCTACCCTAAACTTTTCCTAACTGATCATACTCACATCCGACCCTCTACCTGGTGGTTCATGCAATCCATCCTTTGGAGGTACTTTGCATCTCATTACCACAAATTAGATATCTTTGTTGAACATTACCATGATAACATAACTTGACAATGAATCTCAAATAATGTAGGTTTAACATGAAAACCAAGATAAGGTATAAGAAAGGAGAATTGTGGGAAAAAAGAGGGACAAATTGATAGATTGGTGCAAATTCTGTCTTCTTATCAACGGTAACATTCACATACTATCTATCTCCTTAAACTTCTCAAACCTTTTTGATGTGGTTGTCTAGTACTTAAGCTATATCACGAAATTTTTGGCATCTTTTAGTTGTTCTAGTCCATCCTTAACTATTAGAATAAGGATATGAGCAAAACAACACATGTGCAAGAATTTCCCATCAACCATAAGCTTACTTTTGCCAATCTTCCTAACAAGGTAAGGAATTGCTACATCATTTGTACTACAATTATCAAGAGTGATGGTTGATACTTGATACCTTCTCATCATGATTCCAGTCAACAAGGGACTCATAGAGTTCATCACCAATGAATTTCATGAGCGCGAGGACTTAACACATAAAGAAACCTATAAAAGATCAACAAACATTATGAGAAATTATGATCAGTGAACATATGAATTGAACTAGAGTACACAATCTAAGTTGCTCATGAACATATGAATTGAACTAGAGTACACAATCTAAGTTGCTCATCTCATAATAATATTTCTTAAAGTCCAAAACTCATCAATAAATAGTGTGCTGTGATGGTCATGTAGCCTCTCTTTGGTTATTAGAAGTCCACATGTCACTAGTGATGGCAACTTTAGATTTGATTCCAACCATATATTGATGGGTTTCTTCCTCTCTAATTCATATTGATTAATTATGTATTTCTAAAAAAAATGAAATGACACATACACAAACAATACAAAACAACACCACGCTAGCATCAACATCATCATAAAAAGCAAGTTGAACTTAACATTTGCACACAATAACCTAATGTGCTTCTGGATCCCAATCTGGAAATAGCGCTTGGAGTGCACGTGCAAAACTCCTAAAGTCAACATGGTCAACCATACCCAAGGGGTATTCATGCAACACCATCATAGCAACAAGTTTCTTACTAGCTATGTCGTGATCAAAGTTCTAGTTCTCAATGAAAATCCCTCCTGTTTAAGATGGTTGTGACAATGTCTTGTTCCCAACCAATTTAATCTTTGTAAATATACGAGACTTTTAAGTCCCAATGAAGATGCTTAGTTCCACACTTTGTTTCCACTCCAAGACAATAAATGCATGCCCACACAAAGGAGCTGTCCCTTGCCCGGCAACGCCGATGTCGATACGCCTCACCCCCATGTCGATGAGTCCCCGCCAACATCAATCGCGGCGCAACTGTCGATATCCGCCTTACATCAACTGCCACATTAGAGTGTGGAGATGGAGGGCGCTTGGTCTCCACCACACTGGAGTGTACTATGCCCGAGCACGCCATAGGAGAGAGACAGAGAGCATCCATTGCTATTTCACTTGCCACCATGCAAAAGCAATGCTGCAGTGATCATGCCATCCGACTCACTAATGTTTTTTCACATAATCACACACCATATTACTCTCTCCGCTGGGCAAAAGTAGTGCACAGTCGGCTCGCCATTCTCCTTTTCAGTGAGGCTGACAGGATGGCTCGTAGTTGGTTTTGATTGTTTCGCGCCAAAAATTCATTCCTTTCATCATCTTCATGAATTTAAAAGGTTATTAAGTTCCTAAATTCACATCTATTTTATTACTAATAGAGTAAATGACTAAGAACATATTTTAACTGGGTTACACTTAATACTTTTATAACTTTTAAATTAAAATTCCTCAAAGTTGGTTTTATTTTCCAAAAAATATTTGAACTTTAGTGTATCAAATTCATTATAAAAATATATAAAATTATGTACCAATAAAATATAGCTTAGTAGGATATGGAGAACAAGATTTGGTTAGTCTGTTGGATAGTGCTGAATTGAGATAGGAAGAGACAGGAAGGATCGAATTTGACTATCTACTGGAGATGCTCTTACATCCTGATTCTCTCTCTTTTCCCTAACACAAAATTTACTAGTTATCATCATTTTTTGGGTACACATGATCACCGTCTAGCAATTCCCCGTTGTGCACTCGTGCTGCATTCGAAATAGGCTGAAACCCTAACGTTAGATGGCCAGGGCCCATGGGCCGGGGACGGGAGGGCTATATACACCCGATCTCAACATCTAGAACTAGTGTGGCGGCGGGCGGCGACCTTGAGCCGGCCGTCGTTTTTCCCCTTTCCACGCCCCAAATTCCCACCGGCCATGGAGACGCAGGCGGAGCCTCGCCGTGCCAAGAGAAGGAAACTGGATTCCTGTCCTCCTGGAGCCGGAGCAGAAGAAGATGGGGTCGACCGAATCAGCCTCCTCCCGGACACCATTCTGGGTGAGATCATCTCTCTCCTCCCCACCAAGGATGCCGCCCGCACCCAAACCCTCGCCACCCGGTGGCACCAGCTCTGGCGCTCCGCCCCTCTCAACCTTGACGGCAGTGACCCCCTCACCATCAATGTCGTCTCCCGCATCCTCTCCGCCCACCAGGGCCCCGGCCGCCGCTTTCGCTTCCCCGCACAACGACTACAGGACCACCCCGCCACTGTGGATGCATGGCTCCAATCCCGCGCAGTCGACAATCTCCAAGAGATTGATTGCTGGATCCCCTTCATTGCACCGGCGGTGTTGCAACCGCCACCTCCGCCGGCATCTACCTTCCGGTTCTCGTCGTGCCTTTGCGTCGCCACTCTCAGCCAATGCCACCTCTCTGACGATGTCGCCCAGGCGCTTCAGTTCCCCAAGCTCAAGAAGCTCGCACTTCAATGGGTCAGCATTTCAGAGGATTCCCTGCATAGCATTATTGTTGCTTCTCCTGTCCTCGAGTGCTTGCTGCTTAGCTCCATCTTTGGCTTCCACCGTGTCAGGATCAACTCAGCTAGCCTTACAAGCATTGGGGTGGGTGCTTATGTTGGGTATCAACCAACAGTGACATTCTTAGAAGAATTCATCGTCGAGGATGCCCCTTGTCTTAAAAGGATTCTGTATCATCGAAAACCACAAATGACCATGAGACTGCAAGTGTCAGTTATTTCAGCACCCAATCTGGAGACCTTGGGTTGCCTAAATTATTATGATCACTCTTCCAGACTCACGTTGGGCTCTATGATTATTGAGGTACCTACCTATTTCCTATAGGTTTGAGTTGCTTTTCTGTGTGCAGAAAAAGAAAACTTGAAAGATATCAAATTTTATAAATGTGCTGACGCATGTTTCATGCAGACATGCTACAAATTCCGGATCATTAACTTGACAACGCCGGCATGTACTGTCAAGGTTTTAGCAGTCAATATTTTTATTCTTAGCCTGGATGTGATTATTGACTTGATGAGATGCTTCCCATGCTTGGAGAAGTTGTATATCCAGGTAAACATACTAAACTAGTAATTCACTAGCATATGCCCATGCGTTGCTACGGGAACCTTAAAATTTTCAATGTGCATAGGACCATAAGTTAGTCTCTCATGCCGATGTCGATACGCCTCACCCCCATGTCGATGAGTCCCCGCCAACATCAATCGCGGCGCAACTGTCGATATCCGCCTTACATCAACTGCCACATTAGAGTGTGAAGATGGAGGGCGCTTGGTCTCCACCACACTGGAGTGTACTATGCCCGAGCACGCCATAGGAGAGAGACAGAGAGCATCCATTGCTATTTCACTTGCCACCATGCAAAAGCAATGCTGCAGTGATCATGCCATCCGACTCACTAATGTTTTTTCACATAATCGCACACCATATTACTCTCTCCGCTGGGCAAAAGTAGTGCACAGTCGGCTCGCCATTCTCCTTTTCAGTGAGGCTGACAGGATGGCTCGTAGTTGGTTTTGATTGTTTCGCGCCAAAAATTCATTCCTTTCATCATCTTCATGAATTTAAAAGGTTATTAAGTTCCTAAATTCACATCTATTTTATTACTAATAGAGTAAATGACTAAGAACATATTTTAACTGGGTTACACTTAATACTTTTATAACTTTTAAATTAAAATTCCTCAAAGTTGGTTTTATTTTCCAAAAAATATTTGAACTTTAGTGTATCAAATTCATTATAAAAATATATAAAATTATGTACCAATAAAATATAGCTTAGTAGGATATGGAGAACAAGATTTGGTTAGTCTGTTGGATAGTGCTGAATTGAGATAGGAAGAGACAGGAAGGATCGAATTTGACTATCTACTGGAGATGCTCTTACATCCTGATTCTCTCTCTTTTCCCTAACACAAAATTTACTAGTTATCATCATTTTTTGGGTACACATGATCACCGTCTAGCAATTCCCCGTTGTGCACTCGTGCTGCATTCGAAATAGGCTGAAACCCTAACGTTAGATGGCCAGGGCCCATGGGCCGGGGACGGGAGGGCTATATACACCCGATCTCAACATCTAGAACTAGTGTGGCGGCGGGCGGCGACCTTGAGCCGGCCGTCGTTTTTCCCCTTTCCACGCCCCAAATTCCCACCGGCCATGGAGACGCAGGCGGAGCCTCGCCGTGCCAAGAGAAGGAAACCGGATTCCTGTCCTCCTGGAGCCGGAGCAGAAGAAGATGGGGTCGACCGAATCAGCCTCCTCCCGGACACCATTCTGGGTGAGATCATCTCTCTCCTCCCCACCAAGGATGCCGCCCGCACCCAAACCCTCGCCACCCGGTGGCACCAGCTCTGGCGCTCCGCCCCTCTCAACCTTGACGGCAGTGACGCCCTCACCATCAATGTCGTCTCCCGCATCCTCTCCGCCCACCAGGGCCCCGGCCGCCGCTTTCGCTTCCCCGCACAACGACTACAGGACCACCCCGCCACTGTGGATGCATGGCTCCAATCCCGCGCAGTCGACAATCTCCAAGAGATTGATTGCTGGATCCCCTTCATTGCGCCGGCGGTGTTGCAACCGCCACCTCCGCCGGCATCTACCTTCCGGTTCTCGTCGTGCCTTTGCGTCGCCACTCTCAGCCAATGCCACCTCTCTGACGATGTCGCCCAGGCGCTTCAGTTCCCCAAGCTCAAGAAGCTCGCACTTCAATGGGTCAGCATTTCAGAGGATTCCCTGCATAGCATTATTGCTGCTTCTCCTGTCCTCGAGTGCTTGCTGCTTAGCTCCATCTTTGGCTTCCACCGTGTCAGGATCAACTCAGCTAGCCTTACAAGCATTGGGGTGGGTGCTTATGTTGGGTATCAACCAACAGTGACATTCTTAGAAGAATTCATCGTCGAGGATGTCCCTTGTCTTAAAAGGATTCTGTATCATCGAAAACCACAAATGACCATGAGACTGCAAGTGTCAGTTATTTCAGCACCCAATCTGGAGACCTTGGGTTGCCTAAATTATTATGATCACTCTTCCAGACTCACGTTGGGCTCTATGATTATTGAGGTACCTACCTATTTCCTATAGGTTTGAGTTGCTTTTCTGTGTGCAGAAAAAGAAAACTTGAAAGATATCAAATTTTATAAATGTGCTGACGCATGTTTCATGCAGACATGCTACAAATTCCGGATCATTAACTTGACAACGCCGGCATGTACTGTCAAGGTTTTAGCAGTCAATATTTTTATTCTTAGCCTGGATGTGATTATTGACTTGATGAGATGCTTCCCATGCTTGGAGAAGTTGTATATCCAGGTAAACATACTAAACTAGTAATTCACTAGCATATGCCCATGCGTTGCTACGGGAACCTTAAAATTTTCAATGTGCATAGGACCATAAGTTAGTCTCTCATGCCGATGTCGATACGCCTCACCCCCATGTCGATGAGTCCCCGCCAACATCAATCGCGGCGCAACTGTCGATATCCGCCTTACATCAACTGCCACATTAGAGTGTGAAGATGGAGGGCGCTTGGTCTCCACCACACTGGAGTGTACTATGCCCGAGCACGCCATAGGAGAGAGACAGAGAGCATCCATTGCTATTTCACTTGCCACCATGCAAAAGCAATGCTGCAGTGATCATGCCATCCGACTCACTAATGTTTTTTCACATAATCGCACACCATATTACTCTCTCCGCTGGGCAAAAGTAGTGCACAGTCGGCTCGCCATTCTCCTTTTCAGTGAGGCTGACAGGATGGCTCGTAGTTGGTTTTGATTGTTTCGCGCCAAAAATTCATTCCTTTCATCATCTTCATGAATTTAAAAGGTTATTAAGTTCCTAAATTCACATCTATTTTATTACTAATAGAGTAAATGACTAAGAACATATTTTAACTGGGTTACACTTAATACTTTTATAACTTTTAAATTAAAATTCCTCAAAGTTGGTTTTATTTTCCAAAAAATATTTGAACTTTAGTGTATCAAATTCATTATAAAAATATATAAAATTATGTACCAATAAAATATAGCTTAGTAGGATATGGAGAACAAGATTTGGTTAGTCTGTTGGATAGTGCTGAATTGAGATAGGAAGAGACAGGAAGGATCGAATTTGACTATCTACTGGAGATGCTCTTACATCCTGATTCTCTCTCTTTTCCCTAACACAAAATTTACTAGTTATCATCATTTTTTGGGTACACATGATCACCGTCTAGCAATTCCCCGTTGTGCACTCGTGCTGCATTCGAAATAGGCTGAAACCCTAACGTTAGATGGCCAGGGCCCATGGGCCGGGGACGGGAGGGCTATATACACCCGATCTCAACATCTAGAACTAGTGTGGCGGCGGGCGGCGACCTTGAGCCGGCCGTCGTTTTTCCCCTTTCCACGCCCCAAATTCCCACCGGCCATGGAGACGCAGGCGGAGCCTCGCCGTGCCAAGAGAAGGAAACCGGATTCCTGTCCTCCTGGAGCCGGAGCAGAAGAAGATGGGGTCGACCGAATCAGCCTCCTCCCGGACACCATTCTGGGTGAGATCATCTCTCTCCTCCCCACCAAGGATGCCGCCCGCACCCAAACCCTCGCCACCCGGTGGCACCAGCTCTGGCGCTCCGCCCCTCTCAACCTTGACGGCAGTGACGCCCTCACCATCAATGTCGTCTCCCGCATCCTCTCCGCCCACCAGGGCCCCGGCCGCCGCTTTCGCTTCCCCGCACAACGACTACAGGACCACCCCGCCACTGTGGATGCATGGCTCCAATCCCGCGCAGTCGACAATCTCCAAGAGATTGATTGCTGGATCCCCTTCATTGCGCCGGCGGTGTTGCAACCGCCACCTCCGCCGGCATCTACCTTCCGGTTCTCGTCGTGCCTTTGCGTCGCCACTCTCAGCCAATGCCACCTCTCTGACGATGTCGCCCAGGCGCTTCAGTTCCCCAAGCTCAAGAAGCTCGCACTTCAATGGGTCAGCATTTCAGAGGATTCCCTGCATAGCATTATTGCTGCTTCTCCTGTCCTCGAGTGCTTGCTGCTTAGCTCCATCTTTGGCTTCCACCGTGTCAGGATCAACTCAGCTAGCCTTACAAGCATTGGGGTGGGTGCTTATGTTGGGTATCAACCAACAGTGACATTCTTAGAAGAATTCATCGTCGAGGATGTCCCTTGTCTTAAAAGGATTCTGTATCATCGAAAACCACAAATGACCATGAGACTGCAAGTGTCAGTTATTTCAGCACCCAATCTGGAGACCTTGGGTTGCCTAAATTATTATGATCACTCTTCCAGACTCACGTTGGGCTCTATGATTATTGAGGTACCTACCTATTTCCTATAGGTTTGAGTTGCTTTTCTGTGTGCAGAAAAAGAAAACTTGAAAGATATCAAATTTTATAAATGTGCTGACGCATGTTTCATGCAGACATGCTACAAATTCCGGATCATTAACTTGACAACGCCGGCATGTACTGTCAAGGTTTTAGCAGTCAATATTTTTATTCTTAGCCTGGATGTGATTATTGACTTGATGAGATGCTTCCCATGCTTGGAGAAGTTGTATATCCAGGTAAACATACTAAACTAGTAATTCACTAGCATATGCCCATGCGTTGCTACGGGAACCTTAAAATTTTCAATGTGCATAGGACCATAAGTTAGTCTCTCATGCCGATGTCGATACGCCTCACCCCCATGTCGATGAGTCCCCGCCAACATCAATCGTGGCGCAACTGTCGATATCCGCCTTACATCAACTGCCACATTAGAGTGTAAGATGGAGGGCGCTTGGTCTCCACCACACTGGAGTGTACTATGCCCGAGCACGCCATAGGAGAGAGACAGAGAGCATCCATTGCTATTTCACTTGCCACCATGCAAAAGCAATGCTGCAGTGATCATGCCATCCGACTCACTAATGTTTTTTCACATAATCACACACCATATTACTCTCTCCGCTGGGCAAAAGTAGTGCACAGTCGGCTCGCCATTCTCCTTTTCAGTGAGGCTGACAGGATGGCTCGTAGTTGGTTTTGATTGTTTCGCGCCAAAAATTCATTCCTTTCATCATCTTCATGAATTTAAAAGGTTATTAAGTTCCTAAATTCACATCTATTTTATTACTAATAGAGTAAATGACTAAGAACATATTTTAACTGGGTTACACTTAATACTTTTATAACTTTTAAATTAAAATTCCTCAAAGTTGGTTTTATTTTCCAAAAAATATTTGAACTTTAGTGTATCAAATTCAATAAAAATATATAAAATTATGTACCAATAAAATATAGCTTAGTAGGATATGGAGAACAAGATTTGGTTAGTCTGTTGGATAGTGCTGAATTGAGATAGGAAGAGACAGGAAGGATCGAATTTGACTATCTACTGGAGATGCTCTTACATCCTGATTCTCTCTCTTTTCCCTAACACAAAATTTACTAGTTATCATCATTTTTTGGGTACACATGATCACCGTCTAGCAATTCCCTGTTGTGCACTCGTGCTGCATTCGAAATAGGCTGTAACCCTAACGTTAGATGGCCAGGGCCCATGGGCCGGGGACGGGAGGGCTATATACACCCGATCTCAACATCTAGAACTAGTGTGGCGGCGGGCGGCGACCTTGAGCCGGCCGTCGTTTTTCCCCTTTCCACGCCCCAAATTCCCACCGGCCATGGAGACGCAGGCGGAGCCTCGCCGTGCCAAGAGAAGGAAACCGGATTCCTGTCCTCCTGGAGCCGGAGCAGAAGAAGATGGGGTCGACCGAATCAGCCTCCTCCCGGACACCATTCTGGGTGAGATCATCTCTCTCCTCCCCATCAAGGATGCCGCCCGCACCCAAACCCTCGCCACCCGGTGGCACCAGCTCTGGCGCTCCGCCCCTCTCAACCTTGACGGCAGTGACCCCCTCACCATCAATGTCGTCTCCCGCATCCTCTCCGCCCACCAGGGCCCCGGCCGCCGCTTTCGCTTCCCCGCACAACGACTACAGGACCACCCCGCCACTGTGGATGCATGGCTCCAATCCCGCGCAGTCGACAACCTCCAAGAGATTGATTGCTGGATCCCCTTCATTGCGCCGGCGGTGTTGCAACCGCCACCTCCGCCGGCATCTACCTTCCGGTTCTCGTCGTGCCTTTGCGTCGCCACTCTCAGCCAATGCCACCTCTCTGACGATGTCGCCCAGGCGCTTCAGTTCCCCAAGCTCAAGAAGCTCGCACTTCAATGGGTCAGCATTTCAGAGGATTCCCTGCATAGCATTATTGCTGCTTCTCCTGTCCTCGAGTGCTTGCTGCTTAGCTCCATCTTTGGCTTCCACCGTGTCAGGATCAACTCAGCTAGCCTTACAAGCATTGGGGTGGGTGCTTATGTTGGGTATCAACCAACAGTGACATTCTTAGAAGAATTCATCGTCGAGGATGCCCCTTGTCTTAAAAGGATTCTGTATCATCGAAAACCACAAATGACCATGAGACTGCAAGTGTCAGTTATTTCAGCACCCAATCTGGAGACCTTGGGTTGCCTAAATTATTATGATCACTCTTCCAGACTCACGTTGGGCTCTATGATTATTGAGGTACCTACCTATTTCCTATAGGTTTGAGTTGCTTTTCTGTGTGCAGAAAAAGAAAACTTGAAAGATATCAAATTTTATAAATGTGCTGACGCATGTTTCATGCAGACATGCTACAAATTCCGGATCATTAACTTGACAACGCCGGCATGTACTGTCAAGGTTTTAGCAGTCAATATTTTTATTCTTAGCCTGGATGTGATTATTGACTTGATGAGATGCTTCCCATGCTTGGAGAAGTTGTATATCCAGGTAAACATACTAAACTAGTAATTCACTAGCATATGTCCATGCGTTGCTACGGGAACCTTAAAATTTTCAATGTGCATAGGACCATAAGTTAGTCTCTCATGCCGATGTCGATACGCCTCACCCCCATGTCGATGAGTCCCCGCCAACATCAATCGTGGCGCAACTGTCGATATCCGCCTTACATCAACTGCCACATTAGAGTGTGAAGATGGAGGGCGCTTGGTCTCCACCACACTGGAGTGTACTATGCCCGAGCACGCCATAGGAGAGAGACAGAGAGCATCCATTACTATGTCGATATCGAGCGGGCCTGTCCCCAGTCAAGCACCGCAGGTACATGATGATGACGCGGTTGGCTGACTCAGACTGCCCGTCAGACTGGGGGTGGAACGCCGTAGTCATCTGCAACTTAGTGCCCATCAGCCGCATGAGTTCCTGCCAAAACGTGGACGTGAACACCGTATCCCGGTCGGAGACCAGGGACTGTGGAACGCCGTGGAGAGTCGCACAATGTCGGCGAAGAAGGCTTGGTCGACGGATTCAGCAGAGTACGGGTGCGCCAAGGGGATGAAGTGACAATACTTGCTGAACCTGTCGACGACGGTGAGGATCACCGACTTGCCGCGGACTCGGGGGAGTGCCTCCACAAAGTCGAGCGCCACATCAGTCCACACGCCCTGGGGTACAGGCAGCGGCATAAGGAGGCCCGCCGGATGCACGTGCTCAGACTTGTAGCGCTGGCAGACCACACATGTGCGCACCCTGTCCTGCACAATCTCCTTCATGTTAGGAAAATGGAAGTCGCGATGCAGCCGGTGGAGCGTTCGCTGGACACCCTCATGCCCGTCCTCATGGATGGCGCCCAGCACTTCCTGCAGGAGTGGGGAGTCTGCTGGAATGTACAGACGCCCAGCAAACTGCACCATGCCGTCCACCACAGACCATGGCGCCTGCCTCTGTCCAGCAGCAAGCTCTGCGTGGAGGGCGACCAACGCAGGGTGTTCGCTCTGCGCTTGCCGGAGCCTGTTGAGGAAGTTGAAACGTGGTGCGGAGAGGGCGAGGAGTTCCCCGTCAACGGTGTCGCGCCTGGACAGCGCGTCGGCTGCTGCGTTCGTCGCGCCCGGCTTGTACTCGACGGCGAAGTCGAAGCCCAGCAGCTTGCCAACCCAATGGTGTTGGGGAATGGTGGCCAAGCGCTGGTCCAGCAGGTATTTGAGGCTGTAATAATCAGTCTTGACGCAGAATCGGCGACCCCATAAGTACGGCCGCCAGTGCCGGACGGCTTGGACCAAGCCGATGAGTTCGCGCTCGTAGGCCGCCAAAGCCCGGTGTCGGGGCGCCACGGGACGGCTGAAGAAGGCGAGCGGGTGACCCTCCTGCATGAGGACAGCACCGAACCCGTGGGACGACACGTCGCATTCGACGACGAATGGCTTGTCGAAGTCCGGCATTGCGAGCACCGGCGCCGTGGTGACCGCGGCCTTGAGGGCGAGGAAGGCCGCTTTCGCCTCGGGACCCCAAGCGAAGCCCTCCTTCTTGAGGAGAACGGTGAGCGGCGCTGCGATGGAGCCGTAGTTGTTGATGAACTTGCGGTAGTAGCCCGCCAAGCCGAGGAACCCGCGTACCGCCCGTGCGGAGCGAGGTACCGGCCAGTCGTGAATGGCCTGCACCTTGGCGGGGTCGATGGCCACGCCCGCCGCCGAAATCGTGTGGCCGAGGTAGGCGACTGAGGTGACCCCGAACGCACACTTGGAGCGCTTGACGAAGAGGGTGTGCTGGCGGAGTGCGCTGAGGACGGCGCGAAGGTGGCGAAGATGGTCAGCCCAGGACTTGCTGTAAATCAAGATGTCGTCAAAGAAAACAAGTACAAATCTGTGGAGGAACGGCCGCAGGACATCATTCATGAGCGCCTGGAATGTCGCCGGAGCGTTGCACAGCCCGAACGGCATGACCAAGAACTCGTATAGGCCGTCGTGTGTCCGGAACGCCGTCTTGTGGATGTCGTCCGGCCGCATGCGCACCTGGTGATACCCCGAGCGCAAGTCAAGCTTGGTGAAGAACTTGGCGTCGTGGAGTTCATCCAAGAGCTCGTCGACCACCGGGATCGGGAAGGCGTCCTTGACGGTCATGGCGTTGAGGGCGCGGTAGTCGACGCAGAATCGCCATGACCCATCCGGCTTCTTGACGAGGAGGACCGGAGAGGAGAACGCCGAGTCGCTGCGACGTACAGTGCCCTGCTCGATCATGGCAGCACACTGTTTCTCCAGCTCGTCCTTGTGGGCAGCCGGATATCTGTAGGGCCGCACCGCCACCGGTGTCGCGTCGGGCTTGAGGACGATGCGGTGCGACCTGCTGCATTCCGGCGGTAGCCCTTGGGGCGTGGCGAACACATCGGCGAAGGCATCGAGCACGAGAAGAGGTTTCGCTGCTGTAGTAGTGTGCAGGCGCGGTGGAGGGGCAGGAGCCATGCTGCGCCAGCACACCTGCTGGTCCCCCGCTGTGAATGCCATGGTACCTGCAGCCAGGTTCCAGACCACGTCGCCCAAGGTGGCCAGCCAGTGTGTTCCCAGCACCACGTCATAACCGGCCAGGGGCATGATGTAGAGGTCGACCGCGAATTGCCGGTTGTCGATGACGACGGTCGCTTGGCGGAGAACCCTCGGGCAGGCGACGCGTTCGCCGTTGGCCACGGTGGCTGTAAGACGAGGCCGCGGCTCGATGGGCAGCCCTGCCCGCTAGGCAGCCTCCTCGCCGATGAAGCAGTGGGTGGAACCCGTGTTGACGAGGGCAACGAAGGACGCCGCGCCCACCTGCACACGCAACTGAATGGTGCTGCTCACCGGAACGCCCACGACTGCGTGCAGGGAGAAAACGGGCGCCTCCTCAGGGGCCTCGTCCTCGGCGAGCTCGACGCCGTCGATGAAGAAGATGCGGCGACACACCCGGTTATGACCCTGGAAATATGGTTCATTGCAGTTGTAGCAGAGGCCGAGTCGACGCCGTTCCGCCTACTCCTCTGTTGACAGGCGCTTGGTCTGGTTGGTTGCCACCCGGGCTTGTGGCGCTGGTGGTGGTGCTGGCAGCGCCTGGAGAGGTGGCGCCTGTGGAACGGGCGCCGGGAGTGCTGCCACTGCTGGTGGTGCTTGCCGTGGCGCCAGGAGAGGCAGGATGGCGCGCTGTGCAGTCTTGGGCGGGGCAGTGTTGAGGCGGTCAAGTTCGACCAGCTCCAACTGGCGTGCCAAACTCATGGCTGCAGTGAGCGACTCCGGCGCGTGGATGCGCACTTGATGACTGAGCGGGGCCAGCAAGCCGCCTGTGTAGAGTTGCACCCGCTGGTTTTCCTCGAGGCGACCCGCGCGGGGCAGGAGGGTCCGGAAGCGATTGGAGTACTCCTCGACGGTCCCCGTGCGGCGACACTCGGAGAGCTCGAACAATGGTGCAGAGCGCAGGGCTGGACCAAACCGCAGGTGGAGGAGGTCCCGGAAGCGGCCCCAGGGCGGCGTGCCCTCATCTTCCTGCAGCTAGATGAACCACAACTGGGCGACGTCCTCGAGGTTGTATGAGGCCATCCACACGCGCTCCTCCGGCAAGGTTCGCTGCTGGCGGAAGTAAGACTCACACTTGTTGATGAAGAGGAGCGGGTCAGACTTGCCGTCGAAGCGAGGAAAATCAAGCTTCTGGAACCGGGGAGGCCTGTCTAGATCGCGGTCAGCCTCGGTGTGAGGGCCACCGCCGCTGTGCGACGACGAACCAGACTGCTCCTTCAGCGCAGCCATCTCAGACTTCAGGGTGGACATCTCGGTCTTGAAGCCTTGAAGCATCTCGATCACATCCTTGATCGTGGGTTCGGCCATGGTGGACGCGGTGGAAGATTGTGGGGAAGGTGGTGGGCTGGGCGGTTTGGTGGCAGGGGAAGTGGAGGAGGATTGGGCTGACGAGGATCGACGGCGTGATACCAGGTTGTCAAGGGCGTTAGGGCCCAAGGACGCCGGACCTTGACTACGTAGTTCGTAGCTCCGGTCCGTGGTAACTGGCAGGGTTATACCCCCGTGCCTTGATCTCGTCGAGCAGGGTTATGCCCCCTGGCCGCCGGCTTGAGGTAGGAGAATAGGAGAGATTAGGTGATAATTCTTGATTGATCTCAATTCTGTTTACATCCCTATCTATAGCCATCGGCTGGCCCATAAGGAGCAACAAACTCCACTAATTGAGGGCTAACTGAAATAGAAACTAATCTCCTACTTTCCTCCTTAGCCACTAATCTCAGCTGGGCCCTGCATGTCGCCCTGCATGGCCTGCGCGCGCTGAGCAGCGCGTTCTTGGGCGCGGCGTACATCACGGGCCCTATGGCGCCTCGTGTATGTGCGCCCACACATGACAGAGAATGGTTTTTGCATAATTAATTGAATGTAAAATGCAGCTCTATGGAAGCTTACATATCCAAACTTACCAAGACAACAAAGGATTCAGTTTGGATCACAATGATATTTTCTTGGAGCAGTGACAGTATCTATGAATTTCTCTGAAAGAAACAAAAAGTACAAGTAGATAAGGAATAATTTTGTGAGAACCATATTTGCTTTTGGGTTTGATTCAAGTACTGGATTCTGAGATAGATAATAATTAACAAATGCAATGAAAGTCATGAGGAAGATGGGTTTTGGTGTAATTTGGTGTGACATAATTTGTGGACTTCTAGCATCTTCATCAACACAGGTGATACTAAATGGTGTCCCCGGTGAGGTAATTTCTCACAGGCGAGGACTACGACAAGGTGATCCGTTATCTCCCATGCTCTTTATATTGGTGATCGATGTACTTGCTCATATGGTGGCAAAGGCCTCAACCGAGGGACTTCTGCAGCCCCTTGCAACTCGGGCTTTGTCTCATCGGATTTCCTTGTACGCGGATGATGTTGCTTTATTCCTTCGACCCACTTCCAGTGACATCAATTTGATCCTAGACATTCTGCAACTTTTTGGTGAAGCATCTGGTCTTAAAACCAATTTATAGAAAAGCAATGCTTATCCCATCCAATGCTCAGAGACAGATATCTTGGTGCTGCAGGATAGCTTGCTGTGTGAAATTCTGGATTTCCCATGCAAGTATCTTGGTATACCCTTGTCTATGCATAAATTAACTAGAGCACAAATCCAGCTGATAATTGACAGAATTGCAGATTTGCTACCTGGCTGGAAAGCAGATTTGCTCTCTCGAGCTGGGAGAAGAATACTGGTCCAATTTGTACTCACATCAACTTTGGTCTATTTGGCAAAGACCCTGGACCTTCTAGCATGGGTTATCAAGGCAATAGATAAAATAAGAAGGGGATTTCTCTGGAAGGGACGCAAAGATGTGAAAGGTGGGCATTGTCTTGTGGCATGGCCCAAGGTTTGCCGACCACCAGAGCTTGGAGGGCTTGGAATCTCTGATTTGCAAAGGCTGGGATGGGCACTTAGAATGAGATGGTTGTGGCTATAGAAAACTGAGCCCAATAAATCTTGGTCGGCCTTTCCTATCCAGGTTCATTCAGTAAGAGCTCTCTTCTCTGTGGCAATCATTTCAGAAGTGGGTGATGGTGCTTGCACATTATTCTGGAAAGATAGATGGGTCAATGGACAACGAGTGGCTGACCTTGCTCCACAAATTTTTGCCATTGTTAGCAAGAGAAGAGCTAATAAGAGGACTGTGTTGGAAGCCCTCACTAACCATGGCTGGATTGCAGATATCCAAGGAGCTCATACTGTGGGAATCATCATTGAATTCTTAGCGCTGTGGGATATTCTCTCGGACGTGGTTCTGCAGCCTGGAGTGGAGGATGCTCATATATGGCGTCTCTCGACATCAGGCCAATATTTGGCAAAATCTGCATATGAGGGTTTTTCTTCATTGGCTCCACTGTATTCAGACCTTGGGAGCGTATTTGGAAAACTTGGGCCCCTGGAAAATGCTGCTTCTTTATGTGGTTGGTAGTACATAACAAATGTTGGACAGCAGACAGGCTTGCACGCCGAGGTCTCCCACATCCTGCTCGCTGCCCCCACTGTGATCAAGAAGAAGAAACTATCAATCATCTATTAGTATCATGTGTGTTTGCACACGAATTTTGGTTTGTTTTGCTGCGGAGAGTGGGTTTACATGCCCTTTCGCCACAACAGGATGGACCCTCTTTCGATGAATGGTGGGCCAAATCAGAGTCTAGAATGGATGGTTCACATAAAAAAGGACTCAACTCACTTATCATCCTTGGGGCATGGACAATTTGGAATCATTGCAACCGGTGTGTTTTTTATGGTACTCCTCCTAGCTTGGCTGGAGCATTGCTGCTCGCAAGTGAGGAACAGCGTTACTGGAAGCTTGCAAAGGCTCAGGGAAGCTCCTTCCCTTCTCTTGAGCCTGTAGATAGCCAGTAGGATCCTTTTGTGGAGGTGAAGTCATTTCCTATCTTAGTAAAAGGCGCGTGTGTTTGTCTAAGAGCTTAGGAGTGTGAGTGTGTGTTGTAAGGGCTCTTGCCCCTTTTTTTCTTCTTAATACAAAGATACGCAGCTCTCCTGCGTGTTTGAGAAAAAAAATGAAAGTTTAGCTAAATTGAGTAATGTACTTAAATCAAATCAGAAGCCCATAATTTACCTTGGTGCATTCCAAGTCTTTAAACATCTTGTACTAATATAGTAACTTCTGATAAAATCCCTTGACACATTTTTACCAGCAGCCAGGCAAACCAATGTAACAGAACTAATTTAAACAAGATAGTGCACATGGAAAAAGGGATATCAGCTGCACAGGAAATTATTACTTTCCCAATGCCTCACCCAGAAGGAAATTATTATTTTCCCAAGAATAATGTCAAGCAGCTTGAAATAAAGATTCTTGTGAAATAGAGGGCAACTAAAATATAGGATAGAAAGAAACAAAGGCTTGTGGTACTGATGAACATTTTTATGTTCCTTACACTGAAGTATTATACGATGAGTCATACGATGAAGCTCTGGGAGAGGGTTATCGAGCATCGTCTAAGGAGAGTGACACATGTGACCCAAAATCAGTTTGGGTTCATGCCTGGTAGGTCGACCATGGAGGCGATTTTCTTATTACGACAATTGATGGAGAGATATAGGGAGCAGAAGAAGGACTTGCACATGGTCTTTATTGACCTCGAGAAGGCATATGACAAAGTACCGAGAAATGTCATGTGGTGGGCCTTGGAAAAGCACAAAGTCCCAACTAAGTACGTTACCCTTATCAAGGATATGTACAGGGATGTGGTGACGTTTGTCCGTACATGTGATGGCGACACCAGTGACTTTCCAATTAAAATAGGACTGCATCAGGGGTCAGCTTTGAGTCCTTATTTATTTGCTTTGGTGATGGATGAGGTCACAATGGACATACAAGGTGATATCCCTTGGTGTATGCTCTTTGCTGATGATGTGATGCTAGTTGACGACAGTAGGGCGGGGGTTAATAGGAAGTTACAACTATGGAGGCACACGTTAGAGTCGAAAGGGTTCAGACTTAGCAGGACTAAGACCAAGTACATGAGGTGCGATTTCAGCGCGACTAGGCACGAGGAGGGAGACGTTAGCCTCGATGGGCAAGTGGTGGCCAAGAAGGATACTTTTCGGTATTTAGGGTCGATGCTTCAAAAGGACGGAGACATTGACGAAGATGTTAGGCATAGAATTTCAGCCGGCTGGCTGAAATGGCATCAAGCTTCTGGCGTTCTCTGTGACAAAAGGGTGCCTCAGAAGCTGAAAGGTAAGTTCTATAGGACGGCGATTCATCCGGCGATGTTATACGGTGCTGAGTGTTGGCCTACAAAAAGGCGACATGCTCAGCAATTGAGTGTAGCTGAGATGCGTATGTTACGTTGGTGTTGTGGGCACACAAGTAGGGATAGAGTCTGGAACGACGATATTCGGGATAGGGTTAGGGTGACACCAATTGAGGATAAATTGATTCAACATCGGTTGAGATGGTTTGGACATGTCCAACGGAGGCCTCCTGAGGCGCCGGTGCGTAGTGGAGTTATAAAGCGGGCCGATAATGTAAAGAGTGGTAGAGGTCGACCTAAACTAACTTGGGACGAGTCCGTTAAGAGAGATCTTAAGGAGTGGAATATCTCCAAGGATTTAGCTATGGACAGGAGCGCTTGGAGATTGGCAATCAACGTGCCTGAACCGTGACATCTTTTTGTCTTGTGCCATTTATGTCCCTTTATGTGTCTCCCTATTTCTTGTCTCTTTTAGGTTTCATCTCTAGCCTACCCCAACTTGCTTGGGACAAAAGGCTATGTTGTTGTTGTTGTTGTTGTTGCTGCTGCTGCTTACATTGAAGTATTATAGTTTTAGCAGCTAGTTGCATCTACTAATAACTTATCATCTCACAACATAATTTGATGGGAAAATAATTTATCATATACCAGTGGTTGACATGCCTTGTAAGCAGTGCAATTGGGTTGGAGCAAGCCTAGTTGCCCAGAGATTTGCCAACAATGAAGAGGAGGGGGGCTAAAGCCAAATCATGAGCGAAGAGACATGGGTTCAAAAGCTTGCATGCTCTAGGTTACAGATGCTTCCCACTAATAACAAAAGAAGATATCTGAGTCACTACCAATGCACACACTAATAATGGTGACTCTATTTCAGTCAATGTTCAACCTCAGCATTACAGTTTACACTACCATACCTCAACGGCCATGTTGGTGCGACTAATGTAGGTTTCGAGCGGGTGCACGGGGGGTTCGAGTATGGTAGTAGGAATCAAGAGGGGGAGGATGTTTTGAACTTCGCGCTGGCCTATGACTTGTTGATAGCGAACACCCTCTTTAGGAAGAGGGAATCTCATCTAGTAACCTTTCGTAGTGGACAACACTCGAGCCAGATCAATTTTATCCTTGCAAGGAGGGAGGATAGACGTGCTTGCTTTGATGGTAAGGTGTTACCTGGGAAGTGTGTTGTCCCTCAACATAAGCTTGTGGTGGCAGACTTTCGCTTTCGGGTACGTGTCCACTGGGACAAACAGGCAGATTGCGAGAACGAAGTGGTGGAAGCTTAGAGGGGAAGCAGCGCAAATGTTTAAGGAGAGAATGCTAGACGAGGAGCCTTGGGAAGAAGGAGAAGATGCCGACGACATGTGGCTAAAGATGGCAACATGTGTCCGGAAGGTGGCTTCAGAAGTGTTTGGCGTGAGTAGGAGAGACAAACGAGAAGCGAAAGACACATGGTGGTGGAATGACGAGGTGCAAAGGGCTATTAGGGAGGAGTGTTTCAAGCGTCTCCACCATCGAGGGCTATAAAATAGCGAAGAGGGTTGCAAAGCGAGCTGTGAGTGTAGCAAAAGGTCAGGCGTATGATGGCCTTTATCAGCGGCTAGGCACGAAGGAAGGGGAGAAGGATATTTATAGGATGGCTAGAATCCGCGAGAGGAAGATAAGGGACATCAACCAAATAAAATACATAAAGGATGGGACAAATCGACTTCTGGTGAAGGATGAGGAGATCAAGGACAGATGGAGAGAGTACTTCGACAAGCTGTTTAATGGGGAGAATGAGAGTCCTGCCCTTGAGTTGGACGACCCATTTGACGATACCAACAGATGCTTTGTGAGGAGAATTCAGGAGGCAGAGATCGGAGAGACTTTGAAGAGGATGAAGGGAGGTAAAGCGATGGGCCCTGATGGTATCCCCATTGAGGTGTGGAGATACCTAAGCGTCAGAGCGATAGTATGGTTAACTAAGCTTTTTAACTATATTTTTCGGTCTAACAAGATGCCTGAAGAATAGAGAAGTATATTAGTACATCTCTTTAAGCACAAGGGAGATGTTCAAAGTTGTACTAACTACCGTAGGATTAAGTTGATAAGCCATACGATGAAGCTCTGGGAAAGGGTTATCGAGCATCGCCTAAGGAGAGTGACACATGTGACCTAAAATCAGTTTGGGTTCATGTCTGGTAGGTCGACCATGGAGGCGATAAGCTCTGGGAGAGGGTTATCGAGCATCGCCTAAGGAGAGTGACACATGTGACCCAAAATCAGTTTGGGTTCATGTCTGGTAGGTCGACCATGGAGGCGATTTTCTTATTACGACAATTGATGGAGAGATATAGGGAGCAGAAGAAGGACTTGCACATGGTCTTTATTGACCTCGAGAAGGCATATGACAAAGTACCGAGAAATGTCATGTGGTGGGCCTTGGAAAAGCACAAAGTCCCAACTAAGTACGTTACCCTCATCAAGGATATGTACTGGGATGTGGTGACGTTTGTCCGAACATGTGATGGCGACACCAGTGACTTTCTAATTAAAATAGGACTGCATCAGGGGTCAGCTTTGAGCCCTTATTTATTTGCTTTGGTGATGGATGAGGTCACAAGGGACATACAAGGTGATATCCCTTGGTGTATGCTCTTTGTTGATGATGTGGTGCTAGTTGACGACAGTAGGGCAGGGGTTAATAGGAAGTTAGAACTGTGGAGGCACACGTTAGAGTCGAAAGGGTTCATACTTAGTTGGACTAAGACCGAGTACATGAGGTGCGATTTCAGCGCGACTAGGCACTAGGAGGGAGACGTTAGCCTCGATGGGCAAGTGGTGGCCAAGAAGGATACTTTTCAGTATTTAGGGTCGATGGTACAAAAGGATGGAGACATTGATGAAGATGTTAGGCATAGAATTTCAGTCGGCTGGTTGAAATGACGTCAAGCTTCTGGCGTCCTCTGTGACAAAAGGGTGCCTCAGAAGCTGAAAGGTAAGTTCTATAGGACGGCGATTCGTTCAAAGATGTTATACGGTCAATGTTCAAAAAGGCGCTACTAGGCGCTCGCCTGGGCGCGCTTATGCGCTAGGCGGAGGGGTGCCGCCTCGCCTAAGGAGGTAGGCGGAGGATAGGCGCGGTCGAGAGGAGGGCAGGCCGCCGGCGCGGCCAGGAGGCGGCAGGCGACGAGCAGAGGCTGGGGCACGACTGGCTGGAAGGCGGGTGGGCGCAGCTGTGAGGACGGACGGCAGCGGAGACGGCGGATGCGCGGCCGCGGAGACGGCAGGCGCAGCCAAGAGGTGCGGGCGGCGTCGGAGAAGGAGGGAGGAGCCACGCATCACCGGAGGAGGGGAGCAGAGACGGACGACGCGCGTCGAAGGAGGGAGAAGGCGCGTGTCACCGTCAGGGAAGTGAGGCGGAGAAAGCAGAGTGCGGCGGTTCGTGCTCGTGCCGCTAGGAGAGGAGACCGTGGATGGATAAGGGGGAAGGGGTGGATAAGGTGTGCTGGGCCTTTTTTATGGGCCTTTCTAACAACTTTAGGTCCACATGTCTCTTATTTCTTTTACTTAATAATCTCTTATTTCTTTTACTTAAGCTAATTTAAGGTAATATACATATATATGTATAAAGCTTAAAACGCCTAGAAAAACGCCTTGAAACGCCTAGGCTCGCCTAGGCTCTAGGCCGTGGGTCACCGCCTAGCGCCTTCTTGAACTTTGTATACGGTGCTGAGTGTTGGCCTACAAAAAGGCGACATGTCCAGCAATTGAGTGTAGCAGAGATGCGTATGTTGCGTTGGTGTTGTGGGCACACAAGGAGGGATAGAGTCCGGAACGACGATATTCGGGACAGGGTTGGGGTGGCACCAATTGAGGATAAATTGATTCAACATCGGTTGAGATGGTTTGGACATGTCCAACGGAGGCCTCCTGAGGCGCCGGTGCGTAGTGGAGTTCTAAAGCGGGCCGATAATGTAAAGAGCGGTAGAGGTCGACCTAAACTAACTTGGGACGAGTCCGTTAAGAGAGATCTTTAGGAGTGGAATATCTCCAAGGATTTAGCTATGGACAGGAGCGCTTAGAGATTGGCAATCAACGTGCCTGAACCGTGATCTCTTTTTGTCTTGTGCCTTTTATGTCCCTTTATGTGTCTCCTTGTTTCTCGTCTCTTTTGGGTTTCATCTCTAGCCTACCCCAACTTGCTTGGGACAAAAGGCTATGTTGCTGTTGTATTTGATTGGCTAAGCTACCATTATTGCAACCTATTATACAAGCTTTCATTTATCAATCACTTAGTTACTTGATGCTAATATATTTTCCTCATTGAGCAAAGTAAAATCCAGTACCCATAATAGCTTTTGTAGTAGCTGAAAATAGTGTAGATCAGAGTACACATACTATGAGGAAAAACAACATCTCTATTGATATATTTGCATGATAGATTACTGCCAGCGATTTTCAGGAAAAAAAGATGCAAGCTAATTCAGATTCTTAGAAAAGTTACCAATGGTCTTTGCTTAAGTGAATTAGGTCTGTAAGGAAGAAAGAAAATAACTATAATACAGTTGTAAGTTGCCTGTTGCTAGATACCCAACTATGCTAGATTCACAGAGCGAAACACACAAAATTGGATGAGGTCAGGGGAGGGGTGAGACGCAGCTTACCGCCCAGGGGCTCGAACCCTAACCCTAGTTGCTGCAGGTCACAGCCGCGGGGAGAGGGCGCACTTCTTCAGCTGCTCAGAGCTCCTTCAACGATCCTCCTACTGGGCTGCGCTCCTTCTACTTCTCGGCGCTAGTTCCCCTGGGTCCTCGGAGCAGCCGAGTAGGGAAGAGTGTGGCGGGGCGATGACGTCGCGGATGTGGTTGGGCGAAGGCAGTGCGGCGGCGGAGTGAACCGCACGGGCCCTCGCAGTAGTGGAGTGGAGCACACGGCCCTTGCGGCCACGAGGCGGCGGAGTGGAGGGCAGGCGCTCTTGCGGCATCGAGGCGGCAGAGTCACAAGCGTAGGGGCCCTTGCGGCGGAGGGGAGCGCAAGCTTCGGCGGTGCCCTTAGAGGACGGAGGGCGTGTCGGACCTGGGAGGTCGTGCTGACTGCTGAGTGGAGTCGCGGGGTTGAGCGCGTGGCCCACCTATCGGCGCAAATAGGAGTTACGGAGGTGCGCTTGGCGTAGCGGCTTCACCACGGGGAGTGAATGGGTCCTGTTTCATCTTTTTAGGAGTAGAGATTGTGTTCATATATTCTTTGGATCTTACTTAATATTATGTCAATTCTTCTTGAATTAGCTGATTTTTTTTCCTTTTTCAGTCTTACAAGGGAGGATACAAGAATTTATGGCGCCGTAAACATCATATTCTTATTAAATGCCTTGACATCCGTCTCAAGACAGTCGTGTTGAATGACTATCGAGGCATAAAGTCACAAGCTAACTTTGCCACATTCTTTGTACTGAACGCAAAGATGCTGGAGTCAATGACATTTGAGTGTCAAAGGGACAGTGTGACTGATGGATTTCTTGCAGAGCAGCATCACCTGCTCCAACTGGAGAAAAGGGCTTCAAGATGCGCTCGGTTTTATTTTACTACTGAAAGCTGTCGCCACGAATTTTTGCATATTAATCATGTCCATGATTTGTCTATAAGTGATCCCTTTGAATGTGTTGAAGCAGGGGTTGGTGCATGCCTATCCTTTGAGTAGTTACTGCCTGACTCTGTACTCCTGTTTGCTGTTAAATTTGATGAGGCCTATTCTTTTTTTTTTTCCAGTGTTGAAATAGGGGGTTGCTAAATGAACTGTGTGTATTGTAAGATTCGTGTAATTGTGACAGTCTGACAGTGCCATAGTTTGACTTACTAATCTGTAATGCACTAAATCTTCATCCAGAAGTTATTGGCAATGTTTGGGGTTGCTGGTTGCAGGTAATGTTGTTATACTCTTGGTTAATAAAGTAGAGCTAGTGTCAAAATATCACTTAGTTGAAAATGTTCTTTTATTTGACCTCCTTTATTAATTGTGGTCAGTAGTGCAACAGGCCACTTAATTACTAAATTGGTCTTAAATTTAGCTTATGGCACTCCGGACGCCATTCTGGGTGAGGTCATTTCTCTCCTCCCCACCAAGGATGTCGCCCGCACCCGAATCCTTGCCACCCGGTGGCGCCATCTCTGGCGTTCCGCCCCTCTCAGCCTCGACGGCGTTAACATTTTCCCCATCGATGTTGTCTCCCGCATCCTCTCCGCCCACCAGGGCCCTGGGCGCCACTTTCGCTTCCCCACACAACACCTACAGGACCACCCCACCACTGTGGATGCATGGCTCCAATCCCGCGCAGTCGACAACCTCCAAGAGATTGATTGCTGGATCCCCTTCATTGCGCCGGCGGTGTTGCAACCGCCACCTCCGCCGGCATCTACCTTCCGGTTCTCGTCGTGCCTTTGCGTCGCCACTCTCAGCCAATGCCACCTCTCTGACGATGTCGCCCAGGCGCTTCAGTTCCCCAAGCTCAAGAAGCTCGCACTTCAATGGGTCAGCATTTCAGAGGATTCCCTGCATAGCATTATTGCTGCTTCTCCTGTCCTCGAGTGCTTGCTGCTTAGCTCCATCTTTGGCTTCCACCGTGTCAGGATCAACTCAGCTAGCCTTACAAGCATTGGGGTGGGTGCTTATGTTGGGTATCAACCAACAGTGACATTCTTAGAAGAATTCATCGTCGAGGATGCCCCTTGTCTTAAAAGGATTCTGTATCATCGAAAACCACAAATGACCATGAGACTGCAAGTGTCAGTTATTTCAGCACCCAATCTGGAGACCTTGGGTTGCCTAAATTATTATGATCACTCTTCCAGACTCACGTTGGGCTCTATGATTATTGAGGTACCTACCTATTTCCTATAGGTTTGAGTTGCTTTTCTGTGTGCAGAAAAAGAAAACTTGAAAGATATCAAATTTTATAAATGTGCTGACGCATGTTTCATGCAGACATGCTACAAATTCCGGATCATTAACTTGACAACGCCGGCATGTACTGTCAAGGTTTTAGCAGTCAATATTTTTATTCTTAGCCTGGATGTGATTATTGACTTGATGAGATGCTTCCCATGCTTGGAGAAGTTGTATATCCAGGTAAACATACTAAACTAGTAATTCACTAGCATATGCCCATGCGTTGCTACGGGAACCTTAAAATTTTCAATGTGCATAGGACCATAAGTTAGTCTCTCATGCCGATGTCGATACGCCTCACCCCCATGTCGATGAGTCCCCGCCAACATCAATCGTGGCGCAACTGTCGATATCCGCCTTACATCAACTGCCACATTAGAGTGTGAAGATGGAGGGCGCTTGGTCTCCACCACACTGGAGTGTACTATGCCCGAGCACGCCATAGGAGAGAGACAGAGAGCATCCATTGCTATTTCACTTGCCACCATGCAAAAGCAATGCTGCAGTGATCATGCCATCCGACTCACTAATGTTTTTTCACATAATCACACACCATATTACTCTCTCCGCTGGGCAAAAGTAGTGCACAGTCGGCTCGCCATTCTCCTTTTCAGTGAGGCTGACAGGATGGCTCGTAGTTGGTTTTGATTGTTTCGCGCCAAAAATTCATTCCTTTCATCATCTTCATGAATTTAAAAGGTTATTAAGTTCCTAAATTCACATCTATTTTATTACTAATAGAGTAAATGACTAAGAACATATTTTAACTGGGTTACACTTAATACTTTTATAACTTTTAAATTAAAATTCCTCAAAGTTGGTTTTATTTTCCAAAAAATATTTGAACTTTAGTGTATCAAATTCATTATAAAAATATATAAAATTATGTACCAATAAAATATAGCTTAGTAGGATATGGAGAACAAGATTTGGTTAGTCTGTTGGATAGTGCTGAATTGAGATAGGAAGAGACAGGAAGGATCGAATTTGACTATCTACTGGAGATGCTCTTACATCCTGATTCTCTCTCTTTTCCCTAACACAAAATTTACTAGTTATCATCATTTTTTGGGTACACATGATCACCGTCTAGCAATTCCCTGTTGTGCACTCGTGCTGTATTCGAAATAGGCTGTAACCCTAACGTTAGATGGCCAGGGCCCATGGGCCGGGGACGGGAGGGCTATATACACCCGATCTCAACATCTAGAACTAGTGTGGCGGCGGGCGGCGACCTTGAGCCGGCCGTCGTTTTTCCCCTTTCCACGCCCCAAATTCCCACCGGCCATGGAGACGCAGGCGGAGCCTCGCCGTGCCAAGAGAAGGAAACCGGATTCCTGTCCTCCTGGAGCCGGAGCAGAAGAAGATGGGGTCGACCGAATCAGCCTCCTCCCGGACACCATTCTGGGTGAGATCATCTCTCTCCTCCCCACCAAGGATGCCGCCCGCACCCAAACCCTCGCCACCCGGTGGCACCAGCTCTGGCGCTCCGCCCCTCTCAACCTTGACAGCAGTGACCCCCTCACCATCAATGTCGTCTCCCGCATCCTCTCCGCCCACCAGGGCCCCGGCCGCCGCTTTCGCTTCCCCGCACAACGACTACAGGACCACCCCGCCACTGTGGATGCATGGCTCCAATCCCGCGCACTCGACAACCTCCAAGAGATTGATTGCTGGATCCCCTTCATTGCGCCGGCGGTGTTGCAACCGCCACCTCCGCCGGCATCTACCTTCCGGTTCTCGTCGTGCCTTTGCGTCGCCACTCTCAGCCAATGCCACCTCTCTGACGATGTCGCCCAGGCGCTTCAGTTCCCCAAGCTCAAGAAGCTCGCACTTCAATGGGTCAGCATTTCAGAGGATTCCCTGCATAGCATTATTGCTGCTTCTCCTGTCCTCGAGTGCTTGCTGCTTAGCTCCATCTTTGGCTTCCACCGTGTCAGGATCAACTCAGCTAGCCTTACAAGCATTGGGGTGGGTGCTTATGTTGGGTATCAACCAACAGTGACATTCTTAGAAGAATTCATCGTCGAGGATGCCCCTTGTCTTAAAAGGATTCTGTATCATCGAAAACCACAAATGACCATGAGACTGCAAGTGTCAGTTATTTCAGCACCCAATCTGGAGACCTTGGGTTGCCTAAATTATTATGATCACTCTTCCAGACTCACGTTGGGCTCTATGATTATTGAGGTACCTACCTATTTCCTATAGGTTTGAGTTGCTTTTCTGTGTGCAGAAAAAGAAAACTTGAAAGATATCAAATTTTATAAATGTGCTGACGCATGTTTCATGCAGACATGCTACAAATTCCGGATCATTAACTTGACAACGCCAGCATGTACTGTCAAGGTTTTAGCAGTCAATATTTTTATTCTTAGCCTGGATGTGATTATTGACTTGATGAGATGCTTCCCATGCTTGGAGAAGTTGTATATCCAGGTAAACATACTAAACTAGTAATTCACTAGCATATGCCCATGCGTTGCTACGGGAACCTTAAAATTTTCAATGTGCATAGGACCATAAGTTAGTCTCTCATGCCAAACATAACTAAAAAATATTTCCACATCACTCCAGTATATCATGTAGTAGTTTTGCGTACCAAAGTCGATCATCTGACACAACATTACCACCGGCTTGTCCCTGAAAATCCCAATATCTTCACATAGATTATCCCTTGGTCTTCCATGTGTTTCTAATGCTTGAGAATAGGCATATCCCTACAGGTTGCAGTATATACATTGCTTCATCAGATAACATAGAAGAGAATAGTGTGTTACAAAATGAAGTACTGCAGAAATGCATATCCCTGCAGGATGCAGTTTATATAAAGAAAAACATGTGAAAAGAACAGTTACTGCAAAAGTGCAAGTCCTGTAGATATCAAGAGTTACTGGAAAAGTGCAAGTTCAATTTGTTTAACTTGTTAGACAGACTGGTAAACGGAATATTTCATATGACTATTGCATGGTACTATGAAAAAAAGGTTCCCTTCCTGTTGGAGGTCTCACATATGACTATTGCATAGTACTGAATATTTATATTTAGCCTAGAAGTAGATCCAGGCTTATTAGAAGCCCAGTGATTTATTATAAGATGAGGGCAGCATGATTGACCTTCCGACCAAGTCCTATCCTAAGGGGCTCTACAAACACTGAAAACTCCATCTCATCAAGTGCCTTGAGGACATCATGGACCCTGCCTATCATGTTCAAAACTGTTTATAACTTGATATATTCATTGTGGTGGTCCAATTTAAAACACTGGACAGGCAGAAAGATCTGGCCATACTCCAATTTTGAATTAGAAAAAAATAGTTATTTCCTAACATGGAAGAAAATTGCAGGAGGAAGCAACAGGCAACTTACAGCTGTAACAAATAAGAAGCAAATCAGTAATCTCATTGAGCAAAAAAGAAGAAAATATGTCATGCACAATATTTTCACTTTAATACACCTTGCACAAACCATGGATCAGGAACCACTACAAATGTTTTATGTAGGGTTAGGAGAATCAGATGCAAAAAAGAAGGAAAGAAACAGATACAAAATCAACCTGTGTGTCAAGATTGAGTTGTTGTGCCAAATAGGTATGCTATGTTATCCTCGCTGCAGCTTGTTTTACCAATTTCTGCAGCAAGTTAGTTATGAGAGAATGGTTTTTGCATAATTAATTGAATGTAAAATGCAGCTCTATGGAAGCTTACATATCCAAACTTACCAAGACAACAAAGGATTCAGTTTGGATCACAATGATATTTTCTTGGAGCAGTGACAGTATCTATGAATTCCTCTGAAAGAAACAAAAAGTACAAGTAGATAAGGAATAATTTTGTGAGAACCATATTTGCTTTTGGGTTTGATTCAAGTACTGGATTCTGAGATAGATAATAATTAACAAATGCAATGAAAGTCATGAGGAAGATGGGTTTTGGTGTAATTTGGTGTGACATAAATTGTGGACTTCTAGCATCTTCATCAACACAGGTGATACTAAATGGTGTCCCCGGTGAGGTAATTTCTCACAGGCGAGGACTACGACAAGGTGATCCGTTATCTCCCATGCTCTTTATATTGGTGATCGATGTACTTGCTCATATGGTGGCAAAGGCCTCAACCGAGGGACTTCTGCAGCCCCTTGCAACTCGGGCTTTGTCTCATCGGATTTCCTTGTACGCGGATGATGTTGCTTTATTCCTTCGACCCACTTCCAGTGACATCAATTTGATCCTAGACATTCTGCAACTTTTTGATGAAGCATCTGGTCTTAAAACCAATTTACAGGAAAGCAATGCTTATCCCATCCAATGCTCAGAGACAGATATCTTGGTGCTGCAGGATAGCTTGCCGTGTGAAATTCTGGATTTCCCATGCAAGTATCTTGGTATACCCTTGTCTATGCATAAATTAACTAGAGCACAAATCCAGCCGATAATTGATAGAATTGCAGATTTGCTACCTGGCTGGAAAGCAGACTTGCTCTCTTGAGCTGGGAGAAGAATACTGGTCCAATTTGTACTCACATCAACTTTGGTCTATTTGGCAATGGCCCTGGACCTTCCAGCATGGGCTCTCAAGGCAATAGATAAAATAAGAAGGGGATTTCTCTGGAAGGGACGCAAAGATGTGAAAGGTGGGCATTGTCTTGTGGCATGGCCCAAGGTTTGCCGACCACCAGAGCTTGGAGGGCTTGGAATCTCTGATTTGCAAAGGCTGGGATGGGCACTTAGAATGAGATGGTTGTGGCTATAGAAAACTGAGCCCAATAAATCTTGGTCGGCCTTTCCTATCCAGGTTCATCATTCTCTTCTCTGTGGCAATCATTTCAGAAGTGGGTGATGTGCTTGCACATTATTCTGGAAAGATAGATGGGTCAATGGACAACGAGTGGCTGACCTTGCTCCACAAATTTTTGCCATTGTTAGCAAGAGAAGAGCTAATAAGAGGACTGTGCTGGAAGCCCTCACTAACCATGGCTGGATTGCAGATATCCAAGGAGCTCATACTGTGGGAATCATCATTGAATTCTTAGCGTTGTGGGATATTCTCTCGGACGTGGTTCTGCAGCCTAGAGTGGAGGATGCTCATATATGGCGTCTCTCGACATCAGGCCAATATTCGGCAAAATCTGCATATGAGGGTTTCTTCATTGGCTCCACTGTATTCAGACCTTAGGAGCGTATTTGGAAAACTTGGGGCCCTGGAAAATGCCGCTTCTTTATGTGGTTGGTAGCACATAACAAATGTTGGACAGCAGACAGGCTTGCACGCCGAGGTCTCCCACATCCTGCTCGCTGCCCCCACTATGATCAAGAAGAAGAAACTATCAATCATCTATTAGTATTATGTGTGTTTGCACGCGAATTTTGGTTTGTTTTGCTGCGGAGAGTGGGTTTATAGGCCCTTTCTCCACAACAGGATGGACCCTCTTTCGATGAATGGTGGGCCAAATCAGAGTCTAGAATGGATGGTTCACATAAAAAAGGACTCAACTCACTTATCATCCTTGGGGCATGGACAATTTGGAATCATCGCAACCGGTGTGTTTTTGATGGTACTCCTCCTAGCTTGGCTGGAGCATTGCTGCTCGCAAGTGAGGAACAGCGTTACTGGAAGCTTGCAAAGGCTCAGGGAAGCTCCTTCCCTTGTCTTGAGCCTGTAGATAGCCAGTAGGATCCTTTTGTGGAGGTGAAGTCATTTCCTATCTTAGTAAAAGGCGCGTGTGTTTGTCTAAGAGCTTAGGAGTGTGAGTGTGTGTTGTAAGGGCTCTTGCCCCTTTTTTTCTTCTTAATACAAAGATACGCAGCTCTCCTGCGTGTTTGAGAAAAAAAATGAAAGTTTAGCTAAATTGAGTAATGTACTTAAATCAAATCAGAAGCCCATAATTTACCTTGGTGCATTCCAAGTCTTTAAACATCTTGTACTAATATAGTAACTTCTGATAAAATCCCTTGACACATTTTTACCAGCAGCCAGGCAAACCAATGTAACAGAACTAATTTAAACAAGATAGTGCACATGGAAAAAGGGATATCAGCTGCACAGGAAATTATTACTTTCCCAATGCCTCACCCAGAAGGAAATTATTATTTTCCCAAGAATAATGTCAAGCAGCTTGAAATAAAGATTCTTGTGAAATAGAGGGCAACTAAAATATACGATAGAAAGAAACAAAGGCTTGTGGTACTGATGAACATTTTTATGTTCCTTACACTGAAGTATTATAGTTTTAGCAGCTAGTTGCATCTACTAATAACTTGTCATCTCACAACATAATTTGACGGGAAAATAATTTATCATATACCAATGGTTGACATGCCTTGTAAGCAGTGCAATTGGGTTGGAGCAAGCCTAGTTGCCCAGAGATTTGCCAACAATGAAGAGGAGGGGGGCTAAAGCCAAATCACGAGCGAAGAGACATGGGTTCAAAAGCTTGCATGCTCCAGGTTACAGATGCTTCCCACTAATAACAAAAGAAGATATCTGAGTCACTACCAATGCACACACTAATAATGGTGACTCTATTTCAGCCAATGTTCAACCTCAGCATTACAGTTTACACTACCATACCTCAACGGCCATGTTGGTGCGACTAATGTAGGTTTCGAGCGGGTGCACGGGGGGTTCGGGTATGGTAGTAGGAATCAAGAGGGGAGGATGTTTTAAACTTCGCGCTGGCCTATGACTTGTTGATAGCGAACACCCTCTTTAGGAAGAGGGAATCTCATCTAGTAACCTTTCATAGTGGACAACACTCGAGCCAGATCAATTTTATCCTTGCAAGGAGGGAGGATAGACGTGCTTGCTTTGACTGTAAGGTGTTACCTGGGGAGTGTGTTGTCCCTCAACATAAGCTTGTGGTGGCAGACTTTCGCTTTCGGGTACGTGTCCACCGGGACAAACGGGCCAAGATTGCGAGAACGAAGTGGTGGAAGCTTAGAGGGGAAGCAGTGCAAACGTTTAAGGAGAGAATGCTACACGAGGAGCCTTGGGAAGAAGGAGAAGATGTCGACGACATATGGCTAAAGATGGCAACATGTGTTCGGAAGGTGGCTTCGGAAGTGTTTGGCGTGAGTAGGGGAGACAAACGGGAAGCGAAAGACACATGGTGGTGGAATGACGAGGTGCAAAGGGCTATTAGGGAGAAGAAGGAGTATTTCAAGCGTCTCCACCATGACAAGAGTGCAGCCAACACCGAGGGCTATAAAATAGCGAAGAGGGTTGCAAAGCGAGCTGTGAGTGTAGCAAAAGGTCAGGCGTATGATGGCCTTTATCAACGGCTAGGCACGAAGAAAGGGGAGAAGGACATTTATAGGATGACTAGAATCCGCGAGAGGAAGACAAGGGACATCAACCAAATAAAATACATAAAGGATGGGACAAATCGACTTCTGGTGAAGGATGAGGAGATCAAGGACAGATGGAGAGAGTACTTCGATAAGCTGTTTAATGGGGAGAATGAGGGTCCTACCCTTGAGTTGGACGACCCATTTGACGATACCAACAGACGCTTTGTGAGGAGAATTCAGGAGGCAGAGATCGGAGAGGCTTTGAAGAGGATGAAGGGAGGTAAAGTGATGGGCCCTGATGGTATCCCCATTGAGGTGTGGAGATACCTAAGCGCCAGAGCGATAGTATGGTTAACTAAGCTTTTTAACCATATTTTCGGTCTAACAAGATACCTGAAGAATGGAGGATAAGTATATTAGTACCTCTCTTTAAGAACAAGGAAGATGTTCAAAGTTGTACTAACTACCGTGGGATTAAGTTGATAAGCCATACGATGAAGCTTTGGGAGAGGGTTATCGAGCATCGCCTAAAGAGAGTGACACATGTGACCCAAAATCAGTTTTGATTCATGCCTGGTAGGTCGACCATGGAGGCGATTTTCTTATTACGACAATTGATGGAGAGATATAGGGAGCAGAAGAAGGACTTGCACATGGTCTTTATTGACCTCGAGAAGGCATATGACAAAGTACCGAGAAATGTCATGTGGTGGGCCTTGGAAAAGCACAAAGTCCCAACTAAGTACGTTACCCTCATCAAGGATATGTACAGGGATGTGGTGATGTTTGTCCGAACATGTGATGACGACACCAGTGACTTTCCAATTAAAATAGGACTGCATCAGGGGTCAGCTTTGAGCCCTTATTTATTTGCTTTGGTGATGGATGAGGTCACAAGGGACATACAAGGTGATATCCCTTGGTATATGCTCTTTGCTGATGATGTGGTGCTAGTTGACGATAGTAGGGCAGGGGTTAATAGGAAGTTAGAACTATGGAGGCACACGTTAGAGTCGAAAGGGTTCAGATTTAGTAGGACTAAGACCGAGTACATGAGGTGCGATTTCAGCGTGACTAGGCACGAGGAGGGAGACGTTAGCCTCGATGGGCAAGTGGTGGCCAAGAAGGATACTTTTCAGTATTTAGGGTTGATGCTGCAAAAGGATGAAGACATTGATGAAGATGTTAGACATAGAATTTCACCCGGCTGGTTGAAATGACGTCAAGCTTCTGGCGTCCTCTGTGACAAAAGGGTGCCTCAGAAGCTGAAAGGTAAGTTCTATAGGACGGCGATTCATCCGGCGATGTTATACGGTGCTTAGTGTTGGCCTACAAAAAGGCGACATGTTCAGCAATTGAGTGTAGCAGAGATGCGTATGTTGCGTTGGTGTTGTGGGCACACAAGGAGGGATAGAGTCCGGAACGACGATATTCGGGATAGGGTTGGGGTGGCACCAATTGAGGAGAAATTGATTAACATCGGTTGAGATGGTTTGGATATGTCCAACGGAGGCCTCCTGAGGCGCCGGTGCGTAGTGGAGTTCTAAAGCGGGCCGATAATGTAAAGAGCGGTAGAAGTCGACCTAAACTAACTTGGGACGAGTCCGTTAAGAGAGATCTTAAGGAGTGGAATATCTCTAAGGATTTAGCTATGGACAGGAGCGCTTAGAGATTGGCAATCAACGTGCCTGAACCGTGATCTCTTTTTGTCTTGTGCCTTTTATGTCCCTTTATGTGTCTCCCTGTTTCTCGTCTCTTTTAGGTTTCATCTCTAGTCTACCCCAACTTGCTTGGGACAAAAGGCTATGTTGTTGTTGTATTTGATTGGCTAAGCTACCATTATTGCAACCTATTATACAAGCTTTCATTTATCAATCACTTAGTTACTTGATGCTAATATATTTTCCTCATTGAGCAAAGTAAAATCCAGTACCCGTAATAGCTTTTGTAGTATCTGAAAATAGTGTAGATCAGAGTACACATACTATGAGGAAAAACAACATCTCTATTGATATATTTGCATGATAGATTACTGCCAGCGATTTTCAGGAAAAAAAGATGCAAGCTAATTCAGATTCTTAGAAAAGTTACCAATGGTCTTTGCTTAAGCGAATTAGGTCTGTAAGGAAGAAAGAAAATAACTATAATACAGTTGTAAGTTGCCTGTTGCTAGATACCCAACTATGCTAGATTCACAGAGCGAAACACACAAAATTGGATGAGGTCAGGGGAGGGGTGAGACGCAGCTTACCGCCCAGGGGCTCGAACCCTAACCCTAGTTGCTGTAGGTCACAGCCGCGGGGAGAGGGCACACTTCTTCAGCTGCTCAGAGCTCCTTCAACGGTCCTCCTACTGGGCCACGCTCCTTCTACTTCTCAGCGCTAGTTCCCCTGGGTCCTCGGAGCAGCTGAGTAGGGAAGAGTGTGGCGGGGCGATGACGTCGCGGATGTGGTTGGGCGAAGGCAGTGCGGCGGCGGAGTGAACCGCACGGGCCCTCGCGGTAGTGGAGTGGAGCACACGGCCCTTGCGGCCTCGAGGCGGCGGAGTGGAGGGCAGGCGCCCTTGCGGCATCGAGGCGGCAGAGTCACAAGCGTAGGGGCCCTTGCGGCGGAGGGGAGCGCAAGCTTTGGCGGTGCGCTTAGAGGACGGAGGGCGTGTCGGACCTGGGAGGTCGTGGTGACTGCTGAGTGGAGTCGCGGGGTTGAGCGCGTGGCCCACCTATCGGCGCGAATAGGAGTTACGGAGGTGCGCTTGGCGTAGCGGCTTCACCACGGGGAGTGAATGGGTCCTGTTTCATCTTTTTAGGAGTAGAGATTGTGTTCATATATTCTTTGGATCTTACTTAATATTATGTCAATTCTTCTTGAATTAGCTGATTTTTTCCTTTTTCAGTCTTACAAGGGAGGATACAAAAATTTATGGCGCCGTAAACATCATAATCTTATTAAATGCCTTGACATCCGTCTCAAGACAGTCGTGTTGAATGACTATCGAGGCATAAAGTCACAAGCTAACTTTGCCACATTCTTTGTACTGAACGCAAAGATGCTGGAGTCAATGACATTTGAGTGTCAAAGGGACAGTGTGACTGATGGATTTCTTGCAGAGCAGCATCACCTGCTCCAGCTGGAGAAAAGGGCTTCAAGATGCGCTCGGTTTTATTTTACTACTGAAAGCTGTCGCCACGAATTTTTGCATATTAATCATGTCCATGATTTGTCTATAAGTGATCCCTTTGAATGTGTTGAAGCAGGGGTTGGTGCATGCCTATCCTTTGAGTAGTTACTGCCTGACTCTGTACTCCTGTTTGCTGTTAAATTTGATGAGGCCTATTCTTTTTTTTCCAGTGTTGAAATAGGGGTTGCTAAATGAACTGTGTGTATTGTAAGATTCGTGTAATTGTGACAGTCTGACAGTGCCATAGTTTGACTTACTAATCTGTACAACAACAACAACATAGCCTTTTGTCCCAAGCAAGTTGGGGTAGGCTAGAGATGAAACCCAAAAGAGACGAGAAACAGGGAGACACATAAAGGGACATAAAGGGCACAAGACAAAAGATGTCACGGTTCAGGCACGTTGATTGCTAATCTCCAAGCGCTCCTGTCCATAGCTAAATCCTTGGGGATATTCCACTCCTTAAGATCTCTCTTAACGGACTCGTCCCAAGTTAATTTAGGTCGACCTCTACCGCTCTTTACATTATCGGCCCGCTTTAGAACTCCACTACGCACCGGCGCCTCAGGAGGCCTCCGTTTGACTTACTAATCTGTAATGCACTAAATCTTCATGCAGAAGTTATTGGCAATGTTTGGGGTTGCTGGTTGCAGGTAATGTTGTTATACTCTTGGTTAATAAAGTAGAGCTAGTGTCAAAATATCACTTAGTTGAAAATGTTCTTTTTATTTGACCTCCTTTATTAATTGTGGTCAGTAGTGCAATAGGCCACTTAATTACTAAATTGGTCTTAAATTTAGCTTATGGCACTCCGGACGCCATTCTGGGTGAGGTCATTTCTCTCCTCCCCACCAAGGATGCCGCCCGCACCCGAATCCTTGCCACCTGGTGGCGCCATCTCTGGCGTTCCGCCCCTCTCAACCTCGACAGCGTTAACATTTTCCCCATCGATGTTGTCTCCCGCATCCTCTCCGCCCACTAGGGCCCTGGGCGTCGCTTTCGCTTCCCCACACAACACCTACAGGACCACCCCACCACTGTGGATGCATGGCTCCAATCCCGCGCAGTCGACAACCTCCAAGAGATTGATTGCTGGATCCCCTTCATTGCGCCGGCGGTGTTGCAACTGCCACCTCCGCCGGCATCTACCTTCCGGTTCTCGTCGTGCCTTTGCGTCGCCACTCTCAGCCAATGCCACCTCTCTGACGATGTCGCCCAGGCGCTTCAGTTCCCCAAGCTCAAGAAGCTCGCACTTCATTGGGTCAGCATTTAAGAGGATTCCCTGCATAGCATTATTGCTGCTTCTCCTGTCCTCGAGTGCTTGCTGCTTAGCTCCATCTTTGGCATCCACTGTGTCAGGATCAACTCAGCTAGCCTTACAAGCATTGGGGTGGGTTCTTAGGCTATCCGCACTCATGGACCTCTATATTCATCCTTTATACGTCCTAGTCAGCAAGATTCTCTCCTCTATACTCAATTCTCCCGCACTCATCCATCCTCTATCCACTGTGGGACCCACTTGTCACTTTATCTAAATATATTCATGTGTGATCTAGTTTTGAAGGATTTATTGAGACGAATTTAATGGTGCAATCGGAATTTAGTTTGGATTTTTTGTTTGTGAGTTATAGCATTTTTTTCCTTTGTTTAGCTAGTGGGGCCCGCCACTGCCCACTGTAGAGTAAGCACTGTACCACTCTAAATATAGAGTGAGAGAAATGATAGAGTGACGTTTTAGAGTACCCAGTGCAGCAGTTTTTACTCTATATTCATACTCTAAAGCTTTAGAGTATCGCTTTATAGTACCCACTGCGGGTAGTCTTATGTTGGGTATCAACCAACAGTGACATTCTTAGAATTCATCGTCGAAAATGCCCCTTGCCTTACAAGGATTCTGTATCATCGAGAACCACAATTGACCATGGGACCGCAAGTGTCTATTATTTCAGCACCCAATCTAGAGACCTTGGGTTGCCTATATTCTTCTTATCCCTTTTCCAGACTCACGTTGGGCTCTATGATTATTGAGGTACCTCTTGGTTTCCTACCTATTGCCTACAGGTTCTGAGCTGCTTTTCTGTGTGCAGATTTTTTTTAAAAAAAATATCGAATCGAATTTTATAAATATGCTGATGCGTTTTCATGCAGCCATGCTACATAAAGGAATTCTGGGTCATTAACTCGACAACGCCAGCATGTACTGTCAAGATTTTAGCAGTCAATATTATTAATCTTCACCTGGATGTGATTATTGACTTAATGAGATGCTTCCCGTGCTTGGATAAGTTGTATATCTGGGTAAACATACTAAACTAGTACAGTAGTACATTGTGTTCATATATTTTTTTTGACCTGACTTAGGCTCTGTTCATCCGGCTTATAATTCGTCTTTTTCAGCTTGTTTTTTCAGCCGGAACAGTATTTTTCTCTCATAACAAATCAGCCAACAGTATTTTTCAGCCGGCTTATCAGCACAGCTGAAAGGTCTTGATGGCTAGAGGGGGTGAATAGCCTTTTAAAAATTCTACAAAGACACGCTAAACAAGTTTATCAATAAAACAAATAGCGAGATGCGAGTTTTGCTTAGCCTACGGGGTGTTTGCAAGCCACCTAACCAATTCACAATTCTAGTATATTTACACTCAACCGCACAAGTCAAACCGAGAAGGTAACTACAACTACAACTAGCAAGCTACACAAAGGAGCTACTAAAGCAAAGCTAACTAGCTAGCAAAGATAACTAAGAAAGTAATGCGGAGTTGAGTTAGGAGAGTTTTCACCGAGGGGCGAAGTATTGAGCCAACCAATAAGATCAACAATGAATACCAAGATAACCGAACACCGGGATCAATCAATCACAATATGAAAGTCATGACACGAAGATTTATCCCGAGGTTCACGTGCTTGCCGGCACGCTAGTCCCCGTTGTGTCCCTCTTCACCACGTGGTTCGGTGGCTAATCGGTCTCACACCGAGCATCTCAAAAGACGCCACAAGAACCTACCAAATGGCAAAAGGTTGTAAATGACACGAGCAATTAACTAACGTTGCCTTTGGCGCTTCGCCGAGGTAGGCACAAACTCCTCACAATCACCGGAGGTGGCCAAGAACAATCACCAACTCTTGCCAACGCCTCCAAGCTGCTCCAAGCCGTCTAGGTGGCGGCAACCACCAAGAGAAACAAGAATCCCGCAGCAATCAACCACCAAGTGCCAACTAGATGCAATCTCACAATGCAAATGCACTTGGATCACTCAATCTCACTTCGAATATGCAAAGAAGCAAGAGAGATGAGTGGGAGGGGAGTTATTTAGCTCAAAGTGCTCACAAGTATGTCAAATGTTCGAGAGAGAGAGCCTTGAGCCGGTCAACGAGTATATATAGACGTACCCCTTCTAATAGAGCCGTTAGAAACTTAAATAGTCGAAATCGCGTTGACCGGACGCGCTGGTCTAACTGACCGGCGCGCCGGTCGCCCAACGGCTAACTCGTGAAGTACTGACCGGACGTGCTGGTCCAAACGACCAGACGCGCTGGTCGCCCAACGGCTAACTGGTGAAGTACTGACCGGACGCGCTGGTCCAAACGACCGGACGCGCTGGTCGCCCAACGGCTAACTACGAAGCAACGACCAATCGCGCTCATCGCGCAGACCGGACGCGCTGCGAACGACCGGACGCGCTGGTCCCGTGAATGACCGGACGCACTGGTCGCCTGAGCAGCGCTCAACGAAACAACGACCGGATGCGCTGAAGAAACATGACCGGACGCGACAGTGCCAGCGTCCGGTTAGAGTCCAGTAAGCTCCCTGAACGACTGGACGCGTCCGATCGACTGTGACCGGACGCGCTTCGTGTCCGATCATCAAACTGAAAACCGCGCAGACACTGAACACTAATCGGACGCGTCCGGTCATGCAAAGACCGCGTCCGGTTCAGCGTCCGGTCACCTCTGTGACCTCCGTTCGCCTCCGTTTCTTTTCCGGACTTCCGGCGTAGTGGAAAATAGTCGTTTCAACTCCTCAAAAACGCCTGAATCCAGCCTCGCAAGCTCGGCGGGAGGGAGAGAGGACCCCAAACCCTCTCTACCGCTCAAACTCCACCGCCTTCGCAAACGTGCTAACACCACCAAGTGATCTCGTCATGTGTGAGTGTGTTAGCATTTTTACAATCATTTTTCGAGGCGATATTAGATCTATCCAAATGCATATGATTATGAAATGCACACCTAGAGGCACTTAGGAGTTCAATAGCCGCGTCATTCCCCTCTTTATAGTATGGCTATGTATCCTATAATGTAACCACACCCACTAGGTGTCTTGGTAACTAAAACACAACCCTTAAGCATATACCTTTGCCTTGATCACATAGGGTTGCGTCCAAATCCAAGTGTGGCCATCATGATCATCATGTCCATCTTGCCACCAACCTTGGAATGTACTAATCCTCATATGCTACATACAACTTAGGCATAGGATTAGTACTTAGGCATTGTCACTAATTACCAACACCAAATATGGGACTTTCAATCTCCCCCTTGTTGGTAATTGGTGACAAACCTTTCACAAAGATGTTATGATAAAATTTTGATTGAACCCATGTCAAATTGTCCAAGTATATTATCATGTGTAAGAATTATGGACATGTGATCATAAATTCAAATTGATAGCAATGGTTCCCCCTACATGTATGCTATATGTTTGGATTTTGGAAGCATACATGTTAGATAGGAAAGATTAGGAGCATTGACTACCAATAGGTGCTAATTGTTTTAGATTATAGACCTTTGAAGCGTGATACCATCGGAGTAGCGATAAACACCATCTTAGCACCTTGTATAGTTAGATTCCACTTGGAAAAGCACAAACATAACTAGAAACCTCGTGAGATCAACATTATAAGCAAGGTTCTAGTACCACTTTGAAAAACATGAAGCAAGAAAAATCTAACTACTTCTTATTTATGCTAGTACCTCAATATACCATTCAAATTATACTAGCAAGTCACCACACAAGCAAAGTATCGGAGAAAAAGAAATGCATAACTATGTATCATACATATGAAGTGCACATGTAAATGCAATATTCATGTTTAAGAGCTTGCTCCCCCTACTTGTGTGCTCAAAATTATCTTTGTGAACAACATTTTTCTCCCCCTTTGTGCTCTCCTCCTTTGAGTTCTATCTTTGTGAATAAGAATTTCTCCCCCTTTGGCACCAATGACCATAAGAGACTAATTTTAGATAGATTATCATTTTGAAATATGGGGTGAGGATCAAGTTTGTGATTCAACCTATATTGCTTGCATAAATAAAATGCTTCGGTTTGATCCAAGGGCAAGCTTCTTCACACCTCACTAGAAGGGTTATCATGCACCATGTTGAAGCAAATATTTAGACAAGTTTTCTAGATTAAACATTTAGGATCACAAGCTACCTAAACAAGTTATATGCTACCACTAGATCATACAAGTCATGGAAACAATAGTGGCACCATATAAACGTCAAATTCATTTGATTTTCATGAATGAGCCTAGAATATGTAAATTATGACCAGATGCACTAAACAAGTCCTTAATATAGAATGTATGACATGTCAACCAATTGTACCTTGGGGCTCGAAGTAGAGGCATGTCATATATGGGGTGCATCAACTCATATTGGAGAAGTCAAGTATGTTCAACTCATTCTTTAGCTTGTGAAATCTCTTCTCATCAAGTGGCTTGGTGAATAGATCGGCTAATTGATCTTCGGTGCCCACACTCTCAATAGCAATATCACCCTTTTGTTGATGATCTCTAATAAAGTGATGGCGAACATCAATATGCTTTGTTCTTTGATGTTGAACCGGATTGTTGGTTAGCTTTACGGCACTTTTATTGTCACATAGCAATGACACATTCTTGAAATTGATTCCAAAATCCTTCAATGTTGCCTTCATCCACAATATTTGTGCACAACAACTACCCGTGGCGATGTATTCGGCCTCGGCGGTAGATAGTGCAATACTATTTTGCTTCTTGGATGACCATGAGACAAGTGATCTTCCCAACAACTGACAAGTCCCGGAGGTGCTTTTTCTCTCAACTTTGTCACCGGCATAGTCGGAATCCGAATATCCAACTAGCTCAGAGTTTGCACCTTTGGGATACCATAATCCAACATCTTGTGTATGCTTTAAGTACCTCAATATTCTCTTTGTCGCCTTCAAATGACTTTCTCTTGGTGAGGCTTAAAATCTTGCACACATGCATACACTAAACATCACATCGGGCCTTGATGCCGTCACATAGAGTAGGCTACTAATCATTGATCTATATAGCTTTTGATCCACCATATTGCCATTCTTGTCACTATCCAAGCTTCCACTAGTGCTCATTGGAGTTGTAATGCCCTTTGCATCTTCCATGCCAAACTTCTTGAGCATATCTTTGATGTACTTGGTTTGGCTCACAAATGTTCCTTCCTTCATTTGTTTGATTTGAAGTCCAAGAAAGAAACTAAGTTCACCGATCATTGACATTTCAAATTCCTTTGCCATCATTTTTCCAAACTCATCACAATAATCTTGATTGGTTGAACCGAATATGATATCATCAACATATATTTGCAACACAAACAAGTCTTTCTCAATCTTCTTGGTGAATAGTGTTGTATCAACTTTGCCCATGACAAATCCTTTGGATAGCAAGAAATCTCTTAATCTTTCATACCATGCTCTAGGTGCTTGTTTCAATCCATACAAAGCCTTTCTTAACTTGTATACATGGTTGGGTTTCTTGTCATCTTCAAAACCGGGAGGTTACTCCATATACACCTCCTCTTGAATGTACCCGTTGAGAAATACACTCTTCACATCCATTTGATATAGCTTGATATTGTGAGCACAAGCATAGGCAAGTAAGATCCTAATTGCTTCCAATCTTGCAACTAGGGCATAAGTTTCACCAAAGTCAAGACCCTCTATTTGTGTGTAACCTTGAGCCACTAGTCTTGCTTTGTTCCTTACTACTATCCCATCTTGATCTTGCTTGTTGCGAAAGACCCATCTTATTCCAATGATATTGTGATCCTTAGGCCTCTCAACTAGTTCCCATACTTCATTTCTCTTGAAGTTGTTGAGCTCTTCATGCATTGCATTTACTCAATCCGAATCTCTCAATGCTTTATCAATGTCCTTGGGTTCTTCCATTGACACAAAAGAAGAGTGAGCACAAAAAGATGCCAATCTTGATCTAGTTTGAGCTCTCCTTTGTATGTCACCAATGATGGAATCCAATGGATGGTCTCTTGCAATGTTAGTTGGTTGAAGCACTTGCACTTGATTGCTTGGATGTTGATGTTGATCATAAGTTGGAGATGATGAACTAGCCACTTGTTGATCTTGTTGCACTTGAGATGATGTACTAACTTGATTTTGCATTAGAGAACCGCTAGCTTGTGTAATTAGACTTTAGAGCACTTGATCTTTGTTGTCATCCACATCAATCACTTGCTTTGGCCTAATATCACCAAATATCCATTTCTTTCATAGCATTGGTCAATTGAGTTTCTCTCACATCATCTAAGTTATCTTCTTCATTTTGAGAACCATTGGTTTCATCAAACTCAATATCATGCACTTCTTCAAGTTGACCACTAGCCAAATTCCAAACTCTATAAGCTTTGCTAGTAGTTGAGTAACCAAGTAGAAATCCTTCATCACATTTCTTCTCAAACTTGCTCAATCTAGTGCCCTTCTTCAAGATGTAGCATTTGCAACCAAATACTCGAAAGTATGCAATGTTGGGCTTTCTTCCATTTAAGATCTCATAAGGTGTCTTCTCTAAGAACTTGTGGCAATAGACGCGGTTGCTATAGAAGCAAGCTGTGTTGATTGTTTTGGCCCAAAATGAATGACTCACATTATACTCATTCAACATTGATCTTGCCATGTCAATTAAGGTTCTATTTTTCCTCTCAACTAAGCCATTTGATTGAGGTGTATACTTGGCCGAGAATTGATGTTTGATTCCAAGCTCATCACATAGCTCATCAACTCTTGTGTTTCTAAACTCACTTCCATTGTCACTTCTCACTTTCTTGATTGTGGTTTCAAACTCATTTTGTACTCTCTTGATGAACTTCTTGAATATGTCAAATACATCACTATTGTCTCCAAGAAAGAATACCCATGTATATCTAGTAAAATCATCCACAATCACAAAGCCATACTTGTTGCCACCAATACTTGTGTATGTAGTTGGCCCAAATAGATCCATGTGCAACAACTCAAATGCCTTGGAAGTACTCATAATGCTTTTCAATGGATGAGTGTTGCCTACTTGCTTTCCGGCTTGACATGCACTACATAGCTTATCTTTCTCAAATGTGACATCCTTCAAGCCTCTAACTAAGTCATGCTTCACTAACTTGTTCAATTGTTTCATGCCAACATGACCAAGTCTTCTATGCCATAACCAACCCATACTTGATTTGGTGAGCAAGCATGATGAAAGTTAAGTGTCACTAGCATTGAAATCAACCAAGTATAGATTCTCATATCTAAAGCCTTTGAAGATCAAATTGGAGCCATCAACACTAACTATCTCCACATCATCAACACCAAATATGCATTTGAAACCAAGATCACACAATTGAGCAACTGAGAGAAGATTGAAGTTCAACTTTTCAACTAAGAGCACATTGGAAATGCTATTATCATTAGAGATTGCAATCCTTCCAAGAGCCTTCACATCACCCTTGCTATTGTCACCAAATGTGATGCTATCAATGCCACTATCATTTGATTTGAGAGAGTTGAACATTCTTGAATCACCGGTCATATATTGAGAGCACCCACTATCAAGCACCCAATGCCTTCCTCCGGCCTTGTAATTTACCTACAAAACAAATTAATGTTTCTTAGGTACCCATACTTGCTTGGGTCTTTAGAGGTTAGTCACTAAGCTCTTTGATACCCAAATGGCCTTCCTCTTTGGACCCACAATTGGTGTACCAACAAACTTAGCATGCACACCTTTCTCACCCTTGGTAAGCACATAACAAGAATCAAAAGGAATGTAAGGTACATTAGCATTTTTCTTGTTCTTGTTCATTTTATTGCAATTAATCTCTAAATGCCCAACTTGCTTGCATCTATTGTAATAATGACCATTGCCTTTCACAAAGCGAGACTTTGAAGTAGCAAAGGCCGCCTTGCCATTCTTGGGAGTATAGCCCAAACCCTCTTTGTTAAGAGAAAACCTTTGGCTACCCAAGCATTTTAGCAAGCGGGCATCCCCACCATAGGCATTGCCTAATGCGCGGGTGAGATCATCCACCTCTCTCTTGAGAGTCTCATTCTCAACCACAAGTGATGAATCACTAGTAGTAGAGATAGAGTTGGTTGTGGTGGATGATGATGAGCTACATGAAGCATTAGTAGGACCAACAAATAAAGAATCATCAATAATATCACATGTTAGTCTAATGTCACAAGTGACAATCACTTGCTCCTCCTTAGCTTCCTTCATGAGCTTCTCCAACTTGAGGTCCTTCTCCTTGATGAGCTTAAGTAGAGTGGAGTGGGCTTCCTTAAGCCTAGTGTGAGCAATTTCAAGATCCTCGTGGTCTTCCTTTAGACACTCATGAGAGGCCTCTAGCTCATCAAAGGATTTCCTAAGAGTTTTGAGCTCTTGTTCAATTTCTTTGCACTCCTTACTCTTTTTGAGAGCAACAAGTTCCTCCATCAAGGCGTCATTTTCATTGCTCTTGGCAATGAGCTCTTGTTCCAAGATTTTGTATTTCTTGGTTGTCCTCTTGTAGCCCTTGCTCATTTGATCTATTATGCCCAATAGATCATCCTTGGAGTAGTCCTCATCCTCCTCATCATCACTCCTACAATCATCACTAGCACAAGAATCATCATCACTATCATTATATTTTACCTTTGTAGGCTTGGCCATAAGGCATGTTGATGTAGTGTCGAAGATGGATGGCTTGTTGGAGAGGGCGATGTTTGCAATGGCTCGCCGAGTGGTCTTCTCATCATCACTAGAGCTATCATCATCACTATCAGAGTTATCACTATCCCAAGTGACCACATAGCCACCACCCTTCTTCTTGTTGTTGAATGTGAAGCTCTTCTTTGCTTTCTTCTCCTTCTTGTTCTTCTTCAACTTCAACTCCCCATCATGATATCTTTTGTCTTCATAGGGGCACTTTGCCACTACATGATCGGGGCTATTGCAATTGTAGCAAAGCATCTCCTTTGCCTTCATGAAGTCCCTTCTCTTTCTTGCACCATAGCCTCTCTTCTTCATGAACCGACCCATCTTTTGCACTAGAAGGGCCATGATCTCATTATCAAATGGATCATCATCATCATCAACCTTGCTCTTGCCCTTGGAAGAAGAAGCCTTGAATGCGGTGGTCTTCTCTTGCTTGACCTTGATCTCCTTCTTCTCATCTTCATCTTCATTATCATCATATTGAGCATCGGTCATGACATCTCCAAGCACTTGGTTTGGAGTCACCTTGTCCAAACCCTCTTTTTGGATCATCTTCCTCAAGATAGCAAACTTCTTAGGTAAGCTCATCAAGAACTTATGTGAGAAGTCATTGTCCTTGACATCTTCTCCTAGGCTCTTGAGATCATTGACAATAACTTGTAGCCTATAGAACATCTCCGGTATGGACTCATCATCCTTCATCTTGAAGCTTGCAAACTTATCCTTGAGCATATAGAGCTTGGCACTCTTTACCATTGAAATGCCCTCATATGTTTCCTCTAATCTTATCCACACTTCACTTGCTATCTCAAGATCCTTGATTTGTTCAAAGACCTTTGCATCAATCCCATTGTAGAGAGTATTGAGAGCCATAGTGTTGCATTGGTTGTTGATGCGATCATTGTTGGTGAGGTTGTCGGGATCAATGATAGCATAATCATGGTGTGTCACCTTCCAAACGTTCTCATGAATAGAGCCAAGATATTGCTTTATCTTTCTTTTCCAATGATCAAAAGATGTGACACCATCAAAGAATGGAGGCTTGCCCCAACATGGTTGAATACAACATGAGCCATATTACACCGAGGTTGTTAAGCCTTGAAAACGGTGACCACGACTCCGATACCACTTGAAAGGTCTTGAAGGCTAGAGGGGGGTGAATAGCATTTTTAAAATTCTACAAAGACACGCTAAACAAGTTTATCAATAAAACAAATAGTGAGATGCGAGTTTTGCTTAGCCTACGGGGTGTTTGCAAGCCACCTAACCAATTCACAATTCTAGTATATTTGCACTCAACTGCACAAGTCAAACCAAGAATGTAACTACAACTACAACTAGCAAGCTATACAAAGGAGCTACTAAAGCAAAACTAACTAGCTAGCAAAGATAACTAAGAAAGTAATGCGGAGTTGAGTTAGGAGAGTTTTCACCGAGGGGCAAAGTATTGAGCCAACCAATAAGATCAACAATGAATATCAAGATAACCGAACACCGGGATCAATCAATCACAATATGAAAGTGATGATACGAAGATTTATCCCGAGGTTCATGTGCTTGCCGGCACGCTAGTCCCCGTTGTATCCCTCTTCACCACGTGGTTCGGTGGCTAATCGGTCTCACACCAAGCCTCTCAAAAGGCGCCACAAGAACCTACCAAATGGCAAAAGGTTGCAAATGACACGAGCAATTCACTAACGTTGCCTTTGGCGCTTTGCCGAGGTAGGCACAAACTCCTCACAATCACCGGAGGTGGCCAAGAACAATCACCAACTCTTGCCAACACCTCCAAGCTGCTCCAAGCCGTCTAGGTGGCGGCAACCACCAAGAGAAATAAGAATCTCGTAGCAAATCAACCACCAAGTGCCAACTAGATGCAATCTCACAATGCAAATGCACTTGGATCACTCAATCTCACTTCGAATATGCAAAGAAGCAAGAGAGATGAGTGTGAGGGGAGTTGCTTAGCTCAAAGTGCTCACATGTCAAATGTTCGAGAGAGAGCGCCTTGAGCCGGCCAACGAGTATATATAGACGTACCCCTTCTAATAGAGCCGTTAGAAACTTAAACAACCGAAATCACGTTGACCGGACGCGCTGGACCAACTGACCGGACGCGCCGGTCGCCCAACGGCTAACTCGTGAAGTACTGACCGGACGCGCTGGTCGTCCAACGGCTAACTGGTGAAGTACTGACCGGACGCGCTGGTCCAAACGATCGGACGCGCTGGTCGCCCAACGGCTAACTACGAAGCAACGACCGGACGCGCTCATCGCGCAGACCGGACGCGCTGCGAACGACCGGACGCACTGGTCCCGTGAATGACCGGACGCGCTGGTCGCCTGAGCAGTGCTCAACGAAACAATGACCGGATGCGCTGAAGAAACATGACCGGACGCGACAGTGCCAGCGTCCGGTTAGAGTCCAGTAAGCTCCCTGAACGACCGGACACGTCCGATCGACTGTGACCGGACGCGCTTCGCGTCCGATCATCAAACTGAAAACCGCGCAGACACTGAACACTAATCGGACGCGTCCGGTCATGCAAAGACCGCGTCCGGTTCAGCGTCCGGTCACCTCTGTGACCTCCGTTCGCCTCCGTTTCTTTTTCGGACTTCCGGCGTAGTGGAAAATAGTCGTTTCAACTCCTCAAAAACGCTTGAATCCCACCGCCGCCTTCGCAAACGTGCTAACACCACCAAGTGATCTCGTCATGTGTGAGTGTGTTAGCATTTTCACAATCATTTTTCGAGGCGATATTAGATCTATCCAAATGCATATGATTATGAAATGCACACCTAGAGGCACTTAGGAGTTCAATAGCCGCGTCATTCCCCTCTTTATAGTACGGCTATCTATCCTATAATGTAACCACACCCACTAGGTGTCTTGGTAACTAAAACACAACCCTTAAGCATATACATTTGCCTTGATCACATAGGGTTGCGTCCAAATCCAAGTGTGGCCATCATGATCACCATGTCCATCTTGCCACCAACCTTGGAATGTACTAATCCTCATATGCTACATACAACTTAGGTATAGGATTAGTACTTAGGCATTGTCACTAATTACCAACACCAAACATAGGACTTTCAACAGCCGAACGGGGCCTTAATATCGTGCCAATTCTTCTTGAATTGGTTGTGTTTGTATACTATTTTTTCCCTTTTCAGTCATACAAGGATGAAGACAAGAATTTATGGCGCCGTAAACACCGTAATCTTATGAAAGGCCTTGACATCCATCTCAAGACAGTTGTGTTGAATATTCATTATCGAGGCATAAGGTCACAAGTTAACTTTGCAACATTCTTTGTACTGAACGCAAAGATGTTGGAGTCAATGACATTTGAGTGTGAAAGGTACAATGTGACTAATACTTTTCTTGCAGAGCAGCGTCATGGAGAAAAGGGCTTCAAGATGTGCTCGGTTTTATTTTGCTACCGAAAGATGTGGCCAAGACTTTATGCATATTAATCGTGCCCATGATCTGTCTAAAACCGATCCCTTTGAATGTGAAGAAACAGGGGTTGGTGCATGCCTATCCTTTGAGTAGTTGCTGCTTGACTCGACTCTTGTTTGCTGTTAAATTTGATGAGTTCTATTCCTTTTTCCAATGTTGTAGTAAGGTGTTGCTAAATGAACTGTGTATTGTAAGATTTGTGTAATTGTGGCAGTCTGACGGTCCCACAGTTTGACTTTCTAATCTGTAATGCACCAGATCTTTATGCAGAAGTTATTGGCAATGTTTGATGTTTCAGGTATGGTTGTTAATAAAGTAGAACTAAGTGTGAAAATATCATTTTGTTTTAAATGTTCTTTTATTTGATCCAGAGAGAATTAATCTCTCAATTCTAAATTATAAGTGGTTACATTCTTCTACTGTCCGAAACAACTTACAATTTTGAATAGGAGTAGTAGATTTGGATGAATGTAAGGAATACAAATAACATACTCACCTGAATTTAAGTGGCTACATTCTTCTACAGAGAACGAATCATGCTCCTTCCCTTCAACGAGTACTACAATGCCTAGAGGTTATCCGGCGGGCCAGTGCTTGCTGTAGATTGGTTTTCGTCCACGAAAGGATGATTGGGATTTGGGAGGGATCGGAGTAAGATAAGCACACAAACCTTCGCGTCTACATTAAGGACTAGTTTTCCCTAGTAGTGCCTCTAAACCAACTCTCACTCTAGTTTACCGTATGATCTAATCTAGTATTTATTGAACCTTAAATGGTAGCAGAACAGTACCAAAGCTGTGGAAAGCAGATCATGTGCTCGGTGCTCCCGTCCCTTCCCATGCTCCTACTTTAAAAAAATGCACGAAAAGATGAACCAAAAAAATATGGATGCAATAGAGTTCTTCCGGACAGTCCCTCTCCCATCCGCGTCGTCCATCTCGTGGCGACATGGACGGAGCTTCCTCCCCCTGCAGCCGCCCCCTCCCCTGTCTCCCTCTCTCTTGTCGTCACTAGAGAGTGCCGCCGGAAGCCTGCATGGGCGCAAGGAAGATGGCGGCGGGGCCTTCTTCCCCAGCTCAGGGCGCAACAGCGGTTTGCGGCGGCAATGGTGGTCAGTGGTGGCTTCCCTATCCCTACAGGCGGATCCGGTGGTCCTAGGATTGTATCCGCACGGTGCTTCGGCATTTTCCCTTCATCGGCCGTGGCGGCAGTACGGGCAACGTCGGATGGTGGCAGCGGCGGCCCGGAGCAGGTCCCCTTCCCTGGCGGCCGGATCTAGCAGTCACAGGGATGGATCCACGTGGTGCCGGCGTGCCACGCCTACGGGTGGATGACAGGTGCTTGGGGGAGGGGGGGTGCAGCAGGATGGCCTCCGGCAGCTGCTGTGGTGCTGAGCGGTGATCGTGCAGTGAAGCTTGGCGTTAGCGCAACTGGATGTATACTGTACCTTAGCCAACCTATAGGGACTCTAAATCGGTCGCTATAAGCCGTTATGGTAACTGATCATCGGTTGCTATAACGTTATAGCAACCGATGCATAAGTCGCTGTAAATCTATAGCGACCGATAGTTAGGCGCAAATATTTATACTGACCGATGATCTGTAACTTGTTTTAGCGACCAATGGTTTGAGGATATCAAAGTTTTTAGCAACCGATAATATATCGCTATGAACTGGCATAATTATATATTTAACTAGTGTGGGAACCCGTGCTTCGCACGTTTTTTTTTCCAGGAAGGAAGATGAGAAGAGGGAAAAACACACACACACATATATATATATATATATGTGAAAACAGTAACGGGTAAAGGTACTGTTCACCCAGCAAAAACACTGTTCACAAGACCCGGTACTGTTGGGGTAACGGGTGGGTACTGTTTACTGACGGGCTGTCCTACCGCAACGATTTTCACTGTAGATGAATAGGGAATTAAGAGAGAAATACCCGTTAATGTTAATATACAGTGATATGTGAGAGGACGGTGGTTACAGAAATAAGGTATATGGTACATTTCACATTGTACCATATAATTTTAGGCTTGTTTAACATCAATACAAGTTTACAGTACACATCAACCACATAGTTGTATAAACAGATCTCATATATTCATTGAAGTCAATATTTGTACAATTGTACTTTGGATAAATTCTACAACAAGGCACCTACCACACAGGCACACAACCCATGAACTTCTAAAGAGTTCACTATACAGAACACCAAGTACCCTAGCAATCCAGAAACTACATGCTAGAAACACATCTGAGCACTCCACACCTTTTAGACCATCTTTCATGAGAACTCTAAATAGCTTGTCGACACCATCAAGCATGCTGCTTTATTGGCACCTCCCGAACTACATGCCTGAAATCCACATGCAATCCAAGTATTCTGGTATTCAGCTATGATCCAATAAGTAGACAGGTGCAGGTGCAGTAAGAAAAGTATTTGTTTACTTTTCTTATATTAAAGCCAACACACCACAGATTGAAGAACAGACTAGTGCCATCTGAATATTAATTCTTGACCGCCAACCATGAAGCCAAAAAAAAAAAAAATTCTCGCTCAGCAAAGTGATGCAGATCCGAAGAAAAATAATTCTAGGGCAAATAATATATCTCACCATATTCAGTTGAGGAGATGGCTCTAGTCTACCCCATTTTAATTATGCACACTACTGATCCAAAAGGCTATTGTCATGAAACAATTTTAATGAAAAATCCAAAATATGGATCCTTTTTCCATCTAAATGAATCAAAGATTAGAGACATGACAGTGTCAACCTCAGTCTGACAGAGTCCCAAATTGGCAAGTAGCATTCACATCAGCAAGCATAAAAATGGATAGGTGCACATTCTGACAATGCACCATGTGAACTTGTGTACATTGCAGTAAATAAAGTAGCTGGATGCAAAAGCAGGACAAAGTACTCTAGGTTGTTTGCTGAAAGAAAAATTCAGAATAGCATACCTGCTGAGCCCTTAGCTGATTTTGAAGCCTACCTAACCATCATCAAACACAAATATCATCTATCAGAAACTTCGGCGTCTCACTCCCTCGTAGCATATCAAAGAAAAAGACTAGTGGATAGGCACGTGCAACACGTACATGTCCATAAACAAGTTCATTCGCAAAGGAGGAATTACAGTGGAAAATTCAATAAATATAATAATGCACATTCAAGAGAATTCATATAAGGGATAACAAGAATTCAGATATTAATAAAAATGTGTATTTCCCGCAACAAGCTAGATACATTTTTTTTGCCAGACGTAGGAAAGCTTTTTCCTTTTCAGCAAATAATGCAATTTTTTGGCATCTATAAGAAAACTAATGAGATGGCCATGCAGCATAGAATAAAGCTTCAGTCCTTGCTGCTAAGTTTTATTCCCCTTTCTAGAAAGGAGCTAAAATTGCACCACTAACTACAAGCCAACACAATCTCTAGCAGGAAGTAAGCACATCCTAAATTAAAGTACATAAAGCAGCTTTGGTCTTTTGGTCTTTGCATAAAGGGTAAGGACTAACTTCTTTGGCAAATCAGCTGATGGAAAAGGCCTGTCATATTCCAGTTCATGATCAGCAAAACCTCCTTTCGCACCTATCAATTGTCTATTTGATTATGAGAAAAATGAAGTTAAAGCCTTGTAATTCATTCACCTCAGTGAATGGCAACGGTTTCAACAGGAATGACCACCACTTGATTTTCTCATCAATGGGGGATGACCACCATTTGGTTTTCTCATGGAATTCATTTCAGAGGATAAGGCACACCAAGCACAAGTCAACACTGCACTTATTAAAGTCAAAAATTGAAACAGGTGGTGGATTAAGAAATGGAGTAACGACTTGCATCTGTGAATTTAAAATAATATGATAGTGCAACAAAATTTGCATGTTTTCTAAAAGAATGTAGGATGGCAATAGTTGACAAGTGATAGCAGCTGGCAAAACAGATACCTGATTTGTAAATGCAAAAGAGTTTCGTTGCCAATTTGACGAGCATTGTGGCTGTTCTAGAGCATAAAGTCTACTTCTCAGTTCTATGAATCAGTTAAGACCTGAAATTCATATGTTCCATCAAGGCATTTTCTCAGGCACTCAGTGTGAAGCCAACATTTCCAAATTCGATCAAGGCACTTCAGTTGTTGAGATAAAGTATACAATCTCTACAACTAAAAAATTGGTAATCCAATCGTTCACAGGTGCGATCAATCGCTCGCTCGCTAACCACTCGCGATGTGCGATCCAAACCCCCGCTTGGTGTCTCGCCCCACGCTGCGGTAATCTCTCCCTTGCCTAAAAAAACTTTCCTAAAATCATTTACCCGGTAATCTCACTTGCCTAGAAAAAGCGTGATCTCTCCCTTCCATAAAGATTTTCTTCCCTCCGTTAAAAACATCTCCCCCAAGCCGCCCACGGATCCTACAACGCCGCCGTCCCTCGTTCCCATCACCTCTCGATCCCTGCCTCTCAACGCTGCTCACCAATCCTCCGACACCACCGAGTCGAGCCAAGCCCCCACGGAAGCAAGCTAGACGGCTATCGTTGCTTCCGGTCGGGCCGCTTGCGACGGAGGACGACCACGCCCAGGTCTCCGCCTGTGCCGTCGGCGTCGCCGCCTGCTCCTTGACAACCACGACCTCGGACGATAGCCTACAGCGCGTGCCCCAAGCCGCTGCGTCGCAAGGCTGCCCGCATCCCGCGGCCGCTACCCCACGCCCAGGTCTCCGCCGCCGCCGTCGCCACCAGCTCGACCCTCGTCGACGAAGCCGGACGCCTCGACACCACCCTGCAGACGCCACCGGACCGCCCCTGCTCCGTCACGCCAGGCGCTGAGGGTCTCCGTCGGTTCATTCGTCAGATCTTCGTCGAGCATGCAGCGGGTATGTTCACCCCGTCTCTTCAATTTACTTGGATTTGATCTAATTACATTTGCGCCTGCGGTTCTGTGTGCTTTGATCTGAATGTTATTGTAATGAAAATTTTATTGTATTGCCTTTCTTCTATAACATATGCATCCAGCATCCCGTTAATAATCTTCGTGGATCATCTATGATCTCCAATGTATAATTCGTTCTTTCGGAAGTCTGGACCTCCTGCATTTGTTACTGTAAATGAGACATGGAGGCGCTTTCCAATGTACTCTTTTTTTTTAAATACCAGTGAATGAATACATATATATATGCATTGAAAACAATTGTACTTTCTTTTGTCCAAGTCATTTTGGGATCTAACTTTATTTGTTTTCCTGATAATTTCTCAAAATAACTGAAGCTAAGTGCTAATGGATAGTTTCCTCATCAATTGCTTAGCTGAGGTAAACGACAATTTATTTAAATAAATGTGAGGAGTGGCACAATTTGAATATGGTGATATCTGTACCTGATAAGTTTCTGAATTTTATCATGGATTTTTTTACTAAAATTAAATTTCTAAAATAGTTGTTTTGAAATAATTGGTTCTATTCTTTAAACATGAATTCAACATAGTTTAAAAGAGACATGGAGGCGCTTTCCAATTGGGATTTTAAGTTATTGGACTGCAAAGATACTCTTTGCTTTCTCTTCAATTCTGGATGCTATTGAGGAATTTGTGCTATTTGTTCCCATTGTTTTTAAATACCGTTCAGGCTTTTAAATATCTGCTGCTGCAGGTGTGTGCTATTTCTTCTCATTGCTAACTAAATATTTTTTGTTGGCATGTGCAAAGTATCCGAATTCCCTCATAGATTGGTTCTAATGAAAGGTTTTGTTTTAGATTTTTCAAACTATGTAGGCCATAGTTCTTACGGCGTAAAGGCGAGGCACGGCGATGGGGGAGCGCCTGGACGCCTAGGCGCCCATTTTGCAAGGCGATGGGGGAGCGCCTGGACGCCTAGGCGTCGCCATGAGAACTATGATGTAGGCTTATTTTTATACATAGTTATAAGTAATGTTTTCTGGAATGAGATTTTTCAAACTATCACCCAGGTGATGTGGATAACTGCACCTGATCCTTACTAGGAGCTCATGCCAATTACTGCAAGTGGAACTGAAAACTATCTCTCAAGGTACTTCTGAGTTTGATAGTACTTTTGTCATTTTTGTAAAATTAAGAGTACAGCTTGACTATTTATGATGCATTGTTTCGACTGGTGTGAGATTATATGATACTGACCATCAAGGCATGAATACTTAATTAGCAGTACACCCTGGTAGCAACAAACTCCTCAATGAGTAGTACACTGCATATATATGCCTCAAAGGGTAAAGAGTATTTAACCTTTAATGTTTTGCAATATGCCTCATTGAGTACAGTGTATGCAGAATCGAACTCAAGGTGGAGCATTTTGACTGGTTCAATATATAGTACATCATGTCTGAAAAATATCAAATATGCATGAGCGTTTTATCATGTGCCTCAAATAAGCTTTCTCGGCTGTTTGTACCGTTTTTTTTTTGTAATTTTATTTTAGAAAGCTATAGCAGTTACTTCTTATTGAACTTGTACTTTATGAATCTCCTTTTATCATTGCACGTGTTGTTCTAAACCACAATGTAAAGACTTCTTTAAAACTAGCTGGTCCATTATTGCTACATGTGCTACACTGTAGGATTGTAAGATAGTGTACAGTGTGCTTGATTTTTCTTCCTTTTCCCATTACAACAAACCGCCGAACACATATGCGGTAGATTTTAATACTGATTTTCATTATAGCTTTTAAGTGCTAATTGCATTATTCTATTATAGATTTCATACAATGGATGATAATTCCCGTGCACCATTGGGAGACAAGACTAACACCTCCAAAGAAGGTAATATAATAACATTGTATCAAATATTACATGGCATGTACTATCTGTATGTTTACTTATATTAATTCAAATTTAACTGCAGTCGATGCTAAAGAACGCAAGAGGGAAAGGGATAGAGCTCGATGGCAACAACAAAAGGATGCAATTAATAAGAGGCGCCGTGAAGCCTATCATCAAAGAAAAAAGCAACATGTATTGGAACTACCCAGTTGTAATGCATCCTAACATAAACATTGTCATGTACTGATGAACTAACATGTATTTTTTCTTACATATATATGTAATGTGTAAATATTTTGTAGATAATGACGCTGCATCAAATAAGGAAAACATGGATCCTGTTGAGACGGATGATTGGTTCCATAGGAATGATTCCTATCATACTAACAATATTGTTGATGAGAATATGTCCACTCGATCATCATGTAATTAAAGATGCTGAAATATTTTAGTTCCTTCAAAAAAATATTGCTATAATTACTCAATAAAACTAATGTTGCATTTATATGATTACATTGATAGATGAGCCAAAAATGGATACTGTAACGGAACCGTCCAAATTATAAGAGCGCAAGTACAAAAACAATCACCGAAATGATCAAATTCTCGCACTTGAGCCCATATAACTCCGGTAGTCCAATGAAATCACGAGAGATTTCAAACCAACCAACATACAAGCCAAGATCGTAGTGATTCAACATAACAAGTCACATGTTACAACCATTTTACAAGTAAATCAATTTACATTGGAGTTTAACATAGTTATTACAAATTAACTTGAAAAGTAGCGGAAGCAAAGTAATTTGAAACTAACATTTCTCTGATTTCAAATACATGCCAGTACCATGGTCGACTTCCAACAAAAGCACTAGAGATAAGGTAGCTCAGAAGGATCATGCCCATGATCACACTCCGCCACTAAGGCAGGAGTCAACCAACTCTTGCAGTCGCCATGATACATCACAACCTGCAACAAGTGGGGAAATAAAACCCTGAGTACGACAAAGTACTCAGCTAGACTTACCCGTCAGAAACCAGAAATTAAGGTGACACCAAGGATCATGCAAGGCTGATATGAAGTGGGGCTAGCTTGACAACATTTTACATAAAAGCTTAATATAGATGATCAATCATTAATGCTTAAGCATCAAGTTAATTATCATTAACCTGTCATCTATATTAGCACCTGTACTAGAGCACTCACTTTATTAGGAGCAAACAATATTAACCATAGCAGGTATAAATTGAGGCAACCTTTCCATCGTGATCCAATTAACCATCAGTTCATTTAATTGAATCTACGTTGCCGCTGCTCAAGTCAAGTGCTCACTAACCGGGAGCGACGGCGATTCGAATCGAATTCCTATCCAGCTGGAGGGGTATTTCTAACACTCACCGAGACACGCCTGGCGAGGGCTGCTCAGGTCACCTTTGGTACAGTTCAGGAGCCGCGGGTCCGAATGATGTCGCGACCCCAAGGGCGACACTCTGCCAGGTGATAGGGACTCTAACCCCCCCCCTTGGTCTCACGCCAATGTCCCCAAGCACATCCTTTCTCTCCTCCAAGAAGCAACCTACCAGTCGATTCCCGGCCTGAACTGTATTACTCGGATTCGCGGTCGGAACGGCTTATCCGGCCAACTAAGTGTTAGACTGCGTTCAACATGACTCAAGGACGTACAGCGAATCGGTCCTTAAACGACTCAGACGGGGATAGATCCACACCCAAGACCTCCATGCCTTGTTGCTTCACTATCGTCATCCCGCCCGGTCTCATTTCATTTTATTAACACATGGTTCCTTTCCACGATAGCAAATATAGCCAACCGTGCCATATATGAATATCCCTATATCTCGCAGGTGACAGGAAATCACCTGACTTCTACCGCTTAAAGCAGGGCTAAGCATCTACTCGATCCTAGTCTATGTAGGATTCAAGGATTCATATATCTGGACAAGGAATGATATAATGCAGCAAGGGTTTCCAACCAACTCCTATCACTTAATGCAACAATACTTATAACATATATAGAATTAATTGCTTTAAAGATAGGAGGCTTATAATGCTCCGGGGCTTGCCTGAGATCCGACACAAGTCAGTTTAGTTAGCTTGCACCGTCATGGTGACATCTCTGGTCCTAGCACTTGCATTCAGGGGTTCTTCCATCTTTTGGACAGCCCACCGTTACACCATCATCTGTCTCCACATCATGCGCTCCACGTCCACGTGCTGTACCTAGCGTACCTAGGATGAGATGCATAGATGCAGATGCATGAACATAAAGAATACACATGAAGGAATGCAACAAGCATACTAAACAAGCATATGTTACACTATACACCACATAAGCATGTCATACAACCAGCTAGCTATACATGATCAAGTACTTCACAATTTAGCAAAACATTTTAGTCATGCTACCTTAACTCTAGGTGTCCAAGATAACCATTTGCAATCATACAAACAAGAGCAAGTAGAAGCAAACAATTCTAGATACAAGTAGATTTGGACAGCAGCAAACAGTCACTTGTTTCAAACATAACTTAAGCTACAAACATCCCACAAGGATGATCTAAGACTTTATGAAAAATCCATAGAAATTTTCTACAAGATTGATGTTTACATAAAAAGCTAATTACAAAGTTAAACAGGTCAAACATGTAGATGTTTCAGACCTACCCAGACATGGACATAAAACTGATCGCAACTTCAAAGAAGCATAACTGTAGTTACACAAATCCAAATGACTTGCAAGAAGACATTATGGAAAGCTTATGAAATTATCTAAATTTCATTTATAAACATCACAGCATGATTCCAAAGTTTAATATGTCGAATTTACACAAACACAGAAACTGGTCTAACAAGACAGAGAGTAAGCAATTCTGTAACCTAACTTTAAACAGCTGTAGTTTCTAAACCATATGGCCAAATGTCACCAAATTTTAACAGTAGCTAGATACATAAATTATCTACAACTTTTGTATAAATAAGTTTCACAACAAAGCACATTATCATGAAGAACTTTACCAAGTTTCCAGATCTGTCCAGAAACCTAGTTTGCAAGGAATAATTATTAACTTATGTTGCAAACATATACTTGGACAAAACTAACTTTACCAACATGTCACACATGACTAATGAACACCAGAAAACATAGTGTCAATTACTAAATAAATTCTTTTAATACCTTTTCTTATTTATTTAGATCATTAGGTGGAATTATGACCACATCATAAAGATACTCAATAAATTCTACCAAAATTACAGGGGTCAACAGATACTCTCAAAAGTCTACTGTACAAATTTCAAGCTAATTGGACATGTATCTCAACCTCTATGAAAAAGACAAATAGCTATGACAATAAATCATGTGAGAGCAAGTTAATTCCAAAACTCCATATTTTCTGTGAACACAAGGCCATATTATGAATCGATATGATAGAGAAATATCATACTAAAGAAATGGAACAACATTTTCTATTTTATCATTTATATATTATTTATAAGCTATTTAGTAAGCCATAAACAATTTAACTCAATAACTTGAGCATACAGTAAGCAATGGCCATGAACTTTATACAACAGTACATCCATAGTATGACAAGCCTACCATAAAAATTTCACACCAAATGGAGCAACACAACTCAAGATATAAAATGACAAGTAATATAATATAGTTTTTCCTTATTTATCAAGGTCAAATCACAACTTTAAGAAAACAGTGAACAAGTAGTGTGTTTAATATTTTTCCTAGCAAGTACATGTCATCACAAAATTAACAAAACCAGAATCACCATTTTTGGGGTTCTAAAACTCCAGATCTTGCTCGGGTCAAGTTTATAAGCATTTCTAGAGTACTTTTAAAGCCTAAATAAAGACATCAGAAAATATTTACAAACGTGCACATTTTATGAATCTACTGCATAGATCTTTTCTCAAGGTTTCCAAAAAGTCCACATTTGCTATTTTTGGACTTATCTAGCATGAGATATGAATTTTAGAAGATTTAACAAAATTCTGAAATTCAAAAACGAAATTAACTGCTTCACCCTAGATCTGCTAGGCGCACCCGATTTCCCACCCCAGAACTGCCACTTCATAAACTGCCATGTGGGACCCGTTTCCCACCCGGGCCCGCCTGTCATCAACACAAGGAGAGACAGAGAGAGCCGGCCTTCTTCCTCGTTCCCCTGGTGAAAGCGAAGCAGAGGAGGGGGAAATAATGGACGGCGGCGGTTCCGCCGGCCGGCTGCCGGCGACCCGGCGGCGGTGGAGCGGCTCGGAAGCGACACGGTGGCGCGGCGCTTCCATGGCCACCCGCAGCGTGGCCTGCGAATGTCCGTGGGCCTCTGGCCACACAAGCCCGGAGGCACGGCGGCGGCTGCAGGCGGCGGTGGCGCTGCAGCGGCGGTCGGACCCGGGGAAGAGGCGCGGGAGGTGCGACGCGAGGTGGCAGAGGTGCTGATGTGATTCGTTTGGGCGGCTGGAGACCAGAGGCAAGGAATTGCGGTGGCGACTGAAGCTCGGCCATGGCAATGGCGGCGCTCGGTGAATAACAACCAGAAGAAGGCAACGGCAACGGCTCCTATCGAGCGTGTACATGGCGTAGGGGATGTTTCCAGGGCCGGTGACGGCTTGGCTTGGCTGCAACACATGAAGGAGTCGGAACGCCCGTGGCAGCGAGCTCGGAGCTCCGCCTGGCCATGGCGGACGCGGCTGAGACGACAGCGAGCGCAGGAGGAGAACCTGAGAGCGACTGTGGGCTCTGGGGCACTGAAGGATCAACCGTGGACCGCTCGGCATGGTGTAAGGAAGGCAGGGACGTGCGGCAGGTAAGCGGACGCGCGGCGTCCATGGCGAAGATGCGCGGTGCATGGTCGCCACGTCCACGGACAGGTGCTGCCCGTTGAGGCATTTCACCGAGCGCGTGGTAGGTGCTGCTGTGGGTCGGTTGGGACGCCAATTTGGGCCATTTCCGAGCTGATCTGGGTCTTGGGCCTAAAATAAAGTTTGCTCTCCTCCTAAAGCTCTACAACTTTGATTAAGGGTGCTCGGCCATTCGGCTATTGGATTAGCAGATAATTAGTACCAAACTTGGTAGTGTCAGCGATTTGACCGCGAAAAGCAAACATCCAAAATTGAAGGTCAACACTAAGTCAAATTGATGCCATACTTTTACATGCTCTTCTCTATAATGTCTACACCAACTTTTATTAAGGGGTCAAACCAAGTCGCTTAACAAAAACTTGAGAACGCGGGATGCCAATGTCGAAGACACTGAAATCGGGCTCTAAATTTCTAAGTGCTGAATTCAGCCCCATTTCTAACTTGTGGGCTCTTTTTGAGCATGTTCCACCCATTTTCATGACTTGACTCTTAAACAAAGTTTGTTCCTTATAAAATCCTCTATAACTTTATAAAAGGGTGCACAGTCATGCAAAGCTTCTAGGTCACACTTTTGAAATGGTCAAACAAAAGTGTCCCGAGGTCCATACATGGTCAACCATCACTTAGAAGCACATTTAGGCAAAATGATCAACATGAACATTGTTCCATTAAGTGCCCTAAGTGTAGTTAAGGTGTTGTAGAGGCCAAACATACACACCATGCATAGGTTGCACAAAAGTGTAGGCCTCACATGCCTTGAAACATAGAATTCAGTGAAATGCTATAGTTGTTTCATGTGGTTGTTTCAAGATACATGCTACCCATGTTTCCCTAGGTTGTTCCACATGTTGCAAAGGTTTGTTGCACATGTTGCATTTATATGTTGCATAAACACTAGTTCCCATGGGATGTAAGGCATGTTTCAGTTATAATCCAAACAAGCATATAACTTATCATTTCATGTGACTTTTTGATTCCAAACTTTATAAAACTTTTACAGGGATCAATATAGATAGTTATTGAGGTGAGACATATGAAGATACTTTGATAGCAACACCCAAGAATATATCTTTTAATTGAGCCTATATGTAAGCAAGGGTGCAATATCTAAGTTTAGGTTAGGGCTTATTTCCATAGGTTTGACCTTGACATCATCACCTCCACTAATCTATCATGATTAAGCTTAAACCCACTACTTAATTGGTGATAAACACCTGGGGTGTTACAGCCCTCCCCCCTTAAAAGAATCGCGTCCCGAGATTCGGAATGGAAGACCTTTTAAGGAAGAGAGATACGTTATCAAGTTCCCAATATTTGCTATAGCATGCAGCTAAAAGCTTCAACATCGGTGAACAATTTAATCAAAGGCACTTTCTGATACTTACTCTTTATGGTAAAATTCGTCTAAAGAATTTCCTTCATTAACTTCCATGAAACATTGTTACTTTGGGAGGAATCCAAGATAGCACGTACTGCATTCTCAGTGTATAGAGGTCATTTGGTCTATGAGTGAACCACTCACAAGTATCTGACTCTATAATGAGCACAACATAGGCCATCTGAACTTGGCACTAGACCAAAATATTCAGAAGTATACTCGTTGAAATGGCTCTATGTTCACACGGTTTTTGAAAAGCAGTTCTCTACCAACTGGCTTGAGTACAACCTTCCCAAAAGGGTGAGATCATAGACGACAAATATACTCTGAGGCTATAGGATACTGACTAACCAATAGACCGAGTCTATGTTGGTCATAAATGTTCATTCATTTAGACACCAACAATGGAAACTACTTGAGGTTCCATGTGTGCAGTTCTCTTTCTCTGATGACAACATTGTATTATCTGAGTCTGTTGATGGGTTAGTGAATGTGATAGCTGACTCTGTCGGCTTCGTATTTCTGCCAAATGTTACCTAAGAAGATTCTCTTATCCAATGGCAACAGTTATCTAGTTTGAATCAGATGCATCCTCTTGGGTAAAAACATTTATAAGGTACCAGAGTATGTCATCATGGGAAAATCATTCCCAAAGAAAGATGTAGCGAGGCCTTAAGGACAACAAAAGTTGTAATATTTACTAAACCGCGGGAAGTAGTCTACCACCAAGCGGTTGAGTAAAATTTTCCTTTGTGACTTAGTTGCACTATAAGTTGAGTTGACTTGCAGTATAACAACTTTGTCAGGCCAACTTTCACCTGGAGGCTTCCTTTTTAGGATCAAACAGTAGCTCTTAGATGGGAAATCTGTTGTTTAACACTTTTCAAATTGCTTTTGATACGTGATGGTATACATTGATTTGCAGAGACCAAGGCTGCTCGTACATTGTTGATACGAGAACGCAACGCAAACAAAAGAGTGTAAACTAGTATCTGTGGGACCTCAAAAGGTTCATCCAACAGCAGATCTCGACCATTAATTGATATCAATTCGAGGATGCACATGCTTTGAACTTGCGGGTTACTTTTGCAAGGCAAAACACATACTTTATCTACTTCTTCACCTTAGCTGATAGAACATCTTGCACTATCTGTGTGATTGTCCAAGATGGAATTGACTTGATCACAATGGCTCCGGAAGATAGAGTATCACTCAAGTTGTTGGCTAGTTGATTAACTTCTTGTTGGTTATTGCTCTGTAAGACATAGCCTTTATAGCTACCAAAGAGTCGTTACCTAGCTGGAGATTAACCTTCCTATTGGTAACTAATTAGTTGTCTCTCAACACTAAAAAGTTCTAAATCTTCATTCTTGATCACAATAATTGCGGTTGATACAAAGCAGATGGTTGCCATTGAAGTCAGCAGATACGGAGTCTCACCAGAGATGGTTGATCTCAATGGTATGGTCATTATGCATACAAAGGTTAAGACTTGCGTAATGTGACAATCGATTCTTATCCAACAGAAATAAGATACGTTGTTCACTAGATGACGTTCGTCAATAGTCTGACAACTAAGTAGAGTCACTTGTCTACCACCTCTTGTAGTATGTTAATGTTTATGTCGGTGGCCTGTTCTTCAAAGGTTATCCTATTAGCAACTTCAGAAGGAAGTTTTACTACTTTGGTTCAATATAAGGGTCTTTCAATAAGATATGGGAAAACAATCAAGGAAGAAGGTCACGTAAACATCACATCAGTGTTGTTCTGCAATGGATTACGATTAGAAACCATGATACCAGCGCGTGCCGAGCAGTACAACCTTGTGTGTGCACCCACAGGAGGCTCTCGGTTTCGTCGCGGCACCATTAGTTGCTACTCACAACACCATTACTGACATACACCCGATGAGAAATTTCAAATGGCATAGATTGGGTTGATAAGGTAGATGCATGAATTTGCAAGCATACGATTTAGAGGCCCTAGCAGAGAGACGTTGCGTCATACTAGCTAACCTTTGGGAGAGGTAACCAGAAGGTCCAACCTGGATTTGGGTACGGTCTCCACAACTGGCAATGTACGAACCATGGTCAAAAGCTAGCGTTGATGAAAGTTAACTTGGTGGGTCAGTCAATAAAGGTCTTCACAAAAAGGTTTGCAAAACATCCACGACTTATAAAAACATATAGGAGAACTAAACTTTAGGCTCTCGGTCAAGCAAAGGCATGGATACAAGCACTCAAGGCAAGCAACCACGGCTACATGCTTAGGTTCATAAGGGAAAGAACCTAATTGAAGATGATAGCCAAGAGATTGTTTCACGTAACACGAGTGTTGCCCTAAGATAAAGCTATTTGACACTCGCATGCTTACCGTGGACAAACGAGGTGACAACTAGGGCACTACCAAGATAACAAGCATACATACAACATCACAATCAAGCAATTATTTGAGAAAATTCAAACAATGGGCTTAAGCAACCAATATAAAGCACCAGGCTCACCCAAAATAAGCATTTATCTCAAGCATGAACTAACTACAAGTTTAGTCCAAACAAACGTTAGTTAAAGAGGCCAACTTAGCATGTGCCCAGAACCTGGACAGCAGCACAGTGGTTACTTGTTTCTACCATAACTGAGGTTGTAGACATCTCACAAAGGTGATCCTAGACTTTCTAGGAAGCTTAGGAAGATGGCTATACTTTAGTTATTCATACCAAAAGCTAAATCATAAGTTAGCATGGTCAAACATGCTGATGTTTCAGATCTGTACCAATATGGACAGAAAACTGACAAGAACTTCAAAAATGCATAACTGGAGTTCTAGGAACACAACAAGGCTGAGACTTAACTTTATGTAAAGCTTATTAAGTTGTCTATAATTTTTTTTTATTATCATATTAAGATGATTCTATAGCTAACAAGGCTAAACAAGACAAAGAAGACATCTCTGCCCAGATTTGGACAGATTCTGTCATTCCACTGTATAAGCTTATAACTAGAGATTTAGACCATCAAAAGTAGTGATCTTTAGCATTTTGGAAAGCTTAGAAAAAGTACTATACTTGCTCTAATATTCCCAAGACATGATTCCATAAGCACATAGGTCAAATAAAGCAAACATTCAGATCTATTCTGAACATGAGCAGATTCTGATAACAAACTTCTAAAATTTATAACTCCCAAAACATAAGACCTAGGGTCACGAAATTTTAGGACAAGCTAGATAAGTAAGTTAGCTACAACTTTGGTATTCCCCATAACTACAGAAAACACCATTATGACCACGAAAGCATCACTACAACAGAAAACGTTCTAGCATCCAACATTCGACAAGCACATCTAAACTTACATTTGTTCTACTTAACAAGAGAGCACATAAACATGTTATTCTAGTAGCTCTAATTATTATTACCTTAGACCAACTAATTTAATTCATTCATGAGAATCCACAATTATTTCTTGCAAGGCTAAACACACACTTTTCTCAAACAACATGGAGTAAGACATTCTTGTTTTACTCTACACAAGAAAGATAGTGTACCACATCACTCACAAGTTACTTACTATAGAACAAGGGTGAGAGGAGCATAGTTATGTATTAAGCAACAACATGATGATGCATGCTTCGTCCTATTCGTCCTCACAAGATTGCCAATCTAAGGTGGCGATCACGTTCTATATCGGTGGCATAACACGCACTCTCTCGATATATAGCTAGTCGTCAGCTACATTCGACTTACGCATTCGTGGTTAGCGTACCTGCAGAAAATTTTCATTGCAGCCCAACATTTCCCAATATAGCACACAATGAAAACAGAAAGGTGAAATTCTAAGTACTCCCATATACATATACCCCTGTATACGTACATGTAGTACCAAAACTACCCGAATCATTAATCACCCACAATTAAGTACCTTCATATATACATGTGTGTAACATGTAGATAATCCAGTAACCAAAACTAGCTCTCCCCTAGACCGAGGGTTGTACGGTCATGCTCTCACAACTCACACTTACCTGAGCGTAGGTGCGACGTTGCATAAAAGTAAACTTAGCAACATATATGGCTATTTCATATATGAAGGCTACCTCTGATCTGACACACCGGGTAGCATAGTGTGGGAGAGTCATCACACATACATACCTTGGCCTGGGCGTAGATGCATAATGAATAACCCCTAAGTTAGTACTTATATAAGCCACCTAAAAATCCTTATATGGGCATAAGGAGATTGACCACTGGCATACTTAGGTTTAAAATTTAGATTTGACAAACCTATATATAGCTATAAGTTGATAAAACTGATTTTATAAAACAAAACCTTTGTTTTAAATACACATATGACAAGTTTAATGTTGAATCTTGCTTTGATACCAGCTGTAACGGAACCGTCCAAATTATAAGAGCGCAAGTACAAAAACAATCACCGAAATGATCAAATTCTCGCACTTGAGCCCATATAACTCCGGTAGTCCAATGAAATCACGAGAGATTTCAAACCAACCAACATACAAGCCAAGATCGTAGTGATTCAACATAACAAGTCACATGTTACAACCATTTTACAAGTAAATCAATTTACATTGGAGTTTAACATAGTTATTACAAATTAACTTGAAAAGTAGCGGAAGCAAAGTAATTTGAAACTAACATTTCTCTGATTTCAAATACATGCCAGTACCATGGTCGACTTCCAACAAAAGCACTAGAGATAAGGTAGCTCAGAAGGATCATGCCCATGATCACACTCCGCCACTAAGGCAGGAGTCAACCAACTCTTGCAGTCGCCATGATACATCACAACCTGCAACAAGTGGGGAAATAAAACCCTGAGTACGACAAAGTACTCAGCTAGACTTACCCGTCAAAAACCAGAAATAAGGTGACACCAAGGATCATGCAAGGCTGATATGAAGTGGGGCTAGCTTGACAACATTTTGCATAAAAGCTTAATATAGATGATCAATCATTAATGCTTAAGCATCAAGTTAATTATCATTAACCTGTCATCTATATTAGCACCTGTACTAGAGCACTCACTTTATTAGGAGCAAACAATATTAACCATAGCAGGTATAAATTGAGGCAACCTTTCCATCGTGATCCAATTAACCATCAGTTCAATTTAATTGAATCTACGTTGCCGCTGCTCAAGTCAAGTGCTCACTAACCGGGAGCGACGACGATTCGAATCGAATTCCTATCCAGCTGGAGGGGTATTTCTAACACTCACCGAGACACGCCTGGCGAGGGCTGCTCAGGTCACCTTTGGTACAGTTCAGGAGCCGCAGGTCCGAATGATGTCGCGACCCCAAGGGCGACACTCTGCCAGGTGATAGGGACTCTAACCCCCCTTGGTCTCACGCCAATGTCCCCAAGCACATCCTTTCTCTCCTCCAAGAAGCAACCTACCAGTCGATTCCCGGCCTGAACTGTATTACTCGGATTCGCGGTCGGAACGGCTTATCCGGCCAACTAAGTGTTAGACTGCGTTCAACATGACTCAAGGACGTACAGCGAATCGGTCCTTAAACGACTCAGACGGGGATAGATCCACACCCAAGACCTCCATGCCTTGTTGCTTCACTATCGTCATCCCGCCCGGTCTCATTTCATTTTATTAACACATGGTTCCTTTCCACGATAGCAAATATAGCCAACCGTGCCATATATGAATATCCCTATATCTCGCAGGTGACAGGAAATCACCTGACTTCTACCGCTTAAAGCAGGGCTAAGCATCTACTCGATCCTAGTCTATGTAGGATTCAAGGATTCATATATCTGGACAAGGAATGATATAATGCAGCAAGGGTTTCCAACCAACTCCTATCACTTAATGCAACAATACTTATAACATATATAGAATTAATTGCTTTAAAGATAGGAGGCTTATAATGCTCCGGGGCTTGCCTGAGATCCGACACAAGTCAGTTTAGTTAGCTTGCACCGTCATGGTGACATCTCTGGTCCTAGCACTTGCATTCAGGGGTTCTTCCATCTTTTGGACAGCCCACCGTTACACCATCATCTGTCTCCACATCATGCGCTCCACGTCCACGTGCTGTACCTAGCGTACCTAGGATGAGATGCATAGATGCAGATGCATGAACATAAAGAATACACATGAAGGAATGCAACAAGCATACTAAACAAGCATATGTTACACTATACACACATAAGCATGTCATACAACCAGCTAGCTATACATGATCAAGTACTTCACAATTTAGCAAAACATTTTAGTCATGCTACCTTAACTCTAGGTGTCCAAGATAACCATTTGCAATCATACAAACAAGAGCAAGTAGAAGCAAACAATTCTAGATACAAGTAGATTTGGACAGCAGCAAACAGTCACTTGTTTCAAACATAACTTAAGCTACAAACATCCCACAAGGATGATCTAAGACTTTATGAAAAATCCATAGAAATTTTCTACAAGATTGATGTTTACATAAAAAGCTAATTACAAAGTTAAACAGGTCAAACATGTAGATGTTTCAGACCTACCCAGACATGGACATAAAACTGATCGCAACTTCAAAGAAGCATAACTGTAGTTACACAAATCCAAATGACTTGCAAGAAGACATTATGGAAAGCTTATGAAATTATCTAAATTTCATTTATAAACATCACAGCATGATTCCAAAGTTTAATATGTCGAATTTACACAAACACAGAAACTGGTCTAACAAGACAGAGAGTAAGCAATTCTGTAACCTAACTTTAAACAGCTGTAGTTTCTAAACCATATGGCCAAATGTCACCAAATTTTAACAGTAGCTAGATACATAAATTATCTACAACTTTTGTATAAATAAGTTTCACAACAAAGCACATTATCATGAAGAACTTTACCAAGTTTCCAGATCTGTCCAGAAACCTAGTTTGCAAGGAATAATTATTAACTTATGTTGCAAACATATACTTGGACAAAACTAACTTTACCAACATGTCACACATGACTAATGAACACCAGAAAACATAGTGTCAATTACTAAATAAATTCTTTTAATACCTTTTCTTAATTTATTTAGATCATTAGGTGGAATTATGACCACATCATAAAGATACTCAATAAATTCTACCAAAATTACAGGGGTCAACAAATACTCTCAAAAGTCTACTGTACAAATTTCAAGCTAATTGGACATGTATCTCAACCTCTATGAAAAAGACAAATAGCTATGACAATAAATCATGTGAGAGCAAGTTAATTCCAAAACTCCATATTTTCTGTGAACACAAGGCCATATTATGAATCGATATGATAGAGAAATATCATACTAAAGAAATGGAACAACATTTTCTATTTTATCATTTATATATTATTTATAAGCTATTTAGTAAGCCATAAACAATTTAACTCAATAACTTGAGCATACAGTAAGCAATGGCCATGAACTTTATACAACAGTACATCCATAGTATGACAAGCCTACCATAAAAATTTCACACCAAATGGAGCAACACAACTCAAGATATAAAATGACAAGTAATATAATATAGTTTTTCCTTATTTATCAAGGTCAAATCACAACTTTAAGAAAACAGTGAACAAGTAGTGTGTTTAATATTTTTCCTAGCAAGTACATGTCATCACAAAATTAACAAAACCAGAATCACCATTTTTGGGGTTCTAAAACTCCAGATCTTGCTCGGGTCAAGTTTATAAGCATTTCTAGAGTACTTTTAAAGCCTAAATAAAGACATCAGAAAATATTTACAAACGTGCACATTTTATGAATCTACTGCATAGATCTTTTCTCAAGGTTTCCAAAAAGTCCACATTTGCTATTTTTGGACTTATCTAGCATGAGATATGAATTTTAGAAGATTTAACAAAATTCTGAAATTCAAAAACGAAATTAACTGCTTCACCCTAGATCTGCTAGGCGCACCCGATTTCCCACCCCAGAACTGCCACTTCATAAACTGCCATGTGGGACCCGTTTCCCACCCGGGCCCGCCTGTCATCAACACAAGGAGAGACAGAGAGAGCCGGCCTTCTTCCTCGTTCCCCTGGTGAAAGCGAAGCAGAGGAGGGGGAAATAATGGACGGCGGCGGTTCCGCCGGCCGGCTGCCGGCGACCCGGCGGCGGTGGAGCGGCTCGGAAGCGACACGGTGGTGCGGCGCTTCCATGGCCACCCGCAGCGTGGCCTGCGAATGTCCGTGGGCCTCTGGCCACACAAGCCCGGAGGCACGGCGGCGGCTGCAGGCGGCGGTGGCGCTGCAGCGGCGGTCGGACCCGGGGAAGAGGCGCGGGAGGTGCGACGCGAGGTGGCAGAGGTGCTGATGTGATTCGTTTGGGCGGCTGGAGACCAGAGGCAAGGAATTGCGGTGGCGACTGAAGCTCGGCCATGGCAATGGCGGCGCTCGGTGAATAACAACCAGAAGAAGGCAACGGCAACGGCTCCTATCGAGCGTGTACATGGCGTAGGGGATGTTTCCAGGGCCGGTGACGGCTTGGCTTGGCTGCAACACGTGAAGGAGTCGGAACGCCCGTGGCAGCGAGCTCAGAGCTCCGCCTGGCCATGGCGGACGCGGCTGAGACGACAGCGAGCGCAGGAGGAGAACCTGAGAGCGACTGTGGGCTCTGGGGCACTGAAGGAGCAACCGTGGACCGCTCGGCATGGTGTAAGGAAGGCAGGGACGTGCGGCAGGTAAGCGGACGCGCGGCGTCCATGGCGAAGACGCGCGGTGCATGGTCGCCACGTCCACGGACAGGTGCCGCCCGTTGAGGCATTTCACCGAGCGCGTGGCAGGTGCTGCTGTGGGTCGGTTGGGACGCCAATTTGGGCCATTTCCGAGCTGATCTGGGTCTTGGGCCTAAAATAAAGTTTGCTCTCCTCCTAAAGCTCTACAACTTTGATTAAGGGTGCTCGGCCATTCGGCTATTGGATTAGCAGATAATTAGTACCAAACTTGGTAGTGTCAGCGATTTGACCGCGAAAAGCAAACATCCAAAATTGAAGGTCAACACTAAGTCAAATTGATGCCATACTTTTACATGCTCTTCTCTATAATGTCTACACCAACTTTTATTAAGGGGTCAAACCAAGTCGCTTAACAAAAACTTGAGAACGCGGGATGCCAATGTCGAAGACACTGAAATCGGGCTCTAAATTTCTAAGTGCTGAATTCAGCCCCATTTCTAACTTGTGGGCCCTTTTTGAGCATGTTCCACCCATTTTCATGACTTGACTCTTAAACAAAGTTTGTTCCTTATAAAATCCTCTATAACTTTGTAAAAGGGTGCACAGTCATGCAAAGCTTCTAGGTCACACTTTTGAAATGGTCAAACAAAAGTGTCCCGAGGTCCATACATGGTCAACCATCACTTAGAAGCACATTTAGGCAAAATGATCAACATGAACATTGTTCCATTAAGTGCCCTAAGTGTAGTTAAGGTGTTGTAGAGGCCAAACATACACACCATGCATAGGTTGCACAAAAGTGTAGGCCTCACATGCCTTGAAACATAGAATTCAGTGAAATGCTATAGTTGTTTCATGTGGTTGTTTCAAGATACATGCTACCCATGTTTCCCTAGGTTGTTCCACATGTTGCAAAGGTTTGTTGCACATGTTGCATTTATATGTTGCATAAACACTAGTTCCCATGGGATGTAAGGCATGTTTCAGTTATAATCCAAACAAGCATATAACTTATCATTTCATGTGACTTTTTGATTCCAAACTTTATAAAACTTTTACAGGGATCAATATAGATAGTTATTGAGGTGAGACATGTGAAGATACTTTGATAGCAACACCCAAGAATATATCTTTTAATTGAGCCTATATGTAAGCAAGGGTGCAATATCCAAGTTTAGGTTAGGGCTTATTTCCATATGTTTGACCTTGACATCATCACCTCCACTAATCTATCATGATTAAGCTTAAACCCACTACTTAATTGGTGATAAACACCTGGGGTGTTACAGATACTATAGCGAAGGAGAGCACAATTGATTTCATCAATACCCCTACTACCTATGCTGATAAAACATGTGTGCAAAGTACATCACAAAGTAAGTACTTTAGTGAGAGGTACAAAAATATGACACCCGAACAAAGGGAAGCAAGGCGTGAGAGTCAAAGGCTGGATAATAGTGAACCCAAACGTAAGGAGGCCTTGAAAATAGCTGACAAAAAATTTAGAGAGATGCGGAAGCACACCCTACACCCAGAGTCTATTGCTATGGAGAACCCGTTATATATTCCTGAGCCTGTGTGGCCCACCACAGGTGCATCTAGAGCTCATGGATCCATGGTGAAATCCAGTGATTGGGTTATCCCAGAGTCCAGTGCAACACCTCTTTATATTCCTCCACCTCATGAGGAGGCCGATGATGAAGGATGTGATGAGTTACTGTCTGGCCATATGACTAAAAGATCACATGTTCCATCTGGACAAAGACATGCGTTGTTAACGCGTCGTAATACGATGTTTGAACATCGCATTGGTTCGAACACAAGGGTATCTAATAAAGATGGTGACTGTATGGCTGAAGACCGAGTGGATGCTAACACACCCTTGCCTCAATCAATCGTGACCAACAATGGTAAATATTGATGCCTTATTATCCCATTTAGGTGACTATATACCATATTATATCTAACCGATCCATGCTCATTTTAGATGTTCAAAGTTGTACTAACTACCGTGGGATTAAGTTGATGAGTCATATGATGAAGCTCTGGGAGAGGGTTATCGAGCATCGCCTAAGGAGAGTGACACATGTGACCCAAAATCAGTTTGGGTTCATGCCTGGTAGGTCGACCATGGAGGCGATTTTCTTATTACGACAATTGATGGAGAGATATAGGGAGCAGAAGAAGGACTTGCACATGGTCTTTATTGACCTCGAGAAGCCATATGACAAAGTACCGAGAAATGTCATGTGGTGGGCCTTGGAAAAGCACAAAGTCCCAACTAAGTACGTTACCCTCATCAAGGATATGTACAGGGATGTGGTGACGTTTGTCCGAACATGTGATGGCGACACCAGTGACTTTCCAATTAAAATAGGACTGCATCAGGGGTCAGCTTTGAGCCCTTATTTATTTGCTTTGGTGATGGATGAGGTCACAAGGGACATACAAGGTGATATCCCTTGGTGTATGCTCTTTGCTGATGATGTGGTGCTAGTTGACGACAGTAGGGCGGGAGTTAATAGGAAGTTAGAACTATGGAGGCACACGTTAGAGTCGAAAGGGTTCAGACTTAGTAGGACTAAGACCGAGTATATGAGGTGCGATTTCAGCGCGACTAGGCACGAGGAGGGAGACGTTAGCCTCGATGGGCAAGTGGTGGCCAAGAAGGATACTTTTCGGTATTTAGGGTCGATGCTACAAAAGGATGGAGACATTGATGAAGATGTTAGGCATAGAATTTCAGCCGGCTGGTTGAAATGGCGTCAAGCTTCTAGCGTTCTCTGTGACAAAAGGGTGCCTCAGAAGCTGAAAGGTAAGTTCTATAGGACGGCGATTCGTCCGGCGATGTTATATGGTGCTGAGTGTTGGCCTACAAAAAGGCGACATGGTCAGCAATTGAGTGTAGCGGAGATGCGTATGTTGCGTTGGTGTTGTGGGCACACAAGGAGGGATAGAGTACGGAACGACGATATTCGGGATAGGGTTGGGGTGGCACCAATTGAGGAGAAATTGATTCAACATCGGTTGAGATGGTTTGGACATGTCCAACGGAGGCCTCCTGAGGCGCCGGTGCGTAGTGGAGTTCTAAAGCGGGCCGATAATGTAAAGAGCGGTAGAGGTCGACCTAAATTAACTTGGGACGAGTCCGTTAAGAGAGATCTTAAGGAGTGGAATATCCCCAAGGATTTAGCTATGGACAGGAGCGCTTGGAGATTAGCAATCAACGTGCCTGAACCGTGACATCTTTTGTCTTGTGCCCTTTATGTCCCTTTATGTGTCTCCCTGTTTCTCGTCTCTTTTGGGTTTCATCTCTAGCCTACCCCAACTTGCTTGGGACAAAAGGCTATGTTGTTGTTGTTGTTGTTGATCCATGCTCATTTTGTGATTAACAGATAGGGCAGGACCCAACATTCAGGCTACATCAGCCACACCAAGTGAACCACTGTTTGATGATTATGAATGTATGGGTGAAGAACACCTAAATGATAACACACCCTTGCCTCAATCGGTCCTGACCAACAATGGTAAATACCGATACCTCATCATCCCATTTAGGTGATCTATATTATATATAATACTATACCTAACTCAACCATGGTCATTACATGATTATCAGAAAGGACAGGACCTAGCCTTCAGCCTACATCAATAGCACCGACGACTCCACTATTTGATGACAGTGGTAATTTACACTATTGATTAACATTCTATAAACTATTTGAACTCTTTTGTTTATTTTTACCCATAGTTCTACTAACTCACGTATCTTTGACGACCATAGATGATGATGATGGAGATATATTTGAAGAGGATGAGGGATACCTATTTGCTGGGCAAGGTATTTGTACGAAAGATCGAATATAAAACAAATCTTCCACTACTTTATCTAAACTATTATGGCTTAAATGTTATTTCAGAAGAGGAAGATGATGACGATGTCCAAGACAAGGACCTTGAGGAAGACACGACTTCTGTCCCTGAAGTACCTGACCGATACGATGAGGTGTATAGTAACATGCCTACAAATACCCATATGTTAAAACCTGTTGCAAATTGCGAGCACTGCGATGCGAAAAGGTTTCAGCATGAATCACGTGGGTTCTGTTGTCGTGACGGAAAGGTCGAGCTCAGTGAACTAAACGTACCTAATGAGCTTATGAGGCTTTGGTCAAGTAATGATGCAGATGCTAGGCATTTTCGTAACAACATTAGGTTTTTCAATGGTCATTTCTCTTTCACTTCTCTATATTGTCGCCTCGATAGCGCTACTGCAAGCTGGAAAAATAGTGGCATATACACCTTCCATGCACACGGCCAGATCTATCACAACATAAGGTCATTTGGCAGAGAGATGGTAAGGAGCCAAGACATCTTGAGCTTTACTTCTATGACGATGATCCAAGCCTTGAGCACCGTTATCGACGATGTCGTGAAGAGAAGTGCCAAAAAGACAAGAAAGTTATTGAGAGGCTTGTGGCCATCCTTCGTGACAACCCATGCTCACAACATCTTAGGAGTGTGGGCCAGGCTGACCACCTTGAGGACTATCGTGTCACACTAAACCTTGACCAAAAGCTAGACCAGAGAACATACAATGTGTCGTCAACTTCAGAGGTGGCTGCTGTTTGGATCGAGGGAAGCGAACTCCTTGGTCAGTTCCTGAATAGTGTTGCCCTGCATGGAAAAGATAGAAGTAGACACGACATCCGCTCATATCATGGATGTTATGATGCTATTTCATACCCTCTATTCTTCCCTAAGGGTGAGCTTAGGTGGCACATGGATATTTCGAAGAAAGGAGTTAGTATGGAAGAAGTCATCGAGTATCGTGCCCTACAGAAGGCTCGTAGTGGGTCAGAAGAAGAAACAGGTTTGTTATTCTTCTTATTTAAATACTTCGCATACATGTACCTTAGTGGTTATTCTACAAACAACTCTAATTTATGGCTATTTTTTGTAGACTCCCCTGGTAGACTATGTGTGTCTGTGCGTGACTACTACTGCTACAAGTTTCAGATGCGTCCAAGAATATTTAACCCCCATACTGTACGGCAAGCGTCTATTCCAGCAGTTTGCAGTCGACACATATATCAAGATTGAGAGTTCTCGATTAGATTATATACGCAACCATCAAGATGATATTAGGGCCGACCTCTACCAAGGATTGGTTGATAGCCTACGTGCTGGTGAAGGTAGAGCAGAAGCTGTTGGAAAGCGGACAGTGATGCCTTCATCATTTATTGGAGGCCCACGTGACATGAGGCGTCGGTACATGGACGCCATGGCTTTGGTACGGAGGTTTGGTAAACCGGACATCTTCTTGACTATGACATGTAACCCGAACTGGGATGAGATCAAGCATGAACTCTACCCTGGCCAGACACCACATGATCGTCCAGATCTCGTTGTTCGGGTCTTTAGAGCAAAACTACAAGAGCTAAAGGATAGATTACTAAAAAAGGATATCCTTGGAAAGGTGCGGGTACATGTTTATGTTGTGGAGTTCCAAAAGAGGGGTCTGCCGCATGCACATTTTTTTCCTAATCATGGATAGGAAGTACAAGATCACGTGCCCTGAGAAGTACGATCGCCTCATCTCAGCTGAGCTCCCAAACAAGAAGTACCCAGTCTTGTACAAGATGGTTACCAAACATATGATGCATGGCCCTTGCGGAGTGCTTAATCGCGATTGTCCATGCACAAAGGGTCATGATTCCTGCAAGAACCGTTACCCAAGACCTTTCTGTGATATCACAGTACAAGGCAATGATTCATATCCAGTTTACAGACGGCGTGAAGATGGCCGAAAAGAAAAAGTTCATGGGCACGAGCTTGACAACAGATGGGTCATGCCTTACAATCCGTATCTCCTCCGTCTATTCAACTGCCACATCAATGTTGAGGCATGTGGGAGCATCAAGGCAGTCAAATATCTATTTAAGTACATTTACAAGGGTCATGACCGAGCGTCTGTGGCTGTAAGAGAGGCTGGCAAAGAGGATAGTGAAGGGAACGTTGATGAGATCAAGCAGTACAGAGATGCTAGATGGATAACCCCCCAGAAGCCTTGTGGAGGATATATGGGTTTGATTTGAGTGATACGTACCATTCTGTTTGGTCCTTACAGCTACATCTTCCAGACATGCACATGGTGTCATTTCATCGGCGCCAGGGGATTCAACGAGTGCTTGATCATCCAGGTGTTGACAAGTCAATGCTTACAGCGTACTTCGAGAAGAACAGGACAGATGAAACGGCTCGAGGTATATTGTACCGGGATTTTCCCGAGTTCTATACGTGGCAAGCACAGGGCAAAGTTTGGCAAAAGAGGGTACGTCGTGATACATTACGACAGATTGGAAGAATCGTGGCTGCCAATCCAGCCGAGGGGGAGCGTTACTATCTTAGGGTTCTCCTGAACCATGTGGCAGGTGCAACCTCCTTTGAGTGTCTAAGGACCGTGGACAGCAAAACCCTACCGACCTTTCGTGAAGCTGCAGAAAGAAGGGGCCTAATCGAAGAGGACAACACGCTGAACGAGAGTCTCGCTGAGGCAACTGAGTGGATGATGCCATATGCTCTGTGAAGACTCTTTGCAACAATATTGGTATTTTGTGAGCCCAGCGATGTGTTTGGACTGTGGGAAAAACACAAGGAGGCAATGTAGGAGGATTACAAGCGCAATAATCAATCACCTTCATGGTGGAGCAGATGATCCTCGTAGATATTCGAAAATTACTACAATCAATGTAGAAGGATATAAAGATGTACCCACTTCCTAGTAACACATATGACGCCTCTCGTGATATTCCTAGAGAGATTTTTGAGGAGGCTAGCATTGAGGCTAACGAGGATGATGTGGCTCTGTCAGACACCCTTAATGAGGAACAACGGGCTGCATATGATGAGATTATATCCTCGGTTGACACTGAGGACGGGGGTCTCTTCTTTGTGGATGGTCCTGGTGGGACTGGAAAGACTTATCTGTACAGAGCAATTTTCGCTACTATACGTAGTCAGAAAAAAAATTGTTGTGGCAACAGCTACATCGGGTGTCGCAGCCTCAATATTGCCTGGTGGTAGAACCGCCCACTCACGTTTCAAGATTCCCCTCACCATTGATAATGGGGCCTTTTGCACCTTCACGAAACAAAGTGGTACTGCTAAGCTGCTTCGAGTGTCATCTCTCATTATTTGGGACGAGGCTTGCATGACAAAGAGGCAGTCTGTCGAGGCGCTAGACAACAGTCTCCGTGATATAATGGACCGACCAGAGCTGCCATTTGGAGGGAAGACCGTGGTGTTCGGTGGAGATTTCAGACAAGTTCTTCCCGTTGTTCAGAGAGGGTCGAGGGCTCAGGTAGTTGGTGCCTCGCTGCGGATGTCTTACCTTTGGGATTCCATGCGACATCTAAAATTGGTCCGCAACATGAGGGCAAAGAGCGATACATGGTTTGCAGAATACTTGTTGCGTGTCGGTGGAGGACTTGAGGAGGTGACTGTTGATGACGAAATCCATCTACCTCATGATATATGCATACCACACACCGGGGAAGATAGTGATCTTGATACTCTAATTGACTGCATATTCCCTAACCTCAATGCGAATATGTCAAGTAAAGATTATATCACCTCTCGAGTGATCTTATCTACACGAAACGATTGGGTTGATATGATTAATATGAAGATGATAGGTCGTTTCCACGGGAATGAGATGGTGTACCATAGCTTTGATTGTGGTCTACCTCCACATGTGTTGAAGCTGAAGATTGGTTGTACGGTCATATTGCTCAGGAACATTGACCCCGCGAACGGACTTTGTAACGGTACCAGGCTTATCATACGGGGGTTTCAAAAGAATACCATAGACGCGGAAATTGTGTTGGGACAACATGCTGGAAAGTGGGTTTTTCTGCCTCGCATACCCTTATGCCCGTCGGACGATGAGATGTTCCCTTTCCATTTTAAGCGAAAGCAGTTCCCTATCTGGCTCAACTTCGCAATGATTGTTAACAAGTCACAGGGGCAGACTATCCCTAACGTCGGGGTATACTTGCCGGAACCAGTGTTCTCGTACGGCCAATTATATGTGGCGCTATCAAGAGCTACGGCAAGATCGAACATTAGGATCCTAGCCGTGTCGGCTGCTGAGAAGGACGTAAACAGGGGGAAAGGGAAAGGGAAGGGGAAGAAGAAAGTGACAAAGAATATATTCACAAAGAATATCGTATATAAAGAGGTTCTAACTCTATGAAAGAAGTAACACATCACGCATCGATACCTATTTTTTAGATATAGGATATCAATGGTGCTTTAACTTTAAAAATTAACAAACAACTTATATGCAGGATACTTCTAACTACAGCTTCAGCCATCTGCATGCTTCAGCTACAAGAAGTCAGACGCCACATCTTGGGCTAGAAAATCTTCTGGCATTGATTAGTGACCAGTTGTAGCTTGGTGTTCGTGCAAAGCACATTCTCTTGGTCGAACTATGGAGAGATTAGATTCTTAATTGTACAATAGATTGTAAAACATGTATTGTGAAACACAAACTTGATTATCTTTCCGTAGCTTTTGATTCCTAAAGAAGTGCAAGCTTATCTTTCGCGTATCGTAGGCATGAAGTGATGTGATAATTGAAGTTGATGTTTCAGTTTTGCATTCAAATTTAGAGTTATGCGACAATTGAAGTTGATGTTTCAGTTTTGCATTCAAATTTAGAGTTATATTTTACATATCTATCCTTCATGAAGACTTATGTAATATTGATTTGAACATCATGATTGCGATATATATTTTAGATAACAGTATAACACACCCTCATTTATGTGTTATCTTGGTATTATGTGTTCCCGTTGCAACGCACGGGTATTTACCTAGTAGTGACAAAATGAAATATGGTCTGACTTCACACAAAAACACATGCAGCCACACAGGTTCACTGCATCTACATGATGCTGAAAGGTGTCTGAATTCAGTACACCCTCAAGCCTGAAAAGTATATGCATATTTCTGCATGATGCTATCATTACCGTTGAATTTGTGATTTACGTCATGATTTTAATGGTTTGGCAATGGGATCAAAGCTGAGGGTTTAAGAAAAGTTTACTTTATTATTTTGGAATGACTTAAATTTGGACCCTACCTAACCATCATCAAACACAAATATCATCTATTCAGAAACATATATCTATATTTGAAATTGAAAAATAGCATAAGTAACATTTTACAAGTACACAAATTTGCAAAGTCCAATAAACAAGAATACTTTAGATTTCTATTTAGGGTGTGTTTAGATCCCCATTTCACCTAAAAAATTTTAGGTTTTGGTTCATTATTTTAAACACCATACAAAATTTTTGGTAAAAAGGTATCCATTCTCCATTTTGGATTTTGGCATCAAGAGGTAAAAAAATAACAAAAAGCCCTCACCCATCCTAGGAAAAATTTGGCATTTTGGATGGAACTAAACATACCCATAAAAATTTTGGCATTTTGCATTTTATCATTTCAAAGTAGTTGACATTTTGCATTCCACGGGAACTAAACACAGCCTTAACAGAAAAATGTAAAATTAGGAACCCAGAAACAAAATACCTCCGCTGCTCGGCATCTAGATCAATTCTAGCAGCAGCAACTAGCCATCGAAAAAAAGAAAACTGCACAGGGAAGACCATACCTGATATGCATCCACTGTGGAAGGAACCTTTGCACTGTGCTTTGCCTCTGGTCAGCCACCGCCCGTGCCAACCATGTCGAAGGCTGCAGCTGCGCCAACAACTGGAGGGCAGAGAGAGAAAAGCGGAGAGTCCTTCAGATCCAGGAGGCCCAGGGCGTTGCTTGAGTCCGAGCTTGCACGCCGCACCATCGAGGACACCATGGGCTGGTGGATCAAGGCTACCGTCGCCCGCGCTGTAGTGGAGGCCGCCACTGCTCGCACTGCAGAGAAGGTCCTCGTCGCTGCGGCAGAAGAGGGGGGCAGAGCTGGGGGTGAGGTGAGGATACGGTGCGACAGATTTGAGTTTGGGACATGGGAAGGAGAGAGAAGTGAAGGGGAAGAATGCGTCGATGGATCTCAGCTCGTCACCTATTTGTTGGTCGCGGCTGGCTCTAGACCGCGAGCATGGCGGTCTCCAGCGCAGCCCCGAGGTGGCTGCCACCCAGCGGCGGCCTCCTCGCGTGCCCCTCCAGCGGCTCGGAGCAGTGGCCCCCTCACGCGGCCCCAAGCAGCGGCCCTGTCGAGCGCGCAGCGTGGACGGCGACCCAGACGACCGCGGCGGCGGGGATGACGGCCGCGGTAGGGACGGTGGTCCCGGCGAGCTCACGCCGGTGGTGGGGAAGAACACCCGAGGCAACGACGAGCGGCATCTGGGTTGCTGAGGGTACTGTAGCATCTTTCGTTATTATTTGACAAAATTTGTTCAATTATAGACTAACTAGGCTCAAAAGATTCGTCCCGATATTTACAGATAAACTATGCAATTAGTTATTTTTTTTACCTACATTTAATACTCCATATATACGTCGAAATATTTGATGTGATGGGTGGAAGAGAAAATATTTTGGGTTGAGAAGGGAAGTGAACCAGGCCTGAGTCCGTGAGGTGAGAGAGCGCGTGTGTGGCGTCGCTGCTGGGGTGGGTGGGTCACGGGTGGGTGCCGAAGATAGGGTTTGGTTTTTTTAGGTGTGGACCTTGTGTGTTACACTCTGACCTGTGGGCCATGTAATTTTCTGTGAGCGTAAGTGGACTGGGCTGGAAGCGCCAAAATGAAAATAGCTATAGCGACCGATAGTTTGACTCTAAATCTCTAATAAGTGTTTTTACCGACCGTATATGTAGATCGATGTACCGTTGCTACGAGTAAAAATAGTGACTGATGATCTGTTAGAAATTTATAACGCTCGATTATTGGACGTTAATATTACGTTTTAGCCATCATTGTCCGACGCTATAGATTGATTGTGGTATAGTGATAACAGGTGATGGAGGTCTAGATCCGATGTGCGAGGCCAGTGTGGCAGAACCGCCCAAAATAACTCACTTTCAGAGGCACTTGTCTTCCTCTAAACAATAAGTACCCCGAAAGTGAGCTAAATCAAATCGTTCCGTTCAGCACACCCCAAGGAATAACTCGAAACAATCCACGTTTTACATTCAGAATCAATAATGAGTACGAGTTTATAATACTTAGTCCATTTCATACAACATGAGTCTTAAAAATTATTTATTACAATACCTGAGTTCAGAGTGTGATAATTAAACAGCGGAATTAAATAAACATCTAACAGAAACGATACAAGGACCCGTCTGTGCCTACCAGAAGAATCCTCTACACAAGAGCTACTCCTCAAGCTGCACCTACAATAGGGTAAAATAAACACTGAGTACACGATGTACTCGTAAGACTTACCCGACTAGTGGGAATTTCCCGACTCTCAGGGCATATGATAGGCAAGATGGCTTGTGGGATTTCTTTTGTTTCGCGAAAAACATTACTAGTAGTTCGTCCTTAAAGTCAAGTTTTATTAGCAGTCATGATTACTTCATTAACTAACCATTCTATGTAAACATCTGTTCTACTTTCAAGCAAGGGTTGAGCAATCAGAACCATATTACCATCTTCCATATTCCAGTTCTTATTACGGTGCTAGATCATAGCCAAGTCATACCGTTTTAAAAACGGCGATTCGCGAATCAATGTATCCCAGTTGGGTACCCTCGAAACACATGCATCGCTTGTACCCTAGGCACAAACAAGACCAACCCATTCCACTCCTGTTGAGGGGTCCAGGTCTCGTCCAAACTTGGACTCCAAGCCCTCTCACTTGAGATCCGATCTCAGTGCGGTGCTTAGACCTCCATCTTTCCCCGTCTCCAATCAGTCGGTTCAGAAAGAGCCGGAACCCACGACAAGAGAGTAACGAGCCTTCCCGCTCCCATATGCAAGTATCTACTTAGGATAATAAATCTGTGACCTGACTACCATCCACAGCAACTGACGGTCATCAATTGACATGGACAAGGAAACAGTGCAACTAAGCTAAGCCCCGTGGCCGTGGGACACAACTTGTTACACCCACCAATAACCCATGCCATATCCCTGTTCAGTCACCATTTCTTTTTATCATTTTATCATGTGAGTAATAATTATCACCTATTGTGAGTAACAGTAGGTTACTCATGCTACCGTTAACCTAAGCATAACGACTACATGAACCTGCACTAGTAAGACTCATGGAGTAGATATTTATATGCATGTGGTTTCCATAAAATTCTTACAACGTAAATACACAACAGATAGATATATGGTGATTATCCAAAAATAAGGGTTATGCACCGGGGCTTGCCTTGGGCAGACGCGGTGTCAGCTGCTTCAGTCAGCTCTGGAACTTCCTCCTGTACGGGATCTCCTCCTCGTGCTCCTCGACCACCTCCTCGTACTCCTCTTCGTCAGTGATCACGAACTCCACCAACTCGTTCTCTATATGCATGCGATAATGATGCAACAATTCAATATTTAGACAACAACAACTCTTAAAATAAGAACACATAAACCACACAAACAAGCTAGCACTAAAGGCCAAGATACTAACTAACTATCATCTTCATCAAACCAGATGTTAAGCTTACCCTAATCGAGTGCTAAATTTTATAAATCATTATTGTGCCCTTATTCCTATTAGTTTTAGTGTATATTTAGCTACCATATTAAAAGTCTATTCTAGGGCTATAAAAATTACAGCAAACACATAATAATGCAATAAAGTTACTGAAAAATTTCAGGATTAATGCATTCACCAATTTACCACAAAAATTCTTACAAGATTTACCCTATTAATATTAATAATTTCCAATTGATTTAATGGACCTCAACATCATCACAGACATATATGAACTAATTGGACTATCAGATAGATCACGATTTTTGGAATCTAACAAAATTGGTTTTATAATTTTTGGACACATATACGATTTTATATTAATTCTACAAACCTAGCCCAAAAAATCGAAATATGAAACTATTTCTAATTCTTTACGAAAAAAGAGAAAACTAATCAGCTGAAAGGTCCTTGTTTAGTTTTGATAATTGAGTGACAATCTTAGGTGGACTAATTGTGTCTAATGTAAGATACACAGGGAATTAGTCCACAAGTGATAGTGTCATGAAGGAGTTTATTGCATATAAGACATGACATAGAGTCATGTGATCAAGTTGGAGAAGATCGAGATGTGGCTTGGCTCGATGGACCGGTTGCAAGCGTGAAGGGCAAGTCGGAGGCTTTGAAGCAAGGGACCGCGTGTGACGGTGAAGCTTGGGCAAGACTTGGTGCCGATGGACCGAGACAACGGTGAAGAGCAAGTGAGGTCAAGATCGATGAACCAACACGGTCACGTGATGATATAAAGTGGATCATATCATTTGGTGATTGGTTGGTGCATGTGTTGCATCATCGTCGGAGGAGTTGGAATGGAATACGCAAGGCAAAGGTATAATCCTAGGGCATTTCATTTCACCAGTCAAAGGTTGTGTAGAGAAGTGTATGACCAGATTTAGGATAGATGGTCGTACTATCAAGAGGGGCAAACTTGTTTGCATATCGGTCATCTAGTGTCACTTGAGTGATCTAACTTTGCATCGTTACTTGAATCGAGTGGCATAACAAATTGAGTGGCTAACTCCTTTGAAGAAAATGATTGTAAAAATACTAACACATGCGCACAAAGTTGTGAACACTTGTTGGTGTTGGCACATTTGCAAAGAAGATGGGTTTGAGCGGTAGAGGTGGAGTATTCAGGCTTTTTTGTGGAATTGAAATAACTATTTTTCTTTACGCTGAATTCGAGAATTGGAGGCAAAGTCGCGAAATGTTTTTGAGCTAAGTAGCGCGCGTCGGACGCGGCAACAGATGCTGGCCCTAGAGCAACCCTAAGTGACGGCCGCTAAGGAAGCAGCGTCGGACGCGCCGGTGCAGCTGCGACAGACGTAGTGCATCAGCATCCGCTACAGTCAGCGTCAGCGGCCTCAGTGAACTTAGCTAGGATAGATGCTGAGCGCGTCTGATGTCCATTCGATAGACGTGTCTGTTGCATGGTCGAGCGGTTTCAGACCTTATTGGATCGCGTCTGGTGCGGCGTCGGACGCACGGTCTCTGAGCGTCAGACGTGTCTGGTGGTTTGGAATCGACCGTTGGCGTTCGAACGGCTAGTGACACGTGGCGTCATCCTAAGCATCGGACGCTGGTGACCGCGTCTGTTGCAAAGGCGACAAACGCGTCTGTTGCCCCTGAAAACGCCTAGTGAAGGGGCAAATGGCTATATTCGTTTGTGGGGCTATAAATAGAAGTGGTGACTGGCCTTGGCTATAGCTTGGCACCCTTAGGACTTAGTGTCCATGCTTTGGGAGTGCTAGGAGAGGCTCTAACTCACTTGTTCTTGCAAGAGTGCGAATCGATTGCGAGTGAGTGTGATTCTAGTGCGTTGCATCGTGAGATTGCATCGAGTGGCACTAGGTGTTCGTGTTGCAAGCCGGTGGTGCTTGTTACTCTTGGAGGTTGCCACCTCCTAAATGGCTTGGTGGCTTGAGGCTCCGTCGAAGCTCGCAAGAAGATTGTACGAAGCTCCGGAGAAGCTTTGTGAGGGGGATTGTGCTCACCCCACGGGGATCGCGAAGAGCAACTCTAGTAGAGCGTGTCATTGAGCTACCACACTTGATGGTGAGTTCTTGCGACGCTCTTTGGGAGAGCTCGGTTGTAGATACCGATTAGCCGCCGAACCACGAAGTCTTGATCGACACAACGGGGATGTAGCTTGATGGCAACCAAGTGAACCTCGGGAGAAAATCACCGTGTCATCATTGTCTACTCTTCTCGGTGGTTTGTCTTCGTGTAACACAAGCTTGTATTTACCTTCATATATACTTTGCTTGTGTTGTTGCTCTTGTATCTAGTTGTGCTTATGTAGCTAGCTAGATATCTTCTTGCTTATGTAGTTAGAAGTATCCCCTTTGCGTGGCTAATTTAGTTTGTGTAACCTTATTAGTCACATTGCTTAGTTTGTGCAGCTAAGTAATTTACGCTCTCTAATTTGGTATTGGTTGCCTTGTTATCGAGCATTGCTAGTGAGCTTAGGAGCTTTGTGCTTTTGCTTACTAAAATTGTGTAGGAGCTCCCCAGTGCTTGAAGTACTAGTTGTATAGGTTTGTGTGATCTTGCAAGCTAGAATTGTTTAGGTGGACTCTTGCTAGGAAGGCACCTTATTTGCTTGATTAGGATCTTTTGTAAGGTGCTAGAGTTATAGATAGAGGGGTGTAGTCTTGGCTAGACCGATAGATTTTAATTCTACACTTGTTTCGGTTAGCCAATGCAATTAAGTTTTAGAAATGACTATTCATCCCCCTCTAGTCCGCCATCTCGACCCTTCATCAGCCCAGTGCGGCCCAACACGGACGTGGTCCACACGCGAAAACGACCCGCGGCGGGGAACCCGCGCGCGCTAGCGCTTTTGTAGAAACACCCTTACGCTAACCGCTAATAGCGCCACCACTACGAGCACTATTCCCTAGTCGGCATTTATGCACCAAGGTCCTCACACTTTCTCATCTTCACATCGGGAAGGTCCTCGATGGCAGCACGCATGACGGCACGGCAGCCATCGGCACCTCACGCTTTACGCCGGGCAACCAAGGCTCGTGTCGGCACCTCACGCTTTACCTCCATCTTCGGCTCGCACGGCATCAACGCGCTACGGTTGGGGGCTGGGGGAGGGCACTACGCGAGCTGTAGCGGTGAGTGGTGATTCACGGCGGCGGCGCAAGCGTTTCGAAGGACAAGGGTGGCAACCGGCCTCACCAACGGCGTACAAGCACCAGGAGCCTACCGTGAGCTCAGCCGAGGTGACAGTGGGAGGGGAGAGTGGCGGTGGAGATCCGACCGCGTGCGCCCTGACGGCACAATGGCGCTCCGCGGCGGACACGACCGCGCTCGCGCCCAAGGAGAGGTGGCAGAGGTTTAGCTGGCATGCGCGAGGTATAGAGGGGGTCCAGGCGAGGCTGCTAACGCAACTAATGGAGTACCAACGACGCTGGGAAGGGTTTGCCACCCGCACGGTCGCTCGGGGCCTTACCGACTCAGCAGCCGGAAAGCTCCAAAATTCGAGCTTGGCGGGGCACGGTTCAAAGCAGGATGGGGATGGGCGACTCGATGACTTCAAAGTGGAGTCAGTGTCGCGGTGAATCAGGCGATGGTGACTCCACCATGCCGCCTTGATGACGCGGGTCCGACGGCCATGGTGGCAGAGGAAAGAGAGGAAGAGAGAGAAAGATCTGGATCAGCTTGTCCCTGTTCTTGGCTCGACATGTCAAAGCAACAGCGTAGCACACGTGCGGCGTAGCGCCATTAAGACGGTGATGGCGCTATGCGGGGAGGGGGTGAAACAAACGCGACGGTGAGTCGATGGCAGCCGCAGCATCACGGCGCGAGGCAAGGGACTGCGGCAGCAGCAGTAGCAGCGGTGCGGAGCCGGGCGAGTCAGAGGTGGTAGCAGCACAAGGCAGGACACCTGGACTCGCAGCTGGTGGCAGCAGGCGCAAAGCGGCCGGCCACAGCCAGCCACGGCCAGGCCTTGGCTAGGCGAGAGGCAGATCTGGCCGGCCAAGCAGCCAAATCCATGTTCGTGCACAGATGTTAAAGCACGCACAAAAACTAATCTAGCTCGATTCCGATTCTACTGTCTAAACCATGAGAAAGAGGGTACATAGGGCTATCATTAGGAGCAAGAACATGACATTCATCTTCTCTATATTTTCCAGAATTAATTCACCAACTTAGCCTCATTATACCTTTTTCAGACTTAGAAAACTTGCTAAGTCTTGGGCTAATTTTTATTTCAAGTTACATTTTCAAGTCAATAGAAATATTAGCTAGCCCTATTATTTTTCTAAAACAAGGGTTGCATTATCATCTAGAAAGTTCATACTTCAAACTTTATTTTTGAGCCACATATATGTTCTATAGTATTTTTGCTCAATAAAAATTGGTTTTGAACCTTACTTGATATAACATGAGCTATTGAATAAATTTTTATTTAACATTTTTTATTAGCCATTTTAGTTGACAAAAAATTTATCTAATACTTTAGCACATGCAATAACACATAAATATGATGCTCATGACATGATTTAACAGGTTATTTAGAGCGCAACACCAAGGGTGTTACAGCCAGATTTGCTCAAGCGAGGAAGGGCCACGGTGGTGGCCGCGCGTGGTTGTGGCAGCTACAACGGGACATGGTGGTGTGTGCTAGCGTCTGCGCACGTGGCGAGTCATGGGGTGACGGCTGGCACAGTGGACGCACCGTGGCCCTTACCGTGCGTGGGTTGGAGGCGCCATGGTGAAATCTTTGCCCTTGTTGGGCCGATGATGGTGGCGCCTCAGTGCGGTGTTTTCTTTCTTGGAAGCCTCCATCAAATGGCCTCTCCCCTTTGCGCGGCGTGTCTTTCCTAGGTGAAAACCTTGACCTTCTAGTTATGCAACGACGGCGCCGTTAGTGTCACGTCTCTCCTTAGAGGCGTCTTTTCGGAAGCTCATGCTCGGTCATTTTGTGGTGGCGGCCAGCGTCATGGTGAGGAAGGTGGAGGCCTAGTTGAGAATTCGAGTTTGTGGTGTCCATGGCGAAGGAAGGAGGGCAGGAGGAGGGCGTTGGCGCAGCTACTGGAGGGTCTCGCATCCGCTTGGCAGTGGAGGGGCGGTAGTCTGGTGGGACCGTACACCAATTGCGACCACAAAGTTGGCAAGGAGACTGGCGTGGGAGGCATTCACAGAGTTAGCGATGAGGCCGACATGGGGAGGTGGTGGCTAGTAGACTTGGGTTGCTGAGGTGACTTGCGTGGTATTGCGGCGGGCGTTCTCGCTCAGCGGCGGCTATTTCCGGCGCAAGGAGGCGTATTGACTCGCAGCTAGAGGATGTATGTGGCACTTCTACATTCGATGAGGCACCTAGGTCCTGGAAGCTATAGTGTGCGTGCTTGGATCTGGGTGGATAGGGTCGACTTGGCGAGCGCCAGAGGCAGCTATGGCTTGCAGCAGACTACGGCGATTAGCCTTGCTTTGCAGCGGGCTACCTCGGTGTGGGACAGTGTTGGCAACAACAGCACAAGCGGTGACGATGACATTTTCGTCCTGACGACTTTGTCGTCCAGTTGTTGGTGATGCAGTGTGGTGATCGGCTTGTGGTGTTTCAGAGGCGGTTGAGCGTGTGCTCTGTGTTGAGCTTCAGGCTTTGTGGCTTGTGTTGAGGTCCCATTCCGATTGGCCAGAGTTGTTTCTTCTTCTCTTGAGTTTTGAGTTTGGTTCGTGTTGATGACCCAATCTAACCGATCGTAGTTGTATTGTTTCATATGCATTTTAATATAATCGGCAGCTCCCCTGCCTGATTCGTTTAAAGAAAATATATGGATGTGTAGATGGCGCACGGTTGCATGCTCATGCAAAATTTAAGGTTTCGAACAATTTTTTTGTGCAATAGTAAGAAAAATCTCTACTATAATTGACCACTTCAAATTATTTTAGGTCTACCAATGAAAACGTCCCCCGCTGAGTAGTCTAACCATTGTGTACTCAGAAATTTGCACACAGAAATTTACCTCTATTAAAATCAAGGCCTCACGAAAGAACTACGTCCGATCTAAAGGCTGAGAGACGAAGTATGATGCGAGGCTTCTCACCCCTCACCCCAGCGCCCTCCCCCTCTTATGAGACGAGATAATAAGGAAAAAAACTCTGGATCAGCGGCAGACTCCTCCCCGACTAGGGTTTCCTGGATCAGCCGCCGGCCCGCCCGTTCTTCCGCGCCGCTGCACCCCGCGGACGCTTCCCAAGGCCGGCCACCACAGGCGCCAGGCCCCTCCTCGCGCGCTCCCTCTCCAACCTCCGTCTCCTCTCTCCTCCCTTCCTCAGCCCCTACCTCCCCGGGGCCCATCTCCTGCTCTACCCCTCGCCCGCCGCCTCCGACCTCGCCTCCTGGTGCCGGTCCATGCCGCGGCCCACGCGCGCCGCCCCCACCCTCCTCCTCCTCGGCGGCCTTGAGGCAGACCAAGGAGATGCACGCGGGCAGCCAGCCCTTCCTCTCCTTGGTGGGGGTGGTCCCTAGCTCCCTCCCCGTCGACAGTTGCGCTGACAGGGACAGCATGTTCGAGTCTAAACTTGTGGTCAGGAAGGAGACGCGCAAGGAGTGTTGAGCACTATGGAGGCGAGGGTTCAGGTGCTACGCGGTGCGGTTGCTGCGGCGGGTTGAGGCGAGGGTCACGCTGGGTGCGGCGCAACTACCTGGAGCAGTGGAACACCGGCATTCAGCTCGATCCCATGCCCCATCTGTGACTGCGAGGTATTTGTTTCATTCTTCCCCTCCACTCATCCTGATGAAATGGCTCTGTTCGTTTCAGAGGAGAAACACAGCAACAAATGACATTTATTTCGATGTGGATGGATTAGTTTCCAACTTAGAATATGTCAAATGAATTGAAGTCAAATGAATTGAATGTCGATTGTTGACATTGTTTGGAATTTGGTTCCTAGGATTGAAATTATATTTACATGAGAATTCTGAATGCCTGTACTTCTGTTACTATGCCAAAATGAACTGAACCCATGGAATGCATGTACTTTTGTTACAATTACCCAATAATTTAACAGGTGAACTGAACCCATTATATTTACACGGAAATTCTGGAATGTTTTTCAAATTCTACAGGTGAAGCTGCGTACCAAGCACTGCAAGACCCGTGAGCGTTGCAGGGTAATCAATTAATCACCAACCCCTACTTGTTATATTTTCTTAAACACAGTCCTCCAAATGCCAAGTGAAACAATCTTTTATGCTTTATTTTGTACAGTCTGAACAATTGCATTGGATTTGAAGGAATAATGTAACATTTATTCTGCTTATGTTTTTTGTCCTACTGATGGTGGGTGCTCAGGTTATTGCCATCACTGCAACATTTATTCTGCTCACGTTATTGGGGAGCAGGGGTATACGTCCTCAAGGAAGGCCACCCAAGGAAGAGGACGACATGATTAGCTACGAGGAGTGGGACTGATCTGAAGTGGTTTACCAAGGATTTTGGAGATGCCAATTTCTCTCCTGAAAGGATCAAGATGCCCAAGAGGGGGGTGAATTGGGCTTTTCTAAAAATTAAATACAAGAAATAAATCCTACAAGCCGGAATTCACCCCTAGTGACTACTTGTGTTCCTAGAGAGTCTACCGATATAAAGTTTTGCACCCTAGTTTCCAATCCTAGTCTAGCATGGCAAGTCTAGGAATGTAAACAAGCAATGAAAGTAAATACGAGAATGTAAATGCTTGAATGTAAAGGGGCAAGGAACACGGCGATGTTTTTCCGAGGTATCGGAGAGTCGCCACTCCCCACTAGTCCTCGTTGGAGCACCCGCGCAAGGGTGTAGCTCCCCCTTGATCCACGCAAGGATCAAGTGCTCTCTATGAGTTGATTCTTTGACACTCCGTCGCGGTGAATCACCCACAACCGCTCACAAGATGAGTTGGGTCATCCACAAGCTCCGCCGGATGATCACCGAACTCCCAATCACCACCAAGCCGTCTAGGTGATGGCGATCACCAAGAGTAACAAGCTAGAACTCTCACTTGACCACTACAAGCCCAAATGAGAAGGTGGATGCACACTTGCTACTCTCTAATCGCTAGTGAGGAACTCTCAAGCTTTGATTCTCAAATCTCTATCCTCACTAGTGCTCTTGCACTCCCTTGCACTCCAAAGGTGTTTATCAGCTGATCAAATGAGCAACGTGAAGATATCCGCTAATTGATTTTCACTTCTTACACCTTCTAGTGATATGTCATTTTTTGCAACGTGATCTCTTAGAAAGTGATGGCGGATATCAATGTGCTTAGTGCGAGAGTGTTGTACCTGATTGTTAGCAATTTTAACGGCACTTTCATTATCACATAAAAGTGGCACCTTTTCAAGAACAATTCCATAGTCTAGGAGGGTTTGTTTCATATATAAGATTTGTGCACAACAAGCCCCCGCGGTAATGTATTCCGCCTCGGCGGTGGACAAAGCCACACTATTTTGCTTTTTAGATGACCAAGATACTAAAGATCTTCCAAGCAAATGGCACCCTCCGGATGTGCTTTTTCTATCAATTTTGCAACCGGCATAGTCCGAATCGGAATAGCCAAGTAGTTGGAATCTAGCTCCTTTGGGATACCAAAGACCAATGCTTGGGGTGAGCTTAAGATATCTTAGGATTCTTTTTACGGCACTTAGGTGAGGTTCTTTAGGGCACGCTTGAAAGCGGGCACACATGCACACACTAAACATGATATCGGGCCTAGATGCGGTAAGGTACAACAAGCTACCAATCATAGAACGGTAGAGAGTTTGATCAACCAGTTTACCTCCCTCATCTAGGTCGAGATGTCCATTTGATGGCATTGGGGTCTTGATTGGTTTGCATTCTTCCATCTTGAATCTTTTGAGAAGATCCTTGGTATACTTTTCTTGAGAGATGAAAATCCCTTCTCTCATTTGCTTTACTTGAAATCCAAGGAAGAATGTGAGCTCACCAATCATTGACATCTCGAACTCCTTCGACATCAATTCACCAAATTCCTTGCAATAATCTTCATTTGTTGATCCGAAGATGATATCATCAACATATACTTGACAAATAAAGATCTCCCCATTAAACTTCTTAGTGAATAGTGTGGTGTCGACCTTCCCAATTGTGAAGCCCTTCTCAATGAGGAAGTCCCGGAGGCACTCATACCACGCTCTAGGGGCTTGCTTGAGCCCATATAACGCCTTAGACAACCTATAAACATGATTAGGATATCTAGGGTCTTCAAACCCGGGAGGTTGATTAACATAGACTAGTTCATTTATAAAGCCATTTAAGAATGCACTTTTCACATCCATTTGATATAGTTTCATATCATGATGTGATGCATATGCAAGGAGGATACGAATGGATTCAAGTCTTGCAACGGGTGCAAAAGTCTCTCCAAAATCAAGACCTTCAACTTGAGAGAACCCCTTTGTAACTAGTCTTGCCTTGTTCCTCACCACTATGCCTTGGTCATCTTGCTTGTTTCGGAACACCCACTTGGTTCCAATGACTCTTGCACCTTTAGGATGCTCTTCAAGTGTCCATACTTGATTGCGGGTGAAGTTGTTCAATTCTTCATGCATTGCATTCACCCAATCCGGATCTTGAAGAGCTTCTTCTACATTCTTAGGTTCAACGCAAGAGACAAAAGAGTGATGTTCAACAAAAGAAGCTAGTTTTTGAGATCGAGTCATTACTCCCTTTGTGGGACTCCCTATGATGAGATCTTGTGGATGAGCTTGAAGTAGTGGTGAGTTTCTTCTATCAACCACTTGAGGAGGTGGATGGGGAGCATCAACATCTTGAGCTTGTGCCTCGGCTTGTTCATGAGAGACATAAGTGTCTTCATTTTCAACTCTCTCATTCTTGTCATCATCTTGAGGCACACGTGATGAAGATGGTGGATCAACAATTTGTACATCGTCATCATCATCTTTTGGCTTGATGTCTCCCACCGGCATGTTCTTCATGGCCTCCCTCAAGGGTTCATCACCTACATCATCACAATTCTCAATTGCTCCTTGGGAGCCGTTAGATTCATCAAATTCCACATCATATGTTTCTTCAACCAAACCGGTGGCATGGTTAAATACTCTATATGCTTTGGACTTTGATGAGTAACCAATAAGAAAACCAATATCACAACGTCTTTGAAACTTCCCTAGGTGTTGACGCTTCTTGTAGATGTAACACTTGCAACCAAACACCCGGAAGAAAGAGACGTCTGGCTTCTTCCCATTAAGCAACTCATAGGGGGTCTTGCCAAGAAACTTTTGTAGGAAGAGGTGATTTGAAGCATAGCATGCGGTGTTGATTGCCTCGGCTCACAACTTCTCCGGAGTGTTGTACTCATCTAGCATTGTTCTTGCAAGGGTGATCAAAGTTCGGTTCTTTCTCTCAACTACACCATTTTGTTGAGGAGTGTAGGTTGAAGAGACCTCATGCTTGATTCCAATTTCATCACAATAAGCTTCAATGTTGGTGTTGTCAAACTCTTTGCCATTGTCACTTCTAATCTTCTTTATCTTGACTTCAAATTCATTTTGAGCTCTCTTTGCAAACTTTTTGAAGCAATTTGCCACTTCGGATTTGTCATGAAGGAAGAAAGTCCATGTATACCTTGAGTAGTCATCCACTATCACAAGATAATAGAGATTACCACCCAAGCTCTTGTATGTTGTAGGCCCAAACAAATCCATGTGTAGAAGTTCTAGTACTCTTGAAGTTGACATGAAAGCTTTGGTTGGATGAGTGTTTGCAACTTGTTTGCCCGCTTGACATGCACTACAAGGTTTGTCCTTTTCAAACTTCACATCCTTCAATCCTCTCACTAGTTCTTTCTTCAATAGCTTGTTGAGAGTGTTCATTCCAACATGAGCAAGCCTCCTATGCCAAAGCCAACCAAGTGAGGTCTTGGTGAACAAACATGTCATCAAATTTGCATCTTCGGAGGTGAAGTCAACAAGATAAAGATTGTTGTATCTAAAGCCTTTGAATATCACTTGCTTGTCATCTATCTTTGAAACTTCCACTTCATTTGGTGTGAACAAGCATTGGAAGCCAAGGTCACAAAGTTGCCCAACGGATAACAAGTTGAAACTCAATGAAGCAACATAGAGCACATTTGAGAGTGAGTGATCATGTGATATTGCAATCTTGCCTATACCCTTGACTTTGCTCTTTGAATTATCCCCAAATGTGATCTTCTCTTGACATATTCCATTCTCTTCAATGGTGGTGAACATACGAGGATCACCGGTCATATGTTGAGTGCAACCACTATCAATAACCCAATGAGATCCACCGGTCTTGTAGTTCACCTACACACAAGAGATCAAGCTTTTTGTTTAGGGACCAAAACTTGAGAGGGGCCCTTGACTTTCTCAACTAGTGACTTGGCAACCCATATTTTCTTTGGCCTATTCTTGTTTGGGGGACCCAAAAACATGACTTTCATCTTTCCATTTGAATCTTTTCTTAGCATATAATGAGCATTGAAGGCGAAGGGTCTAGCATGCTTGGGCAAGGGTTGTGGTGGTGGAGTTTTGCATTCATGAGCAAAGTGACCTTCTTGACCACACTCAACACATCTCTTTGGCTTGGGCTTTGACTTGCTTTGTTGTTGTTGAGCTTTTGCTTTCTTCTCTTGATTTGCCAAGTACCCAATACCACTTCTATCCATCTTCATTACGGTGTTCATGAGGAGCTCACTTTGCAAATGTTGGCCTCTTGTGAACTTGCTTAGGCCGGTCTTGAGATGCTCTTTTTCTTGCTTGAGCTTTTTGTTTTCTTCAATGAGTGACTCATTTGTTGGTTGCTTCTCAAGAGCCATCAAACCTTTTAGCTTCTTGTTCTCATTTGCAAGCTTCTCATTCTCACTCTTAATCTTGGCATAATCATCATGGTTGCTTGACTCAACCACACTCTTGCCTTTGCTACTAGAACCTCGCTCAATGCTTTCAATGATCAAGTCATCACATGATGTAGCTATATCACACTTAACAACATGGTTAGTAGCATCATGTGTCTCAAGAGCAAGTTCATTAGCAACCACAAGACTATCATAGTCAATTTTTAATGTGGTGTATTTGTCCTTTAGAGAATTATGTCTAGTGATGAGCTCATCATGCTTCTTCTCAAGTTTATCATGTTGATCTTTGAGCTCTTTATAAGAGGTTTTGAGCTCCTTAAGAGTGGAAGACATCACTTCATTTTGAACTCTAAGCTCACCACTAGTCTTTTGAATATTTTCAAGCTTGGATGAGAGTGATTCATTTTCATTTTGAAGATCATCATTTTCACTTCTAGTCCTTCTTATGATTTTAGTGTATTTGTTTAGCAATTTTACAAGTTTATCATAAGAAGGTGAGTCATATTCATCATTACTATCACTATCATCATCATCATCACTATCATGGTTTTGTACCTTTCGTTCACCCTTGGCCATAAGGCATAGGTGAGTTGTGGATGATGATGGTGAAGAAGGCGGTGAAGATGGTGATGAAGATGTTGGTGAAGATGATGGCCCCATCACAAATGCGGCAACCTTCTCTTTCTCATCATCGCTCTCATCTTCGGAGGACTCACAAGATGATTCAATGTCGGTGAGCCAATCACCAACAATGTATGCCTTTCCTCCCTTCTTCTTCTTGTGGAACTCCTTCTTCTTGCCATCCTTCTTCTTGTATGGCTTGTTCTTCTTCTTCTCTTCTTCTTCATCACTTGAATCATTTTTCTTGCCCTTGTTCTTGTTCTTGTACTTGTCTTTTGGTGGTCTAGGGCATTGATGAGCTAGGTGGCCAAGTTCACCACAATTGTAGCAATCCATCTCCGAGATTGGCTTTCTCTTGCTACTTGTGAAGAATTTCTTCTTCTTACCATCGAACTTGATGCCACTCTTGTTAAGCTTCTTTAGCATCTTGGTGGTCTTTCTCACCATGAGTGCAAGTGATTCATCATCAACATCACTTTCACTTGAGCTTTCTTGCACCATCATGGCTTGACCCTTCTTCTTCTTCTTGTCATGACTAGCTTTGAAGGCTAAGTCTTTCTTCTTGGAAGATGATGAGCCCTCTTCCGGAGTGATATGCATGTACATCTCATGAGCATTGATTTTCCCTAAAACTTGAGTCGGTGTTGCGGTGGAAAGATCACTTTGGTGAAGCACGGTGACAATGTGTCCATACTTCTCAACGGGAAGCACACTCAAGATCTTCCTTGCAACATCCGATTGGCTCATTTTGGTGAGCCCAAGAGCATTGAGGTCCTCTACAAGAACATTCAAGCGAGTGTACATGTCATTAGCACTTTCTTTGGGAAGCATCTCAAAAGAATTAATTTTCTTTAAAGCTATGTGATAGCGTTCCTCATGCTCACTCTTAGTTCTCTCATGGAGAGCACAAAGATTTTCCCACAATTCATGAGCGTTCTTTACATTACGCACGCGATTGAAGATATCTTTGCCTAAGCCCCGGTAGAGTGCATTTTTGGCCTTTGCATTCCACCGGTCGTACTTCTCCTCGTCACCACTTGGGTTAGCGGGATCCCTTATGGGGGGAAGCCCTTCGGTTGCGGCTCTAAGGCACCCAACATCTATGGCTTCGAGGTACGCCTCCATACGAATTTTCCAATATGGAAAATCGTCTCCCTCAAAAGTGGGAGGTGGTCCTTCCCCATTAGACATCTTGCTCTAGGCGGTAAAGCCTAAAAAAAGAGCAACACGGCTTTGATACCAATTGAAAGGATCAAGATGCCCAAGAGGGGGGTGAATTGGGCTTTTCTAAAAATTAAATGCAAGAAATAAATCCTACAAGCCGGAATTCACCCCTAGTGACTACTTGTGTTCCTAGAGAGTCTACCGATACAAAGTTTTGCACCCTAGTTTCCAATCCTAGTCTAGCATGGCAAGTCTAGGAATGTAAACAAGCAATGAAAGTAAATACGAGAATGTAAATGCTTAAATGTAAAGGGGCAAGGAACACGACGATGTTTTTCCAAGGTATCGGAGAGTCGCCACTCCCCACTAGTCCTCATTGGAGCACCCGCGCAAGGGTGTAGCTCCCCCTTGATCCGCGCAAGGATCAAGTGCTCTCTACGGGTTGATTCTTTGACACTCCGTCGCGGTGAATCACCCACAACCGCTCACAAGATGAGTTGGGTCATCCACAAGCTCCGCCGGATGATCACCGAACTCCCAATCACCACCAAGCCGTCTAGGTGATGGCGATCACCAAGAGTAACAAGCTAGAACTCTCACTTGACCACTACGAGCCCAAATGAGAAGGTGGATGCACACTTGCTACTCTCTAATCGCTAGTGAGGAACTCTCAAGCTTTGATTCTCAAATCTCTATCCTCACTAGTGCTCTTGCTCTCCCTTGCACTCCAAAGGTGTTTATCAGCTAATCAAATGAGCAAGAGACCTCTAAAAGAGGTGGTGGGGATGTATTTATACACCCCACAGACAAAACGAACCGTTACCCGCTGACTCAGCAAAACACGAGCTGACCGGACGCGCCGGTTGAACTGACCGGACGCGCCGGTCGCTCGTAACGGTCGAAATCCGAAAAACAACTGAGTGACCGGACGCACCGGTCAGGGGTGACCGGACGCGTCCGATCGTGCAGGGAGCATACTGTACTCGCACCGGACGCGCGACTGCGTCCGATCGGTGATGACCGGACACGTCCGGTCGTCTCTGGACCTTACTGGACTGTGACCGGACGCGCCGATCACACCCAGGTTGCGTCCGATCGGGTGTTTCCCTCAAGTGACACGTGTTGACTTCTGACCACCGCGTCCGGTCCTCGCGAGGACCGCGTCCGGTGTTCAGAGCTGAAACCCTAGCCGCGGAACTGAACTGACCGGACGCGTCCGATCATGCCGAGGACCGCGTCCGGTCATGGGAAAACGACCCGAAACTCTCCGAAACGCGTCACAACTTGAACCAAGTTGCTTCCAACTGAACTTTGAGCTATTCTAGAGCTGCCTAGTGCCAAGTTTAACAAGTGTGCACCACACCTAAACATAGGACTCGCCTAGGTCAAGCTACCCGCTCATGCCCCCCTTTATAGTACGGCCAAAAGAGAAAAACGAAGATCCTAACGACTATTCCAAATGTCTCTCAACACCTCGACATCCGGAACTAACCGTCCTTAATCTTGACGTCACTCTTTTGAAAACCGAAACGATTTCCATCAAGGAGCATGAATACCATGGAGCCCAAAGCAGTTAAAACCTCCATGACCTAACTTACCAAAGTTTCTGCAAAATACACGTTAGTCATGGTAATAAAGCGTTGTCATCAATTGCCGAAACGAAACCTCGGGGCCTAGATGCTTTCATCTCCATTGGGTAAAAGCTTTTCCTTTCTCTTTACAGTCTCAGCCTATCAATCAATTCTTCATATGTTTTATACTCCTGCTCAACTAAGTCCTTTACAAGTGTACGATACTCCCCTTACATATTGTTGCCTGTAGGATTCATGAAACACAGAAAAAAAAAACAGGAGTAAATGGTGCCTCTCTTTTTCTCTGACAATAAGGAGGCAGTGGTTTAGTTTAGAAAAATGTTTTGCTAATTTCATAAGAAGTTCCACGCAATTAGATCAGCTTTGTCTGTATATATAAATGATATGCAATGCTTGCAGAAGCTAAATATTATGACAAACATAAAATAGAGACGGAAAAAGAAGGGCCATAGTTTCATCTTTGTCAAGCCCAATTTAAAACCAGTTTCAGCTCTATGTTCTTGTCTCCTGCCTGCAAACTCATATAACCAAGCTTTTGTGCTTCCATTCCAGCTACTATAATAAGTTCATCACAATGAAGTAGGAAGTAGTCGCTTAGAGATAAGAGGAAACGAATTGTGTCCTTGTTTTGTTACATACCATAGGAACATCCCAACATTCTGTAGTCGCTTAGCCTCAGCCTTGCATGGTGGCTATTGTTTCCCTCTCATTATCTCTACTATAATTGACCACTTCAAATTATTTTAGGTCTACCAACGAAAACGTCCCCCGCTGAGTAGTCTAACCATTGTGTACTCAGAAATTTGCACACAGAAATTTACCTCTATTAAAATCAAGGCCTCACGAAAGAACTACGTCCGATCTAAAGGCTGAGAGACGAAGTATGATGCGAGGCTTCTCACCCCTCACCCCAGCGCCCTCCCCCTCTTATGAGACGAGATAATAAGGAAAAAAACTCTGGATCAGCGGCAGACTCCTCCCCGACTAGGGTTTCCTGGATCAGCCGCCGGCCCGCCCGTTCTTCCGCGCCGCTGCACCCCGCAGACGCTTCCCAAGGCCGGCCACCACAGGCGCCAGGCCCCTCCTCGCGCGCTCCCTCTCCAACCTCCGTCTCCTCTCTCCTCCCTTCCTCAGCCCCTACCTCCCCGGGGCCCATCTCCTGCTCTACCCCTCGCCCGCCGCCTCCGATCTCGCCTCCTGGTGCCGGTCCATGCCGCGGCCCACGCGCGCCGCCCCCACCCTCCTCCTCCTCGGCGGCCTTGAGGCAGACCAAGGAGATGCACGCGGGCAGCCAGCCCTTCCTCTCCTTGGTGGGGGTGGTCCCTAGCTCCCTCCCCGTCGACAGTTGCGCCGACAGGGACAGCATGTTCGAGTCTAAACTCGTGGTCAGGAAGGAGACGCGCAAGGAGTGTTGAGCACTATGGAGGCGAGGGTTCAGGTGCTACGCGGTGCGGTTGCTGCGGCGGGTTGAGGCGAGGGTCACGCTGGGTGCGGCGCAACTACCTGGAGCAGTGGAACACCGGCATTCAGCTCGATCCCATGCCCCATCTGTGACTGCGAGGTATTTGTTTCATTCTTCCCCTCCACTCATCCTGATGAAATGGCTCTGTTCGTTTCAGAGGAGAAACACAGCAACAAATGACATTTATTTCGATGTGGATGGATTAGTTTCCAACTTAGAATATGTCAAATGAATTGAAGTCAAATGAATTGAATGTCGATTGTTGACATTGTTTGGAATTTGGTTCCTAGGATTGAAATTATATTTACATGAGAATTCTGAATGCCTGTACTTCTGTTACTATGCCAAAATGAACTGGACCCATGGAATGCATGTACTTTTGTTACAATTACCCAATAATTTAACAGGTGAACTGAACCCATTATATTTACACGGAAATTCTGGAATGTTTTTCAAATTCTACAGGTGAAGCTGCGTACCAAGCACTGCAAGACCCGTGAGCGTTGCAGGGTAATCAGTTAATCACCAACCCCTACTTGTTATATTTTCTTAAACACAGTCCTCCAAATGCCAAGTGAAACAATCTTTTATGCTTTATTTTGTACAGTCTGAACAATTGCATTGGATTTGAAGGAATAATGTAACATTTATTCTGCTTATGTTTTTTTGTCCTACTGATGGTGGGTGCTCAGGTTATTGCCATCACTGCAACATTTATTCTGCTCACGTTATTGGGGAGCAGGGGTATACGTCCTCAAGGAAGGCCGCCCAAGGAAGAGGACGACATGATTAGCTACGAGGAGTGGGACTGATCTGAAGTGGTTTACCAAGGATTTTGGAGATGCCAATTTCTCTCCATTGGGTAAAAGCTTTTCCTTTCTCTTTACAGTCTCAGCCTATCAATCAATTCTTCATATGTTTTATACTCCTGCTCAACTAAGTCCTTTACAAGTGTACGATACTCCCCTTACATATTGTTGCCTGTAGGATTCATGAAACACAGAAAAAAAAACAGGAGTAAATGGTGCCTCTCTTTTTCTCTGACAATAAGGAGGCAGTGGTTTAGTTTAGAAAAATGTTTTGCTAATTTCATAAGAAGTTCCACGCAATTAGATCAGCTTTGCCTGTATATATAAATGATATGCAATGCTTGCAGAAGCTAAATATTATGACAAACATAAAATAGAGACGGAAAAAGAAGGGCCATAGTTTCATCTTTGTCAAGCCCAATTTAAAACCAGTTTCAGCTCTATGTTCTTGTCTCCTGCCTGCAAACTCATATAACCAAGCTTTTGTGCTTCCATTCCAGCTACTATAATAAGTTCATCACAATGAAGTAGGAAGTAGTCGCTTAGAGATAAGAGGAAACGAATTGCGTCCTTGTTTTGTTACATACCATAGGAACATCCCAACATTCTGTAGTCGCTTAGCCTCAGCCTTGCATGGTGGCTATTGTTTCCCTCTCATTATTTTTGATAATCTAGCTGTTTTCCAAGAACTGAACTCAATAGGCGAATCAAAACCATGTACTACCACATGCCAGCCATGTAATTTGCGGTTACCACAATATCAGTGCAGCGCCCCTGAGATAGTGTCCTAACAGGGGCAGTTCTCAGGGGTAGACAACTGAACTCTGAAAATAACTCCTTGACATGTTGGTGATGGTGACACTATGAAGTCTGAACCTCCTTACCTACTGAACATTTAGCAATGGAGACTCTGGGTTTAAGTTCAACAAAAAACCCATAACTCAGTAGCACTCCAAGAAGAAGTGCAGTTAACAAGAAGACAAAAAGAGAGTAAACAGAGAAGGGCAAAGTTTGTGTAGGAACAGGAACCCAATGCCGAGTGCTACAGGATTCTCAGAGCCTTAGAGCCATTTTTTGTCCTCTTGAAATTCAGCCCTGCGATGGCATGCAGATCTAAACTGGAAACAGAAAAAGATGGCAGATCAGTCAGTATTGAAAACAACTATGTTATGAATCCAAGTCCCATTTGTTGTTGCCCTGCTGGTATTGAACTGATCTCATGCTGCAGTATAATTTCATCTAGCAAATGGCACAGTTTACTTGAAAAGGAAGTATGTTGCAGTACAATTTCACCTGATTCCCTTTGCGTTAATTAATTTTAGTGATTTTCCCTTTGTATTTGCATCTGATTCCCTTTGCATTAATTAATTTTAGTGATTTTATACTGGATCATGGTTATCAATACTTTCAACATATTCGGCAACGTGGACTTGCACCCTTACCACCGGCCGTCTTGCAGTTGTGGCAACGACTTCCCCGCCCTTGATTCTGCAGCAAACAGCCTCGGCAGTCGTCCTTATCGACAGGTTCAATTTTGGGTTTTGTTTTTGTACTCTGGCCTTGTTTAGATACCAGATTTCACCCCAAATTTTACTATGCAAAAAGAAGATTCCCCGTCACATCAAAATGTCGGCACATACATGGAGTACTAAATGCAGATTAAATAAAAAAACTAATTGCACGTTTTTGTTGTACTTTACGAGACGAACATTTTAAGCCTAATTAATCAATGTTTGGACGAAAATTTATAAATACAAACGAAATGCTACAGTGGACAATCTTGCACTGTGCAAAATCTGCACCTCCTGATTCGGCCGAACTAAACACGGCCTCTGTAATTCTTGGGTTGAGGCAGTCAATAGACGTCCATGGTGCTTTGACAACTGGGTGGGAAACAGGTGGCCAGCTGCTAGCATGCTAGCTGCCACCTGACATGAAGCACCATCACCTGTAGGAAATTGAAATGATAATGTGCCCATCTAAGTTTTGAATCCCCTGTTCTACAATTTTTTCTAGGGAACCTTTGCTCTGTATTTGAGATACTTGTAATTGATCTATACCATACTGCACCCAGTGTGTGCAACCAGTGTAATGTACTCTGTATGATAATTAGCTCAAATTTGAAATCTTCTCTCTGTTGCAGTAATTTTGGGAGCCAAATTACCGAGTTTTTTGTTGAATTGTTCAGAGCATTTCTTCAACTGCCTGTCTAGCATCAATTATTGCTTGTGTTTGAAAATAAGAATTTATCATCAAGGTGAAAAGAATAGACTTCATTCGGCCCAATCTGTTAGTACACTTTTGATTTGTTGGTCTCTGAAATTTCAAGCCAACTGACATTTTGCAGTATTGTCGAGATTTTTCCTTAATTGATATCTCAGTTCTAATCTGCATATATTGGATGGTGTTTGTGAATCTTTGTGCTCTTGAAAGAATTTCTGCTCCAGACCGTTGCAAATTGACCTATACTTTTCAGGACATGGCCGCACATTCTGCCTGTGACTTTGGAGGTGGCAGAACTGTACAACTAACTCTCGCTAAGTACGGGCAAGTTGTATGGCCAGGGATATTATTAAACCCACAGCTAACTGACGAGGAGCTTTGGAACACAGGACGCTGCATGTTAATAACTCTTATCTTCCTTCTTACAAGGTTTGACTCTTTTGTGCACTAACTTTTGCTGGAGAAATCAGAAAGTTTTAACATGGCTCACATATTCAGGTATATGGTGAGAAGCTAGGATCTCTAGCTTGCGCAAAATTTTCCATTAATGGAGGACAAGAGGAGACTTGCATCTGAAGACTAACTTTCAAATGTTGAAGGAAAGGCTTCAGTTCTAGCAGCTCATGACTATTATCACAGTTGGCCCATCATCTCTGAGTCTTCGATAGAACAATTCTTTTTTTTTTTATCACAGTTGGCCCATCAGACCTATGAGAACTCGAAGACCATAAGTCCAAACATGGCATTATATTACTTGGCCACATACTACTGGACCTATGTGCAGGGCAGGGCAAGGTTGTGCTTACGTTGCATCTTTTGTTTTTTAGCCTTTAATCAGGTTTGCCTCTATTGGATCAGTCCAATAGTTCTATGCATGTCATCTGATGTTCCTTTTCTATGAAGGATTCTTTGATACTCCACAAAGCTACGTTGCCCTTTAGTTCACGGGAACATCAGTTGGGCGAAGTGTTTATTAAATTATTGTCCTGTTTCAATGCACGAGACTTCACCTATCTCATTTAATTTGTGTGAATCATAGATATATTTATGTGATGTGTAATAACTTGACATATTTATGTGACGTGTAATAATGCATGAGTGTTTTTCGAATTATATTCATGGTCATATACAATAGCGGCAATCCTTATGTATACGACTTGGAATATTTGGAAAGAACGTAATCGAAGGACCTTTCAAGAAGCGGAGAGAACTCCCATTCAAGTGCTGGGACTAATCAAGGAAGAGTTGGGGCTAATGACGCAGGCTTGCGGACGTCCAGTAGTTCCCTAATGGAGATGTTACCTTCCAGTGTTTTCAATGTTTGTGTTTTCTGGTTCTTCATGTAATAAGACTGTAAAACTTTGGCTTGCTCTTCTTTCTTATATGACATAGCAGAGCTCCTGCTAATTCTTCAAAAAAAAATATTGTCGATTGCGTGCATCCCTAAAATAAGCCGTGGCGTTAGCACGAGCACTGTACTAGTAAGAGAAAGTTACCATGCAATAGAAACTGGTTGCGGGTTTAGATGAATAATAATGTCTCTCCGACCCAATTACATGCTGATTCTCTATCCTTTTTTGTTTCTCCTTAGAGCATTTTTACAATAATTTCCAAAAACACAATTGGTAAACCAATGAGTTTTCCATGGGGCTAAAAAAATTGGGAACACGTATGTTAAGTTTCTCCAATCGTTTACAAAATCCGAAGATAATTTTACATCAGAAACCCCAACTATTTCTAAATTATCCAAACTACTTTTGTATTTTTTTTCCTCTCTTGTATATTTGTATTGGGACCCTGTCCTTACTCTTATTCTTTCCCACATCTATTTTCGCGCGATTGGATCAATTTTCCTGCAAGAAGATTGGAAGTTGAGATATGAAGGCATTGAAGAGCAATTTTTAAATATTGCAAAAAAAACCTAGATTGAAAGTGAATTCTGGAAACTCTTAGAGATGCTCTTACACACAAGTAACTTCAAGCTCAAAGTTTGCATCATGATCATCATCTACCAATCCCTCCAGTTGTGTACTTGTGTTGGATTCGAAATTGGCTGTGAAACCTAGCGTGTGTTCACTTCGCGAAAAGTAGCTGAAAAGTTACCGTAGCATCTCTCGTTGTTATTTGGTAAAATTTGTCCAATTATGGACTAACTAGGCTCAAAAGATTCGTTCCGACATTTACAGACAAACTATGCAATTAGTTATCTTTTTTACCTATATTTAATGCTCCATGCATGCGTCGAAATATTTGATGTGATGAGTGGAAGAGGAAATATTTTGGATTGGGATGGGAAGTGAACAGGCCCTAACGTACATCGCCTGGGCCCTTGGGCCGGGAACAGGAGGCCTGGATGCTGCACGCTGCCCACCCGACCTCAATCAACTTCGGTTCACGTTTGCCGCGGCGTCCTTTCCCCCTTTCCCGGTTTCCCCGTCCGGCGGCCATGGAGACGCAGGCCGCGGCTCACCGTGCCAAGAGAAGGAAGCCGGAGGCACCCAAGAGCTCGGAGCAGGTCGGTGGAGTAAACATCTCGCCGCTACCAGCGACGAGTGCGCCCGATTCCAGTCCTCCTGGAGCCGGAGGAGACGAACCCTACATCCAAGATCCGCCGCCTGGAGCCGGTGGAGAAGTAGAAGATGGGGTCGACCGAATCAGCCTCCTCCCCGACGCCATTCTAGGTGAGGTTATCTCTCTCCTCCCCACCAAGGATGCCGCCCGCACCCAAATCCTCGCCACCCGGTGGCGCCATCTCTGGCGCTCCGCCCCTCTCAACCTCGACGGCCGTGACCTTCGCACCATCGATGTCGTCTCCCGCATCCTCTCCGCCCACCGGGGCCCCGGCCGCCGCTTTAGCTTCCCCGCACAACACCTGCAGTACTGCCCCGCCATTGTGGATGCTTGGCTCAGATCCCCCGCCCTCGACAACCTCCAAGAGATTGACTGCTGGATCCGCTTATTTTGGGGCCCTCAGGTGTTGCAACCGCCACCTCCGCCGGCATCTGCCTTCCGGTTCTCGTCGTGCCTTTGCGTCGCCACTCTCAGCCAGTGCCACCTCTCTGACGACGTCGCCCAGGCGCTTCAGTTCCCCAAGCTCAAGAAGCTCGCACTTCAATGGGTCAGCATTTCGGAGGATTCCCTGCATAGCATCATTGCTTGTTCTCCCGTCCTCGAGTGCTTGCTGCTTAGCACCATCTTTGGCTTCTGCTGTGTCAGGATCAACTCAGCTAGCCTTACAAGCATTGGGGTGGGTGCTTATGCTGGGCATGAACCAACAGTGACATTCTTAGAAGAATTCATCATCGAGGATGCCCCTTGTCTTAAAAGGATTCTATATCATCGACCACCACAATTGCCCATACGACTGCAAGTGTCAGTTATTTCAGCACCCAATCTAGAGACCTTGGGTTGCCTAAAATATTCTGATTACTCTTCCAGACTCACGTTGGGCTCTACGATTATTGAGGTACCTCTTGGTTGCCTACATGTTCTAAGCTGCTTTTCTGTGTGCAGAAAAAAATTTGAAAATATTGAATTTTATAAATGTGCTGACACATTTTCATGCAGCCATGCTACATAAAGGAATTCCGGGTCATGAACTCAACAACGCCGGCATGTACTGTCAAGATTTTAGCAGTCAATATTTTTAATCTTCGCCTGGATGTGATTATTAACTTAATGAGATGCTTCCCATGCTTGGAGAAGTTGTATATCCAGGCAAACATACTAAACTAGTAAATTCATTGTATTCATATATTCTTTGGATCTGGTTTAATTTAATTGTCAATTCTTCTTGAAATTGGTTGAGTTTGTATACTGTTTTTTTTCCTTTTCAGTCATACAAGGAGGGAGACAAGAATTTGTGGCGCCGTAAACATTGTAACCCTATTAAATGCCTTGACATCCGTCTCAAGACAGTCATGTTGAATAATTATCAAGGCATAAAGTCACAAGTTAATTTTGCCACATTCTTTGTACTGAACGCAAAGATGCTGGAGTCAATGACATTTGAGTGTCAAAGGGACAGTGTAACTAATAGATTTCTTGCAGAGCAGCACGAGCTGCTCCAGCTGGAGAAAAGGGCTTCAAGATGCTCTCGGTTTTATTTTACTACTGAAAGCTGTCAGCACGAGTTATTGCATATTAATCATGTCCATGATTTGTCTATAAGTGATCCCTTTGAATGTGTTGAAGCAGGGGTTGGTGCATGCCTATCCTTTGAGTAGTTACTGACTGACTCTGTACTCCTGCTTGCTTAAATTCAATGAGGTCTATCTTTTTTTTTCCAGTGTTGAAATAGGGGGTTGCTAAATGAACTATGTGTATTGTAAGATTTGTGTAATTGTGGCACTCTGACAGAGGCACAGTTTGACTTACTAATCTATAAACCACTAAATCTGCATGCAAAAGTTATTGGCAATGTTTGAGGTTTCTGTTTGCAGGTAATATTGGTATACTCTTGGTTAATAAAGTAGAGCTAGTGTTAAAATATCACTTAGTTGAAAATGTTTTTTTATTTGACCTTTATTACTTGTGGTCAGTAGTGCAATAGGCTACTTAATTACTCAATTGGTCTTAAATGTATGGTTCCTCTTTCTCACCTGATTGCTCGCTGCTTGAACAGCTCCCACTTCCAGGTCACAATTGTTCCCTCTAAGCAACATTTGTTATATGTTTCTCTTTTGGTTGAGTTGTTGATTTGTTGGCCTACTCTTCCGTTGTCAACATTGGATTAGTTGTACCTGTGAGATAATTATCATATTTTGCTTGGCTAAATGTTATTCTATGCTGGTTTGTTATAATATTATTACCACCTTTCACCACTAACTTAAAAATCATTTCACTTGTTTATTCTATTGATTTCCAGTTTACTTTGTGAGAAGTCTTTGTCAAATGTGTTTGCTTGAATGCATCAATTTAATGTCTCTCTTTGTTTAGTATTTATTTTCTAGAGTCTTAATCGCAAAAGTTGAATGGAAGAAACATAATTTCTGTTTCCTAATTTGTATTTTGATTTACTGTCATTGTCATCTTGAATTGCCGATGATAGAAAAAGCAGGCCTCATTTAGCTTCTGACCATCACTGTTTCATTTTTTTTTCTGTGCAACCTAGTTCACCATTACTGTTTTAGTACTTAATAAAATAGCATATACTCATGCCATTAAATGTATTCTTTTTGTGAACTCAAATTAATTTGTCAAATCCTAAAATTTTACTATCACCTATTATCTTAACAGTTCATTATCAGTTAATTGTGAAAACAACACAACAGAGTACTTGATTTTTTTTTATTTTAACAGTCATTGAACTTTGTGAAAATTTGGGCTTCAGTTATAGTTGGTTGCTAATAGCTCAATGTGTGCACATATTTCCATTCTGTCAAGTCTATAGAGATTTGCTCTTTGAATGGCCTTTTACTTTGATGGTGCAAAATCAAACCATTGACCATCTAAAGAAAGGAAACGCTTTAAGGAAGAGCTACAGTCCTTTTAATAGGAAGAGTTTTCTTCTGAAACATTTCTACCCACATTGGAGTTAATACTGTAAGCAGAAAAAAAAGTTGATAGGTTCCCATATTTTTTAACTAGTAATTAAACTGATTGGTTTCCATATGGTTTTGACTAAAAAATTCCTCAATGTTTCTTTTGTAAAAAGATTGTTTTTCTTTAAGGTTAAGGCCCTGTTTGGATGCAAAGTATTTTTGGAGTTTTAGATAAATACTTTGGTTTTAGATTGACATGAAGTGTTTGGATGTAACAAACTTTATGGTTTTGAATACCATGGTGTATTGCTAACTGTAGTCCTTTTGGACTTTTTAAAACTTCACTCTATACCTCTTTTTTTAAAACCATGGTTTTGCACAATAAATGGGTTCTAAAACTGTAGTTTCTTAATGCTACAACATTTTTGACAAGAAAACAAAGCATGTTGCCAACCATGGGCATGCCATGTAGTACATGTAAACGAATGTTTTGGAACTCAGGAATAAACTAGCAGGGAGGGCCGTTCGATGCATGGGACGGTTTGGATCTGGTACTGTTCATGATGGATGTAACTGTAAATGGGATGTCATGGTACTGGTCATGACATGGCGATGTGACTGTTCATGCACATGTCGTCGGTACTGTTCATGGACGCGTCGTGTACTGTTCATGTGTATGTATTGGTACTGTTTATGGACATGATATGTGGTCACTGTTTAACATGAACAGTGATATGAGTCACTGACATGCTATACAACTATATATATACATATATACACACACCCGTGTGGAAACCCGTGCTTCACACAGTTTTTTTTTTCAGGAAGAAGGACGAGAAGAGAAAAACACACACATATATATATATATATATATATATATATATATATATATGTTCACAGGGGGTAAGAGCACGGTTTAGAAGATCCGGTAATATTGGGTTAACGGGTTGGTACTGTTTCTTGACGGGCCGATCTACCGTACATGTATTACTGTAGATAACAGGGGAGGGAGAGGGAGAGGGAGAGATACCCGTTACTGTTAATATACAATGATCTGTGAGAGGGGCAGGATCTACCACTTTGGTATATGGTAGATACGTAGATTACTGCAAGTGTTGAGACTAAACACTACCTGCATATTAGCGTAAATGTTTTTCATTTCCTCTGTATATGAAAACCTTTAAATGCTCTGCGTGATCATGGTAAAATAGGCATTGACCTAATGCAAGACTACAAACAAAATTACATAGGTGACAACTAGTCCTATATATGTGTGGTACCTATATCTGGAATTTTCTAGATTTGTTTTGTCAAGCTGATCAATGCATCATATTGCCCTTACTAATAAAATCATAACTCATTTCGAGTTACCTATCTTTCTTACTACCTCCTCTGATCCGAAGTATATAAGTCCATTTAGTTTGTTCTAACTTTTTTTTAGCTTTGACCATTAATGATTAAAAAGTTATATAGATTGATAACATGAGGTTGTGCTATATATTCATCATGGAACATAATTTCATAATATATAACTCTTTCTAATTAAACCAAAAAAAATTCTCGAACATTAAACCAATATTCTTATGAATATTATTAGTCAAAGTATAGTATTGGAGATATTGGAGACAATTGTCAAGGGCGGTATGCGGCAGGGACGCCGGGCCTCGACTACGGAGCTCGTACCCGCGCTCCGTGGTAAACTCGACGGGGTTATTCCCCCACGTCGCTCAACACTCGCCGGGTTTTGCCCCCAGGCTCGTGGCTTAGAGAAAAGGTAGGAGATTAGACTGAATGATTCTTCCTTCCTCTCTCAATGTGCGGTTACAGGGATATATGGCCTCCAGCCCAACCACTCTTCCTAAACTTAAGGACCGCCAAAGGAAGGTAACAAAAAGGAAACAACCAATTACTCTCTTCCTTCTAATCTTAGCCACTTGACGTGATCACCGGCTGACTCAGGCGTGCTGCTCGATCAGCAGCGCGGCGCACATCGCGTGCCCTGCGACACCGCGTGTACGTGTGCCCGTACATTATATCTCTCCCCTCCTCGAGAGGCAGCTCATCCTCGAGCTGAAATTGGGGATATCGGGTGCGGAGCGAGTCGACATCCTCCCAGGTTGCTGAAGCTGGTGACGCCCCCTTCCACTAAACGAGGACCTGGCGCACTCCGCGCGCCAAGCGTGACTTGACAGCCCGCTCCGTCTCTGGAACGATCGCGCCATGGCGAATAGGAGGGAGGGCTGGTGGTTCTTGCGGTGGGGTGCCATGGAATTTCTTGAGCAGCGCAACATGGAAGACATCGTGGAGGCGAGCTTGAGGAGGTAGGGCCAGGCGGACTACGACGTCGTTGATGAGCTCGACGACGCGGTATGGCCCGTAGAAGCGAGGCTTGAGCTTTCCAGCCGATGCTTGGGGCATGGATGCAGTAGGCCGCTGACGAAGTCGAAGCAGGACCCAGTCGCCTGCCTGGTAGGTGACCTGTCGGTGGAGACGGTCGTAGTGGCGCTTCTGTATGGCCTAGGCCTGCTCGAGCCGGTGCCGAATGTCCTCCAGGAACTCCGTGCGTTCTTCCAGCGTGCGGGCCACCGCCGGCACCCGGGAGTCACCATGCGCATAGGTGCGCAGGGATGGTGGATCGCGACCGTAGATGACGCGGAATGGCGTGTCGCGCAACGACGACTGGAAGGCGGTGTTGAAGACGTACTCCGCCCATGGAAGCCAGCGTAGCCAGTCGCGTGGACGATCACCTGTCAAGCATCGAAGGTACATGATGATGACTTTGTTAGCGGACTCTGATTGCCCGTCCGACTGTGGGTGGAAAGCCGTCGACATCTGCAGCTTGGTGCCACTCAAGCGCATCAGCTCGTCCCAGAAATTGGAGGTGAACACGGAGTCGCGGTCGGAGACGATGGACTGCGGAATGCCGTGCAGCCGAACGATTTCAGAGAAGAAGGACTGGGCCACAGTCTCTGCCGAGTACGGGTGCACCAGGGGTATAAAGTGCGCGTACTTGTTGAAACGGTCCACCACCGTCAAGATGACTGACTTGCCCCGGACGCGCGGCAGCGCCTCGACGAAGTCCATGGCGATGTCCGACCAAACACCCTATGGCACCGGTAGTGGCAGCAACAGTCCGGCCGGGTGGAGATGTTCTGGCTTGTTGCGCTGGCGCACTGTACACGCACGAACAAGGTCCTGCACCACACGTTTCATGTTAGGGAAGTGGAAGTCGCGGCGGAGTCAGTGCAGCGTGCGCTGGACGCCCTCATGGCCCTCCTCATGGACCGCCCGCAGCACCTCCTGTAGCAGCGGTGAGTCAGGCGGCAGGTACAGCCGTCCGCCGTAGTGGACCAGCCCGTCGGTGAAGGCCCAGGGCTGCGACCTGGAGCCGCGGCTGATGGCGTCCTGTAGGGCAACCAGCTCCGGGTCGGAGGCATGAGCTTGGCGAAGGCGGTCGAGGAAGTCGAAGCGCGGTCCGGACAGCAGCATCACCGAGCCCTCCTCCGGAGTATCACGGCGCGACAGGGCGTCTGCCACGACATTTGTATGCCCCGACTTGTACTCAACAGTGAAGTCAAAGCCGAGGAGTTTCCCGACCCAATGGTGTTGCGGGATCGTGGACAACCTCTGATCCAACAAGTACTTGAGGCTGTAATGATCTGTCTTGACCTCGAAGCGCCGCCCCCAAAGGTAGGGCCTCCAGTGGCGCACGGCCTAGACGAGGCCGATCAGTTCGCGCTCGTACACCGCGAGAGCTCGGTGCCGGGGGGCCACAGGCCAGCTGAAGAAGGCCACCGGGTGGCTGTCCTGGACCAGCACCGCCCCGAAGCCATGCGAGGACGCGTCGCACTCGACGACGAATGTCTTGGAGAAGTCCGGCATGGCAAGCACCGGGGCCGAGGTGACCGCTTCCTTTAGCGCGGTGAACGCAGCAGCCGCGTTGGGCGACCAAGCGAACCCGTCCTTCTTGAGCAGGGCGGTGAGAGGCGCGGCGATGGTGCCGTAGTTGTGCACGAACTTCCGGTAGTACCCGGAAAGTCCCAGGAAGCCGCGCACGGCTCACGCGGATCGTGGCTGCTGCCAGTCCCGCACAGCCTGCACCTTTGTCGAATCCATGGCGACGCCCGCGGCCGACACCACGTGGCCGAGGTACGCGATAGAAGACGCCGCGAACGCGCATTTGGAGCGCTTCACGAAGAGCTGGTGCTGCTGGAGCGCCCCGAAGACGGCGCGCAGGTGGCGTAGGTGATCCACCCATGTACGACTGTAAATCAGAATGTCGTAAAAAAACACAAGCACAAAGCGGCGTAGGAAGGGCCGAAGGATGTCATTCATCAAGTCTTGGAACGTGGTGGGGGCATTGCACAGCCCGAACGCCATGACCAAGAACTCATACATGCCGTCATGAGTCCTGAACGCCGTCTTGTGTATGTCAGCCGGACGCATGCGGACTTGGTGATACCCCGAACGCAGGTCGAGCTTGGTGAAAAAGCATGCCCCATGGAGCTCGTCCAGCAGCTCGTCGATGACGGGGATGGGGAACGCGTCCTTGATGGTGAGCGCGTTGAGCACCCTGTAGTCGCCGCAGAAACGCCACGACCCGTCCGGTTTCTTGACGAGGAGGACCGGGGACGAGAACGCGGTGTCGCTGCGCCGCACGATGCCCTGCTCGATCATCGCGGCGCACTGCCGCTCCAATTCATCCTTGTGGGCCGCTGGGTACCTGTACGGCCGGACGGCCACCGGCAGCGCGCCCGTCTTGAGGACGATGCTGTGGTCACGTGCACGTGGCGGGGGCAGCCCGGTGGGGTCGGCGAAGAGGCCGCCGAACGCGGTCAACAGCTCCTCCAGCAAGGTTGCCGGCGCCGTGATGTTGGAGAGGCGCGGTGCTTGCTGTGCGGCTACGTCCTCCCAGCAGATAGTGCGGCCATGGCGCGTAAAGGCCACGGTGCGCGTGGTCCAGTCCCACACCATCTTGCCCAGCGTGACCATCCACTAGGTGCCGAGGACGACGTCGTAGCCGGCGAGCGGCATCACGTAGAGGTCGACGCAGAAGTTCTCGCTAGCAATGGCGATCGGGCCTGATGGAGGACACCTGGGCATGCGATGCGTTCGCCATTGGCCACGGTGGCGGTGAGGCGCGGGCTGGACTGGACGTCGAGCCCCGTGCGCGCTGCAGCCGCCTCTGCGATGAAGTTGTGCGTGGAGCCGGTGTCCAGCAGGGCAGTAAGCGTCACCGCGCCCACTGTCACGCGCACCTGCATGGAGTCACAAATGGGCATACCAGCCACTGCTCGAAGGGAGAACAGCGGTGCAGCGAGGTCGGCCTTGGCGGCCGCCGGAGCCACGTCGTCCAACTCGATGCCGTCAATGTAGAAGATGCGGCGGCACACCCGATTGTGCCCACGTGAGTATGGCTCGTTACAGTTGTAACACAGGCCAAGGCGACGTCGCTCCGCTTGTTCCTCCGTCGAGAGCCGCTTGGATGGCCCCGCCGCGCCGCGGGTTGGGGGGCGCCGGAAGGGCCAGCTGCTGCTGCGGCGCTGGGAGGGCCGGCACCGGGAGCACCTGCGGAGGGGGCGCGGCGCCCGCTGGTAGCACTGGTCGTGGAGGCGGGGCTGGCAGGATCGCCCGCGGAGCCGCCCGAGGAGGCAGTTGGCTGAGCCGGTCCAGTTCAACCAGCTCCAACGTCCTGGCCAGACTCATGGCCGCGGCCAAGGTTTCCGGCGCGTGGACGCGCACCTGATGGCTCAGCGGAGGCAGCAAACCTCCGGTGTACAGCTGTACACGCTGGCTTTCCTCCAGTCGACCAGCCCGCGGAAGAAGAGCCTGGAAACGGTTGGAGTATTCCTCCACCGATCCGGTGCGTCGGCACTCCGTGAGCTCGAACAGCGGCGCGGATCGCAGCGCCGGGCTGAACCGAAGATTGAGGAGCTCCTTGAAGCGACCCCACGGCGGCGTGCCTTCATCCTCCTGGAGTTGGAGGAACCACAATTGGGCCACATCCTCCAGGTTGTACGACGCCATCCACACCTTCTCCTTCGGCATGGTGCGCTGCTGACGGAAATAGGACTCACACCGATTCAGGAAGATCAGTGGGTCGGACTTGCTGTCGAATCGCGGGAAGTCCATCTTCTAGAATCGCGGAGGGCGATCCGGTGGTTGCTGGCCGTGGGAGTGGACGCTGGAGTCGGCGGAAGAGCCGATCTTCTCCTGCATGGTCGCCATGTCGTTTTGCATCTTGGACATATCGGTGGTGAGTGTCTGGAGCAGCTTCATCACGTCGGCAATGGAGGGCTGATCGCCCATGGCTGGCGATGAAGAGGTGGCTGTGGAGGATTGGTTGGATGTGGTGGGAGAGGATCGACGAGACTGAGATACCAGGTTGTCAAGGGCGGTATGCGGCAGGGACGCCGGGCCTCGACTACGGAGCTCTTACCCGCGCTCCGTTGTAAACTCGACGGGGTTATTCCCCCACGTCGCTCAACACTCGCCGGGTTTTGCCCCCAGGCTCGTGGTTTAGAGAAAAGGTAGGAGATTAGACTGAATGATTCTTCCTTCCTCTCTCAATGTGCGGTTACAGGAATATATGGCCTCCGGTCCAACCACTCTTCCTAAACTTAAGGACTGCCAAAGGAAGGTAACAAAAAGGAAACAACCAATTACTCTCTTCCTTCTAATCTTAGCCACTTGACGTGATCACCGGCTGACTCAGGCGTGCTGCTCAATCAGCAGCGCGGCGCACATCGCGTGCCCTGCGACGCCGCGTGTACGTGTGCCCGTACATTACAACAATGTCGATGTCCTAATGGACTTATATTTGGCATGGAGGGAGTAAAAATAATTACTGCCTTGCTAAGCATTCTGGGGTGTCCTTGAATTGAACTTATATTTGACTCTACAATGGCATGCTTCAGAAAATATACTTAACCTTGTTGTATCACAAATTATAAAATTTCTGAGGTAATGCTTGATATTTGAAATTTTATCTATGAGATGGGAGAACAACAATGGGTTGGGAATTAGTTTTAGAAAACCTTGAATAACCACATTTGAATGGCTGCTGTTAACTGAACTGTGTACTTGTATATGGATTGGTCCCTCCAGTTTTGGTAATATATATTCATTTGGAGACTTGATTTATTATTTCTCTATTGCTGTCTATATTAGACGTTCTGATTGCTGAAGTGTTATTTGTGTACTTGCACAATAAAAGGGAAAATGGGTCCTGACCTTGTTACCCAATACTTATTTACTTTTACCATTGTCTTTTTGTTCTGTTCGGGTAATTGGCTTGTCTATTTACCTATGGTTTTGTGCTTGCTGAGAGAGTATTTTTTTTCTGGAACAATTCTCACTTCGAGAATTTCGTTAAGCAAAACAGTAAGGTGATCCTGCCTATCATCTTCCCTGCATTGGAGAAAATATAAATGGGCACTGGAATCAAGTCGTGCAAAGCCACAGTCTGAATGTCTGAAAGTTATTCTCAGATCGTGACCCTCCATTGTTTACTGAATGCTTGCAGAAATATGAGGAAGACAAAGCCACAGTCTGAATGTCTAGATAAGATTGCATCGGCAAAAGTCACAAGTGGTGAGGCTGTCCTCGTGTCTCCAACCTTGCCTGGTCAACCTTCAGTCTTGTAGGAACCTGCACTACATGAGTGGTAAGCAAGTTTATTGTCCTTTGTTCGATTGATTGATTCAGTTATTTGTTGATCTCCTGCAGTTTTTGTAATAATTGGTTCCTTGGTATTTCCAGGTCCTTGCAGAGTCGTTGGACATCGTACAGGATTTGGGTTGTAGATAAAAGGGGGTATATGAACCCACCAAGGCAGGTGTGCGACGAAAGAGATCTGAGAAGCCAATTGTGCATCATTTCTGTAAATCCCATGCCATGGCTTCTTTTGGCATCCTGGTGGTTCACTTTGCTGCTGTAGTCCGTTGTTTGGGAGATTGGGTGTTTTTTTCCTCTTATAATAGAAAATGTCGAGATGGCGTGCAGTCAGCTTAAATGATAAAAGTTATAAATTTTTTCCTTTCACATATTGTTTTGATTCAATTTGTCATGATCGTGACTGCAAGCGAATCAAGTCGAATCCCTGAGAAATGATGTAGCGTGGAGGCGGCAGTGCAGTTCATCCTGTGTGACTCCTCTATTCACGGTCGCATTTTTGGGGAATATGTTTTATTCTATTTATCCCCAGAAAAAAAATTAATTCTTTGTCGTGGAGGTAGTATAGGCTGCCTGTCGCTCACGATCAAACACCCAGTCGATCTCTGGCAGCTCATCGATCTCCTTTTTCCTCTCCAACTCCAATCCTAGACACCCAGTTGAATTCCCAATCAGTACTACTACTACTTGATCTAGCCTATGAATTGCACTTCCACAGTAGTAGAAGGTAGCAATGAACTCAGAAGTTCACACATGAGCAACGAAATCATGCACTTCCGTGGCCAGCCGCGCACAAATCAGGGCGCCATTGCACTTGCACCTCGCCGTGGCGTTGGCTGCGAATAGGTCTGGCGTCCCCCGCATAGCTATCACACTACCCCAGCAGAGTCTTTCTGTGATGGAAAAACGTCAGGGAAGATATCAAAAACCATCAGCAATAAACATCATCGTCGCCGATTCCATCTAGCGCATCGTGGTCGTGGCCTCGTGCTCAACAGGATGCCCTCGTGGACTCGTAGTCACCTGCGCCGTCTTTTTTTTTTTGCGACTTGGGAGATTCATTACTCAAACAAATCCGGGATTACAATCTGCGGTCAACAGATGTAAAATCTGTCGTGCCGGCAAGAATTCATGTAGAACTCGCCACCAGAAAACTTTAATCTTCGGCGGCACTTTCAGTTTCCAAATCCTTTTCCATGCTTCATCACCGGAGCCACCCGGTCCATCATCCACTTGTTCTTTGATTCTTGCTGAGTCAAGCATTCTGTAAGCCGACTTAACAGAGTAGACCCCGTGCTTCTCTGGTTCCCAGGCCCAGAAATCCTCAAACTGAGATCGTATCGGCAAGCATAAAATTGCATTGGCATCTACCGGGATGAACTGTAGCCTGATGATATCTTCCTTCCACTGACCACTCGTCGAGATCAGGTCAGCGACCACAGTCACCGGTTGCCCATCTCCCGGGGTAAGAGGCCGCCCCCCAAAGTGATTTGGTAGCCAGCGATCACGCCAAATGTTAGTTGAAGCACCATCACCAATTCTCTTGATAAGCCCCTGCAAAAGGACCTCCCGGCCCGCCAAGATTGCCTGCCAGGTGTGGCTTGCATGTTTCCGCCGTGTACTAGAGAGGAAGTCACCATCATGGTAGTACCTTCCCTTAAGAACTCTGGCACACAAGCTATCTGGATTAACCATCAACCGCCACCCTTGCTTGCCTAGCATTGCTTTGTTGAAATTCCGTAAATCCCGAAAGCCCATTCCACCCAAGGCCTTGGGGTATGTGAGGCGTTCCCAGCTTTGCCAATGGATATGCTTGCTGCCCGCTGATCCGCCCCACCAATAGTTCGCAATGGGTGATTTCATCTTCTTACATGTCGTCTTTGATAGTAGGAAGCAACTCATGGAGTACGTGGGTACCGCCTATGCTACTGATTTCAGCAGTACCTCTCGCCCAGCACTACTCGCTTTTCTTCCACTCCAGGATCCAATTAAACCTCTTATTCGGTTTGGCATAAACTCGAAGGACTCTGATGTAGACTGACCAACGGCAGTAGGAAGGCCAAGATATTTTTCCGCCAAGGCCTCCTTCTCAATGTTCAGAATTTGCCTCACTTCATCTTTCATTTCATCAGTACAATTGCGGCTAAAAAACACCTCCGACTTGTCCCGGTTCACCATCTGTCCTGAACCTCGACTATAAACCTCCAGAGCTTCCTGCAAACGTGAGGCCCCCCTTTGCGACGCTTCTGAAAACACGATGCAATCATCCGCAAAGAGTAAATGTGAAATCCAGGGGGCATGGACACCCACGTGCATAGGGATGAAAACGATCGGAAACGATCGATAGAAGGCCAAATCACTTTCGTTTTCACATCTTTTTCTCGAAAACGAAATCGATATGATATTGTCGGAAACGAATACGGCGCCGATATTCCGGTAATTTCGAAAATGATAATAGTCGATCGGAAAATACGTCGATAACGATCGGAATCTATGAGAACGGTATCTAAAAAATGATAAACATGCCAAACTGTAGAACATGAGAAGATCCATATAACTCGACCTATCTCACATGACAATAGTAAATAAAGCCACAATTGACAAGATCACAAGCTGAAACCACACAATTCACACAATCTTAGGTCTCAAATAGTGGCAAACCACGCAACAGTATGACAATTCTTGACAAAGATACAAATAAACGATCATGTTCTAAGTTGACTCGACATAAATAGTGATCAAAACATGAATTATTAGAGTTCCTTTTCAGTGGAGGCTGTAGCCTGTAGGTTTCTTAAAGATGAACGCCAAGCATGTCATCGTCGTCCCCGGCCACATCTTCTCATCCATATTCTGAGTATTCATCCTACATAGTTTGTGATGAATACATACATATGTTAGTTCTCATACAAGACAACTGTAGATGAGTTAGTAACAAACATCATATTAAGGTATGGAGATATGTAAGGCTCGTAGCAATAGATGTATTAGCGCAATAGTGCTAATAAGAAATAAAAATCTGAGAAACACATAGTTAATAAGAAGCAAACACAATATATGTATGTGTCGCAGGTAGCAGCCAACACATCATATACAAGGTAAAAGCTAGAAAAAGAACCTCGAGTGTTGATTGCCTTCTTGTTATATATATGAAATACTTCCGTTAGATGTTTCTTTCCAAAAATTATTTGCCTTGTGTGCAGATGTGATCCTTTCCAAAAAAAAATTGTCTTGTGTGCTTGCGTGTGTAATGCATTGTATATCTATAAATAAATCAGGATTCATTAATTAAAGGTCTTTGAATCGGTAATTACCGACGGTAAATTACCGGTTAAATACGGAAATCTTCGAAAACGATCGGAAGAGGGCAAAATCATTTTCGCTTTCGTTTCCGATTATTTTTACCGTTATCATTTTCGTTTTTTCGGTTTCCGCTATCATTTTCGTTTAGGCATAAAAATCGGAAAAAACTCGAAAACGATTTCGAAAAATCGGAGATTATCATTTTTGTTTTCATCCCTACACGTGCACACCTCTGGAAAGAAACATCAGCCCCATGTTCTTTAGGAAGCAGGACAGCCCTTCCGCACACAATAGGAACAGGTAGGGGGAGATAGGATCTCCTTGTCTGATCCCCCTACTTGGTCGAAAACTTTGTGATAGGACCCCATTAACTCTTATAGACATGGATACTGACCTCACACACCTCATAATCAGGGAAACAATCCTGGAAGCCCAGTTTCAGCATAATCCCCTGTAAATAGTCCTATTCAACCCGATCATAAGCTTTAGCCATGTCTAGTTTAATAGCACATGCCCCTTCTTACCCTTCTTCCGCTGCAGATAGTGAGTACATTCATACGCAATCAACACGTTGTCCGTAATTAACCTGCCCGGAACGAAGGCACTTGCTCCTCTGATACAATGTCATCAAGAAACACCCTCAACCTGTTGGCAAGAACCTTGGAGCAAATTTTATAGACCACGTTGCATAGTGAAATGGGTCTAAATTCTTTCATCTCCTGTGGGTTCTTGACTTTTGGGATAAGCACAAGTGTTGTCCTGTTAACCTCAGTAGGCATATCACCACCGTGAAGAAAATGAAGAACCGCCTCCGTAACCCGCGGCCCTAACAAGTTCCAATGGTGTTGGTAGAAACCTGCCGTAAAGCCATCTGGTCCCAGGGCCTTATTAGCGCCCATCATAAACAAGGCCTTCTCTACTTCATCGGCAGTGAATGGCTTGACCAACTCCTCGTTCATCTGCTGTGTGACCTTCACTGGTACATGGTCCAGAACCGCGTCACTGTCCAGCACCTCTTGAGCTGTGAAAAGGTCACCATAAAAATCTTTGGCCACCACTTCTAACTCCTCCTGATCCGTCACCACCAAACCATCAGGACGCTTTAGAGAACTGATGTGGTTGGTCTTAGCTCTCTCCTTCGATTTTGCTTGGAAAAAGGAGGTATTCCGGTCTCCTTCTTGGAGCCACTCTACTCGGGACCTTTGCCTTTCCATAGTCTCTTCTCTGGACAGCAACTCGGAAATCTCCGCCATCACTCGACGTTCATTCCTAGTTGGGCCTGAGCCAATGGATTGACCTCTCAGCTGTTCAAGTTCCAATCTGAGCTGTGCCAATTTCTTCCTGACAGAACCGAATGTGGACTGGTTCCATGCAGCCAGCGACCGCCCCAGACTACCAAGCTGTGATGATAGAATAGAATACCAAGTGTTCCACTTCCCTCTATGTTATTCCAAGCCATCTCCACGTTCTGAGTATATGTAGGGTCACGCCGCCACATATTTTCATAGCGAAAAGAACGTCTACCCCTTCTTCTCCTCGCGAAATTCTTGGAACATTCAAGTACTACTAGGCAGCAGTGATCCGACTCCGTCGTTTGCACATGCCAAACTTTAACATTTTTAAACAAGCTGAGAAAGGCCGGCGTAGCCAGGCCTCTATCCAGCCGGACCTTCACGTTGTCATCACATCCTGCTGCCTGTTATCCCAAGTATAGGGTAAACCAATGAAGCCCAGATCCATGAAACCACAGGCCTGCACCGCATCCCTAAACCCATCCATTTGCCGTTCCGGCCTTTGCTGCCCCCCAAACTGCTCATGTGCCTCTAGCACTTCGTTGAAATCTCCTGCACAGAGCCACGACAGATCACTACTAGTGTTGAGGTATCGCATAGCTCCTATACCTCAATTCTCTCCTGGATTCTCCATAGAACCCCGTGAATCTCCATCTTGCCGAATTTGACACCGGGTCCAGGATCGCGACATAAATGTGGAGTCTATCACAGCTCTGTAGCTTCACAGAAATATCACGAGTCCACAAAAGTGCCAAACCACCTCCTCTTCCAAAGCTACCCACCCCCAGGCCATTCGCAAACCCCAGGGAACATATAAAAAAACATCAGCAACAAATATCATCGTCGCCGATTCCATCTAGCGCATCGTGGCCTCGTGCTCAACAGGATGCCCTCGTGGACTCGTAGTCACCTGCGCCGTCCTGCGCGAAGTCGATGCATAGGCAAACTATATGGTGCAGGCCATATACTAAGTAGAAACATGAAAAACAATAAAAAGATGTATTTGAGTTGTTCAAAAAAAATCTAAAATTTGACATATGCATGATAAATTTCAAGTGCAAAAGTTGGGATGCAAATTGAAACTAGAAAAATTCATATGACAATGATAAATTTGAAGCACTATGGGCTTTGTCTTAAGTGAAAATGCATATAAAATTTGTCATTTTTAATGAACTTTTCTAGTTTGAGATTGCATATTAAGCTTTGCACATGAGTACATATTTGCATGTATTATAGATATACTAGTTTTAAATTTTCTGAATGACTAAAATACGTTTTTGAATTGGTTTCTATATCACCAAATAGTATGTGGTTTCACCATACATTTTCCGCACATTTCTCATGTAGAAGGCTAGCATCACGCATGCGGCGTCCTCGCTGTGCTCGTGGTGCGTGGCGAAGCGCAACAGGAGGTTGTCCGGATGTGCCTATGCTTGCGAAAGAATGGTTTCCATCCACCAAATGGCGTCTCGGAGGGATCCGAGAAAGATACGCACACGATTTTCCTCCCCCCCTGACGACTAGTTTTCTCCATGCAGTGCCTCTATAAAACCTGTCATGGCCTTGTGGCTCACCTTGGTTCTAATTCTACTGTTATATAAATGATTTTTGTGAGACACTGCCTAATGATTAATAGAGGTGGTCACAAAATTTACGTGTCTCCTAAAATATCTAAGGATTTTATTATGCGGATATTTTATTTACGAAGCCGGTAAAAACTAGTCCATCTCTCAAAATACGTTAATAGAAGAGGCCCATATCAGAAAAAGGCCCGAGACCATGGAGGTCCATTACCTATGCTCACGTGTATATATATATACCTGAGTTAGGTTTCGATGCTCCTCAACTCTCTCTCAACCAACTCCCTCTCTCTCTCAGCTCTCTCTGCATCTCGCTGCAGTGGTGGAGGTCGCGCGACAGTTTGGCCTCATCACTATAGCGGTGGCCGAGGCCCGCGACCGCAGAGGCGACTAGGGCTCACAACCGCCTGTGCTCATGGCGGTGACACCCACCTTAGGTTTTACGTGCTGATCCGGCTAGGAAGCACGACAGCGCACGCAGATCCGTGAGGAAGGACGACGACGCACATGTATTCGGCATGGAAGCACAACAACGCACGCAAATCTGGGAGGAAGCACGATGGCCCGTGCAGGATCGGTGAGGAAGCACTATGATGCGCGGATCTGACGTGCAGGGGCAACCACCACTACAAAAATGATTTTGCGAGACACTGCCCAAACAGTAACAAAAAAGTGCCACCGTCTCCTAAAATACGTGAGGATTTTTGAAGGTGGTTAATTTTTTTTTATGAAGGCGTTTACAATTACCTGTCTAGCATAATTGATTTACGGAGGCGGACATTTTATTTATGCAGGCGGTTGAAAATTGTTCACCTCCTAAAATGGATTCCTAAACTCGATTTATTGAGAGGCCCACCTTCGTAAAAAGAGGTCATTTTAAATTTGAGCTTTTTAAAGAAATTTTGTGCAATAAGAAACAAAAAAGAGAAAATTATAATGCAATAGAAGCAGGTTGCGTGTTCAGATGAATACGTGTTCAAGCTCATTTTTAATTAAATTTACATTCTGATTCTCACTTTTTTTGTTTTATCCTTACACGTAACATATGTTAGTTCAAGCTCAAAGTTTGCATTCAAAATTGGCTGTGAAGTCTAACGTATATGGTCTGGGCCCATGGGCCGGCAACGGGAGGCCCTTCGATGCTGCACGCACCCAAACCCTACGGAGCTTCAGCCAGCCGTCGTGTTTCCCCTTTACCCGCCCCGCGCCCAATCAACCCACCGGCCGGCTGCCATGGAGGCTCTGGCGGCGGCGCCTCGCTGTGTCAAGAGAAGGAAGCCGGAGGCACCCGAGAGCCCGGAACAGGAGGGTGGAGCAATAATCTCGCCGCTGGTACCAGCGACGAGTGCACCTGAATCCAATCCTCCGGGTCCGGGTGCCGGAGGAGACGAATCCCACATCCAAGATCCACCGCTTGGAGCAGGTGGAGAAGAAGAAGATGGGGTCGACCGAATCAGCCTCCTCCCCGACGCCATTCTGGGTGAGGTCATCTCTCTCCTCCCCACCAAGGATGCCGCCCGCACCCAAATCCTCGCCACTCGGTGGCGCCATCTCTGGCGCTCCGCCCCTCTCAACCTTGACGGCCGTGACCTTCGCACCATCGATGTCGTCTCCTGCATCCTCTCCGCTCATCGGGGCCCCGGCCGCCGCTTTCGCTTCGCCGCAAAACACCTACAGGACCACCCCGCCACTGTGGATGCTTGGCTCCGATCCCCCGCCCTCGACAACCTCCAAGAGATTGACTGCTGGATCCGCTTATTTTGGGGCCAGGTCTTGCAACCGCCACCTCCGCCGGCATCTGCCTTCCGGTTCTCGTCGTGCCTTTGCGTCGCCACTCTCAGCCGATGCCACCTCTCTGACGACGTCGCCCAGGCGCTTCGGTTCCCCAAGCTCAAGAAGCTCGCACTTCAATGGCTCCGCATTTCAGAGGATTCCCTTCATAGCATTATTGCTGCTTCTCCCGTCCTCGAGTGCTTGCTGCTTAGCGCCATCTTTGGCGTCCACTGTGTCAGGATCAACTCAGCTAGCCTTACAAGCATTGGGGTGAGTGCTAATACTGGGTATGAACCAACATGGACATTCTTAGAAGAAGTCATCATCGAGGATGCCCCTTGTCTTAAAAAGATTCTGTATCATCGATCACCACATATGACAATGCGACTGCAAGTGTCAGTTATTTCAGCACCCAATCTGGAGACCTTGGGTTGCCTAAATGATTCTGATAAATCTTCCAGGCTAATGTTGGGCTCTCTGATTATTGAGGTACCTCTTGGTTTTCTACCCCTTGCTTACAGGTTCTGAGCTGCTTCTCTGTGCGCACAAAAACTTGAAAATATCGACATTGATAGATGGGCTGACACATGTTTCATGCAGCCATGCCTCATAAAGGGATTCCGGACCATTAACTCGACAATGCCAGTGTGTTCTGTCAAGATTTTAGCAATCCATATTTGTACTCTTAGCTTGGATGTGACTATTGACCTAATGAGATGCTTTCCATGCTTGGAGAAGTTGTATATCGCGGTACAGCAGACTAAACTAGTAATTCATTCATTGTGTTCATATATTCTTTGGATCTGACTTAATATTGTGTTATTTTGTCTTAAATTGGTTGTGTATTTATACTGCCTTTTCCATTTCAGTCATTCCAGGAGGGAGACAACAATTCATGGCATCGTAAATATCGTAATCAATGCCTTGACATCCGTCTCAAGACAGTGGTGTTGAATCATTATCGAGGCATAAGGTCAGAGGTTAACTTTGCGACATTCTTTGTACTGAACGCAAAGAGGCTGGAATCAATGAGATTTCAGGGTGGAGGGTATAATGTGAGTGAAGGATTTCTTGCAGAGCAGCATCAGCTGCTCCAGCTGGAGAAAAGGGCTTCAAGATGCGCTCGGTTTTATTTTACTAATAAAAGTTGTTACCACAAGTTTATGCATATAAATCATGCCCATGATTTGTCTATAACCGATCCCTTTGAATGTGTTGAAACAGGGGTTGGTGTATGTGTACCCTTTGAGTAGTTACCACTTGACTCGTACTCTTGTTTGCTGTTAAATTTGATGTGGTCTATTCGTTTTTCCAGTGTTGTAACTTGTAAGGGGTTGCTAAGTGAACTATGTGTACTGCAAGATTTGTGTGATTGCGGTAGTCTGACAGAGCCACAGTTTGACTTTCTAATCTATAATCCACTAAATCTTTGTGCTCAAGTATCTGGCAATGTTTTTTTTTTCATAACAGACTTCATTTCATTTAAGTGCAGCGTACGGGCAGTAGCATGAAAGGCATCCAATTTACAGTAATTAGTGCTTTCTTTAGACTACCCACAGTGGGTACTCTAAAGGGATACTCTAAAGCTTTAGAGTATGAATATAGAGTAAAAACTGCTGCACTGGGTACTCTAAAACGATACTCTATCCTTTCTCTCACTCTATATTTAGAATGGTACAGTGCTTACTCTATAGTGGACAGTGGCGGACCCCACTGGCTAAACAAAGGAAAAAATGCTATAACTCACCAACCAAAAATCCAAATTAAATTTCGATTGCACCATTAAATTCGTCTCAATAAATCCTTCAAAACTAGATCACACATGGATATATTTAGATAAAGTGACAAGTGGATTCCACAGTGAATATAGTGGATAGAGGATGATATAGAGGATAAATGAGTGCGGGAGAATTGAGTATAGAGGAGAGAATCTTGCTGACTAGGACGTATAGAGGATGAATATAGAGGTCCATGAGTGCGGATAGCATTACTGGGCACTGGAGTGCATGAGCAGAGTGAGTTCAGGATACAGAAGGTTGGGGTGGGATGGTGGCTACAGAAAATTTTGCCTGTCTAGCTAAAGAATGAGTTCAAAGCTCTGTCAATCTTGTAGACCTTGTTTTGGTTCTCTCTGCTTGAGTGCATGAAATCTTGTGTGAAAGTTTTTATTCTCCATTCTGGTGGTGAAGCTAAGTTGGTAGTGTTGAAGAAATTCACTAGCACTTGATTGTCTGGCAGATAATTTGAATCATGTATCACCAGAGTGGAAAATCTTTAGTCTGCTCGCTTCTGCTTTTCTGGCTGCTGCTGCAGCTGCTTCATATATTAGCCATAGTAAATTTTAGTGCACTCTTTGGTCTTTGCAGCCAATACAAGCTACAGCGAATTGATTGTGTTGGATAGACTTGGGTGTTGATTATGATCACTCCAAGTCCTGCCTCTGCATGTCGTTGTGGTCGGATCTGGTTCCAGAGATGCATCTGTGAACCATCTTAGGGCAGCCCCTACGCTAGCTAGTGGTCTCAGGTGTGTTCACTTCGCGAAAAGTAGGTGAAAAGTTACTGTAGCATCTTTCGTTGTTATTTGGCAAAATTTGTCCAATCATGGACTAACTAGACTCAAAAGATTCGTCCCGACATTTACAGACAAACTATGCTAGTTATCTTTTTTACCTATATTTAATGCTCCATGCATGCGTCGAAAGATTTAATGTGATGGGTGAAAAAGGAAATATTTTGGGTTGAGATGGGAAGTGAACAAGGCCTCAATCAAAATTTACTGCCACGTAGACAGCTGCTAGCTAGAGCTGTCTTTCCTACAGTGCAGGCTACACGTTACTTTTCGCTGCTCACCTCAATATTCTCTCTCCCATGTAGAAACCTGCCACTCCCTCTCTCCCTCAAAATAGAAGTCGTTTTCGCTTATCGAGAAGTCAGCTTTTTTTTTACTTTGACCAATTATATATAAAAGAATATTAATACTTAGATAGATCGTTGAATATACTTTTATAATAAACTTATTTGGAGATATAAATGTTGCACGTATTTTCTACTAATCTAGTTAAAGTTCAGAAAGTTTGACCTGCACGTATCCCATAACGACTTCTATTGTAGGACAGAGGGAGTAGCTCTCAGTCTTTGCTCTCTCACAACTTTCTGCAAAAAGTAGTGGTTTCTGCCCTGTGTCAGCTGAGGCACTCGCATCCTCAGGATGCTATGACACACTGCAGAGCTGCTTTCTAAGGACCTGTTTAGATGCTAAAAACACATAAAAATTTTTACACAGTACCCGTCACATCGAATCTTTAGACGCATGCATGGAGCATTAAATATAGATAAAAGAAATAACTAATTGTACAGTTTGTCTGTAAATGTCGAGACGAATCTTTTGAGCCTAGTTAGTCCATGGTTAGATAATTTTTACCAAATAACAATGAAAAGTACTACATAATCTTTTCCCAAAAGCTTTTGGCATCTAAACACGCCCTAAAATGAGATGGACGATTGATGTCGAGGTGGAAGTTGGGGCTACACGCTACGACGGCGCGTTGGGGAAGCCCTTAGTCACACAAGATTTGGAGAGATTTGGAGTAGATGTGATAGATTGACTTTGTAGCACGAAGGTAGTCTCTGTGGTGTTGTTTGTCTCCCTTTAGTTGAAGAAGCCGTACTGTTCTGTAGCATTTGGTTGCTGTGCATGTCGGCATGCACATAATCCATTCTTCTTTGTTGTAGTTGTTGTGGTTGCACTGCCGGCCGTAGTTCACCTGCAATTGAAGTGAGTGTACCAATTTGCATGTCAATATTTATTTGTAGTTGGCCCCTGGGTTGTTCAGGGCATTCCACCGTTGTAATCTGCTGCTGTACCTGTCCATCATCTACATTTTGTATAGATTGGCAATGTGTATATCTGTAGGTGTAGCATTGTGTATCTGCCATATGGACCAGGTTTTATTGTTGAATTTTTTTTTTATCATTTCTAGCCTTTCAAATACCACAAAGTGGTTATTATAGATTGGAAAAGGTCATCAGTGGTGTGCAGGTGAAGAGAATCCAGAATGTCCTGCACCCCATCCTATTCTTGAGGTAGAAAAGAAGAGGGCATGCAAACCACACTGCTCTAGTGGAACTGTAGTGGAAGAACAGGTGTGCGTGTGCATCATTTTTCTAGCTTAGGTGCTAATGCTTATGAAGCTTTGTGCTGGCGTTTTGTGTTTCCAAGCAGTGTAATATCAGTCGTGTTCTGGATCCCGGCGACGGTAGGTGCACCTGCAAATGTGTAATCCCTGCGAGGAGCCGATGGGTGGCTTCACATGAGCTAGGAGGAAAAAGTGTATTCGACCTCCCTCAATTATTTTGCGAGTTCGATTTACCTCCATGGCTCCATCAACTATAAATCCAGATTTTAGACTCCTTTAACTCTTGAACCCGTGTGATTTACCTTCCCAGGTGTCCTTTAAAGCGACTTTGGCTAACGTGATGCCACATCAATCACAAGAGAGATAGACTTTCACAATACTTTAGGGAGGTCAATTAGAGACTACAAAAAAATTCTAGGAATTTTTTTTCAGAAATACTCTAAATATTTTTTTCTAGAATAGATATGCATTTAAAAATAATAAAGTCTGGTTTAGTATTAAAAAATTATTTTATCTTAGAAAATTATGAAACCCATGCTCTACCTCTTCGTTCCTTGCTTAGAATTATTTGAATCTTATATGATCTCCAAAATTTTGAAATCGGGCCAAGACAAATCCTTGCAGAGTGCAGCGTGGATCACTATGCAACCAACAGAATTGCAAAAAAAATGTTTCCTTAGTAGCAATATCTCAGTCAATATCTTAACCATCGAGACATGTATGGGAAATTTGAAATACAACAATATAACCCAAGCTCTGATTGCGCATTAACAACATACATCATGTGGTTTAACTTGTATGAGCAATGTCTTCTTCAGGAGAAACAATGATGACATATGCAGACTCATTGGACCATCCGACGTTTGACTTGACTGACAGCGTCCGGATGGATGTAACCGCTTCCTCTTTGGGTATACGCACACACTTGGAGCACATGATCGAGTAGGAAGACAATTTTTATGGCCTTAGGATGTTGCACTTCATGCGTTTTCTAGAACCATTCGCTATATTATGGTGCCTAACTCATAGAAACATAAAGCATGATTTTAGGGAAATATGAAACTGATTTCATATTTTATTGAGTTAAAATAATTTTTCTATGATTTTTAATATTAAATCAGATTTTAGACAATTTCAAAACCACCTAGGGAGATAAATCAGACAATTTCAAGAGTTGAAGGAGTCTAAAATCCCGTTTTCTTCTTAAGGAGGTACATCGGACTGATGAAATAGTTGAGTGAGGTGAAATGATATTTTTTCAAGCTAAAATGATGGATTGAAAGGCTAGACTGATGGGATCAATCGACCAAAGCACATTTGGAGCTTCAAGTTTTTCTCAAAAAAAAACATTTGGAGCTTTCAGTATTCGGGGTGATAAAGGATTTAGAATTTTCTAGTTAAACGATAAATCAATGAAAACCCAACAAGCAGCAGGAAAAATCCATACAATTCAGAGATATTTTTTTAGGAAATCCAAAGAAAGAATTAGTAGATTTTATAAAAATATAAGAGCATCTCCAACAGTTAGCTTCTCAAATCTAACTATTTAAGATTATTTCAACTCCTAAAAAGAAGTAGCAAGAGAATTTATTTTCTTTCCACAACAGTTATTAATAGAAATGAAAAAAAGGTCCGCCGAGTACAAGCTAGCAATGAATCTAGACAAATTCACGCACGAGAGCAACCCTTTGCTGAAGTATAGAAATCACTTCGGAGGCAGCTACCCACAAATCACACGCGCGTGTCCGATAGCAGCAAAGCCTAACGAAGATCGGTCGATGGGCTGGGCCCATGGGCCGGCAATGGGAGGCCTCTGTTGCACGCACCCAAAAGGCCAAAACCCTAGGGCTTTCTAACTTTTTGCCACTCTTATGGAGGCCGCCTCTCCGATTGCCAACTTTACGGTGGCAACTACAAAAATATCCCATAAAACAGTAACTCTCCTAACATTTTGCCACTTTTGCCGACATGGCGTGCCAAATCAGCCAGCCAGCTTGGCGACGGGCCGTTGACGATCAAAGACTGAAGCCAAAAGACCAATATGCACCCCCCGCCGTCTCTTGCTTAACTTGCGCCATCCCCCCCCCTCCCCGTCTGCTCAGTCTAGTCCCTAGTTTCCCCCTCCCTCCCCTTTCATTCCCCGTGGCGGCGGCGGGAGCTGAAGACGGGGAGGTGCTTGGAGGCGGCGGTGGCAAGTCGTAGGACGGCAGGACAGTCCGCAAGGTTAGATCTTCTCCCTTCTTCTACCAACGCGCGGCATCGGGGCATCTGTGGACGGGGAAGCGATACCTGATGCTAGGGTTTCATCGATGCCATGGAATGCTTCGTTAGGGTTCTAGATTTGCGTGTGTTGATGTAGGATTCGGATGTAGAGGAAACCATTAGCCACCGGGAAATGGTGTTGTCTCCGTGCCCGCTGTGGTATGTTTCTTTGTTATGGCATGTATGTGTTGCAGACTACGGAGTTGGTTATGTCCTAACTCCCGGTTTCTTTTATTTGGTTGTCACTGTCAGGATTGATCCTGGCAATGCTTTTAGAATCCATGTTAGCGTTGATAAATACACTTTGGTTAACAACTATGGAGTGCTTGACCTTGATGCTCAAGAACATGACCTGTGGTTTGACAGTAGAGATGTGTACACACTGAATTGCTTCATAGATGATATGGCCAGCAAGATCATTTAGGGCTCTAGTTAGCAACTGCTTGTTTGGGGTGTTGACATTGACAGTGGAACAGAGTGGAAGGTTACTAGCGCTGATCAGTTTGAGGAGATGATAATGTGTAGGATGGATGAGAAGGTAATACATGTTAGCTGTGATGTTATTGAGAAAGATGCAGTTGGTCTGAATGCTGTTGTTAGCATAGCAAACAAAGGTGGGTCTTCTGCTACTGCTGCCCAATCTAGTGTGACAAATGCAGGACATGGAGACAATGCAAAAGGCTTAGGTGACACTTTTAGTACTCCTGAAGAAGGTAGAGCTCAAGGAAATGTGGTTGATTGGAACACATTGACTATATTGCCTAATGAGAACTGTGATGGTGAAGCTAATGCTGTGGTAGATGAGGATAAAATCTATGAGGCTTTTGGTTTCAAGGCAACAGATGAGGCTCCTACAGATGAGGTTCCTATTCCTAACATACCGCCTGACGTGGAGGCTGAAATGAATGAGGCAGCAATCCCTGTTAATGATGACTTGGGTGATGGGCCAATGTTTGGTTGGGATAGAGACAACCCTGACATAAGTGTTGGGACACTGTATCCTTGCATGGATGATTTTAGGATGGCAGTTAAGCAGCATGCTATTGTGAATGAGTTTGAATTGGGGACAGAGAAGTCTGACAAGCAGAGGTTTAGGGGCTACTGCAGTTCCAAGGGCTGCCCATGAAAAATTAGAGCTAGGACACAGAAGGATGGCAGTGTGAGGGTACCAATACTAACACTTTTTTTTTGTGAACTCAATGTAATCGTATTTCTGTTATTTGCATGTTGTTTATGACTTTATCTTCACTATTTTTGACATTTGTTCATGTATGTGCAGATCCAAATCAATAAGGGTGAACACAAGTGTCCTTCAAAAAGTAGAGTTCTTAGGAGGATGGCTGGACAGAAATGGATCCAAGAGAGGGCTATACCACTACTGAAGGATAATCCTGAGATGGGTCCCAAAGCTGTGAAGGAAGAGTTAGAGAAGAAGTACAACATCAAGATTGCATATCAGACTGCATTTTATGGGAGACAGAGGGCTGCAGATAAATTATTTGGTAAGTGGGATGATTGTTTTGATTATTTGTTCAGATTCAAGGCTGAGATTGAGCTTAGGTCTCCTGGTAGTGTAGTTGAGATAGACACAGTTACTGTGGAAGGCAAGGTACATTTCAGTATATTTTTGTGTGCCTTCAAAGCCAATTTAGATGGATTTAGAGATGGCTGCAGACCCTATATTAGTATAGATTCAACTACTCTCAATGGTGAGTGGAATGGCCACATGCCTGCAACCAATGCAATAGATGGCCACAATTGGTTGTACCCAATTGCTTTTATGTTTTTTGATTCAGAGACCAAGAAAAATTGGACTTGGTTCATGGAACAGTTAGGAAAAGCTTTAGGGCCAATGAACCACTTGGCTATATGCACTGATGCCTGCAAAGGGCTAGAAGCAGCTGTGAAAAAGGTTTTCCCTGAAGCAGAGCAGAGAGAGTGTTTCAGTCATCTCATGGAGAACATGAAGAAAAGGTTTACAGGAAATGCCTATGATAAGTACATGTGGCCAGCAGCAAGGGCATACACAGTGGAGAAGTTCAATAAATTGATGGACAAGGTTATTGAAGCCTATCCTGAAGTTATTCCATGGTTGAAGGAACATCACAATTTACTATGGGCCAAAAGTGGATTCAAGGAAGAGATCAAGTGTGACTACTGAAAGGTCTTGATGGCTAGAGGAGGGTGAATAGCCTAATAAAACTTTCTACAAAGATCACTCAAACAATTTAATTAGTAACACAAGTAGCGAGATGCGAGTTTTGCCTAGCCTAGTGGGGTGATACAAGCCACCTATCCAATTGATAATTCTAGTTTGGTTCACGCAACCGCCACAAGATAAATCATGAGCTAGCAAAGATACAAAGCTACTACAACTAGAACTACACAAGCTAGCAACAAAAAGAACAACAACAAGCTAAACAAGAAGGTACCAAAGTAAGAGCAAGAGAGGATTTGGAATGTTATACCGAGGGGCGATGATTGAACCAACCAAAATGAATACCAAGATATCTAATGAAGTAACCAATCACCGGGATGAAATTCAAGTGATCAAACACAATTGAGACACAAGATTTATCCCGAGGTTCACGTGCTTGCCGGCACGCTAGTCCCCGTTGTGTCTCCCTACACCACATGGTTCGGTGGCTAATTGGTATCACACACCGAGCCTCTCAAAAGGCACCACAAGAACCTACCAATTGGTGAGAAGTTCCGATACGAGCAATCCACTAGAGTTGGAATTCGGCGCTTCGCCGGGGAACCACAACAACCCCTCACAACAAGCTCACCGGAGCCAGCCATGAACAATCACCAACACATGCTAGACCTCTACCGCTGCTCCAAGCCATCTACGTGGTGGCAACCACCAAGAGAAACAAGAATCCCACAGCAAAAGAACACCCAAGTGCTAACTAGATGCAAACTGACAAGCAAATACACTTGAGATCACTCAATCTCACTTTGATTAGGCAATCAAGCAAGGGAGATGAGTGAGAGGGGATGTGCTTAGTTCAAGAGGATGTTAGAGAGTCAAAATGTCCAAGAGAGTCCTCTAGGAGCCGGCCAACAAGTCTTTATAGGAGTCCTCGAAAGAATAGAGCCATTGGCTCACGAAATAGCCACACTCGAGGTGACCGGACGTGTTGGTCCGGCCTGACCGGACGCGCACAGCGTCCGGTCGCTCCACCACGACCTCCCCGAAGAACGCCATGTGTCTTACTTTGAATTTCGTTCGTTAGATCGTAATGGTCACTTAAATGTACTCGTTCACGCACTAGAGTGACCAGACGCGTCGATCAAACTGATCGGACGCGCCTCGGCATCCGGTCGCCACTAATTCGGGTTGCTGACCACGCGACTAGACGCGCTGCTTGAACTGATCGGACACGTTACACCCGACGTCTGGTTTAAGTCCAAAGAGCAACCTTCACGACCGGACGCGTCCGGTCGATGGTGATCGAACGCGCCACCACGTCCGATCAACCCTTCGCGATCGCTGTCTCTCTGGCGCCTGACCGGACGCTCTAGTTCCACGAGGGACCGGACGCGTCGGTTGCAAACCCTAGTCCATGCGCCAGACTGCTGCTGTAACTGACCGGACGCGTCCGGTCATGTCGAGACTGTGTCCGGTTTAGAGTCCGGTCACGCCGGTGACTCCATTTTGTCTCTGTTTCTTCACATTCGGCGCAATTGAAAAAATGTTTCATTTCCCAAAAAGCGTTGAATTCCGCCTCGTAAGCTCGACGGGAGGGAGAGAGGAATCCAAACCTCTCTCTATCGCTCAAACTTCATCGCCTTCGCAAAAGTGCTAACATCACCAAGTGTACATCACCATGTGCATGTGCGTTAGCATTTTCACAATCATTTTTGAGGCGTTAAGTTAGCTCTTTACTAGATCTAAATGCATATGCAAATGAATCTTCATCAAGTGGCACTTAAGTGATCAATAGCCCCAAAAATTCTCCTCTTTATAGTATGACTATCAATCCTAAGCCATCCACACCCTCTATGGTGTCTTGGATGCAAAATGAAAAACCCTATCATATACCTTTGCCTTGAGCTCCATGATTTGGCTTTGCACCTTCATCCAACTCCATCATGGCAAGCCCTTGATCACATCACCATTGCTTGATCCTTGCTTCACCATGTCATTGCACCAACCACATCATAGCTACACACATGTCTTTGCTATGTGGTTAGTACTAGGTATCGTCACTAATTACCAACACCAAACATAGGACTTTCAACTACATAAATAACAATTTGGCTGAATCTTGGAATGCATGGATCCAAGAGCACAAAGATATACCATTAGACATTCTAGCTGATGCTATCAGGCATAAGACAATGGTGCTGTTTGGGAAGAGAAGGAAGATATCCAAGGCCCTAAAAGGATTTATACTACCAGCAATTATTCATTAGCTTAATGCAGCCTCAAAGGGACTGAACCATCTGAAGGCAACTAAGGGTGGACCCAACCAAGCAGAGGTGATAGTCATGTACAATGATAAAGCTGTCAAGAGGCATGTTGTCTACCTAGACTAGCATGAGTGTACATGCAGAGAGTGGCAAGTGAGTGGCAAGCCCTGTCCCCATGTACTGGCAATCATAACAGCTGAAAGACAGGCAAATATGGAGCAATATGTGGATGTGGCTACTTAGTGCATAAGTTCCAAGCAGCATATGCAGGAATGATTCCTGTCATCACTAATAAGAGCCAGTGGCCAAAAGTTGAGAAGGGGTTCAAGCTTCTTCCACCAATTGGGAAGAAAAGAAGACTTGGGAGGCAAAGGAAGAAGAGGATTAAGGGATGCCTGGAGAGAAGTGGCAAAGCCACAAGGCAGGTTACTTGCAAGGCCTATGGTGAATTAGGCCACAGGAGGACCAGTTGGAGATGCCCACTAAGTGGCACCAAAAAAAGGTAACTTACTAACCTACTTTGGTCAAATCCAATCACCACTGTTAACTAACTTACTAACTTACATGACATTGTAGGAAGAGGACAAGGAAGACAAAGACCAAAAAGGGGCCTAAGAAGAGTGCTGACATGGAGCCTGAACCTGTTGCACCACCAGCAGCACTTGAGCCTTCTCTAGCTCCACCCACACCAGCAGCACCTGAGCCTTCTCCAGCTCCACCACCACCACCATCACCATCACCAAGGACTCCAAGAAAAAGGGCACCAGCAGCACCATCACCAAGTACTCCAAGAACAAGGGTAGCAGTAGCTAGGGAAAGAGAGGCAGAGGAAGCAGTAGCAGCAGCAAGGTAAAATGTGAACCTAAATTATGACTCATCAACTTGGCATTGATAACATCTCACTAAACCGCCCTCAAATGTAGGAGGTTAAACTTGGAAGCTCCACAACCCCTTGAAATGGTCATTCCAAAACCTGCACCAGCCAAGAAGATCACCCCTAGGAAGAAGCAGCTGGCCACAAAGGTGAAGAAGTCTCCTGCCAAGGGGAACTGATAGCAACCATGTGATGCATATTTTGGGAAAACTTTGTTATGTTATTGAAAGTTGCATGGACAACTTGTTATGGTATTGTAAGTTGAATGAACAACTTGTTATGTATTGCCTACTAGGCTTGAACAACTTGTAATGACTTTGCTATGGTTGTGTCATGTATCCAGACTGAATTGCAATGTTCTGGTTAGTTTCACCTAATTTGCATTGCTATATCAGTTATCTTCCTATGATGATTTTTGGAATGTCATGTACAAGTGCAATAACAGAAACAACATGCCATTAACCATTCAACATTTTCACACATACATGCCCACTGATTGGTCCAACTCTCAAATACATAGTTCATTACTCAACTAAGATACAACTTCAAGTAGTTCAAGTAACAGACAAGGGAACTAATACCTAACTAGAGAAACTAACTAGTGATACTAGCAGATAGCTACTTCATCACATACATAGCACCAACCACTACACCAGCACCCATGACCAAGCTCAAAGCCTTCACTGCACCAACCAAAGCATCCAGCTTCACCTCCATGGAGTTCTTCTGCACACGCACCAGTGCCCTTGAATCAACTTCTTCCTCAATTGCGCCTTGTCCCAAATTCATCACAATCTTCCCACTGTCCACCAATATGGCCAGGTACTCTCGCTGCTACTCAAAAAAGCCACAGGATCCTGGAACCTAAACAATTGCAAGCAGATTTGTTGTGACAAATCCATATCTTGGAACCCTAACAAATCTAGAACACAAAGAATATGGCTTACCTCTTGCATGTTCCTAGGACATTTGAAGAAGACACGACCCTTGTTGCCGTTGTCATCTATCTGGGCCATGAGCTCGAGCACCCTCTATAGCCCGCACTCCTCGCACATGGTGAGGGAGAGCCCCATGTGCCTCCCGAGTGGGTACTCCCCTAACCTATCTGCTAGCCACGGACGCCTCATGTGCGTTGATGAGCTCGCTCGACGGGACATGGTGGCTAGGGTTGGGGAGGGCAATAGAGAGGCGCCGGTGACCAAGGACGGGGAGACGAAGGAAGAAGTGGGAAGAGAACCGTTGGTGGGACTGGGGACTAGACTGAGCAGACGGGGGAAGACGATGCAAGTTAAGTAAGAGACGGCAGGGGCAGATTGGTCTTTTGGCTTTGGTCTTCGATCGTCAATGCCCCGTCGCCAAGCTAGCTGGCTGATTTGGCATGCCATGTCAGCAAAAGTGGCAAAATGTTAGGAGGGTTACTATTTTCTAGGATATTTTTGTAGTTGCCACCGTAAAGTTGGCAATCAGAGAGGCGGCCTCCATAGGAGTGGCAAAAAGTTTGAAAGCCCAAAACCCTATGGAGCTTTAGCCAGCCATCATGTTTCCTTCCCCTTCACCTGCCTCGCCCCCGATCATTGATCGACGGCCATGGAGGCTCTGGCGGCGGTGCCTCATGATGCCAAGAGAAGGAAGGCAGAGGCACTCGACAGCCCAGAACAGGAGGGTGGAGCAATCATCTCGCCGCTGGTACCAGTGATGAGTGCACCTGAATCCAATCCTCTAGGTCCGGGAGCCGGAGGAGATGAATCCCACATACAAGATCCATCGCCTGGAGCCAATGGAGAAGAAGGTGGGGTCGACCGAATTAGCCTCCTCCCTGATGCCATTCTGGGTGAGGTCATCTCTCTCCTTCCCACCCGCACGCGAAACCTCGCCGCCAGGTGGCACCATCTCTGGCGCTCTGCCTCTCTCAACCTCGATGGTGGCGACCTTCGCACCATCGATGACATCTCCCGCATCCTCTCTGCCCACCGGGGCCTCGGCAGCCGCTTTCGCTTCCCCGCACAACGCCTATGGGACAGCCCCGCCACTGTGGATGCTTGGCACCGATCCCCCGCCCTCGACAACCTCCAGTCACCCTGTACATGGTTCGGTTAATACGGTCTTTGGTTAAAACCCAGTCCAACCCATAAGGAACGCTATGCCGCGGTTTCGTACCCACGGGTTGAACGGTTCCGATAGGTAGCAAGCAGCGATATAGCCATGCGAGGAAGTCGTCGCCGCCTACAACAACAACAACATAGTATTTTGTCCCAAGAAAGTTGGGGTAGGCTAGAGATGAAACCCAAAAGAGACGAGAAATAGGGAGACACATAAAGGGCACAAGATAGATAGAGGTCACGGTTCAGGCATGTTGATTGCCAGTCTCCAAGTGCTCCTGTCCATAGCTAAATCCTTGAAGATATTTCACTCCTTAAGGTCTCTCTTAACGGACTCGTCCTAAGTCAGTTTAGGTCGACCTCTACCGCTCTTTACATTATCGGCCCGCTTTAGAACCCCACTACGCACTGGCGCTTCAGGAGGCCTCCGTTGGACATGTCCAAACCATCTCAACCGATGTTGAATCAATTTCTCCTCAATTGGTGCCACCCCAACCCTATCCTGAATATCGTCATTCTGGACTCTATCCCTCCTTGTGTGCCCACAAGACCAACGCAACATACGCATCTCTGTTAGACTCAATTGTTGGACATGTTGTCTTTTTATAGGCCAACACTCAGCACTGTATAATATTGCCGGGCAAATCGTCGTCCTATAAAACTTACATTTTAGCTTCTGAGGCACCCTTTTGTCGTAGAGGACGCCAGAAGCTTGACGCCATTTCAACCAGGCGGCTAAAATTCTATGCCTAACATCTTCATCAATGTCGCCATCCTTTTATAGCATCGATCCTAAATACCAAAAAGTATCCTTCTTGGCCACCACTTGCCCATCGAGGCTAATGTCTCCCTCCTTATGCCTACTCGCGCTGAAATCACACCTCATGTACTCAGTCTTGGTCCTACTAAGTCTAAACTCTTTCGACTCTAACGTGTGCCTCCATAGTTCTAACTTCCTATTAACCCCTGTCCTACTGTCGTTAACTAGCACCACATCATCAGCAAAGAGCATACACAAGGAATATCACCTTGTATGTCCCTTGTGACCTCATCCATCACCAAAGCAAATAAATAAGGGCTCAATGTTGACCCCTGATGTAGTCCTATTTTAATTGGAAAGTCACTGATGTCGCCATCACATGTTAGGACAAACGTCACCGCATCCCTGTACATATCCTTGATGAGGGTAATGTATTTAGTTGGGACTTTGTGCTTTTCCAAGGGACACCACATGACATTGCTCGGTACTTTGTCATGTGCCTTCTCGAGGTCAATAAAGACCATGTGCAAGTTCTTCTTCTGCCCCCTATATTTCTCTATCAATTGTTGTAATAAGAAAATCGCCTCCATGGTCGACCTACCAGGCATGAACCCAAACTGGTTTTGGGTCACACTTGTCACTCTTCTTAGGCGATGCTCGATAACCCTCTCCCAGAGCTTCATCATATGACTCATCAACTTAATCCCACTGTAGTTAGTACAACTTTGAACATCTTCCTTGTTCTCCGTCGTCGCCTGCACCTTGCATTAACACTCGAACGCCGTCTTGCTTCCAGAAGCCATTGTGGGAGGATAAAGCCCCGCCTGGTACGTGACGGAGGTGGAAATCAAGGCAACTTGTGGCACTTCCCCCACTCCACCCCCAGTGGCGGATCCAGGATAAAATCCTAGGGGGGCTGAACTTTACGGCTGGCTCAACATTCGTCTTCAACCTCTGTCCAGTGTCCAACGCCTCCTTCCTAAGCTCCAATGGTCGAACTTTCATGAGAGATCGAGGGGGGGCTGGTCTCTTCTTCTTCCTCTCTTTCTCTCCATTTTTCTTCTTTCCTCCACCTCTTCTTCTCCCTCACCCTCCCCATATTTTTATTGATGCACCAGCTGTAGGAGGGGGGCAGCCCCCCCTTTAGATCCGCCCCTGCCACCCCCAATGGCCGCACCACCGCCGTCGTCATTGCAGGATGCGAAATTTAGGCTCTCTCTCTCTCACCTTTCTTCCTGCAGCAAGCTCCGGCCAATGGTGTCGTGCCCATGCTCCAGCACCAGCAGCGCTCCATCTGCTACGCTCCTGCCGTGCTAGGAGACGGCGGCGCTTTGCCGGCCTCAGCCGAGATTGCTGGCCGCCGTGCCGGCAGCATGTGGCTCCTTGACCGCCAGACTGTCACTGATCTCACCGAGATCACATCCTCGCTGCTTCGTGGAGGATGAGCATGGGCCTAGTAGTGGCGGTGGAGGTGGCGTCTCGTCCTCGACCAAATCGCCGGTGGCAGAGACAAATTCATTTTTTGGAGGAAGAAGACAAGCTGACGCCTGACGGGTTGGACGGTGTGAAACCGGTGGAAACCGACCCATGTTGTGGCCTCCAGATGCGGTTTTCCATGGGCTGGTCATGGGTTGGGTCCGGTTTCAAACCGGACCATGTACAGGGTTAACCTCTAGGAGATTGACTGCTTTGCGACTTATAGGTTGAAACGGCCACCTCCGCTGGCATCTACCTTTCTGGTTCTCTGACGACATCACCCAGGCGCTTCAGTTCCCCCAACTCAAGAAGCTCGCACTTAAACGGGTCGGCATTTCGGAGGATTCCCTGCATAGCATCATTGCCGGTTCTCCCGTCCTCGAGTGCTTGCTGCTTCGCAGTATCTTTGGCCTCCGCTGTGTCAGGATCAACTCAGCTAGCCTTACAAGCATTGGGGTGAGTTCTGGGTATGATCCAACAATGACCTATTTAGAAGAATTCATTGTTGAGGATGTACCTTGCCTTAAAAGGATTCTGTATCTTCGATCATCACGAAAGGGGGTGCATGCCACTGCGAGTATCAGTTATTTCAGCACCTAATCTGGAGATCTTGGGTTGCCTGAGTTATGCTGACGATTCTTCCAGGCTCACTTTGGGCTCAACGATTATTGAGGTACCTCTTTCCTACAGGTTCTGAGTTGCTTTTCTGTGTGCAGATAAAACTTAAAAATATTGAATTCTATGAATAGGTCTTGGGTTCGAAGCCGTCTCTCTGCAGAATTTCTGCGGGGGTAAGACTTTGCTTCGGTTATTCCCTTCCCCAGACCCCACTCGTGTGGGAGCCTCTGACACTGGGTCTGCCCTTTTATTGAATTCTATGAATATGCTGACGCATGTTTCATGCAGCCATGCTGCACAAAGGAATTCTGGGTCATTAACTCGATAACGCCGGCATGTACTATCAAGATTTTAGCAATCTTTGTTATGAACCTTAGCCTGGATGTGATTATTGACTTAATGAGATGCTTCCCATGCTTGGAGAAGTTGTATATCCAGGTAAACATTACTAAACTAGTAGATTCATTGTGTTCATATATTCTTTGGATCTGGTTTACTATTGTGTCAGTTCTTCTTGAATTGGTTGTGTTTGTATACTGTTTTTTTTTCCTTTTCAGATATACCAGGATGGAGAGAAGAATTTATATCGCCGTAAACACCGTAATCTTATCAAATGCCTTGACATCCGTCTCAAGACAGTTGTGTTGAATAATTATCAAGGCATAATGTCACAAATTAGCTTTGCCACATTCTTTATACTGAACGCAAAGATGCTGGAGTCAATGACATTTGAGTGTGAAAGGTACATTGTGACTGATAGATTTCTTGCAGAGCAGCATCAGCTGCTCCAGCTGGAGAAAAGGGCTTCAAGATGTGCTCGGGTTTATTTTGCTACTAAAAGATGTGAGCATGAGTTTATGCATATTAATCATGCCCATGATTTGTCTAAAACCGATCCCTTTGAATGTGAAGAAAGAGGGTTAGGTGTATGCGCATCTTTTGAGTAGTTGCTGGCGCTTGACTCGTACTCTTGTTTGCTGCTAAATTTGAGGTCTTCCTTTTTCTAGTGTTGAAGTAGGGGGTTGCTAAATGAACTGTGTATTGTATGATTTGCGTAATTGTGGCAGTCTGACAGTGCCACGAAATGACTTTCTTAATCTGTAACGCACTATATCTTTATGCATAAGTTATTGGATGTTGGAGGTAATGTTGTTAATAATGTAGATCTAGTGTGAAAATCACTTTGTTTTAAAAAGTTCTTTTATTTGGTCTTTTGTTTTTTGATAAGAAACATGAATTTATTTCGACAGCATCAAGCTGTAGGAAGGGATACAGAGTCAATGAGTACTGGTTGGCATTATCGCTATTTGTACAAATGAAGGATGGACTAGCATGATGAGACTGAATGTCTAGGAAAGCCTGTTTTGCTAGAGTATGAGCTGTCTGATTTAGATGCCTCCCTATCTTGAAGATCCTGTGATTTCGTTGTTGTAAGCAGTTGATGAAGCGCTGTGTAGGATGTTTGATTCTCCAATCCGGCGGATTGGAATGATATGTGTTGTTGAAGAAGCATACCAGCTCTTGATTATTTTATAAGAAGTTTGTGTCCTGCAGTTGAAGCTGAGAGATGACAGCTGCAGCTTCTGCCATTGGAACCGAGGAGGAATCTGAGAGCACTCCTTTGATGTAAATGTTATGTGGTGGATGCATTTCTGTATTAATGATGAAAACTCCCAGCCCAGCTCTCTTTGGCTGTCGTGAGGTTGTGTAGCATCTTGGCCCTGGTAGCAGGGCTGGCTGTTGAATTGTGTATGGTCTTGATGTTTGGTAAGTACCTGTTCGGCTGGGTTCGGATTGAACTGTGTGTTGTGTTTCCTGGATGCAACTGGTTCGTACCTGGTGGGCCAAGATGTTCCTGGTGATTGGGTAGGAGCAATGGTTGTTGTCGATGAATTCGTTGCCCTGCAGATTTCGTGTTGTTCCGTGTGTGACCTGCATTGAGTTGAATGGAGGAGTGAGGCATTACCTGCAGATAAGTTTGCATTTGCAATAGAGATGTATGCAGCGACAGCATGATGGACCTGCCATGTTGTCCAGTTTTGTCAGTTGAATCTCTTGTGCCGTTTCTGGCTTTCCATATATATACTCCCTCCGTCCGACAAAACATGCAACTATAGGTTGTGTGCCGGAAAAAGTAGTTACCTTTGACCAAATTTCTAGTAAATACTATTCATATTTATGACTCCAAATTAATTTATTAAAAAAATAAATTTCGTAATGAATCTAATGGTGTTTATTTGATATCATAAGTATATGTATTTTTTTATCTATAATTAATACAAAACCATGACACTATGCTAGAATTGCATGTTTTTCTAGACGGAGGGAGTACCATATGAGTGTTAGAATTTTTTTGCAGCAGGTAATCAGAAATGGAGTCAGTAATAAAAGTGGACAGAACAAGCTGTACTCCATCATCTTCATTTGGCAGTGTCAGTCCGCAAGAGGGGGATCAGTTGAGAACCATACTGCACACGCGAAAGTCGCAGCGGAAGAAGAGGGGGATCAGTTTCAACCTGACCACAAGTGCTGCAATGTTTGTCGGCTCAGCAGCGCAGCAGGCTACTTATAATTTACTTGATTGGTCTTAAATTTAGCTTATAGCATAAATATTGTTGTAAGTTTATAGAATTTGAAATTTGAAATTTAAAAGTATCAAACATCTTGGATATTGACATGGTCTATACAAAAGTTATACTTCTCAATACGGTCTACATCTTTGTAGTTGAAAAGTTTTTTATTTGAAGTCGTTTAGTGTCACAAAATTTAATTTTAAATTTTAAATTTCAAAATATATAAACTTACAAAAATATTTTGAAACCCTAAACAGTTTTAGTTTAAAAACTTTTCAACTACAAAGTTGCAGATCGCGTTGATGGCTATAATTTTGATATAAAGTTTGTCTTCATTCGAGTTCATATGAAAACGTTATGAATTATTTTTCGATATAGAGTTTTTTAGATTTGCCCTGTTTTGATCCAGATGGAACTCAAAACCAAGTTTAGGGACTGGGATGACACAACTGAACAAGTTTGAGGACCTATATAGGAGATTTCTAAATTTAGGGACCAGAATGACACAACCGAACAAGTTTAGAGACCTAAACTATTGTTTTACGAGTTTAGGAACCGAAATGACATATGCGAACAAGTTTAGAGAGCGGTGATACACTTGGCTCTAGCATAAACTAGGGGCCGCAAAATTACGTTGGTGGTGTCGGACGTGTCGATGAATGTGGGTCAGCCCTGTGGACTGAGGTGCATTTTAACGCAATGGCGCAAGGAACAAACGGCCTAGCTCAAAGCTAGGAGCCGGTTGGGCCCATTTGGAGCTTCAAATAGTGAGATGGTTTATAATTTTCTAGTTGGAGGATAAATCAATGAAACCCAACAAACTGGAGATTTTCTTTCTTTGGGATCCAGAGATATTTAATCCCTCTATTTTTAAATTATAAGCCATTTTGTCTTTTTCTAGTTTTTGTTATGTACCTAAAAATATATTATGTCTAGATATATAATACAAGCTATGTATATTGAAAAGCTAAAAACAGCTTATGTATCTTGAAAAGTCAAAACAACTTACAATTCCGAATGGAAGGAGTAGTAGATTTGGATGAAGGTAAGGAATACAAATAAAATACTTTTGCCTTGAGATTCAGTGGTTACATTTTCAAATAACGATTCATGCTCCCTCCCTTCAACAAGTACTCCTCGCCAGACAATTATGCCACTGATACACCTCGATGTACATGTTTTTATACTCATTTCGATGGCAATTCATGCCATAGTCATATAATTATGTATGCCAGTTGGGATTTAATATGTCTTCAATTTTGGAGGATGTTGCCAAGTGAGACGAAATACGACATATACGGTCCATTATATTATCTATATCTTAATAATAAAGAGGCAAAATTTCCACGTAAGATGTAAGTAAGACTCCTACTCAACTAAGATTATATATAAGACTAGGTTGATACTAATCCAAATATATCAAACTCCAACTCACTTTGTTGCTGCCCTGAAGTCTCATATTTTTCACATGTCCTTTTTTTTTAGATATGGCTCTCTCTGTTACCGTGGACTTCAATTTTTTCCTTGTCTTTTTTATTCGAAGGAGCGTGGCTAGCGGGGCGCGCGCCGCGGCGGCGAAGGTCTCGAACATGGGCATGAGGTGGTTCGGGAACGGCGACGGCGCGGCAAGGTCCGCGGGCAGAGAGTCGTACGCCAACACATCGAGGTCGTGGAACTCGATGGAGCCTAGCGTGCAGGGGTCCCATTCGTGCACGCGCGCGCCTGCCGGACGTGCGGCGGCGTCGCCGCGTCGTGCACGGAGAGGCCCCATGACGCCAGCAGCAGCGACAGGTGGAGCAGCTGGTTCAGATGGCCCTGCGCCGGGAACGGCACGGCCACCACGGCAACAGATTCTATTGTGTCAACCGCCATACTGCCCATACTACGGCTTTAGTTCAGGTACGACTACGCGAGCCCTGCTCTATATGGCAAAAAAAAACACCGTAAAAAACTAACTTACACGTTTCCAACGGCAAAAAAAGGTTTCCAAAAAAATATATGGCAAAAAATAAACGTAAAAACCAACGTACCCGTTTCCTACGAAAACAAAAAAGTTTCCGAAAAATATATACGGCAAAAAAATAAGCAGCGAACACGGCTAATGCCCCGTTTGGTTTGAGTACGTTAAAGTTTAACTCCCATCACATCAATATTCCCTCAAATGCATGGAGTACTAAATATAGACTAATTGCATGCATGTCGGCACAGATTAGGAGTAATTTATGAGACGAATCTATTAAGCCTAATTAGTCCAAGATTGGAAACTTTTTGTCAAATAAGACAAAAGTGCTACAGTGTTTGTTAAACTTTAACTCCTCCAACCAAACACCCCCTAAGCTCCAGCAGCATGATGTCCGCATGTCATCATGCTAATGTCATATACTTCCTTTTTCTTTGGAAAATAAAATTAGGAAATACACTAGAAATACTAAAATACAATGCTGCTGCAATTCTACAAAAAGATAAAGCAAACAAGTTAAACGTTTGATAATATTTTCTCTCGTTACGACGCATGGACATATTTTTCGTTGCAACGCACGGGCATATACCAGGTAACGATGAATCAATCATCACACGTTTGACAATTGACTTTTGGAGGCTGAACAAGACCTATCCAGATTGGGCCCCAGCCAGCCCAAAACTAGAAGGGGCCAATCGGCTTAGAGTCCTACACAGCCTCGAGTGGCTTCACATCTGGAGCTTAAGGCCCAAATAAGCCCGTGAACATAGGCTAGCAGCGACGCGGGCTTGCGTAGGGTAGGGGCCATCGGACTTGCGTGTGTTGGGCCCGGGTTGGTCACATGTGGCATGGCCGACACGGGTAGGCCACTACACACGGAACTGCGGGGAAGCATTGCTGAATGGAACATCGTCGGGATCAGCAAAATTATGGAGAAGAGTTGGGCGTCGCTATGGCGAATGAGCATTCCGGCAAAAAAAAAAAAACCAAACACTTCATTTGGAGACCGGAAAAGCAATCGTTACCTACGAGAAATGTTCGTCGTCACAGGCACATGGCAGAAATTTCGAAATGCACTATTTGTGGTGTCGAGGATTCCTGGAAGCACTTGCTACTCCAGTGCACTATGGCAAAGTGTGTCTAGGCTCTTGTTGATGAGGAAATTACTAAACATATTTTCTGTGTACAGGAACCTGATGCAAGAGGTTGGATTTTCTCATTGATAGATTCACACGATGAGCTCATTTGCATGCTAGCATGTTATGGGCAATCTGGTATGCACGCCGGAAAGCAATATAAGAAAACATTTTCCAGAGCCTTTTATCAACGTTCTTCTTTGTGAATTCATTCATCTCTGATCTCTCCCATGGCGGACGATTTCTCAAAAAATTGAGAAAACCCTTTAAAAAGCATATTTGGAGTTCTCAAAAGATTGGAAACTATACACATCCATTGTGCATCTATAGACATTGTAGAAAAAAAGGATGTGCTGGTGCCCGGATGTTTGATGGGATAGGATTCCGTCAGACGGCCGTTTCCTGTGCGCACCTGCACAGCCTACCCTCCATCCGCTATTTTGCCCTACCCGCATGTGCATCGTGCCATCATCACGTCCATACGACTCGCTCGCAATCCGTCCCGTCCGCCTCGATTCGACCCGCCCCCATCCGCGCACCACGCCCGCCAGGCACACCCTGCACTGTCATGCCCCCAACCATCGGGCCCTAGCGTGTCGCGTGCCATGTGCACTGGTCACTGGCTCGCCGCGCCCTATTCCTCGGCGCCCGTTTGTGCGACCATCAATCCCCGCGCCCCTGACTCTCCGAACAACATAAAACACTTGAATGCAACATATGTCTAAAACGGATAAAACATCTGGAAAATATACTTATAACATATGTGTGAAAACATATGCAACATCTAAATAGAACACTTGCAACATGAAAACAATTGCTGTAACGGAAGACTAGAACAGATGAAACATTTGAAACATACTGTTGCGATATATGTGCGAAATATATGCAACATCCAGATCAAAATGCTTGCAACAAACGTTTAGAACAGATGAAACATTTTGAACAAACTCTTGCAACATGTCTCCGAAACACTCAAAACATATGCAACATCCCCCCAATCTATATTTGCAACATCCATATGAAACGACTGCAACATACCTCTAAAAAGTCTAAAACACTTGAAACATATATTTGCAAAATAGGGGAGGGGGAGTGCCGGCGGCGAGTGGTGGTGCGCGAGCACCACTAGCATCCAGCACCAGCAGCGCGCGTGAGCACCACCCCCACTAGCACTGGGCTTGGGTCGGCCGGGCAGGTGGCGAGCGTGACGGGCGGAGCGAGCGAGCAACGACGGATGGGGCGCGCGGCAGCAGTGAGGGGAGTGCGTGTCTGTGTCCAGGACAGGGCAGCGCAAGGCGCTGCGACAGGAGGAGGAAACGGAAGGGATAAGGATGAGTGATTTTTTTTTAATAAACTCACGAGCAGAATGAGCGGCGGGGTAAAAGCGCAAGCAACGAGGCGGTCGGCCTGCGGGAGCGTCTGTTGATTTGCTTGTGTCGGACGTAAGACACATAGCATTACTCTAGAAAAAATCCAGATTCAAAGTCAATTTAAAAAGTTGGTATCAAAATAACAAATTTCAAGTGTCTTCTCCCTCCGTTCCTAAATATCTGCCGTTCTCGCTTCCCGAGAAATGACTTTTATTAATTTTATATAAAAATATTTTAATATTTTTTATACACAATTGACATCATTAGATAGATCTTTTAATCTAGTTTTTTAATAAATTTATTTGGAGATATAAACGTTGTACACATTTGCTACAAATCTAGTCAAACTTGTGAAAAAAAACCCAGAAACGACACTTAAAAAGGGACGGAGGGAGTATGCATTAGAAGACAAATTCTCAGGAATTTTCTCCTCTAGTACATATGCATATAAACTTTATTATTTTCATATGATTTTTACAAAACAAGTTCTACAATATTCATCTATGAATGTGCATAATTTCAAATGTTTTTCTAAAGGATTGTCATGATTCCATCAAGTAGAAGGTTTGCACCGAATATTTTTCCACAAGTTTGGTAAGACTGTTGTGAGAGATGGGGATGAACATAATATATCACTCCATAAAATTTCATTGCAAAACTCCAACTTAATTTTTCTAAGGACACACGGAACCATTCTCACATGTGTTTCACTTATATAAGGAACCACACGTGAGATGGAATACCATATGCGAAGCATCTTGACACAATCTTTTTCACAATGTTTAATAAGAAAGGTTACCTTATTTATTAAATTGAGTAATTTTTTAGGATTGTACAAAGATATGGTACCAAGTGATTGTTAAAAATGCAGTGCAACTTGTAAGTGTTATTTAGTATTCGTTCTCTCCATTTTAAAATATAACATATATCCAAATCCAAATATTTTTTTAAAAAAATCGAAATATAAGGGGATTCTAGGTGAAGTAAATTGAGTTCTATTTAAAACGACGGCATTCATATGCTGCCTACGTACCATTGTTTTGTATTGTATCACCAACCTAACAATGGTAACGTCATTATGTTGTCACAGTAAGGGTTACATGTATGCGATATTTGTTTTTATAGTACCATAGTAATAGAATTTGTAAGACACGGACATGAGGATAAAGCAGCTTACCATGTAGGATTATTTTGTCATAAAATTTGTACAAATTACGTTTTGGAGGTTAGGCATGGATGGCGATCTTTTTTCTTTTCTTTTCTTTTTCTGACAGCTGATCATCATTAGGATGTTGGAATTAACGCGTTACAGCCGGCGCTAGCGGCGGCGTCGTTCGACAGGCTGGGTACGTTTGAAAGCTGGAAAATTGGGCTACTACCTTGCTTTCTGGAATCGGAAGCGAATTAAGCGGGCGTCGTGGGCGCACGCGAGCCGGGCGTTCGACAGCTTGGACGTGCGGGCAACGACCGTCGGTTTCGCCACATGCCGGAAGTGATACGCCAACCAGTTTGGCACTGGCACGCACGCGAATTGCATTTTGCCTTTTGGGGCCGCCGACTGCATGCCTACACGTAATTCTCGCGGGTCAGCGCTCTTTTTCTTCCTTTGGATTCTTTCCTTGGGTGCGAGAGAAAGGCCGCCGCCAATATTATATTTGTTCATCACAAATAAACATATGCATATTTTTGTTCACAGCCAAACCGGCTAGAACAATAACGTAGTTATTCAGTAGTAAGCCCACAACATGTTCATTTTTTTCTATTTGTATTGGAAAAATAGAATAGAAAACAAAAATGTACCGACGACTAGGAAGGAATAATGAAGCTAAGGCCGCCGCCGGTAATAATGAATGATCATGCATGAGAAATAAAATCCTGCCCGCCCGTCCCTCGACCGGGGGATCCGATCCGCCGCCTAGTCGTCCTTGGGAGGGTCGGCGAAGAAGGAGAGGCCATGATCTCGGGCTTCTTCCCGCGGACGAACTTGCGGAGGCCGTGGTTGGCGTACCTCTCCCCCTCGTCGTGGTTGTCCAGCACGCCCGCCGCCCGCTTCTCCTTGGTCACCCGCACCTCCGGGTTGCCCGTGATGTTGCGCACCAGCTGGTACGAGCAGATGCCCAGCGCCACCGCCATCGGCACGAACAGCGGGTACACCTGATGAACGCCACCGTACCGGGATATTATTCATCAGATCTATCTCTAACCATGATTCAATTCGCCGATCGATCAGCACACCAATAATGATAACGTACCTCGGGGCGGATCCACCTCTTGGACCACGACGCATACGCGGAAGCCATCTTCGTCGCCTTGGATAGATCGATCTCCTCCTCAGCCGCCGCCTGCGTCTCTCGTCTCGCGCTTCAGAGTACAAGACTTGTGGGCTTGTGGCCGGCCTCGTTGCGTTGCGTTGCGTGTTATATAGCCGGAGGCGCGGCCCCGTGCGTGCTGCTTAATTCGTGAACTCTCGGTGGGTGGCCGTGGCCGTGGGCTCCAAAGAAAGAGAGTCGGAGGCGACTCGTTTGGGCATGCAGGCAGGGCGGAGGCTTTTGTGGGCCCGGCGGCTGCGTCGCTTTCACATGCATGCCCACCAAACTGGAACGCCCAACTGGCCGGCCCAGCCAAGCAAAGCCCAGCCGCAGGAGGGAGCGGTCGCGTCTGCTGACCCCATCGAGGAGGATTCGGCGCCGACTGCTCCGAAAGAGGCGCGCCGGTTTGCTCCGAATCGTTTTCTTTTTTTTGTTTTCAACTAATAAAAGCTAATATAATAAACAAAAGAAAAAGGCCGGCCAGGTCTCTCCTCTGTTCGTGGCCCAGCATGTGTTGCATGGGCCGTTCTTCTTACGCTTGGGGCCGGGGCGTCTACAAAAACCTGCTTTTCCACGTGCTTTGGACGTTATATATTTCTACCAAATATGCTTTACAAGAGAATGTATAGTTTGTTCTATGCGTGTCTAGAACTGTCATGACACCTAACAAATGGGTGAACTAGATAATTTAAAACCTAATGTCCTCTATATCCTACTTATTATCAAAACCTGTACAAAATACTATATAAATCTACGCTACGGTATTGTTAAGTATTGCTATCTCTGACACACACAAAAAAAAGTTTTGCATCATAGATTCCAATTCTACGAGCTAACCTAACAAAAATAGATTAGGAAAAGCACACGGCCTAGAAATGCAAAAGTGTTGAAACATAAATAGGTTAGAGAATGCAAACTTGCCAATGACCAATTTTTCCCATGTATCGAGAAGCTCTCGCTTCCCCCTAATCCTCGCTGGAGAAGCTCTCGATCAAGTAACTCTGTGGATGTATATAGCTCATGGCCCGTCTCCATGAGTAAGTGAGTCTCTGTTTGGCCTTCTCTCAGACCGCTCGTCGCTCTCTTATAGTGCAGAAACAAGCATGTCATCAAAGTGGTTTATGGCACTTATAGTTAGCGGCGGTTCTTCCTAAAACAATGATAATATGGAGATGTCATAGCTTTTGTGACAAAGCAGTACATAAAAAATTTAGCCATGAAATAAGCCATGTTTGTCATGAAAGGTATTTAGGCATGTCAGATAGACAATGAATGGGAATGTGTAATGCAAGCGTCACAAAATCCATAACTTGACGTAAATTTACTCTTTAATGCCAAATAATGTTGATTGTTGCAGGAACCCAGGTATGCTGTAGTGCATCCATGCTCGTGAGGGGGGTGGGGGGTACAATGGTAGGGATACTGCTTTGTTAGTGGTGTGCTAACTGCCGATAAAAAAAGGACACAAAATGGAAAAAAGAGTTATATGATATAAAGTATTTTCATAATGAAACTAGAAATTTCAACATTGTTTTGTCAATTTATATAAGATTTTAGATAATTGACAATCAAAGATTAAAAGTTTGACTTAGGACAAACCTAGAGGGCTACATGTAAACTTTGACAAATCTTTTTTGATACCAATTAACTCAACTCCTGTCAGAGCTACACACCTAGCTAGAACTTTTGGTTGCAAAGTTGGCACCATGCCATTTACTTACCTGGGCCTCCCTCTGGGTACCACCAAACCTACTCTCCAAGAATTCACTCCCCTACTGGCCAAAATTGTGAAGGGATTGTCTGGGATCAGCAAACATCTGTCCTATGATGGTAGACTCATTCTAGTGAACTCAGTGTTCTCTGCTCTCCCAACTTTCTACATGTGCAGTCTCAAAATCCCACCCCAAGTGATCAAACAAATTGATATATACAGAAAGCACTGTCTATGGAGTAAGGGGGATATTAACAGAAGAGGTAAGTGCATTGTTGCCTGGGAAGCAGCCACCAAACCAAAAGATCAAGGGGGATTGGGAATCATTGATATCAAGAGCCAGAACAATGCTTTGCTCATGAAATTTCTAGATAAGTTTTACATCAAGGTTGACATCCCTTGGGTCACTTTAACCTTATTCAAATTTTACTCCACTACACAGACTCCCCCTCAAGCTAGAAGCCCTGTTGGATCCTTCTGGTGGAAAGAAATCATGCAATTATTTGATAAATTCAGGAACCTTGCTGTATGTACCCCAAGCAAAGGTGACACAGTCCTTTTTTGGTCTAATAACCGGTCAGGCAACATTCTTAGAGGCCAGTTCCCTCAGCTTTTCTCCTTCACCAAGAAGCAAAAATGTTCCATCAAATACTTCCTTGATCAAGAGCTCAAAAGAATCTTTAGCCTGCCCTTGTCCACACAGGCAGCAGCACAGCTGGAAGAAGTAGAAGTCCTCCTGCAGCTTAGTTCCTGGGATGAGAACATTGATGACAAATGGTGCTACACCTGGGGGTCATCAAACTTCAGAAGCAAGAAAGCATACACTTCTTTAATTGGTCACACACCCTGCTCTCCTCTGTTCACCTGGCTTTGGTCGTCAAGTAATTTGGGCAAACACAAGTTCTTCTTCTGTCCTACTGAGGGATAGATTAAACACAAGGAATCTTCTCAGAAGGAAAAATATGCATCTTGATGATTATACTTGTGTCTTATGCAGCACTGGATGTGAGGAAACCGGCTTCCATTTGTTTTTTGAATGCAGTTTCAGCCAGAGCTGTTGGAGCACAATTCCAATAACTTGGAATACAAACTTGCAACCCCTAGATCTGATTATAGAAGCCAGAACCGATTTTGGTAATGCTCTGTTCAGAGAAATTTTCATTTCTGCTTGCTGGGTCATCTGGACTACAAGAAACTCAATCATTTTTTACAATGGAAATGGTAACCTGTCCAACTGGAAAAGGGAATTCAGAGAAGAGCTTGATCTTGTGTGTATCAAGGCCAAGCCAAGTCGTCAACATGCACTCAAAGCTTGGAGAGATAGTTACATTTAGCCTTTCCCCTCTTTTTCTTTTGGGCCTTGTTGCCTTGTACTTTGCTGTTTGTAGTTTCTTTCCCTTTGTACAGAACATTCTTTTATTCAATTGAAAACCAAAAAAATATTAGGTAGGGGATTCCCCTACTGATTCGGTCAAAAAAAAGATATTTTTTTTATGATAGGTGGCACGTTAAAGGGTTCTTAAGGCGCTTCCATAGCATTTCAAGACCCTAAATTCAAAAATATCAAGTACAAAAGAATAGAGGTAGCACCTAGCAAAGAAAAGGCAAACAATGGATACAGTGAGTTCTGGCGCTTTACCATGAAACTCCACGTAACCAATATGATCGTAGTAAAATATACTAGCACTTCTTTAACTTGTTCCAAATAATGTTTTATCCAAATCTCTAAACTTTTAGTAAATTACAATCATAGGTGCCCTAACTTGGTAGTGGATTTGTTTGGATAAAACTATTCTCACCCAGTAAGGGGGACTAGAGTGGAAAATGAACAATTTCTAATGTCAATCCTTCCAGATAGGTATAGATTCAAGGGAATTACTAACCTCACACCTCCAACACACATACACAACTAATAAATTTCACTACTGCAAAACATAGATATTGTAACACAACCATGTAACACATACATCGATGTGATACAAAGAAGTTTCATAGTAACACAAAACTATGTGTTACAAACGGTGGTTGTAACACAAAGCACTTGTTTTATAAAAATGTGTTACAGACAACGATCTTAGTAACACAAAATTTAGTGTTACAGTTAAAATGTTACAAAGATGGTAGTTTATTGTAACACATGAATGGAACATGTAAAATATGTGACAAGTATGTATCCTATAGTAACATAAAATAATGTTACGATCAAAGTGTTACAAAGAACATATCTATGTGGACGGCAAGGACATCACACTGGTAGTCATTTTTGTCTATAGACAATCACATCATGGTCACTACACACTACCGCTGAACATATTTTTTCATTCGGCCAAATATGGTTCTTTGGAGGCAGGCATAGAGTCCGCCTCCGAAACAACGCCTACATGAATCGATATTTTCAGAGGTGGTCAATTGCCAATTTCTGACAATAGATTAAAAAAACAAAAAAAACCTTCGACAAACCTGCTGAGCCCTTCCACGCACTGCCATCACCGATCCACGCTGGATCCAACACACGACCACCGCCGCGAGCCCTGCGCCGCCGCGGATCTGGATCTGCAGCTCCGGTGCAGTGCTTTGGATCTGAATATTTGAGACAACTTAAAAACTCCTAAGCATACAAATATCTAAATGATTCGTATCTGGTGTTAAGATTTGAGAAAGTCCGATCCGGTTTCATCCCTAACAGAGTTTTGATACAAGTTGTTATAAAACATGCTAAGAATCTAAAATTTTAGATTTACCTCCTATTTGACACACACGAGGCATCAGCACGTTGCACCCAGATTGTTCGGGTATATGTGAATGTTTTGGTGAAGAATAAAAATACGCATATAACAAATAAAACATAGAACTCAATGTTGTGCATTTCTTTACTATGTTTAGAAGATAATCATTATGCATGATATGTAGAAAAATTGAATGATAGAAGCATACTTGGAGTAAGGATGTCTGAAAAAATAACTATTATTTGCATTGAGAATTCTGCATTTATTATTCAGATTTGTGTATGTAGTACAACGACAGTAGCATCTGAATCTTGAGGAATATGGTAGCGTAATTGCAAAGATTCAAATTCACTTCATTCAGCAGTAGTAAGAACAACAGGAATAAATATATAAATCTGCATCTAAATCGTTGATACTCACGGGATATGAGTGCAGAACAGGATAGACTGCATGTGCTCTGGCCGATCTGCTAGGCTGCATTTGGCTGTTGGCTACGGAGGACAGAGGAGCAGCGACAAGGCATGTTCGCAGGGCCGTAAGTTTCTTCGAAGCAATCTACAGGTTAGCGTTGCCCTCCCCTTAGTCTCCTGCCCATCACCGAAGAAATTTATGGATTGGATGATTACGGAAATATAATCCAGAATAATGGAAGGGGATATAAATTAGTACGTACATTCCAAGACCTCCTACGCCACACAAACCATCGATCGGATGAGAAATGGGGCAGTTGGAATTTGACGAGGAAAAGCAGGGAGGCAGAGCGATTTGTGTGGTAGGATGGCCATTTGCGTTTGAGAGCCAACAGGGATAATGGTGGGTTAGGACTTGTCATATGGCGGCAACGGAAAAACTTCGGTTACTGCCTCCCGCCAATATCTCCTGACTCCCGCTTTGCTGACCGGTAGGAGGACAAATTTGCAGGAGAAAAACTTCACGCGGCAGCATGTATAAATAAAACTGGATATTTGGAGGCCCATGCTACTAATAAACTTTTATTACCTTTTTTGTTATATTGATAATCATTTAAAATTACATACATGATAGTTATGCTCTTTAAATTAAATGCAATGCCGCCTCCTTTTATTCTTCCATTTTACATGTATTAATAATTAAGATTTATTTTTGAAACACGGTATCTTTGGCGAAATCTTGAAAGAAACAAACTATGTTTTGTAGGCAACTGAATGATTTTGGCAAAAATTTGCCAAGATTTCTGAAATTTGTCTTTTTTTCTCGTTGGGTACAAAATTTTTTTGAACCAAACTAATCTTTTTAACTAAATTTTTCTTTCTACCCAAAGTCACTTTTTAGAGATAATTTATCCTTCTATCTCCAAATTGCTATAAATAATTATAATGATATCTAAAATTGGTTACTAACTTCTAGAAAACTTGCATGTCAATATGATTTTGGTGTAGGATCATTTCATAAAAAATTCAAATAATTTTAACAAAGTTGTACCATACATTGTTCGTAAATGGATACATCTCTTACGTAGTACTATGTAACTATTTATTGCTTCAAACTTTTATGGAATTCTTACGAACGCAAAATTTGTAGAATTTCTTGATGAAATTTAAATATTGTTGCAAATATCTTGTGGAATTACCATAGAATAATTATAATAATATCTAAACTTGGTTAGTAAATTCTACAAATTTGTATGAAAACAAGTTTTTGGCGTATAATCTTTCCATAAAAACCAAATTATGTTAACAAAGTAGTACTATGCATCCATCACAAATGGATACATCTCTCATATAGCTGTATGAAACTATGTGGCATCTGTTTGTGAATAATGTATAGTCTCAGTTTATTAAAATAATTTGAAACATTTAGAAATGCTTATTTGGCCATAATATATTGTCTTGTCAATTCGTGGCTAAATTTAGATATTATTACAATGATTTTGTGAAATTACCATAGAATAATTATAATAAGATCAAAACTTGATTAGTAAATCCTATAAACTTGCATGAAAACATATTTTTAGTGTATAATCTTTCTTTGAAACTTTCAAATATTTTTTAACAAAATGGTATTATACATTTTCACAAATGGATACATCTCTCACATAGTTATAAGAATGTAAGAGATGTATCTATTTGTGAATAATGTATCTTGTTTTAATAAAATGATTTGAACTTTTTATGAAATGCTTATGGTATATTTGAGTTATCGGTTAACTGATTGGTCCCAAAATGACTTCTAAAAATTCAGGAAAATGACCCAAATTCTAGGCTTGGAAAGCAATATTTTTATATGTCATTTTCTAGCACATGCACTCAAATGAAATAAAAATTGCTTAACAAAGCACTTGCTTGGAATTAGATGCCACACAATAAATTATATGACAGAGCCCCTTAACAACTACTACAAAGTTTCATAGCTTTTTGAGATCTACAATTTTTGTTTTGGTCATTCCTGCATCAGAGGTCGTCTGAAAAATTCGAATTTCAAATATGACAAATTGAAACATAGATTTTCCGTGCATATATGACTTCAAATGAAAAAGTTGTCAACTACAAAGTTCGAATTTTATCGTGAAGCTCCTATTTTTAGATGCGGTTGAAATAACTTAATTCAAAACACAAGTATAATATTTTGATAGGAATCTCAAATTTAAAACTAAAAGAAGCTATTATGCCCGATCTAAAGGATCATGCTTTGATTTTTTTTAACATCTAATTGAAAATTACAAGAGTTTTTTAGGCCGTCTCGCGTTTTGGATTGACAATAGAAGATCCGGAGAAGCAACACTAAACGGAGGAAACGAATGGTCATGCACTAAATATAGTTTGCCTAGTGAATGAGTTTGAAAAAAAAAGTTTACTCATATAACAATTATGAAATAAATACACAAAACCTTTTTTATGGTACACAGTTTTACATGATATATGGTGAAACTACAATTATTTTCCCATAAAATTATTTTTGGAATCCCATAGATAAGCGGTGTATTTTCGTAGTTTCCATAAAAGATCTATTAAAACATCATAAGTTTCGGTACATCCATTTAATGATTTCCCTATATGCGCCTGATTTATTAGGTGGAATTTCAGTTTATAGTAATATAATAAGTATAAATAAGTTGTTCTAATTTTCCTCTAACTGAGTTGGGAGACCACATAAAAAGAACTTTTTTTCCCACCAAAATTTGCCTCGAAAAAGATTTAGTACCGCGAACATTTTTTTTGAGAGGCCGCCAACCAAATTTTGACTAGACGTGAGGGCATGAGGGGCTCGGGAACAGGGGATAACCCATTTGCCCTTCACCTTCGCGGGGCAGTTCAACTTTCAGCTTTTTCGGCCGCCGCCCCATCCCAACTCGTGCGTCTAGCAAGGTGAGGAGACTCCTCAGGAGAGCACGAATCCTCACCACCCCCTCTCCCAATTCCGATCAGCTAAGCAGTGTTCGGCTCTGTCGATCCGTCTTGTTGCCGCTGGCTACTAGTGCGAGGAGAACCGACGTACAGGTGTACAATGCCCAACCCCTGCACAGCGGCGCCGCCGGCTCAGACATGCCCCTCCACCCGACGTACAACGCCCCTCATCCCTACGGTGCACACCATCCCATTCTCAGGTTAGTTTTCTCACTTCTCCTTGCGCAGTTCTCTTCCAATCTGCATGGAATCGAATTGTTGTTGATGCCTTGATCTGATTTGGAGATCTCAGCCTTGCTGTGTTGTGGATTTTTCATTTTTTTTTCTAGATCTCTTCCGGTGATGTTCTGCTATGAAAATCCTGAATTGGGATCGCCATCTCCCCCTGTTCTGTGAGCCCGACAGTCTGAGTTTGGATCGTCTGATCATGATGACAAATTTCTGTTTCCTAAATTGGGATCACCATCGGAGATCTGGCAAATCCTGAACTATGAGCTGGGAACCAATGCTACACTACAAAGGTTCCTTTTGATCTGATCTTTGAGCTGCTACTGAGTTTATATGCATATCAATACCCTAAAGCAGTGCACTATCCGATCCTATCTCCTGTCACTCTGTAACATTTGACACAATGTTCTAATGCACATTTTCTGAAAATGCCTTGGGCAGTGTTCATGCTCAAGCCGTTCCAAACATTGTCAGATTAATTCTCTGCCACACATTGGCATGCAAACTGTGTCAGATTTATGTTTACCCCATGCATTTGCCTCCCTTTCCTACAAATAAAGTTAAGTACTAGACGCAAAGGTTTGTTGCTCTGTACCCCTGCATTCATGTGTTTGCTCAGCCCTGAAACTACTGTGTCCTAAGAGCGGTAAATATTGTCTGAGTTGTTTTTTTCTTTGCTAACCTATGTAAATACTCATGCTAAGAGCAGCGGTATGTATACCAGAACTGTTATCTTTCCTCGGTGTATTATACTAAGACTTGATATAGTTATATTTTCCTGGCTTAGCATCAATACAGATAAGCATTTTATTATGACATATTTTATAACCTAAAATTCATGTGTCACTTGTACTTACTCTTTATAATTAGCTTGTTTTTATAGCAAAATGGTCATATGGGAAAATAAGCAGGATTAGGAGAGGCAGTGATAATTAAAGTGTACAAGGTAAAATTAGATTTGGATTCTATTTGTTCGTATTTATATATGTCATTCTCTATACACATCTAACCATAACACTTGTTCTGAAGTGCCAAGTTCAAATAAGTTATAAATATGCTACTAAGTGAATACTCAGTATGTCATTTGCTTACTATGAATAGCTCGCTCATTAAAGAGTACTTCATTCATGTATCTGATCTTTCTGATGTGTTTCATGCAGTTAGGTGTTTGCTGAAATGCCGAAGTAAATATGGAAGATTTGAAACAACAAATTGGGATTGTGCATGATTCATTCTGGCAAAACTCACAGGAGCTATACTCTCTTTCAAGTTTGTCATTTTTTTTCTAACATACATTTTGGATATATTTACCATGTGACATCTTCATGTGTTAGTTCGCTTCAAGCAATTTTGCTTTCTTTTACAGGTTCAAAAAAGGGGCTAATCACACATCTTGGATTGCTTTTCTTCCATTCAAGCTACTACTACTTAATTGTTTGGTTTCTTCTCTGTTATTTTTTTCTTTCTTCTGTTTAACAGTTTTAACTTGTTCCCTGTTAAAGCAACCATTGATGATGACCTCCTTCCATTTTGCTATTATATGATTGTAGCTGCTGCTAAGTTTCTAATGCTAAGTGCATCAATCTGTGCGCAAATAGGAAATGCAAGACATCTTTAACTCACAACATTCTATATCAGATTTCGCGGTATTTCTTTTGTGCCATGCCTTTCTTTTTCACTTTCATTTCGTGATTGCACAATTAGGTAGTCTCAAATACATTACCATCTTACTAATACAACTCATACCCATGTGTACTTGTTTCTAAATTTTCCTTGTGTGCTCAAATACAATTCCCCGTCGTTAACTTAACTTCTAATGTTAACAAAAGTATTTTCCAAAACAACAATATTAATGGGTCAATGAATTAAATTTCTACACATGAACTGAGGAGTGTTGCTAAAATAATGTACTGTAGTAGTCTAGGGACTTAGTGTTGGTTGTGCCTTAGTAACATACTGTTGAAATTTACTGATGCATATGTCATTGTGTAACTTTTCTGGAGCAGGAAGATACAGAGTTTGAGTGGAGCCTCAGAGTCATGGCGTGGTCAAGTTAAGCAATTGTACAATGTCAAACAAGCAATTCCAAAGGCTACATAAGATAGATTACTTTTGTCATCACAATGATAGTTACAAACACCATAGTTCTAGTTTGAAGATACGAATAAAAGCCTTGTAGTATTACTTAGTCACTTTACGTTATGACTGTAAATACTATTTTAGAGGATAATGGTTTAATTTGACATATGTGATTATGAATTCTACTTTGGTATAACTCTTTTGCAAAAAAAATGTTTTATTAACCAGATACCGAATGCAATAGGTGTTGCAAAAGTATCTTCTTGCTGCGATAAATCCAAATGCAACAGATATAATTCATTTTCATAATCTATTGCTACAATGCTCTTGTGTTGCGTTATCTTATTTACATGTACGCTGAGTGATCCTATGAGATTTGGTACAATCGTAATGTTTCGTTGTGATAATATTTCTTGCCACAACACAACACAAGCGTTATTGCAACCGCACCTATTGCAATAAAATATTTTGTGTGGCAATTGTGGCTATAGCCACAAAATGGTTTTCGTGGCAAGAAATCATATATATTGCAATGGAACAAACTACGTGGCAATTGGTTCAATTCATTGTAACATTAAACAAAGCGTTACTGAAGCTCAAAAAAGTGTTACAAACTATATACTCTACCATAATATGGAAGTGTTACTAGAGCTAAAAAAAGTGTTACAATCTATATACTCTATCATAATATGAAAGTGTTACTACAGCTAAAAAAAGTGTTACAACATATAATCATGGTAACACTAGACAAATATTCCAGTAGATAAATAAATATGTTCCAATAGATGGCACTATAGTAACACGGCCAATTGGAACACATAAAAAAATGTGTTACTAAGAGGGCTAGTAACACTTTCTTGAGCCTATAGTAACACAATTTGGTGTTACTATATCCCTGCCCTGCAGTAGTGTTTGTAATAAATTCTTTTCACATTTTTTGATGCAAAGTTGTATGTAGCGATCCTAATTTATTCTACCGTTCTACTCAATAAATGTTCTTATAACTGTTACTACTCAATATCAACTTCTACCTCTCATCTTCACAACCTCCCTGTTCCTCACCTCGTTTTTTGTGCCAAGCTCATTAATGCATTTGTTTTCTTGTATGACCATATATAGTAGGTTGTTTGTTCGAGTTAAATGCATCAACGACCCTGAACTTATCAATGGTTGCCACACTTAGGTTCACGAACTTTGAAAATAAATTTCTAGGTCCCTAAACATGTTAAGTGGTGCACAACATATCCCTAAACTTGTAAAATGGTGCACCATAGGTCCATTTCTAGACCATACCGACCACTGTGGTACAACTGCCCTTGCATTTAACTCATTCATGATTGGATGTAAGTGACACCCCTTCACAAGTTCAGGGGCTGCCCATGCATTTAACTCATTCTAATATATACCATTTTGATATGCTTGTATGAAATCCATCTACATTATTTTGATACAGTTGTTATGATGTACTGCATGAAGTAGCTGAGTACTCAATAAGTACCACTTTCTTAGACTCCCTTTGTTTGTTTTCACAGGGTATATTAGGATTTTGAACTGGTAAACTTTTCAATTTTCACTACCAATTAATCAAATAATATGCATGCTTAGTGGATAGTTGTTATATCAACATTTCATATTTCAAAGATGGTTAACACATCACTGGTTTTTGTAAAAGCAGTTGGTAATACATTGTAATAAATTGAAGATCAAAGTATGTTTCACGAAACTTCTAAATCCTACCAAGAAGAACCACCTAGGGAAAAGAGCACGCGTAGGCCAGACACCAATTTCCCCCTCCGCAACAAACATCCCCCAAAAGATAACCGACAAATTTTGAACCACAACAAACCATCAAGACTTTTCACCAGGAATCATTCTTTAGAAAATGTAAAAACTTTTTAGAAAATGCATTCACAAAGTCTTTTCACGAAACAAATCATGGAAGCATTTTAAAAGTATACATGGACTATTTCGAAGTAGATTAAAAATATTTTAATAAAAAAAGGAGAGACAAAGTGACATGGAAGGCTGGGAGTGTGGTACACAAGGCACCAATGGCCACCATTTTCCACTCGGACGTTCTTGGATACAATTGTAAAGAATGAGTGGCCCAAGAGGGGAGGGATGAATCGGATCAATTAAAAACTAATCTAGAGCCCTATTCTCAACTTTTCACAAGACAAAGCTAAACCATACTAACTAGATGTGCATATGGTATATTTACCTAGTGTGGTGTTATCAAAGTCATTTGATCAATCATCCTAATCAATCTCCTGGGCTCGATTAGGCACTCCAACTTGATTAGAGCAACTATAAACCTGGTCCTCTAATTATATGGTTAATTGTCCCATTAGCGATATGTTGGACAACTAGACATGCAATTGCGAACGGAGCTACATTAGGTTACTAGGCTAGCTGTGTTTTGGTCCAAGGCCAATACATATTTCTCTCCCATACGCCTCCACTCATACTCCCTCACCTGTATCCATGATAGACATCCCCAGGCACAAGTGTGCAACCCTCGTTGTCATCACCGGTTTTCCCCTCCTCCCTTCTCTGGCCTTTATTTCACGAGAGTGGAGAGAGACGATGGGGAAATGAAGAGAAGGGACAAAAAACAAAAGGCATGCGTGTAGAACCCATCAATAATAAAAACCACCATGGTAGAAATCATGTGTAAGAAGAGTTACTAGTAAAACAAAGACATGTACTCCTTCGTAGCCTTGGACATGAGCTCCCCCCTATCTTTGATCTAATGCACCTCTACCACGTGCTGCTATGTTCTTGTGACCATATCCGATCCGTCTCCCTCCCTCACTCTATTCTCTTTGATGTGTCAACGTCTATTGTAATTCCCACTCCCTCCGTTCTAAACTATTATCATGCCTTTTGTCTTTTCTAGGTATACAATTTTTGTTATGCATGTAGATATACACTATGTCTACATATATAGGCCATATATCTAGAAAAAGCCAAAACAACTTATAGCTTGGAATTGACGGAGTAGTATTTCCATCACGGAATGAATGTGGTGTGCCCAAATGAATATCATTCTTCTATTGAAGTTCCCAAGATTAAATGAAACCACAAGGAGAAACACAGGCTGCAAAAATAGAAACATGTTATGAAACGAACAGTTTGAATACTGAACATGTATAGTGGGATGAGATCCGTTTTATATATAGAGAGAGTATGTTCCCAATATATATATATATATATATATATATATATATATATATATATATATATATATATATATATATATATATATATATATATATATATATATATATATATATATATATATATATATATATATATAGAGAGAGAGAGAGAGAGAGAGAGAGAGTATGAACATCAAGCTTACAGTCAAAATGCATGCGAACATGCGTACAATGACTGGATGTATGTACTACCACTTATCTGAATTATATTGATCAACGTTCAATGCATATGGAGATATATGATGCTGCAATGATACAATGCATTGCAGCAAGCAGCACGCATGCAGCTGTGTGCTGATATATCTTGGGGACGATGCATATATTATCTACTTGGTGGTGGGCGTTGACGATGGGTCCGTGGGCACGTTGTCCATGGCCTGCATGTAGTCGCGGCGCTTGGAGAGCCAGAACCTGCGCACGCCGTGCTGCGAGTAGCGGCGCCCTTCGTCGTGGTTGTCCAGCACCCCGGCCGCCCGGTTCTCCTTGGTCACCCGCACCTCTGGGTTGGTGGTGATGTTGCGCACCAGCTGCATCACGCAGATCCCCACCGCCACCCCTGTCGTCGCGAACAGCGGGTACACCTGCATGTTGGATGCATCCACATGCATATCTGTCAGAGGCGGAACCAGGGTGCTAGCGGGGCCGTGCCCCACCCTAAGCACAATAGATTCATTTAAATACCTATATAAATATTTGTATTTATAGCACAAAAAATATTAATTTCACCTATTTTTTTATTAAAATATAAGAAATAATGTAGATTTTTTTGAAAATTTGTTGAAACATATAATTATGTATATTTTATCACACTAAAAAATATGATCACATTTGTTCAGTCCTCTTAATCAAAATCGCTGGTTCCGCCTCTGATATATGTCATATGTCTGTGAGGGATTTTTCTTTTAAAATAAATAATAATTATGGTTCTTTTTTCTTTTTAAATATGAAAATGCATATATAGATAGATAGATATAGATAGATACAAACAAATAGATAGTAGATAGAGAGAGATATATAGATAGATATAGATACATAGATAGCGAACCGGTGGTGAGTTACAACGATAGGCGGCAGATTGCACAAAACATAAATGAATCTTACTCCTTATTAGTTTAATCAATCACAAAAAAAGGATGAACCATAATCTTTGGCAATCATTTACAGAACATAAAATGATGTTAGATATGGAAGACCATACATATATTAGGGGTCAATTAATTTGAACCTGATGCTGTAATCAATTCATACCTCCGGCCTAACCCAGCGAGAAGAAGACATTGTTTTTTCCTCGTTTCTGCGAGAGGACCGATCGAGATCTGGGCCTGCTTGGAGATGCAACGACGAGAGATGACGCAGTGGACGCTACACGATAAAGCCTGGGGTGGAAACGTCTGGTCTTACTGGAAACCAGCCAGGAATAGAGTCACTACCATTGCGTTGCATGCCTGCCACCCACCTATTCACTTATTCAGGCACAACGGCATCGGCAGTTTCCGCAGGACCCGGTCTTTCCACCTTGACCTCCACCTTACTGTACAAATGGCAAACACGACAAAGAATCAACTCTCAGCACCAGGCCGTGGATGCCATGCATGACTAATTAATCCTTTCTACAGATCATTCTTAAGGATTTTTTTTAATAAAATAAAATACCATTCATAAGGATTTTTTAATAAAATAAAGAACTCTACTGTAGTTAGGAGTATATCTTTTTAAGCTCCTATTTCCTACATTTCTTATGTGAAAATGAACTGATTTCTATAAAACTCCTCTAAAATTCCTGAATTCCAAAGTGACCCTTACTAATGGAAGGCGGCTTTTTCGTTCAACCATTCTAGTCTTCTATGTCAAAGTTAACGGGCCAGAATTGAACATGTCAGGTTCTCAAAATGGGTTGATGGGCTAAGGTAGCATTTGGCACGGCTCATTTGTGCTCACTCCGCTGACGTAGCTGGGCCCTCCGGACAAATTAAGCCACGTACTTTTGGCAGATCCCCATCCGTATGCAAAAACGGCTCTGGCTCCTTACATATTAACAACTAGAATCCGCAGTCGTCCCCCGCGCAGGCAGCCGGCCACGTCACCCGATTTTTTTGGTTGGTCCACCTCTGCGCCACGTCGCCTCCTCGCCCTCCCATTGGTCCACCTCAGCCGCTCCAGCTACTCGCCGTGCGTGGCCTGTTGAGCCTTCCCGAAGCCTCCCGCGGCCTCTCTCCCTCTCCCTCGGTCTCTCCGTCTCTCCGGAGGAGGCGCCGCGCGAGAGGTGGCGGCGCAGCGGGATGGTCCAGCCGACGCCGCGCACCGGCGCCTCCGCCGCTCCCGCCCCATCCCTGCCCCTGCCACCACCTCCCCTTCTTATCTCTCTTTCTCTCCATGTGGATCCGACCACGACGGCGCCCCCAGTGTCCACCGCAGCGGCGCGAGCAGGTCCCGGCGCTGGCCTTCCTCCGTCATGGCGTGGGCAGGCGGGCCCCACAGATGCCTGCCGGCGCATCTGCCCCCCGTCCGGGCTGCTCGCCTTCGCCTACTCCGCCGCCGTGCCGTGCCCTAGAGCTGCCTGCCCTCACCTGCTCGGTGTCATGAGGTGTTTCTTGGTTCTCCATCCTTTGCCTCCACCTACCCTCTCCGATTCGCCCTTGTTGTTTCTTCGTCTGTTGTGCAGCGACCCCTGCCTCTGCGTAGGTGACGGAACCAGGTGCGCCCGCTCTTGCAGAGGTATGGCGTCGGCGGGTGATGAGTTGGACCAGGTGTGTGCTGATGCGGCCATTTTATTTTCTCAATTTGATGCAGTTGTACATCAATTTGGTTAGTTTATGGTTTCATCTGTGAATTTGTGTTTTGTTCTGCTGGGTTCACGCTCCATTTCATACCTGTGTAGTTATGACTGCATGTACTCAATATGTATTGATCCTACGATTTGGTTAGTTTATGGTTCGATCTGTCAATTTGTATTCTGTTTAGTGGGTTCAGGTTCGATTTCATACCTGCTCAATTTTGATTGTGTACATTAAAATATGTACTGATCCTGCGATCCAATATCCACAGGCTAACATCATTTTAGTGCCTCTGTCAAATAAATGGGGGTTCTGGTCTGCCTCTGAATCCTCAACGTTAGAAAGATCGCTGCCATTTGTGCCATAGGATTGTGAATCAGATATTAACACAAGACTTCTAGATATTGTAGTGAAGGTTGCTTCTGCATCTTGTGGATCTTTCCTGAGGTTATCATTGTGGAGTGCACTCTTCAAGGTGTACACCTGATTATATTATGTTCAGGAATCGATTCCTAATAAGAAGGACCTCATTTCCTTGAGATGAAGTTATATTCCTTTGGTAGGCATTTTGATCATTTTGTCATTATAAAGTTGAACAAACTGTGTCTTTCCTTGTGTATAGATTTTCATCCTTTTCCATAGCTGAACATTGGATGTGAATGCTACACAGACAGACGTGGGCCTTGGCCATAAAAGAAATGCGTGTCATATTTACATGGACGAAAATATTTGCCTGTCATCTTATATTTTTCTTTCAAATTGAGCCTCATTAAATTGTAAAGTACTAACATAGGCTTTCTCTTTCAATAAATCTGTATGTTTGACACCAAAAAAAAGTATTGAAACAAAAATGTAAGGTCAAAGATCTTCAACATTCATACTATTAACTGAGCCTCATCAAATTGCAGGTACTAATGTCAGGTCTGCCTTAAAGCCAACAAGAGACAACATAGTGTCGGGCATCATTCTTGAACAATAAAAGTACTAATTAACAGGTACCATTCTGTATGCTCATTGTACGACAAGAGAACTTTGCAATGAGCAAATTATCTTTTTTCCCTGATGTCCAGATATACAACGATGTTTCTATTGGAGAGTAGCGATCAGATCACCTTTAAATGGTTGCCTCATGTGGTTCATTCTAATTTAAGCCTTTTCACAAAGTTTGATCTATGATTCGGTTCCCACTGTTCATACCTATATTCAGCCTTCAATGTGTCCATTTGAATCTGATCTGTTGTTATCGGCAGCCTGCTCTACCTCTCCATTTGAGTCGACCAAGACAACAGAAAAGATCCCCTCTGCTACTTTGTCCCATGGCAATTGTGGCTTACTTGCATGGCCATTTGCTTCGTGATGTCTGTTCTAGATGATTATATAAACTGTTTGAAGTTGGCTTCACGATTTTGGTCAGAAACAGTCAAAGGGCATGTGAAAGTATTCATGTAAGTGCCTCTGAGCTTTGGAGGTTTTTTCCCGCATATGAGCTCTTAACCTTATTTTTTCCCTTTCTAGCCTGTAATTTACTCAAAGGTTCAGTACCTGCTACAATTCCTGAGGATAGTGACCCTTGCTTGGTCATTTGAATTTTTTAGTTTATGTGGTTTCTACATAATCTGCCGGTAGAGAGCTATTCTAAGACACTGAAAAAGGCAGACAGCTTCCATGTCCTTACTCAGATCTCTTCGCAGTTTTTTACCTGGTTTCAAACGGCTAAACTTATCTAAAGTTTAGCTGGGCCATCTAGATCTCAGGCATCTAAATTTAGACGCCTAAAATTTAGTTGGTACATCCAAATAGGCCCTTAACGTTTCACCTTTTTCATGCTCCTATTTCTACATGCAAGTTTTTAAACTACAAAATCTAGGCCGGAAGATGCATCTACCAAATATTTTTTTTGTTTTTTCCCCGGCTTGTTCTCAGTGCACTAACCAAGTTGGTCATGTTTTTTTTTATCGGAAATTAATATGCAGAAAATAATAAAATTGCTTATTCAGTCTAAGATGCCAACCTACTGTTCCAGCAAGGTGCTACTTAGATGCTATTAGCATGGTGCTCAGTGTCTTATAAAAAAATGGGTCTCCTGCTATAGAGCCGTTGTTTGTGCCGGTTCGAAAAAATGATGAATCTTCAGAGTTTCAGTGTTGCCTCCTAAATTTGATTTTGCCATATTTTTCTCAGGAACTCAACAACACCCCCTCTGCTCCCTGGACTTAAAGCCGATGAGAATGACCCAGGTTTGTCTCTATCGCTTTCATTCATCGTTCCTTCCACAGTTGCATAAGCATGTGTTGTTATTCAAATCCATTCTATAGTCTGATTGATTGATGTGTGTCATGGTCTCCAATTGCGCGCACCACGGGCGACCTAGGAGTGGGCACTGCCTCCTGCGTAGCGCATGTGCTACTGCTGCTCTGCCTCCCTCCGCTTTGTTGTGGTGCTACAGGTAGCGCCGCCCGCTGCCATGCCGGTTGGGCCAAACCCTAAACTCTGGCGTGCGCTATCTTCCCTTCTCCCCCTCCCCTCCCCTTCTCTGACCTCCCTCTTCTCACTGCGATGGCCTTGCCCCCGTACCCCCCTCTTTGTTGCAGTGGGGATAGCCCAAACCCTAAACTTCGTGTCCTCCTGGTCTTCTCTTATGTGCACAGCATATGCAAAACTGATATCCTGTACTGTGCAGTGATGATTAATTATTTGTATCTTCATTCATGTTATATACTGAGACAATGGAGGCAGTGCAATGATGCTCTTTTTTTAGACTGAGACAATGGAATCGTGCAATTTCTCTCCTTCAAATGTGAACCTGTCACTGAGTAATCAGGCCATCCACGTTAGTAAATTTTTTTTACCAGTTTGATCTCCATCCGGTGACTCCGGTTGCCTCCACCGGTGATTTACTGTATTTACCTTTTTTTTAACTGAGACCATGGAATCGTGCAATGATGATTATAATTATTTCATTATTCCATCAATCTTGCTAATTGCATTGGTTCTGATTCCATTAGTTGGTATATTTTGTGTATTTGTCACTGAGCATAAGCCCATTGTCAATGATGTCTTTACCTCACATAATTTATTTATTGTTCTACTGCTGAGCACACTCCATTGCCGATGATGTATTTATTTCCTCCTTCCATCTGTTGATTCAGTGTTTTAAAAGTAACATGCTTCACTGCGTTGTTGTACATATATCATGAGGATGTATATAATTTGGTTCAGATCACCACCAGCACCTTGTCTGCTTTGCATATGTAAAAAACGTGCCTGCCCACGACAAGCCTCCACGTGACGGGTTCCTAATTTCTAACTTTCTTCAGTCAATTCAGAGTTGTAAGTACGTGCAGCAATCAAGCTCTACCATAATTACTACCTTTGTTATGTGCCACGAAGCTGTACAAGGAAGGGTGTGTCCTTCTTAAAACTGTTATGTGTAATAGCCTTTAATCTCCTTATTACACCTTATAATAATCAAACTTGAGTTTCTATGGTGTTCATTTCACTTTTATTAACTCTGTCTCCATCTTTTGCACCAATGGTGTGTTACAGTTGGCATCATGGTACAGGTTGAGATGAAAATTTTCTTTTTAAGGAAAATACTATTAAATTCAGGTTTACACCAAAGAAAACTAATGTTACATTTTTTCTTTGTTTTAATTTTGCAAGCTGGGTGCTAATAAGTAGATGCATTTTCTTCTATTGAACTGAAGGTATGGACCTAGGCTATAAGGTTAAATTTACAGATTACTATTGAGCTGGCCATAATCAGATTCCATTATCTTACTCTGTTGCCCTTTGGCTATGTAAAAGTGACTATACATTATGAATTTGTGATTGAAGTGAGTCACTGGATAGCTGACACAATGATGGCTATATATGTCTATTGCGCAAAACAGATGATGTGGACTGGCCATAGAGCCATCTGCTCTTGCCTCAATATGTAGCGATTGGTTTTTAAAATCAGCTTTCATCTCCTCATAGTATTCATGTATGACGAATTGTTTACATAATCTAGTAACTTTTTACATTTCTTTTACATTCATTGGCAGGCCCTCAGGTACTTTCTGGTGTCATGTTAAATTGCTAATTACCAACTCTACCAACTACATCTTTTTCACTGATAGTTGGGCTGTTTTAGGTAGTGCCAACCATTTAGTTGTTGTCAAACTTATCAAATAAGGATTAGTTGATGCATAATTGATGGTTTTGTATCGAAATATTGTGGAGGCTCAAACGGTTTATGGAGCGGTATATCTGGTGTTAGATGGCGGTGCACCATATCTCTCTGCTATCCAGCTATGTGCAGACCCATCTACAACAGCTTCAATAAAGAGGTGCATCCTAATTCTATTCTATGTCAGTCATGGTTTCTAGAAAGTTTCCATTGCACTTGAGCCTTACTAGGGTTAACCTGTATACCAAGATGGTTTCAGTTATTTGTCTTTGTTTCAGGTGCGAGAGTTTATGGGTGGCATGCAATAGAATTAGGATGCACCTATTTCTATGTGACTTGGTCATTCCAATTGGAGCCTCTCCCTTTTTCCTCTAGGTCGTGGTGATTTATTGTTACTTCCGTCAACCATGCATTCCTGTAAGCCTTTTAGGCTCCTTTCCCATTTTAATTTTACTCTGTTTCTGCAATGAAATAGTTCCCTATAATTTTCATAGATGGACCTTTAGTCATTGGTTGATGTTAGTTTCTCACCTCTTTCCTTTGTACCGCCAACCCTATAGCATGTTTGCAATTACCTATCTACTCTCTTGTTGCAATGAAGTCCAATTGTGTTCAGGTTTTATGTTAGTATCAATTCTGTTGTCATGGGACCATTTATACATAGCGGCAATAATTAGTGGTTAATAGTATAAAGGACTACTGCTTTATTTTTTCCCATTCCAACATTTTTTCCCTATTGTTTTGTGCATTGCTGAGATGTGCTTAGTGACATGGTTCTTCATGCCTTAGGACCAAAAAATCAACAATTGTAATCGATAGATATGACTTACATTGTGCTGGAATATCCTACTTTTATTTAGCCAAAAAGTGACAAACTATTCTTCCTACACAGCACTGCCTATTAATACTACACAATGGTTCCTCTCTTCGTGCCTATGCTGTACTCTCTGTTTTCTAGGTCTACAGCTTTACATCTTCAAATCAATTGCTCTAGCTATTTTTTTCACCATTTCATCTATTGTGCCATATTACCTCGACCTTGAAAACTAACATTTCTTTTGATAGCAATGGACAACCTATTTATAAATCTATCAGACAGTTACAACGTATTCTAATGTGTGCTTCTTTCTATTACCGTCACAGCGGCTACAATACTTGATACGGATTTTGTTGCCATGTGTAACAGAGGCTACAATAGTTGATATGGATTTCACTGCCATGTTTGACGCCCTCAAGTGCCGATTCTATCAACATCATTGGATTTATCCTTAGTAGAACAAACTTCTACATAAGAAGCATAGCCTCACATCAGCTGCTGCTCCTACAATATCTCCTTTCGGCAAGACAAACTTTCCAAGTGAGAAATCAACATTGCCATTTCACATGTTGATCATAGGTAAAGGAAACTGATAAGAGGCGGCAGGAGTTTTTCATCCATCTATAATTCGAAGCCTTATCCACATGTGTCATGAACATTGCAACTATGTAATATATACCTATATACTGCTCTTTGCCTTTTACAACGTTAAACACCGTACATGTATTATGTATATACTTGCCTATCACTCTTAGTTACCTATATGATTTCTATGCATCTCACCTGTACTATGCTACCCTACGCGCGCAGGGGCGCGCGCTTTCTACTAGTATTATCAAATTTGGAAGTAATTGCCACTTTGGATACAAATATCTTCCCAAGTGTGTCAAAAACTTAGCCGCCACTATATCCCCACCTCAACATGTTTCATTATTCTTTTCCCAACACATGCTCATTTTACATAACATTATGTCAGAGAACTTTTGGAGAATCACACTTCTTCCATACAAGTGAACTACACACTGCTGCACAACGGGGCTGTAGTCCCGGTCCAAAAGGACCTCTAGTCCCGGGCTGCGAGCCAGGACTAAGATTTCGAGACTAAATGTCCCACCTTTAGTCCCGGTTCTCAGGCCTGGGACTAAAGGTCTCCCTTTAGTCCCGGTTGGTAATACCAACCGGGACTAAAGGTGCTGCCAGACATCGACGTGGTGCAGCACCTTTTAGTCCCGGTTGGTATTACCAACCGGGACTAAAGGTTCTTTTTTTCCTTTTTCTTTCCAATTCATTATTGATTTTGGTTTTCAGTTATATTATTTTCCAATTTATTCTTCGTTGCTACTATCCGTATACGTTGCACCTATACGAGAACGTTATTATTGCACACAAATAAAGTATGAAACTATATATATATATATATATTATAGAGCTATACATATACGTACATACACATTACATTTACAATAATATACAAGTAATCAAGTGTTCGGCCGCCGGTTAATGAGTTACACAAATATTTGTCCGCCACTCAAAGCTCATACAAGTGTTCGTTCTTGTTTGGACTCTTCAAATTCAACCTAGGGTTGTGGTGGAACTCGTCGTCTTTCGGGATGACATGATCGTTGATGAAACCTGCGATCGTCTCCTGGATTGCGATGAGTATTGTGTGCTTGAACACTTGTTCTTTCAATTCTCACTCCTTCCATTTGCATTAATTAAAGAAAAAGATATTAATATACATAATATTTATTTAGTTTCAACAAATAAATAAGATATGAATTTACTGTATACACATGTTACTTACTTTTAGCATACCGCATATACTCGCAAACGTAGTATCCATATAAATTGGTTCCGTACGGTTGTCTAGACACCCACTTATGTAGAATAGGAGGGGGGAGTGGCACTTTCAGATCCGTACGATATCTTTGTTGTAGCCAAACCCAAGCCCTTCCCAATAAGTCGATCGTTAATTAGGTATAGCATAGTAAATTAAAGGAGCAGGCAACGATAATTAACGAATGATAGAACTTACCTCTGGATCATGTCTTGGTACATTGCCAGCTCTTTTCTCATTGAGTCCGACACATTTATAGTTTGTTCCTTGATATTAATCTCAATGAGTATCCAGTGATCCCTGCATTTGTTTATAGAGTCAACTTATATATATATATATATATATATATATATATATATATATATATATATATATATATATATATTAATGTTGGATTGACTAAGACATGATATAACACAACACTTTACCCCATATTGTAAGGGAAGAGTATCAACTCCTTATGCCTTTGGTTATAAAAGAACCTCCGGAGGTTTTTCTCCATTTCCTTGATCTTCAGATTGAATGGATCTTTAGTCTTTGTGTCCTTGTACACGACATACGGATCGATAAAACAAATTTGATTGTCTTGTTTCAATCTGAGTTCTCTTATCATGTGTCTGCACATCGTGAGCATAGTTATTACAAATACGTACATATGCTAGAGTGAGATTATTGATTAAAAGGAAGAATCACTTACAGACAGTAGCAGCTTATGAGAGATTTGTCAAGAGCATCCATATAGAGAAGCTGGTGTATTTCACTAAACTGTACCCAGATGACGTCATCTCCACAGAAATAGTGACGGTCTCTGACTTGGACGCCCAAATATTGTTCACTTTGATGTTGTGCACAGAATCTCAAGTAGTACTCATGCAGCTTATATATTTGTGTACCAAGATTTTTTATCTTTGCAGGGTCGCATAGACTCCTGCCATATATGTACTTCCTCCACCATTCATCAACAACTTTGGCCTCTTCAACAGTTGTCAGTTCCTCCTGACCGAGAAGTTGTTCTAATGAAAGCCCAGTCACATTCATCCACTTGGCGAGTTCATCTAAGTCCACATCATTAGGTACCGACATTTGCATCAAGTTCATGTTGGAACCATATTGATTCTCAACCACTAGTGGCGGCACTGATTGCTGCGCTTGTTGGCCGAGCTGTGCAACATCTTTCCCGGCCGCCTTCTATTTCCTTTTGTCCTCCTTGATTTTCTTTGTGATAGTACGCTCATAGTCTGATAGTGGCGGCACTGGTTTTTACTAGCGGCACGCTTCTCGTCTTGCATAGCCTGCACCACTTGACGTAGCTTTACACGAGGATACATTAGGTATGGCTTCTCTTGCTTTGCTCGTGCGTCAGCTTTGGTCTTTTCGAAGAACGCTTTCACTTCTACCTTGACTGAAGCATTAAGTTCTTCATCAGTCTTCTCGTATGGAATCTTGGTCATCTTTGGGATCTTCGTGACCACAACTTGTTTCTTCGGCAGAGGTGGTGGGACTGATCTCTATGAGCCAGTGGGCCTCTTGTTCCTCGATGGACTAACCGGTGCCGATGAGGCGGCCGTTGTCAGCATTGGCGGAGGCACGGTTGGAGCTTGCTGTTGTGGACGAGATTGGGCCGTTGGCGGCGTTGGAGTTTGTCATGGAGGAGATACGGCCAGCGGTGGGGATGAAACCTTGTTTGCTTGTATGAAATCGTCGTCATCGTCGTGTCCCACAGCACTGTGGTCATGTGGTGAATGGATAGACAGACTTGGGGAGGTCCTAGATTTGAAAAAAAAACAAGGTATATACATGAGTGAACCGTAATTAGATACAGTACATAATTATTAAAAAGCAATTGCGTTCACAATCATCCACACCTAGGGTTCGGTTGTGGTGGCGGCGCCCCAGGAATAATGATGTACCGTTTCTTCCAACATATGAATGTCTTCTCCGCTTCACCTAGGGTCTTCTCCCCATCACCACCTTCGATATCTAGAGCCATATTTTCATGGCCTTTGACCACTCTATCCACTGAGACACTAGCATATCCGGGTAGTATTGCGATCGAGTGGATCCTTGGTGTCTTGGTGGGGTCGATAGGAGATATAACACCGGTAGCCACCTTGACTATGGCATTCCCCTCCGGAATATGCAGCTCACAGGACGTCAACGGAGTGGTGACGTCGTCCACCGTGAAGCGTATCCCTGCGTCATCATCTTGCCTCACAGGCACCTCCGTAGAAGCACAACTGCTTTTCAACTGAGCTGAGTCGGGGCTGATGTTGGCGGCCGGCTGTGACAAGCTCTGGAGGCAAGAACTTACAACTTCCTCCATGGCCTTTCTGATTTGCTCATTCCTAGTGGCCTTAAGCGCTTCCTCCCGCTCTAGTGCCTTACGAGCCACTTCACTAGTCTTCATAACAGCCTCCTCTAACTGGCGTAGCCGTTCCCTGTCCTCTTCCTTCTTTCTCTAGCGGCTTCTATAAGTTTCTCTGTCCTGAGGGAAGGCATGCTCCCACGACACAGAGCCATAGCCTCTCGTCCATCCACCGTGCTTAGGGTTTCCCAGGGCGTATGTCAGCTCATCTTTATCTCTGTTTGGCTGCCACTCTCCACTTTGAGCGACGGAGCAGGCTTGATGAAATCTTTCTGCTACAGCTTGGATGCGTTCCCCATACATGACCTTTTTGGTCTCTAGGTCCAGGCGGCCTCCGTGAGTGAAAAAACCAGTGCTTGTCGCGCTCAGGCCAGTTGAGGGATTCTGGCACCAACCCCCTATCAATTAGCTCTTGCTCGGCTTTTTCCCACTTAGGAATGGCAGTAGGGTAGCCATCTGATCCCATCCTATGGTGGTAGGTCTTGTGTCGGGCATTCTCTTGGTTCCTTCTCGCTCGTTGCTGACCCTCTTTCGATGTCTTGAACTATACAAACTTGTCCCAAAACGGCCACAGCTTGACAAAGTGCTTACCGTTGAAATCCGGAGTCTTGTTCTTCTTGATATAGTCGTTATATAGATTCTTCTTATAGCACTGGAATTGTGTGGCCATCTTCTTCATAGACCAATCCCAAACTCTTTCCTTCAACTGTTCATCATTTGTGTCTAGCGTGAAATGTTGCAACACGTCATCCCAAACTAGTTCCTTGTCACGGTCGGAGACATAACTGATTTCTGGGCATTGCTTATTTTTCTTCCATTCACGGATATTGATTGGGATCCTATCCCGGGCAAGGTACCCTAAGTAGTTGACAAAGGCCCTTGCATGAGGTCCACGTGGTTGGCCTGTTCTCTCGTCGAAATCCGTGATAACCAACCGGCCCTCTATTGGCTTCTTCGGGCCTCATACTTTTTTGTTGGTCCCCATGGTTGTTGTTGAGATAGAGGGCTATGTAGGCAGAAACAAGACAATTAATAAAGGAATTTTTTTGAATTTCATGTATATAAACATAGGAGGTTGCAGATATTACAGACCTCGCCAACATTGTCTTGGCCATTTGGGTCGACCAAGTACTGAGAACCGTCATCGATGCCCTCAGGGTTCTCATTGCCTTCACGATCGTCATAACGACCTTCTTCAGCGCTACCGCGGATCATGTTCAACAATATTTCTTCGTCTTCTCTCGGGTCAGCCATTTCTGCAAAAAATATTTAGGGTTTAGGGTTTACAGTTCAGGGTTTAGGGTTTAGGGTTTATGGTTTACAGTTTAGGGTTTAGGCATTACTAAGCATAAGAGATCGACTTACACATATTAGTGGGATATCATCTGGATATAAGTGTAGATCAAGGTAATCATGCAGCAACGGTATCGACCAACTCCTACTAACTTAATACATCTAATAACAAGTAAGTCTATCACAAGTTGTATTTCTTAATTAAAATAGATAATTTTAACTCATGAAAAAACTATTTAAATTTCAGGTTTAATAGTTTTCCTAGATATATATATATGCAGGTAGTGAGGAAGAGTGAAGAAGGGCTAAAAATGATAACGTCAACACAATTATCATGCAAAATTAAGTGCTAAGGTTGAGGCTTCCAAAATGGACACAACATGTATATTAACTTAAATTCTTCCAAAATATACATATCGTTCATGAATAATCGATGCAAATATACATATATACATATATATATATATACATATATATACATATATACATATATATACATATATATATGCATATATATATATACATATCCGGAAGCAGCAGCTCGGCTCCGGAAGCAGCAGCAATGGGGTGGCGCGCGGAGACGAACATGGCGGCGCACGGCGGTTCTCGGGGCGGCGCTTGGGGCGGCGCGCGGCGGTGCTCGGGCGGCGGTGCTCGAGAGATCGAGATCAAGGCAACGGTTCGTATGTCTGCGCGCGGGTGGGGAAGAGGAGGAAGAAGGCCGGGCTTTATAGGCCAGGGACCTTTAGTCCTGGCCCTGGCCACCGCCCGGGACTAAAGGGGCTTTAGTCCCGGTTCTAGCCACGAACCGGGACTACCCTTTAGTCCTGGTTCGTGGCTGGAACCGAGACTAAAGCTCCTTTAGTCCCAGACGGTGGCCCGGGACTAAAGGTCCCTCCACCAAATTCTGGCGTCTGTTTAGGCGCCAGAATTTGGTGGATTTTATTTTTCACCTTTTTTCCTTTCATCTTTCTAAATGCATAGTAAATTAAATATTTATCATATTTTTTTTCAAAAATACACATTAGTTTAGTTTGACTCTATTGTGCATTACATAAATTGTAAACACTATTTTTTCAAATATTTCATATTATCCAAAATAAAGGTTATTTATAATGAATATTGTTTAATGCAAAAATATAATGGGCAATTAAAATATATAAAATTATTTGTTTTTATGTCATTTGGACGTTAAACTTTTGTTTCTTCAATAATAATTATCCAAATGCGCGACATTATTTGTCTAAATTTAAAAATTTAAAATTTTCAAAGATACACATCAGTTTTCGGAACCCTAGATGGTCTCGACTGGAAAAGTCATGAATACAAAGTTTGTTCCACTCATCAAGATATATATTTCATAAATAGACCATTTTTGCATTTGAGAAAGTGTTGACAAAGTGTAGTTGAAAATCCATAATTCCCACATATAGTTTCATATAGTTTGTGTGAGATTCAAGATTTGGTGAGTATTGTTTATTTAAACTTTTTCAAATAGGAAAAATGGTCTACATAAAAAGTTTAGATCTTGATGAGCTCTAACAATTTGGTATTCCAAAGTTTTTCATTTCAAGTCATTTAGTCTGTCATTTGACCAAGTCTGATCAAAACCCGTCTTTGATTTTGAAAACATGTACCTAGGACTTGCTAAAATTTATCCATATGAAAATATGGTCCATGTATGAAATGTAGATCTTGATGAGCTTTAATAACTTGGTATTCAAAATTTTTTCATTTGAAGTCATCAAATAGGTCATTTGACCAAGTTTGACCAAAGTCAAAACATTGGTTTTTAGAAACACACACTTTGACCGAACCCTGGATGGTCTCGAATGGAAAACTCATGAATACAAAGTTTGTTCCACTCATCAAGACCTACATTTGGTATAATGGTCAACTTTTCATTTGTAAAAGTTTGAACCACTCAATTTTTGAATTTTAAAAGAATTCATAGCCAAACGCCAGTTTTCGGAACCCTGGATGGTCTCGACTCGAAAACTCATGAATACAAAGTTTGTTCCACTCATCAAGATATATATTTCATACATAGACCATTTTTGTATTTGACAAAGTGTTGGCAAAGTGCAGTTGAAAATCCACAATTCCCACATATAGTTTCATATAGTTTCTGTGAGATTCAAGATTTGGTGAGTATTGTATATTTAAACTTTTTCAAATAGGAAAAATGGTCTATATAAAAAGTTTGGATCTTGATGAGCTCTAACAACTTGGTATTCTAAAGTTTTTCATTTCAAGTCATTTAGTCTGTCATTTGACCAAGTTTGACCAAAACCCGTCTTCGATTTTGAAAACATGTGCCTGAGACTTGCTAAAATTTATCCAAATGAAAATATGGTCCATGTATGAAATGTAGATCTTGATGAGCTCTAACAACTTGGTATTCAAAAGTTTTTTATTTGAAGTCATCAAATAGGTCATTTGACCAAGTTTGACCAAAGTCAAAACATTGGTTTTTAGAAACACACTTTGACCGAACCCTGGATGGTCTCGAATGGAAAACTCATGAATACAAAGTTTGTTCCACTCATCAAGATCTACATTTGGTCTAATGGTCAACTTTTCATTTGTAAAAGTTTGAACTGCTCAATTTTGAATTTTGAAAGAATTCATAGCCAAACGCCGGTTTTCGGAACCCTGGATGGTCTCGACTGGAAAACTCATGAATACAAAGTTTGTTCCACTCATCAAGATCTACATTTCATACGTAGACCATTTTTGCATTTGACAAAGTGTTGGCAAAGTGTAGTTGAAAATCCACAATTCCCACATATAGCAAAGTTTGAACCACTCAAATTTAAATTTTCAACACATAATGTTACAATTATATTACACAAGATGTCAAATACACATTATTAATTTGAGTTCACTACCTATATCAAGCGGGCACAGTGGTAAACTTTTTCTTGACGTAATGCCCTTGGTTATGATCATTCCGTAACCATGGAGTGTCCTCAGTAGTGAGTAGGATACTTGGGTCTTTGGCCACACAGAAGGGTGGGATTCGTTCATCCTTTTCATAATCCTCTGACACGTCTGACTTGTCTTCAATTCCCACGATGTTTCTTTTTCCTATAAGAACTATGTGGCGCTTTGGCTCGTTGGTTTTTTTCTCGTCGTGTTTCCCTCTCTTGGGTTTTATAGACATGTCTTTCACATAGAACACCTGATTCACATCAGTAGCAAGGATGAATGGATCATTTCTATACCCAATATTGTTGAGGTCCACTATTGTCATTCCGTACTCCTTATCGACTGATACCCCTTCGTTCATCTTCACCCATTGGCATCGGAATAGAGGGACTTTAAAATTATGTGCATAGTCTAGTTCTCAAATCTCCTCTATGTGACCATAATATGTGTTTATGTTCCCATTCGGTTCCGTAGCATCCACGTGGACACCACTGTTTTGGTTGGTACTCTTTTTATCTTGGGATACGGTGTAAAATGTATTTCCATTTATCTCGTACCCTTTGTACGTGAGGACATGCCACGCTGGTTGCCTAGCCAACAAATACAGTTTATCTCTAATAGTTTTATCACCCTGACATTTTTTATGCAACCAATCATTGAATGTCTCCATGTGATGACGCGTAATCCAAGCCTCATTCTTCCTAGGATTCTCGGATCGTACAAAATTCATGTGTTTCTCAATATACGGTTCCACCACAGTGGAGTTTCGAAGAACTGTCTAGTGCACTTTATTGAAAGAATCATCACCCTGGCTGATATATGTTTTCTTTCCTAGTGTACCCTTTCCACCAAGTCTCCCCTCATACCGTGATTCAGGAAGACCAATCGGGTCAAGGTCAGGAATAAAGTCCACACAGAACTCAATGACCTCCTCTGTCTCGTATCCCTTGGCAATGCTTCCTTCTGGCCGACCCTGCTGGTGAACATATTTTTTTAGTACACCCATAAATCTCTCTAAGGGAAACATGTTGTGTAGGAACACAGGACCTAGGATATTAATCTCTTTGACCAGATGAACTAGGAGATGTGTCATGATATCAAAGAAGGATGGAGGGAACACCAACCAAAGCTGACAAAACATTGAACCACATCATTCTGTAGAGTAGCTAGATCAAAAGGATTGATTGCCTTTTGAGAAATTGCATTGAGGAATGCACACAGCTTCACGGTGGCCATACGTACATGTGGAGGTAGAATTCCTCTTAAGGCAACCGGAAGCAGTTGCGTCATAATCACATGGCAGTCGTACGATTTTAAGTTGACAAATTTCTTCTCCGGCACATTTATTATACGCTTTATATTGGAGGAGAACCCAGATGGGACTTTGATGCTGCTTAGGCACTCAAACATGCTTTTCTTCTCCTCATTTCTAAGAATGTAGCTAGCAGGTCTTAAGTAATGACGTCCATCATCTGTCTTCTCTGGATGCAGGTTGTCTCGTTCTTTCATGCGCTTCAAGTCCTCTTGTGCCTTAAGAGTATCCTTAGGCTTTCCAAACACACCCATAAACCCTAGGAGATTGACACAAAGATTTTTTGTCAGGTGCATCACATCGATCGAGTGGCGGACCTCAAGATCTTTCTAATATGGTAGGTCCCAAAATATTGACTTCTTTTTCCACATTGGGGCGCGCCCCGAAGCGTCTTTTGGAACAGGTTTGCCGCCTTGTCCCTTTCCAAACACTACTTTCAAATCCTTGACCATCTTGAATATCTCTGCCCCATCTCGGTTGTCTGGCTTGGACCGGTGTTCTGCCGTACCTTTAAAATATTTGTCTTTCTTTCTCAACTAGTGGTTCTTAGCAAGAAATTGACGATAGCCAAGGTACACGACCTTTCGACATTTTTTTAAATAGATAGCCTCAAGGTCACCAAAATAATGGGTGCATGCATTATATCTCTTATTTGTTTGTCCTAAAAGATTACTTAGAGCTGGCCAATCATTGATTGTCACGAACAACAATGCTCGCAGGTTGAATCCTTCCTGTTTGTACTCATCCCACACACGCACACCTGGTTTGCTCCATAGCAGCTGGAGTTCCTCAACTAATGGCCTCAGGTAGACATCGATGTCATTGCCAGGTTGCTTCGGGCCTTGGATGAGCACTAGCATCATAATGAACTTCTGCTTCATGCATAACCATGGAGGAAGGTTGTAGATACATAGAGTAACGGGCCAAGTGCTATGACTAGAGCTCTGGTCCCCAAAAGGATTAAATCCATCCGTACTCAATGCGAACCTTAGGTTTCTTGCGTCATCTGTAAAGTCTAGGAATTCTCTATCTATTTCTCTCCACTGGGACCCATCTGCAGGGTGTCTCAACATATTGTCCACCTTACGGTCTTCTTTGTGCCATCGCAACAACTTTGCGTGCTCCTTGTTTCTGAACAGTCATTTTAGGCGTGGAATTATTAGAACATACCACATAACCTTGGCAGGGATTCTCTTCTTCGGACGTTCTTCATCCTCAACATCGCCAGGATTATCTCGCAAGATCTTGTACCGTGACGCATGGCAAACAGGGCATTCATCTAAATTCTCGTGAACGCCACGGTACAGGATGCAGTCATTAGGACATGCATGTATCTTCTCGATTTGTAATCCTAAAGGGCAGACGATCTTTTTTTGCTTCGTATGTAGTGGTGGGCAATTCATTAGGCTTCGAAAGCATCTTTTTTTGGATCTTCAGTAATTTCCCAAATGCCTTATCAGATATACTATTCTCTGCCTTCCACTGTAACAACTCCAGTGTTGTGCCTAACTTTTTCTGCCCATCTTCGGCCGACGGGTAGAGTAACTTCTTGTGATCCTATAGCATTTGGTCAAACTTAGCCTTCTCCTTTTCACTTTCACAATCTCTCTGTGCGTCACGAATGACATCACCAAGAGCATCGTCATCTTCAGCGATACTGTTTTCTGCATCTGCCTCTTCTTCAACTTCCTCCATCGCGAAGTCACAGTATTGATCAAAAACATCATCAAGGTCTGCTTGTTCTTCTTCACCTTCTTCAATCATAACCTCGGTCTCTCCGTGCTTGGTCCAACAAATGTAGTTTGGCATGAAACCCGACTTGAACAAGTGCAAGTGAATACTTCTTGAGCTACAAAATTCTTTCAAATTCATACACACGGCACATGGGCAGCACATAAAACCATCACGCTTGTTTTCCTCTGCCACTCTGCAGAATTCTCGCATGCCCTCAATAAACTCGTTGGAGCGGCGATCGGCATTGTACATCCAATGACGTGTCATTATCTGCATTATATGGCATCACATAATTAAAAGCCCAGCATGAGAAAAGAGCGCGGCACAACCTTGTCTAATTGAGTTCAAAATTTTATAAGTGGTTCATCATTTCATAAAATTAATTTGTGGACGTTAATAAAAAGATAGCAAAATCATAAAAAATTGTATTTTTCTATTAAAAGGTGTAATTTTATCTCTAAATAAAATTAATTTGAAGAATTTTTAAAGTTAAAATAAATTTGTTTCAAAATTACAAAGAATCAACATTATTTAATATTTTAAAATGAGAACATGAACAAATTAAAGTAAAAAGTATCCTAAAAAGTCTATAATAGAACTACATTATATGTGTATACTACTTTCTAGGTACTATAATTAGCATCGTTCATAAAAATTCAAACATGAAAAGTGATTGGAGCTAGCAATATGAAATAAAATAGCCATATATAATATGGATTTACATATGGTGCTGCTAAAACATAGGAGGATGAAGCTAGCAACCTTTTAAATAAATCGACGACGGCGTAGAAGCGTTTGAAGTGGATTGATCACCGGAGATGAGACAAGCAAGAATAATGGAAGAACAAGCAACAAGAACATGAACAAGGAAGGGCTCGGGCATGGAGGAAGAAGAGTGAAGTTTAATTTATAGGGAGAGGTTTTAATCCCGGTTGGTAACACCAACCAGGACTAAACCCAGTCCTATAGTCCCGGTCGGTGCCACGTACCGGGACAAAAACTGTAGTCCCGGTCCGTGAAACCGACCGGGACTAAAGGCAGGGCTTTAGTCCCGGTGTTACCAACTAGAGGACTAAAGGTCCCTCTCGACAGCGCCTGACAACAGAGCCGTTGGCGAGGGACCTTTAGTCCCGGTTGGTAACACCAACCGGAACTAAAAATCTATTTAGTCCCGGTCGCCGAAATCGCCGAGACTAAAGGCATTTTAGGCGATCGACGAAAGGTCAGTTGTGTAGCAGTGACATGATCTTATAGCTCACACAGGTGCAATAGATGAACAAATTACAATCCTTTTTGTGTGAAGCGAATGGTTTTAAGTCTAATGAAACTAACTGATCTCTTGTGTAGCTTAATTAGCTAGGCACTTGTGGGATCGGTTGTATTAGCTCACTTCACTCTTTCGATCCAAAGTTGTGTGGCTTTCACTAGCTTGTATTGGTGGTTGCTACCGAAAACATGAATGCTCCATATTTGTAAGTCAAACTTCTTTAACTTTGGTCAAGTTCATAAAAAATACACAAATGTCTATAATGTCAAATTAGTTCCACTAAATCTACCATAACATAGGTCATGATAGTGCAGTCACTTGGTATTGTAGATGTTAATATAATTTTCTATAAAACTTGAGCAAAGTTAGCGAAGCTTGACTTTGGATCAACCAAAATGCAAGACCTATATTTTATAAAGGGTCAATAGGATGAACAAGCGGTGCTTTATAAATCTTATAAATATAAAGCAACCACTTTGTGAAATATATATATTCATAAAATTATCTTTGCTAGTATTTCCTTTATCCCCAAATATAGGGCATATTTAATTAGGATTTGATGAAGTCTTTGAATATATACTTCGACTACCAATTTCTCTTATAATACGTTACCAATTTCTACAAAACAAATATATTAGTTAAAGTATGTGAAATGCAAATTCAGTGATGCATCTTTTGTACCAAAGATGCACATACTTCAATTAATTGTTTTGCTCAAAAGGTACCAAGTTTGACTTTCCTTAATCCTATACGCTTGATATTTTGAGATGGAGGAGGTAGGTACTTGTACCTCAAAAACATATTTACTCAATCTTTTACTTAAAATTTTGGAATCCATCTATAGAAAAATAATTTTAAAAATGCATTTAATTCTACATTATGAGTTAGCTCAAATGATTACTACTAAATATCTTGTACCGTTCAAATCCTTTTCTGCAAAACCAGTCTTGTTGAACGCATTTCCTTCTTCTAGAGGAACATTAAAGTTTACCAACTTTGTCTTTTGTGAACATTTGCAATTCTGCCATGTATAATTTCCTTATTTATTCAAAGGGCATTTCAGTAGACTCGGATTTGCAGCATTTATTTTTACAATCTGTAGACACCACAGAGAAAATCGATGTGCTGTTCTGAAGTTCCAACTTATCAAAGGTGGTTAATGCAAATTTTCATCAGTTATTTGGCAGGTGTGTGCTCAAAATGTGACTACCTTTAATGAGTACAGCTTTTGCTTCGTATGCTTATTTTGTCACCTCTGCCTATCCCTCCAGTCATGCACTGTGGGCCATCTAGCTAACGTGGACAGGGATTGAATTGGAAACAACCCAATGTGAACATTTATGCATATACTTAACTGATAAGCCTAGTCGAGACTCCATTTTCTTCTTCACTCAACCCAGCCCCCACTTCGTTTCAAAACTCGAAGTTCCTCTTTCCTCACTTCCTACACTGGCTTTCATGGCTTCCAAGGCGCCGCCCAATCTACTCAATGCTACTAGTTCAATCCATATGATTGTGCGCCAGTTGTTCTCCCGGATGGTCTTTTCCCTTCAGATGGAGTGTTCCCTTTCCATGGAGATAATCTCCTTTTGGTTGTGGCTTGAAGGGAATGGTCATCCTGATTTCCTTGCAAGCATAGAGTCGTTTGACAACTATCATCTCCGGGGAATTGCCTGTGCTGGAAAAATGTTTATTGAAGCTCTACGTCGTAAGTGTCACTTAAATCATAGATCTGAGCAAGAAGGTTATTTCCAGAAAGAAGCTATGGAAGGTATCGTTTTCTACCTCAACAATTTCTGCTTCAAGGCTTTAGAAGATATTCTAGAAATAGCAGAGGCAAAGGAACGTATCTACCGTACCAATCAACAAGTTCAGCAACAAAACATGAAGGGTAAAGCTCCCATGATGAGCACGGTAAGAGTGTACCTAGAGCTGTAAGTCGATCTGAGAGATGTTGAAAGATGTTTTTAATTATTTTTCCTGTCCCTAAACATTCCTGCAGAAGGATCTTTTGTCTAAGATCAAGGCATCCTTTACTGGTACCCCGAGTCATGAAGAAGGCTCAAGTTCTAGGAGCATGCCATCCCCAAAAAATCAGATCCTCAGAGATATAGAAAATCCAATCGATCAGTGCCTATCAACATACCCTTTGGCGACCCTTTTTGATAGCCTGAACTTAAGGGATGATCCAGAAGCTGTTCCAGTAAGAATTTTGCTAAGTTTCACTGTCCTTGGTCATCTGCACACTATTTATTCAATTATCTTGCTGGTTACAAGACCTAATACCTTGCTTTCACATATTTTGCTACAGATCCGGGTGCAGCAACAGCCCAGTATACCACGTGATGAGAGAACTCTCTTCGTGACTTTCTCCAATGGCTACCCGTTTACTGCAGATGAATTATACGAATTCTTTGAGGGGTAAAGTCTATTCTTGTCAGACTATTAATAAAACTACTTACAGATATGTAAATAATGGTGGATTTTAGGTTTCTGACTTCAAAATGTTACAGTTGATAAACGAAATTTCTTTTTTGGTGACCAGAAGTTACTGTGTATGGCTGGTATAGCTTCAGTTGCTTGTTCTGGCCGATCTTTTTGCTTTCTGAAATGCTCTATACACAGTACTGTAATTCCGTTATCTGTTAATGGAAGGGAATCCCCTCGGTTCGAAAAAAAAAGTTGATAAATGAAATATTTGCTGAGATGTTGGATTGATTAATAAAATTTGAATTTTAAACTGATCCATTCAGGTGTCATAAACATTGTTATATAATGCGTAGGTAAAGCCGCAGGCACGCGCCAATGCATGTTGTACCACAGGGGTACTTTAGCCCCTTCTTTCCAGGAATATATTATTAACCAACTTGTTAGGTATACAACAATGCATAGATCGACTACATAGGTATTATGGTATAGAATGTTATAAGGTGAACCACATATTCATCATATATCCAAGTTATGTAGTCTACTAGGAATTGATTGGCGGATCACGTGCTGACTGGACAAAAAGGACGCAAAACATATTTAATTTGCTGTTTGATTGTGTACCTGATCACAGGATTTATACAGTTAATATAAATCTGTGTCGAGTCATGGCAGAAGGACAAAGTTATAACTTTGAGGTCTTATTTGACAAACTACAATAATATAATAGGTGGACAAGTTTTATCAGTAATCAGTACTTTTCTACTTTTTTTGTAGCATGCATTTAAAAGATGGAACTGCCCGAACAGCCATTTATTTAAGAAACTTCATTGTTCCACAAGTATGAAACTTGTAGGTGATAAACATGTTACCTTTTACCAGTGATAGCTTTTCAACGATACAAGATGTGATGCAGATGAGCTCTGGTCTAGTATACACACAGCATCAGACTAACAACCCTATTTCTTTTTAACTGCACTCTCACCTAAAATTTTTGTTATGTGCTAAATGCATCAATTTCTGTTCACAGTTTATGATTGTACAATGCAATGCTTAACTTAAGATATATAATGTAAACAGCTAATCATTTCCCCGGCCACTAAAAGTAAGGGAACTTTTTAGTTTTTGAGATACATGGCTGTTATGGCTCCTTAATTTTGATTATTGTATTTCTTTAATTTCACAGGAACTTTGGAGGTGTTGAAGTCATAAGCGTGGAGGAGCCAGTTGAACCTAGGTCACCACTCTATGCACACATCTGTTTTTTCACACAGGAGACTATCCTCCACATCCTTCGTGGGAACCCAAGGGTCAAGTTTGTGATACGAGGGAAGCATCTGTGGGCTCGACAGTTTGTTCCAAAGCGGAAGAAAGTCCGGAACTAAGCTAGTGTCACATGCCTGGATGTTGGTGCCTTATATCTCATGCAAGTCGAAAAACTTGGAATAAAGCCACCATCTAGCTTCTTATTAGACTGTCCTGGCTCCTGGGACTTCTTTCTCCTTATAATAACCCTTATGGAACCTTACCCGGCATGGTTAATAATGTTATATCTGCTGTTGTATGACGATGTGAGATCAACAGTGTTGTCTTATGTAATGTTATCTGGGAGCATGGTTAATAATGTTGTGTGATGTGAGAACACACAGTGCTATTGATATGTTGGAGGTTTCCCTTCAGTAAATTCTGAAAATTCCTTGCTCCTAATTTCCTATTCATGGAATCTTTTTTTCCTCGAGTACCTGAGGATGTTTAACTTCAAGTATTCTTCATTCATTTCTAGGTGGGTTGACCTATGACATTAGCGATTTGTGCTCCATTGCTTTTGGTACTCTCCTGTGATCTTTGGTTTCAGTTCAGCATTAACATGTGGGTGGTTGAACTGTGGAATGGGAATTGTATGAGGTTATTCAGTTTTCACCCATTTAGTGACTAATCACTGGGTCTGTGGACAGCATAAATATTTTCAACCGATTAATGATTTTCAAGGTTGATATACGGCTATACTTGCCAAGATCTAAACTAATGTTTTAGCTCTATATATATTGGCTCATTATGTGCCAATGATTTTTTTGTTCCTACTAGTAGGAGCTTTTATGCTGTCCTGTTGTGTCGTGTAAGGATGAACCAATTAAGCATGATGTTGTTGTATATAGGGTGACGAGTTGTTTAGGTCATCATCTCAAGTGGTTGTTTTGAAATTTTGTAGTATTTCTCCTACATTTTTTTTTGTAGTCATCAAGTTAGATATAGTAATTCTCATGTCACAAAAAGTATTGTTTTAGACACTAGCACTACCTTCAAATTAAAGCATATTATAACCACTAATTATTTATTGTAATAAATATGTACATATACAAACATACTAACTTTTTGATAAAGCTGTGCATCAACTCATGTTATTTTCAAATGTTCAACTGCATTAAAAAGTTTGTGCATCAACTCTGATTCTGTGAAAATGATGTGGGGATCCTCCCATAGTTTTAGGGCGAAATAAGGATATATCAAACAATAACTTATTTGACTCCAACAAATTTAGATTTATATATATTTTTGTGGGGGCGGGGGGGTGAGGGGAGGGGATGACTGTACAAAGTGTTTGAAAATTCTTTCAACTATTCTCCAAGGTTTGGTAAGTTAGATTTGTGCAAAGTCAACAGTAGCAGATCATTTAAGTCTAATTGTTAATAAATTTAAGCCCTTTTATATAATATACATAATGCAATTGCAGAGAGGGGGGAAAATATATTTGTCATCATTCCTATGAAAAACAAACCATTTAAGTATTAGTCTAGGCTAAGACCATTACAACTCGAAGTCTCTTGGTTGTCTCTCAACCTATACCTAAGCGAACAGAGAAGTTTTAATTAAGATATAAACTTCACAATATGTATTCTATATTATTAGGTTTGTCTGTAGTTATCTTTATATAACCCACATGTCGTTAAGACATGATGTCTGACTCAAGAGACAAACCGCCTCATGCACCTAGGATTTTGCTGATGTACTGTCAAAATAGACGACAAATATGATTATTGTGCATGCCCTACTCGCTTTTACAACTAAGTTATTGCGCTAGTAGACTTGACTCTATTATGAAACTACATGAGTCTAAATTCATTATGTATACCTGTGCTCTTTTATCTATTTATTAAAAAAAATCAAATTTCCATATTAAAGGGATGAGGATGTGAAAAGGTGGATTGGTGGGTGGGTACCCAAGGGGTGATGAAGGAGTGACTTGTCATGTGGGTATCTGGCTCTACCACAAATACCAAATCAACAGACTAAACCAAAATTATTGGATGCCAAAACAGTTCCAGCAAAACCAAATTAATGAATTTCATTGGAGGAAAACAAAGCCTCAAAATATGAGTGAGATCTCTCTTACATTTGACACAGGAAAAGGATAACATGGTAGAAGTTGAGTACCAATACCTTAAGATTAAATGACATGATTTTTCTCTTATAGTACTTCCCTGCCTATCCCTTTGTTCATCCCTAGGAAGACTTGATATGATTACTGATTGTGCTGAGAATGAATCATACTTTATCTTATTGAATCTTGATTTCATGGTTTAATAGTCTAAGACCATAGACAGTCTTCATCAAACTAAAGCATGAAACAGGAATAATAAAGCCATCTACACCAAACCAATATGCTGGGGAAGGCAAAGGAAATAGAATTTTTCAATACCTCACAAAACTTTGCTCAAATGAAGAAGGAGATGAGTCCACATCACAGAAGGAAGCTACCATCTCTTCAAATTGATGCCATGTGGTTGTGGATCGAGGTCGCTGCTCCTATTGCATATCTTTCCCACCATCGACGCCCTATCACTACTAACATCTTCAAAGATCGATCCTTATAGCTTGAGTTGGAAAGTGATTCGGGAGTGAAACAATTTGGTTCCACTAGTGGGGATTGGAAAAGAAGGTTTTTGATTTGAGATCGAGATCAAGGCGGCGGCAGGGGCACGGGGGAGGGGGGCAGGGGGAGCGGGCAAGTGAGTGAGATAGAACATTGCTTCCTTTTTCTTGTTTCTAAGTTGTAGTTGGGGTGATGTCTTAAAGTAAAGGAAAGTAGGTAGCAAAATGCAAATAACCACAAATGCCCCCATTTTCCTTAATTTGAAATAGAAGTAGGTAAAGATAATTATTAGCATACACAGAGTAGGCTGAGGATGGTGGCCACACACAGGTAAGCAAGGAGATAGACGATGCATACTAAGTATGTTGGCAGCTAGCGTTGTGGTAACCGAAATGGCTAGAGGAAGCATTAAGGATTGACGAAAGTGATATGAAGTTGGAGGACCAAATTGCAAGCTTAGGATTCAACATTTCTCGATGGACCTTGATGCAAATGTCATGCCGAAGAAATCTATAAAGGGTAAAATTTATTTTTGGCAAAGTACATGACAATCTCTATTTTATAAATGTTGTGATTCCAGCGAAACCAAATTAATGAATTTCATTGGAGGAATAGAAAGCCTCAGAATATGAGTGAGATCTCTCTTACATTTGACACAAAAAAGGATAACATGGTAGAAGTTGAGTAACAATATCTTAAGATTAAATATAATGACACGATTTTTCTCTTATAGTATTTACCCGCATATGCCTTTGTTCATCCCTAGGAAGATTTGATATTAGTGGTTGTGCTAAGAATGAATTTTGTCTTATTCACTCTTCATTTCATGGTTTAATGGAATATCCATATTGTAATAGTCTAAGACCACACATAGTCGTCATCAATTTGAAGCATGAAAGAGGGATAAAGCCATCTAGAACAAACTAATATGTTGGAGAAAGCAAAGGAAATAGAATTTTTCAATACCTTGCAAAATTTTGCTCGAATGAAGAAGGGGGATGAGTCCACCTGACAGAAGGAAGCTACCATCTCTTCAAATTGATGTCGTGTTGTTGTGGATCGAGGTCACTGCTCCTGTTGCGTATCTTCCCCACCATCGCCGTCCTATCACTACAAACATCTTTGAAGATCGATCTTTATAGCTTGAGATGGCAAGTGATTCGTGAGTGAGACGATTTGGTACCATCGATGGGGATTGGAAAAGGTCTTGGATTTGAGATCGAGATCAAGGTGGCGGCAGGGGCAGGGGGAGTGGGGGCAAGGGGAGCGGGCAAGTGAGTGAGACAGAACATTGCTTCCTTTTTCTAGTTTCTAAGTTGTAGTGGGGGTGATGTATTAAAGTAAAGCAAAGTAGGTAGCAAAATGCAAATAACCACAAATGTCCCCCCATTTTTCCTTAATTTGAAACTGAAGTAGGTAAAGACAATTATTAGTGTATACTGAGTAGGCTGAGGGTACGATGGCGGCCACATACAGGTAAGCAAGGAGATAGATGATGCATACTAAGTATGTTGACATCTAGCGTTGTGGTACCCATAGTGGCTAGAGGAAGCGTTAGGGATTGAAGAAAGTAATATGAAGTGGGACAAGCTTAGGATTCAACATTTCTTGATGGACCTTGATGCAAATGTCATGCTGAAGAAATCTATAGAGCGTAAAATTTATTTTTGGTAAGTACCTTTGGACAATATTGTTATGTTTGTATTAGGCATGTATATTGACGAGGAGCAAAAGTAGACGTTCTATCCTCCTAGATAAGATCTTGAACTAGTTATCGTGTAATTTACTAATTTTATAGGTTCATAACTACTTGGTTGCTTCTAGTTTTTTCTTTCAAGTAACTCATGAGTGACAGTGCGGTGCTCTGACTAATTGAACTACAATCCCTGTAGGGACTCAAACCCGTAGCTTCTGCCTTGATAGGCCTATTCTTAAATAATTGAACTATAAGAAGATTTAATATGTCTGTCCTACTATAAGAAATAGAGGTTGACTCTGCCTTCTTCCATATATTATTTTTTATCTACAATTTTTTATTATCCAAAGCAAGGATATAACTTGCACACAAACAAGCTCAAGCAAGAAGTAATACAAGAATGAAAGGGAGGCAAAGAGACAAACCAGATTTTTCCCCCATGATTCGGGTTGTTTCCATAAACTCCTATTCCACATTGGAGCATCAAAGAGTCATCAAGATTCGGTTAATCCCCACTTCACTCTTGAGTACCTATTTGCACTCTGAAGTGGTCAGTTTCAAACCACGTACACCAATTGAAGCCTCCTTAGTAAGAACCTATGCCGAAGAAGACCACCAAGTCCTCCACCTGGCCATCTAGGGATGGCAATCACCAAGAGTAAGAAATCTATAGCTCCAACTCAATAAAATCTAACCAAGAACACCGGTAGCACTCAATGCTAATACTTTAAATATCACTTCTTGGCTTGGATGGCTCTTCGATAGTTTCACAAACCTCTTTGTGTAAGTGATGGCAACAATGGTGTGGAAGAGTACTCCAAATGAGCCAGACGTTGAACTTACACAAAGGGTGAAGGGGCTGCTAGTCGTTGGAAAAAGCTAATAGATGCAAACATCACCATTGCTGACGTCAGATTATACAGAGGTATTGACGTAGTTGTTTCCCACAATGGCTACTAGTTGGGAATATACTAGAATATTCCCCACCATATGGTCCACCTATGTGTTACACATTCACATCGGAACACACGGTGCAGCACAGAGACATGACCAACCATGTGCAAAGTTAAGCTAGGCCAACCGAATGATTTGTCGAGGAGTCACGCACCAAAGTCTCCACATGATCATATGGCACACAACAGTAACCTGGCCACCATGTCACTAAGTCAAGTTGGATTGACTAGATGATCCATTTGGTGCTATAGAGGCACATCAAATCATACAATACACATCAGTGGAATGGCCACTTAACCGCATCCTCCAAGAGTTAGGCCTCACTGGATGATCTATCAGCTGCAACACATGCATACCGGATCATACCTTGACCATTCTATTATTAGGGTAAAGTCATTTCTGCCTAGGGCATAGTCTCTCTAGACGATCCACTAGGGGATCTGTAACACCCTAAAATTTGCATTATTTTAAAAATAGGAGAATTTGATTTATTCACGCAATTTTGTGAGCATTTTAACCTAGAACAATTAATAATTTTCATGGAATTAAAATCAACTACAGGGTTAGATACATGCTTGTGCATATCAATTAGAATTGCCTGAGAGCTTAGCAGGTGTGCATGATGTGTTTCATGTGTCTCAGTTAAAGAAATGTTTGCGTGTGTCGGAAGAGCAGATACCGCTAGAGGAACTCACTGTTAAGGAAAATCTCACCTATGAAGAGTACCTAGTAAAGATATTGGAGACAGCAGAAAGAGTTACTAGGAGCCGAGTTATAAAGATGTGTAAAGTTCAGTGGAGTCGGTATTCGGAAGCAGAGGCTACATGGGAAAGAAAGGAAGATTTAAGAAAAGCGTACTCATAGTTGTTTGAGTAAGCGTCGTCCGAATCTCAGGACGAGATTCATTTTAAGGGGGTAGAATTGTAACACCCTAAAATTTGTATTATTTTAAAAATAGGAGAATTTGATTTATTCACGCAATTTTATGAGTATTTTAACCTAGAAAAATTAATAATTTTCATGGAATTAAAATCAACTACAGGGTTAGATACATGCTTGTGCATACATGCCGCCGCATATTTTATTTGTGATTGATTGGTTTTTATTTCAAGAAGAAAAGAAGTACAAAAACTATTGGAAAATGCATTAGGAATATTAGAAAAAGAAAGGGAAATAGAAATTTTCGCTCTTCACAGTTTTAGGCCCGAAGGCCTGCTGCTGCCCCTCCTCCGCATTTGGCCCACTCGGCCTCAGCAGCCCGCGTGCCAGCTTCTCTCCCGCGAGCCGCAACGGGTCGGCCCAGCCGAAGCCGCAGGCCGCCTCGCCCTGGCTGCCGCGCCCTTCTTTCTTCTTATGTCGCTGACGCCTAGGGCCCCCGCCTCGAGTCACTGCCACACCGGGCCCGCGCAACAGCGTCGTCAACTTCCTCTAGCTCGTAACCGAGCAGGACTCCATCTCGGTCGAGTTCGTCTCCGACCCAACGCCCTTGCCTTGATCCACAAGTTCATGCTCTCTCATAAATAGCCGCGTGCTCTGCCGCTCTATTCCCGACCCTAATCGCGAGCCAACGCCTTCGATTCGAGCCCTAGCTATTGCAACCCTAAAAGCCACCGCCGGTCAAACTTGGGAGTGATCCAATGAATTCGTCGACTTGACTGCCACCGTAAGAGCTCAATGGATTTCGTGACGTTACTCCGAAGTCGCCGAGCCCTCCCTCTCTCTTTTTCCAATTTGTTGCGCTAATCTTGACTCGCTGATGTCGCAACTTGTTGACGACCGCCATCCCGAGCCGTGCGTCGTCCCCGATTCATCCTCGGCCACGTTTTCATCTCCGGTGAGTTCGCCATGCCTCCCTCTTGCTTCCCGTGCTTGTCCCGTCCCCAATGGTGCCCGGAGTCGCCCTGGCGATGAACTTCGGCGAGGGTGAGCCGATTCCGGCCATGGCGCCGCCACCCAGCTCGCCGCCGGCCACCTTCCGATTTCCTCCTTCTGATCTGAGCCGCGCGTTGGAGATCCGACGGCTCATATCTCGTCATACCCTTTCGTTGCCAACTTTGCGAATACGTCCTTACAATTATTGCTGACTCAACCCACAGTCCAAAAGCGTTTACAGATTTTTGCTTTCTCTTTTTGAAAGCGTACTTGGGTTCGGTTATGTTGAAATACGTTTTCTATTATTTACAGTTTTGCCATTCAACTTGTTTTAGCCATAACTTCTCCGTTTTAACTCCGATTTGATCCGTTCAAATTGCGTTAGGTTCGTAATTTCATAATCTACATGATAGTGCTACTGTTTAGTAGGTTCTCCACTCTTAAATTTTGAGATTAGATTTAATCTATTACTTTAATAAAGAAAAGCTTGTTTAAATCATAACTCTTTCGTTTTAGCTCCGATTTGCGTGCAATTTGCGTCTGTGTGATCCTAGTGAGATGTAGATTCGTTTTATAAACTTTTCAACTTATTTTGCTACTATTGGTATACTGTTCTAATTGTAGCTTTGTTTGCTTTGTATGATTGCTCTTAGATGATTGATGTTGGTGTGTTAATCGAGAATAGACGGTGAGCAGTTCATTGGTGATCAAGAATACTATTATGAATCAGGTCAACAGGATCAGCTAGATCAAGGCAAGCATAGCATGGGACTATCCTTGTTACCTATTCACTTTAATTCACTTAATTCATTATGCATGTGTCTCCTTGTTAAGGATGCCTTAGTATTGATCTTGTTCCTTGAATCTTATGGTTATAGCATTGGGTAGTTTGCTAGTGCTCACATAAACAATGATCTTATAATTTGATTAATGATATATGCAATAACACTAAAAGATAATTTTTAGCAATAAGGAACAAGAGGGCTAGAGTTTTCTCTAGATTCCTCTCCATAAGGACTTATTTGTAAGCGAACATCCAGGACTTACAGTACAGCTATGAGGGCTACATGGCTCTGGCTTTAGTCATATAAGAGGACCTTTTCTAGCTTGTTAGTGGTTACCTTTATAGCGCAAGAGGGGTGTGTTCCGGGTTGGGTGTAGTGCGGCTTCTGTCCTTATGAGTATAGGCTGCGTGTCATTGTGCCATACGGAAGGAGGGCTCTACATTTGCAGGCCACGAAACCTAGCGGCCCTAACTTGTTAGACAAACCTTGGAAAGACTTCATAGTGAAACTTATCTGTCCAATGGGGAGTCATGACCTCGGACTTTTGGGGATCATGACTCATAGTGAAAGTGTACAACCTCTACAGAGTGTAAAACTGATATATCAACCGTGCTCACGGTCACGAGCGGCCTTGGACCCTTATGGAATAGAGATCACTATTAATTTACTTGTTCTTGCTATTCATTATTCTCTTTACATGATCATGTGTTTATTATGGGAATATCACCTACTTGTTGCTACTCAATTGCTTAAAACATGATCAACTAAAAGCTACATGCAGTTAAACCAGTGTCTACCCTATTTGAGCTTCATAAACCCCATGTTATACTTGTTGAGTACTTTTGTGCTCACCCTTGTATTCCCCCACCCCAGGATGGACTCCCGAATGTACAAATAGTGACTACTACTTCTACTTCCCTGAAGAATACTAGACTTGTGGTCAACCAGTTGATGTGCCTGTGCTATGGAGCTAGCTACCATAAGATTTATCTATGTTTCCGCTTAGTTATGTGAAGACTCTATGATATTATTCGTTATGTAATAAACATCTGTGATGATACTATTTATATTTGTCATCTTATATGTGATTGATCTCTGGGCGCACATAAGATTATGCATTCCATTTGTTCCTTAAAAATGGGTGTGACAGGATCACCCCTATTGTTCATTGTATACTTTGGTGCATTTCGCATGTTTCAAGTCCAATCTCGACCATTCAACTTCTTTGAGATCCTTGACTTAAAACCACTTCAATGGTGCTACCTACCACCATGATTTTGATTCTTGACTAAGAGTTAGCCTTTCGTGCATCCAAAAGCTCTTGCTCATAGTTGTTCGAGATGAATGCCTAGGACTCTCCCCCTTAATAGTACGACCAAAGGAAAAACCAAAGCCCTAATACACACTATAATGAATACCTCAAAGCACCAAGCTTACATTTTCTCTACTATGTCCTTGGTCTTCATGGATATCCTTTGTGCCATACTCCAATCAACAATCTAAGTCCTCTGGGCCAAGAAACTTGTGGCCATTCAATCTTGTGAATAAATCGCATGTCAGTAAATGCTACAAAACACGCGTTAGTCACAACACTTGTGTTCATCAATCACCTAGAAGGGTCAAGATGCCTAAGGGGGAGATGAATTGGTGGGACAATCTAAAATTTTCAAGGAAATTAAACATATCTCTTAGCCAAAGTTGCCCATTGTGCCTAGCAAGTGTTCTATGCCTACCACACAAGGTTTTGCACCCTCGGTTCCAACCATACCCTAACATGGCAATTCTAGGAATATAAATTGCATGAAAGTAAATACCAAAAGTAAAAAGGGTAAGAAACACAACAATGTTTTCACAAGGTATTAGAGAGTTGGCACTCCCCACTAGTCCTCGTTAGAGCACCTGTGCGAGGGTAGAGCTCCTCCTTGTTCCGCGCAAGGACCAAGTGCTCTCTATGGGTTAATCCTTCTTCACTCTAGAACAGTGGATCACCACGACTGTGTACACAGACTTGGGCCTCTCACAAGCTTCTCCGAGAAATCACCAAGAACACCATACCACTACCAAGTTGTCGAGGTGATGCTGATCACTAAGAATAATAAGCACAAACTCTCGCTTGACCCAAATAAGTGAAAGGATCTGTGGACAGCTCGAGTGGGGGGTAAACAGCCTATTAAAATTCTTTTCAAGAACAAAAACACTAGGCCAAAGTGATCAGTATACTAGAGAGGATCTTAATCGCCACTACAAGCCTAGCCTAATCACTTAAATGCAAGCATTTCCTACAATTCTAGTAGCGAGGATTACTTCTACAACTAAGGCACACAAGCTACTAGAGACTAGCATCTACAACTATTTCTTTAAGTGACAAATAGGATTGCATGGTAGAGTACGTGCTTATCATAGGTTTAACTATTGCTCATAAGGATCTATTTCTTACTGTGATCCTTTGCTAAGGACTTGATTAGGTGTGATCTCCCTAATGACTTCTTAGATCACTTATGTAGAAGAAATTAGGTGTCAATATGTTGAAGGGGTTTAGAACTTGCATATGATAAAGTTGTTGCTTTAAATTTTTAGAGCCCAATTTACCAAACTCTTGGGCCATTTGGTACTTAAATAATGCGGTGGGAAGCGATTGGCTGGCCGCATGGTTGATGGAGAGAGGAGTGTTTGACTGCTTGTCCAGCTATGGCGGAGTGGGTGGTGATTGGTGGTGTGGAGGTGTGGAGGGATTTGCCAAGACCTTCTCGGCACTAGTGGTGTTGGTGAGATGTAGACGATAACTGAAGGAGATGTTTGGTTGGAAGAGAAGAGTCCTATGGAGAGCATGTTGGTAAGGGGAAGAGAAGAGGTATGGCTGGAGGAGTATACACCGAGAACCATGGGAAAACCCTAGACAGTCACCCCGCGTCACCTATGGTTCCCAGCGACCGATTATTCTTCTTTTCCACGCTGTCCAAAATTTAGGTGAGGCCAGTTAAGAATGCAACCCGACAACATTACTTTAAGCAACAATCCATTAATGTAGGTTTTTGTTTTTTCATTTACTCCCTCCATTTTAAATTATAAGATATTTTAGTTTTTCTATATACGTAGTTTTTTGCTATGCACTTAGATACACCATGTCTAGATATATAGTAAAATCAATGTGTCTAGAAAAGCCAAAACGCCAAAACATCTTATAATTTGAGACGGAGGGAGTAAGATATATTGTGTACATCGATCAATCGGGTTAAAGATATAGACACCCAGAACAGTTTACCATGGAATGTGTGCAGTATTCAATTATCCATCGTTGTATACTTGTACCTTGTTCCAGCAATACTTCTCACACGGTCACACCTTTTAGTGTGGAGCATGATGCTTTCCTAAAAACGACAGTTCTTTTTTATTCTGCTCAACGTATACTCAGTTTTCCCTTCGTTGATATATGAAGGTGTTTGGCCTCTGTGTTTATTCCTGCTGCTTTGCTCGCAGGTATTGGATTAGTCGGTCCGTAGATGCATGGATGTATAAACAGTGTGTGTCGGTAATGTTTGTTGTTTGAATGAATTATCTGAATAAGAATGAAGTGACTTCAGAAATGTTTGGTTGTTTCAGTTTTGTGCAATTTCACAGGAAAAAAAAAAGATTGTCCACAGACACAGTAGGTCGCGTATCTACGCTTTGTTTCTGCAGATAATGCTCTTCTTTGGCGGCAGCCAATTGCAAATTTTACACTAGAACAATTTATTTTTAGTTTTTCTCGTTAGGGAAGCAATTCCGGTTAATTGTAATTGTAGCACTAGACTAGAGAGGCTAACGAATCCATTCTGGGGACCTCCTCAATCAAAAGCTTAATCCAGGATCCAAGTCCGACGATGGCCTCGCCGCGGCGGCGGGCGGCGACCCCTAGCCTGCGGGACCTCCTACTCCTAGTCGCGCTGCCGCTCTTGCTCTCCGGCTGCGGCCCCTCCCCCGCCCGCGGCGGAGACCTCCGGCGGGTGGTGGAGGTGCCGGGCGAGCCGCGGTCGGTGGTGTGGGCGGTGCAGCTCTCGGACCTCCACCTCAGCGCCTTCCACCCGGAGCGCGCCGCCGACTTCCGCCGCCACGTGGGCGACGCGCTCGCCATGGTTAACCCCGCGCTCGTCCTCATCACCGGCGATCTCACCGGTAAGCTTCCTCCTGCCTTCTTCGCCTGCGTGTGCTTGAAATTTTGGCTTGGTTTGGTTTAAGAGGACTCGGATCTGGTTCTTGTTCGATGTAGGAGGTTTAGCTTAGGCTCTAGTACAACATTTGCTAGGCTAATTATATATGTTTACTAGTGTTTTACTGTTTTAGTTTGTTTATTATGTGTATCTATAGAACGATTGTGCATTGCATTGCTGCTAAATTCTGATACAGGTAGGTATAATATGGGGTAGTGGATTGGATGAAAGAGTGGAATGGAAGCAAAGGATAATGCGTGCATTTTGCCCTAGCATAGTGTCTACCTTTATTCATAGAGATAGGCTACGATCTGACAACATTTCCTAGCTTGCAGTATTAAAAAGCTATGCCATCTTTGACTACCAGAACGACTCAATGGCAGCATTATTTGTACTAGAGGATTATTAAGTTCTATAATCTATTTAAAGTAGTTGAGTATCAGTGGCGGAGCTGAGATGGAAATTTAGGTGGGGCGAACTAAGAACATAATTTTTTTAATGACGTCATATGGATGCACATGAATATCCAATATACGGTAAATTTAAAGATTCAATGAAAATGATACTTTTCATTAGAAGATAAGCAGTCAGTAGCACCTTAATATAATATAGTAATCCAACAAACACCAAATTAAACAAGAGTCTAAAATCTAACTATCCAAGAGCTAAAATACCTGTAAATTTGAAGAACAAATGAGCATGTGTTAATAAATTAAAACAGCACACAGCAACGAGGAGACATACCACTGGACACTGGACTACTAATCTACTAGTTTTAAAGAACAACTAATAATTCTAGGTGGCCTAGGCTAGTCAACAGCACGCAGCAGCAGCAAAGTAGGCAGCCAGCAAGGGGCGCCGGCGGCCGGCAGCTAGCAGCAGGCCCTGCGCCTGCGATGAGCGCCTGAGCCCTGAGCGTCAACCAACAGCTAGCAGGGGGCGCCGGCGGCCGGCAGCTAGCATCAAGCCAACAAGGGCCCAGCCACCAAGGGGCGTCGGTAGTCGGCCGGTGGCACCACGGCAGGGGCTCCGGTTATCGGCGGGCTGCAGCTAGGGTGTCGAGCGGCGGCATCGGGCGTTCCCGCGTCGGCTTCGAGGGATTGGGGATCAAGACTCGAGGCTCGACAGACGAGAAGTCGAGAGCTAGGGCCGGCGGCCGGTGATTTTTGATGCGGTGGATTCTTGCTTTGCCTTTGCTGGGCTGATGGAGTGACGGGCTCTCTCCTATTGGGCCTTTGGCCTACGCTCGCGTCTCATACTCGCATCCCTCTTCCAAAATCGCGTTCCAGAAGACATGTGGCCGGCCGGACGCCGCTCGCTCGACACCTGGTGAGCTGAGGACTGAGGAAGAAGGGAGGGGTAGTAGGGGCTTCCCACCGGCGGTAGGTGGGGCAGCTGCCCCACCCTGCCGCATGGGGAGCTCCGCCTATGGTTGAGTTATATGCTGTAAGTTTGCTTTTCAAATCATTTTAAGGCCAAGTCTGAACGAGTATTCAACAGCCATTGCTTATCATTTCAGTGTGAAAGAACGGGTCCCTGCTAAACATATACATTTGCTTCATCAACTGCTTTAAGAAAGTTTAGAATTATTCTTGAACTAATGCACGAGTTAATAACTTTTATTGTTTGATAGAAGCTTAGCCAACAAATATAACATTCTTATGCATGCTCTAGTGTTGAAATGGTTATGTAACCCAGGATGATTGGTTACAACTTGCTTTGACCAACACTCCAATTGTATGAGTTTCTTTTTATCTTAAAAAATCCATCACATAAGATAATGGCAAATTATCAGTGGCACGATGCCAAGCATCATTTCTGACAAAGGTTCATATAATTTTAAAATATTCTATTGCACCTGATTTTAGTGGAATCTGTAGTGATGTTCATTCCCCGCATGATTGATATAGGTATTGTTGCATGAAAATTACCCTTTTCCTCTTTTAAGATCAATTGCCATAGTATTTGATATTCACTAATTTGTGCAGTCAATTTTTTAAAAGTTGCCTCAAAATTCAAATATCATGCTTGTTATTTTTTTTATCTGTTTATGTTATCTGATACCAACTTTGCATTTTGGACACTCAATTGGAAAGAGAAACAAGAAGAATACTCTGTATCATATACGTTTAGGAAGTAACAGAATATAGGTTTTATTTTCAGTTCTAACAGAGTTACAGAAGCTTAATGAGTTGTTTTATCTTGTATTGTTATGCTCAGATGCAAAAAGTAAAGATTTGTTGTCGTCAAGGCAAGAGGAGTTTGAATGGATTCTGTATGGACAAGTTATTGATGATGTTGCTAATAGGAGTGGGCTGAGCAAGGAAGTATTTTATGATTTACGAGGTAATCATGATTCATATGGTGTTCCTGAGGTTGGTGGTATGTTTGATTTCTACAAAAAACACAGCATTAATGCAAGATTAGGACGAACAGGGGCTGTCCAAAGTATAACATTACAGGTTGGTTCCAGTAAGCACAAATCTATTTAATCTTGCCGAGAAGCAATACACTTTTTTAACCTGCTATTATGGCTTAGTATAAGTTCAGTATGGGATTGTTTTAAGCTTACAGTCTTATCCTAGCTTTAAATTGTGCAGAATAGCGGCATGAAGTATTTATTTGTTGGATTTGATAGTGCAATGGGTGTTGGTCTCCGAAGCCCAACAAACATATTTGGCCAACCTACAGATCGGTTGCTTTCTGATTTAGATGCAGCACTTTCACAGTGGGATAATCAATCTACAAGTTCCCTAGTAACCAAGATCGTCTTTGGGCATTTCCCTATATCCTTTTCTGCATTGACAACTTCTGGAAGAAGTATTAGAGATGTTTTTCTGAAGCATTCACTCTCTGCTTACCTGTGTGGGCATCTTCATACCAACTTTGGAAGAAACTTGAAGCGACTTCATACATCTGACCAGCAACGATTTTCTTCTAAACAGTACTTTCAGTTGGATATCCATGAGGGTATGTCAACAACTGTCAGTAATGTCAATTGTTCTGCAATGACAACAGAGTCTGTAGCAGAATTCTGGGAATGGGAGATGGGTGATTGGAGAAGTGCCAGGAGCATGAGGATTCTTGCTATTGATTCTGGCTATGTCTCATATACAGATATGGATTTCAGATTTGGCTCTAGAGATGTGATTATAGTACCCACCTTTCCGTTGGATTCACGGTTTATGCATAGATCTTCGTATCCTTATGATTTTGCTTGCCAAGCCATGAGCACCACACATGTTGGGACAGTGAGAGCTCTTGTCTTTTCAAGATACAAGATTAAATCTGTAACTGTTAAAATATACGAATCACATTCTGGAAGTTTTCAACTGGTCCTAGAGCAAGAAATGGAAAAAACTAGGGGCAAGGGAGCTAGAGGAGCTATGTATACAGTCCCATGGAACTGGAGGGATTTTTTAGATGAGCTACCAGATCGATACTGGCTCCAGATAGAAGTAGTGGATATGACTGGGGAGATTTACCATAGTGAACCGAGACCATTTTCTGTTAGTGGTCTAACTGCAAAAGTTAGTTGGACGTGGAAAGAATTTAGAGTAATGGGTTGCCAATGGAATCAACTGTACTACCCAATTCTGTGGACTACCCTTGCATTTCTTTTTTCATTGGTTCTGGTTCCTCGCACTTCTCTCACGTTTTATGAGAACCGATTCATGTCAAAATTTATTAGACCAAAGATGACCGGAAGAAGTTTAGGAGGCTTTTCGCCTGTTGCAGTTGAGCTTTCGAAGATGTATATTATCTGGTCTGGAATGTTGTTCTATTTGCTATATTTGGTTTTCTTCCCATGGTTTACTGGCTATGCTGTCACGGAGAACTACAATAAGATGTATTTGCATTACAGAGGCTGGAGCACTAGATATCTTGCCAACACCACTGCGTTGCCATATGTTGGTTTGCCTGATGTGATGGTTATTGTTCTTCTTCATCTTCTGTCTGTGGTCTTGCCAGCATTTCTTCTTATAGCAGCTATAGCAGCAGAAAGAGCACTGTATCTAGGTCATCATTTCTCCCAGAGAACAAAGAAGGATGATGATCACTACAAAAAGGCATGGCACATGAAGAATGTTTACATATTTTATTGGTTGAGAAAGATTCTAATACTTCTATGCCTACCAATTGTCTGGAAACATTGGAAGGTATGCTTTCCTTTCAACTTGAACTCATGCACTTGGCAATATTAGATGGGCGCCTGTTGAAATGAAACCATATAAACACCTCCCTTTGAATGAGTTTAATCTTTTTGTTCCCAAATTTATGAACTCTCTTATGATGATTATAAAATTTCAAGTGTGGTATTTTCTTCCCTCAAATTTCAAGGGTAGTTTACAAACCCTTCTGAATCATTTTGATTTTTGAACCTGTGTATGTCTTTTCCATTATGAATATAATGTCCTAATGGCTTTGTTGCAGTTGTAACATGGTATTATTAGTCCCACTTGGATTTTTCTTCCTTAAGAGACTTAAGTAATCTTTCTCATTAATAAAACTCAGTGGTTATGGAATTTAGCTTCACATGCGAGGTGAATAGGGCCTATATTCATGTGCTGCCATTTTGTTTCTTAGGTATGGCAGAATTAAGGACTGTCTTTTTTGGAGGCTATATTTCGTACATAATAGCTCTTCTACTCATAGAAAGATTTCCCACTCGAAGGTCGGCTGTTACCTTTTGTTTTTCACTAGTATGGAGTTTTTGTCATCAGCTGCTATCCTTAAATCCATGAGTGTGTGACCTTGGGCAGCTGCGAATTTATACGAGCCCATTGAGAAAATTTTAATTTGAAGGAGGTGCCTTCTCATTAGAGTTGCATACAGTGAAGAGTGAAAAAAATGTGGAATAAAATAGCAGCAGGTTAACTAAGCTTTTTAACCTTATTTTTCGGTCTAACAAGATGGCTGAAGAATGGAGGAGAAGTATATTAGTACCTATCTTCAAGAACAAGGGAGATGTTCAAAGTTGTACTAACTACCGTGGGATTAAATTGATGAGCCATACGATGAAGCTCTGGGAGAGGGTTATCGAGCATCGCCTAAGGAGAGTGACACATGTGACCCAAAATCAATTTGGGTTCATGCTTGGTAGGTCGACCATGGAGGCGATTTTCTTATTACCACAATTGATGGAGAGTTATAGGGAGCAGAAGAAGGACTTGCACATGGTCTTTATTGACCTCGAGAAGGCATATGACAAAGTACCGAGAAATGTCATGTGGTGGGCCTTAGAAAAGCACAAAGTCCCAACTAAGTACGTTACCCTCATCAAGGATATGTACAGGGATGTGGTGACGTTTGTCCGAACATGTGATGGCGACACCAGTGACTTTTCAATTAAAATAGGACTGCATCAGGGGTCAGCTTTGAGTCCTTATTTATTTGCTTTGGTGATGGATGAGGTCACAAGGGACATACAAGGTGGTATCCCTTGGTGTATGCTCTTTGTTGATGATGTGGTGCTAGTTGACGACAGTATGGCAGGGGTTAATAGGAAGTTAGAACTATGGAGACAAACGTTAGAGTCGAAAAGGTTCAGACTTAGTAGGACTAAGACCGAGTACATGAGGTGCGATTTCAGCGCGACTAGACATGAGGAGGGAGACGTTAGCCTCGATGGGCAAGTGGTGGCCAAGAAGGATACTTTTCGGTATTTAGGGTCGATGCTACAAAAGGACGGAGACATTGATGAAGATGTTAGTCATAGAATTTCAGCCGGCTGGTTGAAATGGCGTCAAGCTTCTGGCGTCCTCTGTGACAAAAGGGTGCCTCAGAAGCTGAAAGGTAAGTTCTATAGGACGGCGATTCGTCCGGCGATGTTATACGGTGCTGAGTGTTGGCCTAAAAAAGGCGACATGTCCAGCAATTGAGTGTAGCAGAGATGCGTATGTTGCGTTGGTGTTGTGGGCACACAAGGAGGGATAGAGTCCGGAACGACGATATTCGGGATAGGGTTGAGGTGGCTCCAATTGAGGAGAAATTGAGTCAACATCGGTTGAGATGGTTTGGATATGTCCAACGGAGGCCTCCTGAGGCGCCGGTACGTAGTGGAGTTCTAAAGCAGGCCGATAATGTAAAGAGCGGTAGAGGTCGACCTAAACTAACTTGGGACGAGTCCGTTAAGAGAGATCTTAAGGAGTGGAATATCCCCAAGGATTTAGCTATGGATAGGAGCGCTTGGAGATTGCCAATCAACGTGCCTGAACTGTGACCTCTTTTTGTCTTGTGCTCTTTTTGTCTCTATGTGTCTCCCTGTTTTCTCGTCTCTTTTGGGTTTCATCTCTAGCCTACCCCAACTTGCTTGGGACAAAAGGCTATGTTGTTGTTGTTGTTGTTGTAATATGCAATTGATCAGCTGTAGATAGTAAAACTGGGATTTATTCAGTTCCTAATTATGTTTTGTTTTTTCCTTGCCTGATTGTGTTACATTGTGACCACTTGAACCATACTTTTGTGCATGCAAATGTGTGAGCTTTTGCGCTAACAATTACTTTTCTGCAGCATTGTAGAGCTATTGTGAGGGCATATGAGGTCAACCCATTCATGGATGCACCCATCTACTGTTTTGGTGTTCCAGCACTTCTATGGATGGCCATATACAGGAGTTCATCTGTAGGAGTTTACCAAGTTTGAGTTACTTGTACTGTGGAAGACTTAAAGATCGAGACTGAACATTTTCAGAAACAATTTCTGACAGTGCTGTTGTGCAAGGTTTCAAGGTGGCATTCAGAAGTTGGAAAAGAACATGTCTTCAGATGTAGAAATTAGAATCTCTTCTCTTTTTGATGCAGGAGATATTTTGGTAGTACTCAATTCGTTTGAAAAGGAACCATCCTGTACAATTCGATATGATGCACTCCCTCTCTTTTGTCTTTGAAATGTAAGTCGTTTCAGGCTTTCAGCTATCCTCACCTATTCCGAATGAAAGCCATTCTATGATTTGGAGGCGTTTATCAATCATTCTTTCCTCCTTGCCCTTATCAAAAGAACTAGTAAATAGACTCCTTTTAATTGCTTCTTCATTCCCTTGACTCTCATTGCTTAGGGGCTGTTTGGTTCACCGCCGTAGGCTGCCTCGCTAGGTGTGGCGCCGCCGAAGCCTTTTCCCCTCTGCTGATGGCTCACCACGCCCGCAGCCACACAGCGCCGAAGGTGAGGCGATGATTTTCGTCGCCACAGTTGTGGCGTGATTTTGTGAAGGGAGCACTAGTGACAGCCACCACTTTGTCAGGAACCAAACACCAGCCGCAGAACTATGGCCGCTGCAGTCTTTGGCGTGGTGACGTCGGCATGCAACCAAACACCTGCCTAGCTGTCCGTGGCTGCCGCAGGTGTGGCGTGGCGCTCGGCGGCGGGCATCCAAACAGGCTCTTAATTCCACTCAAGAGTTAATAACGGAAGAGTAAACATGGTCAACTTACACACTCTTTATTCTTGTACCAAAGTATAAAATGGGCTACGTTTTTTTTATCAAGGAGGTATTGATTTTGCATATGGATATTTCTTTGGTGTAGCTTTTGCACACAGAATTGAAAATAGGTATAGGAATGACATTGGGCTCATGTGGGCATTGATAACATTGGAATCAATCGTGGAGGTGTCTGGGAAACAATATTGATTTTGCATATGGATATTTCTATGATACTGTAATATCACTAATTTAACCTATGCTCTGATTAGTTGGTGTCACAATGGAACATCCTAAAATTTATGTTGGCGAAAATAAATTCAATTTAGTATGTTCTGGGGATCCTATTTTCCTAGATGAAACTCAAATCCTAGGATTTTCAAAGGGACCAAACAACTTGGATTGCACCATCTCAAAGAAACTGCATCCCCGAGTTGCGTCGCTCCAAACAGCAACATACAAGTAGACCTTTCCATAGATCATGAAAATAGTGAAATTAGGCAGGTTTTTTGTTTGGAGAGGCATGCCCATAACAATTTGAGCTCTTCTAGTCTGCATGGTGCAAACAGCCTTAAGTGCCTTGCTCACAACTGTCCCTGAGTGGGTTACATAAACCACGGTGAGAGCTCTTGGACTCATTTATGAAGATCATTGCATCACCCTACAATAATTCCCCTTTGTCTTTCTATTTCAATAATCATACCACACAGGCCCCAATTTTCACAGCAGTTTCATGCATGGAGGAAATACGCCAATCAGCTCTGGGTTGCATTGATGACATCCTTGCACTGCATGCACCCTATGAATGAGAAGACACATCAGGTCATCAGGGGAGGTCTGAAGATCAGTTATCGGAATTCTCTGTGCCAGCATATATTGTTGAACTGCAACAGCCTAGTATTCAAAATTTGAAAAAGAGTCTGATTGGGAATACCTGATTCATCAGATCAATGGCTACCACCTAGGGTTCTATGCACCATAGGAACAGGAAGCTTCAAGAACTAAAATGTCACCTTCCGCAATGCACGTATATGAGATTTCATTTTGAGCTGTTATGTGCTTCACCTTATTCCGATATTTCTGAAAAAGACAGAAAACAAATGCATTCTGATCATGTCAAAAGAACTTTTAATTTTGAATTTTCTTTTTCTGGTTCATAAAAGTAAGGCTATGGCATATGGGTTAAATGATTATAATCTAAACAGGAGTTCCTAGTGTTGCTACATATCCTTTGCAGGGATTTCGACCAGTATCAAAATTAAAATAAATTATAAAATTGAGATGTTTTGGGTAAGGTGTTTGTTGTGGAAATTTTCAGAATTGTTGTGATTTAGATCCACTAGATCCAAATAAGCCTGAGTCGGAAACCCTAAGGGGCCATTCCATATGCTTATGTTATTCTAAAGCATGAAACATCTAGGAGACATATGCTGTTTTTAGGAATGAAACATATACGTTCTTTGGTAATGAAGTGAAGAGAAACAATTTGCAGAAAGCTGAACAAAATAATGATATGTACATATAGAACATGTGGAATATGAAAATTGAAGCATGTGTATCCTTAGCTTATGACAGTCATTTAAGTTTCAAATGATACCTGACACAAAGGCATTTGCAGCAGGTCACAGTACTGTATTTTCAGCTTTGGTTCTGAAGTGAACTTGGGCAACAGCTTCAGTTTGCTGCATCTGGCGATGCTGAAATATTTAAGATTGGGGAAGTGCTCACTCTTGACACCGAGCCATTCCTCCCAAGCTTCCATGTTCCTGAACTTTAGTGACTCCAGTGAAGGAAACACATTGCAGATTCTGCTCCTACTGTTAGAAGTGGTATCTCCAACATTGCCAAAGAACTCTGGACCAATTAGCTTCACGCTTGGCAGTGATTGTATCAAAATGTGTTTCAGTGATGTGAAGATGTCCTTCAAGGTTTACCAATTCGTTCATGTCTGCTATGCTACATCCAGCAGGCTCATTCCCAATGGCAAAAAAAGGTAGTCTCTGCAGCCTAGTCAACTCTCCAATCCCCGAAGGCATCTTTATGTCTGAATGTGGAATCTCTAGGCACCTTAAATTCAATAGGAGCTTGATGCCTTGAGGCAACTGAGCAAGGGAAGAACAATGGTTAAGCTTAATTGTCTGCAAGTGGAAAAGCGCACAAATTGACTCAGGCAACATCTGAATTGCGGTGTTGTCCAGACCAAGGAACCTTAGGTGTATCAGACTTCCAATGGATTTCGGTAGCTCCATGATATTGGTGTTGCTCAAATCTAAAGCTCTTAAGCATTCAAAATCCGTGATCAGCTCGGAAGGAATCTTTGTTCTGAAGGCCATCTCCTCGTGGTTTTGTTCTGTTCTTGCAATGAACAGGAAGGTTCGCAGATCACGATGACCACAAAATGAGTTCAAGTTTATTTCTTCAACAGAATGAGACTCCTCATCAACAAAGGACAAATGACGAGGGCTCTCATCTATTTTCATCGAATTAGGGAGCTGTATCATCCTACATTCATTGCCTGAAACAAACTGAGCAAGCTCCTGGTACAGATCATGCATAACAAACTTCCCTTCGCTGATAGCATGAGATGGGGAAGGGTGGAAGAAGCACCTTGACACCAAGTCATTGAAGTAGCCATTGGCAATAGCTTCAAGGCTGCAGTCTCCTTCCGCATCCACAAAACCCTGCGCAATCCACAGCTGGACTAGCAGATCTTTGTCGAAGACGAAGCCCTTTGGAAACAATGAACAAAACGCAAAGCTTCGCTTCAGCGGCATGGACAGGTGATCGTAGCTCACCTTCAGCACCGGCAGTACCAGATTCTTCACCTCATTGTCAGCCCACAAGTCGTTATTCAGGACTTCATCCCAGTGCTTCCAGTTGGTTGAAGTGCTCAGGGTGCTACCAGCTGCCTCTGCCGCCAATGGCAAGCCCTGACATTTCTTTGCGATCTTCTCACCGATCTCTACAAGTTCTTGGTCGACGTTGGCATCTCTATTCTGCAGTGCTCGTCGCTGGCATACACGCCAGCAGTCTTCATCTGACAAGCATTTGAGATGATACACCTTGGTGCTCACCATCCTGGCAACCTTGTTGCTCCTCGTCGTCACGGCAACCGCGCTCCCTGGCGCACAGCGGCTCAGCGGGGCTGTCAGGCTGTTCCAGTGGCTGGGATTGTCATCCCACACGTCGTCGAGAACGATCAAGCACCTCTTCCCCGCAAGGTGCTCGACTATGAGCTCATGAAGCGTGCTCAGCTCGCCGCACTCCGGCCGCGATCTGGTGACCGCCTCGACGATCTTGCGGGTCACGCTGACGACGTCAAACTCCTGGGAGACCCAAATCCAGTGTATCAGTTCGAAGCACGACTTCACGGCCTCCATGCCGCAGACGTGCTGCATCAGGGCCGTCTTGCCGACGCCGGCCATCCCGACGATGGGCACGACGGCGTAGCTCCTCCCGCCGTCCGGCTCCCCGCGAACCAGCGCGGCGACCCTCTCAATGTCGCGCTGCCGCCCGTGGAGGCGTTCGGTACGGGGAAGCGCGCTGCTTGGCACGAGCGGGCTCGCCGCGGGCCGGGCCGCGCCGTCGCCGGGCCGCAGCCGGAGCTTCTTCCTGTCCGACGCGATCTCCTCGTACCTCGCCCAGATGCCGTCGATCTTGCGGCGGAGCCGCCTCGCGGGCGCGGGCGCGAACAGCAGCGCGCACCTCCCGGCGCCGCTTCCCCGTCGTGGCGGCGTAGAGCAAGTCTTGCTTGAGCTCCTCCAGCTGCGCCGAGCGGCGGGACTCGTACTCCAGCTCCTCGACCACGTCCTCGGCTCGGTGCTCCAGGTCGCCGAGCTCGGCCAGCCACAGCTGGACGGAGCGGTCGGTGACGGACAGGCTCTCGGCGTCGCGGAGCGTGGCGCGGATCCGCCGCAGTTTGGACTTGAGCGCCGTCAGCTCGTCGTCGTCGACGGTGGCCGGCTGGGACGCGCGCCCAAACGGCTCCAGCAGTGGCGACGCGAGCTTCCTGGACTTGACCGCGAAGTGAAGCAGCGCATCTCGCAGCGTGTGGATGATGGTCTTCTCTCCATGGTTGTCCATTGCCGGATCTGTACGTCGCGCGAGAGCTCAATGGTTTGGAGATTGGATTATTGGAGAATCAGCTGTTGGTGCGACGTCGCTTGAGTGTGGGAGCGAGGAGGGATTTGGCTGACACCTGATAGCTACCGCCTACCGCAAGCGTTGACGAAGACTTCGCTTGAGTGGCAAGGAGAGGCTCGGTAGCCGAATAATGGCCCCACCTTTTTATATATAAATAATATAATAAGGTAAAAAAAGAATACAATTCTAATGATGTTTATTTAATACTATAAATATATTGATAACTTTTCATTTAGGCCCTTGTTTAGATTGAAGATTTTTTCAACCTGATGAATAGTATCACTTTCGTCTTATTTGACAAATATTGTCCAATCGTAGACCAACTAGGCTCAAAAGATTCATCTCGTGATTTTGAACTAAACTGTGTAATTAGATATTTTTTTTTACCTACATTTAGTACTCCATGCAAACGGCTAAAAATTGATGTGATGGAGAGAGAGTGAAAAAACTTGGAATTTTGAGGTGATCTAAACATGGGCTAGGATTGATTTAGGAAAAAAAACTATAACTGTATTCTAGTATTGCTAATTTTCCTTCGTCGGCGTGGGAGGCACCCACAGAGTTGACGATGAGGTCAACGTGGGAGGTGGTGGCTATCAAACTTGTGTTACCGAGGTGACTTACATGGTGTAGCAGTGGACGGTCCCCCTCAACGGCGGCGGTTTCCGATGCAAGGAGGCATTCTGATTGGCAGTCGGAGGACGTGTGTGGTACTTCTACCTTCTATGAGGCAACTAGGTCCTGGAATGTTATTCGAAAATTTGAATTCATTTTTTGTTTCAAATATTCACTTATAGCATACCATATCTCAACGGATTGGCGTAATTTTTCTACCGCGTAGCTCCATAATAATAGTGTTTCTCAAAAGAAAACTTTGTTGTTCCGCGTCTTGGACTAACCATCCTTTAGTACTCGTTCCTGCTGTTGTGCCATTAGTGACTTGAGTGTGTGAAAGAGAGCATGATGCCGTCACAAAATAGGTTCTCCCGATTTCAAAGTAATTTATTGATGCTTACACAATAGGTAGAACCCACTCTTCTCTTTTTCTCCTATCTGCCTTGCCTTTCTTCGAAATGACACTCTTTTCTAAGTGCACTCTTTTCTTATGTAATACCTATTAGTAGAAGATTAGCTGGAAAAGTCATATGCCTCGGAGATATGGTACACCAGGAACTCGAATTGCGATGCTCCAGAGAATATTTATGTTATAAAGCTGGCTAAATGTTTATGATGTATTTGTTTTTGGTTAAATTTAGCTGTATAATACACATTCTCTAAATGGCGTATTGACGTATGTACAGGACAAATTTCTATAATATACTAAAAAAGATGCAATGAATTGGATTCTCTCTTAATTGTGTTGCTGTACTCTATTTATGTGACAAAATTGGTTGTTTTCATATGCATCCCTCAAATGAAGGCATTAGCACGGGCACTATACTAGTGATATTTAAAAAAAAAAGAAACAGAACCGAGATAGTTACCTTTTAGAAAATTCGAACGAAGGATATAGGTCTATCTATGCTTCATTCTTCTGAAGGTGGGAGAAAAGATCAAACTGATTATTGATCAAAATTAGGGTTTGAAACTTAAGTAATTAACTTCTTCTGCTTAACCCAAAAGAAATTGGATTGATTTTTTAGAAATTGAATTCAGTTAAGATAGGAGAAATTAAGATAGCAATTTCTAAGCCGTATGAGGTAGGAAACTCTCAAGTACGGTTCCAGGGAAAGGAACTGCCTATTCCGACCAAGGAGAACAGGCCATTCTACAGGGCGATTCGGAAATTGCGGTGTGCGCACTTGAATCTCAATAGACGGAGTCGGCTTGGCGAGCACCAAAGGTAGCTGTGGCTTGCAACGGACTACGGCGGTTAGCCTTGCTCGGCAGCTGGCTACCTCGGTGTGGCACAGTGTCGGGAATGACGACGCAAGCGGTGACGACGGTGTTTTTGTCCTGATGACTCTGTCGTCTAGTTGGCGGTGCAGTGTGGTGACTGGCTTGTGGTGCGGAGGCGGTCGAGCGTTTCTGACCGGCCAAAGTAGTTTTTCTTCTTCTCTTGAATTTGAGTTCGGTGCGTCTTAATGTCCCAATCCAACCAACTGTAGTTGTAATGTTTTTTAATTTGCCTAGTCTAGGCTTCATCTCCTTTTTAATATAATCGATAGCTGTCGGGTACCAATATTAGGGTACCCATAAAACAGGAGTTAAAAGACATCAACCTCAGCACGTCTAAAACGGCCATGAGCGTCAGCGGCCTGGTCCGGCCCAACCAAGAAGGGTTTAGGCTCGCCCGACCTCTCAGGAGAGGGTTCCGCCTCGCCCGATCCCTTGGGTACGAGTTCCGCCTTGCCTGACCTCTCGGGAGAGGGTTCCGCCTCGCCCAACCCCTCCGGCACGAGTTCCTTCTTGCCCGACCTCTCGGGAGAGGGCTCTGTCTCGCCCAACCCCTCGGGCACGAGTTCCACCTCGCCCGATCCCTGCACATGCGCCAGACCTCGGGCGAGAGCGCAGGCTCCCATGCAGGGCCCACGCCGTACTTTGACCACTCCGGGCGTTGCCGCGCATGATCCTGACATCGGAAGGGGAGTGTAGCCACACCTTGACATGACCAGCAGCCACGACGACCCATCCCAGTTCGCACGCTCCCAACAGTGCCGTGCGAACAGGCGCTGTGGCGCCTAATCCTCGTACGGCGAACATGTTGACCACACCTTGCACCATGACCGGGCGACGACACCTGCGCGTGGCTACAGCGACGGATAGGTCCACGACATGCGGGCGTCCCCGTCATCGTCTATAGGGCCGCCGGGGCCCGCCTGCGGGGGAAGGAGGGCGGCGCAGCTTCAGGACTCCTTCCCTTCTCTTTTGTTTTTCTCTTTCTTCTTTTCCTTTTTTCTCTATCTTTTCCCATGTACTCCAAGCCCTTTCCTTGAGCTATAAAAGGGAAGGCCCGGTACCCTTCGAGGGGATGGCTTTTTAAAAAGTTGTCAAGAAGACATACACGCACAAGCTCTCGAGCCCCTTCTGCCTTCAGGCGAGCAGAGCGGCCTTGAGCGCACGCTTCACGCACACCAGAGACCTGAGACACCCGTCCCTCTCTCGATCGTTTATAACCCTACTACAAACCAAACTCAGTGCCGGTAACACAAGCAGCGCCTCACTGGACGTAGGGACATTTAGCCCGAACCAGTATAGATCCTTGTGTCCTCCGAGCACACCATTCGAACCTAAATGCACAATCCACAAATTTACTAGTCGGTGATTCAAAACACGAACAGTTGGCGCGCTAGGTAGGGGCCTTTTGCGCGTTTCATCATCACCATCAGGCTTCGGATGGCTAGCCACGACATCAACTGGACCCCGGGTGCTCATGTGCGCTTTGGGAGGCTAGATTTCGTTGTCACCACGGAGGGAGAGTTGGTGCAGGCACTCGCGCCTATCCAGCCTCCTCCCCCACTGGCCTTAATGCGATTGTCGAGGCTCTTGAGGAGCTACAGCTAAATGCTCTAGAGGCCCACGTCTCCGGGTGCGACCGGCCTCTCGACTTCGACTTTGAGATGTTGGAGCACCAGCTCGCCATCTACCAGGGACCTCATCTGTCTTGGGAGGACCTGCGTGCCCTCACCTTCCCCTTCGTCAACATCATGACATAGCTCGCCGTCAGGGGAGCCGCTCTCCTCGGACATCCTAACCCAGGGTGCCTCGACGGTGTTCCCTTATGGTCTACGCAACGCCGCGCAGATCGTGGAGCGCCATATGGCGCGACGCTTTCGTCCGCCACCTGTGAACGATGAGTTCGTGGGCATGGCCGATTACGTCAAGGAATCGCTCCACATCTCCTTGCGAGCAACTCGGAATCAGTCACTGATTTCGCCTCCAGTCAGGGGAGCTATCACCCCTCACGCGAATGCTTCATGGCGGACATTATCGACAACCCTCACCATGAGGCGACCTCCGAAGGACACATCGCGAGTGCCAACAACGACACCTCTCATGGGGGGAACGAGACTCCCCCGCATCCTGCCAATGGCCGTGAGGCTGTGGCGGGCGTAGAGGTCCCGCCCCACCCGCGTATGAACGAGCTAAGGGAGTGGCAGCAGGAGCTCAAAACCGCGTAACTCCATCTAGAGGAGAAGCGCGCGGTGCCCGAGCATGAGATTGCATGGCACCATGACGAGATGTGCGTGCATGCCCACAACGCGCACTAGAGAATCGTCGAGGAAGATGACGGACTCCCGCGCTTCACCCGGGCAAGCCAGAACATAGCTGCGGCGCCGTCGGCATGACACGGCAACAATGCATCCGTCCTCCAGCCCCTACACGGCAGGGGAAGGCCTGTCGAGGACCGCAGCAAAGCCACATCGGTCCACCAGCTGGCGCACGATGGTGGGAAGCCCGCCTCGGCCCCGGTGCATGACCGCCTCGGCAACAACCGCGACGCGCGTGACACTCTAAACGCCCACAGGCGCAGGAGGGAGGAGCATAGAGGAGAGGCCAGCCACCGCTACAACCCTCATCGTGGCAGCCACTACGACAGTGGCGAGGACCAAAGCCAGAGTCCCCCCACCGTCGGGGCCCTAGGTCCTCAGTCGGCACATCCTCAACGCACCCGTCCCGACACGGTATCGCCCGCCGGCGAATATCTAGAAGTACACTGGGGAAACAAACCTCGATCTATGGCTCGAGGACTACCGGCTTGCCTGTCAGGCCGGTGGCGCAGATGGTGACGCCTTCATCATCCGCAACCTCCCCCAATACCTTGCCGACTCGGCATGTACATGGCTGGAGCACCTTCCGCTCAATGAGATTAGATGTTGGGCGAACCTAAAGGAGATCTTTGTGGGTAACTTCCAGGGCACCTACATGCACCCTGGGAACCCCTAGGACCTCAAGAACTATCGGCAGAAGCCAGACAAAACTCTCTGCGAGTACATTCGTCGCTTCTCCTGGCAGTGTAATGAGCTGCCCAACGTCGCCGACGCCGACGTGATCAGGGCCTTCTTGTCAGAGACCACCTATGAATCCCTGGTCCACAAGTTGGGACGCAAACGCCCACAGACCACCAAGGAGCACCTTGACATCGTCACCAGCCACGCCTCGGGCGAGGAGGCGGTCGGAGCAATTTTTGACTGTGCCCATGGCAAGGCCAAACGGGATGAGGACGCCGGTGAGGGCGCCTCCAACCGCTTGAAGAAGAAGAAGAAGAGCAAGCAACAGTTCGAGGACTCACTTGTGGTCGCTGCTGAGCGCAAGGGCAAGAAGGCGTCCACCGAGGGCGCCCTGAATCACTTCGAGAAGATGCTCGAGGGACCCTGCCCGAACCACGCCTACCCCGTCAAGCACGCCTACAAGGACTGTGGACCCATGAAGTTCTTTTCTAGGGGCTCCAAGAGGGGGGACGGGAAAAAGAAGCCCGACCCCCTAGGGGATGACGCCGAGGAGAAGGAAGACATCTTCCTAGATGAGACTGGCTGCCTCATGATCTTTGGCGGACCAGCGGCGTATGACTCCAAGCGCTGGCATAAACTCGCGCGCTACAAGGTGAGCCAGCCACTCCCGCCTTCCTTCGGTGGTTAAGGTCCGCCATCACCTTCGATCGCTCTGACCACCTGGACAACATTCCACACCCGGGCTGATACCCACTCATCATCGATTCGATCATCGACAAGAAGTGACTCAGCAAGGTGCTGATGGATGGGGGCAGCGGCCTCAACGCTCGACCCCATGGGCATCAATCGGTCGCGCATCCGACCGATCGAGGCGCCTTTCCACGGTGTTGTGTCGGGGAAATAGGCCAAACCCCTCGGATAGATCGACTTGCCCGTCACCTTCGGGGATAAGTCCAATTTCAGGACTGAGACCCTCACCTTCAAGGTGGTTAGTTTCCACAGAACCTACCATGCCATCCTGGGATGTCCATGTTACGTGCAATTCATGGTCGTCCCCAACTACACATACCTTAAGCTAAAGATGTCAGGCCCGCATGGGATCATCACCGTCGACACCTCCTTCCAGCGCGCTTACGAGAGTGACATGGAGTGCTGTGAGCTCGCCGCTACGACCATTGCCTCGAAGGAGCTCGCGAACATTAGGGAGGCGGTGGCTAAAGACGCGCCTGACTCTAAGCGGCAGGCCGGAGCCTTTGAGCCCGTGGAGAACACCAAGGAGGTCCCCGTCGATCCTAGCGGCTCCGACGGCAAGGTGCTGCGCATCAGCTCTGACCTTTCTCCCCAAATAGGAAAGCACGCTCGTCAAATTCCTCTGCACGAATAGCAATGTTTTTGCATGGAAACCCTCAGATATGTCGGGCATTTCGAGGAAAGTCACCGAGCACGCCTTAAGGATCAAGCCAGGCTCCAAGCCGGTACAACAGCATCTGCGCCGCTTCGACGAGAAGCGCAGGGCCATCGGTGACGAGATTGTGAAGCTTTTGGCGGCTAGATTCATCAAGGAAGTGTATCATCCCGAGTGGTTAGCCAATCCTATTCGTGTAAAAAAGAAGAGTGGGAAATGGAGAATGTGTGTTGACTATACTAGTCTCAATAAGGCGTGTCCTAAGGATCCATTTCCTTTACCGCACATAGATCAAGTAGTTGACTCGACCTCAGGGTGCGAAACCCTCTGCTTCCCTGATGCATATTCCAGCTACCATTAGATTGCGATGAAAGAGTCTGACTAGCTCATGACTTCTTTCATCACACTGTTTGGATTATATTGCTACGTTAGCATGCCATTCGGTTTGAAAAACGTGGGAGCAACATACCAGCGATGTATGCTCAAATGTTTCAATAATCTCATCGGAGAGACCGTCGAAGCTTACGTGGACGACATCGTAGTCAAGTCCAAAAAGGCCAACCAACTCATGGCCGACCTCAAAAAACCTTCATGAAACTCTGAAGGAACAACATCAAACTCAATCCCGAGAAAATGTGTTTTGGGGTCCCGAGGGGTATGCTGCTTGGGTTCATGTCTCTAAGCGCGGTGTCGAAGCCCACCTAGAGAAGATTACAACCATCACCCGAATTGGCCCAATTCAGAACATAAAGGGGATACAGTAGATCATGGGATGCCTCACGGCTCTCAGCCACTTCGTATCATGCCTCGGCGAACGAGGCCTCCCTCTCTACCGTCTTCTAAAGAAAACCGACCGGTTTGTCTGGACAGCCGAGGCTCAGGAGGCACTTGACAAGCTCAAGGAGCTCTTGATGAAGGCCCTGATCCTAGTCCCACCGACCGAAAAGGAGCCGCTCCTGCTGTATATCGTGGCCACCACGCAAGTGGTCAGCGCTGCTTTAGTGGTAGAGCGGGAGGAGGCAGGGCATGCTGTCAAGGTGCAACGCCCTATTTACTTTATCAGTGAAGTCTTACCCGATTTCAAGACCCGCTATCCCCAAATCCAAAAGCTCTTGTACGCCATCCTAATTGCCAAGAGAAAGTTGTGACACTACTTTGAGTCACACCCAGTGACAGTAGTTTCATCCTTCCCTCTCGGTGAGGTCATCCAAAATCGTGACAATACGGGGAGAATCGCCAAGTGGGCACTCGAGCTCATGGGTGAAGGTATCACATACGCCCCTCGGATGGTCGTCAAGTCTCAGGTGTTGGCCAATTTCATGGCGGAGTGGACCGAGACCCAAACACCACCGATGCCCGTCGATCAGGAGTACTGGATGATGTACTTTGACGGACTGCTGATGAAGAAAGGGGCCAGCATGGGGCTAGTATTTGTTTCCCCCTCGGAGTACGCATGAGGTACATGGTACGCCTTCATTTCCCTACCTCTAACAATGTGGCCAAGTATGAAGCGCTCATCAACAGCCTACGCATCGCCGTTGAGCTGGAGATCCGACGGCTGGACATTCGAGGAGACTCACAGCTCGTCATTGACCAAGTCATGAAGGAGTCAAGCTGCCACAACCCCAAGATGGTCGCATACTACCAAGAAGTGCGCAAGCTGGAGGACAAGTTCGATGGCCTCGAGCTCAATCACATTCCTTGATGGCTTAACGAGCTACCGACGAACTGGCGAAGATGGCGTCTGGCCAAGAGTCAGTCCCGACCGACATCTTTGCTAGTGATTAGCACAAGCCCTCGGTCTGTTACAAGGAGCCAAAGCAGGCTGGCAATGGGCCGCCCACTTCAGGCTCAGAGGATGGGGCCAGCAACAAATCTCTTACCTCGGGCTCAGGGTTGACCTCCCGGTGGCTCCGTCCGACCCCGAGGTCATGGAAATCAACGAGGATCCATCGGTAGGGTCCGATCCCTTTCTAGACTGGAGGGGCCCATATCTCGACTATCTCATCTAGGAGATACTCCTGGTCAACAATATGGAGGCCTGACAGCTTGCACGCTGTGCTAAGTCGTACGTCATCATCGAGGGAGAGCTCTATAAAAAGAGCCACACCAAGGTCTTGTAGCGCTGCATCCCCACCAAGCAAGGGAGAAAGCTGCTAGAGGACATCCATTGCGGTGCCTGCGGACACCATGCTGCACCGAGGACACTCGTCGGAAACACTTTTCGATAGGGCTTCTACTGGCCGACCGCGGTGGCTAATGCCACACACATGGTACGCACCTACGAAAGGTGTCAGTACTACACGCGGCAAACCCATTTGCCAGCCCAAGCGCTCCAAACCATCCCCATCACGTGGCCATTCGCGTTTTGGGGACTTCATTTGGTCGGGCCCCTCAAGAAGGTGCCCAGGGGCTACACCCATTTGCTAGTTGTCATCGACAAGTTTTCCAAATGGATAGAAGCATGGCCGATCACCAAGATCAAATCCGAGCAAGCCGTGCTCTTCTTTGTGACATCATTCATCGGTTTGGGGTGCTGAACTCCATCATTACCGATAACGACACGTAGTTCACGGGGAAGAAATTTCTAAGATTTTGTGACGAATACCACATCCGCATCGACTAGGCCACCATGGCACACCCCCGCATGAACGGGCAGGTGGAGCACATGAATGGCATGATCCTGCAAGGGATCAAACCCAGGATATTTAACAAACTCAACAATTTTGGTGGACGGTGGGTCGTGGAGCTCCCCGCGGTGCTGTGGAGCCTAAGGGCGACCCCTAGCCAGGCAACTGGCTACACACCTTTCTTCATGGTTTACGGTGCTGAGGTGATTCTCCCGACCAACCTCGACTACAGAGCACAGAGAGTCATGCAGTACAAAGAGCTGGAGGCCAAAGAGTACCTCAAGGATGCCCTGGATCAACTGGATGAAGCCCGCGACATCACTCTCCTCTACTCCGCTAAGTACCAGCAAGCACTACGCGGATACCACAACCGTCGCATCAAGGGTCGAGCCTTCAACGTCAGGGACTTAGTACTACGCCTTGTCCAGAGCAATAAGGACCGCCACAAGCTATCTCCACCGTGGGAGGGGCCGTACATCATCACCGAGGTCCTCAAGCCTAGAACTTACAAGCTCAAGACCGCCGATGGCCAAGTTTTCGCCAACACCTGGAATATTGAGCAGCTACGTTGCTTCTACCCTTAAGATTTTTTCTAAAGTCGTTCTCGTATCTGTGCAAAATCATGTTCCTAAAATAAAAGGGCATTTTTCCTCGACTGTTTCATTGTCATTCCATTAGTCTTTTGTGATGTTTGACCCCTGCAATGGCCAGGGGTCGGACCTCACTCGGGGGCTGACAAGGGAATACTTATACTCGGGAATCTTCTTTTACATCTGACCCCTTTTTCTACGATGAGATCTAAAAGCAAAGGGACGCAGAAACAAAATACCGAGTAAAATGGGTCAGACTACAGAAAACCTACACCCCCGCGGCTATGGTGACTTTGCTCACCCGCGTGATCAGGATTTTTCGCCCGCGCCACAGGCTTTACGATCCCGGTGTTAAGAAGGGGTTGGAATGCACCGACCTCTTTTTATAACACGATAAGAACAAAAAGGCAAAGGGTCTCGGAGGACTACTTTGAGAAGAATGGGTCAAACTGCAGAAAGCCTACACCCCCGCGGCCACGGTGATCTCGCTCACCTGTGAATCAAAGCTTTTTGTCATCCACCTCGAGCTTTGCGGTCTTAACAGCAAAAAGGGGCCGGAACGCATTGACTTTCACATAAAAATGCTAACAGTCCTAATTCAATTAAGGCAATCGTTTAAACGATAAAGGTTTGCTCGGCCAAACTACGATAAAAGAAAATACTTGTTTCTTTACAGATCTTTGGGCACTACGGCCCGAGTTCATCATCACGACCTAACTAACCCTTCTGGGGGAGAACTATGTCTTGTATCCTCCCTGCTAGGTCCTGCGAAAGGGGCACCACTGCCTTCTCCAGCTCCTCCAGCTCCCTCTCATCATAGCTGAGTGCGTATCTGAGGCTCATCGCCTCTAGGCTAATGGTCTCCCCATAGTGGGAGCAGGCGATAGCGAAGGATCGGTTGATGCCAGCACGGAAGGTGTCCCTCTCAAGCGCGCCCATCTAGGCCGTGATGTCGACGACATGAGCCACTAGCGAGCTAGTCCCCTCCGCCTGTGCCACTCCGAGGTCATCACAGACGACCTCGATGGCGGTGCGCAGCATGCCGTGCTCACTGGTTTTCGCCTCAAGATTCTCTTTCACCTCGGCAAGCTCCTTGCCTAGGGTTAGCACCTTCGCCTTCTCCCGGCCTAGGTTCGCCGCGAGCTTGGCGTAGGCATTCTCCACATCCAGCTTCTGGGCCTTCTCCCTTTTGAGCTGACCTCGAGGGAGCTGACCTGCTGTTGGGCAGCGTCACACTCCTGGCAAGCCGTGTCGCACTCTGTGCGAGCCTTGCCACGCTCCGAACAGAGTCTCTCCTCGATTTGGCGCAACTCGTCTCGCTCCTTGCGCAGTCGCTTGGCCATTGTGGTATCCTAGCGCGCTTTCGCCTCCGAGGCCGCGAGCCTCTACTTGGCCACCAGCTTCTGTTCCCTCTCCCTTTGAAACTCGTCCAGGAGCTCGAGGATCCGCTGGAGGGCCACAGCATCTCTCTGAAGAAGCTCGTCCCGCTCCTTTTGGATCACCGTGGCCTCCTCATCGTCATTGTATGACCTCTCCAGCTACTCCAAGGCCATCCGCTCGGCATCGTCAGCATGCCGACGGGCCTTCACCTTGCAGATCCGAAGGTTGGCCACCTCCGCCTTTAGGCGGTCCCAAGCCTCCTTATGCTAAAGAAGGAACTGGGACTTTGCCCGGCTGTGTTCCATGAGAGACTGTAGGGAAAGCGCAAGTTAGAGACACCAAAACACAAAACAGAGACCAAGAATACAAGCATTTCATACCTGGCCAGTCAAGGCAGTGCCGTTCAATGTGCTCAGCGCATTGGTGAGTAGCTGCGCCATGCCTCCCAACAACAAGTGCAGGCCGCACCACTCTGACCCCTCCACGGCATCGTCGAGGAGGAAGACCGTAGCCCCCAGATTTCATGGGTCCGCCCACTCGATCCAAGGTCTGCCCCATGCCTCTAGGCCACCGCTCGCCTAGGTCAAGTCCCAGGACGACTCCTCCCCGGACACGGGCACCGCTGAGCCCTCTCGCCGCGACACCTCTACAAGGATGGTCTCTCTAGTGGCAGAGGAGACCGACAGCGTGAATGCAGACCCCTGCTCCACCACCGCAACCACCTGGGATGCCTCGGCCATGTTCCCTCCTGTCTGCCCCACCTCGGACACCGTCATTTGCGCCATCGGTGGCTCGGGCCGCATCGCCCCTCCTGCGGCATCACGGTCATGCCAGGCTACGATGTGTCCATCGCGGCCGTCTCCACCCCCGCTCGTGTCGGCGTGGTCATGATCGGTTGGGCCACCTCAATCGCAGGTGTCGCAGAGCATGCTCTGCCTGCACCGCCCGCGCGGCCGACGGGTCCGTATGGAATGCCATCGCTATTGCAGCAACGATCGTGGCCGACTACCCCACGACCATTGCGGATGCCTCCTGCGTGCCCACCTCCTGCTGTCCCCCCATGGACGCCATCACCGCTGCTGATGGCACCTCCCCCGCTGATGTCGCTGCGCTGGCCGATGATCGGCGCGCTGCCTGGAGGGCGACGCTCTTCTTCGGCGCCAGCGCCAGGGGGGTCTTGAACCTGCCGGCACTGCAAGGAGTAAAAACGTGAGCCCATGGCAAAATCTAACCAAAGCGGAGGAACAGAGGAGTTTGCTGTTCACCTTGGCACCACTGGGCGGCGGGGACGCTTGGGGGACGAACCGCTCGACCCTTGCTCTGTCTCCTCGGAGCGCGGGCATTTGGAACTCTCCCTCTGCTCCAAAGGGTCAGACGCGATGGCAGTGTGCCCCGTCTCTGTCAGCTCTTGGGGTAGGTCAGCAGAAGGACCTATCTCCATCAGCCCCTGAGACATCCCCTCTCCCACATGATAGGGAAGGGCCCCACTGACCCTAGGGTTGGGCCCACAGGCTCGCCCACTTGCTACTGGGGGAGTCACCGCCCGACGACTCGTCCTCCACTATAAGGGCATCCCAGGCGACACCACCGTCGTCGTCTCTGACCTCCCCCTCTTCTTATTCCTCCTCCTCGTCGGTGTTCAAGACGTCCTCGCCTTGATCCCGCCTTGCTTGCCTTTTGAACTACCTCTTCTTCCTGTCCTCCTTCGCTTTCCTCTACGCCTCGTTCGAAGCGTGGTTCGCCACTCTCATGGCCTCGCTTCTTGGCAGTGGCGCCAAGTGTTTCGTGAGTGTGAGGTCCCTCGGCTAACACCAACCCACTCAAAATTAGATAAGCGAGATCAAACAAATCAACTAGGGAAAAGAGGGGGAGGAGAGAGAATAACTTACAAATCTAATGAAGCCAGGCTCTGGCCGCATTGGGGGGTGCCTTGGCACCGGGTACACAAACTCAATGGTGGCTCCCATCGAGTCCTTTGGGGCATCCATCGCCTCCTTGAGGCACTGCGCGATCTCTGAGTTAGCGAGGGGCCCCTTGGCGAGCACCGTCTCCTTAAGCTGCGTGACGGGGACCATCCGGTGCATCGAGAGTGTGCGAGCCATCAGGGGCGCCACCCTCCTCGCATGGTACGCCCCGATGATGCCATTCCCCTTCATGCCGTCCTCCCTCAGGATCTTGATGGCGGCAAGGTGGTCGGTGATCCTCTTCACATCCCTCTTCGGGACGCCCCACCCCCATGAATCTAGGACTGCTTCAACCACGCGCCTGGTATACTCTGACAGGGCATGCTCAGGCAAGGCAGTGGCGGTGTCGTTCTTCAAGTAGAACCACCGCGATTGCCACCCCTTGTTGGACGTCGCCAATCTCATGGATATGTAATCCTTGGCCTGGTTGTTCCTGAGGCGGATGTCAGCGCACCCCATCGGCATCGGCACATCCGATCGACCATGCTCCCTCCTCGTCTGTAGGCCGATGGAGAAGGAGTACCTCCAGAGATCGAAGTGAGGCTTGATCCCCAGTAACCTTCGCATAGCGCAATGAAGGCTGTAATGTGTTGAATCCCATTGGGATTCAGATGTTGCAGCTCGATCTTGTAATAGTGAAGGAGACCCAGGAGGAAGGGATGGGGAGGAGCCGTGAGCCCATGCTCGTGGAAGTGGGCGAATGACACCACATAGCCATCGGGCAGCGTCGGCCATCGGGCACCATCTACTCGTGCGCGGTGGTCCTCGCGCGAAGAAGATCACGGTTGGCAAGGCCCTCTATGCACGCGTGGCTGCAATCCGAGAGAGTCCACAGATCCATGGAGGGCTAAGGTGGGAGAACGGAGTTTGTGGTGGCGGCGGCGGCGGCGAAAGAAATGGAGGCGGTGAACCCTAGCGTTGGCTGTGGCAGCGAGAGCGGAGAAGGAAAGGATGCAGGAATGCATACCAGGTACAAGAGGCTAACCCTTTGGTTTTATAGGGGGAGGGGGGAGGCGAGGAGCCAACTACCCGCCTTGATCTCCGTGCCTACCGTGTCCTATCACCGCGTACCATCGTGGGTTGTGCACACGTGACCCCTAGCCGTCCTCTCGAAGGACGCGCTGGGTGGCGGTCCATCTCCCCTCCCCCAACGGGTCGTGGGGCGCCGCAGGTGAGAAGGGCAACATAGCTGAAATGCTCTTACAACCCATCAAGGCCCAAGAGTTCAAAGGCTGGCTCACCAATGGGCTCGACAACCGCTCTAGGGCACCCCTTAGAGTGAGGGGCAAAAAGGGATGGGCCCGCTAACGTCCAGCACCCGGGCGCATGAGCACCAGCCCGCGTTCGAGTCTTGGCAGTGCACGATCCATGGTTTTCCCTCGCTGGAAGGCAGCGAGCCCTCGGGACCGGTCGAATGGGCCTGGGAACTATATGGGTTGGTCGCCGAGATTCTAGAGTTGGTCACTAGCTGACCCACGATGGATCCCCACGAACGGGAACCGAGGCCCCACTCGAACCAACCCATTAGTAGCTCAACGAGCACCACGGTTCGACCAGCGAGGAAAGCCGTGATGCCGCTCAACCCCACGTTTTGTCAGAAAAACGCGTGAGGGAGAACGAACGAAAGACGGGCTGACCCCTCAGCTGGACCCGCGCTGTGCGCGGGGCTCGGAGGCATGGACTCGCAAAAGAGACTCGATGCATGGTCACCATGAATGACGAGCCAACCATGACCGCCTAGCCAAGCTAGAACCTCGAGGACTCCCCGCACAAAAAAGCCTTTGGCGAAGTAGCCAACTTCCCTAAAGGCTCGGGGGCTACTGTCGGGTACCAATATTAGGGTACCCATAAAATAGGAGCTAAAAGACATCAACCTCAGCCCGTCTAAAACGGTCATGAGCGTAAAGCGGCCCGGTCCGGCCCAACCAAGAAGGTTTCAGGCTTGCCCGACCTCTCAGGAGAGGGTTCCGCCTCGCCCGACCCCTCGGGTATGAGTTCCGCCTCGACCGACCTCTCGGGAGAGGGTTCCGCCTCGCCCGACCCCTCGGGCATGAGTTCCTCCTTGCCTAACCTCTCGGGAGAGGGCTCCACCTCGCCGACCCCTCGGGCATGAGTTCTACCTCGCCCGATCCTTGCACATGCGCCAGACCTCGGGCGAGAGAGCAAGCTCCCATGCAGAGCCCGCGCCATACTTTAACCACTCCAGGCGTGGCCGTGCACGATCCTAACATCGAAAGGGGAGTGTAGCCACGCCTCGACATGACCAGCAGCCACAACGGCCCATCCCAATTCGCACGCCCCCAACAATGCCGAGCAGACAGGCACTATGGCGCCTAATCCTCGTACGGCGAACCTGTTGATCACACCTTGCGCCATGACCGGGCGATGACGCCCATGCATGGCTACAGCGACGGACAGGGCCGTGATGTGCGGGCGTCCCTGTCATCGTCTATAGGGCTGTCGGGGCCCGCCTGCAGGGTAAGGAGGGTGGCGCAGTGTAACACCCCGGGTGTTATAGTGCTAATTAATCTGTCATGTCATCATAATGCATTGCAAAGCATCCCTGTTAGGTTAACCTTATTATGCATCAACTAAAACAAGTTTACTTATCTAGGTTGAATGTGTTTCTCAGTGGTGTGCTCCGAAACTGAAAACCCTAATTTTGAATGCCACCATAAATACTTAGGCCCTGCCCTGCGTAATTTGAGGTGTGCGACTGTGTTGCACACTAGTGTCAAGTGTAGGGTATGAGCTCAAGTACAACTCTAAAATGAAGCTCCAAATTTGAGTTTGAATTGAAGTCCCAAAAATTGTCACGAGTTTTCTGATTTGAATTTAAATTCAAATCTGGGGAGAAATGTAAAAGAATTTCAAAAGCTAATTGGTCAACCAAGAGTGGCATTTGGTCAACCATGTCATGTTGGTCCAAATTATGCCCTTGGGTGAGGTTTTGATCACTAAGTAATCACAAATCAAAGTAGCAACAAATTCCAATTTAAAATTTCCTCCGAAAACCCTAAATTTCAAAACCCTGTTTTACCCCTTTTGAAATAATTCAAAATCTAAGAAAAATTTGGGAAAAAGTTCAAACCATGTTTGTAGAACTTTTCAAGGGCTACAACTTTGATGTTTTGAGTTTTCAAAGTTTTAGTGTAAAATGTGGAGCAATTTTGAAAATAAACAAATTTCAGTTTTTATTCATTTTTGTCCCCAAACTAAGATTTCAAAATAGAGGCAGAATTTGAAAAAGTTTTGAACAGAAAAGTTGTAGGTCTGGTCAAGATATACAACTTTGATGTTTGGAGATTTTGAAGTTTCAATATAAAATCAAAAGTAATTTCTAAACTACCAAATCTGAAAAATGTGTCCCTTTTTGAATTTAAACTCAAATTTCAAAATCCAGTGAGAATTTGAAAAAGTGTTCAATACAAAACTTGTAGAGCTTGAAATTCTGAAGATTTCATAAATTTGAAGTTTTTCAAGTTGTTACATGAAATTGAGAGTAATTTGAAAAATCAGTTTGAATTTCAAAAGTTTGGGGGGGGAGCTACAGTGTCGTGCCAATCACCGCCGACCACCGCGCGGTATGGGCGCCGGCGAGACGCCGGACGGCTTCAGCCGGCTTCCAGGCGTGTCCTCGATCGCCAGAGTGACGACGAGCGTCTACCAACGCTGTAGCCGCCACCGTTGCCTATATATACGCGAGGTCGTCGTGCTTTTCTTTTCCTTCCCCCGTTTTTGCCACCGCCGCCACCGCAGCTCCGCCGCTCGCCGCTGCCGCCACCAGGCCATCTCTAGCCACGCCAGTCGCACCAAAATCATCGCCGCATCCTCGCGCACCTCGTGAACCAGTTGAGCTGGCCCAATTCCGCCTGGATCGTCGGGGAGCCGTCGTCTTCCACCTTGGGTCGCCGCCGTTCCCCGTCGAGCCCCCGCCACCGTGGTCAGCCGCCTCCAGAGCATCTCAGCTTCAACCGATCACTCCTTCATGATCGTGGTACGCCCCTGATGCTCCCTGACCACTCGCTTTGATCATTGCACCGTCGTGTTGTCGAGTCGCCGGTCACCGTGGTTGTCGAGTCGCCACCGTCGTCGGTGAGCTGTCGTCGGAGCTCGAGCCATGGTGTTTAGTAGCAAAATGGAACCGTGGGGTAGTGTTGATGGTGATGGTGGAGTCGGTTAGTCGACCTAAGAACCGGTCACCGGTCGGCCACGTGGGAGAGAGCGCGGGCACGCGGGAGAGAGCGGGCGAGCGGGAGGAAGGCGATGACAAGTGGGTCCGTGTTATCAGCGAGAGAAAGAGGGAGAGCGGGCGCGCGCGCGAGGCAGGCCGCCTGCTGGCGCCCGCGCGGCTGGGCCGAGCGCGGGTGCGGGCGAGGGCGTGCGCACGCGGGCCGTCTGGTTGGGCCGGACCACGGGAAAAAGAGAAATTGGCCCGAGTTTGTTTTTGTTTTCCTTTTTCAAATAAATGAATAGTGTTATTATTTGTTTATTTCATTAAAAATTGTGTAGAGTTTCAAAATTCATGAAAATTTTTGTGTGAGCTTCTCAATGTATAAACTATCTAGGAAAAATGTTAAATCATGAATTTGAATACTTTGTGCAGTAGAATTAATTGATTCTAAAAAAGATTAAATGCAACTTCTAGGAATTTTAATAATTATTTTATTTATCCAAAAATTATGAAATTTATTATGACATTGTTATAAATCATTCTTAACCCATAGAAAAGTTTGAACTTGTTTAGATAAAGTTTGATTAACTTCTAATTATGCCCTAATTATTTAAATAGTAAATAAATGTTAATTTGAGAACTTTAAGTGTTGTGTGCCTTTTTGATTGAGTGATGTCCTTAGATCACTACCCTTTTGATGATCTCTGGCACCTTAATTTCATGATTGAGCTCGTTAGTAACTTGTTTAGGTTAAAAGCTGGTATCGCTGGAAATCGTCGCTACTAGTTAGTAGGTTTTCTGTTTGCGACTGTACCGTGAAGGGAAGTTGTACTCAAGTCGTAACTCATAGCATGTTATCATCAAGCATCATATTTATCATTGAGCATTATGTTAAAGCATGTTATGTATTCGTGTAGTCTTCGCTTTCGAAGAAGCCGAAGTCGCCGAGCAAGCTTTCGGAGAAGAGCGATTGTCGGTGGGTTCCGGACCAGACGTTGGAGTCTTCGAGTCTGAGTCAGCCGTCGTGTCAGAGCAAGGCAAGCCCCGGTGCATTTAAACCCTACCTTGAATTTTACAAATGTTTTATTATTTATATTATGGTTTATTGCATTAAGTAATTAGGAGTTGAGTGATAACCTAATTGCTGCATTGTCATCCTTGATTATTGCGATATCAACCTTGATACCTGTTTTACTGAAAATGCGTAGTATGCTTCGCTATGCTTAGAAGTTAAGCTTTTAAATGCAATGTTTATATAGCTATGACGGCATATTGAATGAATATTGAAATATGAGAATGAACTTGAAAGATCGGGCGGGTGGTTTGGCCACTGCTAACATGCATTGGGAAAGGAGTCTCAATATAGTGTTTCCGCCTTGTCAGTTAAGGTCCGTTCGTTGTAAGCCTGTTGTGTTCGAGACTTTGCAACTAGCCTCATGCCTTGGGTAAGCCCAAAAAGTTGGTGATTCCATTTCGAGAACATCTAACCTCGCACTGGGAGTGGAGAGATGGCGAGAGTAGCGTGTACCCTCAGGGCTAGAATCGGGCCGGGTTCGAGGAATACTGTACTCTCGGGTGGCGATGGACACGTAATGGTTTTGGGAGATCTAAATGAGGGTTGATATATGTAGATTCGGTTCTACATATGTCGTGATGTTAGGGATCCCTAGCTGGGTATAATCGGTTCGAATCATCGTTGCTCCTCGGTTATGGAGACTTGATCACCTGACTTACATCATAGTTAAGAACTGGAATGAAAGAAAGAATGAGAAAGGATTTGATGATAATTACTTTGATCTAGATTAGGATCACCTAGAGTTGGTTAATGAACCATCAATGGTAAAAGTAAAATGTTGAAGATAAGGATTTACTTTAGTAAGCTTTTCTGCAAAAGAAAATTTTGATTCTGGATTACCCCGTACCTTGATTCCCTAAAGCTAGCAAGCCCTTGGAGTCTTTGTCTTAGTCGGGTAAGTCTTGTTGAGTACTCTCGTACTCAGGGTTTGTTGAACCCCTTGTTGCAGGTGCGGTTCATGAACAAGTCTGCTTCGAGCCTTGTTGCATGACCGTCATGGTGGAAGACAGTGACGACGAGTAGCCTGTGTGGCCTTTGGGCAAGGCATCTCGCTTGTGTGATGTAATAAAGTTACTACCGATACTTCTCTACTACTGGTTTGTAATAATGTTACATAAGGTTTGAAGTTTGAAAACTGGTTTCTAAACCTATGTTATTGTAAGACTTCCGCTACTTTACTCTGTTGAATATTTTGAATAAACTGTTGTAATATTGCAATACTCCTATGATTGGATCATGTTCGGAGGAAAGCAGGCCTTTTAAGTTATGGTGAACATAAGTACGGCTGTCAGAGGTCATTATGGCAATGACGGGTACTTGTGGGCCATCATAATTAGGAGGTTCTGTGACAGCTGGTACCATAGCATAATCACTCGAGTTATTGTAGTATTACTTTGCAAAACTTCAAATGTTTTGGGTCAAATAAACTTAATATTGATATTTTGGTCCAAATTGCTTTTGCTTATCTTAATCTATTCTATAGTTTCCTTAGCTCATATTTGAATGCTTCGTAGTGAAGTATCATGTATAGTGCCCTATGTTATAAAGATTGCATGTGTTACTTAATCTTTCGGTTAGATCGTAAGTACGGTGCATGCATCATGTTTAATTAACCTGCTTATGTTACCTTCCCTTTTAAAGTGGTTTGGGTTAAGTAAGATTCAATACTATTCATGCTAACCTTTAGATCCCTCCTATCTGTTCTCATCGTCCTAATTCTATCTTGCTTTAGGATGGCATGTGTGAAGATGACTCCTCGCAAGAAAACGAGACCGCAAGGAGTGCCGCATCATCAGTTGGCCACCAGAGGTGATGGAGCAAGCAGTAGCCGCAATCCGAACCCGGATTCGGAATCAGAGGTTGCAAGGCTTACATCAGAAGTGGAGCGACTGAAGTGCAACATGCGTTTTTGGAAACAGTTCCAGAACGAGTCTCTGGAAAAGGAGACAGAAGCTAGGGCTCGTGTTCGTGAGTTGGAGCTTTATGCGACACACCTGGAGCAGTACAACACCGTTCTGCATGAGGAGGTCCATAGGCTACATGATCTGATGAATCCCAATCATTAGCCCCAGGCAGTAGAAGATGATGTCGGTGCCGTGGTTGTTCCTGGTGGAGAGGACAATGAAGAAGATCCGGAAGAAGATGAACCCATGATGGAAAGTGGGGATGATGCGAGTCATGTCACTGGTGCAAGTGCTCCAGAGGTTGAGGATGGAGTGATTGTGATCAGCGATGATGATGAGGAGTGAAGTGTCGACATGGATGGTTGTGTAATATAGTAGTCTTTCCTGTTTTCTAAGAACCCTAGTGGGTAGTTTCTTGCTTGCGAGCAAGTTTGTAATGAAATAATGTAAGATAAGTTTCTGTGTGTACTAGTTCTGTACTAACTACTTTTTAATTCAATAAAGCGATGTAAATAAATATGGTTTGTGTACAACAGATGGACGGTACTAGAACTTCCCAGGAAGGGGACAATACTCCGAATCCCCCACCGTTTCCACCCACCTTGGCAGAAGCTATTGCCGTACTGGTTAATGCCACTACCCTGTTGGCTCAGAATCAGAATCAGAATCAGAATGAAAACCAGGGTCGTCGAGGTCGTAACAATGGAGGGGAAACCACTTATGTGGATTTCACCGATACCCGTCCACCAGTGTTCTCAAAGGCAGATGAGCCACTAGAGGCGGATGACTGGCTCTAGGGATGAAAACAGAACAGAAATATTCCGAACTGACCGTTTTCGTTTTCTACATTATGAACCGTTTTTTAACATGAAAAATTGTCAGTTTCAATTGATTTCACAACCATTTTCAATCATTTTTTATACTCTTTAATTGCTAAATGTAGAAATATCCCAAACCGACCGTTTTCGTTTTTCTATATCGTAAGTCCGTTTTCGACCGTTTCCGACCGTTTTCATCCTTAACTGGCTCCGTACCATGGAGCAGAAGTTTGAACTTTTATAGTGCACGGAGCACCAGAAGCCCGTGTTTGCAGCACAGCAGCTCAGAGGTGCCGCAGGGGCGTGGTGGGCGAATCTGGTCACCGCACGGCCTGCTGGCCACCGTGTCACTTGGCAGGAGTTTCGTGATGCCTTCAGAGCACATTATATCCTAGATGGTGTCATGGCCATGAAATTAGAAGAGTTTCTCTCGCTGAAGCAAGGGAACCAGATAGTTCTGCAGTATGTGGGCAAATTCAATCATCTGTCCTAGTATGCAACGGAATATGTGAACACCGATGCAAAAAAGAAGAGTTGTTTCATGAGAGGTTTGAGTACCAGAATCCAGGAAGCATTGGTCACTTGTTATAATGCCACTTACCATGAGATAGTCAATGTGGCTATTGCGTCAGAAGAGAAGTCCCGACTGCACAAAGAGTCGAAGAAAAAGAAGCCAGTGTTTTCTAGCCCGTCTGGCGGCATTAAGAAGTGCCAGAAGTTTGTGTACCACCCTCAGAACCATTTCCGCCCAACTTATCGTCCACCGCAATACCAAGCTCAGCCGCAGACATTTTTCCGTCCTGTTGCAACCCGCAATTTCAACAACAACCGAATGCCTCTGGTATTCGAAACCAGACTCCAGTAACCCATAACTTTCCCTGCTACAATTGTGGAAAGCCAGGCCACTTTTCCAAGGACTGCCCGTATCCAAGGCAGTACAATCCCAATTATCCCAGAGCTCCCGTACCACAACAGCAACAACCTCAGAGCAAGAATAATAATCTGAATGTTCAGAAGGGTAAGGGTGAGAAGAAGAAGACCGGACGTGTGTTCTACACTCAAGCAAGTGCAATCCCAGAGGGAGAACCTGTTATGATGGGTATGTTCCCTGTTGCTAATCATCCAGCAGTACTGTTATTTGATTCAGTTACATCGCATACATTCATAAATCGCACCTTTGTTGTTAAGCATGACATTCCAATTATGAGAACACAAGAAGATTTCTTTATCCAGTCGCCCGGGGGACGACTGTGTACCAAGGAGATGGTACGTGACGTACCTATAGAGTTAGGTGGGCATATATTCCCTACCTCAATGATAATATTACAGAAACAGGATATAGATGTAATCCTAGGTATGAATTGGATGTACCAACGAGGAGCCCTTATAGATGCACTGCATAGAACTATAAGGTTGAACCTGCCAGATAATAAATCTCATCTTCTTATCCAACTTCCTATTCCCAAGAGAACAGTTGAAAGGATATGTGCAAATTCAGTACAGGAGATTTGTGATATACCGATAGTCTGTGAATTTCCAGATGTGTTTCCAGAGGATCTACCAGGTCTGCCACCGGACAGAGATGTAGAGTTTATGATTGAGTTAAAACTAGGTACTACCCCAATATCCCGAAGAGCTTACAGAATGCCACCCAATGAATTGGCAGAACTCAAGGATCAATTGCAAGAGTTACGTGACAAAGGTTTTATCAGACCCAGTTCCTCACCATGGGGATGTCTAGCTCTTTTTGTCAAGAAGAAAGATCAGACTCTAAGGATGTGTGTTGATTATCGACCGCTGAATGAAGTAACCATTAAGAATAAATATCCGTTGCCTCATATTGATCTACTCTTTGATCAGCTTGCGGGGGCAAAGGTATTTTCAAAGATCGATCTTCGATCAGGGTACCATCAAATCAAGATTCGACATGAAGATATCCCAAAGACTGCATTCACCACTAGATATGGACTGTATGAGTACCTAGTTATGTCTTTTGGTCTCACTAATGCACCAGCACATTTCATGTATCTGATGAACTCAGTTTTCATGCCAGAACTTGACAAGTTTGTGGTTGTGTTTATTGATGATATTCTGGTAAACTCCAAAAGTGAAGAAGAGCATGTTGAGCATCTCAGAGTTGTTCTGACTCGTTTGAGAGATCACCAACTGTATGCCAAGTTCAGTAAGTGTGAGTTTTGGTTAAGAGAAGTGCAATTCTTAGGACACGTGTTGTCAGCCGAAGGAGTAGCAGTAGATCCTAGCAAGGTGGAAGATATTCTGAATTGGAAACCACCAATCTCAGTTCATGAAGTCCGAAGTTTTCTAGGGATGGCGGGTTATTACCGTCGAATCATACCTGACTTTTCAAAGGTAGCCAAGCCAATCACAGAGTTGTTGAAGAATCAAAATAAGTTCATATGGTCTCCAGAATGTGAGAAAGCTTTTAGAATTCTAAAGAAGTCATTGACAACTGCCCCAGTTTTGGCACAACCAGATATAGAAAAGCCATTTGATATTTACTGTGATGCCTCGGGTATTGGCCTTGGTTGTGTATTGATGCAAGAAGGCAGAGTCATTGCTTATGCCTTGAGACAGTTGAAGCGCCATGAAGAGTATTATCCGACACATGATCTTGAACTAGCAATTGTGGTTCATGCATTGAAAATCTGGCGTCATTACTTGTTAGGTAATACTTGTCACATGTATACAGATCACAAGAGCTTAAAGTATATCTTTACTCAATCAGAATTGAATATGAGGCAAAGAAGGTGGCTTGAATTAATAAAGGACTATGATTTAGAAGTACACTATCACCCTAGAAAAGCGAATGTTGTTGCTGATGCACTTAGTAGAAAGAATCATTGCAATTGCATGACTGTGAAGCCAATAGATTACAGTTTATGTTATGAATTGGAAAGGTTGAATATTGAAATAGTTCAACAATGTCAATTGACTAATGTCACAGTAGAATCAACCATCAAAGATCAGATTGTGTCTGCTCAGAGAAAGAATTCCGAAATAGCTCACATCAAAGAAAAAGTTAGAACTGGTCAACAGATAGATTTCAGTATTGATGATACAGATGTGTTATGGTTTAAGAACCGGTTAGTGGTCCCAAAGGTTCCAGAGTTACGTCAGCTCATTCTTGATGAAGCACATAGTACAAGGTTTTCTATTCATCCAGGGAGTAATAAGATGTACCAAGATTTGAAACAGAGATTCTGGTGGACCAAAATAAAAATTGAGATCGCCAAGTATGTTGCCAGATGTGACACTTGTTGTAAAGTGAAGGCAGTACACTTGAAGTCGGCAGGAATGTTACAACCCTTGCCTATTCCATCCTGGAAATGGGAAGATATCAGTATGGATTTCATTACTGGGTTACCCAAGACCTCAAGAGCCTTTGATTCAATATGGGTCATTGTGGACCGACTGACAAAGTCATCTCATTTTATTCCAGTTAAGGTGGATTATTCTGCTATAACTTATGCAAGAATTTATATTGCACGAATCCTGAGTCTTCATGGGGTACCCAAGACCATTGTATCTGATAGAGGTACGCAGTTTGTCAACAAATTTTGGAGACACCTACATGAGTCCCTGGGTACAAAACTTTTGCACAGTACTGCTTATCATCCACAAACAAGTGGTCAGACTGAAAGGGTCAATCAAATTCTAGAAGACATGTTAAGGTCATGTGCACTTAATTATTCAGACACTTGGGACGAGTGGTTACCTTTAGCAGAATTCTCCTACAATAATAGTTATCAAGAGAGTATCAAACTGGCACCATTTGAGGCATTGTATGGCCACAGGTGCAGAACTCCATTGAATTGGTCAGAACCGGGAGAAAGATGGTTTTTCGGTGTTGATCTTGTGAAATAAACAGAAGAAAAAGTTTGACAGATCCAGAATAATTTAAAAGTTGCTCAGTCCAGACAAAAGAGTTATGCTGATAAAAGGCATAGACCTTTGGTATTCCAAGTAGGGGATTATGTTTATCTAAAAGTATCACCCATGAAAGGAGTTAGCAGATTTGGAGTCAAAGGCAAACTCGCACCACATTATATTGGTCCATTTCAAATCATTCAACAATGTGGAAAGGTGGCATACAAGTTAAAGCTGCCTGAACAACTGTCAGCCGTGCACAATGTATTTCATATATCACAAATGAAGAAGTGTCTACAAGTACATGATCAAGTGGTTGATGTTGATGGAGTTGAACTTGAACCGAATTTGACATATTCTGAACATCCTGTCCGAGTTTTGGATCAAAAAGATCATGTTACCCGAAGTAGAACAACTAAATGGTACAGAATACAATGGAATCAACATTTCGAAGAGGAAGCCACCTGGGAATCAGAAGAGTATCTGTTGGAGAATTTCCCAGAGTTCTTTGCTTCTATCTAGGTTGCAATTTCTTCTTTAAACTGTAACCTATCCTTTTGAAATCTTTGTAATACAGAAAACCCCTACCTATTTTGTAGACAAGTCTCGGATGTGTTTGCTTGACACGTTTCCTTTTCCATTACTTAACTCAAGGCTTTAAATCTCGGGACGAGATTTCTTTAAGGGGAAAGGACTGTAACACCCCGGGTGTTATAGTGCTAATTAATCCGCCATGTCATCATAATGCATTGCAAAGCATCCCTGTTAGGTTAACCTTGTTATGCATCAACTAAAACAAGTTTACTTATCTAGGTTGAATGTATTTCTCAGTGGTGTGCTCCGAAACCGAAAACCCTAATTTCGAATGCCACCGCAAATACTTAGGCCCTGCCCTACGTAATTTGAGGTGTGCGACTGTGTTGCACACTAGTGTCAAGTGTAGGGTATGAGCTCAAGTACAACTCTAAAATGAAGCTTCAAATTTGAGTTTGAATTGGAGTCCCAAAACTTGTCACGAGTTTTCCGATTTGAATTTAAATTCAAATCTGGGGAGAAATGTAAAAGAATTTCAAAAGCTAATTGGTCAACCAAGAGTGGCATTTGGTCAACCATGTCATGTTGGTCCAAATGATGCCCTTGGGTGAGGTTTTGATCACTAAGTAATCACAAATCAAAGTAGCAACAAATTCCAATTTAAATTTCCTCTGAAAACCCTAAATTTTAAAACCCTGTTTTACCCCTTTTGAAATAATTCAAAATCTAAGCAAAATTTGGGAAAAAGTTCAAAACCAAGTTTGTAGAACTTTTCAAGGGCTACAACTTTGGTGTTTTGATTTTTCAAAGTTTTAGTGTAAAATGTGGAGAAATTTTGAAAATAAACAAATTTTAGTTTTTATTCATTTTTGTCCCCAATCTAAGATTTCAAAATAGAGGCAGAATTTGAAAAAATTTTGAACAGAAAAGTTGTAGGTCTGGTCAAGATATACAACTTTGATGTTTGGAGATTTTGAAGTTTAAATATAAAATCAAAAGTAATTTCTAAACTACCAAATCTGAAAAATGTGTCCCTTTTTGAATTTAAACTCAAATTTCAAAAGCCAGTGAGAATTTGAAAAAGTGTTCAATACAAAACGTGTAGAGCTTGAAATTCTGAAGATTTCATAAATTGGAAGTTTTTCAAGTTGTTACATGAAATTGAGAGTAATTTGAAAAATCAGTTTGAATTTCAAAAGTTTGGGGGGAGCTACAGTGTCGGGCCAATCACCGCCGACCACCGCGCGGTATAGGCGCCAGCGAGATGCCGGACGGCTTCGGCCGGCTTCCAGGCGTGTCCTCGATCGCCAGTGCGACGACGAGCGTCTTCCAACGCTGTAGCCGCCACCGTTGCCTATATATACATGAGGTCGCCATGCTTTTCTTTTCCTTCCCCGTTTTTGCCACCGCCGTCACCGCAGCTCCGCCGCTCGCCGCTGCCACCACCAGGCCATCTCCGGCCACCCCAGTCGCACCAAAAGCATCACCGCATCCTCGCGCACCTCATGAACCAGTTGAGCTGGCCCAATTCCGCCTGGATCGCCGGGGAGCCGTCGTCTTCCACCTCGGGTCGCCGCCGTTCCCGTCGAGCCCCGCCACCATGGTCAGCCGCCTCCAGAGCCTCTCAGCTTCAACCGATCACTCTTTCATGATCGTGGTACACCCCTGATGCTCCCTGACCACTCGCTTAGATCGTTGCACCATCGTGTTGTCGAGTCGCCGGTCACCGTGGTTGTCGAGCCGCCACCGTCGTCGGTGAGGTGTCGCCAGAGCTCGAGCCATGGTGTTTAGTAGCAAAATGGAACCGTGGGGTAGTGTTGATGGTGATGGTGGAGTCGGTTAGTCGACCTAAGCACCGGTCACCGGCCGGCCACCGCGGGAGAGAGCGCGGGCACGCGGGAGAGAGCGGGCGAGCGGGAGGAAGGCGATGACAAGTGCGTTGTCAGCGAGAGAAAGAGGGAGAGCGGGCGCGCGCGCGAGGCAGGCCGCCTGCTGGGCCGCGCGGCTGGGCCAAGCGCGGGTGCGGGCGAGGGCGCGCGCACGCGGGCCGTCTGGTTGGGCCGGACCGCGGGAAAAAGAGAAATCGGCCCGAGTTTGTTTTTGTTTTCCTTTTTCAAATAAATGAATAGTGTTATTATTTGTTTATTTCATTAAAAATTGTGTAGAGTTCTAAAATTCATGAAAATTTTTGTGTGAGCTTCTCAATGTATAAACTATCTAGGAAAAATGTTAAATCATGAATTTGAATACTTTGTGCAGTAGAATTAATTGGTTCCAATAAAGATTAAATGCAACTTCCAAGAATTTTAATAATTATTTTATTTATCCAAAAATTATGAAATTTATTATGACACTGTTATAAATCATTCTTAACCCATAGAAAAAGTTTGAACTTGTTTAGATAAAGTTTGATCAACTTCTAATTATGCCCTAATTATTTAAATAGTAAATAAATGTTAATTTGAGAACTTTAAGTGTTGTGTGCCTTTTTGATTGAGTGATGTCCTTAGATCACTACCCTTTGATGATCTCTGGCACCTTAATTTCATGATTGAGCTCGTTAGTAACTTGTTTAGGTTAAAAGCTGGTATCGTTGGAAATCGTCGCTACTAGTTAGTAGGTTTTCTGTTTGCGACTGTACCGTGAAGGGAAGTTGTACTCAAGTCATAACTCGTAGCATGTTATCATCAAGCATCATGTTTATCATTGAGCATTATGTTAAAGCATGTTATGTATTCGTGTAGTCTCCGCTTTCGAAGAAGCCGAAGTCGCCGAGCAAGCTTCCGGAGAAGAGCGATCGTCGGTGGGTTCCGGACCAGACGTTGGAGTCTTCGAGTCTGAGTCAGTCGTCGTGTCAGAGCAAGGCAAGCCCCGGTGCATTTAAACCCTACCTTGAATTTTACAAATGTTTTATTATTTATATTATGGTTTATTGCATTAAGTAATTAGGAGTTGAGTGATAACCTAATTGCTGTATTGTCATCCTTGATTATTGCGATATCAACCTTGATACCTATTTTACTGAAAATGCGTAGTATGCTTCGCTATGCTTAGAAGTTAAGCTTTTAAATGCAATGTTTATATAGCCATGACGATATATTGAATGAATATTGAAATATGAGAATGAACTTGAAAGATCGGGTGGGTGGTTTGGCCACTGCTAACATGCATTGGGAAAGGAGTCTCAATGTAGTGTTTCCGCCTTGTCAGTTAAGGTCCGTTCGTTGTAAGCCTGTTGTGTTCGAGACTTTGCAACTAGCCTCATGCCTTGGGTAAGCCCAAAATATTGGTAATTTCATTTCGAGAACGTCTAACCTCGCACTGGGAGTGGAGAGATGGGGAGAGTAGCGTGTACCCTCGGGGCTAGAATTGGGCCGGGTTCGAGAAGTACTGTACTCTCGGGTGGCGATGGACACGTAATGGTTTTGGGAGATCTAAATGAGGGTTCATATATGCAGATTTGGTTCTACATATGTCGTGATGTTAGGGATCCCCAGCTGGGTATAATCGGTTCGAATCGTCGTTGCTCCTCGGTTATAGAGACTTGATCACCTGACTTACATCGTAGTTAAGAACTGAAATGAAAGAAAGAATGAGAAAGAATTTGATGATAATTACTTTGATCAAGATTAGGATCACCTAGAGTTGGTTAATGAACCATCAATGGTAAAAGTAAATTGTTGAAGATAAGGATTTACTTTAGTAAGTTTTTCTGTAAAAGAAAATTTTGATTCTAGATTACCCGTACCTTGATTCCCTAAAGCTAGCATGCCTTTGGAGTCTTTGTCTTAGTCGGATAAGTCTTGTTGAGTACTCTCGTACTCAGGGTTTGTTGAACCCCTTGTTGCAGGTGTGGTTCATGAACAAGTCTACTTCGAGCCTTGTTGCATGACCGTCGTGGTGGAAGACAGTGACGACGAGTAGACTGTGTGGCCTTTGGGCAAGGCATCTCGCTTGTGTGATGTAATAAAGTTACTACCGATACTTCTCTACTACTGGTTTGTAATAATGTTACATAAGGTTTGAACTTTGAAAACTGGTTTCTAAACCTATGTTATTGTAAGACTTCCGCTACTTTACTCTGTTGAATATTTTGAATAAACTGTTGTAATATTGCAATACTCCTGTGATTGGATCCTGTTCGGAGGAAAGCAGGCCTTTTAAGTTATGGTGAACATAAGTACGGCTGTCAGAGGTCATTATGGTAATGACGGGTACTTGTGGGTCATCATAATTAGGAGGTTCTGTGATACGCAGCTTCAGGACTCCTTCCCTTCTCTTCTGTTTTTTCTCTTTCTTCTTTTCCTTTTTTCTCTATCTTTTCTCATGTACTCCAGGCCCTTTCCTTGAGCTATAAAAGGAAAGGCCCGGTACCCTTCGAGGGGACAACTTTTTAAAAAGCTCTCAAGAAGACATACATGCACAAGCTCTCGAGCCCCTTCTGCCTTCAAGCGAGCAGAGCGGCCTCGAGCGCACGCTTCACGCACACCAGAGACCTGGGACACCCGTCTCTCGATCGTTTGTAACCCCTACTGCAAACCAAACTCAGCCGGTAACACAAGCAGCACCTCACTGGACATAAGGATATTCAGCCCGAACCAGTATAGATCCTTGTGTCCTCCGAGCACACCATCCGAATCTAAACGCGCAATCCACAAATTTACTAGTCGGCGATTCAAAACACCGACAGCAGCTGTCTGATTCGTTTCAAAGAAAAAAAATTCTTAGCTTTAATTTCACAATAGTATATTGTTCCACAACAGTCTACTGCTTACTGGAAACCTACTAACTTATGCTAAACAAAGGTCAAATATATATACCATGTATTACATGAGAAATAGTTGGACCTTGGCATATAGCATGGGCACTATACCAACATATACTTGACAACTCACTCGAAAGATGTTAGCGTGAAGCTTGGGAATTGGATTTAGTTGAAGAAATAGCAGGAACAAGGCAGGATTAGACAAGGTCTGCTCTAGGATACAAAGATGTAGTTCATCACAATATGCATAGGCCTCTCTCAACAACGATACATTTTTTTTTTGATGGGACCGATACAGGGTATATAGACAGCCGGCGGCAGGCTGGCTTCAGACGGCATCGCTCCTTGATGGATCACGCGTTGCTCCATTCCGGCCCGAAGACGCGTGGGTTCGGCTTCCTGGGCCGGCCCATCTTATTTGCCTTTGGCACGTCAGCGCTTGATGGCGTCGCCTGCCCCGTTGCCGGACGTGGCACAGTAGAAGTGGTGCTGACAAAAGAGTCATGCAGTTGTTTTTTCGATGTGTTTTCATCACTGGACACATCATATTCCTTTCGTTTACGACCTGTTCCAAGTTGACTAGGCAAGTCAAGGTGTGGTTCATTGGAGAATCCATGGTTGTGCTCAGAGATGTACATGACAAACAATGTGTTGGGATCATTATTGTCCGGCTGCAAAATCTTTGTTGCACTGCATCCTGTCGAGTTTCTCCAAATGCATCTGTAGTAAGACCTGAAAAATTACATTATAAGATAACTGAAAATTTCAACAGATTTCCTCAGAGGTCATAGAATCATAGACAGAAATATTTACCTATTTGGATGGTAATACAAATTAAGACATGCCTGATTTACCTGTTGGTAATCTAGGACCAGTACTTCATATTTTGCTGGGAGTACTTCGTATTTTACAATTAGTAAAACACAATTTATGCTTATAAAAAAGAAGTGCCTAATTATAATCTTTATTAAAATGCTTGAGTACTGGTTCAATTATAAAATCTTTAAAATTCTTGAGTAAAACACAATTCATGCTTATAAATAAGAAGTGCCTAATTTACAATTGGTAAGGTACATTAACAAAGGTTAGGTACCCAATATTTTATAATATTTATATCCTACTGCAATGGGAGCGAAAATAGTCAAACGCAACTCCTCAAAAGATGAAACTGATGTAAATAGTCTACAAATTTAGTAGTTTCTCTACATGCCCACATTATGTTCTCACCTTGCGAATATGTAGCCAAATATATTCTTTTCTCCAAACTTTTCCCACTTGCTACCATCATCCAAGAGATTTGTATATGTCAAAATTTTTAGCACCATATGCCTCCTTGTCAGGCTATTCCTGTGTACAAGGAAACATTAGTAACAGATAAGTATTCCTAGAAGATTTTAGAACATAGTGATCTGCATGTCCAAGGAAAAAATACAGTGATAATGATATTGCTGCCTACAATTTTTTTTTAAAACCACAAATGCAATTTTAACGATCTTTAATTTATTTCTTAATTTTATTCCTCCTACTGTGATCTCTTAATTATCTACACTAACACTAGCACAAGAATATCATGGCCATTTCTATAACGTGGGCTGGCAGTATGCTAAGTCCATCTAGGTTTGCATGTTCAAAAAAAAAAGTCCATCTAGGTTTGTCCTAAGTTGAACTTTTATAACTTTGACTATCAATATATAAAATTTTATATAGATTCACTTCACAAGATTGTCATTACTAGATTCATGTGAAACAAAAAATGAATTCATATAGAATAAGGAGAAACCTAGATGCACCTAAAGTTGTGATCAAAGGAAGTAATAAAAGCAAAAAGAACAACACAGTACATTCGTATACCTTCCACTAACCACTTTCTGGCCAATATGATCTTCCATTGAACTTCCAACCAAATCAAGTTTCAAGCACCTGACAACTTTTAAATCTGAAACAGACAAGGAATAAGCATATATTGATAACAGCTCTTTGCAGTCAATAATTTCCATCCTCTTCAAGGTTGTCAATTGATGTGGGAAACTAATAGATCTAATCTTCTGGAAGCCTTCGATCTTTAGTGACTCCAGTGATGGAAGTTCTGAGAAGGTCGGCAGTTCAACACCATAATGAAATGACACATGCACTAGGGAAATAAGGCGAGGCAAGTTGGTGAGTTTTGGGCATCTACTGATAGAAAGACGGAAGAGTCGTGGAAAATCCTCCTCTCTTGTGCTAACCCAGAACTGCAAATCATACATCTCGCATATATTCAACACCTCCAGTGATGGAAATGCAGTGGGATGTTTTTCTTCAGTGGCCAAAGAACTAGTCTCGATTCCAAATCTTTCAACAGCATTGATTCTCTGTATGAAAAGAGATTTAAGAGATGGCAGATCACCAAGGTAAGGGAGCTCACTACAGCCATGGCAGTTATCAAGTGTAACTGAGATGAGCTTGCAAAGGTAATTGTCCTGCATCCAGACAGGAAACAGATTTCCAGCATAATTTCGAATGGCAAGCTCCATAATGTTGCTGTTAGGTTGAAGATTTTGAAGAATCTCATTAGTAATTTCTTTGCGCATGTCATCGTCCATGTCTTCTTCCTGGTAAGACCACTCCAATGTCAAAGCCTCTAGCAAGTGCTTACCCATCATATTTGCTTCTCCGGCATCATTGGCTGTCTTAATATTCTCAAGCCCAGTTACATGAACATGTCCCCTTAGTCCATTCAGATTCTTCAACTCTGAAATCGAGCAATGCAACAAATCATTCCCAATGTTGAACATCGTGAGTGTTTGGAGATCTGTCAGATGTCCTATACCATGAGGCATGCCAACATTAACGTTGCCCGATTCTTTCTGCACATCAAGGTGTCGCAGCTTTGCCAAATTACTTGTGCTTCCTGGTAAGTCAATGAGGTGGCAACAATCCTTCAGTTCCAATGTCTGAAGACTGTTTACCTGTCCTATTTCAATAGGAAGGCTTTTGATCTTGGTGTTATTGAGAGCCAAGAGCCGCAGGTGCTTCATGTTCCCGATAGAAATCGGCAGCTCTAGTATGTCTGTATAGCTCAAATTTAGTGCCCTTAAGAATCTATGTTTCACGAAAACATCATCCAAAGTAAAAATTCTCACCACTGGGAAACATCTTCTGATAACCAGAAAAGACTGCAGATTCCTTACTTCATTAGAAAGTGCAGCTGTCTTAAAATCTGAAAGAACAAGGGATAGGTGGGGAACATTTTCAGCTAAGCTGCAGAATGGTTCCTCACATCTGAAGCACTCATTCTTGGAAACAGAGTGTGCCAGATCATGAAATAGCTCATGCATAACAAAGCTATCTTTATGATCACTATGAAATGGAGAACGCTGGAAAAATGATCTGCAGAATAGTTGGTCAAAATAATGCAGGGCAGTATCTTCTGGCTTAGTACCTTCTTCACAGAAGACAAAGCCTTCAGCTATCCATAACCGGATGATGTGATGCTTCACGAAAATATAATCTTTGGGGAATAGGGAACAAAATTTGAAGCACTGCTGAAGGTGTGATGGCAAAAGATCGTAGCATAATCTTAATGCTGGTAAGATACCATCAACGATCATATCAATTTCAGACAATCCAACTTCAGAATGACATAACAGCCCACTTAGGGCTTTAATGCACATTGGATTGCCACCACATTTCTCCACAAACTTCCAGACAATGCTTTCTAACTGACAGTAATTATTCATAACTAAATCTTCAAGCACATGTTCCTTGAAAATCATAAAGCATTCTTCTTTGGATAGAGGACTCAAGTAAAAGGTTTGCATTGATCCAATCTGGTTAGCAACTTCGTTGCTCTTGGTAGTTACAATGACAGCGCTTCCTTTTGCACAAACATTAAGTAGCTTCTGTAGATAACCCCAGAAATATTGGCTCTTGATTTCAGAACCGTCTAGTACAAGTAATAACCTCTTGCTAGTAAGTTCTTCTATTACAATTTCTTCAAGAACACTGATTGAGGCATCACCGCAAGATGCACAAGTAGTGAGCTCTACTATCTTACCTAATAGCCTCTTTTTATCACACATATGCAGCCATATTCTCAAATCGAAGGTATCCAAAATCATTCGGTTATTGTAAATTCGATGGACTAGCTCAGTCTTTCCCATGCCACTTTCACCAACTATGCAAGCATAAGTGACTATCTGGTCACTACTATTGTCAGCCTCATCAGAAAGTAACATGTCAATAATACTTTGCTCATAACACCTATATGAATGCAAAGAAGTAGCCTGTGGACAAGAAGGATAGGAAATTTGAGTATCAATATTATTCACAAATTAAATCATTCTCAAACAGAACTAATTACATGAGTAAAAGAGCTTAGTAACCTTTGGGCCGCACTGGTGATGGATCTGGTTCTTCTTCCACCATCTTAAACTATCCAGGCGATTCGCCAGATCTTTGAAGGAATCAGGAAAGCCTTGAATATTGGTAAGAGGCGACAAAGTTAGGGATTTCAAGTTTGCAAGTGTACATAAGCACTCAACATCCAAGTCAACTCGATGGCTGCCTGATAAATTCAAGTACTTCAGTTCCTGGAGGTTACCAAATGGTTGTGGAAGCTCCTTCAATCCCTTGCAATATGATAGGTTCAGATTCTCTAAATTGCCAAGATTTACTAGAGAAGCAGGTAAGTTTTCAAGGCTGGAACAGCCTGCCAAATCCAGCAATCTTAGCTTGGAAAGCTCACAAAGTGACACTGGTAAATTCCTTAGTTCATGGCAGCAGGAAAGAATAAGAATTTGCAAGTTCTTCAGGCTTCCTACTGACATTGTCAATGTGTGAAGGGAATAACAGTGAGAAAGGTTTAATGCAGCCAGATTAGAAAGGTTGCCAATGGAAGGAGGCAGCTGTGTAAGGCCACTGCAGCTTGAGAGATCCAAACACAGAAGACTTCTGATAAACATAGACGACAAATATATAGGGTCAGTCATGCGTGCTGGTACACTATGTGCATTCACCTCAATTCCCTTGTTCTGACCAGCATATGTCAGATCATCAAAAGCAAACACAGGAAGTTCTAGGCTCTCCTTCTTACCCTCCATGTTAACTATGTTAATAACGCCTAAAATGCCACGACACAAAAGGATGCACCGCATGACTGAAGAACTAAGTGACAACATATCACTGTAGTTCCGAAGAACTGCACCAGACAATCCAGGGCTTCCATGTCGAAGGCCTTCCAATTTGTCAGTAACTGGTAAGATGACAAGTTCCTGTGAAGCTAGTAAGTGCATGAAGCTTATAGCTGTTGTTTTGGAACAAGTCCCTGACACATTGGGCATTACCTTCTTGAGGTGTGTCCCAACCCCAAGCTTGGCCAGCATCATCTTGTAGTGCAGATGTCCAAGAGATTCTTCTGCATCTGAGGTCAGATGTTTGACATGATTGAACCAAGCATCGGACGGCAGATTTCCACCGAAGGATGAGATGGTGGTTCGAACATGAACAAGTTGCTGAAAGAGCCGCTTGATTGAGGATGAACACACTCCAACTTGCAAGTCACCAGCCAGTTCAGCTTTCGGAGATCGCTCGGCGTCACCAACACCAACAGGTCCAGCAGGTGCTCCTTCGCCATTGCCTGATTCACTGCAATGATAAGTGAAAATTAGGAAGCTAACCTGGTTGTTAATCAGGACATTATTTTTTTTGAAAACAACAGCAAGAAACAGAGGAAGCAAAAAAAAAAAGGAGGGGGGTGGCGTGGACAACAGCTGCAGCAGCCCACCCGGTTGTTACAGTCTATTCGGGACTGCTCTGCTCCATAAAATCTAGCTCCATTCCACCATGGAGTACTCTTACCAGTTTGGCTTTGGCTTGCATCTCAGCTCCAGCTCTAGGTTTGGCAGGTTTTTGTGTGAACAGTCTATTATGCCCTTAGGATGCTGTATGGTTGGTGATTTGATATATGCAGTATACTATACATGAGTGATTGATATTTTTATCCTCGGTTTATGTCATCCATTTGCTTACAAGTCACAGCTTTTCCTGCATGCTTTCCATTGTCAAATGTTGCGAACCTGTGAATGTGAAGTTCCTAATCTCAGCAAGAACCTTATTTTCTATTACACGCTCCAGAATGTGATTTGATATATTTTTTTTTACACACCAGTGATTGTGATTTGATATATCTTTTTTCCCTGATCACAGCATTATATGTTGACAAAATTGTACAATTCAGTGCCCATAGGAGGCATAGCAGATCAAGGGGCTGCACCACAGGTCCTTGCGGCGTTTTACGGAACACATAGCGTGCACTGGGCGACAAGGCCCGAGTGCCCAACCTGGCGTCGCCCAAGCGCAGGCGTGAGCAATTGGAGAAGTACTTTCAAGCAATTTCTAGCAAATGAAACTGAAAACAATTTACAATGCGCGTCGTCGCCTTCACAGTGAATCTCATCTAGCACGAGAAATAGAAATCAATTTCCATACCTAGAACATCGGCTGCAACACGGCTAGCAACATGTGGCCTTCACAATGTTTCTAAGATATTTTTAGGCGACATGGATAGCTTCAGTGGTGAGGAACTTGTTTAACTTTGTAGGGTTAAATTTATCATAAAAAAGGGGAACTCAACGGCGGCACACCGGAAAAGGGACGGCCGCCGCGTCTGGTAACCAAGAATAAATAGTTCTCGACAAAAGAAAAGAAAGAAAATGGTACGTGGACTGCGTGATCACTAACAAATGGCATGGTGCGTAATTACTTATCAACTTTATGAATAGGTTTAAAACGTGATTCTATAAAGTTTAGGATCTATTTAATTTGTTAAATATCCGCAAGCAGCTTTAGTTTAAATATAGAAGGAGCTCTGCCAAATAATTTTTATCTTAGAAGTAATTATATGTTGTTTTGTGAAGTATGGCCTTGTTCGGCTGACTGGTGGCTGGTGCTGATTTGCTGTGAGAGAAAAATACTACTGGCTGACAGGTGCCTAGTGGCTGGTGCTGAATTGATGTGAGAGAAAAGCACTGTTGGTTGGCTGGCAGCCAGCCAGCCGAACAAGCTGTATATCTGGATAAAAAAAAGTAGATTCTTCTGATTCACTCCAAGCACAGAGTTACTTTACACATAGAGTTTGTAATAAAGAATCATAGAGTAACATTTTTTATTAGATAATCATTTTTCTCAGATAATATATAGTAAAAGCAACTCTACCAAATAGATCCAGCTTTATGAATTTTGTGGAGCGGAGTTGGTTGGCAACGAGAATTGGGCCAATAAGCCTGACTGGCAACGAGAATTGGGAGCAGTGCTAATATTTTTGGAGCGAGCGATCCAAACACGACGTGTGTATATGAAAAATATACAGTGATCAAATCAGGAGGGTAGAGTCACTTACATTTCTATTTCCAGGATATTCCTGAACATTTCCAGGAGATTCCTCGACAACCCAGGCGTCGAGACGGTGGCCGGACATGGCATGGCGCCGGGGAGCAGGGTGCTTCGGTTCAGCGTGAGGCATCCCAGCTCCCCTACGCAACTGCTGGCAGCGGGCAGGAAGAAGGAGCTCTGCTCATTGAGCCACGAGAGGCAGCTCGGGTCAAACGACATCGCCGCCGAGAACTGCCGAGAGCACGCAGCCGGCGGCAGAGCCGCAGGCGACAGGATCCCCGGCCGTCGCGGCAAGCTAAGAACGGCTGCCAAGCTGTCCGCGTCCGCTCCGTAGTCCGTAGGAGGGCGGAGGAGAGCCAGAGGCGGCGGCCGAACGGCCCTCTCGGTGGCCGCTAGCCTCGCGGACGCGGAGAGAGCGGCGGTGGTGGGCAAGAGCGAGAGTAAGCAATCTCGTGGCGGGAACTGGACCGATGGTGACGACAACACGACGGACTGGGACGGTCCTGCGTATTCCACGCAGTCGGGGGCGGCGGCCAAAGGGCCTATGCAGCGCTGAACGCGTGCCATGGCCATCACGAAGTCGGCAGGCTTGACGCCGATGACCTGGGGCGAGGCGTCATAGATAATGACCGGAGCCCGCGCGGGTGTCTGCTGCAGGTGGTGACTCTTCTTCGGCCGTGGCGTGACGGCCGGCTTCTTGATCTTGAGGGACTCCGCGTTGACGGCGAGCCGCGGCGGGCGTTTGCCTGCCCTGCAGCGCCGGCTGCGCGGCGGCGACGAGGGGTCCGACGCCGTCGCGTCCATCGGTAGGAGCAGCTGCAAGCGCCTGCCGGAAGGGAAGGCGACGTACGTGTGGAATGGCCGAAAACGAGCTAGATGTAGGGAATGTGATGTGTCGTGTTGACGAGGGAACTAGAGGTCCACCCCGCTGCCTCACTCGATATTTTTGGGCTGCAGTGGGTGTTCGGTACTCCCTCCGGTCCTCTATAACTGGCGTACGTCTGTTTTCCATTTGGCCGAAATATGTGGTGGACTAGGGATACCGATGCGTGAATTAATTACGTAGCCGGTTAAACGAAGCGTTGCATGTGCTCGTGCGTCCCAGCTCGGTAACGAACCCTTTGCATGCGTGCGTCCCAGCTGCCTTTTTCACCTACGACGGAAGGAACACCTCGACTACACTTGCTGTACCGGCTCGTTTCGACGTTTCGGCTGACCGCGCGGCCGGGCGGCGCGGCTGTATTCGACACGGATTTAATTAGCGTCTTGGTATCTGCAATTAGCCTTCCTGTGCCTGTTATAGAGGACCGGAGGGAGTACTTCAGTGCTCACCTTTGAAATGAGTGATGGTTTATTCCGCTAATCTAGTTCCACTTTGGAGTTGATGACGTGATTTTGGCTGGCGCCTATGATGTTGCAATTTGAAGATCCAAGCGCACACGGACCCATTCTTGAGGTCAAGTTAGACTACGACTTCCTTTGGTAGGACTTGTGAAGCAAAAATCTACTGAAACATGTACGTACGAGAACGGCTTACGAAGAAAAAAGAGTTAAATACATGAGCGGTTTCTCAAGGGGTGTCATTTAGGTTCACAAATTTTAAAAATGGATTTTTAGGTCTATAAACTTGTTAAGTGATACACCATAAATCCATGTCAGCACGTGACATTCTATAAACTTGTTCAGAATTTCAGATTATTCACCGCCCTGTCCGAATTCCGAAGAACTCTATCCATACATGAATCATGTAATTACAGTTTCAGGTTTTCCCTCAGCACGCATGCATCAAACAACAGGCGCAGTCACACCGCCCAAGCTACGACCCGCCTGGAACGAGCAGTACACGTTGCTGGTGTACGACCTCTGCATCGTCGGTGTGTTCGGCCGATGGCTAACGTGAGAATACGACTGTCCACGCAAGGGCGTGGCCGCATGCATGTACGTTGTGTTAAACGATGTGTATTACTCGAGAGCTTGGTAGGCGTCCAGGTTCATTCTATGTACAACATGCGGTATAGATGAGGTCAGTTGGGATAGGCTTGTAACTCAAGTTGACTTGTACATGAAGATCTCTCATCCATTCGGTTGCGATCTGTTTGTTGTAAACGCCACCACGGGGGTTGTTCCCGTTATCTATTTAACACGTAACTGAAGCCCAGGGAAGGGTAACTCGTTCTCTCTTTTTCACATGGTATTCAGAGCCTTTCTCCACGCGGACTTCTCCCATGGCGCTAAATCCATCATCCTCCGCAGCATCTACTGTTCCATCGCTCGTCACTTTCCTGCCGGTGAGCGAGAAGCTCACCCACACCAATCACCCGTCATGGAAGGCTCAAGTGATCTCAGCCCTAAAGGGCCCACACCTTCTTAGCTTCATCTCGCCATCCTCCAGCCCACTAGATCAGTACGTGCCACCGAAGGAGGGCAAAGGCAACGACAAGGAGCCACTAGTGGTCAACCCCGACTACGAGACGTGGGTGGCCAAGGATGGGCAGGTACTCAACTACCTGCTCACCAGCCTGTCGAAGGAGATCCTCGGCCAGGTGAACTCGGAGGATACGGCTGCCAAGGCGTGGGCAGCCATTGAGGGCATGTTTGCTTCTCAATCCAGAGCCCGCATCATTAGCACAAGAATGGCGTTGGCAACGGCGTCCAAGGGCTCCTCCACGATCACTGAGTACTTTAGTAAAATGAAAGGACTAGCAGACGAGATGGCATCTGCTGGTCGTAAACTAGAAGATGAAGAGTTGGTTTCCTATATCCTAACCGGGCTGGACCTTGAGTTCGACCCTATTGTTTCTGCTATTATTGCTAGAGTTGAACCCATTACGGTGGGGGAACTCTTCACCCAGCTTACCAGCTTCGAGCAACGTCAAAAAATCAAGGGTGGCAGCGGCGGCATATTCCAATCGTCGGCTAATCTGGCCGCAAAGGGTGGTTGCGGTGGCGGCCAAGGCAACAACAACCCTCGCGGAGGCCGTGGCGGCTTTGGAAGTCGCGGCGGCCAAGGGCGTGGATAGCGCGGTGGCCATCGTGGCGGCCGCTCCCAAGGTGCAGGCTTCCAAACTGGCGTCTTCTGCCAGTTATGTGGAAGAGAAGGACATGCTGTTCTCCGCTGCTTCAAGAGATTCGACACCTCCTACACCGGTGAAAGGTCTTGATGGCTAGAGGGGGGGTGAATAGCCTATTAAAATTTTCTACAAAGACAAGCTAAACAAGTTTATCAATAAAACAAATAACGAGATGCGAGTTTTGCTTAGCCTACGAGGTGTTTGCAAGCCACCTAACCAATTCACAATTCTAGTATATTTGCACTCAACCGCACAAGACAAACCGAGAAGGAAGCTATAACTAGCAAGCTACACAAAGAAGCTACTCTAGCAAAGCTAACTAGCTAGCAAAGATAACTAAGAAATTAATACAAGAGAGAGTGAGGAGGGTATCACCGAGGGGCGAAGAATTGAGCCAACCAATCAATATGATCAAGAGATGAATACCAAGATAACCGAACACCGGGATCAATCAATCACAATATGAAAGTGATGACACGAAGATTTATCCCGAGGTTCACGTGCTTACCGGCACGCTAGTCCCCGTTGTGTCCCTCTTCACCACGTGGTTCGGTGGCTAATCGGTCACACACCGAGCCTCTCAAAAGGCGCCACAAGAATCTACCAAATGGCAAAAGTTTGCAATGACACAAGCAATATACTAATGTTGCCTTTGGCGCTTTACTGAGGTAAGCACAAACCCCTCACAATCACCGGAGATGGCCAAGAATAAACTCCAACTCTTGCCAACGCCTCCAAGCTGCTCCAAGCCGTCTAGGTGGTGGCAACCACCAAGAGAAACAAGAATCCCGCAGCAAATCAACCACCAAGTGCCAACTAGATGCAATCTCACAATGCAATGCACTTGGATCACTCAATCTCACTTCGAATATGCAAAGAAGCAAGAGAGGATGAGTGGGAGGGGAGTTGCTTAGCTCAAAGTGCTCACAAGTATGTCAAATGTTCGAGAGCGAGAGCCTTGAGCCGGCCAACGAGTATTTATAGACGTACCCATTCGAACAGAGCCGTTAGAAACTTAAACAGCTAGAATCGGGCTGACCGGACGCGCTGGTCCAACTGACCGGACGCGCCGGTCGCCCAACGGCTAACACGTGAAACACTAACCGGACGCGCTGGTCCAAACGACCGGACGCGCTGACCGCCCAACGGCTAACTGTGAAACAACGACCGGACGCGTTGGTCACGCTGACCGGACGCGCTAGAAACGACCGGACGCGCTGGTCCCGAGAATGACCGGACGCGCTGGTCGCCTGAGCAGCGCTCAACGAAACAACGACCGGACGCGCTGAAGAAACATGACCGAACCCAAATAGCCTTCTTCTTTGGGCCCACAATTGGTGTACCAACAAACCTAGCATGCACACCTTTCTCACCCTTGGTAAGCACATAACAAGAATCAAAAGGAATGTAAGGTACATTAGCATTTTTCTTGTTCTTGTTTATTTTATTGCAATTAATCTCTAGATGCCCAACTTGCTTGCATCTATTGCAATAACGACCATTGCCCTTCACAAAGCGAGACTTTGGAGTAGCAAAGGCCGCCTTACCCTTCTTAGGAGTATAGCCCAATCTCTCTTTGTTAAGAGAGAACCTTTGGCTACCCAAGCATTTTAGCAAGCGGGCATCCCCACCATAGGCATTGCCTAATGCGCGAGTGAGATCATCAACCTCTCTCTTGAGAGTCTCATTCTTAACCACAAGTGATGAATCACTAGTAGTAGAGATAGGGTTGGTTGTGGTGGATGATGATGAGCTACATGAAGTATTAGTAGGACCAACAAATAAAGAATCATCAATAATATCACATGTTAGTCCAATGTCACAAGTGACAATCACTTGCTCCTCCTTAGCTTCCTTCATGAGCTTCTCCAACTTAAGGTCCTTTTCCTTGATGAGCTCAAGTAGAGTGGAGTGGGCTTCCTTAAGCCTAGTGTGAGCAATTTTAAGATCCTCGTGGTCTTCCTTTAGACACTCACGAGAAGCCTCTAGCTCATCAAAGGATTTCCTAAGAGCTTTGAGCTCTTGTTCAATTCCTTTGCACTCCTTACTCTTTTTGAGAGCAACAAGCTCCTCCATCAAGGCATCATTTTCATTGCTCTTGGCAATGAGCTCTTGTTCTAAGATTTTATATTTCTTGGTTGTCCTCTTGTAGCCCTTGCTCATTTGATCTATTATGCCCAATAGATCATCCTTGGAGTAGTCCTCATCCTCCTCATCATCACTCCTACAACCATCACTAGCACAAGAATCATCATCACTATCATCATATTTTACCTTGGTAGGCTTGGCCATAAGGCATGTCGATGTAGTGTCGAAGATGGATGGCTTGTTGGAGAGGGCGATGTTTGCAATGGCTCGCCGAGTGGTCCTCTCATCATCACTAGAGCTTTCATCATCATCACTATCGGAGTTGTCACTATCCCAAGTGACTACATAATCATCACCCTTCTTCTTCTTGTTGAAAGTGAAGCTCTTCTTTGCTTTCTTCTCCTTCTTGTCTTTCTTGATCTTCTTCAACTTCAACTCCCCATCATGATATCTTTTATCTTCATAGGGGCACTTTGCCACTACATGATCGGGGCTATTGCAATTGTAGCAAAGCATCTCCTTTGCCTTCATAAAGTCCCTTCTCTTTATTGCACCATAGCCTCTCTTCTTCATGAACCGACCCATCTTTTGCACTAGAAGGGCCATGATCTCATCATCAAAAGGATCATCATCATCACTCTCCACCTTGCTCTTGCCCTTAGAGGATGAAGCCTTGAATGCAATGGGCTTCTCTTGCTTGACCTTGTTCTCCTTCTTCTCTTCTACCTCATCTTCATCATCATTGTATTGGGCATCGGTCATTATATCTCCAAGCACATTGGTTGGTTTGACCTTGTCCAATCCCTCTCTAAAGATCATTCTTCTCAAGGTGGCAAACTTCTTGGGTAAGCACATCAAGAACTTGTGTGAGAAGTCCTTGTCCTCAACCTTCTCCCCAAGCCCCTTGAGATCATTGACAATGACTTAGAGCCTATAGAACATCTCCGGGATGGATTCATCATCCTTCATCTTGAATGTGGAGAACTTGTCCTTGAGCATATATAGTTTGGCACTTTTTACCGTTGAAGTGCCTTCATATGTTTCTTCAAGCCTTATCCAAAGCTCATTTGCCTTTTCAAGATCTTTGATTTGCTCAAATACTTTGTCATCAATGGCACGGTAGATTGTGTCAAGTGCCGCCGTATTGCATTGTTTGTTGATGCGGTCATTGGGAGTGAGGTTTTCCTCATCAAGAATGATGTATCCTTCTTTGGTCACATCCCAAACCTTCTCATGTATATTGCCTAGATATTGCTTCATCTTCCTTTTCCAATGATCAAAGGAAGAGACACCATCAAAGAATGGAGGCTTGTTATTTACATGATTGAACATAACTTGAGCCATCTTACACCGAGGTTGTTAAGCCTTACAAACGGTGACCACGACTCCGATACCACTTGAAAGGTCTTAATGGCTAGAGGGGAGGTGAATAGCCTATTAAAATTTTCTACAAAGACAAACTAAACAAGTTTATCAATAAAACAAATAGCGAGATGCGAGTTTTGCTTAGCCTACGAGGTGTTTGCAAGCCACCTAACCAATTCACAATTCTAGTATATTTGCACTCAACCACACAAGACAAACCAAGAAGGAAGCTACAACTAGCAAGCTACACAAAGAAGCTACTCTAGCAAAGCTAACTAGCTAGCAAAGATAACTAAGAAATTAATACAAGAGAGAGTGAGGAGGGTATCACCGAGGGGCGAAGAATTAAGCCAACCAATCAATATGATCAAGAGATAAATACCAAGATAACCGAACACCGGGATCAATCAATCACAACATGAAAGTGATGACACGAAGATTTATCCCGAGGTTCACATGCTTGCCGGCACGCTAGTCCCCGTTGTGTCCCTCTTCACCACGTGGTTCGGTGGCTAATCGGTCACACACCGAGCCTCTCAAAAGGTGCCACAAGAACCTACCAAATGGCAAAAGGTTGCAATGACACAAGCAATATACTAATGTTGCCTTTGACGCTTCGCCGAGGTAGGCACAAACCCCTCACAATCACCGGAGGTGGCCAAGAACAAACACCAACTCTTGCCAACGCCTCCAAGCTGCTCCAAGCCGTCTAGGTGGCGGCAACCACCAAGAGAAACAAGAATCCCGCAGCAAATCAACCACCAAGTGCCAACTAGATGCAATCTCACAATGCAAATGCACTTGGATCACTCAATCTCACTTCGAATATGCAAAGAAGCAAGAGAGATGAGTGGGAGGGGAGTTGCTTAGCTCAAAGTACTCACAAGTATGTCAAATGTTCGAGAGCGAGAGCCTTGAGCCGGCCAACGAGTATTTATAGATGTACCCATTCGAATAGAGCCGTTAGAAACTTAAACAGCCGGAATCGGGCTGACCGGACGCGCTGGTCCAACTGACCGGACGCGTCGGTCGCCCAACGGCTAACACGTGAAACACTGACCGGACGCGCTGGTCCAAACGACCGGACGCGCTGGTCGCCCAACGGCTAACTGTGAAGCAACGACCGGACGCGTTGGTCGCGCTGACCGGACGCGACAGTGCCCGCGTCCGGTTAGAGTCCAGTAAGCTCCCTGAACGACCGGACGCGTCCGATCATCAGTGACCAGACGTGCCTCGCGTCCGATCATCGAACTGAGAAACACGCAGACACTGAACACTGACCGGACGTGTCCGGTCATGCAAGGACCGCGTCCGGTTCAGCGTCCGGTCACCTCTGTGACCTCCGTTCGCCTCCGTTTCTTTTCCGGACTTCCGGTGTAGTGGAAAAAAGTCGTTTCAACTCCTCGAAAACGCCTGAATCCCACCTCGCAAGCTCGGCGAGAGGGAGAGAGGATCCCAAACCCTCTCTACCGCTCAAACTCCACCGCCTTCGCAAACGTGCTAACACCACCAAGTGATCTCATCATGTGTGAGTGTGTTAGCATTTTCACAATTATTTTTCGAGGCAATATTAGTTCTATCCAAATGCATATGATCATGAAATGCACATCTAGAGGCACTTAGGAGTTCAATAGCCGCATCATTTCCCTCTTTATAGTACGGCTATCTATCCTATAATGTAACCACATCCACTAGGTGTCTTGGTTACTAAAACACAACCCTTAAGCATATACCTTTGCCTTGATCACATAGGGTTACGTCCAAATCCAAGTGTGGTCATCATGATCACCATGTCCATCTTGCCACCAACCTTGGAATGTACTAATCCTCATATGCTACATACAACTTAGGCATAGGATTAGTACTTAGGCATTGTCACTAATTACCAACACCAAACATAGGACTTTCAACCGGGCTGCCACAGAAGTCGGCCTCATCTGCTACAACATCCTATGGGGTGGACACCAACTTGTATATGGATACCGGTGCAACGGATCACATCACCAGTGATCTGGAACTGCTAACGGTGCGCAACAGATACTCTGGTGCTGAGCAAGTCCACGCTGCCAACGGATCAGGAATGGAGATTGCTCATGTTGGTCATGGCGCATTACGTTCCCCTACTAGACAAATTCATCTGAAAAATGTTCTTCATGTTCCTCAGTCCAATAAAAATCTTCTTTTTGTTCATCGGCTTACAAATGATAATAACGTTTTTCTTGAATTTCATCCACATCATTTTGCCATAAAGGAGGAGGAGACGAGGAGAACCCTCCTCAGAGGCAAGGCTGAAGGAGGCCTCTACCCACTACGATCATCTATGAATAAGCCGCCCACGAATAAGCAAGTACTCAGCGTGTTAGGCCGACCTTTTCCTTGTGGCATCATAGGCTAGGTCATGCTTCCACTCCAGTAGACCAGCAGATCCTTAGTCACCACAAGATTTCTTTTATCAAAGACTTGAATAATGTTGATCATGTTTGTAATGCGTGTCAGCAAGGCAAATCTGATCAATTGCCTTATCCACGGTCTACAAGTGAATTTGCTAGACCACTGGATCTTATTTTTTCAGATGTGTGGGGGCTGGCACCAACATCAGTTGGACGGCATAGCTATTATGTCAGTTTTATAGATGATCACAGTAAATTTGTGTGGATTTACCTCTTGCGTCATAAGTCTGAGGTCTTTTAGTGTTTCCATAATTTTCAAAGTCTTGTTGAACGCCAATTTAATCGGAAAATTTTGGCGATTCAGACAGATTGGGGAGGGGAGTATCAAGCCTTGAACTCCTTCCAGTGTATAGGCATCTTGCATCATGTATCATGTCCACACGCACATTAGCAGAACGGCTCCGTTGAACGCAAGCATAGACACATCATAGAAATTGGGCTTACTCTTTTAGCTCATGCATCAATGCCTCTCAAATTTTAGGACGAAACATTCCTTACAACGGTTTATTTGATTAATCGCTAACCTTCCCGGGTTATTAATAATGAAATTCCTTTTGCTCGTCTCCTTGGCCAAGAGCCAGATTACAGCTTGCTTCGTACTTTTGGCTGTGCTTGCTGGCCAAATTTGCGACCCTATAACTCTAGAAAGCTACAATTTCGCTCCAAGCAATGTGTGTTCCTTGGGTATATCAATCTTCACAAAGGATTTAAATGTCTAGATCTAGCAGAGGGGCACATCTACATTTCTAGGGATGTGGTGTTTGATGAACGTGTGTTTCCCTTCGCTTCGCTACGCCCTAATGCCGGTGCTCGGCTTAGAGTTGAAATGCATCTTCTAACCGATGTCCTACTCAATCCTACCTCTAGTTTGGGGAATGTTAATTTGTCTGACCATAACACAGGCTCTCCCATGCCTGCTAACCCTCCATCCAACTCTGGTGGAGATTTGATTCATGCAGAAATTTTTTTTGAAACAAGGAACTATTGATTCGGGTGAAAATGGCAGGCGTTATCACATGTGCTACCCGTCGGGGGACAGCACGCGGGCCGAGACCGATCTTCCTCATACTGTAGGCAGATCGGAATCGGGATCCGCGCCGTCATCTCCATCTGATGACCGCAGGCGGTTGTCTGGCACGGGCGCGTCCTTGGCTACAGGTCGTCTGCGGCAACTTCGCCAGCTACTACCTCTCCAAGCGCCCGTGCGGCTCCACATGCTGATCCGAGCAGGGACCAGGCGGGGTCCGGTTCCGTGACCGAGGCTAATACGGCGAGATCAGATGTGGCATCGCCTGAATCTGGTGTGCCTGACTCCGGTGTGATACCCTAGCTGCCGTCTGTTGAATCTTGCCCGGTCACACTGCTTCAGAAAAGGTATTACCAAACCAAAAACATATTCTGATGGGCCCATGGCGGTGGTGCATGCTTGCCAAATCTACTACAGAGGTGCCTACTACTGTAGATGATGCTCTTGGTGATCCCAAGTGGGTTGCGGCTATGGATTCTGAACATCAAGCACTGCTTCGCAATCACACATGGCGTCTTGTTCCTAGGCCCAAAGGAAGAAAAAATGTTATTGGCTGTAAGTGAGTTTATAAAATAAAACATAAATCTGATGGATCCATTGACAGGTATAAAGCACGGCTGGTAGTCAAGGGGTATAAGCAACGATATGGCATCGATTATGAAGACACCTTCAGTCCCGTTGTCAAAGCGGCTACCATCTGACTTATTCTGTCAATTGCAGTATCTAAAGGGTGGTCACTATGGCAACTTGACGTGCAAAATGCATTCCTTCATGGTGTGCTAGATGAGGAGGTGTACATGCATCAACCTCTCGGGTATGAAGATAACTCACATCCTAATTTTGTGTTGGACAAGGCGATCTATGGCTTGAAACAGGCTCCACGAGCATGGTATGCAAGATTGTGTGGTAAATTGCAGTCACTTGGTTTTGTGCCTTCAAAGGCAGATACTTCTCTGTTTTACTGTAACAAAGGAAGTCATACATTATTTGTACTAGTTTATGTTGATGACATCATTGTGGCTAGTACTTCCTAGGAAGCGACAAATGCATTACTCTCAGATTTACAGAAAGAGTTTGCATTAAAGGATCTGGGAGATCTACGCTACTTTCTGGGAATAGAAGTAAAGCGAGATTCTGATGGATTGGTTTTATCCCAAGGAAGGTATGCTACCGACATCCTATCCCGGTCAGGTATGGACAAATGTAAACCTGTTGACACACCACTTCTAAGTTCTGAGAAACTTAGTGTTGCCAATGGTGATAAGCTTGGTACAGTAGATGCTACTCAGTATAGAAGTCTTGTTGGAGCTTTGCAGTATCTTACATTTACACGACCAGACATTTCTTTTGCCATCAATAAGGTGTGCCAATTCTTGCATGCTCCTACAACGACACATCTAAGCTATGTGAAGAGGATCCTGAGGTACATTCGTGGGACTATAGATCATGGACTCTGAATTAGGAAGTCAAGGTCTATGATGGTGAGTGCATTCTCAGACGTGGATTGGGCAGGCTATGTTGATGTTAGAGATCAACTGGTGGGTTTGTCGTGTTTCTTGGGAATAACTTAATATCTTGGACTGCTAAGAAACAGGCAATGGTGTCTCGATCAAGCATGGAGGCTGAATATAAGGCACTAGCTAATGCTACTGCCGAGATGATGTGGGTGCAAAAATTGTTAACCGAGTTGAAGGTTTCTCGTCCACCAGTCGCCCGACTCTGGTGTGATAATCTTGGTGCTAAGTATCTTTTAGCTAATCGTGTTTTTCATGCCAGGACAAAGCATATCAAAATTTATTTCCACTTTGTTCGAGAAAGGGTTGCACAGGGACTGTTGGATATTTGCTTCATCAATTCGGGAGATCAAGTTGCAGATGGATTTACTAAAGCTCTTCCAGCGGTGAAGCTTAGAAAATTTAGAAGCAATCTCAACCTTATAAGTGGCTGAGATTGAGGGGAAGTATTAAACGATGTGTATTACTCGAGAGCTTGGTAGGCGTCCAGGTTCATTCTATGTACAACATGCGGTATAGATGAGGTTAGTTGAGATAGGCTTGTAACTCAAGTTGACTTGTACATGAAAATCTCATCCATTCTGTTGTGACCTGTTTGTTGTAAACGCCACCACGGGGGCTGTTCCCGTGATCTATTTAACACGTAACCGAGACGCAGGGAAGGGTAACTTGTTCCCTCTTTTTCACACATTGTTGTACCCTCTCATCACCGAGGCACTGATGAGCTGGCCATCTTCTTCCCCACTCCACGTGCAAGCGGCAGACGTACGAGCGTACGACTCACCAGCGCTTCCGCCAGCGGCCCGTCCCAGCGCTCCATCAGGGGTTAGCTTTGAGTCCTTATTTATTTGCTTTGATGATGGATGAGGTCACAAGGGACATACAAGGTGGTATCCCTTGGTGTATGCTCTTTGCTGATGATGTGGTGCTAGTTGACGATAGTAGGGCAGGGGTTAATAGGAAGTTAGAACTATGGAGACAAACGTTAGAGTCGAAAGGGTTCAGACTTAGTAGGACTAAGACCGAGTACATGAGGTGCGATTTCAGCGCGACTAGGCATGAGGAGGGAGACGTTAGCCTCGATGGGCAAGTGGTGGCCAAGAAGGATACTTTTCGGTATTTAGGGTCGATACTACAAAAGGACGGAGACATTGATGAAGATGTTAGGCATAGAATTTCAGCCGGCTGGTTGAAATGGCGTCAAGCTTCTGGCATCCTCTGTGACAAAAGGGTGCCCTTAGAATTTCAGCTTCTGAGGCACCCTTTTGTCACAGAGGACGCCAGAAGCTTGACGCCATTTCAACCAGCCGGCTGAAATTCTATGCCTAACATCTTCATTAATGTCTCCGTCCTTTTGTAGTATCGACCCTAAATACAGAAAAGTATCCTTCTTGGCCACCACTTGCCCATCGAGGCTAACGTCTCCCTCCTCATGCCTAGTCACGCTGAAATCACACCTCATGTACTCGGTCTTAGTCCTACTAAGTCTGAACCCTTTCGACTCTAACGTTTGCCTCCATAGTTATAACTTCCTATTAACCCCTGCCCTACTGTCGTTAACTAGCACCACATCATCAGCAAAGAGCATACACCAAGGGATACCACCTTGTATGTCCCTTGTGACCTCATCCATCACCAAAGCAAATAAATAAGGACTCAAAGCTAACCCCTGAGCGTACGACTGACCAGCACTCCACGTGCAAGCGGCAGACGTACCAGCGCCAGCGGCCCGTACCAGCGGTGAACCACGAGGCGCAGCAGCCAGGATGGTGGGCGCATAGCTGCGCAACAGATGGCCGGCGATGTTGTGATGCACCGACGCAGGTAGAGGCTGCAGGCACTCTGTGTCCCTGTGTGAGTCGGCGATTGTTGAGAGAGGAGGGAAGAGAAGGGGTTAAATGCAAAACTGCTTGCCACGTTGGTGTGACATGTCAGCAAGGAATATACACATGGCGGGTATGGACCTGCGGTGTACCAGTTAACAAGTTTATGGACCCAAAGATCTATTTTCAAAGTTTGTGGACCTAAATAACACCCCTTGATGAGTTCAGGAACCACTCATGCATTTAACTCAAGAAAAAAAAACCAAGCAAATGAAACAAAGATGAAACCGAAGCCAAAAAAAAGGTAAACATGGTTTTTTATGGATTCTCGGTTTCTAAAGAAGTCTAAACTAATACCAAAACAAGGCCTGTGTATACATTGCCAGATCCAATCCACGGTTTTCCCCGGGCTAATCCCGTGCGCAAAATCAAGCTCCGGGCCATAGCACCTTGTCATTTAGGAGCCCTAAGTTTTTCTTATCGGCGGCTTCTCCTGCACGCTCGTGTTCAGGAGGCTTTTCTCTCGGGTGACACATGACAGAGGCAAGGCGAACCATGGCGTCGCCACTATCATTGCCACGTCAATCGCCACCATTACCGTAATCACCTTGATATCATCAGCCGTGATCCCCCTTGTCGTTCACACACGCCATCTGTGTGGGATCACAGAGGCCGACTAAGGGCTCATTCGTTAAGCCCTGATTCCACCAGAAATCGTTCCAGGTGATCGAAGATGGCATAAATTAGCACGACATTCTAGATTAGAATCGTCTCAGGGATCCATTCCCTAGAACCGAACAGGCCCTAAAGGGCTTTTAAAACTCTTAGCAAAGATTTAGCTGATAAAAATGTGGAATTAAAACACCCGGCTAAACACACGATTACAACCTCAATACTAATTAAGTTCACAAGCACTCTATGCCTAGGCTGAGGTTTACAATCCTAAGGTAATAAGCAAGCTATTATATTTTTCTAAAAGAATAAATAACGTGAATGTAAAGACCTTAAGTAGGTTTCATGTCTCAGTTTTTAACACTCTCATGTGTTAGAAATAGTTTACACACGTTTCATTCCCATAAGACTTTCATCACCTCTATTCATTTATATTATAATATGTTCGCTTTTTAGTGCTCATGAAATATCCATTGAGACTCATCTTAGATAAGAAGCTATATCTATTATCACGAGAATAAAGATACAAAGAGACGTGATAGGTAGATGATGGAGAAAGAAGATATAATTAGATAAAAAAGAAAATCATTTATTAGAAATATAGTTTCTTCATGTAATATCTACATAAATGAACAGACAACTATTTGCGATTTCTACTACTGGGACCACTCTTATATACCGAGGAGGAGGAAATACTATATCTAACTTATTGCATTTCATTTTTGCTTGAATTCACCCAATAATAAATGCAAATGCAAACAAAGCATAGATACAGCAGAATCCAATCCAAGATAACAAAACAATAACGGCTGTGTTTAGATCCATTAAAAAGTGCACTATGCAAAAAAGATTCTCCGTCACATCAAACTTGCGATACATGTATAGAGTACTAAATATGGATAAAATCACAAACTAATTGCACAGTTTGGTTGTACTTTATGAGACGAACGTTTTGAACCTAATTAGTCAATGGTTCGATAATTATTATCAAATACAAACAAAAATGCTACAGTATAGTTTAACACTCTAAAATTTGGATCAACACACAGCCAACATCGACGCCAGAAATCCCATCTACGCTTCCCCTCTTCGTCTGGCGGGAACACAGCCCGACACGAGCACGCCCACCGGCCACCGCCCCCCGCCTCGCTCCCTCCGCTCCAGAGCCAGATCTTCACCGTCCGGTGCCTCGGCCACACGAATCTCCACGCGCTCGCGACGAAAACGTTGCCACCGCACCGCCCACCGCCTCCGGCCGTTTCGCTTCTTTCCTTTCAACCGGAGCGACGAGAGACACGACTTACGAGGTGTGGCAAGAGAAAAGGGGAAATCGCAGTTATCATCGGGGGAATCCGACCGGGCGCGCCGCCGTCGGCTCATTTCGCGGCAGCGTCCCAAGGTACGCGGGGGCTGACAGATTTGCCGCGAGTTCTTGGGAAAAAATTTTGGGGTTTCCGTTTGGTGCGTCGAACTGCTTGGATTGGTTGGGTTATTTCTTCTTTTGATTTGATTTTGAGGGGTTTATTTCCATTTCTGGGTGCTTGGATTGGAGAACTGAGCGGAGGAGTTAGAGAGTCGCGTAGCGGTTTCCCCCGCGTTTCTTGGCCGCCGCAAGGTGATTTGTCTCGCTTGTGTAGTTCTGTGCTCCATTTTAAGCGGTTTTGCGAAAATCCTTTTCAGAAAGTTCACCCCGTGGATCGTGGGCCTCTTCTTCACTTATTTCAAGTACCAGTAGTTGGGTTTCTTATCGGTAGTAATGGTGTCAGTAGCCTGAAATCTGTAGAAGAGCAGGTTTCCTGGTTGCTTTGATGATGCGAACTGAATTGTTAGTACTGGTTTATTTCGTAGCGTAATTAGTTGTTAAGTGCATCGATCAGGGATCCGGTATGAATCTGGTAGGATTTGTTCAGCGTCAATAACTGACCAGATGGCATAATTTTGCTGTCCTCTTATCTGTTCGGTGTCAAACCTTTGCTGGACAACAACTGACCAGTTGACATATTTTTCGCCAAATGTAGCTGCTACTTGTCAGCTTTCAAAGATTACCTCTTAGTGAATAACGATTAATCTACATTGTTAAAGGTTTTCTGATGGATGGCGATAAGGCAAAGGAATCAGCCCCGGATTGTGCGTCCGGTGCAGCAGAGCCAACCAAGAAGCAGGAGAAGAGGAAAAGAAGCTCTGCTGAATTGGATGTGGTGGACAAGGGATCTGCATCTGCTGAATGGCAGCGAGAAATTGATGCACTGTATGAATATTACAAGGAGGTTTCTGGTCGTCAGCTGAATCCAGAGGAGCTTTCATGCACCACAAATGACTCGATCATAGCATGCTTGCTGGAGGAGAGCAGTCTTTCCTGTGCCAAGTTAACAGATGAAATCTACAAGAGGATGAAGTTGCAAGATGGTGTCACCGAGTCTTCAGTGCGCACCTCAGTACTCAACATTGGTAGGAGATCTTCATACGGGATTTCTGCTATGGATGTCGATGATCTGGAAGATGAGTCGGATTCATGCCTTTGGTGTTGGGAGGTAATATATATATAATCTAATACTAATTACTCTTCTGCATCGTTCGAGAAAAAGAAAGTCTCTCTAATACAATGAAACACAGCTCTCCTGCATTTTCAAAAAAAAACTTATTACTTTCTTTCCTGTCAATTTCTCCATTGTATGGTAATTAAGCTTTCTTGATCTGTTATATGCCTATGGGACAGACACAAGATTTGGCATTATTACCCTTCCATCTACATAGTAGTTTGAGCATTCGACGCAAAGCTCAGAAGTTAATCCATAAAAGGATTCTGATTCTTTCGGGTATGATGATTTATCTTCTCCCAGTTTCTCTTTAGAAGTATAAACTTATACGGTGATAATGTGTTTATGTGTTCATAAAATATGACATTTGAAGCATTTGACTCTCGTTAGTGCTTGGTATTGCATGACCTCAGTCAGTTAGATTATTACTGTTAGCAATATGTGCTCATGATTATATTTTTACCATGCTTATCTGTATTTGGTTGAATCAACAAATTCTTCCCTTTCCACTTGTCTCTGTTTTTAGCGATTTTATGTGCATGTTGGAAAGGAACATGTTTAATTGCATGTCAATTGTCTTGTACATACAAGTATACAACTAGGCTTTTAAATATGTTTATTGTGCTACCATTGATTTTATCATTGCAACAACAATTAATGTCCAGAACATACCCCTGCAGTTTTTGCCTTCGTTAAGGTTCATATTTTCTAGCTATAGTCTGCTGCCTGTGTTTAGGTTATTTACAATGCTTCCATGTATATGGATTATTTAATATATATTAGTACTTTGTACAGATTACTGCAGTTCTTTAGAAATCTTTTCTTTTTCTTATGTAGCATCGAACGTTTGGTCTATTGAAAAGGGCATGTAATTGGCAATCATGCTGTTATTGAATTATTGTGCACCATAACATGCAAGGCATATTTAAACTGCATAATCTGATGTATCAATTAGGAAGCCATTTATTTAAGCTTCTTTTTACATAATTGAGATGCTCTGCTATGAGTTTGAGAACATGCGAGTGTAGTCATAGTTTAGCTGCTTTACCAATTACTCCAACATAAGATTGAAGTGGTTGCCGCAGATGAAATGAAAGGCCATCCTTATAGGATATATGTACCAGGAGCGCTTACATGATTGAGTAGTTGCCAATGCTCCTGTATTATTGGGAACTGTAATACAGGAGATATTACATAATGCACTACATTAGTTCCAAAACAAAGAAAAAATATCTTTGATAGGGAAAACTAAATATGAAGTAGGTCCAGTGGTGGGTACGCATCAAGTCTGCACACTTCTATTCAACTAATGAGAGAAAGTCTGAACGTAGCAGAAGCAGAGGGACACTTTCAATTTCTTAGTTTATAAATTATTGGTTCCAACTTATGATATAATCTGTTGCTAGATCAGTTTTACTGGTTTCAATTAATTGACAGGGGGTTTGGCCAATTAAATTTTTTATGATTACAAGTCGAGATGTACATTTTCTTTTACCTTGCCATCCTTGTTTGTCCTGTTTCAGATTTATTGTTTCTGGGCACTTGTCTCTTTGGAATAAAAATGCGTCATCATTTTGTACTATTTTATTTGCATGGCATTCCCTATGGTCAAAATTAGATGGCATCTTGGACAGCATGATTTTGTATAAGAAGCAAAATTTTGCAAGTTACTAAATGGTTCAGTCTTTTCTATTTTAGTACATTGACTTTTAGCTACTTTAACACTGTGACAGATTGTTATTTAATATTGATGGAATGTTAGTGTTGAGATAACTCCTCACCTGTTTAAGTTAATGCTCTTGCCCTACAATAGTACTACACTACCACATGAGTTGAGTATACGCCACTGATGTGCAAAGGGATGCTGAATGTTTTCTCCGTATTTTATCTTACAGGCAAGCTGGCTGCCAAAGATGCCAGTAATGCTCGTAGCAACCAGAACAGCCTTATGGAAAATGCTGGGGAAGTTCTAGATCTGGATGAGATTCGCTCTATCGTTGAGTCAAAACACAAGAATGATGCTGACATGTACTTGTCTTACTTCATCTACATATTTTAAAATTTTGAAACTACTCACTGGATCTTTCTTTTACATGTAGAACTAAAATGCACAGTAAAACAGAGGCACAAGAGTTACAAGCCATCAGTAAAGCTGTGAAGAAACAGCAAACTGAGCAAAAGAAGAAAGTAGGTTATTTCTTACTGCAAAAAGTTATTTTTTCAGTGTTGTATGTAATGTTGCAGCAAATGTAATCCCTTGGACAAATGTACATAGGCTAAGGTTTTTTTCCATCGAAATGTTTTTTTTGTGTGCCTAAAATAGCTTGTTGAAAATCAGATGTCTACTTCTCTGTAATATTCCAGATATTTTGTATCGGATGATTTTTATTCATTGGCTGGTGAATGGAAGCGGTTTAAAATTTCATAGAGGTTATTTTGAAATTGAGACTTGATAGGAAACGGTTGTTTCCTGCTAAAAATGCATTAAAACATGTTTTTTTCTTATCTTGTTAGATGAAGAACTTTTGTTTATGTTACTTTGTCCGTTTGTATGTGAGTCTTGACTTCATTATCTAGTTGAATTTTCAAGGATCTAGTAGTGGAAGTATATCTTGTACTTTGGAAATTTTGCTCTCACAATTACATTTAGAGTAGCCTTAGATGTTTATAATAAAATGTGTTTTTTTATCCTTATAATAAAATGTTGGAACTAATGAAACAATAAAGTGGACTTTTGAAAGATTTCAGATTGTTTGTTACAAGTTAAAATTATAGATAATAGCTGGAAGATTGATATACCATTGGACTGGTGCTGTCTTTTTACCAAAAAAGTGCAATATTGGTAAGTAGTAACTTTCTGATCACAAGCATGATGCATGGAGTAGATTCAGTACTGTGCATTTAAGTACTGTTGTCCAATCAAGACCATAGCAGAGCTTGGATTGGTAGCTGCAATAAAGGGTACAGTTGTGTGAGGGGGTGAGACTTTGTGTTCATTTATTTTTCCTCTACTTTTTTTGAATGACGAAGGAGGATTGCTTTCATTTTATTAAGGAAGAAAAAGATACGAACGCGTGAGGCTAGAGTCACCCCACCCGAGTAGAACCCACCAAACCTAGTAGATAGCAAGATTTGATACGCAGCTCCCCGCGTGTTCAAACAAAGAAAAAGAGAAAAATAAAGGATACTGTTGTAAAGTATCCCCTTCAATGATATTGATGTTTCCTTAATATTTGTAATAATTGGAGCCAGGTTAGATGATAGTTTCCTGTTTAAGAAGGTTGTAAGAAACGATCATATGTTGTGTAATCATGCCATGTTAGATATTCTAAATAGCATCTATAACATCACAGGAACGGGAACTTAGGCATATGAATGAAAAAACTGAGAGGGAAGCAAAACGTATCGAGAGAGAAAATAAGCGGCTAAAGAAGCATCCCGAAGAAGAAGAGAGGGCAAAGAAGAAGAAAGAGAAGGAAGAGGCTGAGTTGAAAAGGAAGGCTTCCATTCAAAAGCAGGCAAACCTCATGGAACGTTTTCTTAAAAGAAAGGCGAATAGCAACACGGAAAGTTCTGGTAGTCACCACTTGGAGAGGACTAAATGCTCAAAATCATCAGGAAACATTGAAGAACTTGCTGTTGCAGCTACATCAGGAATGGATTGTACATTATCTAAAGAAAGTCATTTGAGCATGGAGGAACTCCGGATGTAAGTTATAAACTATTATGTCTACATCTATTTGAAGTAATATAAGCTACTGTACAATCAGATTGCTATGGATGTTAATCCTATGAAACACCTTTTAGGGCCTGCTTCGTTGGCTACCAAAATTGCCATACCAAAGATTTGGCAAGAAAAAATTGCCAAAACTAGGGCAAGAATATTTGCCATAAATTTGGCATGATGTTATAAGAACTATGCTGACTGTACTATCAGTTTGTCGTCTTGTTGCTCAATCAATATGTGCATTTTTCCTTCTCCCTACATTTTCATTCTATTCTAGTCAAAAGAAAAGTTAAAATGCCACATTCATGATTAGAGAATGATGTATATGTATAAATAGGGAGAACAAACAGGTCACTGAGGATGATTATAGATAACCAAGTTTATTGTGACTTCACGATGCAGGATACATGTTGTGAAATGGAGGAAACTCTATCAACATAACAGATTGTGCCATTGGGGTGTTAGGAGATGTCCTAAAATTCAGTTGTTTCCTGAGCTAAGGCTACAAAAGTCCTCTGCAGCTATAACTTCTGATAGTATGTCGACTCCAACAAAAGAACAGTCATCTCAGAATAGCACAGGAAGCCTTGATATCACCAAACTTCTGGATGAACTAGAGATACCATCTCGTTCTCAGAATAGTATATCGTCTTCAGTTTTGCTTGTGAAGAAGCTTCTGCAGTTTGATAAAAGTCCTAGGCCAGCATACTATGGTACCTGGAGAAAGAAGAGGTATTCTCCAGCTATTATGTGTCATTACACATGGATTTCTTTGTTTTCTTCTATTTTATTAAAATTGAATGTTATACTTAGAGAATATCTAGCATAGTTGAATTCAATCATTCATGTCATTCATAACGACAACATTTTCATATAAGTAAAATCCTACAGTTCTACAGTTAGTGCAAGGCAATCCTTTCAGAGGGATGAGGAACTCAATTACGATGTCGAGAGTGATGAAGAATGGGGAGAGGTACTTTCTCTTTTTGCCTTGTCTGCTGTGGAGATGAATTCTCATTATATATAGTCTTGATGCAGGACGATCCTGATGATCCTAGTGAAAGATTATCTGATTTTGAGGAAGATGATGAGAAAACTATGAATGAAAATGACTCCATGATTGATGCAGAAGAGTAAGCTGAGAACAGTTTTGTAGTGCCCAATGACTATCTTTCAGATGATGAGGTTATATCATTATATGGATTGCTAATATCAACCCCAGAATATGAAAAATGAAAAGAAAATTTAAATAACAAGTCAATGCAATTGTTACAGATCATTTAAAGCATGGATTATTACTTGATTCTGAATTCAAGTTAATAATTTATTACTGAATTTTATCATTCCATGTATACAAGGATCCTCTTAATGCCTTGTAAGATATTCTTCAGAACAGTTTTAACCTAGCAAATGCTAACTAATGATTGCACATCAATAAATCTTTTCATGAAACAACCCCAATTTTCATGTGGAAATCATGTTTGCACTTGATTCCTTCATTGCATGATTGGTTCTGCACAACCTTCTCTTCTTTTATGTAGGGCATGCAATGTGAGCCTGTATGTGTCAAATTTGATGAAATCAGTACCATGCTGAGCATCCCTGGGGTTACAGTTGAGGAACTTAATGCTCTACTGCAAAGGCAGAAAGCTCTTCATATCATCACAGAACATGCTCTCAAAATAGACAGACCTGTAATCATATCCAACCTAGATCATAGGAAACTTGACCTGCTGAATGCTGAAGATATCACTGGAATGCTGAAGATGGAGAAAATCTGTTTGCAAGCTCTTTGCATGAAGAAATACCCTGGCAGCCCCATCATTGACGTGCCTGTGGTTAATATGACCATTGAGGATGGATTTTGCCGATCAAACAGAAAGAGCCCTAGAACACCTGTATCATCCAAAGCCATTTCAGAATCAGACATGCCTGAATTTGTAAGTTGCTAGGAGACATTTAGATGGCATTCTTCTCTGAAGTGAAATGAAAGATTTCCTATTCACTCATGATGTTCTGCAGGCCAAACTTGTTGCATCATGCCCTCAAGGGATAGTCAAATTGGTGGAGTTGTTACATGAGACATTTCCATATGTATCTAAGGCACGACTGAAGAACAAAGTTCGGGAGATAGCTGAGTTTACCAATAACCGCTGGCAGGTCTTTTGCATTTTACACTAATTTTCCCTGGACATGCATTGCTATATTTTCTCCATGTCAAATAAGGGTATCATTTTGAACAGGTTAAGCAAGATATCTTGGATCGGTATAGTTTCTCTCTGTCTCCAGGTACTCTTGGTCATAATTTACTTTTGTTAGTAGATTTTGTGAGTGATGCTTTTTCTGCCTTGGAAACGTGATATAATGTTGCTTTGAAGCAATTAAGGTAGATATTTCCTCCGGGCTCCGGTCAAAAAAACTGTTGTTTATAACAAGATTTTGTCAAACCTTCAAATCTACAGACATCAATAGTTTTTATACTATTTAGTTTGTAAATATGCAATTTATATGGGTAGATTTGTATCAAAACACTTGAAAAATCGTGTTCAAAGATATACCATGAAGACCATGCAAAGGTGTCAAAGGTTTTTTACCTGAGGTAGTATCTCATCCACTAGCTACCCATCATGACATTTCCATCAAACTTCGCAACGCAAATGCCAAAATATATGAACCATGTTTGTTAATGGATAAAGTGTTTGATAACTTGATTGTACAACAACAACATAGCCTTTTGTCCCAAACAAGTTGGGGTAGGCTAGAGATGAAACCCAAAAGAGACGAGAAAACAGGGAGACACATAAAGGACAAAAAGAGCACAAGACAAAAAGAGGTCACGGTTCAGGCACGTTGATTGCCAATCTCCAAGCGCTCCTATCCATAGCTAAATCCTTGGGGATATTCCACTCCTTAAGATCTCTCTTAACGGACTCGTCCCAAGTTAGTTTAGGTCGACCTCTACCGCTCTTTACATTATAGGCCCGCTTTAGAACTCCACTACGCACCGGCGCCTCAGGAGGCCTCCGTTGGACATGTCCAAACCATCTCAACCGATGTTGAATCAATTTCTCCTCAATTGGAGCCACCCCAACCTTATCCCGAATATCGTCGTTCCGGACTCTATCCCTCCTTGTGTGCCCACAACACCAACGCAACATGCGCATCTCTGCTACACTCAATTGCTGGACATGTCGCCTTTTTGTAGGCCAACGCTCAGCACCGTATAACATCGCCGGACGAATCGCCGTCCTATAGAACTTACCTTTCAGCTTCTGAGGCACCCTTTTGTCACAGAGGACGCCAGAAGCTTGACGCCATTTCAACCAGCCGGTTGAAATTCTATGCCTAACATCTTCATCAATGTCTCCGTCCTTTTGTAGTATCGACCCTAAATACCGAAAAGTATCCTTCTTGGCCATCACTTGCCCATCGAGGCTAACGTCTCCCTCCTCATGCCTAGTCGCGCTGAAATCGCACCTCATGTACTCGGTCTTAGTCCTACTAAGTCTGAACCCTTTCGACTCTAACGTTTGCCTCCATAGTTATAACTTCCTATTAACCCCTGCCCTACTGTCGTCAACTAGCACCACATCATCAGCAAAGAGCATACACCAAGGGATACCACCATGTATGTCCCTTGTGACATCATCTATCACCAAAACAAATAAATAAGGACTCAAAGCTGACCCCTGATGCAGTCCTATTTTAATTGGAAAGTCACTGGTGTCACCATCACATGTTCGGACAAACGTCACCACATCCCTGTACATATCCTTGATGAGGGTAACGTACTTAGTTGGGACTTTGTGCTTTTCCAAGGCCCACCACATGGCATTTCTCGGTACTTTGTCATATGTCTTCTCGGGGTCAATAAAGACCATGTGCAAGTCCTTCTTCTGCTCCCTATATCTCTCCATCAATTGTCGTAATAAGAAAATCGCCTCCATGGTCGACCTACCAGGCATGAACCCAAATTGATTTTGGGTCACATGTGTCACTCTTCTTAGGCGATGCTCGATAACCCTCTCCCAGAGCTTCATCGTATGGCTCATCAATTTAATCCCACGGTAGTTAGTACAACTTTGAACATCTCCCTTGTTCTTGAAGATAGGTACTAATATACTTCTCCATTCTTCAGGCATCTTGTTAGACCAAAAAATAAGGTTAAAAAGTTTAGTTAACCATACTATCGCTTCGGCGCCTAGGTATCTCCACATCTCAATGGGGATACCATCAGGGCCCATCGCTTTACCTCCCTTCATCCTCTTCAAAGCCTCTTCGATCTCTGCCTCCTGAATTCTCCTCACAAAGCTTCTGTTGGTATCGTCAAATGAGTCGTCCAACTCAAGGGTAGGACCCTCATTCTCCCCATTAAACAGCTTGTCGAAGTACTCTCTCCATCTGTCCTTGATCTCCTCATCCTTCACCAGAAGTCGATCTGTCCCATCCTTGATGCATTTTATTTGGTTGATGTCCCTTGTCTTCCTCTCGCGGATTCTAGCCATCCTATAAATGTCTTTCTCCCCTTCCTTTGTGCCTGGCCGCTGATAAAGGCCATCATACGCCTGACCTTTTGCTACACTCACAGCTCGCTTTGCAACCCTCTTCGCTATTTTATAGCTCTCGATGTTGGCTGCACACTTGTCATGGTGGAGACGCTTGAAACACTCCTTTTTCTCCCTAATAGCCCTTTGCACCTCGTCATTCCACCACCATGTGTCTTTCGCTTCCCGTTTGCCTCCCCTACTCACACCAAACACTTCCGAAGCCACCTTCCGGACACATGTTGCCATCTTTAGCCACATGTCGTCGACATCTTCTCCTTCCCAAGGCCCCTCGTCTAGCATCCTCTCCTTAAACGTTTGCGCTGCTTCCCCTCTAAGCTTCTACCACTTCGTTCTCCTAATCTTGGTCCGTTTGTCCCGGTGGACACGTACTCGAAAGCGAAAGTCCGCCACCACAAGCTTATGTTGAGGGACAACACACTCTCCAGGTAACACCTTACAATCAAAGCAAGCACGTCTATCCTCCCTCCTTGCAAAGATAAAGTCGATCTGGCTTGAGTGTTGTCCAGTACGAAAGGTTACTAGATGAGATTCCCTCTTCCTAAAGAGGGTGTTCGCTATCAACAAGTCATAGGCCAGCGCGAAGTTCAAAAGATCCTCCCCTCTTGATTCCTACTACCATACCCGAACCCCCCGTGCACCCGCTCGAAACCTACATTAGTCGCACCAACATGGCCGTTGAGGTCTCCTCCTATAAAGAGTTTCTCGCCGATAGGCACGGTACTAACCATGCTATCAAGATCTTTCCAAAACTGTCTCTTGGTGCCCTCGCTAAGACCTACCTGAGGGGCATAGGCACTGATCACATTTAGAGCCGAATCTCCAACTACCAGCTTGACCAAGATAATCCGGTCGCCTTGCCTCCTAACATCAACGACTTCATCCTTAAGGCTCCTATCGATCAAGATGCCTACACCATTCCTACCCGATGTTGTCCCCGTGTACCAAAGTTTGAAGCCAGTATCCTCCACCTCCTTCGCCTTCTGGCCCTTCCATTTGGTCTCCTGAACGCATAGAATATTTACACACCTTCTAATTGCTGCATCGACTAGCTCTCTTAGCTTACCCGTTAGAGACCCTACGTTCCAGCTACCTAGACGAATCCTAGTTGGCTCGGCTAGCTTCCTTACCCTTCGCACCCGTCGAGGGAAGTGCGAAGACCCTTGCTCATTTTTCACTACACCCGGGCGTAGATGTAACGCGCCACTAAGGTTGCGACGACCCGACCCTTGCTCATTTTTCATCGTACCCGGGTCACGATACGACGCGCCACTAAGGGGATGACGACCCGGCCCTTGCCCATTTAACACCACACTCGGGTTCCGATGTAGCGCGTCGCTAAGAGGGTTACGCCCCAACGAATCTCTTGTGGGTTTCAAATCCATGAGAGTGGTTGTTTTTTTACTGTTGGTTCGCCAGACCTTAACACACCCTCCTCCTTTACCCGGGCTTGGGACCGGCTATGTTGAGACGACTTAAGAAAGTCTTCCAGTCAACATAGGCGGAGTTTTTGATAACTTGTACCTACCAAAATTGACTCTTTTTCATGCGTGAGTGTTTACATTTTATGCTTTCTATCTATAGTGATACAATTCTGTGCTTTCTGTAACAGATAAAATGAAGGACCAAAATGTGCAGCATTGTGCTCCTCCCAACAGCGCCAGCCACCCAATGAATCGGGTAATACAGGCGAATCTTCTCCCCAGTGCTCCCTGAAATCCGAAATGGTCAGACAACAATCCGGCGCGCAAGGGTCACATGGCTGCACACAGCGTCCTGATCCTTGATAGTTGACGCTACTCCCCCAAGATGGCGGGCGGCCAATAAGACCTCTTTGTAGTACTGCGCATGTATATTTGCTTAGGTTATACAAAGTAAGTATGGATGGGATATGTAGGTTCAGTATGCAGAAACCTAGATACCAGCAAGCAGGGGCCGTAGCCAGTGTTGTGTAGCTCAAGCAGTTCGAGATTCTGTCTCTGGAATGGTTGCTCTGCCTTCTCATGTAAAATTCAACTGGTTCGTGGTGTTGCTGCACACCTCTCTAATGCTGCCATACTTTTGTCAGAGGTGGTTGGTGCAATATCGAGCTTAATTGTCTGGCAAGATAGCAGTGTATGCGTTTATGTACTGGTGTGGATTTGATAACAGTGCACGAGGTGCTCGCGCTATTGCAGTTATTGTCAGAGGTAAAAACCTTCGTAGATATTGCTGGCACTTCCAGAATAATTTCAAGGAGACTTGCCAGGATCCCAGGACAGCACTCAGGATTACATAATCTATCACGCCTACTATGTTCTATGCACACTGAGCTGTTTGGTTGTATCTGTGGTAACACAAACGTAGATAAAAACAAAGCTATAGACGTTACAGGTGGGAGATAGATTTGAACTAATTCCATTTACATTTGTGTTACTGTGGAATGAACTAAACAGCACGGTATAATTATGTGACTATGGCATGGTATATAACATAGAGGGGTTGGCACTTAGCAGTGGCATAATTGTCTGGCGAGGAGTACTAGTTGAAGGGAAGGAGCATGATTCGTTCTCTGCAGAAAATGTAACAATTGAAAAGATGGAGTACAACTCATTATGTCCACTTTTATTACTGACTCCATTTCTGATTACCGGCTGCAAAAAATTATAACACTCTTGGTACATATGGAAAGCCAGAAACGACAAGAGATTCAACAGACAAAACTGGACACCGTGGCAGGTCCATCATGCTGTCGCTGCATACATCTCTGTTGCAAATGCAAACTCATCTGCAGGTGACGAACAGATGCAAAATACACGGCCAGCCACACCTGATAACAATGAGCACAGCGGTGGCACTTGCGCGCTGCTGACAGAGTCAAACCAGGCAATGCCTCACTCCTCTATTCAACCCAATGCAGGGCACACACGGAAATGACATCTGCAACCATTGCTCCAACCCAATCGCCAGGAACAATCTTGGCCCTCCAGGTACGAACCAGTTGCATCCAGGAAACACAACACACAGTTCAATCCGAACCCAGCCGAACAGGTACACTTACCAAGCATCAAGACCATACACAATTCAACTGCGAGCCCTGCTACCAGGTCCAAGATGCTATACAGATGCATCAACTCTGCTAGATCACACCTCACGACAGCCAAAGAGAGCTGGGCTGGGAGTTTTCATCATTAATACAGAAATGCATCCACCACAGAATATTTACATCAAGGGAGTGCTCTCAGATTCCTCCTCGGTTCTAATGGCAGAAGCTACAGCTCTAGCACTCGCTGCAGCTGTCATCCCTCGGCTTCAACAAAGTGATATACACTAGCTCTATATTATTAACATTACCTGCAACATCAAACATTGCCAATAACTTCTACATAAAGATTTAGTGCATTACAGACTAGTAAGTCAAACTGTGGCACTGTCAGACTGCCACAATTACACAAATATTACACAGTTCATTTAGCAACCCCCCTACTTCAACACTGGAGAAAGGAAGACCACCTCTAATTTAGCAGCAAACAAGAGTACGAGTCAAGCAGCAACTACTCAAACGATGCGCATACACCTACCCCCTGCTTCCTTACATTCAAAGGGATCAGTTTTAGACAAATCATGGACATGATTAATATGCATAAAGTCATGCTCACATCTTTTAGTAGTAAAATAAACCCGAGCACATCTTGAAGCCCTTTTCTCCAGCTGGAGCAGCTGATGCTGCTCTGCAAGAAATCTATTAGTCACACTGTCCCTTTGACACTCAAATGTCATTGACTCCAGCATCTTTGCGTTCAGTACAAAGAATGTGGCAAAGTTAACTTCGGACCTTGTGCCTCGATAATTATTCAACACGACTGCCTTGAGACGGATGTCAAGGCATTTAATAAGATTATGATGTTTACGGCGCCATAAATTCTGGTCTCCCCCCTTGTTTGACTGAAAAGGAAAAAAAACAGTATACAAACACAATTAATTCAAGAAGAATTCACACAATATTAAGTCAGATCCAAAGAATATATGAACACAATTAATTACTAGTTTAGTATGTTTACTTGGATATACAACTTCTCCAAGCATGGGAAGCATCTCATGAAGTCAATAATATCATCCAGGCTCAGAACAAAAATATTGACTGCTAAAATCTTGACAGTACACGCCGGCGTTGTCGAGTTAATGATCCGGAATTCCATCATGTCGCATGGCTGCATGAAACATGTGTCAGCCAATCTATAAATGATAATAATTTCAAGTATTTTTCTGCACACAGAAAAGCAACTCAGAACCTGTAGGCAAGAGGTACCTCAATAATCATAGAGCCCAACGCAAGCCAGGAACAGTAATCAGTATAATTTAGGCAACCCAAGGTCTCCAGATTGGGTGCTGAAATAACTGATACTTGCAGTGGCATGCCCGTTTGTGGTGGTCGATGATACAGAATCCTTTTAAGGCAAGGGGCATCCTCGATGATGAATTCTTCTAAGAATGCCACTCTTGTTTCATACCCATCATCAGCATGACCCACCCCAATGCTTGTAAGGCTAGCTGAGTTGATCCTGAGACAGTGGAAGCCAAAGATGGTGCTAAGAAGCAAGCACTCGAGGACGGGAGAAGCAGCAATAATGCTATGCAGGGAATCCTCCGAAATGCGGACCCATTGAAGTGCGAGCTTCTTGAGCTTGGGGAACTGAAGCGCCTGGGCGACGTCGTCAGAGAGGTGGCATCGGCTGAGAGTGGCGACGCAAAGGCACGACGAGAACCGGAAGATAGACACCGGCGGAGGTGGCGGTTGCAACACCTGCGGCCCCCAAATGGAGCGGATCCAGCAGTCAATCTCTTGGAGGTTGTCGAGGGCGGGGGATCGGAGCCATGCATCCACAGTGGCGGGGTGGTCCTGTAGTCGCTGTGCGGGGAAGCGAAAGCGGCGGCCGGGGCCCCGGTGGGCGGAGAGGATGCGGGAGACGACATCGACGGTGCGACGGTCACCGCCGTCGAGGTTGAGAGGGGCGGAGCGCCAGAGATGGCGCCACCGGGTGGCGAGGATTTGGGTGCGGGCTGCATCCTTGGTGGGGAGTCGAGAGATGATCTCACCCAGAATGGCGTCGCGGAGGATGCTGATCCGGTCGACCCCATCTCCTTCCTCTCCGCCGGCTCCAGGCGGCGGATCTTGGACGTAGCGTTCGTCTCCTTCTGCTCCAGGATGATTGGAATCACACTCACTCGTCGCACCCTCCAGTTCCGGGCTCTCGGGTGCCTCCGGCTTCCTTCTCTTGGCAGGGCGAGGCGCCACCTGCGTCTCCATGGCCGGCGGCCGGTGGGTTGATTGGGTAAACACGACGGCTGGCAGAAGCTCCGTAGGGTTTTGAGTGGACTCCGTAGGGTTTTGGGTGCGTGCAGCGTCCACATTCCAGAGGCCTCCCGTTGCCGGCCCATGGACCCAGGCCATCTACGTTTGGCTTCAAAATCAACTTCAATTTTCGAATGCAGCGCAAGTTTGATCAGCCTGGGCGTTCGGTTTTTACCGGAGGTTGTGTTCGGTTTATTCGGTTTTTCAATATTTCGGTTTCCAGAAAATGACCCCGATCGGTTTTCTAAAATTACAGAAACCGATCAATTTTGGTTCGGTTTTTTATTTCGGTTTTTCGGTCATTGCTGGGCCGCTGGTGGGCTGGTGGGCTGAAGACGGAAGACTAGAAGTACTCAAGTTGAAAAGCAGATGTCGGGATTCCTAGGAACGTTCGGTATCTCGGTAGTTCGGTTCGGTTTCAAGCATGAACCGAAGTGGAAGCCGATTACCGAACAGTACAGAAACGGAAACCGACACCGAACCGAAAAACCGAATTTTCGGTTTGGTTCGGTTCGGTTCGGTTCGGTGATCGGTTTTCAGTGAAATTGTGCCTAGAGTGAAAGTTTGAGCTTGAACTACTTAGAGAGAGAATCAGCATGTATAAGTGGGTCGGGGTGACCTGTATTATTTATTCATCTGAACTCGCAACCTGTTTTTATTGCAGAAAGTTTGTTCAAAAAGGTTAAGTTTTGCAACCGTGCGCCATCTACGCATTCATATGTTTTGATTGATCTTTTCATACATTTATTTTTGAAGTGGGAGCATGGAGCACATGATACGCTCTCTCTCCATCCTTGGCACCGTTCTCTTATCGGTTAGAATTCAATAGATTATATCATATACGGTGAACTAGAGTGAAAGTTCACGGTCTAAAACCAAGGTGAGCCACGAGGCCACGACTGGTTTAGAGGCACTGTGAGAGGAAATTAGTTCGTGAACTCCGATCCCTCTCAATCGTCGTCGTTTGGCGGACGGAAGCTAATCTTCTTCAAGCATGGCACACTGAACAACCTCCGGTTGTGCTTCGTCGCGCGCACCACAAGCACAACGATGGCCAAATCCTTATTGAGCGTGCGTGCGCCGAGACTGGTGCCGGCACACGAACACGCATCGACACATGATTGGAGCAGGATGATCCAGGAAAATGTCTAGGGGGCTTCTTCAACCTCCAGACAACTTGGCTTAAAGTCTTATTTTTAGATCACTGTTCCTGAGTAGCTCTTGCCGCATACAATCCTCATTATATAGTTTAAGAAACCATTTGCTCAAGATGATTATGTTGGCTTAAATTTTGTATATCTAAAGTCATTGGCTCAAGCGACATTAGTTTAAAAAGCCATTTGTTCATTACATTCTTGTTTTCTTTCTATTTTATTAAAATTGAATGTTATACTTAGAGAATATCTAGCATACTTGAATCCAATCATTCATGTCATTCATAACGACAAGTCGACAACACTTTCATATAAGTAAAATTCAATAGTTCTACAGTTAGTGCAAGGCAACCTTTTCAGAGGGATGAGTAACTTAATTACGATGTTGAGAGTGATGAAGAATGGGAAGAGGTACTTTCTCGTTTTGCTCTGTTATCTACTGTGGAGTTAAATTCTCAGTATAGTCTTGATGCAGGACGGTCCTGGTGAAAGATTATCTGATTTTGAGGAAGATGGTGAGAGAACTATGAATGAACACATGACTCCATGATTGATGCCGAAGAGGAAACTGAGAACAGTTTTGTAGTGCCTAATATGACTATCTTTCAGATGATGAGGTTATATCATTATATGGGCCAATATCAACCCCTGAATACGAAAAATGAAAAGAAAATTTAAATAACAAGTCAATGCAATTGCAACAGATCATCATGCATTCATGGGTTATTACTTGATTCTGAATTCAAGTTAATAATTTATTACCGAATTTTATTGTTCCATATATACAAGGATCCTCTTAATGCCTTGTAGGATGTTCTTTAGAACAGTTTTAACCTGGCAAATGCTAACTAATGATTGCGCCTTAAATTTTTTTTGATCAAACCACCTCAAGTTTCATGTGAAAATCATGTTGCTCTAGATTCCTTCATTGCATGATTGGTTCTGCAGAACCTTCTCTTCTTTTATGTAGGGCATGCAATGTGACCCTGTATGTGTCAAATTTGATGAAATCAGTAGCCTACTGAGAATCCCGGGGGTTACATTGAGGAACTTAATGCTCTACTGCAAAGACAGAAAGCTTTTCATATCATCATAGAACATGCTCTCAAAATAGACCGACCTCTAGTCATATCCAACCTAGATCATAGAAAACTTGACCTGCTGAATGCTGAAGATATCACTGGAATGTTGAAGATCGAGAAAATCTGTTTGCATGCTCTTTGTATGAAGAAATACCCTGGCAGCCCCATCATTGATGTGCCTGTGGTTAATATGACCATTGAGGATGGATTTTGCCGACCAAATAAAAAGAGCCCTAGAACACATGTATCATGCAAAGCCATTTCAGAATAAACATATTAGATGGCATTCTTCTTTGAAGTGAAATGAAAGATTTCCTATTAACTCATGATATTCTGCAGGCCAAACTTGTTGCATCATGCCCTCAAGGGATAGTCAAATTGGTGGAGTTGTTACATGAGACATTTCCATAGGTCTAAGGCACGACTGAAAAACTAAGTTCGGGAGATAGCTGGGTTTACCAATAACCACTGGCAGGTCTTTTGCATTTTACACTAATTTTCCCTAGATACATTGCTATATTTTCCACATGCCAAATAAGGGTATCATTTTGAACAGGTTAAGCAAGATATCTTGGATCGGTACAGTTTATCTCTTTCTCCAGGTACTCTTAGTCATAATTTACTTCCGTTAGTAGGTTTTGTGAGTGATGCTTTTTCTGCCTTGGAAACGTGATATAATGTCGCTATGAAGCAATAAAGATAGATACTCCCTCCGGGCTCCAGTCAAAAAACCTGTCGTTTAGTAGTTTGTAAACATGCAAGTCATATGGGTAGATTTGTATTCAAAACACTTGAAAAATCTCTTAAATTTGAAGGATTTTAAGAATATATATTTTAGAAGAAATTAGGGGTCAAAGATATACAATGAAGACCATGCAAAGGTGTCAAATATTTTAACCAGAGGTAGTATCTCATCCACTAGCTGCCCATCATGACATTTTCATCAAACTTTGCAACACAAATGTCAAAATATATGAACCATGTTTGTTAATGGATAAAGTGTTTGATAACTTGATTGTACCTACCAAAATTGGCTCTTTTTCATGCATATGATACATTTTATGCGTTCTATTTATAGTGATACAATTCTGTGCTTTGTGTAACAGATAAAGGTGAAGGCCCGAAATGTGCAGCGGTGGGCTTCTCTCCCAACAGCGCCAGCCGCCCAATGAATCCTGTAATACAGGCGATTCTTCTCCCCAGTGCTCCCTGAAATCCGAAATGGTCATACAACAATTTGGTGCGCAAGGGTCACATGGCAGCGCACAGCATCCTGATCCTTGATAATTGACATTACTCCACCAAGATGGCGGGCGGCCTGTAAGACTTGTAGTACTTCGCATGTATATTTGCTAAGGTTATACTACAAAGTAAGTATAGATATGTAGGTTCAGTATGCAGAAACCTAGATACCAGCAAGCAGGGGCCGTAGGCAGTGTTGTGTAACTCAAGCAGTTTGAGATTCTCTGTCTCTGGAATGGTTGCTCTATCTGCCTTCCCATGTAAATTCAAACTGGTTACTGGTGGTTGTCAAAAAAGAAAAAACTGGTTACTGGTGTTGCTGCACACCTCATGTCTGTAATGCTGCATGCCATACTTTTGTCAGAGGTAGTTTGTGCAATATTGAGCCTAATTGTGATAGCAGTGTATGTATGCGTTTATATGCTAGTGTGGATTTGATAACAGTGCACGAGGTGCAATATTGAGCCTAATTGTGATAGCAGTCATTGTCAGAGGAAAACCTTCGTAGATACAGTATTGCTGGCACGTACTTTCAGAATAATTCCAAGGAGACTTGCCAGGAGCCCAGGATAGCACTCAGGATTACATATGACACTGCCGTGCCATGTTGCCGCTCCTAAAGTTGCACTTACAGATACAACGAAACACTGTTCATCTTCTGTGTGAGTTACAGTACACACTAATTGTCTCTCTGTGCTTAAATTGACCGATTACTGCTAGATTCTGAAGGTGACGCTGCTTTGCCTTTAGAAACTCACGACATGCATGAATAAAATTGCTTTAAATTTGGAGTAACGAATAGTTCAGCTAGGTAAATACTTACTCCCTCCGTATCGGATTTAGAAGTTGTTTTGGACAAGATTTGGGTCAAACATTGGGAATATAAATCATCAATAACTTTTAAGTTGTTGAGTTTGCAAATGTAAAAATTATATAAATAGATTTGTCTTAAAAAATATTTTCATAAAAGTATACATATATCACTTTTCTATAAATATTTTTTTATAAAAACAAGAGGTCAAAGTTGTGTTTTGGAGACCGTGTCGCTGTCCTAAACGACTTCTAAATCCGATACGGAGGGAGTACAGTACTAAATACCTCATCTAGAACTATCTTATTGCTACCAGTCTATAGCCTCCAACCAAACTGCTAACTTAGTAATCAGTACAGATAATTCAAAATTAGATGTGATTAACGTGACATTTTTTTAATGTTTTTTAGCATATATAACGTGACAGTTTCGACTTGAGGGTGAAGGCTGAAGACGGAGGCCTACTGTTCCTGCTAGGAAAACATACAAGCAGTAGATAAGCAGGAGGTGTGTGCCCATTGTTGTTGGGAACTAATAGTAAGCAGTAGTACGAGATTCTTTTGTTATGACTAGTAGCGTGCCCGTGCTAACGCCACGGCAACATTTGGGGTGCAATTTAAAACCACCCGAAGATGTCACAAACTGGTAACACAAACCACCACAAGGTAAGTGCATTATCATCTCTTGAGAAAGGGTATCAACAAACATGCCTAGCAATACTCCATATTATAGGAATAAGCATAAAAATGAATCCTCAAACATGCCTGTCAAATACTTTCAAACAAATGGAATGAGACTATAGTCGGCACAATAAAATGAGACTATAGTCAGCAACTTCGTATCCATATCTGGGCACTTTATGGGAGCGTGCTATAAAGAAAAGGTGCATTAACATAATTCCAGTTTACGACTGCCAAAATTCAATGGTAACTAACACTCATCTAGAAGCTGAATTCGCGAACATCCAAATGGCATACAACAAAGTTGGGGCAAGATAAGTCCATGCAGTTAGAGCCTTGGAAGGTAAGTCGGAAATTTTCATGGTAACAAATCTGACTCACGGCAAAAGCAATGCTTCTCATTGGTACCAAGGTCCACCTACAACACAGTGAGCCAAGTCAGCTATGTCGATTGAATCAGAAAATGTAGGGCACAAGACAAGGCCAAAAACGAATTTGTTAAGAAGAAATCAGTCAGTTACCTCATAAACATTGACGTCTGAGAAGAGAACCTGCAAGTGTAAACTGGTTAATATTCTAAATTGTGAGCATTGTACTTCGGTAAAAGTACATTCGGCGGACAATGCAAACTGTAAGAATTGACACGATAAGCAGGGCAAAGTAGACAAGGATAGAAAACAATAATAAATCATGTCTAGTTTCAGCATAAAAGACAGATTTCAGTAGCAGACAATGCCATAATGGTAGCAGGTTGCAAATTAGTGCAATGTATTTGTTTCAGAATCATAACAACTCTTCAATCTAATCAAATAAACATAGTCCATTCATTTAAATTTAAATAATTATAGTACAGATAAGATTGTTCATTCAATGTACTCAAGTAAATATGATAGATTATTCTCTAAAGTTTACAAACTTCACATACAAAGCACAAAATGCTTCTTGTTGGCACTGCACAAGTGAGCATTTGGGCATGCATCAATAAGAGATAATAAGTTACAAAATGTTGCTTACCTTATTCCCAGCCTCAACTACAACCACATTAGCACCGACCAATAGAATCTAGCATGAACAATACAATGTGGTGAGACATTAAGATAATAGTCCCCTTAAGATCTCACCTGACCCATCAGATATCTCTCAAACTTAATAGCATATTTCCATAGCAATACACCAATATACCGCCAGCATCCCTTTGCCTGAATAAAACATTTTTATCAGAACAAACAACTATACAAAACTATCAACTTCTAAAACTTCAACAGATACATGTGCACTCCTGTAATAAAGTTTCACATGATTTTACAGTAATTCAGGTAAAGAAAAGGATGCATGCAACAGGTGCTTCTGAATTTTTTAATTAATTGCCAGGCCCTGCTAACAAACCACACTTATTGATAGGAGTACTGCAATATCTTTATGCGATGCAGTAAACAAAATACTATAATTATAGTTGGGGGAAATGCATGTGTGTTAGCTTGAGTGAATTAATTATACCACATTTTAAATAAACTCATACTTCCCTTATACATTTTAAAACCCAAGTGATTGGAGTTACCTCGGTGGCATTGACTTCCCTAATAAACTCAACTTTTTAATACTGAAGAGCTTTCCACTCTTGCCTAGGATTCTCCTCTCTTGGGCTCTTGGTCCATCAGCCCTCTTACCTGAACATGCAGATAAAAAAGATGTATCTATTCCAGGAAAATTCCTTTTCACAAATTAGTTTTTGAATGGCTTGAAAGCCTGGCTAATATCCAATTGACTGCAAAGAGAAAAAATATGATGATAATTTCAAAGTGACAAGAGGATTGTGGAAGATCCAAACGAATAGGGAATCCTTTGGAATTAAGCAGCAGCCGCAGTTGCCCATAAGCTGTTGTGAGAAAATCCAGCAGTAATCAGTTACAGTCCCCCAATGTTTCACCGTCCCAGTGCTGACAGAGAAATAATTTCCACGTATGTTATATAAAAACAGTTCAAGATTAGAGATAGTTGCGAACCTTTTTCACCTTTGCCTTTTTTTATTTTATGAAAATCCTCCTAGCACCATGTGCAGTTGAACTTCATCAACCTATTGAGAAATATCAAATGTTCACCAGAGATTATATAAACTGTTTTGCAATTAGGCACCTCATGGTTATATCATGTTCTATTATTGTAGATAAAAAAACACTTATCAAGGGAAAAACATAGCCATGACAGTTTTTTTTTGAAAATTGCCATGTCAGTTATTTCCAGCAAAATTATAAACTATACTAACTGATACTTGACTGTTATTTCCAGCAAAAGCAGAAACTATACTAACTGATAGTTCCCTGCTCACTGTACACAAACAATAACAAAATCAGTAGGCACGATCATCTTATCTTCACTGTCGTCATTGTCATACTCATACCAATAAGGTAGGAAAAGGGTATGAATTTGCAATCATTAACATCAGTACATAAACAACAAAAATAAAACAGTGGAGGAAGTGAACTCACATCTCTTTTATTATATTAAGTAGATTGATATATATACCAACTAACAATCATCCCTGGCCTCTCTGCAATGGAGATCTGAAACTTTTAACATAATATATTACCGAGACAAATGCAACATAATATATTCTAATCCTTGGTGATTTACACTCTTCCCCTCGTTGTCATCATCCATGAGCTGCTTGTGCTTGGTGCACAGGCGTGGTACGCCTCTGCCGGCAAGCCCTGATCGATGACCTGGCCAGCGGCCGACTTGGCGTGATTGATAATAATCTAAAAGCTACGGTCAACTGATAGAGAACATAATATGCCTAAACAAAACACAAGGGGAGGAGACCGTACCAAGGGATCTTGCACCGCTGATGATGACCTTGAACAAATAATTGAGATCCAGGTCGTGCGCCTTATTCTCGTCCTTCTTATGCACACCCACACCCACATCCATAGCAAATAAATTAAAAAGAAGAAATATCAGAAGAGCAAGGCAATAGGAGGGAGAAGGGGGACACCGAATGAACACACAACAGATCTGTCCGGTGGCCAATCCGAGCGTTAGCACACACACAAAAAGTCACTTGATCACGGAAAAGTAACTTAATCATGGAAAATCACATTCAGTGCAAAGCATAAAGAACTGCAGGCGCAGATCCAGTAAAGGACATGGGTGCTCCATTTCGCACAGCGAAGGGAAGAGAAGGGATTGGCACACCTGGTGGTTCTCACCGGCAAAGTGCCAGGTTAAGACCTGGAGAAGGGCCTAGCGAAGACCTGGCCACCTGGTGTAGGGCAGCCGCCTAGTCGTCGACAGTCGCCACGAGAGAGAGCACGTGCGGTGAACTGGAGAAGAAAAGGCGCGGGATGCGCCATACCAGTGCCACCGATGCGGGCGCCCTGGAAGAGTGAGCTCGGAGACGAAGTGACGTGTGCACCTGCGTCCGCCTTGTCCACCCCGCGGCACCACTTCCCCGCCGCGTCTGCCCCGCGCCGCCGGCGGCCGGGAAAACCTAGCCGCATCAGAACCAGTAAGCGACGGCAGAAGTCATTTGTTTTTTTCTTACCGCGATCGGTCGAGTGAAGAATAGACGGAAAAAATGACAGGCCGAGGAATCGAACCTGTGTCACAGTGTTTGCGGTGTCGTGGGTGCGGGAGGGGGAGGGCGCAGGGGTGAGACCACGGGTGAGAAGCCTCGCATCAAACTTCGTCTCTTGGTCGTCGGATCTGATGCGATTCTTTTGTGAGCCCTTGATTTCAATAGAGATAAATTTCTGTGTGTAATTTTTTGGGTACACAATGGTTAGACTACTCAGTGGGGGACATTTTCGTTGGTGGACCTAAAATAATTCGATGTGGTCAATTATAGTAGAGATTATGAATGCCTGCTTCTGATTTGCTCTGTATCTGCCATGGAAAATCCATAATATTACTATTAGTAGCTAGTTCCTCATGTTAGGACGTAGGTCATGATTTCTTTGCTGACGTCTTTTCGCGTGAAAGGCTAGATTTTGTTTATCCAGCTTATAATCCGTACTTTTTAGCAAGTTTTTTATGTCAGAACAGTGTTTTTCTCTCACAACAAATCAGTCAACCGTGTTTTTCACCCGACTTATCAGCGTAGCCGAACGGGGTCATATCTTTGTACGTAATTTCCGAGGATAATTATTTCCTTTCATCAAGTACGTACAAGCTGATGATCTGTCCTTCAAATCAAGTTCATCAATAAATAATAACGCGAGCTCCTCGGCGCGGTGCTACGTCAATAAATATAAAGATGATGGCCAAGGCCGCCGACTTGTCAGTGACATACCGCTGCGATATTCCACGTCAAGCGGATGGGCAGCGCGGGGCCACGCCCGTCACTTCCGTCTCCACGCACGGCGGCAACCTTGCAGCAGCGACGAAGCCAGGACTGGCTTTCTCTTCTTCTTCCTCCAGCCCCTTGTCTTCTTCTTCCTCCTCACGGCGGTAGCCCGGGCTAAGCCCGGGCTCCATGTAAATCATGGCCGTAGGGGGCTGGAGCACGGGTAGCCCCCCCGCTGGCTTCGTCGCTGCCTTGCAGCATGCATGGCCAGGCCCAGGCCTGGATGGTGATGGTGGTGGCCCTGCCGTTGCTGGCCGTGGAGACGGGCTGTCGGAGTACAAACACAAATTAATAAGTATTTGTGCACGTTGAAGCATCGGCAACTGGTTTCATCAGCCGAACAGCTTTGAGAAGAGAAAAATACGGTGCCAGAGCTGTTTCACTTGAACTTATCATAACTTATCAGCCTGACTTATGAGCTACGGTATAGTGTTTTTTTCTCACAGCAAAACAATATTAGCCGTCTTATCAGCCACAAAAACCATCAATCAAATAGCTTCAGTATCAAGAAGAGGAGATACCGAGGCGAGACAGCTAGGGCCGTCCCTGAGATTTTTGGGGCCCAAGGCAGGACTGAAAAATGAAGCCCTTATGTGCATTTGTTATCGCTTGTATTCACTTGGATGCTAAGCTAAAAGCAGTTACCTAGCATGCATTACCTATTCTCCTTGCACCCCACTTTCAAAAAATTAGCCTGTGTTCGTATGCGCAATAATTAGTGATTCATCTATATTTCGCTTGGATTGGTAGTATTTGTTTTGCTCCTGTGCGCAATAATTACTGATTCATCTATATTTTCTCTTTGTTCATACTACTAATGGAATCATTTATATAAGACTTGTGCTGGATTTTTTTAAAAATACATTTAGTAATTTAAAACTAGCACAAAGTATGGGGGTGTCTGGAATTTTTGCAACTCTGCTTGAGGTGCACTAGAAAAATGTGGAGTTAGTCTTTAGCTCCACTTTTTTTGGAGCAGATTTCTTAGAGCTGGGAGTGTTTGGCAACACGGAGCTGGAGAGGAGAAAAAAAACAAGAGCGGAGCAGTCCCAAACACCCCCGTATACTCTACGAGGCATACTGTTACAGTAACATCCCTACAGCCGTATGTGACAAACAAAAAAATTTGATGCACCCGCTTGCTCGTGGGCTCCTGGCCTCTCATACAGCAGTGCTACTCCTACACGTTTATCAAAATAAACATACTAGTCCTACACCGTATACAGGGCTGGGCTTGGCTACTCCACCGTATACATACGAGAGGGGCCCTGACGGCTTGGGGGACCTGGGGCGACCGCCCTGCTCGCCTGCCCCCCAGGGCAGGGCCTGGAGACAACAGAAAGACGAGAAGAGAGATGCAACACCTGATCTATTTTTAAAACATCCAAATGAAAAACAATTGCATCGTACATTTAAAAACAGTTGAGACACTTGCAACATAGTCTGAAACACTCGTAAAAACACCTGAAAACGCTTGAAAAAAGCCAATGCAAAAAATATATGCAACATATGTGTAAAACACGTGCAACATTTAGATAAACACACTTGCAACATACACCTAGAAAAACAACTAAAATAATGGGAATAAAAGCTTGCAACATACGTGTACAACCATTACAACATATGCAACATCTTGATCTATTTTTCGCAACATCTACATGAAACACTTGCAGTATTTAGATGAAACATTTGAAACGCCTGAAATATACTTTTGCAATATTACTTGGACAAATCATGGAGCTCAACATCGCCGTGGCGCATGGAGCTCGCTGGTGTGCCTCTGGGCGAGGGCCTACTCGACGCCCTGGGTGAGCACCTGCTCCGCACCCTAGGCCAATGCACCCCTGGGCATGGTGGAGGACGGGCTTGACGCGGCGGGGGATGGTGGCGGCGACGCGCTGGCGCTGTGCCTTGGAGGCGGTCGCGCGCCTCACCTGGCTGGCTCAGCGGCCAAGTGCTGGAGGTGGCAGGCAAGCGGATAGGTACAAGTATGTGGATGAGCTGATTTTTTTTATTTAGAAACAGAGGAGCGGGGTCTTGGGCTAGCATCGCGCGCCCTACCAACGGTGCGTCCGGCCGCCCAGACTCCTGCTTCCTAGCATTAGCATTTTCTTAGGCAAAGCCGCAGCGCTGTAGATAAGAAGGACCTGGCCTTGTTTGGTTCAGCTTTTCTGAGTCTCGCTTATAAGCTGAGCAGGATTATGTGATGAGCCATGATCTGGAGAATCTGTTGTCTAAATAAACTAGGCGTTTGGCTATCCCGATTATTTTGGGTAGGACATTTTGCACCGGGACCTCTGGACTTTTCTCAAACTGCACAACACTGTTTACTACTATTCTAGTGAGAGCCTATAACCCTGCAACTGGATCTAGATAAAAGTTTCTATTTATATCCAGTTCTTCAAAATCAACGCAGGAGCTCGGAGCCTCACGGGAGGAGCTCATGAGGAGGAGCTCCAGTGGTGGGCAGGCAGCGTGGAGCCAAGGAGGAGGCTGCGGCAGTAGCCCCGGCGTCTGACTGCCGCACGGGTTGGGGACGAGCGGCGGCGGATGACGGTTGGCAGCCCGCGGTGGGGACGGAGGGTGGGGACGTCGGTGAGGATCCAGCCGCCGGTGGCTGGATCTAGAGGAGAGGGAGAGAACAGGAAGGGAGCGGAGTCGGGTGAGGGAAGAATCAGTTGCGATCCTCATATCGCAGGGTGCAGCCGCATTTCGGAACGCAATGTATTTTTCGCGTATTAGCTGACGCGCGATTGGCGGTCACGGGCGCGATGCAACCCGTGTGGCGTGATTTTCCGCGATGGACGGTCGTGAACGCGGTTATAAGTGGAACCAAACAGGGCCTGTGTCCCATGTGTTGGGGTCACCGAAAGTTTATGGATTTCTATAATTTCAGAGGCGGTTGTAAAATGGAGTTGATTTTAAGACGCATTAAACTCCATGTAATGTAAGGATATGGTTGCTAGTCTAATAATATTAATGTTGATGGCATCATTTTCGTCATAGGCTGCTTGCGTAATTCCTATGGTAATTATCTTTGCTAGAATAATAACCCACGAGTTGCTCGTGCTGTTGCCGTCAGTGTCGGTACCACGCGCAGGATTTCTACTTCAACAAAGAGGACTTGGGCTAGCTGCTAAAGTTGCATTGAAAGATAAGCTATGGTCCCACTTGTCATTGAACTAGCAAGTGCAGCAGGTGCAGCGAATATATATCGGCAAACTCACAAAACTAGTAGGGCCCGGATATAGGGGAGCCAAAGCATGGGCCCCCACAATGCTTGATTAGCTCCATTATTATTACCACTACTAGTATTTCTATCCGTTTTCATTTTTTAGCTTGGCAATCGCAACAATGGCCGGAGAGCACCACCACCACCAGCAGGAGCAGGAAGCCACAGCCGGAGCTGGTCCTCTCCACCTCGTCGTGTTCCCATGGCTGGCGTTCGGCCACCTCATCCCGTTCCTCGAGCTCTCCAAGCGGCTGGCGGTGCGGGGCCACGCCGTCACCTTCGTCTCCACGCCGAGGAACGTCGCCAGGCTCCCGCCGGTGCCCGCCGCCCTGTCTGCCCGCGTCCGGACGGTGGCACTGCCGCTGCCGCCCGTGGACGGGCTGCCGGAGGGCGCCGAGTCCACGGCCGACGTGCCGCCTGACAAGGTCGGCCTCCTCAAGACCGCCTTCGACGGCCTCGCCGCGCCCTTCGCGGACTTCCTTGCCGCCGCCTGCGCCGGTACCGGTGGCCGCTGGAGAGGAGGGGAGCAGCAGGTGGCGGCGTTCGCGAGGAGGCCCGACTGGATCATCGTCGACTTCGCGCACTACTGGCTCTGCCCCATCGCTGAGCAACACAAGGTGATGAGCCGAGCCGCCCATCGATTGTTATTTAAATTTAAGTGTTTGATTGAATTCAAATACAAGTTTCAGGTTGCTTGTGCGATGTTCCAAATCGCCACGGCCACCATGGTCGCCTACTTCGGGCCGCGTCAGGAGAACGCCGACCACTCCCGTGTCACCGCCGAGGACTTCATGCCGATGCCGAGGTGGTTCCCGTCCCCAGCAGCTTCGCCTTCCCTCGCCTTCCGCCGACACGAGGCCGCCTGGATGGCCGCTGCCACCCAGCTCAACGCGTCCGGCGTCGCGGACTCCGAGCGCTTCTGGCGGACCGAGCAGCGATGCCGCCTCATGTTCATACGCAGCTGCCCGGAGGTGGAGCCCGGCCGGGTGTTCCCACTGCTCGCGGAGCTCTACCGCAAGCCTGTCCTGCCCACCGGCCTCCTGCTGCCGGACGATCGCCGTGACGACGACGACGACGACGGTGACCATGGCAACGGTAGCAGTAGCAATGAAGCGGCGGCACGCTCATCAGGTGCCTTCCAGTGGCTCGACGAGCAGCCGTCGGGGAGCGTCCTGTACGTCGCGCTTGGCAGCGAAGCGCCGCTGACGCCGGAGAACGTGCACGAGCTCGCCCTGGGGCTCGAGCTCTCCGGGGCGCGCTTCCTGTGGGCACTGCGCCTGCCGAGCGGCACCGCTGCGTCGACGTCGCCGCCGCTGCTGCCGGACGGGTTCGAGGCGCGCACGCGCGGGCGCGGCGCCGTGTGCACGGGCTGGGTGCCGCAGATGCGTGTCCTCGCGCACGCGGCGGTGGGCGCGTTCCTGACGCACTGCGGCTGGGGCTCCGTCGTCGAGAGCCTCCGGTTCGGCCACCCGCTGGTCATGCTCCCGTTCATCGTCGACCAGGGCCTCATCGCTCGGATCATGGCGGAGCGGGGCATCGGCGTGGAGGTGGCGCGGCGCGACGACGACGGGTCGTTCGGCAGGGACGACGTGGCGGAGGCCGTGAGGCGCGTGATGGTTGTGGAGGGCGAGGAGGAGGAAGGGAAGATGCTCGCGCTCAACGCGAGGAAGCTGCGGGAGGAGGTCGTCGGCGATGATGCTGGCCGGCAGGAGCGGTACGTCGACGAGCTCGTCAACTGCTTGCAGAGGCATTGCTTCACCGAGTGAACTAATAATAAAATAATATATAATAATATATGTATCGAGATTCGAGACACATATATATGGCTGTGTATTAATTTTCCTGTTTATCCGGCTTATAATCCGTACTTTTCAGCTTGTTTTTCTAACTGGAACAGTGTTTTTCTCTCATAACTCATCCGGCTTATAATCCGTACTTTTCAGCTTGTTTTTCTAACCAGAACAGTATTTTTTTCTCACAACAAATCAGTAAACAGTATTATTCAGTCGGCTTATCAGCACAGCGGAACGGGACCTATGTCTTATATAATTTGAGTTCAGGGCAGGGTTCAGAATTTCAGCCGGTTTTCACCAAAAATCAGCAATTTTCATTTCTATCCGTGAGCCCCGGTAAATGTACATACCTGTAATTTCTGTACCATTTCGTTCAATTTTTTTTTCAAATCTTTGCTAAAATTTAAAAATTTTAACCAAAATTTCAACCAGTCTTCACTAATTTTCGCGATTTTTGTTTCTATCGGTCCCTCCGATGTTTGTGTCTCAGCCGGTAGGCTGAACCCTGGTTCAGGGTGGGTCTTTTAAAAACAGAGACAACTTCAGGGGAGTGAAACAGACTTTACTATTTCATTAATACAAATTGAGCCCTGCCAAACAAACGAAAGCATTTTGTGGATATATACAGCTTGTCCAATCGAAATAATCAAAGTACGTATGTACACTTAACAATCCAGCCCTGAGTATAGATCATCCAATGCAGTGTAAAGAAATTTGGCAGCATTTGGCTGTTCCACATTCCCCGTGAGAATGTCGCTGGTTGTCAGATATGGGTCACCATAGAAGCGCAGATTAGCATCCATCCGTGTGGCAACTAGATTCCCTTCTAATGAGACACCAATAAATGCACCTGTAAGTCCAAAAAAAAAACTGTGGAATTAGTTGTGGCTATGGATAACCACAGCAGATAGATTCATCCATGACTATGGTGGAACATTTTCCCTGAATGACATGATTTTCCCTGAATGACATGTACCCAAACAAATGTTCCTGATGGTTATAATACTCAAAAGTTGGGAAATAAACTCAAGAATATCCATGTTAGCACTCAATCAGGAAAGGTGTTAACAAATGGGCTAAGATCTAAGCAAAGAAATATTCAATTCTGACAATACATTAAACTTATGAATTGGCAAAAGTGAATAAAGCTTTTGTAGGCTGCATTTTCTGATAAGTTGTATGGTCATTGTACATTTTTTTTCCGTAGTGACAAGCCCAAAGCATTGGCAGATTGAACATGATATGAAAAGGTTGAAGGTTACAAAGTAAGACAATAGTTACCTTTGCTGCAGCTATATGTATAGCAAACTCCTGATCCTTTATCACCAGCTCTCAGGTCTGCTTCTAGTACTCTGCCCACAGGTCCTGCTGCAGCACTTACACCTGCCCCAAGTGAAAAATGCATTCGACTGCAGAAAGTTCGGACAGCTTCTGGACCACGAAGCACTATGATGAAATCCATAAGCTCACCACCAACCTATACGTGCAAAGACAAGTACATAAGATGGAACAAGAATTTATTTACAAAAAGAGCAATCAGCACAAATATGTATATTGTCATAAAACTCATGAGGCTAGCCAGATATCACAGTTGTACCATTTTCTACAAAAAGTAGCAAGAGCATGCAGAACCCCAGGCAGCACAATAAGTTACGATTTAATACCTAAATTCAAATTAGCCTGGCAAGGTGGATTCATTCATGTTCATTCCTTCCCCTAAATTTGGAAGGGCATAGGCAAAATAGTTATAACCAATTAAAGAACATAATATCATTTGTGACCGCTAAACAGAACTTATAAGAAGCAAACAGAGTGACGAATCGTTGTCTGCATAATTCCTGTGATCCTAGTTCTTCATTTGTAACAAACCACTGGGTTTTAAATAATGAAGACAAATACAGTTCAAATATACCACACCTAACCTCTCATAAGCAAATAACAAGTGAGGTGCGTAGTTCCTAAGAAAATACCACACAGCGAGCTATGGAAATAAAACAGCAACACTGCATTTGCAGTACAACAGAAGGTGGTGCCATTTACGATTTATCAAGTGAAGAATTAGAAGTTGACCATACAAACCTGTGCTCCCCATCCAAAACCAGCAGAAAGTATAGCAGATGGTGCAGACCATGACCCATCAGATCTTCGAGCAACTACTAGGCCAGTTCCAAGTTTGTAGGTAAGAATAGCACCAGCTTTTGCAACTGTCAATATGGCAAGCCCACTTGCTCCACTAAGAACTGCATGGGGAATAGACTTCTCAGGGTTTATTCTTGCCACCTAAATTGAGATGTTTTTATGGGTTTATTAGATTCGGATTCTAACTTGTTCAAAGCACCAACATGCAAATACAGAATATACGAAATGAAATTTAGGAACCTGGCTGTAACTCGACAAGGTATTTGCTGCCTTGTAAATCTCATGCTCCATGGTTAACCCGATGGGCAAGTTTAACCACCCTCTTGCACAAGTCCAATCCATAACATCATGCTTTGCAGTTTGTGAGGCATTGCTGACAGAATTAATCAATAAGTTCTGCAATGGATCAAGCCTATCATAACAAGCATCACAGACTCTTTGCGGATTCCGCTCACGAAACTTGGCAGGCAACAGAGATCGTCCTTTTGAGCAAGCCCTGCAAAATATCCCTCCACAGAATCGACAATGATGCCTTCCACGGGTAAGGGCAGTGAAAGGAGCAGCACACTGCATACACGCGCTGGCATAACTGTCAGGAAGCCATTCAGGTGGCTCTGCTTCCAGCACAGCCCTATAAATGTTGTAATTCAAGGCTTCTTCATCAAGCACTGGTGGAGCACTCGGCATGTAGACCGAGGAATGCAAGAATGTGTTACCATCATCACTTGACCCAAGGAATGAGACGCTGGTCTTAGTGTCCTTTGGCTGTTCAACTTCAGTATTTCCCAAATTGCGACCGATTATCGCAATAACGCCGCCCAGCAGGTTCTTAATGTTAACTGGTTTCTGCGCCTTCACAGGTGCAGAGCCCCAATATTCATCAGGACATTGATATCCATCAAGGAAATCAGCTTCCCCGTTGAAATCAAACTCCTTTTTCCCAGACCATTTCGGCTCAAATGAGTTAATGAGGTTCCCAGCTGTACCCAATGCCCCTTCTATATGCCGAGGCAACGCATTTGGATCAAATGAGCTGATCGCATTGCTAACCGTTTCCGTAACTTTTGATTGGATCTCATCCTTGAGGCTGTTTGTCACGCCTGGTGCAGGCAATGGGTGATACGAGACAATCTCCCTACGCGTTGACATGGCAATCAATGTCTAGCACATAACTTTCTGAAAAAAACAAAACCTAAAGTGAGAACATGTTTAATGCACCTATCTGATGTACAAATATCCATATAGAAGATAAACAATCAGAATCTAGTTTTATGTCCAGATTGACGACTATGAGTATCCCCCCACGCCTCTTTCAGTGACAACCATGACAGGCTCGAGAAATTGAAGCTGGGGACTGATTTGAGAGGAGTTGTATTGCTGCTCCCCATAACCAAGCACCACAAATGGATGAAGAAGTCTGTAGCAGTCAGAAAGGTCTAAATAGCACTCAAACTCAGCAGAGGCAGACCATGTATAACCTCTCCCAGCCAAAGTCTATCTATCACGATTCCTTCTGCATAAAAACCCCATTTTGAATCGCGGAAACAACATGCAAGACACCAAGCTTGTCACCTAATTTTGGGGGTGGTTTGTTTGTGAACACCCGGATTCATATGTTCAGCGGAATAGGCTGCGACCGAATTGCGAGTGAATCGATGGATCAGACGCAAACAAATCCCCGGCTAATTAACCGAACGAGGATTAAGGAAGGTTTCGATTCAGTTGGCGACGCAGAGAAGGGAGAATTTCTGATCTGTCGGGATGCTAGGGTTACTTACGAACGCGTGAAAGAGGAGCGCACGCCAGTCAATCCGAGCCCGGGCGGCTCTCCACCCTGCCCCGTGCCGGCGGAGAGGGCAGGCGCGGCGACGCCTCTCGCCGGCGGAAGGTTGCGTGGCTTGTTGAGCCGAGTCGAGTTGCCGGCGGCGGCTAGACACCGCGGTGCACGAGGGGGATAGGAGGAAGAGGAAGAAGAATACGCGACACGACACGACACGACACGGCGGCCGAGGGATGGTGAATGGTCGATGGAGACGACGACGAGGCGGCGTGGCGGACACGATAAAAGAAGGCCCGGCCCACGACCGCGAGACCAGGCCGATTTGGGCTGCTGGGTATCGGTCCGTCACGTTACACACTTGCGCATTCTGAGTGGTCAACCTGAATTTGCTTTAGGGCTGTGTTTAGTTGGAAAAATTTGGGTAAAAAGTTACTGTAACACTTTTCGTTGTTATTTGGTAAAATTTATCCAACCATGGATTAATTAGACTTAAAAGATTCGTCTCGAACTTTACAGACAAACTATGTAATTAGTTATTTTTTTTACCTACATTTAATGCTTCATGCATGCGTTTAAAGATTCGATGTGATGGGTGGAAGAGGAAATATTTTGGGTATGCATGCCAAATGAACGCGGCCTAGGCCTCTCGACCTTTCTCGACTTGCTACAGTCGGAAGGCGATCTCCAGGCGATTTCCAGATCTTCCTCTCCCTCATCACCGAGGCACGCGTAGAGCGAGCCCGTCGGCGGCGTGCGGCCCCGCGGGGCGTGCTCGGCAGTGGGGAAGGCCCTCCTGCGGAGCGAGACTGGCGGCGATGCGCAGATCCGGTGCCTGCGGATGAGCTTTGCGACGTGAATCTCGGTGAGGGATCTGTATATACTGGTTGTTGGTATAATATTAGCTACCTATATCTATGTCTATGTCTAGTGCGTAGATTTAGTGAGAAAATAAGGGTTCCCAGGGCGGCTTTTCTGCTTGGGGAGTTTTAGTTCATCTGCTGTCGGTGTTGATGTGTCCTGCAACGACAGTGAGATGAAGTGTTTGGTCTTCCAGATTGTTTTCGGTGATTGTGGCATCTCCGAACAGCCTGGAAGTTTCTTCCCGAGCTCCTCTGATGTCGTCTTTGTTGCTGGTGGTTTGGTCTTGGCGGAGGGCGGTGGGTGTGTGGTGCATAGCGAAGGCATTTTCTGTGGAGGCTTTGACATTGATGATGTTTTCAGCGGTCAGGTCATCTTTTGCGTTGATGTCTTAGCCTTCTATGTGCCTTCTTGTGCCTTCGATGCCCATGTTGTCCACAGTGGCGTCGATATCGCTACCAACGACATGGCGATTGCTAATCAGAGGTGGCTCGGTAATCATACCAGCGACAATGCTATGTTGTACGGTATTTCTTTCTACCAACTTGTGAGATCAAGTTGGTTTTCAGTTTCCACCTCTGGTGGTTTGCTTTCCCTTCTGGGTGTATCGTCGTCCGGCGTGCCGTTGTTGTTGGTGGTTGAGGCGCCAGATCCCTCGTTCTCCGGCGATGCGATGGCCACTGGCCATCTTCCTCGGCCTGGACGTTCAGTGATTACAAAGCATGTTGGTATTTCTGATGTGCTACTCTTGGTGCCACTGAAAACCTTTGACGTTCCATCGTCGGCAAGGTGGTCGGCTTCAAGGCGACTGTTCCGACCGTCGGCGGCGAGGACGACCGGGAGAGTCTTGCAAGGACCTAGATGTATTTTTTGTTTCTTTCAAAGATGTCTTTGTAAGATTTGGGATGTAAATTGTCTGTATTATAAGTCAAATACAGCCCGGTTTCTAAAAAAAAAGAGTGGTCAACCTGAAAAAGGAACACCAGGGGGAAAAAATTGGACCAAAATACAGAGTTCACAAATTAGTTGACCAACACCGGCGGGGTTGGTACGTGTTTAGTTCTCTATTTCACCTAAAAAAATTTGGGTTTTGGCCCATTATTTTGTAGAATAGAACTAAACATCATGCAAAAATTTTGGCAAAAAGGTATCCATTCTCTATTTTAGATTTTGGCCTCAAAAGACCAAAAAAAAACCCAAAAAGCCCTCACTCACTCTATGAAAAATTTGGCATTTTGGATGGAACTAAACACACCTATGAAAATTTTGGCATTTTACATTTCATCGTTCCAAAGTAATTGACATTTTGCATTTTACATTCCAGGGGGAACTAAACATAGCTAGGAGTATGTTATTTTTTAATTTTCATAGTTTTTATTTGAATTCGTTTTCTTGCAAAAATAATTACTGTAACAAAAAAATGCAAAATTATACTTGTACCCTACTTGAAATGGCCGAAATCAAATACTGCCAATCTAGTTAGTGGAATTTTCCTTCTTGCGAATTGGATCAACAGAAATTTCTATTTTTCAATATGTATCTTAAAAAAGATTACCACTTTTACGTATCAACTCGAATGGAGATAAAATTTATATTAAAACTAATAAAACTTGACATGATTTTTTCTTGTTACAAGACATTTTGGCACTGAAATTTCATATCTATATTTGTAAAACTAAACATAATATATATTAATTGTTTCAGGTTCATGATAGCTTCAAGTGAAAATGTTATGAGCTACAAAAGTTGCACAAGCCGATTGACGGTGCAATTGTTATATAATTGTTATTTCCATACAATGGAATACATGAAAATGGGGTATATCTTAAAAACATCATAATTTTTTGGTATAAACTCACAATAAGATAATATTAATATGAAAATATTAATGCTTAACGACATCTACACGTTTCTAGCTCATGACCTTTTGTTCTGGATATATCTTGATACAAAATAATTGCTACAAATCTATGAACTACAATTTATAGATATGAATATTGTAATCATTTATTTCATATCCATATGGCTTCAAACAAATATTTATAAACTAAAAAAAGTTCTACACCTTGTTGAGCTCTATCATATTTATATAGACTTTATCTTCATCCAAACACATGTAGAAGTTATGATTGTCTTAAGATATGTTGTGCAAAAAATAATATTTTGCCAATTCAATTGATGGAAAGAGAAGTCCTACTAATTTAATTGTGACATTTGATTTTCGTCATTTCAATTAGCTATAGGATTATACTTTTGCAAATTTATTGTTGGAACAATTATTTTTTGAAACAAACAAAATTAAAATATAAAAAATTAGATAAGTACTGTACCACGAACGGTTTTCATGGGCTTCTATCCACATAGCCCACAAATTTGTGAACCATCATCGTGGGCTTTTGTCCACGTCGTGAACTACTACAAAATCACCGTAAAATCATTTAGACCAATGATCAACATTGGGGCGGCCTTTATGGGCTTTTAACTTGCGGGTCAAATTTTTGGAACTTTTCGAGGATGCTATTGGGTTGATGACTATGGGCCTAATTCATAAGTTATTATTACCTACTGCTTGGCCTTATTTCTTATACATCTACTCTACTTTTAAGAAAAATATATGCTGGCATTTTTGTTGCGGAAATGCTACTTACAAGACGTCCGACCGGTCGGACGCAACTCCTCCACTTATTTGCTCGATATTAAAATAAATCCTCCACTCATCCGCTGGCTCACTCACCTCTCGCCCCCTCCATCGCGTGCGCCGCCCGCTCCCTTCATGGCCGGCAGCGGCGCCCCCACCCACCCCAGCGCGCGTCGTCCCCTACCCCAACGCGTGGCCATGGCTGCCTCCCTAGCCGGCGGGGGCGCCCTCACCCGCCTCGGCAGCTCCTTCCCCCGCCCCGGCAGTGCCCCTCCCCAGCCCAGCGTCCCCCCTCACCTCAGCGTCCTCCTCTACCGGCAGCCCCCAATGCCTGCAGATCCAGTGGCCCTCTCCCCCATACCGGCGAGATCCATAGAGCACAAGCGAGATCCTTTGGAGGTGGCCATGGCGCTCCCCGTGCCAAGCTCTCTCTCTCCTGCTATGTTGCATATGTATGTTTCAGGTGTTTCAGACGTTTCAGATGTATGTTGCATTTGTTTCATATGGATATTACAAAAACAGATCGAGGGATGTTGCTCATGTTGCATATGTTGCAATTGTTTTCATATGGATGTTGCAAAAGTAGAACTGGGGATGTTGCACATGTTGCATATATTGCAATTATTCTAGATGCATGTTGCAAGCTTATGTTTTGAGTGTTTCAGATGTTTCGGAGGTATGTTTCATCTATATATGTTTTCCGGATACATGTTTCAAGTGTGTTTATCTGGATGTTGCATATGTTTCACACATATGTTGCATGTGTTTTATTTGGATGTTTGCGTATGGTTGCAATGTTTTTTTAGATGTTTTTTTCAAGTGTTTTAGAAGCATGTTTCAATTATTTTAACTGTCATTAGACGTATCTTGCAACTGTTATATTTGAATGTTTTAAAATTAGATCGGGTGTTGCATCTCTCCTCCCCACCTTCTGCTGCATCGTCTCTCCCGGTGCCGGCAAAGCATCCATACAACGCCGCTGCAGGGTCCTTCCAAATCGGAGGCGCCGCGCACCCTTCGCCTCTTGTCGCTCGGACGGGGCGCTCCTCGCGTGGAGCGCGAAACGGAGCGTAGCGCGCAGGTGTTCGGGACGTTAGCACTACTGTTTTTGTTGGGAAGAAAAAAAAGATATAATGTAGTAATACAGTAGGAAATTCGGTGGCAGGCCGAGCGTTGCAAAGCCATAATCAAATTTAGGTAACCCTACCCAATTTGCTAGGTCGGGCCTGCCGGCCTGGGCAGGCAAGGCAACCGTCGCTGAAGCCGGTAATTACTGGCAGCCATCGCTTTGGATTTTTCCACGCGGCGGCAACACGGGTTCCTCGCACCGATCCATCCATCCCTCCACAAACTCCTTGTGTTCCTCCCTTCCTCCACCACAAACTTCCTCCTCTGCTTCTGCGCCTCGAACGCTGCCTCCTCTATCTCCGTCTCCGTCTCCGTCTCCAGCCGTCGACGGCAGGTAAACTACTACTGCCCACCCCAAGATTTGGTCATTCCGTGATCGATGGCCGCTCGCCGTTTCTGTCTCCTGCGTACGTCTGCGTGATCGCTTTGTGCTGTCGGGGTGGACACTAGATCGGCGGTTACTGCTTCAGCTGGTGGGCGCCCAATTGTTTTTGTTCAACCAAGGATTTGAACCCAACTTTTTGTTGATCTATTTATTTATTTATTTATTTATTTCATCACTAGATGATCCCAGGCTCCCAGATCCTTCAATCGTGCAGTTGAGTAGTTCATTCAAGTACGATGGACAATGAGGGGTCGCTTGGTTTTTATAGCCGCAAAATCACAAGGGACAGAGAGGTTAAATTGGTGGCCAACAACTCCCAATGCCCAAAATGAGTTGGGCATTTTATTTCATCGACAATTCGACATGCTAGCTAGTTAGTGTTTTATAAAGCACTAGACACTTGGTTCATAGGGGATAATGGTGCTACCGCACCCCTGTTTTCAAACAGTGCGTCCAATAATGCCGATCGAAATCTTTCAATCTGACCATTGCAACACTACTGAATTTTCATTATATCATAATATACCCTCCGTTAAGAACACTTGACCTTTTGGGCAAGGTTTAAACAGTGACTTCAAATTGTCTACTGAATTTAGCTCTTATCTGTCCTTTTATCTTATATCAACATTTTTATGGTTGCCATTTTAATTCCCCTACCGTGTGGTGGAAAATTTTTAATTTCACCTGTGTTGCTCTCTGTTAAGGTAACCTTAATTGTCCTGCACCATTAGCACCAAAACTCATCGTCTTAATTATTTGACTTATGAACATTTTGGCCTTATTTTAATAGAAAGAATAAACGATTTTCTCTCTGGAACTAATGGCATTGTTTTATGTGTGCAACATTTGTTTGTTACTCTTGGAATCCGTATATCAAATTTTCTCTCTGTATCAAAGCATGTCATCCTCAGGTAGTCCAAAAGTGACAGAAAGGAAAGTAGACAAAGACAACGATGGGCACGACGATGACGAGAAGGGAGGTTTCTTTGACAAGGTTAAGGATTTCATCCAAGAGGTTGGAGAAAAGATTGAAGAAGCAGTAGGCTTCGGAAAGCCTACCGCTGACGTTACTGGGATTCACATTCCCCATGTCAGCCTGGAGAAGATAGAGCTTATTGTCGATGTCCTTATTGCGAACCCGAACCCTGTCCCCATCCCTCTTGTTGACATTGAATACTTGATCGAAAGTGAAGAAAGAAAGCTCGTTTCTGGAACAATCCCTGATGCAGGGACCATCCATGCTCATGGTTCAGAAACTGTGAAAATCCCCTTTCTACTAATTTATGATGAAATCAGGAGCACATACAAGGAAATCGAGCCTGGAAGCATCATTCCTTACAAAGTCAGGGTCGTTCTTCACATAGATATTCCTGTTATTGGGAGGATATCTATACCGTTAGAGAAAAATGGAGAGATTCCAGTGCCATACAAGCCTGACGTTAACATTGACAAGATCAAGTTTGAGCAGTTCTCTTTTGAAGAATCGACCGCGATCCTTCACTTGAATTTGGACAACAAAAATGCTTTTGACTTGGGGCTGAATTCAATGGATTATGAAGTGTGGCTCGCTAATGTGAGCATTGCATCTGCTGAACTGAAACAATCTACGAATATCAAGAAACAGGAAATAACAACTATGAACTTACCTATCAGCTTCAGGCCTAAGGATTTCGGTTCTGCTATGTGGGATATGATTAGGGGAAAGGGCACTGGTTACACCATAAAGGGACACATTGATGTCAACACTCCTTTTGGACACATGAAAATACCAATAAGCAAAGAGGGGGGAACAACTCGTCTCAAGAAGGGGGATGATGATGACGACGACGACAAGGTATCTGTTATCTCAAATTTTGGCTTTTCATTCTGGGAAGCTAATTATCGCCCATCTTACATGTTGTCTGCACCAGCACTCTGATCACTCAGCATTCTAGACTAAAATATTAGCATTTTCACAGATTACCATTTGTGAAGAGAACTATAGCTTCACAAGTATCCGATAAGCTTTTAATTCTTGCCTTTTATTTTTCTAAAAAGATTTTTTAAAAATCTGTACATTGATATGTTTAGTCAAAAAAGATGGGAAGTTTGATATTTCAAGAAAATTAGCAGACAAACATTGGTCTCCATATCAGCTGACTGTATGGTAGTGGCGTCATAAAATATTGGACTGGTGGGGTAGTGAAGAAACAGAAAAGTGAAACTTTTCTGCAGAGATAAATTATTCTTTTAGTGCCAACTCTATTGCATAAATTTAATTCACTGTACCATTGCACTTGTCATGGTTTGATCTATTTCAATTATTTGTTTGCATACTAATTTTATTTAAGACAAAGCTGCACATCTGCTTGGAGTATCAAGTTTTCAGTATGTTATTGTAACTTATTAACATTGTATACACTATAGTACAATAGCTTTATCATCGCATCTCTAACTTGATAGTTTCTTATGTGTTGCGACAGACTTGTTTATTTTATTATTATATGCCATTGTTTTTATTTAGAAAATATGAGTTCTTTTTGTGAATTTTTCTTCTTATTCTGGTCTAATCTTGCGTATAATATGTTCTATGCAGGACTAGAAAGCTTTCCTGAAGCAGATAACAAAAAAGAAGTATTTCCTAGTCAGTTTAGTTTGCTATTTGAGCTATCCTACCAGCTTATAATCTCTAGTTAGCTTTACTTCATCCACTATTTGTTGTATACATCTATTTTATCTGTATTTCTTATCTTGGAATTCATCTATCTTCATAGTGCTTCTTTGTGTATGGTCATAGTTTTGCATCAAGGACGTACATCAAAGACGTGCTTGGGACAAGGTTACTCTTCATACACATAGTTGATGTATTAAAGACACCCATCTAGTTGGTGGTATTATATGATGTTTCTCGTGTAGAATGTAGTGGTCTAAAGTACCGATGTCCCATACACCACGGTGAAACTCACCAATGATTTTAGCAATAGCTGAGTGGTGTGATGATAGGTGAAGTTAATCTCACCCGAGCAAAGATGAAGTGATTGTACCTAGACAAACCAATCAACCAAACAAGACATACCTAGTGCGGGCTTAGCTTATACAAGGAAACGAAACAATTTTGGCATATTGTCTTCATTTGAGTTCATATGAAAAGATTATAAACTTTTTTGGGACAACTATTTCTAGAGTCGATCTCTTAAGTGTGCCACCTCTGTTAGTCGATTAATAGAGGAAGATCTATTAAATAGTAGATTAATAGAGTTGGTCTCCTTAGGATGCCTACCTCTATTAATCATTAACAGAGGTGTGTGTTTGCCCGAGACCCGCCTAACCATTTATAGAGGCGGCCCCGAAAATACTTGTTTTTGTTAATTAGGGGACCGGTCTCCTACAATTACTTTTGTAATAGTGGATGTCTCCAAGCTCGTCCGTGCCTTCCGAGCATCGGTGTGGATGAGGAAGAGGATTCCAGAGCCACCTTCATGTCTCTAGCAATCATTACTTCATTGGTGTTGCGCTCATCCTTAATTACTTGTAGATCTTGCACTCCCCAACATGGCATTTTCATGTACTCATATTGCTTGCTTGCCAGGTTTGGGCAGTAGATTCCTCCTCCCCTCCTTGTTATATTAGAACCTTTCACTGAACACCAACTAAAGATAGAAGATGTACAAAAAACCAATTGGCAGTCCGATAAGGAGGAAAAGGAAAGCCAATCGAGATGATTTAGTTTGGCAGTTTTTGAGACATTGCAACAATTAGTAAGTTGTAATGTTAGTACAACTGGTTTACTTAATGGAATTTCAGTTATCCCAATCTTTCTAAAGAACATGTTAAAGATAGAATTTGGAAAACAAATATTTGAAAGAACCAAAATATCTTGTTTTCCAAATTTAGCAATTAGTAATTCAGTGCTTGTAGCATTTGCCTGATTACCTTAATACAAGATCCAATTATATGTGCATATGTTGGATGTGCACATTATTGAAAACTGGCAACCAGTTACTTTGTAACATTATTTCTTCTTTCAGTTTATTCATTAGTAGTTCCCTGTTATCACCCTGCAAACTGAATTACGAATATGAGTCAGCTACACAAGTCAACTAGTAAATTAGAGTTACTAAGAAATATCAAATCGAGGGCAGCCCCAGTGACAGGATCTGAGGTTAAGGTTGTCTATCGCATTTAGACGGCTCTGCTTGTTATGGTCCATGGGACACCACACAAGCCAACTAATAAGAACATTCCACATCATGTATCTGTTCGGCTAGCTCTTCTCATCCACTGTGATCCATCACGCTACACTTGGCAACAATGCAGAAACATCTAGCAAGACATATACCAGTGGAAAATCATCAAACAATAAGCCTGAATGGTATGCTATTTCCTAGTGACTCCCATACCTACATAAGACGAGTTTTCTTTGTCTATTCTCCTCTTTCTACACAAACTGTTCTGTGTCATTGCCATTGTGCGTTGCTCCATGCATGGCTGACTAATATAAAGGAAGCTACGGGGAATGTTATCTGAGAAGTCTAGTAGGTGGCAAGATGATGTGAGTGCAATACTACACTAGTACACTGCGTTTAGTTATGTTCATACATGCTACCTACTTCTAAAATGGGTGTTTCTATGGTACACCAAAATAGCCGTGACCATCCATTTAGCTTCATCTAGATGGATATGGTGACTTATCATACCTCCTAAGAGGTAATAGAATAAATATTGAAATAAATATTTTCCTTTTAGCGATCCATACAATGCATTCATGTAACATGGTCAAGTGGCAACATGACCATGCTCGTACCTACCATGATGTTGCTTTGCCTCTTTTAAACTATTGTGTTCGTAATGTACATTGTTAGCTTGCGTCCATATGTGTAAACTCGTCTCAACCTATATGTACGATTATTTGTATAATTGGAGTATATAAGTACCTCCCAAGAGTGACCTTTTCCTTCAGAATGATCGAGACTAGACAACAGTATGAACGTATGATCACGCCCAAAGGTTGAAATGACATGATAAATCCTAGCCTCTTTGCATTGCCTTGACACATGAGGTCCAGTGTCGCGTACAAGAACCCACACTCTAGTGAAATTTTGGCATGGCTCACACAGCGTAACATGTTCTTAATGTATTAGCAGTCCACCACTTGGCCATGTCGCTAATGTCTTAGACCGACATGCATGCAGCTTGTTTGGAAATGGATGGTCTCGCCGTGATTTCGGGAGTGCATGCTCTGATATCAACCGGTAGCAACCGGTGACTAGTTTTTTTCATAACTTTATAATTATTTTCCTTTTTATAAGATCAAGGGAATAGATGTGTTAGCCTTCTTTTCTTCTAGGAGGTAATAAGATGTGTACCATAGCAGAGCCCTCTAAATATATTTCTCCTAGCAAAATACTTGCAGTGATTTGAGAGCAAATATGCATGATACCAGATTCTGCTACAGCAATGGCAAACCAAAATTATTACCAGATTCCAATTCTTTGGTTCCAAGTCCCGGTGTCCATGATAGATACAATTGATCTTGAAGAAAACTACAAGACACTAATGAGACATGCAAGTATGGCATATGGAGATTTCAAAACCATGGAGCAAAAATGACACTTAAGTTGTTACTCATCAGTTCTTCACAATCGTTAAACGTCCAAGATACTAATTCCAAGTAACGATCCTTGCAGCTACGCACATGCATGTGTGAGCTTAAGAGAACTAGAGCTGAAACACATGCAAAACACTAGACTGATGGTCAGGCCACAATTATTCTTTGATGCCTGTATATAGGCAACAGACCACAACATTTGTGTGTATTATATTTTTGTAGACAGGCGCTCTGAAGTTAACTGACCCTTCTAACAGGAGTGTGAAATAAGGGTGCATTGGTAGGCCATTACTGACCCTGACAGGGAGCCAGAAACAGTATGTGACTACTTTGCTCTGCCCATTCAAGCAGCATCCTAGCCTATCTCCTTGTGGACCCATAATCCTTCCCTCACCTCCTAGAGTTCGATTCACCTTTGCACTGCTCAGCCATCAATGTAGACATTGATTTTTAGGCTCGCCACAGTGATGAATAAAGAATCACTTTGAGTTTGCTCGTCTGCGTGCGATGCCGGATGCTCCCACCATCTGCCACCTCATCTAATATTTTTAATTCCCCAATAACCGAACCATCTTTGAAGTCCAATTTCAGATTCAGACACCGCTTGCTGTAGTGTGCATGGTTTGATTTCAGCTGCCCATGGTTTGTTTTCGCTCGCCCTAATATAATAGCATAAGAACTTGTAGCGATACCATATTTCCTTCCACCTTCCATTCCAATATGAGAATAACTATTATTTGCTTCTGACGCATCTCACTGCTCTTTTTCCTCCATTTTCTGCTGTTCTTATTTCTGCTCTTGGCAAATTGGGGTCATATGTTGAAGTAGAGAGTTCCACCATCAAATATATAATGGTTCCCCTCAAAAGGCACGTCGTACACTAATTATTATGGTTGGTGTGTAATGTAACTTTGTGATACACAGGACGACCAACCTATAGTGTTTTCTAGAAGCATGACAGAGTTCTAAGGTGGCATCAATAGTAGAGCCATTCTACACTACATCAGGTTGACCATATCTTTGTACTGAGACTTCATCAGTTGTCATTATGTTACACAAATGAATTTCTTTCTTTTTTGAAACCTTAAGAATAGTACTAGAATTCACACCATTTGGTGTTTGGCCACAGTTTTTGGTGAAGCCCATCTTGATATATCTTCCAAAGGTCCATACTGCAAATTAATAAATGAGTCTTTTTATGGAAATGGAATAAATGAAATTTATCATAATAGTTTCAGAAATCAAAATCAATGGCCACTTCTGAATTTTGTGCATACAATTTGGAAGTACACATCATCACAATTATAGATGATGGTACTTTCCTACCCCTCTGAGTTCGAAAGAAGTTAATGTAGAAACCAAAAAAGATCCAAAGGCTATTAGACAATTTGCTATCATAAATATGTACCACAAATGACTATATAAAAAGGACTATGTAATAAAACCATCACCACTTCTCAATAGCTTGGAGTTGGCTAAAAGTTTTGTACTAGAGTTGTGCATGCTTGGCAGATCTCAAACAATGATGACTATTATTATGTCAAGGCAACATAAAGAAGACCCATATATCACAGACACTAAAAACATGTCACTAATGTTAACTAGAGACACGGATTAACCAAACACGTCTTTGATATCACCGCTCATGTGGACATGGCTCTAAAGACAACTCAATACAGCTGTGTCTCATCAATCTAGTTTTGCCTCTCCAATGAGAGGGGCTCAAACAATGTCTTCCAAATGCTTGCATAACATTACAGATGCATGTATGTGGTTGAGAGTGATAGCCTTCCAAAACACTCTCTAACCACCCTCACTAGAGACATGGGCTAATAAATACTTGTGTCTGGGCACCCGCATCTTTGAGGACTATCATCAGCAACCTGATTCTGTGAAGACACATCTATAATGATTTCAATCATAGATGGATCTTGTATATATGGTGAGAGTTATGAGACATCGATCCTCTTCTATCCTGCTTTCTGGACACAACAACATAGAATCAGATATGCTTGGTTCCATTGCCCGTCTCATGGGCCAGTTCTTCTTACCCACTATGATCCATCATGTTGCGCTTGCCAAAAATGCAGAAAGATCTAGCAAGATGTATATCTATGGAAAATCATGAAACTAAAAGCCTGCATGGTACGCTATTTCCTAGTGACTTCCATACCTACATAAGATGAATTTTCTTTGTCTATTCTTCTCCTGCTATACAAACTTTTCTCTATCCCCGCCATTGCACGTTGCTCCAGGTATGGACGACTAATATAATGGAAGCTAGAGGGAATGCTATCTAAAGTTTAGTAGGTGACAAAAGATGTTGTGAGTGCAATACTACACTAGTGCACTGCATTTAATTACGTTGATACATGTTGCCTACTTCAAAATATATTTCACCTAGCAAATTACTTGCAGTGCTTCAAGAGCAAATACACATGATACCAGATTATTCTGCTGCAACAATGGCAAACCAAAACCAGACTACATTTCTTTCGTTCCAAGTCCTGGTGTCCATCATAGATGTGTAATTGATCTTGTAGAAAACTGTAAGACACTAATAAGACATGCAAGTATATATGGCAGGTGGAGGATTCAAAACCATGGAACAAAAATGACAACTTTTAAACATCCAATAGAGTAATTCTGAGTAACGACCCTTGCGGCTACTCTAGAACAGTAAAACATGTCTCTAATATCATCACTCATGTGGACGCATCTCTGCAGAAAACTCATTAGATACGTGCCTCATTAATCTAGCCGCCTCTCCAATGAGAGGGGATCATATAAAGTCTTCCAAATAGACGGGTATCATCATTGAGGACTATCATTGGCTACTCGATTATGTGAAGATAGATCTAATGATTGCCATGATATATGAGTATGTGGTGAGAGTTATTTGACATATGTAATTGGACCTTTGACATAGTGTGTTGTCCTCTTCCACCCTATTTGTTGGATGGCAACATATGTCATGCTTGGTTGCATTGCACGACTCACCTAGCCTCTTTGAGCTTGCCTTGCCGTTCCTAGCCAAGCAAGGACATAATCTCTTCCTTTTTTTGGTTAACTTGATTGCTTCTTTTCTTTTCTTACTTATCTTTCCACCTCCTCCCAAGTTGCATGGCCTTCCATTGGAGAGAAGCTTGGTGGAAATTTGAAGCGCTAGATTCCTGCAAGGATTTGGTGGCATGAAGCTAGACTCAAGCTTCAACAAACTCGATTTGTGTGATGTGGCTAGATTCACGTTGTGACAAACTTGATCTAGTGGGGGAAGTTAAAGCTCGATGCTTGCCATGAGAGGAGGCTAATTCAAGCAAGAGAGGTTCGATATGGCATGGAAGAGCTTGATTTATGCAGTGGCAAGCTTGATTTGGGCACTAACATGGAGGTTGCTAGTCTTTGGATTGAAGCATGGAGCAACGCAACTCAGATGAGAGGTGAAAGCATTGAACAACAAAGCTTGCCAGCTGAGGAGATCCAAATCCTTACCAGTCTGGCCAAGTGAGATTTTGCTGGGCAAGGTGAGTTTTGCAGGTGCTACTAAATGTCTGATCTTGCCAACCAAGTTTAGGCAAGGTAGTACAGTGATTGGTGAGGGAACCAAGCTAAGAATGCTGCTCGCCCATAGTCTTTGCAGCTAAGGTTACCCCCTACGGGTATTAGCACAACATGCAAATGTTATCATGGACATCTTAGCTACATCTTTAAAATAAATATCTTACCTACCAATGTCTTGAAGGTGGCTTCAACTAGTGTCGAGTTAGTGGTTGACCCTATGTGAGTTTTTTGGTGTTTGAGGTTCGTGGTGTTGACGGTTGGCAGAGGGGTGTTGTTGCAGCGGCCAGTAATGGTGACCTGTGATGTGCGGTTGCGTGTTGTTGTTTGCTCGACCGGTCACTGAGCACAGTTGTTGTTGATGTTGTTTTTCTTTTTTTCCTGTAGGTAGGCTCCCTAGGGTTACCTGCTTGTGTTTTTCCTACAATATTAATAGAAACAGATACAATCAGTGTCAGTTTGTTTTTTTAAAAGCCAACATCAGATTTTTTTTAAGATCAGAAAGAGCTACTGGAAAGCATATATGTATGCAGGGGCGGATCCAAAGGGGGGGCTGGGGGGGCTCCAGCCCCCCCTAATTTCTTGATGCTATGATGGATCTTCGATGCTATTTTACAAATGCTATTTTTCATCCTAAACTTGAAAAAGCCAACATAATGTATGGTTTCTTCCCTCCTAAACTTGAAAATTACAACGCTGCATATCAAATGCTATGATGGATCTTCGATGCTATTTTTCATCATTTTTATCCTCGTGCAACATGCATGTTCTGATTCCTACACATTGCTGAAGACAATATCGTGTCTTTTCTATGATCACTGTGCTTTGTAAAAGATATCAAATGACTAGACAACGAATGGTGGAAAATCAAATTTCCAAAGCTAGGCAAGAAGACGATTTTTTCTCCTCCTAATGATAACTTTTCTCTGTCTCTGCCATTATGTGTTGCTCCAATGGCCAACTAAAGGATGCTAGCTGGAATGTTATTTATAGTTTGGTAGTTGACAACAATAATACTATTGTACTGCATTACTTAAGTTAATACATGCTACCCAAACTTTGATAGTATAGTGTTTCCCGGCAAAATAACTTTCCAGACTGAAACAGAACCAGATTCCATTTCCCTTCGTCCACTCCCAAGTGTAATACAGTTGATCTTGCAAAAGCATATGTAGCAAACCACGTAGCACAAATGGTAGATAATTCAGAGGCCACAAAACTGATGAGTATAGCTGTCAGTTTTTGAGTAAACACCCCTGCTCCTGTAAGCCAGACTCTTAACTATGGGTTGGAGAGTAGAAGACAGTTATGGTGAGTAACAATGAATGCCCCTCTGCAACAAACATGCATGTATGGATTTCCTTGTGGACTTTTCGTGTAATCTTGGTAGAAAAAGAAGATAACTAGAGCTGAAGGTAGACAAAACAGTTTATGAAACACAAGACAGATCAAGTCCTTTGATTCTATGGTGCTTGGTGTCAGCACAAGTCCAGGGGGAGGAAGTTTGACAAGAAGGCGCTCCAGAAGCAGAGTTTCGCAAGACCGACGAAGCTCGAGAGCATGCCTTCTTGGCCTCCCTCAGCGACTTCGAGAAGGACTCCATCTGCAGTGACTTTCTCTTCCTCTAGCGACGACGAGTCCGAGCACAAGACTCAGGACAAGCTGAACGGACTCTACTACCTTGTCGTCAAGAAAAACTTCCGTGGGCTGGCGCTTGACAGCGACACAGTTGGGCACTTCAGTTGTACTTCAATATTCCCAGGTGTCTCCTATTCCCTAATGTCAGCTATAATTTTTGGACACATGAACGAGACAACTACGAAAGGAACAAGTTTGCTGCTCATGCTGATATTAGAGCCCGTTCCCTGCAAATGCAGCTATGGCTACGGCGGCAGGATGTGAATTGTTGGTTATGTAGATAGAACTATAGCAGCCACAACTGCTTTAATAAGTAGAAGCGCACATGCCCCGCCCTATATACAGTGGCGGAGCCAGGAATTATGCATGAGAGGGGCTGGTCAAAGAGTCTCAACATATGACAACGGAGTGTAGGCTATATATCAAGCCGTGTGCTCACTGCTCACTTCTCGTTGTACATAGTTATATTAGGTAGGATATTCAACTTTGAGTTCATAATTCATTACACATCCCGTCATATATATAATCACTTACATATGTAAATACGTTAGTTGCATGAATGAATGGATTTTATTATTCCATTGTTGCGTCCTAGTCACGGGTAGCTTTAACTTCTTGTGATAACCCACATTGACATTAAGGACATGAGTAAGCTAAGCGTGTTCAATAATGAATCTATGGAACTCCTGTGTGCTGTAATGGGGGACACTACCTGCACTAAGCACCGAACTTGAACTCTAGTACGGGGCAAATCGCATGCTTTTGTCGCGTGCCAACCATTAATCTATATCCAATAATATTTGAGCTTAAACAAATACATCTTGTTCAAAGTCAAATGGATGTTGCAGCAAAACCTATTTGTATGATGTACCATATGAAAACCTGTAAATAATGTTTGTAGACGATGGCCTGAACGAATCATTTAGCACTTTGTGTGATGGTTGTAGTGTTGAAGGGATAATCTATGCGCTAACCTGAACTCTATAGACCGCAGGGAGTAGCAGGCAATGGCCTCTATGAGCACAAGACACGAAATAGGCAAGATTGATCGATTACTTGAATTAGTTCAGTTTACAGAAGGCCATGTATATAGGTTGCACTACTGCAGAACTGACCTTCCATCACTGCCAGTTGCTCTGAAAATGGCAGTGATAGTCCTTCCCTATGGGTTCGTGGCTTAACCGCTAGTGATATTGGGATCATCACCGCCAGTTCTTGGCTCGAACCGGCAATGATACTATCACTGTCAGTTCGGTACATGACTAGACTGCACGAGAAACTTCATAACTTTCTCATATGATGTCCGATAAAGACGAACTTTATACCAAAGTTGTAGTACTCGACGATATCCATAACTTTGTAGTTCATAACTTTTTTTGTTTGAAGTCATTTTGATGCTGAAATATTTGATTAACAAGATTTTATATACCATATGCTCTAGTTAGAAGTGTGTATAGTGATAGGGAAGGATTTCGGATGGAGAAATGACAAAAAAATTGTAGAGTGCCATTTATCTGAACAAGATGACGTGAGTGCAATACTACACTAGTATAGTGCATTTGATTATGTTGATACATGCTACCTACTTGTAAAATATATTTCTCCCAGAAAATACTTGCAGTGCGTGCTTTGAGAACAAATATGCATCATACCAGATTCCGCTGCAAGCCTGCAACAATGGCAAACCGAAACCAGATTCCATTTTGTTTCATTTCAATTCCTGGTGTTCATCATAGATACAATTGATCGTGTAGAAAACTGTAAGACACTCAAAATGAGACGTGCAAGTATATATATGACAGGTGGAGGATTAAAAAACATAGAGCAAAAATGGCACTTAAGTTTTTAGAGTACTGGTCAGTTCTTCAGAATTGTTAAACGTCCAAGACAGTAACGCCGAGTAATGATCGTTGTGGCTATGTACATGCATGTGTGAGCTCAAGAGAACTAGAGAAACAAAGAAAATAGTCTATGAAACACACTAGAGTGGTCTAATTCTTTGATCCCTATATATAGGCAACATACCACAACAACTGTGTGTATTATGTTGTTCTAGACAAACGCTGTCAACTGACCTTGACAGCAAGTGAGAAACAAGAGTATTGGTTGGCCATGAGACGACTACTTTGCTCTCCTCCATTCAAGCAACATCGTAGCCTATTTCCTTGTGGAATCGTAATCGTCCCCTCGCCACCTAATAGCAAGACAACTTGTGGTACAAATAGCATATTTCCTTCCACCTTCCATTCCAATACGAGAATAATTATTATTTTCTTCACGCATCTCACCACTCTTTTTCTTCATTTGTGCTGCTCTTTCTTCTGCTGGTTGCAAATTGAGGTCATATGACGAAGCAGATGGTGCCATCATCAAATATTATAATGGTTCCCCTCAAGAGTCGCATCATACACTAATTATCATGGTTGGTGTGTAATGTAAGTTTGTGATCGAAATAGGTCAATCTACAATGTTTTCAACAAGCCGGCAGAGTACTAATTAAGGTGGCATCAATAATTTTGCGATTCTATGCTACATCATATTTTGTACTAAGAGGACTTTATCAGTTGTCATTATGTTACACAAATGAATTTCTTTTTTTTTGAAGCCTTATAAGAAAAGTATACTAGAACTCTAGGTGCTGTGTTGCTGCGCGATTTGGTATTTGGCCACTGTTTTTGGTGAAGCCCATCTTGATATCTCGTCCCAAGGTCCATACTATACAAACTTAATAAATGAACTTTTTATTGGAATAGAGTAAATGAAATTTGTCATAATAGTTTCATAAATCAAAATCGATGGTCACTTCTGAATTCTGTGCATACAATTTTGAAGAACACATCATCGCAATTCTAGATGGTACTCTCCTCCCCCTCTGTCTTTGTCACACCCATTTTTAAGACCAAATGGAATGCATAATCTTATGTGCGCCCAGAGATCAATCACACATAAGCTGACAAATTAAAGGGAATATCATCACAAATGTTATTACATCACGATTATTACCACATAGTCTTTACACAAATATAGCGGAAATAAAAAGATGAATCTCTCGTGGTAGCTCCATGCACAGGCACAATGACTGGTTGATCGCAAGACTAGTAATCCTCAGGGAAGGAGGAGTATGTAACACCCTAAAATTTGCTTCTTTGAAAATAGAGCTAAAATGAGTTAATTTTAAATTTTTGTGCTCATAAAAACATAGGGAAATAATATTTTTCACTAAATTGAAATTTATCATAAGGTTTAGCAACTTGTTGATGCATTCATGCTGATGCATTTGTATTTTTGTATTGCTTGGTTTTGACCAAAGATCAAAATGAATTCAAGTTGTTCTTTCAAAATGTGTTTAGGTCGATTTTCCTTTCCCGATATACATACATCAATTTTCTACAATCAAATTCCTTATTTCTCATCCGTCAATCAACCTCTACAAACTTCGCGGAAATTTTTTCGACTTTTTTTTTCTGTAGCTTGTTTCCGCTTGTCTGTGAGCATAGTCTAATTTTTAGATGCTCCAAAATATCTTATCATGAGCTCCAAATACTTTATTTGGGTTCCTCATGTTTCATAATGTCTTTGGTAATTTGTTTCTGAATTTTCAGAGCTTTCGGAGTATTTTTCGCGGCTTAAATAATAATTCTGGACTTTTTTGGAATTATTTTATCCATAAAAATAATTAATTCCGAAAATAATAAATCTCTCATTTTCCCCAACGCTTAAAGCCCATGTGCAATAATCCTAATAAATCTCAAAGGCCCATACATTTATTTACTAATGGGCTTAAATGATTACTTAGGCCTATTAGCAGAGGTGGATGGTGCAACGTCAATTAGCACCATATCGCTAGTTGACATGGAGATATACTACAAAACAAACACCCGTGTAGCAACGAATAAATAGGAACGTAAGACAAATGCGTTGGCGGACGTGTACGTAGTCCGCTCACGGAGTCACAGGGCCCGTTACGGAGAGCCCACCTCGAGAGCTCCTCATCCCACGTATAATAACTGTTCACCCTACGCATAATGAATATACAATACCAGTCCGATCTCAGGAAAAATTGCCTAGAGGGCGATTTAGGGTTCATTATTTTGGTGGAGCTGATCTCAAAAATTGCCTAGAGGGCGATTTAGTGTTTATTCTCGTGGTGGAGCCGATCTCAGGAAAAATACGTAGAGGGCGGTAGAGGGCGATTTAGGGTTCATTCTCGTGGTGGTGCCTCCATCGCTCCAGTACGTAGGGGCAAGAAAGCGGTGGCTTGTGGAACCGCTTGGCATGCAGCGGCGGCGTGCGAAAGATCTTGCCGTTTCCAGGTACCAGCAAATTAATTAATACAATATATGCAGGTCACCAGTTGTTCATCCGCCTCCAACTTTTCTTATACGATCGTATTGATGGGGATTTGATTTATTTATATGGTGCACTTGTTCGCCCTGCATGTATGTGTTTGATCTCTTTCCGTCTCTTTCAGATAGATCCTGTCGGATCTTTGATGTAGTCATACCCGGATCCATTCAACTTCACTTGATCTCCTCTTTGTTCTTTTAATTTTCGTTCATATTTCCTGTTTTTTTTCATTAATCAATAAATTTCTAATTTTCCAGTGACGTATAGGTGAAGGCATGGAGGTTTTGGTTCTCACACGGTGCCCTTGCATTGGGATGGATCTACTATCTGTACTTGATGACTTCTTCTGTTGATTCATAATTAAATGTTGTTTTCTCCTAGATGTGAGTCTTCCTGCAGTTGCTGAACTCGTGGAAAGAAGGCACGGTTCTTCTGAAATCTGAACCTTTGCACTCGTGGAAATAAGGAACGGATCTCCAGAACTTTTGCACTGTGTGAATATTTTCCAAATCACTTAATTACAGTAAAGGTAATTTCTGCGTTCTAAGAAAAAATTGAATACATCTCATTTTGTCTACAATATACATGGTTTATAATATATACTTTCTGCAAAGGTTCATGAAAATATAGGGACTAGATGATGCAAGTACTAGCAGACTACTTAACTGAATAGAAAAATGAATTTGTATAGATTTTTTTCCTTAGGTGCATGGACCGGAAAATTCCAGACGCCTGCAAGAGGTGTTACAACAACAACAACAACAACAACATAGCCTTTTGTCCCAAGCAAGTTGGGGTAGGCTAGAGATGAAACCCAAAAGAGACGAGAAACAGGGAGACACATAAAGGGACATAAAGGGCACAAGACAAAAGATGTCACGGTTCAGGCACGTTGATTGCTAATCTCCAAGCGCTCCTGTCCATAGCTAAATCCTTGGGGATATTCCACTCCTTAAGATCTCTCTTAACGGACTCGTCCCAAGTTAATTTAGGTCGACCTCTACCGCTCTTTACATTATCGGCCCGCTTTAGAACTCCACTACGCACCGGCGCCTCAGGAGGCCTCCGTTGGACATGTCCAAACCATCTCAACCGATGTTGAATCAATTTCTCCTCAATTGGTGCCACCCCAACCCTATCCCGAATATCGTCGTTCCGTACTCTATCCCTCCTTGTGTGCCCACAACACCAACGCAACATACGCATCTCCGCTACACTCAATTGCTGGACATGTCGCCTTTTTGCCTGCAAGAGGTGTTGCTTGATCTATTACATCTTTGACAAGTCTATTTTTTATATTAGGTATTCCCTTTTGGCCTCCCATTATTTTAGTACAAGTGCAAATTAGACCTTTACTAGTGATAGTTATTCATTAAGAAGATGACCATGGGCACTATTATGGATCTACTACTTGCTTTGAATTATGTCCTATTTACAATAATTGGGCTACTTACAATCTGCTCTATCAATTTTTTTGAGCATATCTGCTCTATCAATTTCCGCAGGAGGTCCCTGCCCTCTGTGGTGATCATACCAGGGCATCTTGGACTGAAATTTTTTGCTTTGCAGGCAAATAGGATGAAACTGATTCTAATCTCAACATTAATCATCACGATCAGCTAAGGTAAGAAAACCTTTTCTGCTAAAAAAAACTTTTTATATATTCTGAACTTGTAGTTTTGCTTGTGATACTTGGTTTTACTATTAACAATACCTAAGTCTTCTACATTTCATTTCATACTTTTTTTGCGAGAATTTAATTTCATACTTCAACTCACTTTACTTTGGATTACAACCCATAATTGTTGATTTAATGAAGGTATCTCTAGTATGTCCTATATCTGGTCGTATTTTTTATTTATGTTGTAGTCACTAAATGTTTAACATCACTTTTAAATTATTATTGCCAAGCCGTGTGTCATGCAACCTGAAACATAAAACTCATATACTCTATTCTATTCATGTTTCATGGCGGTGGCCCATGTGGTAGGGCACGTCGACAGCTGCTTGCTGGAGGCTGTCGTCTGTGGTGGCAATTTGTGCAGTGGATTGGTAACGGAGGCTAGCATTTGCTGGAGCAGGATGCTGTGCTGGTAGTGCTTTCAACCATAACTATCCCTCGCTACTTTAGATCAAGTTAGATTCTCACACATGTCACACCTGTGTATATCCAGGATCCGTAGTGCTAGATTAACACAAGTACTGGCTGTTTATTATTTCACGTTTGTTAATTTTCTATCTGATAACCATTCTTGTCGGTCTAGATAAAAAATTCTGGATGGTTTCTTTTTTGATCATGTTGCATCTTATCAGTTGCCTGGCACCTGGACAATTAGTATTGTTGCAGATTATCTAGTCACGTCACTTTGGACTAATATGGTGAGATGGCATGCCAATTTAATGAGGTAGGACCTATCTGAATTTTTATATGGGCACCATGAAATTTGATTTTATATTTGTGCTGTTGTAGTGATTTGAGCTCCTATCTTAAATTTGTGTTGAATTAAAGTAATCCAACATTTATCTGTAGGTTGAGAAGATAAATGGATGATCACATCAGCGGAACCCTAGACTAAATAGAAGGAAGGAGAAAGGAGGGCTGGCATTCTAAGAGGGATCCTTTATGTTTTATATTTGACTCTCATAGGAATTTATACTCTGAACAAAAATTGTGTCATGAATTATGTAGATGATTTTCATTGTAATGAAATAAATTCTTTATATTATATGGTTGAGTGTGCTTATTTTTTGTTGGATAGTCTTGCATTTTACATTAAATTAATTGTACTAGCATTATCCCTATATTTGTTTAAAAAATTTAATATTTATAATATTAATGACTTAATGGTTTATTCCTTGCAACACATATAAGTGTTGCAACAAAGTAATTCAATATGTTGCAAAAAGCCATAGAAATAGTTTGCCAATGGTTTGTACAAACCCATGTAAACGTTGCCATAACCCGTCACTATGCGTTGCAACTTTGCAACGGTTATTAGTATGTGTTACCAACACATAAATAAGTGTTGTTATAGACCCTTGCAACGCCACTTTAAGCAACACATATTAGATGCGTTGGTATAGACCCTGTCAACACATATATGGACTTTTAGCAACGCATATTTGCGTTGCAAAAGGGGATGTCATGTTGTAGTGATAGGGAGTTTTCCTCCATATATATATATATATATATATATATATATATATATATATATATATATATATATATATATATATATATATATATATACCTATCTCTTGGGCAAAACACACCAAAACTATCGTAAGGAGAGCCCCTAGTTTAGGAAATCCCTCTTTTAGTAAATTAGATTTTTCTCTTCCTTCTCGTGCGGCCACCGCCGAGTTCTTAACCTGTCCTCAAGCCCGCCGCCGTGACGTCTTCCTTGTCTGCCATCGAGATAGTTGCAGCGGCTTCTGCAAGCAAGCAGGTGCACAGGAGGGGACACCGGCTACCGATCCATGTACGGCCAGGAGGGCGGAGGACTCCTACGTGAAGCACCATCTTCTTCTCCAGAGCGTACGTGTACCTAGCGCTCACCATGCAAGTTCATTTGGACACCCTGATGTTTCATGTTTAGTAGATGCAAGTCGTGGCCAACCAGTTCGTCCAACAGCAGAGCAGCCCGGCCATGCACGCGCCTAGTTTTGATCTGCTAGCTTGATGACATCATCATCACGTCATACATGCATTATGGCCGCTTTCTTTTAGAAAAACAAATCAAGAAATGCAATTGGAATACATCACTCATAATTAGCCATCAATCTTCACTGTTTCTTCGTTTTAATTTTGTTTTGACCCATTCAAGTTGTGTTAGATTTATATCGACACGCCCTATGCACTGCTAATGGTTTTTATGTTAGTGTTTATGATTTTTATTAATTTAATTGCTAAATTGATTAACGTTTTTATAATCAGATTTATAATTAAAAACCATATATGTTTTATACCTAGGTAATTTATACATCAAATATTAACGTGATTAGTTGCTTATTCACACGTGTTTCTAAATTCTAAGTTGCTTAGTAAACATGTTGTATATGAGATAAATTCGAGCAGTTGCTTTCACATACACATTTTCTTCGGCAAAGATAAAGTTTAACTTGATTCAACTATATGACATTTTTTATAAATAATCTACGTGTAGTTTTACCTGACTTTTTAATTAAGTTATTTTTTGAGTAATCTGTTCTAAATAGTTTTCACGTGGTTTTTCTCAATTAAAATAAACCAAGCATATAGCCTTTACTCTTATAAAGTAAATTTTTCGGTAATTGTTTCTCTTTCGCCGTAGCTCCGATTAGCATGTTTTTCGTGTATGTGTGTTCGTAGCAATGCGTAGATCAGTTTTCAAACCTCTTTATTGTTTGGTGTATTGTTCTAATTTAGTTCTATTGTTTGCTTCGTGTGTGATTGCATGGATGCTTGTGTGGTGCTTTATGATCTTGTCTAGTCGGTGAACTATACGTGGTGAACAAGAAGCAATGTTCTCAGAAGGTTTGGATCAGAGAAATGATCTTCATTTAAGGCAAGTATAGCATGTAATCATCCTTGTTTCCTATTCACCTTTAATACACTTAATTCATGTGCATGTGTCTACCTTGTTACCACTAAGGATATCCTAACTTTTGTATCTTGTACCTTGACACCTATGGGATTGTTGCATTGGGTAGTGATGCTAGTGTTCTTTTTGAATAACCATGGTCTTGTAACTTGACTAATGGAATATGCAATAAATATTAAAAGATGATATTTTAGTAACATACTTAAAGGGGGCTAGAGCATTGGGCTATCTTATGGTGCTCTAGTTTCTCTCCATAAGGACTCATATGTAAGCGAACATCCAGGACTTACAGTACAACTGTGAGGGCTACATGGCTCTGGCTTTAGTCATATAGAAAGACCTTTTCTAGCTTGTTAGAGGTTACCCTTGTGGCGTAAATGGGGAAAAGCAGACTATGGATCCATACGTGGTTGTATCACACAGACTGACTGATGAAACCTAGCGGCCCTAACTTGTTAGACGAACCTTTGAAAGACTTCATAGTGAACCCTGCCGACCTTCCTTGGAAGTGGGTCAAGAGATTAGCTATCTCGGGCGAAAGGGTAAATCACGACTCACAGTGAAAGTATATAACCTCTACAGAGTGTAAAACTGTTATAACAGCCGTGCTCACGGTCACGAGTGGCCTTGGACCCTTACAGAATAAATGATGAACACTGATGATAATAATAATACTGATGATATTGATGCTCACTAATGATTATTGTTTCTTGCTATACATTATTCTCGTTTACATGATCATAAAGTTATTTGGGCTTATGGTAAACTTGTTGCTACTCAATTGCCAAAAGATAACTCACTAAAAGCTAATCGCAGTAAACCAGTGTCAACCTTTTGAGCCTCATGAACCCCATGATATATTTGCTGAGTTCGACATGGACTCACTCTTGCTATTTCCACACCCCAGGATAGTCTCTGGAGTTAATAGGCTTGTGATCCACCAGTTAGTTTGTTCCTAGAGTAAAGTCTACACCCGGTGTTCGAAGTTGTCTTTCCGCTGTGTTGCTCTCTAAGGTTATATCTTATACTATTGCGTTATGTTTATTAAGCATTTGTCTCTTGATATTACACTTATCTGCGGCTATATGTGAGATTTGACTTCTTTATTTCACATATGGTGTATGTCTGGTTTTGTCCTTAAACCGGGTGTGACAGAGTAGTAGTCACTATTTGCACCATCTGTTACCCATCTGGGTTTTTTATCCAAATAAGAAAAATAACAAGCGTAAGTACATCTCGTACTCAATAAGTATAACATGGGGTTCATGAGGCTCAAAGACATGACATTGGTTTAACAACATGTAGCTTTTAGTTGGCACAATTTTAGCATATCTATAGCATCAATGCGTCTCAACTTGCAATAAACATATGATCAATGTAGAATGAATAATAAATAGCAAAAACTTATTCATCATTAGTGGTCAACTATTCCATAAGGGTCCAAGGCCACTCGTGACCGTGAGCACAGCTGTTATAACAGTTTTACACTCTGCAGAGGTTGTACACTTTCACCGTGAGTCGTGTAGCCCATATGCCCGGGTTAATTATTCCCAAAACACTTCTAAGGTGAGCAGGCAGGGGAACACTATGAAGTCTTTCAAAGGTTCGTCTAACAAGTTAGGGCCATTAGATTCACTCGGCAAGCAGATGTAGAAACCCCTTTTCAAATAGCACAATTCCATCCCGGCTATACTCATAAGACTAGAGGCTGTCCTACACCCATCGTGGCAAGCAATTCTTACACCATAAAGGTAACCACTAACAAACTAGAAAAGGTCCTTCTATATGACTAAAGCCAGAGCCATATAACCCTCACAGTTGTACTGTAAGTCCCGAATATTCGCTTATAGATGAGTCCTTATGGAGAGAAACTAGAGCACCATAAGATAGCCAATGCTCTAGCCCCCTTTAAGTATGTTACTAAAAAGACATCTTTTAATGTTTATTGCATATTCCATTAGTCAAATTACATGATCATAGTTCATGTTGAGCACTAGCAAAGCTACTCAATGCAATATGATAGGTGCCAAGGTAATGGATCAAAACTAAGTCATCCTTAGCAAGGTAATACACGCATAATGATTACAATTGCTTATTGTGAATAGGACAACAAGAATAAGCTCATGCTATACTTGCCTTGATCAAACTGGTCCTGATGATCTTGCTCGAAGAAAATCTCTTGATCACCAATGAATTGCTCACCGTCTATACTCGATCAACAAAGCAACAACATTCATCCAAAAGCAATCATGCAAAACAAATAAGACTATCATTAGAACAGTACACCAATAATAATAAATAAGATTAAAAGTTTTTAAAACAAATCTACAACTCGCTAGGATCACACAGACGCGAAGATCACGAAAAACGGAGCTAAAACGGCGAAGTTATGAATTTACTAAGATTTCCTATAGATAAATAATTACTTTAATACAAACTCAAAATTAAAATGTTACAAATCTACTGTACAGTAGCACTATCATGTAGAGCTCGCGAATACGAACCTAACGCAATTTGAACGGGTCAAATCGGAGTTAAACGGAGATTCTATGCATGAATTAACCTAGTGGAAAAACTGTAAATAAGTGAAAACGTAATTTTGAATTTACTGAGATCAAACCACGCTTTATGAAAAGAAAAATGTAATTCGGGAATATGCCATGGACCGTGGGTTATAATCTAGAAAACTGTAGGGTCTCTTTAGCAAGATTCACAAGCGAAGGGGTATCCATGAGTTTCGGCCGTTGGATTTAAGATGGACAGCCCAGATTTTATCGAGAGAGAGGGAGAGAGAACCGCCGACCATCTACAGTGCCCGATGGCGGCGCCATGGCCGGAGAGACAGAAACCTCACCGGAGTTCACCGCTTTGGAGATTCCAGCCATCATTCGACAAACGGAAAGCACAGGGAGGGAGTGAAGGACACGGCGAGCTCACCTAGGGTGAAATCGGAGGCGAGGGTAGTCCCAATGCGACGCGCGGCTTGGGATGGCGGGCGGCTAGGATTCACGCTCACGATGACCACGTTCCCGAGCACCAAAGCAGCTACGAGAAGGCAAGATGGAAGCGGCGGTGCGTAGCACCCGGCTTATATAGCCCTGGGGTGGCTCCAAGTAAGGAAGGAGGAGATTGGGAGGCGGATTCGGTCGGTGATGATTTTGGAAAGCACCGACCTGACAGCTTGAGAAGGAAGATGACCCTGACGCGTGGGCCCTTGGCGTCAGCGAGAGACAGAGAGGAGAGAGGCGTGGGCGCTCGCACGCAGTATTGGGCTCGGCCCGCGACGCAGTGAGAGGGAAGAGGAAGTGGCCGAGCGGGTGAGGTGAAGGCCGCGGCGCGAGGGTGCTGGGCTGCGACCCGGGCTTGGCCCAAGACACGACGTTCTGGGCTAGGCTGGTCGAAGAGCAAGGGAGCTGGGCCGGCTCGGGCCGAAAACCGGTAAGAGAGGGGTCAGCCTTTTCATTTTCTTTCCAAATTTTCCAAAGCAAATCTTCAAAAGATTTTGAAATTCTATTTGAGTTTTCAAATAGGGCACACAATACAAAATATTATGCAACTGCATGAATGCTCAATCATGTAACTAACCTTATAGTTGCTTTTAATTTGATAAAAGTTATTACTTTTCTAAATTTGAATGCTCACAAAATACATAATAAAATGCAAATTCACCTATTTAATTAATGCAAATTTTTAGGGTGTCACAGTCTTCAGAAGAAGCTAAGTAGAAACGAAAAAGGTTCCAAGGCTACTAGACAATTACTATGATAAATATGTCCATAATGACTATATAGGACTGTGTAATAAAACCATCACCGCTTCTCAACAGCTGGAAGTTGGCTAAAATTTTTGTACTAGAGTTGTCTTGGCAGATATCAAACAATGATGACTATAATTGTGCCCAGACAACATAAAGAATACTTGTATATCACAGACACTATTAATAAATATGTCAATAATGTTCAATTAGAGGCGTGGATTAACCAAATAGGTCTTTGATATCACCACTCATGTGGACACGTCTCTAAAGACAACTCATTAGAGATGTTTCTCATCACTCTAGTCGTCTCTCTGATAAGATCAAGGGGCTCACATAACGTCTTCCAAATGCTCGCGTCACATTAGAGATGCATGCATTTGGTTGAGGGAGATTAGAGACACGACCTTCCAAAACACTAATCATCCTCATTAGAGGCATGGGCTAAATACTCATGTCTAGTACCCGCATCTTTGGAGACTGTCATCGGCTACCTGATTTGGTGAAGACACATCTATAATGATTTCAATCATAGACAGGTCTTGTATCTATGATGAAGCTACAAGATTTCTGTAATTAGGACTTTTGACATAGTGTGTGACATCCTCATCTAGTCTGCTCTTCTCACCCACTACGATTCATCACGCTACGCTTGCTAACAATGCAGCATTGTCTAGCAAGACGTATAGCAGTGGAAAATCATCAAACAAAAGCATGCATGGTACCAGTGGCGGAACCAGGATTTTAAAGTTGGATATTCCCATATGCTAAGAAAAAAGTTCCATTCTAAAACTATATATAAAATAGTTCACGACGACACCGATAACTAAAGGCATAAATTGATCAAATCTAAGATACCTAGAATAAAGGGAAATTACAACATAGGAATATTAATGAGAAACAGTTTAAGTGTAGAAGACGGTTCCTCTCTGATGATGTTGAGAAGAAATATTATGATAATACCCAAGCTTAACAAATTGTCTATCAAATTTTTCTTCGTTCTGCGTACTCTAGGATCTACGAGAAGGATGTACGCACTATATTAATTGAAAAGTTTGATAATCATACTACAAATAATCCTAAATTAAAGCAATAAGGATTTACGGAAGATGTGCTCACCACGTCACAGCATAATCCATGCTAATAGTTAGTGACAAATAATCCTAAATTAAGGAAATAGGCACCTCGTTGTAGTTCTTGGCCAATGGCCCTTGGCTTCACGCAGCTGTGCATGGCGTTGCGGCCAGCCCTGGGGCCTACCTAGCTGGCCAACAGCCCCAGCACAATACAGGGGCGCTCGGCACCAGTGTGGGGGAGCGTCAGCCGCCCTAGCGTAGCCACTAGCTGCTACCCGCAGTCATGTGCCGCAAGCCCGCAACCATCACGGGGAATCGAAGCAGGGATTGGGTAGGAATCGGCTCTAGTTCCTGCTTTCTTGGGCCATCAGGTAGGGGCTTTGAGATGGGCTGTGAGAGTGGATGCCAGCATATCGGATGGGAGTGGCGTTTTGACTTGAGAAATAGAGAATAAAGCCCATTATAATATATACATATGTGTATAATTGATGTATAGGTTTTTTTTGGCATAAAAGTTGGGTATTCCTGGGAATACCTGTAACACCCAAAATTTAGCAATAAATTAAAATAACTTAAATTGATTTAATATGCAATTGTTTGAGCAATAAACCATAGAGAAATAATATTTTATTTGAAACTAAAACCCAATATATGGTTAGCAACATGTTTTGCATTCATGCTGGAGCATAAGTTTTATTGTAATGAGTGGTTTGGATTGGATTGGATTTCAAAACTGATTCAAACTTTATTTGAGATAAGTTTTGGAAAATAGAAAAAAGAAAAGAAGAAAGAAAACCTTCCCCTCTCACCTTTTCGGCCTGGTGGCCCAGCTAGCTGCTAGCCGGCCTGCTCCCTCTCCCTCCTTGTTTTGGGCCGCTGAGCCGAGCAGCCGTTTCCCCCTCCCACTCCTTCGCGCTAGTGTGGGCCGGCCCAGGAGCCGCAGCAGCCACCGCTCCCTTCCCTTGTTTGCTGACGGATGGGGCCCACTGTCAATCGCGTCTTCTACTTCGAGTCATGACCGAGCCGGAGTCGAGCTCGTCTTCAACCGAATCTACCCGAGCAATCTGGGATTTCCATCCAAAACCGTCACGTCTTGGGGCTATAAAAGTGTAGCCGCGTCCACCCTTTTCTCTTTTTCCATCTTAACTTCGAGCCGAACGACTTCAACTCGAGTTTAGGGCGTTGAAAACCCTAGGTTTCACTGCCTTCCGTCGGCGGAGCTTGCTGTTCATCCCGTACCCTCCTTCTCTGCATTGGTGAGCTCGCCATCTCCTTCTCTCCCTCCCCATGCTTTTCTTTTGGTCTGTGGTGTCCTAAATCCCTAGAACGTAGAACTCCAGCGAGTTTTGCCGAAGCCGGCAATGGCGCCGCCGTGCGGATGATGTCTCCGGTGACAGCGCCGCCGGGTTTCCTCCTCTAGATGCCACGAGCCATCCAAGATCAGATCAACGCCTAAGATTAGAAGATACCCTTTCGGCCGCAATTTTGCTAAAGAGCCCTTGACTTTCATTAATTTAGAACCCGCAGTCCCATGGCGTTTTCTGAAAATACATTTTCTTCTTTAGAAGATGTAATCTTCACCGGGTTAAATGAAAATATGTTTCATATGTTGCGAAGCAATGTTTCGAAACTTTAAATGCTTATAATTTGCTCATTTTAACTCTGATTTGACCCGTTCAAGTTGTGTTAGGTTCGTATTTGCGAGCTCTACATGTTAGTGTTACTATATAGTAGGTTTATAGCATTTAAATTTCGAGCTTATATTAAAGTAATTATTTATCTATAGGAAATCTTAGAAAATTCATAACTTTCACGTTTTGAATCTGAATTTCGTGATCTTTACGTCTGTGTGATCGTAGTAATGTGTAGAAGAGTTTTACAAACTTTTTATACTGTTTTGCTACTGTTGATGTACTATTCTAACTATGTCTCTTTGTTTGCTTCGTGTATGATTGCTCGGATGATTGTGTGTTGATGCTTGGTGATCGAGTATAGATGGTGAGCAGTTTCTTGACGTTCAGGAGTATTATTTTGAGCCAGACCAGCAGTATCAACATGAAAGCTTTGATCAAGGCAAGTATAACATGGGATTATCCTTGCTACCTATACACTAAAAATATTATTCATATGCATGTGTCTACCTTGGCAACCATAGAGATTATAACTTAGCTATTGAAATCTTGTTTCCTTGTCACCTATGGGTTATGCATTTGGGTAGTTATCGCTAGTGCTTAATTATGAACAATGATCTTGTAATTTGATTAATGGATTAAGCAACCAACCATTAAGATGATTTTAATACTGTTGAAAGGGGGCTAGAGCAAGGGGTTATATTGTTGCTCTAGTTACTCTCCGTAAGGACTTACCTGTAAGTGATAACCAGGATTGACAATACAGCTGTGAGGCTATATGGCTCTGGCTTTAGTTGTTTAAAAGACCTTTTCTAGCTTGTTAGTGGTTACCTTAAATGACATAAGAATGGCTTGCCACGTTGGGTGTAGGACAACATCTAGTCTATAAGTATAGCCGAGAAGGAATTGTGCCATTTGAAAAGGGGTTTCCTATATCTGCCTGCCGAGTGAATTTAATGGTCCTAACTTGTTAGATGAACTTTTAAATGACTTTATATGATTTTTGGTGTTTTGGGGAGTCGCGAACCTATGCATTTGGAAGTCATGACTCACAGTAAAAGTGTACACCTCTGCGCAGAGTTAAAAACTGGTATACTAGCCGTGCTCACGGATACGAGCGGTCTTGGAGATTCTTACAAAATAGCTGATTACCATTATTATATCATGCTTAATTACTGTTGTTATTATTATGCTCATGTTAATGCTATTCATTATCCTTATTACAATTGATCATTGGTTTATTAATGGGATTTGGAATATCTTGATGCTACTCAATTGCTAATTACATGATAAATAAAAGCTAAATGCAGTCCAACAGTGTCTAGCCTTTTGTGTCTCATGAACCTTATGTTATACTTGTTGAGTTCAACATGGACTCACCCTTGCTATTTGCACCGCAACAGATGAAGATTATGAAGATGATTATCGTAATGAGTACTAGTCTTGGTGTCAACCAGTCAACTACGTCCCTGTGTTTGGAGTTTCCGCTGGAGAACTACTATTAGTTGCTACAATTATTGTATAAGACTATGTGATAAATACTTATTCGCTATGTAATAAGCACTGTGATGATACTATGTAATTTGTCAACTTATGTGTGCGATCGTTTCCTGGGGTGCACATGAGTCTTTTATGCATCCTATTTTTGTCTTTAAAAATGGGTGTGACAATACCTAGACATCAACGTGGCTCCGCCCATGCATGGTACACTATTTCCTAGTGACTCCCATACCTACATATACATATGACGAGTTTTCTTTGTCTATTCTCCTGCTATGCAAACTTTTCTCTGTTACCGCCATTGTGTGTTGCTCCATGCATGGCCGATTAATATAAAGGAAGCTAGAGGTAATGCTCCTGAAGTTTATTAGGTGACAAGAAGATGCGAATGCAATACTACACTAGTACACTGCATTTAGTTATGTTCAAACATGCTACCTACTTCTAAAATATATTTCTCGTAGCAAAATACTTGTAGTGCTTTGAGAGCAAATATGCATGATACCAAATTCCGCTGCAACAATGGCAAACCAAAACTAGATTCCATTTCTTTCGTTCCAAGTCCCTTTGTTCATCATTGTTACAATTGATCTTGTAGAAAATTGTAAGACACCAATGAGGCATGCAAGTATATGACAGGTGGAGGATTCAAACCATGGAGCAAAAATGGCACTTATTAAGTACTTGTCAGTTCTTCACAATGGTTAAATGTCTAAGACAGTCATGCTGAGTAGCGATCGTTGCGGCTACGTACATGCATGTGTGAAGTCAAGAGAACTAGAGCTGAAACAAAGAAAGCCGTCTACGAAACACTAGAATAGCCAGGCCACTCTGATTCTTTGATTCCTGTGTATAGGCAACAGACCACAACATGTGTGTATCCCAGTTTTGTAGACAGACACTGTTAAGTTAACTGACCCTGACAGGGAGTAAGAAACAAGAATATTGGTAGGCCACCTGATGACTACTTTGTTCTACTCCATTCAAGCTGCGTCCTGGCCAGTTTTTTAAATCCTTGTGCACTCGTAATCCTCTCCTTACCACCTAATAGCATGATGACTTGTTGTCGCGATAGCATATTTCTTTCTGCCTTCCATTCCAATATGAGAATAATTATTATTTTCTTCACTGGCGCATCTCACAGCTCTTATTTCCTTCATTTTGTGCCTCTCTTCTGATGGTGGCAAATTGAGGTCATATGAGGAAACAGATGGTGCCACCATCAAATATATAATGGTTCCCCTCAAGAGTCGTGTCGTACACTAATTACTATGGTTGGCATGCAATATAAGTTTTTGATACAGGACCAACCTAAATATTTGTGTACGGGTACCTGTGTCTCATCTTTAAGGACTATCATCCGCTACTCAATTATGTGAAGATACATATATAATGATTGCCGTCATAGACAGCTCTTGCGTCTATGGTGAGAATTATGAGACATCTGTAATTAGGCCTTTGACATAGTGTGTCATCCTTTTCCAGTCTGTCCGCTCGAGAGCAACATACGTCGTGCTTGGTTCTATTGCCCAACTCACCTAGCCTCACTGAGCTTGCCTTGCCTTGCCCAGCCAAGCAAGGACATAATCTATTCCTTGTTCGATTTGCTTGATTGCTTATTTTCTTTCTTACTTCTATTTCCACCACCTCCCAAGTTGCATGGCCTTCCATCAGAGAGAAGCTCAATGCAACTTGTGACAAGCTAGATTCCTGCGGGGATTTGGTGGCATGAACAGGATTCAGGCTTCAAGAAACTCGATTTGTGCGAGTCTAGATTCACATAATGACATGCTTGATTAGGACGGGACAAACGTGATCTGGTGGGGAAAGTTAAATTAGCTTGATGCTTGTAGTGAGGAGCTTGATTCAAGCAAGAGTGGCTTGATATGGTTTACGGAAGAGGTCAATTTATGTAGTGGCAACCTTGATTTGAGCACTAAGAGCATGGAGGTTGCTAGTCTAGGGATTGAAGCACGGAGCAATGCAGCTCGGACGAGAGGTGAACGCATTGAACAGCAAAGCTTGCTTTGCTTGCCAGCTCATGAGAATCAAATCCTTGCCCCGCCAGGGGAGATTGCTGGGCAAGGAGAGTTTTGCAGGCACTACTAAACGCCTGATCTTGCCAAGCAAGGCTAGGCAAGGTAGCACAGTGATTGGCGAGGGAACCAAGCCCGCTCATACTCTGCAGCTAAGGTATTAGCACAGCATGTACATCTTATCATGGATATTTTAGCTGTGTCTTTAAAAGAAATATTTTAGCATCAAAGCACACACTAGACTTTTATGATCAAAACGAGCTACCGGCAAGCATATATGTATGGTTTCTACCCTCCTATGCTCGAAAATTACAACACTAAATATCAAATGCCATAGACCTTTGATGCTACTTTTCGTCATATTTATTCGAGGGTAACATGTTCTGATTTCTACACAATACGTACTCTTTGCTAAAGACAATACCATGTTTTTTCTATAATCAGTGTGCCTTATAAAATTCAGGAATTTCATCATGATATCAAATGACTAGACCACTAGTGGTGAAAAATCAAATTTCCAAAGGTGGCAAGAAGACGAATTCTATTGCTCCTACCAATAATAACTTTTCTCTGTCTCTGCCATTGTGTGTTGCTCCATGGCCAACTAAAGGAAGCTAACTGGAATGCTATTTGTAGTTTGGTAGTTGACGACATGACATGAGCGCAATACTATTGCACTGCATTACTACTTATGTTGATACATGCTACCCAAACTTTGAAAATATAACTTCTCCCAGCAAAATAACTTTCCGGACTGAAATTGAACCAGATTCCATTTTCCTTTGTCCACTCCCAAGTGTAATACAGCTGATCTTGCAAAAGCATACGTATCAGACACTGATAAGAGATTCTAAAAAAATGCATGTACGACAGGTCGAGGCTTCCTAATTCCAAACTATAGAGAACAAATGGTAGATAATTCATAGGCGACAAATTGACGGAGTATAGCTGTCAGTTTTTCAATAAACATCCCTGCTCCTGTAAGCCAGGCTCTAACTATGGGTAGAGGAGTAGAAGACAGTTAAGGCGAGTAACGATGAATGCCCTGCTGCAACATGCATGCATGTGTTGATTTCCTTGTGAACATTCCGCGCACTCTTGGTAGAAAAAGAAGATAACTAGAGCTGAAAGTAGAGAAACAGTTTACGAAAACAGATCAACACACTCTGATTCTTTTGTGCCTGGTGTCATCATTACCGGAATGGATCATCACAACAAGATGGCTGGATCCAGCACAAGAACTGTCATACTCTGTTTTAGAAAACATCTAGGTCAATAGCCTGTAGATGAAGCTGACTTGGCTTGAGTGACACCAAAACATTTGGCTGAGGCTATTCTTTGTGGATTCATAATCGTCCCCTCTGCTTTGATTTTTTTTATATGTGGCATGCCCAGCAGCAAATTCCTGGCTCTGCCACGGTAGAGAGTTGCTGTCACATATTTCCTTTTTCCCTCCATTCCAATGCATAAACATGTTAGCCCTAGCCTTTCTTCTCGTGGCGGTAAATGGAAGATGGTGGTGCTACCATACAGTGAAGCAAGATCGTGGTGCTACTGTCGAATATACAATGGTACATCTTCAAGAATTTGGCCATATACTCGTTATTATTGTTTGGCGTGTAATGTAAGCTTGTGGTACTAGACGAGTGTACAATGTTTTCTAGAGGTATAATGGAGTTCTGTGGTGGCATCAATACATACTAGTGTCCTTCAGCCCTACATGTTTATTGTACCATGAAGACTTTAGAAGTGGCCATTTGTGTCAATAAATTGCTCCTCTTGTCGATTAACAAACTTATAAGAAAAGTATACGTACATGCAATTTTTTCTGCACAGCTAGGTAAGTGTGTACGTAATGTGTAGCTAGTAAGCATATGGAAACATGCTGTGCTGACAAGCATGGATAGCACAATGGTACTACAGTTGAAGATGAAAATGTTCTTGCAGGTTGTGTAACATTCTCCCTCAAACATTCGTCCTGAACATTGGAACACAGTTTGCGGAAACTGATGCATTATTGGTACACAAAAAAACATGGAAGTGCATATACAGAGAAAAACGAACAAATAACCAAGTGTCATTGATCAATATTCCCCTTTTTCGCTTGTGGCATGTGTTGCTAGTAGTACAATTAAGTATTTACTGCTTGCTTGTTTAATACAAGCTTGAGCATATTATGCTATTGAAAATCATACATATATATTCTTTGTAATCAAATACATATGATCTTATATGTTCTGTAGCCAAGTGTATCGCTTGAGGGTTTGTAATCACAAAAGATTGTGTACACAACAAAAGGCTGGTTAAAATGTGGCCACGGTTTGCTATACTCGGAGTCCTTGTGTTTTGTCATGAAACCTTTAGCTCCTGCCCATTTCTAGGATCCTGTGATCAGCATTGACCGACAACGGATACTCTGCTGCCTCCTCCTTCTATCACCAGAAGTCTCTAAAAATTCATAAACTGTAACCTAATTTCCGGTGCCCTCCATTCTTCTATAAAAACATTTGTATCTTTCCCCGTTACATGGCACCGTTCGATTGTGTGCATGCATGGTTCTCCTGGTGGTGTCTAGCTGAACTGCAAAGGGATAAAACAAGACATATATATATGCTCAAAGCGTGGCAAGGCGCTGCGTGGTTATTAACTTACTATTACTGCTTGTGCTTGGTAAGTGATCGACGATGTGGCATGAGCACTTTATTTAATTATGGCATTTAACCACACTCAGTTTTACCAAAGCCCATCTTCATGCTGTATGAAACAATTCATTCATCGTTAAATGAAGGATGTAAATGATGTCCGCCAGCTGTATCATCCATCTAACTATAGAAAGCCTTTTACTAAACCAGAATCTTACTATTATTAATTCAAGAACCTAAACGAGTCTCCATGTTAATTCTCACAACATATGTTAGGAAAACAAGTAAATAAATCCTAAAAAATCTTACAATAATTAAAAACATATTATCATTGAACCTAAATGAGTTTCCATGTTAATTCTCACGAGATATATGTTAGGAAAACAGTAAATCCTAAAAAAATCTTACAATAATAAAAGCATATTATCATTAATTTAATAGAATCTGATCACCATTGCCAATATATAATAACTAATAGATATATTCTGTTTTCTAAAAGTACATAGTATAGTGAACCCCTAAATTTGCATATAAATTACACACCTATGTCATTATGAAAAAAACATAAATTGCATATAAATTACCCATAAGAAAGATAATTTAAATAAAACCCTATATTTGTATCTAAATTGCGTGCACTAACTTACCCTCAAACCCACAAAGAGGTTTGCTATCTAGAGCCAATCCTACCAACTAGCCTAAGCTAATTTAGGAAGCTAAAGGTCACACAAACAAAGCACAATCAAAAGCAGCAGCAATAAAAGTTGTAAGTAAAAAACAAGAGATATAGGAGATGGCAAACTCCCAGAGACAAGGCAATTTATCACGTAGTTTCGTATGCCAAAACACAACCCCTAGTCCATGTTAGAGATCCACCAAGGTACGCTCCCGGTCACCAAGCCTTCCCTGGTCACGGTATTGGGCTCGCCACACCAATGCAAGGATCTCAGTAACTAAGGCAAGTGCCATAAGCCACCTAGGCTTACTGTTTGACTCACCTTGGCTTGTCTTCACTATGGAGTTTCTCCACCAAGTAAGGGGTTTTATTATCCCCCACATACCAAGACACTACCGCTCCAAATCAAAAGGGTAGACATAGGAAGGTCACCTAAGGCCTTCACCAGAAGATCACCGAGATCTCAAGTGTTCCAGCTCACCAAGTTACACAATGGCACAACAGCCCAATCTCTTGAAGCCCTTAAGGCCTAACCTTCACAATGATGAACAAATGGTCTAACTTAGACTCTTGGATGTGAATACAAGCTTGGAGGATGGATGGAGTGTATAGCCACTTGCCATAGCTTCTAGAGCCACGAACAACATTAGGCAAGTGAGTAGGAACCCCATACATATAATCCATCCACCCCAACTAGCATTTGAAAAGATTCTAGCTTTTCTGCTCATTGTTGGATGGTCTGTTGACCACCAAATGCCATGTGCTGGACCGTCCAATTCCCATTTTACCACTAGGCTAGCAGTTGAACTTTTGATGACGCCATTTGCTTGACTATTGTCTATTCTTCCTATCATCGGATCGTCCATTACTTGATACTCTAAGTGGGCACTTTATCTAGAGCCTGCCGAAGGATCTGCCATTGATAATTGTTTTGCCGGTGGACAATCTACCAATTGTCCGCTGCATTCATTCTCATTACTGTCGGACAACCCAGCGTGTGAAGCTACTTCATACTTTGTTGTTTTGACTGTATTTCTTTGCTATTCTTTGTGCACTTCTTCTGTTGCGTCCTTAGGATCTATTAGATCCGATCTAACACATCTTAACACACATGTTAGTCCTAGTGCTTATGTTGTCATCTAAATCACCAAAACCAAATATGGCAACGCGTAGGACACACATGATCCTTTCATCAGGGTATATTACGTGCCTCCTGATGAAGAATAAATGTGTTCTTAGCAAATGGTTATTTAAGTTAGTCCACTAAGAAGGAACATGGCAAATCTTACTCAGAAATAAGTATTTGAGCTCAAAGGCCTTATTGCAGGTTCAGATTAAACCAAGGGATTCACTGTTTTGGAAATATTATGAAAGTTGAGGGGCCAAATTTTATGTTACACGGCTTTTAAAGTAAAAGATGGCGCTTCGACCAGATATTGCATAGATATTTTGTTACAGAGTTATCACCACCAAGATTGGCATCTCATATGCTAGCGGGTCATTGGCTTACTAACATAAGAAATGAGTATAGAAGAGACATCGTTGTTAGTGTGGCTGCTCTTTTTGGACAATTTGGTGCTATCATAGTGAAATTGTGTTTCACAAAAACAATTTGCATGTTTTATGCAAGCTATGTCCAAGAAAATTTATTGGGTGTGTGGTTTTGGGGATTGATGCAGCATGCACTGGTTTGGGATGCTTGAAATTGGTAGCTCTTGCTATGGACCTATTTTCTAAGAACAAATTAAATGGAGAGAAACAAAAAAAAGGATATTGCTTCTGTAGATGTGTTCACGGTTTCCTATTCATTTGCTTCATCGAATAGCCAAAATTATATAATGAGAAGGTAAGGAACAACACGACATTTTAGGGTTCTACTGACGGAGAAGGGACCTGGGTTGGAGGCAGCTCCCCTCCCGATCCCGATCCTGACCCTGCCCGCCCCCGCGCCGCCGCCGCCGCCGGCGCCGGCTGCCTCCCCGGCGCCGGAGGCCGCTGCCCCCACCTCCCCCGCCTCCCTCCCTCCCTCCACCTCCCCCGCATCCCCCTCCCCCTTCCCCTCCCCAACCCCAGCCCCCTCCACCTCCCCGCCGCCGGCGGCGGTGACGCCGGCCGCCAATCCGGTGCCGGCGCCCACCACTGCCCCTACCTTGACCAGATCCGCCACGCCCCTACCTGGATCCGTCGGCTCCTCTCCTCCCCGTGGGCACGCGCGCGCTGCGGCGGCGCCGCCCGCGTTGGCCACCGTGGTGACGCCGGCTCCCCATCCGTCGGCCTTCTCCTCCTCCCACGCTCCCCTCTGCGTCTAGGGGCGCACGCGCGCACGGCGTGGCCACCGACGCCACCAAGCTCCTGCCCCCCATCGGGGACGGGCCTCATCGGCGGCGGCATCACCGCAGCGGCCCAGCCCGGGGAGGCGCCACCCACCTACATCTCCCCTCCCCTCGCCGGGGACGGGGCCAATGCCGCTGGGGGCTCCGCGATGCCTACTGCCGTGGGCTCATCGATGGCAGTGGCCCCGGGGCCCTGCTCGCCGCGGCGTGGCGGTCATGGCTCGGCCCCCCGGGCGGGGGATGAGCTGTTCGAGCCGCTGGTGCTCATCGAGGATGTTACGGAGAGCGAGGACGAGGAAGGCGATGTTGATGAGGATGACTGCGATGATGCCAGTGGAGCTGCGCGGGCGTCCACTCCCTTTGCGGCTAGGGAAGGCGCCGGCCTCGACGCCTTCCTTGTCCACCCGTCTGCCCCCGCTCCGAGCCCGTCGTCCACCTTGTCCCCTAACGCCGCCCCTTTCCGGCCGCAGGGTAGCACGGCGGGACGGCCCAAGGCCCGTCGTTGGGCTGACGAGGACCTCATCGACGCCTTCGACACGGACTCAACGCCAACCTCCACGGCGCCCTATCTGGATGCTGTTCATCGGGGGCCGCAGCCATCGAGGTCTTCGACGCGTTCGGCGACACCCCTGCCGCGCACCTAGCCTCTGCCTTCGGGATGCGGTGATGCGACGCCGGGCCATCGGGGCACTGGCCAAGGGGGAACAAGCGCCATCGGCCGCGGCCACAATTGGTGTACAGCATGCCGCCTCGCCCAGTGGAGGGCCGCATCCCGGAACGCCAGTGCCTCGGCCGCTATCGGCGGGTCTCCGCCCGTGACGCCGACGGGTGGCGGGAGATCCTCCACCGGCAGGAGACGCGTCCGGTGACCGCCTTGGTTGTGCCGCTTGGCCCAGCTCACGGGGGCCAGCTAGCAAGTCGTTGACCACCGAGGCGCATCCCGGCCGATCTGCACGGCAAGTGCTTCAACTACCTATCATCCGCGCACCGAGTGGCCACCTGCAGGCTGCCCCAGCGATGTCTGCGGTGCAGGGGCTTTCGTCACATCGTGCGTGACTTCAAGCAGCCAAGGCACGTGGGCAATTGTGCTTCAGGCGGTCGTGCAGTGGTCCATTCCGATGGGCCACCGGACCTTGCTGGTTCGCATGGTCTTGGTGGAGCCACGACAAGCACCACCGTCCCCCCCACCGGTGGTCGACGACGGCGAGGGCGGGGACGACGCAAGCGTCGGAGGCGTTGCGAGAGGTCGGCAGGGTCCGTCGATGAGTCGCCCAGCGGGACGGGCATCGCACAGCCGGACGGCGTCGCGACAGCAACGTGTGTCGCTAGCGACGGCAACGGCTGTTCGGCCGATGCCGCCCAAGCGCCGCCGGGCTCCACCGTGGGGGCGCCCGCGCTGTGCCTCCCGGAGCACGACCCGCTTGCGGAGGCGATGTGCGCAGGCGACGGTCCTCCCGCTTGGGTCGTCTCCTTCGACCCGATGCTGGAGGAGCTCCTAGCCGCTGCGTTCGTTGTGAGCTGCTCTATTGAGGCCGCCCTCCCCCCCGGGGTTCGCAGAGCCGCCTCCGGTGGCGGCCATCCTCTTGCCTCAGCCATCGGTGCAGGAGCTGGCGTAGCTCACACCTCCTCGGGACGTCGAGTTTGGCGACGTGGCTGTCCCCCGGGGTTCGCGGAGCCGCCTCCGGTGGCGGCTGTCCCCTCGCCTCAGCCGTCGGCGTAGGACTTGGCGCTGCTCACACCTCCTCGGGTGGGTCAGCCCGACGTCGAGATTGGCGACGAGACGTCCACGCCGCGCGAGGCCGCTCGGCACCTCGCACGGTTTGTGGATGAGGTGCGGGTTGTGCGGGAGCCGCCCCTGATTGCCTCTCCACCACGACAGAGGGCGAGAGCCAGGAGGCCCCTGCCTGTCAGGCGTAGGAGCACACGGATTGCCGCCCAACCGTTGGCACACATACCGGCCTCCCGCGCGAGGCGAGGTACTCTCGCTTGGGTCGTCTCCTTCGACCCAATGCTGGAGGAGCTTCTAGCCACCACGTTCGTTGTGAGCTGCTCTGTTGAGGCCGCCCCGCCCCCTTGGGGTTCGTAGAGCCGCCTCCGGTGGCGGCCATCCTCTTGCCTCAGCCGTCGGCCAGGAGCTGGCGCAGCTCGCACCTCCTCGAGACGTCGAGTTTGGCGACGTGGCTGTCCCCCGGGGTTCGCGGAGCCGCCTCCGGTGGCGGCTGCCCCCTCGCCTCAGCCGTCGGCACAGGACTTGGCGCTGCTCACACATCCTCGGGTGGGTCAGCCCGACGTCGAGATTGGCGACGAGACGCCCACGCCGCGTGAGGCCGCTCGGCGCCTCGCACGGTTTGTGGATGAGGTGCGGGTCGTGCGGGAGCCGCCCCTGATTGCCTCTCCACCACGACAGAGGGCGAGAGCCAGGAGGCCCCTGCCTGTCAGGCGCAGGAGCACACGGATTGCCGCCCAACCGTTGGCACACATACCGGCCTCCCGGTGAGGCGAGGTACTCCTCGAGCAGCGGTTGGGTATTGCGCCGCCGGCCGCTACGACTTCACCTGCGCCCAAGGGGATACTCGACGCCTTGCGTTCTGGGACCTTGTCATCGAGCCAGGTGGAGGCCCTTGACGCGCTGTTTCCAGCGTTCAACGGGCGCGCATGCGAGCTCTTCGTGGAAGGCCCGTAGGGTGCGGCGGTGTTGGCACGTTTGTTGTTCTATTTATGTAATATCGAACCAGGGAGCAGTCTGCTAGGCTAGTCCGCATGTTAGACCGCCTAGCGCGCTAGAAGCGCGTCGTTTGTACCGAAAACTCTCTTCTTCTTAATTGCAATGATACGCAAATCTTTTGCGTATTTGAGAAAAAAAATTATATAATAACATCTTCAACAAATTTCAGCCAGTTTAGCTAAAATTATAAAGATGTAAATACGGTTTTTGTTTTAAGTGCCCAAACTTTTATAAATGGGTAATATAGAACACACCAATCTGTACAACGGAAGTGAGTTCAACCCCTCAAAAAAAAATGAGTTCAACCCAGGTCACGTCTCCTCCGTCAGCTTCATATGGCGACTTTCGTGGCCACGTGGGTACTACCTACCACGGTGCCAGGTCCTCAGAAAACTGGCTTCGAGGCCGAGGAAGGCAGCAGCAGCGCGTGGGCGACCAAGTCGAGCGGTTTGCGATTTTTGTCGACGAATGGAATAGCCGCGACGCGGAGTGCCGTCGGTTTCCTCTCCCTTTCCCTTTCCTCCCTCCTCCTCCTCCTCCCCCGCTCGATCCGTGCGTACGGACTCCCTCTGCCCGCTCGCGCTCGGTGTTAGAGATCCACACTTTCCTCCCTCCCTCGTCCCTCCATCGTTTTTCTCGACCGGGCGATCGAGGGCGACGCCGGCTGCCCCCACGCGCGCGCCATGGACGTGGAGTACGACGTGATCGTGCTGGGCACGGGGCTCAAGGAGTGCATCCTCAGCGGCCTCCTCTCCGTCGACCGCCTCAAGGTACGTATACGCTACCACGACGCCGGCCTCCATCGATCCCCTCCTCCTCCTCCTCCTCTCTCTCTCCGTCGTCGCCCGTTCACCTTCACGGTGGGATTATATTATCTAAAAAAATGCAAATTCTCTTCTTAAGTAAATAAATAGAAACAAGCGGGTGAGGTGACACCGAATCATTTCCGGCCGTCCCTCCGTCACCAATTTATTTACCGGGACAAGATCAATAACGCCGCCAAGTTAAAACTATCTTTCTTACTCATAAACAGTTCGATCGTCATCTTAATATTGATTCATCTGGTAAACATACATGTGACTCAACTGACAATGTTTGCGTATAGTGTCCTCACGAACGCATTATTAATTTTGCAATTCTGCATGTCATTGTCATCAGGTGTTGCACATGGACAGGAATGACTACTACGGTGGAGACTCCACATCGCTCAATCTCAATCAGGTGACCATTATTAATGCAAGCCTGAGCCGTCTGTTGACTATATTTTGGAATGCCCCTCATTTCTCTGAGGTTGTGGGTGATGGCGATCCATGAGACTCCCCTGTACATATATACAAAATTCCTGATACTAAACCATGCATATGGATTACTATTGTTTATGATGATCTACCTGCTGCTTATAATAATCTAATGGAAGTATCGAACTGTCCAAAACGATGCTAATTAAACTACTATTTGCAGCTCTGGAAACGGTTCAAGGGTGAAGAAACACCCCCTGCACACATAGGAGCTAGCAGAGACTACAATGTCGATATGGTTCCAAAGGTCTGGCCTTTTCCAATTTACTACATTTTTTTGTTTTTTCAGATTAAATTCCTTTGGAAATTCCATTCCAAATACAAATTATAAGTCGCTTTGGCTTTTCTAAATGCATAGCTTTACTATGTATCTAGACATTGCAAAAGCAAGAATGATTTATAATTGGGAATGGAGGGAATTGTATATTGGACTGAGATATCCAGGACAAAGTTGCAATGGTGGCCACGTAATGCCTGTTGAGATTGGCTATAAACGTGGAACTTGTACCATAGTTACATGTGTAACTGTGAGATGCACTTTCGTATATGTATTTAACGAAAATATGATATACACTTGGATGTGTTTTAATGTGGCTTCGCATGATCGTAGTTTATTAATCACTTAAAACCATAACACAAAAGAAGTATTATTATAAGTTTATTAATTCAGTTCGTGAAAGGTCAAACAAAACATTGTTTTAGGAAAATGAGCAGTGATGGGCACCTGCACTCCTGGTTCTCGTCAACTCTCTTTTCTTTCTTAATTGAATGATACGGCTCCTGCCTGTTTTGTCAAAAAAAACATGAGCGATTGGGTTGAATACATTACCAGATTGCTTTATGAAACCACACTCTGAGTTCTGACATATAATACCATTACCATTTTGACTAGTTTATGATGGCAAATGGTGCTTTGGTTCGTGTGCTCATTCATACTGGTGTTACCAAGTACATGTCCTTCAAAGCTGTGGATGGAAGCTATGTTTTCAACAAGGGAAAGGTTCAACCCCCCTTCCTCATGCATAAGCACTCCATTTTTATCGACATTTTTACCGTTTAGGGCATGTGTTTATCGATTTTCTTGGGCTCCAGATCCACAAGGTTCCTTCTAACGATATGGAAGCTCTCAAGTCTCCACTGATGGGGTTATTTGAGAAGCGAAGAACTGGGAAATTCTTCCTTTATGTCCAAGATTACAAGGAAGATGACCGAAGTACTCATAAGGGTTATGACCTTACTAAACTAACGACAAAAGAACTCATCTCGTGGGTACCCATTTCACTTCTATGTCTTTTAACATTTTTATATGATTAGAATGTAATGGAGTATTTGTTTATACTATTTGTATTTTGAGTTCCATATGATCTTGGTCCTTTTTGCTACTGTGGCTCCATGTTACATTGCTGGTGTCTTGGTTACCAACTTTCTCAAGTATGAAGAATTTACATGAAACCTTGATTTTTGGAAAGTAACTTCTTTTATCGAAGTTTAGTTTGGGAGCATTTGCTGATACTATTATGGATCATCTGTTGCGCAAATGAAATATAGTTTTAGAATGACCGAGCAAGCATGAAGAGATTCCATAGTTTTACCTGTTTATTTAAATGCAGTTACTAAAGCTACAATTGTTATCCATTAAGGCTGCAACATGATATTCCATTTTAAGAGTTGGGACTATAGGCAGGCAAACCAACATCTATGCTCTGTCATTTAGATTCAGAAAATTGTATCTATATACTGATGAACATCAATAATTAATATTTAGAATTTCAGATCAACTGAGAAAGGCAAATGAGGCTACTTCTGTCTGGCTATCTATATGTATTTTATCATTACTAACACCTTCCTTCGATCACATAATTAAAGAGGCATTAGAATTAAGGCGATTCAATTACTGGCTATGTAACTATGAACAATTCTTTATTTAGGAGCATTCTGGTTTTCTATCCCTATGTTTCAAGTAAATTTTCTGTTCTAGTGCTCAATTAGGATTCAGTTTACTGAAACTCCTATGTTCTAATTTGTTTTTCAGAAAATACAGTTTGGACGATAACACGATAGACTTCATTGGGCATGCAGTGGCTCTTCATAGAGATGATAGCTACTTGACAGAACCTGCAATTGACACTGTAAAGAGGATGAAGGCAAGTCTTTATAATGATATAACAAAAATTTCCCTACACAATTAAGGTTTCTTGTTGAAATTTTTATATTGAAAGAAACAGCTTCGAATTCAGTTATTTTTTTCTTAATAGCTGCTCCTCTAGTAGTGGTTTTGTGCCTGATCACCAAGTCCAGCTTTATTTGGTCTTCTAATAATATATGCAGCAATGCTCTTGCCGCCCTTTTAGAAAAAAAAGAAAGAAATACTCAAATAGCTTTGACCAGAATTTCTAGGACCTTTTCTTTCAAGTGGTCTTCTTGATTGATTGTTCCCTGATCTAAAAATACTATCTTGAACGTTCGAGTCAACTTAGCTAAAAGATTGACCAGAAAATTGTGGAGAAAGTCATATTGTTATGTTAACATCATATTGCTAGCTATTATTATAGTTACAGCAGCCTAGTATGTGACATGGGAGGAGTTATGAGGTACCAATAGATACTTGAAAGAATTGAATAAAACAGAGTTATCTTTGATACACACACACAGACATTGCAGTCGAAGTGCCTAAACCATTATATTATATAGGCAGCTGCCAACTGGACCCTTTTACTGTTACTAGTAACTTTGGGAGTGTTAGGCTGCCCTGACTGCCACTTAGGCTGTTACAGTTGCAGGCTTTTGCTACAGTGCTTTCATTGTAGCAAAAGCAACTGAGCGGAGCCTTTTTAAAACTTTTGTGCCCTTTATTGGTTGCTTTGCCTGTTTTATTCTAGCCTACCCCAACTCTTTGGACTAGAAGACCTTGTTGCTGTTTTATTGTTAACGTTACTTACATGTATGTGGAGTTAAGTTATCCCTTCACTTCCATCTTGTGTCATTAGTTACCTAACACCATTTTAGAATATTTCAGCTTTATGCAGAATCAGTGGCTCGCTTTCAAGGAGGATCACCATATATTTATCCCTTGTATGGTTTAGGAGAGCTGCCACAGGTCAATACTTATAGCTTTGTTCAACTGCTTCCAGTTCCAGCATTTATAGGTATCATAAGTAGGTGATTTATAATTTCTCCTATTTGACACAGGGTTTTGCAAGACTTAGTGCTGTCTATGGTGGGACCTACATGTTGAGTAAGCCAGAGTGCAAGGTATAAACAATTTGGGTTATAGTCAGTAATTTTCCGCATTGTTTCTTGACTTCTTCAGTGACTTTGGCTCAGCAGTTACTAAGTGAAAGAAGTGGCAATACTTCATGTTTGGCATAAGGATAGTATATTGAAACTAAACAAATTTATGATTAAAATAATGAATTGAAAGAGTATTAATGTTTCTTGCATCATTGAAAAAAGTGTACTGTTTTCTTGAATACAAAACTGTATATTTTCTGACATGATATATCGATGAAATGGAACCTTTAGAAGAAATCATCCATTTCACAAAATGTTTTGATACTAACACTATAAGTTGTGAAAGTTTTCACGAATATTTTCTTCTTGGTAGTCTGGCTTAACTTTTCAGCCTAGTTGCTTCACGGGTGTGATGCCACCTGGTAACAAGTTGTTCGTAGAGATAGCCAACCTAGCATGGTCTTAGTGGGGTTGTATAAGTATTTATGAGGAAGTTATTTGATATAGCACTTCTGTTCTACGATGCTCCTGTGTTAAGCAACATGCACATGACAGAGTAGAAATAATTTTGCTGCAGGAACTAATATAATTTAAGTGAAGCACCAAAACTTGTTTTTTGTACCACACCATTCTCTGCTAGTGTTTTTACGGTTTACAATCTGACATAAGCCACTGCATTCAGGTCGAATTTGATAGTGAAGGCAAAGTTTGTGGTGTGACGTCAGAAGGGGAGACTGCAAAATGCAAAAAGGTTGTCTGTGATCCTTCCTACCTACCTGACAAGGTAAAACCCTTCCATTTTTTTTCATTATAAATGGTAATATTTATTATGTAAAGATATTTCTCACATCTTCGAAACTCAATACAAGCAAACCAAATCCTTCTAATGATATGATGTATGAGCACAAGAAATTCATTTAGTCCTTCCCTTTAAAGAGTTTCTATGAGAAAACACCATTAACCTTATAAAATTTCAGAGGTGTCAGAAACAAATGCAATTACTGAGATTATTTTACACGCTGCTAATGGTAAACAATTGCCAGGTTAAAAAAGTTGGAAAAGTTTTTCGGGCAATTGCTATCATGAGCCATCCCATCCCAAATACTGCTGAATCTCACTCAGTACAGATCATATTACCACAGAAGCAGCTTGGCCGCAGATCAGACATGCAAGTATTTCTTATATCATCTCCCAAATTTATCCATTTGTTTCACCTTCAAATTTCTTTTGTTTCTAATGTGTGAAGCAATGTTCATGTGTGCATACCAGGTATGTTTTCTGTTGCTCCTACTCTCATAATGTTGCATCAAAAGGCAAATTCATCGCATTCGTGTCAGCACAAGCAGAGTCTGACAATCCAGAGAAGGAACTAAAGCCAGGGATCGATCTTCTTGGGACAGTGGACGAGTTATTTATCGACACATATGACAGATATGAACCTTCCAATGACTCATCAGCTGACAATTGTTTCATCTCAACAGTAAGCATTTTCTGACATGCACCTTTGGTAGAATTTTCAATTATCCTTAATTCCATTTCAATGTACTACCTTTCCAGAGTTATGATGCCACGACACACTTTGAGTCCACTGTTATGGATGTACTTTCCCTTTACACAAAGATCACCGGAAAGGTACATATACTTGTATTTGTCTAATTGTTCTGTTGAGAACTCTTTGGCATTTAACCTCCACGACAAAACAATTTTCTAGACCAGCCTATATCCATTTTAGTTACACTAAGCCAATGTGATTCGACTGGTCCTATTTCTCTGGTTTCCTGCTATAATCCTCATGGTTTTTTTTTCAGACTGTTGATCTCAGCGTGGATCTAAGTGCTGCAAGTGCTGCTGAAGATGATATCTGATACTTATCATAGTGCTATGTGGTGTAGTGTGGAAAAGATTTAATTAAGCTTTGCTTTCCCAACTCTTGCTAGGTTCACCTTTATTTTTCCAATTATTGTTATTAGCTGAGTTCTGACGATGATTAAAGATTGCATGCTGTAAATTTGAAGGTACGTTTTTTTTATCAAAAGTTGATGTAACGCAGTGGTCCATGTTTAGATTTTGAAGAAAGAGTAACTACACTAGCGGTCTCTAAGCTATCAAAACAAAGAAATTGAGTATCGGCCCTAAACTATTTAAGTACCCTATAATCTTAGGCAAATCTATTAATTGACGTGGCAGCTCAATTGCATGGGCAGTGGCGCTCCAATGTGGAACCACTTATAATCACATGGACGATTTCTAAACTAGTAGATGATTCTCACCCAAGGCCACAAACTATGAAACTGCAAATATGTATCCCTAATATATTAAAGTAACCAGTCTGGGTACAAAGCATCTTCCTGCCTCCTCCATCTCTTGAAGAATCATGTTGGACAATGTCGAAGCAGTCACTAACAAACAACCGCCACACCACCTAGAATGAGCTATGCTGTTGTCAGGTCGGCAATATATCAAGCGCCAGCATCTCGCTTGGCTGTTGCTGGAAGCTCCCTGTTACCTGCACGATGCACAGAATGAGTCAGGCGACAAAGGATGGAGGGATTGGGGTACTTAAAATAGTTTTAGGGTTTAGATATACAATTTCATATAGGATGAAGACTTGGATGAGAATGATGTAATGGTTTAGGGAACACCGACGTAATTTACTCTAAGAGAAACTAACAAAATGTTTTCATGTTGAACTTGAGCATGCAAATTTTGTCTATACAATCAAGCCATAGCATAGAACGTTTGTAGTGGTTTACTCTTAAATAGTACTCCATGCATTTCAAAATATAGATCATTTTTGTTATCTTGAGTCAAACTTATTCTCTAATTTTGACTAAGTTTATAGAAACATATTAGTTTCATTTAATATACCATAAAATATGTCCTGGTAGCTCATTTGTTTGGTATCATAGTTATTAATATATTTTTTCATAAACTTAATCAAAGTTAGAGAATTGTAAATTAACGCAAAACTAAAATATAACCTATACTTTAGAACGGCTAGAGATTATTATTCCAAACTTAACTACACATGTTTTACAATGGATCCATTAATTCTAACTCCCTGTTATGGAATGATCTCCAATCCTTATCCAGTTGATGTGTCACGCTCAGTTTTCCAAAGAAAACCAAGCTCGTCATATGTGTGCCTAAACACACATACAACAATAGAGTAAATAGTATCAGAAACAATTGTCGGCGTCTGGTCCTGCGAGGGTCCTAATCCAACGAGTGAATCAGTGCTGCGTGTCCCTAATCTGGATGGTGATGCAAGGAGAGTACACGGGGGTTTATCCTGGTTCGGGCGAAAGAAGACCCTACGCCCAGCGGGGGGGAGAAGTATTGTATTTCCTTGCACCTAAGTGCTTGCGTAGGGGTTACAAGCTGTGAGAGAGGGAGCCGATCCCAGGTCTCAGAGAGAAAAAGTGAGAGTACAAAGGAGATTGCTTGAGATGTTGATCTTCTACGGTGAGATGGTGACTGGCTTTTTGTCGTCGCCATCCCCCCTTCGTAGAGTCCCCTGCCTGCCCTTTTATAGGGTCAAGAGGAGGCAGGGACACCGGGGATGACTTAGAGGTGAAGTTTTGTCGAGCGCTGTGGAGGCCGCTGTAGCGACGTGCCCCGAGAATGGCCGGCCATCCCCGGACACCGTGGTGGCGTAGAGGATGAGACAGTGAAAAGACTCCGGGTCATGTGTCATGCAGGCCTTGCTTTCTTGTTTGACCGGCGGTTGATCGAGGCCGGGTCGAGGACGGGTTGAGGTGGGTCGACGGTGAATGGATAAGGCCGAGTCCCAGGAATTTCGGGGTACGACACTCGTCGTATTCTCCCTCAAGGGTGATCAGTGGCGGAATAGTGCTCGATATGGCATGTACAGTGACAAGTTTTCACCGCCCATCCCGGGATGGGCAGTAAAAAGTGAGATTTGACACTGGTACTGCTTCCATGCTGATTACCGCTGTAGCCATGGGTGTAGAAAGTGGTTGGCAGTTGTATTAAATGCTCTGACTTTTGTCTCAAAGTTGATGAGTGGGGTGGGTCGACCGACTCGACCCAGGGTCGTGCGAGTCGTAGATTTCTCGGTGGTCGAGGTGTTCCGTCGAGCGAGCCTCGTCCGAGTCAAAACATGGTCGAGACGTCCCATCGAGCGAGTCTCATGCGAGTCGGAACGTGGTCGAGGCGTTTCGTTCGTCGTTTTGGCTCGTCCCGTCTCGGTGGGCAGAGTTTTTTGCGTGGTTTTCTCAGGGGTTTGTTTTTCTTGTTCGTTGATTGTGGGTACCCCTTGTTTTGGTACCTGACAACAATGTTATTAAATAACGTATACATAGCTATATTAACACTTCCATCAAAGTATCGTAGAACGTTAACTAATCTTCAAGCTCCATTCTTCACAGGGACGATTGACTAGGGGTAACATACACTTAGCACTTCTATAGTATCTTGAGAACTCCTTCATTGTCTTCATCCATCTTTTAAGCAACTTTTCTATAGTCTGGGGGTGGGGAAAAATAGCAAGGGTGAGCACATGTCGTATTCAGCAAATATAACATGGGGTTCATGAGACTTAAAAGGTTGACACTGGTTTACTGCGATTAGCTTTTAGTGAGTCACATTTTTAAGCAATTGAGTAGCATCAAATTTATCATAAGCCCGTATAAACACATGATCAGGTAAACATGAGTAATGAATAGCATAAACAAATAATCAATAGTGATCATCTATTCCGTAAATGTTCCGCTCGTGACCGTGAGCACGGCTGATATATTAGTTTTACACTCTGCAGAGGTTGTACACTATCACTGTGAGTTGTGATTACTCATGTGCCCGGGTTTATAACTCCCAAAACACTTCCAAGGTGAGCAGGCAGGGTACACTATGAAGCTTTTTAAAGGTTCATCTAGCAAGTTAGGGCCGCTAGGTTTCTGTGCCCTACAAATGTAAGGCTCCCCTTCCCGATGGCACATTCCGCGCAGGCTATACACACAAGGACAGAGGTTGCACTACACCCAACCCGAAATACACCCCATTTGCGCCTTTCGTTAACCTCTGACAAGCTAGAAAATATCCTTGTACTGAGCTAAAGCCAGAGCCATGTGGCTCTCACAGTCATACTGTAAATCCCAGATGATCACTTATAGATAAGTCCTTAGCGAGAGGAATCTGAAGCATTTAGAAAGTAACTAAATACCCTAACCCCCTTTTAACAAGTTGCTAAAAAGTCATCTTTTAATGTTTATTGCATATACCATTAGTCAAGTTACAAGATCATGGTTGTTTAATTCGAGCACTAGCATAATACTACTCAATGCAATAACCCAGGGTGTCAAGGGGTACAAAAGTTAGGATACCCTTAGGGGTAACAAGGTAGACACATGCACATAAAATAAGTGTATTAAAGGTGAATAGGAAACAAGGATAATCTCATGCAATACTTGCCTTTTACTCTTGCTCACATTTTCCTCATACTTTGCTTCTGGTCATCACCTTCTGATCTTCAATGCTCACAAACGGTTCTCGTTCTACTCATAGCAAGCACCATGCATAGGCAAACATACAAGCAACAAATAAAAGCATATAAGAACAGTACACCACACAAGATAAAGCAACGTACTAAAGGAAATGGCTCGTAGCTATGGTCTCGAGATCACAAAACGCCGAAAATAGGTCTACGATTAAAAAGAAACAAGTGCCAGAGTTTTATATTATAAATAAAAGATAAAAGAAAAGACTATGCGCATGTTTTATTTTAAATTGGACAAAATCATATGAAGGATATTAACATAGTCAAAATTATATTTTTAATTAAAATACCGAGTTTAATCTAGTCATATATTATTTATAAATGTTTAGAATCTATAAGCAAATACATTTCTTTTATGAAAAGAAAGTAAACAAGTGAGCATCTAAACTAGTTTTATGTTTGAAACGTGTTTAGACTAAGCAGATTACAAATTAAAAACATATTAGTGTTGTAATTAATCAAGTTAACATTTGACATATAAAAGGCGGACGTTAAACTTGTATTGCTTTTAATTCGAAAGCCAATTGCACGCAAATATTGATTAAATTAAATATGTTATTTATAAAATTTACAAACAAACCACACGATCAACGCCAATAATATGCAAATTACGTCACTACGACCTCAATGTAACCTGAAAGAATTTAAGATGATGAAACAGCAGAAACCTTAGCGCGTAACGATTGATGACCTTTGTAGATTTGTCTAAAGTATCAGAAAGCTCTCGACACCAGGAAGTTGACGGCAGCCAAGGTTCTGGAGTTTTGGGAACAGGCCAGCAGCTCAGCAGCTCGGTCAGGCATAGATGCAGCTAGTTTTTCCTGTTGGGAAAAGCTTAATCAAAGGCACGTGATGTCTAGAAGGAGATAGGACAGGGCAAGTTAGAGAGAGCAATTCAGGTCAGGTACGTGGGACATGTACCTTCCGGGAGCGGCTTCCTCTTTGGCTCCCTCATCAAGTTCGTCATTGACATGCCTGAAAGAAATGAGCCAACGCTTTCTCTGTATTGCTCTCAATGAATACATATACATGTTTACAGTACATGCAGTTTGGCTTGCCAATGCATGGTGCCACAACTGCCTCAGCCACACAGCCACACGACTCGGCGTCGTGGGCACGGTGACCGCGCGTTGCACTGGGCGAACGTGGCGTGCGGTTGCTAGGCAACACAGCTATACTCAACACCCCCCTAGTCTGATGTGTGATAGGAACTACACAAAGACTGGATCGAAAGAGCTCGAAGGTCGCAGTGGAAAGCCCTTTGGTCATCACGTCGGCGTATTGTTGCCCTGTCGGTACCTGGAGGACGCGCAGTTCGCCGGCTTGGACACGCTCACGTACGAAGTGGATGTCCAGCTTGATATGCTTCGTGCGCTTGTCATGCACCGGGTTGGAAGACATGTACACCGCCGAGATGTTATCACAAAACACCACCGTGGCCTTGCGGATAGGACAGCCGAGTTCACCGAGGAGCTGCCGAAGCCAGAGGCACTCTGCTGCTGCATTGGCCACCGCCCTGTACTCCGCCTCTGCGCTTGATCGTGACACGGTAGGCTGCCGCTTCGAAGACCAGGAGATGAGTGAATCGCCCAAGAACACGCAAAACCGGGAGGTAGAGCGGCGAGTGTCCGGGCACCTAGCCCAGTCAGTGTCGGAGTACGCTGTGACGTCGAGGTTAGCAGAGGCGCTGAGATGGAGACCGAGGGACTTCGTACCACTGACGTAGCGCAGGATCCGCTTCAGCATTGTCATGTGTGGCGCGCGCGGATCATGCATATGCAGGCAAGCTTGCTGTGCACAGCAAATGCAAGATCGGGGTGTGTAATCGTCAAATACTAGAGCGCGCCGGCCAGACTACGATAGTCACTGGCATCGTCGATTGCAGTGCCGTCAGCAGGAAGCTTACCCTTCAAGTCCATGGGCGTCGAGACAGGACGGCAATTGGTCATGCCGGCCTGGTCGAGTATGTCTGCCATGTATCGCTCCTAGGACAGATAGAAGCCATCCCGTGTACGCTTGACGTCGATGCTGAGGAAGAAGCATAGCTCGCCCATGTCCTTGACAGCGAACTCGTCGCGGAGGCGACCGACGATGTGTTGGAGCAGACTAGGTGTGGAGCCAGTGAGGACGATGTTGTCGACGTAGAGAAGCAGGTAGGCGATGTCACGGCCGTGTCGTAGCACGAACAGTGAAGAGTCAGAACGCGTGGTGGTGAAGCCGATCTTGATGACGATTGCCGCGAAGCGCTCGATCTAGGCTCTCGGCACCTGGCGTAACCCTTAGAGGGACTTGTCCAGGAGACAGACTGTGTTTGGCTGTGTGCTGTCGACGAAGCCGGTAGGTTGCTGGCACAGTACGTGCTCCTTCAGCCGGCCGTGGAGAAATGCATTTGAAACGTCGAGCTGCTTGGTGCTCCAGCCGCGCGACGCGGCGAGAGTGAGCACCGTGCGGATCGTCGCGGGCTTGACGACGGGTGTGAACGTCTCGCCAAAGTCCACTCCAGCCCACTGTGTGAATCCATGAACCACCCACCGTGCCTTGTACCACTCCAGATATCCATCGGGTTTCAGTTTGTGCTTAAAGACCCATTTCCCGGTGACGACATTGGCGCCCTGTGGACGTTCGATGAGACGCCAAGTCCGGTTCCGCTGGAGAACTTCAAACTCGAGAGCCATGGCTGCCTTCCAATTTGGATCTTTCAGGGCGGCCCGAGCAGAAGTGGGTACCAGGGAGATAGGGGATGTGGTAGGCACATGGGTAGTGAGAGCATATTTGGGATTTGGTTTGAATGTCCCAACTCTGGAGCGAGTGAGCATGGGGTGACCGGCAGGCGGTGGTGTGGCATCTAGCGGCTGTGGCGAGGCTAGAGCTGGTGCTGCCTGGCTGGTAGCTTGTGCCGGCGAGTAAGTGAAGGAGGAAGGAAGCGAGGCAGCGCTAGAGACTGGCTCGGTGGCAGGAGAGAGTTGCCGCAGAGGAGTGAACCGAGGACCCTGAAGAATGACGACTGAATCGTCAGGAACTTTAGCTTGTCTTTCGGTTGTCGGTTGGGGCACTTGTCGAGCTGAGGCAAGAGGAAACTTGGATTCATCAAACACAACATGCCTGTAAGTGATAACACGTCTAGTGTGAAGATCAAAGCAGCGATAGCCTCTGTGGTCAGGTGGATAGCCAAGGAACGCACAAGGCGCAGACCGGGCACTGAGCTTGTTCGGTGTTGTGGCTGACAGATTTGGAAAGCAAAGGTAGCCAAAAACTCTCAGGTCGGAGTATGATGGTGGTGTACCCAAAAGCAACTGAAATGGAGTCACAGTGCCTATTGTTTTGCAAAGGCGTCGGTCCAGAAGGTAAGTTGCTGTAGAAAGAGCTTCAGCCCAGAAAGTTTCAGGCATGGAAGCATGCAGCAGGAGACTGCAGATGCAGTCATTTAGGGTGCGGATGATGCGCTCGGCTTTGCCATTTTGCGATGAAGTATAGGGACATGACAAGCGTAATGCTACACCGTGGCGAGAGAGATGGCAACGGAACGCGTGATTATCGAATTCACGGCTGTTGTCGGTTTGAAAAGCAAGAAGGGGAAGCTGAAATTGCGTCCAAACATAAGCATGGAACTCAGTAAGGCACTGAAACACGTCAGACTTAGCTCGCAAAGGGAAGGTCCATACATAGTGAGTAAAATCATCGATAAGTACAAGATAATACTTAAATCCAGAGCAGCTAACAGTGGGAGAGGTCCAGACATCAGCATGGACAATCTAAAATGGAACATAACTAACTGAAGTAGAGCTAGAAAATGGCAGCCTAACATACTTGCCGAGCTAACATGCTTCACAAGATGACGACGACAGATGAGTGCGGTTGAAGTCGAGGTTGGAGAGGGTCTGATGAAGTTGACGTTGGCCCAGGTGTCCTAGACGCTGGTGCCAGACATCAACTGTTGGGGTGGTGGCGACATGAGCATCCGGTGAAGATGAACGCAAGGGGTACAACGCGCCGGAGCTGTTACATCAGAGGATCTCCGTTCAGGTTGGCAGGTCCTTGATGGAGAAACCAAACGGATCAAACTCGACAGATACATTATTGTCAGGAGTAAGAGAACAAACAAAGATGAGATTCTTGACTAGGTGTGGTGAAACAAGAACATTGTTGAGAGACAGTGGCGTGCGGTTTGTGGCAATAGCAGAAGATGCATGATGAGTGACAGGAAGTGTAGTGCCATTGCCGACTGTAATCGGCGGAGAAAAGGAAACAGGTTGGAGGGAGGTGAGATTACCGGCATTGGAGGACATGTGAGAGGACGTGCCGGTGTCCAAGCACCACTCGCTGGCTTGCGGTCTCGACAGTGGAACGCTCGCGTTTGTCAGCGCGGCGAGCAGTGCCTGCTGGTTCCAGACATCGTGTGCCGGCGCCGGTGGAGGGGGGCAATGCCAACTGGAGGACCGGCAAAGTACTGTGGCACTAGTGGAATGCCGAAAGGTGCGCCGGTGATGTACGCCTGGTGAGGTGGAGCACCGGGACGTGAACCGAGCGCTCCAGCACCCGGAACGCGCCATGGCATGGACCACGCCTGGACCATGCCGGACGCAGCGGTGTGCCGGAGCCGTGAGCTGGAGGCGGCTTGGTGGCGGCGTTGGAGCTGGATCTGTTGGCGTTGTCGCTCGTCGGCGGTGGTGTAGAATGGTTGCCACCGGTGGCCACCAGAGCATGATGTGCAGCAGCTTTTTGTGTTCGCGGTCGTAGTGCTCCTCCAATAGCAGGTAAGACCGCGCGGAGGGGAACGTGTGCGGCGGTTGCTTCGATGTGATTGCCGGAATAGTGTGCCGGTACTTGGAGTTCAAGCCGCGGAGGAAGTTGAGCACTTGGCTCGTCTCGCCGATAGGTTATCCAACGTCACGGAGGGCGTCGGCGAGCTGCTTGAGGCGGCCAGAGTATTGGGCGATGTCCATGTCGCCCTGAACAAGGTTGCGGTACTCAGCCTCTAGGTACATGGCGCGGTGAAGCTCATTGTCGTGGAATTGCTCTTCGATGGAGGTCCAGATGGCGTAGGCGGTTGGCTTGGGAATGCGAATGATGGAGAGCACCTCCTTGGCGATGGAGATGTAGATCCAGCTCAATATGCACTGGTCCAACACCTGCCATGCCGGATCGCGACGCTGGGCCGCCGTGGGCGGAGAAGACAGGTGATCGACGAGGCCGAATTTCTTGATGAAGGCGTCGAAGAAGGTGCACCACTCAGCGTAGTTCGGCTCGGCAAGTTGGAGAATGACGGGAACATGGGACTTGATGTTCACCGTCTGAAGAACTGCAGTGAGTGGGGTAGGGAAGACCGGAGCGTCGCTGGAGGTGGAGTCGCCATCAACGGAGGAATGGGAGGAACCGTCAGAGGGATCAACCTTGAAGAGTGGGTTGCGGTCCATGGAGAGAGGAGCAGCGAGCGTGTGAACAGGGAGGACAGCGGAGAAGCGGCGATCGCATCGGCGGTGCGAGTGCGGCGTGCCGGACGGGTGCGGCGAGCGCGGTGAGCATGGGGAAGGGAGACAGGAGGAAGTTGCCCGAGCTAGCTGATACCATGAAATAAATGAGCCAACGCTTTCTTTGTATTGCTCTCAATGAATACATATACATGTTTACAGTACATGCAGTTTGGCTTGTCAATGCAGGGTGCAACAACTGCCTCAACCACACGACTCGGCGTTGTGGGCGCGATGACCGCGCGCTGCACTGGGGCACTGGGCGAACGTGGAGTGCGGTTGCTAGGCTACACAGCTATACTCAACAATGCCAGGCTGATTGCTCCAAGTCTCAGCCAGCGTACATGCTCCGCCTCAAGAGTGGAGTCCTGCTTCGGCACCTTCAGCTTCGCCACCAATGGAGTTGGCATACTCACGCTCGATTCCGAGTACTCGGACCTGACGCATCAGTCAGGGACGAGTTCTGAGTGCTCGGTGTAACAGTCGGTCAGCTACTTCATTCAATATCTGACTCATTCTATGTCAATCAGGACGGTGTTCAGTTCAGTTCAACAGATCCAGATTCGCTATATACAAGCTGGCTATTTCTTTTTTTCGAAAGGCGGCAAAAGGTTTTTGCCGGATTTTTATTAGACGGATAAAGAAAAAAAAACAACAAATACAGAATTACAACCAAGCCCACACTCGCCACAGAGAGACCCCTCAAAGAAACAACGCAAACGTCCCCAAAGGGGGGGAAACAAGAAAAACTAACTCTGTTGTTGCTGCTGATTTGTCTGTACATATGTCCTTGTCGCCGACTTGTACTGCTCCACCTCATCCTTGCATAGAAATGCTACCTCCTCTGGTCGTAAACTTTTGTTCTGGAAGGTTCTTCTGTTCCTCTCTTTCCATATATTCCACCAAAAATATATCATGACTCCATCGAACGTTCTCCTCTGGGTTTTGTCAAACTTTACTCGGCATTTCCGCCAATAGTTGTGAAGGGGCCCATTGGTTCCAACCGTGTTGATTGCTGTCAGGCCAAACCATTGCTTTAGGAGTGTCCAGACGTGTTTAGTGAAGTCACAATCCTTGCACAGATGCGTTGGGGTTTCATGATCGATTCTGCAAAGCTTGCATATCGGATCATTAGGCCATTGTCGCTTAATCAAATTGTTAGCCGTTAGGATCTTCTTATGCAGCAGGGTCCATGCAAAGAACCTGCATTTGGCCTCGGCCTTTGCCTTCCAAATCGGCGTCAGTTTCAATTTGCTGTACGTCCCTTGAAATTGAATTCGGTATGCGCTCTGTGTCGTATAATCTCCATTTGCTGTCCATCGCCAAACTATGTTGTCCTCTCTACTTTCATTGAGTTGGCTTTGCTGTACCACATTCCAGATGAGAATGTATTCTTGCAATTCCACTGGTGTTAGTATCGGGCAGATATGCCCTATCCATTTGTTATCCTGCAATGCTTTGTGTACTGTAACGTTCTTTCTTTTAGCTTTTTTGAACAGCGTAGGGGCAATGTTTTTTAGGGTCTGTCCGTGTGCCCAAGATGATGTCCAGAAATTGGCGGTTTTGCCATCACCGATCGTTACGGTCGTTGAAGCAGCAAAGAGATCTTTGTCTCGACTGTCACAGGGCAGCTCCAACTTATTCCATGCCCTTTCCTTTTGTCGCCATTGGAACCATAACCATCGTAGTCTTAGCGCTCGGGCGAATCGTTCAAGGTCCAAAATCCCCAAACCTCCTTTTATTTTGGGAAGACAGGTCGTTGGCCAATTGATGATGGAGTGTCCCCCGTACACTTTGTCTGGAGTTTCTCCCCTCCAGAGAAAGCTACGTCTCAACCGGTCAATCCTCTTGATCAACCATTTTTGTTCCGGGAAAACAGTCATGTGGTAGATTGGTTGGGACGTGAGCACTGTCTTGACAAGAGTCTCCCTCCCTGCCGTGGATAGTAGCCTACCTTTCCAACCCGGTAGCCTAGCTCCGATCTTGTCTATTAGAGGTTGAACTTCTACTCTGCGTAGTTTCCTAATGTGGAGGGGTAGGCCAAGGTATCTCCCTGGGAATTTAGCGATCTTTCCAGGAAAGTTCAGTAGCAAATGGCTTACTGCACTGTCCTCCAACCGGATTGGGAAGATCTCTGTTTTGGAGATGTTGATTTTGAGGCCTGAGCAATCTCCAAAAAATGTTAAGATTTTGTGAAGATGTTCCAACTCCAGACTATTTGGATCTGCGAAGATAGCCGCATCATCTGCATATAAAGAGCAACGTAGGTTGGCTGCCTTTGGCAGTACTGGTTTCAGGACACCCTTGTTTGCAGCCGCCTCGATGATGCGTTGTAGCGGATCAATGGCAAGGATGAATAACAGAGGGGATAGAGGATCTCCTTGCCTTAAACCCCTAGCGTGTCTAATCTCCATCGACGGCTGGCCGTTGATCAGGACCCTGGAGGTCGCCGTTCCTAACATGACCGATATCCAATTTCTCCACTTTCTGCTGAAACCCAAGTTCTCCAATACCTCCAGCAAAAAGGTCCACCCTAATGAATCAAATGCTTTTGAGATGTCTAGCTTTATGAAGAGAGCCGGTCTTTTTTTCTTATGCAGGAGCTGGATCACTCTTTGAGCATAGATAAAATTGTCATGGATGCACCTCTTCTTAATGAAAGCGTTTTGTGCATTGGAGATAAGCGAGTTCATGTGAGGAGCTAATCTGTTGGCTAGAATTTTCGTGATAATTTTTGACACACTGTTAATGAGGCTGATGGGTCTGTATTCTGATAGGGATGCTGCATCCATTGTTTTGGGTAAGAGGACGATATTGGCTGAGTTGATCAGGCCCAGTTTGGCTGTTCGGTGGTTATAGAAGCTCATGATCGCTTCTATGAGATCGTGTTTAATTACGGACCAACACTGTTTGTAGAAAGAGCCGATGAAACCGTCAGGGCCGGGCGCCTTCTCCGATGGCATTTTCTTGATCACAGCCTCAATCTCTTGTTCAGTAAATGGTGCATCCAAGTCTTCCAGGTCATGGTGAATGTATCCTAACTCGTTCCAGTTTAAGGCCTTAGTTCGTGTGCTCGGTGTCCCCATTAGCCTGGAGAAATGCGTGTGCGCCAAGATTGACTTACTCTCCTGTGATATTGCCAGCCTAGAATCCCCATTTAAGGAGGCTATGAAGGTCTTCTTTTTTCTCATATTAGCATGTAGCTGGAAGAAACGTGTGTTGGTGTCACCTTTGCGGATCCATGTTAGCCTTGAATGTTGGCGTGCTCGCGATTTTTGCATTGCTGCAATCCCTAAGGCCTTTAATTTTAGATATTTTTTGAACTCTATTTCATCAGGCGTGAGGACCCTCTCCTCCTGTGCCTTCTCTAGATTTGTTAGCACGATGTTAAGAATCTCCCAACTCAGTTTCCATCCACCCAGAGATGAGCGTCTCCATTTTCTTAATGCCTTGGCCGTGCGTAGCAGTTTAACGTGGAGTCTCAGTATGGCGTCTTGAGTGTCCACCGGTTTGCTCCAAACTTGCTGAACCGTATCCATAAACCCTGGCATCCGAGCCCAATGTGCCTCAAACCTGAATCCCCTATAGAAATCACCATTTACATCCCCTTGGAGGAATAGCGCACAGTGATCCGACCCGAGGGACGCAAGGGCATTCATTTCAGTTCTTGGGAAGATTTCCAGCCAGTCCGTGGACGCAAAGATGTGGTCGATTCTTGTCATGGTTGGCGATTGTTGGTCATTACACCATGTGTACCTTTTTCCTCTAAGGTCTATCCTTGCTAGCTCCAGGTTGTCTATTGTCGCCTTGAATCTGTTGATCAACGACAGATTCAGCCTGTCATTGTTTTTCTCTTGGGCGCTAAGGATTAAATTAAAGTCCCCCAGCAAAAGCCAAGACGAGAGCACATGCTGTCGTAGATCCAAGAGCTCTTGCATGAAAAGAACCTTGTCTGCCTCATTTTGAGGCCCATAAACTCCAGATATCGACCATTCCTTGTTTTCGGCTAGCATCGTTAGTTTAGCTGTGACCGTGTTGGTCGTAAGGAAAGGTTGAGATAGGGTGAAGAAGCGTTCCGATGCCGCGATGAGAATGCCACCGCAGACACCCACCGATGGCAGTGAAACAATATTGTTTGCCATATCAGTGCCTACCGTATCAATCAGGAGGCTTTGTGTCCAATTGCTGATTTTTGTTTCTTGTAAGCAAACCACCGTAGCACCGGAAGAGATGATCTGACTTCTCACAGATGCCCGCTTTGCCCCGTCATTTAAGCCTCTAACGTTCCAGTACAAAATGTTGCAATTTTTAGACGACATAGCGAAACAAACGAACTACTTGCATAAGGCAATCCATCCAGGTGGGAACAGTCCCACAGAGTTCACAACCAGGGATGACCGAAGGCAACAGAGCCAGCAGGTCAGAGTTCCCCCCCAAGGTCCAGACCTTACAAATTTTTGGCCGAAGGCTCATAGGCCAGCAGGCACTCGTCTAGTGATGGCAACGGGTACGTACCCGACGGGTAGTGCTCACCCGTACCCGTACCCGTACCCACAAAATTTTACCCGTCGGGTTACCCGTACCCGCATGTGGGTAAAAAAATAGTTCCATACCCGTACCCGCCGGGTAATTCTCACCCGACGGGTAACCCGTACCCGATAGCATACCCGAAAATTATCTAAAAATATCAAATAGTCACATGCAAAAATAAATCATTCTAAGCTTCCAACAAGTTACAAACATGCTACCAAATATTATTAGCATCATTACAACAAAGACAATCTACTAGAAATATAGTGGATGTCTCAATGAGCCAAATTAATGACTTATATGCGCTAAAATAACTGAGGTTGGCTAGTTATTTTGCGGGTATGTCTTACCCGCGGGTATACGGGTATGGGTAGTATACACCCGCACCCGTACCCGCATACCCGATGGGTATATGATTTTGCCCAATAACATACCCACGGGTAGAAAATTCATTCCATACCCGCCTCTTTATCGGGTAATACCCGTCGGGTACTCGGGTTTCGGGTACCCGTTGCCATCTCTACACTCGTCTGATGAAGATAGCAAAGTTCAAATAACGACATGTGCATAACAGCACTGCAACAGCCAAGCAGGGCACTACTAACTGCAACCACTTGAGCTAAATTGACTGGGCCATCAGCCCCGACCCCCTTACCTAAGGGGTCTGTCATGTGAACATTGTGCCACTGGACGCTGGCGTCTAAGCCAGCAACATGGGAGCGCCGGTCGCGCCCGTCAGGTTGAGGCCCGTCTTCTGGCATCCATTGGCATGCTCGATGAGTCCCTGGATCGCCTCGATGGTGTTCTTCTCCATTGGCCTTGCGAAATGCTGCGCATAAAATTCAAATTCGTCACTAACAGGCTCCTTTTCCTCTCCTGAAAGATCTCCTAGTTTTTTAACCAACAGTTCTCGGGCAATCTGGATGGCGTCCTTGCCCACATTATTAGCAACTTTCCTTGCTAGTCTAGTGCTTTTCCTTTTGCTTGGGAATGATTGTGGTGTGGCCTGAGGGTTTGGTAGGATCATGTTATTCATTTCAATTATTGGTTGTGCCAAAGGTCTCGAAATTGATTCTATGAAGGTATCTATGGAGGGGGGCTGGATGTCAGCAATGTTGTCTTCTGTCTGATTGGCTGTTGGAAAAGAAGGCATTGCTTTACTAGGGGGCTGGTGAGTATCAGTATTGCTGGCCGGCCCTAGGACTACTGTACTGTTTTGCACTACCTCCTGTAAGGCTTGGTCACACATAACACCAACGTTGTGCTGGTTTTCTACCTCAGACTCAGGATGTGCAGTAGCTATAGTAGACTCAGGATGTGCAGTAGCTATAGTAGTGGGGGGGCTCACCAGAAACTCGTTGAGGTGATCCAGCAGCTGCTCCAGCCTTTTCTCCTTGGATGCGCCAAGCTGCTCCCCCCTTGGTTGTTCCATGGCCTTGCCTGGTTCTGCAGTTGGGGTGTTGTCAACAGGACAAACACCGCCTGGCACGATGTGCTGCTCCAGCTGCTTCAACGCGGTGTCTGCAGCGACAGATTCAGGTATTGTGACATGAGGTAGTGGGACTGAGACGACTGCTCTAGTGGAGCCAACAAGAGAAGCAGTTTCAAGAGATTCAGTTTCAAGCAATAGGGTTGTCATGGAAGGTGTACCCTTGATGAACATGATGCTGTCGTCGGGGATGGTGACCTTGGGCGCCCTCAGCTCGGTTGCGATTGGATCAGCAAAGGAGACCTTCTTAATCTTCTTCTCCAGCTTCTGTTCCTTGACCAACTTCTCCTGTTCCTTGACCATCTTCTCCTGCTTTTGCTCCTTAGCCACCCAGACCTGGGTGGGTGCTCCTGCCGGCCTGCTCCTATGTGGTGGAGACTCCCCGCGGCCGCGCCACCTGTTGGAGCTGATGCAGTCCTCCGCACCTCCCCTGCAGCGGGAGTTCCTTGCCCAGACCGAGATGCTGCGGTGTCGACGGTTGCCGCGGGCGCGCCTGTCGTCGTAGTCGTCGTCGTCCCGTCTTGGCCTGATGTCGCGGCCACGGTCCTGGCCGCGCCTGCCATGGAGGCGCTCCCCCTTGGTGTCGGGCATCCCGTAGTCCCAGTCGAAGACCCGGCGGGCCTTGCGGTTCAGAGGCCCCCCGAGCCTTCCCGGCTCCTGCAGAAAGGTGAGATCTTCCACTACCTCAAGGTGATTGCGTAGGACGTAGACCTGTCCGCGCTTGAGGTCGAGCGGCTCGTCCTGATGTGGGTGTCCTCTGTCCGGTTCGGTGACTGTGAGCAGGACCTCCGTGGGGATGTCACATGGATCAAAGCACCATGCCCAGAGGTCAAAGGACCTTGTGCGCTGGCGGCGGCGGGTCGTCTCCTCTAGGTAGTGCACAGCACAACTCTTGCCCAGCGCCATGGCGGCCACCTCCTCTGCCCAACAGTGCACCGGGATGCCCTCGATGCGGACCTTGACGCGGAACTCCCATTTGATGTTGTTGGCGTAGCGACGCTCGCTCCAGGCGTCGAACTGGAACCGGCGACCATTGTCGGGGAGGACTCCCACCTCCACCACGCGCTGCCTGTCCCTGGGGTTGTTGAAGATGACCAGGAACTGCTCGGGGAAGTTCTTGAGCACCTGGACATCGTCGTGGTGGATGTCGAGCTGGTTGCGGAGGGCGTCGCTGAGGTGGTGGGGTGCCGTGTCGTGGCTGTTGCCGTTGAGCCAGCAGACGGCCGCCCTGCCGATGAGCTCGTCGCGGCGCCGTCGGATGTCACCAGTGGCCGACACAGTGCAGTAACCACGGGCAGGCCTGGCCCGCGGGTCACCAGGGTACCGGGCAGCCGCCATGTCCTCCTTGCCCTTGACCACCTCCGCAAAGGAGCGGTGGTCGGTCCTGCTTGCGCTAAGGTTGATACTGGGGCTCTGGTGTTCTGGTGTTCTTCTCTGGTGCCGATGCCCCTGGTGGCCTCCCCTTTTATACATCAAAGGCTGAGAGTTGGGGTAGCAATCTATCGCCCTGTGACCGGAGCGGTAGCATTTCCAACATCTTGGCAACCGATGGCAGGAACGAGCGAGGTGGTTTGGGGAAAAACAATTATAGCACCTGCCCCCCATCTTGCTTTTGAAGAAGGCAGAGCCTGGCCGATGTGAGATATGAATGACCTTGTCCATTGTATCCTGCTTCCTCCGACGATGCAACTTAGCTAGCTCCCAACCCTCTTCAGCAAAAGGAGATTCCCATTGATGATTCCTCAGACGCGTGCTTGAATCTGCATTGGTGCCGTTGGAGGGGATCTTGGACGCCGAGACCTGAGAAGTAGCCTGGACGTAGCTGCCTGTAGGCTGTCCGCCATGAATGCCTTCTTCAATCTGCACTACCTTCCCTTTTTGGCTTGCTGGGATTCTGGACTGTAGGAGGACGCTTTGAAGCTCCACCCCCTCCTGATGGTTCCTGGCTTTGACCGCTGGTTGCTTGCTGGCTTCCTCTTCTGGCTTCTTGCATGCTTCTTCCGTTGTAGCTGAATGCAGTCGCTGCCCCGAATTTCTGAGGTTGTTCAAATCCTTGGCCAGGTCGGGGAGTAGCGCCCATGCCTGTGCCTGAAGATCCGGATCGATCTCGGTTGGGCTTGCTGGTGGCTCAGGCTGAGGAGTGGGCATGGGCTGCTTCTCGCTGACATTGACTCCGCTGGATCCGGTGAGGGATGAATGCTCCGGAGCTTCGCTGGTGGGGGGGATTGAAGGCGCTGGTTCTCCAGCGATGGAGAATGGCTCTAGCGTTTGCTGGTTGGGCTTGATGGCGCCGCATCCGGCGGAGCTTGTCGGCGACAGGACGCTGGCAGAGATGACTTTGGAGACGGTGAGGCATGGCAGCGCCGCGGGCTGTGACCCATCAATGCATAGATCTGCTGACGGCAGTGCGGGATCCAGTGTCTGATGGTCGCGAGGCGTAGTGGATGTGGTGGATCTAGGCGATTTGAGTATATCGGAGGTGGGGGCGACGGTGGGGAGCGGAACGGGAGGGTCGGGCTCTTCCATCCCTCCGTTACAATGAAGCTGGCTATTTCGTCTACTGATCTTCTGATGTTTCTAGATCATCATCAGTATACCCGTGGCCGCCCGGCGGATTATATTCAAGCCTACTTGTGGCAGCTACAATGTCAAGGCTTATTCGGCACTACTCCAATTAAGTACGGGACTCGATCTTTGCCATGACTACTCAGCTCTTCTCAGCAGCCAGCAGCATGGCAACACAGTTGATCAGGCTCGGCAGTAATCTGCGGGACTTGTATTCTTCATGCAATCCAAATGCGTTTTGATTTTTAAGATGATGCCGATGTTGACATTCTCGGCACGCTTGGGCTCTTCTTCAGGGAGAACTATATGCCTACATCATATCGTGAAGTCATGTCCGAGAAGTCATGCTCGGGGGCTACTTGGTGTTCCTACTACTACTCGGAAGATTCCTAGCCTTGGGAGCTGGCCGCTACGGCTACTCGGGTCATATGATCTACAGTACTATGCAGGAAGTAGGCAAGCTAATCAAGGAATTAAGGCCCGCACAACACATACGGGAATAATTTCCCTTGCTGCTTCTGACGTACGACTTTCATCAACATGCAAGCTGCCGGCGACGAGTACTCTAGCAGCTAGCGACGATGACTGCTTCTACACCATCGTCGACTGCAAGCACTCGAACGATCTCGTCCAGTTTGATCCCAGACTACTGGACCGTGCCGGGACCTGTCGCTCATGTACAGCCCTTTCAACGACGACTAAGCTCATGCTCGGGGGCTGGATGCATGGAGCCATGGACCTCTTGGCATTCTTATGACTACTCGGCTGGCTCCCACCCTCGGGGGCTGGCTGCTGCAACTAATAAACGGGCAGCGATTCGACGTACTCCTGCAGCTCCGCCGGCTCCTGTTCTTGGGGGCTGGATGCCAAAAATACTCGGTATGCTCCAGAAGCCCGAGTCAGTTATGACCCAAGATCCAAACAGTATACAACGACTCGACGACAAGTGAATCTCTGTCATTGTCCTGAGGAGGTTACTCGACTACTTCCACGAGGTGATGACTGATCGATCATACGGAAACACTCGACCTACACGAAGTCACTCGATGGACAATAAACGTGCTGATTTGAGTTAGACACAACATAAGTAAAGACCAGCGATGACAAGTTTTGATTATCATCGGTTCATATACACACTACTCGATGCGGAAGGCTGATTCTCAGGCATCTGCGGCGGTACCACAACATGTTGACGTATATATATACATGTGTTTCCGTTAGCCACAAGCAATCAGAGGAGTGCAAGTTCTGGAGCTATTTGTATGCACATCTGCACAAATGAACTGCAGAGATATGAAAGTAAACTGAAGCATCAAACCCCGACTAAATTTGGTGTCTACCAACGGGTCAACATGAGTGTATTGCACAAGCAGGAGCACGCAAGCCAACTACAAATAAGAAGATGTACATCCTGCATGTCGTATATGCCTGAATACTCAAACTGGGGCTTCAGCAATCTAGGCGTTGCTTCGTCATGAAGTGTTGCACACTAATCAGCGAACAGATAAGACAAGCGGCTATGCAAGTACTTGTTTGTGAATAGATCAGGCGACAGACGACTCCCTGCAGTACTCGTTGCTCGTCATTATCCCACGGCGGTATTCGGACAGCACGTCGCAGCTTGCATTGCTGATGTGCTGACTACTTCCGCGACCTTGATCAAGCTTCTTCACCTTCTCGGCTTAGTCAGCACTAAGCTCGGGGGCTTGACTACTGCCTCAGCTTAGCCGGTGTCACTCTGATTATGCTTGGGGCCTGCGAATTCAGAGATTATAAAGCTCGCCAGGCGGGTTACTAAGCGGCTTAGTGACACATTGATTTCAAGAGCACATCATGGTTTCTCTCAAGAAAGTACTCGAATGAAGCTTGATTCTATTCGGTACGTTCCAAGAGATTCAAGAAGACTTCCACGTTCAACCATGAAGAGCTCGGGGGCTCGTGGGACAGAGTCCCCGGGTACCCTGCAAGGAAAGGCGAAGACCTAGTCTTACTAGGACTCTCCGTATGTAATTCTAGTAGCATTGCTATCTTGTAATCGTATTAGGACTCCTATTTTGTAGCCGACTAGGACTCCTGCCTCCTGGACTATATAAAGAAGGGCAGGGCTCCCTAGATCGGCACCCTCAGACAACAGTCTGAACCCCAAGCGCAGGGCACAATATACTAGTCACCACAGGACGTAGGATGCTATTCCGGCATACCGAACTAGTATAAATCGTTGTCTCTGTGTTTACCAAAGTTCTGCATACGCCGAAGCCCTTCGAACAATCATCCTAGGTGGAGTGATGAGTTGCCGGTCAATAAACACCGACGTTATCTTAAACTAAACTTGGGTTAGTGTTTCCTATGTACAACCCAAAATTGGAAAATTTGGGGTGTGATATGAGGCCCCTTTGGTTCACGGGTGAAGCATAGGAAAAATGGAGGAATCCATTCCTATGGTTTTGCTGACATCATCTCATGTTTAGGAACGGAGGATCTCATGTTTGGGAACGGAGGAAAACACAGTGGCGATTCTAGAGGAAAGGATTCCTTCCCTCACAACGACGCAGGAAAAAAAACATCCGGTTCGAGCTCATGTTCTGGAGGAAGTCCGAGGCAAATCTCTGTCGTCGCTCGGTCGCTGAGAGAGAAAGTGCTTGCTTCGATGGCACTGCAGCATGGCTCACCTGCGCGACAGCGCAAACCCCGCAAGCCGCCCCAATGGAGGATGAGGATCCACCGCCGCCAAGGCTGCGCGCTCCGCCAGCGCTGCCACGACACGTTCAGCGCCGGGGTGCCCCGATGCGCACGGCAGCCGCATCCTCCTCAACCACGCTGACGAGCACGCCTGTCGCGTCCTCTTCGACCACGATGATGCGACTTCTGTGGGGATTCGCCTCGCCGATCCTCATACTCCATTGGGGTGCCCTTCCTCGTGCCTCTTCTTCATGCCTCCACCAGCCCACCCGGGCCAGCCTCCACGGCGGCGCAGTGAGCAGCCCTGTCACCATGGCCGGCCAAGGAGCAAGGGGAGAGGGATGCGGAGGAGGGGGTCGGAGGGGAGAGGGTGCTAGAGGAGGGAGACGCGACGGAGTCACCTTCACCTTCGAGCCACCACCGCGCCAAGACCCAAGAACGCCGCCGGAGCGGCGCTCGCCTCTGCTCGCCGAAGCCATCGCCAGAACGCCGCGTCTCTCCACGTATGCCGGAGCCAAGCATGGCCAGCCGCAAGAGCACCACGGTCCGCGACTCTGCCTCCGCGCTGGGGCTGAGCGCCGCCGTCCGCTGCTCTGCTTCTCCCCCTCTTTTTTCTCTCTCTGCGTGTCCGCTCCCAGCCGCTCGAGAAAGGATGAGAACGACCAAGTCATTCAGGGCTACTGCTGGCCACGTTGCGAAGCAACAGAACGATTCCAGAGGAAAGGAACTTGCTTTCCAAACGACCACGAATGTTTCCTTTCCTACATCTTTGGATTCCTACATTTTTCCTTTGGTTTTCCCGTGAGCCAAAGGGGGCCTGAGAAGGATCAGCCAGCAATTCTATAAAAAGGATCACATACTTAATTCACTTTTTCTTCAAAGATACAATGTAAATTTCTCATGGACCACTCGAGGAGTAGGGAGTTTGCGAAATCCACTACTACAAAAAAAAACTTTTCCCTTACACCCTATTTTACTATGGAGGCAGTCTAAAAATTCTGCACCTAAAAATCACACCCCCTAGAAATCGATGTGTTTATGAGAACTACTTATGGAAATCGGCTCATTTTTAAAAATTGGAGCTGAAATTATATAACCCACGCCTTGAAAATGCCCCAAATTCTAGAGGAGGTTCATATAAGGAATCACCTCTTATAAGGTGCTTAGACTTAGATAGATGGGTGTAGTCGAGGCTAGACTATGCAGTTTAATTCTGTATTTGTTTTGGTCAGCCTATGAAATTAAGTTTAGAAATGACTATTTACCCTCCTCTAGTCTGCCATATTGACCTAACATCTACCCTATTTGCGGGACCTTCTAGCTTTTGCTTCTCAAGAAAGCTCGAAAAGCTAGAAGCTCCCCCAAACATGGCCATAATCTTGAATTCATTTTCAATTTGCCTAACGTAGGCTTCACCAGCAGTAATTATAATGAGAGCAATATTAGAAATATCCTTAATGCCCTGATCCGGGGCAGAACTTTCAATGAAGTGAAAGCCTTGTCCATAAGCAGAAAAGCCAAAAAAAAGGGGAAATTAATTCACATGGCATTTTCTTAGTACACATTTTGGGTACATGACCCTCCTTTCCACATCTATGACACCTTGATGGATTGGGGCAAACCTGGTAAGTGCCCCACCTTACCATACTCGTAGGAAATTTCATTCACATCCGTGTTGTCCCTTTCTGTTCATGTAGCACTTCCCTCATCTTAACCATGTCCAATGCTCTGATCAGGGTTTGAGTTCACTTGTATAGAATTACTGCTTGATCCTTCTCAATTGGTTTAGACTTGGATTCGTTCCTTTCCTCCCCTGCCAAATTTCTTTGTTCTAAGCTCTTCCTCTGGATTAGGATTGAACCTTTCTCTGTATTCCATATTCTAGTGAGTAACCTGATAGCTTTGGGATATTCCCCCACAGTTTCTTTCCCCGTGAATCCGTGATTGTACCGGTTCTGATTGTGACACCCTTGAAAACCTTGACCTATGCTATTCATTCCACCGCTTGCTCGCTCATCGAAGCTTCCATGAAATTGCTTCTTATGCTCCATATCGGCTTGTGACTTCACATGACCCAAGACGACTTGGAAGAACAATCTTGTGTCACCTCCTAGAGTTGTCCAGCTTACCAAAGAACTACTTCCATAGAAGGGGAGCCAACTCAAATATGGGATTGACAAGGGAGGAGATGGGTGAATCAACAAAAACCAAGTCACAGATTCCAAACTTCTCACTACAATATGCTCCAATCTCATACTCAAACTACGATTGGGGTGGACGTCCGGGCGTGTGCATCCAGACGCCCATGTTCTTGGGCCTGTGCAGCAATCGAGCCTAATAGGCAACCAGCCTGCTTCCCTCTAGGTTCTCTCCTCCATCTCTACCCCACGGTAAAATCCCCATCGACAGAAAATCGCCATTCGCTTACGCTCGTCGCAGCTTCACTGCATCGGACGCCCGCCCCACTCTGCCTCGCCACTGCGCGTCGCTTCTGCCCCCACGCCGCGCCTACTCCTCCTACATAACCTCGTCGACGCCTGCCCCACTCCACCTCACCGCTGCGCATCGCGTTTGTCGTCACACCGCACCCACTTGTGGCAGAATCTCCTAATCTAATGCCCTTCCAAGAGTACTTGTCTCCCATTAGACACTAAGTACCCAAGGGGGAACACTAAACTAAGAGATTCCGTCGAGCACACCGCAAAGGGAGAACTCGAAGATCCACATTTTTACATCAGGATCACAAATGAGAGAGTAAAGCTTACGACATTCTTACCATTTCTTACATCACTTTTAGAACAACATCAGAGTGATTCATTATGTAGTTATAACAGCAGAATATAAAATATTATCAGAGTTCAGCGGAAATAAAACTATTTAATGACAAGTTAAACATTAACATGAAGAACGTTTAAATGCATGAAATGGTAACAGATTAATAGTATTTTCCTTGTAAAACTTTTAGTGAGAGTTTTAATAAATAAACTCTACTCCGCATCGTAAAGGAAATCCTCGCTGAGCCCACCAGGAGGTTTCCACACACAAGTGTTAGTTCATCAGCACCTGCCACCTGCAACAGGGTAGAACAAACCCTGAGTACTCAATTGTACTCCGCAAGACTTACCCGTCAGGATGAAACCATGCTTTAAAATGAAATTGAGACAGGGCGGGAGTTCGATAGTACAGCCGCAAGACACTTCACGTCTTGGGTGTGGAGCTATGCCCGTCTGAGTCGTTTAAGGACCGATTCGCTGTACGTCCTTGAGTCATGTTGAACGCAGTGTAACACTTAGTTGGCCGGATAAGCCGTTCCGACCGCGAAGCCGAGCAATGTGATTCAGGCCGGGAATCGAATGGTAGGTTGCTTCTTGGAGGAGAGAAAGGATGTGCTTGGGGACATTGGCGTGAGACCAAGGGGGGGTTAGAGTCCCTATCACCTGGCAGAGTGTCGCCCTTGGGGTCGCGACATCATTCGGACCCGCGATTCCTGAGTCATATGAAAAGGTGGCCTGTGCGACCCTGGTAGGGGTCTGCACGGTGAGTGTTAGAAATACCCCTCCAGCTGGATAGGAATTCGATTCGAATCGCCGTCGCTCCCGGTTAGTGAGCACTTGACTTGAGCAGCGGCAACGTAGATCTCATTAAATGAACAGATGGTTAAGTGAATGATACAATGTTGCCACAATTTATACCTGCTCTGGATATAATATGGATAATTGTTTGATTATAATCAAGTGCATGCTTAGTACAGGTGCTAAGATAGATAACAGGTAAATGCTAAAAATAACTGCTAGTACAGGTTATAAGAGTTTCAATTACTTATGCCTTTTATGTAAAATGTGATGTCAGCTAGCCTCTTGTGTAAGCCTTGCATAATCCTTGGTGTCATCATATTTCTGGTTTTTGACGGGTAAGTCTAGCTGAGTACATTCCAGTACTCAGGGTTTATTCCCTCCTGTTGCAGATGATATGCTCTATCAAGGCTTCTGCAAAACTTGTCTCCACCCTGCGGGTGACGAAGACTAGATCACTAGGGCGTGATCATCTTTTATATACTTTCCTGATGCTTTTGCGGGTTGTTGATCATTAAGACTGGCAGTAGTATGTGAACTAATGCGTGTGTTATGCTTCCGCTACTTTATAAACTTGGTTTGTAATAATTGCGACTCCGTGTGTGTAAACTTATTTCGGAACTACTTATGAAATGTAACGTATGATGTTGTATGTTGAATGATGCGATCTTGGTTGTAAGCAAGTTGGTTTGAAATCCTTCGTGGTTTCGATTGACTACCGGGATTATATGGGCTCAAGTTCGAAAATTTGAGCGCTTCGGTGCTTGTCTTTGTACTTGTGCTCTTATAATTTGGTCGGTTCTGTTACAGCCCCGCCACCAAAGGCGTCCGTAGAATGCGTAGTGACAGCGACCCGACAAGTGTAGCACAGTCACCGGCACAGGGGCGATGTCCAACCGGGTGTTCCAATTACCCCAGACCACTAGCGGCTAACTTCTCCTTGTCGCTCTTCTCTTTCTTCTTTTTCCTTTTGAACCCAACTTGCACCAGCCTTTTGTATAGACTAAGATCAGAACATACATGTTTCTTCCAAAACCCCGCCATCTCAGTCGCAATTAAGAGAGCACTACTCCATCAACCCATCGTGGATTTCCCGTTAGAACACAAGGATATTTTCACCAAGGAGAAAATCGGTAGCAAGAGTGGTACTACGGTGTAACTTAGCAACAGTGCTTGGTCAACAACCTCGATACCAGCGCGCGCCGAGCGGCACAACCATGCGGTCGCGATCCACAGGTGGCCCTCGGTTCCGTCGCGGCACCATAAGCTACTAACCAGGCAACTATTACCAACTTACTCGCAGTAAAAGCAGTGGGGTCATAGGCCACAGAATTAGAAAAGAATTGCAAAGAATTTAAAGCAACAAGGGTTCCTTTTCAAACCAAGGAACAAGGAGCTTAAATCCCAAGGCGGATTTAAATCAAGGGGATTCAAGGGTTCTACTGGGACATCCACAATTGGTTGATACAGTGTCCTCTGTCATTCAATCACGGCTGACCTGCTGAATCTGAATAACTGTTCCTCTTGAAACCTGCTTGTGCTCGTCTCAAGAACCAAAACACACCACAAGGCCTAAGGGAAGATTGACGTAACAACAACAACGGATAAAGCAATTACTCATTCCAACGATCGTACCCAGGTGCAACATACAGGCACTCACTCCCTCATACTCGGCACATCACTTGCATCCTACGACCAGATGACCTTAATGACTACGGACGAAAGATAAGGGAAAGGTTACAACACTGGAGGACAGCGATGAAAAACACTACCAACTACGGTTACATCTCCCCTAGGATGACTAATCCACTTCGTCGGGGTGAACGACTACATTCCTAGGCTCATGGGGCTCTTCTGTTGCACTGGGCTACGGATCCGCTTCTTCTCCTAGCAGTGGCCGAGTGACGGGAAAGAAAGGCTCTATCTCTGAAGCTTTCATGGGCAGAGGTGCTGGGGGTACGGCAACACCAGTCCTCCTTCTCTCTAGCGGATGGACAGGGATCCCCTCTAGGATTAAGGGTTCCTCCCTTTCTGTGGCGAGCGTCCTACGCTTGGCCCTTGTGGCAAGATAGGTGTCCTCCAGCTCCTGGGCATGACAGTCTTAGTCCACCTTGACGGCTTCCGCCATGGCAGCCTCTCGACTCTCAGTGGCTGCTAGGTTGGCATGGGCCTCAGCAAGCTGCACTTTGAGCATCCTGGAGAAGATCTCGGCTTCCTCAGCACGACGGAGACCCTCCCTCAGCTTCGAGGCCTGCCGGTCGTACTGCTCATCCAGGGCCAGCAAGTACGAGGTCAGGTGCACCACAGTCAGGTTGTCCTCTTGCACGTCTTGACCATGCAAAGCCTCCACGCGGGCCTTCCATACCAGCCGATTCTTGTCCCAAGGGGGAAAGAACCGCATGGGAGTACGAGCGATGGGCCCTTCATAGATCTAGCAGAGATGCCGCAAGGCTTTGCGGGCCGCAACTTGGTAGGTGTCACCGAAGCGAAACCCGGTTGTAGTCACATTCTAGGCTTCAGTGACATCGGGAAACTCCTCACTCTTGCCAATGTAGACGGTGACCTTGCATCGCTCAGTGCCATGCTTCATGTACTCACGACCCTCATACTCGGGACGCTCCCGAACGCCGAGTCTTTGCAGGGTGGCATATAGGATTTTTGGAAAATCCTCGGTATTTAGGCAGTAGCTGCTAACCCAAACTCCTGCCATCCTTAGTGAGTGGTGGTTACAAGGAAGGCTTGAAAAGAAGTTGGCTCAAGGGAAAAGGCTAAGTGAGCTGGGATGCACCGAATGATGGTTCCAAATGGCTAGGCCCGCCCTTAAATAAGGCAGAGCGGCCAGTGGTTCTATCGCAGTCCACCCTCGAGCCATGCACGGGGGCCAGTAAAAGTGAACAGCAAGATCTTCACACGCACGCGACGAGCGGTGATCGAGGTCATAAAGAGTTAGTATGACTGTAATACTAAGATTCGACAAGAGCGCAGAAGGGGGTACGACAACGTATGGGCCAGGCAGGCGTGAACCAAAAGGCGTGCGCAACGCACGAGACTACAGTACCATCGTGGCTACACGAACAAAGACTAGTCGACCTCAACAACTATTGCACGACAGGGTAAACATGAATGCACGTCCTATCCGTCCTCACACTGTTACCAACATATAGGGCAACCGTTCTCAGAGTTTGGCACATCGTGCTCTCCCTGAAGCTAGTCGATGCTAGCGAACTAGGCACGGGGTTAGGGTACCTACAGAAAACCTGATTAAGCCTAACTAGGTCAGCAGAGTGCCATCTATCCAAAATACATAAAAATAGTAATAGGGCTACTTATATAACTTCGCATGCAAACGTCCTAACTTTTTGAAAAGAATTTGTTGTCAAATTTTAATTTAGAAAGGATTTTTGAAGCTTTATTGTCTTATTTATGCTCTGATACCACCTGTGGTAGAATCTCCTAATCTAATGCCCTCCTAAAAGTACTTGTCTCCCATTAGACACTAAGTACCCAAGGGGGAACACTAAACTAAGGGATTCCGTTGAGCACACCGCAAGGGAGAACTCGAAGATCCACATTTTTACATCAGGATCACAAATGAGAGAGTAAAGCTTACGACATTCTTACAATTTCTTACATCACTTTTAGAACAACATCAGAGTGATTCATTATGTAGTTATAACAGTAGAATATAAAATGTTATTAGAGTTCAGCGGAAATAAAACTATTTAATGACAAGTTAAACATTAACATGAAGAACGTTTAAATACATGAAATGGTAACAGATTAATAGTATTTTCCTTGTAAAACTTTTAGTGAGAGTTTTAATAAATAAACTCTACTCCGCATCGTAAAGGAAATCCTCGCTGAGCCCACCAGGAGGTTTCCACACACAAGTGTCAGCTCATCAGCACCTGCCACCTGCAACAGGGTAGAACAAACCCTGAGTACTCAATTGTATTCTGCAAGACTTACCCGTCAGGAGGAAGTAAAAAAAACTCCAAGGATTATGCAAGGCTTTCTGGCTTGTGGGTTCTTATTTGCGAGAAGCAGCGCTAAGAGTGTGTCCTTAATTTCTTACTTTTAATAGCCGTATTTCATTTCTTATTCAACCTTCTATGTAAGCACCTAGGCTATAATCAAGCAAGGGTTGAGCAAAAGGAACCATTTCTTCATCTTTCAACTGCCAGTTCTTACTACGATGCCAGAGCGTAGTCAAGCCGTACCGTCACGCAGAAACGGCAATTCGTGAATCAATATGCCCAGCTGGATACCCCGAAAAACACATGCCTCGCTTGTACCCCAGGCACAAGCAAGACCAACCCGTTCCCCTCCTGTCACGGGTTTCTAGGTCTCCGTCCAAACTTGGACTCCTAGCTCCCGTACTTGAGGCCCGGCCTCAATACAGTGCTAAGACCTCCACCTATCCCCGCCTCCAATTAGTCGGTCCGGAAAGAGCCGGAGCCCATGCAAGAGAGTAACAAGTCTTCCTACACTACTAACTTCTATGTTTTTCGCAACGCCGCAAAAGCATTGCAAGAGGCCCTATTTGGTTGCAATAGGTAGCCATTGCCACCAAAACACTGTCGTTGCCAATGGTTGCAATAAGTTGCGTTGCAATAAGGTATTGCAACTGTTTTCAGTTTGGCGTTGCAAGTGCTAATGTTTATTGCAACCATAGTGGTTCGTTGCCAAGCGTTGCAATTGGATGTTGTCGCAACGCCCATTGGCGTTGCAATACGAGCACTTGCAACGCTAGGCTTCGTTGCAAGAGGTTGATTGATGCATTGCAATACGAGCACTTGCAACGCTAGGCTTCGTTGTAAGAGGTTAATTGATGCGTTGCAACATCATTTATTGCCACGCTAAAATTTGGTTGCAAAATATTTTATTGCCACGGAATTTCACTCGTTGCGAGAACTTTTGCATTATTGCCACGACCACTCTGGCGTTGCAATATTACCTTTTGCCACGATTTTTATTTGTTGCGAGAGATGATATGTTATTGCCACTGTTGTTTTTTCGTGGCAATAGTATTATTTGCAAAGAATTTTTCGCCGTTGCAACAGACCATTCCCTATTGCCACAACCATTGTGTCGTGGCAACAGTATTGTTTGCAACGCAATTTTATCGTTGCGGTAGTTTAAATGTTTTTGGCAACAGTGGTAATGCCGTGGCAATATTATCTTTTGCCACGTAAATAATGTCGTTGCGGTAGTTTAAATGTTTATTGCAACGCTAGTAGTGACACTTCATGCTTTCCGGTGCAATATCAAGAAACCATAATAAAAGAGATTGCACTCGCATATATTAACTTTAATCAATCATCCAATTCAATATTATGACAAACAATTCAAATAGTAGCTAAAATAAAAAATGAAGTTCACTGATTATTGCACAGTTTTTAGAAACTTGTAACTAGACGACACTTCCAAACATCTATGTAGCCTTCAAGAGTTCACTATCAGCCCAACATGTCATCGCCTCGCCTCCCACTGAATCCTTCTCCACTTACTGTCAAAATAGTAAGAATATGATATTAGAAAAAATTCAAGTTAATACATCATGCACAATATGTAAAATCATAACTTAGGAAATTAGAGATGGCTAAAAGAAAAAGAATTGAAGAATCTGCTTAGGAATAGCTATAGACAATAAGTACAGTTGGACTCACACTTTATGTCAATGGTCTAGAGACAACACTACTCAGCTGAGCACGTAGCAACCAGTCTATGCTCAACTGAAGTAACTTTTCTTCTTTTCAGAGTATATGTATAGTTTCCAAATTTTATTTTTTCTACTACCAATTGTTCATATGCAAAACAGCTACTGACAGGCTAGCAACCAGAAGAAACTCATACAGGTCATGATTATAAAAGAGAAGTAATTGAGACTTTGTTCCTGTCAGCTATATATATATATATATATATATATATATATATATATATATATATATATATATATATATATATATATATATATATATATACTATCATGAGCTCAGCCATAGCACTAGCAGAAAGAAAGTGGTTTTCATCAGAGAAAAGTGATACCACTACTAAATAACTAGTGACAGCAGTTTTCATCCTAGAGAAAATGGGCATGCAAGGTACAAAAAGGAGCACATCCTGTTCATGAATAGACCTTAAATTGATTGTTCAGATTGGCACACATGTTTGGCTTGGCCACTTGCTCTGATGGAAGCAGATTCTCTAAAATAGGGTTATCTCAAAGTGCAAAGCTTAATCTACTGTGAAGGAAATCAATAACAGCAAGCACACCAATCTTGGATAGGATCACAAATTCATAACTAAAGAGCAAGAATGCACATAAAATTTAATCAAATATCCAAATTTGAAAATAAAAATCCATATGATGACTAAAAAAATAGCTTTTCCCCAAGCTAACAACCCAAAATCAGTCCATTACAAGGCAACTGAAATGCTATGCAGAGTTACAGACCAAGAAGCTTATATTTGCCAACAAAATCAACTAAAATATTATTTATACTCCACAAATATGGTATACATCGTTGATTCAACATTCAAAATTAAATACATGCCGGCAGAATAGTATTATTTATTCAATCCAAAATAGTGTTCTATTATCCTCAGGTCAATAATCAGTCCATTTTAAGGTGCTGCCGTGGTACACAGAAATAAAAATTTATTGCAATTAGATTTATAGTGGTTTAGAGACACTAGAGTCTCCATGACTTGAAAGATCACAGCACCTTAGAAATTAAAAGCTCACAGCAGCCATTCAAACTCACAGCACCCATTCAAACTCACATAAATATAAAATGCAGGGACAGAGAGGAATAATGACCAAAATTTAGATTCCAATTAGCTGACAACGTGTTAAAGTTGTTACCTTCTTCCTTTTGTTACTTCTTGTTCTATTCATCAGCTGTTGTTGTGTGATATATGTCTTCGATGGTGCCATATTTGCAGTGTTTTCGTCGAAAAGGTTTTTGCTCACAAAACTAGTACTTTTACTAGAATGAGTAGCTGCATCTTTTTTACAGTCACAACACTTCCAGGCTGAGTCTACAAACAATAAAATATTTTTATCTTTTTTAGCTACAGTTCATGGTACTCAAGATCACTTGAAAAATAGTGCAACAATGTCATTACCTGCTGTAACTCATTTTGTTGATCATGTTCAGCAGTCTCATCGTCGTCTTGTATGGCTGGTGCAACTTCTACACTGTCAATGTTTTGCGGGGTACTCTAAACAACAAATATTGAGGTAAAAGACTAGTCATCATCATAATCATAAGTTTATTAAGAGGAAGAAGGATTAAAAATATTCTGAAATATTACCTTATTCATATTTGCTTCTTTGTGTTGTGCTAACATATTAAGCAAGTCTTGCTTCATTTCTTCTCTTAGTTTTATCTTAGCCTCTTCCAGCTCCTCTTGCATCTTCCTCCTATTTTCTTCTCTCTCCCTCTCCCTTTCTGCAGCTTCATGTGCAATCTGTTCTTTTAGCTTCTCAACCTCTACTTGAAAAGCTATGCTCTTCTCTCTGGCTGTAGCTTCAGCACGTGCATATACTTCAAGGTTCTCTTCCATAAGTTCTCTGCGAGTTCGATACTTAGCCAAATATCCATGCCCATGTAATTTGGATGATTTGATTTGTGTGGTTTCTTTGTAACATGACTGGAAAATCATGTTCTCCTCAACAGATGAAAGTGATTGTGTATCAGGTTGTAAGCCAATCTCACCAATTTTCATGGCTGCATTTTCCTAAATAAAATAACAATGTTTGTTACAAGTTGCTTGACACAACCAGCAGCTATATAAAAGGCTTTCGGAAAGATTTACTCACATATACTGCAGCTGATATAGAATTTGACCATTTGCCATGTTTTGTGTGAGTGCTCCTCCAAAGAAGAAGATCACTTGGCTCTTCACTAGTTTCTTCGTTTCTCTAGAATGCCAATACATATTTCAATACTAGTGTTGCATAATAAAATGGAAGGACCAGATTAGTGAACCATATGAATACCTGCTCGTAGCTACATTGAGAGAAGTTTTTTGAACCCATCAGATGTGTGGTTCTTTGTTGCTTACGGTTGGAGGAGTTCTGGCTGCTAGTCTTCTGCAAAATGAGTACAAGTGGAATATGAGAATGCAACTTTGGTTCACAAAGCTTGTTTGAAAAAGTACATTTTACTAGAACTGACCGTGAATTCATCAGATGCAAAATACAACAGCAGGTAGTGCCACTCAACAATGTCTATTTCTTCAGGTTTATTTCTTATTCTCTCAGCATAGGTATTGTAAGCCTTATATGTGGCACTCAGAGCTGCTCGCCATCCTTTATACCGCTCCCTAGTAATGTGCCATATCTTCCCCTTTTGTTTTTCCAAAGTGCTAATGTTGGTGAAGTTCCATGTAAGCTGCTTACAATTAAAAAGCAATCAAATGTTTAACAAAATTAATATACGACACGAGTACGGAAAAAAATAGTACGCAGCATACCAGCATCTCTTCTGCAATTTGCTCTTTGACTTCTTCCTTTATATCCTTCCAACTATTTACTCCAATCAGTGGTGCCCATTTCCATGTAAACAGTACGATCTCATCCACAAATGCACGGGCGTTCGGTCCAATCGGACCTCCACGGCTTGCTGAAAATTCAATTGAGAGTTTTTGGGTGCGTTCCTTAATTCTCTTATTGATTACTGTTTTTCCTTTGACTGTACCACGACCTTTTTCTTACGTTGATTGGGGCCAACTCCTTGCAAAAAAAAGACAACAATAAACTTTAACTGTCTTAGCTCTCAATTTAAGAATAGTGAACCCAATATTAAAAGTATATGCATCATCACAAACCATTTTCCTGTCCCCTTGGCCTCCTTGCATGGCTTGGCCTATTTGAGGGTGGTGCCAAGCTGCTCCCATTACTTTCATCTTCTTCATTTATGATGCCATCAATGTTAGGTTGCTCGAGATATGCCACTGCACAAGGTTAAAAGCTTCAGTTATTAAAAACATAGAAGTGAAATATATTGCTATAAGAAGGATAATTAATTACTTATTTCTGGCAAGTCCCCTTTCATCTTTAAAAATTCCTTGTACGTGTCAACTGTTTCCGTCCTATTGGTATCCTTGAAATCTGTTAGTCACCAAAATATGTTAGATATAGTGTAGTTTATATAAAGATGTAGATTATGAACAATAACAATACAAACACACAGAAATATAGAGGATATACCTATCGATTTCTCCACTGGCAGGTTTTGTAGCCAGTCCTTGTATGCATTAAGTTCATCATCCATAAATGGATGGTCGTCATCATCATCATCTTCTTCGGTCTGTTGCCTTGGTTGCTTCATTGGTGTTATGCTGACTGGTTGTGTTGTCTCTTGCTGGTGTGTGAGTACTAATCTGATTTCCTTCTCCATGTCATTTTCTTGTATCATAATCTCTGCATGTTTGCTATAATCTATGGGCTCAAGAGTAGCTACATCTCTTCCACAATGCTTCTTATAGTATAAAAAATCTCGGACAGCGTACCCAAGTTGGTCCTTAAGAGATGTCAATATTGAGAATTTTAGATCACTCCTTTGAATTCTGAACATGACATACTCCTGATTTGGAAGTCCATTCTTGCAATGAACATATAGAGTCCACATTTCACCTTTACCACTGTACTCATAGAATAATGGTTGATAAATAAACAAGTATTTAAAAGTGATGTATTACCTATAGGCAGTATGTTATCTTAAGCAAGAGTAGACATGTTCATGTTCATAGCAGTTCATTAAATTGCTCTGTAGATGCTAATCAAAATTATTCAGGTGTACTACAAATTATTAAGTAGAGAAAACCTAAACAAGTCACTGTATTCATAGGACAAGGGTTGACAAATAAAAAAGTATTAAAAAAGGAGATTCATTACCTAAAAGCAGTATGTTAACTTAAGCAATTATTCTAGAAAATAAACAATCAGTAAGAAACTACACCTAAATTTGCACTCAATTATTCTAGAAACTACAATCAATAAGAAACTTAAGCAATTATTCTACAACATAAACAATTAGTAAGAAACAACACCTAAATTTGCACTCAATTATTCTAGAAACTACACCCTAATTACAGTCAGTAAACTACAAACCCTAATTAACATATGTAAGTCGGTATAAACTGCATACCCTAATTAACATATATGATATGAAACCCTAATTACAACTAGTACCTGGGCGTATATGGAGTACTGAAACCTTCATCGTCTTCGATTTCGAGGGTGGCTTCAGTATACTGATGGGCGCCCAAGGTGGTGGTGTCGTTGCCATCGCTTGTACCCTGAGAAATCGACCTCCTGGCTGGTGGCGTCGCCGGTGGCGTCCTCGACGGAGGCAGTGTTGGGGTCGTCATGGACTTCGGAGGCGTCGGCGGCATCCTGGATGACCGCTGGGGTGCCATGCCCCTCATGGCGACGGAGGAAGCGGCGGCGGATTGGCGGCATCGTGGAGGGAATAGAGATTAGGTTGGGGAGGGAGAGGGGGACGGTCGGTCACAGGGTTTGGGAACAGATTAGATTAGGTCGGGGTTTGGGTTTAGATTAGGAAAGGAGGGAAACTTTGGCGCACATTTTTTTTGGAGGGGGACGGTCGGTCACGGGGTATGAAGGGCGCTGTTTTTTAAATTATTTTGGTGGCAAAATTTGGCGCTCGTTTTTTGGAGGAGACTCAATAAATAATTATTAGCTTTAAAATTAATTTTAAAAATAAGCATACATGTATATAACTTGAAAAAAAATACTAAAATATCATTTACATATTAATTTGTCAAGAAGTTAGAAGTCAATTTATTAATTCATCAAGATCTTGAGTCACACAAATCACAAAATATTAATAATAGCAATTTATCATGATCTATAATTCGTGGTTTACGACTTGCATATGAAGTTGTTGTTGATGATCGGGCACTCGTGGTTTATTAGTTACGTATGAAGTTGTTGATCATGATCAAACACTCGGCCGCATATTACGTGCTACTCGGTGGCATATGATAGGATTCTTGATAGGACGAGACTACATACCACTTAGTTGATCATGATCGGACACTCGATGTGTCTTGCTACATCGCAGTGGATGGGATATGACATGGCACTTGATACGACAAGAGTACATATCAAGGTACTAACTTTCGTTCGAAATTAGTAACTTCCTTTGACCACTCAAAAGAAGTTAGTAGATGGCACATACGACATGCCATCCATGACGGCGGTCTTTTATGACTAAAGGAAACAACAACAAAAGAGGACAAGATGACAATATCAAACTTGTGGTCAAAAAAGTAAAATGAATTATAATTTTCAATGGAGGGAGTATTAATCATGATCAAACACAAGTATTAGGTGGCCATGCCTGTTAGTTTTGTTGGTCAAGACGTGACACGCTCCATGGAAGATATATGGCATACTGTTAGTTTTGTTGGTCATGATCTGTAGTGGCGGAGCTTAATGAAGAATTCAGGGGGGCCAGCCAGTGTTCATTAAGCAACTAAACTAATAAACAGTACCAAAATCATTGTTCACTAAATGGAGATTTTGCTTTGGCAGGGGGCCATGGCCCACTATGGCCATGCCTAAGCTCCTCCAGTAACGATATGACACTAGGTGGCCATGCCTAAGCTCCGCCAGTAACGATATGACACATAGTAGTTACTAGATGGACACGATGAAAAACTCATTGCCTGCTTGACACGGCACTTAGATCGAATGAGATTGTATACCAAGTTCTTGGTCATGACATGGCACTCACTACAATTAAAAATGTTGGCACTAAATAATTTAGACAAACATTTTAGAAAACAAACTAAATTTGTTGAATTAAGGGTTAGAAAAATAATTTATTAAAAACAAAAAGTTGAATAAAGGGTAAGAAAAACAATTTCTAATTAAAAAAATTGTCTCGGGCCTGCCAAGTGTAAGTAGGCTCGCCAGGCTCAACCGCAAGGGAGCCAACCGAGCTCAAACCTAAACGGGAGCCCAACAAGCCACTTCAAGCCCAGCAGGCCCAAGACGAGTGCACAGAGGTCAGTATAGAATTGGTATCAGGGAGTTCGACCTGGCTCACGCGCTAGAGCCTTTAAGCACTGCAATCGCGCTTTGAATAACCGAGGTGGTACTAACCACTGGAACGTTCACCAGCGCCTGGTTGCAGTGTGGCGAAGTGGTTAACGGGCCGGCCCAACTCGTTATCGGGGAGTACTAAGGCTGCCGTGCCATTCCCCCTTCCCCACCTACTTCCACTCCACGGGCGGCTGCAGCGAGGCGAAGTGGACACGGCGGCGGTGACGGACGCTGCGTTGACGGCGGTTGCATCGGCGGCAGGTCCGTCGGTGGAGAAGATGTCAAGCCGTTCCCCTTCCCCACCTACTTCCACTCCACGGGCGGCTGCAGTGAGGTGAAGTGGACACGGCGGCGGTGACGGATGCTGTGTTGACGGCGATTGCATCGGCGGCGGGTCCGTCGGTGGAGAAGATGTCAAGCCGCAAGCGTGGCCACAACTCTCGGACCCAGAGGCGGAACTGCCAACAAGAAGGCCATAGTAGCAGCGTCCGTGTCTAGAAGAGCATCATCTACTGCCAACAAGAAGGCCTGAATCCTTGAAGGTGATGGTAAGGTCTCTTGATGATAGTGCTTTTTTCATAAGATGATGGTGCTCTGTTCACTAATATAAGTGTTGTTTTTTTTTGTAGGTGCCCAGTTATGACCCGTATGACTTGCATATGTATGACAAAAATTCGTTTTAAGGTTTTACCACTACATTTGTTAATATGTATCCACGTGATAGTGGTTCATTTAAAAATGAAACATTGTTCATAAATATTGTTCAATGAAATAGAAATTTGTCTCCAAACACTATATAAATGAAACATTGTTCATAAATATTGTCTACTGAAATAGAAATTTGTCTCAAAATACTCAAAGCATCCACGTAGGGATCAAAGAAACAATAAAAGCTAGATCATTCATCAGAAAAGATCATCATCTGAATCATCTCTCAAAACACTGAAAGGAGGGACGACTCCATCATTTATGTAAGTGTCATCTGGGTCTTCGTCTTCATCAAGCAAATCGTGTTTAGGTTCAGGCATTGCTATTGTAATAGCATGCTCAATAATAGAAGCTTGAACAGTAACCCCATCAAGGCCAGACCTACTCCAAGTTGTCGCATCTCCAATTTGCTGTTGAACATTCATATCTTCCACTCCTGCATCAACTGAGTCCAGATCAAGCTCCATGTTGTCACTGCCTTCTCCTTCAGGCATGGAAAACAAGTTTCTAGGCTGCACTCTGAGGACACTGCACCAATCTGGTTTATCTGGGTATTTTGCATAAAAGACTTGCTCGGCCTATGTACTCAAGATATAAGGTTCATATTTATACCTGAACCTAGTGGTATTAATATCGATGACCCCATATTGATCCTTATGGTACCCTTTCGATCTGCTTGAACTTGCTGCAGGGATATCAAACCAAACACATTGGAACAACATTACTTCCTTCTGACCAGGAAAATCAAGGCAGATGATTTTCTTAAGCACACCATACCAGCCCATGTCACCTGTACTTGCATCGCCTTTCACAAATACACCGCTATTTTGAGTAGTTAAGCAGTTCTCTACGGAAGAAACCCGGAATAGGAAGCCATTGATGAAGCACCTGTTGAACACACGAGCCCGACTGTCTGGACCGCGAGATAGATAATAAATCATGTCATCAATTTTCCCTTGTGCACGCAATGTGATGGTCTGCAGTTATCAAAATTTTAAAAATATAATAGGGATAAATTATATAGACAAAATAAGAATAAAAATATTATTAAGGTTTAATATATTAGGGTCGACTCACTTTACGCTCAAACCATGATACAAACTCCTGCTTGTGTCTTTTATCAACATGCCGAGGGTTCGATTTCTTCAGCTCATCCATATGCACACTTTGCACAAAATTGAAAATACGTTAATTAAATATGGAAATATATATAAATAATTTAAAAATTAATGAGCTCTGTAAAAAAAATCAAATTTAAAATATAGCTTACTTTATCCATGGAGTGACCTCATCACAGTTGGTTAATATGTAATGCCTCATCCTGTGCATGTCAATATCAGAAACGACCTCTATAGTACATCCTCTTCTACTGTAGTCAATACTCCCAAATATACTTAGCCCAGATGGTGGTTCACTACCAGCGGCGCTTTCGTGACATTCTGGATGATTTAGCTTGGTACTAATATTATCAAAGAAGATAGAGCAAAATGTGAGGCACTCCTCGGATATATACCCCTCTGCAATCGAACCTTCAGGGTGCGCTTTGTTCCTCACATAGCCTTTAAGAGTACGGAGGTACCTCTCAACTGGATACATCCATCTATAACAAACCGGGCCTCCAAGTATAGCTTCATCAGCAAGATGAACTGGTAAGTGCATCATAATATCAAAAAAAGCGGGTGGAAAAATCATCTCCAGCTGACAAAGGGTTTCCCTAATCGAAGTGCTTAGTTTTTCAATTTCTGAAGGCTCCAACTCCTTTGAACACAGTGAGTTAAAGAACCTACTTAGCTCGATCAATGGGATCACCACATCTTCAGGCAATATGTTGCGCACCACTAAGGGCAAAAGTTTTTGCAATATGATGTGGAGGTCATGAGTTTTAAGTCCATAAAGCTTGCAACCACTGACGTCCACACATCTTCTAATATTTGCAGCATAACCATCAGGGAACTTGACTCCATGTAAAAATTTGAACAAAATTTCCTTGTCATCCTTACTTAGCGAGTATAACGCTGGTGGCAAAGTGTACTTACCCTTTTCGAGCACTGGATGCTGATCTTGCCTAATACCCAAATGTTGCATATCAAGTCGAGCCTTCTCACTGTTCTTGTCTTTACCTTGTAATTCCAACAAAGTCCCGAGTATGCTCTCACAAATGTTCTTCTCAATATGCATGACATCCAAATTATGTTGTACAAGTAATGATTTCCAGTAAGGAAGCTGAAAGAAAATACTCTTCTTCCTCCAGTTGTGCCACCTATTTTCTTCGTCACGTTGCTTCCTTTTCCTTGTATCCTTCCCAAAATTCACTTGCTCGAAACTCTCAAAGTCGCGCAGGACCTGCTCACCAGTGAGCGGCACAGGAGCTTCCCTGGTTTCAGCCTTGTTATTGAAGCTCACCTTGTTCCTTCGCCACTTGTGGTTCTTTGGCAGAAATGGGCGATGTCCCATGTAGCAATGCTTTGAACCATATTTTAACCACAAGTAATCAGTATCCCTGTGACAAAAAGGACATGCAAATTTACCTTTTGTGCTCCAACCAGATAACATTGCATATGCAGGGAAATCATTAATTATCCACAACAGAATTGCATGTAGAGTAAAATTCTTCTTCCCCATCTCATCCCATGTCTCAACTCCTTTAACCCACAGATCATGTTGCTCATCAATTAGAGGTTGCAAATATACATCAATGTTCACTCCAGGAGATTTAGGCCCAGGTATCAACATCGACATCATCCAATAAGGTTGTTTCAAACACAACCAAGGAGGCAGGTTATAAGGAATCAATATCACACGGATTAACATTCAACATACCAAACGGATTGAAGCCATCCGATGCAAGTCCCAGCCTAACATTACGTGGATCCGAAGCAAATTTCTTATACCTTTTATCGATGTGCTTCCATGCTGGCGAGTCTGCTGGGTGCCGCATTTTCCCATCACTGACCAATTCTTCCTTGTGCCACCGCATCAATGACGATGTTTCCTCTGACATATATAATCTTTGCAATCTAGGAACAAGTGGAAAATACCTTAGAATTTTGCAAGGAGTGCGCTTCTTTGGTCCACCACTTTCACTAGACTCGCCAGTGTCATCCTTCTTCCACCTACTCTCATGACATATGGGACATGTGTCCTTATCAGCTAATGGTCCACGAAATAACACACAGTCATTCACACAAGCATCAATCTTAACATATGTGAGGCCAAGGTCGCGAATAATCTTCTGTGCTTTCTTGATAGTGTCAGGGAGACAATGTCCCGGGGGGAGTGCATCCGAGAATAACTTAAGTGTTCGCTCTGCATTCTCGTTACTCCATCCACCCATGCACTTAAGCTCAAAGAGCCTAACCATGAATGATACCTTGGTAAGATTGGAGCAACCTGGATACAACTCTTGCTGCGCTTCTTTCAACAATTCAAAGAATTTCTTTGCACTCTCATTTGGCTCTTCATCGGTATTACCACTGTTTGCACCCCTAATTAATGCGGACATCAGATTGTTGGCACATGATGCATCATCTCTTGTGACTGCTAGATCCCTATCATCATTGCAAGGTTCAGCTTTAGCTTTCTCTTTGACAAAGTTCTCATCAAACCCTTTAGTTAGCAAGTCCATATGAACCTCATTTTTTGTTTTGTATACGATGTTACGACAGCTTGAACATGGACACGGTGCAGTTTTTGATGCATAGGTGCCTTCAAAAATAGTACCAATAAATTTCTCGAGACCAGCTTGCCACTCGGCAGTTGACGGAGACAACAACATCCATCGCTGATCATCATCATGTGCCATTCATTCAATATTCCAAATGTAACGAGATCGAATTTCCTGTAACATGTTAATTAATGGGATAACACTAATTAAGTTATGAAAAAAGCAACACAGAAAGTTGGAACCAAATTTGTTGTACTACAATATATATAAAATATAAAATATATTTATATTCAAGGCATGCATGCATACACGACATACTTGATGATGCTCTGCGCTTGTCGATGATGGCTAGCCTCCGGTCTGTTGATCCTCGACGCTAGCTGCAGGGAAGGACGTCTATGGAGGGAAGGCCCGCTGTTCCTCGACGATAGCTGCAGGGAAGGGCAGGGACCGATCAAGAGTTAGGGTATCACGCCATGGCCCTCGCTGCTGCAGGGGGGATCGGGGCAGAGTCAGGAAGACAGGGCTGCGAGAGGTACCTGTTGCTGGCCAGCGATCTCTGGCTGCGAGAGGGACGACGAAGGAGCTCCGTGCAGCGGCGTGGCATGGCCAGGGCAACGTGAAGGGCGACTGCAGGAGGCCGTCGTGTGATGAAAGTCGCGCGGCTGTAGGGCGCCGTCCTGTGGTGAAGCTGGAACCGTTATTAAGTAATTTTGGATCTACGTTATAATAATATATTTACGTTACCTAATATAGCGTCTTCTGTCTACCAAAGACACAAACACAAAAAGGTTCTACTGGTTAGTGCGCTTCAATTAAACCAAAAGGTCTAGGGTTCAAATCCTATAAGCACTGTATTTTTTTCTTTTTTGTTTAACTTTTTTATCAAATCATAGGTATTGCAACGCTACAATTTTTAGTTGCAATATACAGTTTTTGCAACGCAAGCTAGTATTACATACAACAAAATAAATTCGTTGCAACATAAGTGCACTATCGCAACCATCAACTAAAAAGCGTTGCAATATCAATTTAGTATTGCAACGCCAAAATAAATCCTTGCAACGCAAAACAAATCGTGGCAATATAAGCCACTTCTTGCAACCACCAAATAAAAACATTGCGATATCATTTTAGTATTGCAACGCCAAAAGAACTCCCCGCAACGCCAATCGGATCGTGGCAATAGTGGCCACTTGTTGCAACCACCCAAAAAAAACGTTGCAATATCATCTTAGTATTGCAACGCTTTTTAGAACTCCACGCAATGCCAATCAAATCGTGGCAATAGTCACAATGTATTGCAACCGTTCTACATTTGGTTGTGACAACAACTACTTATTGCAACGATCTTTATACTTTTTGCCACGAGACAATTTTGGTGGCAACAATCTCATCTATCGCAACCAAAAGTCAAAATGGTTGCGAGAACACCACCTTTTGCAACCAAATTTTGTCGTTGCGCCAAAAAATGGTTGCATTAGGGTCAAAAGTTAGTAGTCCCCCATCCGCTAGTATATGCTCGGGATAAGAAGATCTGTGACTTGACCAGGGTCCATGCAACGAACGGTCCTTAATTGACACAGGCGGAACAAATGCAACCAGAGCCCCGCTCTGTTGCCCAACCAGGTCCAAGTCCATCCAATCCGTTCCGTCCGGTCTCCAATTATCCATGTACATTTATATTCCATGTGATAGTGGCATGATAATAGTAACAATATTATAATTCCTATCTCTCGCGAGTGACAGACAATCACTTCGCTTCTACCGGAGTCCTGTAGCATAGCACTCTACACGATCCTGTCATACTAGTAAGACTCATGGGATCAGGATATATATATGCAAGTGGTTTCATTCAACTCCTTTAAACTTAATGCATAAGCATAAAATAAAATGCAGAATAATAGGGGTTATGCACCGGGGCTTGCCTGGGTAAGATTTAACCAAAAGTTAGCATTTCATCATGGCGACACGATCCTCCAGACACCACCCTTTCGGCTATTCCAGATGACTTCGTGATCCATCCCCGTTCCTATTATAATAAACGTGAATGCAACGTGAAAACGTAAATAATCAACGACAGGCGCAGCGCTTAAATTATGATTTCGCCACGTATTAGGCTACACATCCCCATTGTCAACTACGGTGTTATTTCCCATCAAGTATTTTAGTTATACAGGCCTAGGTGTTTCTTTGTTTTATTTTATCGATTTAATATATATTCGAACTAGGGCTCAATTGTTATTCTAGCAAACTAATTATTTAGGTCTACAAAAATTACAGAGGGCACATAATAATACTACAAAGCTACTGTAGAATTTTCAAAGCTAACACTATCATCATTTTACCACAAAAATTCCTACAAGTTTATATTTCAAATAGTATCAAGCATCTTGGTTTAATTATAGTATCCCTAAAAATACTAGAACACTATATGAACAAGGTATACCCATGATTTTAAGGTCCTAACAAAATTGGTTTCACTATTTTTGGGTCTCCACATAATTTTATTTTGAATTAACAGAATCAGTTCAGGATCTAAATTAGAACGCACTAACCAAATTGCTTTGAAAAAGGAAAAAAAAGCAAGTGGCCCAACAGTGCGCGGCTTGCGCGCACGAAGCGGCCCAGCCGACCCATGACCAGGCGAGTCGGCCAGCAGCAAACCGTGGCCCGCGCGCAGCCGGTCAGCCCAGCAAGCGGCCCAGGCGGGGAGCCCACGCGCGCGCCGACGATTTCGCAAAACGAACCCTTAGCTTCCAACGAATTAACCCGCGGTACGTCACGCACTATGCGGCACTATTCACTGGAGTCACAATATATGCATTAAGAATCCTAGAAAAACTTATATTCTATTTTTCTCACCCTGGAGCGTATAGCAGAGCAGAGCACGCGACGGGGACCGGCCGGCTCGCGCTGCTTCGTCTCAGTGGGTGACCGGCGACGAAGGAGGCGGTGCGCAGAGGCAGCGGCGGTCCTGGCCGCATGCACGGGCGGTGGCTGCTCGGCCAGGCGTGACCGGGGGAGGCGGCGTGCGGCAGCGCTTACGGCGCGGCGACCCCGGGCGGCGGAGAGGCTGGCACACTGCGTGGGGGCCCGCGCGCCCTCGGGCTGGCCGAGGCAAGGCCCGAGCCGGCCCCCCTGGCGTCTTGCCCACACGAGCCGTGGTGGCAGGCACACCCGCTACGGTAGGCGGCGCCGGCGGCTCCCGGCGTGGAAAAACCAGGCGATCGCGTACAGGGCATAGAGAGAAGCGAGGCAGGGCGGTGGTGCCGGTGGTCGAGCATGGGAAGGGACTGAGTGGAGGAAACGGCGGTGGCCGAGCTCGAGCCCGACGGTGGCCAAGGCTGGCGCTTGCGTTCAGCGAGCAGAGCGAGAGAGAGGGCCGAGGACAGAGAGACAGCCAGGACGAACGAGGAGCCGTGCGCGCATGCCTCCTCCTAAAGCTAGGCGCAGCAGGCAGGGCAGCAGGGGCAGCGGCAGATGCCAGCGTGGGTGGCCTAGGCGCGGCCAGTGCCAGTGCATGCATGCGTGAGGGCGTAGGCAACTTGCTTTGTCGTGGCTCAGGGTGATGGGACAACGTGAGCAGGGGCTGGTCGGTATGCAACGTGGGAGATGAACTGAACGTGAACACGTGGTGGCGAGCTCAGCCGGCTGCGTGCTTGCCCCTTTGCTGTGCGCTAGTACGAGTGCATTGAATTCGCATGCTGCTGCTAGTGTTGCATGTGTGTCTCCTCCTTGAATGTCTGTGCATTTTGCGTTGTGTGTTGGTGCCGCTACTGATTCAACAGAAGGGAGAAGGAGAGAGAGGAGGATGGGTCCCACAGCGCATACGGCGAGGTGAGGTAGTGGGGCATACGACCCATACTAAGCTCAAGTGCTCACTCAGAAGCAACTGACTGCACTCAGAAGCAACTGACTGCACAAAAATATGGGGACAGTGCTTTAGTATTTTTATTAGAGTTTAAATGCCAAAACGGCATGGTCTAACCTTGTCTCCAACTAGAAAGGTTTTCGAGGGTTCGTTTATGACTACCCGCCATTGGCACTTTCGCCGTAATTTTTAACAGATCTAAATCTTGTTACGCTCAACTAACCAACATCTCATGCAATAATTTATACCTTATTTCACGCCCTAGGAATGAAATATGTAGGCATTGTTTAATTATTTTGCACCATATTATTATCCCAAAATGGCACCTTTTAATTATAGACTCGTTTAACGAAATCGTTTTTTTATGCCGAACGTTTAAAACAACTTATCCTATTTTCCTTATTAGAATTTCATGAGCACATTCGCACATCAATTAACTACTTACACTATTCATTTAGCTTTTTCTTACCCCAAAAGCGAGTCATGTAGAGCTATTTTCTCATTCCCTGTGAGTTTAAAATTTAAAATCCGAGGAACTTGTTTTGATAATTTTTCTTAAGCCTTAATTATCGTGCTAAGTAAGCTCGTAACACCAGGGTGTTACAACCAACCCCCCTTAAAAGAATCTCGTCCCGAGATTCAGAGCAAGATTCCGAAAAGGGGAAAACACGATTACCTTCTTAGCAGAGATTACAATAGGAGATTACACGACCTCGAAAACTAAGACACTCAAGGATCTAGAGGCATCACGGCTAAGTACAAACTGCTACGACTCATAACCTCTCTAGAAACCGATGGACGCGGGGACAGTGGAAGAGTAACAGGAAAACGATTATCCAGAACATGGCATAGGCCCAACAGATCCAGAAACAAGAGACCGAGAACTCGAACATCACGAACCCTAAAACCTAACTAACCAGAGATGAACTTGAACTTCTTCAAAGGAAACCAGATCCCTTCTTTTTGAGCTACACCATCACCTCAGGCTGTTGACCTTAGATCTGCAAGCAACGACTGGATCTCGTAACCCTGCCTCCGACTCTACTTTCTCGACAGCTCCCGAACTTCTCCCACCGGAGCACGGACGGAGAAGATCAATTTTATGGGCTCTATTCCCGGTCTGGGGGTGGGATGGAGGAGAGGCAAGCAAGGTGGCATTTATAGCCTGGTGGACGGAGGTGGTGGCGCAGCGCACCGAAAACGGAGGCGGCGTGGAGGGGGATCACCAGTGGGACACGAGGTGGGGAACAGCATCGCCATGGTGCGCTCCCTGGGCTAATTCGAGTGGGGAAAAGGAGAAAAGAGGGGATGGGGTTCGCTCGCCAAGGAGGTGTGCGAGCGACGTGCCTACCAGAAAAAGAACAAGAGGGAGGGGGTCCGGTACGGGAACGAGAGCGAGGATTCGAGAGCCGACAAGCGTTCCGGGGAAAGAGGGGTGTACAGTGAAATGGCGAGGTGAGTGCAGCGCCATGCCGCGGCCACGCGAGCACGACACACGTGGGCCCTGCTGTAACACCTCAGGTGTTTAGCTCCATAATTGCATTGCATTGCATAAGCTTAAGCATGCATCATTCATGTTATTTTATGTGGGTGCAACTAATGTGATTATTTTTAGAATTTTGTTTGGCTCACATCATGTGACACTAGGTAGTTGGTGTAACAAAAGGGGAGAGTAGCTAATTATATCTCACAACACCTTAGTTATACTTAGGGTCACTAATGGAGCATGGTTCATGTTGACCAAAATCACCAAAATGCCCTCCAAGGTGTAGTTGACCACCATTTAGCCCTAGGATGCTCTAGTTTGACCAATTAAAAAGTCTAGCTTAGAGACCTTGCATGGAAAAGCACCCTTAAGCAAAGTTGTAGGGAATTTTATGGGGAACAAAAGTCTCAATATGACCATCTCATGAAACTGGTCAAAACATGCTCAACAATGGCCCACAAGTCAGCTAGAGGGGCTGTCTCAACACTTAGAAATTTTTCTAAGTCTCCAAGTGTCCCTCCAGTTTTACTGAGGTCTACTTTAGAAGCTTGTAGTTTTCAAACCAGGCCAAACCAGCTTCCACTCATATTGACAAACTTGTAGTCCTCATATAGCTCTACAACATTGCCAACATCACCCATATCTGGTTCTCAATGGTTTAGGAGATATAGTGTCAAGAAGTTAGGGTTTCAGTCGGTACCTTTAACTGAAAACATGTTTCAGTTTCACAGGGCACCACTTTGGATCTATGTAGTTTCTAATCTAGGCCGAACCAGCCCAAACTCCAATTGACAAACTTGTTGCCCTCACATAGCTCTACAAATTTGATGTTGTCACCTTGGACCGAATCGAGCTGTTTTGGAAGTTAATCAGCACCAAACTTGCTCTGTCAGTCGACCACCGATGTCACGTTGCAGCTTCGATTCAGTCAACGAGCTCGGACACCGGCCGTGTCGTGGCGCTCGGGCAGAAGAGCGTCGCCGCGTGGCGACCGAGCGCTGCCATTGCCTCCACGTCGCGAGCCCAGGCGCGAGTTTGAACACCGAGCGGACACCTCCACCCCCTCACTCGCGCTCACTCTCTTCTCCCTCCCTCTCGCTCTGACCGGGGTCACCGAGGCGGAAATCGGAGACGCCATTGCCGCCGCAGCCTTCTCCGTGCTCGCGCGTGCTCACCACCGCACCACCGCTCATCAGATCACGTCCTCCACTCCGCCATACTGCCCTACACCTCCTCGGCCAGCCGGTGGCTTTGATTGAGCCCGAGGTGAGCCGCATTGCCACCTTCGCCCGTTCCCAAAGATCACCGGAGCTCCGCCATGATAGGGTCACCGTGGCCAGCACCACACCGTAGTCCTCCGCCTTCCCTCGCTCGCGTTCCCTCCTTCCTATCACACGTGTGTGCTCGGGTGAAGATGCTACCAACTCCAGGAAGGTGGTGCACCCTTCGGTCGGTCATGCGACGGCCAGGACTCGCCGGCATACCGCCAGGCGCCACGGCCGTCCGCCATCGCCGTCGGCATAGGTGCTACGGTGCAGCAGCTTTGGGGAAAATGGTTGGCCTCGATGCGGTTAGGTCTGGGCAAGCCACCAGAGTACTCGGTTTGGGCGGAGGAGCCGCCGGCGGCGAGAAATCGCTCGCCGGAGCTCACGGCCACCGCTCCCCTGTCTCCTTTCCACTGACACGGGGGGCCCTCTTGTCAGCGCCACACGCGCGGGCGGGAGTCTGGGACGGGCCGCGCGCTGGCTGGGCCGCGCTAGCAAGCCGGGCCGGCCCAGCACTGTAGCGGGTTAGGGTTCGGTTTTGGTTTTTCTTTTCATATTGTCACAGATTTTTATTGTTGTTTGGAAAATGTAGATCTAGGATTTTACTTGCCCAAAAATTATGAGATAAATTTTGTTAGGATCTACATGATGTGTAGTATTTTAGAAAAATATAAATCTGGTATGTGATGTTTAGTTTTTGGGACGATTAAATAGATCTTTCAAATGTATTGTGAAATGAAGGCAAATTTGTTAAATGTATAACTTGAGCTGTAATCTTCCAAAAATTATGAAATTTGGTGGGTAGGCTAAGTTATACCTATTTTAGCTTTGGTAAAAATTTGGGCAGTAGTGCTTAAGTACTTTTCAAGTTATAATGCTATCTTGTTATTTTAGGAAATAATTAAATGAATTTTAGTAATTTTTCTACATGTGCAATGTTCTTATAACTTTTTGGAGAATGTCTTGGTACCCTAAAGTGTCCAAGAAAATTTTTGAAATCTGTTGTTTGATAATTTTCAATATGATTTGTTAATTATACAAAAATCAGCCTTTTGGGCTTGTGAATTTTGTTTAGGGAGTTTCTGTAAATAATTTTAGTTCAAATTTTTACAGTGGTCTCTTTTTGGTTCATAGAGTCTCCTGTAATTTTTGTAGAATTTTAGGAACAGTTTACTTATATGTTTAAAATTCCACTTAATTACTTAAGTAAATTAAGAAATAAGTATAAATAAATATTTTAGGTAGGCAAACCTTACTTTCTGATGTTTTTGTGACCTATGTGAACTTGTTGTAACATTAGTTTGGTCTTAAGGGATGTTTGCCACATAAATAAATATTTAATCTTTGCAATTCTAGGTTTTCTGGACAGCTGGTAGTATTTCTAGGTTTGACCTTTGATAAATGTGGTTGCTGGAAAACTTGTAAATACCAAAGTTGTAGTAAGCTTGATAAACTAGCTTGTATCAAAATTTGGGAGCATTTGGCTTAGTAGTTTGGGAGTTATTGCTGTTTAAAGTGACAGTCCAGAATTTGCTACTCTCTGTTTAGAGATGACAGATTCTGGAACTTATGAAATTCGACATGGAAAACTTAGGAATTTAGGGTTGAGATCTGAAAATGAATTGAAGTGAATTTCTTAAGCTTTCCAGATTGTCTTAGATCATATCTTTTGGAGTTAGGAATCTTCAGTTATGTTAGAATCTTTGAGCTGCTGTCCAGAATGTCTTACTGTGATATTTTGGTGTTGGATGTGGTAACCTAAGTAATGCTACTTTTGTAATTGTTAGGTGTTAGGGCCTTAACCGAAGAAGAATAGCTATATCTTAGGTTGAGTAGATTAGGTGAGTACTTCTCTACCGGAGAGGAAATTTGCACCTAATATTTGAAGTGTTTTGAATAGAGCTTTAAGAATGTTGTAATGCATTTCATTCCGAGCATACTGCATCTTTTACTATGCATACATGAGATTTATTATGCACTCATGCAATACGTGTTCCGGAGGGGGTAACGCTCCTCGAATTCGAGCAAGTGATTCCGGAGGAAGTCCAGGACCAGCCGGAGCAGCCAGAGGAACCAACCGGCAACGAAGCTCCTGCCGAAGATCTGCCCGAGTGTCCTGACCACCGGCCCTCGACCTTTCTAAAAGGCAAGCCCCGGTGCATGCTGAACCCATCATTTTATAAATCTATCTTGAGTACTTTTAATTGTTTAATGCATTAAGTTGTAGGAGTTGTATGAAAACAATTGTTGCATTATACCTGTCCTTGCCCAGATATCGTACTTAAATCCTAATTTAGGTTTAGGCACGTATCAATGCTTAGCCCTGCTTAGTACGGTAGAAATCGGGTGATTTTCGGTCATCCGCGAGATGTAGGAAGGAGTCAGAGTGGCTTTATGGCTATCGTGGATGGAACCATGCTTTAAAATGAAATTGAGACCGGGCGGGAGTTCGATAGTACAGCCGTAAGACACTTCACGTCTTGGGTGTGGAGCTATGCCCGTCTGAGTCATTTAAGGACCGATTCGCTATACGTCCTTGAGTCATGTTGAACGCAGTCTAACACTTAGTTGGCCGGATAAGCCGTTCCGACCGCGAAGCCGAGCAATGTGATTCAGGCCGAGAATCGAATGGTAGGTTGCTTCTTGGAGGAGAGAAAGGATGTGCTTGGGGACATTAGCGTGAGACCAAGGGGGGGTTAGAGTCCCTATCACCTGGCAGAGTGTCGCCCTTAGGGTCGTGACATCATTCGGACCCACGATTCCTGAGTCATATGAAAAGGTGGCCTGTGCGACCCTGGCAGGGGTCTGCACGGTGAGTGTTAGAAATACCCCTCCAGCTGGATAGTTATTCGATTCGAATCGCCGTCGCTCCCAGTTAGTGAGCACTTGACTTGAGCAGCGGCAACGTAGATCTCATTAAATGAACAGATGGTTAAGTGAATGATACAATGTTGCCACAATTTATACCTGCTCTGGATATAATATGGATAATTGTTTGATTATAATCAAGTGCATGCTTAGTACAGGTGCTAAGATAGATGACAGGTAAATGCTAAAAATAACTGCTAGTACAGGTTATAAGAGTTTCAATTACTTATGCCTTTTATGCAAAATGTGATGTCAGCTAGCCTCTTGTGTAAGCCTTGCATAATCCTTGGTGTCATCATATTTCTGGTTTTTTACGGGTAAGTCTAGCTGAGTACATTCCAGTACTCAGGGTTTATTCCCTCCTGTTGCAGATGATATGCTCTATCAAGGCTTCTGCAAAACTTGTCTCCACCCTGCGGGTGACGAAGACTAGATCACTAGGGCGTGATCATCTTTTATGTACTTTCCTGATGCTTTTGCGGGTTGTTGATCATTAAGACTGGCAGTAGTATGTGAACTAATGCGTGTGTTATGCTTCCGCTACTTTATAAACTTGGTTTGTAATAATTGCGACTCCGTGTGTGTAAACTTATTTTGGAACTACTTGTGAAATGTAACGTATGATGTTGTATGTTGAATGATGCGATCTTGGTTGTAAGCAAGTTGGTTTGAAATCCTTCGTGGTTTTGATTGACTACCGGGATTATATGGGCTCAAGTTCGAAAATTTAAGCGCTTCGGTGCTTGTTTTTATACTTGTGCTCTTATAATTTGGTCGGTTCTGTTACAGCTGGTATCGGAGCATAATTCAACATTAAACACATCATACGAGTATTAAAAACAAAAGTATTTGATTATAAAAAGGGTTAAAACTCTAAAAATTATTTTCATAGGTATGCCAGTGATCACATCCCTTAGCCCAAATAAGGACTCTTAGGTGGCTTACTATAAAGACTAACTTGGGAGCCTTGTTTGTTTTTGTTTCGTCGTCCATACGACGTGATATTGTATGGATGCCATCCACTTGGGTGGTAATGTATGGATCAATTGCCTCGACGCTCTGGTAAGTGTGAGTTGTGAGAGCATGATCGTCCAACCGGCGATCTAGGGGAGAGTAGTTTTGGTGACTTGCATACTTACATGTTTAAACCGTGTAATTATGTAAGCACTTAATTGTGGGAACCTTTATATCGGGTAACTTTGATACTGAAGTATGTACATCAAGGGATGTGTATATGGAAAGTATTTAAATTACTGCTTTCTTGTGTGCTTATATTGAGAAACTGTTGGGCTGAAATGAGATTTTCTGCAGGTACACTAACAGCGAAACGAGTAGACCGATAGTTTCGCCTATATGAGAGAACGTATGTATGCCACCGCCTATCGTTAGAAATTTATGATTCTACTAGGATGAGAGGGCGTACGGAACGTGCATGCATCATGTTTAATTCATGTCATACATTTCATTTTACTCCCTCCTTAAAAATTTCGATGATCCCGACTAAATTAAATTTTGTATCCCTAAATTACCCTCACTTAAGTCATGTCTTGTTGCTACAGATGGCTCGCACCAAGAGGACCGCTCGCAAGTCCACTGGAGGCAGGGCACCTCGTCACCAGCTTGCTCCACGTGAGCCCCGCCCTGAGCCCACCGAGGTGGAAAGGTTGAGGGCTGAGTTGGCCGAAGTGACTGCTGCCAGGAATGCAGCGCGTCAGCAACTGGAGCAAGTGATCCGTGATCATGACTAGAAAACACTTGTAGTCCAGAGATTGACAGTAGCAAATCGCAACTGTCAACGCATGCTGGTCCATGTCATGAATCAGAGGGATGAAGCCTGGCACGAGGAGAACGTTCTGAGAGCTCGTCAGTTTGAGCTCGAGCAATAGTTGGAGAATGCTGAAGAATACAATGACAATCTTCATGAAGAAGTGCACCGCCTGAACAACCAGCTAAATCCTCTGCTACCTCGAAACAACAACGCAGATGAGGACATGGGTTCGAGAATCGTCATGGCTAAAGATGATGATGAAGTGGAGGTCAATGGGCCCCAAGATGCCGCACCAGAAGAAGCACCAGAAGAAGAGCCAGAAGAAGAAGAAGAAGATGAGGAGTTAGAGCCTGTTAGCGACGAGGATGGCGGGGAGATCCTTGACACCGACTCTGAGGACAATGCTTAGAGTAGTCATCGCGTAGCTACGATGTTAGAATCGTCTTTTGTGTCTCCTGGGGTTGGAGTGAGGCTTTGTAATAACTTGACTTTTGGGATGTAAGGTCGAACCCTATGTTTCCTAGATGTTTAGTTGAACCTGTTAATTTCGATCACAATTAGATGTCTTATTGCGTGCGTTCGATGATGGTATCACGATTAGCACCCTTCGGTGCCGCGACGAAACGAGGGCCTCCTATGGCGCGCGACATAAGGTTGTGCTGCTTGGCACGAGCTGGTATCGAGGTGGCTAGTCATGATTCACCATGGAACTCTACCGTTGAGAAGTCTCTTTGTGGTCAGTTTGAAGTAGCCTTTCTCAGTCAACTAAAAATTTTGAGATCGAATCCAAGTACCGGGTGAAAGGTCAAAAATCACGTAGATCTTAACGTAAACGGTTCAGTAACTGTTGTGCTCCTTGTGAGTGAGCCTTTATCAAAGTACATCTTGTTGGATTCCCTCGCATGATTGTGTCAATTGATGCGCTTGAATGGATTGTGTGGTTGTGATGAATTATTGTGCCATGAGTATTTTGAGAAGTCCATTTCATGAAGTCGGTTTGACATATTTACAATAATTCATCTACAAATTTCCCACATCGTCAGTGCTCATTAGCTATGCATTTTGCAGATGTCGTACAATCTCTGTCGGGGTCGTAGCAATGAGGATGAGGAACAGCCACCCCCTCCGCCACCACCTACCCCGGCTGAGCTGATGCAGACCGTGGTCGAAGGGCAGCGCATGCTGGCAGATGCTATGCGCCAGCTTGCCAACCGGGAGGCTCGTCATAGCCGCCAGGGCCTAGAACCCAATCAGTACAGTGATTTCAAGGACTTTCTTGATACTAAGCCCCCGCTCTTTAAGGAGGCGGAGGAACCACTGCAAGCCGACGAGTGGTTGAACACTATTGAACAAAAGTTTCTTCTGCTTCGCTTGACCGATGAGCTAAAAACTGAATATGCTTCTCACCAACTGCATGGTCCAGCGGGTATTTGGTGGAGCCACTATCATTCCACACTGCCTGCAAATGTCCTGATTGCTTGGGACCAGTTCAAGGCCACATTCCGTGGGAACTATATTCCTCCAGGTCTTATGGTAATCAAGCACATAGAATTCATGAGGTTGTCGCAGGGAAATAAAAGCTTGACTGAATATCTGCAATCTTTCAACAACCTGGCAAGGTACGCCACAGAGTTTGTAGATACCGATGCCAAGAAAATTGCTAGCTTTAAAAGAGGCCTCGGCCTAAAACTGATGAAGACTATGGGCACTAGCAAGTGTACTACCTTCAATGATTTTATCAGTGATGCTTTGACCCAGGAGAACAATAATGCTATTTATTCTGCCTCTAAGAGCCGCAAAAGGGCCCTTGAGGCGAGTGCTTCGCAGTCTCGGACCTCAGCTGCACCTAGGTCTTCACCTCGCCCACCTGCTCAGAATACCAAGTTCCGTCCGCCACAGAAGAAGCTTGCTGCCAAAACTGGGTTCCGCAAGGCTTATACAGTCGCTCTGCCAAAGGAAAATTCTGGACAGAGCAGTTCTAGTGTTCCTCCCAGCAACATGCCTTGCTGGAACTGCAACAAGCTAGGCCATTGGTCCAGAAACTGTCCTTACCCTAAGAAGAATGTCAACCAAGGTGGCCGTCAAGGGCACGCTCATTATAATCAGTATTGAGGAAATCCCATCTGGTGAGGTTGTCACTGCTGGTAAGTTCCTAGTTGACTAACATCCTGCAGTGGTACTTTTTGATTCAGGTGCTTCGCATTCCTTTATCAGTCCTAAGTTTGCATCAAAGTTTGCACACAAATTGCATACTGTTGAAGGTGGGGGTTATTGCATTAGCGCAGCAAGTGGGAATATTTCCATAAATAAAGTAGTGGGGAGTCTTGAGCTTGAGATAGAAGGGCGAAAGTACTCGCTTGCCTTAGTGGTTTTGCCGGGATTAAGCATAGATATTATTCTGGGCATGAATTGGATGAGTCAGAATGGGGTACTCATTGATACATCTACTCGGGTAGTTATGCTCAGAGATCCTACAGATCAAAAGGGTTTTCTGGTACAACTTCCTAGAAAAGTTGATTTGTCTGGGGAAGTTCATGCTGTGCAAGCAAAGGCGTTGGCTGAAATTCCCGTAGTAAATGAGTTTCCGGACATTTTTCCCGAGGATTTGCCAGGACTCCCTCCGGATCAGGATGTGAAATTTAAAATTGAGTTGTTGCCTGGCACGACTCCCATCTCTAGGAGACCTTATAGGATGCCTCCGAATGAGCTAGCTGAACTTAAGGTGTAGTTGAATGAACTTTTGAAGAAGGGGTTGATTCGCCCTAGTTTGTCTCCGTGGGGATGCCCTGCTATCTTTGTGAAGAAGAAGGATCAGAACTTGCGGATGTGTGTAGATTATAGACCTCTGAATGCAGTCACTGTCAAAAATAAAGTATCCTCTGCCACGTATCGATATCCTGTTCGATCAGTTGTCCAAAGCTAAAGTCTTCTCCAAGATTGATCTGAGGTCTGGTTACCATCAGATTAAAATCCGTCCCAAAGATATTCCAAAAACAGCTTTCTCGACAAGATACGGCCTTTATGAGTATCTTGTTATGTCTTTCGGCCTGACAAATGCCCCCGCACACTTCATGTGCTTGATGAATTCGGTGTTTATGCCCGAATTGGACAAGTTTGTGGTGGTGTTTATTGATGACATCTTGATATATTCTGAAAATGAGGAAGAACACGCTGAACACCTGCGTATTGTTCTCACCAGACTACGAGAACATCAACTGTATGCGAAGTTCAGTAAATGTGAGTTCTGGCTTCGTGAAGTACCTTTCCTTGGGCATGTGTTGTCTGATGGGGGAATTATGGTGGATCCCACCAAGGTATAGGAAGTATTGAATTGGAAGGCTCCTACTTCGGTTCATGAGGTCCGGAGTTTTCTTGGGTTGGCTGGCTATTATCGTCGCTTCATCCCGGATTTCTCAAAAATATCCAAACCCATGACTCGGTTGCTGCAAAAAGACACCAGGTTTGTCTGGACTCCTGAGTGTGATGCGGCTTTTCACCAACTGCGAACCCTCCTAACCTCAGCTCCGGTTTTGGCACAACCGGATATCGAGAAACCATTTGATGTTTATTATGATGCCTCAGGCATAGGTTTGGGAGGTGTGTTGATGCCGGAAGGCCGAGTGATTGCATATACCTCTCGACAACTTCGGAAACATGAGGTGAATTATCCAACGCATGACTTAGAACTAGCCGCAGTTGTTCATGCTTTGAAAGTATGGCGGCATTATCTGCTGGGCAATGTCTGCAATATCTACACAGACCACAAAAGCCTCAAATACATCTTCACCCAACCCGAGTTAAATATGCGTCAAAGAAGATGGCTCGAGTTGATTAAGGATTATAACCTTCAAGTGCACTATCATCCTGGCAAGGCAAATGTGGTTGCGGATGCTTTAAGCCGTAAGTCTCATTGCCATCCCCTAGTTGAAACTGATTTTCATTGATCTCGCCTTCTACATCTAGCAGTCTTGTACAACATCACTGTCAGTTGTACTCTCAAAAGCAGAATTATTGAGCTCCAAAAGACTGATCCTGGTGTATTCCATATAAAACGCAAGATGAATGAGGAAGAAACTAAGCATTTTAGGGTAGATGAAGAAGGTGTGCTGTGGTTTAAGGATAGATTAGTGGTACCTAAGGACCGAGAGCTTAGAGATTAGATCCTGTCCGAAGCACATTCGTCCAAGTTGTCCATCCATCCTGGTAGTAATAAGATGTATTATGATTTGAAGCCACTTTATTGGTGGACCAAGATGCGGAAAGAGATAGCTGCATATGTTGCTAGGTGTGACACCTGCTGTAGAGTTAAAGCTGTACATATGAAAGCTGGGTTACTTCAACCACTTTCTATCCCAGGTTGGAAATGGGAAGAGATAAGTATGGATTTCATTGTCGGACTTCCTCCTACTGTCAAAAATCATAACTCCATCTGGGTAATTGTGGATCGTTTAACCAAATCGGCTCACTTCATTCCTGTTCGAGTAGATTATCGTCCTACTGACTATGCTGAGTTGTACTTCAATCAGATAGTCCGGCTCCATAGGATACCTCGTACTATCATCTCTGACCGTGGTCCATAATTCACTGCTCGTTTTTGGGAGCACTTGCATCAGCTTCTGGGAACCCAGTTAGTGAGAAGCTCTGCTTATCACCCCCAGACATCAGGACAGACTGAACGAGTCAACCAAATCTTGGAGGATATGTTACGAGCTTGTGTTATTTCGTCCAAGGGTTCATGGGAGAAGTGGTTGCATTTAGCTGAGTTCTCTTATAATAATAGTTACCAAGAGAGCATTAAGATGGCCCCATTTGAAGCGTTGTACGGTCGTAAGTGTAGAACCCCACTAAATTGGATAGAAGCTGGTGAGAGGAGATTTTATGGTATCGCTTTTGTTGAGGAAGCTGAGGAGCAAGTTCGTACCATTAAAATTCATATGGCTGCAGCTCAAGCTAGACAGAAAAGTTACACTGATCGCCGTAGAAAACCGATCGAGTTTGAGGTTGGAGACTTCGTATATCTGAAAGTTTCCCCTATGAAGAGTGTCCAACGTTTTGGTGTTAAGCGGAAACTTGCGCCAAGATACATGGGTCCTTTCCAAATCATAGGCAAGAGTGGAGTTGTTGCGTACAAGATCCAGTTACCTCCTGAAATAAGTGCCATATTCAACGTCTTCCATGTATCGCAGCTCAAAAAGTGTCTTCGAGTTCCTGAGGAAAGAGTCCCTTTAGTAGATATCAGGCTGGAATCCGATCTAACTTACGAAGAAAAGCTAGTCCGAGTGATCGATACTCAGGAACGAGTGACTAGAAGCAAAGTGGTTAGGTGGTATAAAGTAATGTGGAGTAATCAGGGTAGTGAAAGTGACGCTACATGGGAACGGGAGGACTATTTGCGGGATGGTTATAAGGAATTCTATAAAAAATGGTACGCTTTCCAAATCTCGGGACGAGATTTTTATAAGGGGGAGGGCTGTAACACCTCAGGTGTTTAGCTCCATAATTGCATTGCATTGCATAAGCTTAAGCATGCATCATTCATGTCATTTTATGTGGGTGCAACTAATGTGATTGTTTTTAGAATTTTATTTGGCTCACATCATGTGACACTAGGTAGTTGGTGTAACAAAAGGGGAGAATAGCTAATTATATCTCCCAACACCTTAGTTATACTTAGGGTCACTAATGGAGCAAGGTTCATGTTGACCAAAATCACCAAAATGCCCTCCAAGGTATAGTTGACCACCATTTAGCCCTAGGATGCTCCAGTTTGACCAATTAAAAAGTCCAACTTAGAGACCTTGCGTGGTGAAGCACCCTTAAGCAAAGTTGTAGGGAATTTTATGGGGAACAAAAGTCTCAATATGACCATCTCATGAAACTGGCCAGAACATGCTCAAAATGGCCCACAAGTCAGCTAGAGGGGCTGTCTCAACACTTAGAAATTTTTCTAAGTCTCCAAGTGTCCCTCCAGTTTTACTGAGGTCTACTTTAGAAGCTTGTAGTTTGCAAACCAGGCCAAACCAGCTTCCACTCATATTGACAAACTTGTAGTCCTCATGTAGCTCTACAACATTGCCAACATCACCCATACCTGGTTCTCAATGGTTTAGGAGATATAGTGTCAAGAAGTTAGGGTTTCAGTCGGTACCTTTAACTGAAAACATGTTTTAGTTTCACAGGGCACCACTTTGGATCTATGTAGTTTCTAATCTAGGCCGAACCAGCCCAAACTCCAATTGACAAACTTGTTGCCCTCACATAGCTCTACAAATTTGATGTTGTCACCTTAGACCGAATCGAGCTGTTTTGGTAGTTAATCAGCACCAAACTTGCTCTGTCAGTCGACCACCGATGTCACGTTGCAGCTTTGATTCAGTCAATGAGCTCGGACACCGGCCGTGTCGTGGCGCTCGGGCAGAAGAGCGTCGCCGCGTGGCGACCGAGCGCTGCCATCGCCTCCACGTCGCGAGCCCAGGCGCGAGTTTGAACACCGAGCGGACACCTCCACCCCCTCACTCGCGCTCACTCTCTTCTCCCTCCCTCTCGCTCTGACCGGGGTCACCGAGGCGGAAATCGGAGACGCCATTGCCGTCGCAGCCTTCTCCGTGCTCGCGCGTGCTCACCACCGCACCACCGCTCATCAGATCACGTCCTCCACTCCGCCATACCGCCCTGCACCTCCTCGGCCAGCCGGTGGCTTTGATTGAGCCTGAGGTGAACCGCATTGCCACCTCCGACCGTTCCCAAAGATCACCGGAGCTCCGCCATGATAGGGTCACCGTGGCCAGCACCACACCGTAGTCCTCCGCCTTCCCTTGCTCGCGTTCCCTCCTTCCTATCACACGTGTGTGCTCGGGTGAAGATGCTACCGCCAGCATCGGGTTGGTCAGGCCGGAACTAGACCACGCACGGCCGTGCCATGGCTGTCGGCCAGGCGCTCACGCGGTCAAGCGGCTCTGCTCCACCCCCGTCTGAGTGAGTGGTCGCGAGAGGTCCGCTAGGGTTCTAGGAAGGTGGTGCACCCTTCGGTCGGTCGTGCGACGGCCAGGACTCGCTGGCATACCGCCAGGCGCCACGGTCGTCCGCCATCGCCGTCGGCATAGGTGCTACGGTGCAGCAGCTTTGGGGAAAATGGTTGGCCTCGATGCGGTTAGGTCTGGGCAAGCCACCGAAGTACTCGGTTTGGGCGGAGGAGCCGCCGGCGGCGAGAAATCGCTCGCCGGAGCTCACGGCCGCCGCTCCCCTATCTCCCTTCCACTGACACGGGGGGGCCCTCTTGTCAGCGCCACGCGCGCGGGCGGGAGTCCGGGACGGGCCGCGCGCTGGCTGGGCCGCGCTAGCAAGCCAGGCCGGCCCAGCACTGTAGCGGGTTAGGGTTCGGTTTTGGTTTTTCTTTTCATATTGTCACAGATTTTTATTGTTGTTTGGAAAATGTAGATCTAGGATTTTACTTGCCCAAAAATTATGAGATAAATTTTGTTAGGATCTACATGATGTGTAGTATTTTAGAAAAATATAAATCTGGTATGTGATGTTTAGTTTTTGGGACGATTAAATAGATCTTTCAAATGTATTGTGAAATGAAGGCAAATTTGTTAAATGTATAACTTGAGCTGTAATCTTCCAAAAATTATGAAATTTGGTGGGTAGGCTAAGTTATACCTATTTTAGCTTTGGTAAAAATTTGGGCAGTAGTGCTTAAGTACTTTTCAAGTTATAATGCTATCTTGTTATTTTAGGAAATAATTAAATGAATTTTAGTAATTTTTCTACATGTGCAATGTTCTTATAACTTTTTGGAGAATGTCTTGGTACCCTAAAGTATCCAAGAAAATTTTTGAAATCTGTTGTTTGATACTTTTCAATATGATTTGTTAATTATACAAAAATCAGCCTTTTGGGCTTGTGAATTTTTTTTAGGGACTTTATGTAAATAATTTTAGTTCAAATTTTTACAGTGGTCTCTTTTTGGTTCATAGAGTCTCCTGTAATTTTTGTAGAATTTTAGGAATAGTTTACTTATATGTTTAAAATTCCACTTAATTACTTAAGTAAATTAAGAAATAAGTATAAATAAATATTTTAGGTAGGCAAACCTTACTTTCTGGTGTTTTTGTGACCTATGTGAACTTGTGGTAACATTAGTTTGGTCTTAAGGGATGTTTGCCACATAAATAAATATTTAATCTTTGCAATTCTAGGTTTTCTGGACAGCTGGTAGTATTTCTAGGTTTGACCTTTGATAAATGTGGTTGCTGGAAAACTTGTAAATACCAAAGTTGTAGTAAGCTTGATAAACTAGCTTGTATCAAAATTTGGGAGCATTTGGCTTAGTAGTTTGGGAGTTATTGCTGTTTAAAGTGACAGTCCAGAATTTGCTACTCTCTGTTTAGAGATGACAGATTCTGGAACTTATGAAATTCGACATGGAAAACTTAGGAATTTAGGGTTGAGATCTGAAAATGAATTGAAGTGCATTTCTTAAGCTTTCCAGATTGTCTTAGATCATATCTTTTGGAGTTAGGAATCTTCAGTTATGTTAGAATCTTTGAGCTGCTGTCCAGAATGTCTTACTGTGATATTTTGGTGTTGGATGTGGTAACCTAAGTAATGCTACTCTTATAATTGTTAGGTGTTAGGGCCTTAACCGAAGAAGAACAGCTATATCTTAGGTTGAGTAGATTAGGTGAGTACTTCTCTACCGGAGAGGAAATTTGCACCTAATATTTGAAGTGTTTTGAATAGAGCTTTAAGAATGTTGTAATGCATTTCATTCTGAGCATACTGCATCTTTTACTATGAATACATGAGATTTATTATGCACTCATGCAATACATGTTCCGGAGGGGGTAACGCTCCTTGAATTCGAGCAAGTGATTCCGGAGGAAGTCCAGGACCAGCCGGAGCAGCCAGAGGAACCAACCGTCGACGAAGCTCCTGTCGAAGATCTGCCCGAGTGTCCTGACCACCGGCCCTCGACCTTTCTAAAAGGCAAGCCCCGGTGCATGCTGAACCCATCATTTTATAAATCTATCTTGAGTACTTTTAATTGTTTAATGCATTAAGTTGTAGGAGTTGTATGAAAACAATTGTTGCATTATACCTGTCCTTGCCCAGATATCGTACTTAAATCCTAATTTAGGTTTAGGCACGTATCAATGCTTAGCCCTGCTTAGTACGGTAGAAGTCGGGTGATTTCCGGTCATCCGCGAGATGTAGGAAGGAGTCACGAGTGGCTTTATGGCTATCGTGGATGGAACCATGCTTTAAAATGAAATTGAGACCGAGCGGGAGTTCGATAGTACAGCCGCAAGACACTTCACGTCTTGGGTGTGGAGCTATGCCCGTCTAAGTCGTTTAAGGACCGATTCATTGTACGTCCTTGAGTCATGTTGAACGCAGTCTAACACTTAGTTGGCCGGATAAGCCGTTCCGACCGCGAAGCCGAGCAATGTGATTCAGGCCGGGAATCGAATGGTAGGTTGCTTCTTGGAGGAGAGAAAGGATGTGCTTGGGGACATTGGCGTGAGACCAAGGGGGGGTTAGAGTCCCTATCACCTGGCAGAGTGTCGCCCTTGGGGTCGCGACATCATTCGGACCCGCGATTCCTGAGTCATATGAAAAGGTGGCCTGTGCGACCCTGGCAGGGGTCTGCACGGTGAGTGTTAGAAATACCCCTCCAGCTGGATAGTTATTCGATTCGAATCACCGTCGCTCCTAGTTAGTGAGCACTTGACTTGAGCAGCGGCAACGCACATCACTTGTATCCTATGACCAGATGACCTTAACGACTACGGACGAAGGACAAGGGAAAGGTTACAACACTGGAGGACAGCGATGAAAAACACTACCAACTACGGTTACATCTCCCCTAGGACGACTAATCCACTTCGTCGGGGTGAATGACTACATTCCTAGGCTCATGGGGCTCTTCTGCTGCACTGGGCTGCGGATCCGCTTCTTCTCCTGGCAGTGGCTGAGTGACGGGAAAGAAAGGCTCTATCTCTGAAGCTTTCGTGGGCAGAGGTGCTGGGGGTACGGCAACACCAGTCCTCCTTCTCTCTAGCGGATGGACAGGGATCCCCTCCAGGATTAAGGGTTCCTTCCTTTCCGTGGCGAGCGTCCTATGCTTGGCCCTTGTGGCAAGATAGTTGTCCTCCAGCTCCTGGGCATGACAGTCTTAGTCCACCTTGACGCCTTCCGCCATGGCAGCCTCTCGACTCTCAGCGGCTGCTAGGTTAGCATGGGCCTCAGCAAGCTGCACTTTGAGCATCCTGGAGAAGATCTCGGCTTCCTCAGCACGACGGAGACCCTCCCTCAGCTTCGAGGCCTGCCGGTCGTACTGCTCATCCAGGGCCAGCAAGTACGAGGTCAGGTGCACCACAGTCAGGTTGTCCTCTTGCACGTCTTGACCATGCAAAGCCTCCATGCGGGCCTTCCATACCAGCCGATTCTTGTCCCAAGGGGGAAAGAACCGCATGGGAGTACGAGCGATGGTCCCTTCATAGATCTAGCAGAGATGCCGCAAGGCTTTGCGGGCCGCAACTTGGTAGGTGTCACCGAAGCGAAACCCGGTTGTAGTCACATTCTAGGCTTCAGTGACATCGGGAAACTCCTCACTCTTGCCAATGTAGACGGTGACCTTGCATCGCTTAGTGCCATGCTTCATGTACTCACGACCCTCATACTCGGGACGCTCCCGAACGCCGAGTCTTTGCAGGGTGGCATACAGGATTTTTTGGAAAATCCTCGGTATTTAGGCAGTAGCTGCTAACCCAAACTCCTGCCATCCTTAGTGAGTGGTGGTTACAAGGAAGGCTTGAAAAGAAATTGGCTCAAGGGAAAAGGCTAAGTGAGCTGGGATGCACCGAATGATGGTTCCAAATGGCTAGGCCCGCCCTTAAATAAGGCAGAGCGGCCAGTGGTTCTATCGCAGTCCACCCTCGAGCCATGCACGGGGGCCAGTAAAAGTGAACAACAAGATCTTCACACGCACGCGACGAGCGGTGATCGAGGTCATAAAGAGTTAGTATGACCGTAATACTAAGATTCGACAAGAGCGCAGAAGGGGGTACGACAACGTATGGGCCAGGCAGGCGTGAACCAAAAGGCGTGCGTAACGCACGAGACTACAGTACCATCGTGGCTACACAAACAAAGACAGGTCATCTCTCTCAACAACAACAACAGAGGAGGAGGAAAAGAGAGAGATATCTCTCAACAACAACAACGGAGGAGGAGGAAAAGAGAGAGATCAGAGTTTGGCACATCATGCTCTCCCTGAAGCTAGTCGATGCTAGCGAACTAGGCACGGGGGTTAGGGTACCTGCAGAAAACCTGATTAAGCCTAACTAGGTCAGCAGAGTACCATCTATCCTGGATACATAACAATAGTAATAGGGCTACTTATATAACTTCGCATGCAAACGTCCTAACTTTTTGAAAAGAATTTGTTGTCAATTTTTAATTTAGAAAGGATTTTTGAAGCTTTATTGTCTTATTTATGCTCTGATACCACCTGTGGCAGAATCTCCTAATCTAATGCCCTCCCAAGAGTACTTGTCTCCCATTAGACACTAAGTACCCAAGGGGGAACACTAAACTAAGGGGTTCCGTCGAGCACACCGCAAGGGAGAACTCGAAGATCCACATTTTTACATCAGGATCACAAATGAGAGAGTAAAGCTTACGACATTCTTACCATTTCTTACATCACTTTTAGAACAACATCAGAGTGATTCATTATGTAGTTATAACAGTAGAATATAAAATGTTATCAGAGTTCAGCGGAAATAAAACTATTTAATGACAAGTTAAACATTAACATGAAGAACGTTTAAATGCTTGAAATGGTAACAGATTAATAGTATTTTCCTTGTAAAACTTTTAGTGAGAGTTTTAATAAATAAACTCTACTCCGCATCGTAAAGAAAATCCTCGCTGAGCCCACCAGGAGGTTTCCACACACAAGTGTCAGCTCATCAGCACCTGCCACCTGCAACAGGGTAGAACAAACCCTGAGTACTCAATTGTATTCCGCAAGACTTACCCGTCAGGAGGAAGTAAAAAAAACTCCAAGGATTATGCAAGGCTTTCTGGCTTGTGGGTTCTTGTTTGCGAGAAGCAGCGCTAAGAGTGTGTCCTTAATTTCTTACTTTTAATAGCCGTATTTCATTTCTTATTCAACCTTCTATGTAAGCACCTAGGCTATAATCAAGCAAGGGTTGAGCAAAAGGAACCATTTCTTCATCTTTCAACTGCCAGTTCTTACTACCATGCCAGAGCGTAGTCAAGCCGTACCGTCATGCAGAAACGACGATTCGCGAATCAATATGCCCAGCTGGATACCCCGAAAAACACATGCCTCGCTTGTACCCCAGGCACAAGCAAGACCAACCCGTTCCCCTCCTGTCACGGGTTTCTAGGTCCCCGTCCAAACTTCGACTCCTAGCTCCCGTACTTGAGGCCCGGCCTCAATACGGTGCTAAGACCTCCACCTATCCCCGCCTTCAATCAGTCGGTCCGAAAAGAGCCGGAGCCCATGACAAGAGAGTAACATGTCTTCCTAGCCCCCATCCGCTAGTATATGCTCGGGATAAGAACATCTATGACTTGACCAGGGTCCATGCAACGAACGGTCCTTAATTGACATAGGCGAAACAAATGCAACCAGAGCCCCGCTCTGTTGCCTAACCAGGTCCAAGTCCATCCAATCTGTTCCGCCCGGTCTCCAATTATCCATGTACATTTTATATTCCATGTGATAGTGGCATGATAATAGTAACAATAGTATAATTCCTATCTCTCGTGAGTGACAGACAATCACTCGGCTTCTACCGGAGTCCTGTAGCATAGCACTCTACACGATCCTGTCATACTAGTAAGACTCATGGGATCAGGATATATATATATATATATATATATATATATATATATATATATATATATATATATATATATATATATATATATAATATATATATATATATATAAATATATATATATGCAAGTGGGTTTCATTCAACTCCTTTAAACTTAATGCACAAGCATAAAATAAAATACAGAATAATAGGGGTTATGCACCGGGGCTTGCCTGGGTAAGATTTAACCAAAAGTTAGCATTTCGTCATGGCGGCACGATCCTCCGGACACCACCCTTTCGGCTATTCCAGATGACTTCGTGATCCATCCCCGTTCCTATTATAATAAACGTAAATGCAACGTGAAAACATAAATAATCAACGACAGGCGCAACGCTTAAATTATGATTTCGCCACGTATTAGGCTACACATCCCCATTGTCAACTACGGTGTTATTTCCCATCAAGTATTTTAGTTATACAGGCCCTAGGTGTTTCTTTGTTTTATTTTATCGATTTAATATATATTCGAACTAGGGCTCAATTGTTATTCTAGCAAACTAATTATTTAGGTCTACAAAAATTACAGAGGGCACATAATAATACTACAAAGCTACTGTAGAATTTTCAAAGCTAACACTATCATCATTTTACCACAAAAATTCTTACAAGTTTATATTTCAAATAGTATCAAGCATCTTGGTTTAATTATAGTATCCCTAAAAATACTAGAACACTATATGAACAAGGTATACTATCTGCTAGGCCATGATTTTAAGGTCCTAACAAAATTGGTTCCACTATTTTTGGGTCTCCACATAATTTTATTTTGAATTAACAGAATCAGTTCAGGATCTAAATTAGAACGCACTAACCAAATTGCTTTGAAAAAGGAAAAAAACAAGTGGCCCAACAGTGCGCGGCTTGCGCGCACGAAGCGGCCCAGCCGACCCACGACCAGGCGAGTCAGCCCAGCAGCAAACCGTGGCCCGCGCGCAGCCGGTCGGCCCAGCAAGCGCCCCAGGCGGGGAGCCCACGCGCGCGCCGACGATTTCGCAAAACGAACCCTTAGCTTCCAACGAATTAACCTGCAGTACGTCAGGCACTATGCGGCACTATTCACTAGAGTCACAATATATGCATTAAGAACCCTAGAAAAACTTATATTCTATTTTTCTCACCCTGGAGCGTATAGCAGAGCAGAGCACGTGACGGGGACCGGCCGGCTCGCGCTGCTTCGGCTCAGTGGGTGACCGGCGACGAAGGAGGCGGTGCGCAGAGGCAGCGGCGGTCCTGGCCGCATGCACGGGCGGCGGCTGCTCGGCCAGGTGTGACCGGCGGAGGCGGCGTGCGGCAGCGCTTACGGCGCGGCGACCCCGGGCGGCAGAGAGGCTGGCACACTGCGTGGGGGCCCGCGCGCCCTCGGGCTGGCCGAGGCAAGGCCCGAGCCGGCCCCCTGGCGTCTTGCCCACACGAGCCGTGGTGGCAGGCACACCCGCTACGGTAGGCGGCGCCGGCGGCTCCCGGCGTGGAAAAACCAGGCAATCGCGTACAGGGCATAGAGAGAAGCGAGGCAGGGCGGTGGTGCCGGTGGTCGAGCATGGGAAGGGACTGAGTGGAGGAAACGGCGGTGGCCGAGCTCGAGCCCGACGGTGGCCAAGGCTGGCGCTTGCGTTCAGCGAGCAGAGCGAGAGAGAGGGCCGAGGACAGAGAGACAGCAAGGACGAACGAGGAGCCGTGTGCGCATGCCTCCTCCTAAGGGGCCGTTTAGTTGGCAAAATTTTTGGCGAAACGCTACTGTAGCAGTTTCGTTGTTATTTGGCAAATATTGTCCAATCATAGTCTAATTAAGCTTAAAAGATTTGTCTCGTCCATTTCGTCTAAACTGTGTAATTAGTTTTATTTTTTATCTATATTTAATGCTTCATACATGTGTTCAAAGATTCGATGTAACGGGAAATCTAAAAATTTTGACAAAATTTTTGGCATCTAAACGGTGCCTAAAGCTAGGCGCAGCAGGGGCAGCGGTAGACGCCAGCGTGGGTGGCCTGGGCGCGGCCAGTGCCAGTGCATGCATTCGTGAGGGTGTAGGCAACTTGCTTTGTCGTGGCTCAGGGTGATGGGACAACGTGAGCAGGGGCTGGTCGGCATGCAACGTGGGAGATGAACTGAACGTGAACACGTGGTGGCGAGCTCAGCTGGCTGCGTGCTTGCCCCTTTGCTGTGCGCTAGTACGAGTGCATTGAATTCGCATGCTGCTGCTAGTGTTGCATGTGTGTCTCCTCCTTGAATGCCTGTGCATTTTGCGTTGTGTGTTGGTGCTGCTACTGATTCAACAGAAGGGAGAGGGAGAGAGAGGAGGATGGGTCCCACAGCGCATACGGCGAGGTGAGGTAGTGGGGCATACGACCCATACTAAGCTCAAGTGCTCACTCAGAAGCAACTGACCGCACAAAAAATGAGGACAGTGCTTTAGTATTTTTATTAGAGTTTAAATACCAAAACGGCATGGTCTAACCTTGTCTCCAACTAGAAAGGTTTTCAAGGGTTCGGTTATGACTACCCGTCATTGGCACTTTCGCCGTAATTTTTAACAGATCTAAATCTTGTTACGCTCAACTAACCAACATCTCATGCAATAATTTATACCTTATTTCACGCCCTAGGAACGAAATATGTAGGCATTGTTTAATTATTTTGCACCATATTATTATCCCAAAATGGCACCTTTTAATTATAGACTCGTTTAATGAAATCGTTTTTTATGCCGAACGTTTAAAACAACTTATCCTATTTTCCTTATTAGAATTTCATGAGCACGTTCACACATCAATTAACTACTTACACTATTCATTTAGCTTTTTCTTACCCCGAAAGCGAGTCATGTAGAGCTGTTTTCTTAAGCCTTAATTATCGTGCTAAGTAAGCTCGTAACACCAGGGTGTTACAACCAACCCCCCTTAAAAGAATCTCGTCCCGAGATTCAGAGCAAGATTCCGAAAAGGGGAAAACACGATTACCTTCTTAGCAGAGATTACAATAGGAGATTACACGACCTCGAAAACTAAGACACTCAAGGATCTAGAGGCATCACGGCTAAGTACAAACTGCTACGACTCATAACCTCTCTAGAAACCGACGGACGCGGGGACAGTGGAAGAGTAACAGGAAAACGATTATCCAGAACATGGCATAGGCCCAGCAGATCCAGAAACAAGAGACCGAGAACTCAAACATCGCGAACCCTAAAACCTAACTAACCAGAGATGAACTTGAACTTCTTCAAAGGAAACCAGATCCCTTCTTTTTGAGCTACACCATCACCTCAGGCTGTTGACCTTAGATCTGCAAGCAACGGCTGGATCTCGTAACCCTGCCTCCGACTCTACTTTCTCGACAGCTCCCGAACTTCTCCCACTGGAGCACGGACGGAGAAGATCAATTTTATGGGCTCTATTCCCGGTCTGGGGGTGGGATGGAGGAGAGGCAAGCAAGGTGGCATTTATAGCCTGGTGGACGGAGGTGGTGGCGCAGCGCACTGAAAACGGAGGCGACGTGGAGGGGGATCACCAGTGGGACATGAGGTGGGGAACAACATCGCCATGGTGCGCTCCCTGGGCTAGTTCGAGTGGGGAAAAGGAGAAAAGAGGGGATGGGGTTTGCTCGCCAAGGAGGCGTGCGAGCGACGTGCCTACCAGAAAAAGAACGAGAGGGAGGGGGGTCCGGTACGGGAACGAGAGCGAGGATTCGAGAGCCGACAAGCGTGCCGGGGAAAGAGGGGTGTACAGTGAAATGGCGAGGTGAGTGCAGCGCCATGCCGCGGCCACGCGAGCATGACACACGTGGGCCCTGCCACCAAAGGCGTCCGTAGAATGCACAGTGACAGCGACCCGACAAGTGTAGCACAGTCACCGGCACAGGGGCGATGTCCAACCGGGTGTTCCAATTACCCCAGACCACTAGCGGCTAACTTCTCCTTGTCGCTCTTCTCTTTCTTCTTTTTCCTTTTGAACCCAACTTGCACCAGCCTTTTGTATAGACTAAGATCAGAACATACATGTTTCTTCCAAAACCCCGCCATCTCAGTCGCAATTAAGAGAGCACTACTCCATCAACCCATCGTGGATTTCCCGTTAGAACACAAGGATATTTTCACCAAGGAGAAAATCGGTAGCAAGAGTGGTACTACGGTGTAACTTAGCAACAGTGCTTGGTCAACAACCTTGATACCAGCGCGCGCCGAGCGGCACAACCATGCGGTCGCGATCCACAGGTGGCCCTCGGTTCCGTCGCGGCACCATAAGCTACTAACCAGGCAACTATTACCAACTTACTCGCAGTAAAAGCAGTGGGGTCATAGGCCACAGAATTAGAAAAGAATTGCAAAGAATTTAAAGCAACAAGGGTTCCTTTTCAAACCAAGGAACAAGGAGCTTAAATCCCAAGGCGGATTTAAATCAAGGGGATTCAAGGGTTCTACTGGGACATCCACAATTGGTTGATACAGTGTCCTCTATCATTCAATCACGGCTGACCTGCTGAATCTGAATAACTGTTCCTCTTGAAACCTGCTTGTGCTCGTCTCAAGAACCAAAACACACCACAAGGCCTAAGGGAAGATTGACGTAACAACAACAACGGATAAAGCAATTACTCATTCCAACGATCGTACCCAGGTGCAACATACAGGCACTCAGTCCCTCATACTCGGCACATCACTTGCGTCCTACGACCAGATGACCTTAACGACTACGGACGAAGGACAAGGGAAAGGTTACAACACTGGAGGACAGCGATGAAAAACACTACCAACTACGGTTACATCTCCCCTAGGACGACTAATCCACTTCGTCGGGGTGAACGACTACATTCCTAGGCTCATGGGGCTCTTCTGCTGCACTGGGCTGCGGATCCGCTTCTTCTCCTGGTAGTGGTCGGGTGAGGGGAAAGAAAGGCTCTGTCTCTGAAGCTTTCGTGGGCGGAGGTGCTGGGGGTACGGCAACACCAGTCCTCCTTCTCTCTAGCGGATGGACAGGGATCCCCTCTAGGATTAAGGGTTCCTGCCTTTCCATGGCGAGTGCCCAACGCTTGGCCCTTGTGGCAAGATAGGCGTCCTCTAGCTCCTGGGCATGACGGTCTTGGTCCACCTTGATGACTTTCGCCATGGCAGCCTCTCGACTCTCAGCGGCTGCTAGGTTGGTATGGGCCTCAGCAAGCTGCACTTCGAGCATCCTGGAGAAGATCTCGGCTTCCTTAGCACGGCGGAGACCCTTCCTCAGCTTCGAGGCCTGCCAGTCGTACTGCTCATCCAGGGCCAGCAACTACGAGGTCAGGTGCACCACAGTCGGGTTGTCCTCTTACACGTCTTGACCATGCAAAGCCTCCACGCGGGCCTTCCATACCCGCCGATTCTTGTCCCAAGGGGGAAAGAACCGCATGGGAGTACGAGCGATGGGCCCTTCATAGATCTGGCAGAGATGCCGCAAGGCTTTGTGGGCCGCAACTTGGTAGGTGTCACCAAAGCGAAACCCGGTTGCAGTCACATTCCAGGCTTTAGTGACATCGGGAAACTCCTCACTCTTGCCAATGTAGACGGTGACCTTGCATCGCTTAGTGCCATGCTTCATGTACTCACGACCCTCATACTCGGGACGCTCCCGAACGCCGAGTCTTTGCAGGGTGGCATACAGGATTTTTGGAAAACCCTCGGTATTTAGGCAGTAGCTGCTAACCCAAACTCCTGCCATCCTTGGTGAGTGGTGGTTACAAGGAAGGCTTGAAAAGAAGTTGGCTCAAGGGAAAAGGCTAAGTGAGCTGGGATGCACCGAATGATGGTTCCAAATGGCTAGGCCCGCCCTTAAATAAGGCAGAGTGGCCAGTGGTTCTATCGCAGTCCACCCTCGAGCCATGCACGGGGGCCAGTAAAAGTGAATAGCAAGATCTTCACACGCACGCGACGAGCGGTGATCGAGGTCATAAAGAGTTAGTATGACTGTAATACTAAGGTTCGACAAGAGCGCAGAAGGGGGTACGACAACGTATGGGCCAGGCAGGCGTGAACCAAAAGGCGTGCGCAACGCACGAAACTACAGTACCATCGTGGCTACACGAACAAAGACTGGTCGACCTCAACAACTATTGCACGACAGGGTAAACATGAATGCACGTCCTATCCGTCCTCACACTGTTACCGACATATGGGGCAACCGTTCTCAGAGTTTGGCACATCGTGCTCTCCCTGAAGCTAGTCGATGCTAGCGAACTAGGCACGGGGTTAGGGTACCTGCAGAAAACCTGATTAAGCCTAACTAGGTCAGCAGAGTGCCATCTATCCTGGATACATAACAATAGTAATAGGGCTACTTATATAACTTCGCATGCAAACGTCCTAACTTTTTAAAAAGAATTTGTTGTCAAATTTTAATTTAGAAAGGATTTTTGAAGATTTATTGTCTTATTTATGCTCTGATACCACCTGTGGCAGAATCTCCTAATCTAATGCCCTCCCAAGAGTACTTGTCTCCTATTAGACACTAAGTACCTAAGGGGGAACACTAAACTAAGGGGTTCCGTCGAGCACACCTCAAGGGAGAACTCGAAGATCCACATTTTTACATTAGGATCACAAATGAGAGAGTAAAGCTTACGACATTCTTACCATTTCTTACATCACTTTTAGAACAACATCAGAGTGATTCATTATGTAGTTATAACAGTAGAATATAAAATGTTATCAGAGTTCAGCGGAAATAAAACTATTTAATGACAAGTTAAACATTAACATGAAGAACGTTTAAATGCATGAAATGGTAACAGATTAATAGTATTTTCCTCGTAAAACTTTTAGTGAGAGTTTTAATAAATAAACTCTACTCCGCATCGTAAAGGAAATCCTCGCTGAGCCCACCAGGAGGTTTCCACACACAAGTGTCAGCTCATCAGCACCTGCCACCTGCAACAGGGTAGAACAAACCCTGAGTACTCAATTGTACTCCGCAAGACTTACTCGTCAGGAGGAAGTAAAAAAAACTCCAAGGATTATGCAAGGCTTTCTGGCTTGTGGGTTCTTGTTTGCGAGAAGCAGCGCTAAGAGTGTGTCCTTAATTTCTTACTTTTAATAGCCGTATTTTATTTCTTATTCAACCTTCTATGTAAGCACCTAGGCTATAATCAAGCAAGGGTTGAGCAAAAGGAACCATTTCTTCATCTTTCAACTGCCAGTTCTTACTACGATGCCAGAGCGTAGTCAAGCCGTACCGTCACGCAGAAACGGCGATTCGTGAATCAATATGCTCAGCTGGGTACCCCGAAAAACACACGCCTCGCTTGTACCCCAGACACAAGCAAGACCAACCCGTTCCCCTCCTGTCACGGGTTTCCAGGTCTCCGTCCAAACTTGGACTCCTAGCTCCCGTACTTGAGGCCTGGTCTCAATACGGTGCTAAGACCTCCACCTATCCCCGTCTCCAATCAGTCGGTCCGGAAAGAGCCGGAGCCCATGACAAGAGAGTAACAAGTCTTTCTAGCCCCCATCCGCTAGTATATGCTCGGGATAAGAAGATCTGTGACTTGACCAGGGTCCATGCAACGAACGGTCCTTAATTGACACAGGCGGAACAAATGCAACCAGAGCCCCGCTCTGTTGCCCAACCAGGTCCAAGTCCATCCAATCCGTTCCGCCCGGTCTCCAATTATCCATGTACATTTATATTCCATGTGATAGTGGCATGATAATAGTAACAATATTATAATTCCTATCTCTCGCGAGTGACAGACAATCACTTGGTTTCTACCGGAGTCCTGTAGCATAGCACTCTACACGATCCTGTCGTACTAGTAAGACTCATGGGATCAGGATATATATATGCAAGTGGTTTCATTCAACTCCTTTAAACTTAATGCACAAGCATAAAATAAAATGCAGAATAATAGGGGTTATGCACCGGGGCTTGCCTGGGTAAGATTTAACCAAAAGTTAGCATTTCATCATGGCGGCACGATCCTCCGGACACCACCCTTTCGGCTATTCCAGATGACTTCGTGATCCATCCCCGTTCCTATTATAATAAACGTGAATGCAACGTGAAAACGTAAATAATCAACGACAGGCGCAGCGCTTAAATTATGATTTCGCCACGTATTAGGCTACACATCCCCATCGTCAACTACGGTGTTATTTCCCATCAAGTATTTTAGTTATACAGGCCCTAGGTGTTTCTTTGTTTTATTTTATCGATTTAATATATATTCGAACTAGGGCTCAATTGTTATTCTAGCAAACTAATTATTTAGGTCTACAAAAATTACAGAGGGCACATAATAATACTACAAAGCTACTGTAGAATTTTCAAAGCTAACACTATCATCATTTTACCACAAAAATTCCTACAAGTTTATATTTCAAATAGTATCAAGCATCTTGGTTTAATTATAGTATCCCTAAAAATACTAGAACACTATATGAACAAGGTATACCCATGATTTTAAGGTCCTAACAAAATTGGTTTCACTATTTTTGGGTCTCCACATAATTTTATTTTGAATTAACAGAATCAGTTCAGGATCTAAATTAGAACGCACTAACCAAATTGCTTTGAAAAAGGAAAAAAAGCAAGTGGCCCAACAGGGCGCGGCTTGCGCGCACGAAGCGGCCCAGCCGACCCACGACCAGGCGAGTCGGCCAGCAGCAAACCGTGGCCCGCGCGCAGCCGGTCGGCCCAGCAAGCGGCCCAGGCGGGGAGCCCACGCGCGCGCCGACGATTTCGCAAAACGAACCCTTAGCTTCCAACGAATTAACCCGCGGTACGTCAGGCACTATGCGGCAGTATTCACTGGAGTCACAATATATGCATTAAGAATCCTAGAAAAACTTATATTCTATTTTTCTTATCCTGGAGCGTATAGCAGAGCAGAGCACGCGACGGGGACCGCCCGGCTCACGTTGCTTCGGCTCAGTGGGTGACCGGCGACGAAGGAGGCGGTGCGCAGAGGCAGCGGCGGTCCTGGCCGCATGCACGGGCGGCGGCTGCTCGGCCAGGCGTGACCGGCGGAGGGCGGTGTGCGGCAGCGCTTACGGCGCGGCGACCCCGGGCGGTGGAGAGGCTGGCACACTGCGTGGGGGCCCGCGCGCCCTCGGGCTGCCGAGGCAAGGCCCGAGCCGGCCCCCCTGGCGTCTTGCCCACACGAGCCGTGGTGGCAGGCACACCCGCTACGGTAGGCGGCGCCGGCGGCTCTCGGCATGGAAAAACCAGGCGATCGCGTACAGGGCATAGAGAGAAGCGAGGCAGGGCGGTGGTGCCGGTGGTCGAGCATGGGAAGGGACTGAGTGGAGGAAACGGCGGTGGCCGAGCTCGAGCCCGACGGTGGCCAAGGCTGGCGCTTGCGTTCAGCGAGCAGAGCGAGAGAGAGGGCCGAGGACAGAGACAGCAAGGACGAACGAGGAGCCGTGCGCGCATGCCTCCTCCTAAAGCTAGGCGCAGCAGGCAGGGCAGCAGGGGCAGCGGCAGACGCCAGCGTGGGTGGCCTGGGCGCGGCCAGTGCCAGTGCATGCATTCGTGAGGGTGTAGGCAACTTGCTTTGTCGTGGCTCAGGGTGATGGGACAACGTGAGCAGGGGCTGGTCGGCATGCAACGTGGGAGATGAACTGAACGTGAACACGTGGTGGCGAGCTCAGCCGGCTGCGTGCTTGCCCCTTTGCTGTGCGCTAGTACGAGTGCATTGAATTCGCCTGCTGCTAGTGTTGCATGTGTGTCTCCTCCTTGAATGTCTGTGCATTTTGCGTTGTGTGTTGGTGCTGCTACTGATTCAACAGAAGGGAGAGGGAGAGAGAGGAGGATGGGTCCCACAGCGCATACGGCGAGGTGAGGTAGTGGGGCATACGACCCATACTAAGCTCAAGTGCTCACTCAGAAGCAACTGACTGCACAAAAATATGAGGACAGTGCTTTAGTATTTTTATTAGAGTTTAAATGCCAAAACGACATGGTCTAACCTTGTCTCCAACTAGAAAGGTTTTCGAGGGTTCGTTTATGACTACCCGCCATTGGCACTTTCGCCGTAATTTTTAACAGATCTAAATCTTGTTACGCTTAACTAACCAACATCTCATGCAATAATTTATACCTTATTTCACGCCCTAGGAACGAAATATGTAGGCATTGTTTAATTATTTTGCACCATATTATTATCCCAAAATGGCACCTTTTAATTATAGACTCGTTTAATGAAATCATTTTTTATGCCGAACGTTTAAAACAACTTATCCTATTTTCCTTATTAGAATTTCATGAGCACGTTTGCACATCAATTAACTACTTACACTATTTATTTAGCTTTTTCTTACCCTAAAAGCGAGTCATGTAGAGCTGTTTTCTCATTCCCTGTGAGTTTAAAATTTAAAATCCGAGAAACTTGTTTTCATAGTTTTTCTTAAGCCTTAATTATCGTGCTAAGTAAGCTCGTAACACCAGGGTGTTACGCCACTCCTACAGAACCTCGTTGACGTCGGCATGGTCGACGAGTCAGGCGTCTTCAGCAGCTCGGGGGACGACAATGACAACTTCCTTTGGGCGCTCATCTATATGGACCTCCCTGGCGGGGGCCTCGACCTCGGCGTGAGGAAGCTCCTAGCTGTCACGGCGCTCTCCTTCATCAGCGTGCCCACGCTGCTCGTGTACCTCGTCCAAGCAGCAAGGTAACATTGCATAGAGCATGTTGCAAGCTTGTGTTTCAAGTGTTTCATATATTTTATCTGGATGTTGCAAGTGTTTCATCTTGATGTTGCAAAAGTAGATCGTGATGTTGTACATGTTATAATGGCTATACACGTATGTTTCAAGCGTTTGTTCCAAATGTTTCACCTGTTTTTTAACGTTCGTTGTTAGTTTTTCATCTGGATGTTGCATATGTTTTACATATATGTTGCAATTATCTGGATGTTACATATGTTTACAATGGTTTTTTCAAGAGTTTCCAAGTGTTTTGCAAGTGTTTTAGACACATGTTGTAAGTGTTTTAACTGTTTCGTACGTATGTTATAAGTGTTTTATCTGAATGTTTCAAAAGTAGATCGAGATATTGCACATATTGCAATGTGACTCACCCTGTCACAACGGCCTGCTGGAGCTGCTTGGGCACCGTGCATGCGCGTGGGAGAGAGGAGGGATGGAGTGCTGCTCAGCAGCGGGCATGGAAAGCGGAGGGTGATGGCGGCAGGGGCGCATGCGGGTGCGGCAAGCGGAGGGGGCGCTAGCGGAAAGCGCTTGGGGGTGCGGGCGTCCGGATAGAGACACGAAGTGGGGGCGCAATATCATGAGAGTTGCAGTGTCAGACGTGGAAACATACTGCAGCCACAGCCGTCCCATACGTATGGCTGTCAGTGCCGTACTCAAATTGCATCAAGATGGGTCACTGACCTCATGCGGAGGCGCCTCCGCTTTGGCTTGGGATCCAACGATCGTGAGCGTACCAATCAAGGGGATTAGTGCCTGCTAGGGTCTAAGTTCGTACTTAGTGCTAAAAAAAGCATAGTAGGGAGAGAAGTGGAAATTTTCTTACCTTGCGAGTTCTGCACCTTAGGAGGAGGTTCGCTACTTCCCGCTCCCTACCTGGTACCTCCAATGGGGCTGATACTATTTTCTAACAAATTTAGCCAAATTTAAATTTTGAATGTGTTTAGTTGCTCATTTCACTCAAAAAAATTTTAGGTCTTAGTTTATCATTTTGCAGAATGGAACTAAACACCATGCAAAATATTTGGTAAAAAGGTATCCATTCTCCATTTTAGATTTTAGCCTCAAGAGATCAAAAAAGCCAAAAAAACCCTCACCTACTCCATGAAAAATTTGGCATTTTAAATGAAACTAAACACATCCATAGAAATTTTGGCATTTTTACATTTCATCATTTCTAAGTAGTTAACATTTTACATTTTATATTTCATGGGGAACTAAACACAACCTTATAATATGATTTCATCAAAATACGAGATGTGTACTTACATTTCGAGAAGATGGAGAGAGTAATAACTAATTAAAATCTGTTGTTGCATGGGACCAAAGCAAATAAAATAAATAATAGATGGAAAGGAAAATGAAAGTAAAATAACAAACCATATCTCCCTGATATATGGGCCCACCTTCATTTGTTTTTTATTTCGAGCCGGTCGGGCTCGCCATCTCCTGTGTCTCTTTTGGCGTCTCTCTGCCTCGTCACTGAGCACCGGCGCCGCGCCCCTCCTCCACTCCACCTGCACAGCGCCGTCGCCCCTCCCCACCCACCCACCCAGCCACACACACAACCATCCGCTCCTCGTCGCCTTCCGACGCCGAGTTCGCCGGTGTCGATTTGCGCCGGCGGCGGCTCGATCTGGTCGCCGCCCGTGCCGACCTGCTCGTCGAATCCGGTGAGCGCTCGGCCTTCCTCTCTCTCTTCTTCTTCTCTCTCCAAGAGCGGCCTCTGACGGCCTGTTTACCTGCGGAGTGGGGGAGGAGGGTTCCCCTTTCGTTTAGGGGTGGGCGGCTGGTTTTGGGGATCAGAAAAAATCATTCTCCTTGATGTGGGATTGGGGTTCTATTCGAGCTCCCCAAACCCGCGAATGGTGTTTTTTCCCCTCAATTGTTATTGGGGGTGGTATTCTCACACTGTTGGGGATGCTCTACATGTTCACTGTTTGCACTACACTGCATCATAAAAGGGGTAGTATAAACAATAACCAGAGTATATGTATCAGTGGGCGCTGCAAAGGCATGAAGCAAATTTCCACAAAATAATGTTGAATCACATACTAGAAGAAGTCAGGCAAAAACAAGAAAGAGAATAAAAGTCTTCTAAGTCAATTATGGTATGCCAGGCAGCACAATAAAAGGCCATGTCGTCAAACAGGCTGCCTTGAGTTCTCAGCAAAGCTATGTCTAAGGGAAGCCAGTTAGAACATTAATTTTGGGAAGTAGCAGCTTGATCCAGAAATGAACTGACTCTGAGATTTCCTTTTAGTAAGTAAGTAACACCACATGTGATTCGTGTTAGCAAATACATTTAATTTGAGGTAACCGAAACTGGTTGGCCAGGCCTTTTTACCCGCGGATTGGGGGAGAAGGGGTTCCCTTTCCGTTTAGCAGTGGGCGGCTGGTTTTCGGGGATGAGAAAAAAAGCCCTTCTCCAAACCCCTCAAATGGTAGTTTTTTTCTCATCGGTCATTGGGGGTGGTATTCTCGCTCCGTTGGGGAATGCGGATGCTCTACATGTTCACTGTTTGCAGTTTGCACTACACTACATAAAAGGGGTAGTATAAACAAGAGTGAGAATATATGAATCAGTAGGCACCGCAAAGGTATGAAGCAAATTGCCACCAAATAACTGTTCAATCACGTAGAAGAAATCAGGCAAAAGCAAGAAAGAGAATAAAAATATCTCGAATTCAACTATGGTATGCCAGCCAGTGCAATAAAACGGTGTGTTGTCAAACAGGCTTCCTTGAGTTCTCAGCAAAGCTTATGTCCAAGGGAAGCCAGTTAGAACCTTGCTTTTGGGAAGTAGCAGCTTGATCCAGAAATGAACTGATTCTGAGATTTCCTTTTAGCAAGTAACACCACATGTGATTCGTGTTAGCAAATACATTTAATTTGAGGTAACTGAAACTGGTTGGCCAGACCTTTTCTTTTCTTCACGTTTGAATGAAACTGAACACGTTGCTAGCAAAACAAACTCAACCTCTGTGTCAATGGCTGAAGCTGCGGCCCTGGCACTTGCAGCTCAAATTGCCTTAGCACTGGGCATCCAGCGCCCGATATTTTTATCGGACAACCAACAGCTTGTCCCATTCTGCAACGGCAGCGACCACACCAATCCACCACACTGGGAAATCAAGCGCTTCACACTGTGCTTCATTAATCATTCGTCAAGTAACAATGCTAAGATTTTCAAGGTTCATCGAAAGCTCAACACCACGGCTCACGTCTTCCCAGGCTTTCAATTCCGCGATCACAACTTCTTCTTGAATGCAGTTTACCTGTACCAATGCTACTCATGTAATCAGCTGTCCCTCAGTGACAGCACTGCAATCTGTAACTGGTGATACATTCACCCTCATTGCAGCATACTGCTGCTAATAAATTTGCTTTTCATCAAAGAAAAAAAAACATAGGAATAGAGGATGGTTGTAACTGGGTGAATGAAAAATGACTTTAGCATTACGAGCAATTCTTGTTTGGCCCGTTTATGGTTGAATCCTCATCATGAGGTAATGCCTACTTGTAGTCTCTTGGAACAAAGAATCAAAGACGCTTATCTTTTCTTTCATATTGTGGTTGACATTGTAAGTTATTAGCCCATTTTACTGTAGGTTTAATATATGGTGCATTATGTTGCTTTGCTCAATGTGTTTTCCCTTTGTAGCCCCTGCAGTCTTACATCATGCTATGCTTAGTTTTGTTTTTTGGATTTCAGTTTCGGACATAATGGATGGGCAAGGCACAAAGCACAGGATTTTGATGGTGTCTGACTTTTTCTTTCCAAACTTTGGTGGGGTGGAAAGCCATATCTACTATCTGTCACAATGTCTGCTTAAGCTTGGCCATAAGGTCCTATTTTGCTCATAAACTATATAACTTTCTGTTTGCTTATCGATTCTTTAGGATGTTAATAATCTTAACAAATATTCATCCGATAAACTAATGATTATAATTCTCTCAAATCTGCCACTTTCATCAGTTTCTTTACCCTTATCTGTGTTATACTAGACTTTTAGGATCTTGCATGTATACTGAGATGCTGTCGGACTGGATGACATGGACATGCATAGTAGATCAAGCTGCCAAATTTTGAGCAATGTTTTGAACGAAATTTAGCGACCATGGAGGCGATTTTCTTATTACGACAATTGATGGAGAGATATAGGGAGCAGAAGAAGGACTTGCACATGGTCTTTATTGACCTCGAGAAGGCATATGACAAAGTACCGAGAAATGTCATGTGGTGGGCCTTGGAAAAGCACAAAGTCCCAACTAAGTATGTTACCCTCATCAAGGATATGTACAGGGATGTGGTGACGTTTGTCCGAACATGTGATGGCGACACCAGTGACTTTCCAATTAAAATAGGACTGCATCAGGGGTTAGCTTTGAGCCCTTATTTATTTGCTTTGGTGTTGGATGAGGTCACAAAGGTGATATCCCTTGGTGTATGCTCTTTGCTGATGATGTGGTGCTAGTTGACGACAGTAGGGCGGGGGTTAATAGGAAGTTAGAACTATGGAGGCACACGTTAGAGTCGAAAGGGTTCAGACTTAGTAGGGCTAAGACCGAGTACATGAGGTGCGATTTCAGCGCGACTAGGCACGAGGAGGGAGACGTTAGCCTCGATGGGCAAGTGGTGGCCAAGAAGGATACTTTTCGGTATTTAGGGTCGATGCTACAAAAGGATGGAGACATTGATGAAGATGTTAGGCATAGAATTTCAGCCGGCTGGCTGAAATGGCGTCAAGCTTCTGGCGTTCTCTGTGACAAAAGGGTGCCTCAGAAGCTGAAAGGTAAGTTCTATAGGACGGCGATTCGTCCGGCGATGTTATACGGTGCTGAGTGTTGGCCTACAAAAAGGCGACATGTCCAGCAATTGAGTGTAGCAGAGATGCGTATGTTGCGTTGGTGTTGTGGGCACACAAGGAGGGATAGAGTCCGGAACGACGATATTCGGGATAGGGTTGGGGTGGCACCAATTGAGGAGAAATTGATTCAACATCGGTTGAGATGGTTTGGACATGTCCAACGGAGGTCTCCTGAGGCGCCGGTGCGTAGTGGAGTTGTAAAGCGGCCCGATAATGTAAAGAGCGGTAGAGGTCGACCTAAAATAACTTGGGACGAGTCCGTTAAGAGAGATCTTAAGGAGTGGAATATCTCCAAGGATTTAGCTATGGACAGGAGCGCTTGGAGATTGGCAATCAACGTGCCTGAACCGTGACATCTTTTTGTCTTGTGCCATTTATGTCCCTTTATGTGTCTCCCTGTTTCTCGTCTCTTTTGGGTTTCATCTCGAGCCTACCCCAACTTGCTTGGGACAAAAGGCTATGTTGTTGTTGTTGTTGTTGTTGTTTGAACGAAATTTATATGTTTTCCCTAGGTTGTTGTCATGACGCACGCATATGGAAACAGATCTGGAGTACGATATGTCACAAATGGTTTAAAGGTCTATTATGTACCATGGAGGCCATTCCTGATGCAGAATACACTTCCCACATTATTCTTGACGTTTCCAATTGTAAGGACAATAATTATTCGAGAGAAGATTTCTGTCGTGCATGGACATCAAGCTTTTTCAACACTGTGTCATGAAGCATTAATGCATGCCAGGACGATGGGGTACAAAGTTGTCTTCACAGATCACTCACTTTATGGTTTTGCTGATGCTGGAAGCATTCACATGAATAAGGTGCTGCAGTTTACTCTTGCAGATATTGATCAGGCAATATGTGTCTCTCATACAAGCAAAGAGAACACTGTCTTGAGGTCTGGGATATCTCCAGAGAAGGTTTTCATGGTTCCTAATGCAGTTGATACTGCAATGTTTACTCCCTCCCCCAAGCGCTTAAGCTGTGATGAAATAGTTATTGTTGTGATCAGTAGATTAGTATACCGAAAAGGTGCCGACCTTCTTGTTGAAGTCATTCCAGAAGTGTGTCGTCTATTTCCAAAGGTGAGTTTGAGCTACATCACAATATAAGTCAAATAACCCTGGTGAATTGTGTATCTACACACTAAGGGAGAGCCTTTGTTACTCAGCATATAACAAACTTGATCACCAAATGTTTTGATTGGCGTGCATGTAAAACAAAGTCTATGGCAGTACTTTTTTATTGGACAGTAGAGTTTGGCTGTTTCCATGAAGTCATCTTGCACCATTATTTTTCTTATTGTATGTTTTGTTTTGGATTTAGGAAGTTGGTTGTATTTTGTCAATTAATGACTCCATGGACTTGTCAGGTTCGCTTTATTGTTGGCGGTGATGGTCCAAAACGTGTGCGCCTTGAAGAAATGAGGGAGAAGTTCTCCCTTCAGGATAGAGTTGAGATGTTAGGAGCTGTACCTCATGCTCAGGTGCGATCAGTTCTGATATCTGGACATATATTTTTGAACAGGTAAATTCTTCCTACATTTTCATCATTTCAAGTTGAAAATCTTGTTTCTACTTTCCAATGTGTTCATCCCTCTTTTCCTTGATGGACTTCGATCTTGAGCCATTTGAATTTGGGATACCTTTTCTGTGTTTGCAATAGAATTTTGACACTCTTATATCATATTATTTAAGTTCTATTGAATATGTGATCCAAAAATACAAACTAGGAATATGATTTAATACACAAGTTTATTCATGGACGTAGTGGGTAGTTTTCTTCTGAATTCTAAATATATTTTAGATGGATCAGGAGTTAACTGAAGGATGATATCCTTTCGCTCATCTTGCATCACCCCTTCATTGTCAATTATGACATAGTGCTATAGAGAAACTAGTTGATAGGCAAATTAATCTCTGGGACAGATGCAAAGGGTTTGACCATTTTATGTATAATACCGTAAGTAACACTGAAACCTCACCTTTGTTATTTTTAGTTCACTTACAGAGGCATTTTGCATAGCCATTCTAGAAGCAGCAAGCTGTGGACTGTTGACAGTGAGCACGAGAGTTGGTGGTGTCCCTGAGGTATGCGGTTATGATCTTAAGTTTCACTTTTACAGAAAATCCCAACCTTGGTTAGATGATTTTTCAGTTTCATGCAGTTCATTATTTCTTTTTACAGGTTCTTCCAGATGATATGGTAGTACTTGCAGAACCAGCTCCTGGAGATATGGTAAGAGCTGTCAAGAAAGCCATTGACATGCTACCTGGCATAGACCCCCAAATTATGCATCTTCGGGTAAGTCTGAACTCTCAACATTCCACACCTTATTTGAACTCAGGATTGTACCTTTTCCGATGTTCATTTTGCATTAGTTTCTATTTACTTGGAGTTTCGTATGCAAGGTCCTTTGTCTTGATTGAGCTTCTGTTTTGCATCCTAGATGAAAAAACTTTATAGTTGGGATGATGTGGCCAAAAGAACTGAGATCGTTTATGATCGTGCAATGCAGTTTCCAACAACAAATTTACTAGATCGCCTTCCCCGGTGAGTAAACACAAGATGCTGGCGACTCATTTTGTTTCTTCAATAGATTTTGTTAATGATGAAATAATGTATATCTGTTTTTTTTTGTCTATCATTGACTAGCAAAATTTATTTCATCATCCTCTCCTGTTCTTGTGCTAAATCAATTTCTATATTTTTTGTGGCAAATAGTGTTTAGATCTTAGTCAATTTATGATCCATATCTCCACATTTTCTCCGACATCCAAATTGAAATACAATTGTTCATTTAGTGCCTCTGATGGTGTAGATATGTTACTTGTGGATCTTGGGCTGGAAAACTGTTTTGCCTTGTTATGATCATCAATTACCTACTATGGCGCCTTTTAGAATTCCTACAGGTATTTGTGTATCCATGCATCCTCTCTCCTTTTACCTGTTTTTAGATGTGACGGAATCCTTACACGACTTTTCTCCCTCAGCCTGTTGAAGGTATTGAAGAAGTCCCAGATATAGGGCCACTACATGCTCATTTAGGTTCAAAGAATGATTTTTGTGAGGCTCCAGAGAAGTGAAACTTACATTTTTGTCAGGCTGTGTTTAGATCCATCGAAAAGTGCACTATGCAAAATAAGATTCCCCGTCACATCAAACTTGCGATACATATATGGAGTACTAAATGTGGATAAAATCAAAAACTAATTGCACAGTTTGGTTGTACTCTGCGAAACGAACGTTTTGAGCCTAATTAGTCAATATTTGGACAATTTTTACCAAATACAAACAAAATGCTACAGTGTATTTTGGCACTCCAAAATTCGGATCTAAACACAGCCTCAGTTTTGAAATGGTTGGGGACTTGAGGTGGCAATCATGGTATCTTCTGCTTGTCAGCATCCGTTCTGATCCACAAACAGGGTATACTTTATGATATGGCTCCCACACAGCATTTTCTCTTGAAGCTTCCTGTGACTGTAGTGGGAACTGACAGAGAGAGGAGCGCCTCTGATTTGGAGGATTTCTTGTCATGCTGGTGGTTAAAGCTATGGTCCAAGTCTCTGTCATTGCCAGCTCCTCTTTTCTTTTTAGCGTAGTGAGTTGATAATCCGCGTTCTTATCTCCGGCCCATTAATCAACAAAACTATCCGCTGGAACAATGGTACTCTGATACTCTCTTTTGCCACCAGATTGCAGTGTTTTAGCCACATCTCGGTTCTGACTTGTACTGTTTCTTGATTCTCACCAAAAACATTAGGATATCACAGTATCCAGTGCTAACAGTCTTGATTGGCATGTTGTCATAATACCTTGTGATGTCTTGTATCATGCCGGAGCACCGTTTCCTTGTTTGTGATGTAAGGCCAATTCCAACCAGCGACTTGTGTGAATCCAATCTGCGTGGCTCCAGTTGATAATACCGAGTATAAAAAATGCAATCCCTTTCGGCACTGTTTGGAATTCAAGACTTTGATCATTCGCTCTGTAAGTTAGCTTTTGTAAGATATGAGTTTTTTTCAGGGATTATTCAATCCTTATGGAATGTTTTGCGAAAATTTTGTTTTACGAGTGGTACATGAACTTGTTCCAATTGGAATATGTGTGTACCTCCATTCAACGGCTTGTTTTCCCAGTTTAATTTAATTTAAAAATGCAGCTTGTGTGGTACGCGTTATGTGCTAGTTCCTTTTCACTTTTCTGCTTTCTGGTGTGTGGCCAGCAACGTGTCGTGAAAACGTTAGTGCGAAAAGCCTGCATGTAGTTATATAGAGGTTGCCAGCCTGAGCAAGGGTAGTGTTCTGTATTCAACTGAACTTCAGAATCTCTCCTAGGGAAAAGAAAAATGTTTGGAAGCTCTATAATAAGAAGTCAAATTTCTTTCTTGTTTTCATTCTTTTTTTTCATTGAAACCTGTCCAATTTGTACCTCTTACTGTATTTTTTTACAATAAATGGATTAATTAAATTACGAGCATTAGCAGTTTATAGCACGATTCATTTTGGAGATACTTCGTCCAAACCCAGGAAAAGGTCTACACAAACACGAAGGCTTGACTATACTTTGGACTTTTTAAAAAGCCAAAAAAGCAGATTTAAGTTCAAAAGATTGCTGCTTTTCACTTCGGTGCAGCTCCTATTCAAAGATTAGCAATTTGAAATTACAAAGATCCTGATTGTACTCAAAGGATCCAAATTCCAAAGCCTTGTTCACTTCCCCATCCCAACCCAAAATATTTCCTCTTCCACCCATCACATCAAATCTTTCGACGCATGCATGGAGCATTAAATGTAGGTAAAAAAGATAACTAATTGCATAGTTTATCTGTAAATGTCGGGACGAATCTTTTGAGCCTAGTTAGTCTATAACTGAACAAATTTTGCCAAATAACAACGAAAGATGCTACAGTAACTTCTCAGCTACTTTTCGCGAAGTGAACACACCCAAACATTGCCATCTTCTCGATAATCGAGGGGAAAAAAAAGGATTGACGTTCTCAGAAACTGCCGGGGAAGAGAATCCTGAATTCCTCCTCCCACTTTCCCAAAGAACGAACAAGAACCGCCCTTGTTCTCTTCCCCCGTCGCCACGCCTCCCGAAGCGACAGCGAGGACTCCAACAAGTCAGAGCGCGCAAGGCGGAGCCCGGCCGGCGACGGCGAGGCGGGCGGACTGCGGAGGGAACCGGAGAGCAAGGCGAGGAGGCGGCAGGGCATGGCTCGCCGGCCGGCGTCGTGGGAGCAGGGCGGCGACGAGTACGACTACCTCTTCAAGGTGGTGCTCATCGGCGACTCCGGCGTGGGGAAGTCCAACCTGCTCTCCCGCTTCACCAAGAACACCTTCGCCCTCGACTCCAAGTCCACCATCGGCGTCGAATTCGCCACGCGCACACTCCAGGTCCGACGAATTTTACACCTCTCTCCCCTGTCTCCTGCTCCACTTTACTTCAACGTTTTATTACTGGTGGGCAATTTTTATCTTTTATTCCACCAGTGTATAGAATTAGTACGTTTGACTGGTAATGTTCGCCGGGGTGATTCCTCGCTTCGCTTGGGTGCTCTGTTCAAGAGATTCTTGGCTTCCAACCCCGTAGAACTGCGCCTTGTTCGGATTTGATATGCTCATGGTGGTGGGTTGGGTTTCTTGTCTTGAGAAAGTACTTGGAGAACTCTGCCGTTTAGTGTCCGCTGCTGGTACGGTCGCCTCGCCTACAACAGATGGTGGTAGTTTCTCAACTTTCCTCCCACGGGAAGTCGCCCAAGGGTACACCCGTGAATGTACTGGTGGCCACAAATTATGGATGCATGTTTAATTAGGTGGGAGTTATTTCTTTCAGGCTATGGTAGTTGAGGACCTGAAATGAATGATAAATTGAATGAAGTGATTACTGACAGATATTTACTTCTTCAAGTTTGAATTACTCTGTTTAGATTCATGCACATGGACCATGCCTAACCTTTTGGCTTAGTTTTCTCTTATTGATTCCTCTCTCCAGCACCACAAAGAGGTGTAATTTACTGCAAAATGTTGCCTGACAAACTGATAGTTATATATCACAATTGTTTATTATGTGTGCCTTGGGGATTGAATTTTGAATCCACATTTTTCATTTCACATTAATTAGGATACTGCAATGCTCTGCTTTGTGATAATCTTGCTTGCACATCCTAGTGAATTGTACAGACATTTGTTCTGGTTCCTCAATCCCAGACCTTGAGGGACGTGAATCGTTACAGGCAGTGAAGAAAATAATTTTTTTCTGATTGGTTATTGTGTTTAAAGGTTTGGTAGTGATACTGGAATTGAAAGTTCTCGTTGTTTGTTGGAATAGATTCAGTTAGTAATCAGATCAACGATACATGGACAAATAGCTAGTTTACAATGTATCAATGTACTATAGGATGTTTTTCCATCTATGAAATGCTATAAAGGTTTTACTACCATTTGGCAGATTTCCATGATGAAATATGATTTAGTGCTTGGCTATGCTGTTAATACAAACATGCATTTTAGTAAATTTCATGCATCTGCTTAAGATTGATGCATGCAATGTTTAAAACTGCTTGCTCTTGTTTTTTATACCGTATTATTATCTTACACTAGGTATGATACAGAAATCAGAGGCCAAATATGACATTGAATGGGGATCTACCAGAATCTTAGTATGTAACATGAATGCAATTGGCTACAGTTCTTATGTATGGTATTAGTATATTCAGCCATGGATGAGAAGAAAACCTGGAACATAACATGACATTAGGGCCAGTTTGGCTGGACCAAATCCCAGCCCATTCCACACGGATGGGTCAGGATTGATCTAAATTGCTGGCCCATCCATTTGGACTGGGCAAGGATTTGGTCCAGTCACCATGGAGGCTCGATCAGTATGTAACAGAGTTTGAAACAAATGATCTGAAGAAAGTTCCTAGTTAATTTTATTATTCAGATAAATTGATCATTTTTTTCACTTATATGTGATGCACATTGCATTTACTTATGAATTAATTTTGCTTTTTATTAACACAATAATACTTCTTTTTCCCACTGCTACTGAAGAAATAAGTTACAAAATTTGATTTCTCTGATTCAGGTGGATAACAAGACTATAAAAGCTCAAATTTGGGACACTGCTGGGCAGGAGAGGTATCGAGCAATCACAAGTGCTTACTATCGTGGAGCTGTAGGAGCATTGCTAGTCTATGATGTCACTAAAGTAATGACATTTGAGAATGTGAAGAGGTGGCTGAAGGAGCTCCGGGACCATGCTGACTCGAACATCGTTGTCATGCTCATTGGCAACAAGATCGACCTTAGACACCTGCGTTCTGTCGCGGTTGAGGATGCTGCAAGCTTTGCAGAGAGCGAAGGTTTGTTCTTCATCGAGACCTCTGCACTTGATGCAACAAACGTCGAGAAGGCTTTTCAGACTGTTCTAGCTGAGATCTACCGAATAATCAGCAAGAAGCCCCTGTCTTCTGAGGAGTCTGGTTCAGGGTCTGGTAACCTCAGAGAGGGACAATCCATTCAAGTGTCAGCCACAAATTCTAACGCTCTTACGTCACGGTGCTGCTCTTCTTAGAGTTGCTCACCAGGATCATTAAAGAACAATTCGTCAAGACATACTTTGTCGAAATATTTACTCTTTGTGTGAACAATAAGTGTAGATTTTAAGAATGTCAGACTGGAGACACTGACTATATATTTGACCTGCATAGTCATGTTCCATCGAGAGGTGATGTGGGAGAAAAGTTGTACTGCTCTCAAGCAGAGAAGAAGGCTGTGTATCACCCCCAGCAATGCTCCTTGCTCTTAACTAGTAGCAGGGTAGTCTTTGTATGATCTGCAGTTATAATTTTTACTGGGGTTAATTATTCTACTTCTATGACTGGGGAAGCTCTCATGACTTGTGTCAACTTGATTCGCGGTTGCTCCCGCGCATAGATGCATTATTCCATTGTTTTTGCCCACAGGCCTCAGCATATGTGCTAGCATGTATTCCAGAATTCGTAGTATCTTGCTCCCCATTTTACATATAGTTTATCTGGTTCTTCCTATTTATTTAACATTATCAACCAAGCACACTGGAATTTATCCTAGGCAATTAATGACATTTCATAATGAAATTGATACTTTGCTATAATGTCGAGGCCAGGGCCTGATGCAGACGGTGTCAACGTGCATCTAATCTGACTTGTGTGTTTTTTTTAAAGAAAATGTAGAACGGTAATCACGCCACACGAACCTAATTAAGCTCACGAAGCGCCAAACAGAGTAGTGCAAATGTAGCCAAGAGTGCACCAGGAAGGCATGAACCAACAACCATTCCAACAGTAACAATTATTTGTAAATAACACGTCAATGTATATATATAGTCGGGTTAAGTCCACTTTAGGTCCTCCAACTATCGCAAAAGTCTGGATTTCATCCTCTAACTTCAAAACCGGATAACATTGGTCCACCAACTCTTGAAAAAGTTCACTTTTCATCCCTGGGCGGTTTTGTAGGCGGTTTTGCATGGCGCTGTTCACGGTGCTGACGTCAGCAATGATGTCAGCACTTATTTTTAATTTGCGAAATTAATATCTTTTTATTCGGAGCTCCAAATATAGCAAATAATATATCAATTTTGATCGTCTCGACGAGCTCTTTGCAATGGTGTACTCCGTTTTGTTGTTTGAGATAGTTTTATTTCGTGAAAAATTAAATATTTCTATAAAACAAGTGAGAGTAACAAAACTCGCGGCCATCGTGTCGCTGTACCGGTACGAGGAGCGGATGAACGGGTACGTCCTGCTCACGCTCTCCTCCGTGCACGTGGACCTGGCGCTGGAGCTCGTTCTGGCGGCGGCGTCGCGCGCGCTAGTTGGGCTGGAGTTGGAGCCCCGGTTCGACCGGCCCTACCTCTCGGCCTTGCTGCGCGACTTCTGGGGCCGAAGGTGGAACCTCTCTGTACCGGCGCTGCTCCGCCAGCGCGTGTTCCGCCCCGTACGCGGCCACCCCTCGTGCGTGGCCCACCACCCCTCCGCCACCGCACACGCCCCGTGCAGCGTGAAGAACGCGGCGGCCTCCCCCGTGGGCGGCAGCAGCGTGACGTAGGAGAACATGGCCTCGTACATACTCAGAGTATGAAGTATGTGTATGTACTTACAGTATAAAGTGCTTGTTTTCTGAAGCAGTATCTGTTCATACTATTTTTATTATAAGTATTGGTCCATACTATTATGTTGGACTAGTATTTGTTTATGCTTTGTTTAACGAAAGCATGTGTGCAATATTTTCGTAGAAATATGCTAATGGAGCGTCGCTAACCAAACCTGGCCAGCTTGTTGTTTAAATTAAACAAAGTATGTCTACATACCCATTGCCGCAAGAAGTATCCATGCATACTTATAAAAAAAATAGGTATATACACATACTACTATTTAATGCACAGGTTTCAAAAAGATTGCCAACCCAACGTCAAAAGCAAACCTGATCCGTTTTTCATGGGAAGTTATCAGCATGCGTCACCTGATATTCCTCAACTCGTTAGCTAGAACCCGTTAGCTTCTCCTGGTTGACCCGAGTCTGTGCTGTGTGTACATGGGAGTAGTTGTTCGTGGGAGTACAGAAAACTCACCCTCTCTCTCTCTCTCTCTCTCTCTCTCTCTCTCTCTCTCTATATATATATATATATATATATATATATATATATATATATATATATACAGTAGCCGGCTATAAAATAAGTTATTGTGTAGCCACCTCTATTTACGATAATTTTATATACTAATTTACGACAATATCAGTGTATATTTACGATAATTGGGTTACTATAACATATGAGGATATTTACCGTAACATTGTAGTAAACCAATTAGCTGGCTACGAAACAACTTATTCTATAGCCACTTTGAGTTACGATAATTATTACGTTAATTTACGAGATTATAGTAACTCTTTACTAAGTGGTTTACTACAATGTTACGGTAAATATCCCCATATATAAAATTATCATAAATAGAGGTAGCTACAGAATAATTTATTTTGTAACTAGCTATAGAGTATACTCTCCCTCTCTCATTATATACTGTAGCTGCTACAGAATATGATATTGTGTAGCCAGGCCAGACGGTCGAGCCACCGAGCGGCCGCTCCTGTCATTCAACCACGCAACGCCCCTGCCCAGATTTACGTGAGTCATCATTTACTAAGGTACGGTTTAGTTTCTTCGAACTTCTAAAAATTTTACAAGATTTTTCATCGCATCGAATCTTTAGACGCATACATGGAGCATTAAATATAGGTTAAAAAATAACTAATTACATAGTTTGGTTGTAAATCACGAGACAAATCTTTCTAACCTAATTAGCCTATGATCAGACAATAATTATTTAATACAAATGAAAGTATTACTGTGCTACCAAAAATTTTACCACTGCAAATAATAACAGCCTAAAATGACTAGAGTCACGGAACACCAGCGCTCGTCAACGCATTTACTAAAGCGCGGCATTAGCGTAGGAATAAATAGCGGTCAAATCTGCTAGTTGTGTTTAGATCCATTCAAAAGTACACTATGCAAAAAAAAAAAAGATTTTCCGTCGCATTAAACTTGCGATACATGCATGGAGTGCTAAATGTGGATAAAATCAAAAACTAATTGTACAGTTTGGTTGTACTTTGCGAGACGAATATTTTGAGCCTAATTAGTTAACGGTTGGACAATTATCACCAAATACAAACGAAATGCTATAGTGTTGCTACAGTAAATTTAGGCACTCCAAATTTGAGAACTTAACAAAGTAGCATTTACGAGAACCTACAGTGTAGTACTAGTACTAGCATTTTACGAGGGTTCAATTGCACAAGCATTTACGAGAACCTACAGAGCAGCAATTAAAATTAGTTTACGAGAAGCTAGAAAGTAGGACGTAGTGTCATGCTCCCAAGGCTACATGGTAAATTTGCCACAAACGCTTAGCACAAAAATAGTTACGTTATTTTAAATGTTTCAAGATGATAATTAGCACAAATTGAAGTCAAATGGTTTCTGATAACTAGTTACTATAACATCGAGATCATACGATAAAAATAGTTACGACATTTTGAATGTCTCAAGATAATCATTTGGATCATAATCTACCAAAAAATGACATCAAATGTGGTTTTTCTCATACAGTTACTATAATATCAGGATGATTTTACGATAAAAATTGTTCGGTTGGCTCAATGCAAGATGAGAAGTTACTACTATTTGGCCTCATGAAGTTTGAGAGCACCAATTTCTATAACGCATCTAAAGAATTACAATAACCACCACACGTGTGCTTACAATATCATCTTAAAAAGATCCACATGTTTCTTTTACGAGAATGGTGCTGACAATGAAGTAATGAACTATGCTGAATTACGAAAAGAATGTTGGCAAGTGGGCAACTGGCTATAATATCTCTGAAGAAATGCAAAATCCGGTACATCTGTTATTACTGTATGAAATGCCTGGCAACACGAAGTGAACCACATATATTTCCTGCTGCTGTGAATCACAAACACATTTGCCCAGCAGGTCTGCAAGAATAAATCGATTATCAATCCACACAAGAGGGGTGAGAAAAAAGAAAAATGCGCTGAGAAAGGGAGGACTTACCAACAGAATTGGGTATTATCAGTTGTTACAACTTATGCTTGGAGGCTAGTCTGCCCAAATCAAGCGGAGGCATAGGAAAATAAAACAATCCAATATATAAGCCTGTTAACATAAAATTCTTTTTGTAGACGTCATGTACCCAAATTTTCAACATGCATTGCAAAATCACTAAGCTGAAATCTCCTGCCGCCTGATTCCAATGCCAGAAGCCAGCAGTCTTTCATCACCGGTTCTAGGTAAAATCATTGTTGGCCTTTTCCATCTTTAGTCTGAACAAAATCTAGTAACTGACCTACTATGTCCTATGTAATGAAATTGAGCCCGGAAATAAACCTATAGACAAATGCAAGAGAACTGAAAATAGTACAAATGCTAGTCTAGAAAAATTCATCATATCTAGGTCCATGTTTTTGCACATGATTGATTCATAAGAAAAGGGATATCTGACCTGGTTAAGACACTGAAACAAGAAACCATTGAGCATGAAACTACATGAACATTCACTTTGTACTAGTGCTTCAGATCTCAGTTACATAAACAAATTTACTATAATATGCATTTGGATTATTAGAATTCCCCATTGTCATAGCAACCACAGACTATTATAAAAAAATTTACGACACTTCTGTATTAAATTTCAGATAGTTACCGCAATAGTGGCATCAAGTTACCACATTGCCAATTTACCTGTTAGCCTATTGTAATTATAGTATGTGTAATTATAGTAGGCAGCCCGCCCTTGATTTGTGGCATGTACCACAACTGTGCGGTTGGCCCATATGTACTGATGCATATTCATCGAATAGAATCAACAATTCCCACAACACTTTCATGGTATCAATCGCGGTTACAATCCACTACACTTCCGCAACCCTAGAGCGCGCCGTCGCCGATCCGATCGCCGCTCCTGCCGCAGACCTCGTCGCCTGGAGCGCCGCTGATCCCATTGCCCGCACTATTATCACAGAACCTCCTAATTATGATGGCCCACATGTACCTGTCATCGTCATAATGACCTCTGACAGCCGTACTTATGTTCCTCATAACTTAAAAGGCCTGCTTTCCTCCGAACATGATCCAATCACAGGAGTATTGCAATATTACAACAGTTTATTCAAAATACCATCAGAGTAAAGTAGCGGAAGTCTTACAATAACTTAAGTTTACAAACCACAGTTTTCAAATTTCAAACCTTAAGTAGCATTATTACAAACAAGTAGTAGGGAAGTATCAGTAGTAACTTTATTACAAACACACAAACGAAGTGCCTTGCCCAGAGGCCACACAGTCTACTCGTCGTCACTTTCTTTAGCCACATCGGTCATGCAACAAGGCTCAAAGCAGACTTGTTCATGAACCGCACCTGTAACAAGGGGTTTAACAAACCCTGAGTATGAGAGTACTCAACAAGACTTACCCGACTAAGAAAAGGACTCCAAGGGCATGCTAGCTTTAGGGAATCAAGGTACGGGTATTCAAGAATCAAAATTTCTTTTGCAGAAAAGCTTACTAAAGTAAGTCCTTACCTTCAATATTTTACTTTTATCATTGATGGTTCATTAACCAATTCTAAGTGATCCTAATCTAGATCAAAGTAATTCTCATCAAGATCTTTCTCATTCTCTTTCAATTCCAGTTCTTAACTACGATGTAAGTCAGGCGATCGAGTCTCCATAACCGAGGAGCAACGACGATTCGAATCGATTATATACCCAGCTGGAGATCTCTAACCTCATGACATATGTAGAACCAAATCTTGCATATGCCAACCCTCATTTAGATCTCCCAAAACCAGAACGTGTCCATCTCCACCCGAGAGTACAGTACTCCTCAAACCCGGCCCGATTCTAGCCCCGAGGGTATACGCTACTCCCGCCATCTCTCCACTCCCAATGCGAGGTTAGACTTTCTCGAAATGGAATCACTAACATTTTGGGCTTACCCAAGGCATGAGGCTAGTTGCAAAGTCTTGAAACACAAGCGGGCTTACAACGAACGGTCCTTAATCGATAAGGCGGAAACACTACATTGAGACTTCTTTCCCAATGCATGTTAGCAGTGGCCAAACCACCTGTCCGATCTTTCAAGTTCATTCTCATATTTCAATATTCATTAAGTATGCCGTCATGGCCATGTAAACATTCATATAAAAAGCTTAACTCATAAGCATAGCGAAGCATACTACACATTTTCAGTAAAACAGGTATCAATGTTGATATCGCAATAATCAAGGATGACAATGCAGCAATTGGGTTATCACTCAACTCCTAAGTACTTAATGCAGTAAACCATAGTAATAATAATAAGATTTGTAAATCTCAAGGAAGGGTTTAAATGCACCGGGGCTTGCCTTGCTCTGACGAGACGGTTAACTCGGCTCAAAGACTCTGACTTCCGGTCCAGAACCCACCGACGACAACTCTTCTCTGGAGACTTGCTCGCCAACTTCAACTTCTTCGAAAGCGGGAACTACATGAGCATATAACATGTCTAAACATGATGCGGTGATAAACATGATGCTTGATGATGATATGCCACGATTTACGACTTGAGTACAACTTTCCTTCGCGGTACAGTCACAAAACAGTAAAACCTACTAACTAATATTGATAACTTAAGCGATACTAACGTTTCTTACCAAACATGTTACTAACAAGCTCAATCATGAAATTAAGGTGCCAAAGATCACCAAGAATTAGTGACCCAAGGTCATCACTCAATCAAAAGGGCACACAACACTTAAAGTGGTCAATTTAACATTTATTTAAACATTTAATTAATTAGGGCATAATTAATATTAGATTAAACTTCATTTAAATGAGCTTACACTTTTTCTATGGATTAATCATGGCCTAAAAAGGCAGACCCAGTGCCAGAGGCTCCCACACAAGTGGGGTCTTGGGAAAGGAATAACCGAAGCAAAGTCTTACCCCCGCAGAAATTCTGCAGAGAGACGGCTTCGAACCCAGGAACCTGGTGACTCGGCGAGCTAGCACTCACCAACTGCACCAGGCCTGCCCTTTTTAGGCCTAAAACAGTGTCAAAATAAATTTTATGATTTTTGGATTAATAATTTAATTACTAAATTCATGAAAGTTGCATTTAATATTTAATTAAACTAATTAAATAACTTGCAAAAATAATCAAAATTGGCATTTAATATTTTTCCTAATTAGTTTACACCTTGAAAAGCTTACACAAAAATTTTCACTATTTTTGGAGCTCCACAGAATTTTTAATGAAATAAACAAATACCAACACTATTCACATTTTATAAAAAGAAAAACAAAATTCATCTCGGGCTGCCTTCCCTTCCTTCCTCCGGTTCGGCCTAGCCGAACGGCCCGCTCGCATTCGCCCTCGTCGCGCGCTCGCGCGGCCCAGCTGCGCCCGCGCCCGCGCTCTCGCCTCCTCTCTCTCCCTCTCTCGCTGACCTCCCGGCCCCGCCTATCATCCCCTTCCTCCGCTCTCTCCTCTCCCGCGACCCGGCCATGCCCGCACGGTGGCCGGCCAGCGATCACGGCGTCGGTCGCCCAACCAAGCTGCTCAACGGCATCTACACTTCACCGCGAATCCATTTTAACACCTAACAGCTACGCTACAACTCCGGGAAGACCTTCCCGACAGCCATGGCGGACCGGCGGTCACGGTGACCGGCGTCCCACCGATCCACTACGGTAGCATCTAAAACGAAAGCACGGGGAGCAACAGGAGCTTACAGCGATCGTAGTGGAGCCACAAGGAGGCGCTGGGAAGCGGTGGAGGATGCTGGCCACATGAGGGCGGCTCGGTCGCCGGAGTTGGGAACAGGAACGGTGGTTGCGACGATTTCAGGCTAAATCGGACTAGCTCAGGTGGACCAATAGATGCGCGAGGGCAAGGCGGACATGTTGAGGTGATTTGCGTGGCTGGTGGCGGCTCAGCGGCGACAGCGGCGAGCGGCGGAGCTAAGCGGCGGTGGCGGTGGCAAAACAGAGAGGAAAAATGCTCCACGGTGATCTCGGGTTTATATAGGGCAACAGTCTCAGCAACAGCCCTGGAAGACGCATGACATCGCGCCGGCGGTCCTGGCGCGCGCGAGAAGGGCCTGGACGGCCACGGCGGCGCGCCGGCGCCCATACCGGCCGGTGGCCGGCCGCCATTGGTCGTGCTACTCTAGCTCCCCCCAAATTTTCAAAATCAAACTGTTTTATCAAAATACTATCAAATTCATGTAACAACTCAAAAAATTCCCAAGATATGAAATCTTCAGAATTTCAAGCTCTACAAGTTTTGTATTGAACACTTTTCCAAATTTAAACTGGATTTTGAAATTTGAGTTTAAAATCAAAAGGAGACACTTTTCAAAAATTTGGTAATTTAGAAATTACTTTGAATTTTGTATTGAAACTTCAAAAACTCCAAACACCAAAGTTGTACATCAAGCCAAGACCTACAACTTTGCTATTCAAACCATTTTCAACTTCTGCCTCTATTTTGAAATTTGAGTTTGGGGATAAAAAGGGGTCAAATTTGAAATTTGCTTCTTTTCAAAATTGCTCCACATTTTACACTAAAACTTTGAAAACTCAAAACACCAAAGTTGTATCCCTTGAAAAGTTCTACAAACTTGGTTTTAAACTTTTTCCCAAATTTTGCTTAGATTTTGAATTATTTAAAAAGGGGTAAAATCAGGGTTTTGGATTTTAGGGTTTTCGGAGGAATTTCCAATTAAAATTTGTTGCTACCTTAATTGGTGATTATTTAATGATCAAACCATCACCCAAGTGTATCATTGAGTCAAGTATCCATAATTGACCAAATGCCACTCTTGGTTGACCAATTTAGCTTTTTAAAATCTTTTAATAAGGTCCCAAATTTGAATTCAAATTCGAATCGGAAAACTCACGACAAGTTTTTGGATTCCAATTCAAACTCAAACTTGGAGCTTCATTTTACGTGTTGTACTTGAGTTCATACCCTACACTTGACACTAGTGTGTAACACAGTCACACACCTCAAATTACGCAGGGCATGGACTAAGTATTTGCGGTGACATTCGAAATTAGGGTTTTCGGTTCGAGTCACACCACTGAGAAGCTCATCCAACCTAAAAGGTAAACTCATTTTAGTTAATGCATAACATGGTTGACCTAATCATGGATGCTTTGCGATGCAATATGATGACATGGCCAGTTAATTAGCAACTATAACACCCGAGGTGTTACAACTATCCTCGATCTGGCTGTTCGATCGCCCCGCCTCGTCGCTGCTCCAGCCGGCTGCGGTCGCTGATCCCGTCGCCAGCTCCTTGGCCCGATCGCCCGCCCTGTTGCTACCCTAGCCGGGCGCGGTTGCTGATCCAGACTGGTTCCCCTCGCCATCCCTCGCGATGGCGGACGACGCTGCTGCTGCAACCGTGGCCATGGCCAAGGCTGCCGAAGACCGCCGCCTCGCGGCTAAGACCGAAGCCCACGCGCGTGGAGGCCTGCCTCCGTGCCGTCGCCCTGGACAAGTACGAGGCCGCCCACGATGCCATCTGGGCGCAGGCTACCGCCGTCGTCAACATCAAAGCCCTCATCCCCGTTGTGCTCGATCAAGCCACAAACACCTACACCAAGTGGCGCGGCATGTTCCTCACCATCCTCGGCAAGTACGCATTGACTCGCCACGTTCTCGAGGACGAGGCATTCCCTACACGCCCCGTGTGGGTGCAGGCGGACTGCGTCGTGTTGATGTGGATTTACGACACCGTCTCCAGTGACTTGCAGCAATCGCTCATGATGCGGCAGCGACCCGCACGTGGGGCATGGTGCTACCTCGAGGACGAGTTCCTTGGTCAGAAGGAATCTCGCGCCCTCCTCCTGGAGACGTAGTTCCGCAACTTTCGCCAAGACTTGCTGACGATCACTGACTACTGTCATCGTCTCGAGTCCATGGCCTCGTCTCTCGCTGAGTTCAGCGACCCCATCAGCGATCGGCAGATGGTGCTCACACTACTCCGTGGCTTGAGTGGCAAGTTCCGCCACATGGTGTCCATCCTCAAGATGCATCGTCCGTTCCTGACCTTCGCGGAGGCCTGGACACACCTCCTGCTCAAGGAAATGGAGATCAACGCGAGGCCACCCTCGCCACCTGCCGCCCTCGTCGCCATGCCTCGCCTAGTGGCGCCCGGCCCTCCAGCGCCTCCTGCCGCGCCGCGTCACAGGGCATGCCCACTGGTGGACAGCGCATCGGCCACCGTCGTGGTCGTGGTCGTGGTGGGCGCGGTGGCCCTCAGCAGCCACAAACCAGTGGCGCCCCTTCTGGCTTTGGTAGCGCGCCCTGAGTGTGCACCCGTCCTTTGCACACCCCATGGGCTGGCACCGTCCAGATGTGGCCCTATGGGCGCCCTCCACCGGCCTTCACCGCCGTTCTGCAGTACGGCTACGGCAGCCCCTCGGTAGCGTTCCCGGTGGTGGCGCCTACAGGACCACCTACACTGCTCCGCCTTCACCGTACGTCTACGGGGGAGGTACGCCCTCACCACCACCATTCCAGGGGCCTCCACCGGCCTATCAAGCGGCACCCTAGAACCCCGCTCATGGAGGATCTTGGCACCAGGACTCCCTGGCACAATCGTTCAACACCATCACGCTCAACCTGCAGGCACCGTCCGAATGGTACACTGACTCCGGTGCTGGCTCTCACATGACCACGGACGCTGGTAAACTCTCTACCATTTCCTCACCATCGTCTTTTACACCTTCATCTATCATTGTGGGAAATGGACCACTTCTTCCAGTCACTGCCACCGGATCACACATCTTTTCCTTTCCACATCGCAATCTTGTTCTTAACGATGTTTTGGTGTCTCCCAACATTATTAAGAATTTGATTTCCATTCGTGGTTTTACCACTGATAATGATTGTTCTATTGAATTTGATCCGTTTGGCCTTTTTGTGAAGGATTTGCAAACCAGGAACGTGATTGTCAGGTGCAATAGCTCTGGCGACCTCTACCCGTTCTATGCACCTACCACCAGCACCTCCACGTTCACGCCGCACCCACTTCGCTTCGGCATCGACATCTCAGACATCTTGGGCGTGAAGCTCTGTCCAAGCTCATTAGCTCCAGTGTTATCTCATGTAATAAAGATCTCCACCATATATGCCATGCGTGCCAACTCGGTCGACACACACGACTTCCTTTTGGATCATCTTGCTCTAGGGCTCTTCATAATTTTGATTTGATACACTATGATCTTTGGACATCTCCAATTATTAGTGTGTCAGGGTATAAATATTATCTTGTTATTCTTGATGATTGTTCACACTACATTTGGACTTTTCCGCTCCGCCTAAAATCCGAGACATTCTCCACACTTTCAAATTTTTTTCCTATATTCACACGCAATTTGCCACCACCAAGAGCGTCCAGTGCGACAATGGCCGTGAATTCGATAATTCCCCAGCCCGCACATTCTTTCTCTCTCACGGTGTTGCACTCCGCATGGCGTCTCCCTATACTTCTCAGCAAAATGGAAAAGCAGAACGCTCTCTTCGTACAATTAATAATATTCTGTGTTCTCTTTTATTTCAGGCGAGCCTTCCTCCGGTCTACTGGGTTGAGGCCCTTCACACTGCCACATCACTAACCAACAAGCATTTCAACTCCAGTGCTATATATTCACCAAGTATCCCCAGGGTCAGTGCTATATATTCTACGTTTAGACTCTGATATCACTTCCATCCGGGTCAGTGACTCAGTGCTATATATTCCACTCAATATGATCCTCAGGGTTACCACACATGTGTGCATCGAACAGCAAGGCCAGTATATGTATATGGATGGGTTTGAGAGACGTCAGGAAAAGTGAGCATGGTTTCATTGGAAAGTGTAGCGCCATGTTGAGATATTTCCTCAGGAGAAGTGTCGTCACAGAAGCTAAAGGGTAGCACAATGCTGATGATGCCAGATGTTTCCTTTTCTTTGGGGCTTGAAACCTAAAGTGGTACTCCACGTCCATCTTCTGCATTGGAAAAATCACGTACTCTGTAACTCCTATTATGAGAACATGAAGAAGATTCAGAATAAGCAAGGAGTGATTTCCCTGACAAGCAAGTGGTTTTCTCCTTAATTCGATTCTCATCAATCCAGCTTCAATAACACCGCTTTGGATGGTGGATTATAAAAAGCATGTGGATTTAAATTCCAAAGGGGATTTCTCCCCTGCACTTGACATCCCTGTCCACCCCTGATGACAGGATCCCCATTGGAGAAAAATAATACCGGACTCAGTTTGGAAAGCATAGGGATACAAATCCCAGTGGACCAAAAAATTCCAAAAAAAAAAAAGAAAACAGAAAAAACAAAGGTTCCATAATTGTTGTTGGAATATACAAAATTAATACTATTAATAATCTTTATGCTAAAAAATACTATTAATATAATCTTTTGATAACACTCATACATGCATCTCATAAACGTATACATAGTTACAAACTTCTGCACCTCATAAAAGTGTAACCAAACATTTCAGCTTTGATCCAGGAGAAAGCCCAGTCATTACCGTTAGCTTCGGATGGACATATTAAGCCACCGAAGAACATAGAATAATTTGTTGGTTTACGATTGCACAAGAATATTTACATTAATCTAACTACATAACTAATCTGTGCAGGCATGAATCCACAACAATCTATCCCTTGTAACCAGCATCAACAGCATGACTCAGAAGCAGCCAGACCTTTCCTGATCAGCCCTGCAATTAGATTAATAGAGATGTCACTGTTGATTGATGTATGTGAATATTGATAAGCTAGTTCAAAATTAAACACAAACTTATACTATGGATAAATTTTCCATGCAATCCTGAACTATTGATTTGTATTTAGCTTGGAGAGGGGCATCGGCCCTTTATACAGGAGACTATAGGAGTCGACTCTGTGCATCACAACGGAGTAATAACTGTGTCAAATTAGTGGCAGTGTTTCAGTTCATCCTGTGACAAAAGCGATACTACACCCCGATCGGATGGGTTTTTTCTTTGCTGCTGCAGCGCTGCCGCTGATTGATATTACAGCTGCAGCTGTAATCAATATGGTTTTTGCGGCTTGTTTAAAAAAAATGCTTTTTGCAGCCACAGCCACAAGTGCAGCCACAAAAAGCTGCAGCGAGCGCACCAAGTGCTAGCAGCAGATAAAAGTGACAAATCAAAGGGATTCAGTTCGACTTTGATGTGCCTACTAATAACATGCCATTTTATCGATTTAAGACTTTCCATTGCTTCAACTCAGAAAGAGTCAATAAGACACTGGAGTCAAGGACAAACATAGAATGCAGAATAATTTTATATTACCGTGGCAACGCATGGACAATAAAAAAAATCTAAACTTAAGGTTTGCAAATAATTTGCAGATCATACTCAAAGCCTAGCCCTGAAGAATGCCTACTGTATCTTTAAGGCAACTTATTCAACATAAAAGGATGACCACTACAGAAACTGCTAATCATGATTTGTAACATCATCAGATGATGCCAATAGGAAAAGGTTCTTGTCAAATAGTACATAATAAAGATAAAGACAAAGATGCAATGGTCATTTAACTGAATTTGCAAAGGTGCTCAAACAATTTAATTTTCTTAACAAATTCACTTGAAATTGATCAGCATATTTCCCTAGTACAAAGATGATCCAAATAAACATTGTGATACTAGATGGAAACTTAGCATGATTTCTCTAAGACTTTGAAGTCCATAGAACAGAGAACATATATAAAAAGTTGAGCATCCCAAGCATGTGTCACTCCATTATGTCACTCAAACAGTGAGACAATTTCAGATGTGGCAAGTTGAGCACCACTACCCCAGTTCTTCACATTACTGTCGGTTCAAAACCCCCATTCACTGCCGGATTTTGAACCGACAGTGGCATACCAGCAGTGGGGTTGAGGGGGGCTCATCACTACCGATTTAAAAAACTGACACTGATATGGTTTTTAGAAAATCCAAAAAATAGGTTGAATTTTTTTTAATACTGGACAATCACACGGTTGCGCACCGCAAGTCACAAGTCACCCAATTTTTTGCTTGAAAAACATGCACTTTATGGCCACCGACGCTCGAACTCCCAACCTCCTGCTTCACATGTTCGTCCCCTAACCACAACACATGTAAGAAGCTTGTGTCAAATGAGATTTTCGTCCTAGTCATTTTATGTTCATCCGATTTGGAATGAGTATTTGGGATCCTAAACGAATTTAAATAAAAAAGTTGTCAACTACAAAGTTTTATAACTTTTTGAGATCTAAAACTTTGGTTTCGGTCATTTCTCCATCCAAGGTCATTTGAAGAATTTGAATTTCAAATTTGAGAAAATTCAACCGTATTTTACAGTACATAAATGATTTCAAATGAAAAAGTTGTCAACTACAAAGTTGCATAACTTTTCAAGATCTACAACTTTTGTTATGGGCGTTTCTCCATCCGTGGTCATTTGAAAAATTAAAATTTTAAATTTTAGAAATCAAATGTGATTTTCGTTAGATAGATGATTTGAAACGAAAATATTGTCAACTACAAAGTTGCATAACTTTTTTTAGATCTACAACTTTTGTTTTGGTCGCTTCTTCATTCGAGATCCTTAAATATCACTACACACTCACTTATGACTATAGAACATATGGCCTTAGTTAGTGTTAACTTATATGAAATCTTGCCAATCAAATAGAGGGACATCATAATAACTTTAAACAAAAAAGTTGTTAACTACAAAGTTGCATAACCTTTTGAGATCTACAACTTTTGTTTTGGGCGCTTCTACATCTAAGATCCTTAACTACCACTGCACACTCAATTATGACTATGGAACATATGGTACTCCTTTGGAATTAACTATATAAAATCTTATAGTGTGTATTTGGACATCCAAATGATCTCAAATCAAAAAAAAAGTTTGAACTACAAAGTTGTAAATCTCGTCGAGTACTATAACTTTGATATAAAGTTTGTCTTCATCAGACATCATATGACAAAGTTATGCAGTTTTCTTACTGCATATCACTGTCGATTCAAGCCACGAACCGACAACGATTGTATCAGTGTCTGTGATTGGCTAAAATCGACAGTGATGACTCAATATCACTATAGGTTCTTAGCTAAAATCGACAGTGATATGAACCGACAGTGAAAACCCGAATATCAGTGTTGGTTAGTCCTATCACTGCCGGTTTTAGCCAGAAACCAGCAGTGATGTGCTATCAATGTCGGTTTCTTAAAATCCGGTAGTGATGCAGCTGGCAGTGAAAGTCATATATGTAGATAGCACATGTACAAATGTCACACCCATTTTCAAGGAACAAATGGAATGCATAATCTTATGTGCGCCCAGAGATCAATCACACATAAGATGACAAATATAAATAGTATCATCACAGATGTTTATTACATAACGAATAATATCACAGAGTCTTCACATAACTAAGCGGAAACATAGATAAATCTTGTGGTAGCTAGCTCTATAGCACAGGCACGTCAACTGGTTGACCACAAGTCTAGTATTCTTCAGGGAAGTAGAAATAGTAGTCACTATTTGCACATTCGGGAGTCCATCCTGAGGTGTGGAGGAATGCAAGGGTGAGCACAAAAGTACTCAACAAATATAACATGGGGTTCATGAAGCTCAAATAGGGTAGACACTGGTTTAACTGCATGTAGCTTTTAGTTGATCATGTTTTAAACAATTGAGTAGCAACAAGTAGGTGATATTCCCATAATAAACACATGATCATGTAAAGAGAATAATGAATAGCAAGAACAAGTAAATTAATAATGATCTCTATTCCATAAGGGTCCAAGGCCGCTCGTGACCGTGAGCACGACTGATATACCAGTTTTACACTCTACATAGGTTGTACACTTTCACTATGAGTCGTGATCCCTAAAAGTCCGAGGTCATGACTCCCCATTGGACAGATAAGTTTCACTATGAAGTCTTTCCAAGGTTCGTCTAACAAGTTAGGGCCGCTAGGTTTCGTGGCCTGCAAATGTAGAGCCCTCCTTCCGTATGGCACAATGACACGCAGCCTATACTCATAAGGACAGAAGCCGCACTACACCCAACCCGGAACACACCCCTCTTGAGCCATAAAGGTAACCACTAACAAGCTAGAAAAGGTCCTCTTATATGACTAAAGCCAGAGCCATGTAGCCCTCATAGCTGTACTGTAAGTCCCGGATGTTCGCTTACAGATAAGTCCTTATGGAGAGGAATCTAGAGAAAACTCTAGCCCTCTTGTTCCTTGTTGCTAAAAATCATCTTTTAGTGTTATTGCATATATCATTAATCAAATTACAAGATCATTGTTTATGTGAGCACTAGCAAACTACCCAATGCTATAACCATAGGATTCAAGGAATAAGATCAACACTAAGGCATCCTTAACAAGGAAACACATGCATGATGAATTTAGTGAATTAAAGTGAATAGGTAACAAGGATAGTCCCATGCTATACTTGCCTTGATCTAGCTGATCCTATTGACCTGGTTTGTAATAGTATTCTTGATCACCAACGAACTGCTCACCGTCTATTCTCGATTAACACACCAACATCAATCATCCAAGAGCAATCATACAAAGCAAACAAAGCTACAATTAGAACAGTACACCAACAGTAGCAAAATAAGTTGAAAAGTTTATAAAACGAATCTACATCTCACTAGGATCACACAGACGCGAATTGCACGCAAATCGGAGCTAAAACGAAAAAGATATGATTTAAACAAGCCTTTCTTTATTAAAATAATAGATTAAATCTAATCTCAAAATTTAAGAGTGGAGAACCTACTAAACAGTAGCACTATCATGTAGATTATGAAATTACGAACCTAACGAAATTTGAACGGGTCAAATCGGAGTTAAAACGGAGAAGTTATGGCTAAAACAAGTTGAATGGCAAAACTGTAAATAATTGAAAACGTATTTCAACATAACCGAACCAAAGTACGCTTTCAAATAGAGAAAGCAAAAGTCTGTAAACGCGCTTTGGACCACGGGTTGAGTCAGCATTAATTATAAGGGCGTATTTGCAAAATCGACATCGAAAGGGTATCTTTAGATCTGGGCCGTTGGATCTGAATCGGATGGCTAAGATTAAACCGAGGGAGAGGAAAGAGGGGATTCCGGCTGGCACTGTAGCCCGACGGTGGAAGCCATGGCCGGCGGCGAGAAATCTCACCGACGTTGAGCAATCTCGCGTTACAGTGAGTAATTGAATGAACCAAAAGCACAGGTAGGTAGAGAAGATGCCCGCAAACTCACCAAGGGCGAAAAACAGAGTCGGAAACGTACGGAGGACGACGCGCGGCGTCCAATGGCGGCGGCGAACTCCTGTACACGGCGGTGATGCTTAATTAGCTAACCAAACTGAAAAGGGAAAAGAAGAAGGGGCTCGGCGACTTCGGAAAAACGACCCGAACCCTTCGGTAGCTTGCGGAGGTGGCCGAATCCACGAGTTCGTCGAGCTACTCCCGAGCTTGAGCGGTGGCTACTAAGGTTGCGGCGGCTTGAGCTCGATGGCGATAGTGTTGGCTTGCGATTGGAGTTGGGAAGAGGGGCGGCGCGAGCGCGGCTACTTATGAGGAGGGCTCGACGTGCAGGACACGGCAAGGAGGAATCGGGGCGGCATCAGACTCCTTCGATGTGTCCAGCTCGGTCACGAACAAGAGGAAGAAGATAACGACGACGCTGACAAGTGGCCCCAGGGTGGCAGCGACACGGAGAGAGGAGGAGGGCGCGCGGCAGCCGGGGCGAGGCGGCCTGCGGACAGCTGGGCCGGCCCGTTGCGGCTCGCGGGAGAAGAGCTGGACTCGCGGCTGCTGAGGCCGAATGGGCCAAACGGGGCAGTAGCAGGCCTTCGGCCCAAAACTGAAAAAAGGCATTCCTTCTTTTCCTTTTCTATTTCAAATTTTCCAAATACATTTTCAAATAGTTTTTGTAATCCTTTTCTCTTGTAATAAAAACCAATCATGACAAATAAAAATATGCAGCGACATGAATGCACAAGCATGTATCTAACCTTATAGTTGATTTTATTTATCGAAAATTATTATTTCGCTAGGTTAAAATGTTCACAAAATTGCATAACTAAATCCAATTCTCCTATTTCAAAATAATGCAAATTTTAGGGTGTTACAACAAATCATTGGTAGTGTCACATAATGACATGAAGGCGATGCAAGTGCACTGCATGACTACTTTCAGGTTTCAACATGTGCACATCACATAGAACAAACTAAAACTAAATGCCACATAAATGATTTGAGATGTTACGTGCAATAAAACTCTACTGGACCTACAAGTGTCATGTGCTGTACAGAATAGATGTCTATTGAGCAAGTGGTTGTTTAGGTTGATTAATGAAGATGAGGGTATGGCAAAACCTTTTAAGAAGGAAATATTTGTCAAATAAACCTCTAACTCAAGTGCATCATAGGCCCGGGGGTTCACATTTCTGGGCCAGACTCACGAAGGCAAAGGATGCTTTTTTGTCTCGTGGCACATTTATTTAAGTTACAGTGTGAGGAACAAGTGCACTTTTGGAAGGATGTGTGGCAAGGAGATAAACCTCTTAGTAAGGTTTATCCTACCCTATTTCGAATTGTGAGGCACAACGATGATACAGTGGTGAATGTCCTTGGTTCTGTACCACTAAATGTGTCCTTTAGACGAGGTCTAGTTAATGTGAACTGATGGCTTGGTTTTACTTAGTGTCAAAGCTAATACAAGTCCACCTCACAAGTGAAAAGGATGTTTTCTGATAGAACGTTACTAAGAATGGTTTGTTCACTGTAACACCCTAAAATTTGCTCCTTTTGAAATAGAGTTAAAATGGTTTAAATATATATTTTGTACTCATAAAAACATAGGGAAAAATAATTTTTCATTAAATTAAAATTCATCATAAGGCTAGGAACATGTTGCATACATGCCGGTGCATTTATTTTCTTGTACTGTCTGGTTTTGATCCAAAATTTGAACTTATTCAAAACTGTTTTAAAAACGGAATTGAAAATAGAATTCAGAATATAAAAAGAAAAAGGAAAATAACCCCCTCCTCTCTTTCGGCCTGCTGGCCTGCTTGCGCAGCCCAGCTAGCTGCCCACCCCGCAGGAAAGCGGCTTCGGCCCAAAGACAGCAGTCCACACTGAGCCACCCTCGCCGACTCTTTGTTTCACTGCCGCGTGGACCCCACGTCTTTAGTCGCTGCCATCTCGGCCATGCATGTCAGCCACGTCTTCCTTCTCCCGTAGCTGAGACCAGGGTTAAAAAAACCGCTCGGTAAACCGCGGTTTACCGCGGTTACCGGCCTAACCGGGCCGGACCGGTTCCGGTCCGGTCCGGTTAGGTATTCCCCAAATTCAAATTTAAAATTTGAAAAAAAATGCTGAAAAAATTCCTAAAAATAGTTCATGATTTATAGAAGCCAATGGTGTAAAATTTTTTAAAATTCGAGTTCGTTTAGTATTTATTTATACGTATAGAAGTTTGAAAAAAAAGAAAAAAAATCCCGGTCCTGCCCCGTTAAGGCCCCCAAATTCAAATTTAAAATTTGAAAAAAAACAAAAGATGCTGAAAAAATTCCTAAAAATAGTTCATGATTTATAGAAGCCAATGGTGTAAAATTTTTTTCAAATTCGAGTTCGTTTAGTATTTATTTATACGTATAGAAGTTTGAAAAAAAAAGAAAAAAGAAAATTTCAAACTCAAACCGAGCGGTTACCGCTTCAAACCGCCCGGTAAACCGGTGACAAACCGAACCGAAGGCGCGTTTGAATTCAAATTCAAATTCGACCGGTTACCGACCGGTTACCGGTAAACCGGAACCGGAGGCCGGCGGTTTGGGTGACCGGTCGGTAAAAAAACCCTGGCTGAGACGGACTCCGTCTGAGGAAACACCACCGCCCCGCTCCGATTCTTCTAGGATCCTGTGTAATCCCTATGCCTAGCGCCCCTGTAAGAAGGCCGAGACGTCCACCACGCCCCGCTTCCCATCTTCGCACCGCCCAAAGCCCTAGCTTCGCTTTTTGGATCTCGTTGACGAGCAGAGCAAGGCCGTCACCACCTTCAATGCTGTCTGCCACTTCGCCGCAAGTGACCCACTGCCGAGCTCTGCGTCGAGGTGAAGAAGATGTCAACGCCTTTTCCTCTTTCTCTTTTGCTCTCCGTTCTTTACCAGGCACTGCCGAACTCTTGCAGGTGGTCGCCATCCGCCCCGTCCAGCCTCGCGCCTTCACCGAGCCATCCCTGTCGACGAGAATCGTCGAGGTGAGTTCTCCGTAGTCCGTCGTACGTTCCCGTGCCCTCCATTGAAGGAGACGAGCTCCCGTCCAGGGTTAAAAAAACCGCTCGGTAAACCGCGGTTTACCACGGTTACCGGCCTAACCGGGCCGGACCGGTTCCGGTCCGGTCCGATTAGGTATTCCCCAAATTCAAATTTAAAATTTGAAAAAAAAAATGCTAAAAAAATTCCTAAAAATAGTTCATGATTTGTAGAAGCCAATGGTGTAAAATTTTTTCAAATTCGAGTTCGTTTAGTATTTATTTATACGTATAGAAGTTTGAAAAAAAAAAGAAAAAAAATCCCGGTCCTGCCCCGTTAAGGCCCCCAAATTCAAATTTAAAATTTGAAAAAAACAAAAATGCTGAAAAAATTCCTAAAAATAGTTCATGATTTATAGAAGCCAATGGTGTAAAATTTTTTCAAATTCGAGTTCGTTTAGTATTTATTTATACGTATAGAAGTTTGAAAAAAAGAAAAAAGAAAATTCCAAACTCAAACCGAGCGGTAAACCGCTCAAACCGAGCGGTTACCGCTTCAAACCGCCCGGTAAACCGGTGACAAACCGAACCGAATGCGCGTTTGAATTCAAATTCAAATTCGACCGGTTACCGACCGGTTACCGGTAAACCGGACCGGTAAACCGGAACCGGAGGCCGGCGGTTTGGGGTGACCGGTCGGTAAAAAAAACCCTGCTCCCGTCCATGGCGTCGCCATCTGCACCGGGTCCCAGGTCTGCTGAACAAGCACGCCAGCCCATGCATCCCGCCTCCCGGTGCGCGCACGCACGCGTGCAAATGCGCGACACCGCGCGAGTGAGCGGAGCTAGCAGAGCAGCCCGGCCGTACATGCCCAGTTTCGCTCTTGTTAGCTTCATGACGCCATCATCACGTCACTCACACATTATGGCCCATAAATACTATAGGAACACACTATAATCAGCAATCGACTTCGTTTTAATTTCATTTTAGCTAAGTTTAAGTTGCGTTAGATTCGTGTTGACACGCTCTATGCAATAGTCCTAATGTTTTTCATGTCACGTGTTTATGATTTTATTAATTTAAATGCTAAATTGACTAACATTTATATAATTGGATTTATAATTAAAAGCCATATAAGTTTTATACCTCGGTAATTTATACATTAAATATTAATGTGATTGGTTGCTTTCACATACACTTTTTCTTTTGCAAAGATAAAGTTTAATTTGATTAAATTATATGACATTGTTTATAAATAAAATATGAGTAGTTTTAATCCAACTTTTGAATTAAATTATATTTTGACTAATCTAGTCTAAATAACTTTTCACGTAGTTTTGCTCAATTAAAATAAATGAAGCTTATAGTTTTCTTTTCTCCTATAAGGTGAAATAGTCGTTTCTTTTTCACCGTAGTTTTGATTAGCGTGCTTTTCACGCCTGCGGGTTGGTAGCAACGTGTAGATCATCTTTTAAACCTTTTTACTTGCTATTTCATATGATTAGTGTACTGTTCTAATATAGCTATGTTTGAATGTTATGCATGTCTGCTTGTATGCTTGTGTGATGCATTATGATTATGTCCAGTCGGTGAGCTTTGTGTGGTGATCAAGAAGCAATCTTTGGAGCTACGAACCATTAGAGGTTCTGGATTTAAGGCAAGTATAGCATGGAACAATCCTGGTTACCTATTCACTTTTAATCACTTAATTCATACTGCATGTGTCTACCTTGTCACCATAAGGATATCCTAGCTTTTATATCTTGTACCTTGACATAAATGGGATATTTGGATTGGGTAGTAAATTGATAGTGCTCGAATTAAATAACCATGATCTGTAACTTGACTAATCTTATATGCAATAAACATTAAAATATGCTTTTTAGCAACTTTGCTTAAGAGGGCTGGAGCATTGGGTTTTATGGTGCTCTAGTTTCTCTCCCTAAGGACTTATCTGTTAGTGGATTACCCCATGACTTATAGTACAATGACAAGCTACATGTGGTGTATTAGGTGATCTGCATAGATGGTGGGTCTTATCACGTTGTTATTACTTACAGAACTAACCATGTTGTTTGCGATTATTGTACCTGTCCTTTTGATATTGTTGTGCGCTTCACACCACACACCATGTGTAACCTAGATGTTTTGCTTTCTCTTTGTGTTGCTTTTGTGCTTACTGTTTTATGTAACACCCTAAAATTTGCATTATTTTAAAATAGGAGAACTGGATTTATTTCCGCAATTCTGTGAACATTTTAACCTAGAGAAATAATTTTCGATAAATAAAATCAATAATAAGGTTAGATACTTGCTTGTGCATACATGCTGTTGCATATTTTTATTTGTGATGATTGGTTTTATTTCTAGAAGGAAATTATTTCAAAAACCATTTGAAAATGCAATTGGAATATTAGAAAAAAAAGAAGCCTTCTCCTTTCTCAGCTTTTGGCCCACTCGGCCTCGGCAGCCCGTGAACCCAGCTTCCCTCTCGCGCGTCACAAACGGGCCGGCCCAGCCATCCGCAGTCGAAGCCGCCGCGCCCTCCTTCTCTCTGTTTCGCTGCCAAGCCGGGCCCGCATGTAAGCGGTGTCGTCTCCTTCCTCTTGCTCGTAACTGGGTAGTACTCGACGATGGAATCCGCCTCCGCTTCGACGCCATGTTGGCTTGACCCGCACGCCTAGCCTCCTCATAAGTAGCTGCGGGTGCCGCCGCCTCTCTACCCAACCTTAGCTACGAGCCAACGCCCTTGATTCAAGCTCTAGCCACCGCAATCCTAAAAGCTTCCACCGTTCAAGCTCGGTTGGATGAGTTCGTCAACTCCACCGTGTCGTCGTCACCGTAAGCTTGTGCACGAGCTTCGGGTTGCTATTTGGAAGTTGCCGAGCCCTTCTTCTTCTTCTTTTTTGATTTGTTTCACTAATGTAGCTCCATCCTTGTGAGCAGAGCTCCGCCGCCCGCCATTGGAAGCTGCGCGTCGTCCTCCGTCTGTCTCCGATCCCGTTTTCACCCTTGGTGAGTTCGCGGGCATCTTCTCTATCTCCCTGTGCTTTTGGTTCATTCAATTACTCCCTGTAACGCGAGATTGCTCAACGCCGGCGAGATTTCTTGCCGCCGGCCATGGCCACCGCCATCGGGTCACTGTTGGTGGCCGGCTGCTCCCCTCTCTCTCCCTTGTGTCTGATCTCGGCCGCACGTTTCAGATCTAACGGCCAGGAAAGCCTGATACTGGTTCGGCTGACACTTTTCTAAGATCAAACCCGCAGTCCAAAACGTGTTTATAGATTTCGTTTTCTTCATTTGAAAGCGTATTTCGTTTCGGTTAAGAATAGATTACGTTTTCAGCTATTTACAGAATTGCCACTGATTTTGTTTTAGCCCTAACTTTTACGTTTTAACTCCGATTTGATCCGTTCAAATTGCGTTAGGTTCGTAATTTCATAATCTACATGTTAGTGCTACTGTTTAGTAGGTTCTCCACTTTTAAATTTTAAGATTAGATTCAATCTATTACTTTAATAAAGAAAAGCTTGTTTAAATCATATCTTTTTCGTTTTAGCTCCGATTTGCGTGCAATTCGCGTCTGTGTGATCCTAGTGAGATGTAGATTCGTTTTTATAAACTTTTCAACTTATTTTGCTACGATTGGTGTACTGTTCTAATTGTAGCTTTGTTTGCTTTGTATGATTGCTCTTGGATGAATGATGTTGGTGTGTTAATCGAGAATAGAAGGTGAGCAATTCGTTGGTGATCAAGAGTACTACTGTGAACCAGGTCAACAGGATCAGCTAGATCAAGGCAAGTATAGCATGGGACTATCCTTGTTATCTATTCACTTTAATTCACTTAATTCATTATGCATGTGTTTCCTTGTTAAGGATGCCTTAGTGTTGATCTTGTTCCTTGAATCCTATGGTTATAGCATCGGGTAGTTTGCTAGTGCTCACATAAACAATGATCTTGTAATTTGATTAATGATATATGCAATAACACTAAAAGATGATTTTTAGCAACAAGGAACAAGAGGGCTAGAGTTTTCTCTAGATTCCTCTCCATAAGGACTTATCTGTAAGCGAACATCCGGGACTTACAATACAGCTATGAGGGCTACATGGCTCTGGCTTTAGTCATATAAGAGGACCTTTTCTAGCTTGTTAGTGGTTACCCGAAAGAGCGCAAAAGGGGTGTTTCTCGGGTTGGGTGTAGTGCGGTTTCTGTCCTTATGTGTATAGGCTGCGCGTCGTTGTGCCATACGGAAGGGGAGCTCTACATTCGCAGGTTACAGAAACCTAGCGGCCCTAACTTGTTAGACGAACCTTGGAAAGACTTCATAGTGAAACTTATCTGTCCAATGGGGAGTCATGACCTCGGACTTTTGGGGATCACGACTCATAGTGAAAGTGTACAACCTCTGCAGAGTGTAAAACTGGTATATCAGCCGTGCTCACGGTCACTAGCGGCCTTGGACCCTTATGGAATAGAGATCACTATTAATTTACTTGTTCTTGCTATTCATTATTCTCTTTACATGATCATGTGTTTATTATTGGGAACAATACCTACTTGTTGCTACTCAATTGCTTAAAACATGATCAACTAAAAGCTACATGCAGTTAAACCAGTGTCTACCCTATTTGAGCTTCATGAACCCCATGTTATATTTGTTGAGTACTTTTGTGCTCACCCTTGCATTCCCACACCCCAGGATGGACTCCCGAATGTGTAAATAGTGACTACTATTTCTACTTTCCTGAAGAATACTAGACTTGTGGTCAACCAGTTGACGTGCCTGTGATATGGAGTTAGCTACCACAAGAATTATTTAATGTTTCCACTTAGTTACGTGAAGACTCTGTGATATTATTCGTTATGTAATAAACATTTGTGATGATAGCTATTCCAGTGTGCTATATTCATGTAAGACAGGTTATCAAGAGGTGTTTGTGCACTAGGGAGATGGCCGGTGATAGTGAGAACGGTGATAGCAGTTCACCGCGTCACAGCGTGGTGGAGCACATCTTCGGCAACATGGGAGAAGTCCCAAAGCTGACGAAGACAACCTACCATGAGTGGGCGCTCAAGATGCAAGTCAACATGGAGGGCATGGAGCTCTGGGATGCCGTGGAGAGCGGCAACGCCGAGCGTGGCAAGGATTGAAGGGCGTTGGCCTTTCATCCTATGCGGGGTGCCACCGGAGATGAAGTCCGGGCTCTCCGTGAAGAAGAGCATAAAGGACGCATGGGCGGCGATCAAGTCGTTGCAGATGGGCGATGAGCGCGTGCAAGAGGCCAAGGCGCAGTACCTCCTCAAGCAGTTCGAGCTTGCGGCGTTCAAGGACAGTGAGGCGATCGATGACTTTGCCATGCAGATCGACTCCCTCGCCGCGGAGCTGCGCACACATGGGGAGAAGATGGAGGACGAGCGTGTCGTCAAGAAGATGTTGCGTGTTGTGTCGGCAAAGTACAACCAGATCACGTGCTCCATCGAGATGTTCGCCGACCTGAAGAAAATGTCACTCGACGAGCTCATTAGGCAGCTGCACATGGCAGAGGAGTGATGAGGTGGCAGCATCGAGTCAGCTGCAGATGGTGTCGAGCGCCTACTGCTCACTGAGGATCAGTGGGAGAATCGTCGGCGTTAGCGCGGCGGCAAGCAGCGGGCGCACGTCGATGAGGAAACCCATCGTGACAACGGCGAGAGGCGTTCTCACCGGAACGACAACCATAGTGACAACGACGTTGACGACAATCATAGCACCACGAGCTCGGGAAGCAGGCATAACGGGAACCGTTACCAAGGGCGATGCTTCGAGTGCGACGAGCGTGGCCACAAGGCTAAGGACTGCCCTGTGAAAAAGAAGGAAACAACTTTGCTCACTGGTATCAACGACGAGCCTCTCATGTAGGTTGGGTGACGGGGGTGTCATGGTTTAGGGGGTGATTGTTAGAATAAACCATGACATGTTGCCACGCTGCGGTGCATGGTAGTGTCCAGGGTGCGTTACATCGCAGTTGGACATGCCATGGTCAAGATGGAACCAGTGTTGTGCATGGAGGTTGCGGACACGCTGTGGTCAAGATGGAACTAGTCTTGCGCATGGAGGTTGCCAGGAATGCTCCATCTTGGTTGTCCATGGTGTGCGCATGAGGTTGCCAGGAATGTTTCATCTTAGTTGTCCGTGGTGGTGTGCATGGCTGTTTTAGTCATGGGTTGTTAGGAGTGAGTAGTGTGTGCATGTCTATTTTGAGAGAGTGAGTGGTGTGCGTGGTTGCCGATTCGCATGGAGAAGCCGTGATGTCCGAACGAGCTAGAGGCTCTTGACATCTCTGAGCGTGTCATGCGAATCATGGCATGAAGGTCCTGGTGAGTCTGTGGCCTCTTTGTAGCCCCTGTATTCCTCTCTGCAAAAGGTTAAGTCCAGTGAATAAAGAAAAGAGCCAAGATACAGGTGAGTTTGTCGCCGCAGCATTCATCGCCTGAAAGCCCAGGAACACACACGCACATGAACGCGTGGTGGAACAAGAACATGGTAGATTTTTGGGCGCTGGACTGGCTCGTGCCCACCAACTACTCAATGAAATGCAAGTGAGGATGTCTCGGATAGTAAGGCTACCACATTTCTCTCCTGTACAGGCAAACAAACATATTCCCGTCTTAGCTTGGCTCTGCAGGGACATGTAGGGCGTGTTTGGAAACCATGCTATAGGGGGCCTGCCCGGCCGACCAGGCCGTGGCCAGCCAGAGCCACCCTCCCGGGCTGTAAGGCCCCATGTTTGGGCTAGAGCAACTCTCAGCCTGGCCCAAGGGAGAACGTGTTTGATGCACAGCCTGCAGGCCAGCCCAAAGGCCACCACCACCAACTACCGAGCTGGGAACGTGTTTGGTTCCCAGCCCGGCCACCAACTGCCAGTAACCGCCACCTTCAGGCAGTTTCAACAGGTTGCATGAAACAGCAGTATTGAGACATGAACTTTGATAAAAAATGATAAGATTCAAGGTACTTAGCATTGACAAATGAACAATAGATAAAAAATAGGCCTCAGACTAAATTACTTGTTAATTTTGGAGTCATTGCTGCTCTAAAACTAACATCAAAGTCAAAAGTACCCACAACAACAAGGTAATTCTGAGAAGCAAGATAACAGAAAATAACGACAGACAACAACACAGGTTGAGAAGAATCAGGACAACATCTCCTCCATCAAGTAGTCATCATTGACCTAACTTGGGCAGTTGTATCTGCCCTTGTTACCCCGGCGCATCCAGAATCCAAGCACCAGGACAACAAGACAGGTGACTACCACCTTCTTCCAACACCCACCATCACCATGACCATCACCTTGAGGATTGACAAGAAGAGGGGGAGCAGAAGGCACAGGATCATAGGGAACAACAGGTAATGCTGCAGGAGATGGCTGCTCAACTCTCTTGTAATCCTGCAAAGCCCTAACAGCCTAAGCATGGCTGTTGAATTTCTGGTGGACAACACCTTTCTCCCCTATGATATACCTGCTGCAATCATGCCAGCTGAGGTAAATTCCAGCATGCTTCCCATTGAATATGACATAGTAGCCAGCCATGCTCTCTGAAATGAAGACAGGGGTAGCCTCAGTCCAACATGTACAATAAAAAAATTTCAAACCTTGTACAATGACATCATTGGCATAGCAAAGTTTGATTAGTGGCCTCAGCTTATTTAGTAGGTGGTGTTTAGTTATTTTGTTTCATTGGTGGCTCCATAGGCATAATCAAATAGAAAGCAAGAACTAGATTGAGAAGAAAGATCATGGATGACATAATATCCATGTGCAGATCCATGCTCTACCATCAGCACAAAGACAGAAGGGGCTATTGCAGGGCATGGATGTGTCACATGGGTACAATGGCACACATGACAAACACCTGAAACAGTGAAGCAAAAACCACAGAAAAAATGGAGCCACCTGTACTCAGTTTGTTTGCATCATTGGCCAATTCATTTCCTCTCAAGTACCACCAAAAATAGTATATAGAGTAGCAAGTAAACAACAAATAGAGTAGCAAGTAAACTGCACAGACCAATTGCAAGGCAAATGAGAAAGCATATACCAAATAGGGGCAGCCAACAAAGGCCACCAATAGTGCATTACAGATCCATGTTTGCCTCAACCATGTGGGCACAAATAAATTCTACCTCTCCACTATGGTTAGTCATCATCCAACTAGACTAACCCAAAAGATCATGTCAGCCAGCCTACACAAAAGCTACACCTAAGTGTCATCAAAAGGTGAGAGAGTGGGGAGGGGTGGAGGAACTATACATCTCAACACTTAACCCCCTCTCAACCTTGCTGTCCAGTGTGGACAGACCTACATGTAGTAGGCCTTGGCAAGGTAGGCCCTAAGCCAAATATCCCTATGACTATTCTCCATCTTGACAAAGCCTGTGGCAAGGGCCTTGTTCTGCAGCAGGTAGGTGTAGGCAAAGATGAGGGCCTCAGTGGTGAACCCAGGCATCTCCAGGATAGCAAGGTAGAGGTCAGGATCCACATGACCAGCCCTAGTCTCCCTAAGTGCACTAGCAACATCCCTCATAGCATCATACATGTTGGTTAGCAAGAGCACCTCATCCTCAGTGAAGTTGCCCCTCTTCCTCTTGTTTCCCACAGCAGACTGGGGCTTGAGGTCTGTGGCCTTTCTGCCCTCACCCAAGTCAATTGGGTGCTTGTGATCATAACCAAGGGGCAAACCAGCTGAACCCTCCACCTTAGCATCCTGGCTTTCAGCCATGTTCACCCCAAGGGGCTCACCAGAACCCACAGCATACTTGCCTGTGGCCTGAGAATGGGCAAAAATTGCCTCCATCTCCTGGTAGAACCTAATGGGGCAGTTAAGAAACTCAGCATCCTTGGGGTGATCCTGCATTGCAGTCCATAGTAATGAGAGGAGGGTTGACAAGTTGGGTAGGAAGAGAATGAGAGGGGTGAGGAGGGGTGTGAAGTAAATCAGCCTTCAACTACCTTGCAGTGGCCTAGGTAGTGATCCTGGTCAAGCATGATGGCATGGACATCATTGTCCCACAAGGCAGCACTAAGGTCCTTTAGCTTGCAAACCCTAGTCCACTTTTGCCTCCACTTCCTCAGGTGGTTGTACACCTGAGTTGGGCTGACTACATCCCCACTATAGTCCTTGAGACACTTGGCAACAAAGTTCACATCCTTATCCTTGAACACCTTGTCAGGTCTAGTTCCATCATTGAGCATCTGGGCCATCCTCCTAAGGACAAACCCAGAGGTGTTGTTGTTCCACCTCATGGGTCCATTAGCAGCTAGAGGGTTGGCTGGTACCTCAACAGCAGCTGCTACAGCAGCAACAGCAGGTGCTGGAGCCTGCTGAGCAGCCACTGGAGCCCCATCCAACACATCAGCAGCAGGGACAAACCTACCTTCAGCAGCAGCCATCCTAATCTGCTATCATATATAGCATAACAGCAATTGTAAGTACAAGTATGAATGATAACATTAGTGGCCTCAGCACATAGAAGGTACAATAATAGTCATTGATTGTTGTGTGGAACAAAAAATCACATGGGCAAAAAAAGAATATTGGTCCTTACAACATTGGTCTCAGTTGTCCATCAAATATTACATAACATAATAAAGTTCCACATGTTCCATACCAGGGTGAACAAATAAATAAGGCTAGCAACAAACATGCATGAATCAAGTCCTATGGGTGCCCCTACCCTCCCACATTGCATTATAAATCTCATCTCTCTTTATGGTCATGTCAACTGAATCTTCTTCGTTAGGGTCTAGGTGGACAGGAGGGTTGTTTGGTGGATGCCAGTCCTCATCAGGCACTATGTGGTCAAGGCCAAAACCCAAAATTTAGTTATGCAGAATGCAGCAGGCAATGACAAGCTTGACTTGGGTCTTGTAGGGGTGGAAAGGCTTGCTGTACAGGATCCTAAACCTGTTCTTCAAAGCCCCAAAAGCCCTCTCCACTGAGACTCTAAGGGATGAGTGCCTTAGGTTGAATAACTCCCTTGCATTGGTGGGCCTGTTTGTGCTTGAATACTCAGATAGATAGTACCTAACCCCCTATAGGGAGGTAGGAAACCATTGCGGCATGCATAGCCTGCATCTATAAGGTAGCATTTACTTACAAGTTGGCCATTGAGTAACTAGTGAGTCTAAGGGCTGGTTAATACATTAGCCAAGGGAAGTGGGTTCTAATTACCTTGAGGCACAGTGAAGCCATCCTCCCTCTCAATTGCATCAGCAAGGATATGGGCATTATGTGCTGAGCCCTCCCAACCAGCCAAGACATAAGTGAATTTGAGGTCAAAATTGACCACAACCATGACATTTTGTGTCGGGTCCTTTTTCCTACCCCTAAAGGCTTGTTGCATTCTCCTAGGAACCCTAGCCAGGACATGTGTTCCATCAATGGCAGCAATGACATCCTATAAAAAGGTCAAAGTGTGATAAGCCATATGGTTGGGCCAACAACTATATACATAACTAGCACTAAAAATGGCAATTACCTTGAAGTAAGGGTTCCATCTAGGGCTGCCAAGAATCTTTGGATGGGTAGTAGAGGATGGAGGCTTAATCATATCATTTCTCAACTCACCAACAGCATACAAGACCTGGTGGAAGTTCCTATGGACAATCTCAATGGACCTAGCAAATGAATTGTGGACCACCCTAAACCTTTGGTTGTGGACAACTATGTGGAGGAACATAACCACCTGCTCCTCAACACTACACCCAAATGTCTCAGGAACCAAGCCCCTCTGTCTAAACAGGTCACACAGAGCAAAAAATGGAGCCTTGCTCATCCTAATCATGGACACACACTCCCTATCAGTTGACATGTAAATCCTTTGCAGGGTACGCTGCATGTGCTCCTCAGCCTGAGTTTTCAGCTGATACAGCAGTGGGTTAGGCTTAGGGATAGGTCTCATCCTCCTAATCCTACTGGCTACGAAGCCACTCATGACAACAACTAAGGTGCAATCTTGCTTGGCCAGGGCTTCTCTTTTGTTGGCACCATCCATCTACATACATGAATATTGCATACCAAAATAAATTCGTAACACCCAAAGCAGGCATCACAATGGAACTAAATGTATGTGTCATAAAAAAGCCATGGCTACATGCTGAAACATGCCTCCCTGTGGCTAATGGACATCATCATCGACCATATAGCAGAGTAAACCAAACAAAATAGCAGTAAAAACAACAGCTTGAATGAAAACAAGGCAGTAAACCATCAAGAACATGGTCCATGACTAAAAAAACTGTGGCATGGACATAACAGATCAGAGCATCAACATGACCATCATTGACACCATCAACAAAACCTAACCATCAGCAACACAGATCCTAGCAAGCCCAGGAATGGACCATAAATCATGAACAAAATCAACAATAGCCTGAACATGACCATCATCGACAGCATCAATAAACCCTAAGCATGAACATGACAGATCCTACCAACTGAATCGACCATAAAGCATGAACTGAATCGACAATAGCATTAACCTGAACATCATCGACAATAAGACCAAACCCTAAGCAAGCAACTCGAACTAACTACGAAAAACAACAGCAGGAAACTGAATAGGGACAAGTAAGAGGAACACAGGGGTGGATTTCACCTCGGAAAGGTCGATGGACGAGGCAAGAACCAAGCAACCGAGAAGACGACGACGAGCGGACGGAGAAGTAGCATATCCGGACGGAGAAGGAGCAGATCGAGACGGAGTGGAAGCAGATCCGGTCCACAGCACCACTGCAAGCACCACCGGATCTGAGGAAGACGAGGAAGAAGACCGCCGCCTCCCGGAGTCCCTGCGACGCAGCAGGAGCGGAGCGGCGCCGAAGCAGATCCCGCCACGGGGAACGGAGACGAAGCCCGCCGGTCACCAACTCCGGCTTGCCGTGCTCCCAGCTCACCACACCGCCGCAGGTCTCTCACGAGATTTGGGTGGAGAAGGAATGGAAACGCAGAATGGAGGAGCGGGGAAGGATGACATCTTATAAAGGCGGCGGAAATCGGGAAGGTGGAATGGCGCGAGGAGGTTTCACCCTACCTGCGCGAGCCCGCGCGAGCGCAAGCCTTCCGCCGCTAGGAGCCCTGAAATCGCCATGGGAGAGGCCGCACGGAGCCATGCCCTTCAAAGACGAAGGGGAGAGCGTTTTTCTAGGACCTGGCCGAGAGGACGTTTTGGCTCCTGGGGAGCCAGGCCGATGGTGGGCCCAGTGAACCCAAACACGGGCCGTCGCGAGCCACCCACCTAGGCCGGCAACAAACACGCCCGTAATTAAACACACTCACGTGCACCGTTTGGACCGGGCTCTGGCTGGCCATAGCCCGGCTGGCCAGACGCACGTAATCAAACACGTGCACAATTTCTACTGGCATTTCCTTATGCTTGCCACCCGTCCAAATGTGATGAAATACTTACGCGCTAGCTGCTTTCAAACAAAAGCCTTCACCACGTACACACAGCACAAATGTGCTGAAATATTTACGAGCTAGGCTGTGATCAGATCCGAAATTTTTGAGAAAAATTCTTGTAGCACTTTCGGTGTTATTTGGCAAAATTTGTTCAACCATGGACTAACTAGGCTCAAAAGATTCACCTCGACATTTACAGACAAACTATACAATTAGTTATTTTTTTACCTACATTTAATGCTCCATGCATACGTCTAAAGATTCGATGGGATAGGTGAAAGAGAAAATATTTTGGGAAATGAACGGGTCCTAGATGCTTTTAAACACAAAAAAAAAAAAAAAGGCTTCACGGCCTATGCAGCACGAGCGCCGAGGCAACAAGAGGAGACCGTGGCCACACTACGCCAGATTTAATAATCGCTGCCGGGTCCGACCCCCTATCACTGTCAAATATGTGTTTCCGAGGATTCGAATTTAAGACCTAAACGTTAATATCCCCCCGCACGCATATCAACTTAGGCCATGTTTAGATTGTGAAAAAATTTTAATCCGATAAATAGTATCACTTTTGTCTTATTTGATAAATATTGTCCAATCATGGACTAACTAGGCTCAAAAGATTCATCTCGTGATTTTCAACTAAACTGTGTAATTAGTTATTTTTTTTACCTACATTTACTACTTCATGCATGGGTCCAAAGATTGATGTGATGGAGAGAGAGTGAAAAAATTTTAACTTTTGGAGTGCATCTAGACAAGGCCTTAGCTATCCGACCCATGTGACTATACAGCAGACACTATTTGTTTAACTACAATTTCGAATCTTATATTGTATATTTGATATTCCTAACGATCTCAATCAAAAAAGTTGTCACACTCAATTTTAAGGATAAAATATGATGCATAAATCTTATGTGCGCCCAGAGATCAGTCGTACACATAAGCTGACAAATTATAAAGTATCGTCACGAGTGTTATTACATCACGAATAATAATTAATTACAATAGTATCAAGTCTATCATAAAAGCGGAAGAAATAGATAACTACTCCCCTCGAGAGCCTCCAAACTCTACAGGGATGTTGACCGGTGAACCACAAGTCTAGTAATCCTCAGGAAAATCCTCATAACCATTGCCATCTGTTACTCATCCGGGATTTTTATCCAAATAATGAAAAATATACAAGCATAAGTACTCCCTCCGTATCGGATTTAGAAGTCATTTAGAACAACGACACGGTCTCTAAAACACAACTTTGACCTCTTATTTTCATAAAAAAATATTTACGGAAAAGTGATATATATACTTTTATGAAATTATTTTTTAAGACAAATCTATTCATATAATTTTTACATTTGCAAACTCAACGACTTAAAAGTTATTGATGATTTATATTCCCAATGTTTGATCCAAACGTTGTCCAAAATAACTTCTAAATCCGATACGGAGGGAGTATATCTCGTACTTAACAAAAATAACATGGGGTTATGAAACTCAAAAAGGCCGACACTGGTTGTACTACGGTTAGCATTTTTTATTAAGTCACAAATTTTATTACTATATTAGCATTTAGTTGTGCTTAAGCCCCAATTATACCACATGATCATATAAAGCAACATTTTATCTCATAATTAATCATCAACAATAATAGTCCTCTATTCTGTGAGTTTTTCGGGCCGCTCGCGTCCGTAAGCATGGCTATTATATCAGTTTTAATACTCTGCAGAGTTTGTACATCTTTACCCGAGAGCCAGGATTTACTCTTTCGCTCGAGGTAGCTAATATTTTGACCCACTACCAAGGCAAGTTAGCAAGGTTCACTATGAAGCCTTTCAAAGATTTCTCTAACAAGTTAGTAGTCACTAGGTTTCTAATCGGCAAGTAGATGTATAGCTCCCCTTCTAAATGGCACATTCCGCGCAGGCCACACTATACCCGACTCGTCAAGCCCCTTTTGCGCCCTTTCGGGTAACCACTAACAAGCTTAAAAAGGTCCCGCTACTGAGCTAAAGCCAGAGTCATGTGGCACTCCCAGTTATACTGTATGTCCCAGCTTTTACCGACAGATAAGTTTTTAGGGAGGGCCAAGTGCATCATGATAATACCAGAGCTCTCTCGCCCTATGTTCAAGCAAGTTTTAACATTTGTTGCATATAACCATTAGTCATTGTTCAGATTATGTATAATTAAAGTGAGCTAGCAAACTACCCATATGCAAGTACAACCCTTCGGTAACAAGGAACAAGTTAGCAATAATTAGGATGTCCTTACGGGTAACGAATTGACACATGCATATGACTAATTAATTAATTATGAATAGGACATCAAGGAAGATCCCATGCTATACTTGCCTTGCTCAAAATAGTCTTGCTGGTCCTGTTCTTCAAAATACTTCTCTTGATCACCAACGAATTGCTCACCGTTTATACTCGATCATACGACAACATATAAGCATCCAGAGGCAATCATGCATAGCAAACAAAGACTAAGTAGAACAGTACATTAACAGTGATAAAAACAAGTTAAAAAGCTTATAAATTTATTTTACATATCGCTACGAACACACAGATGTGAAAACCACTGAAATCAGATTTAAAATGACGAAGATATGATGAAAATAAGGACTGAATGGCAGTTTCGTAGATACCGTGAACTATTTCCGTATTAAAATAAATCAAAATTCAGAATTTTGAATCAGGCCGAGGACTGCGGAAGGAAATACGAAGAAATCTAGGGTCTCTTAAGAAAAATTGCCGGCGAAGGGGTATGGCCCGATCTGGACCGCTGGATCAAAAAGAGGCGGCCCAGATTAGAAGAAAGGGAGGGAGATGGGGAACAGACACCGGAACAGTGTCCAAGCATGGAGGCTGCCATGGCCAGCCGCGATTGACCTCGCCGGCAATTGCGAAAACGGCACTAGAGGCCATGGATTGGCACGGGAATAGCACGGGAAGAAATAACGGACGAAGGCGATCTCACCTTGGGCTTTTTCGTGGTCCTGCAAGAGTCCAGTGGCGGTTAGCGAGCGACCGCGACAAGCAAATGAGAGGCGGGGGATTCAATGGCTTCGTGAGCCCGATGCGAAGCTCGGCAGCTTACTTACGCCAATGGAGAAGGAGCGGCCAAGAGCTTCCACGGCGGCTGGTCGAACTCCGGCTCGGTGTGATCGAAACGACGACGGCAAACACAGCTAGGGCACGAAGGCGGCGCGAAGGTGGAAAAACGAGAGCAGTGGGAGGCTTGGGGCATAAATAGAGGCGCTAGCATGTGAGGGTTGCACCAAATCCCGGAAATCGGGTGCGGGACTGCGGGATAAGCATCGGCAACGTCCGACTTGGGTTCGTCTCGAGGAGGAAGGGGGCGCAGACGTGCTGCGGGCTCGGCCTGGCAGCGAGACAGAGAGCGAGGAAGGGAGGGCGTGTGGGCCTGCTCAACTGGGCCGCGGAGTGGAAATGGGCCTGCAGCTGAAGAAAACCGGTCGCCAGATGCTGGGCTGCTGCGGGGAAAAGAAGGCCAAGGCCTTCGGCTGGATTAGGCCAGCAGGCCGAAAACCAAGAGAGAGAGAGGGAGAGAAGAATCTCCTTTTCTTTTTCTGAAACGGAAAGTCTGAATTTTCCAAAGCTATTTTCAAAAGGGGTTTGAATTCAGTTTGAGTTTCAGTTAAAAACCAATCAATATAGAAACACATATGTAGCAGCATGAATGCATCAACATGTATCTAACCTTAGGATGGATTTTAATTTAACAAAAAATATTATTTCCTATGTTTGAATGCACACATAAAAGCATAATTAAATCAATTTCACCTATCTCAGAAGAATGCAAATTTTAGGGTGTTACAATTTGTTCACGGCAAAAGTTGTAGATCTCGTCGAGATACAACTTTGATGTTGACTTCATCTTCATTCGACATTGTTAATCATCTCAAATTTGATCTAAGAACTTATAAGACATATTTGGACATGTAAACCTTCTCAAATCAAAAAGTTGTGAACTACAAAGATGTAGATCTCTTAAACTCTATGAAAAAATGATTATTTTTTTTGTTCAAAACAGGCTATCATTGTCGGATGCCCGTTCGTGGCTTCAACCGGCAGTGATAGTACCATGTCTATCACTGCCGGTTGGAGCCATTAACCGATAGTGATAGTCCTCCTATCATTGCCAGTTGTCCTATTACTGTCGGATAAAGCACCAGCAGCGATACACTTATCACTGCTGGCTCCACCATAACTAACAGTGATTGTGTGTTCTAACACAGTGCCAAGTCTTCTGATAGTGTTATGGACCATGGGTACTTTACCGCCTGGAAAAGAGCCTAGTAGGAACAGGGTGGGTCATGACTGCCAAAGGAGAGGCCCAACCCAAACAGGGTGTGTCATCAACTTGGAAAATGTTTGGTGTGAAAACACTCAAGCATCAAGGACAATCATTCACTTGTGTGAATCAACTAGATTGCATAACTTTTTCATGTTCATCACTATAGAGTACAGGGGATTTTATAGGGGAGAGAATCTTTGATATTCCTATCCAATTCTTTTTTTACTCTCAACTATTGAGTTACAAAAAAATTCCTCAAGCTCTAGAAGGACATTTGGTCATTTCTACACAATCAACTTTGCTCCCTAATGTTGCTAAGGTGATGATAAGCTTCAATCCATGGTGCAGTAGTCTTAGCTAGTGGGGTCTTCCCATCTTGGGCTTGTGCGAGCTTCATTCATGCTTCCTTATTGAAGCTTTGCCATTTAACGACCATCAACATCGCCATCAACGTTGTAATGGCATGGACATCGTCTTCGTGATCTTGTTCCAAAGACTACGTGATAGTGTTACCCAAGGTTTTCTCAAAGGGATCTTGAAAACAAAATGGTTTTCTCATAGATTCTAAGAGATGACTTAAGGTGATAACATTACCCAAGGTTGAACCCCCAACAAAAAGCAAGCCACCATTGATGGATCATTGGAAGCCTATATTTTCATGCTGGTCTGATAGGATCTGAGTAGATTTCCATGTAATGAACTTGGAAACTCACATGTAAACCGATTAGGACTACATCTCTAACCCTTTATCTCGGACTATATAAGGTAGGGCAGGGTCTCCTAATCGGTACCTTGAAGCAACTCAATTCTACGTAGCTAGAACCCTAGACAAGCTCATCAACACCCTTATAATATAATTCCCGAGCATAAGATATATAAGAGATTGATTCTCCACTAGATGTATGATACCCTATACCTAAACCAGTATAAATTTGTGTGCCATGTGCTAGCCATCTGATTCCCTACTCAGAAATCACTTATCTATATTGTCTGTTCAAAAATCATTAATAGTTGGCGTGCTAATTAGGCTTCCTTTGTGCGTAGATCCTTTTCACATACTTTAGATGGGGTTAATCTTCAACATAGACTGTGACACCTTCCTTCTAGGTGATGAGATCGCCCTTGATAGACTTGATTACATATCTCTACGCTCTGGAATTCTTCGTCGAAACCGGTCATGAGCACATCCTGTACCAACCTCTCGACTCCACTCTTGCTGAGATCAAGTAGATTTCGTATGTAGGCCAAGAGAATCTAACTCACTATATCCTTGTTGATTCCCCAATCACCCTAAGGAACGTTGTGGCTACATATCAACATGACTTCTCTGTCTTTGCCTCTATGGCAGGCGGCCACGGAGCATGAGTGGCCTAGCACATGGGCAAGGTAGGCATCCATGTTAGCATCGGCATCGATGGCACTAGACCAGCATGACCATGGTGGCACAGGAGCCTAGCAAGTGGCCATGGTGTGGTAGGGACTGCCCGAGCCTGGCTCAGCCATGGTAATTCCAAAGCTTGACGCCGACTCGGTGCATGGCCTAGTAGGCTGCCGTAGCAGCATAGGGGGAGTTGGACAAGGCAATTTTCATGCATGAGTGGAGCTGGACTCCGCATCGGTTAGCACAGAGGGAGTTGGGTGGGGGCAACAATCAGCATGGAGGCACTACTACAAAATTAGTTTTCACCAATGACATTTTAATTGCCAGTTTGAACAAAACCTATAAGGAAAATGTCACCTAGCTAGGGCAATAGTGATTTTGGTGGTTGATTGATAACATGATCTAATTGTATTATTTTGTCTATTGGATGCAAGGATGGCTTGTGTTGATATTTCTTATGACTATTGGAGATTTCTACAAAGTGCACATAAAATATTGATGTATCACTTCACATGGGGAGTATTCCGAGGTTGTATTTGTAATTTGTAACAGGGAAAGCTTATGGCCAAGATAGTGAAGAATATAGTTTCTTGTGAACTAAATTTTCAAGCAATTGCACGGCCTTAGTCGCGTGTAATACGGCTATGGCGCACATTGCCTTTAGGATAATAAGAAAATGATAAATTGATTACTAAAGAAGGTAGATAAATCTAGGAGTAGCAGTGTAGCTAGTGGGGAAGAGGGAGCAAAATGATACCTATGTAACTTCTACTTACCAAGCACAACTTAGAAATAAACATAGGAACTTAGTTAAGCCAAGACTAGTGGGGGGTTCTCAAGCACTTCGGGGCACAACCCACCAAGCGAACCCAAAAGGATTAACTAGACAAAATTGCAACGAATCCTATGATTTAAGAACTAGGCCTATCATGGTGGAATATGGACGATAGATAGGCTATCACCACCTACCACGTGCCACTAAATACCCAAAGACCTCTGACTGTTGTACACGAAAGCCAGATAACCCGGTAGTCTGTCGGGTGTCCTCGGGGAACCCTGAATCATCCACATTTTATAACTCATACATGATCAACAATGGAGGTGCTACAACATTACGACACTTGGTACAAAAAAACTTACATCGAAGTGCGGAAGAAATAGCATTAGTTTACAAAACATGTTTAAGTAAAACTTAACTTTAGATCCAAAAGGTAAATAGGACAGTGGAAGCAAATTAGAAGAAGCACCTAAGGTAGGAGAGACATCCAGATCATGTCGAGCCCACCGACATGACCTTGATTAGCAGCACAAGTCAGAACCTACAACATGGGTTAACAAACCCTAAGTACTTGAGGGTACTTAACAAGACTTACCTGACTAAAAGAAAAGACTCCAAGGGCATGAAGGCTTAAAGGAAGGTCTGAAGTAAGAGTAACTTTTGCAGAAAAGCTTACTACAAGTGAATCCTTACTTTTAATGTTTTAGTGGTGTATTAAGCCCATATCAAGATCCAGTTTGCACCTGATCTAAATCAATCACTTCTTTAAATGTCTGAACTCATTTCTTCTCATAGCCATAAGTCACCATGTTTCATTGATTAACTATGATGAGTGGTTAGAGGATCGACTCTCCATAACCGAGGAGCACGACGATTCGAATCGATTAGGCCTAGCTGGGGTTTTCTTACCACACGACATATGCAGGTCCTAGACCTACATATATCAACCTTCACTCAGATCCTCCAAAACGTGAACTGGTCTGCGCTACCCGAGAGCACAGTACTCCACCACCCTACTCTATTCCTATAGGGTGGGTACACACTACTCTCACCATCTCCCACTCCTAGTGCGCAGTTAGCTTTTCACATAATGGAATCACCGAGGTCTTAGGCTTACTGGAGTATGTGGCCACTACTGCAAAGTCTCAATCATAATAGGCCTACAATGAACGGTCCTTAATCGACACAGACAGAACAAGCATGACCAAGAAATCCTATCAGTTTAACCACCAGAAACATATCCAATGTTTTGTATGGTCTCTAGTTCATTCATTTTCATGATTAAACTCTCAGGACATTTTCTAAGTATAAAACCATTGTGACTGATGGACTCTTCACTTGATACTTAACAATTAAGCATGGCAAAGAATTATTGAACTATGATGATTAAAAAGGGTGGCAAGGAAAAGTATTCGAATATCAAGGCAGGCATGCAACAATTGGTAATCAATCATTTCCTATTACTTAATGCACATTTTATTGGACTCAAATGATAATAGCATTTATAAACAACAAGAAAATGGTTAAATGCTCCGTGGTTTGCCTATGTTGCAGAGAAAATTAGATTCTGCAAGAGGATCACTAAAGTCAAACTTAGCACCAACACCACTGGTGGATGACACCTTTCCGAAGATTGATCAACACGAAACTTCTCACTCACATATGCACTACACGTAAACAAATGATGCATCCTTTTAGCATGATGGAATGCATGACAATGCATTGATAAAAAGCATAATAAGATTAACTAGCTGAAGTACAACTTTCCTACATGATATAGTTGCAAGTAATTAACATAAAACACTATTAGTAAGACCTAGACATGGAAACACATATAAAGCTTAATCTTTCTACCCAAGAGGTAGCATACAAGAGGCAATCACAACTACATATATGCATCCACTAATGAAACATTTGATTAAACAAAAAGGCATTTTTAGTTTTTTTACTATTACAAGTAAATTATGAGCACATCAGTCAAGCACATACATTGCTAAGGACACAGCAGGGGTTTCATGTTCCAAGGTCCACCATCAACTCCAAAAATTCACCCAAGTCTTTTCATGAATTATGCTAATCAATTTAATACTTATTAACTAATAATTAAGGCATATAATTAAGGACATAATTAAAAATCATCAAATTAATCCCAAACTTTTTGTGAAGGTTGATAATAGCATCAAACAGTTACACAAAAAGTTTCATATCCATTGGATATATATTTTAGCCTATAAAAATCATAGAAGATGCATTTATTAATTAAAAGAGATAATTTTAAATCATAGCAAAAGTACTGAAAATGCTCAACTCATATTTTTCCTAGGTATAGTACATCATCAAGAGGTTACACAAAAATTTTCATGATTGTATCATGCTTCTATAATTATTTATGAAATTCTCAATTTTCAGCTGAAAATAGAAAAAGAAAAAGAAAAACCCTATGGTGCACTATTCACCTGAGTCATGGTCTTCGCATTTAGGCCCTTGTATTAATTTCTATTCCGGCACGAAGCCCCTGTCGTGATTTTGAAGAACAGAGGACGCTGGAGAGGCTCGATTTTCGTCCGGCTGATGCTCGTCGGCAGCGAGGGAAAGGTGATGGAGCAAGCACAGGCCTGTACGCACCCGCTGGTGGTCGCGGCTTGCCCCACAATGGCCTAAGGAGACGTGGCCGCGCGAACAGCGGCACCAGCGACACAGAGCATGGCGGCGGGTAGCGGACACGACGCGCCTGGGGCTTGCCTGGCAAAAACAACGGGCCGATCATGATCACGGAATGAAGGCGATGCTAGAGCAAAGGACAGGAAAGAGGGGGGGGGGTCCTCCATAGAGGAATGGCCACGGCGAGTGGTCCACGGCGGCGAAGATGGACAGCGGCAGTGGGAAAAGGCTACGTAGGCGATTCCGACGGTGAGAGCTACTACAACAAGGCACGAACGGCATGCAAGAAGATAGCACGACTATGAGTGAGAGGAATTGGTAGGAGGTGGAAAGGCGACAGCGAATTTCGCTGATGAAACGAAGACAACCGATGGTGGGCAGAGAAAGGAAAAAGATGAGCGGCGGCCGGCGTCGGGGTTTTTAAATGGGCGTGGCGTTGCTTTTGGACTTCGCCAACTGCGGCTCGAGTTGGCCACGTAGGCAGCCACGTGTCCAGGCACGAGAAACGTCGCGACGGTGGCCAAACGGCGCAAGGCGGTGACGAGACAGACGAGCTACTGCCGGTTCTACTGTAGCAAACCGAAACATCCATCTTCTCCTCCATTTTTCTCTCGATTGCGTGCAACAACTCGATTGGCTCCAAACATAAAAGTTGTTCATCGATATGTGGTCTTCAACTTTTCTCATAGGCTCGACTTCTAATTCGGTCATGATTGAGAGATCAAGGATGAAGAACACGGGCACTTGCAACTAAAACACTGGATTCAGTTAGCATGATTTTGAAAACTGCTTTCTTAGAAAATTTGGAATTTAATTTAAGAACAAACAGTAACCAAACATCCCAACTAATTACACAATTTCAAAGTTCAAGCAAAGGATCAAACAAAGGAACAAAAATTGGGCAAATTTAATTTAAGAAGATTCATTTTATAAATCACCAAATTTTGAACTTTAACACTGTTTTTCAGGAACTTAACCACAAATGGTTAGGTTTGGAAGAACTTGTTTAGAATTCAAACTTTGAGCTCAAATTTAAACATATTAGGCTTGGAAACATAAACAAACTTTAATACAATATTATAGAATACACTTTTTACTTCAAAGTTTATTTTAGCAAAATCTTATTTGTTTAAGAAATTTTTATTCCATAAAATCATAAAACACCATAATTGAAATCATTGTTAACATTTCATACAACCTATAAAACAGAACATATGCAACAAATGGAGGATAAAATTGAAACATGAAATGCATTCTTTACACAATGCTTGATGATTATGCATAATGATGAACATGATTAGGGTTTTATTAATTTTGTAACACCTAGGGTGTTATAAATAGAGATGATGTTTATATGAAAATTGTAGATCTCGATAAGACCTACAACTTCTAGTTTTGAGTTTTTCATTTGAGAAAGTTAAGATGCTCAAAAAATAATATAAAATTTCAACAACATAATAATAAACTGTACTAGTGCCTTGTCGCATGAGAAGAGTAATATCCTTTTTATATGGTGTCAAACGAAGATAATTTTTATATCAAAGTTGTGTAGTTCTCAATGAGATCTATAACTTTATAATTTGAGTTTTTACATTTGAGGTTGTTAAAATGCTCGAGAAGATAATATAAAGTTTCAGCAGCCTATTAATCGTGCACCAGGGCTTGTTGCCTCACGAAAATTATATTTTTCTTAAAATGTGTGAAATGAAGATGCTTTTTATACCAAAGTTGTAGCTATGGATGAGATTTACAAGTTTTAGTTTTGAAGTTTTTCATTTGAGATGGTTAAAATGCTGAAGAAAACAATACAAAATTTAAGGTACATATTAATTGTGTACCAAAGCTTATCTTTTTTTAGTAAAAATCATATATTTCTTATTTCATGTTGCAGAAAAATACTTTTTACATGAAAGATTTAGATCTTATCGAGGGCTACACCTTTCCATATATAAAAGTATATTTATTCAACATTATGTGGAAAAATATGATTTTTTATCGTGGCATAGGTCCAAACAGTTGATGTTTGTGAATTGCCAATGAATGAATATTTGATAATCGTCAGAGAAAAGAAACTTTTATAAATTTATCAAGGACGCCAATAGGCAACATATAAAACATCGATCTTTGAAGATGCACCTTCTTACTGCCTGCAGTCATCATGTGTTTGTGTGCGCGTTCATCATAAGATGATGTGTGATGAGCTCGACAACTGTTTTGCAACACACACACACACTTTAATTTGTTTCTATATGTACATCTTGATACTTCATTCTAGATAATCAAATTGGTTGCATAATTTACTTGCCAAAGCTGGCTATTATTACACGTACGATTATGCAGAAGGTTTTAAATCAGTATGAATATATATAATCAACAATATTCATCTCTGATCAATTGGTTGCATAATTTACTTACCAAAGCAGGCCAAAATCAGGTACGTTTACGTAGATAGAAACTTTTAAATCAGTATTGAATGAAGAAATATTAATCACTCAATTGGTTGCACAGGAAAGGCATAATCTTGAATGATACCTTTCCAAGAAAAATCTCTGCCAGGGCATCCTCTGTTAATGACCAATGAATTTGGCGGCTAAAAAAATGGAGCAAACAATACAGAATCTAAGTGTATAAAATGCTACTGCAAGCCCGGTTCATTCGTGTGGTGCTTGTTAGCAGAGTCATCTGTTGTAGTAATAGCCTTAGAAGCGACAATGGCAACCACCGGGACATGCATGGCCTCCACCAATCCTAGCAACACCATTATTGCTCTCCTCGTGCTCCTGATGACGACGACCATCTTCTCAGCCCCACCTCCGGTTGCCGGGGAGCCACCCAGCGTGGTGCCCTTCGCGTGCAAGGATGCCACCGCCGCAGGTGGTGGCACATTCACCGAGGACTTCTGTCTGTCGACGCTTCAGGGCAGCAAAAGCAGCGTCGGCGCCGCGGACTACACGGACCTGGCCCTCGTCGCGGTCGAACTCGCTACGGCCAACGCCACAGCCACCGAGGCCAAGATCGACACCCTGCTTGCCAGCAATAATATTAGTGGTGCGGTAGTCGTCGAAGGCCTGCAGTCGTGCCGGGTGCTGTACGGCACGGTGGTGCGGCAGTACCAGCCGGAGTGCCGCGCCGCCGTGAAGGACGGCAGGTATAGCGACGGGAAGGCATGCCTGGGCAGGACGGCGCAGACGGCCGCGGCCTGTGAGGGGTGGTTCCACCAGCAGAAGGTGGCGTCGCCGGTGGCCATGGAGGACGACGTCCTTGCCAAGCTCGCCAACCTCGCCATCGCGCTGGCTTCCATCGCCAAACGATTGATACATACATACACGCCTGCTGCTTTATAATCACAACAAATTAGTTGGTTGTCTAAGTCTTTTTTTACATGGTAATAAACACCCGAGGTTTGTTGGTAGTTTTTGAAGATGTCTTTGTTATGTTATCGTAGAATACTTAATTTTATGCTTAATCTAGATCACATGTTTTTGTTTCTACGTACTCCGTAGTTGTAGTATAGAGTGGTAACTCTCCAGAGGATTGTTGTGTTTTCTTCTAGAGTGTTACAACTACGCCAAAATAGACAATCACAGTCTAGTACACTGCACCGACAGTGATTATGCATCACTGCTTAGGATGACCCAATAGTGAAGATCCTCTTTCACTGTCGGCTCAACTTACGAGCCGGCGGTGATATGACAGTGCCGGTTATAGCCATGAACTGCATTTATAGTTAGATCATCTTTGTTGCGGTCAAAGTCGTTTTTCCTAGGCGGGCATCACGTCCTCCTCGTACAATACGCCTGCTTTAGTCAATGATTTCGTAGATGGTCACTGTGTCTGCCTGTGACTCTGCATTAAACAACGTTTTCATAGGTGGACACAATGCCCGTCTGCGAAAATCAATAAGAAAAACAAAAGAAAATGGAAAACTCATGGACAAGCCTACCGAGCCATCCACGGGCCTGCCGAGCCCATCCACGCGCCACTGCCACCGCCACTCGCTGGATCTGCATATTGCAGCCATCGTAGTCGCTAGATCCGGTCGCATCCATGCCACGACCACTGGAGAAGGGCCCAGAGTGGCAGGAGACGGGCTAGGCCCTGCGCGCCGTAGAAGAGCCCAATGTCACCGCAAGCCCTCGCTAGATTTGAGCACCCACCGCCGGATCTGAGCACTCGCTCGCCAGATCCGAGCACCTGCTGTCGGATCCGATGGCTAGCTATCGTGGATCGAAGCCCCAACTGCTAGGGTGTGCAGATCGAAGCTCCGCCGCCGATGGGGCACATGGGTCCTCTGCCATTGGGTTGCGTCCTCCTCTCAGATCCGTTGGGCCATCGGGCGCAGCGGCCTCCACCATTGGGGCGCATCATCTCAGATCCGTCGAGCCACCGGTGAGGATCATGTGAGCTGTGAGAGTCAAGAGAGAGAGAGAGAGGATGACAAGCCCCAAAACCCTAACTCAGGTATATATATCGAACATAGGTAACAGGAGTTCTAGGCTTCTTTAGGCGTAGGGCCATTTTTCTAAAGGCTTCTTTAGGTCTAGGGCCATTTTTCTAAAGTGGGCCTCCTAAAAGGTCCGACTCCAAAAATGACCTCCATTTTCTAAGGCGTACCTCTTAAAAGGCCAGTCTCTTTAAAATGATTTTACGAGACGGGCAATCATGACCGTCTCCGTAAATAAAATGTCTGTCACCATAAATGAAACATGTCTGCCTTCAAAAATCCTTGGGTATTTTACGAGACAGTTGGATTGTGTGATCCCCTGCATTAGTGTTTGGGCAGTGTCTCTCAAAATCATTTTGAAAAAAGTCTATATAACCCCCAACTATTCAACAAAGAGTCTTCAACCAAGATGAATTCGCTCAATTGTTTCAGTTATCTCTCTGTCACGCTACTTACTCCTCAGATGGAGACCATTCAAGAAAGCATGGTTATAATGATTTTAACTAATGATGAAGATACCTAGGGTCATCGTTGGGGATCCAACACCTTCTCCTCATCACAAGTCTACAAGGCTCTAATTGGTCATTCTGAGGTGGATCCCACTTACAAATGGATGTGGAAGACACTACTACAGCATGAATTGGTCGGTGACCCTTTGTAGGGGCAGTTTTGTCAGCCGCCCCTATGCAGGTATAGCTACAAATCGAGAATTTGTAGGGGCTGTTGATGAGCCACCCCTACAAATCCGTTTCCAAAAATTCTCAAATCTAGGCCAAAATAATAGGAAATTTTTTTAATCCAGGAAGGCCCTCACCAGTCAGCCACCCAAGTCACAAGTCGTGGCTTTTTTCACGCGCTTCGTGGCCAGTAGGATTCGAACCCACGACCTCTCCTCGCATGGTACTCCTCTAACCACTGTACATTACACTCACTTGTGTTTATAATGGATTTTCTTTGTGCTCGTATTATCCTGAACCGAATTTAAATTGATTGTTTGAGACCCTAAACGAATTCAAATGAAAAAGTTATCAACTATAAAGTTGTATAACTTTTCGACATCTACAACTTCCGTTTTTGCTGTTTGTCCATCCGAGGTCGTTTATAAAATTTGAATTTCAAATGTGAGAAATTCAGACATAGTTTTCTTTTACAAGATGATTTCAAATCAAAACGTTGTCAACTACAAAGTTGTATAACTTTTAGAGATCTACAACTTTTATTTTGATTGTTTCTCCATCCGATGTTGTTTGAACCATTCCAATTTCAAATTTGAGAAATTCAAACGTAGTTTTCCTTCACAAAATGATTTCAAATGAAAAGTTGCAACTATAAAGTTCTATAACTTTTTCAGATCTACAACTTTTATTTTGGTTGTTTCTCCATCCAAAGCCGTTTGAAAATTTTAAATTTCAAATTTGAGAAATTCAAATGTAGTTTTCCTTGACAAAATGATTTTAAATAAAAAATTTATCTACCACAAAGTTTTATAACTTTTCGAGATCTACAACTTTCATTTTGATCATCTTTCCATGTTGTTAATTTTGAATTGATAAAACAAAGTCATATGAAAAGATGACCAAAATAATAGCTGTAACAACGCAATAAATTTTAGAAAAAAAATCATCAAATTGAAGTTGCAAACAACATTTTGAAACAGTAAATAATTTCAAATGGAAATGTTGTAAACAACAAAGTTCTATAAATTTATGAGACCTACAACTTTTATTTTGGTCATTTCTCTATTCAAGGTCGTTTGAAATAATTCGAATTTTAGTACTTAATTTTTACTATCCAGCGTCTATTTGTTGGGGCGACCCAACCGCCTCTACAAATAGGGCCATTTGTAGCAGCGGCTGAATCTGCTGGTGGAAGAAACCTCGCAACATCTGTTTCTTGACTGTCAGTTTGCAAGGATGTGTTGGCGTTCCAACAACCATGATATTCCAGTAAACTGAAGTTCCCTAGAAGTCACCTCCCTGTTCAAGGAATAGCTATATTTGCAGTTTTTCATGGCGGCAATAATCGTTATGAGTTGGACAATCTGGACAGCCAATTTTCAAAGGACTACGACTGGATTTACAGGATTCTAGAACCTTCTTCTTCAAGCAATTGATGCTACTTTCCTTCATAGTGAAGTCAAGCCTCTCTGATTCGTTTGAATTATGGACACAAATTCTAGCAGAGTTTGCTGTGTACTTCTTTTTTTTGTTTCCTTCTTTGTTTCTTCATTTTCTCATTCCTTGTAATCCCCTTTGTAACCCCCCTGTTTGTTCTTCGTTTTATTTTCTCTTTTTGTACTTTGTTGTTTATTGTTTAAGAAAAACACCGTAGGGGCCTGGCCCCTCTAGACCCTTCCAAAAGAACCATATAACAAGGGCAATGCTCTAGATACAGTATAAAACTCCAAACCCCTTCTTTTTCCTCTCCTCCTGCCTGAGCACACCAATCCAATGAGGTGTCCTTCCCCACCTCTCTCCATTTGTTGTGGCCATTTTCACCAAATTGCCCGTGGGGGGACCTTGGGTTTTGAAGAATAGACATGTTCCTTGCTTTAAGATGAGTTACTAGCAATCCATTCATTCTTGGTTTTATTTTTGAGTTATATTACCTTTGATTCTCATACTTGTTCTTTATCAAATTTGAAGAGCATTCTTCATTAAGGCACCCGAATTTTGATGAATCCATTTTTTACTCATAGTTTAAGATTAGTACTTATGAGTACCCATTTAGTTTGTACCTAGCTAGTTTGCTTCAATAGATTGCTTTTGATTGTTGTGATGGCTTACTTGGTCCATTTAGTGTTTTCTCCATTTTAATCGGCGTAGTAGAATAGAATTATTTAAGGGCTACCAATTCTTGGTGAACCCATATGACACATGTACTTTATCTTGAGACTATAGGGACCGTGACGCTTGAAGGGGGTGCATTAGGCTTTCTAAAAATTTCTACTCTAAACTTGGCCTCATAACAAAACCTATATGCAATAAAGTAACATATCTAGATATGCAATAAAGTAACTTATCAAAAATTATAAGCACACAACCTTGATATACACAATATAAATCCAGATGCTTAATTGAGATAGAGATGCAAATTCCTAGTTATTCACTTTGGTGTTTTTATCGAGGTACCAAGAAGCTCACACTCCCTCACCTAGTCCTTGTTGGAGCCTCTCGCAACAATATAAATCCAGATGCTTAATTGAGATAGAGATGCAAATTCCTAGTTATTCACTTTGGTGTTTTTATCGAGGTACCAAGAAGCTCACACTCCCTCCTAGTCCTTGTTGGAGCCTCTCGCAACGATGCCCTCGCAAGGGCCAACCTCTCGGTCTGCTAACTCCATGGATAGCCCTTAGGCCTTCCTCACGAGCAAGAGGGTTTCCGAATGGCCACTACGGGACCACTCCCCGCCATCTTCACTATTGGGCTTCTGGCCAATAAATCACTAAATGCCTTGTTCCCTTTAGTACACCAGTGGTGGCCACACCACAACCTCCCGATCTGCTAACTCCATGGATAGCCCTTAGGCCTTCCCCACGAGCAAGAGGGTTTCCAAATGGCCACTACGGGACCGGTCCCCGCCATCTTCACTATTGGGCTTCTGGCCAATAAATCACTAAACGCCTTGTTCCCTTTAGTACACCAGTGGTGGCCACACCACGCTGTAACAGAACCGACCAAATTATAAGAGCACAAGTACAAAAACAAGCACCGAAGCGCTCAAATTTTCGAACTTGAGCCCATATAATCCTGGTAGTCAATCGAAACCACGAAGGATTTCAAACCAACTTGCTTACAACCAAGATCGCATCATTCAGCATACAACATCATACGTTACATTTCGCAAGGAGTTCCGAAATAAGTTTACACACACGGAGTCGCAATTATTACAAACCAAGTTTATAAAATAGCAGAAGCAAACACACACCAGTTGTTTAACTACTGCCAGTCTTGTTGATCAACAACCCGCAAAAGCATCAGGAAAGTACATAAAAGATGATCACGCCCTAGTGATCTAGTCTTCGTCACCCGCAGGGTGGAGAAAATTTTTGCAGAAGCCTTGGTAGAGCATATCATCTGCAACAGGAGGGAATAAACCCTGAGTACTGGAATGTACTCAGCTAGACTTACCCGTCGAAAACCAGAAATAAGATGACACCAAGGATCATGCCAGGCTTACACAAGAGACTAGCTGACATCACATTTTGCATAAAAGGCATAAGTAATTGAAACTCTTATAACCTGTACTAGCAGTTATTTTTTTAGCATTTACCTGTCATCTATCTTAGCACCTGTACTAAGCATGCACTTGATTATAACCAAACAACATTATTATTATTATATCCATAGCAGGTATATCATTGTGGCAACATTGTATCATTCCCTTAACCACCTGTTCATTTAATGAGATCTACGTTGCCGCTGCTCAAGTCAAGTGCTCACTAACCGGGAGCGACGGCGATTCGAATCGAATTCCTATCCAGCTGGAGGGGTATTTCTAACACTCACCGCGCAGGCCCCTGCCAGGGTCGCACAAGCCACCTTTTCATATGATTTAGGAATCGCGGGTCCGAATGATGTCGCGACCCCAAGGGAGACACTCTGCCAGGTGATAGGGACTCTAACCCCCCTTGGTCTCACGCCAATGCCCCCAAGCACATCCTTTCTCTCCTCCAAGAAGCAACCTACCATTCGATTCTCGGCCTGAACCACATTACTCGGCTTCGCGGTCGAAACGGCTTATCCGGCCAACTAAGTGTTAGACTGCGTTCAACATGACTCAAGGACGTACAGCGAATCGGTCCTTAAACGACTCAGACGGGCATAGCTCCACACCCAAGACGTGAAGTGTCTTGCGGCTGTACTATCGAACTCCCACCAGGTCTCAATTTCATTTTTAAGGATGTTTTCATCCACGATAGCCATAAAGCCACTCGTGACTCCTTCCTACATCTGGCGGATGACCGGAAATCACCTGACTTCTACCATACTAAGCAGGGCTAAGCATTGACACGTGCCTAAACCTAATATAGGGTTAAATACGATATCTGGACAAGGACAGGTATAATGCAACAAGTGTTTTCATATAACTCCTACAACTTAATGCAGTAAACAATTAAAAGTACTCAAGATCACTTTATAAAATAGTAGGTTCAGCATGCACCGGGGCTTGCCTTTCAGAAAGGTCGAAGGCCGGTGGTCAGGACACTCAGGCAGGTCTTCTGCGGAAACTTCTCCGCCGGTTGGTTCCTCTGGCTGCTCCGGCTGGTCCTGGACTTCCTCCGGAATCACAGGCTCGAATTCGAGGAGAGTTACCCCCTCCGGAACACCTATTACATGAGTGCACAAAAAATATCATGGGTGCATAATGGTGCAACATGCTCGGGATGAAATGCATTTCAGAAATAAAAATAATAATCTAATCAAGTCACTTTATTAGTACGTGCAAATCTCTTCTCCGGTGGAGAAGTACTTACCTAATCTACTCAACCTAAGGTATAGTTGTTCATCTTCGGTTAAGGCCCTAACACCTAACAAACACAGAGTGACATTATTTAGGTTACCACATCCAACCCAAAATATCACAGTAAGACATTCTGGACAGCAGTTATTTGTTTCTAACATAACTGGAGATTCCCAACTCCAAAAGATATGGTCTAAGACAATCTGGAAAGCTTATGAAATGCACCACAAAATATTTTCAGACCACAACACTTAATTCCAAAGTTTACCTAGTCGAAATCCCAAAGTTCCAGAATCTGTCCTCCCCAAACAGAGAGCAGCCAATTCTGGACTGTCACTTAAAACAGCAATAACTCCTAAACTACTAAGCCAAATGCTCCCAAATTTTGACACAAGCTAGTTAATCAAGTTTAATACAATTTTGGTATTCACAAGTTTTCCAGCAAACACTTTTATTAAGGGTCAAACCCAAAGATACTACCAGCTGTCCAGAAAACCTAGAATTGCAAAGATTAAATATTTATTTATGTGGCAAACATCCCATAAGACCAAACTAATATTACCAAAAGTTCACATAGGTCACAAAAACACCAGAAAGTAAGGTTGGCCCACCTAAAATATTTATTTAAACCCATTTCTTAATTTACTTAAGTAATTAAGTGAAATTTTAAACATATATATAAACTGCTCCTAAAATTCTACAAAAATTACAGGAGACTCTAGGAACCAAAAAGAGACCACTGTAAAAATTTAAACTAAATTTATTTACACAAACTCCCTAAACAAAATTCACAAGCCCAAAAGGCTGATTTTTGTATAATTAACAAATCATATTAAAAAGTGTCAAACAATAGATTTCCTATTTTTCTTAGACACTTTAAGGTACCAAGACATTCTCCAAAAATTTATAAGAACATTGCACATGTAGAAAAATTACTAAAATTCATTTAAGTCTTTCCTAAAATAACAAGATAGCATTATAACTTGAAAAGTACTTAAGCACTACTGCCCAAATTTTTACCAAAGCTAGAGCAAGTATAAATTAGCCTACCCACCAAATTTCATAATTTTTGGAACAATGAAACTCAAGATATGATTTAAACAAGTTTGCATGCAATCTAAAACACATTTCAAAAACATATTTAAATCTCCTAGAAACTAAACATCACATAAGCATTTGATATTTTTCCTAGATCCTACACTTTATTTGAAACCCAACAAAATTTGGATCACAATTTTTGGATCTACCAAACCCTAGATCTATATTTTCCAAGACTTAACCAAACTGTGACAGAATAAATAAAAAGAAATAAGTCGGATTAGTTACTGGGCCGGCCCGAAAAAGACGCGGCCCACGACTCGCGGCGTGGCCCGCTTCTACGCGCGGCCTGCGACGGCTCCCGCCCGCGCGTGCGTGTGACTGACCAGGTGGCCCCACCGGTCAGAGAGAGAGAGGCGGAGGGGCGGAGCTGCGGTCGCCGGAGCTCGCCGTCGGTGAGCCGACCGGCGAACTGAGCGGACGAGCATGACCACGTCATCGAGCTAAGTCAATTGATGGCAAGAATGGGGCGGCAGAGCCACGGGAAGGTGCTCACCGTCGGGCATGGCGGACCACCGGCACGGTGGTGGCGAAATCTCGCCACCGGTGAGCCTGACATCCCAACCCTAACCCTCGATGAGCATCCCCATTCTACCTCGACCCTAACGCACCTACAAGTGGGCGACAGAGACGCCCAGAGACCTCTGGCCACGGAGAGCCGTCGCGCGGAGGAACTCCGGCGAGGTACCGCGGCGGCGGAAAACGAAAATGTGACCCTACCAAAGCGCGATTGGCTGCGAGGAGTGGACGGTGAGGTAGCGGGCTTCAAGGCAGAGCGAGAGACGCAGTTTGGCCAGTGGTGATGCGGTGACGAGCGCTTGCGAGCACGTCGGAGCGGGCGGCGGCAATGGCGGCTCGGTTTCTCCGCTCTGCCGACGAGAGAGGAAAGGAGGAGGGAATGGAGGGGTGCGGAGGGCAGCAGCAGCATGCTGGCAGCTTAAGCCCGCCAGCGCGCTCGCGAGTGGGGGCAGAGTTGGAGCATGGCAGCCACGCGACGCCCCGGCCCTGCGCTCGGTCGACCACACGGCTCACCGCTGCTGACTGAACTTGGCGTTTCAGAGCCCACAAGCGTCGACTGACAGCGTGATTTCAACCGAGCAAAACTCCCAATCTAGCCCGAGTTAGCGATAGGTGTTAACAACAAAAATGTAGAGCTATATGTGGACAACAACTTTGTCAATTGGCTCAAGAACAGATTCGGTTTGGATTGGAAACTACAAAGCTCCAAAGTGGTGTACTTGGAAACTGAAACGTGTTTTCAGTCAGTGAAACCGACTGAAACCCTATTTTCAAGACACCACAACTCCTAAACCATTTAGAACTAGGTGATGGTCATGTTTGTAACGGAACCGTCCAAATTATAAGAGCACAAGTACAAAAACAATCACCGAAATGATCAAATTCTCGCACTTGAGCCCATATAACTCCGGTAGTCCAATGAAATCACGAGGGATTTCAAACCAACCAACATACAAGCCAAGATCGTAGTGATTCAACATAACAAGTCACATGTTACAACCATTTCACAAGTAATTCAATATACATCGGAGTTCAACATAGTTATTACAACTTAAGTTCAAAAGTAGCGGAAGCAAAGTAATTTAAAACTAACAACACTCTTATTTCAAATACATGCCAGTACCCCGGTCGACTTCCAATAAAAGCATTAGAGATAAGGTAAATAAGAAGGATCATGCCCATGATCACACTCCGCCACTACGGCAGGAGCCAACCAACTCTTGCAGTCGCCATGATACATCACAACCTGCAACAAGTGGGGATAAAACCCTGAGTACAAGAAGGTACTCAGCTAGACTTACCCGTCAGAAACCAGAAATAAGGTGACACCAAGGATCATGCAAGGCTGATATAAAGTGGGGCTAGCTTGACAACATTTTGCATAAAAGCTTAATATAGATGATCAATCATTAATGCTTAAGCATCAAGTTAATTATCATTAACCTATCATCTATATTAGAACCTGTACTAGAGCACTCACTTTATTAGGAGCAAACAATATTAACCATAGCAGGTATAAATTGAGGCAACCTTTTCATCGTGATCCAATTAACCATCCGTTCAATTTAATTGAATCTACGTTGCCGCTGCTCAAGTCAAGTGCTTACTAACCGGGAGCGACGGCGATTCGAATCGAATTCCTATCCAGCTGGAGGGGTATTTCTAACACTCACCGAGTCACGCCTGGCGAGGGCTGCTTAGGTCACCTTTGGTACAGTTCAGGAGCCACGGGTCCGAATGATGTCGCGACCCCAAGGGCGACACTCTGCCAGGTGATAGGGACTCTAACCCCCCTTGGTCTCACGCCAATGTCCCCAAGCACATCCTTTCTCTCCTCCAAGAAGCAACCTACCATTCGATTCTCGGCCTGAACTGTATTACTCGGATTCGCGGTCGGAACGACTTATCCGGCCAACTAAGTGTTAGACTGCGTTCAACATGACTTAAGGACGTACAGCGAATCGGTCCTTAAACGACTCAGACGGGGATAGATCCACACCCAAGACCTCCATGCCTTGTCGCTTCACTATCATCATCCCGCCCGGTCTCATTTTATTTTATTAACACATGGTTCCTTTCCACGATAGCAAATATAGCCAACCGTGCCATATATGAATATCCCTATATTTCGCAGGTGACAGGAAATCACCTGACTTCTACCGCTTAAAGTAGGGCTAAGCATCTACTCGATCCTAGTCTACGTAGGATTCAAGGATTCATATATCTGGACAAGGAATGATATAATGCAGCAAGGGTTTCCAACCAACTCCTATCACTTAATGCAACAATACTTATAACATATATAGAATTAATTGCTTTGAAGATAGGAGGCTTATAATGCTCCGGGGCTTGCCTGGGATCCGACTCAAGTTAGAGTATGTCAGATGAGTTCGCTTGGCGAGCATCTTCCAATCTATCACTTGTCCGGTCCTTCTATCTTCGGGATAGACCCACCAACTCCATCTTCAGGTTTGGCTCCACCACACGTCCTTCACGTGGTGCATCTAGCGTACCTAAATGAAATGCAAGATGCAAGTGTATGAATACAAGGAAATGCAATAGGTGATGCATCGCACGTTAATCAAGGCAAGTATAAGGTTATAGTAAAGACACGTAAGCACATCACATTACTTAAGTAACCTTACACAAACAAACATGCTTAAATAGCAAAGAAAGAAATACCAAGGATGACATAAGAATTACAAAGTCTCAGGTGTAATAGCTTAATCACCAAAGACATGAATCACACTTAGCAATACGCAAGCAAAGTAACCAAGCAATCATGTATTTTCAACAACTCTGGACATACATGCAGTAGCTGAGTAAATCAATCATATCTGAAGTTATATAAATCCAAATGACTTGCAAGAAGACATTATGGAAAGCTTATAAAATTATCTACATTTCATATAATATCATCACAGCATGATTCATAAGTTAAACAAGTCAAAAATACAAAGTTCCAGAATCTGTTCCTGACAAACAGAGAGCAAGCAATTCTGTACCCTAACTTTAAACAGCTATAACTCCTAAACCACATGGTCAAATGCCACCAAATTTTAACAGCAGCTAGATACATAAATTATCTACAACTTTTGTATAAATAAGTTTCACAACAAAGCACATTATCATGAAGAACTTTGCTAAGGTCCCAGATCTGTCCAGAAACCTCATTTGCAAGATATAATTATTAACTTATGTTGCAAACATATAATTAGACAAAACCAACTTTATCAACATTTCACACATGACTATGAACACCAGAAAACATAGTTCCCATTCCTAAATAAATTCTTTTAATCTATTTTCTTACTTTATTTAGATGATTAGGTGGAATTATGAACACCTATCAAAAGTGCATAATAAATTATGCCAAAATTACAGTGTCCTACAAAAGCTACCAAAAACCTACTGTCCAAATTTCAAGTCATTTGGACATGTATACCAACCTCTATGAAAAAGACAAAAGGTTAATACAATAAATCATGTGAGAGCAAGTTAAACCTAAAACTCCATATTTTCTATGAACACATGGCCCTATCATGAACCAATATGATATATAAACATCATAATAAGCTAATGGAACAACATTTTCTATTTTATCAATTATATATTATTTACAAGCTATTTATCAAGCCATAAACAAGTTAAACCAATAACTTGACCATACAGTTAGCAATGGCCATGAATTTTATACCACAGTACATCCATAGCATGACAATCCTACTATAAAAATTTCACATCATTTGGAGCAACACAACTCAAGATATAAAGATGACAAGCAATATAATGTAGATTTCCTTATTTATCAAGGTCATTACAAAACCCTAAGAAAACAGTGAACAAATAGTGTGTTTAATATTTTTCCTAGCAAGTACAAGTCATCACCAAATTAACAAAACAAGAATCACTATTTTTGGAGTTCTAAAACTCTAGATCTTGCTCTGGTTAAGTTTAAGGGCATTTTTAGAGCATTTTTAAAACTTAAATAAAGACATCAGAAATTATCTACAAACATATAGAATTTTATGACTCTACTGCATAGATCTCTTCTCAAGGTTTCCAAAAAGTCCCCATTTACTATTTTTGGAATTACCTAGCAGGAGATATGGATTTTAGAAGATTTCACAAAATTCTGAAATTCAAAAAAAAATGAGATTACCCAAACCCTACTAAACTGCTAGACACACCCGATTCGATACCCAATTTCTGCCATTACTAAAACCGACATGTGGGCCCCACTGTTCATCCGGGCCCGCTCGTCAGTCACTCACACAGAGAGAGAGACAGAGAGGAGGGGCGCCGGTCTTCATCCTCTACCTCCGTCGGCTGAGCACGGGAGGGCGAACACCGGCCACCCAACCGGCGGTGGGGCGGTCGCCGGCGGCGAGGGGGTCCGTGCGGCACCCGGGGGCCCATGCGCACCCACCGGTGCACACAGTCTCGCTTGACCGGCTCGGAGGAGGCGGGGCCACGAGCGCCTGCGGTCGGCAGCAGCGCCACCACGGCCAGTCGTGCCTCGGCGGCGGTCTTGGCCAGGGGAGTTGCGCGGTGGCTCGTCTGGGGGAGCGCGCACACGCAGAGGAGCGCAGCTTGAACAACGGAGGACCGAGGCGGCATAACCACCTCGAGCTCGAGCATGGGCGGCAATGGCGGCTGTGGCCATGGCGGCTTCAAATTTGTGAGCTGAGAACGACGGTGAGGCAGGGGAAGAGGTGCATCGAGTGCGGTGGGTGGTGGTGAGGATGTTTCGGTGCTCAGCTCGGCTGGGTATGGCTCATGGCCTCCTGGCCGCACACACCGGCGTCCGCGGCGGCCACGGCACCGGTGGCGGCGCGCCACGACGGTGAGACGAGGCCGGGGAGGGGCGCATCGGGGTCGGCATGTGGCGGGGAAGGCGATGCCGCGCTTGGCCGAGGGAAGGGAGTGCAGGAGCTGGGCGTCCGCACCGCGTGAGATGATGGCTTGTCTCCGGCAGAGTGCCCTCGACGCGTGGAGCATGGTGCGAGGCATCCGCGTGTCCCTGCTAGGGCCCTTCGTCGAACAGGTGGCACGCAGTGCTGTTGGCATCTTGGGCACCATTTTGGGGCTAGCTACGGGCCGAACTGGATCACAGGCCCAAAACAAAGTTTGCTCTCCTCCAAAAGCTCTACAACTTTGATTAAGGGTGCTCGGCCATTAGGCTACTGGATTAGCAGATAATTAGTACCCAACTTGGTAGTGTCAGTGATTTGACAGCGACAAGCAAGCATCCACAATTGAAGGTCACACTAAGTCAAATTGAGGCCATACTTCTACATGCTCTTCTACACCATCTACACTCCAACTTTTGTATTGGGACCATGTGAAGTTGTTTAACAAAATCTCGAGAACACGGCATGTCAACATGTCAAGGTCAAAAAGTGATAAAACAACTTTTTGCTGTTTTGGAAACTCTTATAGAAGGTCCAACTAAGCTCCATTTTGAGTGACACCTGATCCATTGTTTCCATCATGAAAAGTACTACAACTCATATTAAGGAACCTAATTGAGCTACCATATGAAATTGGGAGATAAAATGTCGCAAAGTAACCAACTTGCTGCTGTCACAACAAGGACTTAGAATATTTTTCTAAGTGCTGAAAACAGCAGCTGATTCCACATTGTGATCTCTATTTGACTAGGTTAGAGGCCAAACTAGCTCTTGACCATTAAACAAAGTTTGTTCTACACAAGATGAACTACAACTTTTGTTTAAGGTCAAACCTCATAACTGGTACAGAAGTCAAACTTTCACTTTGGTCAAAGTATCAACTTAATAAAGCCAAAACTAGGGTTTTAGGCCAATCGGGGCAATTTCTTGACATTTGCCCAACATGAACCCTTCATGACTTTTGTTGTAGAGTTCATCTAAAGTCATTTGGGCATATTGGCAAGGTTTGGTTGATGGTCTATAGTTCCATTAACTTAATGGGGCAATTTCCAATAGGAGCGGAACTTATCATTTCATGTGACTTTTTGATTCCAAACTTCATGAAACTTTTCCAGGGCTTCATATAGATAGTTACTGATGTGAGACATGTGAAGATACTTTGATAACAACACCCAAGCATATATCTTAAAAATGGCCTATATGCAAAGAAGGGTGCAGCATCCAAGTTTAGATTAGGGTTTATTTCCATAGGTTTGACTTTGGCATCGTCATCTCTACTAATTTATCATGTTTGAGCTTAAACCCACTACTTAATTGGTGATCAACACCTGGGGTGTTACAGCCCTCCCCCTTAAAAGAATCGCGTCCCGAGATTCGGAATGGAAGATCTTTTAAGGAAGAGAGACACGTTATCTAGTTCCCAACATCTGCTATAGCATTCAGCTATAAAGCTCCAATATCGGCGAACAATTTGGTCAAAGGCACTTTCTGATACTTACTCTTTATGGAAAAAATTCATCTGAAGAATTTCCTTCATTGACTTCCATGAAGCATTGTTACTTTGGGAGGAATCCTAAGATAGCACGTACTGCATTCTCAGTGTACGGAGATCATTTGGTCCATGAGTGAACCACTCACAAGTATCTGATTCTTTAGTGAATACAACATAGTCCGTATGAACTTGACACTAGATCGAAATAATCAGAAGTATACTCGTTAAAATGACTCTATGTTCACAAAGTTTGAAAAGCAGTCCTCTACCAAAATGGCTTGAGCACAACCTTCCAAAAGGGTGAGATCATAGACGACAAATATACTCTGAGGCTATAGGATACAAACTATCCAATAGACAAGGTCTATGTTGGTCGTAAATGTTCATTCATTTAGGCACCAACTAATGGAAAACTACTTAAGGTTCCATGTGTGCAGTTCTCTTTCTCTGATGACAACACTGTATTATTTGAGTTTGTCGAGGGATTAGTGGATGTGATAGCTGACTCTGTCGGCTTCGTATTTCTATCAAATGTTACCTAAGAAGATTCTCTTATCCAATGACAACAGTCATCTAGGTTGAATCAGATGCAACCTCTTAGGTAAAGACATGTATAAGGTACCAAAGTATGTCATCATTGGAAAATAATTCTCAAAGAAAGATGTAACGAGGCCTTAAGGACAACAAAAGTTGTAATATTTACTAAACCGCGAGAAGTAGTCTACCACCAAGCGATTGAGTAAAATTTTTCCTTGGTGACTTAGTTGTACTATAAGTTGAGTTGACTTGCAGCATAACAACTTTGTCAGGCCAACCTTTCACCATGAGACTTTCTCTTTAGGGTCATATAGCAACTCTAAGATGGAAAATCTGTTGTTTGACACTTTTCAAATTGCTTTTGATTAGCAAATTTACTCGTAGAACCCTTGATTGTCCCAATAATTATTGATGAGAGAACATAAAAGCAAAGAGAAAGGGTGTCCAACAGGATCCTTAAGACCACTTAAGAGATCGTCCAATAGAGTAATGAACAAACCATTCGTGGCACCTAAAGGCACAAGGATGTTGATCGAAACTAGGGCATGCATTTCTCTAATTCTTCACTTTAGTTGATAGAACACTTTGCACTATCTGTGTGATTGTCCAAGATGGAATTGACTTGGTCCCAATGACTCTGGGCGATAGAGTATCACTCCAGTACTTTTGGTCTAAGATATGGATCTTATGATAAGATATGGAGAGATAGCCAAGGAAGAAGGTCACGTGAAAATCACATCAGTGTTGTTCTGCAATGGATTATGATTAGAAACCATGATACCAGCGCGTGCCGAGCAGCACAACCTTGTGTGTGCACCCACAGGAGGCTCTCGGTTTCGTCGCGGCACCATTAGTTGCTACTCACAACACCATTACTGAACATGCACCCGATGAGGAATTTCAAATGGCATAGATTGGGTTGTCAAGGTAGATAAATGAATTTGCAAGCACACGATTTAGAGGCCATAGCAGAGAGACGTTGCGTCACACTAGCTAACCTTTGGGAGAGGTAACCGGAAGGTCCAACCTGGATTTGGGTACGGTCTCCACCATTGGCAACATACGAACCATGGTCAAAGGCTAGCGTTGATGGAAATTAACTTGGTAGGTCAGTCGGCAAGGGTTTTCACAAAAAGGGTTGGAAAACATCCACGGCTTATACAACAAATAGGAGAACTAAACTTTGGGCTTTCGGTTAAGCAAGGGCATGGATACAAACATTCAAGGACTAACCACTAAGTCTATATGCTCAGACTCCTAAGATAGAGAACCTAATGGAAGACAACAACCATACAATTACATATGTGAACTTTGTTCTAGGATAAAGCTATGTGACCCTCGTATGCTCACCGAGGACAAACGAGGTGACAACTAGAGCACTACCCAGAGACAAACACACATACAACATCACAATCAAGCAGTCCTTTGAGAAAATTCAAACGAATGGTTTAAGCAACCAATACAAGGCACAAGGCTTCACCTAAAATAAGCATTTATCTCAAGCATGAACTAACTACAAGTTTAGCTCAAAACAATGCTAGCTAAGGAAGCCAACTTAGCATGTGCACAGAATCTGGACAGCAGCACAATAGTTACTTGTTTCAACCATAACTAAGGTTGTAGACATCCTACAAAGGTGATCCTAGACTTTATAGAAAGCTTAGGAAGATGGCTACAGTTTAGTTATTCATACCAAAAGCTAATTCATAGATTAACATGACCAAAAATGCTAATGTTTCAGATCTGTACCAATATGGACAGAAAACTAACAAGAACTTCAAAAATGCAAAACTGGAGTTCTAGGGACACAACAAGACTGAACCTTAACTTTATGTAAAGCTTAGTAAGTTGTCTATAACTTTCTTATTATCATATTAAGATGATTCTATAGCTAACAAGGTTAATCAACACAAAGAAGACATTTCTGCCCAGATTTGGACAGACTCTGTCATCCCACATTACAAGCTCATAAGTAGAGATTTAGATAACCAAATTAGTGTTATAGGACATTTTAGAAAGCTTAGAAAAAGTACTACACTTCTTCTATTATCTCCAAGACATGATTCCCTATGCACATAGGTCAAATAAATCAAACATTCAGATCTATTCATAGCATAAACAAAACCTGACAGTAAACTTCTAAAATTCATAATTCTCAAACCATAATACCTAGGGCCATGAAATTTTAGGACAAGCTAGATAAGTAAGTTAGCTACAACTTTGGTATTCCCCATAACTACAGAAAACACCATTATGACCACGAAAGCATCACTACAACAGAAAACGTTCTAGCAGCCAACATTTGACAAGCAAAACTAAACTTGCCTTTGTTCTACTTAACAAGAGAGCACACAAACATGTTATTCTAGTAGCTCTAAATATTATTACCTTAGACCAAACAATTTAATTCATTAATGAGAATGACAATTACTTAAGTGAGGTCTAGAGCATTTGCAAACACTTAGGTGAACAACATATCCACCACTAGGCTAAGCTAGAGGACATCTGTCATTTCAAGCATATAACCACACTTATTTCTAGCAAGGCTAAGCACACACTTTTCTCAAACAACATGGAGTAAGGCATTCTTGTTTAGATTTACACAAGACAGATAGTGTACTACATTGATCACAAGTTACTTATCATTTGAACAAAGGTGAGAGGAGCATAGCTATGCATAAAGCAATACTCATGAAGATGCATGCCTCGTCCTATTCGTCCTCACAAGATTGCCAACCTAAGGTGGCGATCACGTTCTAGGTCGGTGGCATAACACGCACTCTCTCGATATATAGCTAGTCGTCAACTACATTTGACTTACGCATTCGTGGTTAGCGTACCTGCAGAAAAGTTTCATTGCAGCCCAACATTTCCCCAAATATAGCACACAATGAAATAGGAAGGTAAAATTCTAAGCACTCCCATATACATATACCCCTGTATACGTACATGTAGCACCAAAACTACCCGAATCATTAATCTCCCACAATTAAGTACCTTCATATATACATGTGTGTAACATGTAAATAATCCAGTAACCAAAACTAGCTCTCCCCTAGACCAATAGATGTTTGGTCATGCTCTCACAACTCACACTTACCTGAGCGTAGGTGCGATGTTGCATAAAAGTAAACTAGCGACATATATGGCTATTTCATATATGAAGGCTACCTCTAATCTAACACATCGGTAGCATAGTATAGGAGAGTCATCACACATACATACCTTGGCCTGGGCGGAGATGCATAAATGAAAAACCCCCAAGTTAGTACTTATATAAGCCACCTAATAATCCTTATATGGGCATAAGGAAATTGACCATTGGCATACTTAGGTTTAAAATTTAGATTTGACAAACCTATATAAAACTATAAGTTGATAAAACTGATTTTATAAAACAAAACCTTTGTTTTAAATACACATATGACAAGTTTAATGTTGAATCTTGCTCCGATACCAGCTGTAACGGAACCGTCCAAATTATAAGAGCACAAGTACAAAAACAATCACCGAAATGATCAAATTCTCGCACTTGAGTCCATATAACTCCGGTAGTCCAATGAAATCACGAGGGATTTCAAACCAACCAACATACAAGCCAAGATCGTAGTGATTCAACATAACAAGTCACATGTTACAACCATTTCACAAGTAATTCAATATACATCGGAGTTCAACATAGTTATTACAACTTAAGTTCAAAAGTAGCGGAAGCAAAGTAATTTAAAACTAACAACACTCTTATTTCAAATACATGCCAGTACCCCGGTCGACTTCCAATAAAAGCATTAGAGATAAGGTAAATAAGAAGGATCGTGCCCATGATCACACTCCGCCACTACGGCAGAAGCCAACCAACTCTTGCAGTCGCCATGATACATCACAATCTGCAACAAGTGGGGATAAAACCCTGAGTACAAGAAGGTACTCAGCTAGACTTACCCGTTAGAAACCAGAAATAAGGTGACACCAAGGATCATGCAAGGCTGATATAAAGTGGGGCTAGCTTGACAATATTTTGCATAAAAGCTTAATATAGATGATCAATCATTAATGCTTAAGCATCAAGTTAATTATCATTAACCTATCATCTATATTAGAACCTGTACTAGAGCACTCACTTTATTAGGAGCAAACAATATTAACCATAGCAGGTATAAATTGAGGCAACCTTTTCATCGTGATCCAATTAACCATCTGTTCAATTTAATTGAATCTACGTTGCCGCTGCTCAAGTCAAGTGCTCACTAACCGGGAGCGACGGCGATTCGAATCGAATTCCTATCTAGCTGGAGGGGTATTTCTAACACTCACTGAGTCACGCCTAGCGAGGGCTGCTCAGGTCACCTTTGGTATAGTTCAGGAGCCACGGGTCCGAATGATGTCGCGACCCCAAGGGCGACACTCTGCCAGGTGATAGGGACTCTAACCCCCCCTTGGTCTCACGCCAATGTCCCCAAGCACATCCTTTCTCTCCTCCAAGAAGCAACCTACCATTCGATTCCCGGCCTGAACTGTATTACTCGGATTCGCGGTCGGAACGACTTATCCGGCCAACTAAGTGTTAGACTGCGTTCAACATGACTCAAGGACGTACAGTGAATCGGTCCTTAAACGACTCAGATGGGGATAGATCCACACCCAAGACCTCCATGCCTTGTCGCTTCACTATCATCATCCCGCCCGGTCTCATTTCATTTTATTAACACATGGTTCCTTTCCACGATAATAAATATAGCCAACCGTGTCATATATGAATATCCCTATATCTCGCAGGTGACAGGAAATCACCTGACTTCTACCGCTTAAAGCAGGGCTAAGCATCTACTCGATCCTAGTCTACGTAGGATTCAAGGATTCATATATCTGGACAAGGAATGATATAATGCAGCAAGGGTTTCCAACCAACTCCTATCACTTAATGCAACAATACTTATAACATATATAGAATTAATTGCTTTGAAGATAGGAGGCTTATAATGCTCCGGGGCTTGCCTGGGATCCGACTCAAGTTAGAGTATGTCAGATGAGTTCGCTTGGCGAGCATCTTCCAATCTATCACTTGTCCGGTCCTTCTATCTTCGGGATAGACCCACCAACTCCATCTTCGGGTTTGGCTCCACCACACGTCCTTCACGTGGTGCATCTAGCGTACCTAAATGAAATGCAAGATGCAAGTGCATGAATACAAGGAAATGCAATAGGTGATGCATCGCACGTTAATCAAGGCAAGTATAAGGTTATAGTAAAGACACGTAAGCACATCACATTACTTAAGTAACCTTACACAAACAAACATGCTTAAATAGCAAAGAAAGCAATACCAAGCATGACATAAGAATTACAAAGTCTCAGGTGTAATAGCTTAATCACCAAAGACATGAATCACACTTAGCAATACGCAAGCAAAGTAACCAAGCAATCATGTATTTTCAACAACTCTGGACATACATGCAGTAGCTGAGTAAATCAATCATATCTGAAGTTATACAAATCCAAATGACTTGCAAGAAGACATTATGGAAATCTTATAAAATTATCTACATTTCATATAATATCATCACAGCATGATTCATAAGTTAAACAAGTCAAAAATACAAAGTTCCAGAATCTGTTCCTGACAAACAGAGAGCAAGCAATTCTGTACCCTAACTTTAAACAGCTATAACTCCTAAACCACATGGTCAAATGCCACCAAATTTTAACAGCAGCTAGATACATAAATTATCTACAACTTTTGTATAAATAAGTTTCACAACAAAGCACATTATCATGAAGAACTTTGCTAAGGTCCCAGATCTATCCAGAAACCTCATTTGCAAGAAATAATTATTAACTTATGTTGCAAACATATAATTAGACAAAACCAACTTTATCAACATTTCACACATGACTATGAACACCAGAAAACATAGTTCCCATTCCTAAATAAATTCTTTTAATCTATTTTCTTACTTTATTTAGATGATTAGGTGGAATTATGAACACCTATCAAAAGTGCATAATAAATTATGCCAAAATTACAGTGTCCTACAAAAGCTACCAAAAACCTACTGTCCAAATTTCAAGTCATTTGGACATGTATACCAACCTCTATGAAAAAGACAAAAGGTTAATACAATAAATCATGTGAGAGCAAGTTAAACCTAAAACTCCATATTTTCTATGAACACGTGGCCCTATCATGAACCAATATGATATATAAACATCATAATAAGCTAATGGAACAACATTTTCTATTTTATCAATTATACATTGTTTACAAGCTATTTATCAAGCCATAAACAAGTTAAACCAATAACTTGACCATACAGTTAGCAATGGCCATGAATTTTATACCACAGTACATCCATAGCATGACAATCCTACTATAAAAATTTCACATCATTTGGAGCAACACAACTCAAGATATAAAGATGACAAGCAATATAATGTAGATTTCCTTATTTATCAAGGTCATTACAAAACCCTAAGAAAACAGTGAACAAATAGTGTGTTCAATATTTTTCCTAGCAAGTACAAGTCATCATCAAATTAACAAAACAAGAATCACTATTTTTGGAGTTCTAAAACTCTAGATCTTGCTCTGGTTAAGTTTAAGGGCATTTTTAGAGCATTTTTAAAACTTAAATAAAGACATCAGAAATTATCTACAAACATATAGAATTTTATGACTCTACTGCATAGGTCTCTTCTCAAGGTTTCCAAAAAGTCCCTATTTACTATTTTTGGAATTACCTAGCAGGAGATATGGATTTTAGAAGATTTCACAAAATTCTGAAATTCAAAAAAAAATGAGATTACCCAAACCCTACTAAACTGCTAGACACACCCGATTCGATACCCAATTTCTGCCATTACTAAAACCGACATGTGGGCCCCACTGTTCATCCGGGCCCGCTCGTCAGTCACTCACACAGAGAGAGAGACAGAGAGGAGGGACGCCGGTCTTCATCCTCTACCTCCGTCGACCGAGCACGGGAGGGCGAACACCGGCCACCCAACCGGTGGTGGGGCGGTCGCCGGTGGCAAGGGGGTCCGTGCGGCACTCGGGGGCCCATGCGCACCCACCGGTGCACACAGTCTCGCTTGACCGGCTCGGAGGAGGCGGGGCCACGAGCGCCTGCGGTCGGCAGCAGCGCCACCGCGGCCGGTCGTGCCTCGGCGGCGGTCTTGGCCAGGGGAGTTGCGCGGTGGCTCGTCTGGGGGAGCGCGCATGCGCAGAGGAGCGCAGCTCGGACAATGGAGGACCGAGGCGGCATAACCACCTCGAGCTCGAGCATGGGCGGCAATGGCGGCTGTGGCCATGGCGGCTTCAAATTTGTGAGCTGAGAACGACGGTGAGGCAGGGGAAGAGGTGCATCGAGCGCGGTGGGTGGTGGTGAGGATGTTTCGGTGCTCAGCTCGGCTGGGTATGGCTCATGGCCTCCTGGCCGCACACACCGGCGTCCGCGGCGGCCACGGCACCGGTGGCGGCGCGCCACGACGGTGAGACGAGGCCGGGGAGGGGCGCATCGGGGTCGGCATGTGGCGGGGAAGGCGATGCCGCGCTTGGCCGAGGGAAGGGAGTGCAGGAGCTGGGCGTCCGCACCGCGTGAGATGACGGCTTGTCTCCGGCAGAGCGCCCTCGACGCGTGGAGCATGGTGCGAGGCATGGTGACCGCGTGTCCCTGCTAGGGCCCTTCGTCGAACAGGTGGCACGCAGTGCTGTTGGCATCTTGGGCGCCATTTTGGGGCTAGCTACGGGCCGAACTGGATCACAGGCCCAAAACAAAGTTTGCTCTCCTCCAAAAGCTCTACAACTTTGATTAAGGGTGCTCGGCCATTAGGCTACTGGATTAGCAGATAATTAGTACCCAACTTGGTAGTGTCAGTGATTTGACAGCGACAAGCAAGCATCCACAATTGAAGGTCACACTAAGTCAAATTGAGGCCATACTTCTACATGCTCTTCTACACCATCTACACTCCAACTTTTGTATTGGGACCATGTGAAGTTGTTTAACAAAATCTCGAGAACGCGGCATGTCAACATGTCAAGGTCAAAAAGTGATAAAACAACTTTTTGCTGTTTTGGAAACTCTTATAGAAGGTCCAACTAAGCTCCATTTTGAGTGACACCTGATCCATTGTTTCCATCATGAAAAGTACTACAACTCATATTAAGGAACCTAATTGAGCTACCATATGAAATTGGGAGATAAAATGTCGCAAAGTAACCAACTTGCTGCTGTCACAACAAGGACTTAGAATATTTTTCTAAGTGCTGAAAACAGCAGCTGATTCCACATTGTGATCTCTATTTGACTAGGTTAGAGGCCAAACTAGCTCTTGACCATTAAACAAAGTTTGTTCTACACAAGATGAACTACAACTTTGTTTAAGGTCAAACCTCATAACTGGTACAGAAGTCAAACTTTCACTTTGGTCAAAGTATCAACTTAATAAAGCCAAAACTAGGGTTTTAGGCCAATCGGGGCAATTTCTTGACATTTGCTCAACATGAACCCTTCATGACTTTTGTTGTAGAGTTCATCTAAAGTCATTTGGGCATATTGGCAAGGTTTTGTTGATGGTCTATAGTTCCATTAACTTAATGGGGCAATTTCCAATAGGAGCGGAACTTATCATTTCATGTGACTTTTTGATTCCAAACTTCATGAAACTTTTCCAGGGCTTCATATAGATAGTTACTGATGTGAGACATGTGAAGATACTTTGATAACAACACCCAAGCATATATCTTAAAAATGGCCTATATGCAAAGAAGGGTGCAGCATCCAAGTTTAGATTAGGGTTTATTTCCATAGGTTTGACTTTGGCATCGTCATCTCTACTAATTTATCATGTTTGAGCTTAAACCCACTACTTAATTGGTGATCAACACCTGGGGTGTTACAATGTTGACAATGTTATAGAGCTACATAAGGACTACAAGTTTGCCAATATGAGTTGGGGCTGGTTTGGTCTGGTTTGCAAACTACAAGCTTCCAAAGTAGGCCACAGTAAAACTGGAGGGACACTTTTGAGACTTAGAAAAATTCTAAGTGTTGAGACAGCCCCTCTAGCTGACTTGTGGGCCATTTTTGAGCATGTTCTGGCCAGTTTCATAAGATGGTTATATTGAGACTTTTGTTCCCCATAAAATTCCCTACAACTTTGCTTAAGGGTGCTCCTCCATGCAAGGTCTCTAAGCTAGACTTTTTAAATGGTCAAACTAGAGCATCCTAGGGCTAAATGCTGGTAAACTACACCTTGGAGGGCATTTTGGTGATTTTGGTCAACATGAACCTTGCTCCATTAGTGACCCTAAGTATAACTAAGGTGTTGTGAGATATAATTGGCTACTCTACCCTTTAGTTACACCAACTCTCTAGTGTCACATGATGTGAGCCAAACAAAGTTCTAAAAACAATCACATTTGTTGCAACCACATAAAATAACATAAATGATGCATGCTTATGCTTATGCAAATGCAATGCAATTATGGAGCTAAACACCTGAGGTGTTACACCACAAGCGCCCGCCAGAATCTTCTTTCTATTCTATACAATGAAATTTTCCTATCTTGTCACTGATTGATGGACCTTGCTTGACAGACAACACAACAGTACTGACGCTTTATGAATCCACACTCTACCTAGGGCTCTAGGCAACCTTCCTTAAGGAAGCTTCCTGTCTATGAACATGTCTTCATCTCTTCTGTCTTCACCTTCTTATTTTGTTTTTTAGTTGCTTTAATTTGCACTGTGATCTTATTTGATAAGCTGAAACTAAACTCAAATGAGCGTGCCTATATGCACATTCTAGTTGTTGATCAAAGATTAATTCGACACCATAGCGTTATCCAATGTGTACATGTATAACTAAGCTAGAAGAGGCAGTTGCCGCCACGTACACTGCACCGGCAGGAATTATGCTTCACTGTCGAGTCATAAGTCTAGTATCACTACGGGATTCGGTTTCTTTGCCGAGTGCCTGGGGCACTCGGCAAAACCCCAATTACACTCGGCAAAGCCTTTGCCGAGAGTAATAAAAAAGTGATCGATAAAGTCCGAGTGCTTTTTGTCGGGCACTCGGCAAAGGGTTTACCATGTGTTAAACTGACACTCGGCAAAGAATTTTTGCAAAAAATAAAAAAAAAACAGCCACCACGTGCGCCGGGCTGGCTGTCCGTGCGCCGCCAGGGCTGGCCATGCCTGCGCCGCCGGCCGCCGTTGGTGCCCCCGAGGCCGTCGCTCGAGGCCCCCGCCAGCCGCCGCTGGTGGCCCTGCCGGCTGACGCTCGAGGTCGTGCCACCGCCCGCAGCCAGCCTTCCACGTCCCGCCGCTTGGGCCACCGTGCAGCGCAAGGCCGCGGGGGCGAGCTCCGCCGCTTGGGCCACGGCCGCGGGGGCAAGCGGATCAGGCCATCCATGTGGTCTTTGTGCTCACGGACGGCGGCCGGCTGTGCTGCTATGCCGGAGAGGTAGGCGCGTGGAGATGAGAGAGAGAGAGAGAGTCGCGTGGACGGGAGACGAACGAGAGAGACGAACGAGAGAAACGGATCGATCTGTTTTCATGACTGCGTTTCCCTTTGGTCTTTGGGTTGTGCTTCTTTTGTGCCCATGACAAGTGGACCCCACATACACGCGGCGAGCCACGAGTGGCCACCAGCCCCGCATCCGGATCGCTGACGTGGAGCATCACGCGGATCGCCTCCCGCGTGCAGCACATTTGTGCTTCCTCACTGCCACCGCCACACATGCCCCACTCCCACTCCCGCTTCCCGCATGAGAGAACCCAGGCACGTCGAACAGCACGCTCACCACGTGGCCAGGAGCAGTGGGTCCCAAGGCCATGCAGCAGCAGCAGATCAATTACATAACACTCGGCAAAATTCAAATTTAAATTGCTTGTTTGGGCCCTAAATGAATTCAAATAAAAAACTTGTTAACTACAAAATTTTATAACTTTTCGAGATCTATAATTTTTGTATAGGGAGTTTCTCCATCCGAGATCGTTTATAAAATTTGAATTTCAAATTTGAGAAATTCCAACATAGTTTTGCGTGACAAGATGATTTCAAATAAAAAAAGTTTCCAACTACAAAGTTTCATAACTTTTTGAGATCTACAAAGTTTATTTAGGTTATTTTTCCATCTGAGGTCATTTCAAATATTCAAATTTTAAAATTTTCAAATTCGGACGCAGTTTTGCATGACAAGATAAATTCAAATGAAAATGTTGCCAACTATAAAGTTTCATAACTTTTTGAGATCTACAAAATTTTATTTTGGTTGTTTTTCCATCCGAGATCGTTTGAAAAAATTGAATTTAAATTTTTTTAAAAAACAGACACAATTTTGCATGACAAGATGAATTCAAATGAAAAAGTTGCCAACTATAAACTTTATTTTTGTTGTTTTTCCATATGTACATCCCACATGGTGATTGTAACGTTTTTCACAAATCTTATGTCTCTCTCGTAGTTTATGAAACTACAAGAGAGACACGTAAAATTTGTGAACAAATTTATTTTCACTTTGTCAAATGAAGAAATGACCTAAATAAAGGTTTTAGATCTTGAGAAGATATATGACTTTGTAGTTGAAAACTTTTTGATTTGAATTTATTTAGGGTTTCAAAATGTGCATGAAAATTTTCTTTGCCGAGTGCCAGAAAAAAACACTCGGCAAAGAGCCTCTTTACCGAGTGTAAAAAAAAACACTCAAAACACTCGGCAAAGAATCTTTGCCGAGTGTTTTTTTTACACTCGACAAATATGGCCCTTTACCGAGTGTTTTTGATTTAGCACTCGGCCCGAAAAAAAACACTCGGCAAACCACTTCGCGCTCGGCAAAGAATGGAAATCCGGTAGTGTATCCGGATAATAATTGAGATCCTACTGGCCTGACAGTAAAGACCTCCTTCCACTGCTAGCTCAGGCCACGAGCCGATATTAATACAACCCTGCTGCTGGTTAGAGCTAAGAACTAGCAGTGATTGGCCATTCTGCATTTTCTTCGACTCTGATGATTGCTATCAACAAGAACTCCTTCGAGCCCTTGCAAGACCGGACCATGTGTGCTAGGTGCGTCAATCTATACTTTAATTATGAGGAAGAAATGAGTAGAGGCTAGAGATTGGGATCTTGAGTGAATAATGCCGATGAGCTGACTGGATTGCTATCAACAAGAAACTCAAGAAGGAAGTGTAGACACAGACGTGATGAGATGGTTGGGCTGAGCTGGTGTTGGGCTAAAGGTGAGTTGGTTGGTTGGCCAGTCTGACCAACAGGCATGGTGTGTGTCTCTCACTCTATGCAAGTTGCTAAACACCTACAACTTCTATAATTCTGCTTTTTCTCCCCCACAATGAAAAATGCACAAAGTTGCGTGTTCGCGAAAAAATATAGTTTGCTGATGATGATGGGCTTCATTTAATTGGAACGAAATCTGTATGAAACATAGCAGTGAGAGTAGCCTAAGTTGATGAAGGGAACGTTCGGCTCATGTTGGGAAGAGTTTAGGATTCTGTTACAACTTATAATCTGTTCTTCTCTCCCTCGTGCATTCATTAAGTCCTAAGCACAACCTCGTGCTTAGACCGTCCGCACTCGGTACTGGAAGCGTGTCCGGTAAACCGGATGGAGTACCAGCTAGACCAAAAAACAGGTGCAGCGGGGAACGGTAAAGGATACTCTATCCGCTCGCTCACGCCAAATATACCAGACTAGCTAGCTGTGGCGGATGTCCGACCGCCTCCTGTGCTAGCACCCAAGCACCGGCAGAGTCGCAGAGACGGCACGGCAGAGAGAGAGGAGAGGACAGACGCGGGCCCCGCGCTGCTACTAACAAAAAAATGTTATAACTCACAAACTAAAAAGCTAAATTAAATTCCGATTGCACCATTAAATTCGTTTTAATAAATTCTTCAAAACTAGATCTCACATGGATATATTTAGATAAAGTGACAAGTGGGCCCCACAGTGTATGGAGGATGATATAGAGGAGGGATGAGTGCGGGAAAAATGTATATTTTGTGGTGACTAGGATGAAATATTACTTTTAGAGGATGAATATAGAGGTTCATGAGTGCGGGTAGTCTTAGGACACTCGTGCGTCGTGCTCGTGCGAAGCCTGCCTTCAGAATTCGAATCTTCAGCTCGCACAGCCTCGACCGCATCTGTTGACGGAGATTCAGTAGCAGTGGTCTTGATATATATATATATATATATATATATATATATATATATATATATATATAGTGAAATGCCTAGACCCCTGTGCACTAGTGAATGTTAAACGACCACCATACCCGTGCAAGCAGCAATAATGCACTATGTTTGAGACAGCACCGACTGGGAGATTTTCTGCAAGTGTCAGGTTAATAATAACCACTCGCGGCCGGCTCCCTGGCGGCCCGGTGCCCGGAGTCCTGTGGCCTAGCGGCCTGGCGGTGTGGGGAGAAGAGGAGTTGCAAGGGGAGAGGAATGTGCGTGGGGGAGAGGATCGCACCTGGGGGAGTGAACGTGGGATGGGATGCGGGATCGGGCGTAGCGTGGGCAGTAGGGGCAAGGAAGATGATACACAAAATCCTGCCGGTTCCATTTGAGTGGGTAAGGAGAGAAGACTTAGAATAAATCTAGACAGTCTGTTTTAATGATGGTGTTTTTTATGGTATAATTTTGTGGGTGGATAGATAGGGGCTTCTCGGCGGGGGACGTTTTTGGTGTGGGTTTAGCAAAGAAAAATTTGATGAATTAATAGGGTAGATAGATAGATTCTTTAAAAGTGTAAAACTCACTCATATGCAGGTCTGAAAGTTCCTCAAACCAACCAGATGAGCTCACTTTCGATTATTCAGTGCCTTTTTGTTCACTTTAGATGAAGAGAAAAATTTACCGGCGGTCCCTGAACTTGGCAGCTGGTGTCACTTAGGTCCTCGAACTTTGAACAGTATATTTCTGGGTCTCTGAACTTGGCTTCAGGTATCATCTAGGTCCCTGAACTTGGCTTTGAGTGTCACTTAGGTCCCCGAACTTTGAACAGTGTATTTTTGGGTCCCTGAACTTGGCTTCGGGTGTCATCTGGGTCCCTGAACTTGGCTTCGGGTGTCATCTAGGTCCCAATGGTGATGTGGCGCGGTCCTACATGTGGGGCCCACATGTCAGTCGGTTATATTTCTATTTAGGAGGTACTGTAGCTATAATTTCTAAAATATTCTAAAAATTGTATCTTTTTCATATGATCTCGGATGAAGATGATTTTTATATGAAAAATGTAGCTCTTGACGAGATCTACAACTTTCTAGTTTTGAGTTTTTTTAATTTGAGATCATGAAAATGCTTAAAAAAATAAACAAATTTTCAGCAGTATATTAATCGCGTACAAGCTTTGTCGCATTGGAAAAATCATATCTTTTTTATATGCTGTCAAATGGAGATGATTTCTATATGAAAGTTGTAGCTCTCGATGAGATCTGCGACTTTCTAGTTTTGAGTTTTTTAATTTGAGGTCGCTAAAATGCTCAAAAAAAGTTAAATAAATTTTCAGGAATTAATATACTGTTGAAAATGTGTTTAATTTTTTTTGAGTATTTTAGCGACCTCAAATTAAAAAACTCAAAACTAGAAAGTCGTAGATCTCATCGAGAGCTACAACTTTCATATAGAAATCATCTCCATTTGACAGCATATAAAAAAGATATGATTTTTCCAAGGTGACAAGCGCTTGTACGCGATTAATATACTGCTGAAAATTTGTTTATTTTTTTAAACATTTTAATGATCTCAAATTTAAAAACTCAAAACTAGAAAGTTGTAGATCTCGTCAAGAGCTACATTTTTCATATAAAAATCATCTTCATCTGAGATCATATGAAAAAGATACATTTTTTGGAATATTTTAGAAATTATAGCTACAATACCACCGAAATAGAAATATAACCGACTGACATGTGGGCCCCACATGCAGGACCGCGCCACGTCAGCATTGGGACCTAGGTGACACCCGAAGCCAAGTTTAGGGACCCAGATGACACCCGAAGCCAAGTTCAGGGACCTAAAAATATATTGTTCAAAGTTTGGGGACCTAAGTGACACCTAAAGCCAAGTTCAGGGACCTAGATGACACCTGAAGCCAAGTTCAGGGACCTAAAAATACACTGTTCAAAATTCGAAGACCTAAATGACACCCGCTGCCAAGTTAAGGGACCGCTGGTGAATTTTTCTCGTAGATGAAAGCACACCACCACCCGTGTCCATGCCTGGAGTAGATAAAAAGAATAAAAGTAAGGATGACGTGCTAGTTGTTGCTTGGTCGATTTATTAAATGGATGAGGTGCAATCATACTGAATATTCAGTGGTTATAATGTTGCCCTCATATTTCTGGCATGGTGCTGAAAATGCTATTGCCATTCCTGTCGCTGACATATTCGATATTCCAGTCATTGCCATGCCTGTGTGTTGTAAAGTTCAATGGCGAGCAACCGATACCTACTGCTCCAAGCACAAGGATACCTACTACTCGGTAGTGAGCGTCAATCTTCACTCTTGTAGTCGGTAGGTCGATAGGTATGGGTAGCTGCAGGCCGAGAGAGGTGTGCGTCGTCGGGGCGGGCATGTCTGGGCTGGCGGCGGCCCGCGAGCTGCGGCGCGAGGACCACGCCGTCACGGTCATGGAGCAGAGCGACGACGTCGGCGGGCAGTGGCTGTACGATCCGAGGACAGACAGCGACAACCTGCTTGGAGCCAAGGCGCTGGTGAAGGTGCACAGCAGCATGTACGCCTCGGCGCGGGTGATAAGCCCGCGCGAGTGCATGGGCTTCTCCAACTTCCAGTTCGTGCCCAGGCCCGGTGGCGGCCGCGACGCGCGCCGCTACCCGGGCCACCGTGAGGTGTACTGCTACCTCAGGGACTTCTGCCAGGCGTTCGGCCTCGCGGACGCCGTCAGGCTCAACACCAGGGTCGTTCGGGTCGCCATGGCGCCACTGCCGCCGCCACGGGACGCTCGCAGCAGCGGCGGCGGCGGCGACTACTCCGACATGAAATGGACCGTGAGATCTGTGCACGTCGAGCCTGGCCCTGGCGGCGGCGAAGCAGAGGTGGCCGTGGATGAGGTGTTCGACGCCGTGGTCGTGGCCAATGGCCATTACTCACAGCCGAGACTCCCAAACATCGAAGGAATGGACGTGTGGCAGCGGCGGCAGCTGCACAGCCACTCGTACAGGGAGCCGGAACCCTTCCGCGACGAGGTGGTGGTGGTGGTCGGCTGCGGCGAGAGCGGCCTGGACATTGCAACGGAGCTCAGCGGCGTCGCCAAGCAGGTCCACCTCACGGCGAGGTCCGTGGAGGCGGCCACAACGCCGCCGCCGATGGTGTCCAAGATTCTGTCCAAACACGCCGGCATCCGCCTGCACCCGCACGTGGACCGTCTGCGCGAGGACGGGCGGGTGGAGTTCGCCGACGGCTGCCGCGTGGTCGCCGACGCGGTCATCTACTGCACGGGCTACACCTACTCGTTCCCGTTCCTCGACACCGGGGGTCTGGTCACCGTCCGCGACAACCGCGTCGGCCCGCTGTACGAGCACACCTTCCCGCCGGCACTCGCGCCGTCGCTGTCGTTCGTCGGCGTCCCCATGCGGGTGTTCGCGCCGTGGTTCTTCGAGGCCCAGGCGAGGTGGATCGCGCTGGTGCTGTCCGGCAAGGCGGCGCTGCCGCCGGAGGAGGACATGCTGCGGGCGGTGCAGGAGGACTACCGGGCCAGGGAGATCGCCGGCGTGCCGACCTCCCTCACGCACGCCATCCCCGCCCTCGATCACAGGGTATGTATGTATGTATCGTCAATGACATGACAATCGATCTCTAGCTGACATGACAAGCTTCCTCTTGATCTCTACTTGGTCATCCATCGATCAGGAGTGCTGGGAGTTCGTCTACAGGCATTCGGACCTCCCGCGCATGGAGGACTGGAAGGCGGAGCTGTTCGTGACTGGCTTCCTGAACTCCCAGGACGACCGGGACACCTTCCGTGACTGCCAAGACGACAGCGAGAACGTCCGCGAGGGCGCGCGGAGATGGCGCTGTCTGGCTGGTGCTCAATACGAAGCTGCCCTCGCTGCTGCCCCTACCAACGGTGGTCATGGTGGTTTCTCTGATGCCGCGCATGCACATGCAGCCATTGCCGGACCTATGGCAACTCAACTCTGAGGGTTTAGTGGTGCTGCAGACATTTGGCCAAGTCGGCAATGACAGGGCAAAAATTGTATTTTAATTTGATGGACAATGGCACATGGTTTCGCCCGCACAAAAAAAAATACAGAGCAAGTGTTTTTTTTGGCAAAAACGAAATGATCACACGGTTAATTTGTGCGATAATGCTCTCACTCGAGCTCCTGTCCTTTCCAGATGCCGCGCACACCCACTCAACTCGCTCCCACCCGCGACGCATGGCTACTACTCCTACCAAAGAGTACGAGTAGTATATACTGTAATTATATTAAAAAAAAATCAGCAATTCTTCTTCTCCCTTCTTCTTCATCTACACACCGAACGAATCGACAACAGACGTGCACCTCCTGCCGGCGCCTCCTCCATCCTTTCCACTTCCTCTTCCCCACCACAGCGCCTTGCGGCTGCCTGTGCCGACACCTCTTCATCCCTGCCGCTTCCTCCGCCCCCACCCAGCATCGTGCCCAGAGCTCGCCCCTGGAGCCCTCCGCTTTCTGTTCATCTTCTCCACCACGGGGCTGCAATCCTACTGCTAGCTAGTACTATAGTACAGTGAGGGCCGGGCTGGGAGATGGCGCTCCTGTTGGAGCCTCTCTGGGCGACGGCCCTCCTCATCCATCCTACTTGGCTAGGCCTCACATGTTGCCACTCCGGCCAGTGCTTCCTTCAGGGCGGCCTCCATCCGCTCCGTGTCCTCCTCACCGATTTATATCGTAGTTCCCCACTAAGTAGGCCGTGGCCGCACATGGAACACTATGTTTCATTGTTTGAGCCATTTTCGAATTTTGTTTCAAGTGTTTCATCTGAATGTTGCAAAAGTAGATCTAGGTATTACATATGTTTTCAAATGTTTCAGACATTTTAGACCTTTGTTTCAAGTGTTTTTATCTGAATGTTGGAAAAGTATATTTTGATGTTGCATATATTCCAATGAAAAAATTCGCATGTTGCTAGCCTATGTTTCAAGTGTTTCATACGTATATGACAAATGTTTAATCTGGATGTTTAAACAAGTAGATCTTGGTGTTGCACATGATGCAAATAGCTATACATACATGTTTCAATCGCATGTTTCAAGTGTTTTATCTGTTTTAGATGTATGCTACAAATGTTTCATCTAGATGTTTCAGAAGGCGGTGGCGGGCTAGCGAGGATCTGGCCAAGCAGTTGACGGAGGCTGCCCATGGACGGAATGACGCAGTCGCCTGGGTGTGTTCCTCCACTGCTCTGGCATAGTCCAGCAGTGAGCACTACCTGACGCTTGATGATGTGGCGGTTGCCGCCGTCCAGATGGTGTTGCCAGCAGGGACGAGCATCCCTGATCGGCTCCGACACCTCTCGACGTGGATCAAGGAGGTGGTGGCTCATGGCATTCGCCATGGGGCCACGGGAGCTTTGACCGCAGCTCATCTTTGGCTCCGCCATAGGATGGATCTATGAGGGTGACGCCCGGGTTCTTAGTGGCAGAGGAGATTGCCGGCGACGTTGACGTCGGGCAACTGATTGTCGAGTTCAGCGGTAATGCTGAGGCGATTGTCGCCATTGTTGACGTGGAGCGGGTCATCAAGGACGCACCCTGTAGAAATAGATTATACCTCTTTGTAAAAAGGTGTGGTAAAGTTTGGACCCTGCAATTTCCTAATGTTTTTGCAAGTCGAGTCCTCTGTGCATGGTGATTACGTGTGGTAGTAGCCCCCGAACGCTCGAGTGCATCAGCGTGACGCGATCGAGGGTTGGAGCCACACCATAATCAACATGGGCCCATAGGGCGTATTATCATTCGAGTAGAATAGGTTGTCTGAGGACCGTCCTTTGGTTCTGTGACGAGTATGGTCATGTGCACTGTTGGTATTTATAAGTGTAAATACAATATGAAGGATTTCACAAGCGTACATAATACCATTATAGCATTTTACCGGAAGTATTCGAGGTATCGTTATTTATATTTTACCACAGGAAAACAACAGAGTAAAGGTTATTGAATAACAAAGGGGTAACTACTAATCAACATACCAGCATAGCTAGAGTAAGGGTTAATGTAATGAAATGAATTTATGTATAATGACACTCAGGGGATTGGTCATTAAAGATAAATAACTAGTTAATTCGAGAGAACAACGGGTGAGGTAGATTCCTATGACGTTCTTATTACATGGTCAAAGTATATATATACATCCAACTATAGCTAAGACTAACTCTACTCTTGTGCACTTCGGGACGCCACTTAGACGGTAAAGCACTGCAAAGGATAACTCTAATGACGCGACTATGGTCCTACAACTTAAGAACCTGCTCACATGGAGTGGATTACAAAGGATAGATGGGGCTGTCACCTCCCGTTGCTACCACACGGTTAGGGAACAAGGTGTACTCATAGGCAGAGCATCGTGTAAGCACCATGCTTACATGAGACTCAGCTACTTAGCCTAACCGGTAAACTAGCAAGCTAAGCTCTTTATGAATCCGCACACAAAAGTAATGATAACCTTAACTAAGTAAGATATATAGTAAGCATAGCCATGTAGATAAGAATATGATAAATTGATAATAAGTCTTAGAAGATGTAGAAATGAAGATACAAGGCTTTGCCGAGACTCCAAGACTAGATCCGGAACTTGAGCTTGAGCCCAACTCGACCGTCACTCCCGAGCTACTAATCTACTATATTGGAGAGTTCTAGACCTAATCCTCCTAGTGTGTGTTGATCTGAATGAGAGATATGAATTATGGTTTCCAGGATGTCTTTAGGGAGGGGGTAGGGGCTGCTATATATAGGGGGTAGAATCAATTCTAATCCCTCGAATCAAACCGACTTGAAAGAACAGCGTAGATGCAAACCCTAAGGTGGTGGAGAACCAACATTCGAAGGAGGGGCGAACAGGTGGGGCCCACAGGCCGACCAGCCTATTGGTGGGGCTAGCCGGCCCCACCTGGCAGCCACCTGCCCTCCGCTTCGATGGTTTGCCATCTAGAGTCTTCTAGAGTTTTTTGGAGTTATTTTCACTGCGGATAATTATGATTAAATTGACGTTTGGGTCCATCTTGACGGTTTTCTGATTAAATTCTCTTGCAAACATAGATTCACCAAAACTTATGAAATTTATTAGTTTAAACTTCTAGATCTATGTTGGTGATCCTTTTTATGCATTTATATAAGTTATATTGACAGTTTATGATGAACGTTTACTGCCGTCAACATGCACGTAGCCCCCGAGCGTTTTGTTCGAACACCATTTGACTAGTCGTAGCCATTCCCTAAGTGGCATACTAGTCAGTTAGCATGGCTGTGCCGACGTTAATTTTGTGACCCCTTAATATCTTGTAAGATGTTTAGGGCTAGGGCACTTGGTTGTTTTGCCATGCTGAACCAAAGCTTTGCTCAGTTGCTCTGAGGGAATGGCTTCCTGAGTTTTAGGAGCATAGAGCTTTGACTCGTGGCGAATTTCGATTGAGTCAGTGCCGGCCCGAACTCAATTGTTGGTAATGCCACTAGCATGTTGAACCTTAGCCTAGTGTCTAATCGGCATTTGGGGTCATGCTCCCAATATGTTTGGGAGTAGAACGATGTCGTTCGCAACAAATTTATGTTTCACACTGCCTCCACACCCTTTTTTTTGTCTCTCGTCTATCTTTATCTTTAGATTTTGATGCTGGTTTAAGCCTTGGACTAACTACCTGGTGATTATCTGATCAGAACGAAACGTCCTGGTGGAGTCCACCCGGGGTCTTGTTAAGTCACTTATACTATTTTAAGGCCTATAAGACTTCGATTGGTGAAAGGAAAAAAAGAGGTCGGTGTGCGGTCCGTGGGACTGTTCCTGCAGTCAATGATCGTGGTGGCAGGTTAGTGTAACCCCTCGATCGTAGTAGCTATAGACACTACTAGAGAACAAACCTTTCGTCGATATCCAAAATGGGTATTAGTCCTGGCGAAATTTATGTCTGGGACAAAAAATGACTTTAGTCCCGGTTGGTACCCTGCCCAACGGCCGGACCACTTTTAGTTCCGGTTCGTAACACCAACTGGGACTAAAAGTCATCTTTTAGTCCCGGTTGGTATTACGAACTGGGACTAAAGGTCCTCCAACTTTTAGTCCCGGTTGGTAATACCAACCGGGAGTAAAGGGTGACCTTTTAGTCCCGGTTGGTGTTACGAACCGGGACTAAAGGTCTCCGACCTAGGACTAAAGGTCCCCCATGAGTCAAATCAAAAGGAAGAGCGCAAAGGACTTTGTCACATGTTGTGTTCAGTTGAGTTGGTAAGGAATCTACGCACGAGGTGAGAGGTCCTAAGTTCAATTCTCACGCACCACAGAAGAGGCCTCTAGAATTTCATTTATTTTTTACCTGATGACGGGCTTTAGTCCCGGTTATGTGTACCCGGGACTAAAGGCCGGGACCTTTAGTCCCGATTTCTTAGTCCCGGCTCTGGAACCGGGACTAGAGGCCCTTTAGGCCCGGGACTAAAGGCCAAACGTGCAGCAGTGAGACATTCATGACTGGGTCGTTCTGACACAACTAGCCCTCGAGCGATTCAAGAATACTTTCCTCGAGGTGATCGGGAGGTGTTGGTATACATTCATATCAAATGGATACTTGTAGATTTTTTGCAGAATGTAGTGCAACGAGAAGAATGTGAAAAAGTAGGGGTGAAATAAACATAACCGATGGTCACCGGGTGATGTTCTGGTGCTCAATGAGTTCTCGCCGCTAGATCATGTCTTCATGAGCAAAGGTTAGCGTTAGGTTCGAGGTTGAGGAGAGCGATGTCATTGCCTCCATCCATGTAGCCCTTTGTTGTCCCTTTTGCCTGAATGAAGCCCCTTGTCGCTGATGGAAAGGCAGTTCAGCTTTTGGGTTCCCAATGCCAAATGACCGGTGAGTCGAGAATGATCAGGCTCTTGGGGGGTGAGAGCATGATGAGATGACCGATGCAGTCATGCAGCTATGTGCGCAGGCCAGCTTGTAGAGCTTCTGGCCTTACTTAGCTTAGGGGCGCCCATGGTAACATGGGTCCTTCCCTCGAACATTTCTGCTCTATGATTTATTGTCTAACGAGGGTTCCCTTCTTGGCGAAGAAGGGATAATAGCCCCTCTTCCTCGTAGCCCATCAGCCGTCAGATTGTAGGCACATGGTAGGTATTCCCAAGGTAGCATTAGTGCTCGAGTGATTGGCCACGCTACCCCACTGCTTTTCCCAGTTGGGGGAAAGGCTTCACCCCTTCATGGTAGGGGACTGTCCAAGTTTTGGCTGCCCATCCGGCGATGGTTTGGTGTTAGTGCCCGACGCGTGTGAGATGACCTTGTTATCATCGCCATAAGAATCCAAGTCCTCGAGTAGCTGGTCACAGCTGTAGAGGAAGCGACAGAAAGCCACTAGATCGATGAGGCTAGATATGTCAGCGTCGTCCCACCAATCTCGCCGATCGAGGGTGTCATCGATGTCATCTCGGTCTATCGGTTCTTGTGGCTGGTGTTCCTCTGTGGGAGGTTCGGTGGGTCCCACCACAACCTGTGAGAGTGTCTCGCCATAGGTTGTCATAGTCCACACTGATCTCATCGAAGACTAGGAAGCGGGACGACGTGGTATTGGTATCGGATCAGAAGCGGGGTCGAGATCCGTGGTTTTACTGATGTAGAAAGTGGGGACCGGCTCACCTTCTCACCCATCCTCGATGAAAAGATGGGCATAACGCTTGAGGTACCTTGCGAGGGTGTCTGGTCCTGTCTCCACAGCCTCCTCTAGTCTAGCGGCGAAAGTGTGGATCTGGAGGGATTGTTCTCCTTCCTTGGCTGGCTTCGGTTCCTGAAGGCATAGGTCCCCAAATTGGTCAGCAAGGAAGTCGAGCTTGCCGAAGTTGAAGATGATTCCCATCTGAAACACAAGATTAGTCTGAACGTAAAAGGCCCCTACCTGGCGCGCCAACTGTTAGATTATTTTGCTCTAGCAATATCTAGCAACGTGATTGTGTAGACAGAACCAGATGGTAGCACACGAGACACAAATATTTATAGTGGTTTGGGGCATGGTGCGCGCTAATCCCTACTCCAGTGGTGTGGCTGCTCTTGTATTCGTATGCTCAATTGTCGGGGCTGTTGCTCCCATCTATGTAGTAGATTCGAATAGGTGGAAGATGGATCCTAAGCCCAAGTCCTACCCTCCTTTATATAGGCAGGAGAGGTAGGGTTACAGAGAGGGCGATTGGGTTAAGAGATTGAGTTCCAAGTTTGTTACATGATATGTGCAACAGATTGATACTATCTATCATCCAGATAAATCCGCCTTGGCTTGCCTTGACCTCCACATTGGTTGATGGCATCAGCCCTTGCGGGCCTCTCCTCCTTGGTGGCTGCTGGGCCAATAGCATGATGATAGTCACATATACAGGCGGTGCAGGTACCCCTGTCCCATATATCTGACAAGTTGGGTGATGCTAGTTACACGGTCGTGGATGGAACAAAAGGCTTTAGTCAACTCCACCACATGGATTCAACATTGTTCTAATGTAGGGATTAAATCAAAAGTTGTGGACTAGTTTGGTTCCAGATGCCTTTGAATCTTATTGAATAAGTAAAAACAACATAGATGCCTATAGCTACTGTCATGGTTGAAGTGGTGTGGAAAAATCATACATATAGACCATGTGGCGGATACTATGAACATGAAGGCACATATTGCTATCATGGCATCTCCTGTTTCTGTGTGTGCATCTTGAGAAATTCTTATTTTACACAGCAGCATAATGCATTTCCACATATTGTGAAACACTAGAGTACTTTTACATCTGAGGAATTTAGGTACGACATTCCAAAGAGGCACTACTATAGAACTAGTTTGTAGCAACAGCAGCTTTTTTGGGGTAGGGGTGGCTCACTCTGTAGCCGCCCCTACAGTGCCCCCGTCAGGGTCCCACGAGCCCAGTCGCCCCTACAAATGGGTCGATTTGTTGGGGCGGCTCACTCACTGGCTGCCCCAACTATTCAATTTGTAGGCCCCCACTGTTTTGATTTGTAGGGGCGGCTCAATCACTAGCCGCCCCTACAAATGCTTGACATATAAATAAGTTGCAGCCCCTTTTTCCTCCTCGGGTCACTCACGTCAACCTGTGAAAAAAGGTAGGGAGGCCTTGGGCACCTCCCAAAAATTGCTCTACTAAGGGGGAAGGTTTTGGTCTCATTTCCTTTGGTGGAAAGGTTGTAGAAGGTAAGAAAATGTTATTCCAAACATTTTTTTGAAGTTTTAATGGTTGGTTAGTGAGCAATTAGAGTGTTGCTTTTCTCTCTCTTCTATAGTGCTTGAGCCATGTATGAAGCAAATTAGACCCTAGTTTTGAAGGTACTATGGTAAATTAGTTAGAGGAATAAGATTACACCCTTTATTAGTCGATCTTTGTTGATTTTAGTGGACTATTAGTAAAGTTTTATGGATGTGTTATGTTGATCTAGATCTAGGGTTTGGTTTTTATTTTTCTTTTCTGCAAATTTTTGTTTATCGAAATGGGACTAAGTTTGCATGAAGGTTAGTGGGTAAAATATTAATTGTTGCTAATTGTTGTCTTTGAATTTGTTTATTGTAATCAAGAAATGTATATTTTTAATTAGTTATGGATAAATAGGTCATTAATTAATTATTCTCTAGCATGGTGTTTGATATGCATCATATCATTATATTTGCTAATAGGAACAATAGTAATTATTTGTTTCAATGAATTATTAATTTGATTCATGTATATACATTAATATATATCCAAATAATTAGTCCTTTAATGTATTTTCTTTGGTTGTTGTCGTAAAAGATGGAGTACAGGTAGTCTTGGATGTTTGGTTCATTAATGTGGAAGCCAAGTTTCCGTGAGGAGGTGGATAAATTTATTGAAGCCGCAAAGAACCATGCAATGACGTTGACACAGAATAAAGATTCAATTATTTGTCTGTGTCACAATTGCAAGAACCATATAGCGTGGAGAGATGTGGATATCATCAGATCACATTTGATTATGCGAGTATTTGCTAAGGACTACATTGTGTGGATTCATCATGGTGAAATGATTATTGTTAACGACGACAATGATCCAAAAGACGATGACGAAACCCTAGAAACCCTATCCCAATATTCAGCAGAGCTTGATGCACGAATGGATCCAGAGTTTGGCAATGAACAAGGTGGTGATGCTGGTGGTTGGGATGGTAACGACGAAGGTGGTGCCAATAATGATGGTGGAGCACGTGTCGGGGATGAAGATGATTTTGATGATTTGGAGGACATGATTCTAGCCCTTGAACCAAAGATTTTACTAAAGAGCCCGAAAGGTCTAGAAAATTTGGAAAGGGCTGCCCTGGTGGTTGAACCACTTGTAGTAGATGAGTTGAGTTTGGTTAGGGCTGGGCCTGTCAGGGTGAAAGGAAGATGCAGGAACCCCTCTGCTATCAATGGATATATGGAATTCTTTTTTAATGGGGAAGGAATTAATCTGAAATTTGAGGCTGAGGGCCACTCAGGTGCTGGGAAAGGGGAAAAGGGCCCCCCTGGACCAGGAAAGCCTGATGATTCTCAAAACAAAGATAGAGAAGATGATTACAAAGGAGACAGAGCTAAGAGGTCTTCGGGGAAGTTTGAAAGAATTGGTAAAATTGATAAAGAAGGGGAGTCCAGCCTTGATGGCTCCATGGAGGAGAAGATGGAGGGGGATTCAGAGATGAAGGAGAAGGAACATGTGAACATTCCTATTGTTGCCTTCCATCCCTCTATGGGAATTTTCCAGATGGACGCTAGTTTGGGGGACAACCTAGCCATAAAGAATACAGTTGAGGAATTTAATACAACTCAACAGACTCTGGGAAATCCAAGGGGGGATGATGTTACTTCAGAAGGGGAGTGGAACCCCAATGACAATCAAATGATTGTGCCTGGAAGAGATGGGAAATACTTGATGGAGAAGAGTAAGTGGCCAGCCTTAATCTTGCTAGTCGAGAAGAACATTCTAGCTGAAGAAATGATTGAGGGCTTGAGTCAAGAGGATTCCTTGATCCCACAATGTGAGGTAATTGGGGTGCTTGATTCTTGTGTATCTTCAAGAAGGGGTGTCAATTTTAATCTTGTTCCCTGAGACGATAACATAACAGTTTCTCAGGGGCAGGATGAAGAAGATTTGATGGATAATATTTCTATGCAGAGTAAGGATTATGAGATGGAGAATGCTAGCCATGGGTGGCAAACTTCTAGACCAAAGGTGAGGAAGACCAGGAAGAAGCAAATGATTGGGCAACAAGGACCAGTACCAGGGTTTCGAGGGATGGAATTCCTATCATTACCAAAGCTATGGATAGAGCGAAGGCCAAGGATAATGTCCAAGGTACTTCATCTCGAAATTCTTTTGCAGTTCTTAATTCCACTCCTACCGCTTCTATCAAAGCTGTCTTGATGGATCTTGATATAGAATGTAGTGATGTAGAAGAATAAATAGGAGCTTGTAGGGCTGAAGAATTGGCTAGAGCAGCGATTGCTGAAGCCTATGACAATGCGTATTTGGAGAATCAGAAAAAGAAATCTGCTCCCCAATGTGAGGAGGAGCTGGGAGATTATAGTTTGGAGGTGATTACTAATCAAAACAGGAATTTGGACAGTAGCTCTTCCAAGGGGGGAGGAGCTATTGTTGAGCCTGAGTCTAAGGGAGAGTTACTCTGTGAACAAGGTATATCATGAAGATAATGTTCTGGAATGTGAGGGGCTTAGGGAAGGGTTTTAGGAGATCTCTAGTTAAAGATCATGTGATTCAGGAGGATTTAGATGTGGTAGCTCTACAAGAAACTATTAAACAGAATTTTGATGATATAGAATTAAAAGAACTTTCTGGGAATAGAGATTTTACTTGGATCTGGTCCTCTGCTAGGGGACATTCATGGGGCCTTATCACTGGGGTGAAGTCTGAATCTCTGGAAATTGAGGAGTCTGTGTCAGAAGATTATTTTTGGGGGTATTAGTCAGACACAGGATGCCAAATTTCAGATTTTGGATCATTAATGTTTATGGCCCGGCACAACATGAATTTTCATTGGGTTTTATTAAATGGCTTTCTGATTTCTGTTCTAATGAGCCTTTGCTTGTTTTGTTAGGAGGGGACTTTAACCTGATTAGAAGTAATAGAGACAGGAATCAGGGTCTTGGGGATCAGAGACTTATGGATGGGTTTAATGAGTTTATTGGCAATTTTCATCTTAGGGAGCTTTTTACTAGTGGGCCCAGGTTTACATGGTCTAGAAACAGAGGATCCCAACTTTGATAAAACTGGACAGGATTTTGGTCACTGAAAATTGGGAACGTAATTTTCCTACCTTCTTCTCTTGGTCCAAAGCTAGGATTGGCTCTGACCACTGCCCTATTATGCTGAATTCTGGAGATGAGGGGGGGGGGGGGGAGACTAGACCTAGATATTTTTTCTTTGAAGATCACTAGTTTCAGAAAGAGGGCTTTTGTAATCTGATAACAGAAAAGTGGGCTAGTTTAAGGAATACCGATGGGGATGCTGCTGCTTACTCCTTGGACAGATGGCATAAGTGCCTCCAAGGGATGAGAAAGTATCTGAGGGGGTGGAATTTAAGATTGATAGGGGAACAAAAAGAAAGAAAAAATAGACTAGTTGAAAGGATACATGGACTAGATTCAAGAAAGGGAGGAGAGAATACAGTTAGAAATAGAGTAAGAGAATATCATTAGATCTGAGGATATCTTTTGGAAACAAAGAGTAGGGACTAAATGGATTCTACAAGGAGATACTAATTCTCACTTCTGTCACCAGTTTGCAAATGGGAGGAGGAGGAAAAATACTATTTCTTTTCTGAACTCCTCTGAGGGGGAGATAAGAGGGCAAAAGGAAATTACAGAACATATAGTTGCTTTTTACAAACAACTTTTTGGTCATAGTCCAGAATGCTCTATGCATTTGGGGGGAGATTTTTGGCCTGCAAATTCTAAACTCTCTTAGAAAGAATAGGCAGACCTGATAAAACAATTTGAGATGGAGGAAATTCACAAGGTGGTGATGGAGTTAAAGGATAATTCGGCCCCTGGGCCTAATGGGTTTAGTTTTGGTGTCTTCAAGAAATGCTGGGAATCATATAAAGAGGATCTTTTTGCTATGTTTCAGGCTTTCTTTAGGGGGGAATTAGATATTAAGAGACTAAACTTTGGGGTCATCACTTTGGTTCCAAAGCTGAAAGAAGCTAATACTATCAAACAATATCGTCCTATTTGCCTGTTGAATGTAGATTACAAGTGCTTTACTAAACTGTTAACTAACAGGCTTGTTCCTGTGTCTCAAAGGGTTATTGGTTCAAATCAAACAAGTTTCATTAAAGGTAGGAATATACTAGAAGGGGTGGTGGTACTCCATGAAGTTCTACATGGGCTAAGGATTTCTAAACAAAAGGGCTTAATTCTGAAAATAGACTTTGAAAAAGCGTATGATAGAGTGAGCTGGAATTTTCTAGAGCAAGTGATGCATGGGAAAGGGTTCCCTGATCAATGGATCTCTTGGGTTATGAGTACTGTTAGGGGAGGCAATTTTTGTATCAATGTCAATGGGGAGAGGAGCTCTTATTTTTATACACATAGGGGTTTGAGGCAAGGGGATCCTCTCTCCCCGCTGCTATTCAACTTAGTTGCTGACTCGTTAGGAATCTTGCTTCAGAAGGCCATTGACAAAGGCCATATCAAGGGTGTCTTAGGCAATCTCATTCCTAGGGAGATCTCCCATATTCATTATGCGGATGAGACAGTAATCATGGTTGATGGATCTAATAAATCCATCATAAATCTTAAGCTGATTCTTTATTGCTTTGAGTGGTTAAGTGGGCTGAGGATCAACTACCACAAGAGTGAGGTATTTGTCTTTGGGGTACCTCAAGGGGAGAAAGAAAGGCTAGCTAATATGCTGAACTGTGTGTTAGGAGAACTTCCCCTAAAATATCTTGGCATACCAATTAGTGATAGGCATTTATCCATGGGGGCTTTCTCAGCTATCCTTCAAAAGATGCTTAAGAGATTAGATCCATGGAGAGGGAAGCATTTAACTTTTGGGGGAGGCAAATTTTAACCAATTCTTGTCTAAGCAGCATCCCTCTTTATTGCATGGGATTCTATAGACTGCAAGACGGGCTTCATAAGAAAATGGACAGTGTGAGATCCAATTTCCTTTGGCAAGGTACTGAACAAAAATTCAGATACCACATGGCTAAGTGGGAGATGGTCTGTAGGCCAAAGGACTTAGGTGGGCTGGATATTATTGATACTAATTCCATGAATGAGTGCCTCCTTGTAAAATGGATTTGGAAGATACTTCAGGAACCTGATACCCTATGGTTCAAAATCTTAAAAGCAAAATATTTGGATGGTTGTTCCTTTTTATCTTCCAGGTCAAAGGGTACTTCCCAATTTTGGCAGGGCCTCCATAAAGTCAAGCACTTGTTCAAATGGGGGGCTATTTTTAAAGATGGAAATGGGGTAAATTGTCAATTTTGGCAGGACTGTTGGTTATTGCAGGTCCCTTTTAAGATCGCTTTTGAAAACCTCTATAAAATGGCTAGGGACCCCTTCTGCTCTGTAGCAGACTGTTGGGTTGATCAAGAATGGTATGTTGACTTTCGAAGAACTCTTTCTTCTGGGGAATTTGAGGAATGGGAGTCTTTACTCAGGCTTTTACAGCAAGTTTGTTTGAATGATGATTGTATTGATTCTGTAATCTGGGTTCTAGATAAAAAGGGACAATTCTCTACCAAGTCTCTCTATAGGTTTCTGTCTAATAGAGGGTTCCCCAGTAGGATTGCTGGCGTGATCTGGAAGTCCAGGGTCCTGACGAAAATTAAATTTTTTCTATGGCAGGTTTTTAACAACAAGTTACAGGTGGGTAAGACCCTTATCAAACGTGGGTGGAAAGGGAATGTTAAATGCTGTGTATGCAACACCTGGGAAACGATTGATCATATATTCTTCCATTGTGTATTGCCCAGATTTGCTTGGGGTATTTGTGAAGAGGTATTCAAATGGAATTCCAAACCGAGATCCCTGAAGGAACTCTCTGAAGTATGGCTCATGGGCAAGGGGCCCTTACCAAAAAGATTGATATTGTTTATCTTTGCAGGATTTGCTTGGGCGCTCTGGACTACCAGAAACAAGATGTCGATTGAGCAAAAGTTTTCCAAGACTCCCACTGATCAGGGGCGGATCTGCCAGGGGGGTTGGAGGGGCTCCAGCCCCCCCTACCGTGGCTGAGCCTGTGAAGCCCCTGCTTAGCCCCTCCATAATTTTTTCCTCCATTGGAGGAAGGAAAGGAGGAGCTTGAGCATTGAGTTAAGGTTGAAGACGATGCTAGAGTGTTAACTGAGCTTTCATGTTTGTGTCCCCGTGTGAACTTAAGCCCCTCCTAGATTTTCATCCTAGATCCACCACTGCCACTGATGTAGTATATCTTGCATTATCATACCTGCAGAAGTGGAGCATTCTGTTGAAGGACACTGACCGGGATCGTATGGAGGCAATCAACGGGGAGATCATGGGCTGGATGAGAAGCTTCAAGCCAAATGAAGTGATGGCCTCGGACATAATCGAACTTTAATTTTTCTGTAATAAGTCTTTTGTTAGCAGTGCTGAACGCTTGGGGTTCAGTAGTGGCCGTGGACCGGCGTAGCTTTTATATCTCTATAATCGGTCTCGATTATATGTTCGGACCTGGAAGCGCTGGGTCTCCCAGTGATGTATCGTTCTCTATCGCTTTCTATAAAAGCAGAGGTTTTCCTCTTTTTTTTAAAAAATAGTATTTTTATTTGAGGTCATTTAGTGTCTTAACATTATATTGGAAATTTTGAAATTCAATTTTTCAAAATATTAAATATGTTTTTAAAGAAGAAAAATAGAAATATATATATACATATATATTTTTTTAATATATATATTTTTAATAGAATTTTTTAATATATATTTTTACATATATAGAGTAATCCAAATAATTATATATATAAAATACAGATATAATATATATAGATTTAATAATTTATATAAATGAAAATAAATTTGCAGGGACGGTTGGTATTATAAATGCCCCCTACAATTTGTCCTAGGTATATAAGCAGCAGCGCACATGGGCAAAATTTTTCTAAGTCTTGGGCGCTCACTTCTCCACGACGCCGTCAGGCTGCCAAATTTTTCCCCTATGTTGACGGTCACTAACATCAATTATAAACCATCAATATAACCTACATATGTGCTTAATTCCATCACCAAACATAGGTATAGGGGTTTGAACAAATAAATTCCACGAGTTTTGGTGAATCTGTGTTTTCAGCAAGATTTATCCAGAAAACCACCAAAGGGGACCAATTCGTCAAAGGAAATGACGAAATTACACCGCGAAACCAACGTGGGAACACTCTAGAACATTCAAGAAGGCAAACCACCAAAGCTTGGGCCAAATGGCCACGAAAGTGGGCCGGTCGGCCTCCTATGGAGCCCGTTTGCTCTCCGCTTCCAGAAGGTTCCTTCACTGCCTCCGAGGATTGTATCTACGCCTTTTCTTAAGTCAATTTGATCCAAGGGCTCACGGTGGATGCTCCGGCCTTTATATACAGCCCTATACACCCTCCCAGAGGCATCCCTGAAACCCTAATTCATATATCTCATTCAGAGATCAGGGTATACAGAAAGATTAGCTCTAGACTCTCCAATGTAGTAGATTAGAAATTCGGGAGCGAGGGTCAAGTTTCGGATCTAGTCTTGGAGACTTGGCAAAGCCATGTATCTTCACTTTTCATCTTGTAAGACTTGTTATCAATTTACAACATTTTATATACATTGCTATGCTTACTTTCAATATATATCTTGCTTAGTTATGGTTATCATTACTTTTGTGTGTGGGTTCATAGAGTGCTTAGCCTACTAGTTTACCGGTTGGGCTAAGTTGCCGAGACTCGTGTAAGCGTGGTGCTTATACGATGCTTTGCCTGTGGGTACATCCTATTCTCTGGTTGGGTGGTAGCAGCGGGTGGTGGTAGCCTCATCTATCCTTTGTAGTCCACTCCGAATTGAGCAGGTTCTTAAATTGTAGGACCGTAGTTGCGTCAGTAAAGTTATCTATATTTGATGCTCTACTATCTAAGCGGTGTTCCGAAGTGCCCAAGAGTAGGGTTAGTCTTAGCTATAGCTAGATGTATACATATACTTTGACCATGTAATAAAAATATCATAGGAATCTACCTCACCTGTTATTCTCCTGAGTTAACTAGTTTATATTATCTTAGTGATCTATCCCCTAAGTGTCATTATCCTTAATTCCTATCGTTACCTTTACCCCTTACTATAGCTATGCTAGTATGTTGACCGATAGTTGTTCCTTTACTATTCAATAAGTATTTACTCCATTGTTTTCCTATGTAAAATATAAATAACGATACTTGGAATACTCCCGATAAAATGCTACAATGGTATTTTATGCGCTTGCGGAATCCTTCATATTGTATTTGTGTTAATAAATACCAACAAACATTTTTGGCGCCGTTGCCAGGGAAACAATTGGCTTAACGATTTCAATCATCAACATACCACTAGCTTTAGTAGGATTACCCCTGTTCTGTTGAGTTATAGAGTAAGACAGGACAGCAGGTGCCGTTTCGACCTTCTGGCAAATTTCCACAAGAAAAGACGAAACATTGAAGAACCCCAGGGTGCCTAAACATTCAAGATCCATCAACATTGGAACCCTACCATCTCAGAGGTTCGTGTATATATATATATATATATATATATATATATATATATATATATATATATATATATATATATATATATATATATATATATATATATATATATATATAATTCTAACCATGTGTAGATAGGAGAAAAAGGCTGACATCACAAGAATTCAAATCACATCTCAAGTGACGGAAACAAATGCTGCACCACTCACAAATTCCATCATGTGAGTCAAGGCAAGTATGATCAAGAAAGGTGAGATAGTCTTGCTCATGGACTTTAAACTTGATGAGTAGCTATCTTTTAAAAATCTTACATACCATTGCAGGTTTACTTTAAATGATTCATGCATCTACTCCGTTTAGTTTGAACTTTCCTATGTCAATGCACATCATTTTTGGTTTACATGCATATATCCATACCACTTGCATCCTTTATCTAAAAAAAACTCCCAATGATCATACTTTTTTTTGGCTTCAATTGAATATATCTCTATAGTGCTGTTATGCTACCTATGTTTGCCATAGTAAGTTTTAGTTTAAAAGTACTGTACATACTTCAAAGGCTTTTAAATTAAGCGTGGTGTTTAGGTTAAAATGTCTTCCTTAATAAAAAACTAGACATGGAGTTTAGTTTGGTTATTGAACTAAAAATTGCTTGTGTAGACACTGGATATTTTGTTGGACTAACCCCTGTAGGAAAATTCTCAAATTCAATCTAGGAAAGTCAAGAGATGAATTCATATCAGAGATGAATCAAGGCATGACAACTTTGCACAAAGGAAGGTCCAATTCATTCTTCATCAAGGAAGAACTATGAGTATCAAAGTTTATTCACTTATCTTTTGTTGTAAGTTATCTTAAGCCTTGAACCATGTCAGAATGTAGCCACACATAAAATTTGTTAATAAATAAAATCTATACTAAAGCAACTCTAAAACCATCCTTTCATTAGTATAGAGAAAAACTATAAAAGTAATAGACAACAACCTATACTTTAAATTTATTGTATTCCCTCGGGTATGTGTCCATTAACATTCTGTAGGAAAGAGTGAATCTACGCTGTGCCTATTCATGGTTTGGCATGAACCTGCCAAATCACCACTTTAGTGATGGAACAAAGAAGAAGGAGATGAGTGCCATGAAAAGCACTCACTCATAGAAAGTGGAAGAACAAATTGATAGGCCACGAGCAATATCATCTTAGCATTAAACCTTCCCAAGACTCAAGCTAAAATGATGATGAAAAGCAGGATGCAACCCACCTTTAGCTAGAATATGCCTGCTTTCATCATTTTCGAAAAGACCAACTCATATGTCGACAGCAAGGACTAGGATGACAAGAGCCACTTCATCATGGCAAGCATCCTCGTATCAACAGACGTCAGAAATCAATAGAGGTCTGTCAATGGTGTCTTGAAAGGCTACGGCCACGACCACAAGACAACATCCCAAAGTAGTTGAAGATGAAGCTTCTATGTAAGTACCAATGGGGTTCTTTCCTTGACATTCAAGATGGCTGGTGTATCGCTTATAAACAAAGAAGCACAACTTTTTGCCACGTTGTTAGACAACCAAGGAGGAACTTGAGTTTGCATCTCCAATGATGCCCAACTCATCAACTAAGGATCAACAAAAATCAAGAGAGGTTGCTGAAAAAAGAGCATGCAGTTGTCTGTACCCTCATCTCTAGAATTGGAAGGTGCAAAGAAACGCTAAAGGCAAAAAGAGGTCCTGCTCAACGGGCCTAAAGCCTTGATGCCCTCTTTGATAGGTACATCAGACAAATTTCCTTCAGGTATGTTTGTCATTACTTATCTGAACAAAAAGAAGGAAAACATAAGATATATCCAACCAAGCATTATGCAACATAGAATCATATTCATAGGAGAATTCTATCATCCATGCTAGATTTTGCATCCTGCGAAATTCAAGTCTAGGGGATGGAGTTCTTTAAAACATCTCATGCCATGTTGCTAATTTATCTTGATCATCTTTACCTTTATGTTATGGTCAACCTGCTAAATCATAAACAAAATTTAATAATCATGCTCTTTTGGGTCACCATACCTATTCTTGTTTCTACTTGAATGAATCTCTTTAGTCTTTTAGGCTTCCTTTTTCTGTCATAAGTATGCTTTGTAATACTATTCGAACATAATCATTGAACCAAAACATACTTGTATAGAATTTGGTTGTATATGTGGACTAACCCTTGCAGGAAAATATTCAAATTTTGTTGTAGATCATTCATAGAAACAAATCAAGGTTAGAGGTATTCTTCAAAAGAATTTCAAACATCTTTGCCTAAACCTTGTTGAAAAATTGAAGTAGTGGTGAACAAAAAGGCACATTATTTAAAACATGGGATATAGATGACCTTTAACTCTACGACAACACTATCCTTGTTTTGAATCATTTGTATACTCCTTCGGGTATGTGTTGTCCACTAATCTTTTGAAGAAACAATAAGTAGAGCAAAAGGTCCAACAGAATGACAAGAGAAAGAAGGAGTGCGATATAAGAGACAAGATGCTCATGAACAGTTCAAGCAAGGAAAGGTTCAAGTAGGAAGGTAACATCTTAAGGACCACCAAAACTCATCTACCCTTCATCACCTGGTGTCATCACACTCCAATGATGAAGGTAACATCTTAAGGTTGTCATCAAAGATTGGATTCAAAACGCTGAACAAGGAGGAAGGAAGAAGGTGGCACCACTATTGGAAGCGCCATTAATGGGCACACCACCCCAAGAATCTTCATCCTTAAGAGCGAACTGAGGTACTCAATCAGTGAACCATAGCAAGGAGAACTCCTGTCCGGAAGACTCAAGACACCTAACCCTCTCCTAGAGGTAAAACCGGTAGTTATCCATATTTACTCCCTAGCATTGCATGCATTATTTTTCCCTTTAGCATATTTACTTTTCTACATTAGCATTGCATTAGAAAGAAGAACAAAAAATTTATTGCATCATGGACCTTAAGCCCCATATCAATGATTTTCATGGTGTGTAAAAACCCGTAAGAATATTCATCGTGGTGGCATAAAAATAAAAATACCATGCGTACATCTAGTTATATTTCATTTTCTACATACATATTTCCTTTTCTACATTATAAAATAGAAAATCCAAAATTATTAGACAAACATCCTGCTAAAAACATTGTCAATTAAAAAATCTATCCTTAGCCACACAAGAACAACCGGACTCCAAATGGCTGACCGCTAACCCTTTATCATAATTCAAGCCTCGAGCTTTTGGTGTTCTTGTTGGAGTATTTTTTGTAGGATGATACAAAGTGGGTTTACCCAGTTGTCCTCATCTCACTCCACCAATGGATGAGAAGGACATCTACTAGCAAAACATGCTCTAAGAAGGATCACTCAACTTTTCACATTCGACCACAACAACATCCATCTTGGGGGAGGAGCATCCCCTATGTATCTAGCTAAGTATTTCTTTCCATTGGCTTTATTATTTTTGAGTTTGCTTTTTAGTTAAAGAAATAAAAAGATGAATAACAAACCAAAACAAAATAAAAATTTATCCTAGCTAGTAATACCTATATAGTAAGGTGTGATCTTAAAACTTTGAAAGCAAAATAAAAAGTGCGTGTATTTGGTTTTCTGTTCTTTAGAGCTGAATAAATAATGGAGTCTACGTAAGCTCTTGCAATGGAAATGATAAATAGTTGCTCTCTCATAATTCCTCTCAAGTACCTAGTTTTCATCCCTGAATTCTCCTGAGTTTTGGATAAGATTGTTCTGATATAAGGATTTGCTCTGAACTTGAAACACGTGGGTAACAAATGCTTGATCTAAGTCTAGGTAATTGATGGATATGATATGAGAAAGTTTGAGTTGCTGTTTATCTTGTTCTAAGTGACACTTAAGTTTTGGGGATTTATCTTTTGAAAAACATAAAAATGCTACATGATGAGTTCCTATATGACAAAGTTTGAATTTCCACCAAAGCCATACATGTTATTTAGGCTAGGAAAACTTTCACATATACGCTGCTTGCTTTTGCACTGAGTTTAGTCAATCTTTGTTGACCCTTATGAGAGATTTGCCATGCTCTTAAAATCAAGATCACGTACACACCACATATACCTACTGCTCTTGCACTAGGAGTGCAAAAATATGCCTTCCATGTAAATCCACCCAAAAATGTTTTACTCCTACACTAGGATTAAACACCAAAAACATGCTTGATAGGTTTTCTATCCACCAAATAAATGCTCCAAGTTCTTTTAAGTTATCTCTCAAAGTTTTGTTGCAGAAAGGGACATGGGGCTATGCAAAAGTTATTCATAAAAAAGAAAAAAGTTGAAAAAATGAACAAGTGTCCGAGATATAAAAAACAATGGGTACTTAGATGCCCGCCTGAAGAAAAAAAGAGATGAATAAGATAGCCCAAGCTCTCTAGTAAGTGCTCCCAAGTTTCAAAAAGAGAGATGTTTTCAAGGAGCAAAGTAGAATTAGGTTAGCCACTATATATATCCATCATATATTCACACACATGCACATGTTGATTTGATTGTACGGTTTAACTCTCTTTGGATCCATTGTTTGACTTTACAATATATGCATTGCATGTATGCCCTTGCTTTCTCCCTACCTATGAACTCCACATTAGCTTTACTTGTAGTGAAGGCATAACATCATTATTGCCCGGATGAGAATCCACAAATACCACATATATTGAAAGACTTGAGAGTGTCATACAATGGAATCTCTGAGTTTTATTATTAAAACTTATAAAAAACTCCAGAACAATGGTTGAACAAAGAACTTGAGATATAGTGCTTGAATTGATCATTCTGTCTTTCAATTGCTCAAGATCCAAGTGAAGGCTAAGAAGCCCCATGGTTGAAGGTAATATGGGTAAGTTTAAAAGTCAGATCATTTTATTCTAATCTAAAGGAGAATTTTTTATTGAACGCATGTGTACTTTTGAGGCACGAAAATATTGTAGCAACTCCTGATCCATTTTTGTTTAAGTTTTCTCAGGGACTGGCAAAGGTTAAGCTTGGGGGAGCTTGTTGACGGTTACTAACATCAATTATAAACCGTCAACATAACATGCATATATGCTTAATTCTATCACCAAACATAGGTATAGGGGTTTAAACTAATAAATTCAATGAGATTTGGTGAATCTGTGTTTTTAGTAGGGTTTATCCAGAAAACCACCAAGAGGGACCCATTCATCAAAGGAAACGATGGAATTCCACTGTGAAACCAACACGGGAAGACTCTAGAACATTCAAGAAGGCAATGAAAGTGGGCTGACCGGCCAGCTACAGAGCCCGTTCGCTCTCCAATTCTAGAAGGTTCCTCCTCCGCCTCCTAGGATTGCGTCCACACCGTTCCTTAAGTCAATTTGATCCGAGGGCTCACGGTGGACGCTCTAGCCTTTATATACAGCCCTGTACTGCCCTCGCTGAGGCATCCCCAAAATCCTAATTCATATCTCTCATTTAGAGATCAGGGTATACTAGGAGGATTAGGTCTAGACTCTCGAATGTAGTAGATTAGAAATTCGGGAGCGAGGGTCAAGTTTCGGATCTAGTCTTAGAGGCTTGGCAAAGTCATGTATCTTCACTTCTTCATCTTGTAAGACTTGTTATCAATTTATCATATTCTTATTTACATTGTTATGCTTACTTTCAATATATATCTTGCTTAGTTATGGATATCATTACTTTTGTGTGCGGGTTCATAGAGCACTTAGCATCCTAGTTTACCGGTTGGGCTAAGTAGCCGAGACTCGTGTAAGCATGATGCTTATACGATGCTCTGCCTGTGGGTACATCCTGTTCTCTGGTTGGGTGGTAGCAGCGGGTGGTGACAGTCCCGTCTATCCTTTGTAGTCCACTCTGAATTGAGCAGGTTCTTAAATTGTAGGACTGTAGTCACGTCAATAGAGTTATCTATATTGGATGCTCCACTGTCTAAGCAGTGTCCCGAAGTGCACAAGAGTAGGGTTAGTCTTAGCTATAGCTGGATATATACATATACTTTGGTCATGTAATAAGAATATTATAGGAATCTACCTCATCCGTTGTTCTCCCGAGTTAACTAGTTTACGTTATCTTAGTGATATATCCCCTAAGTGTCATTATCCTTAATTCCTATCTTTACCTTTACCCCTTACTCTAGCTATGCTGGTATGTTGACCGATAGTTGTTCCTTTACTATTCAATAAGTCTTTACTCCATTGTTTCCTTGTGGTAAAATATAAATAATGATATCTGGAATACTCCTGGTAAAATGCTACAATGGTATTCTGTGCGCTTGCGGAATCCTTTATATTCTATTTGTGTTAATAAATACCAACACCCCACGCCCTGCCGCCACCGCCTCTCAAACTTCTCTCGGCGCCGGTGCCCCCTCTCTGCACCCCCAGGCCACAGCTCGACATCCCCAGGCTGCCATGACACCGTGTGCCCCATCTTCATGATGGCTAGGGTTATAGAGCCCCAGGCCGGCTGACCCGCCGCCACCTCCCCATCTTCGACCTCGAGCTCCGCCCACCCACTTCATCCCCTAGGACACCAAGCAAGTTAGGGTTTGTGGCCACACCGTCCACATCCAAGACCTGGTCCGCCGCTGCCTCCCCATCTTTGACCTCAAGCTCCGCCCACCCGCTCCATTCCCTGGGCCGCCAAGAATGTTAGGGTTTGTGGCCGCGCCATCCGCATCCAAGACCTAGTCCGCTGCCACCTCCCCATCTCCGACCCTGAGCTCCGCCCACCCGCTCCATCCCCTGGGCCGCCAAGCAAGTTGAGGTTTGTGGCCATGTTGTCCACATCCAAGACCCAGTCCACTGCCACCTCATCTCAGACCTTGAGGTGCCACAGGCAATGCCCCACCCTCCCGTGGCCCGGTGCTTGTGCGCTCCGGCGTCCGCGTGCCTCCACCGGCATTCGCGCTCCTCCACAGCTTCCCCTAGAATCGATAGGTTCAGATCCACCACTGCTGCTGCTCACTGCTTGCTGTTCCAGCACTTGTTCCTAATGGTTCACCCAATGTGCTTTGCATTACCTTGGTTTGTTGCAACCTAATGATCCTAAAACGACGCTATGTGCATTGTTTCTTGAGCTTGTAGAAGTTTCAGTTATGCCTTATGTGTACTTCAAACTATGAAATTATTTGGAGCTTGATACGATATGCCTAAGTCAACTACATAGTGTGTTGGATTGAATGCCAATGTGAGCTTTTGGACCCTTCCATTGTGATCACAAATTTACTTAAAAAATATTGCTCAAACCATGCAATTGTGATCAAAATAAAAATTGCATGCTGCTTCTGTATATGCCAACTATTTCTATATGTGTCCACTGTTTTATATATGCCAACTATTTCTATATATGCCCACCGTTTCTATATAAGCCCAATGCCCAATAACCAATGTGTTTATATATGCCCACTATGTTTAAATATGCTCACTATGTTTTGATATGCCCACTGTTTTTTATATGCCCACTGTGTTTAGATAGGCTCACTGTCTTTACATATGCTCACTGTAGAGATATATGCTCACTGTCTTTACATATGCTATTAAAAAGAGAAATCCAAACCCAGATTCCTTATATTTGTTTGAACAACAAAGCAGTGTATGTGTATATATCATATGAATGAGCTTGAACATGAACCTGGGCTCTTGTCCCAAATTACTTGATAACATGTCATGTCTTGAAAGTTGAGTTTGCTAAAAAAAATTCCATTCTATGCTGCTAAACAATAGCTGCCACTTGCCCAAGTTGTAATGAGGATAGTTTGAACAGATCATTGCATAATTGCTGTTTATACCTGCTATTCCATAGTTGCTGTTTTTTCTCTGCACAAATTGTTAGAGCAATGATTTATTTAAGTAACTGTAATGCTACTATCAATAACTGCAATTCCATAGTTGTTTTTTCTTTGCTCAAGTTTATATATATTGTCACACCCAAAATTTTCAATTTTGGGTTGTGCTTAGAAAACACTAAATAAAATAAATAATTTCAATATTTGAATAAATTTATTTGATAAGTTAATTTGCTGCTAATTTAAAATATAGAAAATTGTGGTTCTAAACTTTTTCATATTAATTTGATAATGTGGTGTTTGTGTGATGCTTGTTTTTGGTGTTAGTGAGTGCTATTATTTTCAAAATACCATAGGACGACGATTACTTCTCATCGGAAAACTTTTTGGTATTTTCTGGATTTAAAATTTCAATTTCCGTGAGCTTAATCTTTTTCCTTGATCTCTTCATCAATATTTTCATGAGCCGAAACTTATTTAGTTGATTTCCTTATCTCCCGAAGAGTCTTCATGATTTTTCCCGTGATTTTTCTGAGCTCCGGGCTATTTTTCACGGCCAAAAAGGTAATTCTAGATTTTCTGGAATTATTTTTATTCACGGAATTAAAATAATCCCAAAATTAAGAAATTTCGAAAAGTTTCCAAACCCTAGACCTATATGTATGCCGGCGTGACCCTCGACGCCCTGGTTTCAGAAGTACAACCCTTATCGCGAGCCGCCGCTCGTAGCTCCCTCCACCCCTCGCCGAAGTTCTTCATCTACAGCTTGCGTTTCGGCGAACTTTCGACGAAGGTTCGGCGAGCTTTTCCGGCCATGTTTCTCATCTCCAACGAATTTCGCTTCCACCCCGAGGTTCGTCTCATCGTTCTCTTCACCGTGATATACTCGTTTGCACGAATCTGTCACCGTTTGACGCGTTCCTCGTTCTTTCAGTTTGTTTTCCGGCGAGGAGTACCATAGCCGGCCATGTTTATCAACTTCTCCGGCCATCCCGTCGCCCTGCACATATCCTGTGTGTAAGTCGTTCCTCGGGCCGCGTATCCCCACGCCTCCTCTGCGCGGCTCCGTTGGGAGCAGCCGCCGCTGCCGCGTGCAGCATGGCCGCCGGTCCTGCTGCCCTTGCCGTGGGCCAGCGCGTCTCCCGCAGGCCCGCGCGGCCGCGTGCTGCCGCTGGCCGGCTGGCCAAGCCCGGCCGAAGCCCCTGCTCTTCCTCCCTCCGCGAGCACAGCAGCAGCAGGCTACCACGACCACGCTCCAGAGGAAGAACAAGAACGCGACGTGCAACAGCCAATGAGGAAGATGATGGTATTTACGAGATTGCCACCAGCACTAAATTAATTACCGTTTAATCGTTTTAGCTCCGATTCGAGTCGTTCAAGTCACGTTAGATTCGTGTCGTCGCGCTCTACGTAGTAATGCTAATGTTTGTCATGTCTTATAATTATGAATTTATCGATTTAAAATATAATTTGATTAGTATTAATTTAATAGCTTTTAATTAAAAGTGACAAAGATTTATAATTCCGTTTTTGTTGCTTTGTGATCGTGGTGATGTGAGTGACATATTAGCAACACTGTTTTTTATGTCACGTGTTTTTCTATATATCGCTAAATATTATAGTGATTAATAAGTTTGTACTAGCTTTATAATTAAAAGCAATTTACACTATATACCCACGGTTTCATAAATAAGTATTAATTTAATTCATGTTAACATGTGTGCTTATGATTATAATTTAGTTAGTATCGATGTTTTTCATGTCACTTGGCCACGAATTTATTAACTTGAATGCTAATTAGATTAATATTTATTTAATAGCTTTCCAACTAAAAGCGATCTAAGTTTAACTCCGTTTTGGTTGTGGTACAGCTGTGCTGACTATAAGTTACATGTTCGTAGGAACTTTTAACATGTCTCACATCTCTAAATTTTGTAAGTTAAATATTAATTAGATTAATGATTACGCAAACTGGTTTCCAAATAAAAGCAACATAGGAGAATATGGATCTTTTTATAATTACTTGCCAACTTAAACATGATTCAGATAAAGCCAGTTTAGATGCAATTTCATTAATATTTATTCAATGTCTATTTGAATTACAACTTAGGTTTATAATTTTGGTCTTACATAAATAAATGTTAACTTGATTAATATCAACCTAAATATCTTTTGAATTATAAGATGCTTAGTTCAACCTTGAAACATAAGTGCTTTCGTTCAGTTGCCACATGTTTTCTATATATATAGTTTAATATTAAATTGATTAATATGATTAATGTACAGTATATTTCAAATTAAAATTTGCTTACTCTAAGTACGTTGCATATATGATAGACTTGTATAGATAATTTCATGTTACAGCATGTATCTGCTCTTCATAGTTATACGACTTTAATCCTCGAGCATTTATTCGTTTGAAATCTGTTTTGCTCCAATTAAGTTACGTTAGATTCGCATCGACATTCTCTGTGCAGTAGTACTAATTTTTTTCATGTCATATGCTTTTCCATATATAGCTGAATATTATATTAATTAATATGTTTGTTATTAGTTTTATAATTAAAAATAATATATAATCTTGTCATGTCAGTCCTTTGTAACTAAGCATGAACTTAACTAATGGCAACTTAAATATGTTTAAATTATAATTTACTTAGCCCAAGCACATATCTCATATAATTGGAATAGTTGTTCTCACATGTTCTTTTATCTCTGCAAAGTCGGCAATACTTATAAATAAAATATGATCAGGGTTAAACCTAGCTTTGTAATTCAATTGATTAATCTAATTTTAGAATATTTCTTTAGAATGTTTATCACCTTATTTCAATAACTAATATGCATTAAGTTTATAGTCGATCTTCTATGTTATGTTGTAATTGTCTCGATAGTCGCGTGTTCTCTTTAATGGTAGCTCCGTTATCCGTCGTTCTTGTGTTTTCATGACTATAGCAACGTACCGTGTCGTTTAGTGCGCTCCCTTTTAAAATGTTTCTTTTGTTTGATGCATGTTCTTATATGTGTGTATTGTATGTCTGTTTGTGTTGCCTGGTTGCTGCGAGTAGAGGAAGTATGGTTTCATTAGCATTGGAGGTCGGAAGCTACAAAAGAGAAGACCGAAGAATTTCTACGAGCAATTGCCCTGAGTAGAAAGCAAGCATAAAGGCAAGTATAACATGGGACCATCCTTGTTGTCCTATTCATTAAAGTTATCATACATATGCATGTGTCCTCCTTGACAACCATAGAGATTATAACGTAGATATTGATATCTTGTTCCCTTGTCACCTATGGGTTGTGTATTTGGGTAGCTATTGCTAGTGCTTAATTATGAACAATGATCTTGTAATTTGATTAATGGATTAAGCAACCAACCATTAAGATGATGTTATTACTGTTGAAAGGGGGCTAGAGCAAGGGGTTATATTGCTGCTCTGGTTTCTCTCCGTAAGGACTTACCTGTAAGTGATAACCGGGATTGACAGTACAACTGTGAGGGTTATATGGCTCTGGCTCTAGTTGTTCAAGAGACCTTTTCTAGCTTGTTAGTGGTTATCTTAAATGGCGTAAGAATGGCTTGACACGTTGGGTGTAGGACAACCTCTAGTCTATGAGTATAGCCGAGAAGGAATTGTGCCATTTGAAAAGGGGTTCCTACATCTGCCTGCCGACTGAATCTAATGGCCCTAACTTGCTAGACAAACTTTTGAATAGATTTATATGGTTTTCGATGTTTTGGGCCTTGCAAACCCATGCATTTGGAAATCATGACTCACAGTGAAAGTGTACACCTCTGCGCAGAGTTAAAAACTGGTATACTAGCCGTGCTCACGGATACGAGTGGCCTTGGGGATTCTTATAGAATAGTTGATCACCATTGTTATATTATGCTTAATTATTGTTGTTATTATTATGCTCATGTTAATGCTATTCATTATCTTTATTACAATTGATCATTGGTTCATTAATGGGAAGTGGATTATCTTGATGCTACTCAATTGCTAATTATATGATGATTAAAAGCTAAACGTAGTCAAAAAGTGTCTAGCCTTTTGTGCCTCATGAACCCTGTGTTATACTTGTTGAGTTCGACATGAACTCACCCTTGCTATTTCCCCCACACCTCAGTGTGTACTGAGGTGCTGCTTAGAAGAAGGATGGAGGTGTAGTGGAGTTTCTAGAAGTCTTTTCAGAAGTGTTTGGCATACGGAGCCACCAGTCAGCCATCCCTGAGAAGAATGAAGCCTGAAGTTTAGTCACCGTTCCGCGATACTCTGATGTAAGTGTTAATATAGCTATGTATACGTTATATAATAACATTGTTTCTGATACTTTTTCATTCTGACATATGTGTGGATTTCCTGGGCACACATATGATTAGCCTGGTTTTGTTCTTTAGAAAACCGGGTGTCACAGGCCATGTAGTGTGCTAACCATGGCTCTTCTCTTCTCTCCTCTCCTCTCTTATCTGTTGCTAACCATAGTTGTTTTTCTTAAGCTCCTCTCTTCTCTCTTCTACTGCTCCAACTACTTGTACTGCTCTCTCCTTTCTTCTATACTACTACTTGTACTACTTCTCTCTTCAATTACTGTGGCTGCTCTATTTTTATTTTGGCAAGCACCAGCTAGTCTCTTTTTAATTTTGGCAAGCAGCAGCTACTCTCTTTTTTATTTTGGCAAGCAGCAACTGCTCTCTTGTACTGCTCTCTTCTCTCTTCTATACTACTACTTCTACTACTTTTGCTACTTCTATTCCTCTCTTCTCTCTTTTGCCTATGATGAAATTGTCCAACTCTAGAAAATATCTGGAATATGAGCTCATGATCATGAAATTGCGAGGAACTTGGCATCATTACTAGCTGCCCCTACTGTCTTTTTCTATATGCTCACTGTTTTTATATATGCTCACTGTGTTTATGATGCCTTGATGCTCCAAGTTCATGATCAAATGATGATTGACATGTTTCTAAGGCCTCTATCACTACTACTACTATTACTACTCATTTTGTGATATATGGCAGCAGCTACTGCCTGCATATATAAAAATAGTGAGCATATATATGCTTTCTTGGCCACCTTTCCTATCCTCTATGTCTGGGAAGCAGTAGCTGCTTTTTTTGGCAACCTTTTCATCTCCTCTATGTTTGGGAAGTAGCAGCTGTTTTTTGCCAACTCTCCTCTCCTCTCCCTTTTGCCAATCATGAAATTGTCCAACTCTAGAAAATATATGGAAAATGAGCTGATGATCATGAACATGTGAGGAACTTGGCATCATTACCAGCCACCCCTACTATCTTTTTCTATATGGTCACTATTTTTATATATGCTCACAATGTTTATGATGCCTTTATGCTCCAAGTTCTTGATCAAATGATTGTTGTTGATGTGTTGATCGACTATAGATGGTGAGCCATTCGTTGGTGATCAAGACTACTTCTACGAACCAGACCAGCAGGACCAGTTTGAACAAGGCAAGTATAGCACGGGATCATCCTTGTTTCCTATCCACTTTGAAAGGATCAAGATGCCCAAGAGGGGGGTGAATTGGGCTTTTCTAAAAATTAATTGCAAGAATTAAATCCTACAAGCCAAACTTCACCCCTAGTGCCTACTAGTGTTCCTTGTGATTCTACCGGTAAAAGTTTTACACCATAAGTTCCAATCCTAGTCTAGCAAGGCAATTCTAGGAAAGTAAACAAGTAATGAAAGTAATACACGAAAGTAAATGCTTGAAAGTAAGGGTTAGGAACACGGTGATGTTTTCCCGAGGTATCGGAGAGTCGCCACTCCCCACTAGTCCTCGTTGGAGCACCCACGCAAGGGTGTAGCTCCCCCTTGATCCGCGCAAGGATCAAGTGCTCTCTACGGGCTGATTCTTCGACACTCCATCATGGTGAATCACCCAAAACTGCTCACAACATGAGTTGGGTCATCCACAAGCTCGCCGGATGATCTCCAAACTCCCAATCACCACCAAACCGTCTAGGTGATGGCGATCACCAAGAGTAACAAGCTAGAACTCTCACTTGACCATAACAAGCCTAATGAGAAGATGGATGCACACTTGCTACTCTCTAGTCACTAATGAGGGATCTCAAGCTTTGATTCTCAAAACACTACCCTCACTAGGGCTCTTGCACTTCCTTGCACTTGAAAGGTATTTCTCAGCTGAACAAATGAGCAAGACGCCTCTAAAAGAGGTGGAGGGGATGTATTTATACACCCCACAAACAAATCCAACCGTTACCAGCCAACTTAGCAAAACACGCACTGATCGAACGTGTCGGTCGAGTGTAACGGTCGAAAACTAGAATGATACCGCTGAGTGACCGGACACACCGATCAGGGGTGACCGGACGCGTCTGATTGTGCAAGAACCTTACTGTACTTTAACCTGATGCTCGACCGCATCTAATCAGTGATGACCAGACACGTTAGGTCAGCTAAGTACCTTACTGGAACGTGACCGGACGCGTCCGATCATTTCTCAGTCGCGTCCGATTAGACTTTTACCCTCTGAAACACGTGTCAGACTGATCAACGCGTCCTGTCCTCGCAGGGACCGCGTCCGGTCATGACAGAGACCATGTCCGGTCAAGGGTAAACAGCTCAAACGACTTCGAAACGCGACGCAACTTGAACCAAGTTGCTTCCAACTGAACTTCAAGCTTTTCTTGAGCTACCTAGTGCTAAGTTTGACAAGTGTGCACCACACCTAAACAAAAGACTCACCTAGGTCAAGCTACTCGCTCATGCCCCCTTTATAGTACGGCCAAAGGAAAAAAGCAAAGATCCTAACGACTATTCCGGATGTAACTCAACACCTTGACATCCGAAACTAACCGTCCTTAATCTTGTCATTGATCCTTTGAAAACCGAAACGATTTCCATCAAGGGGCATGAATACCATAGTGCCCAAAGCAGTTATCAACCCCATGACCTAACTTATCAACATCTCTGCAAAACACATGTTAGTCATGGTAATAATGCATTGTCATCAATTGCCGAAACCAACTCCCGGGGCCTAGATGCTTTCACACTTTAATTCATTAAATCATCCTGCATGTGTGAAAGTCCCTAGTTTGGTTTTGGCTAATTGATGAAACCTAGGACTAACCTTTGTATCTAAGTGGATGATTTAGATAAAGGTGGTCATTGAATATGAAACATGACATTGACTCATGTGACCAAGATGATGAAGACCAAGATGATGCTTGGCTCGATGGACCGGTTGTGAGGGTGAAGGGCAAGTCGAGGCTTCGAAGCGAAGGACCATGCGATGGTGAAGCTTGAGCAAGACTTGGCGCCGACGGACCGATGCAACGGTGAAGAGCAAGTGAAGTTAAGGTCGATGGATCGAGACGGTCATGTGATGATATGAAGTGGATCATATCTTTTGGAAGAACAAAATGGGCTCAAGGCAAAGGTATAACCATAGGGCCATTTTGTTTTGCACTCAAGACACCATAGAGGGTGTGAGTGGTTTAGGATCGATAGCCGAACTATTAAGAGGGGAAGTCTTATCGGTTATTTGATGCACGGGTGCCACTAGGTGAATTCATGAAGTGCATTGCATGTAGGGCCTAGTGAGCTAACTGGAAAACCTTCAAAAATGATTATGAAAATGCTAACACACGTGCACAAGATGGTGATCACTTGTTGGTGTTGGCACATTTGTGAAGGCGATGAAGTTTGAGCGGTAGAGAGGGTTTGGGCCTAGTGAACTAACTGGACTCAAACCGGACACGGGCACTGTCGCGTCCGGTCGTTGCGAGGGGCGCGTCCGGTCGTTACTTCGCGGGCACGCGGTGTTGTGCGATCGGCGCGTCCAGTCGTTGACTGGAGCGCGTCCGGTCACTCAGGACCGGCGTGTCCGGTCGTTTTTAGAGGCGCGTCCGATCATGGGATTTGACCGTTGGCGCAGTGACCGTTGGAGGATCGGACGCGGTCAAGCGCATCCGGTCAGTTATGACCGGCGCGTCCGGTCATCCCGAAAAGACCCAGTGAAGGGGTATAACGGCTCTATTTGGATGGGATGCTTATAAATACTTGTTGGCCAGCCCTTGGGGAGGTCTCTCGAGATTTCTAACATTCTTGTGCATCCTTTGAGCTAGAGCATCTCCTCCCACTCATCTCTCTTGCTTGATTGCAAATCAAAAGTGAGATTGAGTGATCCCAAAGTGCATTGCATAGCTTGAGGGCATCTAGTGGCACTTGTGGGTGGTTTAGCCGGTGGATTTCTTGTTACTCTTGGAGAGTACCGCTCCTAGCCGGCTTGGAGATTGTTGGAGGCATTGGCAAGAGAAGGTGATTGTTCTTGGCCACCTCCGGTTGATTGTAAGAGGTTCTTGTGCTTTCCTCGGTGGGACGCCAAAAGCAACTCTATTATATTGCGCGTGTCATTGAGTTACCTCACTTGAGAGTGGTGTCTTGCGGTGCCTTGCGGGGCGTGCCTTGAGGGGCAAGTGACTTGAGGGTCACACCGAGAAACCATCTAAGTGTTGGTCGACACAACCGGTGACGTAGCTTATCGGTGCACAAGTGAACACCGGGTGAATAAAAATATTATGTCTCTTGTCTCCCGATGATTGGTCTTCATATTGTGTTGTTGTCAATTTTGATTGGTTGTATATCATCTTGGTGATTGGCAACATCTTCACTCCACCGTCGGTATAAGATTCACAATCCTAACTCTTGCATTTACTTTACTAGATTATCTTATGTAAGCTCTAGTGGTAGCCTTTGCTAGTGTTGTTAGCTTGCTCACTAGTGTAAGTTTAGTGACATAGCCCTTGTGTGAACTAGGGATCATAATCTACTAGACTTGTGGATAGGAGGCTTGCATCACAACCGTAGGCTAAGCAAAACTCGCTTTGCGCCGTTTGTTGTTCTAACTAGTTTGCTTAGTGTCTCTTGTAGAATTTTTTATAGGCTATTCACCCCCCTCTAGCCATCTAGGACCTTACAAGTGGTATCGGAGCCATGGTCACCGTTTTAATCAAGGCTTAACATCCTTCGGTGTGAAAAATGGCTCAAATTGTGTTCAATCATGTTGGGGGCAAGCCACCATTCTTTGATGGTGTTAGTTCTTTTGCTCATTGGAAGAGAAAAATGACAATGTACCTTTGTTCTATTCATGAGAGAGTATTGCAAGTCACCGAGGATGATTTTGCTATCATTGATCCCGATCATCTCACCGATGAGGATAGAGCAAATAGAACATGCAATAGAATGGCTCTCAATACACTCTACAATGGTATTGACACAAAAGTGTTTGAGGGCATCAAGGATTTGGAATTGGCTAGTGAAGTATGGACAAGGTTGAGTGAGACATATGAAGGTACTTAGGTTGTGAAGAGTGCCAAGCTATATGGGCTCAAGGGTGAGTTTGAGAACTTCAAGAAAAAGGATGATGAAACAATCATTGAAATGTTTCATAGATTGCAAGTGATAGTCAATGATCTCAAGAGCTTAGGGCACAAGACACAAGACCAAGATTTTTGCCACAAGTTCTTGTTGAGCTTACCAAGAAAATTCAAAATGTTGATCATGATGTTACAAAGAGATGGGCTTGAAACAATGAAGCCTAATGATTTGCTTGGAGAGGTATTAACATATGATAAGTATGATCAAGATGTTGATGAGAAGGAGAAGGAGGAAGAAAAGAAGAAGAAGACCGTGGTGTTCAAAGCCATCTCCTCCAAGGGCAAAGCTACCATCATTGAAGAAGAAGAAGACAATAGTGAAGATGAAGATTATGAAATTGATGATGAGGCACTTGCTCTAGTTGTCAAGAATATTGGCAAGATGTTTATCAAGACAAGAGGCTTCAAAAAGAGAAATTACTATTTCAAGAGCAATGAGCAACAAAGGAGGTGCTTCAATTGTGATAGCACCGAACATCTTCAAGCCGAATGTCCCTATGACAAGAAGAAGAACAACAAGAGGGGCAAGTTTGAGAAGAAAAAGAGAGAAGCCAAGATGACTTTCAAGAAGGGCAAGAACGGAGCCTATATGGTCACTTGGGAAAGTGATGATGATGATGATGAAGAAGAATCATCCAACAAGGCTTTTGCTTCCATAGCTATCAATAAGAAGCCTTCACTATTTGATTCATCCTCTTCGTGCTTCATGGCCAAGGAAGCTAAGGTATTATATGATGAGAGTGATGATGAAAGTGAAATGGAATATGTTCATGATAGTGATAATGATAATAATAATGATAATGAAAATGATGATGATGAACCAACTAAAGAACAACTATATGACTTGATGCAACAAACTAGAGACATAGCTATTGCCAAGAACAAGGAGTGTAAGAAGCTTTCAATGAAAGTAGTAATACTTGAGAAAGTTCTAGGTGAGCTTAAGACCACTCATGAGAGTCTAGTGGAAGACCATGAGGATTTTGGTAAAGCTCATTCCAAGCTTGAAAAAGCTCACTCATTTCTACTTGAGCAACAAGCAAAGAAGGAGGTTGTTGTATCATGTGATATAGGTGTTACATGTGATATAATTGATGAATCTTTTTATAAACCTATCATCATGACAAATGCTAACCCTTCTTGTAGCTCTTCATCCACCATCACCAACTCTACCTCCACTACTAGTGATGGTTTCACTTGTGATACCTCACTAATGGTTGAGAATGAGACTCTCAAGAGAGAGGTGGATGAGCTCACTCACGCCCTAGGCAAGGCCTATGGTGGTGAGGCCCGCTTGCTTAAGTGCTTGGGTAGCCAAAGGTTCTCTCTTAACAAAGAGGGATTGGGCTACACTCCCAAGAAAGGCAAGTCAGCCTTTGCAACTCCAAAGCCTAGCTTTGTGAAGAGCAATGGTCGGTTTTGTAATAGATGCAAGCAAGTTGGGCACTTAGAGCATAATTGTAATAAAAAGAACCAAAGCAAGAAATTTATTAATGCTATACCTTTTAATTCTTGCTATGTGCTTACCAAAGGTGTGAAGGGTGTGCAAGCTAAGTTTATTGGTACACCCATTGTTGGCCCAAAGAAGAAGGCTATTTGGGTACCAAAGAGCTTAGTTACTAACCTACAAGGACCCAAGCAAAAATGGGTACCTAAGCTTCATTGATTTGCTTGTAGATCAATTACAAAGCCGGAGGAAGGCATTGGATTATTGATAGTGGGTGCACTCAACACATGACCGGTACATCAAGAATATTTGACTCAATCAATGATAATAATAGTGGTGTTGATTCTGTCACATTTGGCAATAACAAGAAAGGCAAGGTTATTGGCTTGGGCAAGATTGCAATATCAAATGACTTGAGTATCTCCAATGTGTTGCTAGTTGAAAGTTTGGATTTCAATCTTCTATCCGTGGCACAAATATGTGATATAGGCTACAAATGTATCTTTGGGGTTGATGATGTGGAAGTCATTAGTATGGATGGTTCAAATGTGGCATTCAAGGGCTTTAGATATGAGAATCTCTATCTAGTTGACTTCAATGCTAGAGAAACTTCCTTGACAACTTGCTTAATCTCCAAATCAAGCATGGGTTGGCTTTGGCATAGAAGTCTTGGTCATGTTGGCATGAAACAATTGAAGAAGCTTACAACTCACAATCTTGTCAATGGTTTGAAAGATGTTGAATTTGAGAAGAATAAGCTTTGTAGTGCATGTCAAGCCGGGAAGCAAGTTGGAAGCTCACATCCAAAGAAGAGTACAATGAGCACATGCAAAGTATTTGATTTGATGCACATGGATCTATTTGGCCCAACAACATACACAAGCATAGGCGGCAATAAGTATGGCTTTGTCATAGTGGATGACTTCACAAGATTCATATGGGTATTCTTTCTTAGTGACAAAAGTGAAGTGTTTGACACCTTCAAGACCTTTCTCACTAGAGTTCACAATGAGTTTGAGATTAGAATCAAGAAAGTGAGAAGTGACAATGGAAGTGAGTTCAAGAATACAAGAATTGAAGAACTTTGTGATCACTATGGCATTGGACATCAATTCTCGGCCAAATACACTCCACAATCAAATGGCCTAGTTGAGAGAAAGAATAGAACATTGGTTGATATGGCTAGATCAATGCTTCATGAGTACAATGTGAGTCAATTTTTTTGGGATGAAGCAATCAATACCGCTTGCTACTACATCAATAGACTATATTGTCATCCATTGCTAGAGAAGACCCCATATGAGCTACTTCATGGAAGAAAGCCCAATATTTCTTACTTTAGAGTGTTTGGTTGCAAATGCTATATCTTGAAAAAGGGCACTAGATTAGGAAAGTTTGACAAGAGATGTGATGAGGGGTTCCTACTTGGTTATTCAACTACAAGCAAAGCTTTTATAGTTTCGAACAACTCAAGTGGCATTCTAGAAGAAGTCCATGATGTGCAATTTGATGAAACCAATGGGTCACAAGATGAAGAAGAGAATCTAGATGATGTTGGTGGAACTCAATTGGTGGAAGCAATGAAGAACATGGACATTGGGGACATTAGAGCAAAGCAAGTAATTGATATTCAAGATGATGATAAAGATCAAGTGCTCAATTCTCCATTCAAGCTAGCTAATGACTCTCAAGTGCAAGATCATGGTGCTAGTTCATCTCATCAAGAAACATCAAGTGATCAACCAAGCTCAAGCAATCAAGTGCAAGTACTCCAACCACAACATGTTGCAAGAGATCACCCCATTGATAGTGTTATTGGTGATATTAGAAGTGGTGTGCAAACAAGATCAAGATTGGCTATGTTTTGTGAGCATGCATCATTTGTGTCAACCATAGAACCAAAGAAAATAGAAGAAGCTTTGAAGGATGCTGATTGGATCATGGCTATGCAAGAAGAGCTTAACAATTTCACAAGAAATGATGTTTGGGAATTGGTAGAAAGGCCAAATGACTACAATGTGATTGGAACCAAATGGGTGTTCAAAAACAAGCAAGATCAAGATGGCATTGTGGTGAGAAACAAAGCAAGACTAGTTGCTCAAGGTTACACTCAAGTAGAAGGTCTTGACTATGATGAGACATATGCTCCCGTGGCAAGATTGGAGGCAATAAGGATTCTATTGGCTTATGCTTGTGCACACAACATCAAACTATATCAAATGGATGTCAAAAGTGCATTTCTCAATGGGATTATCAATGAGTTAGTCTTTGTTGAGCAACCTCTCGGATTTGAAGATGACAAGAAACCCAACCATGTATACAAGTTGAAGAAGGCTTTATATGGCTTAAAGCAAGCATCTAGAGCATGGTATGAGAGGCTAAGGGATTTCCTTCTCTCTAAGGGATTCATGATGGGCAAGGTTGACACAACTTTATTCATCAAGAAGATTAGGAATGATCTATTCATAGTGCAAATATATGTTGATGACATCATCTTTGGATCAACCGATCAAGCTTATTGTGAAGAATTTGGTGCTATGATGACCAAACAGTTTAAAATGTCTATGATTGGTGAACTTAGTTACTTCCTTGGTCTCCAAGTCAAGCAATTGAAGAATGGGACATTTGTGAGTCAAGGGAAATACATAAGGGACATGTTGAAGAAGTTTGGAATGCAAGATGCAAAGCAAATTTCAACTCCAATGAGTACAAATGGCAATCTGGATAGTGATTTTGATGGCAAAATGGTGAATCAAAAGGAATATCGATCTTTGATTGGAAGTCTACTCTATGTCACCGCATCAAGGCCGTATGTCATGTTTAGTGTTTGCATGTGTGCTAGATATCAAGCCTCACCTAGAGAGAGTCATCTCACGGCCACAAAGAGAATATTGAGGTACTTGAAGCAAACAAGAGATGTTGGACTATGGTATCCCAAGGGGTCAAAGTTTGAATTGATTGGATATTCGGACTCCGACTATGGGGGTTGCAAGATCAATAGAAAGAGCACAAGCGGCACATGTCAATTACTTGGAAGATCACTTGTGTCATGGTCCTCAAAGAAACAAAATAGTGTGGCAATCTTTACCGCCGAAGCCGAATATGTGAGTGCGGAGAGTTGTTGTGCACAATTGCTATGGATGAAATCAACTTTGAAGGATTATGGCCTCAACTTCAAGAATGTGCCATTGCTATGTGATAATGAAAGTGCAATCAAGATGATACAAAACCCGGTTCAACATGGAAGAACAAAGCATATTGACATAAGGCATCATTTCATTAGAGATCATCAACAAAAGGGAGATATTGCCATTGAAAGTGTTGGCACCAATGATCAACTTGCCGATATTCTCACCAAGCCACTTGATGAAAAGAGGTTTTGCAAGCTAAGGAATGAATTGAACATTCTTGATTTCTCAAACATGAGTTGAATGCACCCCACCCACTTATTGACATGCCTCTCCTTCGACATTGCAAGGTAAAATTGATTGACATGTCATTCATCCTATGCTAAGGACTTGCTAGAGCATATAGATATAATAAGTGGTACACATGAGCATTCATGATAAATCAAATGAATTTGATGAATATATGTTACCACTATTACTTCTATGCTTGTTTTGATCTAGTGGTGGCATATGACATGTTTGTGAGCTTGCAAACCTAGTGTTGAATCTAGAAGATTTGCTATAAGTGTTTAATTCAACATAGGCAAGATAACCCTTATTTTGAGGAGTGAAGAAGCTTGTTTTTGGTTCAAATCGAATTAAATATCTTTGGCAAGTATTCTAGGTTGAACCAAATTTGATAAATTTTTTAACCTTACATGTGGTATCGAATTAATTTTTAACCTACTCCATCAAACATTTTTTTTTTCTCTCCACAATTTGATCCCATTTTTGGGTAAGTTGTTGACAAAGGGGGAGAGAAAAAGATGATTCAACATGATAAAGGGGTAAATAAAATTTTGATGCACACAAGTAGGGGGAGCAAGCTCATAAACAAAGTTGTTGCATTTGTTTGTGCATTCTCATTTGACTTGCTCATTGCACATGTATTTAAATTCAATATACATGCTTGTGTGGTGCAATGCTAGTATAGAACTTGGATGATGAAATGATCTACTAGCATGCATAGGAATAGTTTTACATGTGGTATCTAGACATGCTTAAAGCTCTACAAGTGGTACAAGTGGTCCAAGAACCTTTACATATAATGTTGATCTCACGGGGTTCTTGAGTTGTGATGGATGTCTAGTTACTTCATGATGCTAAGAATGGTGTAAAAGGCAACTCCGATTGGTATCACGCTTCAAAGGTCCATTTCTTACACCTTAGCATCATTTTGGTAGAATTACTCTCTCAACACTTCTATCTTTACATATGTGCAAAGCTTTCAATCCAAACTCTATGCACATATGTAGGAAGAGCTAATGCTACTAAAACCGAGCTTGTGATAATTGTCCAAACTTTACTTATGAGCAAAATGATTGGACAAGTATGACAAGTTCAAAACTTTTATTATCAAAATCATCTTTGTGAGGGTTGTCATCAATTACCAAAAAGGGGGAGATTGAAAGTCCCTAGTTTGGTTTTGGCTAATTGATGAAACCTAGGACTAACCTTTGTATCTAAGTGGATGATTTAGATAAAGGTGGTCATTGAATATGAAACATGACATTGACTCATGTGACCAAGATGATGAAGACCAAGATGATGCTTGGCTCGATGGACTGGTTGTGAGGGTGAAGGGCAAGTCGAGGCTTCAAAGCGAAGGACCATGCGATGGTGAAGCTTGAGCAAGACTTGGCGCCGACGGACCGATGCAACGGTGAAGAGCAAGTGAAGTTAAGGTCGATAGATCGAGACGGTCATGTGATGATATGAAGTGGATCATATCTTTTGGAAGAACAAAATGGGCTCAAGGCAAAGGTATAACCATAGGGCCATTTTGTTTTGCACTCAAGACACCATAGAGGGTGTGAGTGGTTTAGGATCGATAGCCGAACTATTAAGAGGGGAAGTCTTATCGGTTATTCGATGCACGGCTGCCACTAGGTGAATTCATGAAGTGCATTGCATGTAGGGCCTAGTGAGCTAACTGGAAAACCTTCGAAAATGATTATGAAAATGCTAACACACGTGCACAAGGTGGTGATCACTTGTTGGTGTTGGCACATTTGCGAAGGCGATGAAGTTTGAGCGGTAGAGAGGGTTTGGGCCTAGTGAGCTAACTGGACTCAAACCGGACGCGGGCACTGTCACGTCCGGTCGTTGCGAGGGGCGCGTCCGGTCGTTACTTCGCGGGCGCGCGATGCTGTGCGATCGGCGCGTCCAGTCGTTGACTGGAGCGCGTCCGGTCACTCGGGACCGGCGCGTCCGGTCGTTTTGAGAGGCGCGTCCGGTCATGGGATTTGACCGTTGGCGCAGTGACCGTTAGAGGATCAGACGCGGTCGAGCGCGTCCGGTCAGTTATGACCGGCGCGTCCGGTCATCCCGGAAAGACCCAGTGAATGGGTATAACGGCTCTATTTGGATGGGATGCTTATAAATACTTGTTGGCCAGCCCTTGGGGAGGTCTCTCGAGATTTCTAACATTCTTGTGCATCCTTTGAGCTAGAGCATCTCCTCCCACTCATCTCTCTTGCTTGATTGCAAATCAAAAGTGAGATTGAGTGATCCCAAAGTGCATTGCATAGCTTGAGGGCATCTAGTGGCACTTGTGGGTGGTTTAGCCGGTGGATTTCTTGTTACTCTTGGAGAGTACCGCTCCTAGCCGGCTTGGAGATTGTTGGAGGCGTTGGCAAGAGAAGGTGATTGTTCTTGGCCACCTCCGGTTGATTGTAAGAGGTTCTTGTGCTTTCCTCGGTGGGACGCCAAAAGCAACTCTATTACATTGCGCGTGTCATTGAGTTACCTCACTTGAGAGTGGTGTCTTGCGGTGCCTTGCGGGGCGTGCCTTGAGAGGCAAGTGACTTGAGGGTCACACCGAGGAACCATCTAAGTGTTGGTCGACACAACCGGTGACGTAGCTTATCGGTGCACAAGTGAACACCGGGTGAATAAAAATATTGTGTCTCTTGTCTCCTGATGATTGGTCTTCATATTGTGTTGTTGTCAATTTTGATTGGTTGTATATCATCTTGGTGATTGGCAACATCTTCACTCCATCGTCGGTATAAGATTCACAATCCTAACTCTTGCATTTACTTTACTAGATTATCTTATGTAAGCTCTAGTGGTAGCCTTTGCTAGTGTTGTTAGCTTGCTCACTAGTGTAAGTTTAGTGACATAGCCCTTGTGTGAACTAGGGATCATAATCTACTAGACTTGTGAATAGGAGGCTTGCATCACAACCGTAGGCTAAGCAAAACTCGCTTTGCGCCGTTTGTTGTTCTAACTAGTTTGCTTAGTGTCTCTTGTAGAATTTTTTATAGGCTATTCACCCCCCTCTAGCCATCTAGGACCTTACAAGTGGTATCGGAGCTGTGGTCACCGTTTTAATCAAGGCTTAACATCCTTTGGTGTGAAAAATGGCTCAAATTGTGTTCAATCATGTTGGGGGCAAGCCACCATTCTTTGATGGTGTTAGTTCTTTTGCTCATTGGAAGAGAAAAATGATAATGTACCTTGGTTCTATTCATGAGAGAGTATTGCAAGTCACCGAGGATGATTTTGCTATCATTGATCCCGATCATCTCACTGATGAGGATAGAGCAAATAGAACATGCAATAGAATGGCTCTCAATACACTCTACAATAGTATTGACACAAAAGTGTTTGAGGGCATCAAGGATTTGGAATTGGCTAGTGAAGTATGGACAAGGTTGAGTGAGACATATGAAGGTACTAAGGTTGTGAAGAGTGCCAAGCTTGCGAGCGCGGGATTCAGGCGTTTTTGGGAACTTGAAATGCCTATTTTCCACTACGCCAGAAGTCGGAAAAGAAACGGAGGCGAACGGAGGTCACAGAGGTGACCGGACGCTGCACCGGACGCGGTCATGGTATGACCGAACGCGTCCGGTCAGTACAGCGCAGACACGGGTGCTAGGGTTTGCAACCGACGCGTCCGGTCACTCGCAGGACCGGTGCGTCCGGTCAGGTGTCCAGAGGAAACTGAGTACGATCGGACGTGAGGCGCGTCCGGTCACACATGATCAGACGCGTCCGATCGTTGAGGGAGCTTACTGGACTCAAACCGGACGCGGGCACTGTCGTGTCCGGTCGTTGCGAGGGGCGCGTCTGGTCGTTACTTCGCGGGCGCGCGGTGCTGTGCGATCGGCGCGTCCGGTCGTTGACTGGAGCGCGTCCGGTCACTCGGGACCGGCGCGTCCGGTCATTTTGAGAGGTGCGTCCGGTCATAGGATTTGACCGTTGGCGCAGTGACCATTGGAGGATCGGACGCGGTCGAGCGCGTCTGGTCAGTTATGACCGGCGCGTCCGGTCATCCCGAAAAGACCCAGTGAAGGGGTATAACGGATCTATTTGGATGGGATGCTTATAAATACTTGTTGGCCGGCCCTTGGGGAGGTCTCTTGAGATTTCTAACATTCTTGTGCATCCTTTGAGCTAGAGCATCTCCTCCCACACATCTCTCTTGCTTGATTGCAAATCAAAAGTGAGATTGAGTGATCCCAAAGTGCATTGCATAGCTTGAGGGCATCTAGTGGCACTTGTGGGTGGTTTAGCCGGTGGATTTCTTGTTACTCTTGGAGAGTACCGCTCCTAGCCAGCTTGGAGATTGTTGGAGGCGTTGGCAAGAGAAGGTGATTGTTCTTAGCCACCTCCGGTTGATTGTAAGAGGTTCTTGTGCTTTCCTCGGCGGGACGCCAAAAGCAACTCTATTACATTGCGCGTGTCATTGAGTTACCTCACTTGAGAGTGGTGTCTTGCGGTGCCTTGCGGGGCATGGCTTGAGGGGCAAGTGACTTGAGGGTCACACCGAGGAACCATCTAAGTGTTGGTCGACACAACCGGTGACGTAGCTTATCGGTGTACAAGTGAACACCGGGTGAATAAAAATATTGTGTCTCTTGTCTCCCGATGATTGGTCTTCATATTGTGTTGTTGTCAATTTTGATTGGTTGTATATCATCTTGGTGATTGGCAACATCTTCACTCCACCGTCGGTATAAGATTCACAATCCTAACTCTTGCATTTACTTTACTAGATTATCTTGTGTAAGCTCTAGTGGTAGCCTTTGCTAGTGTTGTTAGCTTGCTCACTAGTGTAAGTTTAGTGACATAGCCCTTATGTGAACTAGGGATCATAATCTACTAGACTTGTGGATAGGAGGCTTGCATCACAACCGTAGGCTAAGCAAAACTCGCTTTGCGCCGTTTGTTGTTCTAACTAGTTTGCTTAGTGTCTCTTGTAGAATTTTTTATAGGCTATTCACCCCCCCTCTAGCCATCTAGGACCTTACAATGTGTCTTTTTGGTTAAGGATGTCTTAGAATTGATCTTGTACCTTGATTCCTATGGTTATGGCTTTGGGTAGCTTTTGCTAGAGCTCACATAAACAATGATCTTGTAATTTGACTAATGGAATATGCAATAACAGTAAAACATGACATTTTGGCATTATGTTTAAAGAGGGCTAGAGCAAGATGCTAGCTTTTAGTGCACTAGTTTCTCTCCCTGAGGACTTATCTGTAAGCGATTATCCGGGACTTACAGTACAACTGTGAGGGCTACATGGCTCTGACTTTAGTCATATGGAAGGATCTTTTCTAGCTTGTTAGTAGTTATCTTTATAGCGTAAGAATGGCTTGCCACGATGGGTGTAGGACAGCCTTTAGTCGTATGAGTATAGCCGGGATGGAATTATGCCATTTGAAAAGGGGGGTTCCTACATCTGCTTGCCGAGTGAATCTAATGGCCCTAACTTGTTAGACGAACCTTTGAAAGGCTTCGTAGTGAAACCTGTCTGCCCATTGGGGCCTTGCAAACCCCGGGCATATGGGATTCACGTCTGACAGTGAAAGTGTATAACCTATGCAGAGTGTAAAATTGGTATATCAGTCGTGCTCACGGTCACGAGCGGCCTTGGGAATTCTTACAGAATAGATGATCACTATTGAACTGTATTATATGGTTTTGCTATTTATTATTCACTTTACATGATCATATGTTTACTATGGGTTTAAGACAACTTATTGCTACTCATATGCTAAAATTTTTCCAACTAAAAGCTACATGCAGTTAAACCCGAGTCTTGCCTTTTGAGACTCATGAACCCCATGTTACACTTGTTGAGAATGAGATGTACTTACACTTGTTTATTTTCTGTATCTGGATAAAATTCCAGATGGGTAATAGATTGCTCGGGTAATGATCATTACTTCTACTTCCCCGAAGATTACTAGACTTGTGGTCAACTAGTTGATGTGCCTGTGCCATGGAGCCAACTACCACAAGAGAGTTATCTTTTATTTCCACTACATTTATATGAAGTTTATGTGATATTATTCGTTATGTAACAAACATTTGTGATGATACTATTTTTAATTTGTCGGCTTATGTGTGATTGATCTCTCGGCGTACATAAGAACATGCACTCTATTTGTTCCTTAAAAATGGGTGTGACAAATTGGTATCAAAGCTTTGTTGCCTGTAGGACGCAAGCCTAGTTAGTAATGGTCATTTTTAGCATTCTTTGCTTCACTATTTTCATGCTTGCTATCTCACTCTTGGTATTTGCTAAAAGTTTATGCTTCCCTTGACTTATTCTATTATGAAAATATTGTTTCTATTCTAACTTGTTCATGGTCTAAATTTGTAGATGGTTCGTGCCCACAAGACCGCCCGAATCACCACTGGGGGTTATTACCCACCTCATTCCCAGTACGAGCCTATGAAGCCCATGGGGAGGAACCCGAGGAACCAGAGGCCACCTCACCAATACCACCATCATCACTAGCACAAGTGCATGCGCTAGAGCTAGAGTTGTCCCTAGAAGACCTAGAACTTGAGGTGGAGCCTGTGGAGGTCATTCATATTGATGATGATGATGAGGATGCTCAAGGTGGTGAACAGCCCCGTCGCCACCACAAGTGGGATCAGCTAGAGATGGTGTGCCGCCCCGTCGCCACCACAAGCCAAGCTATGACACTCCTTCGCTTCACCGACTGGTAGGCATGCTCAGTGCCTACTTCTCTGATTGCAACCCCCTAGTGGAGTATGTCTGCAGGGAGTACATGCACCCTTTGGAGGACACCTACTAGAAGTCAAGGGTGTGCATTTTCATTAAGGATGCAGAGAAGGATTCACACTTGCTGGATAGGAACTATTGCCATAGTGGCCATCTCGCCACCATGGAAGCTAGCATGGAGGATGTAGCCTTTGAAGCTTGCTTGGGTCTCCGTGAACTTCGTTTTGGGGATATGCGGTGGGATAATCATTGTTACCTTCCTCGTGGACATCCTACCTTAGGATGGGGAATGATGAACCCAGTGAACTTGGATCCAATTCCCCAAGTGATGGTGAATTTCATTTATGATCTGATGGAGAAGAATGAGCGCTTGGAGGAGATGGTGGTAGCACAAGGAAAGTCTCTCAACCGGTGCTACCAAGTGATAGATAACCACCGAGTGATGGAAGGCTTGCCAAAGATCTATGAGGAGCTTGAATATGAACCACATCCATAGAAGTTGGAGTCCCCTTTAATGTAATAAGACGTTAGTACAAGTTATGTCGAGTCAAGTTGAGTCTCCTGGTGTCGTGTGAACTCTTGTGTGACTAGTTGAGTTATTATTATGCCTATGTGTGAGTTCGTTTTTCCTTGTAATGTGTGCTGGAGCTTTGTGGGCATGTCTGCAAAGTTCCCTGGTTAGAGATATTAAGTATAAGTGTGATAAATAAATAGTTTGGTTGGTTTATCATATTCTCTCGGTTCTGCCTTCTCTGGAGCAGTCTTTCTTTCTTTTTATGCTAAAAAATATATGTTCAGCGAAAATTTACGAAAGTTTTAGGGAAATAACTAGACGTAAGCATCTTTCCAATGCCTCTAGAATCACCTTTTTATATGAATCAGGTCGAGAGGTATAATTGTTATAAGATGAAGTTTCTGCGCAGTCTGGAAATCTGGAAGAGTTTCTGTTGTGTCTCATTTTTTATTAACTTAACGACAGAATCTGGGCATGTGATCTAAATAAAAGTTGTAGATAATTTCATAAGGTTTCGAAACATATAAAGCATGACTCTTTTGGACATCTAAAACTCGAGATATGACTGTTTTACTGAATTGCTGGTGTTGGAACTCACCCAGAAAACTTTCAGATTTCATTCTTTATCTTTATCAGTGGTTGATAGCTTGGAAATCTCAAAGTTTGAATGTTTGTGGTAGATGGACGGAAGAGGAAGAGGCAGGGGTCATGGAGGTGTTCTCTCGAATCCACCACCACCACCACCGCCACCTACGATTGAGCAACTTCTGGCAGTGCAGACCCAGCTTATGCAACAACTGGTGCAGAACTAGCAGAATCAGCTAGTTAATGGAGCACCACCACGTGATAAGTGTGGTAAATTTTTGAAGGGTCATCCCCCAGTGTTCACTCATGCTGCTGATCCACTAGAAGCGGATGATTGGCTTTGTGCAGTCGAGAAGCAACTCAACATTGCCCAATGCGATGACCTGCAAAAGGTGTTGTTCGTATCTGGATAACTCCAAGAAGAAGCTCAGGACTGGTGGGAGTCGTACGAGTACGGACGTCCTACTAATGCTCCCTCCATCACTTGGCAGGAGTTTAGAGAGAGTTTCAGATCCTACCACATACCAGAAGGAATGATAGCGCTCAAGGTGGAGGAATTCCAAAATTTGACATAGGGATCTATGACCGTAGCCGAGTATCATGACAAGTTTGCTCAGTTGTCACGTTATGCTCTGAATGAGGTGGCTAATGATGCTGATAAGAAGCAGCTCTTCCTAAAGGGTCTATATGATGGTCTGCAATTACAGCTGATGTCCAATACTTACCTCAATTATCAGACACTGGTGAATCGCTCTATTGTGGTTGACAACAAGCGCAAGGATATGGATGCTAAAAGGAAGAGGCTCTAGGGATAGACCTCTGGAAGCAACACTCATCAGCGCACTAGATTTTAGCAAGGCTACCAACAGAGATATCCACCTAATCAGTGGAATTGTGGTCAGTTCCCTCCACATAATCAGTTTCCGTAGCGTCCTCCATTCCAGCCGTATAATGGCAATCAACGCCCCTGACAGTATAATGGAAGTCAGACTTAGCGCCAGGGCACCCCCAACAACACTCCTATGAAGACTAGTGCACCTAGCACCCCCAACACATGCTATCACAGTGGAGAAGTTGGACAATATGCTAATCATTGTCCCAAGAAGCAGAATCAGCAAACACCACAGAGTCAGAATAATAGCAACCAGAAGGTGTATCCACGACCAACTCACACTGGGAAGGTGAACCATGTGTCTTAGGAGACAGCAATGGAGGAACCATAAGTAATGCTCGGTACATTTGATGTCCATTCCACTCCTGCCACTATTCTTTTTTATTCTAGAGCTTCACATTCATTCATATCACAAATATTTGTTAAGACACATAGCATACCTTTATGTGCCATGAGAAACCCCATACTAGTAAACCCACCAGGGGGAAGTATGCAAGCTTCTTATCAATGCTTCCCTACTAGTCTAATTTTAAGGGGTTAGAGTTCAAAGTGAGCCCTATAGTGTTAAGAACAGCTGGGATTGATCTTATTCTAGGAATGGATTGGATGAAGCAAAATCAGGCAATAATTCAGTGTAAAGAAAAGGCAGTAGCTCTGACAACACCACTAGGAGACCGGATTAGTGTTGAGGTGATAGTGCAGAAGCAGCAGACAGCTACAATGAACCAGCTTGATGATGGTACCAATCAGGAGGATCTAGTTGTGGATGAATTCCTAGATGTGTTCCCCAACGACTTGCCAGGTCTGCCACCTGATCGTGATATCGAGTTTATTATTGAATTATTACCTGGGACTGCACCTATAGCTAAGCGTCCATATAGAATGGGGATTAATGAACTAGAGGAACTTAAGAAACAAATAAAGGAGTTGCAAGAGAAAAGTTTCATTCATCCTAGTTCTTCACCTTGGGGAGCATCAATGATCTTTATTGACAAGAAGGATGATACTCAGAGAATGTGTGTTGATTATCAGTCACTTAATAAGGTAACTATTAAAAATAAGTACCCACTACCAAGAATTGATGATTTGTTTGATCAGTTGAGAGGTGCTTGTGTATTTTCTAAGATTGATCTTCGTTCTGGTTATCATCAACTAAAGATTCGTGCTACTGATATACCCAAAACAACATTTACTACACGGTATGGCTTGTATGAGTACATAGTGATGTCCTTTGGCTTGACTAATGCTCCTGCATACTTTATGTACTTGATGAATAAAGTGTTCATGGAGTTTTTGGATAAGTTTGTGGTAGTGTTTATTGATGATATATTGGTATACTCCAAGACTGTGGAAGAGCATGCTGAACATTTAAGGTTAGTCTTGCAGAAGCTTAGAGAGAATAAGTTGTATGCTAAGCGTAGTAAGTGTGAGTTTTGGTTGAAGGAAGTTTCTTTCGTAGGCCATGTTGTTTCTAATGGTGGAATATCAGTAGATCCTAGTAAGGTGAAGGATGTGTTGAACTAGAAACCACCAACTGATGTGGGAGAGATTCGTAGTTTCTTAGAATTGGTTAGATACTATAGAAGGTTTATTGAAGGGTTTTCCAAGCTTGCCAAGCCTATGATAGCTCTGTTGGAGAAGAATGCTAAGTTTGCATGGTCTAAAAAGTGCCAGGCTAATTTTGAGGAATTGAAGAAGAGATTGACTGCAGTCCCGGTGTTGGTTTTGCTAGATTTGAGCAAGAATTTCTCCATCTATTGTGATACATCTCATCAAGGTCTCGGGTGTGTGCTTATGCAAGAGGGAAGAGTAGTGGCCTATGCGTCTCAGCAATTGCGAAAGCATGAGTTAAATTATCCCACTCATGACTTGGAGTTAGCTGCAGTGGTTCATGCTTTGAAGATATGGAGGCACTATCTGATCGGCCAAAAGAGTGATATATACACCGATCACAAGAGCTTGAAGTACATCTTCACTCAGTCAGATTTGAACTTGAGACAACGTCGATGGTTGGAATTGATTAAGGACTATGATTTGGAGGTGCATTGTCATCCGAGAAAGGCCAATGTTGTTGCTGATGCTCTTAGCAGGAAGAGTTATGCTAATGAGGTGCAAGTGATGCCTATGTCAAGTGAGTTGTGTGTTGAATTCGAGTATCTAAACTTGGGTATTGTCACTAATATAGTGGAGTTGGTGATAGAACCTACATTGGGGTAGGAGATACACAAGGGTCAGTTGTAGGATGCAAAGTTAAAGGAAATAGCGGAGAACATAGCGAAAGGCAAGGCACTAGGATTTCGTATGGATGACAAAGGAACTTTGTGGTTTGGGAAAAGATTGTGTGTGCCTAAGAATAAGGTTGTCAGAGTGGCAATTCTGCGTGAGGCTTATGAGTCAGCTTACTCTATACATCCTAGGAGTACTAAGATATATCTGGACTTAAAAGAGAAGTATTGGTGGTATGGGTTGAAAAGGGATGTTGCTGAGTATGTTGCACTGTGTGATACATGTTAATGGGTGAAAGATAAACATCAGAGGCCTGCAGGATTGTTGCAACCAATGAAGATACCTGAGTGGAAGTGGGAAGAAGTGGGTATGGATTTCATAGTGGGGTTACCATGCACTCAGAGAGGTTATGATTCAATCTGGGTGATAGTGGATCGATTAACTACAGTTTCTCATTTCATACCAGTCAAGACTACTTACCATGGACCAAAATTGGCAGAATTATACATGGAGAAGGTAGTGTGTTTGCATGGAGTTCCCAAGAAAATTGTATCTAATTGGGATACCCAATTTATATCTCATTTTTGGCAGCAAGTACATGCCTCATTGGGAACAAAGTTGAATTTTAGTACAGTTTATCATCCACAGACAAATGGGCAAACTGAAAGGATTAATCAGATATTGGAGGATGTGTTGAGAGCTCGTGCTTTGCAATATGGTACAAGTTGGGATAAGAGTTTGTCATATGCGGAGTTCTCTTACAACAATAGTTACCAGAAGAGTTTACAAATGGCACATTTCGAGGCACTGTATGGACGAAAGTGTAGAACTCCATTATTCTAGGATCAAACAGGAGAAAGACAAGTGTTTGGCCTAGATGTGCTTAGGAATGCTAAGAAGAAAGTGAGGATGATTAGGAATAATTTAAAGGCAGCCTAGTCTCGATAGAAAAGTTATGCTGACATCCGAAGAAGAGAATTGACTTTTGAAGTAGGGGATTATGTCTACTTGAAAGTGTCACCCATGAGAAGTGTGAGAAGGTTCAACATGAAGGGAAAGTTAGCACCGAGATATATTGGGCTAGTCAAGATTTTAGAAAGATGTGGTGAAGTGGCTTATCAGTTGGAGTTGAATGAAAACTTAGCAGGTGTGCATGACGTGTTCCACGTGTCTCAGTTAAAGAAGTGTTTGCGGGTACCTAAGGAGCAGATATCGTTAGAGGAGCTTACTGTTAAGGAAGATCTCACATATGAGGAGTATCCGGTAAAATTTTTGGAGATAGCAGAAAGAGTTACCAAGAGCCGAGTAATAAAGATGTGTAAAGTTCAGTAGAATCGGTATACGGAAGCAGAGGCTACCTAGGAAAGAGAAGAGAATTTAAGGAGAACATATCCATAGCTATTTGAGTAAGCATCGTCCGAATCTCGAGGACGAGATTCATTTTAAGGGGGTAGAATTGTAACACCCTAAAAATTGCATCAATTGGAAATAGGTGAATTTGATTTATTTACATATTTATGTGTGCATATAAACCTAGAGAAATAATAATTTCTAAATTAAAATTAACTATAAGGTTAGAAACATGTATGTGCATTCATGCTGGTGCATTTGAGCTTTTGGTACTGTGTGGTTTTTTCAAATGTGAAAAGGAATTCAAAACTCATTTGAAAATTTCTTTGGAAATTTAGAAAAGAAAAAGAAAAATGAAACTTCTTTCTTCTCGATTATTGGCCCGAGCAGCCCAACTACTCTCTTCTCTCCCTTCCTTTCGGGCCATTTGACGCCTTCTCACCCGCTAGCCCGCTGAAGGAGCCTAGCTCCTTTACCCCTCTCTCCTAGCTCCGGCCCATAGCAGCTCCGAGGCCCAGCTCCTCCTGCTCTCTCCCTCACCCAGCTGCTGGCCTGCTCCACTCCACAGCCGCGACCCACTCAAGCTGCCAGCCCAAAGTCTAAGCCGTGAGCCGCTGTCCCTTCTCTCTGTTTCACTGCCACGCCAGGCCCGCATGTCAGTGCGTCTTCCACCTCTAGCTCGTATATGAGTCGGACTCCTTCCGATGGGATCCACCGAGTTTGATCCTGAATTCTTCGCGATTCGGTGTGACCTGCACACCAAGGCTCTATAAAAGCTAGCCCTGACATCTGCGTCCCTTCCCATTGGCAAGCCGCAGCCCTCGCATTGAGCCGCAGCAGCCGCAAGCCCTAACCGCTGCTGCTAGTTTGATTCACCGAGTATGTCGCATCATTGCTTTTGTAAGCAAGTCGACGAGCTTTGTGTCGCTTTGGTGAAGGCGTTGAGCGCTTCCTCTCCTTGTTTTTCCCTTCGGTTTGCTAATTCCGCAACGCCGATGTATGCAGGGCCACCGCCGTCTGCCATCCCGAGCTGTGCATCGTCTTCGTGCCGCCCGCGTGAAAGTCCTATGTTTGGTGTTGGTAATTAGTGACAATGCCTAAGTACTAATCCTATGCCTAAGTTGTATGTAGCATATGAGGATTAGTACATTCCAAGGTTGGTGGCAAGATGGACATGGTGATCATGATGGCCACACTTGGATTTGGACGCAACCCTACGTGATCAAGGCAAATGTATATGCTTAAGGGTTGTGTTTTAGTAACCAAGACACCTAGTGGGTGTGGTTACATTATAGGATAGATAGCCGTACTATAAAGAGGGGAATGACGCGGCTATTGAACTCCTAAGTGCCTCTAGATGTGCATTTTATGATCATATGCATTTGGATAGAACTAATATCGCCTCGAAAAATGATTGTGAAAATGCTAACACACTCACACATGATGAAGATCACTTGGTGGTGTTAGCACGTTTGCGAAGGCGGTGGAGTTTGAGCGGTAGAGAGGGTTTGGGATCCTCTCTCCCTCCCGCCGAGCTTACGAGGCGGGATTCAGGCGTTTTCGAGAAGCTGAAACGACTATTTTCAACAACACCGGAAGTCCGGAAAAGAAACGGAGGCGAACGGAGGTCACAGAGGTGACCGGACGCTGAATCGGACGCGGTCCTTGCATGACCGGACGCGTCCGGTCAGTGTTCAGTGTCTGCGCGTTTTTCAGTTCAATGATCGGACGCGAGGCGCGTCCGGTCACTGATGATCGGACGCGTCCGGTCGTTCAGGGAGCTTACTGGACTCTAACCGGATGCTGGCACTGTCGCGTCCGGTCATTTTCTTCAGCGCGTCCGGTCACTGTTTCATTGAGCGCTGCTCAGGCGACCAGCGCGTCCGGTCCTTCACGGGACCAGCGCGTCCGGTCGTTCCCGGCGCGTCCGGTCAGTTGGACCAGCGCGTCCGGTCGTTGCTTCGCAGTTAGCCATTGGGCGACCAGCGCGTCCGGTCATTTGGACCAGCGCGTCCGGTCAGTACTTCACGAGTTAGCCGTTGGGCGACTGGCGCGTCCGGTCAGTTGGACCAGCGCGTCCGGTCAGCCCGTTTTCGGCTGTTTAAGTTTCTAACGGCTCTATTCGAAGGGGTATGTCTATAAATACTCGTTGGCCGGCTCAAGGCTCACTCTCTCGGATATCTCTCGAACATTTAACATACTTGTGAGCACTTTGAGCTAAGCAACTCTCCTCCCACTCATCTCTCTTGCTTCTTTGCATATTCGAAGTGAGATTGAGTGATCCAAGTGCATTTGCATTGTGAGATAGCATCTAGTTGGCACTTGGTGGTTGATTTGCTGCGGGATTCTTGTTTCTCTTGGTGGTTGCCGCCACCTAGACGGCTTGGAGCAGCTTGGAAGCGTTGGCAAGAGTTGGTGATTGTTCTTGGCCACCTCCGGTGATTGTGAGGGGTTTGTGCCTACCTCGGCGAAGCGCCAAAGGCAACATTAGTATATTGCTCGTGTCATTGCAACCTTTTGTCATTTGGTAGGTTCTTGTGGCGCCTTTTGAGAGGCTCGGTGTGAGACCGATTAGCCACCGAACCACGTGGTGAAGAGGGACACAACGGGGACTAGCGTGCCGGCAAGCACATGAACCTCGGGATAAATCTTCGTGTCATCACTTTCATATTATGATTGATTGATTCCGGTGTTTGGTTATCTTGGTATTCATTGTTGATCATATTGGTTGGCTCAATACTTCGCCCCTCGGTGATACACTCCTATCTCTCTTGTAATAATTTCTTAGTTATCTTTGCTAGCTAGTTAGCTTTGCTAGAGTAGTTCTTTTGTGTAGCTTGCTAGTTGTAGTTGTATTTACCTTCTCGGTTTGACTTGTGCGGTTGAGTGCGAATACTAGAATTGTGAATTGGATAGGTGGCTTGCAAACACCCCATAGGCTAAGCAAAACTCGCATCTCGCTATTTGTTATATTGATAAACTTGTTTAGCTTGTCGTTGTAGAAAATTTTAATAGGCTATTCACCCCCCCTCTAGCCATCAAGACCTTTCAAGTGGTATCAGAGCCGTGGTTACTGTTTGTAAGGCTTAACAACCTCGGTGTAAGATGGCTTAAGTTATGTTCAATCATGTTAATGGCAAGCCTCCATTCTTTGATGGCGTCTCTTCCTTCGATCATTGGAAAAGGAAGATGAAGCAATATCTAGGCAATATACATGAGAAGGTTTGGGATGTGACCAAAGAATGATACATCATTCTTGATGAGGAAAACCTCACTCCCAATGACCGCATCAACAAACAATGCAATACGGCGGCACTTGACACAATCTATCGTGCCATTGATGATAAAGTATTTGAGCAAATCAAAGATCTTGAAAAGGCAAATGAGCTTTGGATAAGGCTTGAAGAAACATATGAAGGCACTTCAACGGTAAAAAGTGCCAAACTATATATGCTCAAGGACAAGTTCTCCACATTCAAGATGAAGGATGATGAAATCCATCCCGGAGATGTTCTATAGGCTCCAAGTCATTATCAATGATCTCAAGGGGCTTGGGGAGAAGGTTGAGGACAAGGACTTCTCACACAAGTTCGTGATGTGCTTACCCAAGAAGTTTGCCACCTTGAGAAGAATGATCTTTAGAGAGGGATTGGACAAGGTCAAACCAACCAATGTGCTTGGAGATATAATGACCGATGCCCAATACAATGATGATGAAGATGAGGTAGAAGAGAAGAAGGAAACCAAGGTCAAGCAAGAGAAGCCCATTGCATTCAAGGCTTCATCCTCTAAGGGCAAGAGCAAGGTTGATGATGATGATGATCCATTTGATGATGAGATCATGGCCCTTCTAGTGCAAAAGATGGGTCGGTTCATGAAGAAGAGAGGCTATGGTGCAAGAAAGAGAAGGGACTTCATGAAGGCAAAGGAGGTGCTTTGCTACAATAGCAATAGCCCCGATCATGTAGTGGCAAAGTGCCCCTATGAAGACAAAAGATATCATGATGGTGAGTTGAAGTTGAAGAAGAACAAGAAGGAGAAGAAAGCAAAGAAGAGCTTCACATTCAACAAGAAGAAGAAGGGTGGTGGTTATGTAGTCACTTGGGATAGTGACAACTCCGATAGTGATGATGATGAAAGCTCTAGTGATGATGAGAGGACCACTTGGCGAGCCATTGCAAACATCACCCTCTCCTACAAGCCATCCATCTTCGACACTACATCGACATGCCTTATGGCCAAGCCTACCAAGGTAAAATATGATGATAGTGATGATGATTCTTGTGCTAGTGATGGTTGTAGGAGTGATGAGGAGGAGGATGAGGACTACTCCAAGGATGATCTATTAGGCATAATAGATCAAATGAGCAAGGGCTACAAGAGGACAACCAAGAAATACAAAATCTTGGAACAAGAGCTCATTGCCAAGAGCAATAAAAATGATGCCTTAATGGAGGAGCTTGTTGCTCTCAAAAAGAGTAAGGAGTGCAAAGGAATTGAACAAGAGCTCAAAGCTCTTAGGAAATCCTTTGATGAGCTAGAGGCTTCTCGTGAGTGTCTAAAGGAAGACCACGAGGATCTTGAAATTGCTCACACTAGGCTTAAGGAAGCCCACTCCACTCTACTTGAGCTCATCAAGGAAAAGGACCTTAAGTTGGAGAAGTTCATGAAGGAAGCTAAGGAGGAGCAAGTGATTGTCACTTGTGATATTGGACTAACATGTGATATTATTGATGATTCTTTATTTGTTAGTCCTACTAATGCTTCATGTAGCTCATCATCATCCACCACAACCAACTCTACCTCTACTACTAGTGATTCATCACTTGTGGTTGAGACTCTCAAGAGAGAGGTGGATGATCTCACCCGCGCATTAGGCAACGCCTATGGTGGGGATGCCCGCTTGCTAAAATGCTTGGGTAGCCAAAGGTTCTCTCTTAACAAAGAAGGATTGGGCTATACTCCCAAGAAGGGCAAGGCGGTCTTTGCTACTCCAAAGCCTCGCTTTGTGAAGGGCAATGGTCGTTATTGCAATAGATGCAAGCAAGTTGGGCATCTAGAGATTAATTGCAATAAAATGAACAAGAACAAGAAAAATGCTAATGTACCTTACATTCCTTTTGATTCTTGTTATGTACTTACCAAGGGTGAGAAAGGTGTGCATGCTAGGTTTGTTGGTACACCAATTGTGGGCCCAAAGAAGAAGGCCATTTGGGTACCAAAGAGCTTAGTGACTAACCTCCAAGGACCCAAACAAGTATGGGTACCTAAGAAACATTAATTTATTTTGTAGGCTAATTACAAGGCCAGAGGAAGGCATTGGGTGCTTGATAGTGGGTGCTCTCAACATATGATCGGTGATTCAAGAATGTTCAACTCTCTCAAATCAAATGATAGTGGCATTGATAGCATCTCATTTGGTGACAATAGCAAGGGTGATGTAAAGGCTCTTGGAAGGATTGCAATCTCAAATGATCATAGCATTTCCAATGTGCTCTTAGTTGAAAAGTTGAACTTCAATCTTCTCTCGGTTGCTCAATTGTGTGATCTCGGTTTCAAGTGCATATTTGGTGTTGATGATGTGGAGATAGTTAGTGTTGATGGCTCTAACTTGATCTTCAAAGGTTTTAGATATGAGAATCTATACTTGGTTGATTTCAATGCTAGTGACACTCAACTTTCAACATGTTTGCTCACCAAATCAAGTATGGGTTGGTTATGGCATAGAAGACTTGGTCATGTTGGCATGAAGCAATTGAACAAGTTAGTGAAGCATGACTTAGTTAGAGGCTTGAAGGATGTCACATTTGAGAAAGATAAGCTATGTAGTGCATGTCAAGCCGGAAAGCAAGTAGGCAACACACATCCATTGAAAAGCATTATGAGTACTTCCAAGGCATTTGAGTTATTGCACATGGATCTATTTGGGCCAACTACATACACAAGCATTGGTGGCAACAAGTATGGCTTTGTGATTGTGGATGATTTCACTAGATACACATGGGTATTCTTTCTTGGGGACAAAAGTGATGTATTTGACATATTCAAGAAGTTCATCAAGAGAGTGCAAAATGAGTTTGAAACCACAATCAAGAAAGTGAGAAGTGACAATAGAAGTGAGTTTAGAAACACAAGAGTTGATGAGCTATGTGATGAGCTTGGAATCAAACATCAATTCTCGGCCAAGTATACACCTCAATCAAATGGCTTAGTTGAGAGGAAGAATAGAACCTTAATTGATATGGCAAGATCAATGTTGAATGAGTATAATGTGAGTCATTCATTTTGGGCCGAAGCAATCAACACGGCTTGCTTCTATAGCAACCGCCTCTATTGCCACAAGTTCTTAGAGAAGACACCATATGAGATCTTAAATGGAAGAAAGCCCAATATTGCATACTTTCGGGTATTTGGTTGCAAATGCTATATTTTGAAGAAAGGCACTAGATTGAGCAAGTTTGAAAAGAAATGTGATGAAGGCTTCCTACTTGGTTACTCAACTACTAGCAAAGCTTATAGAGTTTGGAATTTGGCTAGTGGTCAACTTGAAGAAGTGCATGATGTTGAGTTTGATGAAACAAATGGTTCTCAAGATGAGGAAGATAACTTGGACGATGTGAGAGGAATTCAATTGATCAATGCTATGAAAGAAATGGATATTGGTGATATTAGACCAAAGCAAGTGATTGATGTAGATGACAACAAAGATCAAGTGCTCCAAAGTCCAATCACTCAAGCTAGTGGTTCTCTAATGCAAAATCAAGCTAGTACATCATCTCAAGTACAACAAGATCAGCAAGTGGCTAGTTCATCATCTCCAACTCATGATCAACATCCAAGCAATCAAGTCCAAGTGCTTTAACCAACTAACATTGCAAGAGACCATCCATTGGATTCCATCATTGGTGACATACAAAGAGGAGTTCAAACTAGATCAAGATTGGCATCATTTTGTGCTCACTCTTCTTTTGTGTCAATGGAAGAACCCAAGGACATTGATAGAGCATTGAGAGATCCGGATTGGGTAAATGCAATGCATGAAGAGCTCAACAACTTCAAGAGAAATAAAGTGTGGGAATTAGTTGAGAGGCCTAAGGATCACAATGTCATTGGAACAAGATGGGTCTTTCGCAACAAGCAAGATCAAGATGGGATAGTAGTAAGGAACAAAGCAAGACTAGTGGCTCAAGGTTACACACAAATAGAGGGTCTTGACTTTGGTGAAACTTATGCCCCGGTTGCAAGATTGGAAGCAATTAGGATCTTACTTGCCTATGCTTGTGCTCACAATATCAAGCTATATCAAATGGATGTGAAGAGTGCATTTCTCAATGGGTACATCCAAGAGGAGGTGTATGTGGAGCAACCTCCCGGTTTTGAAGATGACAAGAAACCCAATCATGTCTACAAATTGAGAAAAGCTTTGTATGGATTGAAGCAAGCACCTAGAGCATGGTATGAAAGATTGAGGGACTTCTTGCTATCTAAAGGATTTGTCATGGGCCAAGTGGATACTACTCTCTTCACCAAGAAAATTGGGAAAGACTTGTTTGTGTTGCAAATATATGTTGATGATATCATATTCGGTTCAACCAATCAAGATTATTGTGATGAGTTTGGGAAAATGATGGCAAAGGAATTTGAAATGTCAATGATTGGTGAACTTAGTTTCTTTCTTGGACTTCAAATCAAACAAATGAAGGAAGGAACATTTGTGAGCCAAACCAAGTACATCAAAGATATGCTCAAGAAGTTTGGTATGGAAGATGCAAAGGGCATTACAACCCCAATGAGCACGAGTGAAAGCTTGGATAGTGACAAGAGTGGCAACATGGTGGATCAAAAGCTATATAGATCAATGATTGGTAGCCTACTCTATGTGACAACATCAAGGCCCGATGTGATGTTTAGTGTATGCATGTGTGCAAGATTTCAAGCCTCACCAAGAGAAAGTCATTTGAAGGCAACAAAGAGAATATTGAGGTACTTAAAGCATACACAAGATGTTGGATTATGGTATCCCAAAGGTGCAAGCTTTGAGCTAGTTGGATATTCGGATTCCGACTATGCCGGTGACAAAGTGGAAAGAAAGAGCACTTCCGGGACTTGTCAATTGTTGGGAAGATCACTTGTCTCATAGTCATCCAAGAAGCAAAATAGTATTGCACTATCTACCGCCGAGGCCGAATACATCGCCGCGGGTAGTTGTTGTGCACAAATCTTATGGATGAAGGCAACATTGAAGGATTTTGGAATCAATTTCAACAATGTGCCATTGCTATGTGACAATGAAAGTGCCGTGAAGCTAACCAACAATCCGGTTCAACATCAAAGAACAAAGCATATTGATGTTCGTCATCACTTCATTAGAGATCATCAACAAAAGGGTGACATTGCTATTGAGAGTGTGAGCACCGAAGATCAATTAGCCGATCTATTCACCAAGCCACTTGATGAGAAGAGATTTCACAAGCTAAAGAATGAGTTAAACATACTTGACTTCTCCAACATGAGTTGATGCACCCCCATGATATGACATGCCTCTCCTTCGAGCCCCAAGGTACAATTGGTTGACATGTCATACATTCTATACTAAGGACATGTTTAGTGCATCTAGTCATGATTTCTTATGTTCTAGGATCATTCATGAAAATTAAATGAATTTGAAGTTTATATGGTGCCACTATTGTTTCCATGACTTGTATGATCTAGTGGTAGCATATAACTTGTTTAAGTAGCTTGTGATCCTAAGTATTTAATCTAGAAAACTTGTCTAAATATTTGCTTCAACATGGTGCATGATAACCCTTCTAGTGAGGTGTGAATAAGCTTGCCCTTGGATCAAACCGAAGTATTTTATTTATGCAAGCAATCTAGGTTGAATCATAAACTTGATCCTCACCCCATATTTCAACATGATAATCTATCTAAAGTTTGCTCCTTGTGGTCAACTGGTGCCAAAGGGGGAGAAATTGTTGTTCACAAAGATAGAACTCAAAGAGGAAGAAGCACAAAGGGGGAGAATTAATAAAAGAAGGGGATCAACTAAAATTTTGAGCACACAAGTAGGGGGAGCAAGCTCTTAAACATGAATGTTGCATTTCCATGTGCAATTCATATGTATGATGCATAGTTATGCATTTCTTTTTCTCTGATACTTTGCTTGTGTGGTGACTTGCTAGTATAATTTGAATGATGAATTGTGGTACTATCATGAATAGGAAGTAGTTAGATTTTTCCTGCTTCATGTCTTTCATAGTGGTACTAGAGCCTTGCTTATAATGTTGATCTCACGAGGTTTCTAGTTATGTTTGTGTTTTTACAAGTGGTATCTAACTACACAAGGCGCTAAGATGGTGTTTATCGCTACTCCGATGGTATCACGCTTCAAAGGTCTATAATCTAAAACACTTAGCACCTATTGGTAGACAATGCTCCTAATCTTTCCTATCTAACATGTATGCTTCCAAAATCCAAACATATAGCATACATGTAGGGGAAGCCATTGCTATCAATTTGAATTCATGATCACATGTCCATAATTCTTACACATGGTAATATACTTGGACAATGTGACATGGGTTCAATCAAAATTTTATCATAATATCTTTGTGAAAGGTTTGTCACCAATTACCAACAAGGGGGAGATTGAAAGTCCTATGTTTGGTGTTGGTAATTAGTGACAATGCCTAAGTACTAATCCTATGCCTAAGTTGTATGTAGCATATGAGGATTAGTACATTCCAAGGTTGGTGGCAAGATGGACATGGTGATCATGATGGCCACACTTGGATTTGGACGCAACCCTACGTGATCAAGGCAAAGGTATATGCTTAAGGGTTGTGTTTTAGTAACCAAGACACCTAGTGGGTGTGGTTACATTATAGGATAGATAGCCGTACTATAAAGAGGGGAATGACGCGTCTATTGAACTCCTAAGTGCCTCTAGATGTGCATTTTATGATCATATGCATTTGGATAGAACTAATATCGCCTCGAAAAATGATTATGAAAATGCTAACACACTCACACATGATGAAGATCACTTGGTGGTGTTAGCACGTTTGCGAAGGCGGTGGAGTTTGAGCGGTAGAGAGGGTTTGGGATCCTCTCTCCCTCTCGCCGAGCTTACGAGGCGGGATTCAGGCGTTTTCGAGAAGCTGAAACGACTATTTTCCACTATGCCGGAAGTCCGGAAAAGAAACGGAGGCGAACGGAGGTCACAGAGGTGACCGGACGCTGAACCGGACGCGGTCCTTGCATGACCGGACGCGTCCGGTCAGTGTTCAGTGTCTGCGCGTTTTTCAGTTCGATGATCGGACGCGAGGCACGTCCGGTCACTGATGATCGGACGCGTCCGGTCGTTCAGGGAGCTTACTGAACTCTAACCGGACGCTGGCACTGTCGCGTCCGGTCATTTTCTTCAGCGCGTCCGGTCACTGTTTCGTTGAGCGCTGCTCAGGCGACCAGCGCGTCCGGTCCTTCACGGGACCAGCGCGTCCGGTCGTTCCCGGCGCGTCCGGTCAGTTGGATCAGCGCGTCCGGTCGTTGCTTCGCAGTTAGCCATTGGGCGACCAGCGCGTCCAGTCATTTGGACCAGCGTGTCCGGTCAGTACTTCACGAGTTAGCCGTTGGGCAACTGGCGCGTCCGGTCAGTTGGACCAGCGCGTCCGGTCAGCCCGTTTTCGGTTGTTTAAGTTTCTAACGGCTCTATTCGAAGGGGTATGTCTATAAATACTCGTTGGCCGGCTCAAGGCTCACTCTCTCGGATATCTCTCGAACATTTAACATACTTGTGAGCACTTTGAGCTAAGCAACTCCCCTCCCACTCATCTCTCTTGCTTCTTTGCATATTCGAAGTGAGATTGAGTGATCCAGGTGCATTTGCATTGTGAGATAGCATCTAGTTGGCTCTTGGTGGTTGATTTGCTGCAGGATTCTTGTTTCTCTTGGTGGTTGCTGCCACCTAGACGGCTTGGAGCAGCTTGGAGGCGTTGGCAAGAGTTGGTGATTGTTCTTGGCCACCTCCGGTGATTGTGAGGGGTTTGTGCCTTCCTCGGCGAAGCGCCAAAGGCAACATTAGTATATTGCTCGTGTCATTGCAACCTTTTGCCATTTGGTAGGTTCTTGTGGCGCCTTTTGAGAGGCTCGGTGTGAGACCGATTAGCCACCGAACCACGTGGTGAAGAGGGACACAACGGGGACTAGCGTGCCGGCAAGCACGTGAACCTCGGGATAAATCTTCGTGTCATCACTTTCATATTGTGATTGATTGATCCCGGTGTTTGGTTATCTTGGTATTCATTGTTGATCATATTGGTTGGCTCAATACTTCGCCCCTCGGTGATACACTCCTATCTCTCTTGTATTAATTTCTTAGTTATCTTTGCTAGCTAGTTAGCTTTGCTAGAGTAGTTCTTTTGTGTAGCTTGCTAGTTGTAGTTGTACTTACCTTCTCGGTTTGACTTGTGCGGTTGAGTGCGAATACTAGAATTGTGAATTGGATAGGTGGCTTGCAAACACCCCATAGGCTAAGCAAAACTCGCATCTCGCTATTTGTTATATTGATAAACTTGTTTAGCTTGTCGTTGTAGAAAATTTTAATAGGCTATTCACCCCCCCTCTAGCCATCAAGACCTTTCACCGCGCCCCCATTTCCTTCTCTGGTGAGTTCGCGATCTCCTTATCTACCTTCCTGTGCAATCGATTCATCGAATTGTATACTGTAACGCCGGAAGCGTAACTCTGGCGAGGTTTCCGGCCATGGCACCGCCGCCTAGGCTTGCCGCCGGCAACCTCACCCCCTCCCCATTTAATCTTCACCGTCCAAATCCGATCCAACCATCCAGATTTCTCCATACCCCTTCGGCTGCCTATTTTGCTAAAGAGTACCTGCACTTTCATGTTTTCAAACCTGCAGTCCTTGGCCCGAATTAAAAATCTGATTTTATTTATTTTAATTTGAAATTAAGTTTAGCTTATTTACAAATCTGCCATTCATCTTATTTTTATCATAAAATCTCCATTTTTACTCTGATTTGATTCGTTCAAATTGCGTTAGATTCGTAATTCCATAATCTACGTGTTAATACTACTGTTAAGTATGTTTTCAACTTTTAAATTTTGAGGTTAGATTTAATCCATTATTTTATTAAAGACAATCTTGTTTAATCCATAACTTCTTCGTTATAGCTCTGATTTGCGTGCAATTCGCGTCTGTGTGATCATAGCGAGATGTAAATTCATTTTACAAACTTTTCATCTTATTTTGCTACTATTGGTTTACTGTTCTAATTGTAGCCTTGTTTGCCTTGCATTATTGCATTTGGATGATTGTTATTGATGTGTTGATCGAGTATAGACGGTGAGCCGTTCGTTAGTGATCAAAACCACTTCTACGAACCGGACCAGCAGGACTAGTTTGAATCAAGGCAAGTATAGCATGTGATCAACCTTGTTTCCTATCCACTTTAATTCATTAAATCATCCTGCATGTGTCTTTTTGGTTAAGGATGCCTTAGAATTGATCTTGTACCTTGATTCCTATGGTTATGGCTTTGGGTAGCTTTTGCTAGAGCTCACATAAATAATGATCTTGTAATTTGACTAATGGAATATGCAATAACAATAAAAGATGATATTTTAGCATTATGTTTAAAGAGGCCTAGAGCAAGATGCTAGCTTTTGGTGCTCTAGTTTCTCTCCCTGAGGACTTATCCATAAGTGATCATCTGGGATTTACAGTACAACTGTGAGGGCTACATGGCTCTGACTTTAGTCATATAGAAGGACCTTTTCTAGCTTATTAGTGGTTACCTTTATGGCATAAGAATGGCTTACCATGATGGGTGTAGGACAGACTCTAGTCGTATGAGTATAGCCGGGATGAAATTATGACATTTGAAAAGGGGGTTCCTACATCTACTTGCCGAGTGAATCTAATGGCCCTAACTTGTTAGACGAACCTTGGAAAGGCTTCGTAGTGAAACATGCCTATCCATTGGGGCCTTGCAAACCCCGGGCATATAGGATTCACGACTCACAGTGAAAGTGTACAACCACTGCAGAGTGTAAAACTAGTATATCAGCCGTGCTCATGGTCACGAGCGGCCTTGGGAATTCTTACAGAATAGATGATCACTATTGAACTGTATTATGCTTATGTTTTTGCTATTCATTATTCACTTTACATGATCATATGTTTACTATGGGTTTAAGACAACTTGTTGCTACTCATATGCTAAAATTTTACCAACTAAAAGCTACATGTAGTTAAACCCGAGTCTTACCTTTTGAGCCTCATGAACCCCAGTACGAGATGTACTTACACTTGTTTATTTTCTGTATTTGGATAAAATTTCGGATGGGTAACATACTTCCCTGAAGATTACTAGACTTGTGGTCAACCAGTTGATGTGGCTATGCCATGGAGCCAACTACCATGGGAGAGTTATCTTTTATTTCTGCTACATTTATGTGAAGACTATATGATATTGTTCGTTATGTAACAAACATTTGTGATGATACTATCTTTAATTTGTCGGCTTATGTGTGATTGATCTCTAGGCGCACATAAGAACATGCACTCTATTTGTTCCTTAAAAATGGGGGTGACAAGGCAGCTGCTGCTTTCTAGACCCTCCTCTCCTAGTCCTCCTACTCCTCTCCTCTCCTGTCCTCTGATCCTACTTCTCCTACTCCTCTCCTCTGCTGTCCTCCTCTACTATGTTTCCCTTGACATAAATTTAGGAGAAGAGATGGCCGAACTCCCTTTGCTGGATCTGCCAAATAATTATGCATTTAATCTAGGCTTCTGAGCAATATTGGGGAGGGCCAACCACCCATATCCAAGCATAGTAAGTAACATGTTTTAAAGATACCTCTATAGATATTTTGTTCTTATATATATAATTTTTAAATATAGACAATTTGTCCTATACCATGGATCGGAGAGACACTCTAAAATTTCGGGGTTGAATTCCTCAATGTTGGTACATTCCCTATAGATGGTGGACTCAAGCAATATCGAATTGGCTTTTCTATTCTCGCTAGGGCGGGTAACCAACAAGGTATGGTTTTATACATCGATAGGACGAGTAGCGGTCAACCTCATGACATCAGTGTGCAAAAATATGCTGTGCAAACATGTTTAAGGGCGCTTCAAAATATTGGGTACAATATTCCTACATACTCCTCCATGAGGATTGCTGCTTTGAATGTGGGCCTCTACCATGATATTGGACTGTTTTTTGCACAGCTTGCTGGGGACAACATAAATGATGTGGTCAGTCTTATAACTTATATCCAAATTAATTGTTATGTCCATATATATATGCATGGTCCTAATAACCACATTTTTCCCAACACTTGCAGATTTAGGAGAATGGCGTAACATACGTAAGTTGTAGCTTTGAAGCCATTTTAAACCAGGCCATGTATGACTTGGGTCGTTATAAATGGGAATATGGTGGCCCTGTTCTCACTTCAGAGGGAATACATGAAAAAATTCTTGTGACTAGGAGGGAAGGTTCTCGACCAATGTTGATCGTCATCAGTAGACCTTGTGAACGATCTTGTGAAGCAAGGGAGAGTGCACTAGTAAATACATTGTGCTACATCAGTGACATTTTAGCATATGAAATGAATGATCTGCACTTCCCTGAGTACGTGGTACAACATTGGGAAGTTCTAGGAAATTAAATTACTATTGGTTGTAATACTGAACTGATCTAAATTATTATGGTATGTAATGAACAAATTTAAATTATTATGTGTTTGTAATGAAGTAATTTAAATTATTATGGTTCTTGTGAATTATTATGGATTTGTAATGAAGTAATCTAAATTATTTTGGTTCTTGTGAACTAATTCATATTCTAGTCAGATTTGAATTTTCAAATTTTAATTTTTGGCCAAAAAATTGACTATAGGGGTGGTTCTATACTTAACCGCCCTTACAAATGAAAATTATAGGGGCGGTTGGTGTCATAGCCGCCCCTACAAATTTAAATTGTAGAGGCGGCTGGTGTTATTAGCCGTCCCTGCACATCCTTTTGTAGGGGCGGCTCGTAACACCAGCCGTCCCTTGGGAACCGCCCCTACAAATCAATGCTTTGTAGACACGGTTGCTTAGGGGCGGCTGGGGAAACCGCCCCTACAAACCCTTACTAGCCGCCCCTACAAATCTTGATGGTAGTAGTGAGGACTCCCGAAATCTGCATGCAGCGTCTTGCTTCCCATTGCATCCTACTCCTATGAATTAGTATAACTCCTCTAATACAAGGCTGCAAAGTACAGACCATACGTGATGAACTGATCTCGTTATAAGATGCCCATGCAAAACTCAGCTACATGATGATCCAATGTATAATATTTTGTTTGGGGGCTTGCATGGTAGTTGAGTTGTGAGCCAAAGGATGCTAGATCAGTTGGTCAGCACTCTGGCGGCACTCCCTCAGGTCGCAGGTTCGACTCCCAGTGGGAGAGAATTTCGCCTGAGGGTTAAAAAATCCCTCTCGCTGGTCCCGTGTGCCAAAGCGCTAGTGTGGGCGGCCCGTCCGGCCTGTGGTAACGGGATACTGTGGTAACGGGATACTGGAGGTGCCGGCCCAAAGTGGCAAGGTGCCACAGACGTCCCGGCCCAGGAGTCCCGGCCCAGGTAACGGTCCCCACGGTGTCCGTCCCTAGTGTCAGGGCGGGGCTAGGGTTCGGGGGGTTTCTCGGTCGGGGTACTGAGATCTTCTTCTTAAGTACAACACTGTAGGGGCGGTCTTCCCCTACCGGCCGAGTTTTATAGTTGAGTTGTGAAGACATTACTCTGTCTGATCCATCAAGATTCAGATCCCAGCGCGACGAATTATGCTCACATGTGAATGCTCTTATTCACCTCCAGATTCATTGATGCCGTCTCAGTGTCCTGCCTGCACCGCTCCAATTATGCCCAAATATAATAATGATTAATGACCTTCGTGTATGCACCCAGTTTGGCTGAAGTGAGACTGGCTCCCAAATATATATAACCCAAGTAGGATGATACATGGAACCATCCATTCCGGGCCTTCATATTAGCTACCGTGTACAATTTAGGTCATTGCTAAAGTAATGATTCAACATCAACATCAACATCAACATAGCCTTTTGTCCCAAGCAAGTTGGGGTAGGCTAGAGATGAAACCCAAAAGAGACGAGAAACAGGGAGACACATAAAGGGACATAAATGGCACAAGACAAAAAGATGTCACGGTTCAGGCATGTTGTTTGCCAATCTCCAAGCGCTCCTGTCCATAGCTAAATCCTTGGAGATATTCCACTCCTTAAGATCTCTCTTAACGGACTCGTCCCAAGTTAGTTTAGGTCGACCTCTACCGCTCTTTACATTATCGGCCCGCTTTAGAATTCCACTACGCACCGGCGCCTCAGGAGGCCTCCGTTGGACATGTCCAAACCATCTCAACCGATGTTGAATCAATTTCTCCTCAATTGGTGCCACCCCAACCCTATCCCGAATATCGTCGTTTCGGACACTATCCCTCCTTGTGTGCCCACAACACCAACGCAACATACACATCTCTGCTACACTCAATTGCTGGACATGTCGCCTTTTTGTAGGCCAACAATTAGCACCGTATAACATCGCCGGACGAATCGCCGTCCTATAGAACTTACCTTTCAGCTTCTGAGGTACCCTTTTGTCACAGAGAACGCCAGAAGCTTGACGCCATTTCAGCCAGCCGGCTGAAATTCTATGCCTAACATCTTCATCAATGTCTCCATCCTTTTGTAGCATCGACCCTAAATACCGAAAAGTATCCTTCTTGGCCACCACTTGCCCATCGAGGCTAACGTCTCCCTCCTCGTGCCTAGTCGCGCTGAAATCGCATCTCATATACTCGGTCTTAGTCCTACTAAGTCTGAACCCTTTCGACTCTAACGTGTGCCTCCATAGTTCTAACTTCCTATTAACCCCCGCCCTACTGTCGTCAACTAGCACCACATCATCAGCAAAGAGCATACACCAAGGGATATCACCTTCTATGTCCCTTGTGACCTCATCCATCACCAAAGCAAATAAATAAGGGCTCAAAGCTGACCCCTGATGCAGTCCTATTTGAATTGGAAAGTCACTGGTGTCGCCATCACATGTTCGAACAAACGTCACAACATCCCTGTACATATCCTTGATGAGGGTAACGTACTTAGTTGGGACTTTGTGCTTTTCCAAGGCCCACCACATGATATTTCTCGGTACTTTGTCATATGCCTTCTCGAGGTCAATAAAGACCATGTGCAAGTCCTTCTTCTGCTCCCTATATCTCTCCATCAATTGTCATAATAAGAAAATCGCCTCCATGGTCGACCTACCAGGCATGAACCCAAACTGATTTTGGGTCACATGTGTCACTCTCCTTAGGCGATGTTTGATAACTCTCTCCCAGAGCTTCATCGTATGACTCATCAACTTAATCCCACGGTAGTTAGTACAACTTTGAACATCTCCTTTGTTCTTGAAGATAGGTACTAATATACTTCTCCTCCATTCTTCAGGCATCTTGTTAGACCGAAAAATAAGGTTAAAAAGTTTAGTTAACCATACTATCGCTCTGGCGCCTAGGTATCTCCACACCTCAATAGGGATACCATCAGGGCCCATCGCTTTACCTCCCTTCATCCTCTTCAAAGCCTCTCCGATCTCTACCTCCTGAATTCTCCTCACAAAGCGTCTGTTGGTATCGTCAAATGAGTCGTCCAACTCAAGGGTATGACCCTCATTCTCCCCATTAAACAGCTTGTCGAAGTACTCTCTCCATCTGTCCTTGATCTCCTCATCCTTCACTAGAAGTCGATCTGTCCCATCCTTGATGCATTTTATTTGGTTGATGTCCCTTGTCTTCCTCTCATGGATTCTAGCCATCCTATAAATGTCCTTCTCCCCTTCCTTCGTGCCTAGCCGCTGATAAAGGCCATCATACGCCTAACCTTTTGCTACACTCACAGCTCGCTTTGCAACCCTCTTCACTATTTTATAGCCCTCGATGTTAGCTACACTCTTGTCATGGTGGAGACGCTTGAAACACTCCTTCTTCTCCCTAATAGCCCTTTGCACCTCGTCATTCCACCACCATGTGTCTTTCGCTTCCCGTTTGCCTCCCCTACTCACGCCAAACACTTCTGAAGCCACCTTCCGGACACATGTTGCCATCTTTAGCCACATGTCGTCGGCATCTTCTCCTTCTTCCCAAGGCCCCTCGTCTAGCATCCTCTCCTTAAACGTTTGCGCTGCTTCCCCTCTAAGCTTCCACCACTTCGTTCTCGCAATCTTGGCCCGTTTGTCCCGGTGGACACGTACCCGAAAGCGAAAGTCCACCACCACAAGCTTATGTTGAGGGACAACACACTCCTCAGGTAACACCTTACAATCAAAGCAAGCATGTCTATCCTCCCTACTTGCAAGGATAAAGTCGATCTGGCTCGAGTGTTGTCCACTACGAAAGGTTACTAGATGAGATTCCCTCTTCCTAAAGAGGGTGTTCGCTATCAACAAGTCATAGGCCAGCGCAAAGTTCAAAACATCCTCCCCCTCTTGATTCCTACTACCATACCCGAACCCCCCGTGCACCCGCTCGAAACCTACATTAGTCGCACCAACATGGCCGTTGAGGTCTCCTCCTATAAAGAGTTTCTCACTGATAGGCATGGTACTAACCATGCTATCAAGATCTTCCCAAAACTGCCTCTTGGTGCCCTCGCTAAGACCTACCTGAGGGGCATAGGCACTGATCACATTCAGAGCTGAATCTCCATCTACCAGCTTGACCAAGATAATCCGGTCGCCTTGCCTCCTAACATCAATGACTCCATCCTTAAGCCTCCTATCGATCAAGATACCTACACCATTTCTACCCGATGTTGTCCCCGTATACCAAAGTTTAAAGCCAGTATCCTCCACCTCCTTCGCCTTCTGTCCCGTCCATTTAGTCTCCTGAACGCATAGAATATTTACACGCCTTCTAATTGCTGCATCAACTAGCTCTCTTAGCTTACCCGTTAGGGACCCTACGTTCCAGCTACCTAGACGAATCCTAGTTGGCTCGGCTAGCTTCCTTACCTTCGCACCCGTCGAGGGAAGTGCGAAGACCCTTGCTCATTTTTCACTACACCCGGGCGTAGATGTAGCGCGCCACTAAGGTTGCGACGGCCCGACCCTTGCTCATTTTTCATCGTACCCAGGTCACGATACGACGCGCCACTAAGGGGATGACGACCCGGCCCTTGCCCATTTAACACCACACCCGGGTTCCGATGTAGCGCGTTGCTAAGAGGGTTACGCCCCAACGAATCTCTTGTGGGTTTCAAATCCATGAGAGCGGTTGTTTTTTTACTGTTGGTTCGCCAGACCTTAACACACCCTCCTCCTTTACCCAGGCTTGGGACCGGCTATGTTGAGACGACTTAAGAAAGTCTTCCAGTCAACATAGGCGGAGTTACTAAAGTAATGATTATGCTGAAAAAATGTTCCAGTTAACATAGGCTAAAGTAATGATTATGCTGAAAAAATGTTCCAGCTGTCATGAAAGACTATTGGTAAAACACTGAAACATATGAATTTAAATAAATATTCCACGAAGAATAAAAACATGTTTCATTGAAGAAAACAAGTCAGGTGTTATCCATCAAGATGCACTGAAGAAGTTAGATATGCAGACATATAACATCAGTGTACCACAACATTTCCAGAGCAGTTCATATGATATGAGAATTTTTGCAGAATTAGATGGTTGATGTAACACCTGTGTTTTTGCATCATCTTAAAAATCACTAAAAATTTGAACTTTTTAAAACTTTACAACAACTTAGAACTTGATTTGCTTATCTTCCGCAAAACCACTTTAAATAAAATGTTTTCCAAAACTCTGCATCAAAACTCACCATATACTTTGAGTGGATCGTTTGAATTGTTTGCTTGCGTTATTGATTGAGTGCCTGGTTGATTGGTATGCTTGCTTGCTTGATTTCATGATTGATTGCCTTCTAGAATTTATTTTGCGGCACCAAAATAACTTCCCTTAATTATATTTATGCATTCATGAATTATTTTCTCTATATTGTAACAGTAGATAATGCATAGTAAATATAAACAATATTTAGTTACCTTCTCTGCTTAGTTATATTAGCCACCGCATCACTAGGTTACATGTTTAGTTGTTCTTCATAATATTAGTTTACATTTAGTCTTTATGCACATGAAATCCTCGCCTTTTATTTCTGTCATATAGAATAATTAGTTATACTAGGATACACTTTGAATACTAGTATTGCTTTCTTTAATTAGTGATACGTCATTTAATTACAAATGAAATAATGCATATATACATATTCCCTCCTAATTTATTCATGGATCAATTAAGTCACTCATAGGTATATGGGTATACATATATATACATGCCTAAGTCATATATACACGTATATAGTTACATTAGAGATACACCATCGAAAATTCATTTTCGTCGTATAAACAAAAATGTCTTCTGTGGCCATTCCCTCCCGCGCTGCCCAAGCGGCAGCAGGCCAGCGGCCCAGCTCGGCCCAGGCCGCACCGTGTGCATGCACGCGAGGCCGCGTCCGCGCCGCCTACGCGCCGCGTCGTCTCCGCGGACGCCGAGCACGTGAAGCACGCTCGCTGTCTCGCCGGGATATTTTTCCGCCACCGCCTTTGTCCGTTGTCGCGACGCCGAGATATTTGTCATGGCCACCGCCTTACTCCGCCTATAAAAGGCCGCCGGGCTCACCTCTCCTCCGCCACGGGTGCCACCGAGCACGGAGTTCGGAGGGTGGCGGATCCAGCGGCGCCAGCTACCAGACACTGTGGAGCCAAGCCATATAAGCTACAGTAAAATTCTACTAGTTTGATCAAAACCTGTGGGGCCAGGTGGCCCCACAGCTATAGCCTGCATCCGCCACTGAGTTCGGAGCTGCCGCTGCCAAGGCCTGCAAGGGAGCATGGCGCCCCTGCCTTCACCGCGACAAAGCCGAACGCCGCTGCCGCTCCGTGGCCGCCAAGCTGCGGTGCCAAGGACGACGCTGTCGAGGCCACCGCGCTCGCCGTAGTCACGGACAGCCGAGCACCGCCGCGCTGAGCCATGGACGGCCCTGCCGCCGCTCAGCCGTAGAAGGCCACCGCGCTGAGCCATGGACGGCACTGTCGCCGCTCAGCCGCCGAAGGCCACCGCGCTGGAGCCATGGACGGCCCTGCCGCCGCTCAGCCGTAGAAGGCCACGGCGCTGGAGCCATGGACGCCCCTGCCGCCGCCCAGCCGCCGGAGCCGCGTTCGCCGCAAGCACGCCTTGCATCGGAAGCGACCGCCGGAGCCTTGCCGTCAAGATGCCGCCGACGCCGAGGCCGCCGCACCAACGTCGCGAGATGGAGACCGCCGCCGCCGTCCGCTGCCCTTCTCCTCCGGAAGCCGAGCACCGCCGCGCTCGCTAGCCGCCGGAGCACCGCGCCGCTGCCGACCGCCGAGCTCCGCTCCATCTCCATCCCCCTCCCTCTTCCTTGCTCGCTCGCCCTCTCTTGCTCGCCCTTTTCCTTCCCCGCCGCCGTGCTGCTGCCGCAGCCGAGCTGCGCCGCCACCCTCGGCCTGCTCCGCGCTGCCGGGCGCCATGGCCGAACGCCTGAGCCCAGCTCTGTTTCCCTCTCTCTTGCTCTGTTCGCTACGATGGGGAAAGGATGAGGACGGACCGACGGCATCCGAGGCCGACCACGTCGCCCAGGCCAATAGGAGACGGCCACCTCGCCCGGTGGGCTCCGCACGTCAGTGGCACCACCCTTCCCCCTCCTTCGCATGAGCTTGGTTCACGTAGACCAAAGGAATGGAGAAGGCAAGTCCGTGCACGGGAGAATGTACACAGTAGAGACAGTAACCTGCAGCATGGACCCACATGCCATCTGCTGTAGCGCCAGAGAATTGCTAGGTATACACGGGAGAATGTACACAGTAGAGGAAAATGTAAGCATTTTAATTACAGAAAAATTTCTAGAAAATTTATAAAGTAACTAGAGTCACCCTAGATCATATCTAGATAGCATCCATTCCTTTTCCATTAGATAAAATTGTATAAATAATTTCCATGTTCGCTTTCCGTTCGCATATAATCAGTAGACTTTAATGATTTATATTTTCATCGTCGTAATTCGGAAATCCGTAACCCTTACACCATAAATCTTATAAAATATAACCCTACATATTAAAATGCCTCTCCTAATTTTGGTGCCCATTTAAATTCTAGATATGATTGCTTTTCTTTTCTTTATTAAAATATTAATCCGTAGTTGTATTAATTAATTAATAACTCGTAGTAGTAATTCGTCGCCGTATTACCCGTCACCATAGTAGTAGATAACCCTATATATTCACGTATGTGTATATACTATGACACATACACGGATATATCCACATAAAATAATAGAATATCGATACATACGAGGATATGCCCGATACCCAGGTATACGCCTATGTATGGCTAACTTCATCCCCGCCTTTCTCTGACCTGACTAACCCTAGGCATGCACATCTACATGTGCATGTGTGCCACTAACCCTGGTAGATCTGTAGAAAGCCTGACAAAGTCACCTTTTCTCTTTCAGGTTCACATAATAGTAGAACCTAACAATGTAGGTGGGTTTTCCATCAGGTACCCACACCACCTTAACTTAGCCATATGAGCCGCCTTGCTAGATGGAATACCTCTGTCTAAATCTTACTTCAAATTGACATGATAATGATAGGCTAGTTAACAATCCATCACCCCGCTAGGACCAACCCGTCTAGGATCGATTGATTGCCTATGTGTATCTTACATGCCTTGATTGTTATTTTCCTTGTTTGTGCTTCTTGTTTGTCAACGTAAGACCGCATAGGGTAGAAGACATGGAGACGACCCGATGGATCCCAGGAGCACGGCTACACCAGGACAGGAGCAAGGAGCACGTAGGATCGGAAGCCTTGGATATACACATCAGTGAACGGAGGCAAGTCCTAATTCCCACCTATCTCCTATATTTCCATTCCTTTGTTTACTCCCCTTCGACCACCTCTACATTTTGCTAGCCTCCACCATAACCCACCATACCCAACCCTACCAACTGTTAATCTTAACATATACTACTTATTAAATCCTCATTCATTATTAATATTGTTTTATGATGAATTATAAGATTATTTATGATAATGTGATTTATGAGAAGGTATTGGTTACCTTGATGAGATATGAGAAATATGAACTTGAGGATAATAACTACAGAACTTAATTTGGTAAAATTGGACTAACCCTGACATGAGGCGAGTGCGGGGTATTTCACGTGGTGTGGATTACCCTTTTGGCAGGTTCTCCTGGTAAGGGTTTCTGTTGGAAGATACTCGCCTCGGTCACATAAGGACCGGTTCATTTGCCATCTCGCCTAGCCAGAATTTCGTACAGCCACATGTCTATATGGGTAGACTTGATCTCACACCCCGTTAGATTGAAGTATAATTTCCACTAGGAGGCCGGAGTGGCAACGGACTAACAGGAGAGGACACGGCTGCTGTGTGATCTACAGTGGTCTGATCGGCATGGTTGCTTTGTGGTCTTCCATGTAAAATTTATTGTTGTGCCGTGTGCGAGCACCCTTTTATTATTTAATCTGGATGCTATGTGATCAACCACCGGATGCTGTGTGATCATCCAACCACTCGATATTATAGGACGTTGTGTGATCATCCTGATGCTTGTGGGTTCCGGTCCCTAAGTAGTCCGTGGTGGAATTATATGGAAATCTAAGGTAGCACCATCCGGGTACGAGGTCTCGTTAGGCCAGTTGCAGCCAGTCGTGATGGTGTTGGACTGTGCCTATCATGTGGGGAAATTTGTACAACCTCTGCAGAGTTTCCTGAATCTATTCGAATAGCCACGTCCTTGGAATAGGCAACCGATGGGATGAGGTTCCAAATGATTAGACTACAACAACTGTGATACTCTGGTAAGATGTATTTATGAATTTGGTAATCTATACTCAACTCGGGAACTAGTGAGGATGGTAATACCCTGCTAGGGCCCAACCTATACTTATAACTACTTCACTCTACCACCTTTACCACTAACCACCTCTCTCTATATATATATAGCCTCCATCCACCTCTCCATCCAAAGTTAGGGCTTGCTGAGTACGTATGTACTCACCCCTCCTCCACCCTATGTTTTTAGGAATGAAGCTGTAGGAGTATATCCGAGGATGCAGCTACCAAAGACTACGCAAGGATAGGACATCTGGAGCACACTCAAAGACGGAGCCGTATGACTACACGAAGGAGTTACACTGGGACTACGATGACCTGGTTATAGGAATACGCTTAAGGAATAAGTCTAGGGTTACGTCCGCACTCCAAGTTGCCTGTAGGAATGGAGCCACGTTGTTATAGGACCGTTGTCTTAGATCTCTGATATACAATGTAAGGCCAGTGGCCCAAGCTATGCAACCTGAACCATGTAATATATTTCTCTATTAGCAATAAAAGTATGGTTTTTGATATCAATCTTGTTCGAATTGTGCGTATCAGCTACTGATCCAGGGACTGATACATGATGCATAGTGGACCCTAAATTGGGGGCCCGACAGGGTGGTATCCGAGCTATACTTGGACTGTAGGACGAACCCTTAGCGTGGACGTTAGTTAGGAATGCTTTTTTTCTAAAAACTATTTTCAAAAAATTTTGCATATAACCCTTGACTCTTACCTTTCCTTCGCCTTCTATATCAAAAACAACTTTTTTCTCTCTTCCCACCCCCTTCAAAATTACGAGTAGTATCGCTAGGATAGATTAGGTCATACCTAGAATACAGGGTAGCTTGGAGATTAGGTCTTTCATAGGTCTAGAGTAACCTTCCACGGTAGAAACGTGAAAGTAGAACGTACGCCATTTACGCTTGTTACACCTTGATTGTTTGTTACAACTACCCATTTAGATCTCTCTCCCCTCACCTTCTGCTCTTCCCCCTCCCCCATTCCATGAATATTTTCTGGCAGTCATACAAGGGAAGACTACTATCTGGGATATTTTGAAGAAGGCAGAGATTATTAGAAAATAATTTTTTGGAAGACAAGATAGAAATAAGGAATCAGCAGCTACCAGATTGCTACTTGTGACAGTGTAGCCAACACATTGTCTATCCAGTAACAACACTAAGAGCCCGTTCCTCGTCACACCAGAGCTACTGGAAAAAAACGCAGCAGGCAACAGGAGAAAACCATAAATTCCGCACACCACCACCATCCACGCACCGCGCACTTTTCCTGCACGCCGGTGCCGTCCCCTCAACGTCACGCCGCTGTCCCCCCACAGCACCGCACACCACCACCCCACACCATCGCTCGTGCTGTCACCTCAACGCCGAAAGCTGTTGCTGCTGTCCCCTCTGTCCCCCACAACGCCAATGTGTCCGCGATGCTCGCCGATGATGGCGCGCACTCGACCGCACCCCACTCCTCTAATCCCCTCCATCGTTTGCTATAAAAGCACCCCTTCAACTACCCCCTTCACGCTGAAGACACCCCACGCCTCGAGTAATCACCCCAAAACCCCAAATTCCAGTGCTAAACCCACCAATAAATTGAGAAGAAGCCAGAAGAAGTTGATGTCAGTCAAGGATTCTAGGGGAAGATACCCAAAAGAAGAAGTACGCTACCAGAAGCCAAAAGTTGAAGCCCTCAAGATGTGCCTTGTAGAAGATGAACTTGCCAACTTCATCCTCGCCATCCAGATTCCTATGTTGATATGATCAATAATCCTGTACATTTTGGTAACACGCCCGTTGCCATATGAAAGGCCCTGAGAAAAATTACTAAAAGCAAGGAATTGAAATAAAAATCCTAGAGAATTTATTGGTGCCAAATATATTTTTGAGAATTGCAGGCTCAAATCATAAAGAAGAAAAAAAAGAAAAAGAAAAAGGCACAGTTAATACCTACATATGAAAATAAAAGGCAAAGAAGTCACCCAAGATTTCACACCGCAACCCGGCAACGACCCATCGCACGGTCGCCAAGACTACACTGGCACCCGCATGGTCGTCCAAGCTACACCCTGTCACAGTGCACCAGTATGTAGTGGAACCCACCCGACTCCACTTCCTTCCACCGCACACCTCAGGATCAGTCAAAGCGTCCCTTGCAAGCCTCAACACCGGCACCTTATAAAAGAAGGAACTCCTCCGCCCTCATCATCACCCACGCCCACTGAAGAATCCCACTGCCAACTTTTCCTTACCTTGAGCAAAAGCAAAGCAACCACACCCTCAGCTTTCCACTCGCAAACCACCACAGTTGATTCCTCCCACACCCACAAATGGCCAAAGGTGTTTGGGTCAGTAGCTACTGTCTCCACACCGAAGGATTCCCCAAGCTCCTGTATGCCACCATGCAGAGACTTGGAATACAAAGGCGTCCCGAGTATGAAGGCCGTGAGTATGTAGAACATGGCATCGAGCGCTGTGAAGTCACCATCTACGTCGCAAAGAGTGAAGACTTCCCCGACATAGCTGAAGCTTGGAGCATGACTGCAACCAGTTTTCAGTTCACCGACACCTACCAAGCCGTCGCCCGCAAAGCCCCACGACACCTGTGCTAGCTCTACGAAGAGCCCATCACTCGTACACCCATGAGATTCTTCCCACCACTGGAGAAGAACCGCCCTACCTGGATCGCCCGCATGGAAGCCCTGCAAGAGCAAGAAGACAACCCCACCATGAAGTTCATGACCGACTACCTGCTCTCCCTTGACGAGCAGTACGATAGGCAAGTCACCAGACTGATGAACTGCATCCACCGCGCCCAAGTGGCTGTGATCTACGCTAGGAGCCTTCATGTAGAAGCACAAGCCCGAGTCACCACTGATAGGCAAGAGCCCGTGATTTTGGAAGGAATCCCCATCCACCCGCCAGGAAGAAGAAGGACGGACCCTGCAGTACCCCCAGCACCACCACCATCGAGAGACTTCAACGCCGAGCCTCTCCTCCCGCTCACTCAACCACCGCCAAACGAAGAAGAACCTGCACCAAGCTCAGTGGAAGAACCTCTAGCACGCCGGAATGAAGCCTCCCTGTCCGATGAAGTAGACTAATTGCTCCCACGAGATATGTACTCGTAGCCTAGTTGTGCATTTTTCTCCTGTTGTACTCGACGCAGTCTGTGCTTGTTCGCGGTCCTATGATAATCATGTTGTCTTCCAGTAAAATAATACGTTCACCCCTCATGATGACAAAAGAATAAACAGGAGTGCACCTAAATCATGACATTCTACGTGGAAGTGAGAGATAGCCACAAAATAATCGGCTCAAAAATTTCTTCCTAAATAATCAAGGTCTAATCTGGTATTAATCGAAAATAATAGAAGATTTAAGACTAAATCTTCTAAGTGGGGTAGACCTAGACCCCTACTCAGGAATATAAGAGTCACCAATCAAGTGGGGTGAAAACAAGTTATGCTAGCTACTGAAGATGCAAGCTTTTGGATGAGAAATGGAAACCTAAATAGGATGAGAAATGGAATCCTAAGTTCACCGTGATTGTTGCTCAAAAGAAACAAAACCAAGACACTGGCACCATAAATCCAGAGGATTTGAAGAAAATTAGACAATAGAGGTCTAAATCATCTAAGTGGGGTAGCTCCGCTACCCAAAAAGAAAAATAATAAATAAATAAAGGTGGATGATCGTGTGCATATTTTGGAAAAAACACTAGAAGATCGAATCCTCTAAGTGGGGTAGCCCAAGATCTGGAAATTGGAATTACTTAGGGGATCAGAAAGTCAGAAGATTGAGTTGAGTGACTACTAATATTACAAAAAAGGGGGGCATCAGGAAACATGAGTAGAGATGGATTTAACTTCGCCTCAAGTGTTACCGAAACCAATGTATGACAATGGTGACCTACTGCAAATGGGAAGACAAATTACGAAGACTGAATAATTCTCGGAGGCAGTCCTGTGAGATAAAAAGGAATCTGCGATCTTTCTCTCTCTAGTTTCTTCTCTCCCTCTAGTTTCTCTCTCTAGTTTACTTGAATCTCGGGGATGAGATTTTTCTAAGTGGGGTAGATCTGTAACACCCGTATTTTTTCATCATCTTAAAAATCACTAAAAATTTGAACTTTTTAAAACTTTACAACAACTTAGAACTTGATTTGTTTATCTTCCGCAAAACCACTTTAAATAAAATGTTTTCCAAAACTCTGCATCAAAACTCACCATATACTTTTAGAGTAGATCGTTTGAATTGTTTGCTTGCGTTATTGATTGAGTGCCTGGTTGATTGGTAAGCTTGCTTGCTTGATTTCATGATTGATTGCCTTCTAGAATTTATTTTGCGGCACCAAAATAACTTCCCTTAATTATATTTATGCATTCATGAATTATTTTCTCTATATTGTAACAATAGATAATGCATAGTAAATATAAACAATATTTAGTTACCTTCTCTGCTTAGTTATATTAGCCACCGCATCACTAGGTTACATGTTTAGTTGTTCTTCATAATATTAGTTTACATTTAGTATTTATGCACATGAAATCCTCGCCTTTTATTTCTGTCATATAGAATAATTAGTTATACTAGGATACACTTTGAATACTAGTATTGCTTTCTTTAATTAGTGATACGTCATTTAATTACAAATGAAATAATGCATATATACATATTCCCTCCTAATTTATTCATGGATCAATTAAGTCACTCATAGGTATATGAGTATACATATATATACATGCCTAAGTCATATATACACGTATATAGTTACATTAGAGATACACCATCGAAAATTCATTTTCGGCGTATAAACAAAAATGTCTTCTGTGGCCATTCCCTCCCGCGCTGCCCAAGCGGCAGCAGGCCAGCGGCCCAGCTCGGCCCAGGCCGCACCGTGTGCATGCACGCGAGGCCGCGTCCGCGCCGCCTTTGTCCGTTGTCGCGACGCCGAGCACGTGAAGCACGCTCGCTGTCTCGCCGGGATATTTTTCCGCCACCGCCTTTGTCCGTTGTCGCGACGCCGAGATATTTGCCATGGCCACCGCCTTACTCCGCCTATAAAAGGCCGCCGGGCTCACCTCTCCTCCGCCACGGGTGCCACCGAGCACGGAGTTCGGAGCTGCCGCTGCCAAGGCCTGCAAGGGAGCATGGCGCCCCTGCCTTCACCGCGACAAAGCCGAACGCCGCTGCCGCTCCATGTCCGCCAAGCTGCGGTGCCAAGGACGACGCTGTCGAGGCCACCGCGCTCGCCGTAGTCACGGACAGCCGAGCACCGCCGCGCTGAGCCATGGACGGCCCTGCCGCCGCTCAGCCGTAGAAGGCCACCGCGCTGAGCCATGGACGGCACTATCGCCGCTCAGCCGCCGAAGGCCACCGCGCTGGAGCCATGGACGGCCCTGCCGCCGCTCAGCCGTAGAAGGCCACGGCGCTGGAGCCATGGACGGCCCTGCCGCCGCCCAGCCGCCGGAGCCGCGTTCGCCGCAAGCAAGCCTTGCATCGGACGCGACCGCCGGAGCCTTGCCGTCAAGATGCCACCGACGCCGAGGCCGCCGCACCAACGTCGTGAGATGAAGACCGCCGCCGCCGTCCGCTGCCCTTCTCCTCCGGAAGCCGAGCACCGCCGCGCTCGCTAGCCGCCGGAGCACCGCGCCGCTGCCGACCGCCGAGCTCCGCTCCATCTCCATCCCCCTCCCTCTTCCTTGCTCGCTCGCCCTCTCTTGCTCGCCCTTTTCCTTCCCCGCCGCCGTGCTGCTGCCGCAGCCGAGCTGCGCCGCCACCCTCGGCCTGCTCCGCGCTGCCGGGCGCCATGGCCGAACGCCTGAGCCCAGCTCTGTTTCCCTCTCTCTTGCTCTGTTCGCTACGATGGGGAAAGGATGAGGACAGACCGACGGCATCCGAGGCCGACCACGTCGCCCAGGCCAATAGGAGACGGCCACCTCGCCCGGTGGGCTCCGCACGTCAGTGGCACCACCCTTCCCCCTCCTTCGCATGAGCTTGGTTCACGTAGACCAAAGGTATGGAAAAGGCAAGTCCACCGATCGGTGCACAACCTAGCAGCAGCAGACAGTGCCCTGCAGCCTGGACCCACATGTCATCTGCTGTAGCGCCAGAGAATTGCTAGGTATACACGGGAGAATGTACACAGTAGAGGAAAATGTAAGCATTTTAATTACGGAAAAATTTCTAGAAAATTTATAAAGTAACTAGAGTCACCCTAGATCATACCTAGATAGCATCCATTCCTTTTCCATTAGATAAAATTGTATAAATAATTTCCATGTTCGCTTTCCGTTCGCATATAATCAGTAGACTTTAATGATTTATATTTTCATCGCCGTAATTCAGAAATCCGTAACGCTTACACCATAAATCTTATAAAATATAACCCTACATATTAAAATGCCTCTCCTAATTTTGGTGCCCATTTAAATTCTAGATATGATTGCTTTTCTTTTCTTTATTAAAATATTAATCCGTAGTTGCATTAATTAATTAATAACCCGTAGTAGTAATTCGTCGCCGTATTACCCCGTCACCATAGTAGTAGATAACCCTATATATTCACGTATGTGTATATACTATGACACATACACGGATATATCCATATAAAATAATAGAATATCGATACATACAAGGATATGCCCGATACCCGGGTATACGCCTATGTATGGCTAACTTCATCCCCGCCTTTCTCTGACCTGACTAACCCTAGGCATGCACATATACATGTGCATGTGTGCCACTAACCCCGGTAGATCTGTAGAAAGCCTGACAAAATCACCTTTTCTCTTTCAGGTTCACATAATAGTAGAACCTAACAATGTAGGCGGGTTTTCCATCAGGTACACGCACCACCTTAACTTAGCCATAGGAGCCGCCTTGCTAGATGGAATACCTCTGTCTAAATCTTACTTTAAATTGACAAGATAATGATAGGCTAGTTAACGATCCATCACCCCGCTAGGACCAACCCGTCTAGAATCGATTGATTGCCTATGTGTATCTTACATGCCTTGATTGTTATTTTCCTTGTTTGTGCTTCTTATTTGTCAACGCAAGACCACATAGGGTAGAAGACATGGAGACGACCCGATGGATCCCAGGAGCACGGCTACACCAGGACAGGAGCAAGGAGCACGCAGGATCGGAAGCCTTGGATATACTCATCAGTGAACGGAGGCAAGTCCTAGTTCCCACCTATCTCCTACATTTCCATTCCTTTGTTTGCTCCCCTTCGACCACCTCTACATTTTGCTAGCCTCCACCATAACCCACCATACCCAACCCTACCAACTGTTAATCTTAACATATACTACTTATTAAATCCTCATTCATTATTAATATTGTTTTATGATGAAGTATAAGATTATTTATGATAATGTGATTTATGAGAAGGTATTGGTTACCTTGATGAGATATGAGAAATATGAACTTGAGGATAATAACTACAGAACTTAATTTGGTAAAATTGGACTAACCCTGACATGAGGCAAGTGAGGGGTATTTCACGTGGTGTGGATTACCCTTTTGGCAGGTTCGCCTGGTAAGGGTTACTGTTGGGAGATACTCGCCTCGGTCACATAAGGACCGGTTCATTTGCCATCTCGCCTAGCTAGAATTTTGTACAGCCACATGTCTATATGGGTAGATTTGATCTCACACCCCGTTAGATAGAAGTATAATTTTCACTAGGAGGCCGGAGTGGCAACGGACTAACAGGAGAGGACACGGCTGCTGTGTGATTTACCGTGGTCTGATCGGCATGGTTGCTTTGTGGTCTTCCATGTAAAATTTATTATTGTGCCGTGTGCGAGCACCCTTTTATTATTTAATCTGGATGCTATGTGATCATCCACCGGATGCTGTGTGATCATCCAACCACTCGATATTCTAGGATGCTGTGTGATCATCCTGATGCTTGTGGGTTCTGGTCCCTGAGTAGTCCGTGGTGGAATTATATGGAAATCTAAGGTAGCACCATCTGGGTACGAGGTCTCGTTAGGCCAGTTGCAGCCAGTCGCGATGGTGTTGGACTATGCCTATCATGTGGGGAAATTTGTACAACCTCTGCAGAGTTTCCTGAATCTATTCGAATAGCCACGTCCTTGGAATGGGCAACCGCTGGGATGAGGTCCCAAATGATTAGACTACAACAACTGTGATACTCTGGTAAGATGTATTTATGAATTTGGTAATCTATACTCAACTCGGGAACTAGTGAGGATGGTAATACCCTGCCAGGGCCCAACCTATATTTATAACTACTTCACTCTACCACCTTTACCACTAACCACCTATATATATATAGCCTCCATCCACCTCTCCACCCAAAGTTAGGGCTTGCTGAGTACATATGTACTCACCCCTCCTCCACCCTATGTTTTTAGGAATGAAGCTGTAGGAGTATATCCGAGGATGCAGCTACCAAGGACTACGCAAGGATAGGACATCTAGAGCACACTCGAAGACGGAGCCGTACGACTACACGAAGGAGTTACACTGGGACTACGACGACCGGGTTATAGGAATACGCTTAAGGAATAAGTCTAGGGTTACGTCCGCACTCCAAGTTGCCTGTAGGAATGGAGCCACGTTGTTATAGGACCGCTGTCTTAGATCTCTGATATACAATGTAAGGCCAGTGGCCCAAGCTATGCAACCCGAACCATGTAATATATTTCTCTATTAGCAATAAAAGTATGGTTTTTGATATCAATCTTGTTCGAATTGTGCGTATCAGCTACTGATCTAGGAACTGATACATGATGCACAGTGGACCCTAAATTGGGGGCCCGACAGTTGAACACACACTTCGCTGGTCGTCCATGCATCATTATGCTCTAGTAGCTCTACTGGCTAAACTGGCCTGCAAACCTGGAAACATCTAGTTAGCTTCTGGGCATGGGTATACATATGTACAGCCAAATATTTTGTCGAAAAAATCAGAGGTTGTATGTATAATAATACATTCATACAGCCAAATATTTGCACCCAAAATGCGCGTAGTAATAACACAATCCAAGACGTCGTAAACCTTCCATCCCTTGATGCATGGCTGGCCTTGTGCTGGTGGTTTGCCCAAGTCAGCACATAGAGCCACGATGCCGCTGGCACAAATCAACAATTAATCGAACAGAAGGGAAACGACCGATGCATACTTGCAATGTTTTAGGCAGATCGGGCAAATAATGCTTCATTTTGTTGAAAACTAATTTGGATGACTGTACAGCTGTGTATACTTTTCTTACATATGGTCCACACTTTTCGTGAAGCTAGTTCAAACAGATAACTTAAAGGATTAAATGTGTTGGAGCAGCCTTTAATCCTTCGTAGCTCAACTAGGGCGCCATCCCGAACGATCTAGCCAAATCTCTATAATACATGGAGGTGACAGAAAAGTACAACGAGCTGCCGCAAAGCTGGAGACAGAATATTTGTCAGGGGACTTGCGAACTTATTGGTTGGCAGCTGCTGATCTAGAGACCTGCCGAAGATGGCACTAGTCGGTACCAGGGAGCAAGGGTGAAGTCATGGTACAATTCCCTTAAGTCGGTGTTGCTTGCATGTGACTAATGCTCCACTGAGCAACGACGTGTGATGTTAGAGATTCGAGAGGGTAACTAGGTGATATTTTATATTGACAGCTTATAGTATCGATCGTACAAAAGTATTTCCCTTAATTATATTGAGGATTCATGATATAAATGCTGCTCTAATGAATCCATGGTGAATATAATTCGACACATACACAATGCAATCAAGGCCTTCAGATTTTACTCTAAGTAAAAGATGTTCAAGTCCATGCATCAATGTCCGAACAGTTAATACAAGAAACTGTGGAGTATCAATGACATTATATGATTAAGCTGAAAAAATGTTCCAGCTGTCATGAAAGACTATTGGTGAAACATATGAGTTTAAATAAAGGTTTCATGAAGAAAAAAACATGTTTCATTGAAGAAACAAAGTCAGGTGTATTCATCAAGATGCACTCAAGTTAGATATGCTGACATATAACATCACTGTACTGTAACACCCTAAAATTTTGGGAAATTTAAAAATAGGTAAATATGATTTTTATGCAATTTTGTGGGCATACTGTAACACCCTGAAATTTTGAAGAAATGAAAAATAGGAAAAATATGATTTTTATATATTTTTGTGAGCATGCAAATTTAGAATAAGAATAATTTTTATAAATTTAAAATCAAATATAAGAGTAGAAACATGTTTGTGTACTCATGTTGTTGCATTTAAATTTTTGAGATGAGTGGTTTGATTAAATTCAAATTTGGATTTGAAAATCATTTGAAAATTTGCTTTGAAAAATTAGAAAAGGAAAAAAAGAAAAGGAAAATCATTTTCTTTCGGTTTTCAGCCCAGAGCTCGTCTCGGCCTGCCTTGCCGCGGCCCGTTTACCTCCCCGCGCCCGCCTTCTCCCGCGTGGGCCGAGCCCAGCCGCAGCCGCCGGCCCAGTATCGCGCGAGCATGCGCCTTCCTTCCCTCTCCGTCGCTGACGCCGCGGGTCCACAAGTCAGGACCGCCTCCCTCCTCAAGCCGTCGGCAACGGCACCTTCCAAAAACATCACCGATCGAATTTCCCCCTTCAATCTCTTCTTTCCTTGTTTAGAGCACCACCAGGCTATAAAAGCCGGATGCCGCACCTCTCCGCTCCATCTTCCACCGAAGCAGAGGACCGACGTCGTCCCGAGGAGGCCACGCTCGAGCCGTAGCCCTAGCCGTCCGCCTCTCCAAGCCGCACGCCTCCCTCGGTTCATTCTCGGCTCCGTTTTCGCGTGAGGTGAGATCGCCGTGCTTCGCTCTTTCTCCCGGTACCTTCTACTTGTTGAATGATGCCCGGAAGCGAGGTATAGCATGCTCCGGCCATGGCGCCGCCGCGGAAGGGTCGCCGTCGGGCCCGATTCCGGTGAAAGCGCCGCCGGTTCTCCCCAGATTCGATCTGGACCGTTCATTTTAAATCGGACGGCCGTTAATCAAAGATACCCGTTCGGCTGTAATATTTGCTAAAGAGACCCTGTAAATTTTAAGTTCTTAACCCGCGGTCCAAAGCGTAATCTGGAAAATACGTTTTGATCTGTGGAAAGCGTATTTCGTCTCGGTAATTGAAAAATATGTTTTCTGATATTTACAATTTTGCCACTGAGTTTATTTTAGTTATAAATTATCTGTTTTAACTCCGATTTGACCCGTTTAAATTGCGTTAGATTCGTATTTGCGAGCTCTACATGATGATAGAATTGTACAGTAGGTTTGAGATAATTTATTTTCGAGTTTATATTAAAGTAATTATTTATCTATAGGAAATCTTAGAAAATTCATAATTTTTACGTTTTAAATCCAAATTTCGTGATCTTTATGTCTATGTGATCGTAGTAATGTGTAGAAGAGTTTTACAAACTTGTTATACTGTTAGTGTTACTGTTGGTTAGGTTTTCTATCTTTAAGTTCCGATGTGAGATTTAATCTATTACTTTAATAAAGTAGATCTTGTTTAAATCATATCTTCTACGTTTTAGATCCGTTTTAGCTCATTCGAGTTGCGTTAGATTCATAGCAACGAGATCTACGCGTTAGTGATAGTATTTACCATATTACTAATTCTGAAATTTTATGGTTTAAATCATATCTTGATTAATAATTATGCAACTGGGTTTTGTAAATAAAATATGATTTGTTTTACTTTAGTTTTATAATTTGAATCTAAATTTGACTTAATTCCGTATATAGTATTTATAAAATATTTTATATATGTTATTATATAATTAAAACTCATGAAGCTAAATAGTTTTATATTTTCTTCTATGAGCAAATCTTTCGGTAGATGTATCTTTTCAACCGTAGCTCTGATTAGTGTGCTTTTCGCGTCTGTGTGTTCGTAGCAATGCGTAGAACATCTTTAAAACCTTTTCACATATTGTTTCATATGTTTGGTGTACTGTTCTAATATAAATCTATTGTTTGCTTCGTGTATGATTGCTCGATGTGTGTGTGATGATTTATTGATCAAGTCCAGTCGGTGAGATATACGTGGTTATCAAGAAGAAGAAGAAGAACGTTGAAGATTAAAGCTTACCGAAGGATCGGTGTTTAAGGCAAGTATAGCATGGGATTATCCTTGTTTCCTATTCATCTTTAATATACTTAATTCATGTGCATGTGTCTACCTTGTTACCATTAAGGATATCCTAGCTTTTGTATCTTGTACCTTGACACCCATGGGACATTGCATTGGGTAGTATTTATGCTAGTGCTCAAGATAAATAACCATGATCTGTAACTTGACTAATGGTATATGCAATAAACGTTTAAAAGATGCTTTATAGAAACATGGCTCAAGAGGGCTAGAGCATATTTGGTTATTTTTATGGTGCTCTAGTTTCTCTCCCTAAGGACTTATCTGTAAGCGAAAATCCGGGACTTACAGTACAACTGTGAGGGCTATATGGCTCTGGCTTTAGCTCAGTATGAGGACCTTTTCTAGCTTGTTAGAGGTATTCCTTCATGGCGTAAGAACGGCTTGACGAATCGGGTATAGTGCGGCCTCTATCCTTATGTGTATAGGCTGCGCGTTATTGTGCCATTTGGAAGGGGGGCTCTACATCTGTTTGCCGAGTGAATCTAATGGCCCTAACTTGTTAGACGAACCTTTGAAAGGCTTCATAGTGAACCCTGCCGACCTTCCTTGGAAGTGGGTCAAGAGATTAGCTACCTCGGGCGAAAGGGTAAATCACGACTCACAGTGAAAGTGTACAACCTCTGCAGAGTGTAAAACTGTTATAACAGCCGTGCTCACGGTCACGAGTGGCCTTGGACCCTTACAGAATAAATGATGAACACTGATGATAATGATAATACTGATGATATTGATGCTCACTAATGATTATTGTTTCTTGCTATACATTATTCTTGTTTACATGATCATGAGGTTATTTGGGATTTTGGTAAACTTGTTGCTACTCAATTGTTAAAGAGATGACTCACTAAAAGCTATTGCAGTAAACTCGTGTCAAACCTTTTGAGCCTCATGAACCCCATGTTATATTTGTTGAGTTCGACATGGACTCACTCTTGCTATTTCCCCACATCTCAGGAAGGGTACCAGACTGTTAGATTCTGGAATTGTTAGGCTTGTGATCAACCAGTTAGTTTGATCCTGGAGTGAAGGTTACACCCGGTGTTCGGAGTTGTCTTTCCGCTGTGTTGCTCTCTAAGGTATATTTTATACTATTGTGTTATGTTAAATAAGCATTTATCTCTTGACATTACACTTATCTGTGGCTATATGTGAGATTTGTCTTCTTTATTTCACATATAGTGTATGTCTGATTTTGTCCTTAAAACCGGGTGTGACAGATTGGTATCGGAGCAATGCTGACTGTAGGACGCAAGCCTAGTTAGAACTGGACGTTTAGCATGTTCTCATTGTTGCCTATATCTTGCTTCTCTTTAACTTTGTTATTTTCTCAAAGTTATGCTTAATTCTATCCCCATTCTATTATAAAAAAAACCTTGTCTCTATTTTGAATATTTCTCCTTATCTATTAGACGGCTCGTGACGAGAAGACTGTGGATTTCAGAGGTTAAGAGGACTGAATTGTGTCGCTCTTGCTCACTTTTGACAAGAAACCATTAGCGATGCAAAACCAATTACTAGAAGAAATGGCTCAACATGGGAATTCTCAACGATGCTTATCTCAAGGTCAAGCCAACATATCCAAGGGGTCAGAGAAGATACAAGTAGCAGAAGTTTGGAAGAATATGAAATCCAATAAAGATGTTGATAGTAAGGCATTTGGAGAGCAGGAACAATGTCACTGCTGTAAGCATTATGGTTTTCCCTGTCTTCGAAACGAGTCTAATAAGGGAAAAGTCAAGGTGGATCCAAATTTTGAGAACAACATGGACAAGAAGAGAAAGGCAATCTCATTAGAACCACTAGTAGAAAGCAATGAGCAAGCGAGTTTTACTACATTGTCACATGCAGCCCTGATCCCCTGTCAAACAAATCCAAACCCTGAAGAGTTAGAAGCCCCTCCCGCTAAAACTACTCCCCATAAAGTAGTCATAGATGGATGGACAATTACTTATAAGGAGTATCAACCCCGAAAGGCCAAACAAGCTAGGAAACAAGCCAAAGGGACGAAGGTGAACTTTTATGGCCAGCAAGATAGCAACATACCAAACAACAGTTCCTTGGAGTATGACATCACAAAAGATCCAGCTAAGAGAAAGTGTTATCATTGCCAGCAGGAAGGACATTATATCAAATCTTGCCCACAGAAGAATCAACAACAGCGAGACCCAGGACAGGACGTCCAAAAGGAGCATGTGCAGGGAAATAAATTAAAGAGAAATTACATCCATGGAAGGTTGAAACATGTGGATATTTCCACCATTCCTAGAGCTAAGGAGGTCGTGTTTGGATCAGTATCAGTAAGTTCAGGAAATGCCAAGGTTTTGTTTGACCCCAGTGCCTCACATTCGTTCATATCTAGACAATATGCAAAAGATCATAACATACTTATGCTTCCAAGGGGGAAAACAGTTATGGTTGAAACTCCAAGAGGTGAAATAAAGGCAGACCGAGTATGCCCAAAAGTTAGTCTTGACATAAAAGGGGTAAATTTTAAGGTAAACCTCATTGTTTTGGAATTAATGGGCATTGATGTTATCCTTGGAATAGACTGGTTATCTACTTGTAAAGGAGTGATTGAGTATGCCCAATGTTCAGTGTTTCTAACTACACTTTCAGGAGAAAGGATTAAGTATGAGGGTATTAAATCTATACCTGAGGGATACCAGGTTGACCCATCTTAGGGTATGAGTTATAAGAATGGTAGATGCAGAGAATTCAGATGTCCATATAAAGCAATAAGGAATGTAAGAGACGTTATCTACTCTGGATACTGCTACAATCACACCATGTTTAAGGAATAGGAGTTATGTCCCGTGTAATAAAACCGTTAGTAGCCAAGTTGAGTCATCTTAATGTGTGGCTAATGAACATTTAAGTGTTTAGTTGCTTTGTGCTTATGTTTATGCTTGAGTTGGAATTTTGTAATGAGTGGAATGATCTCGTGGGTTTTGACCATGATTTCATTTAGTTTATATGTATAAGGTATAAGGATTAATGAAATAAATAGATGGGTTTTGGTTATCTCCTGCTTTCTATATCTTGTCTTTCGGAGCAGCCTGTCTTTATCAACTTATATATCTGTTCTTGAAAGATCAAAAATCATGAGAAAATTTTGGACAAGAGTGGACTTCAACATCTCTCTCTAAATGCAAGAACTACCCTCATAGCTATTTTGGATTGGGAGATACAAAAATCACAAGACGATGCAACTGTGCTGTCTGAAACCTGGAACAGAATCTGTTATATGTTGTTTTCGACCAAGTTAACTACAGAATCTGGAAGTGTGTTCTATAAGAAAGTTGCAGAGAATTTTATAATCTTTCCATCGGTGTAAACTACAGCTTCATTGGATTAACAGAATGAGAGTTACAGCTGTTTTACTGCACTGTTGATTTTCTGCTCGTGAGAAATTTCAGATTTCTTGTTCTTACCCATACACAAGAGTATCATTGGGATGTCAGAACACTTTTATGCCAAGTAGCTCATCTAGAAGAAGGGTTCAAGCTACCCTATTTGGTGTCCCTTATTTTAAGGGGGGTAGCCAATGTAAAGAAGGATTATTAAGATTGAACTCTTTAGTTGGAAGTATTGGTTAGTCTGCATGATTGAGTTGCCACTCTTGAGCAAAAATGTTCTGTGAACAAGGTTGATAATTTTGGATCCATGGAGACAAGAGTTGTCCTTTTGGATAGTTCATGATTATGATCATCTATACTTGCTCGTGTTGCTGATGTTGGTCACTTGATGACAGGAAGTGTAGTGTCTCATGACTCAGGAGTCCTATATGATGTTTCGCACTAATATGTGGAAAAAGATTGATGTTTCTGCCATTGAAGGATGTTATGGGTATGATGAAGCCGAGCACTATCAAAATAACAATGTTGAAGAGCAAGTTGGGAGTGAATTAAGTCAGAATCCACAACAACGAAAGCGAAAAACTAAAGCCCATAAGAAGCCTGCTCAAGGAAGCAAAGCGCAACAAAACTATGTCAATGGAAGGCTGAGCAATGTGGATATGGATAAAATTCATGGAGTTACCAAAGTAGTGGGAGGTTATATTCAAGTAAGCTCAGTACAAGTTTTTGCTTTATTGGACCCTAGTGCTTCGCATTCTTTCATTTCCACCGACATGGAAGAGATGTGCAAGATGGTGAAGTGTCCAATGAGGAGGCCTTTACTAGTTCAAACCCCAGTGGGAGAAATGCAGGCAGATCAGATATGCCCGAATGTCAGTCTTGTCATAAACAAGGAAAAATTCATCGCGACACTCATTGTGTTGGAGTCACTTAAAATTCGCGTGGTTCTTGATAATGGATGGCTCTGTGCACACAAAGGAGTGATTCATGGTACTCGGTGCACAATGCTCTTAACAACACCGTCAGGGAAAAGAATTGAGTATCAAGGTGGTCGACTTTTACCTGAGGGAGATGAGAATGATCAATTAGAAGATAGGTACACCAAGGATAGCAAAGTGGACCATGAGTTTACTGGAGTCATAGCAGAGGAACAAATAACTTTGGAGAAGCTTTTAAGTTCGTTTAGATCAAGAGACCTCAGGCAAATGATTGAAGGAGTCTAAGAAAAGGTTGAAGTAAAACCCAAGTATTAGCTTTGTCAGATCCAGACAAGAGCTTCATATCTACAATGATGCACCTTATCAAGGTGTGGGATGTGTCCTTATGCAAGAAGAAAAATATAGTACCTTGTTCAGTAAGTCAACTAAGGAAGTGTGGGTTGAATTACCTAACGTGTTATCTGGAGTTTTTCACTATGGAGTACTATCTTTTGGAAGAAAAGTGACATATAGGAGGGTCACAAGAATCTACAGGACATCTTCGCTAAGTTGGTCTTGAATTTGTGATATCCTCGTTGGAATGAAATGGATTAGGACTTGGAAAAGTGCTATTACTTGGAGAAGTAAAAGTCGCAGCCGATGCCCTTAGCAATGGAGAATAATGCTAAGAAGGTTCGGGTGACACCAAGGATTAAGAATCGTATTCCAAATTTGAGCAACTTGACCAGAATCATTAATGTTTTGAAGGTTGGTAGTAGAAATTCCTTCTGACTAAGAGATTCGTCAGGCTCTGTTGGAAGATAAGTATTTTAAGGAAGAAAATTCATATTATAGGAAAGGTGCCTAGTGACTAGAGATACCAGAGTATTGTTTGGAGCATTTGTCCAAAATCTTGGAATTAGTTACATGTATGCAAAGTAAGACGGAATTCTTATCAAGACGATAGAACTACACGATGAAGTAAAGAACAATCTAGAGACGAACTATCCCTATCTCTTTTGTCATCATCTTCCGAATCTCGGGACGAGATTCATCTTAAGGGGGTAGAATTGTAACACCCTGAAATTTTGAAGAAATGAAAAATAGGAAAAATATGATTTTTATATATTTTTGTGAGCATGCAAATTTAGAATAAGAATAATTTTTATAAATTTAAAATCAAATATAAGAGTAGAAACATGTTTGTGTACTTATGTTGTTGCATTTAAATTTTTGAGATGAGTGGTTTGATTAAATTCAAATTTGGATTTGAAAATCATTTGAAAATTTGCTTTGAAAAACTAGAAAAGGAAAAAAAGAAAAGGAAAATCATTTTCTTTCGGTTTTCAGCCCAGAGCTCGTCTCGGCCTGCCTTGCCGCGGCCCGTTTACCTCCCCGCGCCCGCCTTCTCCCGCGTGGGCCGAGCCCAGCCGCAGCCGCCGGCCCAGTATCGCGCGAGCATGCGCCTTCCTTCCCTCTCCGTCGCTGACGCCGCGGGTCCACAAGTCAGGACCGCCTCCCTCCTCAAGCCGTCGGCAACGGCACCTTCCAAAAACATCACCGATCGAATTTCCCCCTTCAATCTCTTCTTTCCTTGTTTAGAGCACCACCAGGCTATAAAAGCCGGATGCCGCACCTCTCCGCTCCATCTTGCACCGAAGCAGAGGACCGACGTCGTCCCGAGGAGGCCACGCTCGAGCCGTAGCCCTAGCCGTCCGCCTCTCCAAGCCGCACGCCTCCCTCGGTTCATTCTCGGCTCCGTTTTCGCGTGAGGTGAGATCGCCGTGCTTCGCTCTTTCTCCCGGTACCTTCTACTTGTTGAATGATGCCCGGAAGCGAGGTATAGCATGCTCCGGCCATGGCGCCGCCGCGGAAGGGTCGCCGTCGGGCCCGATTCCGGTGAAAGCGCCGCCGGTTCTCCCCAGATTCGATCTGGACCGTTCATTTTAAATCGGACGGCCGTTAATCAAAGATACCCGTTCGGCTGTAATATTTGCTAAAGAGACCCTGTAAATTTTAAGTTCTTAACCCGCGGTCCAAAGCGTAATCTAGAAAATACGTTTTGATCTGTGGAAAGCGTATTTCGTCTCGGTAATTGAAAAATATGTTTTCTGATATTTACAGTTTTGCCACTGAGTTTATTTTAGTTATAAATTATCTGTTTTAACTCCGATTTGACCCGTTTAAATTGCGTTAGATTCATATTTGCGAGCTCTACATGATGATAGAATTGTACAGTAGGTTTGAGATAATTTATTTTCGAGTTTATATTAAAGTAATTATTTATCTATAGGAAATCTTAGAAAATTCATAATTTTTACGTTTTAAATCCAAATTTCGTGATCTTTATGTCTATGTGATCGTAGTAATGTGTAGAAGAGTTTTACAAACTTGTTATACTGTTAGTGTTACTGTTGGTTAGGTTTTCTATCTTTAAGTTCCGATGTGAGATTTAATCTATTACTTTAATAAAGTAGATCTTGTTTAAATCATATCTTCTACGTTTTAGATCCGTTTTAGCTCATTCGAGTTGCGTTAGATTCATAGCAACGAGATCTACGCGTTAGTGACAGTATTTACCATATTACTAATTCTGAAATTTTATGGTTTAAATCATATCTTGATTAATAATTATGCAACTGGGTTTTATAAATAAAATATGATTTGTTTTACTTTAGTTTTATAATTTGAATCTAAATTTGACTTAATTCCATATATAGTATTTATAAAATATTTTATATATGTTATTATATAATTAAAACTCATGAAGCTAAATAGTTTTATATTTTCTTCTATGAGCAAATCTTTCGGTAGATGTATCTTTTCAACCGTAGCTCTGATTAGTGTGCTTTTCGCGTCTGTGTGTTCGTAGCAATGCGTAGAACATCTTTAAAACCTTTTCACATATTGTTTCATATGTTTGGTGTACTGTTCTAATATAGATCTATTGTTTGCTTCGTGTATGATTGCTCGATGTGTGTGTGATGATTTATTGATCAAGTCCAGTCGGTGAGATATACGTGGTTATCAAGAAGAAGAAGAACGTTGAAGATTAAAGCTTACCGAAGGATCGGTGTTTAAGGCAAGTATAGCATGGGATTATCCTTGTTTCCTATTCATCTTTAATATACTTAATTCATGTGCATGTGTCTACCTTGTTACCATTAAGGATATCCTAGCTTTTGTATCTTGTACCTTGACACCCATGGGACATTGTATTGGGTAGTATTTATGCTAGTGCTCAAGATAAATAACCATGATCTGTAACTTGACTAATGGTATATGCAATAAACGTTTAAAAGATGCTTTATAGAAACATGGCTCAAGAGGGCTAGAGCATATTTGGTTATTTTTATGGTGCTCTAGTTTCTCTCCCTAAGGACTTATCTGTAAGCGAAAATCCGGGACTTACAGTACAACTGTGAGGGCTATATGGCTCTGGCTTTAGCTCAGTATGAGGACCTTTTCTAGCTTGTTAGAGGTATTCCTTCATGGCGTAAGAACGGCTTGACGAATCGGGTATAGTGCGGCCTCTATCCTTATGTGTATAGGCTGCGCGTTATTGTGCCATTTGGAAGGGGGGCTCTACATCTGTTTGCCGAGTGAATCTAATGGCCCTAACTTGTTAGACGAACCTTTGAAAGGCTTCATAGTGAACCCTGCCGACCTTCCTTGGAAGTGGGTCAAGAGATTAGCTACCTCGGGCGAAAGGGTAAATCACGACTCACAGTGAAAGTGTACAACCTCTGCAGAGTGTAAAACTGTTATAACAGCCGTGCTTACGGTCACGAGTGGCCTTGGACCCTTACAGAATAAATGATGAACACTGATGATAATGATAATACTGATGATATTGATGCTCACTAATGATTATTGTTTCTTGCTATACATTATTCTTGTTTACATGATCATGAGGTTATTTGGGATTTTGGTAAACTTGTTGCTACTCAATTGTTAAAGAGATGACTCACTAAAAGCTATTGCAGTAAACTCGTGTCAAACCTTTTGAGCCTCATGAACCCCATGTTATATTTGTTGAGTTCGACATGGACTCACTCTTGCTATTTTCCCACATCTCAGGAACGGTACTAGACTGTTAGATTCTGGAATTGTTAGGCTTGTGATCAACCAGTTAGTTTGATCCTGGAGTGAAGGTTACACCCGGTGTTCGGAGTTGTCTTTCCGCTGTGTTGCTCTCTAAGGTATATTTTATACTATTGTGTTATGTTAAATAAGCATTTGTCTCTTGACATTACACTTATCTGTGGCTATATGTGAGATTTGTCTTCTTTATTTCACATATAGTGTATGTCTGGTTTTGTCCTTAAAACCGGGTGTGACACATACAAACTTAGAATAATAATAATTTTTATTAACTTAAAATCAAATATAAGGGTAGGAACATGTTTGTGCACTCATGCTGTTACATTTGAATATTTTGTATTGAGTGGTTTGATTCAAATTCAAAAGAGGATTCAAAATAATTTGAAAATGCTTTGAAATATTTTAAAAGGAAAAAAGGAGTTTCATTTCCCTCCCTAGCTTTCGGCCCAGCTCAGTCGGCAGCCCACCCTCGCCGTGGCCTGTTTGCCACCCGCGCGCGCGGCCATTTCCTGCTTCCCCGCGTCCCGCCTGGGCCGAGCCCAGTGAGCACCGTTGGCCCAGCTCGCGCGCGCTGCCGCCTGTCTTCTCTGCGTGTCACTGACACTGCGGGTCCACCAGTCAGGGCCGCCTTCTTCTCCACGCCGCGCCCGATTTCTTTCCCTCGTTCTAACGATCGAATCCGCCTCCAAATCTCCTTCTTTCCTTAATTGGAGCGTCTTCGGGCTATATAAGCCGAGTCCGCACACCTTTCCGCCTCCATCCAACCCTTTCGCGGTGTCAACGGAGCTCCTGAGATGCCACAGCGAGCTTGGAGCTCTACCACGCCACCACCGTCCACCATCCCGAGCTCTACGCCATTCCTGGTCCGTCCTCGGCTCCGTTCTCGTGCGAGGTGAGCTCGTCGTGCTTCGCTCTCCCTCCCTATGTTTTCCTTTCTCTGAATCGTGTCCGGAATCGAGCTTTCGCGTTCTCCGGCGATGGCGCCGCCGCGAATCTTGCCGTCGCGACTCTGTTCCGGCCGAGCGCCGCCGCCGGCTGTTCCTGATCCGATCCGATCCATCCATTTTGTATCCAACGATTGAGATTAGCCGATACCGGTTCGGCTCGAGATTTTGCTTAAGAGTCCCTGCACTTTTTAAATATATAACCCGCAGTCCACAACGTAAAATCCGAAGCCATTTTATTCTTTTGAAGGCGTATTTGATCGCGGTAATTCAGAAATACGTTTTCACTTATTTACAGTTTTGCCACTGAGTTAGTTTTAGCCATAACTTCTCCGTTTTAACTCCGATTTGACCCGTTCAAATTACGTTAGGTTCGTACTTGCGAGCTCTACATGTTAGTAGAACTGTACAATAGGTTTGTGATATTTTATTTTTGAGTCTGAATTAAAGTAATTATTTTTCTATAGGAAATCTTCGTAAATTCGTAACTTCGTCGTTTTAGCTCCGTTTTTTCGTGATCTTCGTGTCTGTGTGATCCTAGCGAGTTGTAGATTCGTTTTAAAGACTTTTTATCTTATTTTATTACTGTTGGTGTACTGTTCTAATTATAGTCTTGTTTGTTTATGCATGATTGTTTCTGGATGAATGTTGTTGCTATTGTTGATCGAGTATAGACGGTGAGCAATTCGTTGGGGATCAGGAGTTTTTCTACGAGCAAGATCATCAGGATCAGTTTGAGCAAGGCAAGTATAGCATGGGATTATCCTTGTTGTCCTATTCATATTAAGCAAATAATATCATTATGCATATATTCCCTTGTTAAGGATGACTTAGTGTTGATCTTATTCCTTGATACCTATTATATTGCATTGAATAGTAATGCTAATGATTAACATGGACTATGATCTTGTAATTTGATTAATGAGATATGCAATAAACATTAAAAGATGACTTTTTATTACTGTCTAAAGGGGACTAGAGCATGGGGTTATTTTGGTGCTCTAGTTACTCTCCTTAAGGACTTATCTGTAAGCGAACATCCGGGACTTACAGTACAACTGTGAGGACTATATGGCTCTGGCTTTAGTCATATAGAAGGACCTTTTCTAGCTTGTTAGTGGTAATTCTTTTTGGCGTAAGAATGGCTTGACGAATCGGGTATAGTGCGGCCTCTGTCCTCATGTGTATAAGTTGCGTGTTATTGTGCCATTTGGAAGGGGGGCTCTATATCTATTTGCCGAGTGAATCTAATGGCCCTAACTTGTTAGACGAACCTTCGAAAGACTTCAAAGTGTTTCCCTGCCTGCTCACCTTGGAAGTGTTTTGGGAGTAATTAACCCGGGCATATGGGCAACACGACTCATAGTGAAAGTGTACAACCTCTGCAGAGTGTAAAACTGGTATACCAGCCGTGCTCATGGTCACGAGTGGCCTTGGACCCTTATGGAATAGTTGATCATTAATAATAAATATGTTTTTGCTATTCGTTAATCATTTCACATGGATCATATGTTTATTGTTTGCATTGAGACATTTTGATATTATTGAAATGCTAAAACTATGCTAAATAAAAGCTACATGCTGATAAACCATTGTCATGCCTTTGAGCCTCATGAACCCCATGTTACATTTATTGAGTACGAGATGTACTTACGCTTGTTTATTTTTTCTTACTTGGATAAAAATCTCGGATGGGTAACAGATGGTGTAAATAGTGACTACTACTCCTACTTTCCTGAAGATTACTAGACTTGCGGTCAACCAGTCAATGTGCCTGTGATTGGAGCTACCACGAGAGATTTATATTTTACTTCCGCTACATTTGTGTAAAGACTATGTGATAATAATCGTGATATAATAACATTTGTGATGATACACCCTTTATAATTTGTTAACTTATGTGTGATTGATCTCTGGGCACATATAAGAGTATGCACTCCATTTGGTCGTTAAATGGGTGTGACATGTACCATAACCTTTCCAGAGCAGTTCATATGAGAATTTTGGCAGCAATAGATGGTTGAACAAAAACTTCGCTGGTCGTCCAAGTATCATTATGCTCTAGTAAGTAGTAACTCTACTGGCTAAACTGCCTGCAAACATATGGAAATATCTAGTTACCTGCTGGCCATGGGTATACAGATGTACAGCGAAATATTTTTAACAAATATTTTACAGAAGGGAAACTATCGATGCATGCTTGCAATATTTTTGGCAGATGTAGCAAATAATGCTTCATTTTGATGAAAAAATTCTGTACAACTGTGTATATTTTTCTTAGATATGGTTCACACTTTTCGTGAAGCTTATTGAAACAAATAACTTGAAGGATCAAATGTGTTGGAGTAGCCTTGAATCATTCATAGCTCAACTCCCGAATGACCTAACCAAATTGCTAGAATACATGGAGGTGACGGAAGCTATAAAACAAACAGATATGTACAACGAGCGAGCGCAAAACCAGAGACAGACAATTCATCGGGTGGAATGCGAGCTTATTTGATGGCCCCAACTCCTGATTTATAGACCTGCTGAGGACCGCACTAGTCAGAGAGGCGGTAAGGGTGAAATCATCTGGTTCAATTCCCAATGCCTCTAAAGCCCAGGTTAAAATGGTGTTGCTTGCATGTGACTAATACTCCACCGAGCAACGACGTGTGCTGTTGGAAAATCCAGAAGGTATAACTAGGTGATATTTTATAGTGCAGTCGATCGCGTCCAGTGTACAAAGTATTTCCCTTAATTATAGTTAGGATTCATGAAATAAATGCTGCTCTGATGAATCCATGGTGAATATAATTCGACACATACACAATGCAAGCAGGCCATCAGATTTTACTCTAAGTAAAAGATGTTCAAGTCCATGCATCAATGTCCGAACAGTTAATACAAGAAACTGTGGAGTATCAATGACATTATATGATTAAGCTGAAAAAATGTTCCAGCTGTCATGAAAGACTATTGGTGAAACATATGAGTTTAAATAAAGGTTTCATGAAGAAAAAAAAACATGTTTCATTGAAGAAACAAAGTCAGGTGTATTCATCAAGATGCACTTAAGTTAGATATGCTGACATATAACATCACTGTACCATAACCTTTCCAGAGCAGTTCATATGAGAATTTTGGCAGCATTAGATGGTTGAACAAAAACTTCGCTGGTCGTCCAAGTATCATTATGCTCTAGTCAGTAGTAACTCTACTGGCTAAACTGCCTGCAAACATATGGAAATATCTAGTTACCTGCTGGCCATGGGTATACAGATGTACAGCGAAATATTTTTGACAAATATTTTACAGAAGGGAAACTATCGATGCATGCTTGCAATATTTTTGGCAGATGTTGCAAATAATGCTTCATTTTGATGAAAAAATTCTGTACAACTGTGTATATTTTCTTAGATATGGTTCACACTTTTCGTGAAGCTTGTTGAAACAAATAACTTGAAGGATCAAATGTGTTGGAGTAGCCTTGAATCATTCATAGCTCAACTCCCGAATGACCTAACCAAATTGCTAGAATACATGGAGGTGACGGAAGCTATAAAACAAACAGATATGTACAACGAGCGAGCGCAAAACCGGAGACAGACAATTCATCGGGTGGAATGCGAGCTTATTTGATGGCCCCAACTCCTGATTTATAGACCTGCTGAGGACCGCACTAGTCAGAGAGGCGGTAAGGGTGAAATCATCTGGTTCAATTCCCAATGCCTCTAAAGCCCAGGTTAAAATGGTGTTGCTTGCATGTGACTAATACTCCACCGAGCAACACGACGTGTGCTGTTGGAAAATCCAGAAGGTATAACTAGGTGATATTTTATAGTGCAGTCGATCGCGTCCAGTGTACAAAGTATTTCCCTTAATTATAGTTAGGATTCATGAAATAAATGCTGCTCTGATGAATCCATGGTGAATATAATTCGACACATACACAATGCAAGCAGGCCATCAGATTTTACTCTAAGTAAAAGATGTTCAAGTCCATGCATCAATGTCCGAACAGTTAATACAAGAAACTGTGGAGTATCAATGACATTATATGATTAAGCTGAAAAAATGTTCCAGCTGTCATGAAAGACTATTGGTGAAACATATGAGTTTAAATAAAGGTTTCATGAAGAAAAAAAAAACATGTTTCATTGAAGAAACAAAGTCAGGTGTATTCATCAAGATGCACTTAAGTTAGATATGCTGACATATAACATCACTGTACCATAACCTTTCCAGAGCAGTTCATATGAGAATTTTGGCAGCATTAGATGGTTGAACAAAAACTTCGCTGGTCGTCCAAGTATCATTATGCTCTAGTCAGTAGTAACTCTACTGGCTAAACTGCCTGCAAACATATGGAAATATCTAGTTACCTGCTGGCCATGGGTATACAGATGTACAGCGAAATATTTTTGACAAATATTTTACAGAAGGGAAACTATCGATGCATGCTTGCAATATTTTTGGCAGATGTTGCAAATAATGCTTCATTTTGATGAAAAAATTCTGTACAACTGTGTATATTTTCTTAGATATGGTTCACACTTTTCGTGAAGCTTGTTGAAACAAATAACTTGAAGGATCAAATGTGTTGGAGTAGCCTTGAATCATTCATAGCTCAACTCCCGAATGACCTAACCAAATTGCTAGAATACATGGAGGTGACGGAAGCTATAAAACAAACAGATATGTACAACGAGCGAGCGCAAAACCGGAGACAGACAATTCATCGGGTGGAATGCGAGCTTATTTGATGGCCCCAACTCCTGATTTATAGACCTGCTGAGGACCGCACTAGTCAGAGAGGCGGTAAGGGTGAAATCATCTGGTTCAATTCCCAATGCCTCTAAAGCCCAGGTTAAAATGGTGTTGCTTGCATGTGACTAATACTCCACCGAGCAACACGACGTGTGCTGTTGGAAAATCCAGAAGGTATAACTAGGTGATATTTTATAGTGCAGTCGATCGCGTCCAGTGTACAAAGTATTTCCCTTAATTATAGTTAGGATTCATGAAATAAATGCTGCTCTGATGAATCCATGGTGAATATAATTCGACACATACACAATGCAAGCAGGCCATCAGATTTTACTCTAAGTAAAAGATGTTCAAGTCCATGCATCAATGTCCGAACAGTTAATACAAGAAACTGTGGAGTATCAATGACATTATATGATTAAGCTGAAAAAATGTTCCAGCTGTCATGAAAGACTATTGGTGAAACATATGAGTTTAAATAAAGGTTTCATGAAGAAAAAAAAAACATGTTTCATTGAAGAAACAAAGTCAGGTGTATTCATCAAGATGCACTTAAGTTAGATATGCTGACATATAACATCACTGTACCATAACCTTTCCAGAGCAGTTCATATGAGAATTTTGGCAGCATTAGATGGTTGAACAAAAACTTCGCTGGTCGTCCAAGTATCATTATGCTCTAGTCAGTAGTAACTCTACTGGCTAAACTGCCTGCAAACATATGGAAATATCTAGTTACCTGCTGGCCATGGGTATACAGATGTACAGCGAAATATTTTTGACAAATATTTTACAGAAGGGAAACTATCGATGCATGCTTGCAATATTTTTGGCAGATGTTGCAAATAATGCTTCATTTTGATGAAAAAATTCTGTACAACTGTGTATATTTTCTTAGATATGGTTCACACTTTTCGTGAAGCTTGTTGAAACAAATAACTTGAAGGATCAAATGTGTTGGAGTAGCCTTGAATCATTCATAGCTCAACTCCCGAATGACCTAACCAAATTGCTAGAATACATGGAGGTGACGGAAGCTATAAAACAAACAGATATGTACAACGAGCGAGCGCAAAACCGGAGACAGACAATTCATCGGGTGGAATGCGAGCTTATTTGATGGCCCCAACTCCTGATTTATAGACCTGCTGAGGACCGCACTAGTCAGAGAGGCGGTAAGGGTGAAATCATCTGGTTCAATTCCCAATGCCTCTAAAGCCCAGGTTAAAATGGTGTTGCTTGCATGTGACTAATACTCCACCGAGCAACACGACGTGTGCTGTTGGAAAATCCAGAAGGTATAACTAGGTGATATTTTATAGTGCAGTCGATCGCGTCCAGTGTACAAAGTATTTCCCTTAATTATAGTTAGGATTCATGAAATAAATGCTGCTCTGATGAATCCATGGTGAATATAATTCGACACATACACAATGCAAGCAGGCCATCAGATTTTACTCTAAGTAAAAGATGTTCAAGTCCATGCATCAATGTCCGAACAGTTAATACAAGAAACTGTGGAGTATCAATGACATTATATGATTAAGCTGAAAAAATGTTCCAGCTGTCATGAAAGACTATTGGTGAAACATATGAGTTTAAATAAAGGTTTCATGAAGAAAAAAAAAACATGTTTCATTGAAGAAACAAAGTCAGGTGTATTCATCAAGATGCACTTAAGTTAGATATGCTGACATATAACATCACTGTACCATAACCTTTCCAGAGCAGTTCATATGAGAATTTTGGCAGCATTAGATGGTTGAACAAAAACTTCGCTGGTCGTCCAAGTATCATTATGCTCTAGTCAGTAGTAACTCTACTGGCTAAACTGCCTGCAAACATATGGAAATATCTAGTTACCTGCTGGCCATGGGTATACAGATGTACAGCGAAATATTTTTGACAAATATTTTACAGAAGGGAAACTATCGATGCATGCTTGCAATATTTTTGGCAGATGTTGCAAATAATGCTTCATTTTGATGAAAAAATTCTGTACAACTGTGTATATTTTCTTAGATATGGTTCACACTTTTCGTGAAGCTTGTTGAAACAAATAACTTGAAGGATCAAATGTGTTGGAGTAGCCTTGAATCATTCATAGCTCAACTCCCGAATGACCTAACCAAATTGCTAGAATACATGGAGGTGACGGAAGCTATAAAACAAACAGATATGTACAACGAGCGAGCGCAAAACCGGAGACAGACAATTCATCGGGTGGAATGCGAGCTTATTTGATGGCCCCAACTCCTGATTTATAGACCTGCTGAGGACCGCACTAGTCAGAGAGGCGGTAAGGGTGAAATCATCTGGTTCAATTCCCAATGCCTCTAAAGCCCAGGTTAAAATGGTGTTGCTTGCATGTGACTAATACTCCACCGAGCAACACGACGTGTGCTGTTGGAAAATCCAGAAGGTATAACTAGGTGATATTTTATAGTGCAGTCGATCGCGTCCAGTGTACAAAGTATTTCCCTTAATTATAGTTAGGATTCATGAAATAAATGCTGCTCTGATGAATCCATGGTGAATATAATTCGACACATACACAATGCAAGCAGGCCATCAGATTTTACTCTAAGTAAAAGATGTTCAAGTCCATGCATCAATGTCCGAACAGTTAATACAAGAAACTGTGGAGTATCAATGACATTATATGATTAAGCTGAAAAAATGTTCCAGCTGTCATGAAAGACTATTGGTGAAACATATGAGTTTAAATAAAGGTTTCATGAAGAAAAAAAAACATGTTTCATTGAAGAAACAAAGTCAGGTGTATTCATCAAGATGCACTTAAGTTAGATATGCTGACATATAACATCACTGTACCATAACCTTTCCAGAGCAGTTCATATGAGAATTTTGGCAGCATTAGATGGTTGAACAAAAACTTCGCTGGTCGTCCAAGTATCATTATGCTCTAGTCAGTAGTAACTCTACTGGCTAAACTGCCTGCAAACATATGGAAATATCTAGTTACCTGCTGGCCATGGGTATACAGATGTACAGCGAAATATTTTTGACAAATATTTTACAGAAGGGAAACTATCGATGCATGCTTGCAATATTTTTGGCAGATGTTGCAAATAATGCTTCATTTTGATGAAAAAATTCTGTACAACTGTGTATATTTTCTTAGATATGGTTCACACTTTTCGTGAAGCTTGTTGAAACAAATAACTTGAAGGATCAAATGTGTTGGAGTAGCCTTGAATCATTCATAGCTCAACTCCCGAATGACCTAACCAAATTGCTAGAATACATGGAGGTGACGGAAGCTATAAAACAAACAGATATGTACAACGAGCGAGCGCAAAACCGGAGACAGACAATTCATCGGGTGGAATGCGAGCTTATTTGATGGCCCCAACTCCTGATTTATAGACCTGCTGAGGACCGCACTAGTCAGAGAGGCGGTAAGGGTGAAATCATCTGGTTCAATTCCCAATGCCTCTAAAGCCCAGGTAAAAATGGTGTTGCTTGCATGTGACTAATACTCCACCGAGCAACACGACGTGTGCTGTTGGAAAATCCAGAAGGTATAACTAGGTGATATTTTATAGTGCAGTCGATCGCGTCCAGTGTACAAAGTATTTCCCTTAATTATAGTTAGGATTCATGAAATAAATGCTGCTCTGATGAATCCATGGTGAATATAATTCGACACATACACAATGCAAGCAGGCCATCAGATTTTACTCTAAGTAAAAGATGTTCAAGTCCATGCATCAATGTCCGAACAGTTAATGCAAGGAAATGTAGAGTATCAACGACATTACATCCATGGTGCATTGTCCACTGCTTGGAAGAGTTGCACTTCACTAGCTAGTCCTTATCAGGACATAGAAAAGCTGGTTCCTTGGAAAATATTGTGAGCAACAAGATGAAGCAGCTGTCTGACCCATGCGCAATCAGCGTCTTATTTCCAAGGAAGGGATGACCTCTATATTGGCTAGAACATGACGCGCTGGTGGTCGTCCTCTTTCTCGACGGTTATGACAAGGATCCACATCCACAGCGCAAGCACATCAACAGCTTGACCACCGTTCTTATCGTCACAAAAAGGAAGTTCCTCCCTCTCTCAGCCATGATGAACACAGCCTCGCTCGTCGTTTTCCCCTTCTTGAACTGCGATCTCATTGCCAGACAACATAAAAAATCCATGACAAGCAAATGTACTGTTCCCTGCATGGCTTAGACCTCAACTTCTTTTGTTCATATAAAAGGAACCAAACAAAAAACCTTGTAAGAAACATGAACCCTAACAAGGGTTTAGTGATTTTGGTCCTTGACACTATTAAAAAAAGGATTTGTAGCAATGTCCCTTTTTTTTGTAGGGGTGGCTCTGTATTGAGCGGCCCCTACAAATGGTGCCCAAACGAGCCGCCCCTACAAATCCATTTGTAGGGGCGGCTCAATATCCAGCTGTCCCTACAAATCGGATCTGTAATAGACGCCGAATAGTAAAAATTAAGCAATAAAATTTGAATTTTTTAAATGACCTCGGATGGAGAAATGAACAAAATAAAATTTATAGATCCCAAAAAGTTATGAAACTTTGTTGTTTATAACTTTTTCATTTGAAATCATTTACTACTTCAAAATTTTGTTTGAAATTCAATTTTGAAATTGTTGAAGAACTCTGATTTATCTTTTTAATTTGTAGCTAAAACTTGTAACTAGTATTTCTTCATCATACTAACTTCAAATTTGATGATTTTTCCTATTTTTTTCTAAAATCATGCTCTATCAATTTATTGTGTTCTTACAACTATTATTTTATCCATCTTTTCACATGACTGTGTTTTATCTATTTGAATTTTGAATTTAAAAAAATGGCAACTTCAAACGTCATTTTGAAACATTAAATGATTTCAGCTGAAAAAGTCATGAATATAAAAGTTGTAGAACCTACCAAGATTTATAACTTTTATTTTGGTCATTTCTTTATCTGACAAAGTGGTAGTAACATTGTTCACAAAATTTATATATCCCTCTTATAATTCTATAAACTATAAGAGAGATATGTAAAATTTATGAACAATGTTACTACCACTGTGTCGGATGACCAGATGACCAAAATTAAAGTTGTAGATCTCGAAAAGTTATAGAACTTTGTAGTTGATAACTTTTTTTATTTGAATTCATTTTGTCAAGGAAAACTATGTTTGAATTTCTCAAATCTGAATTTTAAAATTTTCAAACGACGTTGGATGGAGAAACAACCAAAATGACATTTTAGATCCCAAAAAATTATATAAATTGGTAGTTGACAATTTTTTGATTTGAAATCATCTTGTTAAGGAAAATAATGTTTGAATTTCCAAAAATATGAAATTTGAATTTTTTAAATGACCTCGGATTGACAAACAAAAAAAACGAAAGTTGTAGATCTCGAAAAGTTATGAAACTTTGTAGTTAACAACTTTTTTATTTGAAATCATCTTGTCAAGGAAAACTACGTTTGAATTTCTTAAATTTAGAATTCAAATTTTGCAAACAATCTCGGATGGAGAAACTACCAAAATAAAAGTTATAGATCTCGAAAAGTTATAAAACTTTGTAGTTGACAACTTTTTCATTTGATTTGGTTTAGGACCTCAAACAATCAATTCAAACTCGGTTTACAATAATATGTGGGGAACCAAAACCTAATATAAACACAGGTGAGTGTGAGGTGCAGTGGTAGAGGAGAGTACACGCGAGGGGGAGCTCGCGGGTTCAAATCCCCGCAGCCGCGAAGCGCGCGATTTTCGTGCGAAAAATGCCATGACTTGCGACCCGCACTGCCTATTATTACAAGGAGCACTACTCACCACCTCATGACGGGTTGCTCTCTATGAACACCGCACTGCGCGCCCGCGCCACCCCGACCACATCACCGGTGACATTGAACCGTCCGTGGTTGTCTTTCTGACTGCTATTGCACGCCATGTCGTTGCCATATAGAAGTATACAAAGTCCATGTTGGCAGCGGCGGCGGCAACTTGAACACTGCCGTCAGATATCAGTGGTCCGGTGCACAACATGGATTACATGGAGGTGGAAGCGTGTGGCAGCTTCAGCGAGCGCTGGAGATCACCAAGGGAAGAGGAGGGATTCGGTCGTGGAAGGAACGAGAGAGACCGTGATCAGGCTGGCATATTGTTGATATGGTAGGACAGTTCAATCATTCCTCTTTCTTTTTCTATTTGTTTTTTTTTTATTTTTTAACTTTAAAAGTTGAAAGATGTTTCTATTCTGTACGACGCTACAAAATCCCGGCAGCAACGCGCAGGGTATCATCTAGTATATAATGGTTTCTGGTGCATAGGACCTGTTTGGTGGGGCAACTATCGCCTGATCGAACATATAATGGTATGTTGTGGGACCTCACTTATACAACAAATATGGACACCAGCATTTTAAAGGGAGTGAAGTTGTCTGTGTCGATCATGGTTCAAATTCCAGTGCCACAAATTACACTCCTAATGAAGGTTCTTATGGATTATAACAAGATGTGTGATATCCACTACGATAATAACGATTTTTAGTGGTGGTTAATATCAATTTTTAGAGGCGGTTTTCAAACCTCTTGTTGGGATATTGACTTCGCCAGAAAGCGCAGCCCTGGAACTTTGAAGTTAATCACTAAAATGTTATGCCAGAGTTTGCTTATTGCAGGAGTCAATGGCGAAGGAAAAATTTCGACTTCGCTCAGAGCAAACAAAGAGTTCACAAGGATCAAGAATGAAGACACCTTTTGACTTCGCTTGATGTGCGAAGTTAAAAGAAACCAGTGCAAGGATTTTCAAGTCAGAGATGTAAAGATATCTTTGAAGAATGTAACCTTGGAGATTGATGAAGTAACATGAAGAATGAAGATTGTCAAGAGTAGAAAGACAACTTCGTCCCTGTAGTTTAAAGGGGTAGTATTGATTGAAGAGAGGGGGTAGAATAGTCATTTGTGTATAGATTGCGAAGGCTAGGACCTCTATAAATACCCCTCCGACATGTACAGTACGATCATGAAATGAATACAGCTTTGTGTTTGTGTTCAAGTTCGATGTTTGTGTGATTATTTTACCCCAACACCTCTAGCTCTGTACTTTCTGTATTCTTAATTATTATCAATAGATTTGCTCTTTCCCATGCCATTAAACAAAATATGATCCCATAGAAAATGGTAAAAAAGTTTATGATAAATATTCCAGCAGTAAAGTATACTTTTAGATACTTCCTAATGTTCTAATAGAATAAAGTTGAAAAAAGAATAAGAAATGGAGCAAGGACGTGAACAGAATCTATGCCTAATGAATGCTGGTTTTGGAACCTGCTTGTTCATTAATTTTATCTTTACGAAAACACATTTGCAAATTGGTGAACAACCACTGCTATGCATGTCCGCAAATGAGTAGCAGTTTGATTACATGGCAATTTTGTATATTCTACTGCTTGATACGAATAGGCAATGAAATTGAGAAATAGTAAACATAGCAGTGTTGTTGGTGTGCCGTGGCGCTAGCTGAAGGACTACACTTGATCTGGTGGGCACGTCCCAGCCACATCTGAACCATCATTCCCGAAATGTGTGGCTTGCTTGGTTGTGCTTGCACAACAGCAAGCACAAGCGATCACACGGAAAAAACCTGCATCACACTGCCTTTGGCGATATATACACAAAGCACCCAAGGAACCTGCATCCCCTGGATGGAGAATTCTTCTAAAGCAGACATTTAATCAAGGGATGTTGCCTAGATTAGTTCCTGATGTCTTCTAATCTTATTGGTCAAGTAAAGAACATAGATGGCAATGCCAAGTTATTATTATTTCGGCTGAAGTGGCTCAGAAAACAGATCACACATATAAAGCAAATGGTTGGCACACATTATAAACAAGAAGGCACATCATTGCTGTTATTTCCTCTGCTTTATTCGTATCTACTTTGAGCAATAGATTCTCCAGCAACATATAGTTATAGGATATCCGTGCACACTAAAGTTGTTGTTTTATTTACCGAGGCACTAATAAATGACCGCCTCACAAAATCAATTAACCGAGGCGGTCATTTTATTTACGGAATTCCCACTTCCGAAAATGGATTTACGGTCCAAAAAAAGACCATTTATGGAGCTAGACGTCTTAAGATGACCACCTCTATTAATCTATTTTCGGAGGTGGGCACACTATAATGCCCGACTCCAAAAAAAGGCCGAGGCCTAACAGGCCCAGCAAAGCCCGATAGTCGTCTACGTACCAGGCCTATATAAACATAGCACTTAGGGTTTCATAGCCCCTCCATCTCAGCTCTCTCTCTCTCTCTCACGCGCCCCTCCCCCCCCACATGACCGCGCCAGAGCATCCCTCTCCCCCGCACCACCCCTCCCTCTCCCTTGGGCCTGTCCCTCACCCCCGCGCCGCCCCTCCTTCTCCCCCACACAGCAGCGCACCCCCCTCTCCCCCACGCAGCAGCGCACCGCCTCTCCCCCACGCGGAGGCGCTCGGCGGGACAGCCTCCAGCAGTGGCGCAGGCCCTCCAGCTGCGGTGGCATGCCCTCCAATGGCGGTGTAGGCATCCAGCGGCAGGGCGGATCCGACGGGGAGGCACACGGCAGAGCTGGATCCGGTGGCAGGACGCATGGAGGAGCCGGGGCGCGCGGAGGAGCTAGATCCGGTGGCAGGCCATGTGGAGGAGCCAGGTCTGGTACGGTGGTGAGGTGCGTGGAGGAGCTAGATCCGGTGGTGGCGCGCATAGGGAAGTCTATCCCGGCGGCGGCGGCGGCGCGCAGTAGAGCCGGATCTGCCTACAAGGTGAGCAGAGGAGCTGGATCCGGCGGCAGTGGGGCCTATGGGAGTAGCTAGGCTCGCCAGTGGGCTCCGAAATTAGCTTGCCGGCGGGCTTTCAGTTTTTTATTTTTTTAAAATGATTTGCGGAGGCAGGCACTACAACTGGCTCGGTAAAAAAGTGATTTACAGTGGCCTTTGAACCAAGGCAGTTGTGATGCCCACCTCGGTAAATAAAAAACACCCGCCTCCAGTAAGTTTTGTGTAGTAGTGGCCACACCAAATGGACCCTTAGATATAGAAAAACCAATGTGGAGACCAGCATTTCAAATGGACTAAAGTTGCCTGGTGTCGCCAGAGGTTGATGACATGACTCGATTTGTGTCAATCAGGGTTGAAATCCCAGTGCCACAAATTACACTCCTGGAAGTTCTTATGTATTATAACCAGATGTGTCATATCCCCTACCAAACAAACGATTTTTAATGATGGTCAATAATGATTTTAGAGGAGGTTTTCAAAACCGCTACCTCTGTTCTTTCTGTATTCTTGTTGTTTAGTGTACGAGTTATATTATTAGATCTGTTCTTTCTCAGGTGTTTAGAAGAAATGATTAATTTTATGAGAAATGTTCCATCAGCAAAGTATACTTTAAGATATATATACTTCAGGAAATTCTAATACTCCCAGTGATAAGAAATAGAGGAAGAACACAAACAACATCTATGCCCAATCAATGCTAGTTTTGGAACTTGCTTGTTCTTACTAGGTGAAATTGTAAGGAAAAAAATTTGTATCTCAGTGAAACAACCACCACGTACAATGCATGACCGGAAAGGACTCGTAGTAGTTTTCTTACATGGCAATCTTATTATTCTACTGCTTGATATGGATATGCAAGGAAATTGAAAAATAGCAACCAAACGGTGATGTGTTGGTGCACCATGGTGCTTGCTGAAGGAGTATGTGATCTGGCGGGCACGTCCCAGCCACCTTTGAAGTGTCATTGCAGAAATGTCCAGCTTGCTTGGTTGTGCTTGCACAACTACAAAAGCAAGCGATCACACGGATAAAACCTGCATCAGTCTGCCTTTGGCGGCATATGCAGGAAGCACTGAAGGAAGCTTTGAGTGAGCCAGAGGATGCCTGCTATGCAGGCATGCTTTCAACTGGCTTCATTCACCTGATCTCGCTGCCATGGACTAAAAGCCAAAGTCAATTCCATCAGCTCTATGGAGCATTCTTCTAAAACAGGCATTGAAATCAAAAGATGTAGCCTAGCTAGTTTAGTTCCTGATGCCTTCTAATCATATTGGTTATTATTATTTCCGTTGAACAGGCTTGGAGCTGATCACACGTATAAACCAGAAGGCACACCATTGCTCCCATGCTCTCTACTAATTTATTGCATCTACATTGTGGCATTTGCGTGAGCAATTGGTTCTCCAGTAACATCATATAGTTATAGGATCCGGGGGACACTAAAGTGATTGTCCTTGCATTTAAGTGATTGTCCTAGAGCGGATTGAGATTATTTAGGGCTACTTATTACCACGGCTTCAGGACTAAAATTTAAGTTAATTAGCATGGTCAAATTATCTAAGATAATAATTGTCCAGAACATAATGAAACGTGAACCAGCCTAATTGAAATCAGGCAAATAACAGCAACGAATGTACATGTAGCAAATTTCATTAATGGATGAGCACAAAGATTCCTCTGATTTTTAACCCTCCATGCCAACTAATAAAAGTTTGTATATAGCATACAGTGCACCTGGAGTAAACATAGGGCCATCGATGTTGCAGCACACAGCACTCTTCAAGATTATTTACCAGACTGTGGAAGTATGTATTACTCCCATATGTTTTAAGGAACATATAGTCATGCGGTTTGTACTATTATCTAGTGTCTAAGTTGTTAATACATCTGTTACTTCTCATGTCTACAAAGAAAATATGATCTCATAGCAAATGATACAAATTTATGGGAAATATTACACCAGTCAAAGACTCAAAGTGTACTTTTAGACACATCCTTCTAATACTTCTAATAGTGAGAAATGAGTGGACGACGTTGAACAACATCTATGCCTAATGGATCAGCAAAAAAACATCTATGCCCAATGAATTCAGCTTGCAACTTCCAAGGTTTATTTGTAAGGATAATTTTGTGCATCTCAACCACGGTCAACATCATGTTTGGAATGAGTGGTTTTGTTACACAACAATCTAGTTCTAGTTCTAGTGCTTGATCAGAACATATGAATAACCAAGGAAACTGAAAAAACAGTTGACCGGCAGGTAACAAATGTGTGTTCGTGATATAGGGTGGCAGTGATGCAGGTGTGCCTTATCGCCAGATGAAGGGCTGCCTGGTCCAGCATGCAAGTCCCAGCAAACTTAATTTGAAGCATACCGGCAAAATATAGACCACTGGCATCATTCTCTATTTGGCGACGTATGCACGAAGCGCCAGGGTAAGATCTGAATGAGAAGTTGGAGGATGTCAGTTACGCGATCATGGATGGACCAAAGGCTTTAGTCAACTTCATCACATGGATTTAGCATTGTTCTAATGTAGGCATTAAAGCAAAAGATGTGGCCTAGTTTAGTTCCTGAAGCCTTCTAATCTTACTGAATATGTAAAAACAACAAGATGCCTAGTTACTATTGTCTTGGTTGAAGTGGTATGGAACAACCATACATATAAACCATGCGGCGGATACATATGAAGGCACATATTTCTGCCGTGCCCCCTCCTTTATCCTTGTGGGAATCTTGAGCAATGCTTATTTTACACAGCAGTAGATTGCATTTCCACACCGATATTGTGAAACACTGGGGTACTTGTAGACATCCGACAAATTCTTGTTCAACATTCCGAAGAGGACTCATGAAATTTGCACACATCGTCTTGCCAGAGCATCCTATGAATGAGTAACTCCTCTAATGTTGGAATTTATATGGGCTCGACCTAATAATCAATTGTGAAATTCCTAATAAATCTTAAAGGCCCATTCATGTGAGCCAGGGGATGTGGGAACTCTTTAGTATCACCTTTCTTGTTGAAGTGAAGGTAGCCATACTTAAATATGGAAGTCATCTCCACTTCCTCAAGTCTAGTGTGAGGAGGAGAAAGAGAAGCCCACACATGCACGCTCGCTCGCCTCGTCGGGCGGGGCGGGGCGGGGCGAAGGGCGCGTGGCACCTGCGTGAATGGTCCGCCACGCGATCTCCTTTTGCTGTTTTAGTTTTTGGCCTTCAAGTTCTAGAGTTCTAAAAGGTTACAAATTAAGAGTCTTACAGGACTATATAAGCAACCTACCGGCCACGCCAAAACGTATCTAATTGAACTAGAGTTTTTGCCTATTCTCGTTGTTGCGCTGCCGCCGTAGCTACTCCAGTCCGATCGCTTGCGTGTACCAACAACCGGACGAGCAGGTCTTCGGAACCCTCGTCTTTGCGATCCTGCACCGGGAGAAGGCGAATAAGGTTTTTGGGAAGCGCTATCTGTGCAACTGCTCCCAACTTTCACAACGGGTCGTCTTCCATCCAAGTCAAGTGGTGCTACGTCCCGACGTATTCGTCGTCAACTGCGTCGAGCTCTCCCTCCACCTCTTATTGATGACTTCGACGATGACTTCAAGATCAACGACTTCGACGTCGACCTCGTTCCACCATCACTACCATCTACATCACCAACGACTACAGCTACAGTCGGCAGGTATAATCCTCGTGATCTAATCTTGTCATTCATACTATCCAATATGCCAATCCGTCATACTAGTATGCTATACATGCTTGATCTAGTTCATCTATTTTATATGATTTATATTCTGTTTTTAATTTGGAAATTGCTTAATTACTTAACAATCCAAAAATCTTATTATAGACCGTTTCCAGAATTATCTATGGCTAGTTTTGTTGACGCGCTGAGGCCGGAAAAGTTTCTGGTGCACATTTTAAGAGGTGGTCTATCAAGGTCACATATTAGCTTACTACCATGAAAATTTTCTGGGTGGCTTGCCTGAGGGAAATATCTCTGATGTGTCACACCCGGTTTTCTAAAGAACAAAACCAGACTAATCATATGTGTGCCCAGGAAGTCCACACATATGCCAGAATGAAAAAAAATATCAGAAACAATGTTATTATATAACGTATACATAGCTATATTAACACTTACATCAGAGTATCGCGGAACGGTGACTAAACTTCGGGCTCCATTCTTCTCAGGGACGGCTGACTGGGGGTAACATATGCCTAGCACTTCTACTAGTCTTCTGGAAACTCCACTACACCTTTGTCCTTCTTCCGAGTAGCATCTTACTACACACTGGAGTATTGAGGAAATAGCAAGAGTGAGTCCATGTCGAACTCAACAAGTATAACACAGGGTTCATGAGGCTCAAAAAGGCTAGACACTGTTTGATTGCGTTTAGCTTTTAATCATCATATAATTAGCAATTGAGTAGCATCAAGGTATTCCAATTCCCATTAATGAATCAATGATCAATTGTAATAAGGATAATGAATAGCATTAACATGAGCATAATAATAATCAACAATAATTAAGCATGATATAATAATGGTGATCAACTATTCTGTAAGAATCCCCAAGGCCGCTCGTATCCGTGAGCACGGCTAGTATACCAGTTTTTAACTCTGCGCAGAGGTGTACACTTTCACTGTGAGTCATGATTTCCAAATGCATGGGTTAATTACTCCCAAAACACTGAAAACCATATAAAGCCACTCAAAAGTTCGTCTAACAAGTTAGGGCCATTAGATTCACTCGGCAGGCAGATGTAGAACCCCCCTTCCCTGTGGCACAACAACCGCAGCCTATACACACTAGGCCAGGGGCTCGCACTATACCCAAAGTGGCAAGCCATTCTTACGCCATTTAAGGTAACCTCTAACAAGCTAGAAAAGGTCTCTTGAACAACTAGAGCCAGAGCCATATAGCCCTCACAGCTGTACTGTATATCCCGGTTATCACTTACAGGTAAGTCCTTACGGAGAGAAACCAGAGCAACAATATAACCCCTTGCTCTAGCCCCCTTTCAACAGTAATAAAATTATCTTAATGGTTGGTTGCATAATCCATTAGTCAAATTACAAGATCATTGTTCATAATTAAGCACTAGCAATAGCTACCCAAATGCACAACCCATAGGCGACAAGGAAACAAGATATCAATAGCTAAGTTATAATCTCTATGGTTGTCAAGGAAGACACATGCATATGTATGATAATTTCAGTGAATAGGACAACAAGGATGGTCCCATGTTATACTTGCCTTGATCAAAGCTTTCCTGTTGATACTACTGGTCTGGCTCAAAATAATACTTCTGATCGTCAAGAAATTGCTCACCGTCTATACTCGATCATCAATCAACAACACACATGCATCCAATCAAACATACACGAAGCAAACAAAGAGATACAATTAGAACAGTACACCAACAGTAACAAAACAGTAATAAAAGTTTATAAAACTCTTCTACACGTTTCTACGATCACACAGACGCAAAGATCACCAAATTCGGTGTTAAAACGTATAAGTTATGAATTTTCTAGGATTTCCTATAGATAAATAATTATTTTAATATAAACTCGAAAATTAAACTTTTCAAACCTACTGTACAACTATACTAACATGTAGAGCTCGCAAATACGAACCTAACGCAACTTGAACGGGTCAAATCGGAGTTAAAACGAAGATTTTATGATCAAAACAAGTTTAGTGGCAAAACTATAAATAGTATCATCTTCTACCTTGAGCTGGGAGGAGCTTCGGTCAGCCATGGTGGTATCTCGCCGGAGAAAAACAAGATGAGATAGGAACTCGATGAAACAGCGATGGATTCGTGCAAACGGATATACCACGGTGTAGAGAACGACGAGGGCTGCCTCTTGGTGGTGGTGGCTGGCGTCAGAACGCGACGGTTTGGCCGGAAAAGCTCGTCGGAAGTTCGCCGGAACGCAAGCTGTAGATGAAGAACTTCGGCGAGGGGCGGAGGGAGCTACGAGCGGCGGCTCGCGATAAGGGTTGTACTTCTGAAACCAGGGCGTCGAGGGCTACGCCGGCATATATATAGTCGTAGGGTTTGGAAACTTTTCGGATTTTCTTAATTTCGGGATTATTTTAATTCCGCGAATAAAATAATTCCAGAAAATCTAGAATTACCTTTTTGGCCGTGAAAAATAGTCCGGAGCTCAGAAAAATCACGGGAAAAATCCTGGAGACTCTTGGAGAGATAAGGAACTCAACTAAATGAGTTTGAGCTCATGAAAAGATTGATGAAGAGATCAAGGAAAAAGATTAAGCTCACGGAAATTGAAATTTTAAATCCAGAAAATGCCAAAAAATTTCCGGTGAGAAGTAAACGTCGTCCTATGGTATTTTGAAATAATAGCACTCACCAACACCAAAGACAAGCATCACACAAACACCACATTATCAAATTAATATGAAAAAGTTTAAAACCACAATTATCTATATTTAAATTAGCAGCAACTTAACTTATCTAATAAATTTATTCAAATATTGAAATCATTTATTTTATTTAGTATTTTTCATGCACAACCCAAAATAGGAAATTTTGGGTGTGACAAATCTACCCCACTTAACAGAAATCTCGTCCCGAGATTTGGAGAGACTAGGGAGAAAGATAAAGTTGATCTGCAAATCTTCACTCTTTCTTCATCAACTCTTATCCAATGATGATGCCACAAACTCAAAACCAACTTTGTAAATGTCTTCTTTAGACCCTTACGATCCTTGTAGATGGTTCTAACAGGTTACCAACCCTGAGAAAAGATACTTGCGCTCGATAGTGACTTTGCAATCATGTAGATAGCTGATGCTTCCAGGTGACGAAACATAACCTATAAACCTTCATCTTGTATCGTCTTTGAGTTCGGCAACCCCTCTTAAGAAGAGATCAACTGGAGAACACCAATGGATAGATTACATGTGTTTCTGAGTGATAACTACCATCATGTCCTTCTATCATCTCAAAGATATTCATGAGCATATGCAAGAACAAGTAACTTGTACTTCCTCGCGAGCAGAAAAATGACAGTGCAGAAATACAGTTATAACTCAAGTTCTACGAATCCAATGATGTTGTAGCTTATACCGTTGGAAAGCTTATCAAATTTACTACAACTTCCTTATAGAACACTTCTCCAGATTCTGCAGTTAACGTGGTCGAAAACTGTGCACAACAGAAACTATTCCAGATTGCTGACAGCATAGATACGTCGCCTTATGATTTTCATAAATCCCAAACCATAATAGCTATCAGGGTGGTTCTTACGGTCAGAGAAAAATATTGAAGTCTACTATTGTCCAGAATTTATCCATGATTTTTGGGCATACAAAAGTAGAGATATAGGCTAAGGAAGACATATTGCTCTTTAAAAGACAGAATAAGGTAGGAACGAGATTCAGAGAGACTAGAGAGATAGATAACGCTAATCTTCAAGTCTTCATGCTTCTTTGATTTGTGTTGATGAGATATAAGGCATGGATTGAGGATAGCCAAAAGATGACAAGAAAGATAAAGTTTGATCTTCAGTTCTTCGTACCTTGTCGCTTGAGATATTCAGGACTTGCTGTTGTTGACAACAGATGCTACCCCACTTAACAAAGGTCTTGTTCCACCTGACGATGTCATTGAAGGCAATACTTTCTTTAAGGCTTGCTGCTAATGATAAGTCCTTCACTTAAAACTTACTAAACATACTTGATATGGGGGTGATGTCATCTAAGTTTTCATGAAACTAACTATAGACTTCCAATCATAGAGACAACCACTTCTTCCAAGTGAAGCTCTAGGACATACGAAACATTCATCTTGCAACACTCACAACTTTGCTACCCCCTTAAGAAAAAGAAACTAGGGGACACCAAAGTAAATCACATCCCTTTTATACTAGATAACCATAATCATCTCTAATGTAAGATTCCCAGGCAAATCAATGAGATTCAAAGATATCCAATGATATATTCACTTGTACAAGATAAGGAAGTAATGCAGAAAATTTCTGGGCGAATTCCAATTTTAGCAGTTCAGTAAATCTGGCATAACTCGAGCTACAAAGATCCAAATGAAGTGATATTTACATGGTTGGAAAGCTTATGAAATTATCTACAACTTTTATTAATAACACTTTTCCAGGTTCTGTCATTAAATTAATCAAAAACAGAGCTTAGCCAAAACTGTTCCAGAATTCTAGACTGTGCAGTAACCTCAACTTAGAACAGGTATATCTCTTAGCTCAAAATAGGTAAAAAGGTAAATCCAGTGGGTTTGGAAAGATACAGAAGTTTAGTTATTCCCAGTAAAATTTCATAAATTTCTCATGTCCATATCTTGAGATATAACAGAAACATTGCAGACTGCTATAGAAATCAGCATGCGGAGTATTACGTAAAACCTACCCCACTTAGCATAGATCAAGCTACTCCTCAAGACTTATACCTTCTGGGCCACTTTCAAAACACGAGAACAAGAACAACACACAAGCAACTCATCAAGCACAACAAGCACACATCACATCATCGGTACTATACGTGCTTCTTTAACAATGGTGGTCATCCTAAGGGAACATTATGGATGATGAAAGGCCATCAAATCTTTGAACCAGGTAAGATCAGAAAACTTTTAGTAAAAGCAACGTAAAACAAATTCCAAGGGAGTAAGAAATAATAGCTCAAAGGAAAACTATCAATGAGAGGATACAACAGGACAAGAAAGAGGAATAGTCAAAATCAATGAGTCAAGGGATGACAAAATAGTTTTATCGTGAAATAAGTTTTAGAATACGTCCAGTGCTACTTGGCATACGTCCTACAGTCAACACCGCTCCGATACCACTCTGTCACACCCGGTTTTCTAAAGAACAAAACCAGACTAATCATATGTGTGCCCAGGAAGTCCACACATATGCCAGAATGAAAAAAAATATCAGAAACAATGTTATTATATAACGTATACATAGCTATATTAACACTTACATCAGAGTATCGCGGAACGGTGACTAAACTTCGGGCTCCATTCTTCTCAGGGACGGCTGACTGGGGGTAACATATGCCTAGCACTTCTACTAGTCTTCTGGAAACTCCACTACACCTTTGTCCTTCTTCCGAGTAGCATCTTACTACACACTGGAGTGTTGAGGAAATAGCAAGAGTGAGTCCATGTCGAACTCAACAAGTATAACACAGGGTTCATGAGGCTCAAAAAGGCTAGACACTGTTTGATTGCGTTTAGCTTTTAATCATCATATAATTAACAATTGAGTAGCATCAAGGTATTCCAATTCCCATTAATGAATCAATGATCAATTGTAATAAGGATAATGAATAGCATTAACATGAGCATAATAATAATCAACAATAATTAAGCATGATATAATAATGGTGATCAACTATTCTGTAAGAATCCCCAAGGCCGCTCGTATCCGTGAGCACGGCTAGTATACCAGTTTTTAACTCTGCGCAGAGGTGTACACTTTCACTGTGAGTCATGATTTCCAAATGCATGGGTTAATTACTCCCAAAACACTGAAAACCATATAAAGCCACTCAAAAGTTCGTCTAACAAGTTAGGGCCATTAGATTCACTCGGCAGGCAGATGTAGAACCCCCCTTCCCTGTGGCACAACAACCGCAGCCTATACACACTAGGCCAGGGGCTCGCACTACACCCAAAGTGGCAAGCCATTCTTACGCCATTTAAGGTAACCTCTAACAAGCTAGAAAATGTCTCTTGAACAACTAGAGCCAGAGCCATATAGCCCTCACAGCTGTACTGTATATCCCGGTTATCACTTACAGGTAAGTCCTTACGGAGAGAAACCAGAGCAACAATATAACCCCTTGCTCTAGCCCCCTTTCAACAGTAATAAAATTATCTTAATGGTTGATTGCATAATCCATTAGTCAAATTACAAGATCATTGTTCATAATTAAGCACTAGCAATAGCTACCCAAATGCACAACCCATAGGCGACAAGGAAACAAGATATCAATAGCTAAGTTATAATCTCTATGGTTGTCAAGGAAGACACATGCATATGTATGATAATTTCAGTGAATAGGACAACAAGGATGGTCCCATGTTATACTTGCCTTGATCAAAGCTTTCCTGTTGATACTACTGGTCTGGCTCAAAATAATACTTCTGATCGTCAAGAAATTGCTCACCATCTATACTCGATCATCAATCAACAACACACATGCATCCAATCAAACATACACGAAGCAAACAAAGAGATACAATTAGAACAGTACACCAACAGTAACAAAACAGTAATAAAAGTTTATAAAACTCTTCTACACGTTTCTACGATCACACAGACGCAAAGATCACCAAATTCGGTGTTAAAACGTATAAGTTATGAATTTTCTAGGATTTCCTATAGATAAATAATTATTTTAATATAAACTCGAAAATTAAACTTTTCAAACCTACTGTACAACTATACTAACATGTAGAGCTCGCAAATACGAACCTAACGCAACTTGAACGGGTCAAATCGGAGTTAAAACGAAGATTTTATGATCAAAACAAGTTTAGTGGCAAAACTATAAATAGTATCATCTTCTACCTTGAGCTGGGAGGAGCTTCGGTCAGCCATGGTGGTATCTCGCCGGAGAAAAACAAGATGAGATGGGAACTCGATGAAACAGCGATGGATTCGTGCAAACGGATATACCACGGTGTAGAGAACGACGAGGGCTGCCTCTTGGTGGTGGTGGCTGGCGTCAGAACGCGACGGTTTGGCCGGAAAAGCTCGTCGGAAGTTCGCCGGAACGCAAGCTGTAGATGAAGAACTTCGGCGAGGGGCGGAGGGAGCTACGAGCGGCGGCTCGCGATAAGGGTTGTACTTCTGAAACCAGGGCGTCGAGGGCTACGCCGGCATATATATAGTCGTAGGGTTTGGAAACTTTTCGGATTTTCTTAATTTCGGGATTATTTTAATTCCGCGAATAAAATAATTCCAGAAAATCTAGAATTACCTTTTTGGCCGTGAAAAATAGTCCGGAGCTCAGAAAAATCACGGGAAAAATCCTGGAGACTCTTGGAGAGATAAGGAACTCAACTAAATGAGTTTGAGCTCATGAAAAGATTGATGAAGAGATCAAGGAAAAAGATTAAGCTCACGGAAATTGAAATTTTAAATCCAGAAAATGCCAAAAAAATTTCCGGTGAGAAGTAAACGTCGTCCTATGGTATTTTGAAAATAATAGCACTCACCAACACCAAAGACAAGCATCACACAAACACCACATTATCAAATTAATATGAAAAAGTTTAAAACCACAATTATCTATATTTAAATTAGCAGCAACTTAACTTATCTAATAAATTTATTCAAATATTGAAATCATTTATTTTATTTAGTATTTTTCATGCACAACCCAAAATAGGAAATTTTGGGTGTGACATGATGAAGATATGAAAAAATTTCAGGAAACAAGTGACATCTTTATGGGAGCTGTGCTAACGTGTTTTCAGATTATCTGTTTGATTCGATGATGCACATAAAAGACGCAAAGGCTATGTGGGATCATCTGAATGCTACCTATGGCGCTTCAGATGCAGGCAAAGAGTTGTATATGATGGAGAGCTTTAATGACTACAAGATGGTTGCTAACAAATCAGTAGTTGAGCAAGCTCATGAGATTCAGCGCCTGGCTAAGGAACTTGAACTTAAATGTGTCTTACCCGATGAGTTTGTGGCTGGGTGCATTATTGCTAAATTGCCTTCTTCATAGAGGAATTTCGCCATAATTCTCAAACACAAGAGACAGAAAATATCAGTTGAAAACTTGATAGCATCTCCCGATGTTGAGGAGAAAGCTCGGGCTAAAGACAACAATGAGAAGGGGAATGAGGAAAAATCTAGTGCCCACTTCGTCCAAAGAAACCATGGCAAGAACAATGAAAAACCTAAGCAACCTACTTTCAATGCCAAATAAAATACTGCCTTCAAGAAGAAGAAGAAAGACAAAGCAGAGCTACCTTGCTTCGTATGTGGAGAGCTTGGTCATTTTGCTAAAGAGTGTCTGGAGCGAGCGGACAAGAAAGAGAAAAAAAAGTCAACCTCGTGACTGCTAGCAGTGTTGATGATGGCTATGGTAATTTTCCTACTATACTTTCAGTGTTTCAATCTCCAAGTTGGTGGGTTGATACAGGTGCTAATATTCATGTGTGCTGATATCTCTTTATTTTCTTCTTACCAGGGGCTCCAAGGTTCCTCCGTCCTGATGGGGAATGGGTCACATACTTCTATTCGTGGTGTTGGCACGGTAGATTTGAAGTTTACTTCGAGAAAGATCGTGCAGCTGAAGAACATGCAGCATGTCCTTACTATTCGCAAGAACCTTGTTAGCGTCTCTCTTCTTTTGAGAGATGGGTTTAAGATAGTGTTAGAGTCCAATAAAGTAGTTATGTCTAAGCATGGACAATTTATTGGTAAAAGCTATGATTGCGGAGGCTTGTTCCGCTTATCTTTGGCAGATTTTTGTAATAAGTCAGTGAATCATATTTGTGGCATAATTAATGATAGTTGTAACACCCTAAAAATTGCTCCTTTTGAAATAAAGAGAAATTGATTTAATTTTGAATTTGTGTGCTCATGAAACATAGGAAAATAAAATTTTTCATTAAATAAAATTCATCATAAGGTTTAGCAACATTGTTGTGCATCCATGCTGGTGCATTTGCAAGTTTGTGATGAGTGGTTTTGACCAAAATTCAAATGATTTAAACTGCTTTTGAAAATGATTTTGAAAATGCTCTGAATAAAAGAAAAATAAAATAAAATGGAAGACCTCCCTCCCTCCTTCTTCCTCCCGTAACCGAGACAGACTCACGTCCGAGGAAACGTCATGTACCGCTTGGCTCCGATTTTTCTGGGATTTTGCATGATCCCTATGATGTCACTCTGTTTGTTTCCTACCGTCGAGAACATCCTAGGTGAGCTCGCCGATCCCTCCTTTTTCTCCCCATGCTTTTCCTGTGGAGTTCCATAGGCCTTTTTCCGCGTTCGCCGGCAAGCTCCCACTCGCTATCCATCTACTATTAGTTATGTCCTTTTGCTTTTATTTACTCCATGCATTTGTTTCCTTAGCGTAATGATATAATATAATATAAAATAATGATCTTTTGAAGGAAGCAAAGAAGGGTTCTTTTATTTTTCTTCCTTAACTGGACGTTGGTTTTTCTTTTGGCTGAGTAGTTTCCTTTGCTTGGGTCATCGATCTCTCTATCTAATTTGTAAGTCGTGCACATCAAGGACTCCATGTCAATCTCCATCTCGACACTTGCCATATGACCATCTGTTGTCTATATATACACAGCAAGCCTGGGCCATTATTTCTTTTCTAAACTCTATAACTAAGCCATGATCCATGCCGCCGCCAGAGCCAATCTTTTCCATCATCAAGGTTGCTCCAAATGTGCCCCAGTTTGTTAGTGCGATGCCACCGGCCACCGTCAAAATCTGCACAAACTGTGCCAGAGAAGCCGTGTATAAGGCGCCGTGAAGGACGCAGCCACCAGGGCATCACCAGAGGTGGCTTGGAAGCTGTTCAGACCTCATCGCATCGTCCGGTGGCCTGATCATCTATGCTGAAGGAAAGACCATAGGCCGTTCTCCATATTCCAATCTAGCCACACCGTCCATCCCGCTCTGTGCTTCACCATCCCTTTCAGAACTCCGGCCATCGATCGTTATTTGTCACAGTTGCCGATCATGCATGTACAAGGCGCCGCCTGCCGACATGCTGCAGTTGTGCCGGCCTTCCCTAGCTGGTCGCCATGGGCATGCTTCCCCTGCCCAAGACGGTGAAGAAGTCAGCATCATCTACCGCCTGCCGAGTCCAATGGCCAGCAAACTGGACATCCTATTCACGTTTACGTCGTCAGGCACATGCAGGCCAAGTTCCATATTCTGTACATACAGGCCTCCCTAGGAAGAAGACGAAGTATTTACGAGTCTGCCACTGGTTCGTTAATTCGCTTGTTTAATCGTTCAATCTCTGTTTCAAGTATTTAAGTTGCGTTAGTTTCATGTCGGCGCGTCCTATGAGTAGTACTAATGTTTTTCATGTCACATGTTTTTCCATATATAGCTAAATATTAAATTGATTAATATGCTTGTAATTGGTTTTATAATTAAAAGTAATATAGGTTTTATGTCTCGATGATTATACATAACATGTTAATTTGATTAATTGTTATCTTAAATATGTTTTTAATTGTACTAAGTGTAAACACATGCTACACGCCATTAGATGCTCTCACTTGTTATTTTGTTTTTTCAAGTTAAAGTATAATCGGCATATAAAAATATTGAAATATTTTAATTAAGACATGACTAGATTTAGCTCGGTCTTTCAATTAAATTGCATACTAAATAATCTGAATTAATATATTTCACATGGTTCTACTCAATTAAAATAAATCAAGCTTGTAGTTGATTCTTTTATAATATAAATCTTTTGGTAGTCGTTTTTTAACGATAGTTCTGTTATCGGCTTTCTTGTGATCTCATGACTGTAGCATCTAGCTCTCCTTTAGTGCGTTATTTTATCTTGTATGGTGTATTATTCTTAATTGTCCCTATTTGTTTGTTTGTATGTTTGTTGGTGTGCTACGATCTATGAGTAGAAGAGCTGTTCGTAAGCGTTGGAGACCGAAAGAACAAAAGATCGAAGGATTCTACGAGGAGTTGACCATTAGTTGTAAAGCAAGTAAAAGGCAAGTATAGTATGGGACCATCCTTGACACCTACTCACATTTAATCATTAAATTCATACTGCATGTGTCTACCTTGTTTCCTGTAAGGATTTCCAAACACTTGAACTTGTACCTTGACACCTTGGGTTTGTGCATCGGGTAGTATGATGCTAGCGCTTAAACATAGACCATGATCTTGTAACTTGACTAATGGAATATACAATAAACACTAAAAGATACTTTTTAGCAACAAGGAACAAGGGGGTTAAAGTATAGTTTTTGAGATGCTCTAGATTCCTCTCCTTAAGGACTTATCTGTAAGTAAAAATCCGGGACTTACAGTATAACCATGAGAGCTATATGGCTCTGGCTTTAGTCAAGTATGAGGACCTTTTTAGTGGTAACCTTCATGGCATAAAAATGACTTGACATGATAGGTGTAGTGCGGCCTCTGTCCTTATGTGTATAGGCTGCGTGTCATTGTGCCATTTGGAAGAGGGGCCCTATATCTGCTCACCGAGTGAATCTAATGGCCCTAACTTGTTAGACGAACCTTTGAAAGACTTTATAGTGTTTCCCTACCTGCTCACCTTGGAAGTGTTTTGGGAGTAATTAACCCAGGCATATAGGCAACATGACTCATGGTGAAAGTGTACAACCTTTGCAAAGTGTAAAACTGTTATAACAGTCATGCTCACGGTCACGAACGGCCTTGGACCCTTATAGAACAGATGATCATTAATGAATAATTGTTTATGCTATTCATTATTCATGTTACTTGATCATGTGTTTATATGGGCTTATGATAAACTTGTTGCTACTTAATTGCTTAAAATTGTGACTTATAAAAGCTAACCGCCGTTAAACCAGTGTCTACCTTTTGAGCCTCATGAACCCCATGTTATATTGCTGAGTACAACATGTACTTACACTTGCTTTATTTTTAAATACTTTGGAAAAATCCCGGATGGGTACCAAATGGTTAGAGTTTGAAGAAGTCAGGCTTGTGATCAACCAGTCAGTTGTCCCTGTGGATTTAGAGCTTTCGCCTGAAGATCGGAGTGTCTTTCCATTGTCTACTATCTAAGGTGATATTCTTTGTAATAAGTACGTTATATATTAAGCATTGTCTATTGATATTACCTCTATTTGTAGCCATATATGTGATTTGACTTTCTGGGCTCACATATGATGTGTATCTGGTTTTATTCTTAAAACCAGGTGTTACAATAGTTCGAGTGTTTGGCATTCTCGTTTATATCATGTGAACTTTGGTTTGATGTTACGTTCATCTAGCTTGAGTTTAATTCTAGATTCTACTATTGCCAAAGGTTCTAAGTGCCATAGTTGTGTGCAATCTAAGCAACCTCGAAAGCCTCACAAGGCAGCAAAGGAGAGAAACTTAGCACCTCTAGAATTCATACATTCTGACCTTTGTGAGATGAATGGTGTGTTGATAAAAGGTGGAAAGAGATATTTCATGACTTTAATTGATGATGCAACTAGATTTTGCTATGTTTACTTACTGAAAACTAAAGATTAAACACTAGACTACTTTAAAATCTATAAGGCTGAAGTTGAAAATCAACTAGAGAGAAAAATTAAACATCTAAAGTCAGATGGTGGTGGTGAATATTTTTCTATATTATTTGATGGGTTCTGTGCAGAACAAGGTATTATTCATGAGAGGACAGCTCCCTATTTGCCCGAATCAAACGGGATTGTCGAGAGGAAAAACCGCATGCTGACTGACTTAGTGAACGCTATGTTAGACACTGCTAGTCTATCTAAGGCATGGTGGGGGGAAGCTTTATTGACTACGAGTCATGTCCTGAACAGAATTCGAAACAGAAATAAAGAGACAACTCCATATGAGAATTGGGTTGGAAGGAAACCATCACTTTCATACTTGTGCACGTGGGGATGTTTGGCGAAAGTCAATGTTCCAATTTCTAAGAAGCGTAAGCTTGGATCGAAGACTGTGGATTGTGTCTTTTTAGGATATGCTCACCATAGCATTGCCTATAGATTTTTAGTAGTAAAATCTGAAGTTTCTGATATGCATATGGATACAATTTTTGAATCTTGTGATGCTATATTTTTTGAAAATATACTCCCTATGAAAGATATGTGTAGCAATGCTAGATTTTCCTCTGAGATAGCTCCTGATTTTACTATACCTATTGAGTCTCCTATTGAGTCATTTGAGCAACCACCTGAAGAAGTACTTGAGGAGAATGACAATGAAGTTCCTGCAAGAAACAAGAGACGAAGGATTGCAAAAATCCTTTGGTGATGATTTCATTGTGTATCTTGTGGATGATACTCCTACCTCTATTACAGAGGCATATGCATCTCCAGATGCAGATAATTGGAAAGAAGTTGTTCGTAGTGAGATGGACTCGATTCTTTCTAATGGAACTTGAGAGCTATCTAAGCACCTTTTGGTTGTAAACCAATTGGATGTAAGTGGGTGTTCAAGAAGAAGCTTAGGCCTGATGGTACTATTGATAAGTATAAGGCTCAGCTTGTGGCTAAGGGTTATACCCAGAAGGAAGGCGAGGATTTCTTTGATACTTATTCACCTGTTGCTAGAATGACCACTATTCGAGTGCTACTTTCTCTGACTGCCTCGTATGGTCTTCTCGTTCATCAAATAGACGTGAAGACAGCTTTCCTTAATGGAGAGTTGGATGAGGAGATTTATATAGATCAGCCTGATGGGTTTGTAGTAAAAGGTGAAGAGCAGAAGGTGTGTAAGTTACTAAAGTCTTTGTATGGCTTGAAACAAGCACCTAAACAATGGCATGAGAAGTTTGACACTACTTTAACTGGTGCGGGCTTTGGTGTTAATGAGGCTGATAGGTATGTGTATTATCGACATGGTCGGAGCCAATCTGTTATATTATGTTTATATGTTGATGATATTCTAATCTTTGGAACAAACATTGATATTATTAATGAGATCAAGTTTTTTTGTCAAAGAGTTTTGACATGAAAGATCTAGGAGAAGCTGGTGTAATTCTAAACATTAAGCTAATTAAGGAAGATAGTGGGATTACCTTGTCATAATCTCACTATGTTGAGAAGGTCTTGAGCCGGTTTGGCTTTATGGATAACAAGTATTCTCCAACACCTTATGATCCTAGTGTGACATTGAGAAAGAATAAGAAGATTGCTAGAGATCAATTGAGATTTTCTCAGATAATTGGTTCACTCATGTATCTAGCTAGCGCAACCAGACCAGATATCTCTTTTGCCGTGTACAAGTTGAGTAGTTATATGTCCGACCCGGGTAATGATCATTGGCATGCACTTGAAAGACTCTTGCATTATCTCAAAGGTACTATGAGTTTTGGGATTCACTATTCTGGGCACCTAGCTGTGCTAGAGGGATATAGTGATATGAACTGGATTTATGATATTGATCAAATCTACACCACTAGTGGGTATGTTTTTACTCTTGGAAGTGGCATAGTGTCATGGAGGTTTTGTAAACAGACTATTTTGACTAATCAACCATGGAAACAGAACCTACTGCTTTGGATACAACTTCTGTAGAGGTAGAGTGGCTGCGTGAGCTCTTGTCTGACTTGTTGGTGGTTGAAAAACCAATACCAGCTATTCTTATAAACTGTGATAATCAAATAGTGATCACTAAAGTGAATAGTGCTAAGGATAATGCAAAGTCAACAAGATACGTTAAAAGACGTTTGAAGTCTATCATAAAGTTGAGAAACTTCGGAGTAATAACTGTGGCTTATATACAAACAGACAAAAACCTAGTAGATCCCTTTGCAAAAGGGCTATCACAGAATGTGATAGAAATCACATCAAGAGAGATGGGTATGAGACCCATGTGAGTTTGCAGTACTAGTAACCCAACCTTTTTGATCGGAGATCATGTGACTAAGGATCTGGGAAAAACAAACTATTGGTAAACTAAGGAGAATATAATTATAACCCTCTCTATGTGAAGATGCATACTCTCAAAGCATTGAGGCACTGTATGGTAGGTTGGCTAATGCTTTAATATATTATATTGGCTTTAACAAGCAAAGGTTCTATCCTACAGAGCATTCTTGAAAGAACATACCTATATGAGTTTGACTGTATAATGTCGTAGTCTATGAGACTTGGGTGGTCTCTAGTAAGCTCATGAAGAGACCAAGAAGTACGATGTATATGCTCCACCCACGGAGTAAGGCTACTGATAGCCAAGTACTAGTTTGGCTTTGAGTAGACCTTATTCGCACAAAACTTACAATTCAAGGCGTAGTCCATTGTTCAAGTTGTGGATGAGTCTAGCTTGAGGTTCTAGGCGGAAGTTCAACTTCACAGTCTCTGCCAAAACACTGGTATATCAAATAGTAGTGAGAACAGGTAAATCTCTAAATGGGTATTAGAGATCTGGTGAGGGATTGTTAGAATTTATATGGGCTTGGCCCAATAATCAATTGTGAAATTCCTAATAAATCTCAAAGGCCCATTCATATGAGCAAAGGGGATGTGAGAACTCTTTAGTATCACCTTGCTTGTTGAAGTGGAGGTAGCCATATTTAAATATGGAAGTCCTCTCCACTCCTTAAGTCTTGTGTGAGGAGGAGAAAGAGAAGCCCATACATGTGCGCTCGCTCGCCTCGCCGGGCGGGACGGGGCGGGGCGAAGGGCGTGGGCGCGCGGCACCTGCATGAATGGTCCACCGAAATCCGGCTCCTCGCCTTGCGGGAGCGTAGTCTCCTTTTGTTATTTTAGTTTTTGGCTTTCAAGTTGCAGAGTCCTAAACGATTACAAATTAAGAGTCCTAAAACGACTTAGATTGTGATCGCGACACGAGGTCGGTTGGACAAAACTATATAAGCAACCTACCGGTCATGCCAAAACGTATCTAATTGAGCTAGAGTTTTTGCCTATTCTCGCTGTTGCGCTGCCGCCGTAGCTACTCCAATCCGATCGCTTGCGTGCACCAGCGACCGAACGAGCAGGTCTCCGAAACCCTCATCTTTGCAATCCTGTACCGGGAGAAAGCAAATAAGGTTTTTAGGAAGCGCTATCCGTGTGACTGCTCCCAACTTTCACAATGGGTCATCTTCCATCCAGTCAGGCGGCGCTACGTCCCAGCATATTCATCGTTAATTGCATGAGCTCTCCCTCCACCTCTCAATGATGACTTCGACAACGACTTCAACATCAACGACTTTGACGTCAACCTCGTTCCACCATCACCACCATCTGCATCACTGTGGCAGAATCGTCCGGTTTAGCACGCTTTCAGGGGTGCTTGTCTTCTACTAGACACTAAGTGCCCTGAAAGTGAGCTAAACCAGATGATTCCGTCGAGCACACCCAACGGGAGAACTTGAACACTCCACATTTTACGCCTGGGATCCAATAATGAGTACAAACTTACAATACTTAGTCCATTTCATACAACAGAGTCTCAGAAGTAGTTTATTACAATACTAGAGGTTCAGAGTGCGATAAAATTAAGCAGCGGAAAAAAATAAACAGCTAGCAGAACGAAATGAGAATCCGCCTGTGCCCACTAGAAGAATCCTCCACACAAGGCCTATCTGCTCAAGGTGCACCTGCAACAGGGGTAAAATAAACCCTGAGTACGCAATTTACTCACAAGACTTACCCGACTGGGAAATATATTTCCCGACTCTCAAGGATTATGATATGCCTTATGGCTTTGTGGGTTTCTTGTTTGCGAAAAGAAGCACTAAGAGTGTGTCATTAATTCTATAACTTTTAGAAGCAGTATTTTATTCATTAACCAATATTCTATGTAAGCACCTAGTCTATAGTGAAGCAGGGTTGAGCAATCCAGACCATTTCTCCATCTTTCAATTGCCAATTCTTACTACGATGCCAGAGCATAGTCAAGCCGTACCGTCATGTAGAAACGGTGATTCGCAAATCAATGTGCCCAGCTAGGTATCCCGAAAAACACACGCCTCGCTTGCACCCCAGGCACTTGCAAGACCAACCCGTTCCCCTCCTGTCACGGGTTTCCAGGTCCCCATCCAAACTTGGACTCCTAGCTCCCGCACTTGAGGCCCGGCCTCAATGCGGTGCTAAGACCTCCACCTATCCCCGCCTCCAATCAGTCGGTCCGGAAAGAGCCAGAGCCCATGACAAGAGAGTAACAAGCCTTCCCGCTCCCATAAGCAAGTATGTGCTCGGGATAATAAATCTGTGACTTGACCAGGGTCCATGCAACGAACGGTCCTTAATTAACACGGACAGGGAAACAGTGCAACCTAGTTATGCCCCGCGGCCGTGGGACACAACTTGCTACACCCACCAATACCCATACCACATCCCTGCCCGGTCACCATTTCCTTTCCATCATTTTATCCAGGATATAATAATAATATGAATAACCATCTATATTGTGAGTAACGACAGGTTACTCACGCTACCGATGAACCTAAGCAAGCAACTACGTGATCCTGTACTAGTAAGACTCATGGGTGTATATATATATATATATATATATATATATATATATATATATATATATATATATATATATATATATATATATATGCATGTGGGTATCATAAAATTCCTGCAACATAAATGCACAACATTTAAATATATAAAGATTTGGAAAATAAGGGTTATGCACCGGGGCTTGTCTTGGGCAGGTGCAAAGTCAGAGGCGTAAATCACGGGTGGCTCCTTAAACTCCTCCGGTACGAAGATCTCCTCCTCGTACTCCTCAATGACTTCCTCGTAGTCCTGCTCCTCCGCGACCACGTACTCAACTTCCTCGTGATCTACATGCATGCAATGATAATATGACACTTAAGACGATGACCACAGTAGCTCTTATAACAACAACTACCAAACAAGTTAGCTAACTCTAATGGCTAAATGCTAAGTTACCCACTGCTACTACTAAACCAAAGCTACTGAACTAGCCAAACCCTAGCAACTAAAATGCATACCATCTATCGATTGCCGATTTACTACACCGCACTACTAGGGAAACTTAGCTACCCTATCAAAGAATCTATTCGATGGCTATAAAAGTTACAACAAGCATCTAATAACAACATGAAGCTACCGTAAAATTTTCAAAGCTAGAGCTATTCTAGATTCGCCACAAAAATTCCCACAAGATTGGTTGCATCAATATTCGTTACATTATGCATTTATTTAATCGACCTAGCATCATCACAGCAATGCACGAATGGAATTTACCAACTGATAGATCATGAATTTAGAAACTGAACTAAAGTGGTTTCACAATTTTTGAACATCTACACAAGTCGCTAAAATTCCTCAAAGTTTGGTTCAAAAACTAAATTATCAAAGCCTTCTAAAATCACTAGAACCTGAAACATGTTCTTTCGGCACGGCCCAACAACGCAGCCCACTGCGCGCGGTGCGTGCACCCGTGGCCAGCGCGGGCCGGCCCAAAGACGCGAGGCGGCCCACGCAGCAGGCCCATGATCGCGCGATGTGGTCCACGGCCGAGGAGAGCCTGCGCAGCTGGCACACTTTGCGCAAACGCCCTCGCAATAGCTGAAAATCCCGCGACCACAAATCCCACTATTCATCTAGACAACACTTAAGCAAACCAACCCCCGCAAAAACTCTCCTTCGCATAGGGGAGGTCCCTGACGCTCCCCCCCCGCACTCCGGCGCAGCGCTGACCAACACCGGTCGGTCTCGCTAGACACTGGGGAACCTCAACAACGCACAAGAGGGGGAGACGCTGACCTAGTTGCTGGCGCGAGACGCGGGGCAGCGGTTCGGAGACTGGAGACGGCGTAGCGCGGCTCCCACACGACGGAGGCCAATCGGCAAGGACGATGCCGGCGTTCCAGCGAGCAGGGACACTGCGAGAGTGGCCAAGGGGGCGGGTGAGCTCTAGTGAAACCCCTTAGACAAGACCGTAGTGACAGGATGGCCGAAGAATACCTGAGCTGAGCCAGCCACGGGCGCCCCGACGGTGCGGCGACGTTCCACAGCAGCGCAGACATGTTAGCAACGCCGAGAGGGTGGTGAGGGCTCCGCGGTGATGCGCAGGGTGAGACGGCGGTTGCGGTGAGGTTAGCGGTGCAACAGATTGGCCTCGAGGTGGGCAGATAGAGAGCTGTCCACGGTGACGGGCGGCTTGGCCTTAATGGCACGGTGTCGGCACCACTCGAAAATTGACACTGTGCGGGGCTCAGTTACAGCCGTGCGAGGTTCAGCGGGTGGCCCGGTGCCTTAACTCCCATCTAGTGCGAGCAATTTTGCGGAGACGGCCGGTGCTGCAAGCTACGGTCGGTGCGGCTCGGTTGACCCGGCAATAGAGGAGGGAGGGGGAAAAACGGGAGGGGTCCGGCTGGCTAGCCCGAGCCAGGACGGAACGTGGCGCGGTTGGCAGTTGGCCCCCCGCGCGAGCGCTGTGCGGTCGGGGAGCGTACGCGCGCAAGCGGGTGGGGTTGAGTGGTGTGCGCGGTAGCGGCAGTGGCCGGCTGGGCATCGGCGGTGCTGGGCCAAGGTGCAGACGCGACATGAGATGACGACACCACAGTGGCCGGTGGTCGTCTAGTGCACGAGGCGGGACCCAACTGTGTTGGGTCCTGGCAATCGGCGACACGCTAGAGACAGCGGGGCAGAGCAGCAGCGTCGCGAAGCAATAAAACGGCGGCAAGCCGCAGCGATGGGGTCGAGTGGCAGGGAGGGCAGTGAGGCGACGGGGCGGCTGCAAGGGCCCACGCAGCAGCCGCTAGCAGCAACCGGGCCGAGATCGGCGATGACAGCACACTCCTCCCACGCGTGAACCGGCCGAGCGCGCTACAACAAGGACAGAGCACAGTGACCACGCATCGGAAACTAGAAAACCCAACGCTACGCGCATCCATGATTTTTAAAGCACCCACCCCAGCAAAACCAGCTCAAACCCAACACGACCACCTGCACCAAGCTCAAGGAGGTACTACAGGCTACCTACCAGAGCTAAGACTTGACACTAGTTACTAACGAAATCATGAAGAACAAGTTCGTGAACCCAAGCTCGTCACACTGCTTTTCCAAGGTTGAAAAATTAGTTGAGTCCTTAAACGAACCTACTTCAACCTGTGTGTTCGAGCTATTAGAAACTCTGGCAAACATTAATACCTTGTTAAAACAACATTTGCATTAACACCTACACACTTTACACTTCACATCTTATTTAGGGTTCACATATATGTTTTATAGCACTTTTGTTCAATAAAAATTAGTTTCCAACCTTAGTTGATATATTTTGGTTATTACGTCAATCTTCCTATAACATTTTTATTAATTATACTAGATTACTAAAATGGTTCTATGCACTTTGACAGTATGCAAAACACACAAAATGATGCTCATGCCATGTTTTGGTGCATTGTTACACGCGGTAACACCGAGGGTGTTACAGCTCTACCCCCCTAAAAGAAAATCTCAACCCAAGATTTTCGTGCCTAGTGTGGGAGAAGAGGTAGGAAATAACTTTCACTTAACGAATTACCTTTAGGAGCTAGATAGGAGATGGGGATAGTGCTTCAAAATGTAGCTCTCAAGTTCCCATGTTGCTTCATCTTCTGAATGATGTTGCCACTAGACCTTGTAAAATTGCACCACATTGCTCCTAGTCACTCTCTCTTTTTCATCCAAGATTTTTACTGGATGTTCTTCATAAGAAAGATCCAGTTGAAGGGGATGTCCTTCAATTTTCTACTGCCTCAGTGGGAACCCGCAAGCACTTTTTCAACTGGGACACATGGAAAACATTGTGGACAGCTGACAAAATATCAGGGAGCTGGATGCGATAGGCCACTGGACCAAGCCGAGCCAAAATCTTGTAGGGCCCAACATAGCGTGGAGCCAATTTTCCATAGACCTCGAAACGATGCACTCCTTTTATGGGAGACACTTTAAGATACACATAATCACCAACTTCAAATTGCAAGGGCCTCCTTCGCTTATCTGCATAGGTTTTCTCCTGATTCTGAGCTGCCTTTAAGTGACTCCAGATAATCCCAACCTTCTCTCTTGCTTCATGAATAAAGTCAGGCCTGAAATAACCACGGTCTCCCACTTCAACCCAGTTGAGAGGGGTCCTGCATCTCTTGCAATAAAGGGCCTCAAATGGTGCCATATGGATGCTCTCTTGATAGCTGTTATTGTAAGAAAACTCAGCTAATCTCAAACATTCATCCCACTTTCAAGAAACGAGATGACACAAGCTCTCAACATGTCTTCAAGCACTCGATTTACTCTTTCTGTTTGACCGTCAGTCTAGGGATGATAAGCTGAACTTCTGAGAAGGCTAGTACCAAGGCATTTTTGGAGTTGCGTCCAAAAACGCGACATGAAAACTACTCCATGATCAGAAACAATAGTAAGAGGAACTCTATGAAGGGTCACAATGCAGTCAAAGTACAGCTTGGCACATTGCAAGGCTGTATACCTATTATCCACTAGAAGAAAATGAGCAGCCCTTGTGAGATGATCCACAATGACCCAAATAGAATCATATCCTTTGACCGTGCGGGGCAATTTGGTAATAAAATCCATGGAAATATCCTCCCATTTCCAGACTAGAATAGGCAAAGGCTGCAGAAAACCCGCCTTTCGCAGATGGTCTGCCTTAACTCTTCCACAAATATCACATTCTGCAATATACCTAGTGATATCCTGCTTCATGTTTGACCACCAATACAACTGGCGCAGATCATGGTACATTTTGTTACTCCCCGGGTGAATAGATAACTTGGATTGGTGAGCTTCATCCAAAATCTTCCTTCTAAGCTCATCATTACCGAGAACCACTAGCTATTTCTTGTACTTTACCATACCTTGCTCATCAATGCTGAAGTGCGGACCACGACCTTCCACCATCAACTTTTTGATGTGGGGAATCTCCAAGTAATCATATCTTTGCTCAGCAATAATTTGCTCGAGTAATTCCGAGACTAGAGCAATCTGTGCTAACATTGCAGAGTGAGAGAGAGGCAAGGGCTCTTCATCAGGCATATGTTGAAAGTCCCTAGTTTGGTTTTGGCTAATTGATGAAACCTAGGACTAACCTTTGTATCTAAGTGGATGATTTAGATAAAGGTGGTCATTGAATATGAGACATGGCATTGACTCATGTGACCAAGATGATGAAGACCGAGATGATGCTTGGCTCGATGGACCGGTTGTGAAGGTGAAGGGCAAGTCGAGGCTTCGAAGCGAAGGACCATGCGATGGTGAAGCTTGAGCAAGACTTGGCACCGACGAACCAATGCAACGGTGAAGAGCAAGTGAAGTCAAGGTCGATGGATCGAGACATCATGTGATGATATGAAGTGAATCATATCTTTTGGAAAAATAAAATGGGCCCAAGGCAATGGTATAACCATAGGGCCATTTTGTTTTGCACTCAAGACACCATAGAGGGTGTGAGTGGTTTAGGATCGATAGCCGAACTATTAAGAGGGGAAGTCTTATCGGTTATTCGATGCATGGGTGCCACTAGGTGAATTCATGAAGTGCATTGCATGTAGGGCCTAGTGAGCTAACTAGAAAACCTTCAAAAATGATTATGAAAATGCTAACACACGTGCACAAGGTGGTGATCACTTGTTGGTGTTGGCACATTTACGAAGGCGTTGGAGTTTAAGCAGTAGAGAGGGTTTGGGTCTCTCTCTCTCTCCCGCCGAGATTGCGAGTGCGGGATTCAGGCGTTTTTGGGAACTTGAAATGCCTATTTTTCACTACGCCGGAAGTCGAAAAAGAAACGGAGGCGAACGGAGGTCACAGAGATGACCGGACGCTGCACCGGACGCGGTCAAGGTATGACCGGACGCGTCCGGTCAGCAGTCAGGCGCGCGGATGCTAGGGTTTGCAACCGGCGCGTCCGGTCACTCGCGGGACCGGCGCGTCCGGTCAGTCGCCCAGAGGAATCTGCAGTTCGCAAGGACGATCGGACGCGTGGCGCGTCCGGTCACACACGATCGGACGCGTCTGATCGTTGAGGGAGCTTACTGGACTCTAACCGGACGCGGGCACTGTCGCGTCCGGTTGTTGCGACGGGTGCGTCCAGTCGTTGCTTCGTGGGCACGCGGTGCTGTGCGATCGACGCGTCCGGTCGTTGACTGGAGCGCGTCCAGTCACTCGGGACCGGCGCGTCCGGTCGTTATGAGAGGCACGTCCGGTCATGGGGTTTGACCGTTGGTGCAGTGACCGTTGGAGGATCGAACGCGGTTGAGCGCATCCGGTCAGTTTGGACCGGCGCGTCCGGTCATCCCGAAAAGACCTAGTGAAGGGGTATAACGGCTCTATTCGGATGGGATGCTTATAAATACTTGTTAGCCAGCCCTTGGGGAGGGCTCTCGTGATTTCTAACATACTTGTGCATCCTTTGAGCTAGAGCTTCTCCTCCCACTCATCTCTCTTGCTTGTTTGCAAATTAAAAGTGAGATTGAGTGATCCCAAAGTGCATTGCATAGCTTGAGGGCATCTAGTGGCACTTGTGGGTGGTTTAGCCAGTGTATTTCTTGTTACTCTTGGAGAGTACCGCTCCTAGCCAGCTTGGAGATTGTTGGAGGCGTTGGCAAGAGAAGGAGATTGTTCTTGGCCACCTCCGGTTGATTGTAAGAGGTTCTTGTGCTTTCCTCGGTGGAGCGCCAAAAGCAACTCTAGTGGATTGCGCGTGTTATTGAGTTACCTCACTTAAGAGTGGTGTCTTGTGGTGCCTTGCGGGGCGTGCCTTGAGGGGCAAGTGACTTGAGGGTCACACCGAGGAACCATCTAAGTGTTGGTCGACACAACCGGTGACGTAGCTTGTCGGTGCACAAGTGAACACCGGGTGAACAAAAATATTGTGTCACTTATCTCCCGGTGATTGGTCTTCATATTGTGTTGTTGTCAATATTGATTGATTGAATATCTTCTTGGTGATTGGCAACATCTTCACTCCACCGTCGGTATAAGATTCACAATCCTCTCTCTCGCATTTACTTTGCTAGTTTATTTTGTGTAGCTCTAGTAGTAGCTTTGCTAGTAGTGTTGTTAGCTTGCTCTCTAGTGTAAGATTAGTGACTTAGCCCTTGTGTGAACTAGAGATCATAATCTACTAGACTTGTGGATAGGAGGCTTGCATCACAACCGTAGGCTAAGCAAAACACGCTTTGCGCCGTTTGTTATTCTAACAAGTTTGCTTAGTGATTCTTGTAGAAATTTTTATAGGCTATTTACCCCCCCTCTAGCCATCTAGGACCTTTCACATGTGACTTACAACTCAAAGCATCAGCCACCACATTGGCTTTTCCCGGGTGATAATGGACCTCTAAGTTGTAATCCTTGATCAACTCAAGCCATCTCCTTTGCCTCAGATTCAACTCGGGTTGAGTAAAGATATACCTGAGACTCTTATGGTCTGTAAAAATATGCACCTTATTCCCCAATAGGTAATGTCTCCAAATTTTTAGAGCGTGCACCACTGCAGCTAGCTCTAAATCATGGGTGGGGTAATTCACCTCATGCTTCTTACGTTGGCGCGAAGCATACGCTATCACATGCCCATCTTGCATAAGCACGCAACCAAGGCCAGTCCTGGAGGCGTCACAATAAACATCAAATGGCTTCTTAATGACCGGTTGAGCAAGAACAGGAGCAGAGGTAAGAAACTTCTTCAACGCTTGAAAAGCTTCTTCACAGGCCAGACTCCATACAAACTTTACATCCTTCTGAAGTAGCTTGGTCATTGGGTGGGCTATTTTGGAGAAATCTAGAATAAAGCGCCGATAGTACCCGACAAGACCTAGAAACTGATGAATCTAATGCACTGAAGTAGGAGACTTCAAACCCAACACATCCTGAACCTTGCTAGGATCTACAGATACACCTTCGGGGGTTAGAACATGTCCCAAGAACTGCACTCGATCCAACCAAAACTCACATTTGCTGAACTTGGCATACAACTTGTGTTCTCGCAGGTGGGTCAGGACGATGCGGATATGCTGTGCATGCTCTTTTTCATTCTTGGAGTATATCAAGATATCATCAATGAAGACCACTACAAACTTGTCCAGTTCTGGCATAAAGACTAAATTCATGAGACACATGAAAAATGTAGGAGCATTTGTGAGGCCAAAAGACATGACTAGGTACTCATACAGCCCATACATAGTAGAAAAAGCTGTCTTTGGTATATCTTGTGGCCGGATCTTTATCTGGTGATAACCCAACCGAAGATCAATTTTTTAGAACACTTTTGCCCCAGCCAACTGATCAAACAAAGCATCAATACGAGGCAAGGGGTACTTGTTCTTAATGGTTACCACATTGAGAGGGCGATAATCCACACACATGCGAAGAGTACTATCCTTCTTCTTCACAAAAATGGCAGGACAACCCCAAGGTGAAGAACTGGGATGGATGAACCCTTTGTTCCACAATTCTTCTAACTGTTTCTTCGTTTCAGCTAACTCCTTTGGGGCCATACGGTAAGGACGCCGAGAAATAGGAGCAGTGCTAGGCTCTAACTCAATGGTGAACTCCACATCTCTATCCGGTGGTAACCCAGGCAAATCATCAGGAAAAACATCCGAAAACTCCTGGACCACTGGAATAGAGGTAAGATCATAAGAGACTTCCACATTTGTAGCAACTGGTGAAGTGGGATCTGAAGGAATAAGGAGAGACATCATATCCTCGGACATAGGAAGTCGCAACTCAACAACTCTTCACTTGAGGTCCAAAACTACCCTATAAACCTTCAGCCAGTTCATGCTCAGTATTGCATCAATGCCATGCCCGGGTAGCAACATGAACTGGAGACGATAAGTGTGAGTGGCTAGCACTAAACTGACAGTATCTGTTCGAGTGTTAATAAACATCTGTGCACCCGGAGTGCTGATCCTATAGGCCTTAGGGATGGCCATAATAGGTAGATTATGCCTTTTCGCAAACCCCATGCTCATGAATGAATGTGATGCTCCAGAATCAAATAACACAAGTGCTGGATGGGAGTCGATGGTGAACATACCAGCCATCACCGGTTGGTTCTGCAATAACTCCTCAGCCTCCGTGTAGTTAACCTGCCCCGAAAGGCTTACTGGGACTTTCTTCTAGATAATCGTCCTCTTGATTAGGCGAGAGTTGGCGGACGGCTGGGACGACTGAGCAGGCCGGTTCTCGGGACACTCCTGAGCAAAGTGGCCCTCCTTGCCACACTTGAAACAACCAGTAGACTTGACCATCTACCCCTGGCGAGGTGGAAATTGTTGTCCCTATGGCTGCTGCACCTGCTGGGTAGGTGCACGGTACTAAGTTGATGGTGCCTGGCGGGTCTGCTGAGGCTGCGAAGATGGTTGCCACCCTAGGGAATGGTAGGACATCCTCTTGACAACCTGCATCTTCTACGCCTGCGAGTAACTAGAAGACCCAGAAATCCCCCGCTTGCGCTTCCACTCAGCCTGAGTGTCACGCTGCGGTCCTTCCATAGCAATGGCAGATTCATCAGAGTACCAAAAGTCTGGTAGTTCCCGGTGTAGAGCTCCTTCTGTAGAATGCAAGAGAGGCTGCGGTAGAAGCGGTCCCTCTTCTTCTCATCTGTGTTAACATGAGTGCCAGCATACTATGCCAAATGGTTGAACTTGTTGGCATACTCCATCACGGACATACTTCCCTGCTTCAGGTCCAAGAACTCCGAGAGCTTCCTGTTCAAAACACCCACAGGAATGAAGTACTCTCGAAAGGTAGCGGTGAACTCCTGCCATGTCACCTAGTGATCCGCCTGCTGCATGGCATTGAAAGTATCCCACCAAGCACTGGCAGACCCCAACAGCTGTTGTGCAGCAAAGCGCACCTTCTGCTCATTGGTCACCGTGAGCAGTAGGAACTTCTTCTCCAACACATGAAGCCAATGCTCCATGTCTAAAGGCTCCGCAGTCGGCGTGAACGTGGGTGGGTTAGTCTTCAAGAAGTCCTGATAAGAATAGGGCCTCTCAAGACCGTGGGCACCGCCCCTGTTCCCGCCGTTGCCACTGGGACCCCCACGAGCGAGGCCACCGACAGCCTGTGCCATCAACTCCAGGGCACGGGCTGTCTCATGATGAGTAGCCAACATCTCCGCCATCATCTTCGCCTGAGTCATCAGAGGCGGTGGTGGCGGTGGAGGAGGAAAAGGGGCCAAGAGCGGGGCATCGTGGCTCTCCCCGTTGGCATTCTCACGACCATTCTTGCCATGGACCACCGAGTCACGGCCCGGTCCAGCACTGGTACTCCCATGACCGGACCCAACTCCCACATGGTGGGACCTTAGGTCCATCTGTAACAGATAAGAACCAACCATTAGGGCACTTCTCCAAATTTAGAAAACGAGACTAAGAAGATGACACGGGCTTTAAGGGAGTTGAAGCAATTCATTTTAATTCTTATCTGACCCTGTTACTACCCAAGGTTATGCGTGAAGGGGTTTTTAGATTAACCAATTTTTATTCTTGTGATGCATGCATCGGCCTACTCGTTCACTCAAGCTGGAAATATAGTGGCCTTTCGCTAGAAACTTTGGCACATCGTACACTCACTTCCGAAACTAGCGCTTTCTTATGCAACGCAAGTTAGTGTACCTGTAGAAAATAGTTAGGTAAACCAGTGCCACTATCCTAGATAAACCATATTGCTAGGGCTAATACTTATTTACATCAACCCTACTGCATCCTATTTTTCATAAATCTTTTGTTGGTCAAAGTTTTAAGTCTTTTTTGAAAAGGTGATTAAGCTTGTAATCTCATTATTGGCTCTGGTACCAACTGTGGCAGAATCACTCGATTTAGCACGCTTTCAGGGGCGCTTGTCTTCCACTAGACACTAAGTGCCCTAAAAGTGAGCTAAACCAGATGATTCCGTCGAGCACACCCAACGGGAGAACTCGAACACTCCACATTTTATGCCCGGGATCCAATAATGAGTACAAACTTACAATACTTAGTCCATTTCATACAACACACAGTCTTAGAAGTAGTTTATTACAATACTAAAGGTTCAGAGTGCGATAAAATTAAGCAGCGGAAAAAAATAAATAGCTAGCAGAATAAAATGAGAATCCGTCTGTGCCCACCGGAAGAATCCTCCACACAAGGCTTATCTGCTCAAGGTGCACCTGCAACAGGGGTAAAATAAACCCTGAGTACACAATATACTCTCAAGACTTACCCGACTAGGAAATATATTTTCCGACTCTCAAGGATTATGATAGGCTTTATGGGTTGTGGGTTTCTTGTTTGCGAAAAGCAACGCTAAGAGTGTGTCCTTAATTCTATAACTTTTAGAAGCCGTATTTTATTCATTAACCAATATTCTATGTAAGCACCTAGTCTATAGTCAAGCAGGGTTGAGCAATCCGGACCATTTCTCCATCTTTAAATTGTCAATTCTTACTACGATGCCAGAGCATAGTCAAGCCATACCGTCACGTAGAAACAGTGATTCGCGAATCATTGTGCCTAGCTGGGTACCCCAAAAAACACATGCCTCGCTTGCACCATAGGCACAAGCAAGACCAACCCATTCCCCTCCTGTCACGGGTTTCTAGGTCCTTGTCCAAACTTGGACTCCTAACTCCCGCACTTGAGGTTCGGCCTCAATGCGGTGCTAAGACCTCCACCTATCCCCGTTTCCAATTAGTCGGTCCGAAAAAGAGTCGGAGCCCATGACAAGAGAGTAACAAGCCTTCCCACTCCCATAAGCAAGTATGTACTCGGGATAATAAATCTATGACTTGACCAGGGTCCATGCAACAAACGGTCCTTAATTGACACAGATAGGGAAACAGTGCAACCCAGTTAGGCCCCGCGGCCACGGGACACAACTTGCTACACCCACCAATACCCATACCACATCCCTGCTCGGTCACCATTTCCTATCCATCATTTTATCTAGGATGTAATAATAATATGAATAACCATCTATTGTGAGTAACGACAGGTTACTTATGCTACCGATGAACCTAAGCAAGCAACTACGTGATCCTGTACTAGTAAGACTCATGGGTAGATATATATATATATGCATGTGGGTATCATAAAATTCCTGCAACGTAAATGCACAACATTTAAATATATAAAGATTTGGAAAATAAGGGTTATGCACCGGGGCTTGCTTGGGTAGGTGCAAAGTAAGAGGCATCAATCACAGGCGGCTCCTGAAACTCCTCCGGTACAAAGATCTCCTCCTCGTACTCCTCAATGACTTCCTCGTAGTCCTGCTCCTCCGCGGCCACGTACTCAACTTCCTCGTGATCTACATGCATGCAATGATAATATAACACTTAAGACGATGACCACAGTAGCTCTTATAACAACAACTACCAAACTAGTTAGCTAACTCTAATGGCTAAATGCTAAGTTACCCACTGCTACTACTAAACCAAAGCTACTGAACTAGCCAAACCCTAGCAACTAAAATGCATACCATCTATCGATTGCCGATTTACTACACCGCACTACTAGGGAAACTTAGCTACCCTATCAAAGAAGCTATTCGATGGCTATAAAAGTTACAACAAGCATCAAATAACAACATGAAGCTATCGTAAAATTTTCAAAGCTAGAGCTATTCTAGATTCGCCACAAAAATTCCCACAAGATTGGTTGCATCAATATTCGTTACATTATGCATTGATTTAATCGACCTAGCATCATCATAGCAATGCACGAATGGAATTTATCAACTGATAGATCATGAATTTAGAAACTGAACTAAAGTGGTTTCACAATTTTTGAACATCTACACAAGTCGCTAAAATTCCTCAAAGTTTGGTTCAAAAACTAATTTATCAAAGCCTTCTAAAATCACTAGAACCTAAAACATGTTCTTCCGCGCGTGGCCCAATAGCGCAGCCCACTGCTCGCGGTGCGTGCACCCGTGGCTAGCGCGGGCCGGCCCAAAGACGTGAGGCGGCCCACGTAGCAGGCCCATGATCGCGCGATGTGGTCCACGGCCGAGGAGAGCCCGCGCAGCTGGCACACTTTGCGCAAACGCCCTCGCAATAGCTGAAAATCCCACGACCACAAATCCCACTATTCATCTAGACAACACTTAAGCAAACCAACCCCCGCAAAAACTCTCCTTCGCACAGGGGAGGTCCCCGACGCTTCCCCCCCGCACTCCGACGCGGCGCTGACCGGCATCGGTCGGTCTCGCTAGACACTAGGGAACCTCAACAGCGCACAAGTGGGGGAGACGCTCACCTAGTTGCTGGCGCGAGACGCGGGGCAGCAGTTCGGAGACTGGAGACGGCGTAGCGTGGCTCCCACACGACGGAGGCTAATCGGCAAGGACGATGCCGGTGTTCCGGTGAGCAGGGACACTGCAAGAGTGGCCAAGGGGGCGGGTGAGCTCTAGTGAAACCCCTCAGACAAGACCGTAGTGACGGAATGGCCGAAGAATACCTGAGCTGAGCCAGCCACGGGCGCCTTGACGGTGCAGCGGCATTCCGCAGCAGCGCGGACGCGTCAGCAACGCCAAGAGGGTGGTGAGGGCTCCGCGGTGATGCGCAGGGTGAGGCGGCGGTTGCGGTGTGGTTAGCAGTGCAACGGATTGGGCTCGAGGTGGGCAGATGGAGAGCTGTCCACGGTGACGGGCGGCTTGGCCTTAACGGCACGGTGTCGGCACCACTCCGAAATCGACACTATGCAGGGCTCGGTTACGGCCGTGCGAGGTTCAGCAGGTGGCCCGGTGCCTTAACTCCCCTCTAGTGCAAGCAATTTCGCGGAGACGGCCGGTGCTGCAAGCTACGGCCGGTGCGGCTCAGTTGACCCAGCAATAGAGGAGGGAGGGGGAAAACGGGAGGGGTCCAGCTGGCTGGCCCGAGCTAGGACGGAACGTGGCGCGGTTGGCAGCTGGCCCCCACACGAACGCTGTGTGGTTGGGGAGCGTACGCGCGCAAGCGGGTGGGGTTGAGTGATGTGCGCAGTAGCGGCAGCGGCCGGCTGGCCAGCGGCGGTGCTGGGCCAAGGTGCAGACGCGACGCGAGATGACGGCGCTATAGTGTCCGGTGGCCGTCCAGTGCACGAGGCAGGACACATCGGCGCAGTGCGGGGCCGGCAGCAGCTGCGGTGGGTCCTGGTGATCGGCGACACGCCAGAGACAATGGGGCAGAGCAGCAACGTCGCGAAGCAATACAACGACGGCAGGCCACAGCGATGGGGTCGAGTGGCAGGGAGGGCAGTGAGGCGACGGGGCGGCTGGAAGGGCCCACGCAGCAGCCGCCAACAGCGACCGGGCCGAGATCGGCGATGACAGCACACTCCTCCCACGTGTGACCCCGCCGAGCGCGCTATGGCAAGGACAGAGCACGGTGACCACGCACCGGAAACTAGAAAACCCGACGCTACGCGCATGCATGATTTTTAAAGCACCCACCCCGGCAAAACCAGCTCAAACCCGACACGACCACCTGCACCAAGCTCAAGGAGGTACTACAGGCTACCTGCCAGAGCTAAGACTTGACACTAGTTACTACAAAATCATGAAGAACAAGTTCGTGAACCCAAGCTCGTCACACTGCTTTTCCAAGGTTGAAAAATTAGTTGAGTCCTTAAACGAACCTACTTCAACCTCTGTGTTCGAGCTATTAGAAACTCTGGCAAACATTAATACCTTGTTAAAACAACGTTTGCATTAACACCTACACACTTTACACTTCACATCTTATTTAGGGTTCACATATATGTTTTACAACACTTTTGTTCAATAAAAATTAGTTTCCAACCTTAGTTGATATATTTTGGTTATTACGTCAATCTTCCAATAACATTTTTATTAATTATACTAGATTACTAAAATGGTTCTATGCACTTCAACAGTATACAAAACACACGAAATGATGCTCATGCCATGTTTTGGTGCATTGTTACACGCAGTAACACCGAGGGTGTTACAATCACCAACTACTACAACTACAGTCAGCAGGTATATCCTCGTGATCTAATCTTGTCGTTCATACTATCCAATATGCCGATCTGTCATACTAGTATGCTATACATGCTTGATCTAGTTCATCTGTTTTACATGATTTATATTCTGTTTTTAATCTGAAAATTGCCTAATTACTTGACATCTAATACAAGGCTGCAAAGTACAGACGATATGTGCTGAATTGATCTGGTTGTGATATGGACAAAGAGGTTATAAGATACCCCCTGCAAAGCTCAACTACATGATGATCCAATGTATAATGTTTTGTTTGGGTGCTTACTATATATATAGACGAGCATTTTAAAGGGACGGATATTGCACGGTGGTTGAGGTGTGAAGACAATACTCTATCTGATCCATCAAAATTCAGATCCTAGGGCCACGAGTTGCGCGCGCACGTGAACGCTCTTATTCACCTAACAGATTCATTTATGACAGCTCAGTTATAAGATTGTTAGGTATCAGATTCAGGCCTTGTTTAGTTGCGGTGAAAAGTTGAAAACTTTTTAAGATTCCCCATCACATCAAATCTTTGCACGTATGTATTGAGCATTAAATATAGGTAAAAAATAACTAATTGCACAGTTTATCTGTAATTTGGGAGACGAATCTTTTGAGCCTACTTAGACCATGGTGGGACAATAATTACCAAATACAAATGAAAGTGCTACAACACTTTTCAGGCAATTTTTTTGCCATCTAAACAAGGCCTCATTGTGAAAGTAGGCCTCAAATTTTTGTTCCCAATTTCTAGGACCCGGAAACAATGGAAACTCAGACCTATAGTTAGGTATCACCCCATGATTAGCAATTGGTTACAATTCATTTCTCTGTTAACCGCACTATGGGTCTCAAGCTATCTAGATTCACTTTCAAGGAGTTGCACAATCTTTCAGTCATTTTGTCTAATAACACTAATACCAATTGAATAAACAAGTTTACCCTATTCATTCTTGACTGAGTGTCGAATTGTGCATTAATGGTTCTTGCTATGAATTCTATAAAGCTTGCCTGATTAGACTTGATCAGATTTGTAACACTACTACATAAAGGATTTGTAGCAACACCCCTTTTTTTAGGGCCGGTTTTACAAATGGTTCCCAAATGAGCCGTTGTAGGGGCTGCTGGTGTTATCAGCCGCCCCTACAAATGACCTTATTTGCAGGGGTGACTCTATATCCAGCCGCCCCTACAAATAGACGCCAAATAGTAAAAATTAAGTACTAAAATTCAAAATTTTCAAACCACCACGGATGAAGAAATGACCAAAATAAAAGTTGTAGATCTTGAAAAGTTATAGAACTTTGTTGTTTACAACATTTTCATTTGAAATCATTTACTGTTTCAAAATACCGTTAAAAATTTAATTTTTAAATTATTGAAGAACTCTGATTTCTCTTTTTAATTTTTGACTAAAACTTGTAACTAGTCTTTCTCTCTTATACTAACTTCAAAATTGATGGTTTATTTTTCTAAAAATTTCTAAAATCATGCTCTATCAATTTATTTTGTTCTTACAGCTATTATTTTGGTCATCTTTTCATGTGACTTTGTTTTATCAATTCAAAATTTGAATTTTAAAAAATAGGAACTTCAAACAACATTTTGAAACAGTAAATGATTTCAAATGAAAAGTCATGACCATAAAAGTTGTAGAACTAATCAAGATCTATAACTTTTATATTGGTCATTCTTCATTCGACAAAGTGATGGTAAAATTGTTTACAAATTTACATATCTCTCATATAGTTTCATAAACTATAAGAGAGAGATATAAATTTTTGAACAATGTAGACTACCAATTTGTCGGATGAACAAACGAACAACATAAAAGTTGTAGATCTTGATGAGTGCTACAACTTTTATTTTGATGACTATTTCAGCTGAAATAATTTACTATTACAAAATGTGGTTTGAATTAGTCATTTTTGAAATTCAAATTTTGAATTGTTCAATTAAAGTCACATGAAAAGATGACCAACATAAAAGTTCTCAATGCAGCCGCCCCTACAAATCTGATTTGTAGGGCGGGGGCGGCTGGCGAACTGCCCCTGATTTGTAGCAACGGTTTGGTAGGGGCGGCCAGTGAAACCGACCACACAAATGCCCATCAGCCACCCCTACAATAAAACTGTAGTAATGTCAAAGTTTGCATTTTTTTTGCTTCCACTGAGCTAGGCGTAGATAGCCTGCCTTTTTCTTTGACGCCTTAAAACCATCTTATTTTTCTTGAACTGTGTATCATATGTAAAGACCTCACTCATTTGGTGGTCCACTTGAATAAGTTGACATGGACATAGGAATAGATTTATTAGTCGTATTATTTGTAAAGGAATCAGGTCACAGGGGAGACAAACTATTAGACATGACCAATTTGCTTGCCCCAATGCTCGGATGCAATTATGCATGAGATTAGTTCAATTCAGTTTTTTTTTCTTGCAGCACACCATGAATCCATATTGAGCTAAGCATGGGGTTCTCGAGCTACCAATTAGTCATGGATTTATGGTTGATGTGGGCAGGAAAATCCACCAAAACTCTACCATGCCGTGCGCCGGCATATATAAAACGAACAATATAGTGTTTCCATCATTACATGTTTCAATATCGAACCACCTATCATGTTTCAATATTGAGTCTTAATTACATCCAATAGGCCAGAGAAAAACTGCATTATTCTGGTTTGCATATTAGAATATTATTGAGCCTGAACGCATAATATATAGACTAGGGGCATGTTTGGACACACATGGCTAGTTACTAGTTAGTTGGGCTAAAAATTAGCCAAATTAGGTATAGTTGCCTAACAACCAGATGGAGACTTGGCTAAAAAAAACTAGCCCTTTTGATTGGAAGCACTAGAGCTAAATTTGAGCAAAATTTAGCTAGCTAATAACTAGTTCATGGTATCCAAACATGCCCTAGGGCGGGAGCAAAGTTAGCTGGTGAGTTAGCTGGTGTACTGATTCTACCCGTGATAAACTCACGCTTCACACCGCCAAAAAAAATTGAACTCCCATTTCTTGGTTCACTGGCCGAGCAGAAGTCTCTAAATTAAGCTTTCATGCAATAACAGTATACCGGGGCTTGAATGGTTGATTGCTGATCTGTCACAGGTCGTGGTATTCTACTAGAGCATGGACACGAAGAGACCAGGATGCTCCTGTAGCTTCTTAGCCTGCATGCCTAGGTCACGAATTACTGTAGTCTAACTCAAAACATGTCCTAGCTTCTTATCCAGCCGGTTCCTGTAGCCTGCTCGGCGTTACGAATTATTGTGCAGCCTCACAGTCGTTCCAAGGCCATATGGACATTTAGCTCCACAGTATGTACAAGATGTATAACTCAACCACATGATCCAATTTATAATGGTTTGTTGTGCTGCTTATGGCCTGGTTGGTGCAGCTCTCACCTACTCTGGCTCTGCTACAGTTATTAGAGAACATAACTGCTACATTAGTGAATAAAGAAAAGGGGATCTTTGCTACATTAGTGAACATGGATGCTACAGTGATTTGGTAGGTGTGAAGATAGAGCTCGGCAGAGCCACATAAAAGGGGGCCTTCCTTATACGCAACAACAAATGTGTATGACTAGAGGTATGCTGACATCATTGAATCTATGTCGATAAGAGTTCAAATCCCAGTGCCACAAATTACGATGTTGTGAATGCTCACACAAAAAATTTTAGTGGTGGCCAATATCGATTTTAGAGGAGGTTTTCAAAACCATTGCCTCTGTTCTTAATCGGATATCAGCTACAATCACAAGGGATCATATAGATAAGACCTGCATCACTCTGCCTTTGGCGACATAAGCAGGAAGCACCAGAGGAAGCTTTGAGTGAGCCAGAGGATGCAGGCATGCTTTGAACTGGCTTCATTAGCCAGATCTCGCTGCCGTGGACCAAAAGCCAAAGTCACCTCCATCCACTGTATAGAGGATTCTTCTAAAACAGACATTGAATCAAAAGATGTGACCTAGTGTCCTGTGACATCGTGCACCTCACAGGGCCTGCAATGAACCCCATGTCCTCACCTCTAACCCGCACGTGCCCATGGCCGCGAAGGTCGGCTCTGATACCATTTATAACGCCTCAAAGTCCAAACGACTTAGATCCATTCTGCACGCTGAGTGAACCACACCTACCACCATCTCACTTACGCTTTTGTCCTCGCTTCGCATAAAAGGATTAATCCGAGGATGGTGGGATGAACTCTAGAAGCCTTATATGTTAGTATATCCCACCTTTAACAACCAAGATGGGACTAAACTCTCCACAATATCTTATTAACATGCACATGGGCCACTATGGGCCAAATTCCAAACTAGCCGGATGTGACACTGCCTAATTGAAATCAGGCGAATAACAGCAACGAGTGTACAAATAGCAATTTCCATAAATGGATGAGCACAAAGATTCCTCTAATTTCTAACCCTCCATGGCGACTAATAAAAGTTTTTATCATACAGTGTACCTGGAGTAAACTTAGCACCATCGATGTTGCAGCACACTACGCTCTTCTAGATTGTTGTGAGTGGGAATCAGCCACTAGGAACTTAAGGAACCAGAGGTGGATAACTACTCTTCATACAAATTATATTGTTAATGAGACTGTGGAAGTATGTATTATTTCCATAAATTACAAGTACGTACTCATATCTAGTGTCTAAGTTATTATTACATTGGTTACTTCTCATGTCTACAAAGAAAATATGATCTCATAGCAAATGGTATAAATTCTATGAGACATATTGCACCAGTCTAAGTGTACTTTTAGACACATCCTTCCAATATTTCTAATAATAAAAAAATGGGTGGAAGAAGGCGAACAACATATCTATGCTTAATGGATCAGCAAAAAAATATTTATGCCTAATGAATTCAGCAAAAAAACATTTATGCCTAAGGACAATTTTATTTGTGCTTCTCAACCACGGTCAACATCATGTTTGGAAATGAGTTGTTTTGTTACAATACAATCTAGTTCTAGTGCTCGATCAGAACATATGAATGACCAAGGAAACTGAAAAAACACTTGAACTGGCCAATGATGCAGGGTCGCAGTGATGCATGTGTGCGTTATCGCCAGATGAAGGGCTGCCTGGTCGAGCGTGCAAGTCCCAGCAACCTTAATTTGAAGCATCATCGCAAAATATGGAGCACCAGCATCATTCTTTATTCAGCGACGAATATATGCACGAAGCACCAGGGGGAGGATTGAGTGAGAAGTTGGAGGATGCCAGTTACGCGGTCGTGGATGGACCAAAGGCTTTAGTCAACTCCATCACACGGATATAGCATTGTTCTAATGTAGGCATTAAATCAAAAGATATGGCCAAGTTTAGTTCCTGAAGCCTTCTAATCTTACTGAATAAGTAAAAACAACATAGATGCCTAGTTACTATTATCATGGTTGAAGTGGTCGGGATCTACCATACATATAAAACATGTGGCGGATACATCAATATGAAGGCACATATTGCTGCTGTGCCCTCTCCTTTATCCTTGTGGGCATCTTGAGAAATTCTTATTTTACACAGCAGCAGATTGCATTTCCGCACCGATATTGTGAAACACTGGGGTACTTGTATACATCCGAGAAATACTGGTTCAGCATTCCAAAGAGGACTCGTGAAATTTGCACGCAGCGTCTTGCTTCCCAATGCATCCTACTCCTTTGAATGAGTTACTCCTCTACAAGGCTGCAAAGTACAGACCATATGTTATGGATTGACCTGGTTGTGATATGGACAAAGATGTTGTAAGATACTCCCTGCAAAACTCAACTACATGATGATCCAATGTATAATGTTTTCTTTGGGTGCTTACTATATATAGAGAGAGACGAATGCGTGGAGACGAGCATTTTAAAGGGACAGATGTTGAACGGTGGTTGAGGTGTGAAGACATTACTCTGGCTGATCCATCAAAATTCAGATCCCACTGCCACGAATTATGCGCACACGTGAACACTCTTATTCACCTACCTGATTCACTGATGCCAGCTCAGATAAGATTGTGGGTACCAGATTCATTGTGAAAGTAGACATCAAATTTCCGTTCCCAATTCCTACGACCTGGAAAGAATGGTAATTCAGACCTATAGTTAGGCATCAGCCCATGATTAGAAATTGGTCAAAATTCATTTATCTGTTTTTTCCCACGAATTCTTCTCTAGGTTAAGCCCACTACAGGCATCATGGTATCCAGATTCACTTTCAAGGAAGTTGCACAATGTTTCAGTCATTTTCTCTAATAACGCTAAAATTTAATCACGTTTTTGAGTTCTTGGACGCCTTAAAACCGTCTTATTTTCTTGAACTATGTATCATATATAAAGACCTTACTCATTTGGTGGGCCACTTGGTAGTATTATTTGTAGAGGAGTCAGGTCGCAAGGGAGACCGACTATTAGACATCACCAATGTCCTTGCCCCAAAGCTCAGATGCAATTATGCATGAGATTAGTTCAAATCAGTTTTCTATTTTCTTGCAGCACACCATGAATTAGCCTAAATTAGCTATAGTTGGCTAGCTAGTTAGCTAACAACCTTGTTGGAAACTTGGCTAAATATAAAATTAGAGCTAGCTGGTGTACCAATTCTACCCGTGATATACTATTAGGACGCTTTACGCCACCAAAAAATTGAACTCCCAAGTCTTGGTTCACTGGCCCAGCAGAAGTCTCTAAATTAAGCTTCCATGCAATTACAGCACTCTGGGGCATTAATGGTTGATTGCTGATCTGCCATATATAGGTCGTGGTCTTCTACTAGAGGATGGACACCAAGAGAGGAGGATGCGCCTCTAGCTTCTTTGCCTGCATGCCTAGCTCACAAATTATTGTAGTCTAACTCAAAACATGCCCTAGCTTCTTGGCCTGCTGGTTCATGTAGCCTGCTCCTATAGTAGGCGTCACGAATTATTGTGCAGAGTCACTGTCGTTCCAAGGCCAAATGGACAATTAGCAGCAGTAGTGGGCTGCAGCATCAACCAGGATGCAGGAGCTTGCTTCCCAATGCCTCGCACTCGTAACCAGCTAGCATGGCATGGCAGCAAAGAGATATGAAATGTTCTATTGCTTGCAAATTGCAGTTGCATATATGTCGTGGCATTATATCTTTCATACAAGAGTCTTGCGTTAAACGAATAAACGGGCCAGGAGACAGAAATTTATAAGCCTGCAGACATGGCCTGGGTTCGTATGTTGTCACAGTCACATGTGCATATTTGTATTCTGAATCATCCTTGCAGAGCTTTATTTAGCGATTTGCTGCAATTTTGCTGTGTACAGCCTGACTACCTATCTGTGCCGCAATGAGGAACAATAATACAATTCATGGCTCCAGAAGTGAAGCTATTTTGCTTAGGGCACCCCCACCCCAGTTTATTGCATTTTATAGATATATTTGTCATTTATCAAAATTACACTTTTCTTGTGTATAATAAAAGCATGGTCTTACGAGAGTATGCCAGTTTGTTTGCTGGCCGATACCTATTTGGTGGCCACTTTGACGCCTGTATCAAAACTGCATGAATGTTGTTTTGACTATATGATGTCTGAACTAAAACTAGTTGTTTGTCTTGACAACTGTCCTTTGATAACTGATTTCGGTTGTAACATTTTAATACTATGAATTGGAGCCCTCCTAAGGAGCCAAGTTTATAAATTTTTTGTAGCAACACGTATAAAAATTATACATACATAAAAACATTTGTAGGAAATATATATTTCATACATCTTCCTTCTTTCCTTGTAAAACATATGTTTTACATGATCAATTGCAGAAAATGTCACAGTAACAAACCAAGTACAACCAAAGACACTGGGAATTCATAGTAAATTACATTCAAATTCTATAGCAATATATTTATTTTGGTTCTAACTTCACATTATTTTATACATTTTGACTGCTTACAACATATCAATACCGGTTCTCCCTCTAAACCAAATTAAATCACCTTTGTCACACCCGGTTTTAAGAACAAAACCAGACATACACTATATGTGAAATAAAGAAGTCAAATCTCATATATAGCCGTAGATAAGTGTATTATCAAGAGACAAATGCTTAATAAACATAATGCAATAGTATAAGATATAACCTTAGAGAGCAACACAGCGGAAAGACAACTCCGAACACCGGGTGTATACTTCACTCCAGGAACAAACTGACTGGTTGATCACAAGCCTAAAAACTCCAGAGACTATCCTGGGGTGTGGGAAATAGCAAGAGTGAGTCCATGTCGAACTCAACAAATATATCATGGGTTTCATGAGGCTCAAAAGTTGACACTGGTTTACTGCGATTAGCTTTTATTGAGTCATCTTTTAGCAATTGAGTAGCAACAAGTTTACCATAAGCCCAAATAACCTCATGATCATGTAAACGAGAATAATGTATGGCAAGAAACAATAATCATTAGTGAGCATCAATATCATCAGTATTATCAATATCATCACTGTTCATCATTTATTCTGTAAGGGTCCAAGGCCACTCGTGACCGTGAGCACGGCTGTTATAACAGTTTTACACTCTGCAGAGGTTATACACTTTCACTGTGAGTCGTGATTTACCCTTTCGCCCGAGGTAGCTAATCTCTTGACCCACTTCCAAGGAAGGTCGGCAGGGTTCACTATGAAGTCTTTCAAAGGTTCGTCTAACAAGTTAGGGCCGCTAGATTCACTCGGCAAACAGATGTAGAGCCCCCCTTCTAAATGGCACAATGACGTGCAGCCTATACATATAAGTACAGAGGCTGCATTATACCCGATTCGTCAAGTCATTCTTACGCCATAAAGGTTACCACTAACAAGCTAGAAAAGGTCCTCATACTTGACTAAAGCCAGAGCCATATAGCCCTCACAGTTGTACTGTAAGTCCCGGATGTTCGCTTACAGATAAGTCCTTATAGAGAGAAACTAGAGCACCATAAAAATAGCCCAATACTCTAGCCCCCTTAAGCCATGTTTCTATAAAGCATCTTTTAAATGTTTATTGCATATACCATTAGTCAAGTTACATATCATGGTTATTTATCTTGAGCACTAGTATAAATACTACCCAATGTAATGTTCCACCGGTGTCAAGGTACAAGATACAAAAGCTAGGATATCCTTAGGGTAACAAGGTAGACACATGCACATGAATTAAGTGTATTAAAGGTGAATAGGAAATAAGGATGATCCCATGCTATACTTGCCTTGATCAAACTAGTTCTGATAATCCTGCTCGTAGAAAAACTCTTGGTCACCAACGAATTGCTTACCGTCTATATTCGATTACCAAAGTAACAACATTTATCCAAAAGCAATCATGCATAAACAAACAATACTATAATTAGAATAGTACACCAACAGTAATAAAATAAGATAAAAAGTTTTTAAAACAAATCTACAACTCGCTAGCATCACACAGACGCGAAGATCACGAAAAACAGAGCTAAAACGATGAAGTTATGAATTTACGAAGATTTCCTATAGAAAAATAATTACTTTAATTCAAACTCGAAAATAAATATTACAAACCTACTGTACAGTGGTACTAACATGAAGAGCTCGCAAATACGAACCTAACGCAATTTGAACGGGTCAAATCGGAGTTAAAACGAAGATTCTACACATGAATTAACCTAGTGGCAAAACTGTAAATAAGTGAAAACGTATTTCTGAAGTTACCGCGATCAAAATACGCTTTAAGAAAAAGAAAACGCGATTCGGGAATACGCCTTGGACTGCGGGTTCTATACTTAAAAATTTCAGGGTCTCTTTAATAAAATTGCGGGCCGAACCGGTATCCTTGATTTACGGCCGTTAGATTCAAAATGAATGGCTTAGATCGGATCTAGGAAAACGGGCGGCGACGCTCCGGCCAGAACAGTGACACGACGGCGTTTCCGCGGCGGCGCCACGGCCAGAGATGGCTTTCTCGCGCTACAAAGCGTTATCTTGCGAAAGAAAAGCACCAGCGGGTAGAGCATACCAATGCGAACTCACCACGAGCAAGAACAAAGCCGATGAGGAACCGAGGGAGGCGTGTGGCTTGGAGAGGCGGACGGCTAGGGCTACGGCTCGAGCATGGCCTCCTCGGGACGATGTCGGTCCTCCGCTTCGATGCAAGATGGAGCGGAGGGGTGCGGCATCCGGTTTTTATAACCCTGTGATGCTCTAAACAAGGGAGGGGAGAGATATGGAGGCGGATTCGATTTGGTGGAACAAGGAAAGGAAATCGGAGCCGGCGTGGGGAGGAAGAAGATGTTTTGACATGTGGGCCACGATGCCAGCGATGGTATGCGGACGTCGGTGCGCGCGCGCGAGCAGGCGGCTTGCTGGGCTCGGCCCAAGCGGAAACGCGGGGAGAGGAGAAGAGATGGGCTACGCGCGGGAGAAGCGGGTTGGGCGTGCTGCCGCTGAGCTGGGCTAGGCCAAAAACCGAATAGAAGAATATTTCCTTTTCTTTTTCCTTTTCCAATTTTTCAAAGCATTTTCCCAAAATGATCTTGAATCCTCTTTTGAATTTAATTCAAACTACTCAACACAAAAACTCAAATGCAGCAGCATGAATGCTCAATTATGTTTCTACCCTTATATTTGATTTTAAATTAATAAAAATTATTACTTTTCTAAATTTGTATGCTCACAAAAATACATAAAATTCATATTTACCTATTTTTAAATCTTCCAAAATTTTAGGGTGTTACAATTCTACCCCCTTAAGATGAATCTCGTCCCGAGATTCGGAAGATGGTGATCAAAGAGATAGGGATACTTCACCATAGAATCTTCTCCTCTTCCTCGAGTAGTTACCTCCTCTTTGTAGCGATTCTGCTTTACTTTGCATGTTGTTACAACCTTGATTCGAATAGCTTGCTCAACTCTTAAACATTATTCCTTTGTCCTTTCTGCCGTTACTTCCAATTAACCTTCGCAATTATTCCTTTTGTTCAAAAGGTGAGCTCCATTAATTACCGCCTTTGTAGTATTAGTGACATCACTCAAGTTCCACATGCCACTTCTCAAACCTAGGTGTAGCATAGCTCTCCTTTGCTAAGGGCATTGGCATCGACTTATACTTCTCCAAGCGATAGCACACTTCCAATTCAAAATCAATTCCAATCCAACAATAATGTCACTAGCTCAACCCCAACTTATTGATAATGTCTACTAGATTCTTACAATCCACGTTGATGTCACTCTTATGTCCAGATTATAAGACCCCTAATGAACCTTTGATATTATCCTACCATTTCCGTGAATCTCTAAGTCTCACATACATCCTTTGGTGGATTCTATCTCAACACATCTTTAACTTTCTTGAGTCCACCATAATTCCATCATTAGAGATAACCTATCCAAGAATCAAAGCTTACTTATCATGCTTGGTGTAATATTGAGGTCTTCTGAGTCTTCATAGAACCAATTGCAGGTGTCCAATATCTCCTTCCTATGCCATCAGGGCCATCTTGTCTTGGGTATATTGAAGGTTACACTCCCAATTGATGATAGCTCAAAGCGAAGACCAACCCTGATGATTACTCAAGCTCCTTGTAGACGATCCAACAATTATCAATCTTGAGTTGAGGATACCTGCGCTTGATGTTGATTTCTCAACCATGGGGTTAACCGATTCTTCCAAGTGAAGAACTAGAATGTATGAGATCTCCATCTTGCATCTTCTTCAACTTGGCTACCCCCTTAAGAAAAGATAAACTAGGGAACACAAAATGGTAGCTTGCACCTCCTTCTAGATGAGTTAACTAGCATAAAGGCGTTCTGACATCCCAATAAAACTCAAAAGCAACGTTATAAACAAGTAACCTGAAATTTTCTCGCGATATGAAAAACAGAAGTGCAGTAAACACAGCTGTAACTCTCATTCTGTTAATCCAATGAAGCTGTAGTTTACACCGATGGAAAGCTTATAAAATTCTCTACAACTTTCTTATAGGACATACTTCCAGATTCTGTAGTTAACTTGGTCGAAAACAGTGCATATCAGAAACTGTTCCAGGTTTATGACAGCACAAATACACCATCTTGTGAATTTCATAACTCCCAAACCAAAACAGCTATGAGGGTGGTTCTTGCATTTAGAGAAAGATATTGAAGTCTACTCTTGTCCAGAATTTTCTCATGATTTTTGGTCTTTCAAGAACAGAGATATAAGTTGATAAAGACAGGCTGCTCCAAAAGACAAGATATAGAAAGCAGGAGATAACCAAAACCTAGCTATTTATTTCATTAATCCTTATACCTTATACATATAAATTAAATGAAATCATGTACAAAACCCACAAGATCATTCCAATCATTACAAAATTCCAACTCAAACATAAACATAAGCACAAAGCAACTAAACATTTAAAAGTTCATAAGCCACACATTAAGACGACTCAACTTGACTACTAACAGTTTTATTACACGGGACATAACTCCTATTTCTTAAACATGGTGTGATTGCAGCAGCATCCGGAGTAGATAGTGTCTCTTACATTGCTTAGTCCTCTATATTGACATCTGAATTCCCGCATCCCTCTTTACCATTCTTATAATTCATACCTTAAGATGGGTCAACCTTGTATCCCTCAGGTGTAGGTTTCATACCCTCATACTCAATCCTTTCTCCTGAAAGTGTAGTTAGAAACACTGAACGTTGGGCATACTTAATCACTCCTTTACAAGCAGATAACAAGTCTATTCCAAGGATAACATCAATGCCCATTAATTCCAAAACAATGAGGTTTGCCTTAAAATTTACCCCCTTTATGTCAAGACTAACTTTTGGGCATACGCGGTCCACCTTTATTTCACCTCTTGGAGTTTTAACCATCACTGTTTTCCCCCTTGGAAGCATAAATATGTTATGATCTTCTACATATTATCTAGATATGAACGAATGTGAGGCACTAGGGTCAAACAAAACCTTGGCATTTCCTGAACTTACAGGAATTGATCCAAACACGACCTCCTTAGCTCCAGGAATGGTGGTAATATCCACATGTTTCAACCTTCCATGGATGTAATTTCTCTTTAATTTATTTCCTTGCACATGCTCCTTTTGGACATCCTGTCCTAGGTCTTGCTGTTGTTGATTCATCTGCGGGCAAGATTTGACATAATGTCCATCCTGCTGGCAATGATAACACTTTTTCTTAGCTAGATCTTTTGTGATGTCATACTCCACGGAACTGTTGCTTGGTATGCTGCTATCTTGCTAGCCATAAAAGTTCACCTTCGTCCCTTTGGCTTGTTTCTTAGCTTGTTTGGCCTTTTGGGGTTGATACTCCTTATAGGTAATTGTCCACCCATCTATGCTTACCTCATGGGGAGTAGTTTTAGCTTGAGAGGCTTCTAACTCTTCAAGGTTTGGATTTATTTGACAAGGGATCAGAGCTGCATGTGACAATATAGTATAACTCGATTACTGATTGCTTTCCACAAGTGGTTCTAGTGAGATTGCCTTCCTCTTCTTGTCCATGTTGACCTCAAATTTTGGATCCACCTTGACTTTTCCCTTATTAGACTCGTTTTGAAGACAGGAAAAACCATAATGCTTACAACAGTGACATTGTTCCTGCCTCTCAAGTGCCTTACTATCAACATCTTTATTGGATTTCATATTTTTCCAAGCTTCTACTACTTGTATCTTCTCTGGCCCCTTGGATATGTTGGCCTAACCTTGAGATGAGTATTGTTGAGAATTTCCATGTTGAGCCATTTCTTCTAGTAATTGATTTTGCATTGCTAATGGCTTCTTGTCAAATGTGAGCAAGAGCGACACAATTCAGTCCTCTTAACCTCTGAAGTCCACAGTCTTCTCGTCACGAGCCGTCGAATAGACAAGGAGAAAAGGTTCAAAATAGAAACAAGGTTTTTATAACAGAACGGGGATAGAATTAAGCATAACTTTGAGAAAATAACAAAGTTAAAGAGAAAGCAAGAAATAGGCAAAAATGAAAACATGTTAAACATCCAGTTCTAACTAGGCTTGCGTCCTACAGTCAGCATTTCTCTGATACCACTCTGTCACACCCGGTTTTAAGGACAAAACCAGACATACACTATATGTAAAATAAAGAAGTCAAATCTCACATATAGCTGCAGATAAGTGTATTATCAAGAGACAAATGCTTAATAAACATAATGCAATAGTATAAGATATAACCTTAGAGAGCAACACAGCGAAAAGACAACTCCGAACATCAGGTGTAGACTTCACTCCAGGAACAAACTGACTGGTTGATCACAAGCCTAAAAACTCCAGAGACTATCCTAGGGTGTGGGAAATAGCAAGAGTGAGTCCATGTCAAACTCAAAAAATATATCATAGGGTTCATGAGGCTCAAAAGTTGACACTGGTTTACTGCGATTAGCTTTTATTGAGTCATCTTTTAGCAATTGAGTAGCAACAAGTTTACCATAAGCCCAAATAACCTCATGATCATGTAAACGAGAATAATATATGGCAAGAAACAATAATCATTAGTGAGCATCAATATCATCAGTATTATCATTATCATCAGTGTTCATCATTTATTCTGTAAGGGTCCAAGCCCACTCGTGACCGTGAGCACGGCTGTTATAACAGTTTTACACTCTGTAGAGGTTATATACTTTCACTGTGAGTCGTGATTTACCCTTTCGCCCAAGGTAGCTAATCTCTTGACCCACTTCCAAGGAAGGTTGACAGGGTTCACTATGAAGTCTTTCAAAGGTTTGTCTAACAAGTTAGGGCCACTAGATTGACTCGGCAAACAGATATAGAGCCCCCCTTCCAAATAGCACAATGACGCGCAGCCTATACACATAAGGACAGAGGCTGCACTATACTCGATTCGTTAAGTCATTCTTACGCCATGAAGGTTACCACTAACCAGCTAGAAAATGTCCTCACACTTGACTAAAGCCAGAGCCATATAGCCCTCACAGTTATACTATAAGTCCCGGATATTCGCTTACAGATAAGTCCTTATGGAGAGAAACTAGAGCACCATAAAAATAGCCCAATGCTCTAGCCCCCTTGAGCCATGTTTCTATAAAGCATCTTTTAAACGTTTATTGCATATACCATTAGTCAAGTAACAGATCATGGTTATTTATCTTGAGCACTAGCATAAATACTACCCAATGCAATGTTCCACCGGTGTCAAGGTACAAGATACAAAAGCTAGGATATCCTTAGGGTAACAAGGTAGACATATGCACATGAATTAAGTGTATTAAAGGTGAATAGGAAACAAAGATGATCCCATGCTATACTTGCCTTGATCAAACTGGTCCTGATGATCCTGCTCGTAGAAAAACTCTTGGTTACCAATGAATTGCTTACCGTCTATATTCGATTACCAAAGTAACAACATTCATCCGAAAGCAATCATGCATAAACAAATAAGACTATAATTAGAACAGTACACCAACAGTAATAAAAATAAGATAAGAAGTTTTTAAAACAAATCTACAACTCGCTAGGATCCCACATACGCGAAGATCACGAAAAACGGAGCTAAAACGATGAAGTTATGAATTTGCGAAGATTTCCTATAGAAAAATAATTACTTTAATTCAAATTCGAAAATAAAATATTACAAACCTACTGTACAGTGGTACTAACATGTAGAGCTCGCAAATACAAACCCAACGCAATTTAAACGGGTCAAATCAGAGTTAAAACGGAGATTCTACGCATGAATTAACCTAGTGGTAAAACTGTAAATAAGTGAAAACGTATTTATGAAGTTACCACGATCAAAATACTCTTTAAGAAAAAGAAAAGGCGATTCGGGAATACGCCTTGGACTGCGGGTTCTATACTTAAAAATTTCAGGGTCTCTTTAATAAAATTATCGGCCGAACCGGTATCCTTGATTTGCGGCCGTTAGATTCAAAATGAACGGCTCAAATCGGATCGGGGAAAACGGGCGGCGGCGCTCCGGCCGGAACAGTGACGCGACGGCGTTTCCGCGGCGGCGCCATGGCCGGAGATGGCTATCTCGCGCTACAGAGCGTTATCTCGCGAAAGAAAAGCACCAGCGGGTAGAGCATACCAATGCGAACTCACCACGAGCAAGAACAAAGCCGATGAGGAACCGAGGGAGGCGTGCGGCTTGGAGAGGCGGACGACTAGGGCTACGGCTCGAGCGTGGCCTCCTCGGGACGATGTCGGTCCTCCGCTTCGGTGCAAGATGGAGCGGAGATGTGCGGCATCCGATTTTTATAACCCTGTGATGCTCTAAACAAGGAAGGGGAGAGATATGGAGGCGGATTCGATTCGGTGGAACAAGGAAAGGAAATCGGAGCTGGCGTGGGGAGGAAGAAGTTGTTCTGACACGTGGGCCACGATGCCAGCAACGGTATGCGGACGTCAGCGCGCGCGCGAGCAGGCGGCTTGCTGGGCTCGGCCCAAGCGAAAACGTGGGGAGAGGAGAAGAGATGGGCCGCGCGCGGGAGAAGCGGGCGGGGCGTGCTGCCGCTGAGCTGGGCTGGGCCAAAAACCGAATAGAAGAAGATTTCCTTTTCTTTTTCCTTTTCCAAGTTTTCAAAGCATTTTCCCAAAATGATCTTGAATCCTCTTTTGAATTTAATTCAAACCACTCAACACAAAAACTCAAATGCAGCAGCATGAATGCTCAATCATGTTTCTACCTTTATATTTGATTTTAAATTAAAAAATATATTACTTTTCTAAATTTGTATGCTCACAAAAATACATAAAAGTCATATTTACCTATTTTTAAATCTTCCAAAATTTTAGGGTATTACAACCTTCTAGAGTTATCCTAAGTCAAACTATTTAAGGTTGACCAAATTTATAGAAAGAGCACCAATAGTTATGAAACTAAATTAAAATCACTAGATACATGAGGAAATATATTTCATAATTTACTTATATGATGTTATAAATGTTTTTACTCTTTTATATAAGTTGGTCAAACCTAATATAGTTTTACTTCTGGTGATTCAAGAAAAAGTGATTTATTTTGGGATGAATGGAGTAGTTTGAGTTCCTTGTTGTTGGGGAAATGACTATTTATGTCTTCACTATTTATGCCTGAGTCTCTAGTACCATTTTTATTTATGTTTGTAGCGAGCCTGACCTACATCGTGCAGCTCAGGGCTTCATCATAAATTCACTAGCGATGAGTACATATTAAGTAATATTGTAATATTTTAAAGTAGATTCGAATCTGTAAAGGTAAAAGGTGTACCATAGGCCCTAGGGCTAGGGCCTCTAGGGCATGGCCCTACTCGTGACCTAGGAAACCCCATGTACCCCATGTAACTGTGGCTCCAGAAATCTAGCTAGGCCACCTGCTCGGGTAGTCAACTTCCTCGTGCCATCACATACGAGTAACTCGCTAGGTCGATGGTGGCTCCTAGATATGTTCTCTACACTTGACCATGGCGATTCCTCATCCTCAGTGCAATGCCGCTGTTGCTGGCCGACCACCGACCCGCAGAGCCCAGTTTAGTTCCTGATGCCTTCTAATCTTACTCCATTGGAGTATAAATAAACCATGCAGATATGCCAAGTAATTTTGGTCTAGGTTGAAAGGGGCTTACAACAGACATATATAATCCATGTGGGAGAATCAAAGGAACATCATTGCTACGCTATTGGGCCTCTCTTTAGCTTGTGTCTACTTATGGGCCCATTTACTGAAAAAAGGTTCTGTAGCATCTGCTAGTATACGATATATCCGTCTTTTTGGGTTAGTGGCCCTGCCTTTTTTGGTTCTACTTATTACACTGGCTTCAGTTTGATGTCAAATACGATACGTGTGTGGACTAAAACAAGAACTGAGTGTGTGGGAGTTAGACAATATATTGAGCAGAATGAAATATGCTGGAAAAGTAGTGGTGCTAATGAATTCTGCTCAGTTATATATAGCAGCACCTCACTAAACTCTAGATAGTTAAGTTGCCAAACTAAAGTTCCTAGAACCAAACCGGTGCCACTTCTTTTTCATTTGTGCTACAAAAAACAAAGAACCTGTTTTTCTCATGTATGAAATAAAGTTGAGCTCTGTGCTATGAGCCTATTCATTTCAGGGGGTTGGCGTTACATGCATATGGCTACATCAGGTAGAACATGGCACCAGTTTTTACATATGGCCTCAGCCAACATGAAAGCAGCATCGCTGCCTTTCCATTCGCAAACTGGAAAATGTCACATTAACAAACCACGTACAAATAAAGACACTAGGAATTCATAGTTTGATTGGACTGCCACAAGTAGCATGATGCAGCTTGGTTCCCAATGCTTCATACTCCTATATCAGTTGTAATTTTCGCTAATATCAGGCAGTAAACAGACCATGTTTTGAATACTACGTACAGGATGTTATAATGTATCACATATACAAAACTCAACCCAACCACATTGATCCAATATATAATAGTTTGTTGTCGTGCTTAGGGCTTGCTCGGTGCGGCTCTCACCCACAATGACTCTGCTGCTGTAAGGTCATCGTAGCAGCATGGGAATTGGAACCTGTGAAGCCATAAATTACAGATGCGCTAGCTCCTCCCATTTTCCAGTTCATTTTCGACATGAGAGAGAAAAGGAGATCTTTGCTATAGTAGTGAACAGTGCTTCTATAATGATTTGATAGTTGATTGGAGCCTGGCGGGGCCAACCCTTACATGTAACAACAAAGGTGTCGCCAGAGGTATGATGACATTACTCGATCCGTGCGGATCAGGGTTCAAATCTCTATGCCACAAATTAAACTCCTGTGGACACGATCCAATCAGTCTCCACTACCTGCAGTTCATCCATGGCCCGCAAGTACTTTTGGTTGAGCTAGAACCCATGTCGGATGCCATTTGTTGGGTGGAGGCAGCAGTGCCCTTGATAACCCCTGCCCGGGCCTCCTGGCTTCAAACAGTCCCCGCTGTTTGTATGCGCACAATTGGCCTAGCCCCCTGGGCGTGAGAGGGAGCCCCCACCATCTAGGAGGGCTGGTCTGACCGCCTAGGCACGCATGGATACCCTCGCCGCTTGGGCACAACTGACTAGCCAGGCCTGCTGGCATCGCGTGGGTGCCCCATACTTGGGTGCACACGTCTGGCTCCACTACTGCCTAAGGCATCGCGGGAGCCTCCGCCTGGCGCTGCCAATGGCCGCCCCCTCCTGGGCCCTAATGGCTCAACGCGAATCCATGGCCAACCCCCCAACTGGCAGCAGCTGACCAGGACCTTAGCCATCGAGCCGCTCCATCCGTGTGGCTAGGGTTCAGTCGGCGTCCATTCGAACAAAGAAGCAGGCGAGCGTGCGTGCGGATAGGATATGGAAGCAAGGGTGAGGAAAATTTTGTCATTTCAAATTCCTATATAGTGGACTAAACGGTACCCTCTTAATAGAAAGGATGGAAAGGCCATAAAAGGAATCAAACATATAGTCGGGGTCAAATAGGTAAGTTCAAAAGTTCCAAGGCCATGGATGAAAGACTGGGTTTTAACGGGACCTGCAGGGAATTTTAGACTTGTTTGGATCCATTGTGATTATAATAATCATTAAAATAATCTAATTGTGACGCAAACATGCTAGATTATGATGTCCTTCTTGCACCGCCCAAATATAATGATTAATGTCCTTCGTGCACCCAGTTTGACTGAAGTGAGACTGGCCCCAAATATAACCCAAGTAGGATACGTGGAAATATCTGATTAGCTACCTCGTACAATTTAGGTCATTGTTGCTCAAGTAATGATTAAGCTGAAAAACTGTTCCAGTTGTCATGAAAGACTATTGGTGAAACACATGGGTTTAAATAAATGCTCCATGAAGAAAATAAACATGTTTCATTGAAGAAAACAAAGTTAGTTGTATTCATCAAGATGCGCTGAAGTTAGATATGCAGACATATAACATCACTGTACCACAACCTTTCCAGAGCAGTTCATATGAGAATTTTGGCAGCATTAGATGGTTGAACACAAACTTCGCTGGTCGTCCAAGCATCATTATGCTCTAGTAGCTCTACTGGCTAAACTTGCCTGCAAACATATATGGAAAGATCTAGATAGCTGCTGGGTACGGGTATACAGATGTGCTGCCAAATATTTTGGCGAAAAGTTCACAGGTTATATGTATATCTAATAATACATTCATACAGGTAGTTGGACTAGTTTGCATATTATTTGCGCCGAAATGCGCGTAGCAATAACACAATACAAGCCGTCCTGAACCTTCCATCCCTTGATGCATATGGCTGGCCTTGTGCTGGTGGTCCATCTGAATAGTATGCTAGTGTGCTGGTGGCCAACTGAGCACATAGAGCCACGACGCCGATAGCACAAGTCAACAATTAATCGAACAGAAGCGAAGAAATCGATGCATGCTTCCAATTTTTTAGTCAGATCTGGCAAATTAATGCTTCATTTTGATGAAAAATAATCTGGATTAATGTACAACTGTGTATACTTTCCTTAGATATTGTTCACAATTTTCGTGAAGCTTGTTCAAGCAGAGAACTCAAAGGATCAAATGTGTTGGAGTAGCCTTGAATCCTTCATAGCGCAACTGCGGCGCCACCCCCAAACGACCTAACCAAATCGCTAGAATACATGGCGGTGACGGAAAATAGAAAACAAACAGAAACGTACAACGAGTGACCACAAAGCCGGAGACAGAAGATTTGTCGGGGGGCATGCAAGCTTATTGGTTGGCAGCTGCTGATCTAGAGACCTGCCCAAGACAGCACTAGTCAGTACATGGAGCAAGGGACCATGCACTACCACAAAATGGAATACCCTTGAGGGTCATCAATTTCCTTGAGTGGCGAAATTAAACCCTCAAGGAATATATATTACCTTGCGGTTTCTACAAACCTCCAAGGAAATGTATATTTCTTGAGTGTTATTGCGTACACTCAAGAAAAATATGTATTTATTTGAGCGTATTTGAAAACACTCAAGCAAATGCCAGTTTCCTTGAGTGCCAACCGACAAGTAATTTTTTTCACTTTGCCGTGCCAAACTCTCCTGCTCCCGCGCTGGATTTTGGCCCAGCTGTTTTGCCGCGCATAAAAACTGGGCAAAAAAAACGCCAAACTCTCCCGGCTCAGGTGCTGGATTTTAGCCCAAAAGAAAAGCCCGAAGCTGGCCTCCACCACACACACGTAAATGCCTGCTGGTGCCCGGCCTAGCTAGCTTATCCACTCGGCCCCCTCGGCGTCTCCCAAATCGAGCGACAGAAAGAGCGACTCTCCTGTACGGCGGCGGTCGGCGGCTCCTGTGTGGTCAGCGTGCGGGCAACGTCTCCTGCGCGGGGAGCAGCAGCTCTTGCGCGGGCAGGCTGCGTCTACTGTTTGGGCGGGCGGCGGCTCCTGCGGCGGGTCTTGCGCGGGCGACCGGCGGTTCCTGCACGGGCGGCGGGCAGTAGTTCCTGCGCAGCTGCGCTCAAATCGTGGAGTGCTCGGCGCCGACCTGGACCACGCTGCTATTCTCGATGAGGTGAGCACCAGCGCTGACCTGCCCCGCGTATAGCCATCCCCGTCCTCCTGCAAGTGCTGCCGGGCTGCGCATCTGCATAGCTGCAGCCTGCAGATCCGCCGGGCACCCAGGCTACCGGCAGCCTGCGTAGACCACCCTCCGCATTGACGCGCCCTCGAGTTTGTTTTAGTTGCTCTAGGTTCCTTCTTTTTTTACCTGATTTGATTTGATAGTAGGATTTGTAACATGGTATTGTTTTGATTTCAGTTTTGGTTCAAAACTAGTGGCATTGCTGGATTCAATTTCAGATAAGCTGCAAATTTAGTGTATTTTTTTTGTGAGTGCATATCTTTGTGTAGTGATCTGAAAAAGGTTCTTTTTCTAGTAGCAACCGGTGTATATATTTAGGATTAGTAGTTGTGAACTAAAATATTTATGTGATATAAAACACCTGGGTTCTCTGAATTGTTGGGTCGCACAACACTTTAGATCATTGCTGAGTCAAGGAACTGGACATTTTGTTATTTCTGCAGTTAACATCCATATATAACTAAATAGATTGTTGTACCTTTTTTTCAGGTTTGATCTGAGTAGCTTGTGCCTTTTGCTTGGCTGGTAAGCTCCCTTCATTGCACATGTGAATGGTGAATGTCATTCAATTATAGCTTCCTCATATGTAAGAATCTGATTGTCTCTAGCAACTTTCTAGGTATGAATTGAGGATATGTGGAGGCAACCATCTGTGTGCCGTGTGATAGTACCAGCATCGACCGGTTTCAAGCAACAAAGCAGTAAGTATCATCAATTGTGCATTTGATTGAGATGGCATTTGTGTGTTAGACATTAAGTCGAATGTATCTGTTTGTAAGCTGCATGGTCTGTTATATCTTTTTCTGCCATTAACTACAATGCCTCTATTGGTTGACTGTTGTGCCAATTTGTTGTGAAACTAAAATATATCATCTTGTTCATATTCTCTCATAAACAGATTTAGAGTCATGACAGATCGTGAATGGATGTACAGTGGTTGGTCTCGTGGGAAGGCCCCTTCTAATGAGTGGATTGAAAACACAAACAACTTTTTAGACCGTGCATTCTCCATGGTTAGCCTGGTTGAAAATGACACCTTTAAGTGCCCATGTGCCTTGTGTCGAAACTATGTTAGGCATAAAAGGTTTGATGTAGAGATGCACTTGTGTAAACATGGGTTTAGGGAAGATTACAGAGCATGGACAGCACATGGAGAGACTGATGTAGAAGTTGGAAGTGATGAGAGTTTCGAAGAATGTGATCACATGCATGATATGTTAGCTGACCTAGCTGATGGTCATCCATTGACCAATGATCAGGTGCCTACAGCCTCAGCTCGGGCTTTTTATAAGATGGTTGATAGTGCCAATGAACCAGCCTTTGAGAATTCAACACACTCCACTTTGTCTGCTACATCACGTTTGTTAGCTTTGAAATCACAGTACAATATGTCAATTGCACACTTTGAAGCAAATTTAGAGTTAATCCATGAATTTTTGCCCTCAGACAGTAAGATTCCCAAGGACTTCTACCAATCAAAGAAATTATTAGAGGGCCTAGGCATGCCATATCAGAAAATTGATGTGTGTTATAATAACTGCATGCTTTACTATAAGGATAATATAAGTAAAGAGAAGTGTGATGTTTGCGGTACCTCGCGCTATGAGGAAGGACATGACAGAGTCCCACATAAAGTATTGCGGTACCTTCCCATCAAAGATAGGCTACAAAGATTATATGCACATGAAACAACCGCAAAGTTGATGCAGTCTCACAAGCGGTCCACATCAAATAAGATGGTGCACCCATGTGATGGGGAAGCATGGCAACAGTTTGATGAAGACTTTCCTGATTTTGCTTTTGATCCTAGAAATGTCCGCCTTGCTGTGGCTATAGATGGCTTTACACCCTTCAGTATAAATGCAGCTCCTTATTCTTGCTGGCCAGTTTTTGTGACTCCATTGAATCTTCCTCCGGGCATTATCATGAAGTCTGAGTACACATTCCTTGCCCTTGTAGTCCCAGGTCCTGAACATCCTGGAAAGAAACTTAACATACTTATGCAACCTTTAGTTGATGAACTACTAAACTTATGGGAAGGGGTTGAAACTTGGGATGCCTCACTCAAGCAAAACTTTAAAATGCGGGCAGCTTATTTGTGGTCAATCCATGATTTTCCTGCTTATGGTAACTTTTCTGGATGGAGCACCCATGGTAGGCTTGCATGCCCAGTATGCTTGTGTGACACTAAAGCATTCCGACTCCGTAATGGTCACAAGGCATGCTGGTTTGATTGCCATAGGCGCTTCTTACCTATGGACCATGTATTCAGATCTGATGCTAATGGATTTAGAAAGGGCATAGTCATGTGTGATGAGCCTCCAAGGCACTTAACGGGGGAGGAAATCTTAGCCCAAATGAACACATTGGTGGATGACACACAAAACTATGGCAAAATGCACAATTGGACCCATATTAGTTGTTTTTGGCAACTTCCATACTTCCGTAAGTTATTGCTGCGCCACAACATTGACTTGATGCATAATGAAAAGAACTTAGGGGAAGCTATATGGAATACATGATTTGACATATCAGATAAGACTAAAGATAATGCTAAGGCTCGACAAGATGTAGCTGAAATTTGCCACCGTCCCTCACAGCATTTGAGGCTAAAGCCAAATGGCCAGTGGGACAGGCCTTGGGCCCAATTTTGCATTGACAAGAATGACAAACCAACAATCCTTCAATGGTTCCAAGAACTCAAGTTTCCTGATGGCTATGCAGCCAACATTAGAAGAGGGGTCAACTTGACTTCAAGGAAGATTTTGGGTCTTAGGAGCCACGATTACCACATCTTCATGGAACGCTTGCTCCCTGTTGCTTTTCGAGGGTTCCTTCCAGAAAGTGTATGGTTGTGTTTGGTTGAGCTTAGCTTTTTCTATAGGCAGCTTTGTGCCAAAGAATTGAACAAGGACAACATTCACTCACTAGAACAACAAGTAGTTGTTCTTCTTTGCAAAATGGAGAAGATATTTCCACCAAGTTTCTTCAATCCAATGCAGCACCTAATTATTCATCTTCCTTACGAGGCTCGGCTAGGAGGTCCTGTCCAAGCCTGTTGGAACTATCCATTTGAGAGGTAACGGCGAAACAGAGAAAATATATAGGGCTTTCTTTTATAATTCTTTCCTCAGTTCTGTTTCTTTCCCATAGGAAAATCCAACAACTTAAGAAGAAGGTTCGGAATAAGGCCCGTGTTGAGGGTTGCATCATCGAGGCTGAATTAGTTGAGGAGGCCACAAATTTCCTCTCTCTTTATTTCAAGTCCCATGTCCGATCAGTTAGAAATAAAGCTGCTTGATATGATGATGGAGCTTCTACATATCATAGTTCATGCAACCTCGAACACTTTCAATACCCTGGCTGGTGCACTAGCCCTCGTGGTGTTCGTCCGCTCTCAACAGAATAGTATGAGGCTGCTTTCCTATTTCTTTTGATGAACATGCCTGAGATGGATGAACACTTCAAGTAATACACACACACTTATTTTGCAAACTATAATTCTTTTTTGTATATTTTTTTGGCTGTACGCTTACTTGCTGTATTTTCCTAGTAAATTTGAGAAGGCAGAGTGGAAGGGCAGGAGAAGACCAACACCTGAACAACTTAGGGAGTTAAGGTTGAAGGGGTGGAAGGGTATGCGAGGAGAACATGGGCCTAATTTCTTTGAGTGGTTCAAAGAAGTAATCCTACTAAACCTTTTCAAATTAAGTAATGTACCAATCTATTTATAAATAAAACTGACATATCAACTTACTGCTAATTTGCAGTGCATGCAAACAACTAGTGCTGATGCTGCCTTATGCCAAATATCTTATGGTTTTCGTAGTAGGGTAACCAGCTATGGGGGCTATGATGTCAATGGCTATAGGTTTCGATCAAAAGAGCATGAGAGAGCTAAATCAGGCTTAGCTACGGTTAATAGTGGTGTTTGTGTATCTTGTGTTGATGATGAAAACAATGAGACGGAATATTATGGTGCCATCAAGGACATAATAAAAATAAAATGGGAAGGAAGCTTGCCACTAGAGATGGTTTTATTTGATTGTGACTGGTTTGATCCAACACCAAGTGGAACTAAGCATACAGAAATTTTGGGGCTGGTGGAAGTTAAACATGCTGCTAGACTTTCAGTTTTTGAACCGTTTGTAATGGCAAGCCAAGTTAAACAAGTTTATTATCTACCTTATGCTTGTATGAAAAGACCAGATCTAGCTGAATGGTGGGTTGTATATCAAGTTAGTCCACGTGGCTATATTCCTCCATATGGCATCAGTGATGACTCCAGTGCTTCTGGGCCATCACAAGTACAAGAATTCTCATTTTTTCAAGAGGAGGGATTGGATGGTACATTTGTGATTGATCTGAACATTGAGCTAGATAATGCAACCCCAGTTGTTTCAGATGAGATAACTGATCCCAAGGACTTGGAGTTTCTGTCCAAATTGAATACTGAAGCTGAAGATATGGATGATAATACATATGAAGATGATGAAGAGGATCAAGATGAAGATGACTATGATCTAACTGACCATCCAGCTTATGATCCAAATGATTATTGACTATTTATAAATTGTACCTATACTCTGTATTCACTTAACAACTAGTGTGCCTTATGGAACTAATCAAGATTTATGTTGAAGTATCTGTTATATGTGCAGAAAATGTGATATATACATATGTTGTTGCATGGTTGTGGATTTGTTTTTCCTTGACACATGTGCAATTTACTAATTGTTTTCCTTATAAAACAAGAGATGCATGGGCTTCGACACAAAAGTCTTTCAAGTAGGCAGGCTGCACCAAAGGGTGGAGGCACCCAAATAGGCTATAGTGTTGATGGTGTGAGGTCTAGTAAACTTAACACTAGAAGGACCAGAGCTCAAGCTAGTAACCCCGAAAAAAGCAGTGCTGCTGGTAGTCAATTTACAAGTATTGGTGATGGTGAGCAGTTTAGAATTAACACTAGAAGGGCTAGAGCTGAAGGTAGTAACACCAAAAGGAGCAGTGTTGCTTGTGGTCAGTTTGCAAGCAATGGTGAGGGTGGAAAGTCTAGTAACCTCATAAGGAGCAGTGCTGCTGGTGGCCAATTAGCATGTAGTCCTGATGGTGGTAACTCTACAAGGAGCAGTGCTGTTGGTGTCAGCTCCAAAGTGGTTGGGACTGAGGGTGCTAACTTAGAAAGGACCAATTTGAATGGTCTTAACACCCAAACAGTTGGAGATGATTCTGGTAACTCACAAAGGATCAGTTCTAATGGTCTTAACTCTCAAATGGTTGGAGATGATTCTAGTAACTCACAAAGGAGCAATGCTAATGGTCTTAACTCTCAAATGGTTGGTAACTCACAAAGGAGCAATGCTAATGGTCTTAACTCTCAAATGGTTGGAGATGTTTCTAGTAACTCACAAAGGAGCAATGCTAATGGTCTTAACTCTCAAATGGTTGGAGTTGAAGGTGGTAACTCACAAGTAAACTTTGATAGCGAGGGTGCTAACTCACAATTGAATATTGGTTCCAACCAGTCCTCTCAAGATCCTCCAAAAAGAGGGAGAGCAAAAATGTGGAGGACCAAGTACAAAATACCTCCACGTAGTGGTAGAGTTCAGCTGGAACCTATAGGTCTGTCACACCCGGTTTTCTAAAGAACAAAACCAGACTAATCATATGTGTGCCCAGGAAGTCCACACATATGCCAGAATGAAAGAAATATCAGAATCAATGTTATTATATAACGTATACATAGCTATATTAACACTTACATCAGAGTATCGTGGAACGGTGACTAAACTTCGGGCTCCATTCTTCTCAGGGACGGCTGACTGGGGGTAACATATGCCTAGCACTTCTACTAGTCTTCTGGAAACTCCACTACATTGTCCTTTTTCCGAGTAGCATCTTTTTACACACTGGAGTGTTGGGGAAATAGCAAGAGTGAGTCCATGTCGAACTCAACAAGTATAACACAGGGTTCATGAGGCTCAAAAAGGCTAGACACTGTTTAACTGCATTTAGCTTTTAATCATCATATAATTAGCAATTGAGTAGCATCAAGGTAATCCAAATCCCATTAATGAATCAATGATCAATTGTAATAAGGATAATGAATAGCATTAACATGAGCATAATAATAATCATCAATAATTAAGCATGATATAACAATGGTGATCAACTATTCTGTAAGAATCCCCAAGGCCGCTCGTATCCGTGAGCACGGCTAGTATACCAGTTTTTAACTCTGCGCAGAGGTGTACACTTTCACTGTGAGTCATGATTTCCAAATGCATGGGTTTGCAAGACCCAAAACATCAGAGACCATATAAAGTCATTCAAAAGTTCGTCTAACAAGTTAGGGCCATTAGATTCACTCGGCAGGCAGATGTAGAACCCCCCTTCCCTGTGGCACAACAACCGCAGCCTATACACACTAGGCCAGGGGCTCGCACTACACCTAACGTGGCAAGCCATTCTTACGCCATTTAAGGTAACCTCTAACAAGCTAGAAAAGGTCTCTTGAACAACTAGAGCCAGAGCCATATAGCCCTCACAGCTGTACTGTATGTCCCGGTTATCACTTACAGGTAAGTCCTTATGAAGAGTAACTAGAGCATCAAAATAACCCACATGCTCTAGCCCCCTTTCAACAGAAATAACATCATCTTAATTGGTTGATTGCATAATCCATTAGTCAAATTACAAGATCATTGTTCATAATTAAGCGCTAGCAGTAGCTACCCAAATGCATAACCCATAGGTGACAAGGAAACAAGATATCAATAACTAAGTTATAATCTCTATGGTTGTCAAGGAAGACACATGCATATGTATAATAATTTCAGTGAATAGGCAACAAGGATGGTCCCATGTTATACTTGCCTTGATCAAAGCTTTCCTGATGATACTGCTGGTCTGGCTCAAAATAATACTCCTGATCGTCAAGATACTGCTCACCGTCTATACTCGATCATCAGTCAACAACACACATGCATCCAATCAAACATACACGAAGCAAACAAAGAGATACAATTAGAACAGTATACCAACAGTAACAAAACAGTAATAAAAGTTTATAAAACTCTTCTACACGTTTCTACGATCACACAGACGTAAAGATCACCAAATTCGGAGTTAAAACGTACAAGTTATGAATTTTCTAAGATTTCCTATAGATAAATAAATACTTAATTATAAACTCGAAAAAATAAATTATCAAAACTAACTGTACAACTACACTAACATGTAGAGCTCGCAAATACGAACCTAACGCAATTTGAACGGATCAAATCGGAGTTAAAACGAAGTTTTTATGACCAAAACAATCCTAGTGGCAAAACTGTAAATACCTGAAAACGTATTTTTGACTTAACCGGGAGAAAATACGCTTTCAAAACACGAAAACGTTTTCAGGATATTGCGCTAAAGGACGGCGGGTTCTATTAAGAAAAAGTCCAGGGACTCTTTAGAAAGATTACCCCGCGAAGAGGTATCTTATAATCTCGGCCCTTGATTTCAAATCGGACGGCTCACGTTCACCTTCAACTCCACAGTGCTCACCCGGTCACCTCCCTCAAGTCCGGCCGGCGGCCCCCCATGGCCGGCGACCCGAGCTCGCCGGAATCAAACGGTTTTCCCGTTTCCGGCCACCGTTTTCCCCGCAACCAACTCCAACCGAACGAGATGCTCCACGCGAACTCACCCAAGCAATAAAAACTAGCTACGACAAACCGTATCCGATGTGCGGCAACAAGAGGACGGCGGCGCCATTACCGACTCGTCGGTGATCTTCAATAGCTCGATTCGAAGCCTCTCCAACCAAAAGAAAAGCATGAGAAGGTAGAGGAGAAGAGTGCGGACTCACCAATGCAATGAAATCGGCTTCAAAAACGCCCGAGAGCTCCTCCCACGAACAACCGCTATGCTCCAACTACCTCAAGCCCTAGACCTCGTTTTCTCGTGGTGAAGTTCACGGTTTAGATGAAAAACGGGAACTAGAAGACCTATGCGACCTATTTATAGCTTCAAGTTGCCGTGTTCGGGTAAGATTTCCCGGAAATCGCGGCGGTGGGATTCGATGATGGAGTTCGTCTCGGTTACGACCGGAGGAAGAAGAAAACGCGGCTGACAAGACGACCCCACCGGTCAGCGGAACAGGGAGGCGCGCGGCTCCTCACCGAAGCTGGGCCACTGCGAGCTGGGCCGGCCCACACAGACGCGAGCGCGGGGAAATCAGCTCGGCCCAACAGCGGGGGAAACGGCCATAGACCGGCCGAGCGGGCCTCCAGGCCACCTTAGCACAGGTATGCCCCTCTCTTTTTCTTTTTCTTTTTTTTATTTATTGATTTCCAAAACCATTTAAAGAGATTTGAAATTCCAAATCAAACAAAATAAAAACCACACCACTCAATAAAATAAATGCAACAGCATGAATGCATCATCAAGTATTTCATCTAAAATTTTAAATCTTAATTCCCCATTAATTATTATCTAAATTATTTAAACCCATACCAAAACCCTTCCAACTCTAATTTTTTTCTTTTAATTCTAAATTTTAAAATTTTTGGGTGTTACAAGGTCATTGGTAAGTATATGATATCAATTGTGATTAACATTGTAGTTCTTTTCATTCTGCTACATTTTTTTGTTTATGAAGCTAAATAATTGATTTGTTGACTTGTTTACAACAGCCAATTCAAATATGTTGATTATAACCCTATAGGCTGCAAGTACCCCTCACAGTTAGGAACTATTCTCAAGAGAGAGTACCTAGGTATCGTCAAAGTATATGATGAGAAAGGCACAATTCTGAAAGTAAAACCGGCATTTTCATGGAATGATTATTATTGGAAAAAGAATAAAGAAGGAATCTACTGTGCGACAAGAGTGAAGTAGGAGTTCTGGGTATTACACTAACTTATTCTGATATTTTGTTTCTGTTCGCTACATGACACAAATTTGATTCACTTTTCGATGCCATACCTTCCACTCTTCTTGGTTTTGGTTATGAATGAATGATGTGGCTTCTTCATCTGCCATTTCAATTATGGAACCATGTGGTTGTAGTATTTTACTTTTGTCACTGAAATGATCAGATCATCCATATATATGACTATACCTATTTTACTTTTTATTCGGTAGCAGAACCAGTTGTGGAGAGGACCAAAACCAAAAAACTAGCCATTATGCCCATGTAGTACTATGCCTACACCACTACATGATAGTTTTCATTTGCGGTTCAGTTTTCCATTACTTTCCAGTTTCAGTTTGAGAAGAAATATGAAACAAAAATTCTGTGTCATTCAATTAGTAGTATGTCATTCACTGCAATGAAGTACTTTGTACCTATTAAATTAGTATGTATTCAATATTTCATAAACTTTAGTTCCATCTTACTAGCAATATCTTCTGCATTTTTTTCATTGGTGCACATCCATCCATGGCTGTCATCTAGAGAAATATAGCTAAGCTCACTTGTAGCATATATATCAATTTATTAGGCTTGTCTTGCATATGCAGAGTACGTTTACATCTCATCCACGGCATAGGGCAGCTGCAAAAAATCTAGAGAACTATTTAGTCAAGAGAGTAACTAATATGATGTACCAAGTTCGCTTGGAGGCTGTCAAGAAATGGTGTCATAGAAATAAAGAAGACTGCGATGATACTCGAGCTCGCACCATTGAACTAACAGAAGAACAGTACTTGACTTGTCGGGTGGAGTGGTGCAACAGGGAAGTTTGGGCCTTGCTTGCCAAATACTAGACTTCTGATGAGTACAAGGAAAAGAGACGCAGAGGCCAACAATCGCGCATGAGTTGTGATGATCCAGCTCAAAATAGAGGAGGTTCAAGAAATTTTGCAGAGACACAACAATTCTTGGTATGACAAATGCTTGTGTCTTGATTATTTTAGTTTGGAACGGCTGAAATCTGCAACTTATAATTCTTGTGCATCTTATAATTCTGTAGCTAGCTTATTTTAGTTGTGACAAATGCTTGTGTTTTGATTATTTTAGTTAGGAACCATTGAAATCTATAGCTTATAATTCTTGTGCAGCTTATAATTCTGTAGCTTATAATTCTGTAGCTTATAATTTGTGGTTTTAATCTTATAGGAATTTAAATCTGGCCGTCCGCAGAGTGGGATAAACACATTTGCTGCAATGAAATCTAGAGTTAAAAAAGTGGATAGCACTGGAAGGAGTGCTCCAATCCCTAGCCAGAAAGCACAAAAAAGATTGGTATGCTCTGCACAACATGCTTTCATTTGTTCTGTAAACTGAATTGAGGCATCCTTTGATACATTTTCTTGTTTCTATGTTAGGATGAGTACATGGCATTAGCTCTAGATGCAAATTCACAAGAACTGGACGGAAGAGCATTGTACACTATAGGACGTGGCATGAAGCATGGCCGCGTTCCAATAGGTGATGGTGCTGTGGATAAGGCAATTGTTCTAGCACATTCCAAATCTGTATCTGTTAGGCCACCTGATCCTGATCATTATGAAAGCGTGCTACAAGAAAATGCACAATTGAAAACGAATAATGACATACTCGCTGAGGAAAATAGAGTCCATCGTGAGCTATTCAAGGTAATAATTTTTCCATTGTATCTGCAATTACTGTGTCCTAAGCATACAATTTCATTTTGGATACTTTCAATTGCAGAGTGTGTTTGATCGGATAGGAATAGAAATACCTGCTGAACTGGTTCAACGTCTACAAGACCTTGATGCCCGTCGTCACCAGGTTACATTATTTATTGAATTTGCTTGTGCAATTCATATTCTTTATGTCGATCACAATTCATCTAGAGAATTAATATTGTTTCATGGCAGAATGCCAATACGAGTTGTAGCAGTGAACAAGTGGATTCTTGTTGATTAAAAATGCCATTTTTAGGTTTTATGTTCATGGTAAGGTAGTGAATAAAATCTTTGTTTGGCATATGCCTATTTTTTGGGGTTCTCATCTACTAGGTTGTTTTAGTAATTCAGCAAAACAGCCCTCAGTTACTTGATACTTTACAGTAGGCTCTTAGAGTTTGAAGACCAAACTTTTATGTTCCAGAATTCTAGAAAATATTTCAATATTTCCTTTTGCAGGCTACTGGGTCACATGGAGGCTCTCATTCTGTTGATGAAAGGCGCAGCAACGACAACATTGATGACGAAGACGACGATGATGACTACAGCTACCATGAAAGCAATGATGATGACTGCAGCTACCATGAAGGCAACGATCATGTCCAGTACTCCAATGAAGACGATGATGATGACCACATTGACGACGATGATGACGATGGCTGCCTTGAAGATGGTGATGATAGCAGCTCCTCCCAAAGCGATGATGATCACCACTCTACTGAGCAGTGACTATGCATGCAGACAAACTAATTCCAACAACTCTAAGTGACTGCACAATGGGATGTGGACTTTCTTTTGGGTTTGATTGGTACGAATTAAGATGATATTAGGCTGATCTTTTGCTTAGTGCAATATTGTCTTATGAAGTGTGTGCAGTATTTGCCTTGTGTATGTGCTGCTATCCTACTGACATGTAGGATGATACACTGTTGCTAGCTAGCTAAGTCTTATATTTGCAAAATGGACATGTAATGAACCAATGGATATTGGATGTGTTATCTAATCTAGCACTGGTTTAGTTTAATTGTGGCCTTTATCTTGATATTTGTTTTGGTCTACATTTATAATGAATGATCAATATTTTCTTGGCCAATTAAACCCCTGTACCATGCATTACCTTGAGGGTTAGCTGTCAAGGAAACACAAAATTCCTTGGGGGTCGAAACCCTCAAGGAAATTGCTATTTCCTTGAGGGTGTGAGCCCTCAAATAAAGCTATTTTCTTATGGTTCATTTGTGTTTCCTTGGCGGTGCTAACTCTCAAGAAAATATATATCCTTGGGGCCCGACAAATACCTTGGCGGTTACAAAACCTCAAGCAAATATATATCCTTGGGGGCCATCTATATTCCTTGGGGGTCGTCGACCCTCAAGAAAATGCATATCCTTGAGTGTTGTTACTTTTCCTTGGCGGTGTTAAAAATCTGACTGCTTATGTGTTTCCTTGGCGGTTGAACCCTCGAGGAAATGATTTGTGGCGGCTGGCACTCAAGGAAATAGCTATTTCCCTGTCTCTCTACCCTTGGCGGCCATTCCCTAAGTACTAGCCGCCAGTATTGATTTCCTTAGCGGTTTCGGGGCTTTCCTTGAGGGTTTTCGGCCCTCAAGGGTATTCGGGTCTGTGGTAGTGATGGGTGAAGCCACGGTACAATTCCCAATGCCTCTAAAGCCCAGGTTAAGTCAGAATTGTTTGCATGTGACTAACGTTCCACTAAGCAACGACTTGTGATGTTAGAGATTCAAGAGGGTAACTAGGTGTTATTTTACAGTGACAGCTTATAGTGTCAATCGTACAAAAGTATTTCCCTTAATTATATTTAGGATTCATGAAAGAAATGCTGCTCTGATGAATCCGTGGTGAATATAATTCAACACATGCACAATGCAAAGCCTGCAGATTTTACTCTAAGTCCTACAGTCAACACGGCTTGCGTCCTACAGTCAACACGGCTCAGATACCAATTTGTCACGCCCATTTTCAAGGATAAAATGGAATGCATAATCTTATGTGTGCCCAGAGATCAATCACACATAAGATGACAAATTAAAGATAGTATCATCACAAGTGTTATTATATCATGAATATTATCACATAGTCTTTACATAAATATAGCGGAATTATAAAGATAACTCTCTCGTGGTAGCTCCAAAGCATAGGCACATCAACTGGTTGACCACAAGACTAGTAGTTCTCGGAAAAGTCATCATTACCATAGCAATCTGTTACCCATCTGGGATTTTTATCCAAGTATTGAAAAATAAATAAGCGTAAGTACATCTCGTACTCAACAAGTGTAACATGGGGTTCATGAGGCTAAAAAAGGAATGACACGGGTTTGACTGCATGTAGCTTTTAGTTGGCACATTTTTAAGCATATGAGTAGCAACAAGTTGTCATAATCCTATAGTAAACACATGATCAATGTAAACATGATTAATGAATAGAATAAACAAATAATTAATAGTGATCACCTATTCTATAAGGGTTCTAAGGCCGCTCGTGATTGTGAGCACAGCTGATATTCCAGTTTTACACTGTGTATAGGTTGTACACTTTCACTGTGAGTCATAAAACCCATTTGCCCGGGGTTTGCAAATCCCCAAAACACTACCAAGGTGAGCAGGTAGGGCACACTATGAAGCCTTTCAAAGGTTCATCTAACAAGTTAGGGCTGCTAGATTTCTGAGGCCTACAAATGTAGAGCTCCCCTTCCGAATGGCACAATGACACACAGCCTATACACATAGGAACAGAGGCCACAATACACCCGACCTAGTTACACACCCCTTTTGTGCAATAAAGGTAACCTCTAACAAGCTAGAAAAGGGCTTCATACTTGACTAAAGTCAAAGCCATGTAGCCTTCACAATTATACTGTAAGTCCTAGATTATCACTTACAGATATATCCTTAAGGAGAGAAACTATAGCACCATAAAGGTATCCCAATGCTTTAGCCCTCTTTATCAATGTTGCTAAAAAGTCATCTTTTAATGTTTATTGCATATTCCATTAGTTAAATTACAAGATCATGGTTTAAGTTAAGCACTAGCAATAGCTACCCAATGCAACATCCATAGGAGTCAAGGTATAAGATCAAATCTTGGTAATCCTTAACAAGGAGACACATGCATAATGACTTAAGTGAATTAAAGGTCATTAGGAAACAAGGATAGTCCCATGCTATACTTGCCTTGATCAAACTGCTTCTGCTGGTACTGCTCGTAGAAGTACCCTTGATCTCCTATGAATGGCTCACCGTCTATACTCGATCAACACAGCAACAACAATCATCCAGAGACAATCATGCAAAGCAAACAAGTCTATAATTAGAACAGTATGCCAACAATAGAGAAACAAGATGAAAAGGTTGTAAAACGAATCTACATCTTGCTATGATCACACAGACGCGAAGATCACAAATTTCGGAGTTATAACGAAGAAGTTATGAATTAAACAAGTTTTCCTTTAGTAAAATAATAGATTAAATCTAACCTTGAATTTTAAAATTTGAACACATACTTAACAGTAGTATGAACATGTAGATTACGTGATTACGAATCTAATGCAATTTGATCGGGTCAATTCGGAGTGAAAACGAGGATTTTATGGCTAAAACAAAATTAGTGGCAAACTTGTAAATAGAGAAAACGTAGTTTGAATCTAATCAGCAACAACTACGCTTTCAGAATAATAAAACATTTTGTAAGAATACGCTATGGACCACGGGTTCTATTAGCGAAAACTAGGAGGGCTCTTTAGAAAGTTTGCCAGCTGATGGGGTATCGGCTGTTTTGGTCCACTTGATCTAATCTGGACGGCTCAGTTTAGAAGAGGGGAGGGAGAAAGAAAAGCTGGCCGACCGGAATAGTAGTGGCATGGCGGCTGCCATTGCCGGCGGTGGTAAAACCTCGCCAGCGTTCGTTGACTCAGCAAAACAAGCCATCGTTTGACTCAGGAAAAGTACAGGAAGCAAGAGGAGGTGATGGCGAACTCACTAAGATGAATCACAGCAGCGAGGAGCGGATGGAGACAGCGCGTGGTTCGGGATGGCAGACGACGAGCTCCTGCAACGGTTCGGCTTCGCGGAGTGAGAAAAACAAAGCGAGGGAAAGAGGGAAAAGAGGCTCGGTGAATTCGCAAAGCCAATGCGAAGCTCGGCAGCTTGCTTATGGAGGTGTTGACAAGACAAAATTGCGAAACAAACTCGGTGGTGGCAGCGCTTAGGGCTACGGCTGCTGGAACTCGAGCATGGGCGGTGCTTGCTCTAAGGTTAGGATAGGGAGGCAATGCAGGCACGGGGCTGCTATTTATGAGGCGAAGCGGCGTGGGACGCATGCCAAATCCTGCGGAAATCGGGCGATTCGGCGGCCTCTGCTCGGATAGAGTCCGGCTCGGGCATGAGCTGGAGGTTGAGGATGCGGCTGACACGCGGGCCTAGGTCCTCAGCGACTCAAAGCATGGGATCGGGCTAATAGTGGGACAGAGCGAGGTGCGTCCGCGTGGGCTGTAGCCTGGGCCAGCCCAAGAAAAGAAAGGATGGAGGGAAGGTGAGTGGGTTGGCTGGCTTGTTGGGCCGGCAAAGAAGGGCGTCGGGCTGGGGAAAGGGGAAACGGGTGAGGGAGTGAGTGGGCCTTCGGCTGGGCCACAGGAAAGGCAAGACCAAGCTGGCCAAGAGCTAGAGAAGGGAGGAGAAGGAAAATTCCTTTTTCTTTTTCTGTTCTAAACTTTTCAAAGGCATTTTGATATGGATTTGGAATTCTCTTTCGTATTTTGTGGTAAACCACTCAATACAGATTAAATATGCAGTAGCATGTATGTACAAACATGTAGCTAGACCTTATAGATGCTTTTAAATTTATAAAAGTTATTTAGTTGTCTAGTTAAATGCTCACAAAATGCATAATTAAATCATTTTAAGCTATTTTGAAAACAAGCAAATTTTAGGGTGTTACAAAGGTCTAATAGAATGACAAGAGAAAGGAGTGCGACCGTAATACCCTAAAATTTGCTACTTTTTGAAATAGAGATAAATTGAGATAATTATGTATTTCGTGCTCATGAAACATAGGAAAATAAAAATTTTCAATAAATTAAAAATTATCATAGGGTTTAGAAACATTGTTTGTACATACATGCCATTGCATCGGTTTTATTGAGTGAGTGATTTTTATCAAAACTGAAAAAATGGATTCATTGAGTAATTGTTTGTGCATATTTATTATAGAGAAATAATATTTTATTTGAAACTAAAACCCAATATATGGGTAGCAACATTGTTGTGCATTCATGCCAGTGCATTTGATTTATTGTGATGAGTGGTTTTTCTAGAAATCAATTCTGATTTAAAACTCTTTTGAAAATGTAGTTGGAAATCAGGAAAACAAAAGGAAAAGAAAATAAAAAGGATAAATTTCACCTTCTCTCCTTTCGGCCTGTTGGCCAGCGAGCCCAGCTCGTTTTCAAATTGCCCTCTCCTTTTCTCGGCCTGGAAAACCGCTCGGACCGGCCTGTTTCCCTTTCTCGCGTGTGGGCCGAGCTGAGCCGAGCCTTTCCTTTCTTCCCGCGCCCGCGTGGGCCAGCCCAAAACCCCCGCTACCGCGCGCTTCCCTCTCTCCCTTGTTTCACTGACGAGCGGGACCCGCAGGTCAGCCGCGTCTTCCCTCTCTGTTCGTAACCGAGCCGGAGTCATGGTACCGACCGAACGAAATCCTGAGCTTCACGGGATTCTCTTCCAAGCCAAGGTGTCGTGGGACTATTTAAGCAAACCAAAGGTGATTGCTTACCTTCTCTACATGAATTTCCGTGCCGTATGCCCTAGCTCGCGGCCGTAAGCTCCAAAAAACCCTAGAAGCCGCCGTCGGACCCAATTCGACGAGCACGTCGTTTTTTGGCTACTGTAAGTTATTCCAATAGTTTTGTCATGACATTGCGAGCATGTGGGAGCCCTCAATTTGGTTCAATAGGTGCTTAACGCGACAACCTTGTGTACAACCGCACCGCCGTCCACTCCATCGAGCTACCCGTCATCTTCGTCTCGTGACCGACCGATTTGAAGCCATAGGTGAGTTCGCCTTGAGCTCTTGGTTCGAATGGTGCCGACCGCACTTCCTATTGTGGTCTAAATCGTCGATTCGATGACTCCGGCGAGTTTCCGGCCATGGCGCCGCCGTGTGCCGAGTTTTCCGACGACAGCGCCGCCGGGCCATCGCTAGTGATGTCGTGAGCCGTCCGTTCCCAGATCAACGGCCTAGAATAGGAGATACCCTTCGCGGGGTGAAATTTCTAAAGAGACCCTGAGTTTTTATTTATTAGAACCCGCAGTCCTTAGCATCATTTAGGAGATACGTTTCTTTGTTCTGAAATCGTGTTTCTTCTCGGCAAATCAAAAATACGTTCTCTGATATTTACAGTTTTGCCACTAAACTTGTTTTGATCATAAAATCTCCGTTTTAACTCCGATTTGACCCGTTCAAGTTGCATTAGATTCGTATTTGCGAGCTCTACATGTTAGTGTAGCTGTACATTAGGTTTGGAAAATTTAATTTTCGAGTTTATATTAAAGTAATTATTTATCTATAGGAAATCTTAGAAAATTCATAACTTTCACGGTTTAAATCCGAATTTCCTGATCTTTACGTCTGTGTGTTCGTAGGGATGTGTAGAACATCTTTAAAACCTTTTTACTTGTTTCACTTTTTTGTTGTACTCTTCTAATTATTATTCATTGTTTGCTTCATGTATGATTGCTCGATGCCTGTGTGGTGATTTATTGATCAAGTCCAGTCGGTGAGATTTACGTGGAGATTGAAGAAGCTATTAATTGAAGATTTGGATCAGAGAAAGGATCTTGATTTAAGGCAAGTATAGTTTGGGTATTCTTTTTCTATGATCATGATCTTGTGACTTAATTAATGTAAGAGCTATGATGGTTGAGAAATGACTTTTTAGCAACATAAGATCTTGTCTGTACGTGAACCTCCGGGATTTACAGTACAACTGTGAGGGCTATATGGCTCTAGCTTTAGTCAAGTATGAGGATCTTTTCTAGCTTGTTAGAGGTTACCCTTGTGGCGCAAATGGGGAAAAGCAGACTGTGGATCCCTAGGACTGGTTGTATCACACAGACTCACTTCTGAAACCTAGCGGCCCTAACTTGTTAGACGAACCTTTGAAAGGCTTCATAGTGAACCCTGCCTGCTCACCTTGGGAGTGTTTTGGGGATTGGCCGCCCCGGGTATATGGGTAATCACGACTCATAGTGAAAGTGTATACCTCTGTGCAGAGTTTATTAAGCTGGTATACTAGCCTTGCTCAAGGACACGAGCGGCCTTGGAGACATCTATATTAAAGATGATGATTCTTGTTTTGTTAAGATGCTCATTTACTTATCGATTATGCTTGATATTGATTATGTTACATTGATCATGAGTTTATGGGATCTATACTACCTTGTTGTTATGCTTGCGGAGTTCGACATGGACTCACTCTTGCTATTTCCCACACCTCAGGATTATCTCTGGAGTTATTAGACTTGTGATCAACCAGTCAGTTTATTCCTGCGGAGTAAAGTCTACACCCGAAGATCGGAGTTGTTTTTCCGTTATTTGCACTCTGAGGTTATGTTTTATATACTAAGTACGTTATTTATTAAGCATTTGTCTCTTGGTATTACACTTATCTATGACTATATGTGAGATTTGACTCCTTTATTTCACATATAGTGTATATCTAGTTTTGTCCTTAAAACCGGGTGTGACAGAGTGGTATCAGAGCAATGCTAAATGTAGGACACAAGTCTAGTTAGAATTTAGTCGTTATAAGGTCTAAACATTGCCACAAAAATCCTTTTTTATAAGACCTTGATATTTTCTTCTTATCTTACTGTTCACCTCTACCTTCTTGCTTATTTTTTTTTAAAAAGTCTTGTGCTCATCCTATTCCTTGCTTTGATATGCTTTTAGAACCTCATCTTATCATCTTCTTGCGACATCGGAAGAGAAATATTAGGATCTTTTCCCTATATGAAGATAACGATAGCAATGGTAAGTTGAGTCAATGCGTGAAGGGTGAACCAATGTGTTAGTTGGATTGTCATTATGTTTATGCTTGATTTGGAGTTTTATAATGATTGCAATGAAGTTGTATGGCACACAATTTCATTTATAGGTAGTCTTAAGGCATAAGGATTAATGAATAATTAGTTGGGGTGGTTTTATGTAATTCTCTGCCTGCTGATTTCTAGAGCAGCATTAAGTGTTTCTGTTATATCTTAAGATTTGGACGTGAGGAATACATGAAATTTTCCTGGGAGAAACTAGACCCTTACATCTTCCCAATCCCATTGGAATCACCTTTTTATCAATTTTGAGTTATGAGATATACCTGTTCAAAGTTGAGGTTACTGCACAGTCTGGAGTTCTGGAACAGTTTCGGTTAAGCTTTGTTTTGACTTAGTTAATGATAGAATCTGGGAAAGTGTTCTATAAGTAAGTTGCAGAGAATTTGATAAGCTTTCTAACGGTATAAGGTGCAACCTAATTGGATTAACAGAACTAGAGATATGGATGTTTTACTGTGCTGCTGTTTTTCTGCTCGCAAGGAATTTCAGATTACTTGTTCTTGTTTATACACACGAGTTTTTATTGGATATCGGAAGGTCATCATGATAGTATATCCATTGAGAAGAAGGTTCAGGCTACTCTTTCGTTCCCCTAATTGATATTTTCTTAAGGGGGGTAGCCAAGATGAAGAGTTCAGTTGTCTATGTGGTTGGGTTTTCTCTTACCTCTCATGCTATCAAGTCTTACCTTGTCATCTCATGAAGTTGCATTTAGGAATGTTAAGAATGACTAAATCCTAATGCATTCATGATTACAAATAGATGGTTAATACTAGGAGAAGTTCTTCACATGGTGACCGAAGGGACTCTACCAATTCATCTAATCCTTCGCCGGCAACAAATTCTCCAACTATAGAGCAAGCTTTGATGACACAGAATCAATTGTTGCAGACTCTCATTCAACATGTGGTGAATAACCAGCATCAAGCACCGCCTATTAGTAAGCGTGGTGAATTTATGATGGGACACCCACCGACATTCTCTCATGCGAGTGATCCACTAGAGGCAGATGATTGGCTTAGATCTGTGGAGTGACATCTTGACATAGCTCAGTGTGATGACCATAAAAAGGTGTTTTATGCTTCCGAACAACTTTATGGTGCTGCTCTAGATTGGTGGGAATCTTTCCAGGATGGACGTACTGATAATGCTTCTCAGATAACCTAGCAGGAGTTCAGAGATAAATTCAAAGCTCACCACATTCCCAAAGGGTTGATAGAACTTAAGCAGGATGAATTTCGGGCTCTAAAGCAAGGATCTATGTCAGTGTGTGAGTATCGTGATCAGTTCACTTAGTTGTCTCGTTATGCTCCTAATGAGGTGAGAGAAGATGCAGATAAGCAATGTCTTTTTCTCAAGGGAATTTATTATGATCTCAGGTTACAACTGAAGGGCCACACCTATCCGAATTTCCAAGCTTTGGTGGACCGTGCTATTGTGCTTGACGATATGCGCAAGGAGCATGATAAGAAGAGAAGGAAAATGCAACATCAATCTACAGGTAGCAACACTTGTCTAGGTTTTGCTGCACAACCAGAGTATCAGTCACACTCTATGAATCTACTTGGTAGTATAGATCGGGATCATTACCAATTTCAGCAACCCAATAATGATGTGCATTACTTTAACTCTCAAGAACCATGTCTGTCACCTCCGATTATTAATACCAGTGAGGAAGGTCATGGTTGTGGTGAGATTGAGCACTATGAGAATGATTGTCTAGAGAAGTTTACTAAGAGTAATTGCAGCCAGAATCAACAACATCAACAACATCAAAAGCTAGAACAAAGTGTCCATAATCAGGAGGTGCAAAGAAATAAATTGAATCAAAAATATATCCAAGGAAGGTTGAACAATGTGGATGTGGTTACCATTTACGAAGCTAAAGAGGTTGTTCTCGGCTATATTGGTGCAGGCTCAGACACTGCTATAGTTTTGTTTGACCCTAGGGCTACACATTCATTCATCTCTCGAAAATATGTAGAAGATCATAAGATAACTATGCTTCCAATGAGGAAACCGGTGGTAGTTAACTCTCCAAAAGGAGAAAAGAAGGCAAACCGTATATGCCCAAGAGTTAGTCTTGACATAAACGGGGTGAAGTTTGAGGCAAATCTTATTGTTCTGGAGTTAATCGAAATAGATGTTATCCTTGGAAAAGGTTGGTTACTTGCTTGCAAAGGAGTGATTAATTCTGCCCAACGTTCGGTGTTACTAACCACACGGTCAGGAGAAAGAATTGAGTATGTAGGTGTTCAACCGGCACCTGAGGAAGACGAGAATGACCAATTAGAAGGTGGTTACACTGAGAATAGCAAAGTGGACCGTGAGCTTACAGAAGTCATAGCAGAGGAACAAACGACTTTGGAGGAGCTCAATAGGAGAGATAATCATGCTTACGCAGATTAGCTAGCGAGGATCTTAGGAACTATCTTATGATTCTCATTGAAAGATGTAACATGGAAAAATGAGGATCCAATGAAGATAGAATGTCACTATCTCTTACTATCTCTTTTATCATCATCTTTCGAATCTCGAGGATGAGATTTATCTTAAGGGGGGTAGAATTGTAATACCCTAAAATTTGCTTCTTTTTTAAATAGAGATAAATTGAGATAATTATGTATTTCATGCTCATGAAACATAGGAAAATAAAATTTTTCAATAAATTAAAAATTATCATAGGGTTTAGAAACATTGTTTGTGCATACATGCCATTGCATCGGTTTTATTGAGTGAGTGATTTTTATCAAAACTGAAACAAATGGATTCATTGAGTAATTGTTTGTGCATATTTATTATAGAGAAATAATATTTTATTTGAAACTAAAACCCAATATATGGGTAGCAACATTGTTGTGCATTCATGCCAGTGCATTTGATTTATTGTGATGAGTGGTTTTTCTAGAAATCAATTCTGATTTAAAACTCTTTTGAAAATGTAGTTGGAAATCAGGAAAACAAAAGGAAAAGAAAATAAAAAGGATAAATTTCACCTTCTCTCCTTTCGGCCTGTTGGCCAGCGAGCCCAGCTCGTTTCCAATTTGCCCTCTCCTTTTCTCGGCCTGGAAAACCGCTCGGACCGGCCTGTTTCCCTTTCTCGCGTGTGGGCCGAGCTGAGCCGAGCCTTTCCTTTCTTCCCGTGCCCGCATGGGCCAGCCCAAAACCCCCGCTACCGCGCGCTTCCCTCTCTCCCTTGTTTCACTGACGGGCGGGACCCGCAGGTCAGCCGCGTCTTCCCTCTCTGTTCGTAACCGAGCCGGAGTCATGGTACCGACCGAACGAAATCCCGAGCTTCACGGGATTCTCTTCTAAGCCAAGGTGTCGTGGGAGTATTTAAGCAAAACATAGGTGATTGCTTACCTTCTCTACGTGAATTTCTGTGCCGTATGCCCTAGCTCGCGGCCGTAAGCTCCAAAAAACCCTAGAAGCCGCCGTCGAACCCAATTCGACGAGCACGCCATTTTTTTGGCTACTGTAAGTTATTCCAATAGTTTTGTCATGACATTGCGAGCATGTGGGAGCCCTCAATTTGGCTCAATAGGTGCTTAATGCGACAACCTTGTGTACAACCGCACCGCCGTCTGCTCCGTCGAGCTGCCCGTCGTCTTCGTCTCGTGACCGACCGATTTGAAGCCATAGGTGAGTTCGCCTTGAGCTCTTGGTTCGAATGGTGCAAACCGCACTTCCTATTATGGTCTAAATCGCCGATTCGATGACTCCGACGAGTTTCCGGCCATGGCGCCGCCGTGTGCCGAGTTTTCCGGCGACAGCGCCGCCGGGCCATCGCTAGTGATGCCGTGAGCCGTCCGTTCCCAGATCAACGGCCTAGAATAGGAGATACCCTTCGCGGGGTGAAATTTCTAAAGAGACCCTGAGTTTTTCTTTATTAGAACCCATAGTCCTTAGCATCATTTAGGAGATACGTTTCTTTGTTCTGAAATCATATTTCTTCTCGGCAAATCAAAAATACGTTCTCTCATATTTACAGTTTTGCCACTAAACTTGTTTTGATCATAAAATCTCCGTTTTAACTCCGATTTGACCCGTTCAAGTTGCATTAGATTCGTATTTGCGAGCTCTACATGTTAGTGTAGCTGTACAGTAGGTTTGGAAAATTTAATTTTCAAGTTTATATTAAAGTAATTATTTATCTATAGGAAATCTTAGAAAATTTATAACTTTCACATTTTAAATCCGAATTTCATGATCTTTACGTCTGTGTGTTCGTAGGAACGTGTAGAACATCTTTAAAACCTTTTTACTTGTTTCACTTGTTTGGTATACTCTTCTAATTATTATTCATTGTTTGCTTCGTGTATGATTGCTCGATGCGTGTGTGGTGATTTATTGATCAAGTCCAGTCGGTGAGATTTACGTGGAGATTCAAGAAGCTATTAATTGAAGATTTGGATCAGAGAAAGGATCTTGATTTAAGGCAAGTATAGTTTGGGTATTCTTTTTTTGTGACCATGATCTTGTGACTTAATTAATGTAAGAGCTATGATGGTTGAGAAATGACTTTTTAGCAACATAAGATCTTGTCTGTATGTGAACCTCCGGGATTTATAGTACAACTGTGAGGGCTATATAGCTCTGGCTTTAGTCAAGTATGAGGATCTTTTCTAGCTTGTTAGAGGTTAGCCTTGTGGCGCAAATGGGGAAAAGTAGACTGTGGATCCCTAGAACTGGTTGTATCACACAGACTGACTTCTGAAACCTAGCGACCCTAACTTGTTAGACGAACCTTTGAAAGGCTTCATAGTGAACCCTGCCTGCTCACCTTGGGAGTATTTTGGGGATTGGCCACCCTGGGCATATGGGTAATCACGACTCATAGTGAAAGTGTACACCTCTGTGCAAAGTTTATTAAACTGGTATACTAGCCTTGCTCAAGGACACGAGCGGCCTTGGAGACATCTATATTAAAGATGATGATTCTTGTTTTGTTAAGATGCTCATTTACTTATTGATTATGCTTTATATTGATTATGTTACATTGATCATGAGTTTATGGGATTTATACTACCTTGTTGCTATGCTTGCGGAGTTCGACATGGACTGACTCTTGCTATTTCCCACACCTCAGGATTGTCTCTGGAGTTATTAGACTTGTGATCAACCAGTCAGTTTGTTCCTGCGGAGTAAAGTCTACACCCGAAGATCAGAGTTGTTTTTCCGTTGTTTGCACTCTGAGGTTATGTTTTATATACTAAGTACGTTATTTATTAAGCATTTGTCTCTTGGTATTACACTTATCTGTGACTATATGTGAGATTTGACTCCTTTATTTAACATATAGTGTATATCTGGTTTTGTCCTTAAAACCGGGTGTGACAACGACATAAGAGACAAGATGCTCATGAACAACTCAAGCAAGGAAAGGTTCAAGAAGGAAGAGAAGACCACCAAAACTCGTCTACCCTTCATCACATGGTGTCATAATGCTCCAATGATGAAGGTAACATCTTAAGGTTGTCATCAAAGATTGGCTTCAAAACGCTAAACAAGGAGGAAAAAGGTGGCACCACCATTGGAAGTGCCATTAATGGAGGCACCACCCCAAGAATCTTCATCCTTAAGAGCGAACTGAGGTACTCGATCAGTGATCCATAGCAAGGAGAACTCCCGTTCAGAAGACTCAAGACACCTAACCCTCGCCGAGAGGTAAAATCGGTAGTTATCCATATTTACTCCCTAGCATTGCATGAATTATTTTTTCCTTTAGCATATTTACTTTTCTACATTAGCATTGTATTAGAATAAAGAACAAAAATTTTATTGCATCATGGACCTTAAGCCTCATATGAATGATTTTCATAGTGTGTAAGAACCCGTAAGAATATTCATCATGGTGGCATAAAAATAAAAATACCATGCATACATCTAGTTATATTTTATTTTCTGCATACATATTTCCTTTTCTACATTATAAAATAGAAAATTCAAAATTATTAGACAGACATCCTGCTAAAAACATTGTCAATTAAAAAAATCTATCCTTAGCCACACAAGAACAATTGAACTCCAAATGGCTGACCGCTAACCCTTTATCATAATCCAAGCCTTGAGTTTTTGGTATTCTTGTTGGAGTATTTTTGCAGGATGATATAGAGCGGGTTTACCCGATTGACCTCATCTCACTCCACCAATAGATGAGAAGGACATCTACTGGCAAAACATGCTCTGAGAAGGATCACTCAACTTTCCACATTCAACCACAACAACATCCAGCTTGGGGGAGGAGCATCCCCCATGTATCTAGGTAAGTATTTCTTTTCTTTGGCTTTATTATTTTTGAGTTGCTTTTTAGTTAAAGAAATAAAAAGATGACTAACAAACCAAAACAAAATAAAATTTTATCCTAGCTATTTATGTTTGGTTTTCTGTTCTTTAGAGCTAAATAAATAATGGAGTAGTAAGCTCTTGCAATGGAAATGATGAATAGTTGCTCTGTCGTAATTCCTCTCAAGTATCTAGTTTTCAGCCTTAAATTCTCCCGAGTTTTGGATAAAACTATTTTGATATAAGGATTTGCTATGAACTTGAAATGCGTGGATAGCAAATGCTTGATCTAAGTCTAGGTAATTGACGGATATGATATGAGAAGGTCTGAGTTGCTATTTATCTTTTTCTAAGTGACACTTAAGTTATGGGGATTTATCTTTTGAAAAACATAAAAATGCTACATGATGAGTTCCTGAATAACAAAGCTTGAATTCCCACCAAAGCCATACATGTTATTTAGGCTAGAAAAACTTTCACATATATGCTCCTTGCTTTTGCACTGAGTTCAGTTAAGCTTTGTTGACCCTTATGAGAGGATTGTCATGCTCTTAAAATCAAGATCACGTACACACCACATATACCTGCTGCTCTTGCACTGGGAGTGCGCAAAAACATGCCTTCCATCTAGATCCACCCAAAAATGTTTTCCTCCTACACTGGGAGTGAATACCAAAAACATGCTTGATAGGTTTTCCAACCACCAAATAAATGCTCCAAGTTCTTGTAAGCTATCTCTCAAAGTTTTGTTGCAGAAAGAGACATGGGGCTATGCAAAAGTTATTCATAAAAAAAGAAAAAAAGTTGGAGAAATGGAAAAGTGTCCAAGATATAAAAAACAATGGGTACTTAGATGCCCGCCTAAAGAAAAAACGAGATATGAATAAGATAGCCTCTGCTCTCTAGTAAGTGTTCCTAAGTTTTAAAAAGAGAGATATGTTTTCAAGGAGCAAAGTAGAATTAGGTTAGCCACTATATATATCCACCATATATTCACACACATACACATCTTAATTTGATTATATGGCTTAACTCTCTTTGGATCCATTGTTTGACTTTACAATATATGCATTGCAAGTATGTCCTTGCTTTCTCCCTACCTGTGAACTCCACATAAGCTTTAGTTGTAGGGAAGGTATAACATCATTATTGCCCTAGTGAGGATCCACAAATACCACATATATTGAGAGACTTGAGAGTGTCATACAATAGAATCTCTGAGTTTTATTTTTAAAACTTATAAAAAAACTCTAGAACAATGGTTGAATAAAGAACTTGAGACATAGTGCTTGAATTGATCGTTCTGTCTTCCAATTGCTCAAGATCCAAGTGAAGGCTAAGAAGCCCCGTGGTTGAAGGTAATATGGGTAAGTTTAAAAGTCAGATCAGTTTATTCTAATCCAAAGGAGAATTTTTGATTGAACACAAGTGTACTTTTGAGGCACGAAAATATTGTAGCAACTCCTGATCCATTTTTGTTCAAGTTTAGATTTGCTCAGTGACTGGCAAAGGTTAAGCTTGGGGGAGCTTATTGACGGTCAATAACATCAATTATAAACCATCAACATAACCTGCATATGTGATTAATTCCATCACCAAACATAGGTATAGGGGTTTAACTAATAAATTCCATGAGTTTTGATGAATCTGTGTTTTCAGCAAGGTTTATCCAGAAAACCACCAAGGAGGACCTATTCGTCAAAGAAAACATCGGAATTCCATCACGAAACCAATGTGGGAATACTCTAGAACATTCAAGAAGGCAAACCACTGAAGCTCGGGCCAAATGGCCACAAAAGTGGGCCAGCCTGCTACGGAGCCCGTTCGCTCTGCACTTCCAGAAGGTTTGTAACACCCGTGTTTTTGCATCATCTTAAAAATTGTGATGATCAAAGCATCATGCACTAAGAAAGCCAAGTAAGGATGATCACAAGATAAAGAATAATCTACACGGAAGGTAATCGGATCTAAGAAATAAAATAATCAAAGATTTAAGGATAAATCTTCTAAGTGGGGTAGATCCGGACCCGAATCAAGAAAAAGAAGAGAATACAAGAATAGGGTGGAAATAAGAGAATTAGAGAAATGCAAGTTTTTGGATGAAAAATGGAACCCAAAGAAGATGAGAAATGGAACCCTAAGAACATTGTGATTGTTGCTCAAAAGAAGCAAAACCAGAAGAATGGCACCACAAACCCGAAAGGATGAAACACAAGAAGTCATCGTGATAGGGTAGATCATCAGAAGACAAGCTCTGCAACTCAAAACAAAGGGTGATATGCTCAACTAGAGGATACCTGAAGATCAAGACCTCCCAAGCAGCTCTACAACTAGAAGACCATAAAAGAACACTTAGAAGATCGAATCTTCTAAGAGGGGTAGCCCGAGCCTAGGAAATTGGAATTTCTTACAAGATCAGAAAGTCAGAAGATTTTTATGGATATCACAAGAATGTGATATTAGAAAATATATTCAGCAATGGATTTAACTCAGCCTTAGCTACCTTGGTAGACAAAGAATATATTTTCTGCAACAATGGCAACCTACTGCCAAATGGAAAGAGGATTTATGAAACGCTGAAGGAGTAGCCAGTAAGCCGAACAAAAACAAGCGGCTTTTCTCCCTCTCTAGTTTCTTCTCTCTCACTAGTTTCTCTCTCTAGTTTGCCTGAATCTCGGGGACGAGATTTTTCTAAGTGGGGTAGATCTGTAATACCCGTGTTTTTGCATCATCTTAAAAATCACTAAAAATTTAAACTTTTTAAAACTTTACAACAAAATAAAACTTGATTAGTTTATTTCCCGCCAAAACACTTTAAATAAAATGTTTTCCAAAACTCTGCATAAAAATTCACCATATGCATTTAGTATAGAACTTTGAATTGTTTGCTTGCGTGATTGATTGAATGCTTGTTTGATTGGGATGCTTGATTGCTTGTGTGATTTGCTTGCTCTAGAATTTATATGCGGCACCAAAAACAACTTCCTTTAAATAATTAAAACCTACTTTATATATGATAGTGGTAATACAACGTACATCTTTACCTGCTCTGCTTTATCATAATACTCCTCACATATATGGGTTATATTTCTTTGTAATATTAGTTTACATTTAATTGACGTATATACATATACATGTTTTAGTCAATATACATACACGCCCTAGATATAGATACATCATATACATATATTTATCATGCATCCGTACAAGTATATATATATGCACATGCTTTCGTTATACACACATACACCATATATACACGTATATATATACCCTGCTAAACCGAGTAACTAGCTAGGGTCGTCCATACGTATGTAGGTATATATACATACATGGTCGCATTTTCTTGGAATACATCATAATTGCGTTACGTTCTCTAACTTTCTTAATTAGCAATACATCATAATAAATATAGGCATACAAATATACATTTTCTGAAAATACATTACCTATTTATTATATATTATTTACAAAATAGAAAAAAGAACATCTACTGTGTACACCTCCCTCCTACCGAACGGGCTCAGCCCAAGCACGGCAGCTCGGCTCGGCCCAAGCCGAGCAGCAGCAGCTCTTTCTTTTCCCTTCTCACTCACCTCCATGCGGGTCCCGGCTGTCAGCTCTGTCTCCTCCAACGTGCACTGCCTTCCCATCCCCGTGTTGACCTCGCCATGGCCCATCCCCGGAGACAAGGAGACCTAGGCACAGGCGTCTCGCTGACCCCGGCATCGAGCTATCCCATCAACTCCTTGCCCTCTTCCCTCTCGCGCTCGCGTACAACACAGCATGTCAACGCAATCAGAGAGCCGCGACGAGAAACCCGCCAGCGCCATTGATAAGACCTCACGAGGAACCGACCTCGCCGGAGCGACGAGTGAACACGGAGACAGCCAGAGCATCGTACGGAGTCGTCCCCGAGCCAAGGCCGCACGCATGTGCCGGAAAAATATCGGCCGGCGGAGAAAAGATCTCGCCACCACGAACCGCCACGGCCGCCATGTCACGTCCCGTCGAACAGCTGGAGCTTGCGACGACCCCTTGGCCGCCAAGGCACCTCCGATATACTTATTTCCCATGGCCACTGTCTGCACTATAGCTCCGCTGGGGATGTCGGCAAAAATCTGCTGGCCAAGAAATATCGGCAGCTCCCAGAACCGACTTACTGTGCAGCACCGACTTACCATCGGATATAAATAGCCAGCCATGGCTCCTAGCGAGGAGGCATCACGGGGCTTGGGCACTGAAGCTGCCACTGGATGAGTGACAACGAAGAAGCTCACAGCATGGAGCCGCCGCTGCCGAGGCCTACAAGGGAGCATCGCGCCCCTGCCTCTGCTGCGCCGGAGCCGCGCTCTCCGAGCTGCCTCGGACGTCGCTGGGAGCCGCCATCGCGCTGCTCTCGACTCGCCCCGACGCGCCGCGCTCTCCGGAGCCGCTGCCGTCGGAGATGTGCTGCTCCAGCCTGCCGCCGGAGCCCCGAACCGTAGGGCTACTCCAGCCGCGGGGACCGAGCCTCTGCTCCATGACGCCGCCGTCGAGCAGCACCGCCGCCGAGCCGGGTGCCCTGTGTCCTCGTGCTCACCATCTCCCTCCGCCTCCTTTGTGCTCTCCCTTCTCACTCTCTGACCGCTCGATGGGGATGGGGATAGGAATGACCGACGATGGCATCCAATGCCAGCGCCTCAGCCACGTCGTTGTGGCCAATGGCCGAGCGACACACCCTCTGGTGGGGCCTGCCTGTCAATGATTCCTCCCCCTCCTTTCTTCTGTGAACACTCGGTCCACAAGGACCGTAGGCAGGCGGGAGCAGGTGCACGAGCACAGTGCTAGACCGAGCCCCACAGTGGCCCACACGTCAGCCTCATGGGTAAACTGCTACGCGTACCCAGAAAAACGTACACAGTAGACTAAACGGTAAGCTAATAAAATTCCAGAAAAATTCCTAATAAATTTCTAAATTAACTAGAGTAGTTCTAGATCGTATTTATATAGTTTGCACCCATATTGCATAGATAAAAATAGTAGAATTAATTTGCATGCATTATTTCATACTCGTTTAACCGGTAAATTTAAATATTTTATATCTTGCACGTCTTAATTCCAAATTGCATAATTCTTTCACCATAAATCATCAAATAATGGTGCCCATTTAAATTCTAGATTTGTTTGCCTTGATTTACTTTATTAGTAATCACGCTGTAGACGCATATATTAGATTAAACGCTCCGCAAACGATCACTTAAATATAACTACACGAATAAACATAAACGTATACTTAGTGATACAATTGCATCCGTATAAATATAACCGTAGTAGTAATATAGAGGAACATAAGATATACCTGATAGAATTATAAAACACGCGTTAGAATTATAAAATGGACGCACTAGGATTAGATATAACCAACATATATAGATAGTACTAATATATAAATGCAATAGTAATATAACATATGCGCAGTAGAATTAAAGTATCCGCATGCTAGTAATAATAATATACATATAATAATAAAATGAAATATGCGCTTTACTAATATAAAATATTCTCGGTAGTATTATAAAATATAATGTTACGCGATAGAATATGTATAAACCCAGAGATATAGTAGTGTACCGATAGTATCACCTACACACTATATATGGCTATGCCCGATACCCGGGAATACATCCATGTATGGCTAACCAACCACCCACTCTAACCTAGCCCGTAGGAGCCACCTTGATTGGATGAAATACCTCTATCCAAATCTTACTTCAAATTGACATAATAATGATAGGCTAGTTAATGATTCATCGCCCAACTAGGATCAACCCGTCTAGGAACGATTGCTGTCGTGCTGGTTTGACATGCATTGATTGTTATTTTCTCGTTTGTGTGTCTTGTTTGTCGACGTTAGTCCGCGTAGGATCGGAGACGCAGAGATGACCCACGGGACCCCAGAAGCACCAACAACACGGGAACAATGAAGGAACGACAACCTTGGATATACTCGACAGCGAGCAAAGGCAAGTCCTAATCCCCACCTGTCTCCTACATTTCCATTCCTTTGTTTACTCCCCTCCTACCACGTCTACATTTTGCTAGCCTCCACCATAACCCACCATACCCGACTCTACCAACTGCTAATCTTAACATATACTACTTATTAAATCCTCATTCATGGATTAATTTTGTTATGTGATTTATGAGAAGGTATTGGTACCTTGATGAGATATGAGAAATATGAACTTGAGGATAATAACTATAAAACTTAAGTTGGTAAAATTGGACTAAACCTCAACGGGGGGCGAGTGGGGGGTAATTCATGTGGTATGAGTTACCTTGGCAGGATAGCCTGTGTGGGATCCTATGGAAGATACTCGCCTCGGTCACATAAGGACCGGTTCATTGGCCATCTCGCCTAGCCAGAATTCCGTACAGCCACATGTCTATATGGGTAGACTTGATCTCACACCCCGTTAGATTGAAGTATAATTTTCACTAGGAGGCCGGAGTGGCAACGGACTAACAGGAGAGGACACGGCTACTATGTGATCTACCGTGGTCTGATCGGCATGGTTGCTTTGTGGTCTTCCATGTAAAATTTATTATTGTGCCGTGTGCGAGCACCCTTTTATTATTTAATCTGGATGCTATGTGATCATCCACCGGATGCTGTGTGATCATCCAACCACTCGATATTCTAGGATGCTGTGTGATCATCCTGATGCTTGTGGGTTTCGGTCCCTGAGTAGTCCGTGGTGGAATTATATGGAAATCTAAGGTAGCGCCCTCTCGGGTATGAGGTCTCGTTAGGCCTGTCTAAGCCATGACGATGGTATCGACTACGCCTATCATGTGGGGAAATTTGTACACCTCTGCAGAGTTTATTGAATCTATTCGAATAGCCACGTCCTTGGAATGGGCAACCGCTGGGATGAGGTCCCCAAATGATTAGACTACGACAACTGTGATACTCTGGTAAGATGTATTTATGAATTTGGTAATCTATACTCAACTCGGGAACTGGTGAGGATGGTAATACCCTGCCAGGGCCCAACCTATATTTATAACTACTTCACTCTACCACCTTTACCACTAACCACCTCTCTCTCTATATATATAGCCTTCATCCACCTCTCCACCCAAAGTTAGGGCTTGCTGAGTACGTATGTACTCACCCCTCCTCCACTCTATGTTTTTAGGAATGAAGCTGCAGGAGTATATCCGAGGATGAAGCTACCAAGGACTACACAAGGATAGAACGTCTGGAGCACACTCGAAGACGGAGCCATACGACTACACGAAGGAGTTACACTGGGACTACGACGACCGGGTTATAGGAATACGCTTAAGGAATAAGTCTAGGGTTACGTCCGCACTCCAAGTTGCCTGTAGGAATGGAGCCACGTTGTTATAGGACCGCTGTCTTAGATCTCTGATATACAATGTAAGGCCAGTGGCCCAAGCTATGCAACCCAAACCATGTAATATATTTCTCTATTAGTAATAAAAGTATGGTTTTTGATATCAATCTTATTCGAATTGTGCGTATCAGCTACTGATCCAGGGACTGATACATGATGCACAGTGGACCCTGAATTGGGGGCCCGACAGGGTGGTATCAGAGCTATACTTGGACTGTAGGACGAACCCTTAGTGTGGACATTAGTTAGAAATGCTTTTTCTAAAAACTATTTTCAAAAATCTTTGCATATAACCCTTGACTCTTACCTTTTCTCCACCTTCTATACCAAAAACAATTTTTTTTCTCTCTCTTCCCACCCCCTTCAAAATTACGAGCAGTATCGCTAGGATAGATTAGGTCATACCTAGAATACATGGTAGCTTGGAGATTAGATCTTTCATAGGTCTAGAGTAACCTTCCACGATAGGAACGTGAAAGTAGAACGTACGCCGTTTATGCTTGTTACACCTTGATTGACCTTTGTTGTTTGTTACAACTACCCACTTAGATCTCTCTCCCCTCACCTTGTGCTTTCCCCCCTCCCCCATTCCATGAATATTTTCTAGCAGTCATACAAGGGAAGACTACTATCTGGGATATTTTGAAGAAGGCAGAGATTATTAGAAAATAATTTTTTGGAAGACAAGATAGAAATAAGGAATCAACAGCTACCTGATTGCTACTTGTGATAGTATAGCCAACACATTGTCTATCCAGTAACAATACCAAGTGCCCATTCCTCGTCACACTAGAGCTACAAAAAAATAATACGCAGTAGGCAACAGGAGAAAACCGTAAATTTCGCACGCCACCACCATCCACGCCACCGCACACTTTTCCTGCCTGCCGGTGCCGTCCCCTCAGCGTCACGCCGATGTCCCCCCATAGCACCGCACACCACCACCCCACACCGTCGCTTGTGCTGTCCCCTCTGTCCCCCACAATGCCACTGTGTCCGCGATGCTCGCCGATGATGGCGCGCACTCGACCGCACCCCGCTCCTCTAAGCCCCGCCATCGTTTGCTATAAAAGCACCCCTTCAACTGCCCCCTTCACGCTGAAGACACCCCACGCCCTGAGTAATCACCCACATAAGCCCCTACTCAAGTGCCAACTTATTCCAATAATCTAAAAAAAGCTAGAAGAAAGTGCTGCCAGCCGAAGATTTTCGAAGAAAATATCAAGAAAAAGAAAAGTACGCTATCAGAATCCAGAAGTTGAAGCCCTCAAGATGTGCTTAGAAGTAGATGAACTCGTTACGTTCGTCTTTGCTACCCTAATTTCTATGCTGATAGGATCAATAATCTTGTACATTGTTGTAACGCGCCCGTTACCATATGAAAAGCCCTGAGTTAATTATTGAACTCAGGAAAGTGGAATAAAAATCCTAGAGATCTTGTTGGTGCCAAATGTATTTCTGAGATTTTTGGACTCAAGTCAGTGAAAGAGAAAAGAAAAAAAATGGTGCAGTCAATACCACCATCACCAGCAGACCCTAACCGCTTCGTTTTCTAGGATTTACAGTAAGCCACAAACCGACGAAGACCACCGGCACCTTATAAAAGAAGGAACTCCTCCGCCCTCATCATCACCCACGCCCACTGAAGAATCCCACTGCCAGCTTTTCCTTACCTTGAGCAAAAGCAAAGCAACCACACCCTCAGCTTTCCACTCGCAAACCACCACAGTTGATTCCTCCCACACCCACAAATGGCCGAAGGTGTTTGGGTCAGCAGCTACTGCCTCCACACCGAAGGATTCCCCAAGCTCCTATATGCCACCATGCAGAGACTTGGAATACAAAGGCGTCCTGAGTATGAAGGCCGTGAGTATGAAGAGCATGGCATCGAGCGCTGTGAAGTCACCATCTACGTCACAAAGAGTGAAGACTTCCCCGACATAGCTGAAGCTTGGAGCATGACTGCAACCGGTTTTCGCTTCACCGACACCTACCAAGCCGTCACCCGTAAAGCCCTGCGACACCTGTGCCAGCTCTATGAAGAGCCCATCACTCGTACACCCATGAGATTCTTCCCACCACGGGAGAAGAACCGCCCTGCCTGGATCGCCCGCATGGAAGCCCTGCAAGAGCAAGAAGACAACCCCACCATGAAGTTCATGACCGACTACCTGCTCTCCCTCGACGAGCAGTACGATAGGCAAGCCGCCGAACTGATGAACTGCATCCACCGTGCCCAAGTGGCCGTGATCTACGCTAGGAGCCTTCATGTAGAAGCACAAGCCCGAGTCGCCGCTGATAGGCAAGAGCCCGTGATTTTGGAAGGAATCCCCATCCACCTGCCAGGAAGAAGAAGGACGGACCCCGCAGTACCCCCAGCACCACCACCATCGAGAGACTTCGACGCCGAGTCTCTCCTCCCGCTCACTCAACCACCGCCAAACAAAGAACCTGCACCTAGCTCAGTGAAAGAACCTCCAACACACCGGAATGAAGCCTCCTTGTCCGACGAAGTAGACTAGTCCTCCCAAGGGAGATGTACTCGTAGTCAGCACCTCCCTCTTTCCCCATTGTTGTATTCCTCCCGTGGTAATCAAAATCTGTGTGTTTGGCTCACGACCCTAAAGCTTACCAAAGCAAGAGATGTTAAATAGGGTGTATGGATAAAAAAATCAGATAAATAGGGTGTACACAATCAAAGCATCATGCACTAAGAAAGCCAAGTAAGGATGATCACAAGATAAAGAATAATCTACACGGAAGGTAATCGGATCTAAGAAATAAAATAATCAAAGATTTAAGGATAAATCTTCTAAGTGGGGTAGATCCGGACCCGAATCAAGAAAAAGAAGAGAATACAAGAATAGGGTGGAAATTAGAGAATTAGAGAAATGCAAGTTTTTGGATGAAAAATGGAACCCAAAGAAGATGAGAAATGGAACCCTAAGAACATTGTGATTGTTGCTCAAAAGAAGCAAAACCAGAAGAATGGCACCACAAACCCGAAAGGATGAAACACAAGAAGTCATCGTGATAGGGTAGATCATCAGAAGACAAGCTCTGCAACTCAAAACAAAGGGTGATGTGCTCAACTAGAGGATACCTGAAGATCAAGACCTCCCAAGCAGCTCTACAACTAGAAGACCATAAAAGAACACTTAGAAGATCGAATCTTCTAAGAGGGGTAGCCCGAGCCTAGGAAATTGGAATTTCTTACAAGATCAGAAAGTCAGAAGATTTTTATGGATATCACAAGAATGTGATATTAGAAAATATATTCAGCAATGGATTTAACTCAGCCTTAGCTACCTTGGTAGACAAAGAATATATTTTCTGCAACAATGGCAACCTACTGCCAAATGGAAAGAGGATTTATGAAACGCTGAAGGAGTAGCCAGTAAGCCGAACAAAAACAAGCGGCTTTTCTCCCTCTCTAGTTTCTTCTCTCTCACTAGTTTCTCTCTCTAGTTTGCTTGAATCTCGGGGACGAGATTTTTCTAAGTGGGGTAGATCTGTAACACCCGTGTTTTTGCATCATCTTAAAAATCACTAAAAATTTAAACTTTTTAAAACTTTACAACAAAATAAAACTTGATTAGTTTATTTCCCGCCAAAACACTTTAAATAAAATGTTTTCCAAAACTCTGCATAAAAATTCACCATATGCATTTAGTATAGAACTTTGAATTGTTTGCTTGCGTGATTGATTGAATGCTTGTTTGATTGGGATGCTTGATTGCTTGTGTGATTTGCTTGCTCTAGAATTTATATGCGGCACCAAAAACAACTTCCTTTAAATAATTAAAACCTACTTTATATATGATAGTGGTAATACAACGTACATCTTTACCTGCTCTGCTTTATCATAATACTCCTCACATATATGGGTTATATTTCTTTGTAATATTAGTTTACATTTAATTGACGTATATACATATACATGTTTTAGTCAATATACATACACGCCCTAGATATAGATACATCATATACATATATTTATCATGCATCCGTACAAGTATATATATATGCACATGCTTTCGTTATACACACATACACCATATATACACGTATATATATACCCTGCTAAACCGAGTAACTAGCTAGGGTCGTCCATACGTATGTAGGTATATATACATACATGGTCGCATTTTCTTGGAATACATCATAATTGCGTTACGTTCTCTAACTTTCTTAATTAGCAATACATCATAATAAATATAGGCATACAAATATACATTTTCTGAAAATACATTACCTATTTATTATATATTATTTACAAAATAGAAAAAAGAACATCTACTGTGTACACCTCCCTCCTACCGAACGGGCTCAGCCCAAGCACGGCAGCTCGGCTCGGCCCAAGCCGAGCAGCAGCAGCTCTTTCTTTTCCCTTCTCACTCACCTCCATGCGGGTCCCGGCTGTCAGCTCTGTCTCCTCCAACGTGCACTGCCTTCCCATCCCCGTGTTGACCTCGCCATGGCCCATCCCCGGAGACAAGGAGACCTAGGCACAGGCGTCTCGCTGACCCCGACATCGAGCTATCCCATCAACTCCTTGCCCTCTTCCCTCTCGCGCTCGCGTACAACACAGCATGTCAACGCAATCAGAGAGCCGCGACGAGAAACCCGCCAGCGCCATTGATAAGACCTCACGAGGAACCGACCTCGCCGGAGCGACGAGTGAACACGGAGACAGCCAGAGCATCATACGGAGTCGTCCCCGAGCCGAGGCCGCACGCATGTGCCGGAAAAATATCGGCCGGCGGAGAAAAGATCTCGCCACCACGAACCGCCACGGCCGCCATGTCACGTCCCGTCGAACAGCTGGAGCTTGCGACAACCCCTTGGCCACCAAGGCACCTCCGATATACTTATTTCCCATGGCCACTGTCTGCACTATAGCTCCGCTGGGGATGTCGGCAAAAATCTGCTGGCCAAGAAATATCGGCAGCTCCCAGAACCGACTTACTGTGCAGCACCGACTTACCATCGGATATAAATAGCCAGCCATGGCTCCTAGCGAGGAGGCATCACGGGGCTTGGGCACTGAAGCTGCCACTGGATGAGTGACAACGAAGAAGCTCGCAGCATGGAGCCGCCGCTGCCGAGGCCTGCAAGGGAGCATCGCGCCCCTGCCTCTGCTGCGCCGGAGCCGCGCTCTCCGAGCTGCCTCGGACGTCGCTGGGAGCCGCCATCGCGCTGCTCTCGACTCGCCCCGACGCGCCGCGCTCTCCGGAGCCGCTGCCGTCGGAGATGTGCTGCTCCAGCCTGCCGCCGGAGCCCCGAACCGTAGGGCTACTCCAGCCGCGGGGACCGAGCCTCTGCTCCATGATGCCGCTGTCGAGCAGCACCGCCGCCGAGCCGGGTGCCCTGTGTCCTCGTGCTCACCATCTCCCTCCGCCTCCTCTGTGCTCTCCCTTCTCACTCTCTGACCGCTCGATGGGGATGGGGATAGGAATGACCGACGATGGCATCCAATGCCAGCGCCTCAGCCACGTCGTTGTGGCCAATGGCCGAGCGACACACCCTCTGGTGGGGCCTGCCTGTCAATGATTCCTCCCCCTCCTTTCTTCTGTGAACACTCGGTCCACAAGGACCGTAGGCAGGCGGGAGCAGGTGCACGAGCACAGTGCTAGGCCGAGCCCCACAGTGGCCCACACGTCAGCCTCATGGGTAAACTGCTACGCGTACCCAGAAAAACGTACACAGTAGACTAAACGGTAAGCTAATAAAATTCCAGAAAAATTCCTAATAAATTTCTAAATTAACTAGAGTAGTTCTAGATCGTATTTATATAGTTTGCACCCATATTGCATAGATAAAAATAGTAGAATTAATTTGCATGCATTATTTCATACTCGTTTAACCGGTAAATTTAAATATTTTATATCTTGCACGTCTTAATTCCAAATTGCATAATTCTTTCACCATAAATCATCAAATAATGGTGCCCATTTAAATTCTAGATTTGTTTGCCTTGATTTACTTTATTAGTAATCACGCTGTAGACGCATATATTAGATTAAACGCTCCGCAAACGATCACTTAAATATAACTACACGAATAAACATAAACGTATACTTAGTGATACAATTGCATCCGTATAAATATAACCGTAGTAGTAATATAGAGGAACATAAGATATACCTGATAGAATTATAAAACACGCGTTAGAATTATAAAATGGACGCACTAGGATTAGATATAACCAACATATATAGATAGTACTAATATATAAATGCAATAGTAATATAACATATGCGCGGTAGAATTAAAGTATCCGCATGCTAGTAATAATAATATACATATAATAATAAAATGAAATACGCGCTTTACTAATATAAAATATTCTCGGTAGTATTATAAAATATAATGTTACGCGATAGAATATGTATAAACCCAGAGATATAGTAGTGTACCGATAGTATCACCTACACACTATATATGGCTATGCCCGATACCCGGGAATACATCCATGTATGGCTAACCAACCACCCACTCTAACCTAGCCCGTAGGAGCCACCTTGATTGGATGAAATACCTCTATCCAAATCTTACTTCAAATTGACATAATAATGATAGGCTAGTTAATGATTCATCGCCCAACTAGGATCAACCCGTCTAGGAACGATTGCTGTCGTGCTGGTTTGACATGCATTGATTATTATTTTCTCGTTTGTGTGTCTTGTTTGTCGACGTTAGTCCGCGTAGGATCGGAGACGCAGAGATGACCCACGGGACCCCAGAAGCACCACCAACACGGGAACAATGAAGGAACGACAACCTTGGATATACTCGACAACGAGCAAAGGCAAGTCCTAATCCCCACCTGTCTCCTACATTTCCATTCCTTTGTTTACTCCCCTCCTACCACGTCTACATTTTGCTAGCCTCCACCATAACCCACCATACCCGACTCTACCAACTGCTAATCTTAACATATACTACTTATTAAATCCTCATTCATGGATTAATTTTGTTATGTGATTTATGAGAAGGTATTGGTACCTTGATGAGATATGAGAAATATGAACTTGAGGATAATAACTATAAAACTTAAGTTGGTAAAATTGGACTAAACCTCGACGGGGGGCGAGTGGGGGGTAATTCATGTGGTATGGGTTACCTTGGCAGGATAGCCTGTGTGGGATCCTGTGGGAGATACTCGCCTCGGTCACATAAGGACCGGTTCATTGGCCATCTCGCCTAGCCAGAATTCCGTACAGCCACATGTCTATATGGGTAGACTTGATCTCACACCCCGTTAGATTGAAGTATAATTTTCACTAGGAGGCCGGAGTGGCAACGGACTAACAGGAGAGGACACGGCTACTGTGTGATCTACCGTGGTCTGATCGGCATGGTTGCTTTGTGGTCTTCCATGTAAAATTTATTGTTGTGCCGTGTGCGAGCACCCTTTTATTATTTAATCTGGATGCTATGTGATCATCCACCGGATGCTGTGTGATCATCCAACCACTCGATATTCTAGGATGCTGTGTGATCATCCTGATGCTTGTGGGTTCCGGTCCCTGAGTAGTCCGTGGTGGAATTATATGGAAATCTAAGGTAGCGCCCTCTCGGGTATGAGGTCTCGTTAGGCCTGTCTAAGCCATGACGATGGTATCGACTACGCCTATCATGTGGCGAAATTTATACACCTCTGCAGAGTTTATTGAATCTATTCGAATAGCCACGTCCTTGGAATGGGCAACCGCTGGGATGAGGTCCCCAAATGATTAGACTACGACAACTGTGATACTCTGGTAAGATGTATTTATGAATTTGGTAATCTATACTCAACTCGGGAACTGGTGAGGATGGTAATACCCTGCCAGGGCCCAACCTATATTTATAACTACTTCACTCTACCACCTTTACCACTAACCACCTCTCTCTATATATATATAGCCTTCATCCACCTCTCCACCCAAAGTTAGGGCTTGCTGAGTACGTATGTACTCACCCCTCCTCCACTCTATGTTTTTACGAATGAAGCTGCAGGAGTATATCCGAGGATGAAGCTACCAAGGACTATACAAGGATAGAACGTCTGGAGCACACTCGAAGACGGAGCCATACGACTACACGAAGGAGTTACACTGGGACTACGACGACCGGGTTATAGGAATACGCTTAAGGAATAAGTCTAGGGTTACGTCCGCACTCCAAGTTGCCTGTAGGAATGGAGCCACGTTGTTATAGGACCGCTGTCTTAGATCTCTGATATACAATGTAAGGCCAGTGGCCCAAGCTATGCAACCCAAACCATGTAATATATTTCTCTATTAGTAATAAAAGTATGGTTTTTGATATCAATCTTGTTCGAATTGTGCGTATCAGCTACTGATCCAGGGACTGATACATGATGCACAGTGGACCCTGAATTGGGGGCCCGACAGGGTGGTATCAGAGCTATACTTGGACTGTAGGACGAACCCTTAGCGTGGACATTAGTTAGAAATGCTTTTTCTAAAAACTATTTTCAAAAATCTTTGCATATAACCCTTGACTCTTACCTTTTCTCCACCTTCTATACCAAAAACAATTTTTTTTCTCTCTCTTCCCACCCCCTTCGAAATTACGAGCAGTATCGCTAGGATAGATTAGGTCATACCTAGAATACATGGTAGCTTGGAGATTAGATCTTTCATAGGTCTAGAGTAACCTTCCATGATAGGAACGTGAAAGTAGAACGTACGCCGTTTATGCTTGTTACACCTTGATTGACCTTTGTTGTTTGTTACAACTACCCACTTAGATCTCTCTCCCCTCACCTTGTGCTTTCCCCCCTCCCCCATTCCATGAATATTTTCTAGCAGTCATACAAGGGAAGACTACTATCTGGGATATTTTGAAGAAGGCAGAGATTATTAGAAAATAATTTTTTGGAAGACAAGATAGAAATAAGGAATCAACAGCTACCTGATTGCTACTTGTGATAGTATAGCCAACACATTGTCTATCCAGTAACAATACCAAGTGCCCATTCCTCGTCACACTAGAGCTACAAAAAAATAATACGCAGTAGGCAACAGGAGAAAACCGTAAATTTCGCACGCCACCACCATCCACGCCACCGCGCACTTTTCCTGCCTGCCGGTGCCGTCCCCTCAGCGTCACGCCGATGTCCCCCTATAGCACCGCACACCACCACCCCACACCGTCGCTTGTGCTGTCCCCTCTGTCCCCCACAATGCCACTGTGTCCGCGATGCTCACCGATGATGGCGCGCACTCGACCGCACCCCGCTCCTCTAAGCCCCGCCATCGTTTGCTATAAAAGCACCCCTTCAACTGCCTCCTTCACGCTGAAGACACCCCACGCCCTGAGTAATCACCCACATAAGCCCCTACTCAAGTGCCAACTTATTCCAATAATCTAAAAAAAGCTAGAAGAAAGTGCTGCCAGCCGAAGATTTTCGAAGAAAATATCAAGAAAAAGAAAAGTACGCTATCAGAATCCAGAAGTTGAAGCCCTCAAGATGTGCTTAGAAGTAGATGAACTCGTTACGTTCGTCTTTGCTACCCTAATTTCTATGCTGATAGGATCAATAATCTTGTACATTGTTGTAACGCGCCCGTTACCATATGAAAAGCCTTGAGTTAATTATTGAACTCAGGAAAGTGGAATAAAAATCCTAGAGATCTTGTTGGTGCCAAATGTATTTCTGAGATTTTTGGACTCAAGTCAGTGAAAGAGAAAAGAAAAAAATGGTGCAGTCAATACCACCATCACCAGCAGACCCTAACCGCTTCGTTTTCTAGGATTTACAGTAAGCCACAAACCGACAAAGACCACCGGCACCTTATAAAAGAAGGAACTCCTCCGCCCTCATCATCACCCACGCCCACTGAAGAATCCCACTGCCAGCTTTTCCTTACCTTGAGCAAAAGCAAAGCAACCACACCCTCAGCTTTCCACTCGCAAACCACCACAGTTGATTCCTCCCACACCCACAAATGGCCAAAGGTGTTTGGGTCAGCAGCTACTGCCTCCACACCGAAGGATTCCCCAAGCTCCTATATGCCACCATGCAGAGACTAGGAATACAAAGGCGTCCCGAGTATGAAGGCCGTGAGTATGAAGAGCATGGCATCGAGCGCTGTGAAGTCACCATCTACGTCACAAAGAGTGAAGACTTCCCCGACATAGCTGAAGCTTGGAGCATGACTGCAACCGGTTTTCGCTTCACCGACACCTACCAAGCCGTCGCCCGTAAAGCCCTGCGACACCTGTGCCAGCTCTATGAAGAGCCCATCACTCGTACACCCATGAGATTCTTCCCACCACGGGAGAAGAACCGCCCTGCCTGGATCGCCCGCATGGAAGCCCTGCAAGAGCAAGAAGACAACCCCACCATGAAGTTCATGACCGACTACCTGCTCTCCCTCGACGAGCAGTACGATAGGCAAGCCGCCGAACTGATGAACTGCATCCACCGCGCCCAAGTGGCCGTGATCTACGCTAGGAGCCTTCATGTAGAAGCACAAGCCCGAGTCGCCGCTGATAGGCAAGAGCCCGTGATTTTGGAAGGAATCCCCATCCACCTGCCAGGAAGAAGAAGGACGGACCCCGCAGTACCCCTAGCACCACCACCATCGAGAGACTTCGACGCCGAGTCTCTCCTCCCGCTCACTCAACCACCGCCAAACAAAGAACCTGCACCTAGCTCAGTGAAAGAACCTCCAACACGCCGAAATGAAGCCTCCTTGTCCGACGAAGTAGACTAGTCCTCCCAAGGGAGATGTACTCGTAGTCAGCACCTCCCTCTTTCCCCATTGTTGTATTCCTCCCGTGGTAATCAAAATCTGTGTGTTTGGCTCACGACCCTGAAGCTTACCAAAGCAAGAGATGTTAAATAGGGTGTATGGATAAAAAAATCAGATAAATAGGGTGTACACAATCAAAGCATCATGCACTAAGAAAGCCAAGTAAGGATGATCACAAGATAAAGAATAATCTACACAGAAGGTAATCGGATCTAAGAAATAAAATAATCAAAGATTTAAGGATAAATCTTCTAAGTGGGGTAGATCCGGACCCGAATCAAGAAAAAGAAGAGAATACAAGAATAGGGTGGAAATAAGAGAATTAGAGAAATGCAAGTTTTTGGATGAAAAATGGAACCCAAAGAAGATGAGAAATGGAACCCTAAGAACATTGTGATTGTTGCTCAAAAGAAGCAAAACCAGAAGAATGGCACCACAAACCCGAAAGGATGAAACACAAGAAGTCATCGTGATAGGGTAGACCATCAGAAGACAAGCTCTGCAACTCAAAACAAAGGGTGATATGCTCAACTAGAGGATACCTGAAGATCAAGACCTCCCAAGCAGCTCTACAACTAGAAGACCATAAAAGAACACTTAGAAGATCGAATCTTCTAAGAGGGGTAGCCCGAGCCTAGGAAATTGGAATTTCTTACAAGATCAGAAAGTCAGAAGATTTTTATGGATATCACAAGAATGTGATATTAGAAAATATATTCAGCAATGGATTTAACTCAGCCTTAGCTACCTTGGTAGACAAAGAATATATTTTCTGCAACAATGGCAACCTACTGCCAAATGGAAAGAGGATTTATGAAACGCTGAAGGAGTAGCCAGTAAGCCGAACAAAAACAAGCGGCTTTTCTCCCTCACTAGTTTCTTCTCTCTCACTAGTTTCTCTCTCTAGTTTGCTTGAATCTCGGGGACGAGATTTTTCTAAGTGGGGTAGATCTGTAACACCCGTGTTTTTGCATCATCTTAAAAATCACTAAAAATTTAAACTTTTTAAAACTTTACAACAAAATAAAACTTGATTAGTTTATTTCCCGCCAAAACACTTTAAATAAAATGTTTTCCAAAACTCTGCATAAAAATTCACCATATGCATTTAGTATAGAACTTTGAATTGTTTGCTTGCGTGATTGATTGAATGCTTGTTTGATTGGGATGCTTGATTGCTTGTGTGATTTGCTTGCTCTAGAATTTATATGCGGCACCAAAAACAACTTCCTTTAAATAATTAAAACCTACTTTATATATGATAGTGGTAATACAACGTACATCTTTACCTGCTCTGCTTTATCATAATACTCCTCACATATATGGGTTATATTTCTTTGTAATATTAGTTTACATTTAATTGACGTATATACATATACATGTTTTAGTCAATATACATACACGCCCTAGATATAGATACATCATATACATATATTTATCATGCATCCGTACAAGTATATATATATGCACATGCTTTCGTTATACACACATACACCATATATACACGTATATATATACCCTGCTAAACCGAGTAACTAGCTAGGGTCGTCCATACGTATGTAGGTATATATACATACATGGTCACATTTTCTTGGAATACATCATAATTGCGTTACGTTCTCTAACTTTCTTAATTAGCAATACATCATAATAAATATAGGCATACAAATATATATTTTCTGAAAATACATTACCTATTTATTATATATTATTTACAAAATAGAAAAAAGAACATCTACTGTGTACACCTCCCTCCTACCGAACGGGCTCAGCCCAAGCACGGCAGCTCGGCTCGGCCCAAGCCGAGCAGCAGCAGCTCTTTCTTTTCCCTTCTCACTCACCTCCATGCGGGTCCCGGCTGTCAGCTCTGTCTCCTCCAACGTGCACTGCCTTCCCATCCCCGTGTTGACCTCGCCATGGCCCATCCCCGGAGACAAGGAGACCTGGGCACAGGCGTCTCGCTGACCCCGGCATCGAGCTATCCCATCAACTCCTTGCCCTCTTCCCTCTCGCGCTCGCGTACAACACAGCATGTCAACGCAATCAGAGAGCCGCGACGAGAAACCCGCCAGCGCCATTGATAAGACCTCACGAGGAACCGACCTCGCCGGAGCGACGAGTGAACACGGAGACAGCCAGAGCATCGTACGGAGTCGTCCCCGAGCCGAGGCCGCACGCATGTGCCGGAAAAATATCGGCCGGCGGAGAAAAGATCTCGCCACCACGAACCGCCACGGCCGCCATGTCACGTCCCGTCGAACAGCTGGAGCTTGCGACAACCCCTTGGCCGCCAAGGCACCTCCGATATACTTATTTCCCATGGCCACTGTCTGCACTATAGCTCCGCTGGGGATGTCGGCAAAAATCTGCTGGCCAAGAAATATCGGCAGCTCCCAGAACCGACTTACTGTGCAGCACCGACTTACCATCAGATATAAATAGCCAGCCATGGCTCCTAGCGAGGAGGCATCACGGGGCTTGGGCACTGAAGCTGCCACTGGATGAGTGACAACGAAGAAGCTCGCAGCATGGAGCCGCCGCTGCCGAGGCCTGCAAGGGAGCATCGCGCCCCTACCTCTGCTGCGCCGGAGCCGCGCTCTCCGAGCTGCCTCGGACGTCGCTGGGAGCCGCCATCGCGCTGCTCTCGACTCGCCCCGACGCGCCGCGCTCTCCGGAGCCGCTGCCGTCGGAGATGTGCTGCTCCAGCCTGCCGCCGGAGCCCCAAACCGCAGGGCTACTCCAGCCGCGGGGACCGAGCCTCTGCTCCATGACGCCGCCGTCGAGCAGCACCGCCGCCGAGCCGGGTGCCCTGTGTCCTCGTGCTCACCATCTCCCTCCGCCTCCTCTGTGCTCTCCCTTCTCACTCTCTGACCGCTCGATGGGGATGGGGATAGGAATGACCGACGATGGCATCCAATGCCAGCGCCTCAGCCGCGTCGTTGTGGCCAATGGCCGAGCGACACACCCTCTAGTGGGGCCTGCCTGTCAATGATTCCTCCCCCTCCTTTCTTCTGTGAACACTCGGTCCACAAGGACCGCAGGCAGGCGGGAGCAGGTGCACGAGCACAGTGCTAGGCCGAGCCCCACAGTGGCCCACACGTCAGCCTCATGGGTAAACTGCTACGCGTACCCAGAAAAACGTACACAGTAGACTAAACGGTAAGCTAATAAAATTCCAGAAAAATTCCTAATAAATTTCTAAATTAACTAGAGTAGTTCTAGATCGTATTTATATAGTTTGCACCCATATTGCATAGATAAAAATAGTAGAATTAATTTGCATGCATTATTTCATACTCGTTTAACCGGTAAATTTAAATATTTTATATCTTGCACGTCTTAATTCCAAATTGCATAATTCTTTCACCATAAATCATCAAATAATGGTGCCCATTTAAATTCTAGATTTGTTTGCCTTGATTTACTTTATTAGTAATCACGCTGTAGACGCATATATTAGATTAAACGCTTCGCAAACGATCACTTAAATATAACTACACGAATAAACATAACGTATACTTAGTGATACAATTGCATCCGTATAAATATAACCGTAGTAGTAATATAGAGGAACATAAGATATACCTGATAGAATTATAAAACACGCGTTAGAATTATAAAATGGACGCACTAGGATTAGATATAACCAACATATATAGATAGTACTAATATATAAATGCAATAGTAATATAACATATGCGCGGTAGAATTAAAGTATCCGCATGCTAGTAATAATAATATACATATAATAATAAAATGAAATATGCGCTTTACTAATATAAAATATTCTCGGTAGTATTATAAAATATAATGTTACGCGATAGAATATGTATAAACCCAGAGATATAGTAGTGTACCGATAGTATCACCTACACACTATATATGGCTATGCCCGATACCCGGGAATACATCTATGTATGGCTAACCAACCACCCACTCTAACCTAGCCCGTAGGAGCCACCTTGATTGGATGAAATACCTCTATCCAAATCTTACTTTAAATTGACATAATAATGATAGGCTAGTTAATGATTCATCGCCCAACTAGGATCAACCCGTCTAGGAACGATTGCTGCCGTGCTGGTTTGACATGCATTGATTGTTATTTTCTCGTTTGTGTGTCTTGTTTGTCGACGTTAGTCCGCGTAGGATCGGAGACGCAGAGATGACCCACGGGACCCAGAAGCACCACCAACACGGGAACAATGAAGGAACGATAACCTTGGATATACTCGACAGCGAGCAAAGGCAAGTCCTATTCCCCACCTATCTCCTACATTTCCATTCCTTTGTTTACTCCCCTCCTACCACCTCTACATTTTGCTAGCCTCCACCATAACCCACCATACCCGACTCTACCAACTGCTAATCTTAACATATACTACTTATTAAATCCTCATTCATGGATTAATATTGTTATGTGATTTATGAGAAGGTATTGGTACCTTGATGAGATATGAGAAATATGAACTTGAGGATAATAACTATAAAACTTAAGTTGGTAAAATTGGACTAAACCTCGACGGGGGGCGAGTGGGGGTAATTCATGTGGTATGGGTTACCTTGGCAGGATAGCCTGTGTGGGATCCTGTGGGAGATACTCGCCTCGGTCACATAAGGACCGGTTCATTGGCCATCTCGCCTAGCCAGAATTCCGTACAGCCACATGTCTATATGGGTAGACTTGATCTCACACCCCGTTAGATTGAAGTATAATTTTCACTTGGAGGCCGGAGTGGCAACGGACTAACAGGAGAGGACACGGCTACTGTGTGATCTACCGTGGTCTGATCGGCATGGTTGCTTTGTGGTCTTCCATGTAAAATTTATTGTTGTGCCGTGTGCGAGCACCCTTTTATTATTTAATCTGGATGCTATGTGATCATCCACCGGATGCTGTGTGATCATCCAACCACTCGATATTCTAGGATGCTGTGTGATCATCCTGATGCTTGTGGGTTCCGGTCCCTGAGTAGTCCGTGGTGGAATTATATGGAAATCTAAGGTAGCGCCCTCTCGGGTATGAGGTCTCGTTAGGCCTGTCTAAGCCATGACGATGGTATCGACTACGCCTATCATGTGGGGAAATTTGTACACCTCTGCAGAGTTTATTGAATCTATTCGAATAGCCACATCCTTGGAATGGGCAACCGCTGGGATGAGGTCCCCAAATGATTAGACTACGACAACTGTGATACTCTGGTAAGATGTATTTATGAATTTGGTAATCTATACTCAACTCGGGAACTGGTGAGGATGGTAATACCCTGCCAGGGCCCAACCTATATTTATAACTACTTCACTCTACCACCTTTACCACTAACCACCTCTCTCTCTATATATATAGCCTTCATCCACCTCTCCACCCAAAGTTAGGGCTTGCTGAGTACGTATGTACTCACCCCTCCTCCACTCTATGTTTTTAGGAATGAAGCTGCAGGAGTATATCCGAGGATAAAGCTACCAAGGACTACACAAGGATAGAACGTCTGGAGCACACTCGAAGACGGAGCCGTACGACTACACGAAGGAGTTACACTAGGACTACGATGACCGGGTTATAGGAATACGCTTAAGGAATAAGTCTAGGGTTACGTCCGCACTCCAAGTTGCCTGTAGGAATGGAGCCACGTTGTTATAGGACCGCTGTCTTAGATCTCTGATATACAATGTAAGGCTAGTGGCCCAAGCTATGCAACCCGAACCATGTAATATATTTCTCTATTAGTAATAAAAGTATGGTTTTTTGATATCAATCTTGTTCGAATTGTGCGTATCAGCTACTGATCCAGGGACTGATACATGATGCACAGTGGACCCTGAATTGGGGGCCTGACAAGGTTCCTCCACCGCCTCCTAGGATTGCATCTACATCATTTCTTCAGTCGGTTTGATCCAAAGGCTCACAGTGGATGCTCCGGCCTATATATACAGCCCTGTACCCCCTTCTTGAGGCATCCCTAAAACATAATTCATATCTCTCATTCAGAGATCAGGGTATACCAGGAGGATTAGGTCTAGACTCTCGAATGTAGTAGATTAGAAATTTGGGAGTGAGGGTCAAGTTTTGGATCTAGTCTTGGAGGCTTGTCAAAGCCATGTATATTCACTTCATCTTGTAATACTTGTTATCAATTTATCATATTCTTTTTTACATTTCTATGCTTACTTTCAATATATATATCTTGCTTAGTTATGGTTATCATTACTTTTGTGTGTGGGTTCATAGAGCGCTTAGCCTACTAGTTTACTGGTTGGGCTAAGTAGCCGAGACTCGTGTAAGCGTGGTGCTTATACGATGCTCTGCCTGTGGGTACATCCTGCTCTCTGGTTGGGTGGTAGCAGCAGGTGGTAACAGCCCCGTCTATCCTTTGTAGTCCACTCCGAATTGAGCAGGTTCTTAAATTGTAGGACCGTAGTCGCGTTAGTAGAGTTATCTATATTGGATGCTTTACTGTCTAAGCGGCATCCCGAAGTGCACATGGGTAGGGTTAGAATTAGCTATAGCTGGATGTATACATATACTTTGACCATGTAATAAGAATATCATAGGAATCTACCTCACCCGTTGTTCTCCCGAGTTAACTAGTTTATGTTATCTTAGTGATCTATCCCCTAAGTGTCATTATCCTTAATTCCTATCATTCATTATCCTTAATTCCTATCATTATCTTTACCCTTACTCTAGCTATGCTGGTATGTTGACAGATAGCTGTTCCTTTACTATTCAATAAGTCTTTACTCCATTGTTTCCCTATGGTAAAATATAAATAACGATACCTGGAATACTCCCCGTAAAATGCTACAATTGTATTATGTGCGCTTGTGGAATCCTTCATATTCTACTTGTGTTAATAAATACCAACACCCCACGCCCCATCACCGCCGCCGCCTCCCGGACTTCTCCCAATGCCCGCGCCCCCTCTCCGCACTCCCGGGCGACAGCTCGACATCCTCGGGCCGCCCTGACACCATGCGCCCCATCTCCATGTTAGCTAGGGTTATAGAGCCCCTGACCAGCTGACCCACCACCGCCTCCCCATTGTGACCTCGAGCTCCGCCCACCCGCTCCATCCCTCGGGCCGCCAAGCAAGTTAAGGTTTGCGGCCGCGCCATCCACATCCAAGACCCTGTCCGCCGCTGCCTCATCTCTAACCTTGAGGTGCCATAGGCCCACACCCCGCCCTCCCGCGGCCCCGGTGCTTGTGCGCTCCGGCGTCCGCGCTCCTCCACAGCTTCTCCTACAACCGATAGGTTCGGATCCACCACTGCTGCTGCTCGCTGCTTGATGCTTGTTGCTTGTTGTTCCAGCACTTGTTCCTAATAGTTCACCCAATGTGCATTGCATTACCTTGGTTTGTTGCAACCTAATGATCCTGAAACGACGCTATGTGCATTGTTGCTTGAGCTTGTACAAGTTTCAGTTATCCCTTATGTGTGCTCCAAACTATGAAATTATTTGGAGCGTGACACGATATGCCTAAGTCAACTACATAGTGTGTTGGACTGAATGCCAATGTGAGCTTTCAGACCCTTCCATTGTGATCACAAATTTACTTAAAAAATATTGCTCAAACCATGCAATTGTGATCAAAATAAAAATTGCATGCTGCTTTTATATATGCCAACTGTTTCTATATATGCCCACTGTTTCTATATATTCCCAATGTGTTTATATATGCCCACTGTATTTAGATATGCTCACTGTGTTTTGATATGCCCATTGTGTTTAGATATGCTCACTGTACATATGCTCACTGTCTTTATATATGGTCACTGTAGAGATATATGCTCACTGTCTTTACATATGCTATTGAAAAAAAGAAATCCAAACCCAGATTCCTTATATTTGTTTGAACAACATAGCAGTGTATGTGTATATATATCATATGAATGAGCTTGAACATGAACCTGGGCTCTTGTCCCAGATTACTTGATAACATGTCATGTATTGAAAGTTGAGTTTGCTAAAAAAAATCCATTTTGTGCTGCTAAACAATAGCTGCCACTTGCCCAAATTGTAATGAGGATAGTTTGAACAGATCATTGCATAATTGCTGTTTATACCTGCTATTCCATAGTTGCTGTTTTTTCTCTGCACAAATTGTTAAAGAGCAATGATTTATTTAACTAACTGTAATGCTACTGTCAATAACTGCTATTCCATAGTTGCTGTTTTTTTCTCTGCTCAAGTTTATATATATGCAGTGCAGTGTGCTAACCATGGCTCTTCTCTTCTCTCCTCTCCTCTCTTATCTGTTGCTAACCATAGTTGCTGTTCTTAAGCTCCTCTCTTCTCTCTTCTCTCTTCTCTCTTCTCTCTTCTCCTGCTCCTACTACTTGTACTGCTATCTCCTCTCTTCTGTACTACTACTTCTACTACTTCTCTCTTCAATTATTGCGTCTGCTCTATTTTTATTTTGGCAAGCACCAGCTAGTCTCTCTTTTTAATTTTGGCAAGCAGCAGCTACTCTCTTTTTTATTTTAGCAAGCAGCAGCTGCTCTCTTCTCTCTTCTATACTACTACTTCTGCTACTTCTATTCCTCTCTTCTCTCTTTTGCCTATGATAAAATTGTCCAACTGCAGAAAATATCTGGAATATGAGCTCGTGATCATGAAATTATGAGGAACTTGGCATCATTACCAACTGCCCCTACTATCTTTTTCTATATGATCACTATTTTTATATATGCTCACTGTGTTTATGATGCCTTGATGCTCCAAGTTCATGATCAAATGATGATTGACATGTTTCTAAGGCCTCTATCACTACTACTACTATTACTACTCATTTTGTGATATATGGCAGCAGCTACTGCCTGCATATATAAAAACAGTAAGCATATAACATAGCATATATATGCTTTTTTGGCCACTTTTTCTATCCTCTATGTTTGGGAAGCAGCAGTTGCTTTTTTTGGCAACCTTTTCCTCTCCTCTATGTTTGGGAAGTAGCAGCTATTTTTTTTTGCCAACTCTCCTCTCCACTCCCTTTTGCCAATCATGAAATTGTCCAACTCTAGAAAATATATGGAATATGAGCTGATGATCATGAACTTGTGAGGAACTTGGCATCATTACTAGCCGCCCTATTGTCTTTTTCTATATGGTCACTATTTTTATATATGCTCATTGTGTTTATGATGCCTTTATGCTCCAAGTTCTTGATCAAATGATGATTGCCATGTTTCTGAGGCCTCTACCTCTACTACTACTGTTACTACTCATTTTGTAGTTTGAACCTAATTGATGGCAATTTTCTTCACTTCCACTAGGAAATGGGCCCTTGCTATGTTGTTTTCTACAGAAAGAAACTTGGGATTTACATGTCTTGGCATGAGGCTAGTGAACATGTGTTTGGGTTCAAAAATGCTATACACAAGAAGTACAACAACTATGACCATTCACTTAGAGATTTCAATGCCTATGTTGAAGCAGCAACTCCCTCCCCTAAACTGGGCCACCTAATTGTGGTGAAAGCATCCCCCTCGAGGTGCTAAGACTGGTTCTTGGAAGAATGTGGTGATTATCAGTCTATTGGTGATGGTGTTTGGACTTTGGATGATGCTTTCCATGAGCTGCCAATGCAACTGCAATACTTAGGCCTATGATGACACATTAGATGGTCGATGTAGTTGGATAACACAATTGTATGATGATTTAATTATGGTGTCTGAGGCCTATTAGTTTGGATAACACTAATTGTATGTTGACAACTATATTCTGGTTGTAATGCAACTCCATCTATTTATACTACTGCTGCTGCTGTCCTACTATTAATACTACTGCTGCTGTCCTACTACTACTACTCTCCATTGGCAGGCAGCTACTGCTTTGTAGACCCTCCTCTCCTAGTCCTTCTCCTACTCCTTTTCTCTCTTGTCCTCTGCTCCTACTTCTCCTACTCTGCTCCTCTGCTGTCCTCCTCTATATAACTATTTCCCTTGACATAAATTTAGGAGAAGAGATGGCCGAACTCCCTTTGTCGGATCTGCCAAATAATTATGCATTTGATCTGTGGTTCCGACCAATATTGGGGAGGGTAAACCACCCATATCCAAGCATAGTAAGTAACATGTTTTAAATAGACCCCTATATATATTTTGTTCTGATATATATAATTCTTAAATGTAGACAATTTGTCCTATACCATGGTTCAGAGAGACACTCTAAAGTTTCGGGGTTGATTTCTTCAATGTTGGTACATTCCCTATAGATGGTGGACTCAAGCAATATCGAATTGGCCTTTCTATTCTCGCTAGGGCGGGTAACCAACAAGGTATGGTTTTATACATCGATAGGACGAGCAGCGGTCAACCTCATGACATCAGTGTGCAAAAATATGCTGTGCTAGCATGTTTAAGGGCGCTTCAAAATATTGGGTACAATATTCCTACATACTCCTCCATGAGGATTGCTGCTTTGAATGTGGGCCTCCACCATGATATTGGACTTTTTTTTGCACAGCTTGCTGAGGACAACATGAATGATGTGGTCAGTCTCATAACTTATATCCAGATTAATTGCTATGTCTATATATATATGCATGGTTCTGATAACCACATTTTTCCCAACACTTGCAGATTTAGGAGAATGGCGTAACATACACAAGTTGTAGCTTTAAAGCCATTTTAAACCAGGCCATGTATGACTTGGGTCATTATAAAGGGGAATATGATGGCCCTGTTCTCACTTTAGAGGGAATCCAGGAAAAAATTCTTGTAACTAGGAGGGAAGGTTCTCAACCTAACTTGTAAATTCCATTCCGAAGCCCATTCCGTTTTGGCTATTGGAATGGAACATTCCGGTACCGGCCCATACCGGTGTACCATTCTGGACTTTATAATAATAATAATAATATGTGAATAAACTTAGACATAAATGTATATATAAATATATTTTGACTTAACTTATGGCGTAATTAACATTTTTACCGAACTAAGATATCATTCAACAAGTTCATAAGACCTTATTTCAAAGTTTAAACTCCAAAGTTCATACATGGAAAAATATAATACATGCAGCCACGCCCGGTATTGACCGGTATTGGCCGGTATTGGCCGGTATTGACCGGTATTTGGCCGGTATTGACCGATGTTGACCGGTATTGACTGGTATTTGACCCAGTACGGGATTGGGGCTCTTCTATACCGGTTTAGGGGCCGGTACGAGGCATTCCGGCCATTCCGGCCGGTACCGGAATGGAATTCACAACTATGTTCTCAACCATTGCTTATCATCATCAGTAGACCTTATGAATGATCTTGTGAAGCAAGGGAGAGTGCACTAGTAAATACATTGCACTACATCAGTGACATTTTGGCATATGAAATGAATGATCTGCACTTCTTGGAGTACGTGGTACAACATTGGGAAGTTCTAGGAAATTAAATTATTGTTGGTTGTAATACTGAACTGATCTAAATTATTATAATATGTAATGTACAAATTTAAATTATTATGTGTTTGTAATGAAGTAATTTAAATTATTATGGTTCTTGTAAATTATTATGGGTTTGTAATGAAGTAATCTAAATTATTATGGTTCTTGTGAACTAATTCATATTCTAGTCAGATTTGAATTTTCTAATTTCAATTTTTTTGGCTAGAAAATTGACTATAGGGGTGGTTCTATACTTAACCACCCCTACAAATGGAAACTATAGGGGCGGTTGGTGTCATAGCCGCCCCTAAATATTTAAATTGTAGAGGCGGCCGGTGTTATTAACCTCCCCTGCAAATCCTTTTGTAGGGACGGCTCGTAACACTAGCCATTCATATAAATCAATTTGTAGGAGTGGCTTGGGAACCACCCCTACAAATCAATGATTTGTAGACACGGTTGCTTAGGAACCCTTACTAGCCGCCCCTACAAATCCTCACGGTAGTAGTGAGGACTCCTGGAATTTGCATGCAGCGTCTTGCTTCCCATTGCATCCTACTCCTATGAATGAGTATAACTTCTCTAATACAAGGCTGCAAAGTACAGACCATATGTGATGAATTGATCTCGTTATAAGATACCCCCTGCAAAACTCAGCTACATGATGATCCAATGTATAATGTTTTGTTTGGGTGCTTACTATATATATACAGATATGAATGTGTGAGGACGACTATTTTAAGGGATGGATGTTGCATGGTAGTTGAGGTGTGAAGACATTACTCTGTCTGATCCATCAAGATTCAGATCCCAGCGCGATGAATTACGCGCACATGTGAATGCTCTTATTCACCTCCAGATTCATTGATGCCGTCTCAGTGTCCTGCCCGCACCGCTCAAATTATGCCCAAATATAATAATGATTAATGACCTTCGTGCATGCACCCAGTTTGGCTGAAGTGAGACTGGCTCCCAAATATATATAACCCAAGTAGGATGATACATGGAACCATCCATTCCGGACCTTCATATTAGCTACCGTGTACAATTTAGGTCATTGCTCAAGTAATGATTATGCTGAAAAAAATGTTCCAGCTGTCATGAAAGACTATTGGTAAAACACTGAAACATATGAATTTAAATAAATGTTCCACGAAGAACAAAAACATGTTTCATTGAAGAAAACAAAGTCAGGTGTTATCCATCAAGATGCACTGAAGAAGTTAGATATGCAGACATATAACATCAGTGTACCCTTTCCAGAGCAGTTCATATGATATGAGAATTTTGGCAGCATTAGATGGTTGAACACACACTTCGCTGGTCGTCCATGCATCATTATGCTCTAGTAGCTCTACTGGCTAAACTGGCCTGCAAACCTGGAAACATCTAGTTAGCTTCTGGGCATGGGTATACATATGTACAGCGAAATATTTTGTCGAAAAAATCAGAGGTTGTATGTATAATAATACATTCATACAGCCAAATATTTGCACCCAAATGCACGTAGTAATAACACAATCCAAGATGTCGTAAACCTTCCATCCCTTGATGCATGGCTGGCCTTGTGCTGGTGGTTTGCCCAAGTCAGCACATAGAGCCATGATGCCGCTGGCACAAATCAACAATTAATCGAACAGAAGGGAAACGATCGATGCATAATTGCAATGTTTTAGGCAGATCGGGCAAATACTGCTTCATTTTGTTGAAAACTAATTTGGATTACTGTACAGCTGTGTATACTTTTCTTACATATGGTCCACACTTTTCGTGAAGCTTGTTCAAACAGATAACTTAAAGGATTAAATGTGTTGCCTTCGTAGCTCAACTAGGGCGCCATCCCGAACGATCTAGCCAAATCTCTATAATACATGGAGGTGACAGAAAAGTTCAACGAGCCGCCGCAGAGCCGGAGACAGAAGATTTGTCAGGGGGCTTGCGAACTTATTGGTTGGCAGCTGCTGATCTAGAGACCTGCCGAAGATGGCACTAGTCGGTACCAGGGAGCAAGGGTGAAGCCATGGTACAATTCCCTTAAGTCGGTGTTGCTTGCATGTGACTAATGCTCCACTGAGCAACGACGTGTGATGTTAGAGATTCGAGAGGGTAACTAGGTGATATTTTATAGTGACAGCTTATAGTATCGATCGTACAAAAGTATTTCCCTTAATTATATTGAGGATTCATGATATAAATGCTGCTCTAATGAATCCATGGTGAATATAATTCGACACATACACAATGCAAGCAGGCCTTCAGATTTTACTCTAAGTAAAAGATGTTCAAGTCCATGCATCAATGTCCGAACAGTTAATACAAGAAAATGTGGAGTATCAACGACATTACATGCATGGTACATTGTCCACTGCTTGGAAGAGTTGCACTTCACTAGCTACCCCTTATCTGGACATAGAAAAGCTCGTCCCTAGGCAAATAATGTGAGAAACAAGATCAAGCAGCTGTCTGACCCGTGCGCAATCAGCGTCTTCATTTCCAAGGATGGGATGGCCTTCCGACGTTCGGTAGAACATGACGCGCTGGTGGTTGTCCTCTTTCTCGACGGTTATGACACGGATCCACACCCACAGCGTCAGCACATCAACAGCTTGACCACCGTTGTTGTTCTAGGCCTTAGCCACTGAACACCTGGTTGCCGCTCAAGTAACCGAAAATGTAGGGACGAACGAAAGGAACAAGAAACGATGAAATGACGAATATCAATAATAAGAAGAATTAGGGTTTCATTCCTCCTCTCTTTCATACGGCTCTCTTGGAGCTCTATTCATACATATCTGCATCATTTACAAGGACAGAAATGCCCCTCCAACTACCCAAATCCGGGAGCATATTCTATATCCATGGGGCTTCCTTGTTCCATTCTACTTTTGGCCTCCCCTGGTAAACATCTTCCTTGTCCGGTCCCCCTCCCCTGCTCTACAGCTGACATAACGGGGGGCCACGCCAAAGGAGCCACGCTGCCCCGTCCTTTCGGCCACTTCCACCCTTTCGCACTATCGACGAAAGGATCAACCTGCACTGCACAACATAGCACTGTACCAAAAAGTGTCATGATAAACGAAAAGGTGCCCACACCACTCCGGTGGGTTACGGCTGTAAAGGTTGAAAGGCCTTTGGTCTTGATGATGACGAAAGGCCCTTCCGCTGCCCTGCCAATAACCATCGGTCTCCCGAAGGGTAGCCTGCGAAAACACAAACGGCAAGACGGGGCTGTCGAAAAGGCAAGGTCTCCCCCAACAACCGTTCTTATCGTCACAAATAGGAAGCTCCTCCCTTTCTCGGCCATGGTGAACACAGCCTCGCTCGTCATTTTCCCCTTCTTGTTGAACTGTGACATCCTCGCTAGACAACATAAAGCTGCTAGTACACAAAAAGGATCCAAACAAACAACTTTGTAGAAACATGAACCCTAACAAGGGCTTGGTGATTTTTGGTCATTGAGTTACAATGTAAATAATAACACTAACAATGCTTGCTACTGTACAAAGTTATTTAGTATCAGAGACACATGGATCAACTTGAGCTTGTCTAAGGTGGAGATCAAGGAATCAACACTTCAAAAGAAGATCAAATAGAATATTTGAAGACGATAGAAAACTAGAAGAAGATCAATACATCAAAGAAGTAAAGCCCGATCAAACGGACGCGAAGAAGATCAATTCATAGTGCATTCGAGAATGCAGTAGAGCATTCTGGTGGGACAGTGGAGTTATCAGGTGGGCATGTATGAGGCAGAACAGGACTATGCGCAACGTATACTAGGGAGGCCATAAGATATCCATGGAGATGCTTGGCAGAGACCCACAATACGCATATATATTTACCATGCAGCATCTTGCTTCCCAATGCATCCTGATCCTATGATTGAGTAACTCCTCCAATACAAGGCTGCAAAGTACAGACCATATGTGATGAATTGATCTGGTTGTGATGTGGACAAAGTGGTTATAAGAGACCTCTTCCAAAACTCAACCACATGATGAAAAATGTTTTGTGTGGGTGCACAGTGCGCTTATTGTATACACAGATACAATTGTGTGGAGAGGAGCATTTTAAAGGGACTGATGTTGCTTGGTGGTTGAGGTGTGAAGACAATACTCTTTCTAATCCATCAGGATTCAGATTCCAGTGCTACAAATTACACACACACGTGTACACTCTTATTCACCTACCAGGTTCATTGAAGCCAGTCAGTTTTGTAAGATTGTTTGGTGCCGAATTCATTGTGAATAAAGTAAATCTCACATTTTCATTCCCAATTCCTAGGAATTAGAAAGACCCGTAATTCAGACCTATGGTTAGGTATTGCCTAAGTTGACCCCTCTACAAACCTCAAACAGCATCCAGATTCACTTTCAATGAGCTGCACAATGTTTCAGTCATTTTTTCTAGCAACGCTAATCTTTTATTACATTTTTTAGTTCTGCTATTGAATAAATTTGTTTACCTATTCAGTCATGACTGAGTGTTGAATTGTGCATTGGTTCTAGTTATGAATTCACTGAACCTCACCTGGTTAGACGTCATTAGAATCTGCAGAGTTTGCATTTTTTCCTTCCACAGAGCCCGGTGTCGATAGCCTGCCTTTTCTTGGAAGCCTTAAAAACCATCTTATTTTTTTGGAACTGTGTATCATATGTAAAGACCTCACTCATTTGGTGACCCACTTGAATAAATTGACTTAGGGACATAGGAAGAAATTTATTAGTAGTATTATTTCCAGATGGATCAGTTCACAGGGGAGACCACCTATATGACACCACCAATGTACTTCCCGTAAGCTCAGATGCAATTATGCATGTGATTAGTTCAATTCAGTTTTCTATTTTTTGCAGCACACCATGAATCGATGGTGAGCTAATATGCATGGGGTTCCCAAACTACCAATCATGGATTCATGGTTGATGTGTGCAGGAAAATCCACCAAAACTCTACCACTGCACGCCCTGCACCCAGCAGCATAAAACAAACAATATAATGTTTCCATCGTCACATGCATTGTTCCGGTCAGCACGATTATAATGTTTCAATATAGAGTCTTAATTCAAATAATAGGCCAGAGAAAACCTGCATTGTTCCGGTCAGTATGATTATAATAATATATATGATACAGGTGCAATTAATATACAACGACGACTGTGGAAATACATGTAGAGTAGGTAGCTGGTGTACCGATTCGACCCGTGATAAACTATTAGCACACGCTTCACACCGTGACTGCTTCGGTCACTGGCGCAACAGAATTGAAATCTCTAAAGCTCAGATGCAATTACGGTCCACTGGGGCTTGAATGCTGATCTGCTACAGACCATGGCATTCCACAAGTGCTAACGCGAAGAGAGATGGATGCTACTGTAGCTTAGCCTTTCTGCCCCACGCTCCTAAGTCCTAGCCAGATCTGCGAAAGAAAGACTATGCACGTCATCACAGCTCGAGAGGTTTTGGTAGCCTGGTCCTGTAGTAGGCGTCAGGAATTCTTATGCAGCGTCACTGTAGCTCCACGGCGAAATGGCCAATTATCGGCAGTGGCATGCGACATCAACCAGGACGCAGGAGCTTGCTTCCCAATGCCTCACAGTCATAACAAGCTCTAGTATGGCATGTATCGAAGAGACCAGCAGGTTGGTTTACAAGAGATATCAGATGTCCCATTGCTTGCATTATATCTGTTCTTTGTCCTGGCATATATGTTGCGTACAAGAGCTTCGCGTTGCAACAAATAAATGGGGAGACAGTCATGGTCACGTGCGCATATTTGTATTCTGAATCATCCTTGGAGCTTTAGTGGTTTGCTGTCACTGCTACATTCAGACCTATCACAAGCGGTTTGTAAAGTCCATCACTAGCGCTTTTCAGTCTCGCCAGTAAGCTGTTGGCGGTGACGACATTCTCATCACAGGCGGTTTGCAACCGGCGGTGATAATAGCTTACCACAGTCGATTCGTATTACCAGCCAGCGATGATTTGAATTTTCAAAATTTCCAAAAACTGACAAAAAAATAGCAAATTTTTTTGTTTCATTCCTGGGAAGCCCCAGGACTAGCTCCAGCTTCATGGTACCAGGAAGATGCTCCAGCTCCAACTCCACACTATTTTTCATTGTACGCGGTGCTGGGATTCGAACCGAAGACCTTTGTCCTTTGCTCCTCTCTGCACTCCACCCATAAGTCGCTTGTGTCTATATATCATATCCATTCCTCTAGTATTCACTTTTCAGGATTTAAAATGAATATTTAGAACCCTAAACGGCTTCAAATAAAAAAGTCATAAATCACAAAATTGTTGTTCTAGTTGAGATCTACAACTTTGATTTTGGTTGTTTCGCCGTCCGAGGTCATTTAAGAAATTTGAATTTCAAAACGTCAAAACTTCAGCCAAACTTTTGAGACCTCAAATGATTTCAATTGAAAAACTCATCAACTACAAAGTTGTTATTCTCATTAAGATCTATAACTTTGGTTTTGGTCGATTTTCTATCCAAGATTGTTTGAAAATTTTGGTTTTTAAAACTTTAAAACTTTAGATACAAATTTGAGATCATAAATGATTTCTAATGAAATAGTTGTCAACTGCAAAGTTGTATATCTCATCAAGATCTACAACATTGGTTTTGGTCATTTTTTCATCTAATGAAATAGTTATCAACTACAAAGTTGTATATCTCATCGAGATCTACAACATTGGTTTCGCCCTGACTAGAAAATCATGTGGCCTCTGCTCGTGCAGGTTCGAATCCCGCCCATCACATTTTGTATGTATACCCCCATTTCCTTTTCTCTCCAACTTGTTTTTTGCACAGATTTTTATTGTTCATTGAAAGTTCATTTCCTGTTCTCTACAACGCACAGATTTTTTTTTTCGTTCAATGTTTATTCTGTACCCATTTCTTGTTCTCTAAAACTTTTTTTAGTCCATCTCAAAAACTCTTAATCAGACATTAAAAGTTTCTTATAATGCAACTTAGGCAAATGACAGCATCCTACGAATGCGAAGAAAACACAGATGGAGAATAGGGCTCTTTTGTACAACTCTGTTTCACTTGCAAAGCAGTTTCTTTTCTTTGATTCCATGAGCAGCTTTACCAGTTGAGTTGAAGTCGTTTCGAAAAAAACATTTCGTAAAACAACTTCTTAGAGGGGAGATAAGAGAGGGAGAAGAGAGAGAGAGAGAGAGAGAGAGAAGAAGAAGAAGCTAGTATTTTTAGTTTCACCGGCATTCTTGGACATGTGATGCATCCCCAGCATAAATGTTAGATGTTTGTCATGTAATCAAAGATGAGGTAAATGTTAGATGTTTTTCTATGTAATCAGAGATGAGGTATGCTGATTGATCGATTTCTCTTATATGTATGATTCTGTGGCCCATGTCTAGCTCAATGCAGCAGACAACTTCTATACATCGTCATGCATGAGTGGTGTTCGTTCACATGCTTGTGCTCCAACGGCTTATCGCACTGTCCTTTGATCCTTTGCAATGATCCCTCTGTGCAAATATCAGTCTCCGCGTGCTGGTGTATGTGTATGCCTAATAAGGTTATTTGATCTTTGCCATGATCTCAATTTGTATTGTTAGCCCTTCTCTCGCCCCATTTCTGGTCCACTACTGGCCTACTACCTAGAGTTGAAGCTAGGGGAACCTGTTCTCTTCAAAAGACACCATCAACTACCGTGACTACTGCAATAGAAATTTTCTCTGGTGATCGTGCTAAGGAAAAACAACCTGTTGATTGTGCTACAAGCATGGTTAATGCCAGGGCACTCAAATGGACAATGAGCTATCACAATAAGGCAAATGTAAGTCGTTCATCTGAACATCCAGGGCTGCAGTACCTGACGGATCTGCCAAATGATGGCAACCACACCCCAGAGAGGTCAAACAATGAGGGTCCAATGTATGTGCACAGGTCTAGGGGGTCCTAAAGTAATTTGGTTTCATGAAGCAACAATGAACACTATCATGTGCTTCACGAGAGGATGACTGAGTCATATCTTAGCTACCTGACACAATGGACATCGTCAGTGTTCCTGTTGCATCCAATTCCTATTTTCTCATACTGCTAGGAGCTATAGCATCCTCAGTCATCACAGGTGTCATGTGTGGATGGGACTAGGTGACTACCTCTCCACTATAGTACTCCTACCTTCCACTTGCAATATAATTACTTGTGTCGCACAAGAATGTGAACAAACCTGCTAGGCTGGCTTGTTTTCCTGCACAAATAATGTCTCCAAAAAAATGCAAGACATTGTTGTACTATTAGTGTCCTGCAGCTGACGGGCCAGGGGTAGCATAAAAGTGAATAATCATTACATCAACAACCATGACCATGATGCTTGCAAGACATACTGCACTGCCCACAGCTCCAGCTGATCTTTAGGTTGCTGCCAATAATCCTAATAAACGGAAATAACTTGTCATGGATCATCCAAATTTTTACAGGTCATAGCAGTTTGGGTTTTTTTTATTGTTACAAAACCGCAGTTTGTCATTATTCAACAGATGAAAGGATGTTTGGCTGATATTGTGCAACATAACAGACACCTCACAACAAATGCGTGTCATCAGATGCTCATCATTGTTATTAGGGAATTTCTAAAAGTCAGCACATTGCATTCAGACATATGTCTGAACCTTCAGGGAAATCTAGGAAGACTAACGCTAACACGAGTCAAATCTTGCACCGCAAACACAACGATGTCTCTTCATCATGGCAGGATATGAGATCTTTGCTCCAGCACATTTTTAACTTCACATACTGATAGTGTTCTTGGAGACTTGACACAATAGTCCCCCACATCTCTGAACAAATAATGGTTGTTTGCGACAATGCTGCATGCACTGTGATGAAAACTATGGATTCAGTCTGTCAGTCACAATAAATATAATTTTGTTGACGCTTGTGTAGACCCAAACCGGTGCTCAATACTCAATTGTAACCTTGACATCTTGGCAACAATGCATAGTACTCATAACTTTCCTTCTGCGACGATTTGTTGATTGTTTTAGGCACAATGACTTGATAGTGGATCCCATATCACACAAGTTGTGGGTCACTAGAAGTACAAACAGGAATGCTTTTTGTCGGTGGACTTGCCTCAGTGATACCTTAGCAGCTGGACCCCTTGAACATCGTTGGGAATGCTGATGCCTTCGGTTCCTATTTACTTTGAGAGCAGCCTAAAACCTATGATAGGATGCCGTGCATGGCACTACCTATATATCCCCACTTGGCCACACGCCCACACCAATACTCCGATCCTAGTCTTTCCATCTCATACACGATTACCTATTGCACCCGAAATGTAGATGTGCCAAAGAGTTGTTCAGTGTTTATTTATATATAAATAAATGTGATTTCTTTCTTTTTTAAAAAAAGAGAAATAATAACTCCTGTGATGTACTACATGTTGTTAATAGCAGTGCACCAGTGACCTACGATTGGGGCAATTGAATAAATTCACAGCTACATATAATTGTAGAATAAATAGAAATTACATATGGTGTACTGTCTAAGAGTTGTGTGGTGATAGACCATCCCTCTCCTAAATAGGCACTTATATTTTGTTGCATAATTTGGCTATTGTAGCTTAAATTGCAATTTGAGTGGCATGGTAACACATATATCATAATCCTCGCTTAATTTTCTTATTTATTTCTAGAAATAGGATGTGTTGATCATTCACAACGCCATTCCACGTAAGCACTTGCGTAGTGTGAACATGAATAATGGAGTTGTTTATGAGGCCTGAAGTAGGTTTGATGGGAAGCTGATGCTCAATGAGCTCGCGGTTTAATCCAGACATCTCTGTGTAATTCCATGCAAAGCAATCAATATATTCTTTGAGAAATGCAATTTTCTCAACAATATAATCAACTTTTAAGTTTTGGTTTATAAACATTGGACAAGGCACTGAGCCATCCCTAATATCAACTTTTTCCATTAGGTTAACTGTAACACCCAAATTTTAGAAATAATAAATTTTAAATAATTTAGAGAAAGTGAATTAAAATTTTGAAAACTATTTGGTAATGCATTCATGTTGTTGCATTTATTTTATTTTTTTGGTGTGGATATATTTATTTTATTTGATTTGGTTTAGAAATTCTATTTGAAAAAGGTTTTGTAAAACAAACAAATAAAAAAAAAAGAAGAATAACTTACCTGTTGGTGGACCGCGTGGGCGCCGGCCTATTTCTTTTTCCCCCGCGCTGGGCCGCGGCAGTGGGCTGATGCGGCGCTCTCCTCTGCATCGGTGGGCCGGCCCAAAACCGAGCCCGCGCGCTTCATCCTCTTTCGGCCACTGACGAGTGGGTCCCGGGTGTTAGTCCCTTCTTCCTTCTCACGTAGCCGAGTCGGTCTCTTGTGGATCTTCGGTTGGGATTGTGGGAATTGATCCCGATTGTTGCCGCGAGCCGAGCCCCCTATAAGAAGTAGAGGACCCTGGCAGGTATTTGCTTTTCCTCTAGTAGATGCCCTAAGCCCTAAGCCCTAGCTAGCACTGCCGCATCTCGCCGCAAGGGGATAGAGCCGCCACGGTGGGGTGTTTGCACGCCGCGCCTCCACTTTTCGCACTTTGTTGCCGAGGTTCTCGACGAGGTAATGATGATGTCTAGCGTTTCTTTCTTGTTTTTGTGTGCTCCTGTGCTTCGCTAAGCTACGCCGGACTTATAGGAAATTCTCACCGGTTGTGGGTTCGTCGGTTGTTGCCATTGTCGGGTCTTTGGCTCGGGTTGAGGTCTTAGGTGAGCCGCGAGGTTCTTCTCTTCTTCCCGCTATTTTTTTTTGAGGTCTGAGCCACCGGAAAACGTGTTTCTGAGGAGCTCCAGCGAGCTCATGGCGTCGGCCATGGTGGCCACCGGCCGGAGTTGATGTAGATGGCCGGTTTTCTTTCTCTCTCTCTTGGGGTGAAGGGCAGCCGTCCGTTCTCAGATGGACGCACGAGATTAGAAGATACCCCTTCGCGGGGTAGATTTATTAAAGAGCCCCTGGATTTCTTCATAATAGAACCCGCAGTCCTTAGCGCAATATCCTGAATCCGTTTTCGTGTTTTGAAAGCGTATTTTCTCCCGGATAAGTCAAAAATACGTTTTCAGGTATTTACAGTTTTGCCACTAGAATTGTTTTGGTCATCAAATCTTCGTTTTAACTCCGATTTGATCCGTTCAAATTGCGTTAGGTTCGTATTTGCAAGCTCTACATGTTAGTGTAGTTGTACAGTTAGTTTTGATAATTTATTTTTCGAGGTTATAATTAAGTATTTATTTATCTATAGGAAATCTTAGAAAATTCATAACTTTCACGTTTTAACTCCGAATTTGGTGATCTTTGCGTCTGTGTGATCGTAGAAACGTGTAGAAGAGTTTTATAAGCTTTTATTACTGTTTTGTTACTGTTGGTGTACTGTTCTAATTATATCTCTTTGTTTGCTTCGTGTATGTTTGATTGGATGCATGTGTGTTGTTGATTGATGATCGAATATAGAAGGTGAGCAGTATTTGGACGATTCGGAGTATTACTTTGAGCCAAGTCAGCAGTATCACTTGGAGAGCTTTGATCAAGGCAAGTATAACACAGGACTATCCTTGTTACCTATACATTGAATTGTCATACATATGCATGTGCTTACCTTGACAACTTTAGAGATTATAACTTAGTGATTGTTATCTTGATTCCTTGTCAACCTTGGGAATGCATATGGGTAGCTACTGCTAGTGCTTAAACTAAGAACAATGATCTTGTAATTTGATTAATGGATTAAGCAATCAACTATTAAGATGACTTTATTATTGTTAAAAGGGGGCTAGAGCATGTGTATTATTTTGATGCTCTGGTTTCTCTCCATAAGGACTTATCTGTAAGTGATAACCGGGATATACAGTACAGCTGTGAGGGCTATATGGCTCTGGCTTTAGTTGTTCAAGAGACCTTTTCTAGCTTGTTAGAGGTTACCTTAAATGGCGTAAGAATGGCTTGCCATGTTGGGTGTAGTGCGAGCCCCTGGCCTAGTGTGTATAGGCTGCGGTTGTTGTGCCACAGGGAAGGGGGGTTCTACATCTGCCTGCCGAGTGAATCTAATGGCCCTAACTTGTTAGACGAACTTTTGAGTGGCTTTATATGGTTCTCGGGTGTTTGGGCTTGATCTCCCCACTCATTTGGAAATCATGACTTACAGTGAAAGTGTACACCTCTGCGCAGAGTTAAAAACTGGTATACTAGCCGTGCTCACGGATACGAGCGGCCTTGGGGATTCTTATGGAATAGTTGATCATAACCGTTATATCATGCTTAATTATTATTGATTATTATTATGCTCATGTTAATGCTATTCATTATCCTTATTACAATTGATCATTGGTTCTTTAATGGGAAGTGGTTTATCTTGATGCTACTCAATTGCTAATATATGATTAAAAGCTAAATGCGGTTAAACAGTGTCTAGCCTTTTGAGCCACATGAACCCTGTGTTATATTTGTTGAGTTCGACATGGACTCACCCTTGCTATTTCCACCATAACAGATGAAGATATAGAGGAAGATTATCGGAATGAGTACTAGTCTTGGTGTCAACCAGTCAACCGTGTCCCTGTGTGGAGTTTCCGCTGAAGAATTACTATTAGTTATTATTACCTGTCGTTCAAGACTATATTTTAAATACTTATTCGTTATGTAATAAGCACTGTGATGATACTTTGTAATTTGTCAACTTATGTGTGCGACTGTTTCCTGGGGCGCACATGAGTCTTTTATGCATCCTATTTTTGTCCTTAAAAATGGGTGTGACAGATTGGTATCAGAGCCGTGTTGACTGTAGGACGCAAGCCTAGTTAGAATGGTCGTTAATAGCATCCATACTCCATTTAATTCATGCTTCCTCATTTCACCTTGTTAATTACTAAAGTTTTATGCTTCCTCTACTTTATTCCATTGCGAAAATACATTGATTCTATCTAATCTATGTCTAAATTTTATAGATGCCTCTTCATCCCCGTCTGTCAGCTGCACAGTACGTTGCCCGTTTCAAACCTCAGGAGCCGTATGAAGATGGTGAGCAAGAGCTATCTGATGCTAAATCAAGAGTTGGTGATACACCAATGGAGAATGTAGTTATGGGATGGACTACGAAGTTTCATATTATGGTTCCTAAAGCTGATGCTTTCTTCCATGACATGTTGACAAGAACCTTGGACAACTACTACTACGACTGGGAAGCTACGTTGGAGTATCGTAGTGCAGAGTATAGTCATCCATGGATGGATTCCTATTGGGAAACGGAGTTATGGGTTAAGAAAAGGGATCCTACTACTAAGGAGCCTAAGGTGGAGTCAAAGTTCATTACCAGAGTGAGCCGGGCAACTGTGGAGATAAGCATGGAGGATGTCGCTTTTAAGGCATTTGTTTACTACCATGGTCTACGCTCGGACAAGACGTTAAAGGGTGCACTCCGGCATTTTCCTTGTTTCTTACATGACAAGGGTATTTGGACCGTGCCGCCTGCAGATGATTCCTCCTTGACTTTACAAGCTACGGTGGGATTAGCTCGTGAATTGGCTCTTCATGAGGTGGATTTGAAGGATGAGTTGCTGAAGGAAAAAGAACTTAAGGAGCAAGCTTATAAGGAGATTGACCAATTAAGGGCGGAGTTAGGTCGTTCCAAGATTTATTAGAAGCTTAATTAGAAAATAGGAAAAATCCCTATGTAATAAGAACGATAGTAGTTGCGAGTCAATTTTAAGTTGGATTGTTTTGAGAGTCAGTTTGTGGTGTGAACAATTATGTGATTGATGGATTGTTAACGTGATAATGTGTGATTTGGATCTTTGTAATGTGTGCTGGAGCTTTGTAGACAGGCCTACAAGTTCCATGGTTAAGAATAATTAAGTTTGATCAAAATATATTAGTTGGTTATGAGATAAACATAGTTCTGTCCTTTGCTGATTTTTGGATCAGTCTGGGATGTTTTAGGAATAACTTAAAATCCGTTAATGGGAAATTTAAGAAATTATACTGGGAATAATTAGACTTCTATATTTTTCCAACCCCGCAAGAATCACTTTAATATCTATTAAGAGCTAAGAGATATACCTGTTTCAAGTTGGAGTTACTGCACAGTCTGGAAATCTGAAACAGTTTCGGTTAAGTTCAGTTTTTGGCCAATTATTTGACAGATTCAGAAAAAGTGTTGTGAATAAAAGTTGTAGATAATTTTGTAAGCTTTCCAACCATGTAAAGATCATCTGAATTGGACGTCTGTAGCTCGAGATATGACAGTTTTACTGAGTTACTGAAATTGGAATTTGCCCAGAAAAATCAGATTTTGCTTATCTATTGAATTGGAAACCACCTAATGATGCTAGCGAGATTCGCAGTTTCTTGGGTTTAGCTGGATATTACAGACGGTTCATTGAAGGGTTTTCTAAACTTGCTAAACCTATGACATCTCTGTTAGAGAAGAATGCCAAGTTTGTGTGGTCAGATAAATGTCAAGTTAGTTTTGAGGAATTGAAGAAGAGGTTGACTACAGCGCTTGTTTTGGTTTTGCCAGATTTGAGTAAGAAGTTTTCTATTTATTGTGATGCTTCTCGTCAAGGTTTGGGATGTGTTCTTATTCAAGAAGGCAGAGTTGTGGCTTATGCATCTAGGCAGTTGAGAAAGCATGAGTTAAATTATCCTACACATGATTTGGAGTTAGCAGCTGTGGTTCATGCTTTAAAGATTTAGAGACATTATTTGATTGGACATAAGAGTGATATATACACTGATCATAAGAGTTTGAAGTATATTTTCACTCAGTCAGATCTGAATTTGAGGCAACGCAGATGGTTAGAGTTGATTAAGGATTATGATATTGAGATACACTATCATCCTGGTAAGGCTAATATAGTAGCTGATGGTCTTAGTAGGAAAAGTTATGCCAATGAGATACGGTCGTTGTCTATGACTAGTGAGTTATGTGCTGAATTTGAATATTTGAATTTAGGAATTGTTACTAATACAATGGAATTAGTGATAGAGCTTACTTTAGAGTAAGAAATCTACAAGGGTCAGTTGAAGGATGAGAAACTGAAGAAGATAGCAGAAGATATAGTGATTGGTAAGTCACCAGGGTTTTTGAATGGATGATAATGGGATTTTGTGGTTTGTAAAGAGGTTGTGTGTATCTGAGGATCAAACTGTTAGATAGGCAATTCTTCGCGAAGCTCGTGAGTCAGCTTATTCTATTCATCTTGGTAGTACTAAGATGTATTTGGATCTGAAACAGAAATATTGGTGGGTTGGATTTAAGCGAGATGTGGTTGAGTATGTGGCATTGTGTGACACTTGTCAGAGGGTGAAAGCAGAGCATCAGAGACCTGCTGGATTGTTACAACCAATGAAGATTCCTGAATGGAAGTGGGAGGAAGTTGGTATGGATTTTATAGTAGGGTTACCTCGTACTCAGAAAGGTTATGACTCTATTTGGGTGATAGTAGATCGGTTAACTAAAGTTGCTCATTTTATACCAGTTAAGACTACTTACCATGGACCAAAATTGGCAGAGTTGTATATGGAGAGAATCGTCTGTTTGCATGGAGTACCAAAGAAGATTGTATCTGATCGAGGATCGCAGTTTACGTCGCATTTTTAGAAAGCTGTGCATGAATCATTGGGAACAAAATTGAATTTTAGTACAGCATATCATCCACAGACAGATGGACAGACTGAAAGGACCAACCAGGTATTAGAGGATATGTTGAGAGCTTGTGCATTGCAATATGGAACTAGTTGGGATAAGAGTTTGCCTTATGCAGAATTTTCTTACAATAATAGTTATCAACAGAGTCTTAAGATGGCACCGTTTGAAGCTTTGTATGGACGTAAGTGTAGAACTCCATTGTTTTGGGATCAGACAGGTGAATCTCAGGTGTTTGGTACAGATGTTCTTAGAAACGCAGAAGATCAAGTGCGAGTGATTCGTGAGAATTTGAGAGTAGCACAGTCTCGTCAGAAGAGTTATGCTGACAATAGAAGAAGAGATTTAGTTTTTGAGGTAGGTGATTATGTCTATTTGAAGGTGTCACCTATGAAGAGTGTGAAGAGGTTTAACATGAAAGGTAAACTAGCACCAAGGTATGTTGGACCATTTAAAGTTATTACCAGACGTGGGGAAGTTGCTTATCAATTAGAGTTGCCTGAGAATTTATCTGGAGTACATGATGTGTTCCATGTTTCACAACTTAAGAAGTGTTTGCGTGTGCCTGAGGAGCAGATACCTTTAGAAGAGTTGACTGTTAAGGAAGATCTTACATATGAAGAGTTTCCGATCAAGATTTTAGAAACTGCTGAGAGAGTTACTCGAAGTCGGATTATTAAGATGTGCAAAGTGCAGTGGAATCGATATTCAGAGGCAGAGGCAACTTGGGAAAGAGAGGATGAATTGAGAAAATCATATCCGCAGTTGTTTGAGTAAGCAATTCAATCTCGAGGACGAGATTCTTTTAAGGGGGGTAGAATTTGTAACACCCAAATTTTAGAAATAATAAATTTTAAATAATTTAGAGAAAGTGAATTAAAATTTTGAAAACTATTTGGTAATGCATTCATGTTGTTGCATTTATTTTATTTTTTGGTGTGGATATATTTATTTTATTTGATTTGGTTTAGAAATTCTATTTGAAAAAGGTTTTGTAAAACAAACAAATAAAAAAAAAGAAGAATAACTTACCTGTTGGTGGACCGCGTGGGCGCCGGCCTATTTCTTTTTCCCCCGTGCTGGGCCGCGGCAGTGGGCTGATGCGGCGCTCTCCTCTGCATCGGTGGGCCGGCCCAAAACCGAGCCCGCGCGCTTCATCCTCTTTCGGCCACTGACGAGTGGGTCCCGGGTGTTAGTCCCTTCTTCCTTCTCACGTAGCCGAGTCGGTCTCTTGTGGATCTTCGGTTGGGATTGTGGGAATTGATCCCGATTGTTGCCGCGAGCCGAGCCCCCTATAAGAAGTAGAGGACCCTGGCAGGTATTTGCTTTTCCTCTAGTAGATGCCCTAAGCCCTAAGCCCTAGCTAGCACTGCCGCATCTCGCCGCAAGGGGATAGAGCCGCCACGGTGGGGTGTTTGCACGCCGCGCCTCCACTTTTCGCACTTTGTTGCCGAGGTTCTCGACGAGGTAATGATGATGTCTAGCGTTTCTTTCTTGTTTTTGTGTGCTCCTGTGCTTCGCTAAGCTACGCCGGACTTATAGGAAATTCTCACCGGTTGTGGGTTCGTCGGTTGTTGCCATTGTCGGGTCTTTGGCTCGGGTTGAGGTCTTAGGTGAGCCGCGAGGTTCTTCTCTTCTTCCCGCTATTTTTTTTTTGAGGTCTGAGCCACCGGAAAATGTGTTTCTGAGGAGCTCCAGCGAGCTCATGGCGTCGGCCATGGTGGCCACCGGCCGGAGTTGATGTAGATGGCCGGTTTTCTTTCTCTCTCTCTTGGGGTGAAGGGCAGCCGTCCGTTCTCAGATGGACGCACGAGATTAGAAGATACCCCTTCGCGGGGTAGATTTATTAAAGAGCCCCTGGATTTCTTCATAATAGAACCCGCAGTCCTTAGCGTAATATCCTGAATCCGTTTTCGTGTTTTGAAAGCGTATTTTCTCCCGGATAAGTCAAAAATACGTTTTCAGGTATTTACAGTTTTACCACTAGAATTGTTTTGGTCATCAAATCTTCGTTTTAACTCCGATTTGATCCGTTCAAATTGCGTTAGGTTCGTATTTGCAAGCTCTACATGTTAGTGTAGTTGTACAGTTAGTTTTGATAATTTATTTTTCGAGGTTATAATTAAGTATTTATTTATCTATAGGAAATCTTAGAAAATTCATAACTTTCACGTTTTAACTCCGAATTTGGTGATCTTTACGTCTGTGTGATCGTAGAAACGTGTAGAAGAGTTTTATAAGCTTTTATTACTGTTTTGTTACTGTTGGTGTACTGTTCTAATTATATCTCTTTGTTTGCTTCGTGTATGTTTGATTGGATGCATGTGTGTTGTTGATTGATGATCGAATATAGAAGGTGAGCAGTATTTGGACGATTCGGAGTATTACTTTGAGCCAAGTCAGCAGTATCACTTAGAGAGCTTTGATCAAGGCAAGTATAACACAGGACTATCCTTGTTACCTATACATTGAATTGCCATACATATGCATGTGCTTACCTTGACAACTTTAGAGATTATAACTTAGTGATTGTTATCTTGATTTCTTGTCAATCTTGGGAATGCATATGGGTAGCTACTGCTAGTGCTTAAACTAAGAACAATGATCTTGTAATTTGATTAATGGATTAAGCAATCAACTATTAAGATGACTTTATTATTGTTAAAAGGGGGCTAGAGCATGTGTATTATTTTGATGCTCTGGTTTCTCTCCATAAGGACTTATCTGTAAGTGATAACCGGGATATACAGTACAGCTGTGAGGGCTATATGGCTCTGGCTTTAGTTGTTCAAGAGACCTTTTCTAGCTTGTTAGAGGTTACCTTAAATGGCGTAAGAATGGCTTGCCATGTTGGGTGTAGTGCGAGCCCCTGGCCTAGTGTGTATAGGCTGCGGTTGTTGTGCCACAGGGAAGGGGGTTCTACATCTGCCTGCCGAGTGAATCTAATGGCCCTAACTTGTTAGACGAACTTTTGAGTGGCTTTATATGGTTCTCGGGTGTTTGGGCTTGATCTCCCCACTCATTTGGAAATCATGACTTACAGTGAAAGTGTACACCTCTGCGCAGAGTTAAAAACTGGTATACTAGCCGTGCTCACGGATACGAGCGGCCTTGGGGATTCTTATGGAATAGTTGATCATAACCGTTATATCATGCTTAATTATTATTGATTATTATTATGCTCATGTTAATGCTATTCATTATCCTTATTACAATTGATCATTGGTTCTTTAATGGGAAGTGGTTTATCTTGATGCTACTCAATTGCTAATATATGATTAAAAGCTAAATGCGGTTAAACAGTGTCTAGCCTTTTGAGCCACATGAACCCTGTGTTATATTTGTTGAGTTCGACATGGACTCACCCTTGCTATTTCCACCATAACAGATGAAGATATAGAGGAAGATTATCGGAATGAGTACTAGTCTTGGTGTCAACCAGTCAACCGTGTCCCTGTGTGGAGTTTCCGCTGAAGAATTACTATTAGTTATTATTACCTGTCGTTCAAGACTATATTTTAAATACTTATTCGTTATGTAATAAGCACTGTGATGATACTTTGTAATTTGTCAACTTATGTGTGCGACTGTTTCCTGGGGCGCACATGAGTCTTTTATGCATCCTATTTTTGTCCTTAAAAATGGGTGTGACATTAACTAACGCGAAACCTTGGCCTAACTTATCGAGCTCATCAAAGTTATCAATAGCTTCACCGACATCGGTCTTAGAAGTCTGATACTGTTTAACACCATGTTTCAACCATTCTAAATTAGCTTCCATTAATGATTACATGATGTTATTGAGCCGATTATCAATTGACTTCAAAGAAATAGGCACAATACCCTCTCTAGTGACACTCATAAACTGAAAATCTGTAAGGTCATGACCAGACAAGCAGGTACTAGCATTATGCCCCAAAGCAAAAGCCGATGAATCTGTATGGACACTCTCAATCTCATCCCCATCTCACTGGATGAGGAACTGGTGCAAGATAAAAGGCACACAATGATTGGCATCAATCCAATCGCACCCAAGTATCAAGTTCCAGTTAATTTGTACCTCCACGACAAAGAAGGCTGTGACCAAAGTATTGCTCCCAATGGTGATCCCATCGATGCAATTCCTTTGGTCGGAATAAGGCTCGCCTCCTCCAACACCGCTGCTCATCATTCTGGTCTTCATTAGTGCCACCAAGCATGTTGTAAAGTGAATATGACATCAAATACACAATCGCTCCGCTATCCACTAAACACCAACATGGTATTGTGAACCGACAGCTCATTAATTAATATGGCCCTTCACATGTAGTGGCTTGAGATGGTTCACGGAGTTTTCTGGCTTCTAGAACACAACACTATGAGTGGCGAAGTCAAATTGAGCTATCCTTGAATCATCTCCCACAAAATAGTAATCAGAGAACAAACATCACATTGACCTCCGCTCTATCTGAAGAGGGCCCATAATCCAACATCTCCTCCTCATGATCTCCGGTAACCACATTAATTAGAATCTGTACAAACACTAACATCAACAATGGGGATCGAATTGCCTGAAGATGCATCGGTCACCGCTAGAAGAAGAAACAGGGCTGATAGGTTCTGGGAAACCGGCCTGCTAGCCGGTCTACACAGGGCCCGCTGAGAGGGCCAAGGAAACCAGCTTGGCCAGTTTTGTCTACCTCGCCGGCTGTCCCTCCATTCTTTCCTGTTTGAGAAAAAAAATAGGGTGCACCTCATTAGATTTTCTCCCTCATCTTCTCTAGCTTCCCTCTCTTCAATTTATTGCACTGAGCATGCTACAATTTACGCTTCTTTGTTTTTGACAACCTCGAAGGACACCACTTTGCCTGTAAATTCTTGGGATCGATCCCTCTCGGCACCTCCATCATTATTTTCACTAGCAGAAGGATCCGTAGAATCTTCTTGCATCACCTCTAGAGCCGGGCGGCCACCACATTGGAGTCACTAGAAGGGCTTTGGCTGCTAGGAGGCGTTGTTGCAATGGTTAATTGGTGACTGTCTATCGATGGCCACCACATTCATATGTCTCTAGAGCATCCAGCATTCAGCTAACAAGAACCAAGAGAACATCGTTGTAGTGTTTGTTTGATGGGAACATTTCTTGGTCAGCGCAGCAACCAGATTGTTTCCACCAAATGGTTTAGGTCCTGTTCATCCGGCTTATAATCCGTACTTTTCAGCTTGTTTTTTCAGCCGGAATAGTATTTTTCTCTCACAACAAATCAGCCAACAGTGTTTTTCAGCCGGCTTATCAGCACAGCTGAACGGGGCCTAAGGACCATCAGGTGGTCAGCAATTTAATCCCCGACTCTAAAAAAAACTGACAGGCAATTCCTATTCCACCTCTAAAAAAACTGACAGGCAATTCCTATCCCGCCTCTAAAAAAACTGACAGGCAAAGGCGCAGTGAAGGATCATCAGGTGGTCAGCAATTTAATCCCCGACTCTGCAGATGGGGTAGGTATCAACGTCCACAACGTTCTTGACCTTCAAGCTTGCCCCGCATTTGATTCTTTTTGGACAAGAAGAAGCCATCCAAAGAGTTGCCCTTGTTGTTCCACACAAAGCTGGGCTATATGCTGTTTGAAACATTTGTAGATGCATCTAGCATTAAATTAAATATCTAAATGGAACAGTCTAGCAGAATTGCTTGCTAATCTAAATCTACTTAGGCTTGTAGCCCATGGTCGCTTAGCACCCCTTTTCTATGGGCTCCCCCGACGCGTCCAGCACATAGAACACGTTGGCCGCCTGCGCCCCGCGCGTCTCCCCATCCGCAGCGTCACCGACAGCACGTCCTCCCGGAAGATACGCGTCACGTCGGACTGCAGCCTGACACGGTCTTCACAGCACAGCTCCAGCCGAAGCCCCTGGATTCGAATGGATGCAGCGGGCGTTACTATGAACGTACAGGCCTCAGAGTTCAGAGTTCATTACAGTGAAGGATACAGTACCTCGGTGTAGCAGCATTGGATGGCGGCTTCGAGGCCATGGTCCTCACCGGAGCTGGCGGTGCTGTCTTCGAGGTGCCGGACGGCATGGAGCCAAAACTGCGGATTGCTATGCACTTATTCTGTTCTTGGATGGCATTGAACATCCAGCCAGTAACAGGGACCTTTGCACTTTACCTGTTCAATTTTGTCGATTACTTGACCATCATAAAGTTTATTCCCATCCTGATCCACGACATGGAATAGAGCACTGCAGAAAGGCGCAGCAAAGCCACACACACCGACTTGGCCATTATGGTCGAATGAATCAGCAAGCACTCGGTGGCTCAGCTGCCACATGCAGTAGCACTGTTGGCGTCAAATACAGCTATGTATGAATTCAAAACTATTAGCTCTGAGCCTCCTGCTAATAGGTATTATTAGCTCTACATCCGAACACCCTCGAATAGGTAGCTAATAGTTAGCTAGCTAATATTCGATATGAACAATTAGCCAGCTAACTACTAGCAGATAATGAATACAAACAGAGTCTAAATCTACTTCGGCTTGAAGCCTCCGGTCGCTTAGCACCCCTTTTCTTTGTGGCTCCACAACAGTGGTTGTGTCAGATGACTAACCTGCCTGCTGTCAAACAGCTCTGCTAAGCATTGTGCTCGAGTCATTTATCGGTTTTGCATGGTCCTCTGATGCAGCAAAAAAGCACCGGATGACGCTGTCAGGTTTGCTTGTAACTCTGGCCCGTGCTGGTTGACTCTATTCCTTCTTCTGAAAATATAGCGTGTATCATGCTCCCAATGCCTCCAACTCCTATATATACGTACCACATACACGCGATTGTGGAGGACATCCTCTCACAGCAACTATATATATAACTTTGTTCATGCTACACACAGTGTATTGTATGAATTTGTTCTGAATGGTGAACTGAAATGAAGCTGCGTCAGGAGGATATATATAGGAAGCAAAATGCACAGGCTAATGCCGTTTGATCTGTCACTTGTGCCAATAAATGGAATTGTCTAGTGACAGATATATTGTTAGTGCTAGTATCTATTTCTCCAAATAATAGAATCAAATATGCCACATATAAATAGGATAATAAATGAAAACATGGGCTTGGACAGTAGTAGTTGATTAATGGCATTAATCAACTTTGTTGCGTCACGAAGTTGGTGGTTGACTCTTTGCTTTCCATGCTTTCATGGGCAACACATAGCAGCACTGGGACCATAACATGGAGCCAAAGGATAAGGATCCCAAGGCTTAGCCAAATTGATTGTGTGCCAGCTAGGGTCTGGTTGTTAGCTGAATGTGTGGATTCTGTTTAGCAAAGTCTAGACTCGTTAGGTTATAAGGCGAGGTAGATGTGCGTCTAAGGTAGGAAAAAATTAGGCCTTGTTTGGCAATAAAAAACGTTTCTATTTCTAAAGAGAAATGGCAGAATCGCCCCCAAACGTTTTGACACATAGCGATTCAACATGAGAATCATTTCTCCATTGTACATTGATAAGAAAAATAGTGAGGAGGTGCTTTTGCCTGAATCGTTTCTTGTCTTCTCTTTGCGCTAGCAAATGGTTGCTTTAGTAAATCTCTTTTTAATGGAACACGTTAAAATGGATTGTATTTATGTTCTTCACCAACAAAAAAATGAAAGTTTTTTATGCATATTTTTTAAGGCATTACCAACGTGTGTTTACAATCATAATGCCCGGTAAAAAGAGAAAGTACCATATTGTACTATTGTTATGTAGTAAGAAGGATGAATCTCTGCGCATGTGTGTGGACTATCGACCACTCAATGCTATCACCATTAAGAACAAATATCCTCTTTCTCGTATTGATATTCTTTTTGATCAACTATCCAAAGCTAAGGTATTCTCCAAGATTGATTTGAGGTCTAGCTACCATCAGATCAAAATTCGTCCTAAAGATATATCTAAGACGACTTTCTCTACTCGATATGGCTTGTTCGAGTATCTTGTCATGTCCTTTAGTTTAACAAATGCTCCTGCACACTTCATGTATCTGATGAATTCAGTATTCATGCCAGATTTAGACAAATTCGTGGTGGTTTTCATCGATGATATCCTTGTCTATTCTCAGAATAAAGAAGAGCATGCTGAACATCTGAGAAGTGTCTTAACTCGATTGCGTGACAAGCAGCTTTATGCCAAGTTCAGCAAATACGAGTTCTGGTTGAAGAAAGTACCTTTCCTAGGTCATGTGTTATCTAAAGATGGAATCTCTGTTGATCCTACCAAGGTGCAAGAGGTGCTAGATTGGAAGGCACCTACTACGGTCTTTAAAGTCCGAAGTTTCCTTGGTTTGGCTAGTTATTATCGTCGCTTCATTCTGGATTTCTCTAAAATAGCCAAGCCTATGACTCAATTACTTCATAAGGATGTGAAGTTTGTCTGGACCCCAGAGTGTGAAAAGGCTTTCCACACTTTGCGGACTCTGCTAACTTCTGCTCCTGTTTTGGCACGACCTGATATCGAGAAGCCTTTTGATGTATATTGTGATGCATCAGGCACCGGTTTAGGGTGTGTTCTTATGCAAGAGGGTCGAGTCATTGCTTATGCCTCGCACCAGCTTTGAAAGCATGAAGCCAATTATCATACTGATGACTTAGAGGTAGCTGCAGTGTTCATGGTCTGAAGATTTGGAGACATTACCTGCTTGGTAATGTGTGCAACATCTATACTGATCATAAAAGTCTCAAGTATATCTTTACTCAGTCGGAGTTGAACATGCGTCAACGACGATGGTTAGAGTTAATCAAAGACTACAATCTCCAAGTGCACTACCATCTTGGCAAGGCAAATGTTGTTACTGATGCCTTAAGCAGAAAATCTCATTGCAATTCTTTGGTTAGTGAAGACTTTCATCTATCACATCTTCTTCATCCTGTGGTACTCCATAATATCACTGTAGATTACTCTCTCAGAAGTCGAATTATCGAACTTCAGAAGACTAATGTGGGTGTATTTCACATCAAGCGAAAGATAAAAGAGCAAGAAACCAAGAACTTTCGAGTGGATAATAAAGGAATTCTCTGATTCAACGATAGACTGGTCATACCCAAAGATAAATAACTTAGGAATCAAATCATGACTGAAGCCCATTCTTCTAAATTGTCCATCCATCCGGTTAGTAGTAAAATGTATCAAGACCTCAAGCCTTACTATTGGTGGACCAGGATGAAGAAAGAAATCGCAACCTACGTTGCTAGGTATGATAACTGTTGCAGAGTCCAGGCTATTCACATGAAGCCTAGTTTGTTGCAACCACTCTCTATTCCTAATTCGAAGTGAGAAGAAATTATTATGGATTTCATTGTTGGGTTGCCCACAACTAAGAAGGGTTTTGATTCGATTTGGGTTATCATGGACCGATTGACCAAGTCTGCTCATTTCGTTACTGTGAAGTCTAAGTATCACCCTCACATGTATGCTAACATTTACTTTCAACAAGTGGCGCGTCTTCATGGTGTTCCTAAGTCTATTGTTTCTGATAGAGGATCTCAGTTGACAGCTCGTTTCTGGGAGGCTTACATCAGAATCTAGGCACTAACTTAATCCGCAATTCTGCTTATCATCTGCAGACCTCTGGGCAGACTGAGCATGTGAATCAAATTCTTGAAGACATGCTTAGAGCTTGCCTTATCTCTTGCAAGGGTTCTTGGGAGAAATGGTTGCCACTCGCTGAGTTCTCTTATAACAATAGTTATCAAGAGAGTATCAAAATGGCTCCATTTGAACCTTTATATAATCGCAAATGTAGAACTCCTTTGAATAGGGTGGAACTTGGAGAAAGGAGATTCTATGGGATTGACTTTATAGAAGAAGCTGAGAAGCAAGTCCGTGCTATTCAGAAAAATATGGCAGTTGCACAAGCTAGACAAAAGAGCTATGCAGATAAGAGAAGGAAACCTATTGAGTTTGAAGTCGGTGACTATGTTTACTTGAAGGTCTCACCTGTAAGAGGCGTAAAACATTTTGGAATAAAAAAGAAGTTTGAGCCTCGATATGTTGGACCTTATCAGATTATCGAGAAAAGTGGGAGAGTAGCTTCTAAGCTTAATCTACCTCGCGAGTTGGGAGCTATCTTGCCGGTGTTCCATGTTTCTCAATTAAAGAAATGTCTCTGTCTTCCCGAGAAAAGAGTAGCAGTGGGGAGAATCAAATTGAAATCCAATCTCTCTTATGAGGAGAAGCCTGTATATGTTCTGGATATTCAAGAAAGGGTGACTCGTAATCGAGTAGTGAAACTATACAAGGTGGTTTGGAGTAATCATGGGGAGCGTGATGCCACATGGGAGAGAGAGGATTATTTAAGGGACAACTATTCTGCTTTCTATGAAAAATGGTATGCTTTCCAAATCTCGGGACGAGATTTTTATAAGGGGGAGGGCTGTAACACCCTAGGTGTTATCTTGCCTCATTTTTTGCACTTGCATTGCATGAGCATAGCATCATCAACTCATATCATGAGCATTGCATCTTGTTTGGTTAGTTAAAGTTGATGAAACATTCAATTTGAACTAATGCAACATCCCTGTATCACTAATGAAACATAGCTTGTACTTTTGTGTTTCCATGAATTGTATGCTATGATCATGTGTTACAAATGCAAGTACTTGTCATGAATGTTTGTAAACATCTTAGTGGTACTTAGTTATGCTTTTGGAACAATAGTCATGTTGGTCACTTAGGCTACTTAAGTTTCTAAGTGTTGTTAACTGGGTGACTTGAGGAGTGCATCTGCTGAACCTTTCAAAATGTCCATCTTAGAAATAGAATCTACCAAACTCATCTATAACAAAGTTGTGGCAAATTTTATCAGCTATAAACTTTATTTTTGGGTCATCTCATGAATCTCTCTCTAACCCACTCAAAATTCATCATTTCTATCCTACTAAAATTATGTTGTTTCAGAAAAATAGTTTCTACTTTTTGCCTTGGATCTCTCAAACCATGCTAATCTGGATTAGGGCCTTAAAACAAAGTTGTAGATAATTTGTTAAGCTACAACTTTGCTAATTGGCTCACCTCGAGATTCGGGCTAGATTGGGAGATACAGAGTCATGGCAGTCGTACGCCGGCATTTGCCCCACCGGTCAGGCCACGACGTGCCTCAAGTGCGCCACGACGCCCCCAGCTCACCTCCACCTCCATTCCCATTCCCTCTTCTCCACCGTGCAAGCCAAGGCGGGCAAAGGGCGACGTCATTGCCACCGCGGCCATGTCAAGCTCGCGCGCCGTCGTTGTCGCATCTCCGCTTGATTCAACCCGCCCAGAGCTCCGCCGTGTCCTCCTCTACCACCTCCACCTCTTAGCTGAGCCTATCGAGTCGAGGTGAGGGCACATTTGCCACTTCCACCGCCACCGCCATGAGCACGACCTGACTGGAGTTCAAGGCCGCCATGGTCGGGGTGGCTAGGGTCCCTCTCATCCTCCCTTTTCTACCTAGGTAGCACCGTTGTGACCTCGTGAAGCTCGTACCGAGCTTGGATGAGGCAATGGGGGCTCACCGTTGCTGGCGCACCACCACCGGAGCTCCGTCGTCCGCCATGCATGCCGCTGCCCTAGCTAGAGTGCGGTAGCGGATGAGTGGAGGGCATGGGTAGGTGCGGCTCGTCGAGACGAGCACGCCAGTGACCTCGACCTCGCTGGAGTCCTTGCTGGCGATGAGCACGCCACAGTCAACCTTCACCTCTACTCCCTGCTCTCGCTGTCTGGTGGGGCCATTGACTTCCGTGGGACCCGCCTGTCAATGGCTCAGCTAGGGTTTTAGGGTTATTCAAATCTAGTTTTGCATGCCATATTTGTAAAATCATATCTAGAGTTTTGAAGGTCCAAATGAGATGGTTTAAATTTTGTTGTGTTCATGATATACTCTAGTTTTTAATAAAAAATATAAAACTAGGTATGTTTTATAGATAAATAAATGGTTATTATTTATGCCTTTTATTCATGAATGAAAAGAAGAAAATCATATCTCTTTGTAGATAGCTCCAAATAAAGTGACATTTTTATGGGGCGTTGCTTATGCCATGAATAGCTTATAGTTTAAATTCCAGCAATTTTTGATACTGTATGATTTAGTTAAGCATTTCTCTTATTTAATTAGATGGATCTTGTGCTAATTTTCATAAATTATCTATAAGTCCAATAAAGGTGAAATTTGGTGAATGCTATTCTTATGTTAGTAAGAACCTAAGAAAAATATGAAATCTGTTGTTTGATACTTTTCAGTAGGGTTTCTCATTTAGGCCAAAATCAACCTTTTTATCTATTATTTTTTATACATGAAAATATACTTGCTTAAATGTTATAAAAATTTTATAGTAGCCTCCTGGAAGCATGTTGTAGCTGATGTAATTTTATAGAATTTATTGTGCATTTTTATATAGGTTTCTTTATCCACCTAATTATCTAAATAAATTAATAGAGGGCATTAAAGAAATTATTTAGATATTGGCACCACACTTTCTGGGGTTCTTTTAACATGTGTAATGAGTTGGTTAAGTTGGTTTAACCTATATGTGTTTTTGCTACATCTCTAAATATTTAATTTGGTGAATCTACCAATTCTGGATAGATTTGGGGACTTGGCAAAATTCCCCATGATATGGTGCTTTGCTATGAAACTTGTTTATACAAAAGTGGTAGATAACTTATGTATCTATCTTTTGTTCAAATTTGGTGACATTTGGCCATGTAGTTTAAGAGTTATAGCTGCTCAAAGTTAGGACTCAGTGATGTTTGCTCTCTATCTTGCACAGACCAGATTCTGGTTTAGTTAAATTCGACCTGGTAAACTTTAAAATCATGCTATGATGTTTATAAATGATTTGTAGAGAATTTCATAAGCTTTCCAGAATGTCCTCTTGCAAGTCATTTGAAATTTTAGATCTTCTGCTATGATTGAATTACTGAACTGCTCCTTTGCATGTTAAACCTGAAGTTTCTGTTAAGTGTACCTTTGTTATGCTTAAGTATGTTTGTGATGCTATTAGGTGCTTAAATTGATTAGGGTGAGTTTAGGTACAGGTGTTAAGCCTCTAACAGAGGATGAGCATCTATACCTTAGATTGTGCAAGTTGGATAAGTGTGTTCTTGCTCTCTAGAAAGGAGATATGCTCCTACTCTTTAAAGTGGTTTGAATAGAGCGTTGCACCTATTCGGTCAACGAATGTCTAGTGATGCTTTGTTACTTGCTGTTCTTCATCCATGAGCATCATGTCATTCCTTATGCATCCATGAAATTCATCTTGTGCATATACATGCAATAGGTGTACCGGAACGAGTGACCCTGTTGGAGTTCGAGGAACCGTGCCAGGAGGAGCAGCAGCAGTCAACAGCGGAGGTTCAGGAGGTGCAGCCTGCAGGAGAGGTGCCGGATGAGGTCATCGTTGACTGCCCTGACCATGTTCCTTGCAATTTCATAAAAGGCAAGCCCCAGAGCATTATAAGCCTTCTAATTTCTGAAATACAATTAAGTATTATGTTATATATATTATTGCATTAAGTGATAGGTGTTGGGTGAAAACACTTACTGCATATGTACCCTATCCTTGTCCAAAAAGTATACTATGAACCCTATGTAGCTTAGGCTCGAGTAGATGCTTAGGCGTGAGTCCAAGGACAGGTGATTTAAAAGTCCTGATCGCCCTAGCAGAAGGGTAGTCCTTGAGAGTGCTGGCGCTGACTGAACCCACGAAGTTGGTTCCTAAGTTATACCAAAGGTGACCCATGGCTACCCTTGCAAAGTTAGGAATACCCCCTCAGCTGAGTTGTAATTCGATTCGAGTCGTCGTCTCTCACCGGTTAGTGAGAACTTGATGGGAGTATCTCCAAAGTAGATACACTAAATAATATAATGGTTCAGGAATGATGATATGATGATGATAGCCTTATTATATATGCTATGGTTAATATTGTTTTCTCCTAATAAAGTGAGTGCTCTAGTACATGTGCTAATATAGCTAACAGGTTAATGATTATTAACTTGATGCTAAGCGTTAGATGGTTACATAATCTATGCAAGATTTTATGCAAAATGTGTCAAGCTAGCTCCACTTTATATCAGCCTTGCATGATCCTTGGTGTCATTTATTTATGGTTTATGATGGGTAAGTCTAGTTGAGTACCTTCTCATACTCTGGGTTTATTTTTCACCTATGCAGATGACCTATTCTATCACAGGTGCTGCAAGTATTGCCTTCTCCTGGCTGGGGATGAGGACTAGACTATTGGGCATAGTCTCTACTATTGTTCTTATCTGAGGATGCTTTTGTGGGATATGATCTTTAATCTGGCAATGTATTTAAACTTATAAAGTTATGTATCGAACTATGTTGCTTCCGCTAATCAAACTTGTTTTGTAATAATTTATTTCGAACTCTGATGGATGTAATTCGTATGCTACTTGTGAATTGTTGTAACGAATGATGTGTTGTGTTGAATCATATTTGATCTTGGCTTGTATGTTAAAAGTTGTTTGAAATCCTTCGAGATTTCTAGACTACCGGGGTTATGAGAGCCTAAGTACAGGAATTGGATCTCCGTGGTGATTGTTTTTGTACTTATATTCTTATAATTTGGTCGGTTCTGTTACAGCTGGCATCGAAGCAAGGTTCAACACTAAACATGTCATTTGTGTAATTAAAACAAAAGCTTTTGTGAAAAATCTAAATTTGAAACTAAGTATGCCAGTGGTCATATCCTTTATGCCCAATTAAGAACTCTTAGGTGAGTTATTTAAGTACTAACTTTGGGGGTTTATTGCTTGCTTTCTATTTCGTTGTCCATACGGCATGTTATTGTATGGATGCCATCCGCTTGGGTGGTAATGAATAGATCAAATACCTCTATGCTCTGGTAAGTGTGAATTGTGAGAGCATGACCGTCCAACTGTCGGTCTAGGGGAGAGTTAGTTATGGTTACTAGCATAATTACATGTTCAGCCATGTATTATGAGAGTACTTAATTGTGGGTATATCTGTCAGGTAGCTGTGATATTGAAGTACATGCATCAGGGGATGTATGTATGGAGAGTATTTAGTTTACTGATTTCTTTGTATGCTATATTAGGAAATTATTGGGCTGAAATGAAGTCTTCTGCAGGTACCCTAACAAAGCACCATGTAGATCGACTAGTTACCGCTATATGAGAGAACGTATGTATGCCACCATATATCTGCTAGAAATTTTAGTTTTCCTAGGAATTGTGAGGACGTACGGACGTGCATGCATCATGATCATCATTGTCATTTCCTTCATGCATTTACTCCATCCTTTAAAATTTGGTTATCCCGACTAATTAAATTTTGTATCTCTTTAAATGATCTTCTCACCCTAAGCTACACCCTTTTTGCTACAGATGGCCCGCACAAAAACCACTGCTCACAAGTCCACCGAAGGTAGGGCTCCTCATCACTCGTTAGCCCCTCGTGAGCCCCGCCCTGAGCCTACTAAGGAGGAGAGGTTGAGGGCTGAGTTGGCATAGGTGACTACTGAAAAGAATGCAGTCTAACAACGTTTGGAGCAGGTGACGAGGGAAAGGGATCAGGAGACAATCAAAGTTTAGAGGTTGACTATTGCTCACCGCAACTGTGAGCATATGTTGGTTCATGTGATGAATCAGTGGAATGAAGCTAGCACGAAGAGAATCTCTTGAGGGCTCGGCAAGTTGAGCTTGCGCAGCAGCTGGCAGTTGTGGAAGCATACAATGACAACCTCCATGAGGAAGTTCATCTGCTATACAATCAGCTCCATCCAATCCTTCCTCCTTATGACGTTGAGATGGGCTCCGGTGTCATCAAGGCTGAGAATGATGATGACATCGAGATTATGGGACCTGAGGATGTTCTGCCTAAAGAAGAGGAAGATGAGGAATTGGAGTTTGCTAGTGATGAGGACAGAGGAGAGATCTTCGACACCAACTCAGAGGATGATGCGTAGTTTAGATTATCACCTAGTTAATGTGCTAGAGCTAGTCTTTTGTTGACCCTCATGCAGACATACTCCATAGTGGCATTCCAATCGGCGTAGTAGTGAAAAAGGATCCCCACTAGTTAGTGGTGCGAAGCGATGTCACACCCTGGCTTATGATAGACCTTCACGTTCCACCCCATAGGAGGGGGCGGCACCATCTCTAGCTGGTTCATCTTGTGGTGGCAACGGGGTTGACCATCTCCTTGAGCGGCATCCTCCTCGTCATCATCATCTTCAATTTTGATGACCTCCACAGGCTCTTCCTCAACTTCTGGCTCTTCCTAGGGTAGCTCTGGTGCCTGCACTAGTGCTGACAGGACGTTCTCTTGCTCTTGAGGTTCCTCCTCATGTAGCTCCATAGGCTCGTACAGGGAATGAGGCAGGTAGTATCGTCCGGTGGTGATGCGAGCGATCTTGTGAGCGTGAACCATCTACAGAATTTAAATTTAGTTAGAATAGAAGCAATATTTTCATAATAGAATGAGGCAAAAGAAGCATAAAATTTAGCAAATAACAAGAGTGAAGTAGTAAGCATAAAATAAGTGAAGTAAATGAGACTAAAACGACCATTACTAACTTGGCTTGTGTCCTATAGTCAACACGGCTTTGATACCAATTTGTCACACCCAATTTTAAGGACAAAATGAGATGCATAATCTTATGTGCGCCCAGAGATCAATCACACATAAGACAACAAATTAAAGATAGTATCATCACAAGTGTTATTACATCACGAATATTATCACATAGTCTTTACATAAATATAGTGAAATTATAAAGATAACTCTCTCGTGGCAGCTCCAAAGTAAAGGCACATCAACTGGTTAACCACAAGACTAGTAGTCCTTAGGAAAGTCGTCATTACCATAGCAATCGGTTACCCATCCGAGATTTTTATCCAAGTAATAAAAAATAAATAAGCATAAGTACACCTCGTACTTAATAAATGTAACATGGGAGCTTTTAGTTGGCACATTTTTAAGCATATGAGTAGCAACAAGTTGTTATAATTCCCATCATAAACTCATGATTAGGTAATATGAATAATGAATAGCATAAACAAATAGTCATTAGTGATCATCTATTCCGTAAATGTTCCAAGGCCGCTCGTGACCGTGAGCACGGCTGTTATAACAGCTTTATACTCTGCAGAGGTTGTACACTTTCACTGTGAGTCATGATTCCCATATGCCCGAGGTCATGACTCCCCAAAACACTACCAAGGTTAGCAGGCAGGGTTCACTATGAAGTCTTTCCAAGGTTCATCTATCAAGTTAGGCCTGCTAGGATTCCAATTGGCAAGCAGATATAGGAACCCCTTTTCGAATGTCACAATTCTATCACGGCTATACTCATAGGACTAGAGGTTGTCATATACCCATCATAGCAAGCCCCTTTAGCGCCATAAAGGTAACCACTAACAAGCTAGAAAATATCCTTTTATATGACTAAAGCTAGAGCTATGTAGCCCTCACAGTTGTACTATAAGTCCTGGATGTTCCCTTACAGATAGGTCCTTATGGAGAGGAACTAGAGCACCATAAAGATAGCCCAATGCTCTAGCCCTCTTTAATCATATTGCTAAAAGTCATCTTTAATGTTTATTGCATATTCCATTAGTCAAATTATATGATCATATTTTATGTTGAGCATTAGCAATAGCTACTGAAAGCATATCCCATGGGAGTCAAGGTAATAGATCAAATCTAGCTAATCCTTAACAAGGTGACACATGCATATATTAATTAAATGTATTAAAGTTATTAGGAAACCAGGATAGTCACATGCTATACTTGCCTTGATCAAACTGGTCCTGCTGGTCCTGTTTGTAGAAGTACTCCTAATCACCCACGAATGGTTCACCGTCTATACTCGATCAACACAGCAACAATAATCATCTAGAGACAATCATGCAAAGCAAACAAGTCTATAATTAGAACAGTACACCAACAGTAGAGAACAAGATGAAAAGGCTGTAAAACGAATCTACATCTTACTATGATCACACAGATGCAAAGATCACGAAAATCAGAGCTATAACAAAGAAGTTATGAATTAAACAAGCTTTCCTTTAGTAAAATAATAGATTAATTCTAACCTCGAATTCTAAAAGTTGAAAACATACTTAATAGTAGTACTAACATGTAGATTACGTGATTACAAATCTAACGCAATTTGAACGGATCAAAACGGAGTTAAAACGGAGAAGTTATAGCTTAAATAAGACTAGTGACAAAACTATAAATAGATGGATTTAAATTCAAATTAAAATAAATCAAAATTGGGATTTTGAATCTAGAGTGGACTACGGGTTTAAAAACAGCAAACTGGAGGGACTCATATGCAAAACTTCTAGCCGAAAGGGTATGGCACGACTTGAGCCATTGGATCTCATTTAGATGGATCAAATTGGATGGGGAGGGGGTGAGGCTACCGGCGGCAAGCTCAGGCGGCGGCGCTGTCGCCGAAAAAGCAGAGGCCTCACCGGAGTTCATCGGTTTCAACGTTCCGGGCATCATCGGTCACGGGATATGCACGGGAAGAATGAGGAGGTGACGGCGAACTCACCAAGACCGTAAACGAAGGCGGGTACCGACCGAAGACGGTGCGTGGCTCGGGATGGCAGGCAGCGGTGATCTGCAGACGTCGGTGAGACAAAGTAAGCAAACTAGAGCAAGAAAAAGAAGAAGAAAAGGTGCGGTAACTTCGCAAGCGCGATGCAAAGCTCGGCAACAAGCTTACGGAGGCGTTGACGTGACGATTTGGTGAAACAAACTTGGCAACGGCGGAGTTAGGGTTTGTTGCTGCTGCGGCTCGAATTGAGGCGATACGGCGCGAGCTAGGGTTGAGGGGAGGCAGCGGACGCTGGAGCCACTATTTATGAGGGCCTTGGCGTGCGGGTCACGACGAATCCCACGGAAATCGGTGCGGCTTGGGCACGGGATAGAGGTGGAAGACACCGCTGACAAGCAGGTCCCGCCGGTCAGCGAGGCAGAGCGGGGAAGGGAAAAGCGTTGTGCGCACGCAGGCTGCGGCCTGGGCAAATTAGGGTGGCGCGACATAGCCAATGCAAATCACTAAATCACATGCGTGCAACAAAAGATGTGGCTTGCTGGAAAATATTGAGGATAATGTAAGAGCAGAAGAAACAGTGACAGAAGGTTCATCAATAGGCGTGCCAGTATATGCCTTGCAGGCTCGGTCTACGTAGCTATACTTTTTTCTGTTCTCTTCTCTTCACGTCAAACAGAAGCTCACACTGACAAGTGTCAATTTATATTAGGCACCTGAACAAAGTCAGTACGTGGTCAGTTAATGAGAATCGGCCGTGGTTAAATTCCCAATGCCTCCAAAGCCTAGGTTTAAGGGGTTGCTAGCATGTAACGTAACCAATGCTGGGCAACGCTGCATGATTGTTCGTTCGAGGGACCAGTAAGTAAGTGATGTATTTATAGTGGCATTTGGCAGTGTTGAACATAAAATCTTTCAGATAATTATTTTGAGGATACGTGACATAAATGCTACTCTGAATGCAGGGAGATCAATAATACATACAAGCATGACCTAAGAGTTTACTCTGAAAGATGTTCAGGTTCATGCATGAGAGCATGCCACTCTGCTTATACTATGGTCAAGATCTATAGTCTCAGGGTGAGCAAAGAAATTGATAGACAGAAACAAATTCGAAATGAACCCATGTCAATCATACCTTCGCCTTTTATGTTAACAGTTTATGGACTGCTACTAGCAATTTAATCTTCATAGCTATCCTTTTGTTTCCTAATTTCATATGAGACTAATTAAATGTTTTCTTTCACTTTAACCGTGGTCAACATATATATACTCCCAGGGTGAGCAAAGAAATTGATAGACAAATATACAAATTCGAAATGAATAGATGTCAATCAAACCTTCTCTTTTTACTGTTAACAGTTTATGGTGGATTTCTGCTAGCATATATTTTAATGTTCATAGCTATCCTTCTTTTTCTAATTCCAGATGAGAATAAGTGAATGTTTTGTTTCACTACAATTATGTGTTCAATTAAGTGAGATGCATACACATGAAGTTCCAAAAAGATAACAGGAAGTGAAACTTAACTGTCCAATGGGGAGTCATGACCTCGGACTTTTGGGGATCACGACTCACAGTGAAAGTGTACAACCTCTGCAGAGTGTAAAACTGGTATATCAACCGTGCTCACAGACACGAGCAGCCTTGGACCCTTACGGGATAGAGATCACTATTAATTTACTTGTTCTTGCTATTCATTATTCTCTTTACATGATCATGTGTTTATTATGGGAACATCACCAATTTGTTGCTACTCAATTACCTAAAATATGATCAACTAAAAGCTACATGAAGTTAAACCTGTGTCTATCCTTTTGAGCTTTATGAACCCCATGTTACACTTGTTGAGTACCTTCGTGCTCACCCTTGCATTCCCCCACACCTCAGGATAGCCTCCAGAATGTTCGAATAGTGGTTACTACTACTACTTTCCTGAAGACTACTAGACTTGTGGTCAACCAGTTAACATGCATGTGCTATGGAGCTACCTACCACAAGAGTTATCTTATGTTTACGCTTAAATACGTGAAGACTCTGTGATATTATTCGTTATGTAATAAACATTTATGATGATACTATTTATATTTGTCATCTTATGTGTGATTGATCTTTGGGCGCACATAAGATTTTACATTCTATTTGTCCCTTAAAAATGGGTGTGACAGATTGGTATCAGAGCTATGTTGACTGTAGGACGCAAGCCTAGTTAGTAATGGTCGTCTTAGTTCTCTTTTCTTCACTTGTTTCATGCTTATCACCTTACTCTTGATAATTGCTAAATTTTTATACTCCTTTCGCCTTATTCTATTCTAAAAATATTGCTTCCATTCTAATTTACTCTTGGTCTAAATTCTGTAGATGCCTCGTGCCCGCAAGACTGTCCGCATCACTACTGGAGGCTACTTTCTGCCCCATTCTCTATACGAATCAATGGAGCCTCATGAGGAACCAGAAGACGCTGCACCAACGCCGCCACCATCACCAATTCAGGTGCCAGAACCAGTGTTGCCCCAAGAAGATCTTGAACCTGAAGAGGAGGTTGTCTACTTAAGTGATGATGAAGATGATGAGCCTGCCCAAGATGGAGAACAGCCCCCGTCGCCTCCAGAAGATGGTTCCACTGAAGTTGGTGTGCCGTCCCTTCCTATGGGTTGGATTATAAAGGTCCATCACAAGTCAAGCTGTGACACTCTTTCGCACCACCGACTGATTGTCATGCTTAGTGCCTACTTCACAGATTGGGATCCTGCGTTTGAGTACGTCTGCTGGGAGCACAAGCATCCTTTGGAAGCTACTTATTGGAAGTGCCATGTGCGTGTCTTCGTTAAGGACGAAGAGATGGATACTTATCTGTTGGACAGGTGCTTTTCTCATAGGGGTCATCGTGCCACTATAGAAGATGGCATAGAAGATGCAGCCTTTGAAGCATGCTTGGGACTTTGTCACCTCCGCTATGATGTTATGCAAGATGATCAATATCATTATTTTCCCCGTGGAGACCTTGAGCAAGGATGGATAATGATGAACCCTGGGAATTTGGAACTAATTCCTCGAGTCATGGTAGATTTTGGTCATGACATGATGGTGAACAATCGTCGGTTAGAAGCCATGGTTAATGCTTTGGGAAAAGACGTCAAGATGTACCAAGAGGTGATAGATGGTCTAAGGATTGATCAAGGCATGGAGGCGATCTATGACTATCATGAACATAAAGCCCGTCCTTAGGAGTTCGAATACCATCTATGTAATAATACGTTAGTACGAGTAGTGTTGAGTTAAGTTGAGTTTTGTGGTGTCGTGTGAACTTTGTGTGGTTAGTTGAGTTATTATTGTGCCTATGTGTGAGTTGGTTTTTCCATGTAATGAGTGCTGGAGCTTTGTGGGCTTGTCTACAAAGTTTCCTAGTTAAAGATATTAAGTTTAAGTATGATAAATAGATAGTTTAGTTGGGTTAACCTTTTCTCTCTGTTCTGTCCTTTCTAGAGCAGTCTGCCTTTCCTTTTATTCTCGAAATTAACTGTTCAGCGAAAAATTCTGAACTTTTTATGAGAGTAACTAGACTCATGTATATTTCCAATGTCTCTAGAATCACCTTTTTATCTGTTCTGGATCATGAGATATAATCGTTACAAGATGAAGTTTCTATGCAGTCTGGAAATCAGAAACAGTTTCTGTTGTGTCCTGTTTTTTATTAACTTCATGACAGAATCTGGGTTTGTGAGTTACATAAAAGTTGTAGATAATTTCATAAGATTTCTAACCATATAAAGTACACCTCTATTGTACATCTGTAACTCGAGATATGTCTGTTTTACCGAGCCACTGAAAGTAGAGTTCATCCAGAAAGTTTTCAGATTTCATTCTCTATCTCTATAAGTGCCTGTAATGTGGAAATCTCTAAGAATTGGTATTGTGTTGGATGATAGATATCTGGAAGAGGACGAGGCCGAGGCTGTGGTCATGGAATTGGTCCACCACCCACTATTCATGAGCTCTTGGCAATGCAGACACACTTGATGGAGGCTCTGGTGAACAATCAGCAAAACCAGCCAGTTGGAGGAGCACCTGCGCGTGATAAGCATAGTGAATTTTTGAAGGGTCATCCTCCAGTGTTCACTCATATCGCTGATCCATTGGAAGCTGATGATTGGCTTCATGTGGTGGAGAAGCAGCTCAACATTGCTCAGTGTAATGATCAACAGAAGGTGTTGTTTGCTTTGGGACAACTTCAAGGAGTAGCTCAAGACTGGTGGGATTCATATCAATATGGTCGTCCTGCAAACTCTCCCGCTGTTACTTGGCAGGAGTTTACAAAGAGTTTTAGATCCTACCACATACCAGAGGGAGTGATGGTGCTGAAGGCTGAGGAATTCCGCAATCTGACACAGGGATCTATGCCTGTAGCTGAGTATCACGACAAGTTTGCTCAGTTGTCGCGTTATGCACCGAATGAGGTGGCTAATGATGTTGATAAGCAGTGACTCTTCTTGAAGGGTCTACATGATGGTCTTCAATTGCAGCTGATGTCCAATACTTACCTGGATTATTAAACATTAGTGAATCGCGCTATTGTGGTGGACAACAAGCGCAAGGAGATGGATGCCAAAAGGATGAGGCTTCAGGGACAGGTGTCTGGAAGCAACACTCGCCAGTGCACTAGTTTCCAGCAGGGCTAACAGCAGGGTTATCAGCAGAGGTATCCGCCTAACCAATGGAACCGTGGCCAACTTCCTCCACGTAATTAGTTTCTGCAATGTCCTCCATGCCAGCGGCAGAATGGTAGTCAACGTCCTCAACAGCAGAATGGGAACCAGAATCAGCACTAGGGCACCCCCAACAACACTCCAATGAAGACTAGTGCCCCTAATACTCCTACTAGGTGTTTCCATTGTGGTTAAGAAGGACATATGTCTTATAACTGTCCTGAGAAGGCCAATCAGCAAACCCCCCAGAAGCAGAACAGTAACCAGAAGCCACCATATTATGGAAAGGTGACTCATGTGTATGAGGAAACTGCAATGGCGGAACCTGAAGTTATGCTCGGTACATTCGATGTCCATTCCATTCCTGCCACTGTTCTTTTTGATTCTGGAGCTTCGCATTCATTCATATCTCAAATATTTGTTAAGACACATAGCATACCATTATGTGCCATGAAAAACCCCATATTAGTAAATTCACCTGGGGGAAGTATGCAAGCTTTCTATCAATGCCTCCCTATTAGTTTAATTTTAAGGGGGATAGAATTCAAAGTAAGCCCTATAGTGTTAAGAACAGCTGGGATTGATCTTATTCTGGGACTGGATTGGATGAAGCAAAATCAGGCAGTGATTCAGTGTAAGAAAAAGACAGTAGCTCTGACAACACCGAAGGGAGATTGAATTAGTGTGGAGATCGTAGTGCAGAAGCAGCAGATAGCTACAGTGAATCAGCTTGATGATAGTGTTAATCAGGAAGATCTAGTTGTGGATGAATTTCCAGATGTGTTCCCTGACGACTTGCCAGGTATGCCACCTGACCACGACATTGAGTTTATTATTGAATTATTACCTGGAACTGCACCTATAGCTAAGCGTCCATATAGAATGGGGGTTAATGAATTAGAGGAACTTAAGAAACAAATAAAAGAGTTGCAAGATAAAGGTTTTATTCGTCCTAGCTCTTCAGCTTGGGGAGCTCCAGTGATCTTTGTTGATAAGAAGGATAATTCTCAAAGGATGTGTGTTGATTATCGGTCACTTAACGAGGTAACTATTAAGAATAAGTATCCACTGCCTAGGATTGATGACTTGTTTGACCAGTTGAGAGGTGCTTGTGTGTTTTCTAAGATTGATCTTCGCTCTGGTTATTATCAATTGAAGATTCGTGCTACTGATATACCAAAGACAGCATTCACAACACGGTATGGCTTGTATGAGTACACAATGATGTCTTTTGGCTTGACTAATGCTCCCGCATACTTTATGTACTTGATGAATAAGGTATTCATGGAGTATCTTGATAAGTTTGTAGTAGTATTCATTGATGATATATTGGTATACTCCAAGACTAAGGAAGAACATGCTAAACATTTAAGGTTGGTCTTGCAGAAGCTCAGAGAGCATAAGCTCTATGCTAAGCGTAGTAAGTGTGAGTTCTGGTTGAAGGAAGTTGCCTTTCTAGGTCATGTAGTCTCTAATGGTGGAATTTCAGTGGATCCTAGCAAGGTAAAGGATGTGTTAAATTGGAAGCCACCAACCGATGTGGGAGAAATTCACAGTTTCTTGGGATTGGCTGGATATTATAGAAGGTTTATTGAAGGGTTTTCTAAGCTTGCTAAGCCAATGACAATATTGTTAGAAAAGAATGCTAAGTTTGTATGGTCTAATAAGTGTTAGGCTAATTTTAAGGAACTGAAGAAGAGATTAACTATAGCCCCGATGTTGGTTTTGCCAGATTTGAGCAAGAACTTCTCTATCTATTGTGATGCATCTCGTTTGGTTCTTGGTTGTGTGCTTATGCAAGAAGGCAAAGTAGTGTCCTATGCATCTCGACAGTTGAGAAAGCATGAGTTAAATTACCCTACTCATGACTTGGAGTTAGTAGCAGTGGTTCATGCTTTGAAAATATGGAGGCATTATTTAATTGGGCATAAGAGTGATATTTACACTGATCATAAGAGCTTGAAGTATATTTTCACCCAGTCAGATATAAACTTGAGACAACACTGATGGTTAGAATTGATTATGGATTATGATTTGGAGGTGCATTATCATCCAGGAAAGGCTAATGTTGTTGCTGATGCTCATCGTAGAAAGAGCTATGCTAATAAGGTACAAGTAATGCCTATGTCAAATGAGTTGAGTGCTGAGTTTGAGCATTTAAACTTGGGTATTGCCATTAATGCAGTGGAATTGGTGATAGGGCCTATATTAGAGCAAGAGATACACAAGGGTCAGTTGATAGATGACAAAATAAAGGAAATAGTTGAGAGCATACTGAAAGGCAAGGCACCTAGATTTCGTTTGGATGATAAAGGAACTCTATGGTTTGGGAAACGATTATGTGTGCCTAAAGACAAAGCTATAAGAGAAGCAATTCTACGTAAAGCTCATGAGTCAGCTTACTCTATTCATCCTAGAAGTACTAAGATGTATATAGATTTGAAAGAGAAGTATTGGTGGTATGGGTTAAAAAGAGATGTTGCAGAATATGTTGCACTATGTGATACATGTCAGAGGGTTAAAGCTGAACATCAGAGGCCTGCAGGATTGTTACAACCTATGCAGATACCTGAGTGGAAGTGGGAAAAAGTTGGTAAGGACTTCATAGTGGGGTTACCACGCACTCAGAGAGGTTTTGATTCAATATGGATGATAGTGGATCATTTGACAAAAGTTGCTCACTTTATACCGGTCAGAACATCGTATTCTAGTGCAAAGTTGGCTGAATTATATATGGAAAAGATAGTAAGTTTACACGGAGTTCCAAAGAAGATAGTGTCAGATCAAGGTACTCAATTCACATCATATTACTGGCAGAAAGTACAAGAGTCATTAGGAACTAAGCTGAATTTTAGCACAGCTTATCATCCTCAGACAGATGGGCAAACTGAAAGGATTAATCAGATATTGAAAGACATGTTGAGAGCTTGTGCTTTGCAGTATGGTACTAGTTGGGATAAGAGTTTGCCATATGCGGAGTTTTCCTACAATAATAGTTATCAGAAAAGTCTACAGATGGCACCTTTTGAAGCTCTGTATGGTCGGAAGTGTAGAACTCCGTTGTTCTAGAATCAAACAGGAGAAAGTCAAGTGTTCGGTCTTGATATGCTTAAGAATGCAGAGAAACAAGTAAGACTGATTAGAAACAATTTAAAAGCAGCTCAGCCACGACAGAAAAGTTATGCCAATACTCGATGAAGAGAATTGACTTTTGAAGTAGGTGATTATGTCTACCTGAAAGTATCACCTATGAGAGGTGTGAAAAGGTTCAACCGGAAAGGAAAGTTAGCACCGAGGTATGTCGGTCCTTTTAAGATCTTGGAGAGACGTGGTGAAGTGGCGTATCGATTGGAATTACCTGAGAGCTTAGTAGGTGTGCATGACGTGTTCCGTGTGTCTCAGTTAAAGAAATGTTTGCGTGTACCTGAAGAACAAATACCATTAGAAGAGATCACTGTTAGGGAAAATCTCACATATGAGGAGTATCTAGTAAAGATCTTGGAGACAACGGAAAGAGTTACTAGGAGCCGAGTTATAAAGATGTGTAAAGTTCAGTGGAGCCGGTATTCAGAAGCAGAGGCTACATGGGAAAGAGAGGAAGATTTAAGAAAAGTATACCCACAGTTGTTTGAGTAAGCATCGTCCGAATCTCAGGACGAGATTCATTTTAAGGGGGTAGAATTGTAACACCCTAAAATTTGCATCATTTTAAAATAGGAGAATTTGATTTATTTACGCAATTTTGTGAGCATTTTAACCTAGAGAAATAATAATAATTTTCAATAAACAAAATCAACTATAAGGTTAGACACATGCTTGTGCATACATGCCGCTGCATATTTTCCTCTGTGATGATTGGTTTTTATTACAAGAGAAAAGGATTTTAAACATTATTTGAAAAAAGGAAAAGAAAGTGGAAATCTTCTCCCTTCTTAGCTTCTGGCCCGAAGGCCCAGCTACCTCTCCCCTCTCTGGCTCCTCGGCCTTGATCTCGCCTGGCCTAGAAACGCAAGGAGCCCAGGCCTTTCCTCTATTCGCTCTCGCACAAGTGCAATGGGCCGTCCCAGCTAACAAGGCCGCAGGCCCTTTTGCTCCTCTTCCCACTCTGTTCCGATGACAGCCCGGTCCCGCATTTTCTCTCACTGCCACATGGGGCCCGCATGTAAGCGGTATCTTCTTCCTCTTGCTCGTAGCCGAGATGGACACGCCGGTGGAGTCCGATGCCGCCCCGACCACTTCTTGGCTTGTTCTGCACGTCGAGCCCTCCTCTTAAATAGCAGACGTGCGTGCGCCGCCTTACCTCAACCCCAATTGCAAGTCATCGCCTCGAATCGACCTCGCAGCAGCACCGCAACCCTAGCTCCGCCATTGCCAAAGTCGATTCGACGAACTCGTTGATTTGGTCACCTCCGTAAGCTACCGAAGTGCTTCGGGTTGCTGTTTAGAAGTTGCCGAGCCCCTTCTTCTCCTTCTTTTTCAATTTGGTTAGCTAATTGAGCATCACCGCCGTGTACAGGAGCTTACCGTCAGCCATTGGGAGCCGCATGACGTCTTCATCCAATTTCCGTCGCCCTAATCCATCTAGGTGAGTTCGCCATGTCGTCTTCTTCATCCCTGTGCTTTCAATTTGTTGTATAGTGGCCTGAGTCACCCAATTGCTCAACGCCGGCGAGCAATTCCTCGTCGCCGGCCAAATCGCCACGTTAGGTCACTGTTGATGACTGGAATCCCCTCTCTTTCTCCCCCATCTTCTAATCTGAGTCGCCCAACTCAGATCGAACAGCTGTGGTTGGCCGATACCCCTTTGGTTGGCAATCTTTATAAAGAGCCCCTCCGTTCTTACGTTATTATGCCCGCCATCCTCGAATCAGATTAAAACCCGGTTTTTATTTATTTTAAATCATAATTAAATTCAATTTATTTACAGAATTGCCAGTACTTTATTTTGTTTATAAAATCTCCGTTTTAATTCTGATTTGACCATTTCAAGTTGTGCTACGTTCGTAATTACATAATCTACATGCTAGCACTACTGTTTAGTAGGTTTTCAACTTTTAAATTTTGAGGTTAGATTTAATCTATTACCTTAATAAAGTAAATCTTGTTTAAATCATAACTTTTTTTGTTTTAGCTCCGATTTACGTGCAATTCGCGTCTATGTGATCCTAGTGAGATGTAGATTTGTTTTACAAATTTTTCATCTTATTTTACTACTATTGGTGTACTGTTTAAATTGTAGCTTTGTTTGCTTTGCATGATTGCTCTTGTATGATTGTTGTGGATGTGTTAATCGAGAATAGATGATGAGCAGTTCGTTGGTGATCAAGAGTACTATTATGAATCGGATCAACAGGACTAGCTAGATCAAGGCAAGTATAGCATGGAATCATCCTTGTTACCTATTCACTTTAATTCACTTAATTCATTATGCATGTGTCTCCTTGTTAAGGATGCCTTAGTATTGATCTTGTTCCTTGATTCTTATGGTTATAGCATTGGGTAGTTTGCTAGTGCTCACATAAACAATGATCTTGTAACTTGACTAATGATATATGCAATAACACTAAAAGATGATTTTTAGCAACAGGGAACAAGAGGGCTAGAGTTTTCTCTTGATTCCTCTCCATAAGGACTTATCTGTAAGCAAACATTCGGGACTTACAGTATAGCTGTGAGGGCTACATGGCTCTGGCTTTAGTCATATAAGAGGACCTTTTCTAGCTTGTTAGTGGTTACCTTTATGACGTAAAAGGGGTGTGTTCCGGGTTGGATGTAGTGCGGCTTCTGTCCTTATGTGTATAGGCTGCGTGTCATTGTGCCATATGAAAGGGGAGCTCTACATTTGCAGGTTACAGAAACCTAGCGGCCCTAACCTGTTAGACGAACCTTGGAAAGACTCCATAGTGAAATTTAACCATCCAATGGGGAGTCATGACCTCAGACTTTTGGGGATCACGACTCACAGTGAAAGTGTACAACCTCTGCAGAGTGTAAAACTGGTATATCAGCCGTGCTCACGGACACGAGTGGCCTTGGACCCTTACGGAATGGAGATCACTATTAATTTACTTGTTCTTGCTATTCATTATTCTCTTTACATGATCATGCATTCATTATGGGAACATCACCAATTTGTTGCTACTCAATTGCCTAAAATATGACCAACTAAAAGCTACATACAGTTAAACATGTGTCTATCCCTTTTGAGCTCCATGAACCCCATGTTACACTTGTTGAGTACCTTCGTGCTCACCCTTGCATTCCCCCACACCTTAGGATGGACTCCAGAATGTTCGAATAGTGGTTACTACTACTTCCCTGAAGATTACTAGACTTGTGATCAACTAGTTGATATGCCTGTGCTATGGAGCTAGCTACCACAAGTGTTATCTTATGTTTCCGCTTAAATACGTTAAGACTCTGTGATATTATTTGTTATGTAATAAATATTTATGATGATACTATTTATATTTGTTGTCTTATGTGTGATTGATCTCTGGGCGCACATAAGATTTTACATTTCATTTGTCCCTTAAAAATGGGTGTGACACTTTATATGGATGAATTTTAACTCTGCAACAAGTGAAAAAGAAAACAAAATATGCAATGGACTATAAATGGAACTTCGAACTTTGTTATATATATAGGTTAGGTAAGAAGAGCAATGATACCACTGTCCAGGGACTACAACATAAATTGATTGCCGTAGCTTTAGTCCTGCTTCATAGGAGAAACATGAAAGGAGCTGACTGTACCAGTCAGGACCCACATAGCAATGTTGTAAACAGATAACAGTAAAGAACATGTAGCCACAGTTTTAGCACAAAGCAAGCATGGAGCAACTCACCCAAAATGATACTGCTGTGTACACTATAAAGATCTCATGGGAGATTGCTCAGCAATATGTCACTTTCTTGTCCATTGTAACATAAGGAATGAGACAAAAAAAAGAACAATTGTTAGATAAACCTCACATGCTTATTTTCTCTCAATACATCAACGTCCTAATTAATCATTTACCACCATGCCATGATGTACTCTTGGATGATGGCATATGAGTTATCTCGGTATTTCCTTCAGAAAATGTGAGATGAAAAAATTCATGAAATGTGCCTACAAAGAACAACTACTAAATACTGGCTACTAGAAATAGATTTGTAGAGGCAGACCACGTTTTCATTCGCCTCTAGAAATTGATTTCTAGAGGTGGCTGGTAATGTTTTCCGCCTCTAAAAATCATATTAAGAAATTGTAAATTGGCATAAAAGATAGCAAAAAATAAGCATAATAATGAAACATCGTGACCGGATGTCATAAGTTCCAAGTCACGCGATTGCATGCCTGTAAGACGCACACATGTGGTTCCTATGATTTTAACCACTCGAAGGATGACATCCTTTTGTATTAACATATACGAATGATGCATTGAATATTTGAGCAAACAAACAATTTTATATATAAAAAACCATCTGCAAGCTTAGATTTCATTGAACTCTACAACTTCAATATAGCGTTTATCTTCAACTGATTTTGTTTGAAACTATTATGTTTTTTTTGTGTGGTGTCTACTTTAGAGACGGGTCACCTTATCAACCATCTCTGAAAATGAATTTCAACCTAGATAAATGACTCCACTTTCACGGTGTTCGAAAGCACCGATCGTCTCGAGTATCTTTTCTAATGACGGTTCAAGTTACTGACCGCCACTGAAAATGAAGGGCATTTCTAGGAATGGACGGAAACACCATTTATAGAGGCAGAACTATTTAGAGATAATTTTGTCCAACCATTTCTGAAAGAAAAGAGTAATGTATCTAAAATAGTTTCTACAGCAGTGACATTTATTTGTACCCTTTTCTAGTTTCTAATCTATGGTATAAAACAACAGAGAGAGAGGAAGCATAGAAGCTAGCTCGACGCTTGAATTTTTAATCTTCTCTAAGTGATGGTCCTATCAATATATAGATTATACATGTCCGGACGGTGATTAGTTGACTACAGAGGATCCCCCCTGCACGCCCACGGACAATCCAGCACCTAAAGCTGCTAGGCGATGATTAGGGAATTGTTCGATTAATCTTTCTCTTAATAAGTCAGCTCACAATTGTTCGATTCATTGTATACCATATAACCATTTAGGGAATTTATGGAACATGATGCAGACAAATAAATATGCAGTTTTATGAAACATGATGCATCATATCTACCAAGAGGACTACAATTAGTCCCACAGCTTACAGTCCTACTGCTGGACAAGAAAAACACAGTGTTAATGGCTCATTTACAGAGACCATTTGCCAGAGGCGGTGGCCAACAACCATCTGTGTAAATCAATTTTACCCACCCCTGTAGTTCATTTTTGTAGTAGTCTCATAATGCATCCGCATTAAGTGATTCATGATTGATATAGTTCTTTTTATACATGAATGAGTACATTAATTCCTTAATAAATGAACAATATGCATGGTTCCAAATTATATGAACTGACTATGATTCATATGGACATTGAATTTTTCCTTCTATTTTTTTTATGAAAAAGGGTAATGGAGTACGGAACATCCTGCTTACCAATGTTGAAGAGTCACCATAGTCCAGAAGACAAGTCCAACCAAAAGAACAAAAACAATAGGCAACCCCAACCTAAACCAATATATTTCCATAGCGAATTGCCTTTTGAGTCTAGAGGACTTCAGTACTGCAGGCCTTTTTTCTGCACTTCAGGCAAACAGCTCCGTTGCCTGTCAGGCTGCAAAGCAAACAGCCCGGCCCTCTGTTTCCTGTCCCCTGCTCAAGCGGTCAAGTCAGTCCCATGTCATACTGGTTCATCCTGCTACTCCCAAGCAAGTTAGTGAAGAAAGGATTGGATATTTGGTGTCAGTAGAGATCTTGATTCTAGTACAGTATCCACTCTCTGAGTACAATACCATTTTTCTAGACACACCAGTTCCAACAGCATCTACCGCTTTCCGAATGCCTCTAACTCCTATGTCACATGTACTTAATTATGAGCTTCCTATTATGGCCATTATCATCTATTACCAGTACCATTGTACTCATGTTGCTAGGAACAGTGAAAGTAGAATTGCACTTGGAGCTGTTTGATTAGTAAACGTGCCTTGCACGCTTGTACCCTAGTGCAGCCCATGGGCTTGCCTAACCCCGTTTGGCTATATGTATTAAACATGGTCATTGATCAATCAATATCGTGTTGTCCCCATTCATCCCAAATACGCTTACATGGTATCATAGACGGTTGGATCCTGCACCCTCCACCGCTTCTGCAAAACCTAACTGCTGTTACCCGCGTCGTCGCTGAGCCCTGCTCGCTGGCCGCCCCCTCGCCGCAATCGCCGAGCCCTGCACGTCGGCCGCCCTTCTCGCGCTGTCGCTGAGTCCTGCTCGCGCTCATCATGCTCTGAACATCAATCTTCATGGAGTTCGGATCCAGCCTGAATGTTTTCCATGCTCACACTCCAACTGTGGGGGAGTGTTAGATTTGTAAACATGCCTTGCACGCTTGTACCCTATATGTACTAAACATGGTCATTGATCAATCAATCACGTATTCTCCTCATTCATTCCAAATACGCTTACAGGAGCTAAATAAAAAGCAGAACCAAAATACACAATCCATGCCATTTGTATTATGACATGCGAGTAATAAATGCAACAGTCTAGTGATGGATAGATAGTGTAAGTACTCTGCTTCTTCAGTAGAATCAAATACTACATACATGGTACTGTTTGCCACATATCTTAGTAGTTCAACAAATCAGAATACTATCATACACAATTGTTGAGGATTAATGGCTTCTCATTGTAGCTATCTTTCATCTATAAATTATGGTTCCTGTTTGCCACATATCTCAAGTATTTGCTTATTTTTTTTTATTTTTCTATTTTTTATTTTTTTAATAAGGGAACAAAGTTTCAGCCTCTACCGTCCGGAGATGATACACAACTGATAGTCACGGGGTACAGACCAACGCCAAAAGGCTCACACACGCATGATAGAACAAAACAAGGTTCGGCCCAACTAGTGAGCGCAGTAAGCAAAAGAAAACACTAAGCCTCAATACAACTCCTGAAGTTCCAGCCAAACTTCACAGAAACTGCCATAATTAGTCTCCCAATTTCTGCAGCCATCCTTGAACCAGAGTCGCTCCTCCTCACTAAGCAGCATGGTATATGATAAAAGAATGTGTTGTGTCAAAATGGATGGCATCAATTGCCATGCCGATCAAACATTGGATTTTGATTTTTTGATTTCTACTAAAATGATGGCAAATAGAGGTCAACCCTTGTTTTGATTGATTGAATCTTATCAAAAGAATTGGTGTGATTTCCTTAGCTCCTAGTACTCAGTAGATAGTAGTTAGTTGTAGAATATGTCCTAAATTCCTATACTAGTTTCTTAGCAAAGACTAGAGAAGTGCATCCCAATTGAAAACCTGTGCTTATGATCCTCACTGAATGATGCGCTATGTATGACTGTTCTGCTAGGATGCACTCTGTTAGAAATTAGTTCCTCGTCTAGCTATGTAAACAGAGATGTGGCACCAGTCCTCTGGATTTTCCTTGAGAAGCTTCCATGAATCTCAGTCAAGCATGCATATTATTTGCAGCTTGATATTGTGTCGATTGCTCAAATTCAGAGAGAGAGAGCGAAACAATCCACTATGCTCCCATGGTTTAGGTCGATGCTATTGATAGTTCACACTCCAGAAGTTCATCCAGTATTCTCCCAATGCTTCCAACTCCTAGTCTACTAAATTGGGAGCTTCTCTAGCTACTGTCATCTTCTAGTGCCAGTGAATAGTGATATTGTCCTGTCTTACACATACATATAGAGACCATCTTCTAATTTGAGCTCTGTATGGGGATATATATGGCAAGAGCAACACAAAATCATAAATTCCATCTGCAAGTGACTCGTGTGAGCACTAAATGCATTTGGTCTTATATATAGCATTGTTGCTTCCAGTATTTAACAGTCTCCAAGATAGTTACAAACCTGACAGATACCTCACGACAAATATGTTTCAGATCATCATAATTGCAATATATATAGTTACAAACATGACAGATACCTCACGACAAATATGTTTCAGATCATCATAATTGCAATATATATAACCATTGTTGACTTGTTATTAGAGAATTTGTGACAAGTCAATGAATCAACAGGTCAAGGAAAAATAAATGCATGTAACACCCAAATTTTAGAGATAACAAAAATTGAAATGATTTAGATAACAAATAATGTCCAATTTAAAATAATAATAAAATAAATTTTGTGTTGCATTCATGCTGTTGCATATATTTTATTGTGTGGTGCTGTATTTGTTTTATTTTATTTTATTTTATTTTGGAGTAGAATGTATTTGAAATATTTTTGGAAACAAGTAAATAAAAAAAAAAAGAGAAAAAGGAGAAGCTTACCTATCTGGCGGCCTGGAAGCCTGCTATGCGGCCCGCTCCTCTTCTTAGCTTGGTGGGCCGATCGGCTGCATCATAGACGCGGCCCAACTCGGTGTCATGGCCCAGCTCGGCCCAGGGTCCGGCAGCTGCGCCTTCCTCTCTCTCTGAGTCGCTGTCCGGTGGGGTCCGCATGTCATAAGCTTCTTCCTCCTCCCGTGTTCAAGCCGGACTTCGAACCGGAGGTGGACGCAACAACCGACTCGCAAATCCGGGATCTCCTATCCTTATACGGTCACTTGAGGCTATAAATAGGAAGAGAGGATCTTCTAGTTTCCGTTTTTCAACTAAAACGTTAGGGTTGCCATAAGAAATCGGGGTTTTTAGGGTTTAGGAGTTCGTCGGGTACGGTTGGTCGTCGGTGGGTCTTGCGGGACGGTGCGGGCTCGATTTCTTCGCGTTGGTGAGTTCGTCATCTCCTTCTCTTCCTCCCGTGCTATTCTTTTGGGTTGAGATGCTTTGGATTACGGTTTAGCGAGCTCGGGTGAACCGGCAATGGAGATCGCCGTTCTCTTCTTGCCGCGTTCTTTCCTCGTGCGGTTGTAGTTCTCCAAAACCGCGTAGATGGGTGCGGGTTGCCCTCCTCTCTCGATTGGACCTAGTTGCGGTTTGTTTGGCGGTCGGGAACGGCGGGGCCGAAACTCTCCGGCGAGGCGGCCATGGCGGGCATGGCGGCCGGCGGTCGGTGATGGAGAAGATGACTGGATTCTATACTGTAGACTTGCAGATGAACCCGAACCGTCCGATTCGAGATCGATGGCCCAGATTAGAAGATACCCCTTCGCGGGTAAACTTTCTAAAGAGACCCTGTGGTTTTTAGTAAACAACCCGCGGTCCTTGGCGCATTCCAGGAGGTTACGCTTTTGTATTTTGAAAACGTATTTTCATCCGGTTAAATCAAAAATACGTTTTCAGCAATTTACAGTTTTGCCACTGGAATTGTTTTAGTCATAAAATCTTCGTTTTAACTCCGATTTGATCCGTTCAAATTGCGTTAGGTTCGTATTTGCGAACTCTACATGTTAGTATAGTTTTACAGTTAGTTTTGATAATTTATTTTTCGAGTTTATAATTAAGTATTTATTTATCTATAGGAAATCTTAGAAAATTCATAACTTTTACGTTTTAACTCCGATTTTGGTGATCTTTGCGTCTGTGTGATCGTAGAAACGTGTAGAAGAGTTTTATAAACTTTTATTACTGTTTTGTTACTGTTGGTGTACTGTTCTAATTATATCTATTTGTTTGCTTCGTGTATGTTTGATTGGATGCATGTATGTTGTTGATTGATGATCGAGTATAGAAGGTGAGCAGTACTTGGACGATTCGGAGTATTACTTTGAGCCAAGTCAGCAGTATCATTTGGAGAGATTTGATCAAGGCAAGTATAACACAGGACTATCCTTGCTACCTATTCATCAAAATGATCATACATATGCATGTGCTTACCTTGACAACCTTAGAGATTATAACTTAGTGCTTGATGTCTTGATTCCTTGTCAACCTTGGGTATGCATATGGGTAGCTATGGCTAGTGCTTAAACTAAGAACAATGATCTTGCAATATGATTAATGGATCAAGCAACCAATTATTAAGATGATTTAATTTTTGTTAAAAGGGGGCTAGAGCATGTGTATTATTTTTGATGCTCTAGTTACTCTCCGTAAGGACTTATCTGTACGTGATCATCCGGGATATACAGTACAGCTGTGAGGGCTATATGGCTCTGGCTCTAGTTGTTCAAGAGACTTTTTCTAGCTTGTTAGTGGTTACCTTAAATGGCGTAAGAATGGCTTGACACTTTGGGTGTAGTGCGAGCCCCTGGCCTAGTGTGTATAGGCTGCGGTTGTTGTGCCACAGGGAAGGGGGGTTCTACATCTGCCTGCCGAGTGAAATCTAATGGCCCTAACTTGTTAGACGAACTTTTGAGTGGCTTTATATGGTTCTCGGGTGTTTGGGCTTGATCTCCCCACTCATTTGGAAATCATGACTTACAGTGAAAGTGTACACCTCTGCGCAGAGTTAAAAACTGGTATACTAGCCGTGCTCACGGATACGAGCGGCCTTGGAACATTTACAGATAGATGATCACCATTGTTATATCATGTTTAATTACTGTTGTTATTATTATGCTCTTGTTAATGTTATTCGTTATCATTATTGCAATTGATCATTGGTTCTTTAATGGGAAGTGGTTTATTTCGATGCTACTCAAATGAAAGTTATAAGATTAAAAGCTAACCGCAGTTAAACAGTGTCTAGCCATTTGAGCCTCATGAACCCTGTGTTATATTTGTTGAGTTCGACATGGACTCACTCTTGCTATTTCCACCATAACAGATGAAGATAATGAGGAAGATTATCGGAATGAGTACTAGTCTTGATGTCAACCAGTCAACCGTGTCCCTGTGTGGAGTTTCCGCTGAAGAATTATTATTAGTTATTATTTTCTATCGTTCAAGACTATGTCTTAAATACTTATTCGTTATGTAATAAGCACTGTGATGATACTTTGTAATTTGTCAACTTATGTGTGCGACTGGTACCTGGGGCGCACATGAGTCTTTTATACATCCTATTTTTGTCCTTAAAAATGGGTGTGACAGATTGGTATCAGAGCCGTGTTGACTGTAGGACGCAAGCCTAGTTAGAATGGTCGTTGATAGCATCCATACCTCACTTAATTCATGCTTCGTCTTTCACCTTGTTAATTACTAAAGTTTTATGCTTCCTCTACTTTATTCTATTGCGAAAATACATTGATTCTATCTAATCTATGTCTAAATCTTGTAGATGCCTCCTCATCCCCGTTTGTCAGCTGCACAATATGTTGCCCGTTTCAAACCCCAGGAGCCAAAGGAAGAGGGCGATCAAGAGCTATCCGATGCTGAATCAAGAGTTGGTGATACACCTATGGAGGATGTAGTTATGGGGTGGACTACGAAGTTTCATATCATGGTTCCTAAGGCTGATGCTTTCTTCCATGATATGTTGACAAGAACCTTGGATAACTACTACTACGACTGGGAGGCTACTTTAGAGTATCGCAATGCAGAGTATAGTCATCCATGGATGGATTCCTATTGGAAGACGGAATTATGGGTCAAAAAAAGGGATCCTACCACTAAGGAGCCTAAGGTGGAGTCAAAGTTCATTACCCGAGTGAGCCGGGCAACCGTGGAGACAAGCATGGAGGAGGTCGCTTTCAATGCATTTGTTTACTACCATGGTCTACGCTCGGACAAGACGCTAAAGGGTGCACTTCGGCACTTTCCTTGTTTCTTGCATGACAAGGGAATTTGGACCGTGCCACTTGCAGATGATTCCTCCTTGACTTTGCAAGCTACGGTGGCATTAGCTCGTGAATTGGCTCTTCATGAGGCGGACTTGAAGGATGAGTTGCTGAAGGAAAAAGAACTTAAGGAGCAAGCTTACAAGGAGATTGACCAATTAAGGGCGGAGTTAGGTCGTCCTAAGATTTATGAGAAGCTTAATTAGGAAATAGGAAAAATCCCTATGCAATAAGAACGATAGTAGTTGCGAGTTAATTTCGAGTTTGGATTGTTTTAAGAGTCAGTTTGTGGTGTGAACAATTGTGTGATTGATGGATTGTTATTATGATAATGTGTGATTTGGATCTTTGTAATGTGTGCTGGAGTTTTGTAGACATGTCTACAAATTCCATGGTTAAGAATATTAAGTTTGATCAAGATATATTAGTTGAATATGAGGTTAAATTAGTTCTGTCCTTTGCTGATTTTTGGATCAGTCTGGGATGTTTTAGAAATAACTTAAAATCCGTTCATGAGAAATTTAAGAAATTTTACTGGGAATAATTAGACTTCTATATCTTTCCAATCCCACAAGAATCACCTTAATATCTATTATGAGTTAAGAGATATACCTGTTTCAAGTTGGAGTTACTGCACAGTCTGGAAATCTGGAACAGTTTCTGTTAAGTTCAGTTTTTGACCAATTTATTGACAGAATCAGAAAAAGTGTTGTGAATACGAGTTGTAGATAATTTTATAAGCTTTCCAACCATGTAAAGATCATCTGATTTGGACATCTGTAGCTCGAGATATGACAGTTTTACTGAGTTGCTGAAATTGGAGTTCGCCCAGAAAAATCAGATTTTGTTTATCTATTGTATACATCATCTCGGATTGTACTGAATTCCATCTTCTGTGTTTTGGAAACAGATGTCAGGCAGAGGTCGTGGCAGAGGTCGTGGGGGTGCTAATCCACCCGTTACTATGGAGGAACTCATGCAAACCCAGAATCAGCTGATGCAGATGTTTATGCAGCATATGCAGAACAATCCCCCTGTTGGAGGACCACCACCTGTTCAAGTAAGGGATAAGCGTGGAGAATTTTTGAAGGGACGCCCTCCAGTGTTTTCTCATGCTGCTGATCCTTTAGAAGCAGATGATTGGGTAAGGGCAGTGGAGAAACAGCTGAATATAGCTCAATGCAATGATATGGAAAAGGTGTTGTATGCATCTGGTCAGTTACAAGGGACAGCTCAGACTTGGTGGGAGTCGTACCAGGCTGCACGCCCTGACAATGCTCCTCCTATCACTTGGAATGAGTTTGTTAGAGATTTTCGAGCTCGTCATATTCCTGAAGGTATAATTGAGCTGAAGCAGGAAGAATTCAGAAACCTGAGGATGGGACAGATGAGTGTGAGTGAATATCATGACAGGTTTACCCAGTTGGCTCGCTATGCTCCCAATGAAGTTAGGGAAGATGCAGACAAGCAGCGTCTTTTCTTGAAGGGAATATATTATGATCTTCGCTTGCAGCTGAAGGGGAATAACTATGCTAGTTTTCAAGAGCTGGTGAACAAAGCGATTGTGCTGGATAATGAGCGTAGGGAGATGGATAGAAAGAGGAAGATGAAGGTGCAAGGCTCAGGAAGCAACAACCGTCAACGCACAAATTCTCAGCATGGCTTTCATCAGAAGTTTCAGGGACCGGTTAGCCAGTGGAATCGCAATTCAAATCAGAGGTGGTCCCAAAATTGGCAAAACAATCAGTCGCAACAGCGTTCATCATATCCACAGCGTCAACAGTATCAGCAGACTGGGCAACAGACTCCTCGCACTGAAAATCCCAATGCTACCCCCATAAAGAATAGTACTCCCAGCACTCCTATTAGATGCTTTGTCTGTGGTAAAGAGGGTCATTTGTCTTATAATTGTCCTGAGAAGCAGAACCAACAGACTCCTCAGAGCCAGAAGAGCAACCAGAGGCAATCCGGTGCTGGAAGGGTGAATCACGTGTCTTCTGATACAGCTCATAATGCACCAGAAGTTATGATTGGTACGTTCAATGTACATTCCACTCTCGCAACTGTTCTTTTTGACTCTGGAGCATCTCATACATTCATATCCAACATTTTTGTTAAAATGCATAGTATACCCATGCTAGCTATGAAAGAACCTCTCTTAGTAAATTCACCTGGAGGTACCATGCAAACTAGTAATCATTGTCTTCCGATTAGTATGGTTTTAAGGGGGGTAGAGTTTAAGATAACTCCTATAGTGTTGAGAACATCTGGGATTGATGTGATATTGGGTATGGACTGGATGATGCAAAATCAGGCAGAGATTCAGTGTCAGCAGAAAGTGGTAGTTGTGACTGCGCCTAATGGAGATAAAATCAATGTGGATGTAGCAATGCAGAAGCAACCAACCGCGGTGGTGAATCAGATTGAAGATACTATTAAGGAGAATTCAGTGATTGAGGAATTTCCGGATGTCTTCCCTGATGAATTGCCAGGTATGCCACCTGACCGAGACATTGAATTTCTTATTGAATTATTACCTGGAACTGCACCTATAGCCAAACGACCATATAGGATGGGAGTAGATGAATTAGAAGAACTTAAGAAACAAATTAAAGAATTACAAGAAAAAGGTTTTATTCGACCTAGTTCATCACCTTGGGGAGCACCAGTTATTTTTGTTGATAAGAAAGATGGTGGTCAGAGGATGTGTGTTGATTATCGGTCACTAAATGAAGTAACTATCAAGAATAAGTATCCTTTGCCCCGGATTGATGACTTGTTTGATCAGTTGAGAGGTGCTTGTATGTTCTCTAAGATTGATTTACGTTCTGGATATCATCAATTGAAGATTCGTGCCTCTGATATTCCAAAGACAGCTTTTACTACAAGGTATGGATTGTATGAGTATACTGTTATGTCATTTGGATTGACCAATGCACCTGCATACTTTATGTACATGATGAATAAGGTGTTCATGGAATATTTGGATAAGTTTGTGGTAGTGTTTATTGATGATATACTGGTATTTTCCAAGACAGAGGTAGAGCATGCTGAACATTTGAGGTTGGTATTGCAGAAACTTAGAGAGCATAAACTGTATGCGAAGCGAAGTAAATGTGAGTTTTGGTTGAAGGAAGTTTCTTTCCTTGGTCACATTGTTTCTAATGGAGGGATATCAGTGGATTCAGGTAAAGTAAAGGATGTATTAAATTGGAAACCACCTATTGATGTTAGTGAGATTCATAGTTTCTTGGGATTAGCTGGATATTACAGACGGTTCATTGAAGGGTTTTCTAAACTTGCTAAACCTATGACATCTCTGTTAGAGAAGAATGCTAAGTTTGTGTGGTCAGATAAATGTCAAGCTAGTTTTGAGGAGTTGAAAAAGAGGTTGACTACAGCGCCTGTTTTGGTTTTACCAGATTTGAGTAAGAAGTTTTCTATTTATTGTGATGCTTCTCGTCAAGGTTTGGGATGTGTTCTTATGCAAGAAGGCAGAGTTGTGGCATATGCATCTAGACAGTTGAGAAAGCATGAGTTGAATTATCCTACACATGATTTGGAGTTAGCAGCTGTAGTTCATGCTTTAAAGATTTGGAGACATTATTTGATTGGACATAAGAGTGATATATACACTGATCATAAGAGTTTGAAGTATATTTTCACTCAGTCAGATCTGAATTTGAGGCAACGCAGATGGTTGGAGTTGATTAAGGATTATGATATTGAGATACACTATCATCCTGGTAAGGCTAATGTAGTAGCTGATGCTCTTAGTAGGAAGAGTTATGCCAATGAGATAAGAACATTGTCTATGGCTAGTGAGTTATGTGCTGAATTTGAATATTTGAACTTGGGAATTGTTACTAATGCAATGGAATTAGTAATAGAGCCTACTTTAGAGCAAGAGATCTATAAGGGTCAATTGAAGGATGAGAAACTAAAGAAGATAGCGGAGGATATAGTGATTGGTAAGTCACCAGGCTTTAGAATGGATGATAATGGAATTTTGTGGTTTGGAAAGAGGCTGTGTGTACCTGAGGATCAAGCTATTAGACAGGCAATTCTTCGTGAAGCTCATGAGTCAGCTTATTCTATTCATCCTGGTAGTACTAAGATGTATTTGGATCTTAAACAGAAATATTGGTGGGTTGGACTAAAGCGAGATGTGGCTGAGTATGTGGCTTTGTGTGATACTTGTCAGAGGGTGAAAGCAGAGCATCAGAGACCTGCTGGATTGTTGCAACCAATGAAGATCCCTGAATGGAAGTGGGAGGAAGTTGGTATGGACTTTATAGTGGGGTTACCGCGTACTCAGAGAGGTTATGATTCTATTTGGGTGATAGTGGATAGGTTGACTAAAGTTGCTCATTTTATTCCAGTCAAGACTAATTACACGGGAGTACAATTAGCTACCTTGTATATGGAAAGGATAGTATGTTTGCATGGAGTACCAAAGAAAATTGTGTCTGATCGGGGTACGCAGTTTACATCGCACTTTTGGCAAGCTGTGCATGAATCTTTAGGAACTAAATTGAACTTTAGTACAGCATATCATCCACAGACAGATGGACAGACTGAAAGGACCAACCAGGTATTAGAGGATATATTGAGAGCCTGTGCATTGCAATATGGAACTAGTTGGGATAAGAGTTTGCCTTATGCAGAATTTTCTTACAATAATAGTTATCAACAGAGTCTTAAGATGGCACCGTTTGAAGCTTTGTATGGACGAAAGTGTAGAACTCCATTGTTTTGGGATCATACAGGTGAATCTCAGGTGTTTGGTACAGATGTTCTTAGAAACGCAGAAGATCAAGTGCGAGTGATTCGTGAGAATTTGAGAGTGGCACAGTCTCGTCAGAAGAGTTATGCTGATAATAGGAGAAGGGATCTAGTTTTTGAGGTAGGTGATTATGTCTATTTGAAGGTGTCACCTATGAGAAGTGTGAAGAGATTTAACATGAAAGGTAAACTAGCACCAAGGTATGTTGGACCATTTAAAGTTATTGCTAGACGTGGGGAAGTTGCTTACCAATTAGAGTTGCCTGAGAATTTATCTGGGGTGCATGATGTGTTTCATGTTTCACAACTTAAGAAGTGTTTGAGGGTGCCTGAGGAGCAGATACCTTTGGAAGAATTGACTGTTAAGGAGGATCTTACATATGAAGAGATTCCGATTAAGATTATAGAGACTGCTGAGAGGGTTACTCGAAGTCGGGTTATTAAGATGTGTAAAGTACAGTGGAATCGATATTCAGAGGTAGAGGCAACTTGGGAAAGAGAGGATGAATTGAGGAAATCATATCCGCAGTTGTTTGAGTAAGCAATCCAATCTCGAGGACGAGATTCTTTTAAGGGGGTAGAATTTGTAACACCCAAATTTTAGAGATAACAAAAATTGAAATGATTTAGATAACAAATAATGTCCAATTTAAAATAATAATAAAATAAATTTTGTGTTGCATTCATGCTGTTGCATATATTTTATTGTGTGGTGCTGTATTTGTTTTATTTTATTTTATTTTATTTTGGAGTAGAATGTATTTGAAATATTTTTGGAAACAAGTAAATAAAAAAAAAAGAGAAAAAGGAGAAGCTTACCTATCTGGCGGCCTGGAAGCCTGCTATGCGGCCCGCTCCTCTTCTTAGCTTGGTGGGCCGATCGGCTGCATCATAGACGCGGCCCAACTCGGTGTCATGGCCCAGCTCGGCCCAGGGTCCGGCAGCTGCGCCTTCCTCTCTCTCTGAGTCGCTGTCCGGTGGGGTCCGCATGTCATAAGCTTCTTCCTCCTCCCGTGTTCAAGCCGGACTTCGAACCGGAGGTGGACGCAACAACCGACTCGCAAATCCGGGATCTCCTATCCTTATACGGTCACTTGAGGCTATAAATAGGAAGAGAGGATCTTCTAGTTTCCGTTTTTCAACTAAAACGTTAGGGTTGCCATAAGAAATCGGGGTTTTTAGGGTTTAGGAGTTCGTCGGGTACGGTTGGTCGTCGGTGGGTCTTGCGGGACGGTGCGGGCTCGATTTCTTCGCGTTGGTGAGTTCGTCATCTCCTTCTCTTCCTCCCGTGCTATTCTTTTGGGTTGAGATGCTTTGGATTACGGTTTAGCGAGCTCGGGTGAACCGGCAATGGAGATCGCCGTTCTCTTCTTGCCGCGTTCTTTCCTCGTGCGGTTGTAGTTCTCCAAAACCGCGTAGATGGGTGCGGGTTGCCCTCCTCTCTCGATTGGACCTAGTTGCGGTTTGTTTGGCGGTCGGGAACGGCGGGGCCGAAACTCTCCGGCGAGGCGGCCATGGCGGGCATGGCGGCCGGCGGTCGGTGATGGAGAAGATGACTGGATTCTATACTGTAGACTTGCAGATGAACCCGAACCGTCCGATTCGAGATCGATGGCCCAGATTAGAAGATACCCCTTCGCGGGTAAACTTTCTAAAGAGACCCTGTGGTTTTTAGTAAACAACCCGCGGTCCTTGGCGCATTCCAGGAGGTTACGCTTTTGTATTTTGAAAACGTATTTTCATCCGGTTAAATCAAAAATACGTTTTCAGCAATTTACAGTTTTGCCACTGGAATTGTTTTAGTCATAAAATCTTCGTTTTAACTCCGATTTGATCCGTTCAAATTGCGTTAGGTTCGTATTTGCGAACTCTACATGTTAGTATAGTTTTACAGTTAGTTTTGATAATTTATTTTTCGAGTTTATAATTAAGTATTTATTTATCTATAGGAAATCTTAGAAAATTCATAACTTTTACGTTTTAACTCCGATTTTGGTGATCTTTGCGTCTGTGTGATCGTAGAAACGTGTAGAAGAGTTTTATAAACTTTTATTACTGTTTTGTTACTGTTGGTGTACTGTTCTAATTATATCTATTTGTTTGCTTCGTGTATGTTTGATTGGATGCATGTATGTTGTTGATTGATGATCGAGTATAGAAGGTGAGCAGTACTTGGACGATTCGGAGTATTACTTTGAGCCAAGTCAGCAGTATCATTTGGAGAGATTTGATCAAGGCAAGTATAACACAGGACTATCCTTGCTACCTATTCATCAAAATGATCATACATATGCATGTGCTTACCTTGACAACCTTAGAGATTATAACTTAGTGCTTGATGTCTTGATTCCTTGTCAACCTTGGGTATGCATATGGGTAGCTATGGCTAGTGCTTAAACTAAGAACAATGATCTTGCAATATGATTAATGGATCAAGCAACCAATTATTAAGATGATTTAATTTTTGTTAAAAGGGGGCTAGAGCATGTGTATTATTTTTGATGCTCTAGTTACTCTCCGTAAGGACTTATCTGTACGTGATCATCCGGGATATACAGTACAGCTGTGAGGGCTATATGGCTCTGGCTCTAGTTGTTCAAGAGACTTTTTCTAGCTTGTTAGTGGTTACCTTAAATGGCGTAAGAATGGCTTGACACTTTGGGTGTAGTGCGAGCCCCTGGCCTAGTGTGTATAGGCTGCGGTTGTTGTGCCACAGGGAAGGGGGGTTCTACATCTGCCTGCCGAGTGAAATCTAATGGCCCTAACTTGTTAGACGAACTTTTGAGTGGCTTTATATGGTTCTCGGGTGTTTGGGCTTGATCTCCCCACTCATTTGGAAATCATGACTTACAGTGAAAGTGTACACCTCTGCGCAGAGTTAAAAACTGGTATACTAGCCGTGCTCACGGATACGAGCGGCCTTGGAACATTTACAGATAGATGATCACCATTGTTATATCATGTTTAATTACTGTTGTTATTATTATGCTCTTGTTAATGTTATTCGTTATCATTATTGCAATTGATCATTGGTTCTTTAATGGGAAGTGGTTTATTTCGATGCTACTCAAATGAAAGTTATAAGATTAAAAGCTAACCGCAGTTAAACAGTATCTAGCCATTTGAGCCTCATGAACCCTGTGTTATATTTGTTGAGTTCGACATGGACTCACTCTTGCTATTTCCACCATAACAGATGAAGATAATGAGGAAGATTATCGGAATGAGTACTAGTCTTGATGTCAACCAGTCAACCGTGTCCCTGTGTGGAGTTTCCGCTGAAGAATTATTATTAGTTATTATTTTCTATCGTTCAAGACTATGTCTTAAATACTTATTCGTTATGTAATAAGCACTGTGATGATACTTTGTAATTTGTCAACTTATGTGTGCGACTGGTACCTGGGGCGCACATGAGTCTTTTATACATCCTATTTTTGTCCTTAAAAATGGGTGTGACAATGCAGCACTGTGCATTCAGACATGTCCAAACGTTAAGGGAAAAAATACCAGGAAGAGTAACGTGAGTCAAATGTTGCACCAAGAACACAATGATAAGTAGATCCTGCTTGTTCCAGCAAATTTTTAACTTACTGACAATGTTATTGAACACAATGCAATGGTCCCCACATCTCTGAATAAATATATGGTTATTTGCCACATTACTCCATTCAGTGCAATGAAAACTACAGATCGTCAAACCTTGACATCTGGAAAGCAATGCATCATCAAACTAATGCCTCTGACCATGAAATTTTACATCCAAGCTGCATCACATATGTACACACTGTCATCAATATAACGTCACAAATCCCACATTAGACAATAATACTCAAAGCTTACTTGCCAGTCACGTGCACTGTCAACGATATATGCCAGTGCTAGTCATGTACGAATGGAGCAAGTGAATAAATTCACATTTACATAGAACATGATGCATCTAACAAATACACCAGAATTAATCACACAGCTTACTTGCCTTGCTGCTTGATCAGCAGAACCCAATGGGTTGGTGTCATGCACGTTCCATTAGGTTGTCTAGACTCTCCTAATGCATTATATTAAGTGATTCACCCTTTATTATTGCTTATAACTTAAACTCAATTTACCTCATAATGTGTCATAAAATTTGAATGAAGCTGTGTAATAACATGGAATCTAATGCAAATGAAGTGTTGAATTTTCCTTCCATTTTCTTGGTGAAAAGGCAAAAAGATAACGAAGGTCAGCCATGGAGGGGATGAGTCATCACCTTGTTGCCTAGATCGCCTGTGTTCATCTGTGTAAGAAGAGCTACAGCGGCGTCCAAAGAGGATGAGTGAATGAGTCCGGCCTTTTCTAGGCGAATGGGGCATCAAAACATTTTTATAAAAAATTTATTCATTATATATTCCCTAGCTAGGCGTGCTGACCTATATAGCTTGGCGCTCAACTAAACACCCATGGAAATAGGATGGACCCAGCCCATCCACATAGTATCTTGAACCAAACAATGATTAGTTTTGTCAGTTATCTCCCGACGTTGATCACCGCAGGTGAGATCACGAACTCAATGAAGAACTCAAACTCAATGCACACATGCAAGATTAGAAAACACATGAGAGAATTTGGTGCAGGTTTTTTCTGTTCTTCATTCTATTTATTCATGAGTACAATAGGCATGGTGAGCATGTCCATCCCCATGCTCCATGACGCGGTGTTTCCCTTGAGCCCAGGCAGGATGGCAAGCGATTCCAGCGTTGCCCTCGTACGGTGCATGCAGCATCCACAAAACTGGAGCACACACGCATGCAATCAACACAGAGATAAATATATATGCAACTATCTAAACTAATATGCACACATTTTAGCTAACAAGTTTCCATATATTACTGAAGAATCGCCACAGTCCACAGGGTCCAACCTAAAAATCATATGCTAAAGTCCCTAATCTCGGACCAAATATATTTGCTGCAACTGCAGAGTTTAGTGATCTATCAATGTCAGTTGTACCTTGTAGCTAGCAAAACTGATGATGACTCTATAGACATGTCCAGCACTAACAAACGGATGTCAGTTCGAATTGAAACATATAGTTCCAGTTGTATTGGCAACAAACCACTACAAGAAACCTTTCATCTTTTGACATTTTCATCCATTTATAATGTCACAAGTTGAGTGTCTATAATGACAATTTGTGACATTTACGCAATGGTTTTATGACATCAAAAATAGTTATGACATCAGGTTAATATATATTCATTATATATTCCTAGCTAGGCGTGCTGACCTATATAGCTTGGCGCTCAACTAAAAAGCAGAGGCCAATGCTGTCTGATTTGACATCTCCTGCGATGGAGTAAATGCAATTGTCTAGTAATGATAGATATTACTGCCACTATCTTTATTTGTTTACACACTAGAATCATATATGCACACTGTAGATCATAGTACTTATCAATAACAAGTCATGATTCTATTTTGCCACAGAAAAATAGGTTAATAACTGAGAATGGACAAAAGTAGTTGATTAATGGCATTCATTTCAGCTTTTTTTTGCGAATATCCACATTATTCTTGTAGCTCGAAGTTGGTGGTTGACTCTGGCTATATAGCCTAGCTAGTACGCAAGCTGTTGTGAATTCTTTCATCAACAAGACATAGTAGTTCTTGGGATTACAACAAGGAGCCCAATGATAAGGATCCCAAGGCTTAGCCAAATTTGTTGTGTGACGGCCTGATTGTTAGCTACTACCTCCATCCCCAAAACAGTGTCATTCTCGCTGGGGTCAGCCGACACTGATGGTTTCCAGCGAGCCTCTTATACCTACTAAATTTTCAACGTGTAAGACCCCAGTGAAAAAACATATGACCCCGGCAGCCTGGCAGTCCAGCGTCCGTAGCTCTGGACCATCGATTGAATGAGTTGCAGCTCCAGGACACATATTGAACATCGTTCGTTCCTGTTGGGTCCAGTTCCTAATTTATCATACAGCAAGGAGCTTGCTTGCATCGTCACAGGTGCCATGTGTGGATGGGATTACCTCTCCACTCGAATACTCCTACAGTTCCATTTGACATATGAATGTGAACGAGAACAGAATTGTGGTCGGATATATATATGCACACTGAAGTCCAGTTCCTATTTTTCTCATAAAGCAATGAGTTCAGCTGCCATATGTCCTTGCATGGGACTACCTCTTCACTCTAGGACTCCTACTCTTCCGTTTGGTATGTAATTACTTCTGTCACACAACAATGTGAACAAAACCGAAGTGGCCGGACTTCAGTGTGCACCTATATAAATATATATGGTTTCTTTTCCTGCAGAAATATTTCAAAAAAAATGCAAGATAGCAGTACTAGTAGTGTCCTGCAGCTGCAGTGACGAGTAGCATTAAGCAGCAAATAATCATCATCACTTAAAACAACCATGACCATTGTGCTTGCAAGACATACTGCACTGTCCAGAGCTCCAGATGATCTTTAGGCCCTGTTGCCAATAATCCTAACTAGTACAAGGAAATACCATGTCATGGATCATCCAAGAAGTGCAAACTAAAGTGTTGAGACAGCGTCAACACGTCAAGGAAAAAAAATGCAGCACTTTAAAGAACTAAATACTGGCTCCCATATCAGCCTAGCTGCCGGTGACAAGAAATGCAAACTAGAGTGTTTACTGAACATGGTTGGCATTGCTGATGTCTCTGGTTCCTATTTACTTTGACAGCAGCTCAATAAGCCCTGGTCACAGGGGGCTATGCATGGGACTACCTATCCCCACTTCAATACTCCTAGTCTTTCCATCTCCTGTACTATTATTATAAATAAATGTAGATGTGCCGAAGAGAGAAGTTTAGTGTTAATATAAATGTGATTTCTTAAAAAAAGAGAAATAACAACTCCTGTGATGCACTACATGCTGTTAATGCCAGTGCCAGTCACGTACGAATGGAGCAAGTGAATAAATTCAGAGTTATATAGAGCAAGATACATCTATCAAGAACACCGGAATTAATCGCACACAAACTGTTGAAGTTACCTTCCATTATCTTTGAAAAAGTCAAAAGTTAATGGAGGTTTAAATATCTTAGTTTCCATTAAGAATCATAGTCCACAGGTCCCACGAAAAGAATCATATTGTATATGCTAGAGCCCACCAATCTTGGACCAAACATATTTGCTGCAGCTGCAGAGTGTGTCTTTTTTGTTTTGCGAGACCCAGTTACAGATGCAGACGCTCACATACACGAGCACACACTCACCCCTATGAATGCACGTACGCACACCCTATCTCTATGAGCACCTCCGAAGAACTAAGTTGAAATGGCAAATCTTGAGATTAACGAAGTCACGACAGACGTCTCGCTGTCGATGGGCACGTCGCCTACCACTGAAAAAATAGTGCCACTAAATCCTGAAATAAATCTAGGAAAATACGAGCACCTGTGTCAAGTCGGAGACATGAACCTAGGTGGGTAGGTTCCACCACAAGGAACTCAATCAGTTGGGCTACGATCATTTCTGTCACACCCATTTTTAAGGACAAAAATAGGATGCATAAAAGACTCATGTGCGTCCTAGGCATTAGTCGCACACACAAGTTGACAAATTACAGAAGTATCATCACAGTGCTTATTACATAACGAGTAAATATTATCACATAGTCTGATACAATAAATGTAGCAACTAATAATAAATCTCTCGCGGAAGCTCCAAACACAGGGACACGGTCAACCGGTTGACATCAAGCCTAGTACTCATATCAATAGTCCTCGTTGTACTCATCATCTGTTGTGTTGGAAATAGCAGGAGTAGAATGGACATTGAATGTACCGATTATAACTTCTGGTGCCTCATGAGCAGTATCTGAAGACACATGGTTCATCCTTCCAGTGTCAGATCGGCTCTAGTTGCTTTTCTGGCTCTGAGGGGTCTGTTGGTTCTCCTTCTCAGGACAATGGTAAGACATATGTCCCTCTTTACCATAGATGTAGCATCTAGTAGGCGTATTGGGAGCACTGTTCTTCATTGGAGTAGCATTGGGATTTTCAGTGCGAGAAGTCTGCTGTCCACTCTGCTGATACTGCTGGCGCTGCTGGTAAGGAGGACGTTGCTGAGACTGACCGTTCTGCCAATTCTGAGACCATTGTTGTTTTGGATTGCGATTCCACTCGCTAATTGGTCCCTAGAACTTCTGATGAAAGCCATGCTAAGGATTAGTACGCTGTCGAGTATTGCTTTCTGAACCTTGTTCTTTCATCTTTCTCTTCCTATCCATCTCTCTGCGCTGATTATCAAGCACAATAGCCTTATTCACTAGCTCCTAGAAATTTACATAATTATTGCCCTTCAGCTGCAGACGGAGGTCATAATAAATTCCCTTAAGAAAGAGACGCTGCTTGTCAGCATCGTCTCTCACTTCATTGGGAGCATAGCGAGCCAGCTGAGAGAACTTATCATGGTATTCACTAACAGTCATCTGACCCATCCTGAGGTTCCTAAACTCCTCTTGTTTCAGCTCTATCACTCCATCTGGAATATGGTGTGCCTTGAAATCTCTAACAAAATTATTCCAAGTGACAGGAGGAGTATTGTTAGGACGTGCAGATTGGTATGACTCCCACCAGGTCTGAGCTGCCCCCTGTAGCTGGCTAGATGCATATAGCACCTTTTCCAAATCATTACACTAAGCGATGTTCAACTGTTTCTCCACTGCTCGTATCCAGTCATCCGCCTCCAGCGGATCAGCAGCATGAGTAAACACTGGAGGACGTCCTTTCAAGAATTCACCATGCTTGTCCCTCACTTGGACAGGCGGCGGTCCTCCTGTAGGAGGGTTGTGATACATGTGCTGCATGAACATCTACATCATCTGATTTTATGTGTTCATGAGTTCCTCCATAGTGATGGGTGGATTAGGACCTCCACGGCCCCTGCCCCTACCATAGCCTCTGCCTCCTTTGGCTGCCATCTGTTTTTCAAAACACAGAAAACAAATCTCAATATTTCTAGGATGATATATACAAGAGAAAATTAAATCTGAATTTTTCTAGGCAAGTTTCAATTTCCGCAGTTCAGTAAAACTATCATATATCGAGCTACATATGTCCAACAAAGATGATCTTTATATGGTTGGAAATCTTATTAAATTATCTACAACTTTTATTAATAACACTTTTCCAGATTCTAACATTCAATTAGTCGAAACAAAGTTTAACCGAAACTGTTCTAGAATTCCAGACTGCGCAATAACCTCAACGTGGAATAGGTATATCTCTTAGCTCAAAATGGATAAAAAGTGATTCTTGTGGGGTCGGAAAGATGCAGAAGTATAGTTATTCCTAGTAAAATTTCATAAATTTCTCACGAACTAGTTTTGAGATATAATAGAAACAACACAGACTGCTCCAAAAATCAGCACAAGACAGAAACAGGATATAACCAAAACCCAACTAATTAGTCATGATCAAAACTTAATATCCTTAACTATGAAACTTGTAGACAGACCCACAAAGCTCCAGCACACATTACAAATATCTAAATCACACATTTAACATAATAACAATCCATCAAGCACACCATTGCTCACACCACAGTCTTTAAAATTCGACATCACTAAACTCAACTTGACTCGCAATACTAATATCGTTTTTATTACATAGGGACTTCCTACTTTTAATTGAGCTTCTCATAAATCTTGGGACAACCTAATTCAGCTCTTAGGTCATCGATCTTCTTATATGCTTGTTCCTTGAGTTACTTTTCCTTCAACAGCACGTCCTTCAAATCCGCCTCATGAAGTGCTAACTCACGAACTAGCTCCACAGTGGCTTGAAGAGTCAAGGACGAATCATTAGCAAGCGGTACGGTCCAAACACCCTTGTCATGCAGAAAATAGGGAAAGTGATTGAGCGCACCCTTCTGCGTTATTTCAGAGCGAAGACCATGGTAGAAGACAAACGCATTGTGAGCGACATCTTCCATGCTTAGTGCTGTAGTTGCCCGGCTCACTCGGGTGATGTGCTTGGACTCCACCTTGGATGCCTTAGTAGTAGGATCTACAGACTTGACCCATAACTCTATCTCCCAATAAGAGTTCATCAGTGGATGCCTGTGCTCCTTGCAGCGGTACTCTAGCGTAGCTTCCCATTCCTAGTAGTAGGTACCCAGCGTCCTTGTCAGCATGTCATGGAAGAAAGCATCCACCTTTGGAACCATGGAGTGGAGCTTCGTAGTTCATCCCATAGCTGGATTCTCCTCCTGAGTTTCTCCCACTCTGGACTCAGCATCAGAAAGCTCTTGGTCATCCTCCTCACGGGGCTCGTTGGAGTTGAAGTGAGCTAGGTATTGTGCAACGTTCATGCGGGGATGAGGAGGCATCTACAAGATTTAGACATAGATTAGATAGAATTAATAAATTTTCACAACAGAATAAGACAAAAGAAGCATGAAAATTTAGCGATTAACAAGGATGAAGTAGTAAGCATGAAATAAGTGAAGCAAAGACGCTCATAACGACCATTCTAACTAGGCTTGCATCCTACAGTCAACACAGCTCTGATACCAATTTGTCACACCCAATTTTAAGGACAAAAATAGGATGCATAAAAGACCCATGTGTGCCCCAGGAATTAGTCGCACACACAAGTTGACAAATTACAGAAGTATCATCACAATGCTTATTACATAACGAGTGAATATTATCACATAGTCTTATACAATAAATGTAGCAACTAATAATAAATCTCTCGCGGAAGCTCCAAACACAGGGACACGGTCAACTGGTTGACATCAAGTCTAGTACCTATCTCGATAGTCCTCGTTGTACTCATCATCTGTTGTGTTGGAAATAGCAAGAGTGAGCACATGTCATACTCCACAAGTATAACACAAGGTTCATGAGGCACTCTACATTTAGCTTTTAATCATTATATAAGTGGCAATTGAGTAGCATCAAGGTAAACCAATTCCCAATAATGAACCAATGATCAATTGTAATGAGGATAATGATTAGTATTAACAAGAGCATGATAATAAGAACAGTAATTAAGCATGATATAACCATGGTGGTCAACTATCTGTAAATATTTCAAGGCCACCCGTATCCATGGGCACGGATAGTATACCAGTTTTTTTAAACTCTGTGCAGAGGTGTAACTTTCACTGTGAGTCATAATTTCCAAATGCATGGGGAGGCCATTCCCAAACACCAGAAACCATATAAAGTCATTCAAAAATTCGTCTAACAAGTTAGGGCCATTAGATTCACTCAGCAGGCAGATGTAGAACCCCCTTCCCCGTGGCACACAACTCGCAGCCTATACACACAAAGGACAGGGGCTCGCCCTACACCCAAAGTGGCAAACCATTCTTACGCCAATTAAGGTAACCACTAACAAGGTAGAAAATGTCTCTTGAACAATTAAAGCCAGAACCATATAGCCCTCACAGTTATACTGTATGTCCCGGATAAATCACATATAGATAAGTCCTTATGGAGAGAAACCAGAGCAACAAAATAACCCATGCTCTAGTGTAACACCCAAAATTTTTAAAATTTTGAATTAGATAAAATTTGAGTTAAAAGAGATTTAGTTATGAGTTTAAATAATTTAGAGAATATTTAATGGGGATTAAAATTTAAAATATTGGGTGGGATGTTTGATGATGCATTCATGCTGTTGCATTTGTTTTATTGAGTGGTGTGGTTTTGGTTTTATTTGATTTGGCTTTAAAATCTATTTTAGAATGGCTTTGGAAAACAAATTCAAATGAGAAAAGAAAAGAAAAAAAAAACTTACCTATGCAGCCGGTGGCCTGGAAGCCCACCTAAGCTAGCCTATTTCCTCCCCTCTCTCACTGTTGGGCCGAACTGAGCTGAGCCTCGAATTCCCTCGCGCCGCGTGGGCCGGCCTAGGAAGCCGCCGCTGCCACGCGCTTCCCTCCCTCCCTTGTTTCGCTGACGGGTGGGACCCGCAGGTCAGCCGCGTCCTCTACTCCGCGTCGTGACCGAGCCAGAGACACACTCCTCAACCGAATCCAACCGCGTAATCCGGGATATCTATCCTTAATCGTCACATTTGGGGCTATAAAAGTGTAGCCGCGTTCCCCCTCATCTCTTTTTCCATCTTAACTCCGAGCCAAACCACGTGAACTCGAGCTTAGGGGGTTGAAAACCCTAGGCTTTACTGCCGCCCATCGTTGGAGCTTGCCGGTGAGCCCGCGCCCTCCTTCTTTGCATTGGTGAGCTCGCCATCTCCTTCTCTTCCTCCCCATGCCTTTCTTTTGGTCTGTGGTGCCTTAAATCGCGAGAACATAGAGCTCTGGCGAGTTTGCTGAAGTCGGCAATGGCGCCGCCGCCTTCCCGAGCCGCATCGAGTCCTTGGTTCGTTCTTGCCTCCCTATCCTATGTAGATGAGTTCGCGCTGAGCTCCTCAATCGATTGGTACCGACTGCGAGCCAAATGGTGATAAAAACGCTAGAGCCGAAGATCTCCGGCAAGCCGTGCGTGTCGGCCATGGCGGCCACCGACCGGCGTTGAGGAGGATAGCCGGCACCGTCTCTCTCCTTTGCCTAGAAACGATTCCAGCCGTCCGTTCGCTGATCAACGGTGAGGATTAGAAGATATCCCTTCGCGGGGTAAAGTTTATAAAGAGCCCCTGTGTTTTTATGAAATAAAACCCGCGGTCCTTGGCGTAATCTAGAAATTACTTTTCTTTGTTTTGAAAACGTATTTCTTCTCAGTAATTCAAAAATACGTTTTCTGATATTTACAGTTTTGCCACTAAACTTGTTTTGATCGTAAAATCTTCGTTTTAACTCCGATTTGACCCGTTCAAGTTGCGTTAGATTCGTATTTGCGAGCTCTACATGTTAGTATAGCTTTACAGTAGGTTTGGAAAATTTAATTTTCGAGTTTATATTAAAGTAATTATTTATCTATAGAAAATCTTAGAAAATTCATAACTTTCACGTTTTAACTCCAAATTTTATGATATTTACGTCTGTGTGATCATAGTAACGTGTAGAAGAGTTTTACAAACTTTTTATACTATTTTGTTACTATTGGTGTATTGTTCTAACTATGTTTCTTTGTTTGCTTCGTGTATGATTGCTCGGATGATTGTGTGTTGATGCTTGATGATCGAGTATAGACGGTGAGCAGTTTCTTGACGATTAGGAGTATTATTTTGAGCCAGACTAGCAGTATCATCAGGAAAGCTTTGATCAAGGCAAGTATAACATGGGACCATCCTTGTTGTCCTATTCACTGAAATTATCATACATATGCATGTGTCTTCCTTAACAACCTTAGAGATTATAACTTAGTGATTGTTACCTTGATTCCTTGTCAAACTTGGGGATGCATTTGGGTAGCTATTGCTAGTGCTTAATTATGAACAATGATCTTGTAATTTGATTAATGGATTAAGCAATCAACCTTTAATGATGATTTTATTTACTGTTGAAAAGGGGGCTAGAGCATGTGGGTTATTTTGATGCTCTAGTTTCTCTCTATAAAGACTTATCTGTACATGATCATTCGGGACATACAGTACAACTGTGAGGGCTATATGGCTCTAGCTTTAGTTGTTTAAAGGATCTTTTCTAGCTTGTTAGTGGTTACCTTAAATGGCATAAGAATGGCTTGCCACGTTGGGTGTAGGACAACCTCTAGTCTATGAGTATAGCCGAGAAGGAATTGTGCCATTTAAAAAGGGGGTTTCTACATCTGCCTGCCGAGTGAATCTAATAACCCTAACTTGTTAGACGAATCTTTAAGTGGCTTTATATGATTTCCGCTGTTTTGGGGAGTCACGAACCCGTGCATTTGGAAGTCATGACTCACAGTGAAAGTGTACACCTCTGCGCAGAGTTAAAAACTGGTATACTAGCCGTGCCCACGGATACGGGCGGCCTTAGAACATCTACAGATAGACGATCACTATTGTTATATCATGTTTACCTACTGTTGATTATTATTATGCTCATGTTAATGCTATTCATTATCTTTATTACAATTGATCATTGGTTTATTAATGGGAAGTATATTATCTTGATGCTACTCCATTGCAAAATATATGATGATAAAAAGCTAAACGCAGTCAAACAGTGTCTAGCCCTTTTGTGCCTCATGAACCTTGTGTTATACTTGTTGAGTTTGACATGGACTCACCCTTGCTATTTCCACCATAACAGATGAAGATTATGAAGAAGATTATCGTAATGAGTACTAGTCTTGGTGTCAACCAGTCAACCGTGTCCCTGTGTTTGGAGTTTCCGCTGGAGATCTACTATTAGTTGCTACAATTTATTGTATAAGACTATGTGTTAAATATTTATTCGCTATGTAATAAGCATTGTGATGATACTATGTAATTTTTCTACTTGTGTGTGCGATCATATCCTGGGGCGCACATGAGTCTTTTATGCATCCTATTTTTATCCTTAAAAATGGGTGTGACATCTAGCTCCCTTTCAACAATAATAAAATCATCTTAAAATGGTTGGTTACATAATTCAGTAGTCAAATTACAAGATCATTGTTCATAACTTGCGCACTAGCCAAGCTACCCAAATGCACATCCCATATGTGACAAAGGAATAGGAAATCAATAGCTATGTTATAATCTCTACTGTTGCTAAGAAAGACATATGCATATGAGAAGTAATTTCAGTGAATAGGACAGCAAGGATGGTCCCATGTCATACTTGCCTTGATCAAGATACTCTAGGTGGTACTGCTGGTCTGACTCGAAATAATACTCTTCGTTGTCAAGGTACTGCTCACCGTATATAATGGATCACCAAGCATCAACACCCAATCATCCAAGCAATCATATACGAAGCAAACAAAGAGATATAATTAGAACAGTATACCAATAGTAGAAAAATAGTATAAAAGGTTTATAAAACTATTCTACACGTTGCTACGATCACATAGACGTAAAGATCACGAAAAACGGAGTTGAAACATGAAAGTTTATGAATTCCTTTAGACAAATAATTACTTTAATACAAGCTCAAAACTTAAATGTTACAAACCTACTATACAGTAGCACTAACATGTAGAGCTCGCGAATATGAACCTAACGCAACTTGAACGGGTCAATTCGAAGTTAAAATGAGCATTTTATAAGCATCTAAAGTTTGAAACAAAACTTTGAAACATTTGAAACATGGTTTTCATTTAAACAGATAGAATTTATGTTTTCTAAAGAAGAAAGCGTATTTTTGGATTACGCTTTAGGACTGCAGGTTCGATTCAAGAAAGGAGGGCTCATTAACAATTTTCCAGGCCAAAAGGGTATCGACCATTGATGGTCGTAGATCTTGAAACCGACGGCTAGGATTAGATGATGGGGAGGCTTGGTGGCGCGACTGGCTGGAGGAGGAGACTGCGTGGCGGCGCCATGGCCGGACTTCACCGGCGTTCACCGATACAGCAGTTCCGGCCACCAATCGGCTCATGGCCGGTACCAAAAGAGAGGAGCTTGACGAGAACTTACCAAGCAAGAAGATGGAGACGAAGTTCAACTGGAGACGACGTGCGGCTCCCAAAGGCGGACGACAGCACACTACAAGGTCTAGCGAGGTACCGTGAACAAAATAGAACAAAATAGGATAAGGAAAGGGTCCATTAGCTTCTTGTAACACCCTAAAATTTGCTTCTTTGGAAATAGACCTAAAATGAACTAATTTTGAATTTTTGTGCTCATGAAAATATAGGGAAGTAATATTTTTTCACTAAATTGAAATTTATCATAAGGTTTAGCAACTTGTTGATGCATTCATGCCGATGCATTTGTGTTTTTGTATTGCTTGGTTTTGACCAAAGATCAAAATGAATTCAAGTTGTCCAATCAAAATGCGTTTAGATCGATTTTCCTTCTCTGATATACATATATCATTTTTCTACAATCAAATTCCTTGTTTCTCATCCGTCAATCAATCTCTACAAACTTCTCGGAAATTTTTCCCGAATTTTCGGAGCTTTCGGAGTATTTTTCGCGGCTTAAATAATAATTCTGGACTTTTCTAGAATTATTTTATCCATGAAAATAATTAATTCTGAAAATAATAAATCTCTCATTTTCCCCAACGCTCAAAGCCCATGTGTAATAATCTTAATAAATCTCAAAGGCCCATATATTTATTTACTAATGGGCTTTAATAATTAATTAGGCCTATTAATAAAGACGGAGGGTGCAACATCAATTAGTACCATATTGCTAGTTGATGTGAAGGCGAGGAGTTTTCTCCCAATAAATATGGACCTACCCCTTGGGCAAAGCACACCAAAACTACCGTAAGACGAGCCCCTAGTTTGTCAAATCTCTCGTGTAGTAAATTATATTTTTCTCCTCTTTCTCTCACCGTCGCCGTCATCGTCGCCCTCGCCGTCGTCGTCGCCGCCGCGCTGCCTAGCCCAGCCATACTCCTCGGCAACAAGTGCGCCGCCGTCACCGCCGCGGTCTCGTCTTGCATCGCCGGCCGCTCGACCGTCATACGCGACAAAAGCCATCCAAAGGAGAAGCTTCACCGACCTGCCAACGAATTGTTCCGTGCTTCATCGTCATCTACTTGTAGCCGGAGCTCGGTTCCCCATGAATGCTTCAGCCCTAGTCTGTGATCTTCACCACGTCCAGCCCTAGCTATTTCCATCTACGCGTCGATGTTGTGCCTGCAGCAACCGGCCGCGTGAAGCCTGCTGATGGTCGTTGCTGTGAACCATGCCGAAACTTCCGAAGCCGTTGTTGGCCGCTTGACTTGTCCATGGGCGACTGTTGCCGGTTCGTCCCACTCTCGACGTCGCGGTTTTGTTGCCGGTTCGCCAGTCTGGACGTACCCAGTTACCTGTTGTGCTCATCATCTTCTCGAGATCGGCCAGTAAGATCCATCGTCGCTGTCTTTTCATTTCATTGTCTGTAAGAATAATCCAACACTTTCCGTTGCTCTCTATCCGTAACTATCTCGATCTCATCTACTCAATTGTTACTCCTCGTTGTTTCTGTAACAGCATGACAATAAATCGAGCTTCCATTCTCCTAATGCAGTGCGCATATCTGATCGAGGCCCCTACAGACTGCATCATGCATGTCCTTCAGCGGTGTGTTGGCTGACGATTCCGTAGTTGTGCGTCAGCGGCATTCTGCATGTCTCCTGTCCACATTGCTATCTCGAGACCAAGCAGAGGTGCCAATATGGTAGTGGCCACGAAGTCGAGCTCATCACCAACGTACTGCATGAATGAAGAATGAAGAAACAACGAGTCCGTGCACTGAAGAATAGGCCATGAAAAGCCAACGTGCTGCTCTTTTCCTTGCATGTAGGTCCCTTCTTTGCCCTTGATTTTATCTTAATCAGCGCTGTTAACGTCTTATAGGACCGTGGTAGGCGAATAAGCTTCAAGTATTCAGCAACATCTGACATATTAATTGTTTCTAAATTTTATATTTAAATATCAAATTGATTAATGTTCGTTCAACGTCTTTTTGTATTAAAAGTGACATAGGTTTATAATTCCGTTTTGTTGCTTTGTGATCGTGGCGATGTAAGCAACATGTTAGCAACGCTGTTTTTCATATCACACGTTTTTCTTTATAAAGCTAAATGTTAAATTGATTAATATAGATGTGATCAAATTTTAAAATTTTTAAAAGCAATGAAAGTAAATGTCGGTCTTTCATAATCTACATGTTAATACTACTGTTAAGTAGGTTTTCAACTTTTAAAATTCGTGATTAGATTTACTCTATTATTTTAATATAGGAAATCTTGTTTATTTCATATCTTCTACGTTTCAACTCCGTTTTGAGCCATTCAAGTTGCGTTAGATTCATAGCAACGAGATCTACGCATTTGTAATAGTGTTTATCATGTCACTAATATTAGAATTTCATGGTTTGAATCATATCTTAAATAACAATTATGCAACTGGGTTTTGTAAATAAAATATGATTTGTTATACTTTAGTTTTATAATTCGAATCTAAATTTGACTTAAATTATAATCTCTATAAAATATCTTATATATGTTTCTATACCATTAAGATACATGAAGCTAATAGTTTTATGGGTAAATCTATCAGTAGTTGTATCTTTTCAACCGTAGCTCCGATTAGCGTGCTTTTCGTGACTTTGTGTTTATAGCGATGCGTAGAATCGTGTTTCAAACTCTTTTACTTATTTTTGTATGATTGGTGTACTGTTTTAATATAGATCTATTGTTTGCTTCATGTATGATTGTATGGATGCTTGTGTGGTGCTATATGGTTCAGTCAATCGGTGAGATTTACGTGGTGATTAAGCAGCTATTCTATGAAGACTAAAAGCTGAGAATTGGAAGCAGAAGATTGAAAGCTGAATACTAAAGGCTTTCGAGCGTATTGCTTTGGGGGAAAAGCAAGTTAAGGCAAGTATAGCATGGGACTATCCTTGTTACCTATTCACTTTAATTCACTTAATTCATTATGCATGTGTCTTCTTGTTAAGGATGCCTTAGTGTTGATCTTATTCCTTGAATCCTATGATTATAGCATTGGGTAGTTTGCTAGTGCTCACATAAACAATGATCTTGTAATTTGATTAATGATATATGCAATAACACTAAAAGATGATTTTTAGCAATAAGGAACAAGAGGGCTAGAGTTTTCTCTAGATTCCTCTCCATAAGGACTTATCTGTAAGCGAACATCCGGGACTTACAGTACAGCTATGAGGGCTACATGGCTCTGGCTTTAGTCATATAAGAGGACCTTTTCTAGCTTGTTAGTGGTTACCTTTATGGCGCAAGAGGGGTGTGTTCCGGATTGGGTGTAGTGCGGCTTCTGTCCCTATGTGTATAGGCTGCGTGTCATTGTGCCATACGGAAGGGGGGCTCTACATTTGCAGGCCACGAAACCTAGCAGCCCTAACTTGTTAGACGAACCTTGGAAAGACTTCATAGTGAAACTTATCTGTCCAATGGGGAGTCATGACCTCGGACTTTTGGGGATCACGACTCATAGTGAAAGTGTACAACCTCTGCAGAGTGTAAAACTAGTATATCAGCCGTGCTCACGGTCACGAGCGGCCTTGGAACCTTATGGAATAGATGATCACTATTGAACTATAATATGCTTATGTTTTTGCTATTCATTCTTCATATTACCTGATCATATGTTTATTTTGGGATTAAAGACATCTTGATGCTACTCATATGCTAAAATTTTGCCAACTAAAAGCTACATGCGGTTAAACCCGTGTCATGCCTTTTGAGCCTCATGAATCCCGTGTTATGCTTGTTGAGTTCGACATGGACTCACTCTTGCTATTTTCCACATCTCAGGAAGGGTACCAGATTGCTAGATTCTGGAATTGTTAGGCTTGTGATCAACCAGTCAGTTTGATCCTGGAGTGAAGGTTACACCCGGTGTTCGGAGTGATCTTTCCACTGTGTTGTTCTCTAAGGTTATATCTTATACTATTGCATTATGTTTAATAAGCATTTGTCTTTTGATATTACACTTATCTGCGGCTATATGTGAGATTTGACCTCTTTATTTCACATATAGTGTATATCTGGTTTTGTCCTTAAAACCAGGTGTGACACTTCTCTAGGGCAACACGAAGCTCGGCAACCACTTACGGCGGCAGCACGACGACGGATTCGTCGCAGTCGAGCGTGGCAACAGCGTTTTAGGGTTCCGCGGGGGCGCGACCTCAATACGGCGTGCGTCTTCACGCTAGGGTTGTAAAAGGAGAGCGACACAGCTCAGCTTTGCATATAAAGGGGCAAGGGCATCCGATTTCGCGAAGAAATCCCACGTGCGGGCCCCGGCCATCAGCAAGACAGAGAAGGAGAGGGCGCGCCCGCTACTTCGACGGGTAACCGGGCCGGCCCACTAGCGAGAACTCGGGAGGAAGGGAGCTGGCCTGCGAAGCAGCTGGGCCACTGGGCCGAATAGGAGGAAGGAAAACCTTTTCAATCTTTTCTTTTTCTTTCCTTTTCCAGATTTTCCAAGGTCATTTCAAATAGAATTTTGAATCAGACTTGAATTAAATTAAAAACCACTCAATACAATAAATACTATGCAGCAGCATGAATGCACATACATGTCTCTAACCTTATATTGTATTTTAATTCAATAAGAGTATTATTTTCCTATAATTCAATGCTCAAATAATTGCATAGTAAATCGAATTTAACTATTTCAAAAACAATGAAATTTTTTGGTGTTACAAATTCACTGCAGAGTGTGTCTTTAATCAATTAATGTTGTCAATCGTAGGTTGTAGCAAGCAAAACGTATGAGGACTCTAGGAAAGTCCAGCAGTTAACTAACATATGTCGGTTGAAGTTGGAACATATCTATAGTGCCGGTTGCATTGGCAATAAATCAGGATGAAATTAGAAAGCTTATGCATGTCCTGGCTGCATTTAGCTCCTCTATTTTTATGGTACTACAAAGCAGTAGCTCTGTTTTCTGTTCTCGGCTCAAGCTAATCTCAAGTGCTTGGGATACTCCTGTGCATGCAAGCAGAAAAAAAAAACACATTTAGTTTGAGATACTACTAGTATGTAAGTGAACCACATTCCAGATAACCATATAATAAGCACCTATTATTCTCTTGGGCAGCAATTTTCTGCTAGGCAATTTGGATCACAAGGAATGATACGGTGTTTGAAGATCCACCAAAAAGTTTTTTATAGGATTTTTTTTCAGGGTGACACATTGACTTCAATTTTGGGCTTGATTATAGAGCTTGGATAGAGACAAAGAACAGATTCGCCAGGCCTGTACCTTACTAGAATCAAGAGCCATGCACTTCTTCCAGTCTAAGGGATGGTCTTCCAGTTACCGTCTTGGATTTTAGTTTCGAACCTATAACAATTTTAAATTCTTAGTGCATTTGTTCATATTAAGTGTGGTTTGATGCTTCTTCTTTGAAGAAAGCTGAAGGCGGATTTTTCATTATCTAAACGACAACCAACATATCTAAGCTTCGAGACCGATCGATGTGCAAGAATCCATCCAAGATCCAAGTTTCTATCAGATGACTAACGCGTATGATGTGAATCAGCTCTGGGCATCATTTTTTTTTCACAAACACACAGGGGAACTGTATATTATTATGTTAAGAAGAATTAAAAGGGGGAAAGAAACCGCATACAACACCAGAAACTCATGCCTTGGACTCTAAGAGAGAAACTAATCGCCTTGAGAATAGTTTACAACGACCTCTGACCTACATAAACAATCACTCGGGTAAAATATACCTCTGGCACCTGCAGTGCCCCGCAACCTCAACTCATCAGAAACAAGAATTAAAACTCTATTTAGATTTGATGAAACACCATTGAACGCACAGCGATTTCTGTGATTCTAGAGTGTCCAAGCTCCTAAAATGAGAATAGAGTTCAAACCTTTTCTTGCCAATCCGCCAGCAGCCCTGCTAGCTCGGTCCCACCAGGCCTCAAAGGATGTTTCACCAGTTGGGTTTGAGATGCTTTGCATGGCAACCTTCTACAGAAGGCCAAACCAAAAATCTTGTGCAAAAATATAGTCTACTAGAAGATGATTTAGTCTCAGCATCTTGGTCACAAAGAAGGTAATGAGAGGGATGGTCAACCCCGCCTAGCTAGCCTATCTACTGTCCAGCATCTATTGTGTGTGACAAGCCACATGAAGAAGCAACCTTTGCCTGGTGCCCAAGTCTTCCAGATCCTCTACCAAGAAAATAGTCGCACTGATCCCTGGAATAAACCCCTATTTGCTGATTTTGCTGTATACTGTCCACTTGAGCTGAGTTTCCAAATATGAGCTCAAGGAATTCCACAATGGCATTCACTGAAAGTGCACCTTGAAAGTACACCTTGCAGATCCGAGATCCATGTCTAGTTTTTTGAGGCCTTCTAGGACAATGCGCTTATTTGCTCGTTCTTAGAAATGAGAGAAAACAAATGTGGGGCAATATCAGAAAAACATCCACCATGAAGCCATCAATCTGTCCAAAACAGCGTATGAGCTCCATCACTAACTTCAGAAATGACAGCCATTGAGAAGAAAGCTCTTACACATCAAGGAACATGAATGGGGAATTCTGCCCATGGACGATTTGGCTCAGTTTTTTCAACCAAAGCCGCCTCATTCGGATGGCCCAACTGAGTTTCTGAAGATCTGAGACGCCAAGACTGCCAAGTTAAGGTGGGTGACATACCTTAGGCCATGGCACCAAGCAACGTCCGCCATTTACATCCTTCCTTCCTTTCCAAAGAAAGCCTTGTCTGATCCTATCAATTTCTTTGACTGCCATAGCATGATAAGTCATCAACATTGAGGTAAAAACAAACTGAATCTGTCCACCCGTCTTTGTTAGAAGGTCACCTTTTCATCCAGGAAGGTGACCAGCAATCCGATCGATAAAAGGACGCACCTATTCCTTTGTCAACTTCCAAAGGGAGAGGGGAAGCCCCAAGTATTTGCATGGGAAATCAAGCAACTCATATGAAAGGTGATCTTATATTGTACTGATATCAGAAGAGGTGCATTGGATAGGTATGACGTTACACTTATGTACATTGGTTTTGAGTCCTGATGTCTCACCAAACAGATTTATGATATCAAGGATTACTACAATGTCACTTTCTGTAGGCCAAAAAAAAATCACAACATCATAGCATATAGGGAGATCCACTACTTTAGTGGTCAGGACACTATGTGTTGTAATGCATGCAAAGTCATTTTGCACTTTTGCACGGTTGAATCATGTAGCAACAAACCTCCAGATCACGCCGTCTGGTTTGCTTGTACCACCAGCCCACGCTGGATGACTCTATCACAGAAACTGAAAACCTGGCATCTACGACACTCCCAATGCCTCTAACTCCTATATATATGTGCCGCATACACTTAATTATGGAATTCCTCATATGGCAGCTATCTTTGTTCACGTCACGCTACACACAATGTTTCAATTAGTTTGTTCTGAATGGTGATCTGAACTAAAGTTGTGCGTTGGGAGGTATATATAGGAACAAAAATGCAATTGTCTACTGATAGATATTAGTGCCACTGCACCAGTATATTTATTTCTCCAATAGAATCATATCTGCACTGTAGTACTTCTTAATAACAATATATGATTCTAGTTCGCCACAGATAAATTGGCAAATAAATGAGAACATTGTCGTGGACAGAAGTAGTTTATTAATGGCTTTGATTTCAGCTTGCTTGCAGCTTGAAGTTGGTGGTTGACTCTTGCTAGACTAGCTAGTAGAGTTTTGTTCTGGTACTCCTCAAACAGTTTATGCGAATCTTAACGCAGCTAATAATTAATTTTGCTATCAATCTAGTTGTGGGCCCAGCCCTATCAATGCCCAAACCAAGTATTGGTCCATCCCAGTGTGCTGCTTCGTGCTTGTTTGTTTTGGTCATGTTTACTCTCGTCCTGCGTACCAGCAGTACCGGGGACACGAGACTACATTGTCGCAATAAGGAGCCGAAGGATAAGGATCCCAAAGCTTATCAGAAATAGTTGTGCCCTGTCCTCTCGTTGTTAGCTAGAAGTGGAGTCTGTTTAGCAATTTGTTAGGTTACAACGTTTGTAAGACGAGGTAGATTTGTGTTCAAGCCTTAAGCAAGAATCAGGCCACATTTGGCCACTAGAAATGTTTCTATATTTCTCAAGAGAAGTGGCAGAATCGCTGCCAACACAGTCTAACACGTGGCGACTCACCTTAGAATCGTTTCGCCAGTTGTACATACATATGCGGAATGGTAAGGAGGTGATTTCGGTTGATATGTTTCTTGCCTCCACTTTGTGCTAGCAAACAGTTATTTTAGTAAATCCCTTTTAGCACAACAGATTAAATTGGGTTGTATTTTAGTTCTCCTTTGCTAGGAAAAAATAGAAATTTTTGAAGCATATTTTTATTCACATGTTTTCAAGAAATATATATTTTTCTTATGAATGAGGATCCAACATTCTAACCTACCAGCCAAATGGTCTCATAAAGTAATTCTGACTTATCATGGAAACATTTCTTGAATGAATCTAAATCCAAAACCTTCAAGGGAGGGCCAACCGAATAATCCATGCCATTTGTTAGACATTGATCATCAATAAATTCAAACATATTGCTGACAATTAGGCCAGCACATAATCAATTCAACTAAGCCTTGGGATCGTTTTCCTTCACCTCTTTGTTGTGGTTCCAATGCTAGAATGTCTTGCCGATGAAAGCATCCACGATAAACATGCATCAAATGATATGCTTTAACATCCAGGACCACGATACATACAAAAGAGATAATGCACTTTCCAGATGATGTTTTTGCAAGGAAATATCATGTCCCATTAAGACTGGATTCATGTTGTTGTAGAAAAAAGTTTGGCATTTTTTTGTTTGGAACAGTGGTTTGTCATCCTCATCCAACACATACAAGAATCTATGCTGAGATGAGATTGCACAAGATATATAACACATGCCACAAAAAAACACTTGTCTTATTATAATCATCAAATTAAAGCAACAATGATCTAAAACTTTTATAGTGCTCAGGCTTGCTAATAGTGTAAAATTGTAATATGCTCCACTACATTTTGGTTGCCCTCAAACAAAGATTTAGCTGTGCAAAAGATTAAATATTGCAATAAAAGAAAGTACTATATTGCACTATTGTTACATATAGTAAGATGCATAAAAGGTGTGGTGACAATGACAGCAATAAATATCACCATATAGTCATAAGGAAAGCATAATTAATGTAGGAAAAATTACACAAGAACTGTCAAAAAAACATAGTAAGATTGTGAGGTAAACAACAACCTCCAGAATGACACTAGCACATCAGGAGCTATATATAGTTGTCACTGGCGTGCACGTAGGTACGTGTCTTTGATCGAATGAGAAACTAGTTCCCAAGCATAATGTAACCAAGCTGTCATTGACAACGGGTTCAAGAGGAACACATCGTTGGATTCTTACTTTTCTCTCACAACTCATACTTTACAACCATTCCATGAGACAAGTAAAAATGGGACTTGTCTCAGTGATATCTTACAGTTGTACCCCTTAACCAAGCTTGGTGTTCCTAAAGCCTCCAACTCCTACTTTTTTCTCACAACTAGCCCTGTCACATGGTGCCATGAATAGGATCAGATTACCTCTCCACTCTAGTATTCCTAGTCTCACATCTAGTGACTAGTAAATATAATGCTCGCCTCGCACAAGAATGTGAACGAGCAAGAGTAAAGTTCAATGAGTATATAAATATGGCTCTTTGAGAAGAAAATAGAATTTGTAGGAGTACATGTAGTTAGTGCCAATGCCAGTTATGTATGAATGGAGAAAACAAATAAATATGCAATTTTATGGAACACGATGCATCATATCTACCAAGAGGACTAGAATATATTCGTCCCCCAGCTTACATGTCTCTTTTGAGCAGGGGAAGCCCCACTGTGAGATGAGATCTTTTACAGAAGTCTAGCTTCTTTACAGAAGGAGCTCTTACAAGAACTAAAGGATGGGCGACTCTATCAAAGATATGGTTGTTTCTTTGCTTCTTGATTTGCCAGGCCGCAATGATGAACATCTCCATGAAGAAGGGGTTCTAGAATTGATGCTTAGCATGCTGCATCATCTGGAAAAAGTCCTTTGTCAGGTCCCAACTTAGGCCAAGATGCTGCCAATAGGCTTGACTAAAGGGGCAGCTGAAGAACAAGTGAAAGGCAGTCTCTTCAGTATTGTAGCTGCAGAGAACACAGTTGTAGTTATTGCCTTCAAGTCTGTGTTTTTTCCTTCTTAGAACATTTCATGTGTTTAGTCGATCCAAGAGAAGGAGCGATGAAACTCTAAGCTTGATGAAACACCTAGAGTCCCCAACTTACACGTCTCACTGCTGGATGAGCATAATACAGTGGAAATGGCCCATTTACAGAGACCATTTGCCAGAGGCAGTGGCCAGCTCTAGCTCTGTATTAAATCCATTTTCCCTGCCTCTGTTGTTCATTTTGGTAGTAGTCTCATAAAATGCATTCACATTAAGTGATTCATGGTCGAGTTAGTTCTATTTATTTACATAAATGTGAACATTGATACATTAATAAATGAAAAAATATACATTTAATGTGCAAAATTATATGAACTTGCGTGATAGCATCGACTTAACAAATGTGAACATTGATACCTTGGTTCTTTTAATTTACATAAATGCTTATGGACATTGATTTTTCATTCTGTTTTTCTGGAAAAAAAAGGATAATGGAGGATCAAACCTCCTACTTAACAATGTTGAAGAATCTCCACAGTTCAGAACACAAGTCCAACCAGAAGAACAAAAACAATAGGCAACCCCACCGGTCAGAATCAATATGTTTGCAGCAGTAGCAATTAGAGTCTCTGTCTTTCATTGACATATGACTCTTGAGTCAAGACAGGATCAGCATCTAGGGACAGTTTGCTGCACATCAAGAAAAGACCTCCTAGGCATCCGATTTTCGATGCCTAGTACTGTGATCCCTACATGGCACTGGCCTTTCCTGGCATGCTGCAAAGCAAACAGTCCCTCTGTTTCCTAGTCTCTGCTCAATCCAGTCTCACGTCATCCTAGTTCTTGCTACTGCTCTCATGCATGTCAGTGAAGAAAGGATTGGATGTTTGCTGCTGCTAAAGATGGTGCTTCTAGTAGACTATATCGGTTCTCCGAGTGATGTATCAGTTTTCCAGACATACCAGTTTCAACAGCATCTACCGTTTTCCCAATGCCTCTAACTCCTATGTCACATCTACTTAATTATGAGCTCATCTATTACGGGTAGCTTTGTACTCATCTTCCTCAGTCCACACACAATCTACCATTGAGTTTGTTTGGAATGGTTAAACTAGAACTGCACATGGAGGTATATATAAAGAGATGAACCAGAATGCGCAATCCAATACCATTTGATTTGTGACACATTTGAGTAATAAAATGTAACGGTTTAGGGATGGGTAGTTCGTGTAAGTACTCTCCTTCAATAGAATCAAATACTGCATACAAAGTACTGCTTCTATAATAAATTTTGGTTCCAGTTTGGCACATATCAATAGTTTAATTAATGAGAATACTATCATCACAATAGCAGTGGATTAATGGCTTTTCATTTTAGCTGTCTTGCAGCTGAAAATTCATGGTCTGACTGGTGATAATAGCTACTGTACATACTACTCTAATGCCAGAGACGAGATGGCACAATATTTTTTTGAAGAATCAAGATGGCACAATATAACATGCTACAAATATAAAATTGTCATTAATTTAAATAATCAAGCTCGAAAGGCATTACCGATGACATTTACAATCATAGTGTCTCATAAAAAGAGAAAGTAATATATTGTAATATTATTACGTAGTAAGATTCATGAAGGAGTGTTGACAATGAAATGAAAATAAATATCACTATATGGTAATAAGGAAAGGATAATCAATGAAGGGAAAATTACACAAAAACAGTCTAAATAACGTAGGAAGACTGTGAGCTCAACAACAGCCTCCAACATGACATTAGCACAGCAGGAGGTATTTATAGTTGTCATTAGTGTGCATGTATGACATCACTTTGATTGAATGACACACTGGTTCCAAGGCATATGTGACCAAGCTATCGTTGACAAACGCTTGAAGAGGAACTTATTCTATAACAAGCAACAACATTATCTGCCCCTGGGTCGGTTATGCCATGCAAACGAGAGCGGAACCATGCATACAGCCATTCCATGAAACAAGATAGAACGGGGTTTGTCTCAGTGATATCTTAGCAGTTGTATCTCTTAACCATCGTTGGTGTTCCTGATGCCTCCAGCTCCTACTTTTCTCTAACAACTAGCCTTGTCACAAGGTGCTATGAACAGGATCAGATTAACTCTCAACTCCAGTACCTACTCTCACGTCTATTGACTTGTATGTGTTCTTGTCTCACACAAGAATGTGAACAAGCCGAAGAAAATTTTAGTGTGCTTATAAATATAGCTCTCTGAAGAAAAGAGAAATATATATAACTCCTATTTTGTACATGTAGTTAGTGCTAATGCCAATTATGTATAAATGGGGCAAGCAAATAAATGCCAGTACCTACTCTTTGTTTTCTTTATAGAACATGGTGCATCGTATCTATCATGAAGATGAGAATTTGTCCCACAGCTTACATGTCTTACTTCTGGACCAGCATAACGCAGTGGATTAGTGACCATTTGCCCTTCTCTTTAGTTCATGTATATAGTAGTGTCAGAATAATGCATCTGCATTAAGTGATTTAGTTCTTTTTATACATATATAATGTGAACTTCATTTTCCTTAATAAATGAAAAGTATGCACATAATTAATGTGCCAGAATATATGACCTTGTGTCAACTGTCTAGGACAAAGTCGAACCAAAAGAACAAAAATAATAGGTAACCCCAATCTGAAACAATGTGTCTATAGCAGCACCAACGTCAGAGTTTCTATCTTTCATCTATGTCGGTTGTAGCAACAGAAATAGCTAGTGGTTTCAGGTTTCCTGCGTGCTCAAGTCTGCTCCAAATGCATGTCAGTGAAGAAAGGATTGGATATTCGCTGCCGGTAGAGATGTGCTTCTAGTTCCAACTGCATCTGTCATGCTCCCAATGCCTCTAACTCCTATGTCACATTTACTTAAGTTATGGGATTCCTGTTACAGCCATTATCATGTATCGCCAGTAGCATTGTGCTCATCTAGCTCAGACTACACCGCTCCACACAATCTATCATTGACTTTGTTGAGAATGGTGAAACTAGAACTACACTTGGAGATATATAAAGACAGGAACCAGAATACAAAATCCAATACTGTTTGATTTGACACATGTGGGAAATAAAATGCAACAGTCTTGTCATGGTTAGTTAGTGTTAGTATCTCTGCTTCTTCAGTAGAATCAAATCCGTACTACATACACAGTACTACTTATATATAATAAGTTATGGTTCCAGTCTACCACATATCAGTAGTTTAATAAATGAGAATAGTATCATGCACAATTGCAGCTGGAAATTAATGGTAAGCTGGTGAGGGTAGCTATTGTACATACTACGTGAATGGCAGACAAAATAAACACAGTAGATACAAATATACAACACTCATTATTAAATTCAGATATGATTTCTGCCAAAGAAATTAATGTCAAATCTTCTGACATGTTTTAGTTGTGAGCATTTTAACTCTCAACATGTTATGTGGTTGTTGGAATTGAGAGGAGAGAGTTGAGGGACGGCAGGCGTGCTACATTACCCATGGTGCTACAGTACCGCGCATGCTGTTCACGAGCTAGGCTATGAGGGCGAGAGAGGGCCGGCCGCAGGGCCTTCGCCTACGGCCGAGCAAGAGGGAAGGAATTTCCTTCTTAATTCTTGCTTTATTAGATTGACACATCATTCTCCGTATGTAGAGAGGTATACTCGTCCCAAGCAAAGCTTACTTGACCCCTAAGCAAGCGACATTTATCTCTAATTAACCCTAATACTAATGGGCTATACAGCCAGCCCAAGCCTAATAGGCTCCTGATGTATTCTAACACTACACCTCACCTGGACATGTAGCTCGTACTCGAGCTGCAACCTAACCAATTTATAACGATGACTCGACTTGACACAAACCTAACACATAAAAACAAGTCTTTTACATCTTGTCTTATTTTATTATTCTCGACAAGAAATTAATTTGCACTCATTACTTTTGCTGCCTCTTCAATTGATGGCGGAGACTAGCCCGACCATTGGCGGACCCAGCACTAGGACCACTAGGGCCATGGATCGTGGCCCAAGTAACAAGGGAGCAATTCTTCATTTTTTGGCCCATCTGACATCAGCCCAACCAAGAAGTCCAAGCCAAGCCAGGGAATAGGGCAGCGCTCGCTCGCGTCTGGACTCTGGACGCTGGAGTCTCGCCGCCTCGCTCGCGTGATGGCGTGAGTCACGTCTGGAGTCACGCTGCTACGCGCCGTCGCCTGTGGCCAGGTGTGTCGCCCATCTCAACTTGCCCCCTCTGCTCTGTGCTCCGCCCCTGGCTGGCTCGCCCCCTTCGCTCTGCAGTTCGTGGCTCCGACCTCATCAGGTCTTTGGCCGGCCGCTGCCCAGCGCCCCAATGGTGGTGGTGGCTGCCCCCGGCCCCGCTTGGCTGCCTGTCGCTCGCTGCCCAGTGCCCCGGTGGTGTCTGCCCTGGCCCTGCTCGGCTGCCTGTCACCCGCTAGGCAGCCAGGGGGCGCTGCCCCCTGGGCACTAGCCAAACCAAGTAGGAGCAGGCGAACAGGAAGACAGGAGCAGAGCCATGGTTTGCATCTTGTTTCCCAATTTCAAATTTTCAACCCTTTGTTGTAGTTTGTATTTTGAAAATCTTCTATTCCAGTTACATTCTAAAATTACAGTTTACAAGATGAAGAGGACCTGACTTCTTCAATTCTGCATCGTATTTCTATCGAGTTCCTGAACAAGAGGGACCGCTGAACAACAGACTTTCTTTGAGACTTCTCTCGATTTGCAAATTTTCTTTAAAAATAGTTGTTTTTCTATGTGACATATAGGTTATGGTGTAGCTTTAGGTTTTTGGCCACTAAAATATGGCCCTAGTCTTGGCTAAATTCTGGTTTCGCCACTGAGCCCGACGCATAGCTGCACGTGGACAACCACCTGGATCCCATGCACAGTGCATGTGTATGGCCACCTGGAAGTGGCCGCAACAACGACCAACGGAGCCGCAGATGTGTTTTATTTCCTGTTTATCGAGGTTTTATTTAAGCACTATTTGATTATTAGACACTCTTGTGAAGTAAACACTCTAATCCAATTGTATTCATATACACAAAATACTTTTTAAATAAAATAGACTACATATATGTCCCTTTGTAGTAGTTTCACAAATTTTAGAACTGATTTACTATTTTCTATAGTTAAAATGAATTTCTGTGCGCTTTTGGAAAATCACTGCAACTTGAACTACACATGCTATCTAACAAAGTCAAAAAATTAGAAAATAACATATATAAAGACATGTCTATTTGATCTCACATCCTGAAAATCGATGGAAAACTAAGTATTTTGCTAAACATTACTCAAACTACTATTTTGGTGACTCCGACGAAAAAAATCAATAATATCATAAAGTGGTCTAAAAATTCTAAGACTTGGTATGGGGTCATAATGTGGGTGTATAAGCTTCCATAAAAATTTTAAATCATTTTGACAAAAGTGAGACTATAGGTTGTTCATAAATGGATAAATCTCTCACATAGTCACATAGTTATGTAACAGTGTGAGTGATTTATCCATTTGTGAATAATGTATAGTCCAACTTTGTTAATATAATTTAAAAATTTTATGGTAAGATAATACAGTCATATTATGATCTTGTGGCAAATTTTAGGAGTTTTAGACACCTTTATTAAGATATTATTGTTTTTTTACACGAAGTCACCAAAATACTTATAAGTATTTCATTGGAGGCCAACCTCCGAGAAAATTAAATAACCCCCAACGAAATGATAATTTACTTGATGGTTTAGAATGACACCGAAGGAAATAGCTATTTTTCTTGGCGGTTAAGGATAACACCCAAGAAAATAGTAGTTTCCTTGAAATTTACAATTATACTCGAGGAAATATGTCATTTCCTTAAAGGTGATTGGAAACCTATAACACCCCGCATCCAAAAACTACTTATATGGCCCAACTCCGCACGTGGAACGGGCCTGCATACGCGTATGGGCTAACTTCACAACTACTACACGCTACTAATGGGCTAGGGTGTTACATTCGCCCCCCTTAAGGGCTGATGCCCTCGGTAGCTCTCCGCATGTGAAATGAGCCTGCTTACGCGTATGGGCCAACTTCACAACTATTACATTCTACTAATAGACTAGGGTGTTATATTCGCCCCTCTTAAGTGCTGACACCCTCGATAGCTCACCACATATATGTGGCAGTACACGCCTCCATGGGCACGTGCAGCAAGGGTTGATGCTCCGATACCATCTGTAACACTCCGCGTCCAAAACTGCTTATATGGTCTAGCTCCGCACGTGGAACGGGCCTACATACGCATAGCACCTCACTACTACAGATTCAGTCATCAGTGCCGGCCACAACACTGCCGAAATTAGGACAACCGGCAGTGATGACCCTTCACTACCGGTTCTAGGCTCTGACAACCAGAAAATAATTGGGGTGCAAGAACCGGCAGTGATGACAACTATCACTGCCGGTTTGTGCCTCCCGCCGGCAGTGATGACAACTCCACTTATCACTGCCGGTTCAAGCCAAGAACCGACAGTGATTTGATTCTATCATTATCGGTTCTAGGATAGAACCGACAGTGATGAGCCTGACAGCACAAAAAGGTTGTAGCCGTCATCTTCTTCCTCCACTCTTTTATCCCGAGAACAGAGGCGCGTGTTTGGGCCACTCCCTCCAATGTTGCGGTCGCCCAAATCCGTGAAGCTGCCACTTGGATTTGGAAGAATGGCTTGATCTTTTTGCTTTAAGGTTAGTAACCAGCCTCCATTCCTTCAATTTTGTTGCTTAATTAGCTTTGTTTTGATGGCTATAATGCTTGATTCTCATTCTTATTTCTCCATTCTTCTACAGAGCACTTTTCTAATTCATGGCTATAATACATTGTTAGTATGTGATGTTATAATTGGTTCTTAGGAGTAAAGTAGATTCTTTTACAATGTTGATGAGCAAATTAACCCATGTGTCACCAAACAATGCATTGTTTGGAGCAGTAGTGGCGGATCTACAGGGGGCTGGGTGGGCTCCAGCCCCCCTAATGACTTGATTTACTACTAGAAACACTGTATCAAAAATCTCAAATCACCATTAAATCTTCATGCAAATCAACATCTCCATTGTTTTTTAGCCCCCCTTCATTATCATCCTGCATCCGCCACTAGTTTGGAGCTACATTGTTGTTCATGATCATGTCTCCAATTTTAGTATTTTTTTTAAATTAATGTCTCTATTTTTATGTGGCATGGAGTAGAATAATTGTTCTACAATATTGTACAATAATTATTTTTTATGGGGCTGTGATTTTTAATTTATATGGGCATTGTTTGGAGCTACATTGTTATTCATGATCATGTCTCCAAATTTAGTCTTTTTTTTAAATTAGTGTCTCCATTTGTATGTTGCATGGAGTAGAATAATTGTTCTTCAATATTGTACAATAATTGTTTCTTATTAAAATTTTCCTATGTTTCCTCTGCCCGGCCCATTTTACCTGTGCAGACATGGATCGAGGGTGGATGTACGATCTGTCATGTACAGACCAACGGTACTTGACGGGCATCGACGATTTCATCAAGCTCGCTAGAGCCAATGCTGGGGACTCACAGCATGTATTCTGTCCATGCAAAGATTGCAAGAATACGAGAAAATGGGGCGACGTGGAGCATATACGATTGCACTTGATTACCAGGGGGTTCATGAGAGACTACACGATTTGGACTTTGCATGGGGAGGTTGGTCAAAATGTTGCACAAGAAAACAATGATGATGTGCCCATGCCTAGCGTATCCCTAAACGCATTTCTGCCTATTGATGATTACTAATGCTACACAGTACCTGTGCCTACCAACGATAATGTGTTTAGGAATACATTAGTTGACGACACAGAGGAAAATGATGGCATTTCACAGTTTCTACATGATGTGCATGGCGGATTCCTTAGTGCTACACAGTTGAAAAAACTGGAGATCATGAGAAAGAATGCAAAAACACCATTGTATCCGACCTGCCCAATAAGCAAACTGGAAGCCAACATCATGCTATTAGAGTTCAAATCAACGAATGGATTGAGTGATAAAGGTTCGATAGCTTGTTAGGTATACTACATAAACTGCTCCTGAAGGGTAGCGAGTTACCAGAAAAGACTTACCTGGCCAAGCAAATGATTTGCCCAATCGGCCTCGAGGTTGAGAAAATACACGCGTGTTCCAACGATTGCATATTGTACCGTGGAGAAAAATACAAAGACTTGGATGCGTGTCCCAAGTGTAAAGCTCCCCGATACAAGCAAGGGCCGTCAAATCAGGGAAGCAAGACCAGAGGAGGGCCCATAAAGGTCGTATGGTATTTTCCTATAGCTCCACGAGTGCATAGGTTGTTTGCAAATGCAAAGTCAGCCAAACTGTTGCGTTGGCACGGCGAAGAGCGTAAGAAAGATACAATGTTGAGGCACCCCGCCGACGGGTCGGACTGGAGGACTATCAACACTATGTTCTATAAGAACATCGGTGGAGAGGTAAGGCATCTTTGGATAGGTTTGAGCACAGATGGGATGAATCCGTTTGACCAGGTTAGAAGCAATCATAGCACTTGGCCAGTGACGCTATGTATATACAACCTTCCACCCTGGCTTTGTATGAAACGGTCATACATCTAGATGCCACTACTAATCCAAGGGCCAAAACAACCTGGTAATGATATCGATGTGCTTCTACAACCAGTGATTGATGAACTACTACAGATGTGGGAGACGGGTGTGAAGGATGTTTGGGATGAGTACAAAAAAGAACATGTCACGATAAAGGTTATACTTATCGCTACAATCACTGACCTGCCAGGGCGAGGTTGCTTGTCTGGAGAGAAAACAAAAGGATACACTGGGTGTGTCGAGTGCTTGGACGAGACTGATGCTATACATCTACCAGAAAACAAGAAGATGGTCTATATGGGACACCGTAGGTTCCTACGAAGGGATCACCCTTACCGCAGGAATAGAAAAGATTTTAATGGGACTACTGAGAAACGTGGACCTCCAAAGTATCGAGATGGGAAACAGATACTTAAACAAGTAAGCAAACTCACAGATGTTGTCCTTGGGAAGGGGGAAGGTGCAGTACCAGCGTCAGCCGGTAGTATCTGGAAGAAAAAATCAATCTTTTGGGAACTACCTTATTGGCCACTTTTGAGTGTACGTCACTGTCTTGATCCAATGCACATAACTAAAAATGTGTGCGGTAACACACTTAACATGTTGATGAACACCGGGGGAACAACAAAGGATTCTCTCGCGACACGCTTGGACATGCAACACCTGGGCCTCAGGAAGGAGTTGCACCCAATAACTCTTGAGGATGGCCACTTGAAACTTCCGGTGGCATCATGGACACTGAAAAAGGAAGAAAAGGCCATGCTTATTTCTTTCTTCAATGATCTCAAAGTGCCAACTGGCTACTGTGCGAACCCGAAGAGGCTAGTTAACATGAGAGAACTTAAGTTTAACTATGGTTGTATGAAGGCCCATGACTGTCATGTCATTATGACTCAGCTGCTCCTAGTTGCCCTGCGAGGTATCCTCACTGACAAGGTCCGTGTCCCAATCATAAAGTTGTGTTCGTTCTTCAACGCGATCTCTGAAGCAGGAGATAACCGAGATTCTATGCAGGCTTGAGATGCATTTCCCACTGACTTACTTCGACATATCAGTGCATCTACTTGTTCATCTTGTGGACCAAATTAAAGCCCTTGGCCCAATGTACCTACACCAGATGTTTCCTTTCGAGAGGTTGATGAAAGTTTTCAGGCGGTATGTTAGGAATAGATTCAGACCAGAAGGGAGCATGGTAGAAGGATGGACAACGGAGGAGGCCATTGAGTTCTGCACATATTATATGGACATCAATCGGGTCGGAGTTCTAGTATCTCGTCACGATGGAAGACTAGGGGGCAAAGGAATGATAGGTGAGAAAGCTGTCAAAATAGTCGAAGTGGTTTCCTTCAGACAGGCACACTTCGCTGTTCTCTAGCAGGCCAACGGTGTGATGGCATACATTAATGAGCACAAGCAGTTACTGCAAAGTAAGCACATCGGTAGGTCACAGGCTTGGCTTGAGAAAAAACATAAGGAGGAATTCGGTGACTGGTTTCGACGCCGCAGGCTAGGAATGGTGACGGGATGTCAGCTAGATCTCTTAGCTCCCGGACCTTCGACTATGGTGATGATGTACCAAGGTTATGATATAAATGGTTTTACATTTTACACAAAAAAATAGGATGGAAAGAGCACCAACCAAAATAGTGTTGTTCGTTTCGACGCCCACGATGAATACGGCACGGTGGAGGCAACATACTATGGTTTCATAGATGAGATATGGGAGCTAGACTATGGACGACAGTTGAAGGTCGCTCTTTTCCGTTGCTAGTGGGTCCGGCTAGATGAAATCAACACCGACAATGATGGGTTCACTACCGTTGATCTATCCAAGACCGCATACAGAGATGACCCCTTCGTCCTTGCAAAGGATGTTTTGCAAATCTTCTATGCAAGGGATAACAATGCAAAGGGAAGACTACAAGTAGTCATGCAAGGCAAAAGGAAGATTATCGGTGTTGAAGGAGTGACAGACGAAGAAGAGTACAAAGGTTATCAAGAAATGGCTCCTTTTGGGGCAGACATTACCCAACCTATCCTTGAAGAGGGTGACGAACCTGCTTACCTCCGGAGTGATCACGATGACGCCATCATAGTTAGAATATCATAAACTATGTAATCCTTAATGAAATATTGTTTTAGTAATTTGCATCGAATTTGAGATCGTATGGAGTTGTAGAGATTGATGAGTTCTACCACTATTATTTTGGAACTTTGTTGATATAACGGATGCCATGTTTCCAACAAAGTGACATAACTTTGTGTGAGATAGAGCACTTTATGAGCCATGCCTAATAAAACTTTCTCAAATTGAGAAATGAATAAAATAAAAGTTATAGACATTCATGAGTTCCACAACTTTGTTGTTTACAACTTTTCCATTTGAGATCAATTGGGGACCCAAAATGTTTAAAAATAATCAATATCACTGCCGGTTCTAATAACCAACCGGCAGTGATATCCCATATCACTGCCGGTTGGTTATTAGAACCGACAGTGATATGGGACATCACTGCCGGTTCTAATAACCACCCGATAGTGATGCGTGGGTTATATAAGGCGCTGGCACGCTCTAAGGCCAGTGCACGACTCTTTACGCGCTCGACGCTGTTCGCCAGTGCACGCCGCCGCCACCCGACGCGCACTGCACGACGCCATAGCCCGACGCCGCCCTTCACGACGTCGTCCCCTACCGCTTCCTCAACGCCGCCGTCCCCTACAGCTACGCCGACGCCGCCAGGAGCTCCTCCACGTCGCTGTTGAGCGCGCCACCCCTGCTTACTCGGTGAGTGCCCATAAGGTGTTCGATAGAATGCCTCAGTCCTTCTCTGCCCTGTTTTCTCTGCCCTGCAGTTCAGCAATACATAGCACATGGAAATAATTGCCTTAGTTGTTGGGGACGGGCACGACGCATTGCAGGTATAGGGTTTTTTTTCACTGGTTGGACCTTGGTCCTTGGCTGGATAATTCTCTGCCTCTATAGATCTGGCCTAATTAGCAAAAGAGGTCCAGCAAATCTCAGCCCCTTCTATCATGTACATCTACGGCTGAAATTTTAAGCGAGGGCTCCAGGGGGCTTCACGTGCCCGAGAACGCTGGTCTCTCCATATGATGTATGCATCTAAATCTGTGGCATGTCAGTAGATATGGTTTTTGATGATGTAACATGAGAAGGTAAAAATGCTAGGAGTGGCATTGAGGTATCATTTCGCTATATGTGGTCTGAGTTTAGTTCAGGTTGCATGTCTACCGAACCTTGCACAAAAAGCCTGATTCTTGTGTTGGTGCTGCATAAATTCCACTAGATTCAACATGTCGTTAAAGCATCTCTAAGAGCCTTTCTAAAATCTATTCTATAAATCATTATTTGGAGTCATTTAAGTGAAAATCAGCTTGCTATATATTTGTATCTTGTGCGCAGTCTAGAAATCTATCCTCATTATTTATCTTTGGCCAGTGAGAAATCCAGAATAGAGGATATTTATATTTGATATCCAATTGAAGAGACTGTTTATCAGTGTTTTTTCATGATGATCTCTATTCATGTAAATTAGGAAAGATATAGCCCCGTTCGGCTGTGCTGATAAGCCGGCTGAAAAACACTGTTGGCTGATTTGTTGTAAGAGAAAAATACTGTTTCGACTGAAAAAACAAGTTGAAAAGTACGGATTATAAGCCGGATGAACATGACCAATATGCTCTTGGTGGATTGCTGGCCGAGCCGTGTGTCCAACGTCGTTGTCCTTAAGTTGAGCCTTAGGTTGGTAAAGGTAGAAAAATGGATATTTTAGAAAAATATGAAACCCTGTCCGGGAGTTAAAAAATGGTATACACAATAATGCTAAATAATTTACTGCCTCACCTAAATAACTTTATCAAACACAAAATAAATCATATGAATGTTAGTACCCTCATTGCAATTAGATAAAAAATAATCCAGATTTAGTTTCAGAGCAAGCAGAGCACACTTGGTAGTGGATGGATTAAACTTGTTAATTCCATTCCGGTTTTACATTTGGATAGATATATATATTTCGGAACTGTCTACTCGAGTGTACTATTCTGGATTTATTATTTTAAGTATGTATTTATTTTTTTCATTAGAGATGAATATTTTATTGACGAAAGAGAAGACACAAACCTTGGGCTGGCCCGCTGGTGCAAGTTGGGCCTTTGCCCTAACTACGTACCTGTGTCAAGTTTTTGGTCAATATGATTAATAGCGACCACACGTCCACAAGTTTTTGGTCAATATGATTAATAGCGGCCACACTAACCGTTTTTATTTATGAATTTTGAAGCAGGTTCCGCCGCAAGAGCCAAGTGGTGAGGGTACCAGCAGGACTAAGCGTGGTGCAACAAAGCTTCCTCAAACAAGTAAACATTGGCACATCTCTGAGTTCGACCAAGTAGGGGAGCCGGTGGAGCTTCTTACAGCATTAGGCCCATACAAGAGTGTCATCGGGGCACTTGTAAGAGACTTTATCCCGATCAAATACAGGAAATGGACTGGTCGTGAGGATGACCCATGGAGGGTTCCAGAAAGTGAGAAGGAGCTAGTTTGGAACAAGTTGAAAGGGTATTTCACTTTTCCTAATGACTATGACGAGGCGACAGTCAAGAAGAATGGCAAGGAAATCATGGGTCGCTCGTTCAAGACTTTCAAGGGAACCTTGTACAAGTTAATCAAGGAGGACAGAGAACCGAATTTTGATTGAGGTCAATACAACAAGCAGAGAGACTTCTGGGAGAAGTTCAAGGCTTACAAGCTATCCGAAGAGGCCAAGGCATCAAGCGAAAGAAATAGAGCAAACTCGCTTAAGGCAAAGGATCCTCATCGCCTAGGATCGCGTGGCTATGTAAGGAAGATTCCGGAATGGGAAATGGAAGTCCAGAAACTAGAGCAGCGCGGCGTTAGGCCTCAGACAAGCGATTGGCAGCCCAGATCAGTAAACTACCTACTCGCAAGGGGGGCACAATACAATAGTGACGGGAGCCTTAATGCCAGTAGTAAACCCGTCAGCAATCTCCTCCAGAGGATTTCAACCTTAACTGAGGAAGTGAATAGAGGTAACCACAAGTTCGATAGAGAAAATGACGTGCTCACACAAGCACTTAGAAACAAGGAGCACCCCGGTCACACTAGAGGAGCCGGAAATGTTCCTTGGGTGAAAGCATTCGAAGGTGAATCTTCATCCTATAGGAGCTGGGCGAGGGCTAGAACACAAAGAGAAGAAGAGCTCCAAAGGTTTCGAAAGGAAATCGAAGATAGCATGGAAGCACGGATAGCTGCTCAAGTTGATGCACGAGTTATGTCAGCTATGCAATCCATGTGTTCGACACAACCGCAGCCTATCCTGACTTTGAATAGCCCAGTGCCCAAGGGTTGCAGTAGCTGCGGCTCGACCCCTATGCTTGACGAAGAAGAGGTCAATGCTCCTCATCCGGTGGACAACATCACTGGACCTATTAATGTCAGGTTGTACATCCGTTAGCAGTGGACAAAAGACAAGGTGGCGGTCGGACAAGCATTTCCAAGAGGAGACGGCATCATTCATGGCAAGCCAATGCCACCCGGGTATGCTAGGGTCAGCATTGATAAGATCTTGGATAAGAAGTACAATAAGATACACATTGATTTCCTAGTGGAGGAAGATAGGCCGCGTCTTGTTCACAACTTGGGCACTCATGTGGCTTGGCGCAAATGCTTCATCAAGCTGGATGAGCAGCCATCTTCGGATGATGAGGATGACAGTGAATCATCGGCATCGCCACCGCCAAGAGGTTTCTCTCCTCTGCTAGATCCTCATTCTCCCTCTCCTGCCTCAAAAGAGAAGACACCTCCTCCACCGCCAAAGGAGAAAACACCTCCTCCACCGCCAAAGGAGAAAACACCTCCTCTACCTCCTCCACCTCCTCCACAGCCAAAGGAGAAGACACCTCCTCCTCCTCCTCCGCGAAAATCCAAAGTGCGATCAGGTTCGACCTCGCAACACAAGAGGTCATCAGTTTCGGTTGGTAATGCTCCCCAGACAAGTAAAAAGAAGGTGGATGCTAGCATTACGAGTAAGATGAAGGACCCGACTGTGGAGCCTCCAAGCAAGAAAGCCGTCGTTGCCTTCTTTAATCGAATAGCCAGTCTACCTAAGTGGAGACAACAGACCGAATTTGAAAGGCAACACAACAAAGAGAGTAATCAAATCAGAGCTAGAGAAATACACACCAAAGAATTGCTAGAGATACAGAACTTGGCCAACAACATGGGCATATCCATGGAGAGGGCCACGGAGTTGTATTACGGAACGAGAGATTTTGAAAAAGCCACGGTCGCATACAAGTATTCAAGAGGCAAACCTTTGGTCGCCACCAAACAAGAGTATAGAGATTTGCCAACATACATGCGACAGTTGCATGATTATTACTCCCTGGATACTGCCAATGGAGACTGTGTCGGTTTTGAAGTTTGCATCCCTCCCGGAATGGTTTTTAATCATCCTGAAGAAACGGTGCATATTATTTATTATGAACACCTCTTTCAGCTCTTCCAACGGTGCTCGCTCGATACACAGATTTTGATGATATGGTCTATGTAAGTACCCTACCCTCACAACGTTATAATAAACTACGTGATTTGCATTTGAATATATCATATGTTTATTATGCAGGTGTATGGCAAAATGGTGCCTAAAGAAGCAATTGAGCAATATAGACTTCTTGGGTCCCATATTTGTAAATGAGACAACATGCACCGCCTCTGGTGAAGATGACTATGTACCAACAAGTTTGAAGATTGAGTTTGAAAGGATGTTCATAAACAACAAAACAAACGTACTCCTACCCTACAACTGCGAGTATGTGTTCTCAACCCTTATTTTAGTGTTTCTTTTCTTGATATGTCATTCAATAACATGGACTTTGTGATTGCAGCAACCATTTCATCCTCGTAGATATCTATCTTCAAGATTCACATATCGAGGTGTGGGACTCAAAGAAAAAGCCACTTTCTCTTATCGACCCCCTAGTCAAAGTGCTGAGTAAGTAAGTGAACCCAATATCACAACACTTTCTAATCACATAGGATATTGTAATGTCCTCGGTCTTCACACTTCATTTACAATGTAACATAGAATGAAGGCATTACCGAATTGGAAAAATCTCGATAGCAAGATGCAAAAGCAATGGAGTGCCCCATTCAGTGTAAAGTATATGGTGGATCTCAAGACCCTAGATCAACCGATGGGGAACAACGAATGCGGGTTCTATGTGATGTGGGCAATGCTAAAATACTTTGGCGCAAAAACAAATAAGAGAGATGACATGGTACGTAGGCATCCCATTTCTATTGTTTTGTCTTACGTTTGTGCATCTCAATATCATCTTGCTTCAATTACAGCGCAAAGCAAACAATCACAACTAGTTGCTAGATTTTGAGATGAGAGGAATTCAAGAGGAGATAGCAAGGTTTGTGATGGACGAGATATTGACCAAGACAGGATCATTCTCCATTGCGAGGACTAAGAAGTACAAGGCGCAGTACGGAAGAGACCACATTGATAGGCTATTGTAATACGACTCTTAATTCGATACTTAAAGTTTTTTTTGAAACTTTTGTAATATAAATGTTGATGGGTTTGTATTGTCGCTGATCAACAACCACCTTCACATCAATATCAAATTGATCGATAGCAACCACCTCCACCTCCCCGACCTCCCACCCCACCACCTCCCCTCGAAATGAAAATAAAACAATTATTAAAATGCAAATTGTGAAAAGTATATCACTACCGGTTCAAAGAAAACCGGCAGTGATAATATAATCTACACAACCGGTTGGTTAAAACAACCGGCAGTGATGGCTCAAGTATCACTGCCGGTTTGTAACACGAACCGGCAGTGATACATGAGCTATCACTGCCGGTTTGACATAACCGACAGTGATGTGATCAGTTCATCACTGCCGAGTTGGTTATGGCGGTTCAAAATCCGCCAGTGAAGGGGGTTTTGAACCGCCAGTGATGTCCTTCTCTGCTGTAGTGCCTCTTACACTTTCATCCTCACTTCGTATAACAGGGTTAACCTAAAGATGCTACGTTTGGAACGACAAGGCTTATAATCTGACTCTTACCCTCCTGGACTTCCAAGATTATACTAAACCCACAATCTATAACTCCAAATGTGTCATTTGGGCTATATAGGCCAACTTCACAACTACTACACGTTATTAATAGGCTAGGATATTACAAAACTGTCAAAGAAACACCCATATTCCTTGGCGGTCTACTTCAACCTCCAAGGAATATATATTTCCTTGAGAGTTCAGTAGCACCGCCAAGGAAACTGGTGGTTTCATTTTGGCACTCAGGAAATTCTCAGCCCCTAGGCAATTCAAGATTTTGGTAGTGAAGTTGAGAGAGAGCCAAATAAGAATAACCGACTACGCTCCCAAGATTTACATTGTTGCTATTCATGGTCTGTTTGGAACAGCTTCATCAACTTCATCAGCTGTTGTGAGCTGTCTTTTTTTTTGCCAAACACCCCGTTTCAAAACTGCTCATGGGGTGAAGCTCCTTTTTCTATGCTCTCACAAGGAATGGAGGGAGGTGAAGCTAAAAAAGTAGCTATTCATTGCTATCTCTCTCTCTCCCCCCTTATTTCCCATTTTTTTGCCACGCATGAAGCTGTTGGCGAAGCTGTTTTATAAAATATTTTTTAAAACAACTCAACTTTAATGAGAAAGCTACTCATAGCTTCACTGATGAAGCTGAGCCATGCCAAAAAAAAAAAGGCCTGATTATTGTTGTCACTCCATCCACAGCAGCATCCACTATGCTCCCGTTGCCTCCAACTCCTAGTCCAAGCTTAATTAGGAGCTTCTCTAGTTATTGCTTTATTTCTTCTAGTGCCAGTGATATGGTCCTGTCTTACACATATATATAGAGACCATCTTCGAATTTGAGTTGCATGGAGATATATATGACAAGAGCAACAGAGAAACATAAATCGATACCACCTGTATGAATTAAAAAAAATGCCACATGTGGCACGTGTGAGCACTAAATGCATTGGCTTTTATATATTATATATATAGCACCATGCATGTACTCGGATTAAAATGGTCTAGCATTGTTGCTTCTGGTATGAATTATCTTTCTCCAACAGAGTTACAAAACGTGTGCTCTTGGTGCCATGAATCAATTCCTTAATTATGCTATAACTGTCATGCTCAGAAGTAGTGGATGGGTATCTTTAGGTTTGATCAGTCTTGCAACTGGAACTTGATAGTGGTGGAAGCTACTAAAATGAAACAGAAAAGAAGACCCAATTCCATATGTAGTTGCATTTACCTGGGTCAACTTACAGGTAGATACAATATGTGCAAAATTAAAACTTCGAAACTCACAGGAGCTAGAGTTCATCTTTCAGTATGTTTGTATGATGACAATTCAAGCACAGGGGTCAAACACCTGGCTTCGGTAGAAGGGATTCCGATTCTTTCACTACTAAGCAAAACCATTACTATAGTTTGTTAGTTTCGGTAGGGTTTAAAATCTTAGGAGAGGGGACAATTAGTAGGTAAGTGTTTCCCTACGGTTTTTGGTATAAGGAAATTTCTCTAGTGAAATTTTTGGCACGAAAGGAACCGTGCCCTAGGATTTCGTGATGACATTCCTAGGGTCTTTCCCTAGGACTTTTGATTCCTAGGGAAACATCATGACATGGCATGTTCATCCTGTGCATTAAAGCTTGTCTCCCTTTAGTTTTACATCCTAGGGAAACATATACTCTTTTATTTTCTATACTTTTATTTGAATTTCTGTAGTATTTAATTATTGCAATGTTCATTAATAAAAAGGCTGTTCCACATAATTGCAATTATTTCAATTATTGGAATTGATTTTATTACTATTTTGAATCAAATTATACATCGAAAAGTTACATAGTTGCATGAGTTATGAATCAATAACCAGGAAGTTAAAACGGGTAGAGATTTGAGTAGAGATAAGAAAAACAAGAACCATATATCATCTAGCATATGTTATTTCACTACTTCAGATTCATGGATCACTATCGGAATTGGGTCTGACAGAAGGTAAGGTAGTGACAGAGCTTGCCTATCACTGGCAGCTCCAGACCCAACAGTAAATTCCTTATATCAATGATATGATGTGTCACGAGTCACGACAGGGACATGCCTCCACCGCGAAGTGACAACATGAGTGTTACCTTGTTGTGGTCCTCACTTGCCCATTGATTTGTTCATATATTTTATTATTATATTTAAATTATGTAGAGCTTCCATATGAAACGTAAATATTAGGATGGTGAAATGAGACGACTTTACTCAATACATATATAACCTAAATCTAAACCAGCCAGCTAATAGGCCTGCTTCGACCTGCATCCTCAGACCCTTTTCATTTTGGAAAAAGTCTAGTAAGCCTATTTGAACTATTGCTATAGTCTGATTTTTCTCTTTGAACTTGAACTCCAAAACCGGATATTTTACTCCATGAACTCTTGAAACCGTAAATAGTAGCTTCATGTCATAGGTTGGAGTGGTTTTGAAGGTGGTTTTGTCTTTTTTAGTTAAAAAATCGGTAAATATTTGATAAAAGTTTTTAAACCAACAAAAATGTCTATGGTTTAAAATTCAAAAAGAATTATACCGACATAAAATATTTAGACCTCATGAAAATATATATCTAGATGCTTCAAAAAAATACTGGAAAAATATACCTAGGAAAATAGAAAAAAAATATTTTACACTGGTAGGGTGTTAATTTGAACGGCTTCAAGAGTTCATGGGGTAAAATATCCATTTTTTAGAGTTAAAGGAGGAAAATCAGAATGCACAATAGTTCAGGAGGCATATCGAATGGACTTTTTCCCTTCTTATTAACCCCAGAATCGCCCCTAATCTTTGTTCTGCAACGAACCCAGTCCAGTGACATCCTCGGCCTGGGAAATGAAGAAGGCAAGCGCCAGCACCGGCCCACCCCTGTACGAGAGGAGTGGACGCCGTGAGCCCGCATCTCAATGTTAAGTCAAGTTTCGTACGAAGCCAAATCCAGTAGGCAATTGACGAAACAACCGTAGAAAGTTATATTGCCATTCTTAGCATGGATGCTATTGAAGAAAATAAACAGGAGCAACATGAATTGCAAGGAAAACCAGTGGATCTTCAGGAGCAACATGGATACTTTTCCAGCACCGAGAGAGCTTCTTCATGAACTTATTTCTGAGTCCTGGTGTGATGTTATAAATAATTGTGCCGATACTGTATAGCTTGCCTGTGGCAGACTCTGAAATGAGATTTGTCAATGTAACTTCAGTTTTCATTCTGTGTTTGGTGGAAAGATAGGCAACTGTCTCTCCTCTATTGTCCAAAAAAGACATGTAAGATGCTGCTCATATATGGACAAGAAACAATACACATTAGCTGGGGATGCACACCTGCATTCAACAAACATGCTGGCGTCACTGCTGTTCAATCTGATTATATATCGTGAACCGGCAACTCTTTTATCATCACAACACGCCTTCTCCTCCCTACCCAGGTGACCCAGTCCGGATCCCTTGACACAACCCTGTACCCTGCTTTCGCATAGAGACCTCGAGCGCCGTCGTCATCCTCATATGCCCTCAGAACCATGATTCTGTGCCTCCATTTGAGCCCAAGTGACTCACAGGCCTTCAGCAGTGCAGTCCCTACCTTCCTCCTCCTGCAAGCGTTAACAAAGTACACAAATCCAGTGTTCATAACTGACTTCCTGAGTGTTATGGTCTTGGCACCATTGGGCAAGTAGAGGTGTGGAAGTAGAGAATGTAGAGGTTAGAGATCACCTGAATGATGGCAAGACTGCAATTCCTGACACATAGATGTACTCATCTATGCCTTGAAGTTGCTTAAGGATGTCGTCTTCATCCTGCACCGTGCAATCCACAACCCCGACAATCCTCTCATATGGCGCTTTTGACAACTGGTCAGCTGGCTCAGCTTCTTCAGCCACCAAACAAGCATATCTAAGGAGAGCAGAGTTCAGTTGTCAGCAGAAATGTTAGAGAACAAAATAAGGTTCAAGTATTCACTAATCCTAAGATGTGGATTTAACAAAGTCTGCAGGTCTAGAGAGAACACATGTCAATTGCAATTTTAGCAGAAGGATCTTGAGACACAACATGGTAACTTGCCAGTAACTCAGATGCTCTGTTCCAGAGCAAGGAATAGTTTCAGTACTAAAGGGAAAAGGTGAATTCTGCAAGCTTTAAATTACTGTCTTTGGCAAACATAACACAACTGAACAAAGATTGATGAAATATTGGATATTTATTTTAAAGTTTAAACCAACCCAAAAGATAGAAGTTAGCCATTGTCTGTTCAGAACACACACCAAGAGCAACAAATTGAACAAGAATGTCTTTTGATGTTTAAAATATATGATCAGATTTGAATATTACATTAATTTGTTCATTGGAACAAGAACTCATACCAAAAAGGCAAAAACATCACATTTCTGTAGACAAACTAAACTTTATAATCAAAATCATATCCAAGTATTTGGCATTGCTACCAGTGTTATGAAGCACAGGTACCAAGAGCATGGTTCACTAAAACCAACCCAGAACATAGAACTTTGCCGCTGCCTGTTCAGACCACACATTAAGAGCAACAAGAATGCATTTTGATGTGTAAAGTGTATGATCAGAAAACATGTAAATTTGAACATTCCACTAACTTGTTCATTGGAACAAGAACTCCTACCAAAAAATACCACATTGCTCTAGACAAATTAAACTTTCGAATCAAATTCCAATCCAAGTACTATTTGGCATTGCTACCAGTGTTACGAAGCACAGGTACCAAGAGCATGATTCACCTGTCAGGCGGCGAGTTCCTCACTCTGTAGATGAGCGCCGACAGCACCTCCGCCTAATCTTGACGCAAGCAACAAACGCCACCAATAGCAGAACACCATGAGGACGAACAGATCCAATCAATTCGTAAGCTAGCTCAGATACGTGCTCACTTTGAAGAAATCGAAGAAGAAGTCGTTGAAGAGAGCGACGGGGACGTGGAAGGCCTCGGCCTGGACCTGCGCCACCCGCCGCATCTCCTCGCCGACCCGCGCCATCCGCCGCACGCCCCACCCGGCCTCCCGCGCCAGGTACTCGTCGTCCTCGTCTTCCTCCCTCTCGACGCCTGCCGCCCGAACCCCCGCCTCCGTCGCGGGCAGGCAGGGCACCCGCTCCTCCCGCGGCCTTCCCCTTGCCGCGAGCAGCCCCTTCTTGGCGCGGCCTCCATGGACATGGACGCCGCCGGTCCTGGACCTGGTGGAAGGAGCAGGACCGGGTCTGACTGTGGCTGCGACTCGGCGGCAGGTGGGGCGCCGCCACTTGGACTGAGAGTGAGAGGGGCGCGAGAGCGGCAGGGGGAGAAAGGGCGGCGGCGCGCGGAGGACGGCCATGGATTCGGATTTCGGAGTCGCGACGGGGGCTTGCGAGCGTGTGGACCGTTTCCACGCTCCTGGAAGCGAGAAATTTCAATATTTAACGCTGAGTTCGTGAGCCTATCAGAATTTGACATCCAATTCGCAAACCTTTTAATATTTAATCCTGTGAATACGAATTATTTTAATTTAAGGGATTTCTGAGATTTTATATCTTTTTTATTTTCAAATATTCCCTAGTACTGTTTAAGACATGAAAAATGACGAAAGTACCCCTGCGTCCTTATTCATTACTGAAGCCCATCGTAAGGCATCTTCTCGAGTCGCTCTTCTCCGTGGAGGTCACGAGTCGCTGGGCGACTCCGCTGGCGAGCCGTGCATCGCTGGTGGCCAGCCACCTCCCCTCGTCGCCGGCCGCCCCTCGCTGCTGGGCGCTCGCCCAGTGCTCCTCCACCCGGCCAGCCCCCCTCCGCCCACGCAGGCCCCCTCCGCCTGCCGCCCAGGGCCCGGGCCCGGCGACCTAGGGTTTGGGGCGGGACTGCTCCCTGCCGCCGACGACCTTGCTGGCCTGACGCCAGCAAGCCGTCCTCCTTCTCCGTTTTGATGGCTTCTCCAGAGTAAGTCCTCGATCTCAAATCTCTCTGTTATCAGTTTTACAGTACCTGTTGATTTTGGGAGAGGCACAAAATTGATTTTTGTGTCTCTTATTTTTTGCTGGTACACATGATAGAGTCAATCCGGATGGCGTATTTAGGTTGTGTGTTCAGTTTTCTCAGTTCACTGCTAAGTTCGATGATGGTCGCTCTGTTGATGTGCCATAAAAATGTGATGAATGAGTTGTGGATTGTCGATTTTATAATTTGGAGATGCTAGAAAATGACTTGAAAGCTAGGCTCAATTGGGGAAGCGGGCAACAACCTGTAATACATGAGTTTGACATGAGCGGTGGTGGAGAAAGAAAATTGCTAAATGATACAGAATTGTCCCTTGCATTTTCTGAAAGGATGGGTGACAAGAAGTTGTTCTTATTTGTTGATGTTGAGGACAAACCCACAGAAGTGTTCTGTAGCTATGTAACAGAGACAGCAACAAGCAATGTGGGGCATGATAATGTCACAGAACCAATAGATTCAAGCAAGGAGGCATTTGTTTCTCATGCAATTGACTGGGACAGTCTGGAGATTATTCCTCTTGGACAAGATCAAGTTGGTGCTGCACTTCCTGTGATGGATGAAGATGCAATGTATGAGTTTGTTGGCCTAAGGGCTGAGGATCAGAGGGCTGAGCAAGCTAGGATGGCGGCTGAAATTAATCTTGATGATGTGGACCTACAAGATGCAGAGATATTAGTTGATGATCGTATACCTGGTGAGGATTCTGTGTTATATGACAGAGAAGACCCTCCGATGAAAGTTGGAACCATATATGCTAATATGAATGAATTCAGGGCTGCAGTGAGACATCATGCTATAAAGGGACAATTTGAACTTGCAACAGAGAAATCTTGCAAAGATTTGTTCAGAGGGCACTGCGAACATGAGGGTTGTCCATGGTCTATTATAGCAAGGTTGATGGCTGATAAAGTCCAAGTCAGGGTACTAACACTTTTCATATATGCAGTATGCTAACTTAAAGTATTATGCAGTATTAATTGTCATACATGTATGTTGCGTTACTAACATGTTTGTTTCCATTTAACAGATTACATTGAATAAAGAAGAGCATTTTTTCCCATCTACTGGGAGAGTGAGGACCAAGATGGCAACATACCATTGGGTAAAAGAGATGGCAATCCCCTTACTAATGAAGGATCCAAACATGGGTGCAAAGAAAATACAAGAAGAGCTAGAGGGCAAGTATCAAGTCCAAATTGGGTATGGTACTGTGCATAAGGGTTTTGTTCTGGCGAAAGAACAAATTCATGGGACATGGGAAGAAAGTTTTGGATATTTGTTCAATTTCAAGGTAGAGATTGAGCTTAGAATGCCAGGAAGTGTTGCAAGGGTCTAGAGAATGCAGTGAAGAAGGTATACCCTTGGGCGGAGCATAGAGAATGTTTTGTCCATCTCATGAAGAATTTCAGCAAGAGGTTTCAAGGACCTGCATTTGGGAGAATGTATCCTGCAGCAAGGACTTTCCAACTAGAATACCATGAGTACTTAATGAACAACATGTATGCAGTAAATAAACAGGTTGAGCCATGGTTGCAAGCCAATCACAAGTTGAAGTGGATGAGGAGCAAATTTTTAGAGGCAATAAAGTGTGATCATATCACTAATAATGTGGCTGAGATTTGGAACAATTGGGTGAAAGACATTAAAGACCTTCCCATAGCTGACCTTGCTGACACTCTTAGGTCAAAGTTCATGGAGCTTTATGCAAGAAGGAGGAGAATAGGTGAGAAATTTAAAGGACATGTAATGCTGCCAATAGTTGTTCGTCAACTATATGCAATGAGTCGACAGTTGGGTCACCTAAAAATAAAAGAAGGTGGACGGGATGAAGCAGAGGTGACAGAGGTCACAGATTCCCAAAAGATCATAAGGCATGTGGTTAATATTCAGAATCACACATGTACCTGTAGGGAGTGGCAGGTCTCAGGTAAACCATGTGCACATGCTTTGCTTCTAATCACCACACATAGAAATCCTAAGATGGAAAATTACCTTGATCCATACTACTCAGTGTACCATTTTAGACTAGCCTATGGTGGTGTGATCAAACCACTACCTGATAAGTCTCAATGGGCACGTGTGGATCCTGGTTTTAAAGTGCTGCCACCACTTGGCAAGAGAGAGGTTGGAAGACAAAGGAAACTCAGAATACCTAGCTGCATTGAGAACAAGGGAAACAAGCCCAGGGGCAAAGGCATGTGGCAAGTGCAGTGCAAAAATTGCTTAGGTCATGGCCATAGGACAACATCCCCAAAGTGTCCTCTCAATGGAACAAAGAAGAGGTAAATGTGTCCTCTAGCTCTTCTTGTAATTTTTCGAACTAACTTGTCTTCATACTTTGAACTAACCATTTTACATTTATAGGAAGAGTCGGGCCAAGAAAGGGAAGGCAGGTAGGCCTGCTGGTTGTAGCAAAGGTGATGCAGCTCCTAGTTCATCCAAAAGGCAGAAGGTTCAAGTGCAAGAAAATTCAGGGAATAATAGTCCTGGACCTGTGGAAGTACTAGAAGGCACAAGTCAAATTAGCACTAGTCCCGGGGCTGTTTCAAGAAGGTGAATTTCTATGCACTGAACATTTCTAACCATTTTACTCTAAACATTTGTCTCATTTTTAGCCAAATGCAATTAACAATGGTTGGATTTGGAGGGGCAAATCAGATCAGTACAAGCCCTAGAGCAGTGACAAGAAGGTTAAATGATTCACTTTATTAAACATGTATGTGGTTATCTTAGTTCTTGTACTGAACCACTCCATTTTCCTATTATATTCAGTCAAGCTGGAGAAGGAGCAAGTAATACTATGACCACTCCTAGGAAGAGGCTAGGTCTGAAGAAAAAACTCACTCCAAAGAAGGCAAAGAAGATCGATGTTTGAATGGCTTTTGTAATGCCCAGCCATCAGGATGATACTTTTGTAATGCCCAGCCATCGATACTTTTGTAATGCCCAGCCATCAGGATGTTTCTTTTGTCTATTTGAACATGTAATCTTAAATTGGCTGGATGAGTTTCTTTTGTCTTTATGAACATGTAATCTTAAATTGGCTGGATGATTGTAGTGAACTCGTACTCTTTAAATTGCCTGCATGGTTGTATTGACTTGAACCTATTTAGTAAAATGTATGGAAGGCTATTGTCAGTGAACCTGTACTCTTAAATTATCTTAATGGTTATTTTCTCTATCTTGAAATTTGATTATAATTTGTACTTTGTTTACATTAATTTTTATCAAATATATGTTTGGTTTCAATAATTTGATTCAGCTGCTGGGAAAGGGCCTGTATGAACAGAGAAGGATTTGGAGAAGGGCTTGTACGGACGAAGAAGGAGCGCGCACAGGGCAAGAGCTGGATGACCAGGTTTCTTTTGTATAGAGAGGGGCAGAAAGGTCGTTTCCCGTGCCCCATACAGTGCCCACAATTTATTGGAATTAAGAAAGGAGAGGAAAAGAGAAGAATCCCTTATATTGAAACAATTCACGTTTAAAGGGTTGAATATTAAAAGGCTTGTGAATTCGATGTCAAACAGTGAGAGGCTTGCGAATTCAAGGTTAAATAATGAAATTTCTCCCTGAAAGCAGAGGCAGAGCACGGGGCATTGGGTCTGGAATCGGATTCCAGATTCAAATCCGTCCTCCCTCTTTGGGAATTCGCGAATGGCAACATTTCGATTCGAGTACTAACGGATTTTCCGAATTCAATTTCTGAGTCAGATCCGAGACACAGCGCATCCAATGTGGCTCTACTTTTATGGATCTCATCATAACAAACGTAATTGTGTTAACCAAATTAAAAATATGTCAGGGGCGACTCCGCCACCGCCGCTGCCTTCGGCCCCGTTCCCCTCGCCTCCAGCCTCCCTGCCGATGGTGAGAAGGAGCGGGGGTCCATTCTTTTAGCAAATCTACTGTTTTCTTAGGTTTTTTTCTTCTTTTATTTTCCTTTCCTCCGTAATAATTCAAGCTAGGTTTTGGTTGGCCGTTTGGATGTTTTTGATCCGACTTTCTGTTTCATACCGGATAGCTGGTGGATGCATCGTCGTTTTCGGTGATGGCATGCTCTTCTTGGAGAGATCGAGGTATATTGGCATAGTCCTTCTTGAGGAGGGATTCGATCTATTTTTCCCCTTCTACGGGATAGTCTTTCCGGCTGCCGGTGATGCTACTTGCTGGTGGTGATGCTAGCGACATCAGATCTTATTTTCGTATTGATAGTGTAATTTGGCTTGAGAGTATGATTGGCCAAATTATATAGGTTATTGATGATTAGTCTAATTTAGTTGGCATGTGATCAAGAATAGGTCGGACGCCAGTTCATTTGATGCCTGCTGGTTTGCACGTGTGAAGAAAGCAAGCAAGCAAGAATCACGGAAGGTGGGATAGGAAAAATAATTCACGGCCGTGGATAGCCGAATCAATTGATTCGCCCAGCGGAGTCGCCAATTGTGTTGATGCCGAAAATCAACACAAGAGTTATCGATGTATAGATTGCCTCACTTTTGTAGAAGTGCACACGACTAGTTTTTGAACAAACTAGTAAAAGAAATAACTTCTTTGATTACGGTGAAGAATCACCGGCTGCTTTACAAGTAAGAACAGCAAAGGATGATACTCCGATGACGCCGGAGCACGCGGCTTGTTTGCGGGAAACTAGCAAAGCATGGCTACTGACCTAGATGCGAAAAAGTAGAAAAAAAAGTAAAAGAACGGTAATAACAGATTTGTTTTGTATCGATTGTGTAGCAATCGGCCGTGCCCCATACAAGGTATATATAGGGTGCCTGGTCCACGGCAATAGAGTCCTGTACATGTACGTTTAATTATCCCTTGTACATAATAAAGCCTAATAAAATATTCCTATTCCTACCTGATTCGGCCGTACAAATCTGGTAAGTCAGTCCGGCTGGACGCTGGAGCTTTAATCCTTGTTAACGCGGTCGAATAATCAATGAGTGCAAAATCTTTTTCCTATCCCACCTTCCGTCATTCTTGCTTGCTTGCTTTCTTCACACGTGCAAACCAGCAGGCATCAAATGAACTGTCGTCCGACCAATTCTTGATAGCATGCCAACTAATTTAGACTAATCATCAATAACCTATATAATTTGGCCAATCATACTCTCAAGCCAAATTACACTATCAACAGTTCAGTTCAACCTTCAGAAGATATGGCCGATGTGCTCTCAGCGCTCTTTACTCCCCACGGTGGTTGAGCTTATCATGCCTCTTTTGCGGTCTCCATGTTCGTGGAGTCTTCTGTTGGTAGGGACTGTGGTTCTCGGGTCCAAATCTGATATACTTCCATAGTCGCGATGAAGCTTCCTGAAGGGGTGTATGCCGGTGGACGCGAGGAAGATGAAGTATAGGAACCTAGTGGTGTGCTTCAATGTAATTTTATTTTATGTTGAGGTCTCAGTTGTAAAAGGGGTTTTAATTTAATGAAATCCAGTCCTTTCTAAAAAAATATGTGTTTTTCAAGAAAGTTATTACATTTTAAAATTGGTATATCATGAGTAATCCTATGGTCACATGAATAATCCTAAAGGGAAAATCACTCATAATTAATTGGAAACAGAATTCAAGTGAAACAAGAGTCGAAATCACACGATCAAATAATAGCAAGAATCATCAAAATTTGTTTGATTTTATTTTTTATCATTTGTTTTAGTTATTCTGAATATTTAATTTTCTAGGTTTTTTGTTTTTATAATTTTGATGATTCTTGCTATTATTTGATCATGCTATATATAGGTTATTGATGATTAGTCTAAATTAGTTGGCATGCTATCAAGAATTGGTCGGACGACAGTTCATTTGATGCCTGCTGGTTTTTATAATTAATTGGAAACAGAATTTTTTGTTTTTATAATTTTGACTAATCAAACAAAGAATAAAACCAACCAAAGTAACCAGCGTTCAAAACTATGAGCCATATATGAGCCTAATAAACCATTTCACTTAGTATTCAATACATCAATAATACCTGATTATGCACTATAAGTACAGTTGAAGTCTAGTGTAAACAAAAAATATTTGATAGTCCATATAATAGTAATTTGCCAACAAGAAACCAAGATCAGAAAGAACAAACACATGATCAAAAATCAAAATAACTTGAAGGTTTATTAGAAGAAAACCTGAATTAATGTAGAAAAAATAAACTTCAAACCACCTTTACACCTCGTCAATTACTAGGATCCAACCAGTTGGACACAACTATACAAAGAAATCGCTAATGCTTGTAACAGAACTAGATCTAAAAGCCAAAGAGAGGGGCCATGACGTGAAAAGTAGCAACATATAAATGGAGCAAGATTTCAAAGAATACCTAATGCTAGGAAGCCAATATTTAAAAACCTGGAAGACATCAAACCAGTTGTAAAGGATAAACTATGTCAGCAAAGAACAAAAGGATAATTGACAAACATCTCCAGAACACAAATATTTAGAAGTAGAGTAATACCTCAGATTCTGAAATATCATCAACAACACAAAAAGACCATCAACATCCACCTCCATCTCAGCCTCCGCCTGAACATCTCTAGAAAACAAGATAAAAAATGGAAGAAGAAAATGGCAACAAAAAATAGAATCGGAACAAATAGCAGCCGAATGTACGACTTCTAATAAAAAACTGAATGAAATACTCACCGACGAAAACAAATCAGCCTTGGAAACGACTCCATCTCTGCCTCCTCCGCATCAGCTCGGCCTCGGCATACCAGAAGAACAGAAACAATGATAATACAAAAAGGGTTACATTCAAAAAAATGTGTAATAAACTTACATCAATAATACCTAGGAATTACACATCATTAACAACTGTAAGTGTAGATGAACTCTAGTGTAACTACAAAATTAATCCATATTAACATGATAATACAAAAATCAAAACTGAAAAATCAAATAAACCTGAATTGACAACAAAAGAATCTTATGTTACAATGCTACATTCTTGATTTCTTGCAAAATCAGGTCAGCACAATCTAGTTTCAATGCTAATTTGTGCAACTAATATGGGAAATAGAAGTTTAGTCGGATGCTCTAGACATTTTCACCCATTCGTTTATAGTAGGGTCAAGATGGCCATCCAGACATCCAGAACAACTATCAAATTTGGTCGATGACCTGAAACAACATGAAGGCAGCCTAATATTATCAAACCAAGATTAAAGCAACTAGAGAAAATCTAATCATTTACTTTAGTTCAAGAATAAACCACCAATTCAAAGAACAAAGCAGCCTGCTACTATCAGCAACAATGTTTTGATACACCAATTAATAAAGTTAGCAGTAACAATGCAACCTGATATTAGCAAATACAGTGGGACAATGCTGAGGTTGACCCAAGGAGCTCAACGAAATGGTAAGCATACTAAGGTCTTTTCCTAGTATTGGGAGTAACATTCAAGGACTTTTCCTAATATTGGCAGTAATACTCAAGGACTTTTCCAAATCTTTCCTACATCATCATGGCACAATAATATATAAAGATTCAAGCAACATAGTACTACTGAAAAAAATTATTGGCAAAAGACAAAACAGAGAATTTCTAATTGAAGCCCTTGTGAGAGCATGGAAAGCTCAGTTTAGCATTATCCAAATCTCATTTCATATTTTTGAGTGATGGTCATATACAGGATGGTTAAAAAATTCAGAGATTAAGAACTTACCATATACAACTATTATTGAAGGTGGAAGGAAGGAAGACGGCAGCACTAGGACAGAGTTAAGTTGACGAAGCAAGTTCAATCAAACATCAAACTATGATTTCCCCTCTCTACTACTGGTGTACATGCATGCAGGCGAAAAGCAAAAAAGTTTGCAGCACATGATTAAAAAATATATAGATATCCAACTTTCAAGCATACTGGTGTACATGCATGCAGGCGAAAAGCAAAAAAGTTTGCAGCACATGATTAAAAAATATATCGATATCCAACTTTCAAGCAAGATATATGAGATAAAAACATCAAAGTCATGCAAAATAAATCTTGGACATTTAGAGAATGTTTCTTATATGATTCCTATTAGTCCTGTGCAGCTATAAGTTCAGTAAAAAGCATTTGGAGGCGGGTGTCTTAAAATGACCGCCTCCGTAAATCCATTTTTGGAGGCGGACAATTTTGACCGCCTCCGTAAATAAAAAAGCTCGCCTCGGTTAATCCCTAAAAATTTTACGTGGCGGTTAAATTTTATGACCACCACGGTTAATAAAAGTGCACTGTCTTGCAAAATCATTTGTGTAGTAGTGCTCAGTGTCAAAAGAACAGTATTGAAGTCCTCTACAACTTTGTAGTAGTACCAGGTTTATTAAGGCTATTAAGAAGCCGTAAAATGACAATGAATAGGAACTGCACAGTCTGAAGGCATTTCTGAACGTGAATGAGATCAAATTCGGGAATTTCAGAAATTACTCCAATGGAATCCTTTCTAATTAGGTGTTTCGTTCCACAACTTGACCCAAACAAGTGGATTAGAATTCGGCATCTCACCTAAGGCAACTGCAACAGCATGACGAGAAGGCCCCAGTGATCCACTCCTCCTTCATTCCTTTCTCTTCTCCACCTCACGACAATCCTCGTCACTACGTCCAGGTTGCCATTCTGATCTATGTCACACATGGTACATCCATCATGGACAACAAGGGAACAAAGGGTAAAAACGGGGAGAGAAGATGATGCTTAAACAAATTTCTGCAGAAGAAAGCTCCGTGGATGACGGCGGTAGTAGACGATGCAGCCTTATTCCTCTCCTCCCTTCTCTTCTCTTCTCTTCTCTTTCACCTCCTTTCTTCTGTGCATGCAGGACCGAGGCAGCTTGGTCTGCTGGGCATGGACACAGAGACGCAAAGGGCCACCCTCCTCAAAAGATTGAAAAACAGACGGCCAGGTCTCGGTCGTGGGAAAGGAATAGGAGTCGACATGCACTGTAGATCGCGGTTACTGTAGTCGAGTTAGTGTAACTTCGTTTTTCTTTTTCCCACATTTTGCAACTTGAGCAACTTAGTCATCCAAGTTCCAAACAACACATATTAGTAGTCAAATTTAAAGTATTCAAAGAGCTCTATGCATTCTGGGTCTCTGTTTGTCCCTCCGAGCGATGGATCAAAAAGTTAAATTTTTTGTCTCCTTTAAAATCAGTCAACCTTTACTAAAAAAACTTAATCCATATTAAAACCGGTCAAGTATTCTTGAGTGTTACAATTTATTAGCCACAAGTTACAATATTAAACATTGTCAATGCCACCAATTTACGAAAGAAGTCACCATATTATTTGCCGCACAGGAATACTTCTTTTGTTGGATTTACACAAATCTAGTATTTTTGTCCATTATCACAAAACCTAAGGATTCTATAATTTATTATTTTAATAAACTGCAGGAACAAAGCCCTTACTCGATGTATATCACATATATAAAGGAATACAACAACATTTTTCAAAAACAATGTATAATTTCGCCAGCATAACATGAAACACTAGAATTTTGAAACCATTAACTGAATTATTGATGTCCCTGAATGTTGGCAACTAGCCAACCAAGCAAACTATGGTTTCCACATAAAAGAAGCTGTTATTAGTTACATAAATCCCATAACTTATCTCAAAGTATACTAGTATCATGGACAGAAGTACGACATGGCATTTATATTTTCCAATTTGTAACAACATAGAAATGCACAGAAGCTCCGTATGCTTAAAGCAGACCAATGCTGCTTGCAATTCTTTGAAATTCTTTCAGCTCCTGATGCCTCTGAAGAAGACTTCCCTTCCTTCAAACATATCCACTGAGAATATGTATTCCGTTACTTTGTGAACTTGATCTGTACCATCTCTAGAAAATCATGTAAGTATATTTAGAACGTGTTCAAGGGATGAAATTAACAAAAAATATCATATAGTGACAACAATAAGATATCATCAAATAAATTACCTTAATTTCAACAGTTTGAAGGAATCGAGAAAGACTGAATAGATGATGTGGTGGAACAAGAAAGTTTGCATCAAGTCTCAAAATCGTTAGATTTTCAAATCTCCACAAAAGATCTTGGAATATGTTGATTGCCGTTGCCTAAAAATCATAATATATTTTTGTTATGTAACATCACATCTCTATATGTCACATTATAGTGACCCAATAATGATATTCAATCTTCTGAACAAGAACATGTGATATATGAACATCAGAATTATGCAGGACCTGTTTCTTGTAATTCTATGTAGACATCAAGGATGATAGATGCCTGAATATGTACATGCACAACTGTTCAAAGGAGGGTCCAAAGGATAATGAACTACTAGGCACTCTCATTTTTCTCGAAAACGTAGGAGAGCTACGCTTTGTTATATTAAGAAGATTGTAAGGGGCAAGAGCCCAAATGACACCACACACATGCACGTACTCACACCCCAACAGTTTCTAGGATTACATTCGCGCCCGTGACAAAACTACACAAGGCGACCACTACAAACCTAGACTCTAACTACCAGGGATGAGAGCTGTCAAGAATGATAGCCCTCGAGCCCCTGCCATAGACCACAAACGGCGCTCCTCACCAGCTGCGATCAAAGCACCAGCTAAGTTTGGAGCTGCTCCATCAAAAACACACCCATTGCGATGGTTCCATATAGTCCAAGCTTTGAGTATAATGAGCGAATTAATTCCTACCTCATCAACTCATCAGCGGTGCTGCTGCTACCTTTCTCCCATCAAGCATGGAAGGATAACTTTTTAGGCTGAGGGGACGAGCTCTGAAGACCGACCTATCTGAACAGATTAAACCAAAATTCTTTTGCGAATACACAATGGACAAGAAGATGGCCGATAGTCTCATCTTCTTGGTCACAAAGAGGACAATACTCCGGACGAGATAGCCCACAAAATGTGCCAGGCGATCAGCCGTCCAACACTTATTGTGCACGACGACCAGCCACATGAAGAACAACTAGGCACTCTCAAAACATGAGGTTACACATTAACGATATGTAATTTCCTTTTTTTTTTGTACATTTACTTATTCTATACCAACTAGGTACACTCATATAAGATGACTTATGCATTAAAGCGAAGAAATTTATTCTGTTTTACATTTACTTATTCTAGCGCTAGGAGATGACAGAGGAACCAACAAACACTCAATTTGTTCATTTTATATTTGCAGAGACTTCATTATTAATTAGCCTCTTTTTCTTCAAACATTAGAATTATAGCTAGATAATTAACATTAAATGGTAATATATTATGTGGAAATTAAGAATCTCTCACGACAGTTTATGTTCATAAGGATACACTAATAAACTACACATGAATGCTGGAAATTATGAGAAGCAAATTTGGAGAATTAACAAAAGACTGAAACTATATATTATTAACTAGCACTACATCCATTTCAGTAAATGTGTTCTTGGAACAAGTTATGACTGTCTCATCATGACCACATAGAAACTTACCTCTTCCCAACATGTTTGATGATGTCTCTACAGAGGTTGGGGATCGGGCTCATCTATACTATCTAAACCATTTATTACTATATATGCTTTTTTGTTTTTTCATGATCGATATATAAGGATGGGGTGACAAAGACACTGTAAACAGAGGGGCATGCTGGGCTAAAGATGGCTTTAGTTCCCACAATATTCTAAACAGATAAATTTGTTTTTCTTGGCTACAAGTTAAGGACGGCTTATTGGAGATGCATGACATTGTATCTCCAAAATTAAGCATGCTCACGGTGTCGAAAATGATTCCTACACAAATCCAAGGAAAAGAAAATTAAAATATCAACCGTCTATATGCCTGCTGGTGATTAAAATATGGTTTTGACTTTGAATAATCATATCTCATGTAAGATATAAATTTCCAAAGATAACCCACACACATATGTTATTATTTCAAACTATTGTTTGTTTGCATATCATAAGTTATGTGTTAGTGCACTTTGCCTTCTTGGTTTAGCAGTTGGTGTTGAACACCAATAATTTTGCACCTGGCAAATGAAACACCTACACACACCTTCCAGTAACTGAATTGTGACTATATCTTTTCCTCTGAATTTATATGATGTTACAGCATATAGATTGATATGAAACTTATTCTAAGGCATTTTATGAATTTATGCGTTTATTAATATATGTTTTTTTATCACATGATAGTGTGTGTTAGGGCAGGGGGTACTAGGTTTAAGAAAATATGATAGGGGTACCAGCCACAGTGAGGCTGCACTTGACTTGTTTTTGTACAGTTGTTCTTTGACATGGTACAATTGAATCTTAACATCATATATATATATATATATATATATATATATATATATATATATATATATATATATATATATATTGTAACACCCTAAATTTTTCATAATTACAAAATAGTTAAATATGATTTATTTGTGTAATTGAGTGTGCATTTAAATATAGGGAATAACATTTTTTTGTGAAATTAAAATTAATCATAAGGTTAGCAACTTGTTTTTGCACTCATGGTGTTGCATTATATTTTGTGTGATGACCGGTTTTATTCAAATGCCAAAAGGATTTAAAAATCTCTTGAAATTGGATTTGGAAAATCACTTTAGAAAATTAAAAAGGGATTCCTATTCATTTTCCCCCTCTCCCTCACTTTCGGCCCGTTGGCCATTTTTCCTTGGCCCGCCCATGTTTTTCCTCTCCTCTCCGTGCTCTTCCTAGGCCGGCCCGCGTCGGAGACCATAACTGCCGTTGCCGCGCCCCGCTCCCCCCCTATGACACCGATAGGCCGGGCGCGCCGTCAGCTCCTCCCTTAACCTCTCCCCGCGCCTTGCTCGGTCCTGGCAACCGTCGCCCGCGCCCACCTCCGCGCGACGTGGGAGCCTCCCCACGCCTCGGGTCTTTTAAAAAGGGGAGCGTGACCCGTCCACGCCTTTCCTCTTCTCCAGTTTTTCCCCGCTCCCACTCGCTGAGCAACCGAAGTCCCACAGCAAACGTTGCCGGAGTGCCGTCCTTCTCCTTCGCATCGACATTGACACCGAGCCGCCCTCATCTTCATTTTGCCGCTCGATGAGCTTCGCCCCGCTCCCCTCTGTCTCCCCATGCTTCCCTTTTCTAGTTTGGTGGCCTATAGGGCCGTTTTACGCGAGCTCCAGCGAGCTCCTCCGCGGTCGGCCATGGCAGGTGCCCCTCGGGTCTTTCCCCGGCCGCACATGTGACATGGTCGAGTTCGCCATCCCCTCCGCGTCCTCCCCATAGCCTCTAATTGGAGAATGGAGCTCCGTAGTGCTCGATTTCATCGCTTCGGTGAGCTCTCCGCCGCCGTTCATGGCGAGCACACCGCGCGGGCCACCCCATGGCCACGGTTTGTCCTGGGGCGAGTTCGCTTTTCTTCCTCGCATCGACCCGGTGGTGTCGGTGATCAACCATGGCTCGTAGGGCCCTAACCAGTCACGCCGGTGACCTTTCCACCGCCGTCCATCGCGGCACCACCGTGTTCACCCCCAACTCCGGTGGCCCCGTTCCCCTTCTCCCTCCCAGAGCTAATCGTAGCCGTTCATCTCTAATCATGTGGCTCAGGATCACCCATACCCCTTCGATGGTAATTTTGTTAAAGAAACCCCCAGTTATCTGTTATTGAACCCGCCATCCTTGGCGTATTCCCAAAATACGCATTCTCTTTTTAAATACGTAGTTTCTTCGGTTTAAATGAAAAATACGTTTTCAGATTAATTACAGATTTGCCACTGCAGTAAAACACTTATAAAATCATCGTTTTAGCTCCGATTTGACCCGTTCAACTTGCGTTAGTTTCGTAATTTCATGATCTACGCAATAGTGCTACTATTAGACCTGTTAGGAGCTTTTGAATTTCTCGATTAAGTCTAGTTTAATAGCTAGCTTTTAGAACCGTAAATAGCTTGTAACTTGTGCGTTGTAACTCCGTTTTTCGTGCAATTCGCGTCGTTGTGATCGTAGCGAGACGTAGATGATTTTGGTAAACATTTTATACAATTTTATTTGTTGTTGGTGTTCTGTTCTAATCGTAGTCATGTTTTGCTTGTATGTCTGTTCTGGAATGCATGTTGTACTTTGTGTCGTTCGAGTTCAGACGGTGAGGAGTACTTTGGGAATCCGGACACATACGAGGAGCATACAGGACTAGTAGCAGTTCATGAACCAAGGCAAGTATAGCATGGGCCTACCTTGATGTCCTATTCATTATATAATATACTCATTATGCATGTGTCTAATATTGCTCGACTATAAGAACTTCCTAGCTAATTGATGACCTGTACCTTGATTCCTATGGGGTTATTTGCATATGGGTAGAATGCTAGTGCTCTAACTAAACATGATCTACACTATGACTGATGGAACCAATGGATAAACATGATGGTAACAGTGGAACTATAGGGTAAAGGTGCAGATGATGTTGATCATGTTGCCCTAAACCCTCCGTAAGGACTTATCTGTAGGGCAAAAGCTAGGACATACAGTACAACTGTGAGAGTTATGTGGCTCTGACTTTAGCTCAATAATAGGATCTTTTCTAGCTTGTTAGAGGTTACCCAAAAGGGCACAAGAGGGGCTTGCCACTTTGGGTATAGAACTGCCTCTGTTCTGATGTGTATAGCCTGTGGGAATTGTGCCATCAAAAGGGGGTTCTCTATATGTGCCTGCCGAAGAAACCTCGCGGCCCTAACTTGTTAGAATAGGCCTATGGAAGGCTTCATAGTGTACCCTGCCTATTCACCTTGGGAGTGTTAGGGGGTCGACGGGCCCTAGGCATATGGGCAACACGACTCACGGGTAAAGATGCACAACCTCTGCAGAGTGTTAAAACTGTTATAATAGCCATGCCCACGGTCACGAGCGGCCCGAAAAACTCACAGAATAAATGGTTACTTGACATATGGATGACTTATGATGATGATGATGAGATTATACTGATGCTCAATTACTCTCCTTAATTCTAATAGGTGATCATGTGGGTTAAACGGGAGCTTAAGCATAACTTAATAATAATTAATAATGAAATGTTGATCTTTTAAAAGTGCTAACTGCAGTCAACCGTGTCTGTTCTTTTTTAGCCTCATGAATCCTCATACTATACTTGCGGAGTACGAGTGTACTCACACTTGTTATTATTTCATTTTTTGGATAAAAATCCTGGATGGGTAACAGATGATAGTTTCTATGAGGATTTCCCTAAAGAATTCTAGGTTTGGGTCAACCAGTCGGCCTTCCTTGTGGAGCAGATACTTCGTTCGAGAGTGTTATTTACTTTTCCGCTTGTTATGTTAAGAGCTACGATGTAATATCGTGATGTATGTACATAGTGATGATACTTCTGTTAATTTGTCGGCTTATGTGTGTGACTATTTCTGGGGCGCACATAAGATGTATGCACTCTATATTGTCCTTTAATTGGAGCATGACAAATTGGTATCAGAGTTGTGTCGACTGTAGGACACAAACCTAGATAGAAATTATCGTTTATAGGATTTTGGTTTTATTTATTTACTTGCTACTATCTCAATCTTGGTATTTTATTAAAATTTTATGCTATGTTCTTTATTCTATTGCATAAAATATTGACTCTGATAATATTTTATATCAAAACTATAGATGTCTCACCTCAGTGTAGCTGCCTACGTCGCCTAGTTCACTCCATCAGCACCTGCTCCACCAGCACCACCAGCAGTACCACTAGTGGTGCCAGAGGTCGTCCACATCACCGACGACGAGGAGGAAGAACTCGTGGAAGTGGAGGCATCTTCAGCTACTGCATCAGATGGACCCGCTTCGACCCTCGTGGCCGTACCTATCCCACCAGTGGATGCGCCAGTCCTCGCTGCTACACCTCCATTAGCTTCCCAGGCCGCTTCTACACCAACACCAGTGCCCTCCCCAGCTGCTCCAGAGAAACCAGAAGAGATGGGGTGGACCACCAGAAACAAGTTTAAGGATGCCTCCGAGGATGCCCATTACCACAACCTCCTCACCACCATGCTGGCCGAGTACTACCCAGATCTTGCTGCTTCGGTGAAGTACTACTACGTAGAGCACAAGCATCCCGTAGAGGCGACATACTGGAAGACTAATATGATCATCACCGCCTGGAACAACACCGATCAATCCCAAGATGTCGTGACTACCCACAGCCACCGGTCTAGGCGTGCCAGCGCCTACGACAGCATGGAGGATGCTACGCAGGAGGCGTACCTGCACTACCATGGCCATCGATTTGAGGACATGCAGGGTAATCGCTACAGGTTTCTTCCACGCTACGACCCGGTGGAAAAGACATGGGCGGTGTTGGCTCCCTCAGCTTTCTGATCCAACCATGGACACCATAGTGAGGCACCTCAGCGCCATGTAGGAGGCCAACGAAGCACTCAAGGAAGAACTTCGTGCGGCGCAGAAGTCTGAGAATCGCCTTCAGAAACAGATAGATGAGATGGACGTTCAACTCGGACAACCTACCATGTATAAGAAGAAGGCTAGGGTGTTCACCATGGTGGATCGCGCTCCTTAGATGCTTACAGCTCTATCAAAATGAATGCGTTCTAGATCGAGAGTCATGTTAAGTTTATGTTTGTAATGTGAACCTTTAGTTATATTGTTGGTTGTGTTGATGAACTTGGTTTGCTTTGGAGTTTGTGTGATTGCTAGAACAGTGTGGGCTTGTCCACATGTTCTTTTTATCAAAACCTTAAGTTAGTATTTGTTTAACTTAGTTGGGGTTTAAAACTTCGCTTCACTGCTGTGCAGTTTTCCAAGCAGTCTGCAATGTTTATCTCATATCTCTAAATCTCTGCGTCCAAAAATTATGAAATTTTTGTGAAAGGAACTAGACTTGTGTATCTTTTATTTCCCGATGGAATTACCTCATTATCAGTTTTGGTTTAAGAGATATGTCTGCTACAATCTGGCAAGTCTGTACAGTCTGTAATTTAGAACAGAAATTGTTTAGCTCAGTTTTTGATGATGTTTCCGTCAGAATCTGTGAAAAAGTTCTATATAAAAGTTGTAGCAGACTTCTTAAGCTTTCCAACGATGTATGCCACGCCTTTTTTGGATCTCTGAAACTCGAGTTACACTTTAATTTCTGATCTGCTGTTGTAGACACCCGTCCAGAAATTTTCAGCTATGTCATTTACCTTTTGTAAATAATTTGTAAATTTTTGGAAGATCTCTAAAAGTTTGCGCATTTGCTTGGAAGCAGATGGCCGCCAGAGGAGGACGAGGCCAAGGCCGTGGACGTGGTCGTGGACATGGTGCTCTCGTGGATCCACCTCCACCACCGCCGGTGATGATTGAACAATTGATGGCAATGCAAGCACAACTCATGCAGACAGTGATGGACTGTCTCGGTGAGCAACCAGCAGGAGCACCCCCACCTGTGCAGGTCCGTGACAAACGTGGTGAGTTTCTGAAAGGACGCCCACTTGTGTTCACACATGTCTCTGAGCCCATGGAGGCTGATGATTGGTTGAGAGCTGTAGAAAAGCAGCTAAACATTGCACAGTGCAACGACCTGGAGAAAGTCTTGTATGCCTCAGGGCAACTCCAAGGAGCTGCTCAGGATTGGTGGGAGTCATTCCAGTATGGATGTCTAGAGAATGCTCTAGAGATTACATGGAAGGAGTTCACGGAGAACTTTAGGTCCTATCACATCCCTAAGGGACTTATTGAACTGAAACAAGAAGAGTTCCGGGCTCTCAAACAAGGGTCCATGTCTGTGGCGAAGTACCGCGACAAGTTTGCCCAACTGTCACGATATGCCCTGGCTGAGGTGGCCAGGGATTCTGATAAATAGCGTCGTTTTCTGAAGGGACTGTATGATGGACTCCAACTGCAGCTGATGTCCAACAAGTATGCCAGTTTCCAAGAATTGGTGGATCGTGCCATTGTGATAGATAACAAGCGTAAGGAAATGGACCTCAAGAAGAGAAAGCTCCAGGGACAGGCGTCGGGTAGCAACACTCGCCTGCGAGCTTTCCCACAGCAAGGTTTTCCATAGAGAAACCAAGGGCCACCGAACCAATGGAACAAAGGCCAGTACCCCCAGAGGAACCCAAACCAGCAGCGTCCTCAGTACCCACAGCAGTTCGGCAACCAGAATCAGCAGCGCCCCTAGCAACATCAAGCTAGCAATCAGGCACCACGTCAGGGAGTGCCCAACAATGACCCAATCAAGAGTGGCACTCTAGGCAACCCTAATGCATGCTACAACTGTGGAGAGGTGGGACACTATTCGTACCAGTGCCCAAAGAAGCAGAACTGGCAGGCCCCGTAGAACCAGTAGAGTAACCAGAGGCCCAACACTCGACCTCCGTTCACCGATAAGGTGAATCATGTGTCGTCTGAATCAGCTCAGGAGGCGCCTGAGGTTATGCTGGGTACGTTTAGCGTCAACTCCATCTCCGCTACCGTACTTTTTGATTCCGGTGCCTCGCATTCTTTCATATCACAAGCTTTTGTTAGAATGCATAGCATACCCCTGTGTGCCATGAAGGATCTCATGTTAGTAAATTCACTGGGGGGTAGCATGCCAGCAAACTATTGGAGCCCTTCTACTAGTATATTCCTAAGGGGATAGTTTTTAAAGTAAATCCAATTGTTCTGAGAACCGCTGGGATTGACCTAATCCTGGGAATGGATTGGATGAAGCAGCATAGAGCAGTGATACAATGTTAGGAGAAATTCGTTGTTGTGACATCTCCAAGTGGTGATAGAATTTGTGTCGAAGTGGAAGTGCAAGCTCAACCAACCGCCACCGTCAACCAGTTGAGTGATGTTGCCAACCAGGAGAATCAGGTGGTGGATGAATTCCCAGATGTGTTCCCCGATGAACTGCCAGGTATGCCACCCGATCGCGACATCGAATTCCTTATCGAGCTTTTACCTAGAACTACACCCATAGCTAAGAGACCATATAGAATGGGGGTAGATGAATTAGAAGAACTAAAGAAACAAATTAAGGAATTGCAAGAGAAAGGTTTTATTCGTCCTAGTTCTTCACCTTGGGGAGCACCTGTTATATTTATTGATAAGAAAGATGGCAGACGAAGAATGTGTGTCGATTATAGGTCCCTTAATGAAGTCACAATCAAGAACAAGTACCCACTCCCTAGAATTGATGATTTATTTGATCAGCTGAAAGGTGCTTGTGTGTTCTCAAAAATTGACCTCCGTTCTAGATATCACCAACTAAAAATTCATGCATCTGACATACCTAAGACAACATTTACTACCAGATATGGTATTTATGAGTATACAGTGATGTCTTTTGGACTGACAAATGCACCTGCATACTTTATGTATCTGATGAATAAAGTATTCATGGAGTACTTGGATAAGTTTGTAGTGGTATTCATAGATGATATCCTAATATTCTCCAAAAATGAAGAGGAACATGCTGAACACTTAAGACTAGTCTTAAAAAACTTAGAGAACATAAATTGTATGCTAAAAGGAGCAAATGTGAGTTCTGGCTGAAAGAAGTATCTTTTCTGAGACATGTGGTCTCTAATGGTGGAATAGCCGTAGATCCCAGTAAAATGCAGGATATGTTAAATTGGAAAGCTCCAGCCAATGTTAGTGAAATTCGTAGCTTTTTGGGATTGGCTGGGTACTATAGAAAATTTATTGAAGGGTTCTCTAAGCTAGCTAAGCCTATGACAACCCTACTAGAGAAGAATGCCAAATTTGTATGGTCAGACAAATGTCAGGCTAACTTTGAGGAGCTAAAGAGAAGGTTGACAACAGCCCCAGTGTTGACCTTACCTGATTTAAGTAAAAGCTTCTCTATTTATTGTGATGCATCTCGCCTAGGTCTTGGATGTGTGCTTATGCAAGAAAGAAAGGTTGTGGCATACGCATTCAGGCAGTTGAGAAAGCATGAACTGAATTACCCAACACATGATTTGGAATTAGCCACAGTTGTCCATGCTCTGAAAATCTAGAGGCATTATTTGATCGGACATAAGTGTGATATCTATACTGACCACAAGAGTTTAAAATATATTTTTACTCAGTCAGAGTTGAACCTAAGGCAACGTCGTTGGCTGGAATTGATTAAAGATTATGATTTGGAAGTGCATTATCATCCTGGAAAGACAAATTTTGTTACTGATGCACTTAGCAGGAAGAGCTATGCCAACGGACTTCAGTTGACATTTATACCAGTAGAGTTGCGAGCTGAAATTGAACATCTCAATTTGGGTTTTGTCAATAATGTAGTGGAATTGGCCATATAGCCTATATTGGAGCAAGATATACGCAAAGGTCAGTTGGAGGATGAGAAACTAAAGGAGATTGCAGAGCATGTAGTGGTTGGAAAGGCACCAGGCTTCAGGTTGGATGAGAATGGTACCCTATGGTTTGGAAAAAGAATATGTGTACCTGAAGTGAAAGCTATCCGTGATACGATTCTGCGAGAGGCACATGATTCTGCTTATTCTATACACCCTAGAAGCACCAAGATGTACTTAGACCTTAAAGAGAAGTATTGGTGGTATGGTTTAAAAAGAGATGTGCCTAGTATGTGGCCATATGTGATACTTGTCAAAGGGTGAAAGCTGAACACCAAAGACCTGCAGGATTGCTGCAACCAATGAAAATATCAAAGTGGAAATGAGAAGAAGTTGGTATGGACTTCATTACTGGATTACCCCGCACTCAACATGGATATAATTCGATCTAGGTAATAGTGGATCGACTTACTAAGGTAGCCCACTTCTTGCCAGTCAAAACCACTTATAGTAGCGCAAAGTTAGCGGAGTTGTATATGGAGAGAATAGTGTGCCTACATGGGGTTCCGAAGAAGATCGTATCTGACCGAGGAACTCAGTTTACATCGCATTTTTGACATAAGGTACATAGTGCTTTGGGAACAAAGCTAAATTTCAGTTCTGCATATCATCCCCAAACTGATGGATAGACAGAAAGGACCAATCAAATCTTGGAAGATATGTTGAGAGCTTGTGCTTTACAGTATGGTACTAGTTGGGATAAGAGTTTACCATATGTTGAGTTTTCATATAACAACAGTCACTAGAAAAGTCTCAAAATGGCGTCATTCGAAGCTTTATACGGACGTAAGTGTAGAACACCTCTATTCTGGAAATCAGACAGGTGAAACTCAAGTGTTTAGACCAGATGTCCTACGCAATGTAGAGGAACAAGTGAGAATGATTAGAGATAATTTGAGAGTAGCATAGTCCAGACAGAAAAGTTATGCTGATATTCGAAGAAGAGAGTTGAGTTTCAAAGTAGGTGACTATGTGTATTTAAAAGTGTCACCAATGAGAAATGTGAGAAGATTCAATACGAAGGGCAAGTTAGCACCGAGATATGTGGGACCTTTCAAGATTCTGGAGAAGTGGCCTATCAATTGGAACTGCCAGAAAGTTTATCGGGTGTGCATGATGTGTTCCATGTTTCTTTGTTGAAAAAGTGTTTACGGGTACCAGAAGAGCATATTCCCTTGGAAGAGCTTACTGTTAAAGAAGATCTCACATATGAAGAGTATCCGGTAAATATTCTTGAAACTGCAGAAAGAGTTACTAGGAGCCGCACTATAAAGATGTGCAAAGTATAGTTGAATCGATATTCAGAAGATGATGCTACTTGGGAAAGAGAAGAAGATCTGGGAAAATATTATCCGCAGCTTTTTGAGTAAGCATCACCTAATCTCGAGGACGAGATTTCTTTTTAAGGGGGTAGAATTGTAACACCCTAAATTTTTCATAATTACAAAATAGTTAAATATGATTTATTTGTGTAATTGAGTGTGCATTTAAATATAGGGAATAATAAATTTTTGTGAAATTAAAATTAATCATAAGGTTAGCAACTTGTTTTTGCACTCATGCTATTGCATTATATTTTGTGTGATGACTGGTTTTATTCAAATGCCAAAAGGATTTAAAAGTCTCTTAAAATTGGATTTTAAAAATCAATTTAGGAAATTAAAAAGGGATTCCTATTTATTTTCCCCCTCTCCCTCACTTTCGGCCCGTTGGCCATTTTTCCTTGGCCCGCCCGTGTTTTTCCTCTCCTCTCCGTGCTCTTCCTGGGCCGGCCCGCGTCAGAGGCCATAACTGCCATTGCTGCGCCCCGCTCCCCCCTGTGACACCGACAGGCCGGGCCCGCCTGTCATCTCCTCCCCTAACCTCTCCCCGCGCCTTGCTCGGTCTTGGCAACCGCCGCCCGCGCCCACCTCCTCGTGACGTGGGAGCCTCCCCGCACCTTGGGTCTTTTAAAAAGGGGAGCATGACCCCGTCCACGCCTTTCCCCTTCTCCAGTTTTTCCCCGCTCCCACTCGCTGAGCAACCGAAGTCCTGCATCAAACGTCACCGGAGTGCCGTCCTTCTCCTCCGCATCGACATCGACACCGAGCCGCCCTCGTCTTCATTTTGCCGCTCGGTGAGCTTCGCCCCGCTCCCCTCTGTCTCCCCATGCTTCCCTTTTCTAGTTTGGTGGCCTATAGGGCCGTTTTACGCGAGCTCCGACGAGCTCCTCCGCGGCTGGCCATGGCGGGTGCCCCTCGGGTCTTTCCCCGGCCGCACATGTGACATGGTCGAGTTCGCCATCCCCTCCACATCCTCCCCGTAGCCTCTAATTGGAGAATGGAGCTCCGTAGTGCTCGATTTCATCGCTCTGGTGAGCCCTCCGCCGCCGTTCATGGCGAGCACGCCGCGCGGCCCACCTCGTGGCTGCGGTTTGTCCCGTGGCAAGTTCGCTTTTCTTTCTCGCATCGACCCGGTGGTGTCGGTGATCAACCATGGCCCGTAGGGCCCTAACCAGTCACGCCAGTGACCTTTCCACCGCCGTCCATGGCGGCACCACCGTGTTCACCCCCAACTCCAGCGGCCCCGTTCCCCTTCTCCCTCCGAGAGCTAATCGTAGCCGTTCATCTCTAATCCTGTGGCTCAGGATCACCCATACCCCTTTGATGGTAATTTTGTTAAAGAAACCCCCAGTTATCTGTTATTGAACCCGCCGTCCTTGGCGTATTCCCAAAATACGCATTCTCTTTTTAAATACGTAGTTTCTTCGGTTTAAATGAAAAATACGTTTTCAGATTAATTACAGATTTGCCACTGCAGTAAAACACTTATAAAATCATCGTTTTAGCTCTGATTTGACCCGTTCAACTCGCATTAGTTTCGTAATTTCATGATCAATGCAATAGTGCTACTGTTAGACCTATTAGGAGCTTTTGAGTTTCTCGATTAAGTCTAGTTTAATAGCTATCTTTTGGAACCGTAAATAGCTCGTAACTTGTGCGTTGTAACTCCGTTTTTCATGCAATTCATGTCGTTGTGATCGTAGCGAGACGTAGATGATTTTGGTAAATATTTTATACAGTTTTATTTATTGTTGGTGTACTGTTCTAATCGTAGTCATGTTTTGCTTGTATGTCTGTTCTGGAATGCGTGTTGTACTTCGTGTCGTTCGAGTTCAGACGGTGAGGAGTACTTCGGGAATACGGACACATACGAGGAGCAGCAGGAGCAGCAGCAGTTCGTGAAACAAGGCAAGTATAGCTTGGGCCTACCTTGATGTCCTATTCATTATATAATATACTCATTATGCATGTGTCTAATATTGCTCGACTATAAGGACTTCCTAGCTAATTGATGACCTGTACCTTGATTCCTATGGGGTTATTTGCATATAAGTAGAATGCTAGTGCTCTAACTAAACATGATCTACACTATGACTGATGGAACCAATGGATAAACATGATGGTAACAGTTGAACTATAGGGTAAAGGTGCAGATGATGTTGATCATGTTGCCCTAAACCCTCCGTAAGGACTTATCTGTAGTGCAAAAGCTGGGACATATAGTGTGACCGTGAGAGTTATATGGCTCTGACTTTAGCTCAGTAATATGATCTTTTCTAGCTTGTTAGAGGTTACCCAAAAGGGCGCAAGAGGGGCTTGCCACTTTGGGTATAGAACTGCCTCTGTTCTGATGTGTATAGCCTGCGGGAATTGTGCCATCGAAAGGGGTTCTCTATATCTGCCTACCGAGGAAACCTCGCGGCCCTAACTTGTTAGAAGAGGCCTATGGAAGGCTTCATAGTGTACCCTGCCTACTCACCTTGGGAGTGTTAGGGGGTCGACGGGCCCAGGGCATATGGGAAACACGACTCACGGGTAAAGATGCACAACCTCTGCAGAGTGTTAAAACTGTTATAACAGCCGTGCTCAGGGTCACGAGCGGCCCGGAAAACTCACAGTATAAATGGTTACTTGACATATGGATGACTTAGGACGATGATGATGAGATTATACTGATGCTCAATTACTCTCCTTAATTCTAGTAGGTGATCATGTGGGTTAAACAGGAGCTTAAGCATAACTTAATAATAATTAATAATGAAATGTTGATCTGTTAAAAGTGCTAACTGCAGTCAACCTGTCTATCCTTTTTGAGCCTCATGAATCCTCATACTATACTTGCGGAGTACGAGTGTACTCACACTTGTTATTATTTCATTTTTGGATAAAAATCCCGGATGGGTAACAGATGACAGTTTCTATGAGGATTTCCCTGAAGAATTCTAGGTTTGGGTCAACCAGTCGGCCTTCTCTGTGGAGCAGATACTTCGTTCGAGAGTGTTATTTACTTTTCCGCTTGTTATGTTAAGAGCTACGATGTAATATTGTTATGTATGTACATACTGATGATACTTCTGTTAATTTGTCGGCTTATGTGTGTGACTATTCCTGGGGCGCACATAAGATGTATGCACTCTATATTGTCCTTTATATATATATTATTTGGTTCTATCCTCAAAATCTCATCACTACTAGATCTGCTCCCTTGTTCTTATGCGTGCAAGAGTTAAAACTGGTCTATTTATATGGTCAAGTTACTTGGTTTCTTGTATGCTGTCACTTGAGACCTCCTAAGCAGTGTTCACCTAAAACGCGTCTCAACAGGCATCTACACGCTTCTAAAGCCTAAACAGTGGGTTGACATATAGTTTAGGCCCTCGTAGTCAATGAATTAAATAATAGACTCATGTAAATGGTCAAACTGGACAATAAACTGTTTAAACAGTGGCTAAATGGGTGGTAAATGTCAAAATTGGCATTTAAACGACCGTTTAGGCGATAAACCGTAAAAGTTTGGTCGCTAGATGAACTTTTGAGGTGTATGACTATATGTATAGTTGCTTATTGTCTATGTCAAATCGTGCAATTATGTTCATGCCTCAAATTTTATTTAAAAATTTATGTAATAATTATAGTTTTATACGGATATTTACTGATATAGTACAAACTATTTAAACTATCTAGTCGGTCGTTTAAACCGTCTATAAACACTAAATGGACGATGGCTGACCTTTTAGCGTTAAGTGTGTACGATAACACTGCTCCTAAGTATGCGGTAGGAACCATGCAAAATATCTACAATATTTTGAAACCTATATTGTTTGACACCACAAGTAATGCAATGATTAAGCAATGATATATAGGCAATCATGATAGCAACCATTTGACCTATACGAATATATGGCTTAGAATTGAACAACAAAGCTCCAGTTTCATTGTTGGATTTCAGATATTTGTAAACACATAAATGGATAAGCATGCACGCCACACAATGATGGTGAAAGGGAGACCGATGCAAAACAGATGCGCGCTCTCAAAGCAGGACCGATGCAAGAGCTGGTAATAGTTAAGCTTAAGAGATGAGAACCTGTCACAGTTGAATTTACCTGTGTGGCCGTGTCAAAGTTGCCGATGTGAAGCTCCCTGACGTTAGAAATGGCTGTGAACATCTGGACGTAGTCTCTATTCTCTGCGGAGTCGTTGAGGAAGATTCTGGCAGACTCCAGGTTCGGCAACGGCCCAAGCTCCCAGAGGCCAGCGCCAGCGATCCTCAGGCACAGCACCAGCCGCCGGAGGTTGGGCGCCAGGATGACCCACCGGCCCGGGACGAACCCGCCGTCGGCGACTGAGAAGGCGATGTTTTGCAGGCGGAGGTCCACGAGCGTGGGCGCGGCCGCCGAGACCATGGCCTCCAGCTGCGCCCACGCATTCCCGCCCGTGAACACCACGTCGTCCAGATCGAGCTTGGTTAGCCTCTGGAACCCCGCAAAGCCGTCAGGCGGCCCCGGGATCGCGCAGCAGCGCAGCTCCAGCTCGGCCAGCGCGGCGGGGTCGCAGCGGAAGAGCGACGGCAGCGGCGTGGCCAGGGGGAGCGCGAGGGACAGCGAGCGCGGGCTCTTCCCCGCGACGGCGCGCACCCAGTCGTCGGCGCGGTGGTAGACGCTCAGGGGAACGCCGCGGATGCTGAGGCGGTCAACGGGGCCCGCGCAGCGCTCGAGGAAGCCGGCGGCGGAGCCCCAGGCGCCCCCTTCGTCGCGGACGTCATGGAGCTGGATGTCGAGGCCCGGGACGGACTCCCAGCGGCGGCGCCACGGCGGCGACAGCACGGACGTGCGGACCACGTCGGGGGCAGGGTTCGCTTTACCGATAGGAAAAAAATACCGGAGGTCACCGATAAACGGGTTTATCGGATTTCTCGGAAAATTTCTCGGTCAAAAAATAAAACAAAAAATACCTAATTTATCTAGAAAATTACTAAAGTTCTCTCTAAAGCATTTAACATTGAGAACTAGTACACAATAGCATTAATATAACATAATATTATACTTTCATGGAGGTGGACTAGTGAAAATTGCAATCTCGGCGATAAATAAAATTTACCGGACCTTAGCGATAAACGGGATTATCGGATTTCTCGGTTTTTTCTCGCCGAGATTTTATTCCCTGGTCGGGGGCTGGCAGGCCGGCGAGGATCTTGTCGAGGACGAACGTCGGGAGGTCGCCTAGCAGGTCCACCGCACGGTCCGCCGGCTGCGGCAGCTGAGATTCGCCAGTGGGAAGCATGGTTGATGGCTGGATATATCCAGTGATTTGACGGCGACTGTGGGAATGGGGGATCCGGCCGGATCATTTCATTTCATCTATATATATATATATATATATATATATATATATATATATATATATATATATATATATGAACCTCCATCCAGCTCGGTGGAGTGAATGCGTCCAGTTTTACCGAGCTGTAATCATTCAATTTGCCAGAAAAATTCACAGGCAATCACAAATCTGGCGTGGATTCAATTTCAAAAGAGACACGCTGCCTAACAACATGCACAGAGCCTAATATGGCGTGGATTTGGCAGCACATTTAATCTGCCGAGCACGATCGACATCAGGCATTATTATGTGGGCTGTAGGTGGCCTTGCGCTCTCGTCGGTGTGCCCACGGCGGCGACGTCATCTACGAGCACATCCTCGCCACATGTGGGCCTGCAGGAATCGGCTGCAGCAGCAAGCCAGCAAGTGGCACTCCTGTCACGGTCTTGGGAGTATGAGTATGCGTGTCCGGATCCCTACCTCTCCTTTCCACCCCTTCTCTCCCAAAATTCCTACTGATTTCTCATGTTACCATCAGATTCTATATTGGACCCTGACAAAAGGTATCAAGAGCACACCTTGATTCCACGGATTTGAGATCAACACTGGTACAGAAAAGTTTTTAGAGTAGCTCAAAACCGATCTTCAGGGACAGTTCAAAATACCACAACTATTCTATTGATTGTAAAGATAGGCGTTTGTAGTGTCGGGCTTCTAACCGCCTCAACAAAAAGCATTTTCAGGGGTGGCTCTGTTCCGATATCCACTCCGGTTGGAATAGGAAAACCACCTAACGAGATACTAACATAGGCGTATGTCAAGCCTTGGGATCAAAGGTTCCCGACCGCCCTTCTAGGATCGTCCGGGGGCTATACCCATCAAATGAATCAGGCCAAGCACAAGCACACACGCCGCCTCTACTCGGGACTCGGGGGCTTGCTCAAGCCTCAGGCTCCCGATCGACTATATGGACCCAATCCTTGGCCCCCTCCCGGTCTTCAACGCTAGCCAAGGTCTAAGCACGAGAGAGGTGCCCCGAGCCAACAAGGCTCAAGGGCTCCCCAGCGCAGCCCTGTAGGGGCAGCTCTGTCAACCGCTCCTCCGACACGGTCATGCATGGCGCATGACACAAGAAGACAAACTCCTCTGCTGGCTCTAGGGGCTCGGAGGCTTCCAGGCCCGTGTGTCGGCCTCTCAAGCCGCGTGCCTTCGCCACCAAGAAGCCTCCGAAAGGTGCACCCTGTGGGAGGACGGTCCAAGCCGACACAGCCTGACACTCAACGTGTTAGAATAGAGCAGCTAGACAACCCCTAGAGGTTCTTCGGCTCCACGACATCGCCACGGTCCACGGTGCACCACTGCAAGATCCTCCTGGACTCCGGCGCATGTAGAACTTAGGTTTAACTCCCCCAAACTGCCATGTACCCGATCTACCTCGATGTATAAGGGGAGGTTGGATCCTAGAGAGGGGGAGGACGATTCCTAGACGATCTGAGATCAATCGAGTGCTCACTGTTCAGCTCACTCTATGCACCGAGACCAGAGCAACCCAGAGAGGGGCACCGAGAGCTCCTCCACTGCTTCTATTGTCTTCCTCCTCTTCAATGAGGGAGAAGGAGCCACCAGCGACGAGGCTTCCTAGGATCAGCACCAAGCGATCCCCTACCAACTCTCTCTTACACTTTGTTGTAACCTCTAAAATTTTGGGTTCTCTTGAGTAGAAGGCTCATCAGCTGCTAGACATAGGGCCCCGATAGCCCGAACCAGGATAAAATTGTTGTGTCCCCTCTGTGATTCTTGTGTTCTTAAGACCACCCGAGCCACTGGAGACACGCACTCTGACACCCGACGAACAACAATGCTTACTGCGGTTTCGACCCCGTGACACCGCCCCTAAAAATCTATTTTCAGGAGCGGTTGCAATAGGAGAACCAACCCTGTAAACTTATTTTCGGTGGTGTTTGTTGCACTACAACTGTCCTTGAAACTGTTTTTCAAGGACGGCTATGGCAATGCAGCCACTTGTAAAAACATATGTTCGATCAAAGGTTGTTGTGTCGGGCCCCTACTTTAGGGTCCACTGTGCATTATGTATCAGTCCCTGGATCAGTAGCTGTTACGCACAATTCGAACAAGATTGATATCAAAAATCATACTTTTATTGCTAATGGAGAAATATATTACATGGTTCGGGTTACATAGCTTGGGCCACTGGCCTTACATCGTATATCAGAGATCTAAGACAGCGGTCCTATGACAACGTGACTCTATTCCTACATGCAACTTGAGTGCGGACGTAACCCTAGACTTATTCCTCTAGCATACTCCCAGTCATCATAGTCCTAGCGCAGTTCCTTTGTGTAGTCACACGGCTCCATCTTCGGGTGTCCTTCTGATGTCCTTTCATGGCATAGTCCTTGGTAGCTCCATTCTCAGATATACTCCTATAACTTCATTCCTAAAAAAACATAGAATGGAGGGGGTGAGTACATATGTACTCAGCAAGCCCTAACTTTGGGGGGAGAGATGGATGGAGGCTATATATAGAGAGAGAGGTGGTTAGTGGTAAAGGTGGTGGAGTGAAGTAGTTATAAATATAGGTTGGGCCCTGGCAGGGTATTACCATCCTCACCAGTTCCCGAGTTGAGTATAGATTACCAAATTCATAAATACATCTTACTAGAGTATCACAGTTGTTGTAGTCTAATCATTTGGGATCTCATCCCAGCGGTTGCCCATTCCAAGGACGTGGTATTCGAATAGATTCAGGAAACTCTGCAGAGGTTATACAAATTTCCCCACATGATAGGCACAACCTCTAATCATGTACGGTGGTAGAAACAGGCCTAACGAGACCTCGTACCCGAGAGGGCGCTACCTTAGATTTCCATATAATTCCACCACAGACTACTCAGGGACCGGAACCCACAAGCATCAGGATGATCACATAGCATCCTAAAATATCTAGTGGTTGGATGATCACATAGCATCCAGTGGATGATCACATAGCATCCATATTAAATAAAAAGGGTGCTCGCACACGGCACAACAATAACTTTTATATGGAAGACCACATTGCAACCATGCTGTCACAGAACCTCCTAATTATGATGGCCCACAAGCACACGTCATTGCCATAATGACCTCTGACAGTCGTACTTATGTTCACCATAACTTAAAAGGCCAGTTTTCCTCCGAACAGGATCCAATCACAGGAGTATTGCAATATTACAACAGTTTATTCAAAATATTCAACAGAGTAAAGTAGCGGAAGTCTTACAATAACTTATGTTACAAACCAGTTTTCAACTTAAAACCTTATGTCACATTATTACAAACTAGTAGTAGAGAAGTATCGGTAGTAACTTTATTACAACACACAAGCGAGATGCCTTGCCCAAAGGCCACACAATCTACTCGTCGTCACTGTCTTCAATCACGACGGTCATGCAACAAGGCTCGAAGCAGACTTGTTCATGAACCGCACCTGCAACAAGGGGTTAACAAACCCTGAGTACGAGAGTACTCAACAAGACTTACCCGACTAAGACAAAGACTCCAAGGGCATGCTAGCTTTAGGGAATCAAGGTACGGGTAATCAAGAATCAAATTTTCTTTTTGCAGAAAAGCTTATTAAAGTAAGTCCTTATCTTCAACATTTTACTTTTACCATTGATGGTTCATTAACCAATTCTAGGTGATCCTAATCTAGATCAAAGTAATTATCATCAAAACCTTTCTCATTCTTTCTTTCAATTCCAGTTCTTAACTATGATGTTGGTGCAAGGCCAAGACTCCTTTCTCGTGGAGTAACGACGATTCGAACCGCTTCATTTACCCAGCTGGGGATTCCTAACCACACGACATATGTAGAACTGAATCTTGCATATATCAACTCTTACCCGAATAACCCAAAACCAGAACGTGTCCATCGCCATCCGAGAGCACAGTACTCCTCGAACCCGGCCCAATTCTAGCCCCGAGGGTACACGTTACTCTCGCCATCTCTCCACTCCTAGTGCGAGGTTAGACGTTCTCGTAATGGACTAACCAAAGTAAGGCTTACCCGACATGGGCACATGGCTAGTACTAAAAAAAACTCCATGACGCGAGGGCCAACAACGTACGGTCCTTAACTGATAAGGCGGAAACAATACAGTGGGACTCCTTTCCCAATGCATGTTAGCAGTGGCCAAACCACCCGCCCGATCTTACAAGTTCATTCACATATTTCAATATTCATTCGATATGCCGTCATGGCTATGTAAACATTCATTTAAAAGCTTAACTTCTAAGCATAGCAAAGCATACTACGCATTTTCTGTAAAGCAGGTATCAAGGTTGATATCACAATAATCAAGGATGATAATGCAGCAATTAGGTTATCACTCAACTCCTAATTACTTAATGCAGTCAACCATAATATAAATAATAAAACATTTGTAAAACTCAAGGTAGGGTTTAAATGCACCGGGGCTTGCCTTGCTCAAACACGACGACCGACTCAGACTCGAGGACTTCACCCCCTGGTCCGGAACCCACCGACGATCGCTCTTCTCCGGAAGCTTGATCGACGACTTCGGCTTCCTCGAAAGCGGAGACTACACGTATACATAACATGCTTTAACATGATGCTCAATGATAAACATGATGCTTGATGATAACATGCCACGGTTACGATTTGAGTACATCTTTTCTTCACGGTACAAACGTAAACAGAAAACCTACTAACTAGTAGCGACGTTTTCCCGTGATACCAGCTTTTAACCTAACAAGTTACTAACGAGCTCAATCATGAAATTAAGGTGCCAGAGATCACAAAAGGATAGTGACCTAAGGACATCACTCAATCAAAAGGCACACAACACTTAAAGTTCTCAAATTAATATTTATTTTCTATTTAATAATTAGGGCATAATTAGAAGTTGACCAAATTTTACCTAATCAAGCTCAAACTTTTTCTATGGGTTAAGAATGACTTATAACAGTGCTATAATAAATTTTATAATTTTTGGATAAATAAATTAATTATTAAAATTACTGGAAGTTGCATTTAATCTTTAATGAAACTAATTAATTCTACTGCTCAAAGTATTCAAATTCATGATTTAACATTTTTCCTAGATAGTGTATACATTGAAAAGCTCACACAAAAATTTTCATGAATTTTAGAACTCTACACAATTTTTAATGAAATAAACAAATAATAACACTATTCATTTATTTGAAAAAGAAAAACAAAAACAAAATCGGGCTGACTTTTCTTTTTCCCCGCGGTCCGGCCCAACCAGACGGCCTGCTCACGCGCCCGCACGCGCGCTCGCGACCGGCCCAGTCGCGCGGCCCAGCCTAGCGCCGGCCTGCCTCGCGCCCGCCCGCTCACTCTCGCTGACATCGCGGTCCCACTCGTCATCGCCTTCCTCCCGCCTCCTTCGCTCTCTCCCCGACTCGGTCATGTCCGCACGGTGGCCGGCCGGCGAGCACGGCTTCGGACACCCAACCAAGCGACACCATAGCACTAGCACAACAAGGCGAATCCATTTTACTACCTAGCAGCTATCCTACGGCTTCGGAAAGGTTCTCCCGACGGCCATGGCAGCACGGCGGCTACGGTGACCAGTGTCCCGATGATCTACCACGCTAGCGTCTAAAGCAAAGGCACAGGAAGCACCAGAAGCTCACCGCGGTTGCAGCGAAGCACTCGGGAAGCTCGGAGCAGCAGTGGAAGAGGCCGACCACGTGAAGCGGCACGGTCGCCAGAGCTGGGCACGGGAACGGGTGGCCGCGGTGATTTAGACGAAATTGGGCTGGCTTGGGTGGTTCACGAGGTGCGCGAGGCCGAGGCGAACGTGATGGCGTGCTTTGCGTGGCTAGAGGTGACTCGACGGCGGCAGCGGCGAGCGGTGGAGCTAGCGGCGGCGGTGGTGGCGAAAACGGTGAACGCCACTGTGAACCTCGGTATATATAGAAGGAAATCGCGTCTACAGAGCAGCACTGCAGTGCTATCGCGCTGGCGATCCTGGCGCGCTCTAGAAGACCGTGGAAGCGGCCACGGTGGCGATCGACCGGCGCCCATACCGGCCGGTGGCCGTCGGTGATACGTCGTGCACTGTAGTTGTCCCCCCCAACTTTTGAAATTCAAACTGGTTTTTCAAATTACTTTCAAATTTGTATAGCAACTTGAAAATCTTCCAATGTATGACATCTTCAGATTTTCAAGCTCTACAAGTTTTGTATTGAACGCTTTTTCAAATTCTAACTGGATTTTGAAATTTGAGTTTAAATTCAAAAAGGGACACATTTTTCAGATTTGGTAATTTAGAAATTACTTTTGATTTTATATTGAAACTTCAAAATCTCCAAACATCAAAGTTGTATATCTTGACCAGACCTACAACTTTGCTGTTCAAAACTTTTTAAAATTCAGCCTCCATTTTGAAATCTTAGTTTGGGGACAAAAATGAATTAAATCTAAAATTTGCTTATTTTCAAAATTGCTCCACATTTTACACTAAAACTTTGAAAACTCAAAACACCAAAGTTGTAGCCCTTGAAAAGTTCTACAAACTTGGTTTTGAACTTTTTCCCAAATTTTGCTTAGATTTTGAATTATTTCAAAAGGGGTAAAACAGGGTTTTGAAATTTAGGGTTTTCGGAGGGATTTTTAATTGGAATTTGTTGCTACTTTGATTTGTGATTACTTAGTGATCAAAACCTCACCCAAGGGCATCATTTGGACCAACATGACATGGTTGACCAAATGCCACTCTTGGTTGACCAATTAGCTTTAAAAAAAATTCTTTTACATTTCTCCCCAGATTTTGAATTCGAACTCGAATCGGAAAACTCACGACAAGTTTTGGGACTCCAATTCAAACTCAAATTTGGAGCTTCATTTTAAATGTTGTACTTGAGCTCATACCCTACACTTGACACTAGTGGGCAACACAATCGCACACCTCAAATTACGCAGGGCATGGACTAAGTATTTGCGGTGGCCTTCGAAATTAGGGTTTTCGGGTTCGGAGCACACCACTGAGAAACACATTCAACCTAGATAAGTAAACTTGTTTTAGTTGATGCATAACAATGTTAACCTAATAGAGATGCTTTGCAATGCATTATGATGACATGGCAGATTAATTAGCACTATAACACCCGGGGTGTTACAGCCCTTCCCCCTTAAAGAAATCTCGTCCCGAGATTTAAAGCCTTGAGTTAAGTAATGGAAAAGGAAACGTGTCAAGCAAACACGTCCAAGACTTGTCTACAAAACGGGTAGGGGTTTTCTGCATTATAAAGATTTTTAAAAGGATAGGTTACAGTTTAAAGAAGAAATTGCAACCTAGATAGAAGCAAAGAACTCCGGGAAATTCTCCAACAGATAACCTTCCGATTCCCAGGTGGCTTCCTCTTCTGAATGTTGATCCCATTGTATCTTGTACCATTTAATTATTCTACTCCGGGTAACACGATCTTTTCGATCCAAAACTCGGACAGGATATTCAGAATATGTCAAATCAGGTTCAAGTTCAACTCCCTCAACATCAACCACTTGATCAGGTACTTGCAGACACTTCTTCATTTGTGATACATGAAATACATTGTGCACGGCTGACAGTTGTTCAGGCAGCTTTAATCTATATGCCACCTTCCCACATTTTTCAATGATTTGAAAAGGACCAATATAACATGGTGCGAGTTTGCCTTTGACTCCAAATCTATTAACTCCTTTCATGGGTGACACTTTCAGATAAACATAATCTCCCACTTTAAACATCAAGGGTCTACGTCTTTTATCTACATAACTCTTCTGTCGAGACTGAGCAACTTTTAAATTCTTTTGTATCTGCCTAACCTTTTCTTCCGTTTTCTTCACCAGATCAACTCCATAAAACCATCTTTCTCCTGGTTCTGACCAGTTCAACGGAGTTCTGCACCTGCGGTCATACAATGCTTCAAACGGTGCCATTTTGATACTCTCTTGGTAACTGTTATTGTATGAGAATTCTGCTAACGGTAAACATTCATCCCATTGATCTTGATAGGTGAGAGCACAAGATCTTAACATATCTTCCAAAATTTGATTTACTCTTTCAGTCTGTCCCCCAGTTTGTGGATGATAGGCTGTGCTGTAAAGAAGTTTAGTACCTAATGACTTTTGAAACTGTCTCCAAAATTGCGAAACAAACTGAGTACCCCTATCAGTAACAATTGTTTTGGGTATTCCATGTAAACTCATAATCCGAGCAACATATATTTCTGCATATCGAGATGCTCTATAGTCAACCTTCACAGGTACAAAGTGAGCTAACTTAGTCAAACGGTCCACAATGACCCAAATTGAATCAAAGCCTCTTGAGGTCTTGGGTAACCCAGTAATGAAATCCATACTGATATCTTCCCACTTCCAGGATGGAATGGGCAAGGGTTGTAACATTCCTGCCGACTTCAGGTGTACTGCCTTCACTTTACAACAAGTATCACATCTAGCAACATACTTAGCAATCTCAATTTTTATTTTGGTCCACCAGAATCTCTGTTTCAAATCTTGGTACATCTTATTACTCCCTGGATGAATAGAAAACCTTGTACTATGTGCTTCATCAAGAATGAGCCGACGTAACTCTGGAACCTTTGGGACCACCAGCCGGTTCTTAAACCATAACACATCTGCCTCATCAATACTGAAATCTGTCTGTTGACCAGTTCTAACTTTTTCTTTGATGTGAGTGATTCTGGAATTTGTTCTCTGAGCAGATACAATCTGATCTTTGAGTGTTGATTCTACTGTGACACTAGTCAGCTGACCTTGTTGAATTATTTCAATATTCAACTTTTCCAATTCGTAACACAAACTGTAATCCATTGGCTTCACAGTCGTACAATTGCAATGATTCTTTCTACTGAGTGCATCAGCAACTACATTCGCTTTTCCAGGGTGATAGTGTACTTCTAAATCATAATCCTTTATCAACTCAAGCCACCTTCTTTGCCTCATATTCAATTCTGACTGAGTAAAGATATACTTTAAACTCTTGTGATCTGTATACATGTGGCAAGTATTACCTAACAAGTAATGACGCCATATTTTTAATGCATGAACCACAGCTGCTAATTCAAGATCATGTGTCGGATAATGTTCTTCATGGCGCTTCAACTGTCTTGAGGCATAAGCAATGACTCTGCCTTCCTGCATCAATACGCAACCAAGGCCAATACCCGAGGCATTACAGTAAACATCAAATGGCTTTTCTATATCCGGCTGTGCCAAAACTAGAGCAGTTGTCAATGACTTCTTTAAAATTCTAAAAGCTTTCTCACATTCTGTAGACCATATGAACTTAGTTTGATTCTTCAACAACTCTGTGATTGGCTTGGCTACCTTTGAAAAGTCAGGTATGAATCGACGGTAATAACCCGCCATTCCCAGAAAACTTCGGACTTCATGAACTGAGATTGGTGGCTTCCAATTCAGAATATCTTTCACCTTGCTAGGATCTACTGCTACTCCTTCGGCTGACAACACATGTCCTAAGAATTACACTTCTTTTAACCAAAACTCACATTTACTGAACTTGGCATACAATTGATGATCTCTCAGACGAGTCAGAACAACTCTGAGATGCTCAACATGCTCTTCTTCACTTTTGGAGTATACTAGAATATCATCAATAAAAACAACCACAAACTTATCAAGTTCTGGCATGAAAACTGAATTCATCAGATACATGAAATGTGTCGGTGCATTAGTGAGACCAAAAGACATAACTAGGTACTCATACAGTCCATATCTGGTGGTGAATGCAGTCTTTGGAATATCTTCAGGTCGAATCTTAATTTGATGGTATCCTGATCGAAGATCGATCTTTGAAAATACCTTTGCCCCCGCAAGCTGATCAAAGAGCAGATCAATGCGAGGCAACGGATATTTATTCTTAATGGTTACTTCATTCAGCGGTCGATAGTCAACACACATCCTTAAAGTCTGATCTTTCTTCTTGACAAAAAGAGCTGGACATCCCCATGGTGAGGAACTGGGTCTGATAAAACCTTTATCACGTAACTCTTGCAATTGATCCTTAAGTTCTGCTAATTCATTGGGTGGCATTCTGTAAGCTCTCCGGGATATTGGGGCAGTACCCGGTTTTAACTCAATCACAAACTCTACATCTCTGTCTGGTGGCAGACCTGGTAGATCATCTGGAAACACGTCTAGAAATTCACAGACTACCGGTATATCACAAATCTCCTGTACTGAAGTTGCACATACCCTTTCAACTGTTCTCTTTGGGATAGGAAGTTGGATAAGAAGATGAGATTTATTATCTGACAGGTTCAACCTTATAGTTCTGTGCAGTGCATCTATAAGGGCTCCTCTTTGGTACATCCAATTCATACCCAGGATTACATCTATATCCTGTTTCTGTAATATTATCATTGAGGTAGGGAATATATGCCCACCTAACTCTATAGGTACGTCACGTACCATCTCCTTAGTACACAGTCGTCCCCCGGGCGACTGGATAAAGAAATCTTCTTGTGTTCCCACAATTGGAATGTCATGCTTAACAACAAAGGTGCGATTTATGAATGTATGCGATGCACCTGAATCAAATAACAGTACTGCTGGATGATTAGCAACAGGGAACATACCCATCATAACAGGTTCTCCCTCTGGGATTGCACTTGCTTGAGTATAGAATACACGTCCGGTCTTCCTCTTCTCACCCTTACCCTTCTGAACATTCAGATTATTATTCTTGCTCTGAAGTTGTTGCTGTTGTGGTACGGGAGCTCTGGGATAATTGGGATTGTACTGCCTTGGATATGGGCAGTCCTTGGAAAAGTGACCTGGCTTTCCACAGTTGTAGCAGGGAAAGTTATGGGTTACCGGAGTCTGGTTTCGAATACCAGGGGCATTCGACTGTTGTAAAAATTGCGGGGTTGCGGCAGGACGGAAAAACGTCTGCGGCTGAGCTTGGTATTGCGATGGACGATAAGTTGGGCGGAAATGGTTCTGAGGGTGATAAACAAACTTATGGCGCTTCTTAATGCCGCCAGACGGACTTGAAAACACTGGCTTCTTTTTCTTCAACTCTTTGTGCAGTCGGGACTTCTCTTCTGACGCAATAGCCACATTGACTATCTCATGGTAAGTGGCATTATAGCAGGTAACTAATGCTTCCTGGATTCTGGTACTCAAACCTCTCATGAACCAACTTTTCTTCTTCGCATCGGTGTTCACATATTCCGCTGTATACTGGGACAGATGATTGAATTTGCCCACATACTGCAGAACTGTCTGGTTCCCTTGCTTCAGCGAGAGAAACTCCTCTAGCTTCATGGCCATGACACCATCTGGGATATAATGTGCTCTAAAGGCTTCACGAAACTCTTGCCAAGTGACACGGTGGCCAGCAGGCTGTGCGGCGACCAAATTCGCCCACCACGCCCCTGCGGCACCTCTAAGCTGCTGCGCTGCAAACACGGGCTTCTGGTGCTCCGTGCACTGTAACAGTTCAAACTTCTGCTCCATGGTACGGAGCCAGTCATCCGCCTCTAGCGGCTCATCTGCCTTTGAGAACACTGGTGGACGGGTATCAGTGAAATCCACATAAGTGGTTTCCCCTCCATTGTTACGGCCTCGACGACCCTGATTTCCATTCTGATTCTGATTCTGATTCTGATTCTGAGCCAACAGGGTAGTGGCATTAACCAGTGCGGCAATAGCTTCTGCCAAGGTGGGTGGAAACGGTGGGGGATTCGGAGTATTGTCCCCTCCCTGGGAAGTTCCAGTACCGTCCATCTGTTGTACACAAACCATGTTTATTTTCATTGCTTTATTGAATTAAAAAGCAGTTAGCACAGAACTTGTATACACATACAAACTCATCTTACATATTTCATTACAAACTGGCTTGCAAGCAAGAAACTACCCACTAAGGTTCTTAGAAAGCAGGAAAAACTACTATATTACACAACCATTCATGTCAACACTTCACTCCTCATCATCATCGCTGATCACGATTACTTCATCCTCATTCTCTGGAGCACTTGCACCAGTGACATGACTTGCATCATCCCCACTTTCCATCATGGGTTCATCTTCTTCCGGATCTTCTTCATTGTCCTCTCCATCAGGAACAACCACAGCACCGACATCATCTTCTACTGCCTGGGGCTGATGATTGGGATTCATCAGATCATTTAGCCTATGAACTTCCTTATGCAGAACTGTGTTGTACTGCTCTAGGTGTGTCACATAAAGCTCCAACTCACGAACACGAGCCCTGGCTTCTGTCTCCTTTTCCAGCGACTCATTCTGGAACTGTTTCCAAAAACGCATGTTGCGCTTCAGTCGCTCTACTTCTGATGTAAGCCTTGCAACCTCTAACTCCGAATCCGGGTTCGGATTATGGCTACTGCTTGCTTCATCAACTCTGGCGGCCAACTGATGACGTGGCACTCCTTGCGGACCCGTTTTCTTGCGAGGAGTCATCTTCACACGTGCCATCCTAAAGCAAGATAGAATTAGGACGATGAGAACAGATAGGGGGATCTGAAGGTTAGCATGAATAGGATTGAACCTTACTTAACCCAAACCACTTTAAAAGGGAAGGTAACTTAAGCAGGTTAATTAAACATGATGCATGCATCGTACTTACGATCTAACAGAAAGATTTAAGTAACACATGCAATCTTTATAACATAGGGCACTATACATGATACTTCACTACGAAGCTTTCAAATATGAGCTAAGGAAACCATAGAATAGATTAAGAGAAGCAAAAGCAATTTGGACCCAAAATATCAGTATTAAATTTGTTTGACCCAAATCATTTTGAAGTTTTACAAAGTAATACTACAATAACTCAAATGATTATGCTCTGGTACCAGCTGTCACAGAACCTCCTAATTATGATGGCCCACAAGCACACGTCATTGCCATAATGACCTCTGACAGTCGTACTTATGTTCACCATAACTTAAAAGGCCTGTTTTCCTCCGAACAGGATCCAATCACAGGAGTATTGCAATATTACAACAGTTTATTCAAAATATTCAACAGAGTAAAGTAGCGGAAGTCTTACAATAACTTAGGTTACAAACCAGTTTTCAACTTAAAACCTTATGTCACATTATTACAAACCAGTAGTAGAGAAGTATCGGTAGTAACTTTATTACAACACACAAGCGAGATGCCTTGCCCAAAGGCCACACAATCTACTCGTCGTCACTGTCTTCAATCACGACGGTCATGCAACAAGGCTCGAAGCAGACTTGTTCATGAACCACACCTGCAACAAGGGGTTAACAAACCCTGAGTACGAGAGTACTCAACAAGACTTACCCGACTAAGACAAAGACTCCAAGGGCATGCTAGCTTTAGGGAATCAAGGTACGGGTAATCAAGAATCAAATTTTCTTTTTGCAGAAAAGCTTATTAAAGTAAGTCCTTATCTTCAACATTTTACTTTTACCATTGATGGTTCATTAACCAATTCTAGGTGATCCTAATCTAGATCAAAGTAATTATCATCAAAACCTTTCTCATTCTTTCTTTCAATTCCAGTTCTTAACTACGATGTTGGTGCAAGGCCAAGACTCCTTTCTCGTGGAGTAACGACGATTCGAACCGCTTCATTTACCCAGCTGGGGATTCCTAACCACACGACATATGTAGAACTGAATCTTGCATATATCAACTCTTACCCGAATAACCCAAAACCAGAACGTGTCCATCGCCACCCGAGAGCACAGTACTCCTCGAACCCGGCCCAATTCTAGCCCCGAGGGTACACGTTACTCTCGCCATCTCTCCACTCCCAGTGCGAGGTTAGACGTTCTCGTAATGGACTAACCAAAGTAAGGCTTACCCGACATGGACATATGGCTAGTACTAAAAAAAACTCCATGACGTGAGGGCCAACAACGTACGGTCCTTAACTGATAAGGCGGAAACAATACAGTGGGACTCCTTTCCCAATGCATGTTAGCAGTGGCCAAACCACCCGCCCGATCTTACAAGTTCATTCACATATTTCAATATTCATTCGATATGCCGTCATGGCTATGTAAACATTCATTTAAAAGCTTAACTTCTAAGCATAGCGAAGCATACTACGCATTTTCTGTAAAGCAGGTATCAAGGTTGATATCACAATAATCAAGGATGATAATGCAGCAATTAGGTTATCACTCAACTCCTAATTACTTAATGCAGTCAACCATAATATAAATAATAAAACATTTGTAAAACTCAAGGTAGGGTTTAAATGCACCGGGGCTTGCCTTGCTCAAACACGACGACCGACTCAGACTCGAGGACTTCACCCCCTGGTCCGGAACCCACCGACGATCGCTCTTCTCCGGAAGCTTGATCGACGACTTCGGCTTCCTCGAAAGCGGAGACTACACGTATACATAACATGCTTTAACATGATGCTCAATGATAAACATGATGTTTGATGATAACATGCCACGGTTACGATTTGAGTACATCTTTTCTTCACGGTACAAACGTAAACAGAAAACCTACTAACTAGTAGCGACGTTTTCCCGCGATACCAGCTTTTAACCTAACAAGTTACTAACGAGCTCAATCATGAAATTAAGGTGCCAGAGATCACAAAAGGATAGTGACCTAAGGACATCACTCAATCAAAAGGCACACAACACTTAAAGTTCTCAAATTAATATTTATTTTCTATTTAATAATTAGGGCATAATTAGAAGTTGATCAAATTTTACCTAATCAAGCTCAAACTTTTTCTATGGGTTAAGAATGACTTATAACAGTGCTATAATAAATTTATAATTTTTGGATAAATAAATTAATTATTAAAATTACTGGAAGTTGCATTTAATCTTTAATGAAACTAATTAATTCTACTGCTCAAAGTATTCAAATTCATGATTTAACATTTTTCCTAGATAGTGTATACATTGAAAAGCTCACACAAAAATTTTCATGAATTTTGGAACTCTACACAATTTTTAATGAAATAAACAAATAATAACACTATTCATTTATTTGAAAAAGAAAAACAAAAACGAAATCGGGCTGACTTTTCTTTTTCCCCGCGGTCCGGCCCAACCAGACGGCCTGCTCACGCGCCCGCACGCGCGCTCGCGACCGGCCCAGTCGCGCGGCCCAGCCCAGCGCCGGCCTGCCTCGCGCCCGCCCGCTCACTCTCGCTGACATCGCGGTCCCACTCGTCATCGCCTTCCTCCCGCCTCCTTCGCTCTCTCCCCGACTCGGCCATGTCCGCACGGTGGCCGGCCGGCGAGCACGGCTTCGGACACCCAACCAAGCGACACTATAGCACTAGCACAACAAGGCGAATCCATTTTACTACCTAGCAGCTATCCTACGGCTTCGGAAAGGTTCTCCCGACGGCCATGGCAGCACGGCAGCTACGGTGACCAGCGTCCCGATGATCTACCACGCTAGCGTCTAAAGCAAAGGCACAGGAAGCACCAGAAGCTCACCGCGGTTGCAGCGAAGCACTCGGGAAGCTCGGAGCAGCAGTGGAAGAGGCCGACCACGTGAAGCGGCACGGTCGCCAGAGCTGGGCACGGGAACGGGTGGCCGCGGTGATTTAGACGAAATTGGGCTAGCTTGGGTGGTTCACGAGGTGCGCGAGGCCGAGGCGAACGTGATGGCGTGCTTTGCGTGGCTAGAGGTGACTCGACGGCGGCAGCGGCGAGCGGTGGAGCTAGCGGTGGCGGTGGTGGCGAAAACGGTGAACGCCACTGTGAACCTCGGTATATATAGAAGGAAATCGCGTCTACAGAGCAGCACTGCAGTGCTATCGCGCTGGCGATCCTGGCGCGCTCTAGAAGACCGTGGAAGCGGCCACGGCGGCGATCGACCGGCGCCCATACCGGCCGGTGGCCGTCGGTGATACGTCGTGCACTGTAGTTGTCCCCCCCAACTTTTGAAATTCAAACTGGTTTTTCAAATTACTTTCAAATTTGTATAGCAACTTGAAAATCTTCCAATGTATGACATCTTCAGATTTTCAAGCTCTACAAGTTTTGTATTGAACGCTTTTTCAAATTCTAACTTGATTTTGAAATTTGAGTTTAAATTCAAAAAGGGACACATTTTTCAGATTTGGTAATTTAGAAATTACTTTTGATTTTATATTGAAACTTCAAAATCTCCAAACATCAAAGTTGTATATCTTGACCAGACCTACAACTTTGCTGTTCAAAACTTTTTAAAATTCAGCCTCCATTTTGAAATCTTAGTTTGGGGACAAAAATGAATTAAATCTGAAATTTGCTTATTTTCAAAATTGCTCCACATTTTACACTAAAACTTTGAAAACTCAAAACACCAAAGTTGTAGCCCTTGAAAAGTTCTACAAACTTGGTTTTGAACTTTTTCCCAAATTTTGCTTAGATTTTGAATTATTTCAAAAGGGGTAAAACAGGGTTTTGAAATTTAGGGTTTTCGGAGGGATTTTAAATTGGAATTTGTTGCTACTTTGATTTGTGATTACTTAGTGATCAAAACCTCACCCAAGGGCATCATTTGGACCAACATGACATGGTTGACCAAATGCCACTCTTGGTTGACCAATTAGCTTTAAAAAAAATTCTTTTACATTTCTCCCCAGATTTTGAATTCGAACTCGAATCGGAAAACTCACGACAAGTTTTGGGACTCCAATTCAAACTCAAATTTGGAGCTTCATTTTAAATGTTGTACTTGAGCTCATACCCTACACTTGACACTAGTGGGCAACACAATCGCACACCTCAAATTACGCAGGGCATGGACTAAGTATTTGCGGTGGCCTTCGAAATTAGGGTTTTCGGGTTCGGAGCACACCACTGAGAAACACATTCAACCTAGATAAGTAAACTTGTTTTAGTTGATGCATAACAATGTTAACCTAATAGAGATGCTTTGCAATGCATTATGATGACATGGCAGATTAATTAGCACTATAACACCCGGGGTGTTACACATGCCGATCAGACCTTGGAAAATCACATAGCAACCGTGTCCTCTCCTGATAGTTTGTTGCCACTCCGGCCTCCTAGTGAAAATTATACTTCTAACTAACGGGGTGTGAGATCAAGTCTACCCATATAGACATGTGGCTGTACGAAATTCTGACTAGGCGAGATGGCAAATGAACCGGTCCTTATATGATCGAGGCGAGTATCTCCCAACAAGAACCCTTACTAGGCAAACCTGTAATCCACACCACGTGAAATACCCCTCACTCGCCCCATGTCAGGGTTAGTCCAATTTTACCAAATTAAGTTCCATAGTTATTATCCTCAAGTTCATATTTCTCATATCTCATCAAGGTAGCCAATACCTTCTCATAAATCATATTATCATAAATAATATCATAATTCATCATAAAACAATATTAATCCATGAATGGGGATTTAATAAGTAGTATATGTTAAGATTAGTAGTTGGTAGGGTTGGGTATGGTGGGTTATGGTGGAGGCTAGCAAAATGTAGAGGTGGTAGAAGGGGAGTAAACAAAGGAATGGAAATGTAGGAGATAGATAGGGATTAGGACTTGCCTTTATTTGCTCATGATTATAACCTTGTCCAGTTCCTGTGTCACCTGCTCTTGCCTTCTGGACTTCATCGGGTTCTCTCCACATCTTCTATCCTACGATGTCTAGCGTCGACAAGCAAGAAAACACAAACAAGGAAAATAACAAGCAAGGCATGTAAAACGAACATAAACAGTCAAAGTGAAAGAAATGATCCTAGATGGGTTGATCCTAATGGGTGATGGGTATTACGGCGACGAATTACTACTACGGGTTATGCAACTACGAATTAATATTTAAATATGGAAAGAAAAAGCAATCATATCTAGAATTTAAATGGGCACCAAAATTTAGAAAATACATTTTAATATGTAGGGTTTTATTTTAGAAGATTTATGGTGCAAGAATTGTGGAATTTGGAATTAAAACGGACGAGATACAAATATTCTAAGTTTATCGATAAAACGCGTATGGAAAGTAACTTGGAAATAAATTATTCTTGTAATTTTTATCTAGTGAATATGAGTGGAAAATATATAGGTATGATCTAGGGTGACTCTAGTTTATTTAGAAAATTTCAGGTAATTTTTATGTAATTAGAAAGCTTACCGTTTAACATACTGTGTACGTTCCCCATGTGTGCCTAGCGTTTTATGCCTGGGGCTGACGCGTGGGGTCCAGTCAGCAGTGGAGCTGACCGATCACTTTACTAGTGCACTCAACACCGATCGGTGGACCAACTCTCGTTCTTCCTTTGATTCACGTGAACCCCGTTCACGGATGGGATGGGAAGAGAGGTGGGGGATTGCTGCAGCTGCTGCGCGGGTCCCGCGAGTGATGTGACCGTATGCCCAGGCCGATGGCATTGGATGCCGCGGCCTCTGTGTCGGTCGTCCTCATCCTTCCGTCGCATGTTCAACAGAGCGAGAAAGAGAAAGAGCGAGAGAGAGAAGGGAGGAGGGAAGGAGAGGGAGAGAGAGGAGGAGGGAGAGTGGGAGAGCAGGCGCAGGGCACGGAGCGCTAGCGGTTTCAATATTTAACTCTGAATTCGTGTGTCTCTCAAGATTTAACATCTAATTTGTATGCATTTTAATATTTGACTTGGTACACGTGAATTCTTTTAATTGGAGGGATTTCTCATATTTTCTCTCGTTCTCCATTTTTAATATCCTCTTCTCTACACCGGACCACCGTAAAAGACCAAATGCCCCTGCAGTTCTCTCGCCAAGCCCTTCTCCTTGCGGCAGTGCTCGCCGCCTCGCTTGCACTGGTGGCCGACGCGCCGCCCCCCGAGCTCCAGGCCGAGGTGGCGCGTTTATGAGACGGCGTACATGGACGACAACACAACGAGACCCCGCTGCTAGGCTGCTGCTCCAACTGCAGCGCGGTGGCGCACCCTCCTCGCCTCGGCGGCTCGGCGTCCTGGTCCAGCGGCAGCCTCTCGTAAGCCATAGGTGGCGTTGCCGAACGTGGGGCGATCACCATGACTGGGGCAGACGCGATGAGCTCCCCCATGAACCTACTGCACACTACCTTTTGGAGATGATTATTTTTCAATCATGAACCTCGTGGCCACGAATCGTCTTTGATTCTCGAAAAGACCATGCGTGTATATTTTATACTCCTAGATTGGACAATGCTTGATAGGACTATCTTTTTTTGTTTGTATAAAAAACTAAGGCAATACAATCTCGTTCATGTCGTGGTCGGAAGAGATTCATCTTTCAACAATGAATTCGTAGGCAATATAATCTGGACCCATCCTTACTGTTGCGACCCTGCGAACGCTGCCTCTTGAATTCCGTTTGGCTAACGACCGCCGGCTGTCTCGTGGCCGGAGGCGGCCGGCGGCCGTGGTCACCTGGGCAAGTGGCGGCGAACTGTGGCCTGGCGGCACGGGCGTCGTCGCGATCCTGTTGGCGGCTGGCTGCTCGAGCGGCGGGTGGGGCTGGCGGCGGACGGTGGACTGGCGCTAGAGTAGCCAGGACCAGGCGGCGGCTGGAGCGGCGCGTGCTCTGCGAGCAGCGACCCCGCCGCGACGATTGTTCGCGAGCGAACCAAACCAAGCCTGGGAGTCTTCTTTTTCTAGAGAGGGGCACTATAGTCTTTTCCCATGCTCTAAACTGTGAAAGAGATATAATAAAAATAAGAAAAGAGAGGAAAAGGAAGAAAACCCTCGAATTGAAACAATTCGCATGACCAGAGTTATATGTTAAAAGGTTTACAAATTAAGTGTTAAATCTTGAGAGGCGTGCGAATTCAGGGTTAAATATTGAAATTTCTCGGCACCGAGCGCGAGCCGGCCATCTAGAGGCGCGGCGACCGGTGTCTGCTCGCAAGGAGAGGGAAGGAGGGAGCAAGCAAGGGTGGCGGCACTCCTGGTGGTGATGGGCGAGCGGCCTCCGGCGTTGTGCGCAATGTTTTAAATAGCGGGCTAAGACGTTTAGCGGTATATATCTAAAATAGCTAATAGCGGAGCTATATCAGGCTATAGCGGAATATAGCGGCTAAATTATACATGAACTCGAATAGCGGCACCCTGCCTCAAAAGGCTATAGCGGGCTATAGCGGCAGGTATAGCGGGAGATTAAAAACTGTGGTTGTGCGTCTTTGCCGTGGTGGCCAGTAAGCTCGCTCGTCTGGTGGCACCTGGTCTGTGGCGTCGGTCGTCCGCGCAGGTCGCGGCAACTGCGGCGAGCGTGCGGCGACTGGTGGCGTTCGGGGTTCGGCTCGACGCCGGCGCTGCGGCCTGGGGCGCATGACGGCGGCGGGTTCCTCGGCTCCAGCGAGGAGGGAGCACGGGACAGCGTCGGCCTCGTGGCTCCGGCGGGGACCCGGTGCGGTGGCTTCGGCGAGGAGCAGACGCGAGGGAGCAGAACGCGCCAGGCGAGCTCCTACCTCACCTTCGACTTCGCGTGCCCGAGCTTGACTAGACGCCCCATGGCGGCAGCCGTGGTCGGCTTTTATAGCCAAGGTAGGTCGGTTCCGTACCGGACTCCGGATATCTCGGAATAGATGAGCTTGGCCGGGAAGACGACATCCTAGAGAGGCGGTTCAGCATAGTACGCGGCCGATATTTTTAGCCGGGTAAGACGACGACGGACATACAGCCTGTTCGTTTCGCTGGCAGAACACTAACCATCTAGCCGTGTTTTTCTCTCACGAAGCGAAACGAACATGCTGATAGGCGGTAGCTCCTGATATTTTCACGGGAAAACGACGACGCGGCCAAGGCGGTTCGCGGCGGACGCGGAGCTGTGGCGTGCTGGTGCTGCTCGGCTTGGGCTGAGTTGGGCTGTGCCCGATAGGCCAGTGGGAGGGAGTACAACAGTAGGCTTTTCCCATATTCCATTTTTGTAAATAAGTAAATATGACAATGCATATATGTATATACCTATACGTATGTGTGACGACGTATCAAATAATTATGCCCTACGTTGATGACTAATTCATAGATAAATTAAGAGGGAGCAAGGTATTGTAGATATGATGTATATTCTAGCAAAATAAATATCGCTTGATATAGTTCTAACTATTTACGAAAATGTAATTATGCATTTAACATGATATATTTCTAAGTATTTCAAGCAAAGGAATTAACTAGCATATAGACGATGATAAATTTACCATGTATATTCATTATTTCACTTGTAAATAAATAGATGGATGAGGTATTTCTAGTACTAGTGGACAGGCACGTGCGACACGCACGTGTCCCTAATCGCACGTGTTCCTATAAATGTTCGTTCGTAAAGAAGGAATTAGAGGAAAAATTTCGAGAAATAATAATAGACATTCTAGAGAATTCATAGCAGCTTTCTCCAATTACAATTCGTATTTAAATGTGTCAAAATTCTCAAATACCAAATGTTCTGATTCCAAATCGCTTCCTTTTACGCTAGTGATTAAGATCCTGAATGGCCATGCTGGCAAGGCCAATGTGTCCAACTCTCCGTCTGTGTGCCGGTCATGGCACCATTGTCCGTGCTCTTTGCAGCATCACCAAAGTATAGGATATTGATATGGTTCCGTGGTTGCATGATAGGAATAAAAAAAATGAGTCCCTTTGATTGACAATGCAACATATCCATCTAGAAAACATGTGCTGCAAAAGAGGAAAAAATCTTAATGCAGTTCAAGTTACTCGTCAAACCGGGAAAATAGACTACTAATACAACACCAATCAAAAAAATAAGAGGCAAAAAGAGAAAGAAATCAAGAGGTGCTCAAACTCTTATGTCAGCATGCTCAATTTCACCACAAGCTAATCTATGTAATATAGATATGTACAGACTAAAAGTGAAGGTACTAAACCATTATTTTGTAAGATGGGGTTGAAATTATTTCCAGTCACACCAAGCTCTTGGGGTGTTCCAACAAACAGTAGATAATAGAAAATTAAACTGTGTGCACTGAAAATTTGGAGCAACTTCAGTACAAGAAAATAGATAAACAAAAACAGAATGTACTGCTTCACATAGCTTGAAGTTTGAAAATTAAATATTTGTTAAATATTTAGAATGTAAACAACTTTAATTGAAATATGAGATCCACTTGACTTGTTTCCAGTAGAACGTATTTGAATCAGGGAAAAAAGATCTGCGTACCTTCTGCACTCCTGACCGGCGAGCCTCACACTGAACAAATAGCATACTCAGCCGCACATTGCTACTTTCAAGAGCTCTTTGCAGTCACTTGCTACTTTCACGGACCAGCCCACCACATCTCACCAGAAAAGGTTTTGAACAGTTTGTTTATTGTGAAGAACCACTTGGATCTGTAATCGACAAATTTGTAAATACTTAACCACAGCAGGATAGGAGAAATTCAGCATGAAGAAACAAGGAACCGATGTGCTATTTGACCTTAGTGTCGTCATGCCCACAGACCTCAAACTGAGTGTCAGTTTTCTAACCAGAGTAGGAGAGGTTAGTATCCATGTTTTTTTACTCACATGCTGTCCCTGAGCAACACATACGCCATCCAACTGTGCAGGTATTCAATTTATAATCGTCATATAAATTTACTAAAATTTAAAACAAATTTACTAAACAAAGTCCTTCACTATGCCATATTTGTGTAAATGCAATCAGCTTTTTTATGGTCAACATATAGCAATACTATGATTAGTAATAATAACTGAATGCAATGCAAGAGCCCAGATAACAGAAAATGCCAGTAGTAGCAGCAAGGGTGACGACGGATCTACGAACACCAAGCACTGATTCAAAGTTTTTCATCTTCATTGAGGTTCACTACACTTTCAGAAGAAGAAAAAAAAGATCGACGGATACAGATGTTCAACGAACCTGCAGCATCGCCTTTGCTTTTGATTTCCACACGCCGGTTGTTCTTCATCGCACGGGCGTCGGCGGCGTCGGCGTTGGGTGTAGGTTGGCGCTGGGAGTGAGGGATCCGATGTGAGTCGTCTCTCTTCCAAACATGGTTGGAAGTCTGCCTGGGACTTTGGAGTTTGGACATCAGTGCCCCCATTGCCGAACCTCACCGCAATCCCTGGTGGCGCTGTCCGATCAAGAGCTGAGCGAGTGCTCTACAGCGGCCGGAGCAAAGTCGCGAGGAAGATGGCAAGAGTAGTGGAGGCATGGATGGGAAGGGGACATAGTTTTAAATCTCCCGCTATACCTGCCGCTATAGCCCGCTATAGCCTTTTGAGGCAGGGTGCCGCTATTCGAGTTCATGTATAATTTAGCCGCTATATTCCGCTATAGCCCGATATAGCTCCGCTATTAGCTATTTTAGATATATACCGCTAAACGTCTTAGCCCGCTATTTAAAACATTGGAAGGGGATGGGGATGGGCCGGTACGCAGGACGCGGGACGGCGGTGTATCAGACCGACGGGTGATCGAATCACCGGCACCGCCGTCGCCGCAGCCGGGAACAAGAGGACGACCGGATCCAAATTCCCCCGAGGTGCGAGCAACCAACATGGGCGAGGAGGGCAGTGAGGAACATTGCAGACACGGCACACATCTGGTGGAGAAGCGGGATGGTCACGTGAGTGAGTACGTGGCAGAAGCGGCGTCAAGGGAGGGTGTGGGCAGTGACGGCAGAGAAGGGCGGCATCTGAACACGAGCGGCGTCAGGGTCCGCGGGTACGTGTGGGCGGGTAAGAAAGTTTTTGGGTGAAAAAAAACTGGGCGCGAGGTGATCGTTTCTTCGAGAAAACTCATGTTTCAGGTGTCAGGTGTGTCAGCAAATGCTTTGGGCCCACACTTAACACTTAACCAGATGCATTAGATATAAATCTAAAGGTAGAGATCGTAGGTGGGTAAGATGTTTTCAGGTGACAAATGTTATTCAATTCCTAGGCTCCTTTATAGTATAGACTAGGAAATTAAAGAATGTGACCAGGGCGTATACCAAAATATTTTATAACCATAAAGCAAGGATTTCTTACGTATAGAAATTAACTAATATTACGAAGAACAATTAAACTTATAATTTATTAATGTGATTGCTAATATAATTAAGCAGTATACTTACGATGCATTATCTACTGCTATATCATAAGGAAAAGGTCAGGAATGCAAGTTATAATTAAGGAAAGTTATTATGGTGCCGCAAATAAATTCCAGAAGGCAAATACACACACAAGCCATCAAGCATTTCAAGCAATCAAACATTCAAGCAATCTCATCTATCTTTCCTAAATGCATATGGTGAGTTTTGATGCAAGGGTTTTGGAAAACATTTTATTTAAAGTGGTTTTGCGGAAGATAAACTAATCAAGTTTTAATTTGTTGGAAAGTTTTTAAAAAGTTCAAATTTTTAGTGATTTTTAAGATGATGCAAAACACAGGGTGTTACATGTTGGCTTATTGAAACTGTCCCTGAAAATCAGATTTTAATTTTTGAAATTTCCCACCATATGAAATCACCTGTTTTCCACCACATTTCAAAGCCTATTGCAATAGTCGATTCAAAATAACTTTGTATATACTAGTGAACTAGGTAACTAATACAAATTTGATTCACAAAGTATTTTGTAGCATGCTTTAATTTACATTACAAACTGGTAAATAACATTGTGCTTCATCACAGCAATGATTTGAAGGTTTCATTGGCTGCAACATGAAGAGCCGCAAACTTCTGATGTATGGCATACTCTGAATTACAATCGTAGAATAAGTCCCTCTAGAACCTTCCCGCATCAAAAACTTGAAGAAATCATCTTGAACTTCTTGAATATCCATTTGGTTAATTACACAGGAAGGAGAAAATGCCTTATGATGCACAAAACATTAGGGACAAAATTAGCTAGATTCATATTAATGAACATATGCATATGATATGGTTCGATGGACTGACTTACGTCTTGAAGGTTATTATAGTACCACCCGTTGGTTCTAGGCCATTGACACACAAAGTAGCCACATTGTAAGGTTTGTGAGAATGTTCCATAGGAAAACAATGATGACGTGGCCATGCCTGACGTAGCCCTCCACGAGGCTGGTACTAATGAGGAAACCAGTGTCAACACACAACCTGTGGCCACCGTTAATGATGTGTTTAGGAATACACTAGCTGACGACATCGAGCATGACGATTGCATTTCTCAGCTGCTACGTAACATAGAGAGCGGATTTTATAGTGATAGACAGTTGAGAAAGCTAGAGACAATGAGACAAGATGGCAAAACACCATTTTATAAGAATGGTCCGGTTAGCAAATTGGAAGCTTACATCATGCAATTAGAGTTCAAATCTACACATGGATTGAGCGATAAAGGCTTTGATCACTTGTTAGGTATAGTAAGAAAACTGCTCCCAGAAAAAAAAATGAGTTGTCAGAAAAGACATACCTAGCCAAGAAAATGATATGCCCCATCGGCCTCAAGGTTTAAAAATCCACGTGTGACAGATACAAAGAATTGGATGCATGCCCAGGTGTAAAGCTCCACGGTACATGGAAGGGCCGTCAAGTGAGGGTAGCATAACCAGAGGAGGGGCCATAAAGGACATTTGGTATTTCCCTATAGCTCTCCGGGTGTATAGATTGTTTGTAAATGCAAAATCAGCCAAGCTGTTGTGCTGGCATGGTGAAGAGCGTAAGAATGTTACAATAAATGATGAGGCACTCTGCCGATGGGAAGGACTGTTGGATGACTATCTATACTATGTGCTATAAGAACATCGGTGGAGAGGTATGGCAATTATGGTTTAGTTTGAGCACAGATGGGACAAATCCTTTTGACCAGATCAGAAGCAATCATAGCACCTGGCCAGTGATACTCTGTATATACAACCTTCCACCTTAGTAGTCATACATCCAGATGCCACTACTAGTCCAAGGGCCAAGACAACCTGGGAATGACAACGATGTGTTTCTAGAACCAGTGATCGATGAACTAATAGAGATGTGGGAAACGGGTGTGGAGGATGTTTGGGATGAGTACAAAAAGGATCATGAAACAATCAAGGCAGTACTTATCGCTACAATCACCGACCTGCCAGGGTGAGGTTCACTACTACACAAATGATTTTAGGAGACGGTGCCCAAACAATAACGGAGGTGGGCACAAAATCAACCGCCTCCTAAAATACCGGGCTATTAACCACGGAGGTGGTCATTTTCATTTACCGAAGTGGTCATATTTGCCCGCCTCGTAAAATCGATTTACGGAGGTTGTCAAAAAATAACCGCCTCCTAAAATCGATATTGGAGGCGGGCCTCCTAAAAAGCCCGCCTCCATTTTTGGAGGCAGACCTCTTAGAAGGCCCACCTCCATTAATAGTTCGCAGGCCCTTGAAAATCGCACCCCATACCTCATTATCGGGTTCATATATATACAGGACTCTAGGGTTTCTCTTTCCCTCTCTCTACTCTCTCTTAGCCGGTGTAGACCCAAAAAATCTCCCCAAGACCCAGACGCAGCGCATCTCTCTCCCTCGGTCCCTCCCTTACTCCCTCCTTCATTGTGCGACATCCCTCCCCCATCCTCCCCCACCAAGCGATGCCCCTCCCCCACCCTTTGAGCAGGGGCGTGATGCCCCTCACCCACCCTCTGAGCAGTGGCAGTGGCGCTCCTCTCCAACCCTTGCAGTGGTGGCGGCGCTCTCCAACCCGAGCAACAACCCTAGTAGTGGTGGCAGTGCTCATCTCCAACCATAGCAGTGGCAGCGGCGCTGGATACGGGGCCTCCAGTGGCGGCACGTCCTCCAGCGTGTCGGATTCTGCATCGAGTCTCGCGGATCCCAGCGGATCTGGCCTCGGGGCTCGTGGATCCGGCGAGCTCGCCGATGTGCCCACCCTTCGGCGATGGATCGAGGGCGGGCACGGGTGAGGTGGCAACGTTGCTCTTCATTAGGCATCGATCTGGCAAATACAGTGGCGTGCGAGGATGAGTGGCCCGATCTAGCGGCGGGAGGCCAGATTCGGCAACAGGTGGCCCCATCCCGGCAGGCATCGGTGAGTAGCTAGCGATGGCGACGACGACGGCCCGTGGATGGGCTCGGTGGGCTTGTCCATGGGGTTTTCTTTTTTTTATTTTTGGTATTTGATTTATGGCCGTAGGTAACAGATTAACTGTGACCTTTGGATGGAGGAGGTTGCAATGCTCGCCTCCAAAAACCTAAAATGCCTGCCTCCAATATTCATTCTATAGTAGTGGTTGCTTGTCCAGAGAGAACACAAAAGGATATACTGATGTATCGAGTGCTTGGACGAGACCAATGCATTACATCTACTAGAAAAACAAGAATATGGCTTGTATGGGACACCGTAGGTTCTTACCTAAGGATCACCCTTACTACAGGAACAAAAAAGATTTTGACAGGACTATTGAAAATGTGCACCTCCAAAATATCGAGACAAGACTGCGTACTTCGAGAAGTAAGCAAACTGAATGTTGTCCTTAGGAAGGGGGACGGGGCAGTAGCAGCGCCTGATTGGAGCATCTGGAAGAAAAAATCGATTTCCTAGAAACTACCTTACTGGTCACTTTTGAGTGTACGTCATTGTCTTGATCCCATGCACATTACTAAAAACATGTGCGATAACACGTTTAACACCTTGATGAACATGGGGGGACAGCGAAGGATTCACTAAATACATTCATGGACATGCAACACTTGGGACTCATGAAGGAGCTGCATCTCGTGGAGCAAGAGGATGGCTGGCTAAAATTTTTGGTTGTATCATGGACCTTGAAGGCAGAACAAAAGCATGCGCTTATTTCTTTCTTCAATGAACTCAAAGTCCCGACGTGATACTATGCGAACCCGAGGAGGCTAGTGAACATGAGAGAACTCAAGTTCAACTATGGCTATATGAAGGCCCATGACTGTCATGTCATTATGACTTAGCTGCTCCCTATTTCCCTGCGTGGTATCCTCCCCCCAAAAGTTGTGCTCGTTCTTCAATGCAATCTCACAAAAGGTCATTGATTTGTCCAAGCTAGACCAGTTGTAGCGAGACATGGCCAAAACTCTCTGCAGGCTTGAGATGCATTTCCCGACCACTTACTTCGATATCTCAGTGCATCTGCTCATTCATCTTGTTGACCAAATTAGAGCCCTTGGTCCAATGTACCTGCATCAGATGTTCCTTTTCGAAAGGTTGATGAAAGTTTTCAGGAGGTATGTTAGGAACAGATTCAGACCATAAGGGAGCATGACAGAAGGATGGTCAACGGAGGTGGCCATTGAGTTCTGCACATATTATCTGGACATCAATACGGTCGGAGTTCCAAAATCTTATCACAAGGGAAAACTAGGGGGCAAAGGAACGATTGGTGAGAAATCTATCACAATAGATGACACCATTTCTTTTATAAAGGCACAGTTCGCCGTTCTCTAGCAAGCCAAGAATGTGATGCCATACATTGACGAGCACAGGCAGTCGCTGCAAACTTCATATCCGAGCATGGCTTGGCTTGATAAAGAAATAAGGAATTCGTCAACTAGTTACGACGCCGCTTGATTGGAACAACGTTGGGTTCTCAGCAAGATGTCTTAGCCAGGGGAGCTTCGAGTACATTGCTTAAGTACCAAGGGTATGACATCAATGGATTTACACTTTACACAAAAAAGCAAGATAGAAAGAGCACATACCAAAACAGTGGTGTTCGTTTCGATGCCCACAACGAAAATAGCAACGTGCATGCGACATACTGTGCTTTCATAGAGGAGATATGGGAGCTAGACTACAGTCAATTGAAGGTTGCTCCGTTTCGCTGCCAGTGGGTCCGGCTCGAGGCAGTCACCACCAACAGAGAAGGGTTCACTACTGTTGATCTCACCAAGGCCGCATACATATATGACCCTTTCGCTCTTGCAAAAGATGTTATGCAAATCTTTTATGTAGGGGACAACAAGACAAAAAGAAAGCTAAAGTAGTCGTGGAAGGGAAAAGGAAGATTGTTGGTGTCGAAGAAGTGACGGACGAAGAAGACTATAGGGGCTATTAGGAAATGCATCCATTCGGAGCCAACGTAATCCTACTTATCCTTGAAGAGGGTGACGAACATGCTTACGTCCGGCGTGGTCACGATGAGGCCATCATTGTTCCACCACCTTAAATAGTTAGATAATTGTTAACTATGTAATATTTTTTAGACATTGTATCAGTAATTCGCACTGAATATCTAATTTATATTTTGTGCGCATCTCTATAATTAAATTATTTACATTTAGTAAAATGGATATATACATATTTGTACTAAATTTTGGTGTACATGCTTGGCAAAAATTCAAAACAATTTAGAGAAAATTTTAAACAATTTATTCAATTTGTGGCATAAAGGCTTAAAAGAAATAAAAAACCAATGGATGATTGAAATCACTGTCCTAGCGCAGCGGTTACGGCACCACTCTTTGTTCCTCGAGCCCTGGATTCAAACCCTAGGTGGCTCAAAGTTTTTTTAATTTGTGATCCTTGTCGGTTTTATTATAATAACCGATAGTGATGACAATAATTAAAAACGAAAATATAAAAAAAAACATTTGAGCATAACCACTGTGCTAGATAGTGATTTCGTTAGGAAATGATTTTTTTTGTTTTAACCCTTTATGCCGCAAACCAAGTCCAAAATAACAGAAAATAAAAATTTTGGAATGCCTGGGGTTCGAACCGGGGGCTCAGGGACCAGAGAGTTGAGGCTTAACCATAGCTCTTGGTTAGTGACTTCAGTAGGTTTGGTTGGCTTTGTTGCTTTTAACCTTTTATGTGGCAGTAATAGTTAAAAGGAAAATAAAAAACAAATATTAAATTATATGCTATTATTTGATAAATATTTTTAGTAGAATTAAATAAAACAAAAAAATAAAATGGATAAATATTTTTAGTAAAAATTGTTTAAGACACAAATGTTAGTACTATTATTGTATAATTATATAACATTAATTAATAAAAGTACAATTAATAAAAGCGGGCCCATTTAATTTATAAAAAGCGGCAGCTTTAATTTAAAAAAGCCGAGCTGGCAATCACATTGCGGCAGCTTTATTGCTGCATGCCAGGCATATCAGTACTGGTTTTGATATAATATCAACAGTGATACAGATCATCACTGTCGGTTTCTATAACTGGCGCTGATGGACAGCTTCACTGTCGGGTTTTATATCAAAACTGGCGGTGATGAGAAGATGCTCCCAGGCCTGGTTTAGATGAGAGAATTGAGAAGAAAACACTGTTTCAGAATTCCTGTAGCATTTCGTTTGTATTCGGTAAAAATTATCCAAATTTTAACTAACTAGGCTTAAAATGTTCGTCTCGCAAAGTACAACAAAACTGTGCAATTAGTTTTTGATTTTATCAACATTTAGTACTCCATACATTTGCCGACATTTTGATGTGACAGAGAATCTTTTTTTTGTATAGTAGAATTTGGGGAGAATTGGGGAACTAAATAAGGGCCCACTATCCATAGGCGGATCCACCAATCTGGCAAGGTCTGGCGGTTGCCAGACCTGCTAGCTGGCTCGACCGTGCAAGTATAAACCCCTCTTCCCATTGGTCACGGCAGAATATCAGTGATGAAAAAAGCACAAGGATGCTCTGCGCTCATGTACATAGGTATTGTGGGTCATTGAATGGCCAAAATATAAATGAAAATTTTTCTATTACTAGTACTAGTATATATTGATAATATCACAGTATATATTTCGCTATTGCACTGACTAGCGATTTTGCACTTATATTTCACTGAATAGTTTCATTTCACATCGTTGCCCCTAACACCATATCCATGATTCATTTTTACAATGCTTCTTAAGAAACTATGCAATCATCTATGCCTGGAAATTGACGAAATTGTAGCTCGATCTAATCGAATTTTCTAAAGTTTGACTAAGTTTATAAAAAAGAGTATCCATATTTATAACACAAAATAGGAACAAATATACTCATGTCGAATCTAATGACCTTTATTTGGTATAAAAACATTGATAATTTCTGCATAATTAAACTCAATATAATTTGACTTGTACTATGTTATAATTGCATTCTTCTCTGAACGGGGAAATGAGTTGTAGCTTATTAGGTGCGCATGGTAGTTGACAACACCCCCTATGAGATGTCAAGCTCTTGCACCTATAGTGATAGCTTCGCCATAGGTGGATTTTAGTGTTGGATCCACCACTGCCACTATCACAGTAGGAGCACTGCATGCACCAACCACGATAAGTGCTCCTGCCGAACACCACAGCAGCACGATAGCTCACACCTATAAAATGTTGTCCTGTCAGGTGCCTCTCCATGGCCAAGAAGCTACTGCTGTTTATTTTGCCATTTTGTTGTTGTTTGCTCACTTCTATAGCTAGTATCCACATCTATGGCCTCTCTGTGGGAAAAAGCCCTTCACATATAAATTTCAATATGCGTAGTCTGTCAGGATGGTGCACACAAAAGGTACTAGAAAATTGTTTTTGAAGATAGAGCAACGCCGAAGGTTGAGGACACTGCGAGGTTGATGGATCCATCCAATGCGATACGCTCTGGACTATCTGTCCGGAGAGCTGGGTAGTTCGTTAGCCATCTCTGGCATCCTCTAGCGCCTGTTTGACTCTAGTGGGTACTAGAAGAATGTTTCTAAGGTGGTTATCTTATAATGTATTTGTACACTTCTATTGTAACATTCACCTAGACGGAAATAGGTCTTTTTTATCGTATATTTAGTTTTAGTTTAAGGTCTTCATTATCATATATGTAATTTTATTGTAAGGTTTCTACTATTTTATGTTGTATTTCTGTTATAACCTATCACTACTACAAAAACGATTTGTAACAACGCCCTCTGTTTTTTTGTAGGGGCGGCTCTATATTGCCCCTACAAATGCCTTCCAAATGAGCTGTCCCTATAAATTCATTTGTAGGGGTTGCTAGTGTTATTAGCCGCCCCTATAAATGGTCTATTTGTAGGAAATACTCTATATCTAGCCGGTAAGCCACCCCCTACAAATAGATGCTGAATACTAAAAATTAAGCACTAAAATTCAAATTTTTCAAATGACCTCAAATTGACAAATGACCAAACTAAAAGTTGTAGATCTCGAAAAGTTATGAAACTTTATTGTTTACAAATTTTGTATTTGAAATCATTTACTATTTCAAAATGTTGTTTGAAATTTAATTTTGAAATTATTGATGAACTTGTAACTAATCTTTCTCCCTCGTAGTAACTTCAAATTTGATGATTTTTCTTTTGAAAATTTTCTAAAATCATGCTCTATCAAATTATTGTGTTCTTACATCTATTATTTTATTCATCTTTTCATGTGACTGTGTTTTATCTATTTGCATTTTGAATTTCAAAAATGGCAACTTCAAATGTCATTTTGAAACATTAATTGATTTCAGCTAAAAAAGTCATGAACATAAAAGTTGTAGAATTCATCAAGATCTACAACTTTAGTTTGATCATTTCTTCGTATGACAAAGTGGTAATGACATTGTTCACAAAATTTACATATATCTCTTATAGTTTCATAAACTATAAGAGGGATATGTAAAATTTGTGATCAATGTTACTACCACTCGGATGAACAAATGACCAAAATAAAAGTTGTAGATCCTGGAAAGTTATAGAACTTTGTAGTTAATAACTTTTTTATTTGAATTAATTTTAATTTGTCAACGTTAACTACGTTTGAATTTCTCAAATTTGAAATTTAGATTTTTGAAATGACCTAGAATGGATAAACAACCAAAATAAAATTTGTAGATCTCGACAAGTTATGAAACTTTGTAGTTGACAACTTTTTAATTTGAAATCATCTTATCAAAGAAAACTATGTTTGAATTTTCAAAAATTTGAAATTTGAATTTTTTAAACGACGTTGGATGGACAAACAACAAAAACAAAAGTTGTAGATCTTGAAAAGTTATGAAACTTTGTTGTTGACAACTTTTAAATTTGAATTCATTTTATCATGGAAAACTATGTTTAAATTTCTCAAATTTAAAGTTCAAATTTTGTAAACGATGTTGGATGGAGAAACTACCAAAATAAAAGTTGTAGATCTCAAAAAGTTATAAAATTTGTAGTTGACAACTTTTTTTATTTGAATTCGTTTAGGGTCTAAAACAATCAATTTATACTCGGTTTAGTATAATACGTGGGGAACCAAAATACAATACGGACACAAGTGAGTGTGAGGTGCAGTGGTAGAGGAGGGTACGCGCAAGGGGAGGTCACGGGTTTGAATCCTTCCGGCCGTAAAGCGCGTGATTTTTTATTTCATAAATTTTGGGAAATTGATCTGTAGGGACGACATTAAAAAACCGATTTATAGGGGCTGTTCGCATCAACCACCCCTAAAATACTGATTTATAGGGGCCATTTATAGCCACTCCTTCGTAGGGCGGCCGCCCCTAAAAAAACATTCCTGTACTAGTGTGGGTGTGTATATATATATATATATATATATATATATATATATATATATATATATATATATATATATATATATATATATATATATATATAGTTATTCTATCTATTACCCTGGTACCGAATAATAATCGGTACCCGAGCCAGAATCACCGAGCCCAAACGACCGAACTGACCCAACCCACAGGCGCTCCCCGCGCTGGTCCCCCGTGCCCACCTCCTCTTTTATCACATCGAGTTTTTTTTTTGGCCGGTCTAATTTCGAGATCGTGGGGAAGAGTCTAGGAGACGCCGGTTTCGCCCAGCTCGTCGGCCCATTCGCCGGTTTCGCCCACAGCTCGCCGCCCCATCCACCAGTTTCGCCCACAGCTCGCCGCCACCTCCGCCGCACGAGCCCAGCTCGCCCCTCTGCACCTCTCCTCCGCAACCTCTGAGGCGGGTTACGTCTCTCCCGTCAGCCGCCATCCTCAACTACCCCGTCGGCGTCGACCCCTCTCAACCCACCCACATCGTTGTTGCTGGATCTCACGAGCGGCGGCTGATGCGGATGGGAGCATGGGGCCGGATGGATGCAATCCCTGTGGCGTACCTCTCTTTGTGGCGCTCTCCAAATCAGGGGCGCACAGTGGCGGTGGTCGCGGCACATCCGGGGACTGGAGCGGCGGCGCCCGCGTGGACGCCCCCCACCCCCCGCGGTAGCGGGGTCCGCACTCGCGTGATGGCTCCAGCGGTGGTGGCCCCTCCCCAACTAGCGGCGGCAGCCATGACTCCTCCCCATCCCTGCGCGGATGACCTTTCTTGGCGGTGGCGTGGCAAGCACGGAGCGAACGGCGCCTCCCAGCGGCGGCGCAGCCGGTCAACGTAGACGGCGCCTCACGGTGGTGGTGCACCACCACCTTCTTTTTCCCGTAAGATTTGCTTTCCTACGTCTCTATAATCTGCATCTTGCCTTGATTTTTAATTCCATGAGATTTTCTTAATTATTGTTTCTTTTCAGATCAGCAACAAGGCTAACCAGCGGCAGCCGGACGACTCGATCCACCATCCATTGGGAGGATTTGTTAGGCAGTGTCCCGATGGCTCGGCCAGGGCGCTATTGTCCAGTGGTGTCGTGACAGTTGGGCGATGCTGCGAGGTAGCAGCTTTTGATGGCTCCACTGCCTGTGATTTTTGTCACACAAATTCAATGCCACTAACTTCACCAGCTCAAATCCATGGCGTGTGTATGCAAATTTGGCTGGAGCGGGATGCACGACTGTTCTGCAATTGGATGGAGCCTGCAATTGACAGGAAGATGGCGTGTGATTGGAGGTGATGAGCATCCTTCATTTCAATTCTTTGTGTATTCACTGATTTAAGCTTTTAGTACCCTTGACTCGACTTCGTTTCTGCAGCAACAGTAATAACTGACGAAATTGAGATGCTACTTGACAAGGCAGACAAATCAGTCCTTGGAACAGCTGCAAAGGGTGTCTTTACCAAAGAGCCGACATCAAAGGTTTCTCATGGCAGAAATGTTTGTCATGGTAGCACCTAGGAAGAAGTTACTAAAAGGGTTGCAAGATTAATAATCTCATTGAGTCCTGATCTTTTCCTGTTCTATCTTCTCAAAGAAGCCAATTAGCTAGATAATAATTTCTGAAGTTACTAATAGTGGTGTTTCTGATAGCTAACAGATAATAGTGGTGTTTCACATGCATACAGTTTTCAAAAAAGCCAATTAGATAATGTCTGAACTGAAGCAGAACTGCATAGAGGCTATTTTCAGAACTGCTATTTTTTCTGAACTGAAAGATAACTGCATTCAGATAGCTTCATGCTTGTCGGCCTTCAATTCCTCTCCAAGCTCCCCTTATGAATTTCCTTTTGGTTTCATCCTGCATTTGTTTATTCACATAATTAAACTACTTGAAAGTAAATTCTCTTTTGGTTTCGTCCTGCAAGTAAATTCGCTTTTAAGCACATTGCGCTGCTAGAATTATGCTACTTGAAATTTGGTGATGATATATTGCACAAATTTCTTGCCTCTCCTTACTGCTGTATTGTCTATTCCTAAATTGCATTTTAGATTAATAGATTGATCCTGTAAAGATCTTTTGTTTTGTTTTACCCTCCATTAAGTAAATTCCCTTTTACGTATTGTCTATTTTAATGATGCAGTTTGCTGTTGAGACTATGGATACTGAGCTTACCTTGTATAAACCTTGGCACGCAGGATGCAGAATATGGTTTCAATATTGGCAGAGGCACCAATGTTGTTTGTGACTGCTCACGGTAAATACATGATCTTAGTTCCAGACCACCACCTAACTGATGTGGCGTCCATGTGTATGCATTGGTAGTTAGCAAAGCTCTCTTGAATGAAAGGAGGGGTTGAGGGAGGGGGAGATATTCCTTATTTCTGATATTATCTGCTGTCATGCAAAATTGGTTGTGACAAATGTTCCTCCTATGCAGATTAATGGGAGATCATAGGGTGCAGCTTGCCATTTTCCCACTTAGAAAGGCAAAGGCCCTTGGAGCCTTCAAGCGTACCTGGATAGGTGAGTGCAGCAGTAAATATGATTTGTCAACATGCTTGTTTGGTTTCTCTGACTTGAACAAAGAGATTAGTAATCTCCAATTATTTTAGTGTGTTCCAAACGTAGTGTTTTCATTCGGAGATGCTTCTCGAGGGATGTTGCGAAGTAGCCCCTGGCCTGCAGCCTGGTCTCCTATACGTGAGGTAAGGTTGTCCTTGTTATTGTAATTGTGCATCGATTTGCTGACCGAGTGAGGAAGCTTGTCAATTCTAAGCCATTTAGGGAGAGCTAGTGGTATCTTACCACTGATTTGTTAGCCGATGGAGACCAAGTTCCAGTAGCTAGATAATTATGTGCTATTTTTTTTTCAAAATCTATAGGTAATATATGAAATGAAGCAGGGATGCTCTAATAATGTGAATTGCTATTTGCTAGCTGTTTTTTTTGCTCATAAATGAAAATGGTGATTACCAAATATCAGATCGGTGGTTGTAGCATGCTTAGAGATTTAGCTATACTAGTGCAACTTTACAATATTCTGGCTGCCTAACAAATATACTACTTAGATGTTGAGTCTGCATCTTTGCTGTCACATGCCCACTACAAAAAATTGGGGCTGTACATGCACTTTACCTGTAACGCCTTTTAAATGTATATCTATAGTATGCTCGCCTTAGCATATATACACGATCTTTGAAGTGCTTTTGAATTTGTCTCTTTCACTGATTTTGAAAAGCACGCTACAATTTCAGAATAAAAAAATCCAATTAACCACCCAATATCCCACAATTCCCTAACCTCTTCATCCTTCTAGTTGCTAAAAGATTTGGAAAAACGTATTTGTTGTTCCTTGTGTTTTAGTAATGAGCTCAAAACGGCATGTCCTTTGCATAATGTTAATCCAGTGTGAAACTGTTCTTACAAGCATTGACTTTAGCTGCACAGTTGGTTAGAGTATTTCTCTTAAGGAAACATTGTAAAATGTTTACTGAACATTTTTCTCTCAACTAGATAAATTAGGTACTTTGACATGGTCGCTTATTTTCCCTAGATTTTGCAAGCAGTATTCGTGGACAATATGATAAAATACTCACATCAATCAGTATTGCTGACAATATGAATTGTGACTGACATGGAGAAAGTGCTTACTGCCTTCCTAATTGCTTTTTTTTTTCTTGTGACCAGTTTACTTTCCTTTCATCATATCTGTAATATACTTGCTGCAACCTTGCCAAAACAAGAAATACTTACAAATTTGTACAGTTATAATTCATTTTTATTATTTTAATTGCAGTGTGCACTGTTTTGTATAAATCTCATGTCCTGGACTGACAACCGTGAAGGCGAAATTGTGAGGTTGATGTAATCCTCTTTGCATTGCTCCTCTCATGATCATCTCGTTTGTCTACATTATACTTTGTTTTTTTCCTTCTTAATTATCCTTTTTAGTTGACTGTTTACAATCGATGCCATTAAATTTCTGTGGTCATGGATGCTTTTGTTTGATCTTAGCTTTCTTATCTCACAATTTTGTTTTCAACCAAATGCTTAGCCCTTCAACCAAACATTACTTCAAATATCATGTTTTGACTAATAATTGTCCCCAAAATTGAACCATACATATTCATTTGTGAAACCACAAATTGTTTTATTAGTTGGACCTTCAATTTCTTTGTTCCTATACCACATTACTGCTACACCCATTAATGTTTATTGTTAAACTCAATAGTTTGTCAGTTGGAACTAAAAAAAGTCTTGGTCACACCCATTTATTAAAAGCGTGTAGGTGACCATAAAAAATAATTTCTCATGGGCAACTTCATTTGAACCATGCTCTTATGAAGGATTTTTTTTGTTGTTACAAGTTGTTATTTGACTTCGAAGCTGTCTCGGTTTTCCTTTTTGATTCTCGCATAAGCATATTTCGTACATATTTATTTCAATTCATAAATTGGCTTCAAGTTCACAAATGAAATTATTTAGGACCAGCTTTGAGGTCTTTCTGTTCATGGACCTTGTAATGTATCCTTGGCTTACTGAATTATTTATCCTGAGCAATAAATGCTACATTTTTACAACCATGATTATTTTTCTTGTTTCTGATCCACAATGACTTATGTCCAAAGTTATATGTAACTGTAAACATTCATTTGAAAGCTACAACCGTTGTTTCCGCTTCTTTTGACAGGTGAAGCAATGGGCAACCATTAGAGGTGCGAGAGAAGGGAGATGTAGTTTTTCTTTTTTCCTCAGATGGTGTATGAGTTGTTAGAACTCTAGTATTATGATTCCAATGAAGGTTATTTAGCTGCCATATATTGTATGTGATTGTGATTTTGTGGAATAGCTCAGATGGAGCCACAAAACTGTGTTTTCAAACTACAAAGTGTATTGCAATCTTCTTACACTTTTCATTTACTTGAAAAATTATGTTTTTGGCGAAAAAATAGATGCATCAAATTCGATGATGTTCTACTTGAAGACTTCTTTTTTTTTGTTGCCTTACCTATCTTAAAATATAAAATCTACCTTTCGAAAATAAGAAAATACATGTTTTTTGGACGTTCACTTGTCAAAAAATAAACCAGCAACCTAGAATAAAATAGAACACGAGAAAAAAAGAAAATAAATTGGCAGCAAGCCCAAACCACCATTCAAACAAAAACCGACCACTAAACAAAAAAAAAGAAAAAAAACAGCTGAAAACCGCCAGCCTAAAAAAACCAACACCAAGACAAAAAAAAATAAAAAACAAAATTCCAGCCGTGACCCCATCTTCTGTACAGACGCGGAGAACGTCGGGCGGCGTAGGGGCTCGGGTACTGAATATTATTTAGTACCCTGGGTACTATTTAGCGCAGTCCTATATATAGTTATATATATATATATATATATATATATATATATATATATATATATATATATATATATATATATATATATATATATATATATATATATATATATATATATATATATATATATATCAATGTTTGTTCTACGTAACATCACACACCCTGTTACGTGCATTCAGATTCCCTTCATGAATTTTTTTGGATTGCTAATTTCAGCACACGAGGGTGTTGTGCCCAAGTCGATGCTGATCGCCGGTCCTATGCTATGTGGATGTGGATATGACCCTGATGCCTGACGAGTAGGGTAGAGTAGGGTAAGACCTGGTAAAAGATGTCATGTCAGTCTTCAAATGGCCAGAGCAAAAATTCACTTTTATTTTTGACAGTCAATAAAACTCCCAGCCAACCTTTTACCCTCTGTGCTTCCCAATACCCAAAGGTCACTTTGAAATTCAATGGGATGCGTCACATAAACAACCAAGCAATAAAACATGAAACCAATACTTCTTTAGATGAAGCTAAAAGGTAATTGTTTAACTTCTAGGCTGTTACATATGTGGAACCGGATGATGGACCAAGCCGACTAGACATAATCCAGGTGGGATCTAGGTTATCTTTGCCGTTGTTCTAATGCACATAGATGGAAGTTAATCTGGATAACTTTGAGATCTTGTTCTAGTTTGGGGTGCACTGAACGGATTGGTTTGGTTCCTCGATTTTAATCAAAATTAGGTTACTGAAAATAGTGAACCGATGAGTTAGTAAAAGTTAATAGGACTAAGAAAATAGGTCTTGGTATCTGTCACAGCTGACGTAGCTGAGTTATTGGAAAAGTCATAAAGAATCAAAGGGATAAAGCAAAATCCAATCAGTCATTTGCACAAACCTATAGATCCAATCCTATCAGGGTTGTTTAAAACCCACCCGGCTCTGCTCGCACACGTGCTGATGCGTGCCCTGTGGCTATTTTGCAGAAAGACCCTCTATCTTTTCAAAAATAAATCCGTTGTCTAGTTTGTCAGTCCTGAATAGTAACCACAATGTACTCTCTTCGCGTAAAAGGATTAGTCCAAGAATGTGGGATGGACTCTATGAGTCTTATATGTTGGTCTAACGCACCTTTAACACTAAAGGTGGGACTAAACCCCCCATAATATTTCATTAACATACAGATAGGCCACAATGGGACAACTTCCAAACTAGACTGGATGTCATAATAAAATTCGCAAAATACTTGTCTTTTGCATAAACCTCCCCACGACAGATTTTGCAAAGACCCCCTTCCACCCAGCCCAAACCCTAACCCCTCTCCTCTTTGCTCTCTTTCCTTTCTCTCTCTTCTCCCCGCCGCCGTTGGTCGTTGCCACTCGTATTTGGACGCGTGCCTGCTAGCTCGCCATCATTGCTCCTGGACCTCCTCCACAAGCGCATTCATGGTGGAAAGCTGTTCCGGCATATAAGGATCCCACATACGGTGTTGAGATGTCGCCATCTGACACCTCGAGCCTCATGGTCACCTAGTTTCTGAGCACCCACGGAGCTGATCCGGCTGGGTCCAGCCTCGATGGTGGCAGATCCAGCTTCGATGGCAACGGATCCATCTAGCATACACTAGCTGCACTACAACATGAGGCCACCTGAGCTGCATGCGTGCTACTCCTAGGGAGGTTGGGTCAGCTACAGCACGGGACCGACCCATGACGATGCTTCAGAAGCAACATTCGGCGTTGGTGAGTGTCGACCAAATTAGCGAGATTAGCAACACGATCCTCAAGAGCTTCATCCACTACTACAGAAAAGATTTACCGCGATCTTTTGAAAACACGCTCTGAGGCGGGCAGGAGGCATTAACCGAGGCGGACATTTTTATTAACCGAGACAGTTATAACAACCCCCTCGCAAAATAGATTAACCCAGGCAGGCACCCTTAAAATGTCCGCCTCGGTTAATATCGATTAACCAAGGCATTTTCCCTAACACAACCGCCTCGATTAATGTATTAACCGAGGCGGTCACATTATAAGGCCCGCCTCAGTAAATCAGGCCCAGCCCACTAGCTCACATCAGCCCACTAACATCTTCAATATATAAACTTTGAAGAGATAATAATAAGAACTTTGAGCATTTATTTGGGGACTATCCTATAGGGTATATTTTTTGGGTGTTTACTCTCAGTGTAAGAGCAAAACATTTTCAGGTGGATCTAGATAAAAAAAATGAGTGTGCCTACTCCCAGTGTAGAAATAGTGCATACATGGATGGTGTTTACGTGATCTTGATTTTAAAAGCATGACAAACCTCTCATAATGCATCAACAATGCTTGACGAAACTCAATGCAAAGCAAGCAGTATATAAGTGGAAGGTTTCCTATTCTAATCATATTTGACTTTGGTAGGAATTCAAGCTTTGTTGTACAAGAGCTCATCATATAAGTTTTAAAATTTTCAAAAGATAAATCTTCAGAACTCTAGTATCGTTAGGAACAAGACAAATAGCAGTTCAGACTTTCTTATATCATATCCCTGAATTCCCTAAACTTAACTCAAGTATATACTCCAACAAATTTTAGGTTCAGAGCAAATTCTTTTATCAAATCAAAACTCAAAAAAATTTAAATCTGAATGCTAGTACTAAAAAGGAATTATAGTTGAGCTCTATTCATTATTTCTATTGTCAATATTTTATGACTTTTAAAACAGAAAAAATCTAAACACATTCTTTGTTTTGTTTTTAAAGTTTAAGATGACACGTTAATATGTATAATTAGTTAGAATAATTTTTATTTGGTTTTAAATTATTATTCATCTTTTTATTTCTTTTAACTAGACAGAAAACAAACTTAAACGTAATAACTAAACAGGAAAGAAATACTTAGTTAGATATACAGAGGAATGCTCCTCCCCCAAGCTGAATGTTATCGTGGTTGAAAATTGAGAAATCTTTAGAGTGAGCTCGTTAGTGGCAGTCCTTCTTATTCTGGCAGAGTGTAGCATCTACCACCGAATAAACTTACTCAAAGTGACATCCTGCAAAATATGCTCCAACAAGAACACCAAAAACTCAAAGCTTTGTTATGACAAGGAGTTAGAAGTCAGCTGTTGAGCAATTGACTGATCTTATTACTTAAGATAGATTCATAAATTGATAGAACTTTAACAGGATATTGACTTTCATCTTTTTAAGATTTTCTATTTATAATACAAAAAGAAATACGTATGCAATATATTTTTATTTTCTTTTTATATGCAAAGATAGATGAAAACAATATGAAATATTTTTATTTTCTTTTCTGACATAAAATGCTAAAGTGAAAATAATCTAAATGTAATGTTAGAGCAGAAAAGTAAATATGCTAACAGAAAAAAATAATTCATGCAATGTAAATATGGATAATTACTATTATTACCTCGTGAAAAGGGTACGGATAGTCCTCCGGACAGGACTAGGTAGGAGTAAGTGCTTACTGTTCAGGTGCATCATCTGATCCTAAAAAAGAATCAGATGCTTGCTCTTCTTATGGCGTTGATGTTGATGTTGTCTGCTTTCTCCATACTTGAGTGGTCTGTGTACCATAATCTGGCTGTGTAGCTTCTTTATTAATAGGCTCCTCAATCTTCTTGTCTTGAGTGTCCTATTCATTCCGCGGTCTTCATACATTGATACTTCTTCTGAGTAATTTGCCCATCCATCCTTCAAGGGCTGGGTTGCTTGACGGCGGGATCAACGTCTCCTCCTATTACGGTTCTTCTTAGGTTGTTCATAATTAGTATAATTATTAAAGTGACAGCGTACCTTTTCATCTGGGAATTGGAAGTAGACTTGTCCAGATCCAATATAGATGATAGCATTGGTGGTGTTGAGGAACGGTCTTCCCAAGACAATGGGGGCCTCTTCATCTTCTACTCCCATGTCCAGGACCATGAAATCAATAGGAACATAACGATCTTGGATTTGTACAATGACATTCTTCACTATTTCCTCCGAAAACAGAACTGATTGGTTTGCCATCTGCAACTGATCCAATATTGTAGAAGATCATATGGAAAACTTTTTGATTGATTAAACATTTAATTGTCGGTACTCCAGGATCATCTTTCTTGGCTAGGATTGATGGAGCGAGCAAACCTTTATACTCTGATTGGATTGTGTTGATCATCTTAATAGTCTCTTCTTGTGCCTAGCTAGCCTTGTTCTTCCTCTAGCTTCTAGGATTCTTCTTCTTCTCTTTGATCGTCACTGGTTCATCTCTCTTGTATGGCGCATGAGGTCGTGTAGGTGTGTGCAGCATCCGGCTCCTGAATGAGAACTTCTCTTTCTTGTCCTTAATAGTAAAAACAATCTTGGCATGCTTCGCATAAATGATGGCCTTCGTGGTGCATAGGAATGGTCGACCTAAAATGATTGGTGATTTCTCATCTCCTCCTGTGTCCATAACCACAAAGTCTATAGGAACATATGATTGTCCCACTCTGATGATAGCATCTTCAAGAACTCCCTCAGGGTAGCATAGTGTCTGACCTGCAAGCTGCAAACACATATTTGTGTACAACAAATGATCTCCTAAAATCTTATCATAAATTACCATGGGCATGATGTTGACACTTGCGCCAAAATCACAAATAGTTTCGTGGAAAATATGACATCCTATGGAGATAGGAATGACTGGTCTCCCTGGATCGCCTTTCTTATCAGAAAGTGTATAATCAATCCACTTCACTTTCGGTGATTTGATGTAATAATTGACTGCATTGTAAATATTGACAAGATTTATAGTTTCTAAATCTTCCAGTTAGCTTGAAATCTTACCTTTTTCCAATAGAGGAACAACAGCTGCTAGCTAAGCTAATTGTGATTCTATCATTTTATTAAAGTTGTGCTGATTCTTAATGGCAGAAGCAAAGGCATCCATTCTAGTGCTTATAGTTTCTAAAGTTTTATCAGTAGAAGCTACCTTTCTAGTCATTTGATCTAACAATCTAGATTGACCAGCAATTACATCTCTCAAAGGTGGTTGATTTGAAGCATTGTAATTATTACCTTAAAAGTTAACTTGATAGTTACCTTGGTAGTTTAGCCTCTGTTGCTGATTTCATCCTTGATTTTATTGAGGACGATAGTTGTTATTGTTGTTGATGTAGTTCACATCCTCTTGAAGTTTAGGGCAATTGCTCCCTGAATGCCTAGTGTCTCCATACTCTTCACAAGTCATGCGGGAATCATGAATGTGCATGACTTCTTTCTTCTCACCCATTTGATCTTCGAGCCTCTTGATCAGCAGATCTACCTTGGCAGTCAGTATGTTTGCCTCTTTAAGTTGATGCATATCTCCTCCTCTCTTACAAGGTTGAAATGCTCGATTGGAAGCCATCTTCTCAACAAGTGATATTGCATCTGTGAGGTTGAGTGACAAGAATGCACCTCCAGCAGCAGCATCAATGGTCTCACGGGTGCTAGTGTTTAGCCCGTGATAGAAAGTCTACAGTAATAGCCAATTCTCCATCCCATGATGAGGATATTCTGCAATGTAATTTTAAAAGTGTTTCTAAGCTTCAAGGATTGATTCATCATATTGTTGTTGAAAGCTTGAAATTTTCCCGCGCAGAGCATTGGTCTTGCCTGTGGGAAAGAACTTGGCTAGGAAAGCAGTTGAGCAGATATTCCATGTAGTGTGTTTCTCTCTATTTGCATAGAACCACTGCTTAGCTTTCCTCAATAGTGAAAATAGGAAAAGGCGGAGTAAAATAGCATCTCTAGGTACTCCTTAATAGTGAAGGTGCTGCAGATCTTTAGAAAGTGTTGTAAATGTGCACTTGCATCTTCATGAGCCTTTCCACAAAACTGATTAGCTTGCACCATAGTGATAAGTGCAGGCTTGAGCTCAAATCCATTGTCTCTAACATTGACTTCTAGTCTAGTATGGATATTTGTTGTTGTTGGAGGAGAGAATTCATGGAGACTCTTTTGTGCTATAGCCTCAAACTCTGGTGTCAAACTTCTTCTGATTCGGTGATCTTCCAAATCAAGAGCAAGAACCTTCTTGAGTTTAGCTCTAGTCTTCTTGAGTAATGTTTTTGGATCGTCAACAAAGTTCTCTAGAAGATTATGCATACATTACCCTGCATAAGATACATAAGTAGACAAAACAAGGGTAAGCCTATTATGAGCAGAGATCAATGGTCATTTTTTCTTCTCAGCAGTTACATAAAATTATCAATACTTTCTAAGTTAAATACCTTCCTCGGCAATGGCACCAAAATGCTTGTTGGCATTTCTTAGCACCACTATTAAAAATAGAATTACTCCTACTAATAGCAATGACATTAGAAATGATATGGTAATTATTAACTTGTCACTGTTACAGTAACCACCTATCAATTAACCTTCATCTCTATTATTAAACTAGGTTTTCATCCCTAGTGAGGAACTTAGAAATGTTTATTGGTTCTATCTAGCATTACTATAAGAATAACACTAAATATGAATCTATTATTTCATGTGACTAAAAAGAATATAAAAATAAGAATGAAAAGAATTATGCAAGCGGATAGATATTTATACCATTGTAGCATTTTACTTAGAATATTACCAGGTTGTCAATTTATAATTCTACCACTAGGAAGGTATGACTATGAATACAATAATATTGATAATTTATGAATATGCATGAGAGAATGAACCAATATCATATACTCTACTCAAAACAGGGATAAGTCACAAGATAATAAATAAATATATATAAATGATAAGTACTTGATCAATCATCATGATAAATAAATAGTAACTCAGCACTCTAGTTAAGCAATAGGTTAAGTCCAATTAGAATATTAGAAAGATAATTCTTAGGTAGTCTTACTAACATGTCAAATGCTTAGTCTAATTAATTATATCTAGTGATCACAGCCAAATTATGTCACATAAGGAACATCAACTTAGAAAAGTTGGAAACAGAGTCCTCCTCTCCTTCGAGACCGGGTTCTACCAACATCAATATATACGCGGGGTGGAATGCAAAGGACTCAATGCAAGTGTCACCTACGCGATCTACCACATGTCCCGTCATATAAAGGCATCTGTAGATAAGCAAATATCTAAGCACCACGCTGACATAATGTCTATCACTCACCCATGGTCCTGTAGGGTGAGCGCTATACAATCCTATGCATGGTTTCCATAATCTAGCTACACCGAATATAAAACTAGAGCAAACAATGAACATTACTTTCAATGACATAAATGATATAAAGCTTAATGTTGACATAAACATAGTAGCAATGTGTGGCAGAACATCCTAAATTATATGGTCCACATGCACCTGTCATTGTCCTGAAGACCTCTGATGGCTATGCATGTGTTCCAGATAAATTAAAAAGTTTGTCAGGTGTCCTCAGGAAACCCGAATCATTCACGATCTTTCGAGCAGGATCACATTACAGAGGCATTGCAGTATTACAATAGTTTATATAATAAATTACATCAGAGTAAAAGTGCAGAAGTCTTACATAACATAAGTTTACAAACTATTTGTTCCAAACCTTACAAACCTTAAGTTGTGTTATTACAAACCATAGTAGTGGAGTAGTATTAGTAACTTTATTACAGATCACCAGAACGGAGTGCCCTGCCCAAGAGCCAAACACACTATTCGTCATCGCTTACTGCAAAGACTGTCATGCAGCAGGGTATGAAACACACCTGCTCATGAGACGTACCTGCAACAAGGGTTTAACAAACCCTGAGTATAAAAGTACTCAACAAGACTGACCCGACGAAAAGAGGGGAGAAACTCAGGCATGCAAGCTAAAGGGGATCAAGGTAAGGTTCCAGCAAGATTCAAGAGTTTCTTTGCGTAAAAGCTTTACTAAAGTAGATTCCTACTTTCACTATTTTTACTTAGCAATATTACTTGTCACTATCATCTCATTGATCCTAATCTAGATCGAACATTTCTGATCAACCACTTCCATTCCTTTATCAAGTTCCACTTGTTAAAGTACATTGAGGGTGCTCAAATCAAGTCTCGTTTTCTTGTGGAGCAACGACGATTCGAACCACTTTTATACCCAGCTGGGGCTTCCTAACCACACGACATATGCAACACTTAAGCTTACATATATCAACCTAAACGACAGATCCTCCAAGGCGAGTCTAGGTCCACGCCACCCGAGAGCATAGTACTCCTCCAATCCAGCCCTTGGCCATGAGGGTACACGCTACTCCCGCCATCTCTCCACTCCCAGTGCGTGGTTGTTCGTCTCGTAATAGAATAGTCGTAGAAGGGCTTACATCGAACATGTGGATAGTACTAACAAGTTCTTGATTAAGGGCCAACAACGGACGGTTCCTAAGCGACACAGTCGGAAACACTACATGGAGACTCCATTCCCGATGCAAGTTACCCAACCGATCTAAATTTCATTATCATACCTCGTTATCAATATCCATCGAGTTATACCATTATAACTCATAGCAAACATTTCATTTAAAAGCCTATTATTAAGTAGGGCTAAGCATAACTAGGCATTTCTTAAATAAAAATAAGTAACAAGGATGATTTAGGAATAGTCAAGGTTGGTAATGCAACAATTAGGTTCTCACTCAACTCCTAATTACTTAATGCAACAATGTAGTAACACAAGTGATAACAAACTTTGTAAAAGTCAATTGATGGCTTAAATGAAACCGGGGCTTGCCTTGGTCGACGAGGATCTCAGGTTCAGGGTCAGTCCCATAGATATAAACCCACCCTCCAATGGTGACTGTCCTTCCTCGGGGACTGGTTCAACAATATTTATCTCTTCTTTATGGGGACTACATGAGATAACATGACATGCTTCAACATGACGAAGTAATAAACATGATGCTTGATGATGGTATGACCAGATTAAGAACTTGAGTACAACTTTCCTTCACAGTACAGTTGCAAGCCAACAAAACCAACTAACTAAGTTCATTAGGGTTTTGACAAGTTTTATTTCACATGAAATGTCATTAGGGTTCATTAATTACATGTTAAACATGAGCTCAAACAATAAAGTAACATGTCAAGGATCATCATGTGTGAAAGGATCTAATAGGCCTAGAGGGGGGGGGGTGAATAGGCGTATCTAAAAACCTGAAGCTCAAAACTCAACGCGGAAGTTAAAACACTGACCGGTACTACCGGTTGGTTTGGACCGGTACTACCGGTGAGGGATCACCGGTACTGCCGACGCAGACCACCGGTACTACCGGTACCCTACTAAAACTAAGAAATCAGAGATTTGCGAGTTGTGATTTCAGATCTGAGTTTTACCCCACTACTGAAAATGATGTTGATGAAGTTTATGAACTCTCCTTTCTTGTTCCTTCACCAAGTAGTAGATCGAGCACCCACAACCTATGAAAGAGATATGAAAGAGGGAGAACAGAAAGAACAAGTAATATCTCAAGTGAACACAAATAACAACAACAACAACAAGCACGTAGGACACACGATTTGACCCGAGGTTCGGCAACCCCACAAAGGAGTTCCTACGTCCTCGTTGTTGAGGTGACCACTAAGGTCGGAGTCTATTCCACATCCTTGCCTCCCTCAAGCAATCACAAAGGTTAGCCCAAGATTTCCACTAAGAATACAAGGGTAATACAAACACTTCGGGGTGCCCTCACAAGTAGAACAACACGGGCAACCACGAAGAACACCTAGCCGGCTAGGGTTCCAAGAACCCAAGAGTAACAAACACAAACCAAGCCAACTAGAAGGGGAACCAAGTGCTCAAGATGTGAAACGAAGCTTTCCACTCTTAAATCTCTCCTCTCTACACAGATCTTGCAAGGGATTGGATTTGAGAGCAAAGAGGAAGAGAGAGAGGGTGAGTCAATGCTTGAGAGCTGTTTGTCTGAAGGTTGGTGGGAGTAAATGGCATTCGCAACGGTTAGAAATGAAGGGGAGAGCTATTTATACTCTTATCTTCGAAGCGGTACCGGTACTACCGATGAGTACCCACTGGTACTACCGGTCCTAAGGGTTCCAACCGTTACAACCAATCTACTGGAGACTTTGCGAGAAAATAGCCTACCGGTACTACCGGTCTTTCACCGGTACCACCGGTAAACGACCGGTACCACCGGTAGTACAGATTTTGGCGAAGACAAGTTTTGCGGGAAAAAGACTTACCGGTACTACCGGACTTTCACCGGTACCACCGGTCAAAGGCCGGTACTACCGATCAACCACCGATACTACCGCTAGAACAAAAACTCGCAGAACTAAGGCGCTGACACCGGCGGGATTTATGCCTACCGGTACTACCGGTGGTTCACCGATACTACTGGTACTCCCAGGCATAAAACACTTCTCTAAGTGTCCGTGAGTGCAAAGGTGTCTCTCAAACGCTTAAACAAACTCAAACTGAGCACAAGTTTTCCCTCTAGATAGCCTAATTTGTATCCCTCTTGATAGGGCGGCGTTTCCTATAACTCAAGTCAAAAGATAAGATCTTATCGACCCACTTGAGACGGAATGCTTTCCAGCCAAAGGAATTGAGGGTGCTAACATCACCAAATGTGACCATACAAATTCTTTCATTGAACTAACACCTGCATATTCACTTAGATAGACATGTTAGTCCCTAATTTGATTGTCATTAATTATCCAAAACCCACAACGGGGGCGAATGCACTTACAAACTCCCCCTTTTTGGTAATTGATGACAACCAACTTAGGCTTACATAAGGTGTAAAGAATTGAAGAATTTGAATTTCAAACTTTACAAGAGGCTCCCCCTCAGTGTATGCATTGAACTTGAATCTCAACATTGATCATAATCAATATGCATACATAAGGGAAGCTCCCCCTAAATTTTGCAATTCGTGGGGTTCCTAAAAGTGTGTGACAAGAAATATAACGTGATGCATGAGACATGACTTATCACACAAGCACAGGAAAGGCTAAGGAAGAAAGAAAAAAGACTTAAAAACAACAAAGCCAAACTAAGCCAACAAACAACATCAGAAAAAAAAATCTAGGCAAACATAGGCAAACATAACAAATAAGCAAAAGTGATTAGCCTACAATCATCCATCATCACGCCAAAAGTTCTTAGTCCACCATACATAGTTCACCATAGGGTTTGGAATTATTACACGACCATTAGCTACCTATTACATAGATGATAAGCCTAACACTCCCCCTTTGGCATCAAATGCCAAAAAGGGTAGGCACGGAAACGACCAAGGTAGCGAAATCTAATATGGCTCCGAGAAGTCACGGTCATCGTCACTGTCGTCGCCGTCGTCGTCGTCGTCGTCGGTCGAGTAGTCAACCAACCCTGGCGATGTAGGAACTGTCTTCTTACCACAAGGGTCATCGGACGGGCCAGCCTCCTCACTAGGACCAGAGACGGAAGCACCATACAACTCGTTGTACTCGACAAAGGGATCCCGAAACTCACGGGGAGGACTCTCAGGAGGATCAATCTGTAGGTGCTGCTCAATACGCCTTAGGCGACGATCATCCTTCTCAGCCTTGTAACAGAAGGCCTCCCAAAGCTTCCCCAAAGCATACTTGATGACACCACCACCATGCCGACGACGCTCCGAGGAGGAGCGAGTAGGAGCAGTAGCAGTACCACCACGGTAAGCACCGCGGGAGGAAGTACGAGTGGCCGGACCACGAGTGGGAGAAGGAACAGAACCACCACCAATACCTCTGGGGCCCAAATGACGCATGGAGTAGGACTTATGCACAGTATTGTGATGAAATGAATGACCCACCACTTGCTCAATGATATACATGAGATATGGAGCATAAGGCACAGACTTGTGGGGATCATTTGCAGCCTGCTCAATCTTGCGCCACATGAAGTCAGTGATGGAAAAACGATCACCACCAGTGCCAAAACGGCAAAGGACCTTAGGAGCATCAAGCATGAGATGAATAGAATCTCCAATCTTCGGGTCCAAGGTGAGGCGAATGAGATTGTTGAGGACATAAAAGTACGGCTTCAAATGAGTGGTAGTGAAATCAACAGTCGCACCAGGCTTGTATACCTCAGCAGCCTCTAAGTCATCGTGAGAGACAGAATCTGGAAAAATATAAAAAAGACTAGAAGCACCCCTGTCCTCAGCAGTAAACCCAAGAAGGCGTGAAAAAGGTCCGATAATCACATCTGTAATGGACGCCTTGGGTAAGCTAATGTAGTACAAGGTTCTGAGAATCAATCCACAGAGTTGCATAAAACTGACAGATAATCTCATCATTCCAATTATGTTGGAACGTCATAAGAGGAAGCAGACGACAAGCATCAAGATCAGCAACCAAACGGTTAATGTCAGGATTGTTCAAATTATCAAGAGAGGCGCGTTGCACCCACTTGTGCTGGAATATCGGCGGAGAAGAGCCACGCTGCCCACTCTTGAAAAGAACCTTGTAATAATAATCCGAATGCATGTGGCTCCAAAAACAAACATCCACACTAGGATTGCGGATAAACTGATAGGGATTCTCACTGCGCTGCACCCTTAAATCAACCGCTCTCTTAGAATAATCAACAGGAAGAGAGGGTTGATAACTACCTTGATTTTGAGGACCGGACAAACGAGGATTTGCATTTTGATGAAATAAGAGCATCCGGTTGGCAGTGGCAAGACCAATTTGAATGGGGGATTGAGCCACAGTGTTAGGGTCAATAGAGCGACCCTCAATTTGCATAGCGGCAAGCTGTGGATTCTCACCTGCCGGTCGCTGACCTTGCACTTGCTCGCTATGACGACGCGGAGGATTGGGGCGTCCCATACTCGAGAGAGGAGCAGGCACCCCCTGGGGCTCAACATCATCTTGATCTCCAATGCTGCCACCACCTCCACGGCCGCTAGAACGAGCGGCAGTCCTTCCACGGACAGGCCGGGAAGCACTACCACCATCACCTCCACTGGGACGAGCGGCCCTCTTGGGGTTCTTCCTTTGCATGCTTGAAGATGAAAGAAGATCGAATCACAGCAAAGGAAGAAGTTTGGGCAACTCCAAAGCACCTCCACACGATCCCCATGACAAGGGGAAACTTCTCCTCAAAGATCGGTAAGAGTGGTGGAGGGAGGAGGGAGATCGAGTGGGGGGTTGGAAGGGGCGGCGCCGTCAGTGGTGGTAGGGTGCGGGCACGGGGAAGAAGAATGAGAGAAGAAAGGTCACAACCCCTATTTATACCCAGCCGCAACTTACACTACCGGTACTACCGGTGGAGATGCACCAGTACTACCGGTGGAGGTGCACCGGTACTACCGGTCAGGTCGACAACAGCCGCCAGGCAACGCGAGAAAAAGAACTACCGATCACCCGGCGGTGCCACCGGTGGTTCCAGTGCAGGAAGAAGTGAGTGAGAGATGGTGAACATATATGATGAACTAGAACCAACTCAAGCATGTCCAGATTTCATAGAAACAATACAAAACTATGAACATGCTTGAGAAGTGAAAATAGATTTTGAAATCTCATCCAAACTTTTTCAAAGAGTTTTCGCCTAGCTAGAATCAAACAAAATATGTCCAAAAAAAATCAAGCCACGTTACGAGAATCAATGATATTTAGTTCACTCCTCAAAGCACAAAATCTTGACTCATCTAGGGGCTTTGTGAAGATATCGGCTAGTTGCTTTTCGGTGCTCACATGATGTAAAGCGATATCTCCTTTGGCTTCATGGTCTCTCAAGAAATGATGCTGGATGTCTATGTGCTTTGTACGAGAATGGTTTACGGGATTGTTAGCCAATTTAATGGCACTCTCATTGTCACACAAGAGGGGAATCTTGGTTAGCTCACAACCAAAGTCTTTCAGGGTCTACTTCATCCAAAGTAGTTGGGCACAGCAAGCACCGGCCGCCACATACTCGGCTTCGGCAGTAGACAAGGCAACACTATTTTGCTTTTTAGAGCTCCACGACACCAAGGACCTACCAAGAAATTGGCAAGTCCCGGTAGTGCTCTTTCGATTTACCCTGCAACCGGCATAATCCGAATCGGAGTAGCCAAGTAAATCAAAAGTGGAGCCCTTAGGATAACACAAGCCAAGATTAGGAGTGAGCACTAAATATCTCAAAATTCTCTTAACAGCCACTAAGTGACATTCTTTCGGATTAGCTTGAAATCTTGCACACATGCACACACTAAGCATAATATCGGGCCTAGATGCACAAAGGTAAAGTAAGGATCCAATCATAGAACGATATACCTTTTGATCGACGGCCTTTCCATCCTTGTCGAGATCAAGATGCCCATTGGTTGGCATCGGTGTCTTGATGGGTTTTGCTTTCTCCATGTCAAACTTCTCGCCTTGTTTCTTGTGACCACACCATGCTCATCTTGCTTGTTGCGGAAAACCCATTTGGTTCCAATCACATTTTGTTTAGGTCTTTCCACCAATGTCCAAACTTCATTACGAGTGAAGTTATTCAACTCTTCTTGCATTGCAATCATCCAATCCTCATCATCAATGGCTTCTTCAACCTTTTTAGGCTCTTTTGGAGACACAAATGAGAAGTGTTCACAAAAGCTTGCAAGCCTTGACCTTGTGACGACTCCTCTTTGAATGCTTCCCAAGATGTTGTCAACGGGATGGTCTCGTTGAATGGTATGATGTACTCTTGGGTGAGGCACTTGAGTTCTCCTTTGGATTGGACCTTCATCTTCATCATCCTTGTCTTGGTTGAATGAAAGGTCAAGATTAAGATCTTGTGTGAAGTTGTCTTCATTTATATTTCGATCATCAACTTGGTTGCTATCTTCGACTTGTGGTGAATTTTGAATGACTTGAACACTTGAATCATGTCCATTTCTTGATGTAGAACCATCATCATGGACATTTATTGACCCATGATGCATATGCGGATCATGAATGGTTTGCTCTTGTTCATATTCATCATCTTCTTCAACGGGCTTTACTTCACCGGTAGCAAGCTTCTTGATCACTTGAGAGGATGGTTCTTCTTTACCTATAATGTCAACATTGACTTGCTCCTTTTGAGAGCCGTCGGTTTCATCAAATGTCACGTCAATCGCTATTTCAACTTGACCGGTGGTCTTGTTGAAAACACGATAGCCATGTTCGTTAGTACCATAACCAAGCAAGAAACCTTCATCAACCTTTGGTGCAAACTTTGAGCTTTTGGATTTCTTGTTAAGTATGAAACACTTGCATCCAAAAACTCGAAAGTAATGCACCTTAGGTTTGTTACCGGTAATAAGCTCGTAGGCGGTCTTTTTCATGATTTTATGAAGATACAAGCGGTTGATTGCATGACATGCCGTGTTGACCGCTTCCGCCCAATACTTGTCCGGAGTCTTGTATTCATCCAACATTGCTCTTGCCGCTTCTATGAGTGTTCGGTTCTTTCTCTCCACAACACCATTTTGTTGAGGAGTATAGGGAACCGAAAACTCATGCTTGATTCCCTCTTCATTAAGGAACTCTTCAATGTTGGTGTTCCTAAACTCCGTCCCGTTGTCACTTCTCACTTTCTTGATCTTCACTTCAAATTCATTTTGAGCTCTTCTTGCAAACTTCTTGAAGATTACTTGAGTATCACTTTTATCTTGCAAAAAGAATACCCAAGTGAAGCGGGAATAATCATCAACAATAACGAAACCATATTTGTTACCTCCAATGCTTATGTAAGCATTGGGACCAAATAAGTCCATGTGAAGTAGCTCAAGTGGTCTCATTGTTGATACAACATTTTTGACGGGATGCTTGGCTCCAACTTGTTTGCCCGCTTGACATGCGCTGCAAATCCTATCTTTCTCAAAAGAGACATTTGTTAGTCCAAGGATGTGTTCGCCTCTTTGAAGGTCGGCCAAGTTCCTCATTCCAACATGGGCTAGTCGGCGATGCCATAGCCAACCCATGCTAGATTTTGCCACTAAACAAGTCTCTGGCTTCACTTTACTAGATGTGAAATCAACTAGATAAAGTTTGCCTTTCAAACGACCCGTGAAAACAATGGAGGAGTCCTTCCTTTTAGAGACTTCCACACCCACATTGGTAAAGAGACAATTGTAGCCCATCTCACAAAGTTGTGAAACGGACAACAAATTGTATCCTAACCCTTCCACAAGTAATACATTTGAAATAGAATTATCATTTGAGATAGCAATTTTACCCAGACCAAGGATGTCTCCTTTACCATTATCACCAAACACAATGCGTTCACTTGTACTTTGATTTGGTTGATAGGAGGTGAACATATTCTTCTCTCCGGCCATATGATTAGTGCATCCACTATCTAGCACCCAACTTGTTCCACCAGAGGAGTATTCCTACAAAAACAAATTAAGCCTTGGTTTTAGGTACCCAAATTGAATTGGGTCCTAAGGGGTTAGTCACATAGGTCTTGGGCACCCAAACACTCCTCATGATTTGCTTCTTCTTGAGTGCACCAACATACTTCACAACAATCTTGCCATCCTTGCCCCAACAACACATATAATCACTAGCATAGCTTCGTGAAATGGGTACTTGTTGCTTGGAGTTAAGCACTTGCTTCTTTTTGTTGTTGGCCTTGGTCTTGACAAATGTGCTTGAAGGAGTGGCAACGTTGTTGACCTTGTTGATAAGATCGTCTAGTGCCACACTCTTGTTGAATCTCACATAAGGCACTCCATTGATCATGTTCCTTCCATTTGCTTTACCATCATACCTATTGTAGCCAAGTCCATCCTTGATGAGGGGGTGTCTTGATTACTTGTACATGGTTGTTGATTGCTTCTCCTTGCAACCATTCTTGATAACCATGTTTAATCTTTGAATCTCCTTATCTTTCTTTTCTAGCTCAACAAGGTTAGTACCACAAGCACTTATATCATGATTATAACATCTTTTACAACCTCCACTAGTTGAAGCATTGGAATCACCGGATTCCTTAGGATGGATGGAAGTGCTATTCCAAAGAGTTTCATAGCTAAGTTCAAGAGTATAATATTTATCTTTGAAGCTTGTGAGGCTTTCTTGAACCAAGCTATGTTCACTCTTTAAACTAGCTAAAGAGTCATTAACCAAAGAATGTTCCTTAGTCAAACGTTCATATGAATCTTTGGCTAAGGATAATTCTTTGTTTAATTTCTCAACTTCCTCCTTTTCCTTAGAAAGGCATGCTTAAAGTTTAAGGTTCTTCTCCCTTTCCACTAGGAGCAATTCCCCTTGCGACTCTATGCATGCTTCCCGCTTTTCTAGTTTATGGATTAGCTTTATTATTTGAGAGCCGGTCGATTTGCCGAATTTCTTTATCATGTTGTTTGCAAGTTCATCATCATTTTCATCACAACTACTATATTCATTACTAGAGTGAGTCGGAGAGTTGTGTGGTACCTTCTCTCCCTTTCCCATAACGCAGGTAGGAGTGTAGTAGTCGTTGTCGGTGAGATTTTCGAAGAGCCTAGGTGATAAAGATAAGTCGACGAACAATGATGGTGACGAAGAATGGTTGATGATGCGCTTGGGTTGAGAGGAAGAAGTCTCTTGAATAGCAATCGTTGCTACACCCTTCTTCTTCTCCTTGTCTTTGTCATTTGAATCATCACTTTCATCGTTTGATTCCCATTCTTCACCAAGATGTGCTTCACCTCTCTTCTTGCCTTTATGCTTCTTGTCATCATCTTTGTTGTGCTTGTGCTTCATCTTCTCTTTTGGACAATCGGCAATGAAATGACCAATATCTCCACAACCATAGCAAAATCTTTTCTTGTATGGCTTGGCTCCACTCCTCTTCCTCTCCTTCTTCTTTTTCAAGAATTTTCTATAGTTTGCAACTAATAGAGCTTCTTCCGCATCGGAATCTTCATCTTGTTCTTCATCACTTGACGGATCATGAATATCTTTCTTCTTGCTTCTACCATGAGATGCCTTGAGAGCAATATTCTTCTTTTGACTTGATGCTTCTTTTGCTTCATCTTCTAAGCACTCATGGTGTTTCAACTTGGCAAGCATTTCTTGAGGTGTCATTGTGTCATAGTTAGGTCTTTCCATGATGACCGAAGCAAGAATGTTGTTCTTTTGTCTATGCACTCTACACAACTTTCTAGCCGCTGAGTTGTCATCCCAATACGTGTCACCAAGAGCTCTTATTCTATTGATCAAGGTCATGAATCTATCAAACATAGCTTGGGTAGTTTCACCTTCAATCATCCCAAAGTTCTCAATCTTGCTTTGAAGTAGCTCAATGTTTCCCTTTCTCACACTTTTATCACCTTCAAATGAAACCTTCAAGGTATCCCAAATTTGCTTTGCACTTTCCATGCCATTTACCTTGTTGTAATCTTCTTGATTTAGGCATGATAGAATCAAGGAAGCAGCTGTAGCATTTTGTTGTATGTCAAGGTAATCTTCGGCTGTCAACTCACCATCTTCTTCCAAAGCTTTAACACCCACTTCCACAATCTCCCAACATCTTGCGGCAATAAGATGCATCTACATTCTATGAGCCCAATCGGTATATCTAACTCCATCAAATTGAGGTGGTTTACGGGGGTTGATGGTTGGCAAGTGTGTATTGGATTTGCTAAAAGAAGAGTACTCATATGGAACACGAGTAAACCCTTTAGGTGTCTTGATTGCTTCATTCTCACCATCTCCATCACCACCACTTGCCACATCTTCAATCTTCTTACTTACGGCTTCCTTCAACTTGTTCATCTCATCTTGCATCTTGTTCATTTGCTCTTTTTGTTGCTCTAGAAGCTTGTCACTGAGTTTCCCGGCAAGCAGCTCAACTAGCTTGTTCAAGGTGTCATCATCAAATGTAGCCATGCTTTCTCCTCACGCGGTGAAGCGCTAAACACGAGGAAACCTTGCTCTGATACCAATTGAAAGGATCTAATAGGCCTAGAGGGGGGGTGAATAGGCGTATCTAAAAACCTGAAGCTCAAAACTCAACACGGAAGTTAAAACACTGACCGGTACTACCGGTTGGTTTGGACCGGTACTACCGGTGAGGGATCACCGGTACTGCCGACGCAGACCACCGGTACTACCGGTACCCTACTGAAACTAAGAAATCAGAGATTTGCGAGTTGTGATTTTAGATCTGAGTTTTACCCCACTACTGAAAATGATGTTGATGAAGTTTATGAACTCTCCTTTCTTGTTCCTTCACCAAGTAGTAGATCGAGCACCCACAACCTATGAAAGAGATATGAAAGAGGGAGAACAGAAAGAACAAGTAATATCTCAAGTGAACACAAATAACAACAACAACAAGCACGCAAGACACACGATTTGACCCGAGGTTCGGCAACCCCACAAAGGAGTTCCTACGTCCTCGTTGTTGAGGTGACCAGTAAGGTCGGAGTCTATTCCACCTCCTTGCCTCCCTCAAGCAACCACAAAGGTTAGCCCAAGATTTCCACTAAGAATACAAGGGTAATACAAACACTTCGGGGTGCCCTCACAATTAGAACAACACGGGCAACCACGAAGAACACCTAGTCGGCTAGGGTTCCAAGAACCCAAGAGTAACAAACACAAACCAAGCCAACTAGGAGGGGAACCAAGTGCTCAAGATGTGAAACGAAGCTTTCCACTCTTAAATCTCTCCTCTCTACACAGATCTTGCAAGGGATTGGATTTGAGAGCAAAGAGGAAGAGAGAGGGTGAGTCAATGCTTGAGAGCTGTTTGTCTGAAGGTTGGTGGGAGTAAATGGCATTCACAACGGTTAGAAATGAAGGGGAGAGCTATTTATACTCTTATCTTCGAAGCGGTACCGGTACTACCGGTGAGTACCCACCGGTACTACCGGTCCTAAGGGTTCCGACCGTTACAACCAACCTACTGGAGACTTTACGAGAAAATAGCCTACCGGTACTACCGGTCTTTCACCGGTACCACCGGTGAACGACCGGTACCACCGGTAGTACAGATTTTGGCGAAGACAAGTTTTGCGGGAAAAAGACTTACCGGTACTACCGGACTTTCACCGGTACCACCGGTCAAAGGCCGGTACTACCGGTCAACCACCGATACTACCGCTAGAATAAAAACTCGCAGAACTAAGGCGCTGACACCGGCGGGATTTATGCCTACCGGTACTACCGGTGGTTCACCGATACTACCGGTACTCCCAGGCATAAAACACTTCTCTAAGTGTCCGTGAGTGCAAAGGTGTCTATCAAACGCTTAAACAAACACAAACTGAGCACAAGTTTTCCCTTCAGATAGCCTAATTTGTATCCCTCTTGATAGGGCGGCGTTTCCTATAACTCAAGTCAAAAGATAAGATCTTATCGACCCACTTGAGACGGAATGCTTTCCAGCCAAAGGAATTGAGGGTGCTAACATCACCAAATGTGACCATACAAATTCTTTCATTGAACTAACACCTGCATATTCACTTAGATAGACATGTTAGTCCCTAATTTGATTGTCATTAATTATCCAAAACCCACAACGGGGCCGAATGCACTTACAATATGTTAATGACCCAAGGTCAACATGCAATTCCCACGTCAAACCAAACCCTAAGTCATTAAGGTTAATTGCTTGGTTAATTAATAAATTAATTAAGCATAAAATTAAGTATAAAATCAACTTTGTCCAATTGAGCCCAAAATTTCTTTAGTTAAGTTGCTTACATCATGACTAAGTGGCAAAAAAAATTTAATTTTTGGACAATTATTTTAGCCTAGAAAAATAATAGAAGTTGCATTATTAATTAATGGAGCTAATTTTAAATCATACAAAAAGTACTCAAATTTCACATTTCATATTTTTCTTACATAAAACACATCATGAAGAGTCTAGACAAATTTTTTTATAAATTTATCAAGCTTCTACTAATCATTATGAAATTAACAAGAATCAGCACATTTTGATATTTAACAAAATGCATAAAAGGTAAAAGGATCGCTTGGGCCGAAGCTGGCCCAGCTCGGCCCATGCGCGACGCAGGTGCACTGGCAGGCCGGCCCAGCGTGGCCTGCCCAGGCTTGGCCTGGTCAGTTGCATAAAGAACCCTACATTTTTAGAAAATAACCTGTAGTACACATGTACTATTCATACGAGTCACATATCTCTCACCTAGCACCCTCACCTTTCTCTTATTCATGTTTTCTTGTCCTTGCCTTCTTCACAGAGCAGAGTACGCGGTGGGGGGTGAGCCGGCTGACCACCGACGCTGGCCGTTGATGCTCGTCGGCGGCGAGGGAGTGGCGCTGAGGAATGGGGGTATCGGGCCACACCTATGACCGGTGCTAGACCAACCGGAGATGGCTCGGGGCTTCCTGGCCACGTACGTGGGTAGACCAAAGATGGTAGCGCCGACAGCGGCTGCTGCCGGTGATGCTTCAGTGGAGGTAGCGATCGGAGGAGTGGCACGGGAGATACAACGTGAGCTGGGGAAGGCGATGGCGCTGTTGGCTTGGGCAAAGGGCGCTCAAAGATGCATGCCGGTGTTGAGGGTGGACACGGCGACGCTCTAGTCGGTGGTGAGGGAGACAGCGCGGTGCAGGCAGCTCAGGCGGCTAGCGCGGGTACTGACGAGCCCAAACGAGACGCAAAGCCGTGGCAGAACTAGGTGCGAGAGGAATTGGGGAGAGATGCGATGGCTGCGGTGAACTGCGCCGGCGGACACGAACTCGACGACAATGGCAAAGAGGGAAAGAAGAGAGACGGCGACCGCTAGAGAGGGATAAGGTGAGGGCAAGGTAGTTGTGCGACACCAGCTCTAGCTCGAGATTGACACGCAACCAGCTGCGTGTTGACGCGCGCTGAAGCGGCAAAACGGGGGCGGCGACTGCCGGTGAAACAGGCAGAGCAGTAGCTGCCGGTGACAACTGTAGCAGACTTACAGTGAAACTTCTCCATCCAATTCCTCCTGATTCTGTTAAGTAACGTGGAAATCTTCAAATGTAGAAGTAATTAATCTTCATTTGCTCTCCAACATTGCTTACAAGCTTGAGCTCCAAAACTTCATGGATTGAGAGAAAGAAGGCAGGAAAGGAGGGTACATTGAACTGAGATCGAGTTTCAGAAGAATAGACAACAGACTTCCATTTGGCAACATAGAGTAATGTTGCAGTGTTTCATAGCTTTGTTTCGGACCCTTGTTTCTCCCTTTTCTCCAATTTCTGGGAAAAAAACTCAAAATGCTCCAAAAATGAAAGTTGTCCAACTTGTCAAGATCTTCAACTTTGCTTAAGGAATTTCCCCCCAAATTCTGCCTGAATTTTGAAATTTGAGTTTGAAATCAAAAGGGGACACCTTTTTGGATTTTTGTAAATTAAAAATTACTTTAACTTTTATATGGAAACTTTGAAAACTCAAAACACCAAAGTTGTACATCTTGACAAGACCTACAACTTTTCTTTTTAAACCATTTTCAAATTCTACCTTCATTTTGAAATTTAAATAGGGGAATGAAAAGGGATCAAATTTGAGATTTGAATCTTTTCAAAATTACTCCAAATTTTATACTAAAACTTTGATAACTCCAAAAACCAAAATTATATAACTTGACAAGATCTATAATGTTGCTTTTTGGCTCACCCATAAATTTTGCTTAGGTTTTGAATTAAACAAAAGGGGGTAAAACAGGGTTTTTTTTGGAAATTAGGGTTTTGAATCAAATTCAAACTTGATTTGGTTTCTAAATTAATGGGTGATTAATTAATTACCACAAGTATCATCCAAAGGTTCCATTGAGTCAAACCACACATGGTCAACTCAAAGTCACATTTGGGTGAACCACATTGAATTTGAAATTCATTTGAATTGGCTCCCAATTTGAATTCAAATTTGAACTACAAGACTTAGAGCAAGTTTTGGAATTCAAATTCAATTTCAAACTTGGAGTTCATTTTTAATGGTCGTACTTAGATTTATACACTATGCTTGATACTAGTGTAAAGCACAGCTTACACCTCAAAGTACAGAGGGCATAAATCAAGTATTTAAAGTGACATTCAAAACTAGGGTTTTGGATTCAAGTCAAACATCACAAGAACACAATCAACCTAAGAAATGTAAACTTGTTTTAGTTGATGCACATCAAGGTTGACTTAAACATGAATGCTTTGCAATGCATATGATGACACGACCAATTTTAGTGACCATAACACCAGGAGTGTTTCACAATGATACAATCTCAATGAAATAAAGAAATAGATTAAAGTACATGAGATATACCGAACCACGCTCTTGCCAACGTTGGAATTCCAAGCGTTGCATGATTTCTCTTTAGACCTAATCAAACTAGCCTAAGCTTTAATCTAGAGGAACTCTAAGGAACTAGGGTTGGCTCTGGATCAATTGATCTTCAACTAAATAGCTTGATGACTTGATGCTTCAGGGGGTGTAGGGGTCCTTATATAGCCTTAGGGGTTGAACGTAATCCCTTGGATCAAACCGACTTCGACATAGGGTGGAGATGCTTCCTAGGAGGCGGTGGAGGAATACTCCAGAAGTTCGTGGAGGAATCCCCTCACAGGGGGCCGGGCGGCACAAGGGTGGGGCTAGCCGGCCCCACCTGGCGGCGTCTCGTCCACCCATTCGTTCCCGTGCCTTCTGGTGTCTTCTATATTCTTCTAGTGTATCATTTGTCGCGATCAAGTTTTGTCCTTTTTCTCAATTAGGTCCCCCTTTCTGCATTTTCTAGAATAATCCTGCGGAAAACAGAGATTCACCAAAACTCATATAATTTGTCAGTTTAAACACTAGACCTATGTATATTCTTGTACTTGAACCATTTCTCTTGTTTATTCACATATAAAATGTTGAGTTATCCACTGTCAACACGGATCCAGCGGCCACGGCGGCAGCACACCTCTCCCCTTCGCCAGTGGCGCCTACCTCACCTCTCCCCTTCATCGGCGGCAATGCAGGGAGGCCGGATCCGACAGCCACGGCGGTGGCGCACCTCTCCCCTTCGCTAGCAGCGCCGACTTGACCTCCAAGAGGCGGCGCGGATCCTGCGGCCACGGCGGGGTCACAAGCCTGCGCAGCGGCAGCCCGGCAGTGCTGGTGGATTCGACGAGCAGCGGCGGTGCTTGGATGGGAGTTGGCGGATCTCGTCAATGGGCTCAGCGGGCCCCATCAACGGGCTCGCTGGATTTTTTATTTTTTTATTTATTTACCGAGGTGGGCATCAAACCACCTCGGAAAAGGTCAAATTTCCCATGACCTTTGATCCGAGGCATTTTGGATGCCCGCCTCGGTTAATCAGATTTGCCCGCCTCGGAAAATATTTTCTGTAGCAGTGATCTTCCCCCATAGAATGGCGGTCGTTGCCTTAGTTCAATGCGCCTGACCACTCCTACTTCCAGTCCTCTACGTCCTGTGCTGCCTCCGTTGCTCGGCAGCACCAAGGTTGTCGCCCAGCTGATATGTGCCCCATGCCTCCACGACCCACTCAAGAGTATATCTCGTTATGTTGGATGACGTTGACTTTTTTTGTTCCAAATGTATATTGATTTTAATCTGGTGCGCATACTGGTGGATTACATATCTACCTTGGACTGGCATCTGGATAGTTGTGATCTTGAACAAATAAACACATTTGATCTATTTGTGGGTACTTCATTAGGACTAGCAATATCTACCAAGATTTGCTTTTGATACATTGTGGGTAGTTGTGACAATATGGTGATCTTTACTTTGTTCTACTTAGTTTTGCATAGAAGTCATGTGTGTCAGTTTGTCAAGGCATGGTTGGGTTTATTTACACAAATTTATACCTATACTTTGATGATTGACTTGGCATTTGACTAGGCTTATCGTGTTTGGATTTCTGGATCATGGTTTTGGCATTTGACAAGTCTATAGAAATTTTATTTGCTAAAAATTTGGCAAATTGTGGATAGTTGCATTAGAATGTCATGTACCATCAGATTCTTGAACCTTCAGTTGCTTTTAGTGTGAAAAAAATCCTTGAGGAGCAGCGCTTGCCTTTGAGATGTGTTAGGTAATATGAAATAATGGAGATCTGAGTTAACTCTTAATTTAATTGCATGTATTATCAAAGGGATTTAGCGCAGCCGGTTTGAATGGTAGCAGTGCAAAGGATGTTCTGAACTATATTATGCTTACTTCTCCATCATTGGGTAACTTTGTTGCCATTGGTGACTTTGGAGTAGATGGTTCTTTGCGTATTCAAGCTACTATAAACTGGTTGGTCGAACATAATTTATCTATATTTTGACAATTATTCCTGCATATGCTAAATAAGACCTTGGTGGCGCTCCTTTTCAGAGCTGCTTAGTTTATCATGCTAATGATTATAGTCAGAAGATTGGGATGATAATTGTAATTGAGGACGAGGCACTCCTGTGCAAAGCCAAGGAGGACCAGGGCTGCGCCGCCATGCCATTGTCAGGCTCGCACGCATCCAGGCGCTGCTCAGTGTCTATAGGTCATCGGCCCAGCTTCTTGCGCCCAAACCAGCCAAGACACCACAGATCAGCCCATCTCCACACCCAGGGAAGGCCTCTATCTGCATGACAGCACCAATGGTGTGCCCTGAGTCCTCGACAAAGATGAGCTGCTGCTTCCTAAGCTTCTGGCAATGTAATTGTCGATTCAGCAATGATCCTCGACTTAGTATTTGAAGTACTGCATGTTCATTTTTTTCAGTCATCTGTTGAACTTTCTGGGGTAATTTATTTCGATATTCGATAATTCTGCGTAATTTTGGACCAAATTTCTCATAAGTTTTTTTGGTGTTCCTATCGCCTTTGTGTGAAAACAGCTAGGTGGGTCATAGAAAAGGCTTTAGTTCAGATCTTTTTTAGATAACACAGGACCAATCTGGTCTGTAGTGGTCAAACAGAACATAGGATTTCACTTCACATGTAAAGGCTTTCCACACCGGTGAAAAAGATATTTTTTTGAGCTCATTTAGTATTGTTTTTGGCTGGCTAGATTGTATTGTATATTTGTATGTTATTGCATTGTACTATTGAAAAATGAATAAATTGTATGTTGTGATAACCTAAAGTTGTACATGGCAGAGACTAGAGATATTGTCATGGTTCAGGATGAAGCTCTGGCTACCCAGAAGACTCGAAATACAACATCCCCTTCTAAGGTAATCATTTCTGAGAAGTAGCATTGTTTCCAACTCATGTATATAATTAGAACTTTTTTTATAAATGAAGAGAGGGCACAGCTGAACTACCTCCCTTCAGACTTATATATGTTTCTTAATCTGTCGATATGACTTGTATAGTGAACTGAATCTTGCCTGGCCTGCTCATTCTCATGTTTATTGCTGTTTTGATTTGAGATCTTACAAGGAATGACAACATAGTTTATTTCTTACTAGGATTTTGTCCTACTATTTACTATTTAATGTGTCATCAATTATTTCTATTTGCAGGATTATCCAACTCCTCCATATCCTGATTGGTCAACCATGCAGGTAGAGTTTGGGTATTTTGCTGAACTCCCACTTCGCTGGAACATGGTGGGTATCAAAGCAGGGACTATTCAGTCCCATCCTGTTGAGTCTCAAAAACCCAAATGTGGTTGATCAGATGACCAACCAACCAATGTAGAAAATGGAAATAAACATGAATATAGTTGGACAACTTTTATACTCTGTTTGGTTTGTAGTAACCATTGATTGCATAGCCTGTAAAGTGTTTTCATCAACCATTGCGCACATCATACCATGTGCCCTTTCTATTTACAGAGCAGTCAATGATACCTAATCACCAAAAGAGGAAGGCCACATAACATTTGCCACTACTGGTTGTATCTAGCTGTTTATGTGTGCTTGCTCAACTGCTGGTCGACATCTGATGTTCAGCGTCAGAGGAACTTGACACTATGATGATACGCTCTCTGTCTTTTGCAAGCCTCATGGCTAGAAACTGTGTAGTTTGTCGTTCGAAGCTTCCAGCTAAGTGTTCGATAGTCATGAATTCCATATCGTACATTGTAATGAATATTTTGTAATGTATGGTTTAATAGAACCATAGATATAATGAAGGGTTGTGTAACATATAGCTGAGCACATCCATGGAAGTTACAGTGGACATACAAAACATGATTTATGTCGTCGCTTCATAATATGTGTCATGTTTCTATTGGTATAATATGATACATGCTTGATCTTATGTACTGACACTATGGTGATGTTGGCAATTACTATATATTAATGTAGGTGACTAATATCGTAGTTTTACCATATGTAATTATGGAACCATGTCTATCGAACATAGATGCTTTTGCTCTTTAAATCACAGCAGGATGCCCGAAGGGCACCTGATGTTCTAGTAAGCATCAAACTGGAACAAGATACACTAGGATCGGAGGACCAACTTGATTTGGCTTCTCTGCTTCCATCCTACCATGGATCCTGTTCTCTATCATACAGAGTAGGATGCAGGAGAAAATCTTGGTCCTATAACTGCTCCTCAAAAACCTAATCATCGAACCACTCATTATCCTCAATATGGAGGATCATCACCAAACAAGAATTTCCAAAAAAAATCCTTACAGAGCTTCTCGGGAACCAACTGGTGCCTCGTACTTCACTCTGAGTTCTTCAAAAACCAGGTTCTGGTGAGGTGTTCACCCGGGCACAGCAACCCTCGAAGCATATTCCTTGTCAGAATAAGGGCAAAGTATCTTGGTGGCTCGTGCTTCGACTTGCTCGATGGTATCCTCATCACTCTCCCCTTCAACCCTTTCAATCTTGAAGAAGGGAAATGGCACCATGTCATCAGGATTCAGGACCGCACAGGGAGAGGGGGGCTCACATTCGTAACCATAAACTCTATCCAATTATATCAACCAAGGTGCCAGACACCAGCAGCAATGAACTCTTCAACTAAATCATGGGGATGCTGAAGTAGACTGAAAGTTCAAAAGCCTTCTCACAAACCCTACGCTCGAGGCTCTTCTCAGTGGCCACACGACTATAAGGAATGAGGTTCTTCATCTTCGAAGCAAGAGGATACATAAAACAGTCATTGTTGTTCTCATCCTTAAAACTAACCCTCGTCACCCCGATGTAAAACCAATGTCGATACCAATTGTTACTCCACCAGTTACGCTGAGCGTACGAGATCTGGACCATATATCTTTTGCCCATGCAAGTGTGGCATCGGAATGAAGGTGCACCAGGAAAATTGTGCATCCTTCATCTCACCATTGAATATGCTTCAGTCGATTCTGCAACTCATAAGTCATAATACACACAGAAGCAGTCAATGTCAGCCTCCAATCCGAAGGTCCGGTAGGCTCAGTAGAACTTGGCCAAGTTCAAGGGGTAGTCAATGTCAGCGGACGACGAGCCTACAAGGAGACTTCAGCAACCAATCCCTGTGGGCCCCTCAGGTGGCAGAGGAGGCCACCTTCGCATCGAAGACCCCTAGAACAAGCTAGGCAGCCCAACGGGCTAGTGTTGTGGCTCGACAATGGCCCATCTAGAGAGGCAATTGAACATGTAAAAGTCTCTTAAGCCCTTGAAATGACGTACTCTTTAAAAGGGGGAACATGAGAGAGGATATTCCCCAGTTGGCAAGCACTACAGCAGAGAAGGACATCACTGGCGGTTCAAAACCCCCCTTCACTGGCGGTTCAAAACCCCCATAACCAACTCGGCAGTGATGAGCTGATCACATCACTGCCGGTTATGCCAAACCGGCAGTGATAGCTCATGTATCACTGCCGGTTCGTGTTACAAACCGGCAGTGATACTTGAGCCATCACTGCCGGTTGTTTTAACCAACCGGTTGTGTAGATTATATTATCACTGCCGGTTTTCTTTGAACCGGTAGTGATATACTTTTCACAATTTGCATTTTAATAATTGTTTTATTTTTATTTCGAGGGGAGGTGGTGGGGTGGGAGGTCGGGGAGGTGGAGGTGGTTGCTATCGATCAATTTGATATCGATGTGAAGGTGGTTGTTGATCAGCAACAATACAAACCCATCAACATTTATATTACAAAAGTTTCAAAAAAAACTTTAAGTATCGAATTAAGAGTCGTATTACAATAGCCTATCAATGTGGTCTCTTCCGTACTGCGCCTTGTACTTCTTAGTCCTCGCAATGGAGAATGATCCTGTCTTGGTCAATATCTCGTCCATCACAAACCTTGCTATCTCCTCTTGAATTCCTCTCATCTCAAAATCTAGCAACTGGTTGTGATTGTTTGCTTTGCGCTGTAATTGAAGCAAGATGATATTGAGATGCACAAACGTAAGACAAAACAATAGAAATGGGATGCCTACGTACCATGTCATCTCCCTTATTTGTTTTTGCGCCAAAGTATTTTAGCATTGCCCACATCACATAGAACCCGCATTCGTTGTTCCCCATCGGTTGATCTAGGGTCTTGAGATCCTCCATATACTTTACACTGAATGGGGCACTCCATTGCTTTTGCATCTTGCTATCGAGATTTTTCCAATTCGGTAATGCCTTCATTCTATGTTACATTGTAAATAAAGTGTGAAGACCGAGGACATTACAATATCCTATGTGATTAGAAAGTGGTGTGATATTGGGTTCACTTACTTATTCAGCACTTTGACTAGGGGGTCGATAAGAGAAAGTGGCTTTTTCTTTGAGTCCCACACCTCGATATGTGAATCTTGAAGATAGATATCTACGAGGATGAAATGGTTGCTGCAATCACAAAGTCCATGTTATTGAATGACATATCAAGAAAAGAAACACTAAAATAAGGGTCGAGAACACATACTCGCAGTTGTAGGGTAGGAGTACGTTTGTTTTGTTGTTTCTGAACATCCTTTCAAACTCAATCTTCAAACTTGTTGGTACATAGTCATCTTCACCAGAGGCGGTGCATGTTGTCTCATTTACAAATATGGGATCCAAGAAGTCTATATTGCTCAATTGCTTCTTTAGGCACCATTTTGCCATACACCTGCATAATAAACATATGATATATTCAAATGCAAATCACATAGTTTATTATAACGTTGTGAGGGTAGGGTACTTACATAGACCATATCATTAAAATCTGTGTATCGAGCGAGCGCCGTTGGAAGAGCTGAAAGAGGTGTTCATAATAAATAATATGCACCGCTTCTTCAGGATGATTAAAAACCATTCCGGGAGCGATGCAAACTTCAAAACTGACACAGTCTCCGTTGGCAGTATCCAGGGAGTAATAATCATGCAACTGTCGCATGTATGTTGGCAAATCTCTATACTCTTGTTTGGTGGCGACCAAAGATTTGCCTCTTGAATACTTGTATGCGACCATGGCTTTTTCAAAATCTCTCGTTCCGTAATACAACTCCGTGGCCCTCTCCATGGATATGCCCATGTTGTTGGCCAAGTTCTGTATCTCTAGCAATTCTTTGGTGTGTATTTCTCTAGCTCTGATTTGATTACTCTCTTTGTTGTGTTGCCTTTCAAATTCGGTCTGTTGTCTCCACTTAGGTAGACTGGCTATTCGATTAAAGAAGGCAACGGCGGCTTTCTTGCTTGGAGGCTCCACAGTCGGGTCCTTCATCTTACTCGTAATGCTAGCATCCACCTTCTTTTTACTTGTCTGGGGAGCATTACCAACCGAAACTGATGACCTCTTGTATTGCGAGGTCGAACCTGATCGCACTTTGGATTTTCGCGGAGGAGGAGGAGGAGGTGTCTTCTCCTTTGGCTGTGGAGGAGGTGGAGGAGGTAGAGGAGGTGTTTTCTCCTTTGGCGGTGGAGGAGGTGTTTTCTCCTTTGGCGGTGGAGGAGGTGTCTTCTCTTTTGAGGCAGGAGAGGGAGAATGAGGATCTAGCAGAGGAGAGAAACCTCTTGGCGGCGGCGATGCCGATGATTCACGGTCATCCTCATCATCCGAAGATGGCTGCTCATCCAGCTTGATGAAGCGTTTGCGCCAAGCCACATGAGTGCCCAAGTTGTGAACAAGACGCGGCCTATCTTCCTCCACTGGGAAATCAATGTGTATCTTATTGTACTTCTTATCCAAGATCTTATCAATGCTAACCCTGGCATACCCGGGTGGCATTGGCTTGCCATGAATGATGCTGTCTCCTCTTGGAAATGCTTGTCCGACCGCCACCTTGTCTTTTGTCCACTGCTGACGGATGTACAACCTGACATTAATAGGTCCAGTGATGTTGTCCACCGGATGAGGAGCATTGACCTCTTCTTCGTCAAGCATAGGGGTCGAGCCGCAGCTACTGTGACCCTTGGGCACTGGGCTATTCAAAGTCAGGATAGGCTGCGGTTGTGTCGAACACATGGATTGCATAGCTGACATAACTCGTGCATCAACTTGAGCAGCTATCCGTGCTTCCATGCTATCTTCGATTTCCTTTCGAAACCTTTGGAGCTCTTCTTCTCTTTGCGTTCTAGCCCTCGCCCGGCTCCTATAGGATGAAGATTCACCTTCGAATGCTTTCACCCAAGGAACATTTCCGGCTCCTCTAGTGCGACCGGGGTGCTCCTTGTTTCCAAGTGCTTGTGTGAGCACGTCATTTTCTCTATCGGACTTGCGGTTACCTCTATTCACTTCCTCAGTTAAGGTTGAAATCCTCTGGAGGAGATTGCTGACGGGTTCACTACTGGCATTAAGGCTCCCGTCACTATTGTATTGTGCCCCCCTTGCGAGTAGGTAGTTTACTGATCTAGGCCGCCAATCGCTTGTCTGAGGCCTAACGCCGCGCTGCTCTAGTTTCTGGACTTTCATTTCCCATTCTGTAATCTTCCTTACATAGCCACGCGATCCTAGGCGATGAGGATCCTTTGCCTTAAGCGAGTTTGCTCTATTTCTTTCGCTTGATGCCTTGGCCTCTTCGGATAGCTTGTAAGCCTTGAACTCCTCCCAGAAGTCTCTCTGCTTGTTGTATTGACCTCCCTCAAAATTCGGTTCTCTGTCCTCGATTAACTTGTACAAGGTTCCATTTAAAGTCTTGAACGAGCGACCCATGATTTTCTTGGCCTTCTTCTTGACTGTCGCCTCGTCATAGTCATTAGGAAAAGTGAAATGCCCTTTCAACTTGTTCCAAACTAGCTCCTTCTCACTTTCTGGAACCCTCCATGGGTCATCCTCACGACCAGTCCATTTCCTGTATTTGATCAGGATAAAGTCTCTTACAAGTGCCCCGATGACACTCTTGTATGGGCCTAATGCTGTAAGAGGCTCCACCGGCTCCCCTACTTGGTCGAACTCAGAGATGTGCCAATGTTTACTTGTTTGAGGAAGCTTTGTTGCACCACGCTTAGTCCTACTAGTACCCTCACCACTTGGCTCTTGCGGCGGAACCTACTTCAAAATTCATAAATAAGTCCCCATCAAACTTATCTAGCGTGATTTCTTACTATCGCGTTATTAGGTATGACCTAAGTTATTACCTCGTCTCCTTGGTCTAGCTGCAGATAATGGCTAGGGCTTCAATCGTCCTGATTGTTACCACCACCATTAGTTGGATCCTGTGGCGCTCCTATCGCAGTGCTCTCTGCTTGTGGGGTATCAGTAGTTCGGCGAAGGGTGGTGAATTGGCGATGACAAGTCATGTTTCTGGACATGCAATCAAAGGCATCACAAACATTGAGGTGGTTATTCAAAGGCATCACGAACCTAACAAGCTTGCTTGAGGGTGGCTGAATTGCCCATAAGCTATGTTGCCGGTTTCTGATGAGCATATCATATGTTCATTGGCTCATTGCTCATATATAAATAATAGGTTTGCATCACACTTACAGAATCATACAAAAAGTGAGGACAAGGAACATATGTAGGAGGTTTGGAACACATTTAGCTTTGAATTAGTGAATACCGAGAAAACAAAGAGCTCCCCAATAAGATCTGCAGCAGCTTGAACAGCTTTCTCCTCATTCAATGGCCATTTAGTGCATGTCTAAGACTGAGGAAAGGTGTACTGTCCAAGACTCAAGACTAATGGCCATTTACAGTTTTGAACAGCTTGACAATCGAATAATAGCAGAGATGAATGCAAATGTTAAGTAAAGTGACTATGAAAATTGAAATCATCTAAGCCAGGTAAGATAAGCCACAACAACTAAGGCAATTATTTTCATGTGCTATGTATTGCTGAACTGCAGGGCAGAGAAAACAGGGCAGAGAAGGACTGAGGCATTCTATCGAACACCTTATGGGCACTCACCGAGTAAGCAGGGGTGGCGCGCTCAACAGCGACGTGGAGGAGCTCTTGACGGCGTCGGCGTAGCTGTAGGGGACGGCGGCGTTGAGGAAGCGGTAGGGGACGGCGTCGTGAAGGGCGGCGTCGGGCTACGGCGTCGTGCAGTGCGCGTCGGGCGGCGGCGGCGTGCACTGGCGAACAGCGTCGAGCGCGTAAAGAGTCGTGCACTGGCCTTGGAGCGCGCCAGCGCCTTATATAACCCACGCATCACTACCGGGTGGTTATTAGAACCGGCAGTGATGTCCCATATCACTGCCGGTTCTAATAACCAACCGGCAGTGATGTTCGGTTGGTTATTAGAACCGGCAGTGATATGGGACATCACTGCCGGTTGGTTATTAGAACCGGCAGTGATATTGATTATTTTTAAACATTTTGGGTCCCCAATTGATCTCAAATGGAAAAGTTGTAAACAACAAAGTTGTGGAACTCATGAATGTCTACAACTTTTATTTTATTCATTTCTCAATTTGAGAAAGTTTTATTAGGCATGGCTCATAAAGTGCTCTGTCTCACACAAAGTTATGTCACTTTGTTGGAAACATGGCATCCGTTATATCAACAAAGTTCCAAAATAATAGTGGTAGAACTCATCAATCTCTACAACTCCATACGATCTCAAATTCGATGCAAATTACTAAAACAACATTTCATTAAGGATTACATAGTTTATGATATTCTAACTATGATGGCCTCATCGTGATCACTCCGGAGGTAAGCAGGTTCGTCACCCTTTTCAAGGATAGGTAGGGTAATGTCTGCCCCCAAAAGGAGCCATTTCTTGATAACCTTTGTACTCTTCTTCGTCTGTCACTCCTTCAACACCGACAATCTTCCTTTTGCCTTGCATGACTACTTGTAGTCTTCTCTTTGTATTGTTATCCCTTGCATAGAAGATTTGCAAAACATCCTTTGCAAGGACGAAGGGGTCATCTCTGTATGCGGTCTTGGATAGATCAACGGTAGTGAACCCATCATTGTCGGTGTTGATTTCATCTAGCCGGACCCACTGGCAACGAAAAAGAGCGACCTTCAACTGTCGTCCATAGTCTAGCTCCCATATCTCATCTATGAAACCATAGTATGTTGCCTCCACCGTGCCGTATTCATCGTGGGCGTCGAAACGAACAACACTATTTTGGTTGGTGCTCTTTCCATCCTGTTTTTTTGTGTAAAATGTAAAACCATTTATATCATAACCTTGGTACATCATCACCGTAGTCGAAGGTCCGGGAGCTAAGAGATCTAGCTGACATCCCGTCACCATTCCTAGCCTGCGGCGTCGAAACCAGTCACCGAATTCCTCCTTATGTTTTTTCTCAAGCCAAGCCTGTACCTACCGATGTGCTTACTTTGCAGTAACTGCTTGTGCTCATTAATGTATGCCATCACACCGTCGGCCTGCTGGAGAACAGCGAAGTGTGCCTGTCTGAAGGAAACCACTTCGACTATTTTGACAGCTTTCTCACCTATCGTTCCTTTGCCCCCTAGTCTTCCATCGTGATGAGATACTGGAACTCCGACCCGATTGATGTCCATATAATATGTGCAGAACTCAATGGCCTCCTCCGTTGTCCATCCTTCTACCATGCTCCCTTCTGGTCTGAATCTATTCCTAACATACCGCCTGAAAACTTTCATCAACCTCTCGAAAGGAAACATCTGGTGTAGGTACATTGGGCCAAGGGCTTTAATTTGGTCCACAAGATGAACAAGTAGATGCACTGATATGTCGAAGTAAGTCGGTGGGAAATGCATCTCAAGCCTGCATAGAATCTCGGTTATCTCCTGCTTCAGCTGGTCTAGCTTGGCCCCTTCAATGACCTTTTTAGAGATCGCGTTGAAGAACGAACACAACTTTATGATTGGGGCACAGACCTTGTCAGGGAGGATACCTCGTAGGGCAACTGGGAGCAGCTGAGTCATAATGACATGACAGTCATGGGCCTTCATACAACCATAGTTAAACTTAAGTTCTCTCATGTTAACTAGCCTCTTCGGGTTCGCACAGTAGCCAGTTGGCACTTTGAGATCATTGAAGAAAGAAATAAGCATGGCCTTTTCTTCCTTTTTTAGTGTCCATGATGCCACCGGAAGTTTCAAGTGGCCATCCTCAAGAGTTATTGGGTGCAACTCCTTCCTGAGGCCCAGGTGTTGCATGTCCAAGCGTGTCGCGAGAGAATCCTTTGTTGTTCCCCCGGTGTTCATCAACATGTTAAGTGTGTTACCGCACACGTTTTTAGTTATGTGCATTGGATCAAGACAGTGACGTACACTCAAAAGTGGCCAATAAGGTAGTTCCCAAAAGATTGATTTTTTCTTCCAGATACTACCGGCTGGCGCTGATACTGCACCTTCCCCCTTCCCAAGGACAATATCTGTGAGTTTGCTTACTTGTTTAAGTATCTGTTTCCCGTCTCGATACTTTGGAGGTCCACGTTTCTCAGTAGTCCCATTAAAATCTTTTCTATTCATGCGGTAAGGGTGATCCCTTCGTAGGAACCTACGGTGTCCCATATAGACCATCTTCTTGTTTTCTGGTAGATGTATAGCATCAGTCTCGTCCAAGCACTCGACACACCCAGTGTATCCTTTTGTTTTCTCTCCAGACAAGCAACCTCGCCCTAGCAGGTCAGTGATTGTAGCGATAAGTATAACCTTTATCGTGACATGTTCTTTTTTGTACTCATCCCAAACATCCTTCACACCCGTCTCCCACATCTGTAGTAGTTCATCGATCACTGGTTGTAGAAGCACATCGATATCATTACCAGGTTGTTTTGGCCCTTGGATTAGTAGTGGCATCTAGATGTATGACCGTTTCATACAAAGCCAGGGTGGAAGGTTGTATATACATAGCATCACTGGCCAAGTGCTATGATTGCTTCTAACCTGGTCAAACGGATTCATCCCATCTGTGCTCAAACCTATCCAAAGATGCCTTACCTCTCCACCGATGTTCTTATAGAACATAGTGTTGATAGTCCTCCAGTCCGACCCGTCGGCGGGGTGCCTCAACATTGTATCTTTCTTACGCTCTTCGCTGTGCCAACGCAACAGTTTGGCTGACTTTGCATTTGCAAACAACCTATGCACTCGTGGAGCTATAGGAAAATACCATACGACCTTTATGGGCCCTCCTCTGGTCTTGCTTCCCTGATTTGACGGCCCTTGCTTGTATCGGGGAGCTTTACACTTGGGACACGCATCCAAGTCTTTGTATTTTTCTCCACGGTACAATATACAATCGTTGGAACATGCGTGTATTTTCTCAACCTCGAGGCCGATTGGGCAAATCATTTGCTTGGCCAGGTAAGTCTTTTCTGGTAACTCGCTACCCTTCGGGAGCAGTTTATGTAGTATACCTAACAAGCTATCGAAGCCTTTATCACTCAATCCATTCGTTGATTTGAACTCTAATAGCATGATGTTGGCTTCCAGTTTGCTTATTGGGCAGGTCGGATACAATGGTGTTTTTGCATCCTTTCTCATGATCTCCAGTTTTTTCAACTGTGTAGCACTAAGGAATCCGCCATGCACATCATGTAGAAACTGTGAAATGCCATCATTTTCCTCTGTGTCGTCAACTAATGTATTCCTAAACACATTATCGTTGGTAGGCACAGGTACTGTGTAGCATTGGTAATCATCAATAGGCAGAAATGCGTTTAGGGATACGCTAGGCATGGGCACATCATCATTGTTTTCTTGTGCAACATTTTGACCAACCTCCCCATGCAAAGTCCAAATCGTGTAGTCTCTCATGAACCCCCTGGTAATCAAGTGCAATCGTATATGCTCCACGTCGCCCCATTTTCTCGTATTCTTGCAATCTTTGCATGGACAGAATACAGGCTGTGAGTCCCCAGCATTGGCTCTAGCGAGCTTGATGAAATCGTCGATGCCCGTCAAGTACCGTTGGTCTGTACATGACAGATCGTACATCCACCCTCGATCCATGTCTGCACAGGTAAAGTGGGCCGGGCAGAGGAAACATAGGAAAGTTTTAATAAGAAACAATTATTGCACAATATTGAAGAACAATTATTCTACTCCATGTAACATACAAATGGAGACACTAATTTAAAAAAGACTAAATTTGGAGACATGATCATGAATAACAATGTAGCTCCAAACAATGCCCATATAAATTAAAAATCACAGCCCCATAAAAAATAATTATTGCACAATATTGTAGAACAATTATTATACTCCATGCCACATAAAAATAGAGACATTAATTTAAAAAAATACTAAAATTAGAGACATGATCATGAACAACAATGTAGCTCCAAACTAGTGGCGGATGCAGGATGATAATGAAGGGGGGGGCTAAAAAACAATGGAGATGTTGATTTGCATGAAGATTTAATGGTGATTTGAGATTTTTGCTACAGTGTTTCTAGTAGTAAATCAAGTCATTAGGGGGGCTGGAGCCCACCCAGCCCCCTGTAGATCCACCACTACTGCTCCAAACAATGCATTGTTTGGTGACACATGGGTTAATTTGCTCATCAACATTATAAAAGAATCTACTCTACTCCTAAGAACCAATTATAACATCACATACTAACAATGCATTATAGCCATGAATTAGAAAAGTGCTCTGTAGAAGAATGGAGAAATAAGAATGAGAATCAAGCATTATAGCCATCAAAACAAAGCTAATTAAGCAACAAAATCGAAGGAATGGAGGCTGGTTACTAACCTTAAAGCAAAAAAGATCAAGCCATTCTTCCAAATCCAAGTGGTAGCTTCACGGATTTGGGCGACCGCAACATTGGAGGGAGTGGCCCAAACGCGCGCCTCTGTTCTCGGGATAAAAGAGTGGAGGAAGAAGATGACGGCTACAACCTTTTTGTGCTGTCAGGCTCATCACTGTCGGTTCTATCCTAGAACCGACAGTGATAGAATCAAATCACTGTCGGTTCTTGGCTTGAACCGGCAGTGATAAGTGGAGTTGTCATCACTGCCGGCGGGAGGCACAAACCGGCAGTGATAGTAGTCATCACTGCCGGTTCTCGCACCCCCCAATTATTTTCTGGTTGTCAGAGCCTAGAACCGGCAGTGAAGGGTCATCACTGGCGGTTGTCTTAATTTTGGCAGTGATGTGGCCGGCACTGATGACTGAATCTGTAGTAGTGAAGTGCAATTGTGTACATGTACTTGTGTGTAACCATACCCTATAAAAAGGAGACTCAAACCCCAGTGAACCCCAATGAGAGAGAGATCAATGGATACACATACAAAGAAATAGTTGTCTTGATAATTATGCTCTGACGGGCGAAGGCTCAACCATCGTGAAAGGAACTCTCGCCAGCCCGAGACATCCGTTACTATGTTTTCCGTCCTACGGGGATACGCTCATCACAACAAGACCCAAAACCAAAGCATGTGGAAACCTAGCCTGACCTCCCCCTCCTCCCTGCCTGGCTTCGCCTAGCTCTTTGGGCTATCTCCGACCAAGCCGTGACCAGCCCCAGGGTTTTGTGAGATTGGCACAGCTCACTGGTTAGGCCCTTGTTGCCGTCGTGGCTGGCACAGGCCGATTTGACCATTCCTTTGCCTGCTGGTGTTGTGTGTACATGGAGGAAGTGGGGGAAAGGAATAGAAAAAAAGACAGGGTTCCAGATGAGGAAGTGCAAGAGAGAAAGAAAGTATTGGAAGGGCCGAGGTGATTTTGAAATAGCTAGTTTGGGTTTCAAGTGAAAAAGAATGGCTAGGGCCTTGTTTTAGGTAGTACTATCAGAGACAACAACAAAAAGGATGGCCCTATAAAATAGGAAGCCATACCTAAACAGACAAGTAGGCATCTCTTTTATGAAGTGTAATATTTATTAGCCATAAGTTACAATATTAAACATTTTCAATGCCTCCAATTTACCAAATAAGTCACCACATTATATATCTCAATACTTTTTTGTTGGATTTACAAAAAATCTAGTATTTTTATCCATTATCACAAAACCTATCAGTATTCCATAATTTAATTTTTCATAAACTGGAGGAACAAAGCCTTTACTCGATATTTACCACATATATAAAGGAATACAAAAAAAGATGTTCCAAAACAATGTATAATTTCGCCAGCATAACATGAAGCACAAGAAATTAAAGTCATTAACTGAATTATTGATGTCCCAAAACATTGGCAACCAGCCAACCAAGCAACTATGGTTTCCACATAAAAGAAATTGTCATTAGTTACATAAATTCCATAACTTATCTCAAAGTACTAGTATCATAGATAGAAGTACTAAGTACTAGTATCATAGATAGAAGTACTACACGGCATTTATATTTTCCAATTGATAACAACATAGAAATAAAAGATGCTCCATATGCTTAAAGCAGACCCATGCTGCTTGCAACATTCTTTCAAATTCTTTCAGCTCCTGATGCCTCTGAAGAAGTCTTCCTATATATTCTTCAGAAATGCAACATTATTTCAAATTCTTCATAGCTCATGATGCCACTGGGAATGTGTATTCCGCTATTTTGTGGACTTTCATCAATACCATCTCTAGAAAATTATGTAAGTATATTTAGAATATGTTCATGCGATTGAATTAACATGAAATATCATATGGTGATGGCAATAAGATATCATCAATTAAATTACCTTAATTTCAACAGTTTCAAGGGATGGAGAAAGGCTGAGTAGATGATTTGTTGGAGATTCATAAAAGTCTCCATCAACTCTTAAAATCCTTAGATTTTTAAAACTCCACAAAAGATCTTGGAATATGTTCATTGCGGCTGCCTGAAAATCATATTATGTTTTTGTTATGTAACATCATCTCTATGTCATGTTATAGTGACCTAATAATGATATTCAATCTTTTGAACAAGAGCATGTGACATATGAACATCAGAATTATGCAGGTCCCATTTTTTGTAATTCTGTGTAGACATATATCAGGGATGATAGATGCTGGAATATGTACATGCACAACTGTTATAAGAGGCACCAAAGGATAATGAACAACTAGGCACTCTCAAAACATGAGTTACACATTATAGATATACGTAATTTCCTTTTTGTACATTAAAGATAAGAATATATTCTGTTTTAAATTCAATTATGCTATTTCTAGGAGATGACAGAGGACACAACAAGGAGTCAATTTGTTCATTTTACATTTGCATAAACTTTCATTATGATTTAGCCTATTTTTCTTCAAATAATAGAATTATAGCCAGATAATTAACACTAAGTAGTAATAAATTATGTGGAAAGAATCTCTCACAACACTCTATGTTCATTTGGATGTACTAATAAACTACACATGAATGCTGGGGATACTTATGAGAAGCAAATTTGGAGAATAAACATAGAGAATTAACAGTAAATGTGTTGTTGGAACAAGTTATGACTGTATCTCATCGTGACGACATAGAAATTTACCTCTTCTCAACATGTTTGATGATGTCTCTAGCAGAGATTGGGGATCAGTGTCATCTATACTATCTAAACTAGTTATTACAATGCTTTTTGCATTTTTGTGATCGACATATGAGGATCGGCTGACAATGAACACCGTAAACAGAGAGGGGCATGCAGGGCTAAAGATGGCTTTAGTTTCCCAGTATCTTTTCGACAAATAAATTAGTTTTTCTTGGCTACAAGTTAAGGATGGCTTATTGGTGACGCATGACATTGTGTCCCAAAATTAAACATGCTCAGTGTCAAAAATGATTCCTACAAAAATCCAAGGAAAAGAAGATTAAAACATCAAACCATCTATACGCCCTGCTGGTGAATCTCTCACAACACAAATCCAAAGATAACCCACACACATATGTTATTATGTCAGACTATTGTTTGTTTGCATCATAAGTTTAGCAATTGGTGTTGAACACCAATAATTTTGCACCTGGCAAATGAAACACCTACACACACACCTTCCAAATTGTGAATATATCTTTTCCTCTGAACTTTTATGATGTTACAGCGTATAGATTTTTTATCACATGACTGTATTTGGGGTACTAGGTTTGAGAAAAAATATGTTAAGGGTACTTTCGATGGAAAAATAGGTTTGAGAAAAAATATTTAAACGCTGGACATGTCTAAATGGTCAAACTAGTCAAAAAAAAGTAGTTTAAACGGGTAAACGTCAAAATAGGCGTTTAAACGGTGTTTATATGACTATGTTTATGACTGTATGTACAATTGATTATTGTCCATGTCAAATTGTGCAACTATGTTCATGCGTCGGATTTCACTTGAGCATGTGTGTATGCAAAAGAGATGCGCTCTCAAAAGAACCTGTCTGGTGATGCGAAAGTTGCCGATGTGAAGCTCCCTGACGTTGGAAATGGCTGTGAACATCTGGACATAGTCTCTATTCTCTGCGGAGTCGTTGAGGAAGATTCTGGCTAACTCCAGGTTCGGAAGAGGCCCAAGCTCCCAGAGGCCAACGCGACCGATCCTCAGGCGCAGCACCAACTGCCGGAGGTTGGGCGCCTGGATGACCCACCGGCCTGGGACGAACCCGTAGTCGGCGTAGGGGAAGAAGGCAATGTTTTGCAGGCGGAGCTCCACTAGCGTGGGGGCGGCCGCCGAGACCATCGCCTCCAGCTGCGCCCACGGTTTCCCACCCGTGAACACCACGTCGTCCAGATCGAGCTTGGTTAGGCTCTGGAACCCCGCGAAGCCGGCAGGCGGCGCCGGGATCGCGCAGCAGCGCAGCTCCAGCTCGGCCAGCGCGGCGGGGTCGCAATGGAAGAGCGACGGCAGCGGCGTGGCCAACGGTAGCGCCAGGGACAGCGAGCGCGGGCTCTTCCCCGCGATGGCGCGCACCCAGTCGTCGGCGCGGTGGTAGACGCTCAGCAGGACGCCGCGGATGCTGACGCGTCCGACGGGGGCCGCGCAGCGCTCGAGGAAGCTGGCGGCGGAGGCCCAGGCGGCGCCGCCATCGTTGTCGCGGACGTCGTGGAGCTCGATGTCGACGCCGACGGAGGCCGCGCAGCGCACGAGGAAGTCCGCAACGGAGCCCCAGGCACCGCTATCGTAGCCGACGTCGTGGAGCTCGATGTCGAGGCCTGGCACGGACTCCCAGCGGCGCTCCCATGGCGGCGACAGCACGGACGTGCGGACCACGTCGCGGGCGGGCAGGCCGGCGAGGATCTTGTCGAGGACATCCGTCGGGAGGTTGCCCAGCAGGTCGACCGCACGCTCCGGCTGTGGCGGTGGCAGCAGCGGCGGCGGCTGAGATTCGCCAGGGGGAAGCATGGTTGGTTGGTGGCTAGGGTTTGGTGGCTGGAGTGATTTTGTCGCGCCGACTGGGGAATGGGGGATCCGGCCGGATCATTTCATTTCGCCAGCTCGGTGGAGTTAATGCTTCCAAGTTTTTTTACCGAGCTGTAACAATTCAATTTGCCATAAAAATTCACAGGCAACCACTACAGTAAGTGTCAGGGCGAATGCCATTTCTGGCACCGGCTCTGCTGCTGCGAGGAACAAGCTAGCTAGAATCCAAATCCTTACTCAGCGTGCGTGCGCCACGCGAGTTAGTGACGCACGCTTTCTTTTTTCTGCAGCCACTTACCCTTCCGTCCAACACCATCCGTTTCCGTCCAGACATCAAAACAGTACCGCCTCTTCCCCCTTTCTCTGCACTTACGGGTGTTTCTCTGCACTTACGGACATTCCAGCAAGCTGAGGGTCGTCGAAGTTGGGTGCCCGTCTAAATTCCAGAGGACACTACCGGAAAAACGTCCTTTGCCGAGAGCCGCGAGTTTTGCCGAGAGCAATAACACGGGCTCTCTGCAAAGAAAACGTTTGCCGAGAGCAACTCTCGGCAAAGACCGGTCATCGACAACATACAGGTTTGCCGTGCGTCTGCACCTCGGCAAACAAAAGCTCTCGGCGAAGTGGGCCGCTTTGCCTAGTGCAAAGAAAGACCGTCGGCAAAACGGCCCTTTGTCGTGGGACTCGCTCTCGGCAAAACAAGGCTCACGGCAAACTATTGCCGTGGCCCATTTTCCATGAACTGTCGTGACGGCGTTAGCAATTTGCCGAGAGCTCCTCCGTTATGGCTCTCGGCAAACCTCTTTGCCGAGCGCCGCTCTTGGCAAATATTTGCAGAGCGCCCCTCCCAGGCTCTCAGCAAATATGGTTTCTATATTTCATGTGCAGGTCATTTTCTTCTCCTAACTCTCTCCAATTAAATTATTTTTTCTTTCATATGCTCCAAACTTTTTTCTCTATACACATACTACAAGTTGTACTCAATATTAAAATTTTGTGTATTTTTGTAATTATTTGCTATATATAATTAATTAATTGCATTTCAAGGAGTTTAAAATAATCGATTAAAATTTGAACAGCGATTGATTTAAACACGGGAAAAAATTAAGTAGAAAATTATATTCATGCTATTTATGCATTATTGAGGCCAAATAACATCTTGTTGACTTTTTTCACCTTTTATTTTACGAATCGAATACCATGAACATGTCGCCGAACGATTTAAAAATTCTTAAAAAAAGGAAACGAAGTCAGAAAATTGTGATATTTGCAATGAAGTCATGGTATCACACTTGGAGGCAGTGGTAAAAATTTGAAAAAGTTTCGCACAAGTGGTTATTTATGATTCTTACAATCTGAGACATCTCCTAATAAGTTTCATAGAGTTGAGAAGGATCCATTAGGATTTTCAAACAATGTCACGGTCTAATTAGTTTTGGAGTTCCAAACTTTTTGTATAGTCATTAGAGAGCATAAGTTGTAACACGGCAAAATTTCGTATTTTTCCAGGGCCGTTTGCTATTTATTAATTTTTTTTTTGATATTCTTTGCGAGAGCTTCAGGGGATTGCTCTCGGCAAAGGCTCTTTGCCGAGAGCAACTGGGCCCGCTCTCGGCGCAGATTGCTTTTTTTTACCTGGCCTGGATCAATGGTTTGCCGAGAGCTGCTCTCGGCAAAGATTTAATTTTTTAAAAAAAATATCATTTTTTGTTCAGTTTGTTAGACGAATAAAAAATATTTAAAAAAACTTTTCTTTGCCGAGAGTAGCTCTCGGCAAATATTAATTTTTATTTTTTTTAATATTTTTTGTGCAGTTAGCTAGTTAAAAAAATTCAAACGAATTATGAAAAAAAATAACTTTGCTGAGAGCGAGATCTAAGGGCTCTCGGCAAAGGGGAATCTTTCGCCGATAGCATCTTGGATCAGGCTCTCGACAAACTAAAGAGGCTCTCTACAAACTAATCTTTACACATAACCGTTTCGGCGCCCAGACTCGTCGCCTTCACCTGCACTCAGGCACACACAGCCGCGCACGCGCTGCCGCCGCCGCTCTGCCGCCGCACTCCGCCGCCGCGAGCGACGCCTGCGCCCGATCCGCGCCGCTGCTGCAGCCCCACCAGCTCGCCATATCTCACCCTAGCCCGCCACGCGCGGCGGCGCGTGCTGCCGCCGCCGCTCCGCCGCCGCAGTGCCCGCCCGCGTGCGCCGGCCGCCAGCCACCCGCCCCAGCCTGCCACGCACGGCCACGCGCCGCAGCGGCCAGCCCGTCCCATCCCTTGTCCTCGCCCTCGTCGTTGCCGTCGTCCTCGCCCGCGCCCGACTAGCCCTCGTCCTCGCCCTCGACGTCGTCCTCGCCCGCGCCTGACTTGCCCTCGTCCTCGCCCTCGTCCTCGCCCTCGTCCTCGCCGTCAGCCTCGTCCTCACCGTCGGCCACGCCCTCGCCCCGCCCATGCCTTCGCCCCGCCCTCATCCTCGCCATCGTCCTCGTCCGCGCCGTCGGCCTCGTCCTCATCGTTGGCCTCGCCCTCGGCCTCATCCTCGTCGTCGGCCTCGCCCTCGCCCCGCCCGTGCCTTCGCCCCGCCCACGGCCCTGCGGACCGACATCGCTGAGCCCACCCCGCCACCGACCTCGTCCCCGCCTCATCACCCTAGGCATGAAATGGTGGTTGTTGGTGGTGGTGGTGGTGGTTTGTGGTAGTGAAGTGGAGGTGATTGGTGGAGTAGAGATAGATTTGTGGTTGTGGTGTTGGATTGGTGGAGGTGATGGCAGTGTGGAGTTGTGGTGGTGGTGTTGGGGTGGTGGTGAAGTGCAGGTGGTGGTGTTGGGGTGGTGGAGGTGATTGCGAAGGTGGTGGACTTGTTGTGGTGTTATGGTTGAGTTGATGGCCGTCTACGAGCATCGAAAGGTAAAGAAAGAAGATGCAAGATTAATGCATCTGACCAAAGAGCAGTACCTGAAGGTAAATATACAACATCAATATTGATTTCTTCTGAGATTGGGTAGGCTTGAATTGTTCTTATATCTGTCAATGTACTTGATGTCGTACAGGTGCCTCCTGGCTGGTGCGCCAATAAAACGCGGGCCTGGGAGATGATGGTTGATAGGTGGGTGAGTGGCAATTGGGCGGATAACCACACCGTCCTCCGGGAACGGCGTTTGCTGATGCCAGGTGTATCACACCACCAGGGCAACCTTAACATCCACGAATTCGGGGCTAGATGGGTACGAGACTTGGTGTAGCTTCATTTATTCTTTCAGACATTTATTCCTGCATGATTTATAATCGTCTTGTTGTTTTTCTCGTAGTCAGCTGCACATCAAAACCAGCCACGCGGAGAGCTCAAGTCATGGGTTCTGGCCCACAAGGGCAAGGCGACAGACAACACCAACTGGAACCCGAACGACCCAACCGAGTCATTCACCAATGAGAGCATCCCCAAGCGCATCAGTAAGTACACCGAGGCAGCAAGGACGGTCCATGGGGCAGACTGGGATCTGCACACCACGGACATTGACGGTGACATTGTCATGAGGGTGGGAGGAGGCAAGAAGCATGGGCGGTACCTCATCGGCAACAGCACGCTCGACCCGCACACCACTCCCACTCTCTCATAGGTTCGGGCAAGCAGCACAAGCGGTAGCGTGCCCATACGCCCAAGGCAGGACACTTCGACGCATCGTGTGGCAGCACTATAGGTTATTTCTGTTTTATTCGTCGTTCATTGGTTTTACATTCCTCGGAATTTCTTGTAACAATGCGGTGAAAAATTATAGGCCTAGGTGCTTGCGCTCGAGGAGCATAAGGCTAGGGTGGAGAAAGAGCGACAGAGTGAGCGGGAGGCCGAGCAACAGAGGTAGGCCGAACGGGTGAGGTTTGACGCCTTGGCTTAGTACGTGGCAAGTCTTGGTGTCACGATGGGTCGTCCAGTGCCACCAGAGCTGTTCGCTCCTCCACTGCCTTACTCATACCCACCTTACTCATATGTGAGTTCAACTTCTCTAACAAAAGCTCTTTACTGTGCATGTCGGCCATCGTGCTGTTGATATGTGATGGGAGGCCTTCGTGCTGTTGATATATATGTGTGCTGGCCATCGTGGCGTTGATATGTGGTGGGCGGCCATCGTGCTGTTGGTTTTCTTGCAGGTTTTGGAAACCCCATCGTGCAGGGGAGGTGCTACCGAAATTTTGATGTGTCTAGGCTTAGATTACAATTTTATACCTAGTTCTGCAAATTTTGACTTGTCTACGCTTAGATTACAATTATATGCCTTAGTATTACTATAATTACTAATTTTTCTTCTCCTTTGTGCAGAATCAATCGGCAGGGTCGAATGATGTGCTTGAGCAGCCGCCGTCGGGAGGGTCGTGGCACCAACCGTATCCACAACTTCCACCGCATTAGCAGTTGTCAGGAGGGTCAGGGTACCAAATGTATCCACACCTTCTGCCGCAGCAGCAGCCGCCGTCGGGAGGGTCGGGGGGAGCCTTGGGGGTGAGCCTGTTGTTCTTCATCATGTATTAGCACTTTGTGACATGAACTTGTGTGAGATGAACTTAGCACTTTGAGATGGACATGTGTTGTTGGATTTGAGATGTTTAGATGGATTATAATGTGAGACATGTGATGTGGATGACATAGTTGTGAAATATGTGATATTTGTGATATATGTGATGTGGATGATGTGTTATATTTGTGAAATATGTGTTGTTGAAGCTAGAAATATAAACAAAAATAAAAAATGCTCTCTGGACTCTTTGCCGAGAGCTAATCTTTGCTGAGAGCAGGGCTCTCAGCAAATATGCCTCTTTGACGAGAGCTTCGGCAAATCTGCCTCTTTGCCGAGAGCTTGGTGCTCGGCTCTCGGCAAACCTTACTCTTTGTCGAGAGCCAGCTCTCAGCAAATCTTTTTTTTTGAAAACCACCTCGGCTGCAAATCTTTTTTATTTTTTTAACAATTCTTTGCCGACAGTCGCTCTCGGCAAAAAAGTGCTTTGCCGACGGTCGCTCTCGGCAAAGAAGCTGTCAGAAGTGTCAGGGACGTGCCAGAGACGACCGTTAGCGGTCGTTTTGCCATTACAGGTGCGCGAGTTTGCCGAGACCTAGGGTTTGCCGAGAGCCTTGCCATTACTCTCGGCAAATATTTTGCCGAGAGGGGCTCTCGGCAAAGAATCCATTGTCGGTAGATGTTTGCCGACGGCGCTTTGTCGAGAGCTGCTCTTGGCAAATAGTTTGCCAAGCGTCAACTCGTCTTTGCTGAGAGCTTCGGAGCTTTGGGCTCTCGGCAAAGGCCGGGAGTCCGATAGTGGGAGCGTAGAGCCCTGGCGTGTCCACCACCGGTCTAGATCCTCCATTCCAGTCACGAGTTGGTCGCCTCATCGGTCTCTTCTTGTCATTGCCTGCGTCTAGTGGTAAGCGCATCATCTAGCCTCCATCCCTAAGCATGTGAATCGGCTCGATAATTTGAGAGTCACCTGAATCATAAGCTCGCCCTTCTGTTCGTCCTCTCCGAGGTGGAGGAGGAAGGCCTCCCATATCCCACCAGCGTCGACATGGATCCCGCCGTGCATCTACTCAATGCGTCTAGCCTGATTCTAGCGACCACAATGGGGATTGACGATGCACCTCGACGACACTCTCTGTTCTTCTCCTTCGAAGCGACCCAGTTATTACACTGTCGGCATGAATTACGCCACTCAAATTTGTTTCAGGCGGCTGATTTCAGTTAGTTCTCAAGGTTATCTAGTACCTGCTGCTCTTTTTTCCATACCAGCGACCTCCCTGTTGTTCAAATTTTTGGCATATTTTTTAAAATTGGTTTTATTTGATTAGTTAGGGTTTCCAGATTAGAATTTGCTTAAATCATGTCTGAATAATGCAACTTGTTTTTAATCCTTTGATTGCCTTAGTTTTATTGTAATTTTTAGCATAAAGATTTTCATGTTATGTGGTACTCCATCATATGATTACTGGGAGAAAATGAAGTTTGCTCATCCTGCATTCAAATGGTGCTTTGCTAAATATTTAAAGATGTGCCACTATCTACCCTATCACTTCTGGAGACTCTCCTATCGATTGACCCACGTATGAGAGGCGGTTGTAACTGATGCTCTAAACAGTTGGATTAATCCCTATCACCCTCAAGGCATCAATAATGAACTTCTGAGTCAAACAAATACAAAAATAATTAATTTAAAAGGAAAAATAAGAAAAGATAAATTATGACCAACCATTATGCAAAAGAATAATCTGCATCTCACTAAGATTGCACAGATTATGGTAATTTGCATTCTATATCATAGAGATCAGTTTCTTAGTAGGAAACAAAATAAGTGGTCCTTTGTTCCTTTTGTTCCTTTGTTCAGCTGTGCTTATTTTTGTGGATTCAGTTCTTCAGAACCATATGCCTATGAACCATCGAGCCTTGTGTACCATCCACCATGCAAAAAAAGAGACGTGAAGTTGAAGTATGAGAATCATAAAAGGTTTGGTGCCACTCTTTGCACTTAATTGCAGCTTTTTTCTTTTGTTCATAGAAAGCTTCAACATGTGTTTATTTTTCAGGAAGTCGAGGGTTAATGGGTCAGTGTGGAACATCACTGAAACTGACAGCATGTTTCACACAATCTTGGGCGCGGAGTTTAAACTCCAGATGCCAATAATAAGACGCAATCAAATCCAAAGGTGCATATGTTTTCCCCCATTCACTACAGGAAACTGGCTCTTTGCCGACTGCAATTTTCTTTGCCAACTGTTTTTTCTCGACACTCGGCAAAGAGGTCCCTTTGCCCACTGGAATTTCCTGCAGTCGGCAAAACAGGATTTGCCGACTGCCTAGCTTTGCCGACTGCCAGGCAGTTGGCAAAGAATTACAGTCGGCAAAGGAAGGCCATGGTTGACGCCATCCACACCGTCACCTTTGCCGACTGCCACTCCGTCAACAGTCGGCAAAGGCGCAGGCTTTGCCAATTGCCACTGATGGCAGTCGGCAAAGAATTTTTATTTTTTTCGATTTTCGATCCCAGTTTTTTTGTGTTGCCTTGCTACAGTAATTACATGATATATTACAAGTTTGGGATCATTTTGATTTATTTTGCTATATTCCGTAGATTTTTTCTGTTTCTTTGATTTTTTCCGGCAGCTCCAGATTTCAACTGCAGGTACATGAAATAATGGAATCCGGCGATTCAGAAAATGATATTCATGATGTTTGGAGCATGTTGAGGCCGTGTGCGGGGCCTCGCGTGAAATTTCGACCGTGTTGGTGTCGGAACACGCCGAGCCACGCGCGTGAAAAGTGTTTTAAAATTTTATAAAATCGAAACGGAGTCCGAAAATGACGAAACTTGACGACGTGTCTTGTCATCGCATGCGGAGGCTGTGGTAAAAATTTGAGAAAGTTTCGAGCAAGTGGCGACGTCATCAGTGACGATGACAAGACACATGTGGAGATGTTCAGGTTTTAGCCACCCGACGTCGCCACTTGCTCGAAACTTTCTCAAATTTTTACCACAGCCTCCGCATGCGATGACAAGACACGTCATCAAGTTTCGTCATTTTCGGACTCCGTTTCGATTTTATAAAATTTTAAAACACTTTTCACGCGCGTGGCTCGGCGTGTTCCGACACCAACACGGTCGAAATTTCACGCGAGGCCCCGCACACGGCCTCAACATGCTCCAAACATCATGAATATCATTTTCTAAATCACCAGATTCCATTATTTCATGTACCTGCAGTTGAAATCTGGAGCTGCCGGAAAAAATCAAAGAAACAGAAAAAATCTACGGAATATAGCAAAATAAATCAAAATGATCCCAAACTTGGAATATATCATGTACTTACTGTAGCAAGACAACACAAAAAAACTGGGATCGAAAATCGAAAAAAATAAAAATTCTTTGCCGACTGCCATCAGTGGCAGTTGGCAAAGAGCCTTTGCCGACTGCCAGGGAGTATGGCAGTCGGCAAATAATTTCTGAGAAAAAAATAAAAAATATCCTTTGCCGACTGCCAGGGAGCAGAGCAGTCGGCAAAGTATTTTTAAAAAAATTAAAAAAAAATAATTTTTTGAAAAAAAAATAATAGACCTTTGCCGACTGCTCTGCTCCCTAGCAGTCGGCAAAGGGAAAAAAATAAAAAAAAATAAAAACAGCGCCTTATCCGCTCGGCCGGCCCTCCCCCTCCCCAAAATCCCGCTCGGCCGGCCCTCCCCCTCCCCCGGCCGCGCGCTCCTCCTCCCCCGCCCTCCCCGGCGGCCGCGCCCCCTCCCCGGCGGCCGCGCGCCCCCTCCCCCGCGCCCCTCCCCTCCCTCTCTCCCTCCCCGGCGGCCGCGCCCCGCGCCCTCCCCCTCCCCCGCGCCCCTCCCCTCCCTCTCTCCCTCCCCGGCGGCCGCGCGCGCTACGCCGCCGGCCATCCCCCCACGCCCTCCCCCTCCCCCGCGCCCCTCCCCTCCCTCTCTCCCTCCCCGGCGGCCGCGCCCCGCGCCCCTCCCCTCCCTCTCTCCCTCCCCGGCGGCCCCGCGCCCCCTCCCCGGCGGCCGCGCGCGCCAGGCCGCCGGCCTTCCCCCCGCACCCTCCCCCTCCCCCGCGCCCCTCCCCTCCCTCTCTCCCTCCCCGGCGGCCGCGCCCCGCGCCCTCCCCCTCCCCCGCGCCCCTCCCCTCCCTCTCTCCCTCCCCGGCGGCCGCGCGCGCCAGGCCGCCGGCCATCCCCCCGCGCCCTCCCCCCTCCCCCGCGCCCCACCCCTCCCTCTCTCCCTCCCCGGCGGCCCCGCGCCCCCTCCCCGGCGGCCGCGCGCGCCAGGCCGCCGGCCTTCCCCCCGCACCCTCCCCCTCCCCCGTGCCCCTCCCCTCCCTCTCTCCCTCCCCGGCGGCCGCGCCCCGCGCCCTCCCCCTCCCCCGCGCCCCTCCCCTCCCTCTCTCCCTCCCCGGCGGCCGCGCGCCCCCTCCCCGGTGGCCGCGCGCGCCAGGCCGCCGGCCATCCCCCCCGCGCCCTCCCCCTCCCCCGCGCCCCTCCCCTCCCTCTCTCCCTCCCCGGCGGCCGCGCCCCGCGCCCTCCCCCTCCCCCGCGCCCCTCCCCTCCCTCTCTCCCTCCCCGGTGGCCCGCGCGCGCCCTCCCCCGCGCGGCGCGGCCCTCCCCGGCGGCGCCCCCCCCCCGCGCTGGTCCCTCCCCAGCGGCGTGGCCTTCCCCGGCAGCGCCCCCCTCCCCCGCTCTCCCCCCCGCGCTGGGCCACCCCCGTGGCACGTCCCCCCCCGCACGGGCCCCCCGCGCTGGGCCCTCCCGGCGCCGACCGCCCCGCCCAGGCCCCTCACCGGCGCTACCCCCGCCCCGATCCGGCCCCGGCCAGGCGCGCCGCCGCGTGCAGCTCCGGCGTCGGCCCCGAAGCGGCCGCGGCCTCGCCCCAACCCGCCTCGGCGCCGTCGCTGCCCCGCCCCGATCCGGCGTGCCCCGCTCCGTCCGCGCGCCATTCGCCGTCCGCGCGCCGTTCGCCGTCCGCTGGCCCTGCGTCGCCGTCCTCGCCGCGCCGTCCTCGCCTCGCCGCGCCGTCCTCACCTCACCACGCCGTCCTCACGCGCGCCTCTGCTCCACGTGCCGGTGACGCCATCAGTGACGACGAGGTAGTAGTACTACTAGTAGTAGTAGTTTACTTTGTTAATACCTGCTTATATTCTTCTGCATGAATTGGAAATACATTTGTGGTTGTCGGCCATCGTGCCTGACATGTATATGTGTTTGTCGGCCATCGTGCCATCTTTTCTTGCAGGTTTGGTAACCTTCCCGTACAGGGGAGGTGCTGCCAAAATTTTTTGTTCTCACTAATTGTTTTTCTTTTTCAGGAGGGCTCCCATTGGAGGCTAGCCGGAGGAGCACGACTCGGCAGGAGGCGGTCTGCAAAGATCATCTCAAGGACCTGTACCATGAGGCGCGCATACAGGCCATCCGCGACTTCCACGCCAACGTTCTTGGAGAGAACATCAAGAAGCCCCAAATCCGCCAGAGAATGAACTCGAGGGAGGCCGACCTCACCCAAGCGCAATACGAGCAGGTAATTAAGTATGACAACATTCGTTCAGATTCCTTCAGTGAAACATTACACTAATCTTCTCGCATGTCAAATACTTGATGTCATGCAGGTGTGTCCGTCGTGGTGCGACAACCACAGGGAATGCTGGACGGAGATTGTGCGCATGTGGCGCACGGATGAGGCGTACTCGAGGTGCGCCGACCGTCAGGGCCGCCGCGCGCAGATGCGAGGGGTGTCACACCACCAAGGGAATCAACCCCTCCCCCAGTTCACGACAAGATGGGTATGCGTCCGTTCATGTCTTAATCCTTGCGCTCAATTGTCAATACTTGTAACCATGTTTGTGTTTTCAATACAGACGCAGACGCACGGTGGGCAGGAAATCAACGAGTACACCGCGTACCTCCTCTCTCACAAGGGCAAGGCGACGGATCTAAACAACGTCTACAACCCAGAGGACGGACCTGATGCGTACACCAACCCCACCGCCTACGAGAAGGCCACCGAGTACACCGTCGCGGCTCGCCAGCGCTACGGGGAGACGTTCGACCCCACCGCCGAGCCCCTAGACACAGACCTCCTGCAGAGGTTGGGACCAGGGAAGCAGCACGGCCGCTACTACATGGCCCACAGCGCCCTCGACCCGTCCCAGGTTCCTACGCTGACCCAGGTTCGATCCACGCCCACGAGCTCCAGCGACATCCCCGTAGCGCCCCGGCGGCAGTCAGCGTCACAGGTAAGTGCCGTTTCGTTCGTCGTTCACTCGTTTCGCACCTGTACATACAATCAACACTACGGATGTAATATTGCAGGCCTAGATGGAGGCCAAGATGGAGGAGAGGATCGCCACGTTGCACGCGCAGATGATGGCGCAACAGATGGCTTACCAGCAAAGCCTGCAGCAGCACTACAACACTTAGATGCAGAACATGGCCAGCTTCTTCCAGTCCATGCAGACGTCCGGGGCGTCTACACCGCCTCCTCTTCCAATGTTTGCTCCACCGCCTCCTCCTCTAGAGTTTTTTCTTGTGCCTGCTCCTGTCGCTCCTGGAGGGACCCTGGTGAGTATATTGACTCTTGCTTTAACTTGTGCGTCCATGCTGCAGATACTAATGACATCACTTGGCGTTTAACTTGTGCAGGTACAGTCGGCGGGTTCGAACCCGTCTCCTGGAGGTCCCGGCCATCAGATGATGTCGTATCCACCACCTGCACCCTATCCACCGTATCCACCTCCGCGTGACCCTCCTCCGACGTACTCGTGGCCACCGGTACGTGGAGGGTGGCAGTACGCACAGGCGCCTCAGTTTGGTCCAAGGGGGTTTCTGTGGGCAAACCCTGGGGGCTCTGGGGGCGGAGCGGACGACGAGACCGGGGACGGCGCGACGAGCTAGGTACTTGTCGATTCTATTATCATGTATCCACCGTATTGTCGTAGTTGTTGTCATGTATTTCTTTTCTTCGTTATGGACCTAGACTTGTTATGTTGAACTTCGTGTGATGGACGTCGACTTGTGGTGTTCGACGTGTTGGACTTCATGTGATGGTTGTAATGCACTTATGTGGTTGTTATTGAGACATATATGTGAGATATATGTGATGTTGTGCGTTATTGTGATATATGTGGTGATGTTGGCGACAAATGTGATGAAATTGTGATATAAATGGTGCTACCGGTGCTTCTGGTGAAATTGGATTATAATTTGTGATTTTGCAGGGTTTTGATGTGAGAAAACAGAAAACAAAAGCAAGAAAAAAAAATTCCAGCTTTGCCGACAGTCGGCAAAGCTGGGCAAAAAAACCCAAGACAGATTCTTTGCCGACTGCAATGGGAGGCAGTCAGCAAAGAGGTCAAATCTTTGCCGACTGCAACTCCGAAAGCAGTCGGCAAAGAACATTTCAAAAAAATATTTTCTTTCTTTGTCGAATGCCGAGCTGGCGGCCAGTCGGCAAACAATTTTTGAAAAAAAAATTCTTTGCCGACTGCCGAGGAACCAGCAGTCGGCAAAGCCTGCTGTCAAGGTTGACGGCGCCACGTGGCTATGCCGACTGCTGGCGTGGCAGTTGGCAAAGGATTTGCCGACTGTGTGCCACGTGGCAGTCGGCAAATCCGCCTTTGCCGACCCAGGCTTTGCCGACTGCTCTTTGCCGACTGCCACGTGGCTTTGCGGTCGGCAAAGCCTTTGCCGACTCGGTTTATGCCTTTGCCGACCGGGGCAAGCAGTCGGCAAAGAGGCGTTTTGCTGTAGTGATTACCTCTGCAAGAATTTTATTCAAACATCAACATCATCATGGCGCCTTTGCACCGTTCTGTTTAGGCTTCCCTTTTATGTAGGTGATACCTTTCAGCTTCCAAATATATTGAGCCATGAGCTAGTGTTACTATAATATAGTTTGCCTTAAAAAATTCTGTGTCTATCTATAGTTGAATGTTGTCTTGACTTTAGTGTCAATATCTTTGTTCTAGGTAGTAACTAAAAGCTTGTTTCCTACTGATTATAACTGTTAGATACTAGCTGATTTGGAGTGTAAAACATTAGCACTAGTCTACATGTACTGATTGGACATATTGATCATCACGTGTTATGCAGTATTCTTTCCTTAGTTTTTGTTGTATGTCATATTGGGCCATGAAATAAAAATGTGTCTAGATCTATATTTTTCTCTGTATTTGGGTGAAGATCATATAAACTTAATATAGTTATAATATATGTTGTATCTTTATGGTATCACACTTCCACAAATACTTAAACTGATTTGTAGGTTTTGATATGCTAACTAATTATTGTGTCTATCAACACACTAGGTACACCGAGTTTTGTTAGATATAGACATTGTTGCAAATGCTACAGCAGGACTAGTAAGATACACTCCATTCAAGCAGGAGGTATGACTTTGCTCTTTTCCACTAACCAGCTTTCCCTTCTTTTTTTGTACTTGCATTTATGATTCATGGTAAGCGTAATTTCTGAACATGGCATTCCTTTTATTGTTCCTCTGGAGGCTTGTCCATATAGTGCTTGATCTTAATCCTCTCCAAAACGTCTATTACTTATCTAACAATTGGTATCCTACAAGGGATAAAAACTTATACACTACAGCAGAGAAGGACATCACTGGCGGTTCAAAAACCCCCTTCACTGGCGGATTTTGAACCGCCATAACCAACTCAGCAGTGATGAACTGATCACATCACTGCCGGTTATGCCAAACCGGCAGTGATAGCTCATGTATCACTGCCGGTTCGTGTTACAAACCGGCAGTGATACTTGAGCCATCACTGCCGGTTGTTTTAACCAACCGGTTGTGTAGATTATATTATCACTGCCGGTTTTCTTTAAACCGGTAGTAATATACTTTTCACAATTTGCATTTTAATAATTGTTTTATTTTCATTTCGAGGGGAGGTGGTGGGGTGGGAGGTCGGGGAGGTGGAGGTGGTTGCTATCGATCAATTTGATATCGATGTGAAGGTGGTTGTTGATCAGCGACAATACAAACCCATCAACATTTATGTTACAAAAGTTTCAAAAAAAACTTTAAGTATCGAATTAAGAGTCGTATTACAATAGCCTATCAATGTGGTCTCTTCCGTACTGCGCCTTGTACTTCTTAGTCCTCGCAATGGAGAATGATCCTGTCTTGGTCAATATCTCGTCCATCACAAACCTTGCTATCTCCTCTTGAATTCCTCTCATCTCAAAATCTAGCAACTGGTTGTGATTGTTTGCTTTGCGCTGTAATTGAAGCAAGATGATATTGAGATGCACAAACGTAAGACAAAACAATAGAAATGGGATGCCTACGTACCATGTCATCTCCCTTATTTATTTTTGCGCCAAAGTATTTTAGCATTGCCCACATCACATAGAACCCGCATTCGTTGTTCCCCATCGGTTGATCTAGGGTCTTGAGATCCTCCATATACTTTACACTGAATGGGGCACTCCATTGCTTTTGCATCTTGCTATCGAGATTTTTCTAATTCGGTAATGCCTTCATTCTATGTTACATTGTAAATGAAGTGTGAAGACCGAGGACATTACAATATCCTATGTGATTAGAAAGTGTTGTGATATTGGGTTCACTTACTTATTCAGCACTTTGACTAGGGGGTCGATAAGAGAAAGTGGCTTTTTCTTTGAGTCCCACACCTCGATATGTGAATCTTGAAGATAGATATCTACGAGGATGAAATGGTTGCTGCAATCACAAAGTCCATGTTATTGAATGACATATCAAGAAAAGAAACAATAAAATAAGGGTCGAGAACACATACTCGCAGTTGTAGGGTAGGAGTACGTTTGTTTTGTTGTTTCTGAACATCCTTTCAAACTCAATCTTCAAACTTGTTGGTACATAGTCATCTTCACCAGAGGCGGTGCATGTTGTCTCATTTACAAATATGGGATCCAAGAAGTCTATATTGCTCAATTGCTTCTTTAGGCACCATTTTGCCATACACCTGCATAATAAACATATGATATATTCAAATGCAAATCACGTAGTTTATTATAATGTTGTGAGGGTAGGGTACTTACATAGACCATATCATCAAAATCTGCGTATCGAGCGAGCGCCGTTGGAAGTGCTGAAAGAGGTGTTCATAATAAATAATATGCACCGTTTCTTCAGGATGATTAAAAACCATTCCGGGAGGGATGCAAACTTCAAAACCGACACAGTCTCCGTTGACAGTATCCAGGGAGTAATAATCATGCAACTGTCGCATGTATGTTGGCAAATCTCTATACTCTTGTTTGGTGGCGACCAAAGGTTTGCCTCTTGAATACTTGTATGCGATCGTGGCTTTTTCAAAATCTCTCGTTCCGTAATACAACTCCGTGGCCCTCTCCATGGATATGCCCATGTTGTTGGCCAAGTTCTGTATCTCTAGCAATTCTTTGGTGTGTATTTCTCTAGCTCTGATTTGATTACTCTCTTTGTTGTGTTGCCTTTCAAATTCGGTCTGTTGTCTCCACTTAGGTAGACTGGCTATTCGATTAAAGAAGGTAACGGCGGCTTTCTTGCTTGGAGGCTCCATAGTCGGGTCCTTCATCTTACTCGTAATGCTAGCATCCACCTTCTTTTTACTTGTCTGGGGAGCATTACCAACCGAAACTGATGACCTCTTGTGTTGCGAGGTCGAACCTGATCGCACTTTGGATTTTCACGAAGGAGGAGGAGGAGGTGTCTTCTCCTTTGGCTGTGGAGGAGGTGGAGGAGGTAGAGGAGGTGTTTTCTCCTTTGGCGGTGGAGGAGGTGTTTTCTCCTTTGGCGGTGGAGGAGGTGTCTTCTCTTTTGAGGCAGGAGAGGGAGAATGAGGATCTAGCAGAGGAGAGAAACCTCTTAGCGGCGACGATGCCGATGATTCACTGTCATCCTCATCATCCGAAGATGGCTGCTCATCCAGCTTGATGAAGCGTTTGCGCCAAGCCACATGAGTGCCCAAGTTGTGAACAAGACGTGGCCTATCTTCCTCCACTGGGAAATCAATGTGTATCTTATTGTACTTCTTATCCAAGATCTTATCAATGCTGACCCTGCATACCTGGGTGGCATTGGCTTGCATGAATGATGTCGTCTCCTCTTGGAAATGCTTGTCCGACCGCCACCTTGTCTTTTGTCCACTGCTGACGGATGTACAACCTGACATTAATAGGTCCAGTGATGTTGTCCACCGGATGAGGAGCATTGACCTCTTCTTCGTCAAGCATAGGGGTCGAGCCGCAGCTACTGCGACCCTTGGGCACTGGGCTATTCAAAGTCAGGATAGGCTGCGGTTGTGTCGAACACATGGATTGCATAGCTGACATAACTCGTGCATCAACTTGAGCAGCTATCCGTGCTTCCATGCTATCTTCGATTTCCTTTCGAAACCTTTGAAGCTCTTCTTCTCTTTGCGTTCTAGCCCTCACCCGGCTCCTATAGGATGAAGATTCACCTTCGAATGCTTTCACCCAAGGAACATTTCTAGCTCCTCTAGTGCGACCGGGGTGCTCCTTGTTTCCAAGTGCTTGTGTGAGCACGTCATTTTCTCTATCGGACTTGCGGTTACCTCTATTCACTTCCTTAGTTAAGGTTGAAATCCTCTGGAGGAGATTGCTGACGGGTTCACTACTGGCATTAAGGCTCCCATCACTATTGTATTGTGCCCCCCTTGCGAGTAGGTAGTTTACTGATCTGGGCTGCCAATCGCTTGTCTGAGGCCTAACGCCGCGCTGCTCTAGTTTCTGGACTTCCATTTCCCATTCCGGAATCTTCCTTACATAGCCACGCGATCCTAGGCGATGAGGATCCTTTGCCTTAAGCGAGTTTGCTCTATTTCTTTCGCTTGATGCCTTGGCCTCTTCGGATAGCTTGTAAGCCTTGAACTCCTCCCAGAAGTCTCTCTGCTTGTTGTATTGACCTCCCTCAAAATTCGGTTCTCTGTCCTCCTTAATTAACTTGTACAAGGTTCCCTTAAAAGTCTTGAACGAGCGACCCATGATTTCCTTGGCCTTCTTCTTGACTGTCGCCTCGTCATAGTCATTAGGAAAAGTGAAATACCCTTTCAACTTGTTCCAAACTAGCTCCTTCTCACTTTCTGGAACCCTCCATGGGTCATCCTCACGACCAGTCCATTTCCTGTATTTGATCGGGATAAAGTCTCTTACAAGTGCCCCGATGACACTCTTGTATGGGCCTAATGCTGTAAGAGGCTCCACCGGCTCCCCTACTTAGTCGAACTTAGAGATGTGCCAATGTTTACTTGTTTGAGGAAGCTTTGTTGCACCACGCTTAGTCCTGCTGGTACCCTCACCACTTGGCTCTTGCGGTGGAACCTGCTTCAAAATTCATAAATAAGTCCCCATCAAACTTATCTAGCGTGATTTCTTACTATCGCGTTATTAGGTATGACCTAAGTTATTACCTCGTCTCCTTGGGTCTAGCTGCAGATAATGGCTAGGGCTCCAATCGTCCTGATTGTTACCACCACCATTAGTTGGATCCTGCGGCGCTCCTGTCGCAGTGCTCTCTGCTTGTGGGGTATCAGTAGTTCGGCGACGGGTGGTGAATTGGCGATGACGAGTCATGTTTCTGGACATTCAATCAAAGGCATCACAAACATTGAGGTGGTTATTCAAAGGCATCACGAACCTAACAAGCTTGCTTGAGGGTGGCTGAATTGCCCATAAGCTATGTTGCCTAGCAACTGGTGACCCCAATACCTTGAATAAGACCACACTTAGCCGACTTGTCTAACATTCTAGAGAAGGCATCCCCCACCAAATTACAGCAACCCCAGCAACCTACTACATAATTTTTGCCTAAGTTTAGCAAATGACTGAAATAAAAAAATATCACCAAACTATATAAACAATACATTTAGTAAAATGAAGTCTAGAAAAAGAGTCTGGATCACTCCTGTTTGTCTCGATAATGTTTTCAGTTTCTGATGAGCATATCATATGTTCATTGGCTCATTGCTCATACATAAATAATAGGTTTGCATCACACTTACAGAATCATACAAAAAGTGAGGACAAGGAACATATGTAGGAGGTTTGGAACACATTTAGCTTTGACTTAGTGAATACCGAGAAAATAAAGAGCTCCCCAATAAGATCTGCAGCAGCTTGAACAACTTTCTCCTCATTCAATGACCATTTAGTGCATGTCCAAGACTGAGGAAAGGTGTACTGTCCAAGACTCAAGACTAATGGCCATTTACAGTTTTGAACAGCTTGAACAGCTTGACAATCGAATAATAGCAGAGATGAATGCAAATGTTAAGTAAAGTGACTATGAAAATTGAAATCATCTAAGCCAGGTAAGATAAGCCACAACAACTAAGGCAATTATTTCCATGTGCTATGTATTGCTGAACTGCAGGGCAGAGAAGGACTGAGGCATTCTATCGAACACCTTATGGGCACTCACCGAGTAAGCAGGGGTGGCGCGCTCAACAGCGACGTGGAGGAGCTCCTGGCGGCGTCGGCGTAGCTGTAGGGGACGGCGGCGTTGAGGAAGCGGTAGGGGACGGCGTCGTGAAGGGCGGCGTCGGGCTGCGGCGTCGTGCAGTGCGCGTCGGGCGGCGGCGGCGTGCAGTGGCGAACAGCGTCGAGCGCGTAAAGAGTCGTGCACTGGCCTTGGAGCGCGCCAGCGCCTTATATAACCCACGCATCACTACCGGGTGGTTATTAGAACCGGCAGTGATGTCCCATATCACTGCCGGTTCTAATAACCAACCGGCAGTGATGTTCCATATCACTGCCGGTTGGTTATTAGAACCGGCAGTGATATGGGACATCACTGCCGGTTCTAATAACCAACCGGCAGTGATATGGGATATCACTGCCGGTTGGTTATTAGAACAGACAGTGATATTGATTATTTTTAAACATTTTAGGTCCCCAATTGATCTCAAATGGAAAAGTTGTAAACAACAAAGTTGTGGAACTCATGAATGTCTACAACTTTTATTTTATTCATTTCTCAATTTGAGAAAGTTTTATTAGGCATGGCTCATAAAGTGCTCTGTCTCACACAAAGTTATGTCACTTTGTTGGAAACATGGCATCCGTTATATCAACAAAGTTCCAAAATAATAGTGGTAGAACTCATCAATCTCTACAACTCCATACGATCTCAAATTCGATGCAAATTACTAAAACAATATTTCATTAAGGATTACATAGTTTATGATATTCTAACTATGATGGCCTCATCGTGATCACTCCGGAGGTAAGCAGGTTCGTCACCCTCTTCAAGGATAGGTAGGGTAATGTCTACCCCAAAAGGAGCCATTTCTTGATAACCTTTGTACTCTTCTTCGTCTGTCACTCCTTCAACACCGACAATCTTCCTTTTGCCTTGCATGACTACGTGTAGTCTTCCCTTTGTATTGTTATCCCTTGCATAGAAGATTTGCAAAACATCCTTTGCAAGGACGAAGGGGTCATCTCTGTATGCGGTCTTGGATAGATCAACGGTAGTGAACCCATCATTGTCGGTGTTGATTTCATCTAGCCGGACCCACTGGCAACGAAAAAGAGCGACCTTCAACTGTCGTCCATAGTCTAGCTCCCATATCTCATCTATGAAACCATAGTATGTTGCCTCCACCGTGCCGTATTCATCGTGGGCGTCGAAACGAACAGCACTATTTTGGTTGGTGCTCTTTCCATCCTGTTTTTTTGTGTAAAATGTAAAACCATTTTATATCATAACCTTGGTACATCATCACCGTAGTCGAAGGTCCGGGAGCTAAGAGATCTAGCTGACATCCCGTCACCATTCCTAGCCTGCGGCGTCGAAACCAGTCACCGAATTCCTCCTTATGTTTTTTCTCAAGCCAAGCATGTGACCTACCGATGTGCTTACTTTGCAGTAACTGCTTGTGCTCATTAATGTATGCCATCACACCGTCGGCCTGCTGGAGAACAGCGAAGTGTGCCTGTCTGAAGGAAACCACTTCGACTATTTTGACAGCTTTCTCACCTATCGTTCCTTTGCCCCCTAGTCTTCCATCGTGACGAGATACTGGAACTCCGACCCGATTGATGTCCATATAATATGTGCAGAACTCAATGGCCTCCTCCGTTGTCCATCCTTCTACCATGCTCCCTTTTGGTCTGAATCTATTCCTAACATACTGCCTGAAAACTTTCATCAACCTCTCGAAAGGAAACATCTAGTGTACGTACATTGGGCCAAGGGCTTTAATTTGGTCCACAAGATGAACAAGTAGATGCACTGATATGTCGAAGTAAGTCGGTGGGAAATGCATCTCAAGCCTGCATAGAATCTCGGTTATCTCCTGCTTCAGCTGGTCTAGCTTGGCCCCTTCAATGACCTTTTCAGAGATCGCGTTGAAGAACGAACACAACTTTATGATTGGGGCACGGACCTTGTCAGGGAGGATACCTCGCAGGGCAACTGGGAGCAGCTGAGTCATAATGACATGACAGTCATGGGCCTTCATACAACCATAGTTAAACTTAAGTTCTCTCATGTTAACTAGCCTCTTCGGGTTCGCACAGTAGCCAGTTGGCACTTTGAGATCATTGAAGAAAGAAATAAGCATGACCTTTTCTTCCTTTTTCAGTGTCCATGATGCCACCGGAAGTTTCAAGTGGCCATCCTCAAGAGTTATTGGGTGCAACTCCTTCCTGAGGCCCAGGTGTTGCATGTCCAAGCGTGTCGCGAGAGAATCCTTTGTTGTTCCCCTAGTGTTCATCAACATGTTAAGTGTGTTACCGCACACGTTTTTAGTTATGTGCATTGGATCAAGACAGTGACGTACACTCAAAAGTGGCCAATAAGGTAGTTCCCAAAAGATTGATTTTTTCTTCCAGATACTACCGGCTGGCGCTGGTACTGCACCTTCCCCCTTCCCAAGGACAACATCTGTGAGTTTGCTTACTTGTTTAAGTATCTGTTTCCCGTCTCGATACTTTGGAGGTCCACGTTTCTCAGTATTCCCATTAAAATCTTTTCTATTCCTGCGGTAAGGGTGATCCCTTCGTAGGAACCTACGGTGTCCCATATAGACCATCTTCTTGTTTTCTGGTAGATGTATAGCATCAGTCTCGTCCAAGCACTCGACACACCCAGTGTATCCTTTTGTTTTCTCTCCAGACAAGCAACCTCGCCCTGGCAGGTCAGTGATTGTAGCGATAAGTATAACCTTTATCGTGACATGTTCTTTTTTGTACTCATCCCAAACATCCTTCACACCCGTCTCCCACATCTATAGTAGTTCATCGATCACTGGTTGTAGAAGCACATCGATATCATTACCAGGTTGTTTTGGCCCTTGGATTAGTAGTGGCATCTGGATGTATGACCGTTTCATACAAAGCCAGGGTGGAAGGTTGTATATACATAGCGTCACTGGCCAAGTGCTATGATTGCTTCTAACCTGGTCAAACGGATTCATCCCATCTGTGCTCAAACCTATCCAAAGATGCCTTACCTCTCCACCGATGTTCTTATAGAACATAGTGTTGATAGTCCTCCAGTCCGACCCGTCGGCGGGGTGCCTCAACATTGTATCTTTCTTACACTCTTCGCCGTGCCAACGCAACAGTTTGGCTGACTTTGCATTTGCAAACAACCTATGCACTCGTGGAGCTATAGGAAAATACCATACGACCTTTATGGGCCCTCCTCTGGTCTTGCTTCCCTGATTTGACGGCCCTTGCTTGTATCGGGGAGCTTTACACTTGGGACACGCATCCAAGTATTTGTATTTTTCTCCACGGTACAATATGCAATCGTTGGAACACGCGTGTATTTTCTCAACCTCGAGGCCGATTGGGCAAATCATTTGCTTGGCCAGGTAAGTCTTTTCTGGTAACTCGCTACCCTTCGGGAGCAGTTTATGTAGTATACCTAACAAGCTATCGAAGCCTTTATCACTCAATTCATTCGTTGATTTGAACTCTAATAGCATGATGTTGGCTTTCAGTTTGCTTATTGGGCAGGTCGGATACAATGGTGTTTTTGCATCCTTTCTTATGATCTCCAGTTTTTTCAACTGTGTAGCACTAAGGAATCCGCCATGCACATCATGTAGAAACTGTGAAATGCCATCATTTTCCTCTGTGTCGTCAACTAATGTATTCCTAAACACATTATTGTTGGTAGGCACAGGTACTGTGTAGCATTGGTAATCATTAATAGCAGAAATGCATTTAGGGATACGCTAGGCATGGGCACATCATCATTGTTTTCTTGTGCAACATTTTGACCAACCTCCCCATGCAAAGTCCAAATCGTGTAGTCTCTCATAAACCCCTTGGTAATCAAGTGCAATCGTATATGCTCCACGTCGCCCCATTTTCTCGTATTCTTGCAATCTTTGCATGGACAGAATACAGGCTGTGAGTCCCCAGCATTGGCTCTAGCGAGCTTGATGAAATCATCGATGCCCGTTAAGTACCGTTGGTCTGTACATGACAGATCGTACATCCACCCTCGATCCATGTCTGCACAGGTAAAATGGGTCGGGCAGAGGAAATATAGGAAAGTTTTAATAAGAAACAATTATTGCACAATATTGAAGAACAATTGTTCTACTCCATGCAACATACAAATGGAGACACTAATTTAAAAAAAGACTAAATTTGGAGACATGATCATGAATAATAATGTAGCTCCAAACAATGCCCATATAAATTAAAAATCACAGCCCCATAAAAAATAATTATTGCACAATATTATAGAACAATTATTCTACTCCATGCCACATAAAAATAGAGACATTAATTTAAAAAAATACTAAAATTGGAGACATGATCATGAACAACAATGTAGCTCCAAACTAATGGCGGATGCAGGATGATAATGAAGGAGGGGCTAAAAAACAATGGAGATGTTGATTTGTATGAAGATTTAATGGTGATTTGAGATTTTTGCTACAGTGTTTCTAGTAGTAAATCAAGTCATTAGGGGGGCTGGAGCCCACCCAGCCCCCTGTAGATCCGCCACTACTGCTCCAAACAATGCATTGTTTGGTGACACATGGGTTAATTTGCTCATCAACATTGTAAAAGAATCTACTCTACTCCTAAGAACCAATTATAACATCACATACTAACAATGCATTATAGCCATGAATTAGAAAAGTGCTCTGTAGAAGAATGGAGAAATAAGAATGAGAATCAAGCATTATAGCCATCAAAACAAAGCTAATTAAGCAACAAAATCGAAGGAATGGAGGCTGGTTACTAACCTTAAAGCAAAAAGATCAAGCCATTCTTCCAAATCCAAGTGGTAGCTTCACGGATTTGGGCGACCGCAACATTGGAGGTAGTGGCCCAAACGCGCGCCTCTGTTCTCGGGATAAAAGAGTGGAGGAAGAAGATGACGGCTACAACCTTTTTGTGCTGTCAGGCTCATCACTGTCGGTTCTATCCTAGAACCGATAGTGATAGAATCAAATCACTGTCGGTTCTTGGCTTGAACCGGCAGTGATAAGTGGAGTTGTCATCACTGCCGGCGGGAGGCACAAACCGGCAGTGATAGTTGTCATCACTGCCGGTTCTCGCACCCCCCAATTATTTTCTGGTTGTCAGAGCCTAGAACCGGTAGTGAAGGGTCATCACTGCCGGTTGTCCTAATTTCGGCAGTGATGTGACCGGCACTGATGACTGAATCTGTAGTAGTGATAGATACTTTTAATTCATGGATGGAGCGGCGATCTGTCGATCTATTTGGCTAACAAAGAACCAAAAATGTTTTTAACAAATGTCGACAAAAAACTCTTTTTAGGTCAATGGAACACATTGGCTTCGGTCCTGGGCTAGTTGCAACAGTGGATGACACTGAGCTAGGGTTTGAGTGTTGTTTATATAGGCAAGATGGTGGTGGGCTTCCATGGGTTAGCAGGTTAGGCACGATTTACAGAGGTGGTCGCCTTATAAATGTGAGGCAGTTAATTGTGACCACCTCAGTAAATAAAATAACCGCCTCTGTAAATACATTTTGTGAGGCAGTTAATTGTGACCGCCTCCATAAAGAAAAATGTTCGCCTTGAAAAATCCTCATGCATTTTATAAGGCAGTTGGATTTTTAACCGCCTCAGTTAATTAAAGGGTACCGCCTCGCAAAATCATTTTTATAGTAGTGACCGGAGCTTTCCAAGGCTCATTGTGCAGCGTTCAGCCCAACGGCCAAATTTGAGAGTTGGTTTTATAAATACCCCCAAGCCGACCATTTCAAGTGTGTAGGAGCTGAGAAACATATCTAGGGGGTTGAGGCTCTTTAGTGCTCTAGCCACCACAAGTCCTTAAGGAAATATTAGGTGATTAGCGTAGTGCTTCGCAAAGTGCATAGGCTAGTTAGACCCGCATATTGGCGCTTTGCACTTGCCTTAAGCTTAGTGTTTAGTGATGTTTGCGTACCTTTCCCCAATTTGGTGCTTGCGTGCACCATTTCTTATACACGAGGGGCTTGTAGTCTTGCAAGACCCTCACATGTGGAAAGGCCACCAAGCATGTATTCAAGGGAATGTGTGACCCATGGTATTTTGGCTGAAAACACGGTAGTGAAGATGGTGGGGAGCGGGCCGGGAGAAGGCCCAGTGGGGACCCACTTGCACATGGGGAAGGTCCATGGGCTCCACATGTTACCCAACCAGGAGCTTGACCTTTTGAAGGGCATCCTTGTGAGGAGCTCCAACGAGGGCCAGTGACAAGTGTAAGCTTCTTGATACCACAGAAAAAAAAATATTATTGTCAACGAGAGTTTGCATTCTCTACCTCTCACAAGCTTATGCATTTACAATGCTTACCTAGGTTGTGTGTTTTACATTTCTACTCTAGATTAGTGATAGGATTGGAAGCTTTGTTGCATAACTCTTTTGCGGTAGAGATAGCAACGCACATAGCAAAACCTAGATGCACATTTAGATAGAGACTTGTGTACAATCAGAGGATATTAGATTTTAGAAAGACTAATTGAAGCCCCCACCCCCCCCCCACCCCCACCCCACACCCACCCCCACGTGTCACTGTTCCTTACAGGCACTTTAGGGAAAACCGAACAGGTAAGTTGCACTGTATAAGCTTGGATATAGGGTAATGCAGGGTACAAATCACAACCACAAATAAAGACACTTCCCATGAAAATGTTGATCATACAAGCAACTTCTACACCAAGGGCTATTGTGTTAGTGCGAGGCAGCATGCTTTGATTAGTACAACAAAAACAATAAGTTGATTTGTTTGCACTATTAAGTAGAGGCTCCATTCGTGTTTCTTGTACCCCAGATTTTTTCTTTTGTTTTTCCTTTGTGTATCATCTTACCAGCGAAAATGCATTTTAACTTTTACTTCCTTAGATCTGCCTAATATGAAATAATCAAAGCGATGAACCATACAATTTTTTCTAGAAATTTATACTTGAAATTTAATTGCTTCGTCTGCCACTAGGAAATTGTGTTAGTGTGGTTACCAAACAAAACATAAGATAATAATAGCAAAGTAGCTAGTGGAGAAAAGACCAAAGTACAATAGTAGTCGGTGAACCATGCATTGTTTTCTAGAGTTTCTAGTAGGAATATTCAATTTTATACAAATACACAAACTCAAAACTGGCTACGTACGACTCAAAGCAGCTAACAAATAAAAGCATTGTGGCAATACGAGCTTAGCTCAATTGGTTAGATTTCTTGTGATGGATCCTTTCTACTAGGTTAAAATCTTCGACTCGGCATGGTTGATTGTATTTCTCTGGATTTATTTCACGATTTAACAATGCTATTTTTTTGGTAGGTGTCATGTTCATGATTGGCGAGGAGCCCATGGTGACTTCCTTAATTTTGAGATCTATTAGCTTGGTCTCGTAGACGTGATCATATAGGTAGAGTGTAAGTGTATGTTTAATTATATATGTGTACATGTGTTTATATGTGTGTCTACATGTTGAGATTTTTTTTTAAAAAAATCATGCTCTTTTTCTTATAGGATCCCATTAAATACCATGACCTTAGTTATCCAAAAAAAATAACATGACCTTTAAACATAAGGTAAAAAAAGAAATGTACAGTAAGAGAGAGAATATTAAAATGCAATAACAATATTTAAATTTGCCCACATGATTTAGTTGACAAACAGTCAAAATGTACATTAGAGCCTTAAATTTGTGAAGTTCAATCGTCTTTTATTTGGAGGGGAAAATAAACCCCTTTTCCAGAATCTCCCGGTGTCTCGATCCCATAGTTATGTCTTATTCGAATGTGCGGGGCACCACGAGGCTATGAGTCTATGACCATTGATTTGTAACAGATGACTACACCTGGGCCTCATCTCAGCCCAACATAAATTCGGCCTGTTGACTGCACGAGCCCACCTGGCAGAACGTCCATCCATCTAAGCTGGTTGGGCCCATTGGCATAGGAGGCCACAATTCAAAAGGCAACACCATCCATCCAAGCTTCAGTACACTAATTGAATGGCCTTCAGCTGCTCTTACTAAGAAGCTGTTTTTTTTGAGAGAGAGAGAGAGAGAGAACTGCAGGGGCCACAGCCCCTACAGAATCTTATTAAATAAAACAGAAAAGGAGTTCAAAAAAGCCTAAGAGACAGAAACTACTACTGAGAAGCTGTTTTACTAGCTTCCCATCAATATTTGATACGAATGTAAGCAAAGACAAACACTAGTATTCTTGTGTTCTGCACAGATCATGTAGATAGACCTGCTGCAATATGCAGTAATCTTGCTGGATACAAATTCAATCTAGGGAGAGCAACAATTCCTACAGCCATTGCCGATTCACCATTCCTTTGGACATGGCAAAATGCTCATCACACAAACGATTATTGTTACCTGTCTGAATTAAACAGGGAATAAGCACGTACCTTTTTCATCGCTGAGAGGAACATATCATCAACAATTCCAGCCTATAAATATGCTCACTTTGTAACTAGAGTCAAATAAAGGCTCTATCTAGACGAGAAAAAGAAATAAACCAAGAGAACAACTAACTGTTTCAATGGTTTGTAGCAAGCATGTTATGACTATGTCAGCTTCTCCAGCAAGTTCATACATATCTTCTGGTCCACCTTTTTTATCTACAAGCCCGTCAATATCTGCACAAGGAATGTTTGAAGTGACAGGAGGATCACGCAAAGAATTTTCATGTAGGCATGATATCAGTAGCAGCTTACCACATGGCAATGAGCCTGGTGACCAATTTCTTTTAGTAGCAAGAATGTTTACACCAAATGGCTTTAACCTCTTGGCAATTTCCACACCAATGGCCCCAAATCCTAGGAGAAGGACCTAGACACAAATGCAATTAATTACACAGATGGGATAATTCCCATGGAAAGTAGATCAAACAAGCAATTTCCACATCTAGGCCCAAGAGCATACTGTTTTGCCAAATATTGTTCCCCCTGTTGGACTTCCCAGGTCCTTCTGATGCACAGCAGCATCCATCAACTTCTGCAAATTAATTCCCAAAGTCCAAAACATGAGTGATTCATTATATATGAAAGCAGCTAATTTTACTTAATACAACAAAAACAAGTAATAAAATGTTTTAATTCTATTAAAAACACTTATAACAGAAACTAAAATTAATGCCCTGTCAAGCTTGTACACCAGAATTTTGCTGCTTTCAGGAAAAATATATTTAAGTCTTCAGTTTTGACAAATTTCATAGTATCTTCCAAACTTGGTGCTTGCAAAACAGATGAACACTATAAATTTCCAAGTTTCCCCTTGGCATACATCTTTATCTATCAAAACATAAAGTGGAGGCCCAAAACCAAAGCATGTAGAAAAAACTATTTTTGTCTTTGTTATTCCCGTAGGATAATATGGACTTTGAATACAATGTTAAATCAACAAGACTACAGTAGTGAAGAAAAATTCCTGCTTGCTTAAGATACGTCTATAATCATTCATGGACCATTGTTGAATGCACATGATGGGATTAGCCCTGATTTGCTTAGTTTCATTGTGACTTGGTACAGTATTAAAAATCCTCTAGATAGTGAAGAAAAAGAAGCCATGAACGATCATTGAAGATAATCATCAGAAAACATGAAACATGTGAAGAGCAAATTCAATTTCCATCTTGTCAAAATTCAGAACTGCTATCCATAAAAATATACTTGCTTCCGCAGAACACCAAGGGTAAGATAGACGGTGCAGCGGTGGTGGGCGGACCAGACAGACTTCACCGACACCGTGGCGGCATCTCGGCGCACAGGTGGCCCCACGCCGATAGCACAGCATCTCCAACGTCTATGGCTGTTTTTTTTTTGGAATCTTAAATTGATTTTCACTGCCCGATGGATGCTGAGGCCGTCAGTAATGTCCTGAGATCAACTACTTCGATTTTTTAAAAGGTGACCGTGTTCCACGTGAATACGACATTAACAAAGAGAGCCGTGATCATGCTGAGATTAATGAATAGACAGCAAAACAAAATCAGATATTCAGGGGACCACATTATTATTGGCTGATGAAGCAATGTTGCAGGAAAATGATTTGCTGCTACCACTACCAGCTACAAGCCAGACAGTGGCGGAATTTTCAACTTTTCATCTAGGTCGCCAACAAACATCTCGGTAAGTTATAAACAAAAAAAAAACATCTGAGTACACGTTCATTCTTACATGTCCACAAAAGAATTCAATTCTCACGTTTCAAGTTGTCAAAGAATTTAAACTTTGACTAAAATTATATGAAAAAGTATTAACATCCATGAGACAAAATAAATGCTACTAGATTAGTTATAGAATATATTTTCATAATAAATTTATTTGGAGACATAAATGCTAATACTATTTATTATAAACTTGGTCAAACAACTAGTTTGACTGGCATGGTTCCATAATTGCATTCTTTCCCAGACGGAGGGAGTACAACTTTACAAGTCGCCCGACCCATTATTCTCTACTAATGATCGTAACAGCAGTTCCCAGCTGAACTCAGTATCCGCCGAATGGCATCTAACAGCTGCTGCCTGGACTTTTCCTTTTTTTTTTTAGTTGACAAACTCTACTTCCGTGAACGGCTGCCCTGAATGCAGCTGGAGGGCAGTGTCACCAACAGACTGCAAAAGGCAGAGCAAGAGTTACCACAAGTAGGGCTCCATAATAGCAACAATGACTCTTTCTTTTCTCCAGTGCATAGCCTTTTCATCCTAGCCTGTGGACCTTCACTATAGAATAATAATTATCAAAGGGCTTTGTGTCAACATGTCATCTAACTAATAATTGGAGTTTGGTTGCACCATTCATATCTGCTGACCAACTGTAGTAGTACTCAGCGGTTGTTCAATACATGCTGAAGAAAAGATTAGCGATGACATAATTTAAATGGAGCAACCTAGCACAAAGCCCGAACCTTTGCCATAGTTCTGTAGGAGTATTCAGTGACACCGGCCACATGTGGCGTTATGATGACGTTTGGGAATTTCAGAACAGGATCCTCTGGATCAAATGGCTCCATCCAAGCAACATCAATCCCCAAACCAGCTAAATGGCCCGATTCCAGGTGATCAAACACAGCCTTGTAGTCCAGCAAGCGTCCCCTGGCAATGTTGACCAGATATGATCCCTGCTTAAAAATAAGGCAGTCAAAGTTAATCCATTGTAGATGATGGCAATAGCTGTTTATCCAACAATATTATGCTCCAGACAAGATTTTCTAGTAAAAATATTCTCAACTGATAGCATGGCTCATGGTTCATTCCTTCTCTATTATTTATGTAACACAAACAAACGAATGGGGTCAACCAAATTAGGAGCCCCCAGATGTGATAACATGGATATCAGTATGATAGAAACAAGCATGTACCTTTTTCATTGATGAAACAAACTTATGATCCACAATTCCAACCTGTAAAAGATGATCACATTCTATCAAGGTCAACCACAGGTCTTCTGGAAGGAATTTTTATAACTAATTATGTACACCAAGAGAAGTATTAACTGTTTCGTTGGTTAAGGTCATGCATGTTATAACAATGTTAGCTTCACCAGCAAATTCATACATATCTTCCGGGCCACCTTTCTTGTCAACTAGCTCACCCACATCTGCATTGGAATGTTTTTTAAGCAGGTGGAGAAGGACAGAAACAATTTATAAAAGCCATGATGTGGAGGAAATGGAACAGTGGAGCTTACCAGATGGCAATGTGTCTGATGACCAATTTCTTTTGGTAGCAAGAATTTTTACTCCAAACGGTCTTAGCCTCTTGGCAAGTTCAACACCAATGGCCCCAAATCCAAGGATAAGGACCTACACGGCACAGATAAGAACAATTACATGAACGGGATATTTCCCACAGAATGTAGATAAAAAAATGCAATGGTGTATACACCACGACCATACTGTTTTGCCAAATAATGTATCTCCAACTGGAATACCAAGGTCTTTCCGGTTCACAGCAGAATCCATCTCCTTCTGCAAGTTAAATACCCAATGTTCAACTGAAAGGATCGAAGTTATGTTTATGAAACTTAAACAAGTTAGCTTCAAGATAATGAAAGCTAGGAGGGTAGTGTATATGTTAAAAGGGATAACTACATATTCTCTACATGAGCCAAAGATTAGTCCAATCGCCAAATTTTGGTTACTGAAATTAGTGGACACACTTGAACTAAAGCTAGTGTGTTCCTATATAGGTGTCACTAAGTATAAACATTAAAACATTTATTATTTTGAACACCACTATAAAGTAAAGTTATTATGATTTTCAAACAGAAATGGTACTAGTAGATTTATCATCATTTTTGTCATATGATTGTATAATTCATATTTTTGCTAATTCACTATTAGAAAAACCTATGATCAAAAGTCTTATCTCAAATGCAGAAAAAATGTTGGAAAACATCATCAATCCAGGAAAAAAAAGGTAGTAGTTTTAATAGTCATCAATGTGCAACAGTTTTTGCAGCATCACATACTCTTTTTCCTCTGAAAATGCATTCTAAGTCATGAAAATGTCTCAGTAATAGATTTCATGTTAACTGCCTAACTTGCAACATAATAAAATGGGGATGGAACATATAATTGTTGCAGATTTTAGACAAAAAATAGAACTAGGAATATTCATTTTCATCCAAACTCGCAGACCTCAAACTCAAAGCTGGTAGCTTAAACCATTATGTTTTTATTAGTCTTCCATAGAATAGTAGGATTTTAACTGAAGGACCTAGTTCTGCAGAATAATCATGCTTGCTTGCATCATGGAGAAAGATTAGTTACAAATTAATAATATCTTGAGAAGTGTAGAAATTGTAACTGTTTATGAATGTGGAAACGGTCAAGTTGGAATGTTACTAACTTTCATCAAAGAGAAGCTTAAAAAACTGATACAAAAGAGAGAACTTCCAACTTCCACATGGTCAGCACTACTAGGCATACAACACATACTTGCTTACGCAGAACACCTAGAGCAAGATAGATTGCCATTTCTGCACAAGAGACAGCATTTCCTGTCGTACTTCCAGGGATCCGTGCAACTTTGATTTTGTGTTCTGTAGCAGCATTTACATCAACGCCTGTGGAAAATATGCAGTTAATATAATATGGCCAGTTAAATTGACAGATTGATTGAATAGACAAGATAGCATCAGAATTTGAATCACCTTCTAACCCAACGCCATACTGCATTATAATCTTCATCTGAGTTGCCTTGGCAATGATATCTGAATCTATACGCCGATTTTTTACTACACATATATGGTAGTTGTGAATAACATCAGGTACCTGCTCAAGACCTACTTCATCAACCTGCAAAAAGAATTGACAGTCAAATGCGACTTGTGTAAAAAGACATGCTTGTATCTCAAGACTATAAGGTAAGCACCTACTATCAAACTATTATATTAGAATATGAGGATTCAGAATTTGTTTCATGTTATCCTAATGGAGTTAAGAGAAAACGGAAACAAGGTGAGTACAGTAGTACACACCTTATTCCTAATAAACATGTGAACAAGGAACTAATGACCAGCCTAAGCCTAGGTTACAGAACTTTGGTAAAGCACAGCTTTCACAGATCCACATCTGTAATAGCTAGTGTATCGATACTGTAATGTTCCGTTTGTTGCAAAAGATAATTTTATATTTGCAAAGGAAAATTTGGAAATTTGTACGATGTTCCATTTGTAAAGGAAGTTCATTATTAAGAAACATATCAGCATCAGATACTTGTATGATATTATGTGATCAGATTGCTCCTCTTATTGACATTGACGAAACAAAGCATGTCCTGCTTCCTATTCTTTTCAGGAAGATGTGACCATCTCATGGTTGTTCTGGAGGGCAAAGTATGTCCTGCTTTTCGTTTTTTTCTAGGACATGTGACCATCTCATGGTTGCTCTAGAGGGCAAACTATTATAACAAGGGCCAAAAAAAAACATAAACGAAGCAGCAATTGTAACTAGTAGAGGACAGAATGATATATTGTAATGCATATTCCAAATTGTAACCCTCCTACACATCATTAGCTGTACATAAATAGAACTCTAAAATTCAAAATTTGGTAACATTAAGCCTACTAGTACAATATAAATAAAACTAAAAGTAAAGGACAGTCAGCTAGTACATTCATATGCATCTTAATCAACAGATACATGAATAAGCAGATCTTTTGCATAGTACTATGTAAAATTTGGAACTAACCTGAATGAATGGATAGTCCTGCAAATACTCCTTGGTGTAGTTAGTAGAAGCAGGCCAATATGGACCACAGAATAGCACCCGTGTAGGAGTGCCTTGGCCATTACTCTCACTTGAATCACCCATTTTTGAATATTGACCTGTAATGATGAGCTATGTATTCAAAATAAAAAATATATATATTGTGTAGAATCACAGATGCCATTTTTCTCCAAGAGACTAAAAATTATCACGAAGATAACAAGATTCAAAGATATCCATCCATCAATTCGACTTTCCAAAAAACTAATTGCATCCTTTCAGTTTAAAGGAAACAGAACAATCCTTCCATAAAGACAACTGGGGTGATGTATATATCACAGCCGAAATTCGAGAAAGCAGTAATCTTATTGGACTACCTTCTGCCAGGTAAACAGTAATTTGATCCAGAGCAGTTGTTCTTTAGCTAACATGGTCATTTTGGCCTCTGCCTTATACTGGTTCAAGGTTCCACTCATGAATGAAGTAAAATCATGTCAGACAAGCACTAAGCAAGAGATGGACGGACAAATCTAGATAGTAGAGGAGGAAGAGAACAATGTTTACTGGCTCCAACAAAGATTGATTGAGAAATCAATACGGCCATTTTCCCCGGCATCTCACAGTTTAGCTGTGTTCTGCATCAGTTACTAGCACAACACAAACTAATCTGAACCTGCTGACAGTGACAGCAATATAAACTCTGTCAACAGGAATGTGAGAGTCAACCTCAGTGTATGTGTATTCATTAGTTAGTTACGCATTTCCTCGTCACAGAACCCAATCCGATACGGTTTCATCGGCCCCGTACCGATTCGTACTAAAAGAACGAAGAAGAAAAAACCAGCATCCGCGCACCTACACAGCCCGAACCCAAACAGGCAACTAGCAATCCGGTTCTTGCAACTGCATGTAAAATCAGGGGGCGCCCCTGCAGGACAGCGGCAGGGCACAAGGATGGGAGGCGGCAGGGTGAGAGAGAGAAAGGGGAAGGAAGGTGGGGGACGGTACCTTGGGTGGAGGAGGAAGGAGAGTAGAGCCGGTGGTGTGCGGCGGCGTGACGGGGCAGGGGCAGGAGCAGGGAGGTGGAGTGGCGGCCGAGTCTGCCAACTAGTCTTGCTCCGGCCATATAGGAAAGGGAAAGGAACCGGCTCGACGGGCGTCACTCCCCCGGCGTGGGGTTGGTGAATCGTGGCGTCAGCTGGCACCAGGTGCCGGCGGCTGCCAGCTCCCTAAAGTCGTCTAATATATATCTCTACGACTAAAAAGATCCGAATGTTATGGTCACCGCTAATCATCCTCCGCCCCTCTCTCTCTGCGGAACAGCCACCCACCTCCCCGTGCGCTATCTCTCTCTGTACCGCGGAACCGCCGTTCCGCCCGAGCACGACGCCCCAGCTCCGCATCTCACCCAGCGTGCGTCGAACAGAAGCAGACGACGGAGGCAGAGCAGCGACCCAGCGGCAAAGACGGCTCCTCCTCGCCGCTTACCTCGGCGCACAACGTCTCCCCACGATCCTCCCCTTCCGTTGGACACCAACAAGACCTCCATCACCACCACCGCCGAGCGCCACTTCTACAGACACCGACCTCCACCGCCGCGACCTTGGGCGCGACGCCCACACCCAGGGCGCAGCTCGGGCGACTCCGCTGCTGCCGCCGCCGCCTCGTCCGGCACCGGCGCCCCCTCCCACGACGCATCCCCCGACCTCCTCTCCGGCACCCTCCCCGACCCAGAAGGCCGCCCCGATCCCGACCACGACGCTCAAGGCCACAACATCCGCTGACAAGAGATAATCAGGCCGCCTACAGCGACGATCTCCTCAACGCTGAGTCCGTTGAGGTGTGTTGCTTGTGCTCCAAAATGCTTCCTCCAGCGTCACCTTGGTAGGCACGCTGCGGGGCACGGGGCCGCTCCACTTGCCCTCCCGCTGGTAGCCTGGTCACGTGCACCGCGCTGCCCGTCGAGATCCGGGACGACAAGCAGCGACAGCAGGCATCCCGCTCCTCTGTCCCTTCTGGATTCCTGCTGCCTAGCCGGCCAAGGCGGCGCTTTTCTCCGCGCTCGTCTCCGTCCGGTGCTACAGGCGCGGATGCTGGCGTACGCCGTGCCCGTGTGACGGCAAGCAGGTATACCTCATGCTGGAGCCCGTACTCGCGCCGTCGCGGAGCTAGAGCCGCAGTTCGACCGGCCGTCAGCGTGCTAGCCGTCGTTAATCTAGGTAAGTTCTGCAATGGACTTACCACAAACATATCTTGAGTTCTTTTCCTAAAAAATTGCCCATACACCTTCTTTCGTTGAAGGCTTTCGATATGTAACAATTTCAATGACATATAGATGCTCATGTGTGATTTGTCAGACTATAGTTGTTTGTCAGAGTTAAGAAAATTCAGATGTGCATCATCTATAGAGATTTAAGAGGTGTAGTCACCAACTCACCATCAGATATTCATGATTGGCATCTAAATTAATAGGATGAGGAGTCCGTCTATTGAAAACAATGGGCAGTAGATTTTCGTTTAGAATTGATACTTGTCAATCTAAATCTGATTCAATGGAGTCCTTTTCTGGTGGCAAATAAAAGGTGTGATCCCCACTTTATTTTGTCACCTCCAATATTTTTGAGCTACTCAGTCTCAGTGGTCCTTATTTTTTCGTAAGTATTTTTCTTTGAAGGTTGGCTGACTTGATGATGAACTTCTCTGCACCTGCCCTTGCTGACATTCATGTGACCCATGCCAAACATCAGGCTAGCCAAATACGCAAAGGTCGACCTCTGAACTTTGATAAGAAGTGTCTGGACTTTATGCCTCAATATTGTGCTGACATTTGCCAAAAACTAAAAAATAAAAAATAAAAAAATAAAAAATAAAAAACAAAGTGGTTGGACAACAACTCTGCGGAAGGCTCTGCAGATGCTACACATGCACTACGGTTGGGACTTACAGTTCAGCTTCTGGAGAACACAGCTGCAGTTCGTCTAGTCTGAATATCTGACAAAGAAATACAACTAATCGTTTTCTACAAACTCATATTTTGCTGCCGCTGCAAAGTGTTTGGATGTTATTGTCTGTGAGATCGAAGAGATGTGGCTTGCGGTTGCACTGGTGCAGTACTTTGAATCTGACCGAAACCAGCAAATTGTTGTCTGCTTATTAACATACTCAATAGTTTAGTTCAAATTGTGTGCTTTAATGTGTCCTTTTTCCAAAAATCTTTCCTAGCACTTGAATTATCAGCCTTCCAAAAATATAAAGATTGATCTATTTTTCTTTTTTCTGCTTCTTTGATCTCTTTGCTAAAGTTCCTGCAGATCTCTGTTCCAAGCCGACTAGAACTACAGTAGCAGGCCCAAGCATCGATGAGAGTTGTGCAGTAGCAAGCCCAACACACCTCATCTCAAGCTCCCCGTACCTTGATCATCACACAGGTTCATTTACTTTCTACACAAACCAAGGTCATGTTCCTATTCCTGGAGGTCTTGCAAAAATTTACATGCTATAGGCTCAATCAGTTCATTCTAACTCTAAATAACTCTATGTTTGTTTGTGGGATAGAAAGGGTGATTTACTCAACCCGACAAAGTGACAATAGTGACACCTTGCCATACCACTAAAAGAGTGGTCTTGCATAAATAAATTTTAAACAATCAAACAATACAAATTGTAGCCATGTGTATTTTTAGAATGCTTTTTGATAATGTGTGCTGGCAGCTGGCATCACTGTCAAATAGTTTGCACACCAGAACTAATATTCCATGATTATTTTGGTAATGCTCAAATAGTCAAATCACATACCATTCAGCTGAAAAGAAGTCATACTTCATGTAACCAACCAACCACCCTCACCTTTCCTTTTTACAATATTTGAACTAATGGAAATAAGCAATATAAGCCAATGGTCTTATCAAGCCTGAATTTGCTAGGCTAAGAAAGGAATACTTGTCATACCAGATTGTTATACGAGCTAATGATGAGTTACCATTTTGTTTGTTCATTATCCGAATCGTAGTTCAAAAGGTATTCCAAAATGCTCTATGCCCAGTGGTACTTGAATGAACAGGTATGCATGTCTTCTTCACTACTAATATTCTCTATTTTCATAAACAGTAATGGTTTCTTTTTAGTTGTATGTATGAGAAGCACTGTCTCATACACTTCTAAAAATGTTTCTCCTCTTGATCAGTCCAAAAAAGGTCCCTAGATTGTTGATAAATAACAAAGTCTTGATCAGTAATGTGCAGGTTCATTTTGAGGTATTAGTTTAAATTCTTATTTTGTTTATAGGAAAATAACAGGGCCACAAGCTACAACTTACATGCAAGGAATAGTCAAGATATGTTGGTGGCGTTGATGAGCCCATGGCTCCTCCAATTAGTACAGTTGATGTTGGATCAAAGCCGAGGACGGCTTTATTTCAAGGGAGTGAGAATGATGAGCCCAAGACTATCCAAAATATTCATGCAGAAAATTCTGTCATTGGTTCTAATATGGCAACTAGTATCTCTTACGTAAGTCCAATTCAATTTGGTGCTTTTGTATGTGATGGCAAATATAGAAAGAAGGATGATTTATTTACAGCGATTGTTATCAAAGATATATGTTGGAGATGCAACATTGTTTAAGAGAAAAGATAATATGCCACCAAGGAGATATGTCTATACAGGCTCTACGCTGGAGGAGATGAAGGGCAGTCCAACCTGAGCGCGCTATGGTTTTGGGCTGTCCAATCTAAGTACGTCATGGATTTATTTGCTTAATTAAAGTAATTTCCAAATAACATGATTAGCATTGTGGCCGCATTAGTTTACTATTTTCAGGACTCAATTAGTTTTGGTCATGGTGCAGCGTGCACATGCTGGGCCGAACCAAGTTGGTGGCCTTGTGGCCGAGTCCGTTTAATTAGCCTATGTCTGCGTGCATATATTAGGGAGTTGTTCACTCCTTGTAATTGGAGTTTTTTTTGGAGATTGGATTTTATTTATGAGTTATTCCTCATCGAGCCGCCGCTCGTGAAACCCTAGCGGGTGTTGATCCGGATTCTCACGGATTTGCGTGGAGTGCGTGATTGAGCTGCTACAGCTTGGGTACGTCGCTTGGAATTCTCGGAGTTCCCCATCTTCTGATCGTGGTCGTCAAGGCTGCGGGTGGAAGGAGTTATTTAGGGTTTGGTTTGCATCTCAGTGTAAGCCGATCCCTCTATCATTGATATTGCTACTGCTTTGTGTTTGGCTGATAAACGGAATTATTTTATCCATCTCAATTATCTATTTGGTCAACACTTAATTGTCGGGAGATTTCTCTAATTATTGTGATACAATTGGGCTCATTCCTCATTGGTTTAATTATATTTCTGGAGACGAGATCGTGCCTAGTACTGCATATATACATATAGTTCGTGAGCTGATCTGGTACTTGTTGCTTGACGTGATTACTTTGGAGATAATTTATTGCTACAGTACTAGAGTCCTTGCCGAATACAATATAATTACGGTTACAGTTTGTCGCCTACTATTCATCATCCGAGATCTCAGATTATTTGTTGTGACTATTCAGAGTTGATAAAATTTCAGAGAAAGCTATATTTTAATTCCTGTGTACCGTGAAAGATTGGGCCAATATTGAACATCATAGGTGTGTCTTTATCAGTTGGTATCGGCTTCTGGGTTGCTCACGGTGCATTTGGATTTTCTTTTTCAATGGCTGATTTGAAATTGCTCAAGGAAGTTAAATTTTTGCCAAAGCTATCTCTAGCATGTAGTCCCTTGGAGTATTTTGAATGGGAAGAAAGTCTGGATGATTTCTTCTATGGTCGTCGACTCCCAGAGATATATTATGCCGAAAAGACTTTAGCTAATGATGTTTTTTATTGGTGGGTTGACTATGACAAAGAATTTCCTTGTCGGACATGGAGCGATATGAAAATTGTGCTACAACGCCTATTTTTTTCTCCATTTTACTCAAGGAAAATGGTCGCTGAAGCTTATGGTTCAAAACCTCAACCCACCAAGCCAATTGGTAGTTCTTCTAAGCAACTGAAGAAGTTGCCGAATGTTGCAGTGCCCGAACCGCCAGTTATACATGGGAGTGCTGATCTTTCTTCTACATCGGGGCTGCATAGTAGTGCTTCTGCTTGTGATCCTCAGTGTGAGCATAAAGTTGATGATACAGATGATGTGTCAGATGGATTATCTATGATGGCAAGTGAAATACACAGTAATGGTACTGTTGCTACTATGAAGGGGCAACGCTCTAGCATATTTCAGTCGGAGTGCACAATTAAGGATAAGGTATGCAAACTAATTATGGATGGTGGTAGTTTCACAAATGCTATTAGTTCAGATCTTGCGCATGCTTTGTCTCTGTCTACGCAGAGACTTCCAACGCCGCGTTATATCCAATGGATGAACCAAAGTGGTACACTGAAAATTACTCATAAGGCTAGAGTTAAATTTTCAATTGGAGCTTATATTGAAACTGTGGACTGTGATGTTACACCATTGAGTGCATGTCATTTGTTGTTGGGCCGACCATGGCAATTCGATCTTGATGCTACTCATGGTGGTCGTTCTAATAATTATTCATTTGTGCACAAGGGAGTTAATCATGTGCTCAAACCAATGCTGGATAATGCTATTAAGGCTGAGGTGTTTGCTACTGTGAAAATGAAGAAAAAGGCTCCTGAAATTATTCCAAAGCCGAGGACGGCTTTGCTTCAAGAGGGAGAGAATGGCGTGAATATCCCTACTGTAAATATTGATGTTAGTGAGTCTGCAGTTAACTGCACAGAGCCAATTAAACCAGCAATTCAGTTTGGTTCTATCTCTGACAATATTGAGAAGAATGGTACATCTGTTTTAGCTCCGTTGTATGCTGCTGATAATTCAAATATTCCTAATAATGCAAAAAAGGATGATGTGGTAATTGATTTACCTGTTGAGGCTTCTGAAAACAAGTGCAAGAATTCTGAAACTACGGTTGCTCATTTTGTGAAAGCTCAGAAAAATCAGTTGGGCTCATTAGCTGTTCACATGAAGGAGAATGAGGACAATATGACTGTAATTGGTGGCACTGCTATTTCCATCAAAGAAGGTTCGGAATTTATCTCAAAGCCGAGGACAGCTTTGTTTCAAGAAGGGGAGGATGATGAGCCCATGGCTCCACCAATTAGTACAGTTGATGTTGGATCAAAGCCGAGGACGGCTTTATTTCAAGGGAGTGAGAATGATGAGCCCATGACTATCCAAAATATTCATGCAGAAAATTCTGTCATTGGTTCTAATATGGCAACTAGTATCCTTACTTAAGTCCAATTTAATTTGGTGCTTTTGTATGTGATGGCAAATATAGAAAGAAGGATGATTTATTTACAGCTACCGGATTGTTATCAAAGATATATGTTGGAGATGCAACATTGTTTAAGAGAAAAGATAATATGCCATCAAGGAGATATGTCTATACAGGCTCTACGCTGGAGGAGATGAAGGGCAGTCCAACCTGAGCGCGCTATGGTTTTGGGCTGTCCAATCTAAGTACGTCATGGATTTATTTGCTTAATTAAAGTAGTTTCCAAATAACATGATTAGCATTGTGGCCGCATTAGTTTACTATTTTCTGGACTCAATTAGTTTTGATCATGGTGCAGCGTGCACATGCTGGCCGAACCAAGTTGGTGGCCTTATGGCCGAGTCCGTTTAATTAGCCTATGTCTGCGTGCATATATTAGGGAGTTGTTCACTCCTTGTAATTGGAGTATTTTTGGAGATTGGATTTTATTTAGGAGTTATTCCTCATCGAGCCACCGCTCGTGAAACCCTAGCGGGTGTTGATCCGGATCCTCACGGATTTGCGTGGAGTGCGTAATCGAGCTGCTACAGCTTGGGTACGTCACTTGGAATTCTCGGAGTTCCCCATCTTCTGATCGTGGTCATCAAGGCTGCGGGTGGAAGGAGTTATTTAGGGTTTGGTTTGCATCTCAGTGTAAGCCGATCCCTCTATCATTGATATTGCTACTGCTTTGTGTTTGGCTGATAAACGGAATTATTTTATCCATCTCAATTATCTATTTGGTCAACACTTAATTGTCGGGAGATTTCTCTAATTATTGTGATACAATTGGGCTCATTCCTCATTGGTTTAATTATATTTCTGGAGACGAGATCGTGCCTAGTACTGCATATATACATATAGTTCGTGAGCTGATCTGGTACTTGTTGCTTGACGTGATTACTTTGGAGATAATTTATTGCTACAGTACTAGAGTCCTTGCCGAATACAATATAATTATTGTTACAGTTTGTCGCCTACTATTCATCATCCGAGATCTCAGATTATTTGTTGTGACTATTCAGAGTTGATAAAATTTCAGAGAAAGCTATATTTTAATTCCTGTGTACCGTGAAAGATTGGACCAATATTGAACATCGTAGGTGTGTCTTTATCAGGCGTCCATCTTGGCGTGAGGCACTACAGGTGTCTGATCCAGTTTGGTCCATGCCATTCATCGAAAAACAGTTTTCGAGTCGCATGAGGTATTGAGGTTTGTGGCCATGAGCTCCAAAATGTATCTTAGCTGTGCTACTACAGCGATGGCGTCGAATGCTAGGCATTGGTACTTCACCAAAACATTGTTGTCTGTGATTTTTGGCACAAAGTCTGGGCCCTGAGCTGCAAATGTGTTCACTTTTTATCGATCGAGTTGTTTTAATGAATATATCCATCTTATGAAGCAAACTAGCATGGCGGCCTGTACAACTTTAGTCATTATTTATTTTGTGTACTTGATAATGGTTCTTCACTAATTACTTGGAGTTAGAATTTTTTCATATCATGTGAGGCTTAGCCATCCCTTTGTCACTTATGAATATATGTTGTATATAGCTGTAGTTCTAGACTAGAACATTAGTTTATTGTGATATTTCATGTTATTCTTTGTACTTTCATGATCATGTTTGCTCTCAAATTCACAAGCGCAAATACTCCTTCCCTTCCAAATTATAAGACGTTTTTGACTTTTCTAGATAAGTTGATTTTACTATGTATCTAGACATAGTGTATATCTAAATTTATAGCAAAAATTATGTTCCTAAAAAAGTCAAAACATCTTATAATTTAGAATGGAGGGAGTAGGTGCTTTGTTCAAAAGGAGCATCATCAACTCAAATGAATTGTGTTATTTTACGGCAGCAATGAACTGTGTTTGGTTGGGTTGATTCTTCCCATTTGTCATGCATATATCATTTTTATCCCGTTGCAGCGCACGGTCACTCACCTAGTTTATTATTACGGTGCTAACCACCGGTTCCTCTATGTAGAATTTTTTTCAGCCGTCTGATCTTGAAAAGAATAAACTTTACATAATTAAAGGTAATTAGGGGCACCTTAGTCATTTTAGTGGATATATTCACTTTGACCGACACCTCCTTCCTTCTACGCACAGACTGAACGCCACACGCATCTGCGGGAAGCCGGGAAGGTGCTCGCCGGCGCTTCCTGCCTGCAGGCTGCAGGGTGCTCGCTGGTGCCGTCCGCTTGCATTGTCGGGGAATTATTGCCGGCAGCATGTAGGCGATCCCAACCGACCGCCGCGTCTGTTTGGGCCACCGCCTGCATGGGGATTACCGCCGGCCGCTTGCAGGGCACGGTAGCCTTCCTTCCGATAAAAATTCTCTTGATGCTAAACGAACTGCACGCTCCACATCTTGGCTAGAGATGTCAATGGGTACCCGAAACCCGAGACCCGACGGGTATTTACTCCATTAGGGGCCGGGTCTGGGGAAATTCTCTACCCACAGGTCCATTAACGGGCAAAATCTATACCCAACGGGTACAGCGGGTCTGGGTACGTTTTTATTAAACCCGTACCCGATAACCCACGGGTAGCAAAGACCCGGCCATTTGGCCCAATAGGCCTCTCGGCCCATCACTTGGTTCAGCAGAGTTCAGTATAAAAACAAAACCTAACCTAAGGACTCGTTCGGTCGTTCTCGTTCCTCTATCCTCTCCTCTCCGCTGGCGGCCAAAGCGGCGGCGCCGCAAAAATCACCACCACCGGCTGCCGCTCCTGTAGATCTTCGCCGCGCCCGCGCGCCCGCGTAGTAGCAGCCAGCGTAGGCGCGTAGGCCATGGCGACGCCGACGCCGACGCTCATCGGGACCGAGTTCGGCGGCAACGACGACAACAGCCGGTGATTCTTCTTTTTAACTTTATTCTCCATTGCAGTTGCAGCTTGCCGGCGACCCGTCTTTGGTCCCTCCGTGCCTGTGCCTTGTTCCTCTACTGAGTACTGACCCAGCCCCAACCCCAACCGTCCCATTCCAAAGGTACGCCGACGACTCCGGCCGGCGAGGTCCGGATCTTCAGGTGACGGACACTGATGGAGAGGATGGTGCTGGAGAAGGAGAAGGGAGCCAGCCTAAGGCTTTAGTCGTCACCGACAGTAGTTCTAAAAAGGCAGCGTCCAAGCCCAAGGGTAAGGCTGTGGTAGATAATGGCACTAAACGCCGTGTCAGGTTCATGCCAGTGAAGAAAAAGACCACTCAGCCTGCTGCTTCTGGTCCAAGTTCTGGTGTTTCATCTGACAACAACATCCTGCAATCTCTTGGGTAAGAAATGCATACTAGTCATTAGAAATGTGAATGTCAAATGTCCAATTATCCCATGAAATGTGAACTGTCAAATTATCCTGTAAAAAACAGTTGTTTTCATGTAAAATATTGTAACACCCAAAAATTTCAAATTTTAGAATTAGTGGGTTCCAAATAATTTGAATAACATTTAATGGGAAATTAAAATTTAAGAAATATTTGGTGTTGCATTCATGCTGTTGCATTTATTTTATTTTGTGGAGTGGATTTATTTTATTTTGATTTGGTTTGGAAAATTTTATTTGGAATAGTTTGTTAAATAAGCAAATAAAGAAAAGGGAAGAAAAAAAAATAGTTTACCTTTCTTACCTGGCGGCCCGATGGTCGTTGGGGCCAGGGGCCTGTTCTCCTCCTTGCTTGTCGTTGGGTGGGCCGGCCAGCACCGCAGTAGCCCAGCTTCGCGCATCGGCCCAGCAGTGACGAGCGGCCCAGCTTCGGTGAGGAGCCGCGCGCCTCCCTGTTCCGCTGACCGGTGGGGTCGGCTTGTCAGCCGCTTCTTCCACCTCCAGCCGTAGCTGGGTAGGACTCGATCTTCGTTGTTCAACCGACTCAATCTTCAATCTCCGATTTCCTAACCAAAATAGGAGAGGTGACCTTATAAAAGAGTAGCCAGGTATCTACCCTTTCCGTTTTTCATCTTAAACGCTAGGCTAGCCACGGGAAATCAAGCTCTAGGGTTAGGACATAGCCGACGGTTTCGGTTGGCGCGGGTGAGGCCTTAGGGTGGTTTGGTGGTCAATTTCTTCGCTTGGGTAAGTTTGTTGTCTTCTCCTCTTACTCCCAATGCTTTCCATTGAAGCTTTTGTGCTTTATACCGTGGATTTGGAGCTCACAGTGGCCGGTAATGGCGCCGCCGTCCTCTTGTTGCCGCACATCGGATACAGTTTGTCGTAGCTAGTTTTTATTGCTTGGGTGAGTTCGCGTGGAGCATCTCGTTCGGTTGGTTCGAGTTTGGGCTTGAATGGTGGTCTAGGTGGGGAGATCCATCATCTCCGGCCATAGAGGAGCCGCCGGCCATGGGGAAGCCGCCGGCCGGACATGAAGAGGGTGACCGGATGACCACTGTAGACTTGATGATGAACACGAACCGTTGAATTTGAGATCAAGGGCTGAGATTAGAAGATACCCCTTCGCGGGGTAAACTTCTTAAAGAGCCCCTAGATTTGTTAATAATTAACCCGCCGTCCATAGCGTATAGTTGGAAATACGTTTTCGTGTTTTGAAAGCGTATTTTCTCCCGATTAAATCAAAAATACGTTTTCAGATAATTACAGTTTTGCCACTAGAATTGTTTTGGTCATAAAATCTTCATTTTAACTCCGATTTGATCCGTTCAAGTTGCGTTAGGTTCGTATTTGCGAGCTCTACATGTTAGTGTAGTTGTACAGTTAGTTTTGATAATTTATTTTTCGAGTTTATAATTAAGTATTTATTTATCTATAGGAAATCTTAGAAAATTCATAACTTTCACGTTTTAACTCCGAATTTGGTGATCTTTGCGTCTGTGTGATCGTAGAAACGTGTAGAAGAATTTTATAAACTTTTATTACTGTTTTGCTACTGTTGGTGTACTGTTCTAATTGTATCTCTTTGTTTGCTTCGTGTTTGTTTGATTGGATGCATGTGTGTTGTTGATTGATGATCGAGTATAGAAGGTGAGCAGTATCTGGACGATTCGGAGTATTACTTTGAGCCAAGTCAGCAGTATCACTTGGAAAGCTTTGATCAAGGCAAGTATAACACAGGACTATCCTTGTTACCTATACATTGAATTGTCATACATATGCATGTGCTTACCTTGACAACCTTAGAGATTATAACTCAGTGATTGTTATCTTGATTCCTTGTCAACCTTGGGAATGCATATGGGTAGCTACCGCTAGTGCTTAAACTAAGAACAATGATCTTGTAATTGGATTAATGGATTAAGCATTCAACCATTAAGATGATTTTATTACTGTTAAAAGGGGGCTAGAGCATGTGTATTATTTTGATGCTCTGGTTTCTCTCCATAAGGACTTATCTGTAAGTGATAACCGGGATATACAGTACAGCTGTGAGGGCTATATGGCTCTTGCTTTAGTTGTTCAAGAGACCTTTTCTAGCTTGTTAGTGGTTACCTTAAATGGCGTAAGAAAGGCTTGCCACGTTGGGTGTAGTGCGAGCCCCTGGCCTAGTGTGTATAGGCTGCGGTTGTTGTGCCACAGGGAAGGGGGGTTCTACATCTGCCTGCCGAGTGAATCTAATGGCCCTAACTTGTTAGATGAACTTTTGAGTGGCTTTATATGGTTCTCGGGTGTTTGGGCTTGATCTCCCCACTCATTTGGAAATCATGACTCACAGTGAAAGTGTACACCTCTGTGCAGAGTTAAAAACTAGTATACTAGCCGTGCTCACGGATACGAGCAGCCTTGGGGATTCTTATGGAATAGTTGATCATAACTGTTATATCATGCTTAATTATTGTTGATTATTATTTGCTCATGTTAATGCTATTCATTATCCTTATTACAATTGATCATTGGTTCTTTAATGGGAAGCGATTTATCTTGATGCTACTCAATTGCTAATATATGATTAAAAGCTAAACGCAGTTAAACAATGTCTAGCCTTTTTGAGCCTCATGAACCCTGTGTTATATTTGTTGAGTTCGACATGGACTCACCCTTGCTATTTTCACCATAACAGATGAAGATATTGAGGAAGATTATCGTAATGAGTACTAGTCTTGGTGTCAACCAGTCAACCATGTCCCTGTGTGGAGTTTCCGCTGAAGAATTACTATTAGTTATTATTACTTATCGTTCAAGACTATGTCTTAAATACTTATTCGTTATGTAATAAGCACTGTGATGATACTTTGTAATTTGTCAACTTATGTGTGCGACTGTTTCCTGGGGCGCACATGAGTCTTTTATGCATCCTATTTTTGTCCTTAAAAATGGGTGTGACAGATTGGTATCAGAGCCGTGTTGACTGTAGGACGCGAGCCTAGTTAGAATGGTCGTTAATAGCATCCATACTTCACTTAATTCATGCTTCCTCTTTTCACCTTGTTAATTACTAAAGTTTTATGCTTCCTCTACTTTATTCTATTGCGAAAATACATTGATTCTATCTAATCTATGTCTAAATCTTATAGATGCCTCCTTATCCCCGTCTGTCAGCTGCACAGTACGTTGCCCGTTTCAAACCTCAGGAGCCGTATGAAGATGGTGATCAAGAGCTATCTGATGCTGAATCAAGAGTTGGTGATACACCAATGGAGAATGTAGTTATGGGGTGGACTACGAAGCTTCATATCATGGTTCCTAAAGCTGATGCTTTCTTCCATGACATGTTGACAAGAACCTTGGACAACTACTACTACGACTGGGAAGCTACGTTGGAGTATCGCAGTGCAGAGTATAGTCATCCATGGATGGATTCCTATTGGGATACGGAGTTATGGGTTAAGAAAAGGGATCCTACCACTAAGGAACCTAAGGTGGAGTCAAAGTTCATTACCAGAGTGAGCCGGGCAACCGTGGAGACAAGCATGGAGGATGTCGCTTTCAATGCATTTGTTTACTACCATGGTCTACGCTCGGACAAGACGTTAAAGGGTGCACTCCGGCATTTTCCTTGTTTCTTACATGACAAGGGTATTTGGACCGTGCCGCTTGCAGATGATTCCTCCTTGACTTTACAAGCTACGGTGGGATTAGCTCGTGAATTGGCTCTCCATGAGGTGGATTTGAAGGATGAGTTGCTGAAGGAAAAAGAACTTAAGGAGCAAGCTTATAAGGAGATTGACCAATTAAGGGCGGAGTTAGGTCATCCCAAGATTTATGAGAAGCTTAATTAGGAAATAGGAAAAATCCCTATGTAATAGGAACGATAGTAGTTGCGAGTTAATTTTAAGTTTGGATTGTTTTAAGAGTCAATTTGTGGTGTGAACAATTGTGTGATTGATGGATTGTTATTATGATAATGTGTGATTTGGATCTTTGTAATGTGTGCTGGAGTTTTGTAGACATGCCTACAAGTTCCATGGTTAAGAATATTAAGTTTGATCAAAATATATTAGTTGAATATGAGGTTAACTTAGTTCTGTCCTTTGCTGATTTTTGGATCAGTCTGGGATGTTTTAGAAATAACTTAAAATCCGTTCATGAGAAATTTAAGAAATTTTACTGGGAATAATTAGACTTCTATATCTTTCAAACCCCAGAAGAATCACTTTAATATCTATTATGAGCTAAGAGATATACCTGTTCCAAGTTGGAGTTACTGCACAGTCTGGAATTCTGAAACAGTTTCGGTTAAGTTCAGTTTTTGGCCAATTTATTGACAGAATCAGAAAGAGTGTTGTGAATAAAAGTTGTAGATAATTTTGTAAGCTTTCCAACCATGTAAAGATCATCTGAATTGGACGTCTGTAGCTCGAGATATGACAGTTTTACTGAGTTGCTGAAATTGGAGTTCGCCCAGAAAAATCAGATTTTGCTTATCTATTGAATACATCGTCTCGGATTGTACTGAATTTCATCTTCTGTGTTTTTGGAAACAGATGTCATGCAGAGGACGTGGCAGAGGTCGTGGAGGTGCTAACCCACCCATTACTATGGAGGAATTCATGCAAACTCAGAACCAGATGATGCAGATGTTTATGCAGCACATGCAGAACAATCCCCCTGCAGGAGGACCACCGCCTGTGCAAGTGAGGGATAAGCGTGGGGAATTTTTGAAGTGACGCCCTCCAGTGTTTTCTCATGCTGCTGATCCTTTAGAGGCAGATGATTGGGTGAGGGCAGTGAAGAAACAACTGAATATAGCCCAATGCAATGATATGGAGAAGGTGTTATATGCATCTGGTCAGTTACAGGGGACAGTTCAGACTTGGTGGGAGTCGTATCAAGCTGCACGCCCTGACAATGCTCCTCCTATCACTTGGAATGAGTTTGTTAGAGATTTTCGAGCTCGTCATATTCCTGAAGGTATAATTGAGCTGAAGCAGGAAGAATTCAGAAACCTTAGGATGGGACAGATGAGCGTTAGTGAATATCATGACAGGTTCACCCAGTTGGCTCGCTATGCTCCTAATGAAGTGAGGGAAGATGCAGACAGGCAACGTCTTTTCTTGAAGGGAATTTATTATGATCTTCGCTTGCAGTTGAAGGGGAACAACTATGCTAGTTTTCAAGAGCTGGTAAATAAAGCTATTGTGCTTGATAATGAGCGCAGAGAGATGGACAGGAAGAGGAAGATGAAGGTACAAAGCTCAGGAAGCAACAACCGTCAACGCACGAATCCTCAGCATGGTTTCCATCAGAAGTTTCAGGGACCGGTTAGCCAGTGGAATCGTAATCCGAATCAGAGGTGGTCCCAGAATTGGCAAAGTAATCAGTCACAACAGCGTTCATCATATCCACAGCGTCAACAGTATCAGCAGACTGGGCAACAGACTCCTCGTACTGAAAATTTTAATGTTACCCCCATGAAGAATAGTGCTCCCAGCACGCCTACTAGATGTTTTGTCTGTGGTAAAGAGGGGCATATGTCTTACCATTGTCCTAAGAAGCAGAACCAGCAGACTCCTCAGAGCCAGAAGAGCAACTAGAGGCAATCTGGTACTGGAAGGGTGAATCACGTGTCTTCTGATACAGCTCATGATGCACCAGAAGTTATGATTGGTACGTTCAATGTACATTCCACTCCCGCAACTGTTCTTTTTGACTCTGGAGCCTCTCATACATTAATATCCAACATTTTTGTTAAAATGCATAGTATACCCATGCTAGCTATGAAAGAACCTCTCTTAGTAAATTCACCTGGAGGTACCATGCAAACCAGTAATCGTTGTCTTCCAATTAGTATGGTATTAAGGGGGTAGAGTTTAAGATAACTCCTATAGTGTTGAGGACATCTGGTATTGATGTGATATTGGGTATGGACTGGATGAAGCAAAATCAGGCAGAGATTCAGTGTCAGCAGAAAGTGGTAGTTGTGACTGCACCTAATGGAGATAAAATTAATGTGGATGTAGCAGTGCAGAAGCAACCAACCGCTGTGGTGAATCAGCTTGAAGATACTATTAAGGAGAATTCAGTGATTGAGGAATTTCCGGATGTCTTCCCTGATGAATTGCCAGGTATGCCACCTGACAGAGACATTGAATTTCTTATTGAATTACTTCCTGGAACTGCACCTATAGCCAAACGACCATATAGGATGGGAGTAGATGAATTAGAAGAACTTAAGAAACAAATTAAAGAATTACAAGATAAATGTTTTATTCGACCTAGTTCATCACCTTGGGGAGCACCAGTTATTTTTGTTGATAAGAAAGATGGCGGTCAGAGGATGTGTGTTGATTACCGGTCACTAAATGAGGTAACTATCAAGAATAAGTACCCTTTGCCCAGGATTGATGACTTGTTTGATCAGTTGAGAGGTGCTTGTGTGTTCTCTAAGATTGATTTACGTTCTGGTTATCATCAGTTGAAGATTCGTGTTTCTGATATTCCAAAGACAGCTTTTACTACATGGTATGGATTGTATGAGTATACTGTTATGTCATTTGGGTTGACCAATGCACCTGCATACTTTATGTACATGATGAATAAGGTGTTCATGGAATATTTGGATAAGTTTGTGGTAGTGTTTATTGATGATATACTGGTATTTTCCAAGACAGAGGTAGAGCATGCTGAATATTTGAGGTTGATATTGCAGAAGCTTAGAGAGCATAAACTGTATGCGAAGCGAAGTAAATGTGAGTTTTGGTTGAAGGAAGTTTCTTTCCTTGGTCATATTGTTTCTAATGGAGGAATATCAGTGGATCCAGGTAAAGTAAAGGATGTATTAAATTGGAAACCACCTATTGATGTTAGCGAGATTCGTAGTTTCTTGGGATTAGCTAGATATTACAGACGGTTCATTGAAGGGTTTTCTAAACTTGCTAAACCTATGACATCTCTGTTAGAGAAGAATGCCAAGTTTGTGTGGTCAGATAAATGTCAAGCTAGTTTTGAGGAATTGAAGAAGAGGTTGACTACAGCGCCTGTTTTGGTTTTGCCAGATTTGAGTAAGAAGTTTTCTATTTATTGTGATGCTTCTCGTCAAGGTTTGGGATGTGTTCTTATGCAAGAAGGCAGAGTTGTGACTTATGCATCTAGGCAGTTGAGAAAGCATGAGTTGAATTATCCTACACATGATTTGGAGTTAGCAGCTGTAGTTCATGCTTTAAAGATTTGGAGACATTATTTGATTGGACATAAGAGTGATATATACACTGATCATAAGAGTTTGAAGTATATTTTCACTCAGTCAGATCTGACTTTGAGGCAACGCAGATGGTTAGAGTTGATTAAGGATTATGATATTGAGATACACTATCATCCTGGTAAGGCTAATGTAGTAGCTGATGCTCTTAGTAGGAAAAGTTATGCCAATGAGATACAGACGTTGTCTATGACTAGTGAGTTATGTGCTGAATTTGAATATTTGAATTTGGGCATTGTTACTAATACAATGGAATTAGTGATAGAGCCTACCTTAGAGCAAGAAATCTACAAGTGTCAGTTGAAGGATGAGAAACTAAAGAAGATAGCGGAAGATATAGTGATTGGTAAGTCACCAGGCTTTCGGATGGATGATAATGGAATTTTGTGGTTTGGAAAGAGGCTGTGTGTACCTGAGGATCAAACTGTTAGACAGGCAATTCTTCACGAAGCTCATGAGTCAGCTTATTCTATTCATCCTGGTAGTACTAAGATGTATTTGGATCTGAAACAGAAATATTGGTGGGTTGGATTAAAGCGAGATGTGGCTGAGTATGTGGCATTGTGTGACACTTGTCAGAGGGTGAAAGCAGAGCATCAGAGACCTGCTGGATTGTTGCAACCAATGAAGATTCCTGAATGGAAGTGGGAGGAAGTTGGTATGGACTTTATAGTAGGGTTACCACGTACTCAGAGAGGTTATGATTCTATTTGGGTGATAGTGGATCGGTTAACCAAAGTTGCTCATTTTATACCAGTTAAGACTACTTACCATGGACCAAAATTGACAGAGTTGTATATGGAGAGGATAGTATGTTTGCATGGAGTTCCAAAGAAGATTGTATCTGATCGAGGATCACAGTTTACGTCGCATTTTTGGAAAGCTGTGCATGAATCATTGGGAACAAAATTGAATTTTAGTACAACATATCATCCACAGACAGATGGACAGACTGAAAGGACCAATCAGGTATTAGAGGATATGTTGAGAGCTTGTGCATTGCAATATGGAACTAGTTGGGATAAGAGTTTGCCTTATGCAGAATTCTCTTACAATAACAGTTATCAACAGAGTCTTAAGATGGCACCGTTTGAAGCTTTGTATGGACGTAAGTGTAGAACTCCATTGTTTTGGGATCAGACAGGTGAATCTCAAGTGTTTGGTACAGATGTTCTTAGAAATGCAGAAGATCAAGTGCGAGTGATTCGTGAGAATTTGAGAGTAGCACAGTCTCGTCAGAAGAGTTATGCTGACAATAGAAGAAGAGATTTAGTTTTTGAGGTAGGTGATTATGTCTATTTGAAGGTGTCACCTATGAAAAGTGTGAAGAGGTTTAACATGAAAGGTAAACTAGCACCAAGGTATGTTGGACCATTTAAAGTTATTACTAGACGTGGGGAAGTTGCTTATCAATTAGAGTTGCCTGAGAATTTATCTGGAGTACATGATGTGTTTCATGTTTCACAACTTAAGAAGTGTTTGCGTGTGTCTGAGGAGCAGATACCTTTAGAAGAATTGACTGTTAAGGAGGATCTTACATATGAAGAGTTTCCGATTAAGATTTTAGAGACTGCTGAGAGAGTTACTCGAAGTCGGGTTATTAAAATGTGCAAGGTGCAGTGGAATCGATATTCAGAGGCAGAGGCAACTTGGGAAAGAGAGGATGAATTAAGGAAATCATATCCGCAATTGTTTGAGTAAGCAGTTCAATCTCGAGGACGAGATTCTTTTAAGGGGGGTAGAATTTGTAACACCCAAAAATTTCAAATTTTAGAATTAGTGGGTTCCAAATAATTTGAATAACATTTAATGGGAAATTAAAATTTAAGAAATATTTGGTGTTGCATTCATGCTATTGCATTTATTTTATTTTGTGGAGTGGATTTATTTTATTTTGATTTGGTTTGGAAAATTTTATTTGGAATAGTTTGTTAAATAAGCAAATAAAGAAAAGGGAAGAAAAAAAACAGTTTACCTTTCTTACCTGGCGGCCCGATGGTCGTTGGGGCCAGGGGCCTGTTCTCCTCCTTGCTTGTCGTTGGGTGGGCCGGCCAGCACCGCAGTAGCCCAGCTTCGCGCATCGGCCCAGCAGTGACGAGCGGCCCAGCTTTGGTGAGGAGCCGCGCGCCTCCCTGTTCCGCTGACCGGTGGGGTCGGCTTGTCAGCCGCTTCTTCCACCTCCAGCCGTAGCCGGGTAGGACTCGATCTTCGTTGTTCAACCGACTCAATCTTCAATCTCCGATTTCCTAACCAAAATAGGAGAGGTGACCTTATAAAAGAGTAGCCAGGTATCTACCCTTTCCGTTTTTCATCTTAAACGCTAGGCTAGCCACGAGAAATCAAGCTCTAGGGTTAGGACATAGCCGACGGTTTCGGTTGGCGCGGGTGAGGCCTTAGGGTGGTTTGGTGGTCAATTTCTTCGCTTGGGTAAGTTTGTTGTCTTCTCCTCTTACTCCCAATGCTTTCCATTGAAGCTTTTGTGCTTTATACCGTGGATTTGGAGCTCACAGTGGCTGGTAATGGCGCCGCCGTCCTCTTGTTGCCGCACATCGGATACGGTTTGTCGTAGCTAGTTTTTATTGCTTGGGTGAGTTCGCGTGGAGCATCTCGTTCGGTTGGTTCGAGTTTGGGCTTGAATGGTGGTCTAGGTGGGGAGATCCATCATCTCCGGCCATGGAGGAGCCGCCGGCCATGGGGAAGCCGCCGGCCGGACATGAAGAGGGTGACCGGATGACCACTGTAGACTTGATGATGAACACGAACCGTTGAATTTGAGATCAAGGGCTGAGATTAGAAGATACCCCTTCGCGGGGTAAACTTCTTAAAGAGCCCCTAGATTTGTTAATAATTAACCCGCCGTCCATAGCGTATAGTTGGAAATACGTTTTCGTGTTTTGAAAGCGTATTTTCTCCCGATTAAATCAAAAATACGTTTTCAGATAATTACAGTTTTGCCACTAGAATTTGTTTTGGTCATAAAATCTTCATTTTAACTCCGATTTGATCCGTTCAAGTTGCGTTAGGTTCGTATTTGTGAGCTCTACATGTTAGTGTAGTTGTACAGTTAGTTTTGATAATTTATTTTTCGAGTTTATAATTAAGTATTTATTTATCTATAGGAAATCTTAGAAAATTCATAACTTTCACGTTTTAACTCTGAATTTGGTGATCTTTGCATCTGTGTGATCGTAGAAACGTGTAGAAGAATTTTATAAACTTTTATTACTGTTTTGCTACTGTTGGTGTACTGTTCTAATTGTATCTCTTTGTTTGCTTCGTGTTTGTTTGATTGGATGCATGTGTGTTGTTGATTGATGATCGAGTATAGAAGGTGAGCAGTATCTGGACGATTCGGAGTATTACTTTGAGCCAAGTCAGCAGTATCACTTGGAAAGCTTTGATCAAGGCAAGTATAACACAGGACTATCCTTGTTACCTATACATTGAATTGTCATACATATGCATGTGCTTACCTTGACAACCTTAGAGATTATAACTTAGTGATTGTTATCTTGATTCCTTGTCAACCTTGGGAATGCATATGGGTAGCTACTGCTAGTGCTTAAACTAAGAACAATGATCTTGTAATTGGATTAATGGATTAAGCATTCAACCATTAAGATGATTTTATTACTGTTAAAAGGGGGCTAGAGCATGTGTATTATTTTGATGCTCTGGTTTCTCTCCATAAGGACTTATCTGTAAGTGATAACCGGGATATACAGTACAGCTGTGAGGGCTATATGGCTCTGGCTTTAGTTGTTCAAGAGACCTTTTCTAGCTTGTTAGTGGTTACCTTAAATGGCGTAAGAAAGGCTTGCCACGTTGGGTGTAGTGCGAGCCCCTGGCCTAGTGTGTATAGGCTGCGGTTGTTGTGCCACAGGGAAGGGGGGTTCTACATCTGCCTGCCGAGTGAATCTAATGGCCCTAACTTGTTAGACGAACTTTTGAGTGGCTTTATATGGTTCTCGGGTGTTTGGGCTTGATCTCCCCACTCATTTGGAAATCATGACTCACAGTGAAAGTGTACACCTCTGCGCAGAGTTAAAAACTGGTATACTAGCCGTGCTCACGGATACGAGCGGCCTTGGGGATTCTTATGGAATAGTTGATCATAACTGTTATATCATGCTTAATTATTGTTGATTATTATTTGCTCATGTTAATGCTATTCATTATCCTTATTACAATTGATCATTGGTTCTTTAATGGGAAGCGGTTTATCTTGATGCTACTCAATTGTTAATATATGATTAAAAGCTAAACGCAGTTAAACAATGTCTAGCCTTTTTGAGCCTCATGAACCCTGTGTTATATTTGTTGAGTTCGACATGGACTCACCCTTGCTATTTTCACCATAACAGATGAAGATATTGAGGAAGATTATCGTAATGAGTACTAGTCTTGGTGTCAACCAGTCAACCATGTCCCTGTGTGGAGTTTCCGCTGAAGAATTACTATTAGTTATTATTACTTATCGTTCAAGACTATGTCTTAAATACTTATTCGTTATGTAATAAGCACTGTGATGATACTTTGTAATTTGTCAACTTATGTGTGCGACTGTTTCCTGGGGCGCACATGAGTCTTTTATGCATCCTATTTTTGTCCTTAAAAATGGGTGTGACAAATATATACTAGTCTGTTACAACTAGTGTTACAATAAATTGATCCTTATTAGTACTTTTCTATATTTCTTTATAGATTTAGGAAAATGTCTACTGATAGTGTCAATAGTAGTCAAGCACCACTTAGTCGGGCTAAGTCTTTGAATGAACCAATTGAGATAGATAATGATGGAGAGGATAAGATGGAAGAGGACAATGATGGTGCTGACCCTGGTTCCAAAAGAAAGCTTACTTCTGTTGTTTGGAACGAGTTCACTAGAGTGACAGTAAGGGGTGTGGTGAAAGCAAAATGCATGTACTATTTCAAGTATCTTTCTGGAGCAACTAGTAATGGGACTAGGCATCTTCATGATCATTTGAAGATTTGTACACTAAAAAAGATTAAGTTGTCTGGAAACAAGACACTTGCACAGTCTTCTCTTAGATTTGGTGCTAGTAAAAGTGATGCAATTTCAGTAGAGAACTACACATTTGATCAGAATACTGCTAGAAAGGAACTATGTTCTATGATAGTTCTACATGAATATCCCTTGAGCATGGTTGACCATGCTGGTTTTCGAAGGTTTGTGAGTTCTCTTCAGCCACTATTCAAGATGGGGACTAGGAACACTATAAGGTAAACAACTAGCCTGTTTCATTATGCAACTATCTTAGCTCTATTGTTACTCATTATATTAGATGTATTGACAATCTTTGGTTCTATTTTAGGAAGGATATTATGATGGAGTATGGAGAAGAGAAGAAGAAAGCCATTGAATACATGGCTGGAATTGATTCTAGGGTGGCTATTACAACTGATATGTGGACCTCTGAGAATCAAAAGAGAGGTTATATGGCCATCACAACCCATTTCATTGATGAATCTTGAACTCTTAGAAGCATTATAATGAGGTAACTATAACATACCGCCCCTTTGTGATATTCCTATATAACTTGTATATTGTAGGTTCATTGTCATTATAAATTGTAACATACTGCCCTTTTGTGATTTTTCATATATAGGTTCATTTATGTTCCTGCTCCTCACACTGCTGAAGTGATTTGTGAAGAGCTCTATGAGTCTTTGGTTGAATGGAATCTTGATGAGAAGATCTCTGCTGCGACTCTAGACAACTGCACAACAAATGATGCGGTAATTCCATCTCTTGTTAGAAAGATTGGCAAAGCTAAGCTGTTGAATGATGGAAAGCTGTTACATATGTGTTGCTGTGCCCATATCTTAAATCTGATAGTAAAAGATGGACTTGAACCACTGAAAGATGCAATAGAGAATATTCGAGAAAGTGTTTCTTTTTGGACAGCCACACCCAAAAAGAATTGAGAAATTTGAGGAGATAGCTAAGTATGTTAAGATTAACATGAAAAATAAAATAGGTCTTGACTGTAAGACTAGGTGGAACTCTACCTTCAACATGCTTAGCATTGCTTTGCCGTACAAGTCTGTTTTCATTAGAGCTAGCAAGGTAGATAAGCAGTACACTTGTTTGCCTAGTGAGGAGGAATGGAAATTTGCAGCAGATGTTGTGGAAAGGCTCAAATTGTTTAATGACATAACTGAATTATTCTCTGGAACTCAATATGTCACTGCAAACATTTTCTTTATGAAGATATGTGAGATTAGAGTGAAAATTAGGCAGTGGTCAACTTGTGGCAATCCTTTAGTGGAAGCCATGTCAGCTAATATGATTGCTAAGTTTGACAAATATTGGTCTGATATTCAAGGACTTATGGGCATTGCAACTGTTCTTGACCCTCGACTCAAAACATTAAGCTTGCTGATGTGTTTTGAGTGGTTACTTGGTACTGTTGGAGAAGAATGTGATGCTAAGGTAGCTAAGTGTTGGACTTGCTGCGTACTGTTATGAATGAATACTATGTGGAGGAAGAGGCTGAAGAAACAAACACAGATTCAGCGGGTACTTCTATGGGTAACATGGAGTTTTTATCTTCCTTTAGTGCACGTGTGGCAAGCACAAGGCCAGAATCCATGCTGTTTAAAACTGAATTAGAACGCTACCTAGATGATGGATTAGTTACACTAGATACCAAGGGTTTTAATGTTTTGGATTGGTGGAAAGTGGCTGGAACACGCTATCCAACCTTGAGACGCATAGCCAGGGATATTTATGCAGTCCCTGTCACCATAGTTGCATCAGAATCTGCTTTCAGCACTAGCGGGAGAGTTCTTAGTGAGCATAGAAGTAGGCTCACTCCACATATGGTAGAAGCTTTGATGTGCTTACAGAATTGGTTTCGTAACAAGTACAAAGGTACGTTACCAAAATAATTTAATGTTTCTCTTCATACTTTGGCAGCAACAAATGATAGCATTGGTAATAATTCTGTATATTTCAATTGCAGTTGGCATGGATAACAAAGACATATCTTTCTGGTCTTGCCTCCAAGACATTCAAGAAGGCCTTCAGGAGCTTGCGATCTGATCAAGTATGCAAGTTCAAGTTTAATTCAAGTCAACAAATGCAGATGGGCAACTATTGATATATCTATTTGGCTATCATGTATTTTGTTGGAACTTGTAATGATTTAGTACTTAAGTAGTTAAGTAGCAGCTGCTGTCTGCAACCAGGACCCTTAATATTTGGGATGCTTTATGCCTTAGTTTAAATTTTTATGGATTGTTGAATGATATCTATCATGGTTAAGGATTCTATGCTGTTTGCATTGACGTACTGGCCTATATGTTCATGTCTATCTCGGGTCTGGGTACCCGCCGGGTCCCCCGTACCCACACGGGTCCGGGTATGGGGGGAAACTTGTACCCGCCACCGGGTCTGGGTTTTTTTGTGGGGACCATTCAAGTTCACGGGGCCGGGTCTGGGGGGGCAAAACCCAGCGGGTCGTCACCCGTTGTCATCTCTAATCTTGGCGATCCTGCCGGAGATCAGCAAGAACTTAATTCTAGAGATCAGAGTTGGGGTTGCGGTCGAAGTGGCAGCAAGGCGGCTACTACTGATCCTCACAGGAGCCGAGCGAGCACACACCCCTTCCCCATTATCCATCAGTTGCCAAAGGTTCATAGCCGTGCGCAAGAGGCAGGGGCCGGCCACACGTTCATAGAGGTAGCCGGGGCAGCACGAGCCAGCCTGATCACCATCACCATCGGCCGCCTCCCCTCGATCGTCGGTAGACGGCAGCCACCACCGTCGAATACTTCGCGGGTTTGGGTCGTGCCCAGAGAAAAAAAAAAGAAACCCACCTATCAAACTACCATAAATACCCTTTGATTTTTTAGTTCCTGGCTCACTCATTTTTAGTTCCAGCCCACAACTTAAGTTGCTTTTAATTGGTTCTTCTTATTTTTTTAACCATCTGATCTAGTCTAATAGAGGGTTCTCATTATTTCCGAGCATTGTAAAATTTCTCTCTTATTATGTAATTTTTTAATAAAAAACATTCACACAGCTTTATTAAAAAACGTAACAAACACATAAGATCCGAAACTGGGGTTATCAGTTTTACAACGGAACAAACGAAAATCGACTAATCATCAACAGTTTAAAACGGCAACCATGACACTACGACTTCAACTACCCAGAAGAGTTTAAACCATTTGGCATCTACACGAACTATTTCTTAATGAACGCTTGATGAGATCAAGTTTATCATCTCATCCGCTGTAGGCCTCAATGCAACTTCGCTTTCAAAGTCTTGTAGATGATTACCATTACTGGGGACGACAGCACCTTCTTGTTAACCCAGGTCGTTCCCATATTGTTCATAACGGGCCTGCACATATAAAGAAAGTTACCTTTCGTTTGTTTCCTTGACAAGCATCAATGAACTCTACCAGAAAATCAGCACAATTAGCTGGCGAGCTTATCCAGCCAAGTGTGTTCCTCAAAAAGAACAAAGAAAGACAGTGATGGGGCATTAAAAAAGAGTATGGTCAGTGGTTTCCAGTTTATCGCAAGTGGCACATTCCTCTGGACCAGACCATTCCTTATTCCATAATTGAAAACCCGATTGAATTATGTCATGGGCAGCCATCCAAATGAAAATTTTTGACCTTTAGTGGAATGTTGCATTTCAACACAGTCATCATCTAGCTATTGTCTCTAAGAGCATCTCTAGCAATACTACCTAAAACACACCCCCTACTTCTCTGTTTAGGTAGCTACCAATTTTTATACCACCCAAATTTCGTTGTTTTCTCCAGCAACGCTACCTAAAATAGACTACCCAAATCCATTGTAGGTGAGAATGACATGTGAGACCTATATGTCATCCTCTGTTATGTTCTTCTTCCATGGACGGACAGGGCAGGGCTGAGCCGCCGGTGAGCCTTGCCGGGGAGGGGCGGCCATGCGCGTGGAGGGGAGTGGAGGCCGCGCCGAGGAACCTCGCTGGGGCTACCACGTCGGAGGGGAGCTGCATCAAGCAAGAGGGGACTTGCATCACACCAGAGGGCAGGCCACTGGTGCTGGCTGCGCCGAGCAGGTCACGCCGCCGGTGCTGGCCGTGCTACCCGTTGGGGCAGACTGTGCCACCGGTGCTGGCCGCGCTACCCGCCGGGGCAGGCCACCCAGACGGCCGCGTGGGGAAGAAGCAGGCCACCACATTGGGGCAGCGCCGCTGGGCAGGGACGCCGAGCAGGGCCACCGCCGGGGAGGGCCAAGATGCGCAGGGCAGCACCGCCGGGCAGGGCCACTACGGAGCAGTCGATCCTCGCATAGTTGCTTGCAGAGAAGGAAGAAGGGGAAATTTTTGCATGGTGGAGTAGGGGGCTAACAGGAATGGAGAGTGGGAGGGGAAAAATAGGAGGCCAACAAATATAGGGGGGCTAGTAGGGGTATGCTGGAGTTGTGTTTTTGGCCTCCACTACCCAAATCTGAAATAGGGGGTCAAGTAGGGGGCATTGCTAGAGATGCTCTAACACCACCTAAAGTCATCAATTTGTATAAGAGCACCTCCAGTGTCGCAGAAAAACGAACCATGGGAAGATTGAGTCGAACCGTAAACACTGGGAGCATCGAACCATGGCTGTTAGAAGAGAAATCGGACTTTGTAGAAACATCGAACCGAGGAAATTGAATAATACTATTTCATGTACATGACTGTTGCCTCTGGCCACCCGCCCATGCATGTGAAAGAGGAATCGAACTGCATACGTGGGTCCTACCAGCAATGTTGACACTAGAGGAATCAAACTTTTCTTGTTCGCTTTTCATCTCTGACAATGTTCGATGCTACACTGGAGGTGCCCTAAGGAGCTAGTTTGGACCGTTCAAGAGCCCGGAACATCGTATATCTCTCCCGTGTGAAAGAAAAACATCATCCAATAGCTCTTGGAGTTGATCCTATTCTTCACTGAGAGCGAACCTCTTTGAGTTGTCTTCTAAACTGAATATCCCATTGTCCATTTGCAAATACTTGTGCTACCTCTATGTCAGGTCGGTCTCTAATGCAACTAATTCAGGTCGGTCTCTTATGCAACTAATTATGCATGTGATTGTCAATGTGATCCACGAAGTAGGTTGAGTGGTGACTAACCCTACCTTGGCGAAAGCCTTGTGTGCGACATGTCTCTTGGCTTGTGTTGTGCAGGTGTGGAGCACAGAGACGGTAGCCAACGGCGATGTGAAGGTCAATGAGGATGTGCCGTGCCGATGGACCTGAGGGGTGAAGGACGGACGTGAGGCTTGGACCGAGGGACCCGAAGGCCGGGTGGCTAGCCGCGCTGGCTGACACTTGGGACATCGACAAGCGTGAGAAGACATGGGAGTGACCGTGTTGACCGTGGAGGTGACATGCGTCGGATGGCGGGGGACGCGTATGGAGTACGCTACTCGCGGAGCGATTTGATGGTTTGGGCCTCAAAACCATTGGAGGCGGGTTTACGGGTTTGGGCCTCAAAACCCAGGCGGAGGTTCCGAGGAGGAACGGACGGCACGTGGCGGCATCGAGGAGTTCACGTCGAGGCGAAGCTATCTCATGAAGGGCGTGGTGGGCGTCAGATGAAGAATACATCGAGTTGGACCGGAATACCCCTGTGGCTAGTTGGTCCACTCCAAAATATCTAGGGGCAAATGGGGAATGTGTAATAGCCCTAATAAGAGAGGGGGCTGCCCCAAGCCTGTCTACCTCTCTCCCACTCTTTCATTCCCCCCTTCTACCTAGGGTTTCACTTTCTAGTTCATGAGAGAGGTCTAAAAATCTAAAAATTCGTGGTTGTATACTTCTTGTGATTTGGAGTGGGAATGGAGGCCCAAATTCTCCTCTTGCCCTCTTGGGTTCCTATTTGAAGATGTGATTTTCGTTCTTCATTTTTCCCCATTTTCGTTCATGGCTTCTATCTCGATTTCTCTAAGTTTGGATCAATCCCAGGCAAGAATTTTTGGGGAATAGGTTCATTGTTAATTGAATTGCATTTGTGCCAAGTTTGGGAGCAAATCCTTTTGATTTGGTCAAGTTCTGTCGATTCTTGGGGTCGTCCTTTTTTCTCTGTTCATTCGTCTGGGGCTCTGCTGTGGCTGTTCTTCGTGTGAAGGCCGAACACGGGAACGAATCCAGGTTCAGCGCTACCAGCTCCGTGCGTTCATGCACGTGGCGGCTCGCTTGAGCAGTGCTAGCTGTGGAACCCTAAGCCGGCAGTGAACGGAACCGCCGCGACTCTTCTCTGTCCGTCCGCTTGAGCTCCTAGTCGAGTGTTCTTGTGTTAGGTACGGAAGCAACCGGTGCAGTGAGATCTAGGCAGCACAGACCCTACCAGTGCCCAGTAGCGCCAGCAACGTGCCGTGCTCACCGTGGTTCTAGGTGGCCCTGCTGTTCCACTCGTCCATTTTTGCTGCTTTGAAAAGTTCGGCAGTGCAGCCCCTGCCCGGCACATGGCCTGCTCGTGCATACTATGTGCTGTTTATCTCTTCCTGGTGAGTAGCTTGTAGGTGGAGGCCTACAGCAGCGTAGTACTTCAAGCACTAAATGTTTCAGCACTCAGTAGTACTACTAGCACTAATTGTTCCAGCACCGTGAAGTGCTTGCTCAAAGCTTGTTTACTCCTGGCCGTTCGTGATCTTCTAAGCTTCTGTGCTTACGTGCCTTATCTTCCAGTTCTGAACTGTGCAGTGTTACTAGGCTCAAGTGGCCCATCCAGTTTGGTCCAGTGCGGTTAAGGTGGTTGGACGTATTTCTTGCTGATTTTCTCATGAATTTTCTCCCGCCTTGATTTTCCATTTTGTGCTCAGACTGGTTGTTTGTGTTCTGATTTAAGTTCCGTCTTTTGCGTTGGCTCTCTACCGGTGCGAAGAATTTATCTAAGTGCTCTTGTCACCAGTTGGCTTGAGTAATTTAGTTTCGAGAACTTGGTTGTGTTTGGTGGTGATTTGGGACAGCGGCCGAAAATATTTTGAGAGAAAATTTTACGGCTCCCATTCACCCCCCTCTGGTCGCCGTTTTCGGTCCTTCAATTGGTATCAGAGCCGGTTAAGGATCATTTCACCTTAATCGGTCCGTGATCCATAAAGGTGACATAGAGCGTGGTTCCGACAAACCACCATTCTTCGATGGAACAAATTATCCCTATTGGAAGATCCGCATGTCCATGCATCTCCAGGGGATTGATTGGCTTGTTTGGGAGATTTGCGAGGATGCTACTTACGTTGTGCTTGAACCCCATGCTTGTGTCACGCAAGATCAAAAAGATCAGCACAACGCTAATAGCAGAGCTCGCGCAGTTCTTTCTCGAGTCTTTCGCTTTAGGAGTTCGAGAGAGTCTCTGATTGTACTACTGCTCGGGAGATCTGGGTGAGGCTTCTGAGCTATCACGAGGGGACTGCACAGGTCAAAACCAGACTCTATGAGACATATAAGAGGGAGTACGAGAACTTCACTCAGCTTGATGGCGAGTCCATAGATGCCATGTTTTCTCGCTTTCAGACCATCGTCAACAAGATGCGAGCAAACAAGGCACAATTACCTTATGATGATCATGAGAGGGCACTCAAGCTTCTATATGCCCTAGATCGGAAGGTATGGGATGTGAAGGTGACCGCCATTATTGAGTCTTCAGGGTATGAGACCCTCACTGTGGATGAGCTTTTCAGCAAGCTCAAGTCTACCGAGATCGACTACCAGACCCAAGCCAAGCTCAAGAATCCCTCTGCACCGACTATGGCCTTGGTCTCAGGTAATGGCTCAAGTTCTTTGGCTAACCCTTCACAAGTATCTTTTGTCTTGTCTTCTTTGGTGTCTATCATAGAGGAGTAGATAGAGAGTCTTAGGGATGACGAGCTGGCGTTGATCATCAGCCGGTTCTCGCGGTTTCACAACAACCGCTTGAATCGCCGGCGTGGTGGTGGTCCAAAGGAAGGATGCTATGACTGTGGAGATCCCGACCACTTCGTCTCCCACTGCCCCAAGAAGAACAAGCACTCCTTCAACAAGTACGACTCCAGCAAGCGCAAGGACAAGCGCGAGTACACCTCCAAGCACAAGTCGAAGGGAGGATTCAACAAGGAGACGCTGAAGAAGAAGTACTTCAAGAAGGCCAAGGCTCAAGAGCGCACCTTCCTCGCCTCCCTCAGCGACCTCGACAACGACACCGATGACGACCGGTCTTCTTCTCCCTCGAGCGATGATGAGTTCGAGAAGAGGCATGAGGACAAGTTGACTGGGCTTTGCTTCATCGTCAAGTCCATCCACGGAGGCTACTGCACCATGGCTGTGGATGAAGGGGTGAAGCCCAACAAGGACGTGCTTCCTAGTGACGACAACTCTATCGAGGTAAAACCCTTCGTCGATGCTCTTATTGCCAAGCTTGATATCATGACTGATACTTTGATGAGTCAAGATAAGCTGTTGAAACGTGCTGCTCGTGAGAGGAAAGTGTTTAAGGACAAGCTAGAAGTTGTGGAGAAAGAGCTTGAGGAAGCTAAGAAGCTTGTTGTTCATGTGTCTGACGAGGTTGAGTGCGATAAATGTGCTGTTCATATGACTAACTTTTCTGAGTTGCAATCTAAGTATGCTACCTTGTTAGATGAGAACGATAAGCTGAAGGCTAGGTCTAGCTTGTTGGGTGCGTGCAAGTCTTGTTCAGGCTTGCAATCTGAGCTGGCAGAGAAGAATGCCAAGATCCTTGCTCTTGAGAAGGCCAGTTCAGATAGCACTGTTGTTGAGTGTGCACGTTGTGAGAGTTTGGTGTTGGAGCTTGAGTCTTGCAGGCATGACAAGATGAGATCCGAGGAAGACAACACATACCTTCGGTCCATCTTGAATTGGGTGTCTTGTAGTGAACCGCAGTTGGGCATGATGATGAGCCAGTTTAGACGGGGAACTGAGACATCGGGAGTAGGCTTTGCTCTAGGTGGGAAGGGTAAAAATGTCTGTGGTAAAGTTGGTGAGTTCAGTGGTTTGAGCCCAAGTGAGAAACCTTCCACTACTCCCAAATTGATCAAGATCAATCCACCTAAGCCTACTGAACCCACTGTGAAAGATGGAGTGTTTGAAGAACCTCCAAGAGCTCCACCCCAGAAACAAGTTTGGGTTCCAAAACCGAACCATCTCAGAAACCCACTTGACATTCTACCGAACATCTTTGAGGATCCCCTTCCTAAAGCCAAAAAGCTACCAAGAGTGAACCGTACCCACAAGAGAGTGAGCCAACAACCACCTAAGAGAGAGGTGAGGTATCACTATGACTATTGCCATAGGGATGGTCACCTTGCTGAGTTTTGCTTCAGGAGGAAGAGAGATGAGCGGTGGGAGTATGAGTTGAACAACCGGAACATGTACCATCCGCCCCATGGTGTACATGTGCCTCCTATTCAGAGGCGCAATGCTAGGCCAAGAGGTGCAATGCCTCAAGGTGCTAGGCCTTAGGTTGCTAGATCATGCGGTGGTCATGGTGGTCGTGCCCGGTGTGGTTCAGATCATGATCAATATGACTTTGGACCTCGTGACAGTGGCCTTCAGTCCTACAGCTCTAGCGGACCACATTTTCCCCCACGTGGTGCCCGCTTTCCTCAAATGGGACATGGCATGTTTGGTGTTTTTCCTAACACTTTTCCAGGGCAAATGAGCCAACACTGGTATCCTTCATAGTTTACTAACCCCAGTGTTGTGCCATTTGCTCATCCTATGTCTTTCTATTGATGCAGGACGGAGGTCTGGAGAACACATGGCTCATTGATTCTGGATGCTCACGCCACATGACCGGAAGTTTCAAATGGTTCTCCAGCCTCGACCCCGTGCAATGTAAGGAGTACATCACATTCGGGGATAATAGCAAAGGTAAAGTGCTTTCTCGTGGGACCATTCGGGTCAATGAGAGTTTTGTCTTGAAGGATGTTGCTTTGGTTTCGAACTTGCATTTTAACTTGCTTTCTGTTTCGCAACTCCTTCAAGATGGCTTTGAAGTGCGCTTTAAGACCGGCTTGTCTCGAGTTCTTGACTCTCAGGGAAATCTTGTTTGCCAGATTGTTCCTTTTGGCCATGTCTTTCGAGCTGATTTTTCTCATTCCTTTGGCTCTTCTCAATGTTTGGTGGTCGGATCCTCCTCTGAGCTTTGGAAGTGGCATAGGAGACTTGGTCACTTGAGCTTTGACTTACTAGCTAGGTTGAGCTCACTTGATCTAATCCGAGGATTGTCCAAGTTGAAATTTGAGAAGGATTTGGTGTGTCACCCTTGTTGTCACGGGAAGATGGTTTCCGCTTCTCACTCACCTGTGAATCAAGTCATGACCAAGGAACCCGGTGAGCTACTTCACATGGACACAGTTGGTCCAGCTCGGGTTCGGTCAGAGGGTGGGAAGTGGTACGTTCTAGTGATCATGGATGATTTTTCTCGCTACTCTTAGGTGTTTTTCATGGAGGGTAAGGATGAGGCTTTTTCACATGCTCGAGATTTGATTCTTCAGTTGCAAAATGAGTTCCCTAAAAATGCCATGAGAGCGATTCATAGTGACAATGGCACAAAATTCAAGAATACTCACTTTGAAACCTTTTGTGCTTCTTTGAGCCTTGAGCATCAGTTTTCCTCTCCCTATGTCCCTCAGCAAAATGGTGTTGTTGAGCGCAAGAATCGGACCCTTGTTGAGATGGCCAGGACGATGCTCGATGAGCATAGGACTCCTAGGAGATATTGGGCCGAAGCGATCAACACCGCGTGTCATGTTTCTAATCGCATCTTTCTTCGAGCCTTCATGAAGAAAACTTCTTATGAGCTGTGATTCAGTCGACTACCCAAGGTAAGCCACTTTTGAGTGTTTGGATGCAGGTGTTTTATTCTGAAACAAGGTAATTTAGATAAATTTGAGTCTCGATCCTCGGATGGTGTCTTTCTTGGTTATGCTTTACATTCTCATGTATATCGAGTACTTAATCTTGAAACTAACCGAGTCGTAGAGACTTGTGAAGTCACTTTCAATGAGACCATGCCTTGTTCTATTCCTGTCTTTGAAAGTGCAGGTGATCAGGAGATTGGTGAGAGCATCTTCGTTGAGGAGAATGAGGAAGATGCTGATTGGGGAGATGCAGAGCCGACCTCTTCGGCTGTTCCAGTCGAGTCTATGACAACTACTTCGGCTCACGGACCAGATCCATCTTCTTCCACTACGTGGGGTCCGCACGAGCCGCCTCCTCAGCCTACGTCGGCTGCACTTGAGGAGGCCCCAGCAGCTATTGAGGGGGAGGCGACATCTTTGAGGGAAGCCCCTCAGCACATCCAGCATCGCCACCCGCCTCAAACCATGATCAGCGACATCAGTTAGCGTGTTACACGCTCAAGGTCATATGAAATCTCACATTTCGCTCATTCTGCTTTTGTCGCTAATTTTGAGCCACAAAATGTTGGACACGCACTTTCTGATTCCGATTGGGTCAATGCTATGCACGAGGAGTTACAAAACTTTGAGAGGAATGAAGTATGGGTCTTAGTTTCACCTCCACCTGAGTGTCACCCTATAGGTACAAAATGGGTTTTCAAGAACAAGTAAAGTGAGGATGGAGTGGTGGTGAGGAATAAGGCTAGGCTAGTGGCTCAGGGGTTTTGTCAGAAAGAGGGAGTAGACTTTGAAGAAACCTTTGCTCCTGTGGCCCGTATCGAGGCTATAAGGATGCTCTTAGCTTATGCAGCTTCGAAAGGGTTTAAGCTGTATCAAATGGATGTGAAGAGCGCTTTTTTGAACGGGTACATAGAGGAAGAGGTGTATGTGAGACAACCCCCTGGCTTTGAAAATCCCAAGTATCCCAACCATGTTTACAAACTCTAGAAAGCCTTGTATGGATTGAAACAAGCCCTGAGAGTCTGGTATGAGCGTTTGAAAGCCTTCTTGCTTGCTAAGGGCTTTAAGATGGGTTCCGTAGATAAAACTTTGTTTCTCCTCAAGCAAGGAACTAACACACTTTTGGTTTAGATTTACGTGGATGATATCATTTTTGGTGGTTCCGCTCACGCTCTTGTTGCAAAGTTTTCTAAGACTATGAGCAGGGAATTCGAGATGAGCATGATGGGCGAGTTGACATTCTTCCTCGGGCTGCAAATCAAGCAAACACGTGAAGGAACATTCATGCACCAAGGGAAGTACACCAAGGATCTTCTGAGGAAGTTTGATATGGGCGAGGCCAAGCCTCTTTCGACGCCCATGTCGACCACGATGGCCCTAGACGAGGACAAGGAAGGAGAAGCGGTGGACCAGAAGGAGTACCGAAGCATGATCGGATCATTGCTGTACCTGACGACAACGAGACCAGACATCTAGTTCGTGGTCTGCTTGTGTGCGTGCTTTTAGTCTTCACCGTGCACATCGCATCATCAAGCCGTCAAGCGGATCATGAGGTACCTTCGGTTCACACCCGAATTTGGTCTTTGATTTTCGGCTTCCTCCTCTCTTTCTCTTTGCGGTTACTCTGATGCGGATTATGCTGGCTGTCGTACTGAGAGAAAGTCCACTTCTAGGACTTGTCAGTTTCTTGGGTCTTCTCTTGTGTCTTGGTCTTCTCGCAAGCAGTCCACTGTAGCCCAATCCACCATAGAAGCTAAGTATGTTGTTGCTGCTGCTTGCTGTTCCCAGTTGCTTTGGATGGTTGCTACTTTGCGAGACTATGGCTTAGAGTTTAGGCGAGTGCCTTTGTTCTGTGATAGCACCAGTGCCATTTGTGTAGCCAAAAACCCCGTTCTTCACTCCAAAACCAAGCACATAGAGGTCCGTTTTCACTTCTTGCGAGACCACTATGAGAAAGGGGACATTGACCTTATTCATGTTGACACCCACAACTAGCTCGCAGATATCTTCACTAAACCTTTTGACCAAACCCAGTTTGCTCGCTTGCAAGGAGAGCTTGGGGTTTGTTATCCTTTTTAGAAGAGGGAAGTTTGTGGTTCTTGTACATTAGTTTTTGGTTTTGTTTTAAGTTTGGCTTTTGATTTTGCTTTTGTATCATATTTGCATATCATATCATCATGTATCATATTGCATCTTGAGCTTCATCCTTATAGTAGCTAGATTGATTCTATGCTCTTGTTGGGGATGTTATGGATATATATGATGTGCTTTACTTAGGCTCACTTTGATCTCTTGATATGAGCTAAAAATGCCTCTTTCAATTGTGAACATGAATAACACTCGAAGAAACTTGAAACATGTTTGCCACTACTTGTAGCAACTGGCATGTATAGGTGTGTCGAGAACCCTTTTTTGCTTCGTATATATGCTTAGTTGCTACGGCTCATACCTTGAGTTACACACTTGCTTGAGAAACTTGAATTTGTGCTAAAACTTAAAAAAGCAAGGTATGAAAAGATCGGGATGGGTCTTTGCTATCCCATGTCAGAGTATCGAGACAGCTCCCTATTGCACTTAAGGGTGAACTTGAGCTCTGTAATGGATACCGAGATCACTGTCTTAAGCTTCTGATTGCTTTTGGCATAGGCTTGAAATGGTCGATAAGTCAGGTTTTGATGGCATCGATAACCTCCCGCACACATTTGTTTGACAAACTTTGGTGATAAGCTGCATAACTTCGATAAAATTCAATTGATTGAAAATTTGATCAAATCATAAGTTTGTCTCATGACATGATGCGTGAACTTTGTTTGGGGTAGTTCACTTTGTATACATATGTAGCACAAGGTTGATCTCCTGTCTATATTTGCTATGTGCTCTTTTGGTGGTGAACCCTCTTTTAAATTGCTCAAACTTGATCAAACTTGCTACAATGCCATATTTCGTCTCATTTGATCACTTTGAGCATTTGCTAGCACTTGTATTTGTTGATATGTATACATGACAGCATCAACTAGAGCATCTTTTTAATCTACTTGCTATAATTTTGAAGCTTCTGCATTTGTGCATTTATGCATTTATAGCATGTTTTGAGGGGGAGTTGCATTCCTTGGGCTCTAACTTGATAAGTGCATATGTCAACAAGGGGGAGAAGTTTCCACACTCACAATATCACAAGATATGCATTCATTTGAGTGAGATTGCATTTGTTCAGGAGGAGCTGCACTTGAGTTGCTTTTGCTAGATGTGTTGAGCCTTTGCCTCTTCTAGAGGGTCTAGCAGTTTTTCGGCTTTTCGATTGTTGCTAGTGGTGTTGAGCCCGTTGCCTCATCTTGAGGGCTAGCTTTGTTTTACTTGGTTGCGTTGAGCCGTTGCCCATGTCTTTGGAGACCAAGTTTTTGCTCATTTCAAATGACCAGGTTTTTACTTTTCTTTGGTTTTTGGTTATTTGGTTGAGCTCCTTGTTTTTATATTTTTCTTCTTTTTCTTTTGCTCAAGTTGTTCGTGTATCGGTGTTGACAATGCACTCATCAAGGGGGAGATTGTGAACACAAGGTTGACAAGTACCCTTGTGTGTTCGTTTTGTGATGAGTGATTGTCAATGTGATCCACGAAGTAGGTTGAGTGATGACTAACCCTACCTTGGCGAAAGCCTTGTGTGCGACATGTCTCTTGGCTTTGTGTTGTGCAGGTGTGGAGCACGGAGACGGTAGTCGATGGCAAGGTGAAGGTCAAGGAGGACGTGCCGTGTTGATGGACCTGAGGGGTGAAGGACGGACATGAGGCTTGGACCGAGGGACCCAAAGGCCGGGTGGCTAGCCGCGCTGGCTGACACTTGGGACATCGACAAGCGCGAGAAGACATGGGAGTGACCGTGTTGACCGTGGAGGTGACACGCGTTGGATGGCGGGGGACACGTATGAAGTACGCTACTCGTGGAGCGGTTTGATGGTTTGGGCCTCAAAACCATCGGAGGCGGGTTTACGGGTTTGGGCCTCAAAACCCGGGCGGAGGTCCCGAGGAGGAACAGATGGCACGTGGCGGCATCGAGGAGTTCGCGTCGAGGCGAAGCTATCTCATGAAGGGCGTGGTGGCCGTCGGATGAAGAATACATTGAGTTGGATCGGAATACCCCTGTGGCTAGCTGGTCCACTCCAAAATATCTAGGGGCAAATGGGGAATGTGTAATAGCCCTAATAAGAGAGGGGGCTGCCCTAAGACTGTCTACCTCTCTCCCACTCTTTCATTCCCCCCTTCTACCTAGGGTTTCACTTTCTAGTTCATGAGAGAGGTCTAAAAATCTGAAAATTCGTGGTTGTATACTTCTTGTGATTTGGAGTGGGAATGGAGGCCCAAATCCTCCTCTTGCCCTCTGGGGTTCCTATTTGAAGCTGTGATTTTTGTTCTTCATTTTTCCCCATTTTCGTTCATGGCTTCTATCTCGATTTCTCTGAGTTTGGATCAATCCCAGGCAAGAATTTTTGGCGAATAGGTTCATTGTTAATTGAATTGCATTTGTGCCAAGTTTGGGAGCAAATCCTTTTGATTTGGTCGAGTTCTGTCGATTCTTGGGGTCGTCCTTTTTTCTCTGTTCGTTCGTCCGGGGCTCTGCTCGTGGCTGTTCTTCGTGTGAAGGCCGAACACGGGAACGAATCCAGGTTCAGCGCTACCAGCTCCGTGCGTTCAGGCACGTGGCGGCTCGCTTGAGCAGTGCTAGCTATGGACCCCTAAGCCGGCAGTGAATGGAACCACCGCGACTCTTCTCTGTCCGTCCGCTTGAGCTCCTAGTCGAGTGTTCTTGTGTTAGGTACGGAAGCAACCGGTGCAGTGAGATTCAGGCAGCACAGACCCTACCAGTGCCTAGTAGCGCCAGCAACGTGCCGTGCTCACTGTGGTTCTAGGTGGCCCTGCTGTTCCTCTCGTCCATTTTTGCTGCTTTGAAAAGTCCGGCAGTGCAGCCCCTGCCCGGCACCTGGCCTGCTCGTGCATACTATGTGCTGTTTATCTCTTCCTGGTGAGCAGCTTGCAGGTGGAGGCCTACAACAGCGTAGTACTTCAAGCACTAAATGTTTCAGCACTCAGTAGTACTACTGGCACTAATTGTTCCAGCACCGTGAAGTGCTTGCTCAAAGCTTGTTTACTCCTGGCCGTTCGTGATCTTCTAAGCTTCTGTGCTTACGTGCCTTAGCTTCCAGTTCTGAACTGTGCAGTGTTACTAGGCTCAAGTGGCTCATCCAGTTTGATCCAGTGCGGGTAAGGTGGTTGGACGTATTTCTTGCTGATTTTCTCATGAATTTTCTCCCGCCTTGATTTTCCATTTTGTGCTCAGACTGGTTGTTTGTGTTCCGATTTAAGTTCCGTCTTTTGCGTTGGCTCTCTACCGGTGCGAAGAATTTATCTAAGTGCTCTTGTCACCAGTTGGCTTGAGTAATTTAGTTTCGGGAACTTGGTTGTGTTTGGTGGTGATTTGGGACAACGGCCAAAAATATTTTGAGAGAAAATTTTATGGCTCCAATTCACCCCCCTCTGGTCGCCATTTTCGGTCCTTCAATTTCCCTCGGAACACTGTTTAAATGTGGTATTTATTGTTCGACACCCAACTAAGTTAATTAGTCTAGTACCGTTATGCAATTAGGTTCTTTGCTAAAGCTTAAAGAACATAATTAAAGGTAATTAGGGGCACCTTAGTCATTTTAGTGGATATATTTGCTTTGACCGACACCTCCTTCCTTCTACGCACAAACTGAACGCCACACGGATCTGCGGGAAGGTGCTCGCCGGCGCTTCCTGCCTGTAGGCTGCAGGGTGGTCACTGGTGCCGTCTGCTTGCATTGTCGGGGAATTATTGCCGGCAGCATGTAGGCGATCGCAACCGACCGCCGTCTGTTTGGGCCACCGCCTGCATGGGGATTAGGATTACTGCCAGCCGCTTGCAGGGCACGGTAGCCTTCATTCCGATTCTCTTGATGCTAAACGAACTGCACGCTCCACATCTTGGCGATCCTGCCGGAGATCAGCAACAACTTCTAGAGGTCGGAGCTGGGGCTGCAGTCGAAGTTGCAGCAACACACACCCCTTCCCATTATGCATCAGTTGCCATAGGTTCATAGCCTCCCCTCAATCGTCTGTAGACGGCAGCCACCACCGTCGAATACTTCGCATGTGGAGATGTCTGGGTTTTGGTCATCCAACATCGCAACTTGCTCCAAACTTTTTGAAATTTTTATCATAGGCTCCACATGAGATACTATGACACCTCGACAAGTTTCGTGATTTTCCGACTTCGTTTGGATTTTATATAATTAAAAAGCACCTCTACCAAGCATGGAAAGTCCTGTTCCGTGGACAAGGACTTTAAACTTTTGGGTGAGCTTCTGGACACACGACCTTAAAATACACTCTCCAATATGAATATCATTTTTTGAATGGCTAAGTTCCATTATTTCATGCACCTTTGGATTATGGGAGAAAATTCAAGGAAACAAAATAAATTAACGAAATATAGCAAAAGTTTATAAAAAGGTCCCAAATTGGAACATGCGCCTGTAAACAATATACTTGGTCCACATAAAAAGTTTGAAGTCAAAATTCAAAAAAAATTATTTCTTTGCCGACTGCCTCTGCTTTGCCGACTGCCACTGCAGGCTGTCGGCAAAGACGACCTTTGCCAACTACTATTGGTCACTATCGGTAAAGGACCTTTGCCGACTGTTGTCTGTGGCAGTTGGCAAAGGACTGAACAGCGCAAAAAGCCCATCCGGCCCATCTAACCCCCCCAACCCTAGCAGTCTCTGTTAGAAGATTGTGTTAATATCTTCTGTATAGGTAGGGGATCACAGTTGATGTGTGATCCCGAGATCTTGGAGGATTGGCTTGCAAGGCAAGATGTAATCTATGTAAATCTAACCTTCTTGTTGTACAAGTCCAAGGGGCTATATATTAACATGTACCAAGTGTAACGGAACCGTCCAAATTATAAGAGCACAAGTACAAAAACAATCACCGAAATGATCAAATTCTCGCACTTGAGCCCATATAACTCCGGTAGTCCAATGAAATCACGAGGGATTTCAAACCAACCAACATACAAGCCAAGATCGTAGTGATTCAACATAACAAGTCACATGTTACAACCATTTCACAAGTAATTGAATATACATCGGAGTTCAACATAGTTATTACAACTTAAGTTCAAAAGTAGAGGAAGCAAAGTAATTTGAAACTAACATTAATCTTATTTAAAATACATGCCAGTACCACGGTCGACTTCCAACAAAAGCATTAGGGATAAGGTAAATAAGAAGGATCATGCCCGTGATCACACTCCGCCACTACGGCAGGAGTCAACCAACTCTTGCAGCTGCCATGATACATCACAACCTGCAACAAGTGGGGATAAAACCCTGAGTACAAGAAGGTACTCAGCTAGACTTACCCGTCAGAAACCAAAAATAAGGTGACACCAAGGATCATGCAAGGCTGATATAAAGTGGGGCTAGCTTGACAACATTTTGCATAAAAGCTTAATATAGATGATCAATCATTAATGCTTAAGCATCAAGTTAATTATCATTAACCTATCATCTATATTAGAACCTGTACTAGAGCACTCACTTTATTAGGAGCAAACAATATTAACCATAGCAGGTATAAATTGAGGCAACCTTTTCATCGTGATCCAATTAACCATCCGTTCAATTTAATAGAATCTACGTTGCCGCTGCTCAAGTCAAGTGCTCACTAACCGGGAGCGACGGCGATTCGAATCGAATTCCTATCCAGCTGGAGGGGTATTTCTAACACTCACCGTGCAGACCCCTGCCAGGGTCGCACAGGCCACCTTTTCATATGATTCAGGAATCGCGGGTCCGAATGATGTCGCGACCCCAAGGGCGACACTCTGCCAGGTGATAGGGACTCTAACCCTCCCTTGGTCTCACGCCAATGTCCCCAAGCACATCCTTTCTCTCCTCCAAGAAGCAACCTACCATTCGATTCCTGGCTTGAATCACATTACTCGGCTTTGCGGTCGGAACGGCTTATCCGGCCAACTAAGTGTTAGACTGCGTTCAACATGACTCAAGGACGTACAGCGAATCGGTCCTTAAACGACTCAGACGGGGATAGATTCACACCCAAGACCTCCATGCCTTGTTGCTTCACTATCGTCATCCCGCCCAGTCTTATTTCATTTTATTAACACATGGTTCCATTCCACGATAGCAAATATAGCCAACCGTGCCATATATGAATATCTCTATATCTCGCAGGTGACAGGAAATCACCTAACTTCTACCGCTTAAAGCAGGGCTAAGCATCTACTCGATCCTAGTCTATGTAGGATTCAGGGATTCATATATCTGGACAAGGAATGATATAATGCAGCAAGGTTTTCAACCAACTCCTACCACTTAATGCAACAATACTTATAATATAAATATGATTAATTGCTTTGAAGGTAGGAGGCTTATAATGCTCCGGGGCTTGCCTGGGATCCGACTCAAGTTAGAGTATGTCAGATAAAACTCGCTTGGCGAGCATTTCCCTTCGAGATGGATCCACCAACTCCATCTGCGGGTTTGGCTCCACCACATGTCCTTCACGTGATGCATCTAGCATACCTAAATGAGATGCAAGATACAAGTGTATGAATACAAAGAAGTGCAATAAATAAAGTAATCATGCAAGCATACCAAAGTTCACCTAAACCCTAGAGCTAATTAACTTAATCCTCACTAAGGCATAACATAGAAGATTGCAAACACATCAATCAAGACACAAGTCTTATAAGATCCTAAGGTACTTACCCAAGTACTTTTAAAGGTATGAGTCACACTTCAACACATTAGCATGGCAAAGTTAATCAAAGTACTAGAACTAGAAATTGCTACCTTCTGGACATCAGACCAACAGCTGAGTAATTTAATCATAACTGGAGATCTACAACTCCAAATGACTGGCAAGAAGACATTATGAAAAGCTTATGAAATTATCTATATTTTATTTATAATCATCACAGCATGATTCCAAAGTTTAACATGTCGAATTTACACAAACACAGAAACTGGTCTAACAAGACAGAGAGCAAGCAATTCTGTAACCCAACTTTAAACAGCTGTAGTTTCTAAACCATATGGCCAAATGCCACCAAATTTTAACAGCAGCTAGATCATAAAATTCACAACAACTTTGTTATAGCACACAAGACATGAAAACATCATTTGCATAGGGTAATTAACAATATTCTCAAATCTGTTCAGAAACCTCATTTGCAAGAAATAATTATTAACTTATGTTGCAAACATATAATTGGATAAAACCAATTTTACCAACATTTCACTCATGACTAAAGAGCACCAGAAAACATATTATACATTACTAAATAAATTCTTTTAATACATTTTCTTAATTTATTTAGATAAATAGGTGGAATTATGAACACCTATCAAAAGTGCACAATAAATTCTACCAAAATTACAGTGTCCTGCAAATGCTCCCAAAAGTCTACTGTCCAAATTTCAAGCCATTTTGACAAGTATATCAACCTCTATGAAAAAGACAAATAGCTATTGCAATAAATCATGTGAGAGTAAGTTAAACCTAAAACTCAATATTTTCTGTGAACACAAGGCCATATTATGAATCAATATGATAGAGAAACATAATACTAAGGTAATGGAACAACATTTTCTATTTTATCATTTATATATTATTTATAAGCTATTTATTAAGCCATAAACAAGTTAAATCAATAACTTGAGCATACAATAAACAATGACCATAAAATTTATACCACAGTACATACATAGCATGGCAAGCCTACCATAAAAACTTCACATCAATTGGAGTAGCACAACTCAAGATATAAAAATAACAAGCAATATAATGTAGATTTCCTTATTTAACAAGGTCACAACAAAACCTTAAGAAAACAGTGAACAACTAGTGTGTTTGATATTTTTCCTAGCAAGCACATGTCATCACAAAATTAACAAAACCAGAATCACCATTTTTGGGGTTCTAAAACTCCAGATCTTGCTCTGGTCAAGTTTATAAGCATTTTAGAGCATTTTTAAAGCTTAAATAAAAACATTAGAAAAATATCTACAAACACCTAACATTTTATGACTCTATTGCATAGATCACTTCTCAAGGTTTCCAAAAAGTCCACTTTTGCTATTTTTGGACTTTTCTAACATGAGATATAGATTTTACAAGATTTGGCACAAATTCTGAAAAATAAATAAAACAGGAAACCACTTTACTCTTGGCGTGCTAGGTGTACCCGATTCGGTACCCAAGTTTGTCACCACATAACCGACATGTGGGCCCCTCTGTTTCGCTGGGCCCGCTTGTCACCCACCGGAGAGAGATAGAGAGGAGAGGCGCGGTCTTCTTCTCCATACCGTCGGCAGAGTAGGGGAGGGAGGACGCCGGTCGACCGCTGGGCTCGGCGAGCCGGGCGGCGCTCCAGTGGCGAGCGGTGGCGGCGGAGCATGCTTGGGTGGGTCAAGGATGAAGAGGCAGATGCGGTGGCAGTGGGCGCAGCGATGAACATCGACGGTGAGCTCGGCCCAGAGCTCGCGGCCATGGCGGACGCTTGGCGCGTCAGGCAAGGGCAGAGGGACACGACAACACGACCCCGCAAGGATAGGCAGGCGGACGCGCGGTGCCGGTGTGCCCTTGCGACGACGGTGGTGCGTAGCTAGGGCAGTGGCGGTAGGAGCTTGAGCTCCGCTCGGCCATTCATGGCTGCGGACGGCCATGGCGAGCAGAGGACGAGGAGAGAGGGCCGAGGGGAGCAGAGGGCGAGCTTGGGAAGTGGAGGAGCGGCTGGGGTGGCTCGATGTCTACCTCGGGAAGGTAGGGGCGCGGCAGGGACGCGTGCCGTGAAGGTGGGGGCACGAAGCTGGCATGGCGGCCACGTCCACGGACACCCGTCGGCCTTTGAGCCATTTTCTCGAACACCTGTCACGCGTCGCGGTGCCCGACTTGGCGATCATTTTTGGGCTGGCTCGGGTTCGAACTGGGCTATGGGCCTAAAAGCAAAGTTGTAGCCCATACCACGCTCTACACTTTTCATTTAGGGTGTAAGATCATTAGGGCCATGGATCATTAGTTAATTACATCTCAAATTGACAGTGTCAGCGCAAATACAGTGGTGAAGGAAACTGACTTCTGAGGGTCCAAACTCTATCAAATTGATCCCAACTTTTTACATGTTGTTCTCCAATGAATTATTTCCAACTTTCATTTTTGGGTCAACTTGAGTTACTCAACAAAATTCGGAGAACGTGAGATGCCAATGTCGACGACGATGAATTTCCAGGCTTAGAAAATGCTAAGTGTTGGAAACAGTCCCAAATCTAACTTGTGGGCCCTGTTTGAGCATGTTACACACATTTTCATGACTTGACTCTTAAACAAAGTTTGTTCCTTATAAAATTATCTACGACTTTGTCAAAGGGTGCATAGTCATGCAAAGCTCCTAAGTCACACTTTTGAAACGGTCAAACCAAAGTGTTCCTGGGTCCATACATGGTCAACCATTACTTAGAAGCACATTTAGGCAAAATGACCAACACGAACATTGTTCCATTAAGTGCCCTAAGTGTAGTTAAGGTGTTGTAGAGTTCATCTGGAGTCATTTGGATAGTTTGCAAGGTTTGGTTGATGTTCTATAGTTCCATTAACTTAATGGGGCAAATTCCAATAGGAATGGAACTTATCATTTCATGTGACTTTTTGATTCCAAACTTCATGAAACTTTTCCAGGGATCAATATAGATAGTTATTGATGTGAGACATGGGAAGATACTTTGATAACAACACCCAAGCATATATCTTAAAAATGGCCTATGTGCAAAGAAGGGTGCAGCATCCAAGTTTAGATTAGGGTTTATTTCCATAGGTTTGACTTTGGCATCGTCATCTCCACTAATTTATCGTGTTTGAGCTTAAACCCACTACTTAATTGGTGATCAACACCTGGGGTGTTACAGCCCTCCCCCCTTAAAAGAATCGCGTCCCGAGATTCGGAATGGAAGACCTTTTAAGGGAGAGAGACACGTTATCTAGTTCTTAATATCTACTATAGCATTCATCTACAAAGCTTTGAAATTGGTGGAACTAATTTGGTCAAGGCACTTTCTAATACTTACTCTTCATGGTAAAATTTGTCTGAAGAATTTCCTTCATTGACTTCCATGAAGCATTGTTACTTTGGGAGGAATCCAAGATTGCACATACTGCATTCTCAGTGTACGGAGATCATTTGGTCCATGAGTGAACCACTCACAAGTATCTGACTTTCTAATGACCACAACATAGGCCATATGAACTTGACTCTAGACCGAAATATTCAGAAGTATATTCGTTGAAATGATCCTATGTTCACAACGTTTGAAAAGCAGTTCTCTACCAAAATGGCTTGAGCACAACCTTCCAAAAGGTGAGATCATAGACGACAACATACTCTGAGGCTATAGGATACTGACTAACCAATAGACAAGGTTTACGTTGGTCGTAAATGTTCATTCATTTAGACACCAACTAATGGAAAACTACTTGAGGTTCCATGTGTGCAGTTCTCTTTCTCTGATGACAACACTATATTATCTGAGTCTATCGATGTGTTAGTGAATGTGATAGCTGACTCAGTTGGCTTCGTATTTCGGCCAAATGTTACCTAAGAAGATTCTTTTATCCAAGACAACAGTTATCTGGGTTGAATCAGATGCAACCTCTTGGATAAAAACATTTATAAGGTACCAAAGTATGTCATCTTAGGAAAATAATTCCCAAAGAAAGATGTAACGAGGCCTTAAGGACAACAAAAGTTGTAATATTTACTAAACCACGGGAAGTAGTCTACCACCAAGCGATTGAGTAAAATTTTCCTTCGTGACTTAATTGCACTATAAGTTGAGTTGACTTGCAGCGTAGCAACTTTGCCAGGCCAACCTTTCACCATGAGACTTTCTCTTTAGGGTCATATAGCAGCTCTAAGATGAGAAATTTGTTGTTTGACACTTCTCAGATTGCTTTCGAATATTCCTCAACACTTTGTCCAACAAAGTTATGAACAAACCGTTTGTGGCACCTAAGGGCACAAGGATGCTGATCGAAACTAGGGCATGCATTTCTCTAATTCTTCATCACAGCTGATTGAACATCTTACACTATCTGTGTGATTGTCCAAGACGGAATTGACTTGATCACAATGGCTCTAGAAGATAGAATACCATGCAAGTTGTTGGCTAGTTAATTAACTTCTTGTTGGTTATTGCTCTGTAAGACATAGCCTTCGTAGCTATCAAGGGGTCATTACCTAGTCGGAGGTTAACGTTCCTATTAGTAACTAATCAGTTGTCTCTCAACACTAAAAAGTTCCAAATCTTCCCTCTTGACCACAACAACTATGGTTGATGCAGAACAGATGGTTGCCATCGAAGTCAGTGGATAAGGAGTCACACCAAAGATGGTTGATTTCGACGGTATGGCCATTATGCATACAAAGGTTAAAACTTGTATATTGTAACGATCGAGTCTTATCCAGCGGATGACTTGTCCAACATTAAGTGTCGTGTGTCCTTTTTATCCAATAGAGATGAGATACTTGCTTACTAGATGACGTTCGTCAATAGTCTGACAACTAAGTAGAGTCACTTGTCTACCACCTATTGCAGTCTGTTAATGTTTATGTCAGTAACCTGTTCTTCAAAGGTTATCCTCTTAGTAACTTCAGGAGGAAGTTTTACTACTTTTAGTTCAATATAAGGGTCTTTTGATAAGATATGGGAAAACAACCAAGGAAGAAGGTCACATGAACATCACATCAGCGTTGTTCTGCAATGGATTATGATTAGAAACCATGATACCAGCGCGTGCCGAGCAGCACAACCTTGTGTGTGCACCCACAGGAGGCTCTCGGTTTCGTCGCGGCACCATTAGTTACTACTCATAACACTATTACTGAACATACACCCGATGGGAAATTTCAAAAGGCACAGATTGGGTTGATAAGGTAGATGCATGAATCTGCAAGCATACGATTTAGAGGCCATAGAGAGACGTTGCGTCACACTGGCTAACCTTTGAGAGAGGTAACCAGAAGGTCCAACATGGATTTGGGTACGGTCTCCACAACTGGCAACGTACGAACCATGGTCAAAGGCTAGCATTGATAAAAGTTAACTTGGTTGGTCAGTCGATAAAGGTCTTCACAAAAAGGGTTGCAAAACATCCATGGCTTATGCAAACATATAGGAGAACTAAACTTTGGGCTTTCGGTCAAGCAAAGGCATGGATACAAACATTCAAGGGCTAACCACTAAGTCTACAGGCTCAGGCTCCTAAGATAGAGAACCTAATGGAAGACAACAACCATACAATTACGTATGTGAACTTTGTTATAGGATAAAGCTATGTGACCCTCGTATGCTCACCGAGGACAAACGAGGTGACAACTATGACACTAATTAACTAACAAGCATACATACAAACATCATAGTCAAGCATTGGAGAGATCCAATCCAATTAGCTTAAGCAACCACTACTAAGCATCAGGCTCACCCATAACAAACATTCATCTAAAGCAAGAACTAACTACGAGTTTAGCCTAAGACAAACGCTAGCTAAGGTGGCTACTTAGCATGGGCACAGAACATGGACAGCAACATAGTAGTTAATTGTTTCGACCATAGCTGAGGTTGTAGACATCCCATAAAGGTGATCCTAGACTTTCTAGAAAGCTTAGAAAGATGGCTACACATTAGTTATTCATACCAAAAGCTAAATCATAGGTTAGCAAGGTCAAACATGCTGATGTTTCAGATCTGTACCAATATGGACAGAAAACTGACAAGAACTTCAAAATTGCATAACTGGAGTTCTAGGGACACAACAAGGCTGAGCCTTAACTTTATGTAAAGCTTATTAAGTTGTCTATAACTTTCTTATTATCATATTAAGATGATTCTATATCTAACAAGGCCAAACAAGACAAGGAAAACATCTCTGCCCAGATTTAGACAGACTCTGTCATGCCACATTACAAGCTCATAAGTAGAGATTTAGACCACCAAAAATTATGATATAGGACACTTTGGAAAGCTTAGAAGAAAATACTACACTTCTTCTATTATCTCCAAGACATGATTCCATACGCACATAGGTCAAATAAAGCAAACATTCAGATTTGTTCTGAACATGAGCAGATTCTGACAACAAACTTCTAAAATCTATAACTCCCAAAACATAAGACCTAGGGTCACGAAATTTTTGGACAAGCTAGCTAAGTAAGTTAGCTACATCTTTGGTATTCTCCATAACTACAGAAAACACTATTATGAGCACGAAAGAATCACTACAACAGAAACTATTCTAGCAGCCAATGTTTAATAAGCAAAACAAAGCTTGCCTTTGTTCTACTTAACAAGAGAGCACACAAACATATTATTCTAGCAGCTCTAAACATTATTACCTTAGACCAACACCAATTTAATTCATTTATGAGAATCATAATTACTGAAATGAGGTCTAAAGCACTTGCAATTGCTTATATGAACAACATATCCACCGCTTGGATAAACTAGAGAACATTTATAGGTTCAAGCATGTAACCACAACTATTTTTAGCAAGGCTAAGCACACACTTTTCTCAAACAACATGGAGTAAGACATTCTTGTTTTACTCCACACAAGAAAGATAGTGTACCACATCACTCACAAGTTACTTACTATAGAACAAGGGTGAGAGGAGCATAGTTATGTATTAAGCAACAACATGATGATGCATGCTTCGTCCTATTCGTCCTCACAAGATTGCCAATATAAGGTGGCGATCACGTTCTATGTCGGTGGCATAACACGCACTCTCTCGATATATAGCTAGTCATCAGCTACATTCGACTTACGCATTCGTGGTTAGCGTACCTGCAGAAAATTTTCATTTCAGCCCAACAATTCCCCAATATATGGCACACAATGAAAGCAGTAAGTAAAATTTTTTAAGTACTCCCATATACATATACCCCTGTATATATACATGTAGCACCAAAACTACCCGAATCATTAGATCACCCACAATTAAGTACCTTCATATATACATGTGTGTAACATGTAAATAATCCAGTAACCAAAACTAGCTCTCCCCTAGACCGAGGGTTGTACGGTCATGCTCTCACAACTCACACTTACCTGAGCGTAGGTGCGACGTTGCATAAAAGTAAACTTAGCAACATATATGGCTATTTCATATATGGAGGCTACCACCAATCTAACACACCGGGTAGCATAGTGTGGGAGAGTCATCTCACATACATACCTTGGCCTGGGCGTAGATGCATAAATGAAAAACCCCCCAAGTTAGTACTTATATAAGCCACCTAATAATCCTTATATGGGCATAAGGAAATTGACCACTGGCATACTTAGATTTAGAATTCAGTTTTCACAAACCTATATATAGCTATAAGTTGATAAAACTGATTTTATAAAACAAATCCTTTGTTTTAAATACACATACGACAAGTTTAATGTTGAATCTTGCTCCGATACCAGCTGTAACGGAACCGTCCAAATTATAAGAGCACAAGTACAAAAACAATCACCGAAATGATCAAATTCTCGCACTTGAGCCCATATAACTCCGGTAGTCCAATGAAATCACGAGGGATTTCAAACCAACCAACATACAAGCCAAGATCGTAGTGATTCAACATAACAAGTCACATGTTACAACCATTTCACAAGTAATTGAATATACATCGGAGTTCAACATAGTTATTACAACTTAAGTTCAAAAGTAGCGGAAGCAAAGTAATTTGAAACTAACATTAATCTTATTTAAAATACATGCCAGTACCACGGTCGACTTCCAACAAAAGCATTAGGGATAAGGTAAATAAGAAGGATCATGCCCGTGATCACACTCCGCCACTACGGCAGGAGTCAACCAACTCTTGCAGCCGCCATGATACATCACAACCTGCAACAAGTGGGGATAAAACCCTGAGTACAAGAAGGTACTCAGCTAGACTTACCCGTCAGAAACCAGAAATAAGGTGACACCAAGGATCATGCAAGGCTGATATAAAGTGGGGCTAGCTTGACAACATTTTGCATAAAAGCTTAATATAGATGATCAATCATTAATGCTTAAGCATCAAGTTAATTATCATTAACCTATCATCTATATTAGAACCTGTACTAGAGCACTCACTTTATTAGGAGCAAACAATATTAACCATAGCAGGTATAAATTGAGGCAACCTTTTCATCGTGATCCAATTAACCATCCGTTCAATTTAATGGAATCTACGTTGCCGCTGCTCAAGTCAAGTGCTCACTAACCGGGAGCGACGGCGATTCGAATCGAATTCCTATCCAGCTGGAGGGGTATTTCTAACACTCACCGTGCAGACCCCTGCCAGGGTCGCACAGGCCACCTTTTCATATGATTCAGGAATCGCGGGTCCGAATGATGTCGCGACCCCAAGGGCGACACTCTGCCAGGTGATAGGGACTCTAACCCCCCCTTGGTCTCACGCCAATGTCCCCAAGCACATCCTTTCTCTCCTCCAAGAAGCAACCTACCATTCGATTCCCGGCCTGAATCACATTACTCGGCTTCGCGGTCGGAACGGCTTATCCGGCCAACTAAGTGTTAGACTGCGTTCAACATGACTCAAGGACGTACAACAAATCGGTCCTTAAACGACTCAGACGGGGATAGATTCACACCCAAGACCTCCATGCCTTGTTGCTTCACTATCGTCATCCCGCCCGGTCTCATTTCATTTTATTAACACATGGTTCCATTCCACGATAGCAAATATAGCCAACCGTGCCATATATGAATATCCCTATATCTCGCAGGTGACAGGAAATCACCTAACTTCTACCGCTTAAAGCAGGGCTAAGCATCTACTCGATCCTAGTCTATGTAGGATTCAGGGATTCATATATCTGGACAAGGAATGATATAATGCAGCAAGGTTTTCAACCAACTCCTACCACTTAATGCAACAATACTTATAACATAAATATGATTAATTGCTTTGAAGGTAGGAGGCTTATAATGCTCCGGGGCTTGCCTGGGATCCGACTCAAGTTAGAGTATGTCAGATAAAACTCGCTTGGCGAGCATTTCCCTTCGAGATGGATCCACCAACTCCATCTGCGGGTTTGGCTCCACCACATGTCCTTCACGTGATGCATCTAGCATACCTAAATGAGATGCAAGATACAAGTGTATGAATACAAAGAAGTGCAATAAATAAAGTAATCATGCAAGCATACCAAAGTTCACCTAAACCCTAGAGCTAATTAACTTAATCCTCACTAAGGCATAACATAGAAGATTGCAAACACATCAATCAAGACACAAGTCTTATAAGATCCTAAGGTACTTACCCAAGTACTTTTAAAGGTATGAGTCACACTTCAACACATTAGCATGGCAAAGTTAATCAAAGTACTAGAACTAGAAATTGCTACCTTCTGGACATCAGACCAACAGCTGAGTAATTTAATCATAACTGGAGATCTACAACTCCAAATGACTGGCAAGAAGACATTATGAAAAGCTTATGAAATTATCTATATTTTATTTATAATCATCACAGCATGATTCCAAAGTTTAACATGTCGAATTTACACAAACACAGAAACTGGTCTAACAAGACAGAGAGCAAGCAATTCTGTAACCCAACTTTAAACAGCTGTAGTTTCTAAACCATATGGCCAAATGCCACCAAATTTTAACAGAAGCTAGATCATAAAATTCACAACAACTTTGTTATAGCACACAAGACATGAAAACATCATTTGCATAGGGTAATTAACAATATTCTCAAATCTGTTCAGAAACCTCATTTGCAAGAAATAATTATTAACTTATGTTGCAAACATATAATTGGATAAAACCAATTTTACCAACATTTCACTCATGACTAAAGAGCACCAGAAAACATATTATACATTACTAAATAAATTCTTTTAATACATTTTCTTAATTTATTTAGATAAATAGGTGGAATTATGAACACCTATCAAAAGTGCACAATAAATTCTACCAAAATTACAGTGTCCTGCAAATGCTCCCAAAAGTCTACTGTCCAAATTTCAAGCCATTTTGACAAGTATATCAACCTCTATGAAAAAGACAAATAGCTATTGCAATAAATCATGTGAGAGTAAGTTAAACCTAAAACTCAATATTTTCTGTGAACACAAGGCCATATTATGAATCAATATGATAGAGAAACATAATACTAAGGTAATGGAACAACATTTTCTATTTTATCATTTATATATTATTTATAAGCTATTTATTAAGCCATAAACAAGTTAAATCAATAACTTGAGTATACAATAAACAATGACCATAAAATTTATACCACAGTACATACATAGCATGGCAAGCCTACCATAAAAACTTCACATCAATTGGAGTAGCACAACTCAAGATATAAAAATAACAAGCAATATAATGTAGATTTCCTTATTTAACAAGGTCACAACAAAACCTTAAGAAAACAGTTAACAACTAGTGTGTTTGATATTTTTCCTAGCAAGCACATGTCATCACAAAATTAACAAAACCAGAATCACCATTTTTGGGGTTCTAAAACTCCAGATCTTGCTCTGGTCAAGTTTATAAGCATTTTAGAGCATTTTTAAAGCTTAAATAAAAACATTAGAAAAATATCTACAAACACCTAACATTTTATGACTCTATTGCATAGATCACTTCTCAAGGTTTCCAAAAAGTCCACTTTTGCTATTTTTGGACTTTTCTAACATGAGATATAGATTTTACAAGATTTGGCACAAATTCTGAAAAATAAATAAAACAGGAAACCACTTTACTCTTGGCGTGCTAGGTGTACCCGATTCGGTACCCAAGTTTGTCACCACATAACCGACATGTGGGCCCCTCTGTTTCGCTGGGCCCGCTTGTCACCCACCGGAGAGAGATAGAGAGGAGAGGCGCGGTCTTCTTCTCCATACCGTCGGCAGAGCAGGGGAGGGAGGACGCCGGTCGACCGCTGGGCTCGGCGAGCCGGGCGGCGCTCCAGTGGCGAGCGGTGGTGGCGGAGCACGCTTGGGTGGGTCAAGGATGAAGAGGCAGATGCGGTGGCAGTGGGCGCAGCGATGAACATCGACGGTGAGCTCGGCCCAGAGCTCGCGGCCACGGCGGACGCTTGGCGCGTCAGGCAAGGGCAGAGGGACACGACAACACGACCCCGCAAGGATAGGCAGGCGGACGCGCGGTGCCGGTGTGCCCTTGCGACGACGGTGGTGCGTAGCTAGGGCAGTGGCGGTAGGAGCTTGAGCTCCGCTCGGCCATTCATGGCTGCGGACGGCCATGGCGAGCAGAGGACGAGGAGAGAGGGCCGAGGGGAGCAGAGGGCAAGCTTGGGAAGTGGAGGAGCGGCTGGGGTGGCTCGATGTCTACCTCGGGAAGGTAGGGGCGCGGCAGGGACGCGTGCCGTGAAGGTGGGGGCGCGAAGCTGGCATGGCGGCCACGTCCACGGACACCCGTCGGCCTTTGAGCCATTTTCTCGAACACCTGTCACACGTCGCGGTGCCCGACTTGGCGATCATTTTTGGGCTGGCTCGGGTTCGAACTGGGCTATGGGCCTAAAAGCAAAGTTGTAGCCCATACCACGCTCTACACTTTTCATTTAGGGTGTAAGATCATTAGGGCCATGGATCATTAGTTAATTACATCTCAAATTGACAGTGTCAGCGCAAATACAGTGGTGAAGGAAACTGACTTTTGAGGGTCCAAACTCTATCAAATTGATCCCAACTTTTTACATGTTGTTCTCCAATGAATTATTTCCAACTTTCATTTTTGGGTCAACTTGAGTTACTCAACAAAATTCAGAGAACGTGAGATGCCAATGTCGACGACGATGAATTTCCAGGCTTAGAAAATGCTAAGTGTTGGAAACAGTCCCAAATCTGACTTGTGGGCCCTGTTTGAGCATGTTACACACATTTTCATGACTTGACTCTTAAACAAAGTTTGTTCCTTATAAAATTATCTACGACTTTGTCAAAGGGTGCATAGTCATGCAAAGCTCCTAAGTCACACTTTTGAAACGGTCAAACCAAAGTGTTCCTGGGTCCATACATGGTCAACCGTTACTTAGAAGCACATTTAGGCAAAATGACCAACATGAACATTGTTCCATTAAGTGCCCTAAGTGTAGTTAAGGTGTTGTAGAGTTCATCTGGAGTCATTTGGATAGTTTGCATGGTTTGGTTGATGTTCTATAGTTCCATTAACTTAATGGGGCAAATTCCAATAGGAATGGAACTTATCATTTCATGTGACTTTTTGATTCCAAACTTCATGAAACTTTTCCAGGGATCAATATAGATAGTTATTGATGTGAGACATGGGAAGATACTTTGATAACAACACCCAAGCATATATCTTAAAAATGGCCTATGTGCAAAGAAGGGTGCAGCATCCAAGTTTAGATTAGGGTTTATTTCCATAGGTTTGACTTTGGCATCGTCATCTCCACTAATTTATCGTGTTTGAGCTTAAACCCACTACTTAATTGGTGATCAACACCTGGGGTGTTACACCAAGTACCTGTAGAGGTATCTCGTTCCATCTATTTCTATATGGTATCAAGAGCCATACTCCTAGTGGAGAAACTCCATGGCGTTTCCCCATCTTGCTTCGTCCTCGAATGCATCTGCTATTCCCTCCTTCGCCTACACCATAACCGAGAAGCTAGCCAACAACAACTACGCGATATGGAAGCTTCAAGTCTTGTCTGCTCTCCGCGGCGCCCAGGTTGCATCATACGTAGATGCATCTATGCTGCCGCTGGAGAAGTTCCTGAAGGTGGAGGGAGATGCGGCCAGCAAGGTGGAGTCGAAGCCAAACCCTAACTATGAGTCATGGTTTGTGAAGGACCAATCTGTCCTTTGCTTCCTCCTCGAATCTCTGGGGAAGGAAGTCGCGGGGCGTATCCCGACCACGGTGGCGTCTGCATGGGAGGTGTGGACGGTCATCGAAGACATGTTCGCGAGGCAATCTCGCGCTCGCATTATCAGCACCAGGATGGCCCTGACGGTGATCACCAAGGGCACGTCGACAATCAGCGAGTACTTCCAGAAGATCAAAACCCTAGCCGATGAGATGGCGGTTGCAGGAAAAAAGCTTGAGGATGAGGAGCTTGTCTCCTATATTCTCAGTGGCCTTGACATTGAGTACGACTCGGTCATGTCGGCGGTGGCTTCACATGTCGAGCCTATTTCACTAGGGGAATTATATACCTAGCTGGTGAGCTTTGAGCAGCGCATGGAGATGCACGGCAATGGCGGTCAACAATCGTCTGCCAACTTGGCAGCGAAAGGAGGACGTGGGAACCAGTCACGTGGTGGTGGCCGCGGAAATTGGGGTGGCTTCACCCATGGAGGAAAAGGAGGCCATGGAAGTGGCGGTCGCTCCAATTTTCTCTCCGGCGTCTTCTGCCAACTGTGTAGCAAGGAGGGCCACACCGTCGTCAGGTGCTTCAAGCGCTTTGATCAGAACTTTACCGGACCATCACAAAAGACCATGTCATCTGCAACCACCAACTCCTACGGGGTCAACAACAATTGGTACATGGATTCGGGTGCCACGGACCATGTGACCGGTGAGCTTGAGAAGCTCACCATCCGCGACAAATATCATGGAAACGATCAGGTCCACACTACAAGTGGAGTAGGTATGAGAATAAATCATGTTGGTCATACTACTTTGCACTCCCCGATTAGTAAGATTCATCTAAATAATGTTCTACATGTTCCTCATGCTAACAAAAGCCTTGTTTCCGTGAATCGCCTAACTCGTGATAACAATGCCTATGTTGAATTTCATCCAAACCATTTTTTTTGTCAAGGAACAGGTAACGAGGAGGACGCTCCTCAAAGGCCAATGTGAGGGTGGCCTCTATCCTTTGAAGATTCCATCTAATAAGCAAGTGCTCGGTGTGTTCAAGCCTACCACATCTTTGTGGCATCATCGTCTAGGACACGCTGCTGCACCCGTCATTCAAGAAGTCCTTAGTCATCATAAGCTTTCCTTCGTTAGAGATCAGGAGAATAAAGTGATATGTGATGCATGTCAACATGGCAAGAGCCACCAATTACCCATCCCAAGTCTACTAGTTTGTCATCGAGTCCTTTTGAACTTATATTTTCCGATGTATGGGGTCCGGCACCAACATCAGTAGGCCGGCATGATTATTATGTAAGTTTTATCGATGACTATAGCAAGTATACTTGGATCTATTTGCTGTGCCAAAAATCAGAAGTCTTTCGCTGTTTCAATGAGTTCCAAAATATGGTAGAACACCAATTCAATTGTAAAATCCATGCTGTCCAATCTGATTGGGGAGGAGAGTACAAATCCTTGAACTCCTTTTTTCTCACGCATAGGGATTTCCCATTTGGTCTCCTGTCCCCATGCTCACCAACAAAATGGCACAGCAGAAAGAAAACATAGACATATAGTTGAGATGGGGCTCTCACTTCTTGCGCATGCTTCTATACCCCTAAAATTCTGGGATGAGGCGTTTCTCACCGCTGTATTCCTCATCAATCGTCTCCCATCCAAGGTCATCAACAACCAAACACCTTTTGAGTGTCTTTTTCAGAAAACCCCTGATTATACCTTTCTACGAGCGTTCGGGTGTGCTGTGTGGCCGAATCTAAGGCCATGCAATTCAAAGAAACTTCAATTTAGATCCAAATGTTGTGTGTTCCTTGGATATAGCAATCTTCATAAGGGGTTTAAATCTCTTGATCCATCTGAAGGGCGAGTTTATATTTCTCGGGATGTCATGTTTGACGAAACAATCTTCCCATTTGCATCACTTCGGCCAAACGCAGGAGCTCGCCTCCGAGCCGAAATCGCTCTTCTTCCCAAAAATCTTGTTTCCTCACTTACTTATTTTGGGGATGTAATTTTAGTTGACAAGCATGATACTTCTCATCCTACTAATGGGACGTCCAGTCCCTTGATTGTATCTGAAGCTGCAGGTTAAAATTTGGAAGAACACGGTGCTGGAACGGGCTCTACTACCCATGATTTCATGTACCTAGGTGGCAACACTGGCGGCACAGAACACGAAGCTGATCCGCGCACGGACATTCCCCTGACGTCACCCGAATTGGCCTCGGGATCGTTGGGTTCAGCAGTGGTCGGGGCACCTGTCTCCGCGTCGCCTGCTATGGGGGATGGGGGCTCCAGATTTTCTACGCCGGCTCCCACAGCTTCGATAACTGCGTCCACCATGGACTCGCCACGGCCTTATCCTACTATGGGTCTCGAGGAGGATCCTGGCACCGGATCGAGTGCGGATTCTGCACCTGCTGCCTCCGGTGCGTCACTGCCTCTCTCATCGTCACCAGAATAGCAATGCCCCACTACTCGTCTACAGCACGGTATTGTCAAACCTAAAATTCGTATTGATGGCACTGTTAAATGGGGTATGTCTAGTACAGTTGAGCCTAGCGAGCCTACCTCAGTCTCTGAGGCATTTGCTGATAAGAATTGGGTGGCTGCGATGGACAGCGAGTATGAAGCCCTGATGAAAAACTGGACATGGCATTTGGTCCCTCTGCCGAAAGGCAAGAATGTGATCGGTTGCAAGTGGGTATATAAAGTGAAGAAGCATGCCGATGGGACCATGGATCGATACAAGGCTCGTTTGGTGGCAAAGGGCTATAAACAGCGGTATGGTCTTGACTACGAGGACACTTTTAGTCCTGTTGTCAAAGCTGCTACAATTCGGTTGATCTTGTCTATTGCAGTGTCACAAGGATGGTTCTTGCGTCAGCTGGATGTGAAAAATGCGTTCCTCCATGGTGTGCTTGAGGAGGAGGTATATATGCATCAACCACCTGGCTACTAGGACAAGAGGCGACCTAATTTTGTCTGTCAACTTGATAAAGCTCTTTACGGACTTAAGCAAGCTCCACGAGCCTGGTATGCTCGTCTTTGTAGCAAGCTAATTCAGTTGGGGTTTCATGCGTCCAAGGCCGACACGTCCTTGTTTTACTATAACAAAGGGAATGTTGCAATATTTGTTTTGGTTTATGTTGATGACATCATCATGGCGAGTTCATCACGAGAAGCAACAAGAGCCCTTCTAAGAGATTTGGAAAAGGACTTTGCTCTCAAGGATCTTGGTGACCTTCACTATTTCCTTGGGATGAAGGTAAAGAAGGTAGACAATGGCCTAGTAATGTCACAACAACGGTATGCTGCAGATGTATTGAAGAGAACTAGGATGGACAAGAGTAAACCGGTGGATACTCCCTTGTCTGTCTCAGAGAAATTGAGTGCAAGTGATGGGGTCTTGCTTAGCTCAGAAGATGCATCCAGATACAGGAGTGTTGTCGGCGCTATACAGTACCTTACGTTGACGTGACCAGATTTGTCCTTTGTAGTCAACAAGGTATGTCAGTTTTTGCATGCACCAACCGATGTCCATTGGAGCTCTGTGAAAAGAATCCTGAGATATGTTCAGGGTACTTTGTCTTTGGGTCTGAGATTTGAGAGATCACCTAGCGTGATAGTAAGCGCGTTCTCCGACGCAGATTGTGCAGGTTGCACCGATGATAGAAGGTCAATAGGGGGATTCACCATGTACTTGGGGCTTAACCTGATTTCATGGAGTGCCAGGAAGCAATCGACTGTGTCTAGGTCGAGCACGGAGGCAGAATACAAAGCACTTGCCAATGCAACTGCTGAAATCATGTGGATACAGAAGTTGCTCGCTGAGTTGAAGATCCAGCACTCCAAAGTTGCAAGGTTGTGGTGTGACAACATTGGTGCTACCTACTTGTCTCAGAACCCGGTGTTTCATGCAAGGACCAAGCACATTGAAATAGATTTCCACTTTGTTAGAGAGAGGGTTGCTCAGAAGCTTCTTGATATTTGTTTTATCAACTCGGGTGACCAAGTGGCAGATGGTTTCACCAAGCCAATCAACAATGCTAAGATGAAAGAATTTAGGTTCAATCTCAACCTTGTAGGTGGCTGAGATTGAGGAGGAGTGTTAGAAGATTGTGTTAATATCTTTTGTATAGGTAGGGGATCACAGTTGATGTGTGATCCCGAGATCTTGGTGGATTGGCTTGCAAGGCAAGATGTAATCTATGTAAATCTAACCTTCTTGTTGTACAAGTCCAAGGGGCTATATATTAACATGTACCAAGTACCTGTAGAGGTATCTCGTTCCATCTATTTCTATAGTCTCCACTCACCGACCCGCGCCCGACCCGTCGCCGCACGCCTCGCCGCCACCACGCGCCTCCCCGTCGGTCCGCCGAGCTCCGCCGCCCCGCCCCGTGCGCGCCCCGTCCCGCCGCATCATTGATGAATTTAAATACCTTTGCATCAATCCCATTGTAGAGAGTGTTGAGAGCCATAGTGTTGCATTGGTTGTTGATGCAGTCATTGTTGGTGAGGTTGTCGGGATCAATGATAGCATAATCATGATGTGTCACCTCCCAAACCTTCTCATTAATAGAGCCAAGATATTGCTTCATCTTTCTTTTCCAATGATCAAAAGATGAGACACCAACAAAGAATGGAGGCTTGCCCCCGACATGGATGAACATAACTTGAGCCATCTTACACCGAGGTTGTTAAGCCTTACAAATGGTGACCACGGCTCCGATACCACTTGAAAGGTCTTGATGGCTAGAGGGGGGGTGAATAGCCTTTTAAAGTTTTCTATAAAGACAAGCTAAACAAGTTTATCAATATAACAAATAGCGAGATGCGAGTTTTGCTTAGCCTATGGGGAGTTTGCAAGCCACCTATCCAATTCACAAATCTAGTAATTCCACTCAACTGCACAAGTCAAACCGCACAACTTAGCTACAACTAATGCTAACTAGCTACACAAGCTAAGAGCTACACTAACAAGCTAGTAAGGTAACTAAGAAAATAATACAAGAGAGAGTTAGAAGGGTATCACCGAGGGGTGAAGTATTGAGCCAACCAATCAATATGATCAAGAGATGAATTCCACAATACACAACCACCGGGATCGATCAATCACAATAAGAAAGATGACACGAAGATTTATCCCGAGGTTCACATGCTTGCCGGCACGCTAGTCCTCGTTGTGTCCCTCTTCACCACGTGGTTCGGTGGCTAATCGGTCACACATCGAGCCTCTCAAAAGGCGCCACAAGAACCTACCAAATAGCAAGAGGTTGCAATGACACGAGCAATTTACTAACGTTGCCTTTGGCGCTTCGCCGAGGTAGGCACAAATCCCTCACAATCACCGGAGGTGGCCAAGAACAATCACCAACTCTTGCCAACGCCTCCAAGCTGCTCCAAGTCGTCTAGGTGGCGGCAACCACCAAGAGAAACAAGAATCCCGCAGCAAATCAACCACCAAGTGCCAACTAGATGCAATCTCACAATGCAAATGCACTTGGATCACTCAATCTCACTTCGAATATGCAAAGAAGCAAGAGAGATGAGTGGGAGAGGAGTTGCTTAGCTCAAAGTGCTCACAAGTATGTCAAAGTGTGCAAGAGAGTGAGCCTTGAGCTGGCCAACGAGTATTTATAGACGTATCCCTTCGAATATAGCCGTTAGGCACTCGAAACAGCTACAGTCATGCTGACCGGACGCGCTGGTCGCGCCACATAGTTCGACTAGACGCGTTGGTCCCGTAACGGACCAGACGCACGGGTCAAGCCTGAGCAGCGTTCCAATGAATCATCGACCGGACGCGCTGCAGAACTGACCAGACGCCACAGTGCCAGCGTCCGATTGGAGTCCAGTAAGCTCTTGGAACGACCGGACACGTCCGATCGATCATGACCGGACGTGCCATCGCGTCCGACCAGAGAACCGAAACATGGACACACGCTGAGCACTGACCGGATGCGTCCGGTCAAATAGAGACCGCGTCCGGTCATCACTGTGACCTCCGTTCACCTCCATTTGATTCAGCCTTTCACATATGAGCTAGACTAAGTATATGTATCACTTTAGCATATGTTTTAGCTCGTGAAACAACATGTGACAGCGCCTCCAAATCTTGACATTGGTGTAAAGGAGAATAGGCATTTCAATTCCTCAAAAACGTCTGAATCCCGCCTCGCAAGCTCGGTAGGATGGAGAGAGGACCCCAAACCCTCTCTACCTCTCAAACTCCAATGCCATCGCAAATGTGCTAACACCACCAAGTGATCGTCATGTGTGAGTGTGTTAGCATTTTCACAATCATTTTTCGAGACGTTATTAGTTCTATCCAAATGCATATGATTATGAAATGCACACCTAGAGGCACTTAGGAGTTCAATAGCCGCGTCATTCCCCTCTTTATAGTATGGCTATCTATCCTATAATGTAACCACACCCACTAGGTGTCTTGGTTACTAAAACACAACCCTTAAGCATATACCTTTGCCTTGATCACATAGGGTTGCATCCAAAACCAAGTGTGGCCATCATGATCACTCTGTCCATCTTGCCACCAACCTTGGAATGTACTAATCCTCATATGCTATATACAACTTAGACATAGGATTAGTACTTAGGTATTGTCACTAATTATCAACACCAAACATAGAGCTTTCAATCTCCCCCTTGTTGGTAATTGGTGACAACCCTTTCACAAAGATATTATGATAAAATTTTGATTGAACCCATGTCACATTGTCCAAGTATATTACCATGTGTAAGAATTATGGACATGTAATCATGAATTCAAATTGATAGCAATGGCTCCCCCTACATGTATGCTATATGTTTGGATTTTGGAAGCATACATGTTAGATAGGAAAGATTAGGAGCATTGTCTACTAATAGGTGCTAAGTGTTTGAGATTATAGACCTTTGAAGCGTGATACCATCGGAGTAGCGTTAAGCACCATCTTAGCACCATGTGTAGCTTGATACCACATGAAAATATACATGTAACACTAGAAACCCTGTGAGATCAACATTAGAAGCAAGGTTCTAGTACCACGTGGAAAACATAAAGCATGAGTATCTAGCTACTTCCTATACATGCTAGTACTTCAATTCATCATTCAAATTATACTAGCAAGTCACCACACAAGCAATGTATCAGAGAAAAAGAAATGCATAACAATGCATCGTACATATGAATTGCACAAAGAAATGCAACATTCATGTTTAAGAGCTTGCTCCGCCTACTTGTGTGCTCAAAATTTTTAGTTGATCCCCTTCTTTTATCAATTCTTCTCCCCTTTTTAGAATCTATCTTTGTGAACAATATTTTTCTCCCCCTTTGGCACCAAAGACCACAAGGGACCATTTTTAGATAGATTATCATGTAATGTTATGGGGTGAGGATCAAGTTTGTGATTCAACCTAGATTGCTTGCATGAATAAAATGCTTCGGTTTGATCCAAGGGCAAGCTTCTTCACACCTCACAAGAAGGGTTATCATGCACCATGTTGAAGCAAATATTTAGACAAGGGATATAGATTAAACACTTAGGATCACAAGCTACTTAAACAAGTTATATGCTACCACTAGATCATACATAGCAAAGAAACAATAGTGGCACCATATAACCTTCAAATTCATTTGATTTTCATGAATGAGCCTAGAACATGTAAATTATGAATAGATGCACTAAACGAGTCCTTTGCATAGAATGTATGCCATGTCAACCAATTATACCTTGGGGCTCGAAGGAGAGGCATGTCATAACACTGAGGTGCATCAACTCATGTTCGAGAAGTCAAGTATGTTCAACTCACTCTTTAGCTTGTGAAATCTCTTCTCATCAAGTGGCTTGGTGAATAAATCGGCTAATTGATCTTCGGTGCCCACATTCTCAATTGTAATGTCACCCTTTTGTTGATGATCTCTAATGAAGTGATGGTGAACATCAATATGCTTTGTTCTTTGATGTTGAACCGTATTGTTGGTTAGCTTCACGGCACTTTCATTGTCACATAGCAATGGCACATTCTTGAAATTGATTCCAAAATCCTTCAATGTTGCCTTCATCCACAAGATTTGTGCACAACAACTACCCGCAGCGATGTATTCGGCCTCAGCGGTAGATAGTGCAATACTATTTTGCTTCTTAGATGACCATGAGACAAGTGATCTTTCTAACAATTGACAAGTCCTGGAGGTGCTTTTTCTCTCCACTTTGTCACTGGCATAGTCGGAATCCGAATATCCAACTAGCTCAAAGCTTGCACCTTTGGGATACCATAATCCAACATCTTGTGTATGCTTTAAGTACCTCAATATTCTCTTTGTTGCCTTCAAATGACTTTCTCTTGGTGAGGCTTGAAATCTTGCACACATGCATACACTAAACATTACATCGGACCTTGATGTCGTCACATAGAGTAGGCTACCAATCATTGATCTATATAGCTTTTGATCCACCATGTTTCCACTCTTGTCACTATCCAAGCTTCCATTAGTGCTCATTGGAGTAGTGATTCCTTTTGCATCTTCCATACCAAACTTCTTTAGCATATCCATTATGTATTTGGTTTGGCTTACCAATGTTCCTTCCTTCATTTGTTTGATTTGAAGTCTAAGAAAGAAACTAAGTTCACCAATCATTGACATCATTTTCCTTTGCCATCATTTTCCCAAACTCATCACAATAATCTTGATTGGTTGAACCGAATATGATATCATCAACATATATTTGCAACACAAACAAGTCCTTGCCTATCTTATTGGTGAATAGTGTTGTATCAACTTTGCCCATGACAAATCCTTTTGGATAGCAAGAAGTCCCTCAATCTTTCATACCATGCTCTAGGTGCTTGCTTCAATCCATACAAAGCTTTTCTCAATTGGTAGACATGATTGGGTTTCTTGTCATCTTCAAAACCGGGAGGTTGCTCCACATACACCTCTTCTTGAATGTACCCATTGAGAAATGCACTCTTCACATCCATTTGATATAGCTTAATATTGTGAGCACAAGCATAGGCAAGTAAGATCCTAATTGCTTCCAATCTTGCAACCGGGGCATAAGTTTCACCAAAGTCAAGACCCTCTATTTATGTGTAACCTTGAGCCACTAGTCTTGCTTTGTTCCTTACTACTATTCCATCTTGATCTTGCTTGTTGCGAAAGACCCATCTTGTTCAAATGACATTGTGATCCTTAGGCCTCTCAACTAGTTCACATACTTCATTTCTCTTGAAGTTGTTGGGCTCTTCATGCATTGCATTTACCCAATCCGGATCTCTCAATGCTTTATCAATGTCCTTGGGTTCTTCCATTTACACAAAAGAAGAGTGAGCACAAAATGATGCCAATCTTGATCTAGTTTGAACTCCCCTTTGTATTTCACCAATGATGGAATCCAATGGATGGTCTCTTGCAATGTTAGTTGGTTGAAGCACTTGGACTTGATTGCTTGGATGTTGATCATGAGTTGGAGATGATGAACTAGCCACTTGTTGATCTTGTTGCACTTGAGATGATGTACTAGCTTGATTTTGCATTAGAGAACCACTAGCTTGTGTAATTTGACTTTGGAGCACTTGATCTTTGTTGTCATCCACATCAATCACTTGCTTTGGCCTAATATCACCAATATCCATTTCTTTCATAGCATTTGTCAATTGAGTTCCTCTCACATCATTCAAGTTATCTTACTCATCTTGAGAGCCATTTGTTTCATCAACCTCAACATCATGTACTTCTTCAAGTTGTCCACTAGCTAGGTTCCATACTCTATAAGCTTTGCTAGTAGTGGAGTAACCAAGTAAGAATCCTTCATCACATTTCTTCTCAAACTTGCTCAATCTAGTGCCCTTCTTCAAGATGTAGCATTTGCAACCAAATACCCGAAAGTATGCAATGTTGGACTTTCTTCCATTTAAGATCTCATATGGTGTCTTCTCTAAGAACTTGTGGCAATAGAGGCGGTTGCTATAGAAGCAAGGCATGTTGATTGCTTCGGCCCAAAATGAATGACTCACATTATACTCATTCAACATTGATCTTGCCATATCAATTAAGGTTCTATTCTTCCTCTCAACTAGGCCATTGGATTGAGGTGTATACTTGGCCGAGAATTGATGCTTGATTCCAAGCTCCTCACATTGCTCATCAACTCTTGTGTTTCTAAACTTACTTTCATTGTCACTTCTTACTTTCTTGATTGTGGTCTCAAAGTCATTTTGCACTCTCTTGATGAACTTCTTGAATATGTCAAATACATCACTCTTGTCCACAAGAAAGAATACCCATGTATATCTAGTGAAATCATCCACAATCACAAAGCCATACTTGTTGCCACCGATGCTTGTGTATGTAGTTGGCCCAAATAGATCCATATGCAATAACTCAAATGCCTTAGAAGTACTCATGATGCTTTTCAATGGATGAGTGTTGCCTACTTGCTTTTCTGGCTTGACATGCACTACATAGCTTATCTTTCTCAAATGTGACATCCTTCAAGCCTCTAACTAAGTCATGCTTCACTAACTTGTTCAATTGCTTCATGCCAACATGGCCAAGTCTTCTATGTCATAACCAACCCATACTTGATTTGGTGAGCAAGCATGTTGAAAGTTGAGTATCACTAGCATTGAAATCAACCAAGTATAGATTCTCATATCTAAAACCTTTGAAGATCAAATTTGAGCCATCAACACTAACTATCTCCACATCATCAACACCAAATATGCACTTGAAACCAAGATCACACAATTGAGCAACCGAGAGAAGATTAAAGTTCAACTTTTCAACTAAGAGCACATTGGAAATGCTACGATCATTTGAGATTGCAATTCTTCCAAGAGCCTTTACATCACCCTTGCTATTGTCACCAAATGTGATGCTATCAATGCCACTATCATTTGATTTGAGAGAGTTGAACATTCTTGAATCACCGATCATATGTTGAGAGCACCCACTATCAAGCACCCAATGCCTTCCTCTGGCCTTGTAATTTACCTACAAAATAATTTAATGTCTTTTAGGTACCCATACTTGCTTGGGTCCTTGGAGGTTGGTAACTAAGCTCTTTGGTACCCAAATGGCCTTCTTCTTTGGGTCCACGATTGGTGTACCAACAAACCTAGCATGCACACCTTTCTCACCCTTGGTAAGCACATAACAAGAATCAAAAGGAATGTAAGGTACATTAGCATTTTTCTTGTTCTTGTTCATTTTGTTGCAATTATGCTCTAGGTGCCCAACTTGCTTGCATCTATTGCAAAACCGACCATTGCTCTTCACAAAATTAGTCTTGTGAGTTGCAAAGGCCGCCTTGCCCTTCTTGGGAGTATAGCCCAAACCCTCTTTGTTAAGAGAGAACCTTTGGCTACCCAAGCATTTTAGCAAGCGGGCATCCCCACCATAGGCATTGCCTAATGCGCGGGTGAGATCGTCTACCTCTTTCTTGAGAGTCTCATTCTCAACCACAAGTGATGAATCACTAGTAGTAGAGACAGAGTTGGTTGTGGTGGATGATGATGAGCTACATGAAGCATTAGTAGGACCAATAAATAAAGAATCATCAATAATATCACATGTTAGTCCAATATCACAAGTGACAATCACTTGCTCCTTCTTAGCTTCCTTCATGAACTTCTCCAACTTGAGGTCCTTTTCCTTGATGAGCTCAAGTAGGGTGGAGTGGGCTTCGTTAAGCCTAGTGTGAGTAACTTCAAGGTCCTCATGGTCTTCCTTTAGACACTCACGAGAGGCCTCTAGCTCATCAAAGGATTTCCTAAGAGCTTTGAGCTCTTGTTCAATTCCTTTGCACCCCTTACTCTTTTTTAGAGTAACAAGCTCCTCCATCAAGATATCATTTTCATTGCTCTTGGCAATGAGCTCTTGCTCCAAGATTTTGCATCTCTTAGTGGTCCTCTTGTAGCCCTTGCTCATTTGATCTATTATGCCCAATAGATCATCCTTGGAGTAGTCCTCATCCTCCTCATCATCACTCCTACAATTATCACTAGCATAAGAATCATCATCACTATCATCATATTTTACTTTGGTAGGCTTGGCTATAAGGTATGTCGATGTAGTGTCGAAGATGGATGGCTTGTTGGAGAGGGCGATGCTTGCAATGGCTCATCGAGTGGTCCTTTCATCATCACTAGAGCTTGCATCATCATCACTATCAGAGTTGTCACAATCCCAAGTGACCACATAACCACCACCCTTCTTCTTCTTGTTGAATGTGAAGCTCTTCTTTGCTTTCTTCTCCTTCTCTTTCTTATCCTTCTTGTTCTTCTTGAGGTTCAAGTCCCCATTATGGAATCTCTTATCTTCATAGGGGCAATCCGCCACTATGTGATCAGGGCTATTGCAATTATAGCAAATGGTCTTTGCCTTCATAGCGTCTCTCCTCTTCCTTGCCCCATATCCTTTCTTCTTCATGAACCTTCCCATCTTGTGCACAAGGAGGGCCATGGTATCATCATCGAATGGATCATTATCATCGCTCTCCACCTTGCTCTTGCCCTTAGAAGATGAAGCCTTAAATGCAATGGACTTCTCTTGCTTGACCTTGATCTCCTTCTTCTCATCTTCATCTTCATCATCATCATATTAAGCATCGGTCATGACATCTCCAAGCACTTGGTTTGGAGTCACCTTGTCCAAACCCTCTCTTTGGATCATCTTCCTCAAGATAGCAAACTTCTTAGGTAAGTTTATCAAGAACTTATGTGAGAAGTCCTTATCCTTGACATCTTCTCCTAGGCTCTTGAGATCATTGACAATAACTTGTAGCCTATAGAATATCTTCGGTATGGACTCATCATCCTTCATCTTAAAGCTTGCAAACTTATCCTTGAGCATATAGAGCTTGGCACTCTTTACCATTGAAGTGCCCTCATATGTTTCCTCTAATCTTGTCCACACTTCACTTGCCATCTTAAGATCCTTGATTTGCTCAAATACCTTTGCATCAATCCCATTGTAGAGAGTGTTGAGAGCCATAGTGTTGCATTGGTTGTTGATGCGGTCATTGTTGGTGAGGTTATCGGGATCAATGATAGCATAATCATGATGTGTCACCTCCCAAACCTTCTCATTAATAGAGTCAAGATATTGCTTCATCTTTCTTTTTCAATGATCAAAAGATGAGACACCATCAAAGAATAGAGGCTTGCCCCCGACATGGTTGAACATAACTTGAGCCATCTTACACCGAGGTTGTTAAGCCTTACAAACGGTGACCACGGCTCCGATACCAATTGAAAGGTCTTGATGGCTAGAGGGGGGGGGGTGAATAGCCTTTTAAAGTTTTCTACAAAGACAAGCTAAACAAGTTTATCAATATAACAAATAGCGAGATGCGAGTTTTGCTTAGCCTATGGGGAGTTTGCAAGCCACATATCCAATTCACAAATCTAGTAATTGCACTCAACCGCACAAGTCAAACTGCACAACTTAGCTACAACTAATGCTAACTAGCTACACAAGCTAAGAGCTACACTAACAAGCTAGTAAGGTAACTAAGAAAATAATACAAGAGAGAGTTAGAAGGGTATCACCGAGGGGCGAAGTATTGAGCCAACCAATCAATATGATCAAGAGATGAATTCCACAATACACAACCACCGGGATCGATCAATCACAATAAGAAAGATGACACGAAGATTTATCCCGAGGTTCACGCGCTTGCCGGCACGCTAGTCCCCATTGTGTCCCTCTTCACCACGTGGTTCGGTGGCTAATCGGTCACACACCGAGCCTCTCAAAAGGCACCACAAGAACCTACCAAATAGCAAGAGGTTGCAATGACACGAGCAATTTACTAACGTTGCCTTTGGCGCTTCACCGAGGTAGGCACAAATCCCTCACAATCACCGGAGGTGGCCAAGAACAATCACCAACTCTTGCTAATGCCTCCAAGCTGCTCCGAGCCGTCTAGGTGGCGGCAACGACCAAGAGAAACAAGAATCCCGCAGCAAATCAACCACCAAGTGCTAACTAGATGCAATCTCACAATGCAAATGCACTTGGATCACTCAATGTCACTTCGAATATGCAAAGAAGCAAGAGAGATGAGTGGGAGGGGAGTTGCTTAGCTCAAAGTGCTCACAAGTATGTCAAAGAGTGCAAGAGAGTGAGCCTTGAGCTGGCCAACGAGTATTTATAGACGTATCCCTTCGAATATAGCCGTTAGGCACTCGAAACAGCTACAGTCGCGCTGACCGGACGTGCTAGTCACGCGGACCTGACGCGCTGGTCGCGCTGCGTAGCTCGACTGGACGCGCTGGTCCCATAATGGACCGGACGCACGGGTCAAGCCTGAGCAGCGTTCCAACGAATCATCGACCGGACACGCTGCTGAACTGACCGAACGCCACAGTGCCAGCGTCTGGTTGGAGTCCAGTAAGCTCTTGGAACGACCAGATGCATCCGGTCGATCGTGACCGGATGTGCCATCGCGTCCGACCAGAGAACCGAAACACGGACACACGCTGAGCACTGACCGGACGCGTCCGGTCAAATAGAGACCGCGTCCGGTCATCACTGTGACCTCCGTTCACCTCCGTTTGATTCAGCCTTTCACATATGAGCTAGACTAAGTATATGTATCACTTTAGCACATGTTTTAGCTCGTGAAACAACATGTGACAACGCCTCCAAATCTTGACATTGGTGTAAAGGAAAATAGGCATTTCAATTCCTCAAAAACGTCTGAATCCTGCCGAGCTTGCGAGGCAGGATGGAGAGAGGACCCCAAACCCTCTCTACCGCTCAAACTCCAATGCCATCGCAAATATGCTAACACCACCAAGTGATCGTCATGTGTGAGTGTGTTAGCATTTTCACAATCATTTTTTGAGACGTTATTAGTTCTATCCAAATGCATATGATTATGAAATACACACCTAGAGGCACTTAGGAGTTCAATAGCCACATCATTCCCCTCTTTATAGTATGACTATCTATCCTATAATGTAACCACACCCACTAGGTGTCTTGGTTACTAAAACACAACCCTTAAGCATATACCTTTGCCTTGATCACGTAGGGTTGCATCCAAAACCAAGTGTGGCCATCATGATCACTCTGTCCATCTTGCCACCAACCTTGGAATGTACTAATCCTCATATGCTATATACAACTTAGACATAGGATTAGTACTTAGGTATTGTCACTAATTACCAACACCAAACATAGAGCTTTCAGCAGCCCCGCACCGTGCCGCCCCGCGCGCCACCTGGCCGGTCCGGTGAGCTCTGCCGCCCTGCCTCGCCACACATGCTGTCCTGCCCCGTCCTGTGTGTGCCCCACCCCACCGTGCGTGCAGCCCCGCATTGCCCGCCCCGCGCACGCCCCGCCGTGCCGAGCGGCCCCGTGCGCGCCCCACCCCGCGCGAGCGGCCCCGCGCTTGGCCTGCCGCGCGGCGCCTCATGCTTGGTGCTCCGCCGGCCCTAACCTCCAGACCTGCGTCCTTTCCCTGCCGGCCGGCCCCTACCCCGTGCCCCCTGCCGTGCCCATGAAGATAAGGAGTAAGGGAAAGAAGAGAGAAGAGAAGAGGAGGAGGAATAAGAAAAAGATGAGAAAGAAGAGAAGAGAAGGAGGAAGGGGAAGAAGAGAAAGAGGAGGAGGAAGAAGGAGAAGAGAAGGGGGAAGAAGGAGAAGAAGGAGGACGAAGAAGAAGGAGAAGGGAGGGGGAGAAGAGGAGGGAGAAGAGAGGAGAAGGAACCTTGGTTCGTTGATGACATTCATCCACGTCGCTGTTTCTGCCCCTCGCTGGAGAAGAAGGTAAAGCTCCAGGTTGTCGGCCTTCGTGCCGTATGTGCTGTTGACGGCCTTCGTGCCGAGTTTGTGAATGTGTGGCCTTTGTGCCGTATGTGCTGTTGACGGCCTTCATGCCGAGTTTATGGATGTGTGGCCTTCGTGCCATGTATGTGTTGTCGGCCATCGAGCCATCTTCTTTCTTGTAGGTTTTGTAAACCTCCCCGTGCAGGGGAGGTTCTACCGAAATTTTGTACTGATTGTGTTGTTTTTCTTGTTTTGCAGAGCAAGTCTTGTTGGAGGGGACCCGGAGTAGCTCGGTGACGCCGATCGTCTTCATCGGTGCCGCGGGTCTACCGACACCGCATCGCCTCGTCACTGCACTAACTCGCCACTGCCCGACTAGCCTGTCTCCACCGCCACCTTAGGTATAAATAATCACCTCTCTTCCTTATAGTTGTCAGTCGTAGGTCGCGTAACCGAGTTAGGCATCTCCCATCCGAAAGGGATACGCGGTCGTTAGTATGCTGATCAGTGCATATCTGCGACGGTATCTCTTTTGGATTGTCCATGTTTCTTGGACAGCCCGTGGATGCATAGATGGATTAGCTTCCATGTTCTGCTCCCATCCTAGCCGGAGTTTTGGCAGCACCTCCCCGTTGTTCTCCGGATACACACTCTCCCCAAACCGGGACGTGTATCGGGAGAACAACGGGGAGGTGCTACTAAAATTCTGTCTCGGACGGGAGCGGAGCATGGAAGCTAACCTCATGACACAAGGATGGCAAAAGATATAGTGACAAGATGGTACACCTAGCGGATGCTGAGGCATGGCAGTACTTTGATGACAAGTATCCTGAGAAAGCTAAGGACGCTCGGAATGTACGTGTAGCGATAGCAATAGATGGGTTCAACCCATATGGAACACATGTGGCTCCGTACACTTGTTGGCCCGTGTTCGTGATCCCCCTCAATCTTCCCCCCGTCGTCATGTTTGAGCCTAAGAACGTGTTATTGTCGCTGATAATACCTGGACACCCAGGCAACAATATGGGTGTGTTCCTGCAGCCACTGTGGGATGAATTGGAGCATGCTTGGGAAAAGGGGGTACTGACGTACGACCGAGCTATAAAGAAGAACTTCACAATGCATGTGTTGTATCAGTATTCAATGCATGACTTCCTGGCATATGGCATATTCTGTGGGTGGTGTGTTCACGGGAAGTTCCCTTGCCCAGTATGCAAGGATTCTATGATGTTCACCTGTCTGAAGAAGGGTGGCAAGTACTCTTCATTTGACAAACATCGTCAATTCCTGCCTGAGAACCATGCATTGAGACATGACACCAAACACTTCATGAAAGGTCTTGAAGTCACCGACCCTATTCCTCAGATTATGAGCGGTGAACAGGTCCTTGCCGAGTTAGAGGCTCTCAAAATCGACAAAGACAAGGGTGGCTTTATTGGATATGGTCAGCAACACATGTGGACCCATATATCGGGCTTGACTAGGCTCCCCTACTTCAAGCACCTCCTTTCATACAACATCGATGTGATGCACATAGAAAAGAATATCGCCAAGGCACTTTGGGGAACAGTCATGGACATAAAATAGAAGTCAAAGGACAATGTTAAGGCTAGACTGGACGTGGAAGCGATCTACGACAGACCAAAGCTAGTGATGAAGCCCCCTGTGCCCGGCAAGACTTGGAGAAGGGGCCCGACCGATTACATCCTGAAAAGGGGTGACAGGAAGGAAGTGTTATAGTGGATGAAGATGTTATTGTTCCTTGATGGGTATGTGATGAATCTAAGCAGGGGAGTGAACCCTAAGACTGGCAAAGTCTTAGGGATGAAGAGTCATGACTTCCACATATGGATTGAGCGACTCCTTCCTGTGATGACCCGTGGATACCTCCCTGAGCCAGTGTGGCGCGTTCTGGCAGAGTTGAGCTATTTCTTCCGCCAGCTTTGTGTCAGGGAGTTATCTCAGGAAGTGATTCCTGACCTGGAGAAACTTGCACCTCTGCTGATCTGCAAGTTGGAGATGATCTTTCCACTTGGCTTCTTCCTGCCGATGCAGCATCTGATCCTGCACCTACCGCATGAGGCACGGCTAGGGGGTCCTGTGCAGGCCCGTTGGTGCTATCCAATCAAGAGGTGTCTAAAGATTCTTTAGAAAAAGTGTAGAAATAAAGCCAAAATTGAGGCTTCCGTGGCGGAGGTAGCAAGAGTGGAGGAGGTGTCAAACTTCATAAAGGCGTACTATACCGAGAACCTTCCCAACAAGAACCCACTCCCTCGTTACAACGAGGACAAGAATTTATCGACCCTGAGCCTTTTCAAAGGGCAACTCGGAAGGGGCAGCGTAGGTACCCCCAAGACGTTGCAACCACCTGAGTTTCGCACCATCATGCTCTACCTGTTGATGAACCTTGATGAAGTGATTCCTTATCGAATGTAAGTTCTCAAAGAACTTGTTACATACGTAGTTAATATCCTCCACCTATCGGTCCGACCCCCTTCATCTCTTGTTTTTTAGAGAGTTCATTAGGCAATTTTGGAAAAGGAATACGCCTCCTACCAACCAAGAAGAAGACCATTTCCTCAAAACTGCCAGGCCCGATTGTATTGGGTGGTTGCGTACAAAGGTACCATCCAACTTACCCCGTTCCATCTTTGAGTTGCTCCTAGAAGCGAGTAATGTAATGATCTACGTGGCCTCACCTTACAGGCACGCACGGATGGGGAAATGAGTGCTAAATTGAAACAAGTTGCATGTGGCTTTAGCACTAGGGTCAATGCATTCACCGTTTATGATGTGAATGGCTATCGCTTTCGCACGAGAAGCTACGAGGAGAGTCGGCCCGGCCGAAAGACCACGTGCACAGGAGTTCGTACGCCCGGTAACGATGATCTTGACTATTATGGCATAGTCGAAGAAATATACCAGCTCGACTTCCCGGGCCCCAAAGCTCTTAAGCCAGTGGTGTTCAAATGCCACTGGTTCGATCTTGATGTCACGAGAAGAGCCGATGACATTGGGCTAGTCGAAATTCGATAGGATTCCATCTATAGTGGAGAAGATGTATATATTGTGGCTTAGCAGGCCACGCAAGTTTATTATCTTCCATGGGCGTGCCAAAATGACGAGAGGCTTACAGGTTGATACCTTGTGCAATTGGTATCGCTGCGTGGTAAAGCGCTTGTCCCAAACGATGATGACTACAACTTCGACCCAAAGGCAGATAGTGGAGAGTTCTATCAACTTGAGGGGCTAGAAGGGTGTTTGGAGATAGACATTCTTTCGCTAATGGGCATGGAAGCAGACAACAACATCGATGAGGACGAGGATGAGGGTGAAGTGGTGCAAGATGCTAAGGACCTAATGATGCTTGAGCGATGGAGGGCTCGTCGCGAACTAAGTGTTGAGGACGATGGAGGTGGTGAGGAGAATAATGGAGATGATGAGGACTTAGGTTTCGACGTTATTGATAGTGATGATGACAACAGTGATTGTGATGACGGTGGAGGCGGTGATGACAATGGCGATAGTGATGACCAGGACTTTGGTTTCTAGTTCATGTAATACTATATTGTTATTATTATTACTTTGCAATTATGTTTCATTCATTTTGCATCTCTTTACAAGTACTTATCGATTATTTGTGCTAATTGGTTTAATGTTTGTCATTGCAGGCATAGGAGAAAATGCCGGCCAGAGGTAGACGACGACAGAAGAGACTGGTGAGAAAGGTCAACTCGCTCTACCAGATGCCGTATGTGGACAACGACGTGTTGGAGGAGGAAGAGATGACGTTGGAGGAGATGCGGGGTAGAGCTTGCTCTACCAGACACCTATTTGCCCCAGTCGACGGCGAGGACGGTGGCGGCAAGGATAGGGGCGGTGAGGACGGAGGCGACCAGGGCTTTGTCGACCAGGGCGGGAGCGAGGCGAGACCAGGGGAGTCGTCTTCCTCAGCTTCGGGGAAGCCCTACCAGCGTGGGATCACGCGCCTCCCTTCCGCCGCAGCCACGCTAGCCTTCCGTCTGGTGATTCGACCCGACGGGCCAAAGTAAGTAACCATTCATGTTTTCACTAACTTGTTTATATGCCATGTTGAAAATGGAACTTCAGACTAACAATTCTTCTTAATGACTTTGCAGCAATTGGAAGCGTGTGGATGGAAACAGAGGTGGACGCCATCCTAATGGCATGCTAGGCCTCCTGATTAAGAAGAACTTCCCTGGCCTTGTCACCATAGATGGGAGGGAAAAGGTGCCCCAGCACTGGCAGGACTTCTTCAAGGAAGTGGATGGAAACGTCACCCTTGCCGACAATATCAAGAGGGAGTTCTAGGTGAGTCTTCATCGCACCACTTCGCAATACTACACATTCGTTGGATGCCCTTGAAATAATGAACTAATAGATGATATCTGTATGCAGGAGTATTTCACGTGTGACCCGGGGCACGAGGATGAGGTGTCAGTAGTACAGGAAAGGGTCTGCCAGGACTGGCTCAAGGACATGTTCTACGAGGCGCACGTCCAGTGCCTCATCAGCTACCACGCCAACGTCCTCAAGGAGAAGCTAGACAAGACGGACGCCAGGAAGATGATCCAGTGGCCCAAAACCGACATGCCTAGGGAGGCCTACATGCTCGTAAGTAGGAAACAATAATTCTGATTCCATTCTGATTCATCTTCTTACTCACCCAAATGCACGTTGTAATGCAGTATCCTGCTGATTGGTGCAAAATGCACATGGACTGCTGGGAGGCGATTGTGGACGGGTGGAGAACGCCGAAGGCGTACGAGACACGCAGGAAGAAATCCGGATATGCCAAGGGGAAGGCGGGGCCATCACACCACCAAGGGAGCCGCTCCCTTGGACAGTACATGGACACATGGGTACCCTTCACACTGATTTGTTTATTTATTCATTTATTGAGTCATTCATTCTCATTACGTGTAATCATCCTTGTGTTTTCCTCGTAGACCCAGTCGCATGACAGCCAGGTGATCAACGAGTTCACGGGCTACATCCTATCTCACCAGGGCAAGGTGACAGATCCGGAGAACGTCTACGACCCAGCAAGGGGGCCTGACGCCATCACCAACCAGAACGTCTACGACAAGGTGGTCCAGTACACCGAGGCGGTTCGGATGTGCCATGGTGCTGACTATGACCTGTCGACCGAGCCCCTCGATACGGACGTCTTGATGAGGACGGGAGGAGGGAAGCAGCACGACCAGTACTTTATTGCCCATAGCGTCATCAACCCAGCCACCGTTACCTCCCTTCGTGAGGTTCGTCGTTCGGGCAGCAGTGCCGGTACCTCCTCCGACGTCCCCATACAACCTCGGTGGCCAAGCTCCACACAGATGATGGCGGTGGTTCAGGTAACTATTCATCGTTCATTGGTTTTACATATGTTGCCGAATCCTTATGCATTGTTTAAACATCGCTTGTGTAATATTGCAGGCCCAGCTAGAAGAGATGCGGGCCCAACAGGCGGCCCAACAGGCAAGAGAGGTGGCCCGAGAAGAGGCCCATCGGTAGCAGCTGGCGGCCCAATAGGAGGCCCATCGGCAGGCGATGCTAGCTTTCCAGTAGCACTCCCAGTGTCAGATGACGGAGTTCGCCTCGTTGATTTCTAGCTACTTTCAGGGCCTGGAGATCCCTAACTACAGACCCCCTCTGTTGTAAGTGATGTTCACTCCACCCACGGTTGTTCTCCCTCCACTCCCTGATCTTGGCCCTGTAAGGACTCCGGTGAGTTTCTAGCAGCATGTCTATTATTTTCGCTTGTGCGGCCATCCCTTAAGTACTAATGAGATCGCTTCTCTGTGCAGCTACAGTCGATGGGTTCGAACCTGACTCCGACAGATGGACCTTCTCCACAGCACGGGTCGACGGTTGGCCCGAGTCCTGGCGTTTCTCCACAGCTCGGGTGGGTGTACAACGCGCCGTAGGTCGGACCGTCTAGGTGGTCTTCGTGGCCAACAGGGAGCTCCTCACACCACGGTGGTGGCGACTGGTCGCAGGGCGAGTGAGTGGCTCGGTGCCTTCATGTTGTTGGATGATGGATGTTGTTACTTTGTTATGTTGGACCCCTTTACTACTTTGTTGGATGTTGGATGATGGATGTTGGACTTGTGCGACTTGTTGGATGTTGGATGTTGCATTCGTGCGACTTCATGGATGATGGATGTTGTGGTTATGGATTATATGTGGATTTGTGTGATATATATACATATATGTGCTTTGGTTGCTGCGATACATGAGGCAAAGCGGCAAAAACAGCAAAAAAACACATCTCCCAGCTTTGCCGACTGCCCTGGCAGTCGGCAAAGCTGGGAACCTAGCTGCAAAAATCCTAGCTTTGCCGACTGCCCCTGGTGGTGGCTATCGGTAAAGGCTTTGCCGACTGCCCAGGTGGCAGTCGACAAAGTTGGCTGCAGAGCAAAACAAAAAAAGAAAAATTTACTGACTACCACCCCAGGCAGTCGGCAAAGGTTTTGCAGATAAAAAAATAAGGAAAAAAAATAAACCTTTGCCGACTGCCTAGCCGTGGCAGGTGGCAAAGGTGGTCTTTGCCGCCTGGATCTTTGCCACCTGGCCTTTGCCGCCTGCCACGTGGATTGCAGTCGGTAAAGGATTAGCCGACTGCAATCCTACCTTTGCCGACTGCTTTCAGCAGTCGGCAAAGAAGGCGAATCCGGTAGTTACCCCTTCCCATTATCCATCCGTTGCCATAGATTCATAGCCGTGCGCAAGAGGGCCGGCCACGCGTTCATAGAGGTAGCCGGGGCAGCACGAGCCGGCTTGATCACCAACACCATCGGCCGCCTCCCCTCGATCGTCGCTAGACGACAGCCACCACCGTCGAATACTTCGCGGGCTCGGGTCGTGCCCAGAGAAAAAAAACCACCTATCAGACTACCATAAATAACCTTTGAATTTTTTAGTTCCTGGCTCACTCATTTTTAGTTCCAGCCCACAACTTAAGTTGCTTTCAATTGGTTCTTCTTATTTTTTAACCATCCGATCTAGTCTAATAGAGGGTTCTCATTATTTCCGAGCATTATAAAATTTCTCTCTTATTATGTAATTTTTTTAATAAAAAACATTCCCGCAGCTTTATTAGAAAACGTAACAAACACATAAGATCTGAAACTGGGGTTATCAGTTTTACAACGTAACAAACTAAAATTGACTAATCATCAACAGTTTAAAACGGCAACCACGACACTACGACTTCGACTACCCAAAAGAGTTTAAACCATTTGGCATCTACACACGAACTATTTCTTAATGAGCGCTTGACGAGAAAGTCTGTCATCTCATCCGCTGTAGGCCTCAACTTCGCTTTCAAAGACTTGTAGATGATTACCATTATTGGGGACGACAGCACCTTCTTGTTAACCCAGGTCATTCCTAGTCTTCCATATTGTTCATAACAGGCCTGCACATATAAAGAGCGTTACCTTTCGTTTGTTTCCTCGACAAGCATCAATGAACTCTACCAGAAAATCAGCACAATTAGTTGGCGAGCTTTGCCAGCCAAGTGTGTTCCTCAAAAAGGACCAAAGAAAGACAGTGATGGGGCATTAAAAAAGAGTATGGTCAGTGGTTTCCAGTTTATCACAAGTGGCACATTCCTCTGGACCAGACCATTCCTTGTTCTTTAATTGAAAAACCGATTGAATTATGTCATGGACAGCCATCCAAATGAAAAATTTTGACCTTTAGTGGAATGTTGCATTTCAACACAATCATCATCTGGCTATTGTCTCTAAGAGCATCTCCAGCAATACTACCTAAAACACACCCCCATACTTATCTGTTTAGGTAGCTACCAATTTTTATACTACCCAAATTTCGTTGTTTTCTCCAGCAACGCTACTTAAAACAGACTACCCAAATCCATTGTAGGTGAGAATGACATGTGGGACCTATTTGTCATCCTCTGCTATGTTCTTCTTCCATGGACGGACGGAGCAGGGCAGGGTTGAGCCGCCGGTGAGCCTCGCCGGGGAGGGGCGGCCACGCCGCAGAGGGGAGTGGAGGCCGCGCTGGGGAGCCTCGTCGGGGAGGGGAGCGGCAGCCGTGCCAGGGGAAGGCCGCCCAGATAGCCGCGCGGGGAAGAAGCAGGCCACTGCGTCGGGGCAGCGCCGCTGGGCAGGGCCGCCGCCAGGGAGGGCCAGGATGCACAGGGCAGTGCCGCCGAGCAGCGCCGCCGCAAAGTAGTCGATCCTCGCACAGTTGCTTGCAGAGAAGGAAGAAGAGGAAAAATTTGCACGATGGAGTAGGGGGGCCAACAGGAATAGAGAGTGGGAGGAGAAAAATAGGAGGCCAACAAATGTAGGACGGCTAGTAGGGGTATGCTAGAGTTGTGTTTTTGCCCTCCGCTACCTAAATCTGAAATAGGGAGTGTAGGGGGCATTGCTAGAGATGCTCTAACACCACCTAAAGTCATCAATTTGTATAAGAGCACCTCCAGTGTTGCAAAAAAATGAACCATGGGAAGAATGAGCCGAACCGTAAACACTGGGAGCATCGAACCATGGCTGTCAGAAGAGAAATCGGACTTTGCAGAAACATCGAACCGAGGCAAGTGAATAATACTATTTCATGTACATGGCTGTTGCCTCTAGCCACCCGCCCATGCATGTGAGAGAGGAATCGAACTATATACGTGGGTCCTGCCAGTGATGTTGACACTAGAGGAGTTGAACTTTTCTTGTGTTCGCTTTTCATCTCTGACAATGTTCGACGCTACACTGGAGATGCCCTAAGGAGCTAGTTTGGACCGTTCAAGAGCCCGGAACACCATATATCTCTCCCGTGTGAGAGAAAAACATCATCCAATTTCTCTTGGAGTTGATTCTATTCTTCACTGACAGCGAACCTCGTTGAGTTGTCTTCTAAACTGAATATCCCATTGTCCATTTGCAAATGCTTGTGCTACCTCTATGTCAGGTCGGTCTCTTATGCAAATTCAGGAAAAATTTGCTCAAATCTCAGTTGTTTGCTACTTGTGCGAGATGCGGGATTTTTCTTAGTGCAGCGCAAAATATTGTTTCCATGTATGGAGGATGTTGGCAGGATTAATTGCAAGAGCTGGGAAGGCACCATCTCAGAGGAGTCACCACAGGTGTTCATGCATGCAGGTCGCAGGAAGAATATGACGTATAGTGCTAAGTTTTCGGTCTCTCTTTTGTGGGTATAATTCATTAGAGACTGTTTGTAATGCGAGAGGAATTGTGGCACAGTTTGGTGGGTAGTACTTCTTCCGACGCTTTAAACGGGCACCGTTGCCTTAATTGGATTCCGGGGCGATTGATACGTAGATCCCAAATTCCTCGTGGAGAATTGAATCCGGTGCTCCATCGATCGATCCCCATTGTGCTCATCAGGCCAGAAGAATAGGAATCCACAAGAATGGTGGTAAATTAGCATGGTGTGGGCCACCATTGATGAATACTGGCCCGATCTTCCGAGAGGTAACCGGTAAGTTCGATTTGTGGAGATCTCGATGTTGGCGATCCGGCTTCAAATCAGACACGATTCGAACCCTGCAACCGTTACACCACCGCTCCGTTGGTTATCAACCAAGCACAACTTGATTGACCTTGCCAAGAAGGCTTTTCCTGCAAGCGAATCGAAGAACACAAGCAAGAAGGTAAAAACACGCAATCTGAAATTGCAAATATGAATGATGCGAATTTCAATAGAGGGTTCAAGAACTCGGTTCCAAAGGACTAATCGACACAGTGGAGGAGATCAAGAACAGGGGCCCTGGATCACTGTAAAAGGATTTGTCACCACAGTTACGATGAACGATTTAGTTTCTCGATGGAAAACTAAACTCTAAACAAAACCCAATTGTCTAATAGCGGCGGCGGCTATATTTATAGTCTAAGACTCGACCTAGGGTTGGGAACGGCCAGGGGTTGGGCGCCCACAACTTGGGCTTAAGGCCTGACACAATACCTGGCCAATCGGCCCAAAAGACGACGACACAGCGCCCTGACAGATTCTGGACGGTGACTTGTTTCGACGATTCCCGTTGATTCTGAACATCTTTTGACGTAGGACCACTTGGATTGGCTTCCTTATCAAATAAGCTTTCCATCCATATATGGATCATCGAAAACGGAGTCCGTACGCGTCCTGGGTGACCAGTTCAAGGCATACTGGTCCTGGATTCCGAGGTGGACTCAAACTTGATTTGGGCCTCCACCTTGGTGACTCGAACCGGATAAGTTTTAGGCCTCCATCTCGATTTGGATGCCCTTGCTGATCTCCTTGGCCTCCATGTAATTCTCCAAGCATGGTCATGACCTCATCAACCATCGTGTGCCGATGCAAAGGTGCCTGCATTGCACGAGCGGCAATACGCTTCCAACCAACCGCACTGGCTGGCTGAGCTAAGTGCTCAACTTAAATAAAATATTTTGTGTCTGCTCAACGGTAGAACTACGACCGGCAGGCTTTACCAGTCCTGGATGGGGTGACGAAGCAAAGGAGCTAGTAATACTTTATTTCCTGTGGGTCCCATCGTTAGAATAGTTGGGTAAACCTATCGTTGCAGCATTTTACACCAGTTTTAGCACCTCCAGACGTGTACAGTTTTTAGCACATGCCAACATATTATAGACTCAAGTTGCCCTAAATCGTCCAATATATATTTATGTAACAGCAACTCTGACGGACCTCTCAGATCAGAGTCTTTAACTTTTTTTGTCTTGAATCTCTTTCTATATTTTAGTTGGCTTCAAGATTTTACGTCTGCTTCAACTGAAGCCCTTAAACAAATATCCTCAATATCTTCTCATAGCCACTGACACATAGGACCCACCTGTCAATGGAACTCTTCCTCCCTCATTTTATTATTTTTCTTCTCCTTCGTGTTCTCTGAATCAATGCAACCCAAAGACTGTCGGATAGGGGATGGAGTTGGCCAGGGAGGGAGCCGAAGAGGAGCAGGCATCACTGGAGAAAAGGGACCTTGCCAAAGGGAGGAGAGCTGTTGGATGAGGTCCGCCAGTGACAGGGAAGCGGAGGTGGAGGTCCGTCGGCAAATCCGTGCACGGGTGAGAGGAATAAGCGCGCCAACAAAAATTTGGGGGTCTCCTCCGGAGCCTTTGGGGATGACGGCTCGAGGAAGGATTTGATGGTCCTCTCAATATGAGGGCACTTATATTAAGGTTACGTTGAATGTTGTTCAATGGAGTTTTATGGTCTAGTTTCTAACACACTCATATTTTGGAAACAATGTAAAAGAGTTTCATTTAATGGAACTATCTTTACTCCTATATATATGAAACTTTCTTCATCTCTCTTAATCAATGCAGTGACATGAAACTCTATGAAACCCATTGAGATTGACCTAACAAAAAGAGAAAACGTTGTGTACTTTCGGATCTGTCCTCGTGCTTTGCCACTAAAAATAAGATTTAAACTTTATTTATTTAAGGTGAATTTTGCTTCACGACGCTGCTCATAATTTTAAGATAAATTTTGCTCGGAACACTGTTTAAATGTGGTATTTATTGTTCGACACCCAACTCGTTAATTAGTCTAGTACCGTTATGAAATTAGGTTCTTTGCTAAAGCTTAAAGAACATCACAATCAATAGTTTATTCATTTGAATGATAGTTTTTTTTTCAAAATGAAGCCTGATGCGCCGTACACTCCACTTTGTTGAACCAGACCATATCCTCATCAGATAAACCCTAGCGTCTGGTCGCATTCTCGGCTCATTTAGATTGTTTGTGGTCGCTGCTTCCATTCTTCTGCCGTTGCCACAACGCTCGCTTGAATGCAACCGCTAGTACATTGGACCACCGTGTAATTAAAAGGATCAATGGATGGCTAGAGAGAGCAGAATAGCCTATAAAAATTTTCTTTCAAAGCACAAAACAACTAGGCACAATATTAGTAAAGAGATGATTCCTAATAATTTTAGGTGCCTAGCCTAGAAGATGCAAGCAAGCCTTTCTTACACAATTCTAGTAACAAGAAGATTAACTAGCTAGCAACTAGAGCACATAACACTACTAGAAAATTGATTTTCAGCAACAGGAGGCTTTTTCTGTACAAGCGCCTTAATTTTCTAGCTGCCTCTATAGTGGCCTCCTGTTGACGCAAAGATTGATCACATGGGTTGCAAACGGACTAAGGCTGCACGACTCTGCAAAAACCGGCCTAGCCGGTTAAGGGAGCCATCCTAGACGATTTTCTCGGGTTGAGCCCAAGAACACCCGAGGACAGCGAGGATTGATTGTGTGTGTTGGACACCTTACGAGAATTAACCTATCCTTGTAAGGTTAATCCTATGGGATAGGATTAACCTATCCCACAGGGAGATGTATATCCAACATAGGAGTGTTGTTATACATCTCCTATGTTGGACACCTTAATTGGCTGTGCCCCTTATATTAATAAGGTGAGATGGTCTTATCCCTTAAAGGGTCGAAAATCTTTGTAAAACACTTAAAAATGCAATTTAGATGCGTTTTTGGCCTGTCAAAATTGGCCTGGCTAGTTCTAGAACCGGCCTGGCCGGTTTCTGCCGGTCCAAGGCAGAAAAACTTCTGAAAACCATAATTAATTCATCCAGATTTCAAACAAGGCGATCCATATATGTTTTTTATCACCTCGATGTGAGAGGGATGCAAGGGTGCAATCTATTCTTCAGTTGATAAATTTGGAAAACCGGCCTAGCTGATTATGGGAACCAGCCACGCTGGTTTCGGCTGGGTCAGCCCCTGAAAAGCTTGTTTTCTTCGTCCAGGCTCCAAATGAGATGATCCAAGTGTATGCTTTCTGACCGTCTCGATGATAGAAACATGAAGGCAAAGTCCGTTTTGCACTTTGGCCAATTTTGACCGTCAACATATGCCCCTTGTTTTAGTAAAGCTTGCATACTAAAAACATCTATATTTGGCCCAAAATTCAATTTCTGCATTGAGGTGAAAACTTTTGCTCCCCGCCTTCACTGGTATCTTCTGTTTGCTATTATGAATTTTTCAAAGCAATGTCCTAGCGTCTTTCATCAAATTCTCGTATATGTGCAAAGCAGCCAAACTGCCACCGATCATAGTTATTTCTGATTTTGATCCCAAATTCGGTTTACCACAACCAACATCTAGTCCTTGTATTGCTCTAGAACGGAATATAAATATAAAATTTGGTCCATCAACAAATCTGAATTAACATCTTGTTTAAATAGATTAATTGGATGACCTCCCAAAATTTCATGGCTTGACAATAGGATGTATTAAGGTGGAAGGCTTCAAGTAGCCATCAACATCCTGAATTCAAGCATCTCAATGACAAGCATTCGGCAAAAAGTCAATACAAATCACCATTGACTAGAATATAGTTGTCTGCCAATTGTTGAACACTTTCATCAACTTTAGCACTTGGATCACTTAAATAATCCATAATGGGAGTTCTCCAATCATCCAAATCAGCTCCAAGTTCGTCACTGGAGTAAAAATTGAGACGATTTGGGCCTTCCTCGAGAAAGCTGGCATGGTCGCCTCCAAAAACTGGCCTGGCCGGTTCTATTATAGAATCTGCGCAGAAGACAGATAAACCGATCTTGCACTGATACAAAATCTGACACCCTAGATAGACACACCATCGGAGGCTACCAAACAACACCTAAATTCTACTAAGTTTTAGAACTAATTAAAATTTTGGAAAAGTCTTCCTAGTAAACTGGACCTCTGAACAGGCAAAGCATATAACATAGATAATGTAACCTCATACGTAAAGACATAAACATCATAGCCTGAAAATAGAATAAAAGGACTATCCCCAACAAATATCATCTCATCCAAAATAACCTTTAAGAGACCTCATAGTTAACCTATTATAGTTGCAAAAATTAGAGAAACTAAGTGATTGTGCTCATGAAGGTGCTACTCCCGGCCCCATGCATGTCACGTTCAATTGGTACCTAAAAATCAAATAAACACAAAGGTGAGTAAAAACACTCAGCAGGTACAATTAGAACCTGAAGAAGAAATACAACCTATGAATCCATGAATGACGAACAGGAACATCTAAGAAATAGTAGTTTCCATCTAAAACATTTCAGAACCAGCCTGGCCACCTCTGGCAGACTTGCTGCCACTTGATCCTTTTGCACCGACTTTATTTTCTGATGTGAAAATTGCGCCCACTGATGTCGAAGCTTGATGCTTGTTGATCCAACATGCTAGCCTTATTGTTTTCATGCCTTGTGATCGATATTCCAAATTTGGAATTTGGAAAAAAAGAAGCAATGATATGAATGCACATATCAAGATAAATATCGAGTGATCCTTCCATAACATTGAAACATACCAGCGTCTTGTTCTAACGTCAGTAAAGAATCGCCAAAGGCTTTTAACATGTTTCACCTCCATGGGTTGCAATATTTCTAAGCTAATCAAAATAATCATATTCGATATTAAATGTTGGTGCATAAGTAGTTTAATTAACTTGATCTCTCAAACAACACCATTGTGACAAATAATGATTATGCCAAAACCTTGGCCTTCTTTGGAAGCAAATTAATTGAAATAAAGCTTCCATCGGGTACAAATCAGGTAATTGATCTCATCTTCTAAATCAATTCCATGCTCAACAATGAAACTAGTGAGAATTTGACTTTTTAATGTTTTTAGTGGTTCAAAGGCCAAATCATAATTAGTGCGTATGCCATTTACCGATCCATTTTCTAAGGATTGGCCGATATAACATATGCTTAATTATATTATCCTAGCAAGCAATGATGCATGTACTAGATAGTAAACAATGTATCAATTTACCACAAGCATAGTACAATGACGAACATAACTTTCAATATGGGCATAATCTTGGGATCAAGAAGACGTCGACCAGAGATGATGACATATTCCTTTCCATCATCTTCTTGAATCAAAATAGCACTGATGATCTTCTCTTTGGCAGCGATATATAATTTGAATGAAGCTTCTCTTCTCTGTGCATGAAGAACCGGTGATGTTGACATATATTCCTTGATCATATCAAATGTACGTCTTTTGTTGCTCAATCCCGCAAGTAAATTCAGATTCATCTCTCAACCGAAGTATGGGGGTAAAAGGAATAATCTTTCCGGACAAGCTCGCAATCAATCTCCTCAAGTAGCTCACCTTCCCTAGGAACTTCTTCTGCAAGTCCTTTTTGCATGTAGGTACTTGAACCTTCTTGAAGGTTCTTTGCATGGCTGCGTAAAACCCCCTTCCAACAACTGATTAATTCTGATGCAGTCATATATTGTAGTCAAAACGTGGTAGGTTGCCATAGGTTAGCTAGCAAGCCTAGGACGCCATCCTTGGTCGTTGGATCAAGAGATGAACAATGACATAGTGGTTCAAAAGGTTGAAGGACAAAAGGGTATTGAATGTAAATTGGACGGTTGGATGGATACCTCACTCGGCCGTGTACCCCTATTTTATAGGGAGTAGCGGTGGTCTTATCCTGTTAAAAAATCAACATGGTACTATTTTTATGTCGATTTATGGAATTTTCCTAAGAATGGGCAAAAACTAGCATGGGCCTCTTAAAACTGGCATGGGCCCAATTTGTGTGTCAACACAAGTGTATCTTAATTCCTGGTATGCATATATACCTAACCCCTATGCTCGTTACCTGCAGCTTTGAGATCAGTGTTTTAATTCTTAAATTCTTTTGATAATCTAAGATCTATTCAGTTTGATGAAGCAACACAATATTCAGTTGTTCCATAGAAAATGTTAATAGCCTCATGGAGAGCTTCATTTAGTTCATAGCCTTCCAAACATATTGTCCATTGCATTCATTAGAAAAAAACATATTAGAGTTGCAATACACATTTATTGATGTCTCTTCTAGATAAGTTCTTGTACGTGGTTTTTAGCGGTTGCAATTTTAGCCTCATATTTGAACTACAACACCCGTTAAAGAGGAATTTGTGATTTACAAATGTCTTCAACAAGAAAATCTACTTGTAGTGGCTCCCGATACATCCGTTTTCATCCAGTGAGGTGGATAATGTACAAGACGTTAATTAATTAATTAATTAATTAATTAATTAATTAATTAATTAATTAATTAATTAATTAACATTATAATAAGATGTTGCATATAAAGAACATGTAAATCTTTAGTTATTAAAATAAAATATAATTTTTTTATTAATAAAACTAGAAGCATACTCCGCGCATTGCTACGGAAATTGCAGATTAGTGGATTGCAGGACATGTTGACGTAGACAACTACATGCTTGTGTGTGTCTTACTAACGTGGACACTATAATTACATGTGCTAGTGGATTTTAATTTCAAGTGATAGTGCATGGCTGAGGTGGACAATTTGCATGTTGAGATACATAGCTAGTGAGGTTTAGAATTATAAGAGATATAGATTCGTAGGTAAGAGCAACTTGGACATTGGAAATCTGGAACAGCGTGAACATAGACACAACGTGCTAAGGAGAAGTATGTTGCATTGCCGGCCTGAAAATAAGGAGGCAACTCAGACTACAAGTCATGAATATCAACATAATTGTCGGGTTCATTTGAAGGCTGAGGCTGAGGCTAAGTCTACCAAGTTAATTGCACCAAACCAAACCACAACAGCGACAAACTTTTTGTTGTCTTTTTCCCTTAATCCTATAGTTTAGTTTACATATACATTTATGTACATGTTGTTTAATACAACAATACAATAAATCATTGGACCATGTTTTAATTTTAATAGTGTTTGTTATTAGATGAAGTTGGCTCCAGTATTAATACATGTGAACAGAGATATCTAGAACATCGTAGAATTTGATTTGCTAAATTCTGGCCATGGATTAGCAAGATAGTAAAATTGTTAATTTTAATTTCCTTTCACAGTTTCTTATTCATTGTGTTTTGTAGGAAACATTAAAAGTGTTGTGTTTTTTGTTGGATGAAAGTTAAAAGTTATTATCTCACTTTTTCATAAGTAAGCTAAGAGTATTGCATTTTTTTAGATACAGCCCTAGCACAGGACGTTACCGATCACAACCATAAACATGTGCATCATGCAAAGTACATGTCTACTAGTAACTCAAATAGTTTAAACATCTTCGATAGAATAAACCACAGTACAAGGTATTCCAACAAGTTTTCCACAAACCATGTTTACGCAATCCGGTTCCCACCAGAGTACACAATCAACGAAAAGAGTCCAAATTAAACCTCTCAGTCGACATACATAAAATGTCTACAAACGCAGAGCCTACAACATCCTGACTTTGTGTTTCCAAGCCATCAGCATCCATGCACCTCCACCCAGGGGCGGAGCCAGGATTCAGATATAGGGGGGGCCGGACGCACATTAAGTGTCGACAAAAATTATATAGTACCCACATGAGATCTTGATGTCGGCTTAAAAAATTACGGAATTTGATGTTGGCTTAAAAATCTGCAATAAATTACCTTTAATCTCTTTATCTTAAAAAAATGCTACTCTCCCTCCGTCATATTTTGACTTTAAAATTTGTACTGAAATAATGCATTCGACATGGTGTATGCTTAGATTTGGCATAATTTGAGATCTTTATTGAGTTCAATCTATGAGTTTGCGCCATTTAAAGATTCCCTTAAGTTGCCTTAAATTTTTTTTGGAATACACTATATTATAGGACGAAGGAAGTAAATATCTAAATTTTGAAGATAAGAATTGAAGGGACATTCTTCATAGATCAATAATTCATGTCATATATGTATTTTATTTAGCCACTTAACATAAGATAATCAAGAGATATATTTGAGAAAAGTAATCTAAAAGTAGTTAGTACATCTTGTTTATTTATAATCTCTAGTGATTAGTAAGACATAACTAAAAATAGTAATGAAAACTATACAACGTTAGGGGGGGGGGCAGGCCCCTGCCCGCCCCCCCTTGTCTCCGCCCCTGCCTCCACCGCCTTTTTCTACATACAGTCTTCAGCAACCACCATCAGCTTCACTAGCATTGTCCGCACTGCTCTGACTATGTTTCCCTGCAACCGCTGCCCACAACATGACTGCCGTCGGTTTTACACGTCTGCCTCATCGCTCTTACTATTCTGTTCCACGTCGTCAGCACTAGTTGTCATCCTTTTATTAGGACCATCAGTGCCAACGTCAGTGTCAACCTTGCACTTCTGGCCGGGCTGCTGGCCTTCCTCTTTGATTCCAACCACAATTTTGCCACAAGCATCATCATCCGTATCAGCTGGGTTATGCTTAATTATGATCCTCAGCACTGTCTCCCTCTTCAACATTAAAGCTGCAACCAGCCTCATCCATCTCCATACCACTGCCATCATCTTCCTCTTGGTCATCATCATGGAATTCCTCATCCGTGTCACCACCACCATTTGGTACCTCCTTGTTGCTGTTACCTTCTTCGACTATCAGTTGCAGAGACTCAATCACATACATTATGTCTCGGTTGATCTGAAAGGAAAAATAAATATATGTTAGTGACTCTACAAGCTTGATCTATCACACTTTAACAGATATATGTTTCGATAGATTGCACCTGTGGATCCGCTAGGAATTCGCTGATGTCAGTTCCACAGGATGGGCATCTCTTCACGATCTTCTGAGCCCTCAGAGTACGACCTCCACTGCTTCTTTCTCTCACGGAGGACTGGTTATCATATGCCCCAAGCAGACAAGTCTTGCAGAAGTTGTCACCACAGGGAGCAGAAAGTGGTTCATTCATCACTTTGTTGCAGATAGAATAGCTAAACTCTGCAGGAGATGGCAACAAAAATAGAAAAACAATTAATTATTGTACAACACTCAGCATGCAGTACTTCGAATTCAGTCAAGCTACAAACACAATCTAGCAAAATTCGTGCTGCAAAAAAAAATGAATAGAAGAGAAGAGAAGATAACCTTTCAGGAGTCTTTTAGCGTTAGACATCTTATCACTCCTTGCTCTTCTCCGGACTTGTTTGCCAACCTTCCTTCTCGATGGTGGCTCACGCATCCATTTCCAGCAGCCTTTGTTCTCCTGTAGCAGTGAATATAAACAAGTCAAATAACAGTTGAGTGATACTGCAAGAAGCTAGGAACAGATGATGTACATACGTCGTAGCCCCATGAAGGTTGCTCATCTCTCTCATTTATATCAGTTGCACCTTCTAACTCCGTAATATCGGGCAATGGCCTTGGTCGGTCACCATGACCATCACTGACAATCAAAAGCCTATTGTGTCAGCCAGGACTATGTATAGTTTTTTTCTCTCTAAAAGTTATGGTACAGTACTACAGAGTCTAATACTCGAAGAAAAAAAAAAAGCAAGTGTTTTGTCAAACCTGGTCCAAGGTGCTGGTTCATTGTCACAGCGTACAAAGAGATACCTGCAGACTTTGAACTTCCCCTATGGAAAAGGCAGAAGCACAATTAAAACTTTTTCATAAGCACAACTAATTTGTTAGCTGGAAGGTACCAGAAGCATGGAGTTTCTTTTCTTTTAGAAAAAGGACACTGTTACGTCCCTTAGCATCATTCGATGCGTACAGCCCTACGAAAGCATGGGGCTATATGCATTACACTTGAGAATCAAGTTACCTGAATACCAATCTTCCTCCAACATTTCTCAATTCTGTAAATTCCGTCATACCTCACACCCAATTTAGGAGCATACAAAGAGTGTTTCTCTTTATGGGACCTATCAAGAGAAGGTAATAATGAGACAAAAGTTCAAAGATAGCAACGGATAGCAAATTATCTCAATATTAAACAGTTCATAAAACCGAGAAATGGCCCTATAATCATATGTACACCAGGAAAGTCAATAATATTCAAACAAATACAGCATCAGTAGACCATGCAGTATCACCTAAGCTACTTGATGAACATTATTCTAGTTTCAAGCATATGCATATATGCATGCCCAAAGAAAATAAACATACGTACCGCACAACCCGAACAGGGTAACCCTTCAAGCAGCTTTTTCGGAGAGCCTCATTCATATTCACAAATGTTTGATCGAAACCTTGCTCCTTATTTGTTCTCTTGTTTCCACTTAGATCCCTCCCACCACTGCACTAGTATAAATTATTATTTTATGCACATTTTAATATAGTGAAACATATATGTGACTAGACAAAACAAAACAGTAGAAGAGGATTTGTAGTCAAATTATCAAACCTTCCGGTATAAAGAAACCAATCTCCGTTGTCTTCATCATCTTCATAGCCTCCAGATAGGGCGACTGACTGAGCACCATTTCTGCTCTGCCCAGCAATTCCAGCTATGTGAGGCAAATGAGCACCCCATTGTCTACATTCAAATCTATCTGCCCATGTTTCTCCAACTTGGACGCCAGTTTCCCTCATGGGGTCATGTTCGGGAAGGATCGGTCCAAAATGATCTTGTGCAGTTGTCACAAAAATCTTACCGCTTGAAGCATTTGCTTTTCCAGCTCGCTTGGCCTTGTCAGTTGTATATGCCCTGTCGGGCTTATCAACATTCTGTATGTAATGGCGCTGCAAGTCTACTGAGCCAGTTGAATTAGTAGTCTTTGACATCCTGGCCTTACGGATGACTTCATCCATTTTAGAGTTGATTCTAGGTTGTTCCACCATTTTGGATGGGATCGGTCTACGACATTTTGCACACGCCCTTTTTCCCTTACGTGTCCATCCATTGAAGCACTTCAGGCAAAAATTGTGGCCACATGGTGTCTGAAAAATAAAAGGTGTATTACTTATGGTATGAAGTGAATGTTTAACGGATGATTATAAAAAATGGAACAGAGGATTATGGCTACCCGAAGAAAAATACACAAAGAAACAATATACATGTTTGAACAAAAGATCAAACATGTCATTGAGAAAAAGCATGGCTGCAATTTCCAAACACAACTTTGCATAAAGACCAGTTGAAACAAAATGTATTTCTAACTAATCTAACATGTTACAAGAAAAAACATGACAATGCTAACTTTAGCAAAAATACATATTAGCTCATTTCCCCATGAACCGCTGAACTTCAACCTTTAGATTATGTCACAACTTAAAGGTAAAAAACTCTAAGGGTTTGACACAGTGTCAACATAATATAGAGTTTTCGACAAGGACCAATATAGAGTTGAGATGTTCTGTGGACTTATAGTATACACAAGTCTATTGAACAATAAGGTGTGAATAATAGGTGGTTGTTAATTAATCTAATGAAAATAAAAAAAATGCTGAACCATTACTGAACATATAATAGAATTGGCAGAAATTTCTACTTATGTCATTGTTGAAATTGCAAATACAATATCCATTGATCATGGTCTAGAGCAATTCTCTTCTCTCCTACTTAAGAAGTAGGAGGTATTCCTTACTCGCTTCTCTGCATTTTGCCCCCCGCCCTCTGCTACTGGCCCCATGACAATATACCTCTCGCCAGCCCTCCATCTAAAACCAAAAACAAAAAAAATAGTGACCTCTGCAGCCCCTATGCACTGCCAACTTGCCCTCCCCATCCCACCCAGCCACCATCCCACTTTGCCACGCCACAGCGCCACCAGGCTCAAATCCTTGTTGAGTGCACATACAATGAACATTGATCACAGTCTAGTGCAATTCTCTCCTACTTAAAAAGTAGGAGGCATTCCCTGCTCTCTCCTATGCATTTTGCTCCACTCCACTACTGGCCCCATCATGTTTCTATTGCTCAGCAGCCCTCCATCTAAAACAAAAAAGAAAATAAAATAGCGCCACCCAGAGCTCCTCCGCGTTGCTGCCCTACCCCACCGTTGTGCACGCTCTTCCATGCCAAAGCGCCACCCTGCCGTCATGCCCCACTCTCACACTATCCCCCGCCCCTCCCTGCTCTGCCTGGTCGACACCCCACCCTGCCATCCCAGTGCCCCTAGTACCCCATCCCCACACCTCTTCACCCTGCAAGATCAGCAAAATTTGTTGGAACTTCGAAGGTCGTTGTTGGGGGGTGAGTCAGCCATCAAGTTGGTTCTCCACGCAGCGGCAATGGTGCCTGTGAAGTGCAACGCACTGGACGGTGAGCCAGGCAGCCAGCCTCCCTCCACCTCCTAGCCTGTTCCACCAGGGTCTCTTGCACAGTGCAGCAGCCCTTGTGTCCCCGTCCTCCCTTGCCATGGCTGCTGCCACTGCTGCCCTAGACACCACCTCTCCGTCCCTTCCCTGTGAGGCAGTCAAGTGACAAAGGTGGCAAACCCAGCTCTACAGGAGCTTGCCCTGTATCGTGGATGCATGGTGTCCTCATCCTCATCATCCCCTCAGCAATGGCGAGGGCATCCCCATCTTCACCTCCTCAATGACGGCAAGCGGCCCTGGCCCCCACCTCAACGCTCTCCACATGAGGAGAAGTGGCTGCGTCCCCATGCAGCCAGCAGCACCACATGATAGCAATCAAGATGAGCCCAAATCCCTAGCCCCTCCATCATGATGCCAATGGTCACTTCTCAAATCGCTGCTGCGTCCTCCTACCTAAGCAGGTACTATCTCTTGCACCTGCGGATTTCAGCCCTCTCTTGTTTCAATTTCACTAGATCTGCTTGTTCCTACATGCATGCCAATTGCTACATGCAAAATTTTTCTTGGTTTCCAATAGTAGAAGTTGTGTCTGTTTCTTTTCTTAATTATGATCAACATTACCTGATCTATTGTAATTGCTAAAGGAACCAGTAGCCATTACTAAATATTTGTCAGTGTCCTGCTAATTAAATCCAACTGAATTCAGAGATACCTGAATTAATGGTTTGGTAATTAGTTCACTTCCATACATTCTAATTAAAATTAATTAGTGCTCTTCATTTGTCATATTGTAAATTTAGTATTTCTCCATTGCAAACTTGAATGATTAGATGGGCTACTGTCATAAGAAGAAGCTAGCTGTGAAGGTCATAAAATTGTTGAAACATTTATGCGTCTAGACCTACATAATTTAAGTGTGTTGAGAAGCTACACTTAGAAGCATTTCATGCTTCAGAGTTTGTTGTATACTATAATAAGTAAAGGCCAAGGCATTAGATGCCATCATTGGCTGATTTTTGTTGATCCCGTTTCATGTGAATGCCATGCCTTTGTTATGGTTGTTTCTCGCCATTCTTCTCTGGCACTTTGATTTAATCTTCATTCAGAAAAAAACTTTGATTCAATGCGCTAGGGTGTTCCACGGTATGCCAGATTGTTGTTCTTTCATTGTACTAAGATTTCAATGATTGGTAGCCTTCACTTTATTTTTATCTACTAAAAGGAACAAAATTATTTTTTAATCACCCAATCAATGCTTGAACCTTTTTTATTTTGTTCTACTGAAAGGAACACAACTCACTGATTATCTATGAGCTTTTCGCTTAAAATATTAGTCAAATTATCTGTGATCTCATGGGTACAAGGATGGAGCTAGATGATGGTCAGATAACAGGCATACAAGAAAAGTTTTTCGGGGACTCAGTGACAACATATCAATGACACATACAAAGAGTTACAATGCAGCAATATATATACAATATCAACAATATCATGGTGGACCCACAAATATTCCTTCCAAGCTTTATGGCAAAATTTAACTAACATGGACATTTCTTAAATAATAATAATAATAATAATAATAAGACACAAACCAAAAATAAAAAAAAATGTTCAGTCATCTTGTTAATTAAGAGGCTAACAACAACAAAGACAAAAACAAAGTCTGAAAAAACATCAAACAATTAGATGACTATTAGGTGTGTGCCAGCAACTGATTTTCATGTTTCATGCTAATTTTTCATTTTTCAGCATTTGGATGCACAATAAATGCATACCAACAAACAGCAAGAAAAACACTATATAGATCCATCCCAAGGTGAATTATTGGTACATGTTACTCTGAATAAGAGTTTACCAATATGGTGCAGAAGTAGGGGAATGACAACTCATTATTATGAAAATTGGTAAACAAAGGTTGTCAAGTATATGAATATCTGAAAGATGGAGTGCTTGCCTATTTTTGCAATTAATTAGCATTGATTGATGATCTACACCTGCATATAGAAGTAATTAGTGGCAACTGAAAATACAATGCTTTGATATGGTCATACATGCTCACAATGAACAGAACAAGATAGGAAATCCTACAAGGTCATAATGAGCAGTATATGGAATCTAACTATACTAATACTATGTTCATCAGCGACTGTCATCAAACACTCACAAAGCACAATTATGGAACTGTAACATGAAAAAAAGAAAAAAGAGGTTTGTTTTTTAGGATGGCATCAATTTTATAAAGTTTGCGCCAAAGGGGCATTACATTAGAAACTAGGTCACCAGTCATTAGTTCATAGCATATGAGCCCAAAATGACAAAGGATGGCGTCTGTACATAAGAGAGACCCCCTAAAACTAGCATTGCTGTATTCATAGAAAGTTTGTGTTTGCAACCTACAGTGTTACAAATAAACAGACTCTTCAAATTCAAGTGTATCTAAGATTTCTAGGAGAAATACAATATTAATGAATAACATGCAAACTACAAAAGGTAAAACAAACCCATGACAATGTAGCCTTTTGTTGCCGTAAACACAAACTTAAAGCATTGTAGAATGCAGAGAAAGAAAAAAGATTGCGTCAAAACCCAGTCAGCATAAAAAAAATGCATGGTCATATGGAAAATATGAGACAACGATTCGGTATACATAAAAATGATGCCATTTTGTTGAAGCAATCACTACCGGAATCCGGTTCTTTGCCGAGTGCCATGTGCTTTGCCGAGTGTTTTTTTTCGGGCACTCGGCAAAGAAGCTCTTTACCGAGTGCTAAATAAAAAACACTTGGTAAAAAAAACACTCGGCAAAGAAGCTGCTTTGCCAAGTGCAAAAAAAAACACTCGGCAAAGACATTCTTTGCCGAGTGCCAAAAAAACACTTGGCAAAGAAGCTGCTTTCCCGAGTGCCAAAAAAACACTTGGCAAAGAAGCTGCTTTGCCGAGTGCCAAAAAAAACACTCGGCAAAGATTTTCAAAACACATTTTGAAGCCCTAAATAAATTCAAATTAAAAAGTTTTTAACTACAAAGTTTCATAACTTCTTAAGATCTATAAAGTTTATTTTGGTCATTTCTTCATTCGACAAAGCGATAGTAACGTTGTTCACAAAATCTAAAGGTCTCTCATATAGTTTTATAAAACTACAAGAGAGATATATAAGATTTGTGAATAATGTTAGAACCACGATTTCAGATGGAAAAACTTCCTAAATGAAAATTGTAGATCTCGAAAAGTTATGAAACATTGTAGTTGACAACTTTTTAATTTGAAATCATGTTGTCATGCAAAACTACATCTAAATTTCAAAAATTTAAAATTCGAATTTTTTAAAAGACATCGGATGGAAAAACAACCAAAATAAACTTTGTAGATCTCAAAAAGTTATGACACTTTGTAGTTGACAACTTTTTAATTTGAAATCATCTTGTCATGCAAAACTACGTTTGAAATTTAAAATTTTAAAATTTGAATTTTTCAAACGACCTTGGATGGAGAAACTTCCTAAATGAAAATTGTAGATCTCGAAAAGTTATGAAATTTTGTAGTTGACAACTTTTTAATTTGAAATCATCTTGTCATGCAAAACTACGTTTGAAATTCAAAATTTTAAAATTCAAATTTTTCAAACGACCTCGGATGGAGAAACTTCCTAAATGAAAATTGTAGATCTCGAAAAGTTATGAAACTTTGTAGTTGACAACTTTTTAATTTGAATTCGTTTAGGGCCTCAAACAATCAATTTACACTTGATTTGGTATAATATTTGGGGAACCGAAATGGAATATAGACACAAATGAAAGAGAAGTGTAGTGGTAGAGGTGCTCGCGTGTGTGTGAGAGCTCGCAGGTTCGATTCTCGCTGGGCGCAAAGTTTCAAAAAATTGCTTTGGCTGGTCACTTGGCAGCAGTTGCCATATGACTGGCCGGTGGGATCCCTCCTCTAATTAAAAAAACATTTTAAATTTTTTTTCCTATTTTTTTCAGAATTTTTCGGTTCGGCCTTTGCCGAGTGTCGGGCACTCGGCAAAGGCTTTGCCGAGTGCCCGATAAAAGACACTCGGCAAAGGCCGCTTTACCGACAGCTTTTTTGCCGTGTACTCTTTGCCGAGTGTGGCACTCGGTCAAGCCTTTACCGAGTGTATTTAGGGCTTTGCCGAGTGCCCTGGACACTCGGCAAAGCGGCTGATTCCAGTAGTGAATACTAGATTAGAACCACTGACAGTTTCTTTTTCTCCCGAAGTCAGGATTTATGCCCAGAATCCAAGCAACACCAGAACACAAAGGTGATACTATTGCAAATGATATAGCATATAGCAAAGTGCTATACAGAATTAGCTCCACAGGAATCGGTAGAACTATAAGCAAAGATATGTTAGCAAGCAGAAATCCTGGCGTGCAACTACAACAAGAATTGGTAGAACTATAAGCAAAGACTTGTTAGCACAGCAGTAGAAGAAACACAAAAACAAAATAGGAAAAGACTGCAAGGTTGACAAACAGCCAATATAACTCGTTCAGTAGCTATCAAGCAGTGAAAGCGCAATCGTTGAACTCAAAGGTGAAATATAAAAGAAGAAAAACGGTTTTTGTAACTTGATCAATCATTAGTTCCTGACTCATGGTGATGTCAAAACTGGCAAAGGAATGCATCACTACATAATATATAGCTAGCACCTAAAAATAGCATTACTCCATTATTGAATCTATGACAGTTTATGACCACTGACAGCTTTACAATAATGGAGGGAAATTATGCACAGAGTCCAAGCTACTTAGAGAAGTAGCTACAAAGTGGTAGTAAAATCACAATCGAAGAAGCATATATAAACATGACTAACTTGAGGAAGTAGGAATCCTGAATCTACCACAAGAATTGATAGGACGACTAGAAGCAAAGAGATGTTAGGGGCACAAGCTTGCTACAGTAGAATAAATAAATCACAGAAACCAGGAACCATGTGAAGATGAGGAAACGCAGATCCGTGGATGCAAGAGATCAGAAGCAGGCGGATCAGAGAACTAGCTACAAAGTGAGGAAGTAGGAATTCTGAATCTATACAACAAGAATTGATAGAACAACAAGAGATGTTAGTGGCATAGGGCAGAAACCACAGAAATCAGAAACCATGTGAAGAAGAACGCAGATGCGTGGATGCAAGAGATCAGAAGTACGGATCGGACTGGAAATTAAAACAAATCGCGAAAGCACATCTGGTTCGAGAATGATAGAGGCATACAATGGGAGACAGAGAGAGGAACTCACTGTGACGGGGCGCTCCAGCAGCTCCATGCAGAAGGCGCAGCTGAAGCTTTTGCTGAGGATGTTGAGGACGTCGTCCTCTGCGCTGTCGTCAACATCATCGGGTGCAGATGCAGCAGATCGGCCAGCCAGAAAGTTTTGCCGGCGTCGCGCTTTCTCTTCGTTGGAGAGGGTGGTGTCGGCCTCGATCTCGCGGATGGCGCCGACGAGCTCACCTCCTGCCGCAGGGGCCGCCGCACGGGCTGCTGCCGGGTCGCGGGAACAGTCGGGGCAGCTCCAGTTCGCGGCGTCGGAGAGCGCGGGGGGGGGTCGAGAGGCAAGGAGAGTGCCACGGGGTGACGCAGGCGGAGCAGCGTAGCAGGTCGACCTCGAACTGCACGGCCACGCCGCAGACCATGCACATGCCAGCGTCGTTGCAGGGAAAATCGGCGGCCATAGTGGTGGTGGTGGTTGCGGCGGCGGCGGCTGGGTCTGAGAGTTGGGGAATTGGGAATGGGGGATCGGAGGCTCGCTGCCTTAGGGTTTTGTGGGCAGCGGACTGCGGAGGGGAAATGTGAGAAGCATGAGCCCTGAGGAAGTGACGAAAGCGGAAGGTGGTGGAAAGCTGCTTTCGAATTTTGGCCTGTTTTGCCGATGACTGCGGTATCGATCACGCCCCGCCCTCGCCGATAGTTTCCACGCAAAACCGTTGGTGGTATATAAAAGAGAGAGAAAAGGAGTTAATCAAATTGTGTCCTTCGTCTTTTCAATTCCTTTTTTAGATAGATGCAGTTAAGCGCAACAGGTCGCGTAATTCAGCAAGTGCGCGACCTGTCTTCCTTCGCATCGGCGCCCTCACCCCACCGAATCTATTGACACTGCTCCCTATCCCGCGCCCGCCCCGCTGGCATTTCCCCTACTCCCACCAGCGGCCGGTGACTCTGTCACCCCCTCGACCCCACCATCCCCTAATCACAGGGCCACAGAGAGCATTCACACCGCGACGCACTATGCCAGAAATCAACAAAGGAGACACCAAAATCAGTGACCCACAAAGAAAACGTGTCACTGGTCTGAGATTTGAGACGTGCTCAGTCACAACGAGTCACTGATATCTTCCTTCGAGGCAAACAATGTGCGGATGAGCAACGTGTCTGCTCAACCCGCGTCACTTTAATCCGTGATATCTGACCCACAGACGCGGGTGCGCGAGACGCGTCACGGGTGAGCTGCCCCGGACCCGAAATTTTTATGGAACCCAGTTCACAGGTTGAAGGCTGGCATCCGTGTCCGTCCGTGGCTCCCAACTTTGTCTCCCTCATCTAAAAAAAAACCCCTCCTCCTCGGTTCCTCTCCTCTCTCGACCCCGCCCAGGTTCCTGCGCCGCCGCCCCTCACCTGGATGTAGCCGGCACCATCTCCCTCATCTCTCTCCCTTCCTCTAATCCGCCGCCATCCCTCCACCTAGATGTGGCCGGCGCCATCTCCCTCCTCCAGATCTGGCCGGCGACGATGTCTCCCTCCTCTAGATCTGGCTGGCACCGTCTCCCTCTAGATCTACTTGTAGTGGCTCCCGATACATCCGTTTTCATCCAGTGAGGTGGATAATGTACAAGACACTAATTAATTAATTAATTAATTTACATTATAATAAGATGTTGCATATAAAGAACATGTAAATCTTTAGTTATTAAAATAAAATATATTTTTTATTAATAAAACTAGAAGCATACCCCGCGCATTACTGCGGGAATTGCGGATTAGTGGATTGCACGACATGTTGACGTAGACAACTAAATGCTTGTGTGTGTCTTACTAACGTGGACAGTACAGTTACATGTGCTAGTGGATTTTAATTTCAAGTGATAGTGCATGGCTGAGGTGGACAATTTGTATGTTGAGATACATAGCTAGTGAGGTTTAGGATTATAAGAGATACATATTCGTAGGTAAGAGCAACTTGGACATTGGAAATCTGGAATAGCGTGAACATAGACACAACGTGCTAAGGAGAAGTATGTTGCATTGCCGGCCTGAAAATATGGAGGCAACTCAGACTAGAAGTCATGAATATCAACATAATTGTCAGGTTCGTTTGAAGGCTGAGGCTGAGTCTACCAAGTTAATTGCACCGAACCAAACCACAACAGTGACAAACTTACATGGTTTTGTTGTCTTTTCCCCTTAATCCTATAGTTTAGTTTACATATACATTTATGTACATGTTGTTTAATACAACAATACAATAAATCATTGGACCATGTTTTAATTATAATAGTGTTTGTTATTAGATGAAGTTGGCTCCAGTATTAATACATGTGAAGAGAGATATCTATAACATCGTAGAATTTGGTTTGCTAAATTCTGGCCATGGATTAGCAAGATAGTAAAATTGCTAATTTTAATTTCCTTTCACAGTTTCTTATTCATTGTGTTTTGTAGGAAACATTAAAAGTGTTGTGTTTTTGTTGGATGAAAGTTAAAAGTTATTATCTCACTTTTTCATAAGTAAGCTAAGAGTATTGCATTTTTTAGATACAGCCCTAGCACACATCTAAATAGAGGACGTTACCGATCACAACCATAAACATGTGCGTCATGCAAAGTACATGTCTACTAGTAACTCAAATAGTTTAAACATATTCGATAGAATAAACCACAGTACAGGTATTCCAACAAGTTTTCCACAAACCATGTTTACGCAATCCGGTTCCCACCAGAGTACACAATCAACGAAAAGAGTCCAAATTAAACCTCTCAGTCGACATACATAAAATGTCTACAAACGCAGAGCCTACAACATCCTGACTTTGTGTTTCCAAGCCATCAGCATATCCATGCACCTCCACCGCCTTTTTCTACATACAGTCTTCAGCAACCACACCATCAGCTTCACTAGCATTGTCAGCACTGCTCTGAGTATGTTTCCCTGCAACCGCTGCCCACAACATGACTGCCGTCGGTTTTACACATCTGCCTCATCGCTCTTAGTATTCTGTTCCACGTCGTCAGCACTAGTTGTCATTTTATTAGGACCATCAGTGCCAACGTCAGTGTCAACCTTGCACTTCTGGCCGGGCTACTGGCCTTCCTCTTTGATTCCAACCACAATTTTGCCACAATCATCATCATCCGTATCAGCTGGGTTATGCTTAATTATGATCCTCAGCACTGTCTCCCTCTTCAACATTAAAGCTGCAACCAGCCTCATCCATCTCCATACCACACTACTGCAGACTGCGGCTTTGCCTAGCGCCTGAGACGCTCGGCAAAGGCCGAATTGCGCTCGGCAAAGCCTTTGCCGAGCGCAACGCTCGGCAAAGGGCTCCCGGCAACGAAATGCTTGGCAAAGGCTCCTTTGCCGAGCGTCTTTTATCGGGCGCTCGGCAAAGCCTTTGCCGAGCGCCTAAGCGGCACTCGGCAAAGAAAAGCGACGGTCACGGCGGTAGTCACGGCGTGACGTTTTCTTTGCCGAGCGCCTCCAATAAGGCGCTCGGCAAAGAGCAAACTGATTTTTTTAAAAAAAATTCTTTGCCTAGCGCCTCCAGCCTGGCGCTCGGCAAAGAGCAAACTGATTTTTTTAAAAAAAAATTCTTTGCCTAGCGCTTCTATCCTGGCGCTCGGCAAAGAGCAAACTGATTTTTTTAAAAAAAATTCTTTGCCTAGCGCTTCCAGCCTGGCGATCGGCAAAGAGCAAACTGATTTTTTAAAAAAATTCTTTGCCTAGCACCTCCTGTCTGGCGCTCGGCAAAGAGAAACAATTTTTTTTAAAAAAAAAAAATCTTTGCCTAGCGCCTCCAGCTTGGCGCTCGGCAAAGCTGGGTAAGCTGCCATTTTACATCGCTAAATATGCCAGCTTTGCCGAGCGCCAGATCCACTATGGTGCAGTACTTCATTAACTCAAAGTTACTTATACTGTACTTCATTAACTTTATGTCATCTATGGTGCAGTGAGAGGCATCCACACTAAGAGATCTTCAGGTCCACTAAAGCTAGTGACACCGACAAATGAAATACCCACCTGGAATTGGAAAGTTAGATGATCTTCAACCAATGATCAACAACTAATATTATATCAACTACATGTACCAACTCTTAATAACGGTGGGCAATGAAAACATGGGAATGGTAAAATAAAAATTAGCTGTACAGGGAATGGGCTTGATTTCTTTTATGTGGAGTCATGAACACTTATTTGTCTAACTAACAACTGGTCGAGCTTTATGCTGCTTCGTGTTTGTTGGCTGCAAAAAAACGAAATTGCCAAACTGAAACTCTTATGCATAACATGACAGGAAAAAGATGTGTCTGATAGCATGCGCACAATAAGCAGGGGTAGGGAAGTGACCTGCATAGCAGAAGTTGATTAGAACAATGGGTCCTCCCAAACTGCTATATTGCACGATCTGCACTCCAAGGGAGTTCAGAGTTATGTGTACTCTTCTTCTCTGCAAAATTAATGCAAGCAATTTGAGCATTATTTTGTTAAATTGGCTTCTGGCAAATTGCCACATATGGCCAAAATGGAGCAACATAAGACCTGGTTTTTTGCCCTTCTATCAACATGGAGAGAAATACCAGCTAACCTTGCATCAGATATAATTAAAAATAGTTTTTTGCCATCCATAAAATGCTGCTTTCTATGCTGATAGTCTAATTATTTCGCCGACATTGTCAAGTTCCCCATAGCTATAAGGTTCTTTTTACCCATTAAATTTACATGTAGACAGACAAAAGGAGAAAAGCAAGGATCTGTCTTGCACCTAATGGGATTAGTAAATGAGATAGTCAAAGTGAACAGCGTTATCAGTGTCCTATTTGTTTACATCTAACAGAGCACCATGACTTTGCAAAATTCGAAGAAATTTGTCATGTCAAATAACAACTTAATAAGAATGACTGTCCTAGACTCCTAGTTGTCCCTGAAATTCAGTTCAATTCAATTCAGTCTCAGTCGTACTGACAGGCAGGCAAGCAAGCAAGAAAAAGAACACATGCATATTAACTTTAACAAGAATAACATTGCAAAATAGGGTGATCAGTTTGGAGGGGGAGGGGGCACCTGTCTTATAAGTAAACTTTCCATATTTCTCATGAGCTACACTTGGTTTTCAATTAAGCTATAGATTCTCTTGAACTATCCACAGGAAGCAAAAAAAAATAGGAAAAAAATAATCTTAAGCCACAGTAACTGAATGTGGAGTAACTGAAGATCAAACTAACAGTCCACACTGATGATCAAACTAAGCCACAGCCCACACTGAGTAAATTTAAAAGCAACTGCTATACTTCCTACAATAAATCTGGATGACACATTGAAGTTCTGCATGAACTATGTATTCATTTTTGCCATATGCCTAATCGACTAAGCAACATCTGGGATGCAGAGAGCACACTTAGTTTCTATGCCACGTGTACTTGTTGATTTGGCCCAGTTAAGCAAATAAGCAACAACAAATCTGTCCACTAGAATAAATAGAAGCCACAGTTAGTAGCAGAAATAGAGATCCATATCACTACATGGAGAATCTTTACCAGGAATCAGAAAAGACAAGCAGCAACAATGGTAGCGAAGTGGTAGAGAGCACTTTACCTGATGCTCCTGAGTCTAATCCACGAGCTGGTTCCTAGTGCTTGCTGAGGCTTGAGGAGGCGCCTGTAGATGCTGCGGCTTTTCTTAGGGCAGAGGTCCAAGGAGCACCTTCTTCTTGTATGCCTCAGGCAACCACGAATACAACCTGCACAGATCCATGATTTAGTTAGTAAGGAGGTAACGCAGTCAACAGCAGCAAACACAGTGTAGAGGGACACCGTGGCTCCCTTACTTTGGATCTGGCCATGCGGAGGGAGATAGGGGGAGAGCTGGCTGTGGCGCCAGTGCAGAAGGATGGAGGAACCCGGAGGGGGTGCGGGTGTAGAGCAACCTGGAGGGGGTGGGGGCACCGTACGTGGTGGTGGGGAAGGGGGACCTAAGGCCACTGATAGGCGCGGAGGGAGGGGCGAGCTGAGTTCACCGGCTGTGCTGACCTGGAGACGGCATCGAGCTGAGGTCGTCGGCGTGGAGCGGCCGGACTGAAGTCGCCGCTAGCAGGGGCGACCTGAGGTCGCCGGCCCGCTGACTGAGCGCGCGGAGGAGGCTAGGGGGCCACCTGAGGGCGGCGAGCAGTTCTCAGGGGGCGGCTCCGTGTGCAGGACAGGTGGTGGCCGCGGTTTTTTTTCTTCGATTGGAGCCGCCAGCGGCGGGGTGCTGTGCGAGCGCTAGGGTTCGGGGAAAGGGACCGTGGGTTGGGGTGAATTTTTCTTTGTTTTTCAATTGTGGCCGGCTCATGTAATAAGAACGTCACTACAGGAAACAACTAATTTGCCGGGTGTAAAATAATTTGCCGGGTGTTTTTTATCGGGCACCCGGCAAAGTCATTCTTTGCCGGGTGCCAGACCTGGCGACACCCGGCAAAGAAAGGCCTCCGGCAAACCAGCCTTTGCCGGGTGCTAGGCACCCGGCAAATTACAGCCGTCGGCAAAAATTGGTCTTTGCCGGGTGCCGGGAACCCGGCAAAATATGGCCGCCGGCAAAGGTGGCCGGCGTGACGGTGCCCACCTGCCGTCAGCCTTTGCCGGGTGCCACGCCATTAGGCACCCGGCAAAGATTTTTTTTATTTTTTTAAAAAAATTTCTTTGCCGGGTGCCTCCTGAGATGGCACCCGGCAAAGGCTTCTTTGCCGGGGGCCAGGTTTGGCACCCGGCAAATTATAATTTTTTTTTGTGTTTTTGGCCTCATTTTTTTTCTGCGACCTTGGTACATTAATTATAACTCCATATCAAAATTTGAGACATTTTTTACTTTTTATACTATATTTCTTTAATTATTTTCATTCACTTGAATTTTTTCGACTACTATAAATTTGAACTGCAGGTACATGAAATAATGAAATTCGGTCATTCTAAAAATGATATTCATGATGTTTGGCGTATGATGACGCCGTATCTAGAAACTCGCATTAAATTACGACCATCATGTTGTCGTAACATGATGAGGTAATTGCGGGGAAAGTTTATTTAAATTATATAAAATCCAAATGAAGTCCGAAAATCACGAACCTTGTCGAGGTTTCTTGTTATTGCATTTGGAGGCCGTGGTAAAAAATTGAGAAAGTTTTGAGCAAGTTGCGATGTCGGATGCCTAAAACCCAGACATCATCCACTTGCAATAACATGTGATCACACGTGAGATGTCTAGGTTTCTAACTAACTTACGTGACAACGTACACGAAACTTTACCAAATTTTGACCATAGCCTCCACATGTGCTCTAAAGACGTTTCGCTAAGTTTCGTGATTTTCGAACTTTGTTTGCTTTTTTTTAATTTAATAGCACTTCACGCGCAACTTGGTCGCCGTGTTCCGTGCGCTAGATGTTCGATATTTCATGCGTGCTCCAGGATACGGCCTTAACATACGCTAAGTAATGCGAATATCAATTTTCGAACCGTCCAATTCGGAGATTCGATGCACCTACAGTTCAAACACGCGTTTATCCGAGAAATTCAATTAAATCAAATAAACTAACGATAAATAGTAAAAAGATTTAAAAAAAGTACCAAAACTTAACATATACTTTTAAATAATGTGTAATGCATGACAAAAAAAGTTTAAAACAAAAAAACAAAAAAAAAAGAAAATTCTTTGCCGAGCGCCAAATGTCAGCGCTCGGCAAAGAGGTGCCTTTGCCCAGCGCCAAGGTTGGCACTCGGCAAAGAGACACCTTTGCCTAGCGCCTAACGCAGGGCGCTCGGCAAAGAGCCACCTTTGCTGAGCGCTTAACGGAGGGCGCTCGGCAAAGAACGACGGTATATTCCGCGGTGGCTCTTTGCCGAGTGCTATCCTTTGCCGAGCGCCTGGCGCTTGGCAAAGACGTTCTTTGCCGAGTGTTTCTCTTTGCCGAGGGCCTGGCGCTAGGCAAAGGAGTCATTGCCGAGCGCATTCTTTGCCGAGAGCCCGGCGCTAGGCAAAGGTGGCCTTTGCCGAGCGCCCGATAAATAGCGCTCGGCAAAGACCCAGGCGCTAGGCAAAGGCACTGTCTGCCGTAGTGGCACTGCCATCATCTTCCTCTTGGTTATCATCATGGAATTCCTCATCCGTGTCACCACCACCATTTGGTACCTCCTTGTTGGTGTTACCTTCTTCGACTATCAGTTGCAGAGACTCAATCACATACATTATGTCTCGGTTGATCTGAAAGGAAAAAATAAATATATGTTAGTGACTCTACAAGCTTGATCTATCACACTTTAACAGATATATGTTTCGATAGATTGCACCTGTGGATCCGCTAGGAAGTCGCTGATGTCAGTTCCACAGGATGGGCATCTCTTCACGATCTTCTGAGCCCTCAAAGTACGACCTCCACTGCTTCTTTCTCTCACGGAGGACTGGTTATCATATGCCCCAAGCAGACAAGTCTTGCAGAAGTTGTCACCACAGGGAGCAGAAAGTGGTTCATTCATCACTTTGTTGCAGATAGAATAGCTAAACTCTGCAGGAGATGGCAACAAAAATAGAAAAACAATTAATTATAGTACAACACTCAGCATGCAGTACTTCGAATTCAGTCAAGCTCAAGGTTTTCTGTACCGGTATTTTAAAAATCTCGGTGGTCACTGATAAACGGGAATATCGGATATATCGGAAATTTATCGGCGATAGAAATAAAATTTCGGAAGAAATTTAGACAAAAAATGACTCATTTTGTTCAGGAAAGCGCATAGATCATTTCTAAACAATCTAACATAAAAAACTAAATAAAACATATTATCAATTGCTTATTCAATGAGGAGGGCAGTGACATGGCTGGAGCGTGCTGAGTGTGTTGCGGCGGTGGCAACTTGAACTTAGAAGAGAAGGGGACAAAAAATTAAACATGGATTAAGGTTAGAGTATTGGGTGGGCTTTGGCGTCTATTTAGATGACAAAATTTTAAAAATATAAAAATTTCGGTCGATAGAGGAAAAATTTCGGACCTAGCCGGTAAACGGGATATCTCGGAAATTTCGGATTCTACCGGCCGATATTTTTTTCCCTGGTCAAGCTACAAACACAATCTAGCAAAATTCGTGCTGCAAAAAAAAATGAATAGAAGAGAAGAGAAGATACCTTGCTCTTCTCCGGACTTGTTTGCCAACCTTCCTTCTCGATGGTGGCTCACGCATCCATTTCCAGCAGCCTTTGTTCTCCTGTAGCAGTGAATATAAACAAGTCAAATAACAGTTGAGTGATACTGCAAGAAGCTAGGAACAGATGATGTACATACGTCGTAGCCCCATGAAGGTTGCTCATCTCTCTCATTTATATCAGTTGCACCTTCTAACTCCGTAATATCGGGCAATGGCCTTGGTCGGTCACCATGACCATCACTGACAATCAAAAGCCTATTGTGTCAGCCAGGACTATGTATAGTTTTTTTCTCTCTAAAAGTTATGGTACAGTACTACAGAGTCTAATACTCGAAGAAAAAAAAAGCAAGTGTTTTGTCAAACCTGGTCCAAGGTGCTGGTTCATTGTCACAGCGTACAAAGAGATACCTGCAGACTTTGAACTTCCCCTATGGAAAAGGCAGAAGCACAATTAAAACTTTTTCATAAGCACAACTAATTTGTTAGCTGGAAGGTACCAGAAGCATGGAGTTTCTTTTCTTTTAGAAAAAGGACACTGTTACGTCCCTTAGCATCATTCGATGCGTACAGCCCTACGAAAGCATGGGGCTATATGCATTACACTTGAGAATCAAGTTACCTGAATACCAATCTTCCTCCAACATTTCTCAATTCTGTAAATTCCGTCATACCTCACACCCGATTTAGGAGCATACAAAGAGTGTTTCTCTTTATGGGACCTATCAAGAGAAGGTAATAATGAGACAAAAGTTCAAAGATAGCAACGGATAGCAAATTATCTCAATATTAAACAGTTCATAAAACCGAGAAATGGCCCTATAATCATATGTACACCAGGAAAGTCAATAATATTCAAACAAATACAGCATCAGTAGACCATGCAGTATCACCTAAGCTACTTGATGAACATTATTCTAGTTTCAAGCATATGCATATATGCATGCCCAAAGAAAATAAACATACGTACCGCACAACCCGAACAGGGTAACCCTTCAAGCAGCTTTTTCGGAGAGCCTCATTCATATTCACAAATGTTTGATCGAAACCTTGCTCCTTATTTGTTCTCTTGTTTCCACTTAGATCCCTCCCACCACTGCACTAGTATAAATTATTATTTTATGCACATTTTAATATAGTGAAACATATATGTGACTAGACAAAACAAAACAGTAGAAGAGGATTTGTAGTCAAATTATCAAACCTTCCGGTATAAAGAAACCAATCTCCGTTGTCTTCATCATCTTCATAGCCTCCAGATAGGGCGACTGACTGAGCACCATTTCTGCTCTGCCCAGCAATTCCAGCTATGTGAGGCAAATGAGCACCCCATTGTCTACATTCAAATCTATCTGCCCATGTTTCTCCAACTTGGACGCCAGTTTCCCTCATGGGGTCATGTTCGGGAAGGATCGGTCCAAAATGATCTTGTGCAGTTGTCACAAAAATCTTACCGCTTGAAGCATTTGCTTTTCCAGCTCGCTTGGCCTTGTCAGTTGTATATGCCCTGTCGGGCTTATCAACATTCTGTATGTAATGGCGCTGCAAGTCTACTGAGCCAGTTGAATTAGTAGTCTTTGACATCCTGGCCTTACGGATGACTTCATCCATTTTAGAGTTGATTCTAGGTTGTTCCACCATTTTGGATGGGATCGGTCTACGACATTTTGCACACGCCCTTTTTCCCTTACGTGTCCATCCATTGAAGCACTTCAGGCAAAAATTGTGGCCACATGGTGTCTGAAAAATAAAAGGTGTATTACTTATGGTATGAAGTGAATGTTTAACGGATGATTATAAAAAAATGGAACAGAGGATTATGGCTACCCGAAGAAAAATACACAAAGAAACAATATACATGTTTGAACAAAAGATCAACACATGTCATTGAGAAAAAGCATGGCTGCAATTTCCAAACACAACTTTGCATAAAGACCAGTTGAAACAAAATGTATTTCTAACTAATCTAACATGTTACAAGAAAAAACATGACAATGCTAACTTTAGCAAAAATACATATTAGCTCATTTCCCCATGAACCGCTGAACTTCAACCTTTAGATTATGTCACAACTTAAAGGTAAAAAACTCTAAGGGTTTGACACAGTGTCAACATAATATAGAGTTTTCGACAAGGACCAATATAGAGTTGAGATGTTCTGTGGACTTATATTATACACAAGTCTATTGAACAATAAGGTGTGAATAATAGGTGGTTGTTAATTAATCTAATGAAAATAAAAAAAATGCTGAACCATTACTGAACATATAATAGAATTGGCAGAAATTTCTACTTATGTCATTGTTGAAATTGCAAATACAATATCCATTGATCATGGTCTAGAGCAATTCTCTTCTCTCCTACTTAAGAAGTAGGAGGTATTCCTTACTCGCTTCTCTGCATTTTGCCCCCCGCCCTCTGCTACTGGCCCCATGACAATATACCTCTCGCCAGCCCTCCATCTAAAACCAAAAACAAAAAAAATAGTGACCTCTGCAGCCCCTATGCACTGCCAACTTGCCCTCCCCATCCCACCCAGCCACCATCCCACTTTGCCACGCCACAGCGCCACCAGGCTCAAATCCTTGTTGAGTGCACATACAATGAACATTGATCACAGTCTAGTGCAATTCTCTCCTACTTAAAAAGTAGGAGGCATTCCCTGCTCTCTCCTATGCATTTTGCTCCACTCCACTACTGGCCCCATCATGTTTCTATTGCTCAGCAGCCCTCCATCTAAAACAAAAAAGAAAATAAAATAGCGCCACCCAGAGCTCCTCCGCGTTGCTGCCCTACCCCACCGTTGTGCACGCTCTTCCATGCCAAAGCGCCACCCTGCCGTCATGCCCCACTCTCACACTATCCCCCGCCCCTCCCTGCTCTGCCTGGTCGACACCCCACCCTGCCATCCCAGTGCCCCTAGTACCCCATCCCCACACCTCTTCACCCTGCAAGATCAGCAAAATTTGTTGGAACTTCGAAGGTCGTTGTTGGGGGGTGAGTCAGCCATCAAGTTGGTTCTCCACGCAGCGGCAATGGTGCCTGTGAAGTGCAACGCACTGGACGGTGAGCCAGGCAGCCAGCCTCCCTCCACCTCCTAGCCTGTTCCACCAGGGTCTCTTGCACAGTGCAGCAGCCCTTGTGTCCCCGTCCTCCCTTGCCATGGCTGCTGCCACTGCTGCCCTAGACACCACCTCTCCGTCCCTTCCCTGTGAGGCAGTCAAGTGACAAAGGTGGCAAACCCAGCTCTACAGGAGCTTGCCCTGTATCGTGGATGCATGGTGTCCTCATCCTCATCATCCCCTCAGCAATGGCGAGGGCATCCCCATCTTCACCTCCTCAATGACGGCAAGCGGCCCTGGCCCCCACCTCAACGCTCTCCACATGAGGAGAAGTGGCTGCGTCCCCATGCAGCCAGCAGCACCACATGATAGCAATCAAGATGAGCCCAAATCCCTAGCCCCTCCATCATGATGCCAATGGTCACTTCTCAAATCGCTGCTGCGTCCTCCTACCTAAGCAGGTACTATCTCTTGCACCTGCGGATTTCAGCCCTCTCTTGTTTCAATTTCACTAGATCTGCTTGTTCCTACATGCATGCCAATTGCTACATGCAAAATTTTTCTTGGTTTCCAATAGTAGAAGTTTGTCTGTTTCTTTTCTTAATTATGATCAACATCACCTGATCTATTGTAATTGCTAAAGGAACCAGTAGCCATTACTAAATATTTGTAAGTGTCCTGCTAATTAAATCCAACTGAATTCAGAGATACCTGAATTGATGGTTTGGTAATTAGTTCATTTCCATACATTCTAATTAGTATTAATTAGTGCTCTTCATTTGTCATATTGTAAATTTAGTATTTCTCCATTGCAAACTTGAATGATCTGATGGGCTACTGTCATAAGAAGAAGCTAGCTGTGAAGGTCATAAAATTGTTGAAACATTTATGCGTCTAGACCTACATAATTTAAGTGTGTTGAGAAGCTACACTTAGAAGCATTTCATGCTTCAGAGTTTGTTGTATACTATAATAAGTAAAGGCCAAGGCATTAGATGCCATCATTGGCTGATTTTTGTTGATCCCGTTTCATGTGAATGCCATGCCTTTGTTATGGTTGTTTCTCGCCATTCTTCTCTGGCACTTTGATTTAATCTTCATTCAGAAAAAAACTTTGATTCAATGCGCTAGGGTGTTCCACGGTATGCCAGATTGTTGTTCTTTCATTGTACTAAGATTTCAATGATTGGTAGCCTTCACTTTATTTTTATCTACTAAAAGGAACAAAATTATTTTTTAATCACCCAATCAATGCTTGAACCTTTTTTATTTTGTTCTACTGAAAGGAACACAACTCACTGATTATCTATGAGCTTTTCGCTTAAAATATTAGTCAAATTATCTGTGATCTCATGGGTACAAGGATGGAGCTAGATGATGGTCAGATAACAGGCATACAAGAAAAGTTTTTCGGGGACTCAGTGACAACATATCAATGACACATACCAAGAGTTACAGTGCAGCAATATATATACAATATCAACAATATCATGGTGGACCCACAAATATTCCTTCCAAGCTTTATGGCAAAATTTAACTAACATGGACATTTCTTAAATAAAAATAATAATAATAAGACACAAACCAAAAATAAAAAATGTTCAGTCATCTTGTTAATTAAGAGGCTAACAACAACAAAGACAAAAACAAAGTCTGAAAAAACATCAAACAATTAGATGACTATTAGGTGTGTGCCAGAAACTGATTTTCATGTTTCATGCTAATTTTTCATTTTTCAGCATTTGGATGCACAATAAATGCATACCAACAAACAGCAAGAAAAACACTATATAGATCCATCCCAAGGTGAACTATTGGTACATGTTACTCTGAATAAGAGTTTACCAATATGGTGCAGAAGTAGGGGAATGACAACTCATTATTATGAAAATTGGTAAACAAAGGTTGTCAAGTATATGAATATCTGAAAGATGGAGTGCTTGCCTATTTTTGCAATTAATTAGCATTGATTGATGATCTACACCTGCATATTGAAGTAATTAGTGGCAACTGAAAATACAATGCTTTGATATGGTCATACATGCTCACAATGAACAGAACAAGATAGGAAATCCTACAAGGTCATAATGAGCAGTATATGGAATCTAACTATACTAATACTATGTTCATCAGCGACTGTCATCAAACACTCACAAAGCACAATTATGGAACTGTAACATGAAAAAAAGAAAAAAGAGGTTTGTTTTTTAGGATGGCATCAATTTTATAAAGTTTGCGCCAAAGGGGCATTACATTAGAAACTAGGTCACCAGTCATTAGTTCATAGCATATGAGCCCAAAATGACAAAGGATGGCGTCTGTACATAAGAGAGACCCCCTAAAACTAGCATTGCTGTATTCATAGAAAGTTTGTGTTTGCAACCTACAGTGTTACAAATAAACAGACTCTTCAAATTCAAGTGTATCTAAGATTTCTAGGAGAAATACAATATTAATGAATAACATGCAAACTACAAAAGGTAAAACAAACCCATGACAATGTAGCCTTTTGTTGCCGTAAACACAAACTTAAAACATTGTAGAATGCAGAGAAAGAAAAAAGATTGCGTCAAAACCCAGTCAGCATAAAAAAAATGCATGGTCATATGGAAAATATGAGACAACGATTCGGTATACATAAAAATGATGCCATTTTGTTGAAGCAATCACTACCGGAATCCGGTTCTTTGCCGAGTGCCATGTGCTTTGCCGAGTGTTTTTTTTCGGGCACTCGACAAAGATGCTCTTTACCGAGTGCTAAATAAAAAACACTTGGTAAAAAAACACTCGGCAAAGAAGCTGCTTTGCCGAGTGCAAAAAAAAACACTCGGCAAAGACATTCTTTGCCGAGTGCCAAAAAAAACACTTGGCAAAGAAGCTGCTTTCCCGAGTGCCAAAAAAACACTTGGCAAAGAAGCTGTTTTGCCGAGTGCCAAAAAAAAACACTCGGCAAAGATTTTCAAAACACATTTTGAAGCCCTAAATAAATTCAAATTAAAAAGTTTTTAACTACAAAGTTTCATAACTTCTTAAGATCTATAAAGTTTATTTTGGTCATTTCTTCATTCGACAAAGCGATAGTAACGTTGTTCACAAAATCTAAACGTCTCTCATATAGTTTTATAAAACTACAAGAGATATATATAAGATTTGTGAATAATGTTAGAACCACGATTTCAGATGGAAAAACTTCCTAAATGAAAATTGTAGATCTCGAAAAGTTATGAAACATTGTAGTTGACAACTTTTTAATTTGAAATCATGTTGTCATGCAAAACTGTATCTGAATTTCAAAAATTTAAAATTCGAATTTTTTAAAAGACATCGGATGGAAAAACAACCAAAATAAACTTTGTAGATCTCAAAAAGTTATGACACTTTGTAGTTGACAACTTTTTAATTTGAAATCATCTTGTCATGCAAAACTACGTTTGAAATTTAAAATTTTAAAATTCGAATTTTTCAAACGACCTTGGATGTAGAAACTTCCTAAATGAAAATTGTAGATCTCGAAAAGTTATGAAATTTTGTAGTTGACAACTTTTTAATTTAAAATCATCTTGTCATGCAAAACTACGTTTGAAATTCAAAATTTAAAATTCAAATTTTTCAAACGACCTCGGATGGAGAAACTTCCTAAATGAAAATTGTAGATCTCGAAAAGTTATGAAACTTTGTAGTTGACAACTTTTTAATTTGAATTAGTTTAGGGCCTCAAACAATCAATTTACACTTGATTTGGTATAATATTTGGGGAACCGAAATAGAATATAGACACAAATGAAAGAGAAGTGTAGTGGTAGAGGTGCTCGCGTGTGTGTGAGAGCTCGCAGGTTCGATTCTCGCTGGGCGCAAAGTTTCAAAAAAATTGCTTTGGCTGGTCACTTGGCAGCAGTTGCCATATGACTGGCCGGTGGGATCCCTCCTCTAATTAAAAAAACATTTTAAAATTTTTTTCCTATTTTTTTCAGAATTTTTCGGTTCGGCCTTTGCCGAGTGTCGGGCACTCGGCAAAGGCTTTGCCGAGTGCCCGATAAAAGACACTCGGCAAAGGCCGCTTTACCGACAGCTTTTTTGCCGTGTGCTCTTTGCCGAGTGTGGCACTCGGTCAAGCCTTTGCCGAGTGTATTTAGGGCTTTGCCGAGTGCCCTGGACACTCGGCAAAGCGGCTGATTCCAGTAGTGAATACTAGATTAGAACCACTGACAGTTTCTTTTTCTCCCGAGGTCAGGATTTATGCCCAGAATCCAAGCAACACCAGAACACAAAGGTGATACTATTGCAAATGATATAGCATATAGCAAAGTGCTATACAGAATTAGCTCCACAGGAATCGGTAGAACTATAAGCAAAGATATGTTAGCAAGCAGAAATCCTGGCGTGCAACTACAACAAGAATTGGTAGAACTATAAGCAAAGACTTGTTAGCACAGCAGTAGAAGAAACACAAAAACAAAATAGGAAAAGACTGCAAGGTTGACAAACAGCCAATATAACTCGTTCAGTAGCTATCAAGCAGTGAAAGCGCAATCGTTGAACTCAAAGGTGAAATATAAAAGAAGAAAAACGGTTTTTGTAACTTGATCAATCATTAGTTCCTGACTCATGGTGATGTCAAAACTGGCAAAGGAATGCATCACTACATAATATATAGCTAGCACCTAAAAATAGCATTACTCCATTATTGAATCTATGACAGTTTATGACCATTGACAGCTTTACAATAATGGAGGGAAATTATGCACAGAGTCCAAGCTACTTAGAGAAGTAGCTACAAAGTGGTAGTAAAATCACAATCGAAGAAGCATATATAAACATGACTAACTTGAGGAAGTAGGAATCCTGAATCTACCACAAGAATTGATAGGACGACTAGAAGCAAAGAGATGTTAGGGGCACAAGCTTGCTACAGTAGAATAAATAAATCACAGAAACCAGGAACCATGTGAAGATGAGGAAACGCAGATCCGTGGATGCAAGAGATCAGAAGCAGGCGGATCAGAGAACTAGCTACAAAGTGAGGAAGTAGGAATCCTGAATCTATACAACAAGAATTGATAGAACAACAAGGGATGTTAGTGGCATAGGGCAGAAACCACAGAAATCAGAAACCATGTGAAGAAGAACGCAGATGCGTTGATGCAAGAGATCAGAAGTACGGATCGGACTGGAAATTAAAACAAATCGCGAAAGCACATCTGGTTCGAGAATGATAGAGGCATACAATGGGAGACAGAGAGAGGAACTCACTGTGACGGGGCGCTCCAGCAGCTCCATGCAGAAGGCGCAGCTGAAGCTTTTGCTGAGGATGTTGAGGACGTCGTCCTCTGCGCTGTCGTCGACATCATGGGGTGCAGATGCAGCAGATCGGCCAGCCAGAAGGTTTTGCCGGCGTCGCGCTTTCTCTTCGTTGGAGAGGGTGGTGTCGGCCTCGATCTCGTGGATGGCGGCGACGAGCTCGCCTCCTGCCGCAGGGGCCGCCGCACGGGCTGCTGCCGGGTCGCGGGAACAGTCGGGGCAGCTCCAGTTCGCGGCGTCGGAGAGCGCGGGGGGGGGGGGGTCGAGAGGCAAGGAGAGTGCCACAGGGTGGCGCAGGCGGAGCAGCGTAGCAGGTCGACCTCGAACTGCACGGCCACGCCGCAGACCATGCACATGCCAGCGTCGTTGCAGGGAAAATCGGCGGCCATAGTGGTGGTGGTGGTTGCGGCGGCGGCGGCGGCTGGGTCTGAGAGTTGGGGAATGGGGAATGGGGGATCGGAGGCTCGCTGCCTTAGGGTTTTGTGGGCAGCGGACTGCGGACGGGAAATGTGAGAAGCATGAGCCCTGAGGAAGTGACGAAAGCGGAAGGTGGTGGAAAGCTGCTTTCGAATTTTGGCCTGTTTTGCCGCTGCCTGCGGTATCGATCACGCCCCGCCCTCGCCGATAGTTTCCACGCAAAACCGTTGGTGGTATATAAAAGAGAGAGAAAAGGAGTTAATCAAATTGTGTCCTTCGTCTTTTCAATTCCTTTTTTAGATAGATGCAGTTAAGCGCAACAGGTCGTGTAATTCAGCAAGTGCGCGACCTGTCTTCCTTCGCATCGGCGCCCTCACCCCACCGAATCTATTGACACTGCTCCCTATCCCGCGCCCGCCCCGCTGGCATTTCCCCTACTCCCACCAGCGGCCGGTGACTCTGTCACCCCCTCGACCCCACCATCCCCTAATCACAGGGCCACAGAGAGCATTCACACCGCGACGCACTATGCCAGAAATCAACAAAGGAGACACCAAAATCAGTGACCCACAAAGAAAACGTGTCACTGGTCTGAGATTTGAGACGTGCTCAGTCACAACGAGTCACTGATATCTTCCTTCGAGGCAAACAATGTGCGGATGAGCGACGTGTCTGCTCAACCCGCGTCACTTTAATCCGTGATATCTGACCCACAGACGCGGGTGCGCGAGACGCGTCACGGGTGAGCTGCCCCGGACCCGAAATTTTTATGGAACCCAGTTCACAGGATGAAGGCTGGCATCCGTGTCCGTCCGTGGCTCCCAACTTTGTCTCCCTCATCTCAAAAAAAACCCCTCCTCCTCGGTTCCTCTCCTCTCTCGACCCCGCCCAGGTTCCTGCGCCGCCGCCCCTCACCTGGATGTAGCCGGCACCATCTCCCTCATCTCTCTCCCTTCCTCTAATCCGCCGCCATCCCTCCACCTAGATGTGGCCGGCGCCATCTCCCTCCTCCAGATCTGGCCGGCGACGATGTCTCCCTCCTCTAGATCTGGCTGGCACCGTCTCCCTCTAGATCTACTTGTAGTGGCTCCCGATACATCCGTTTTCATCCAGTGAGGTGGATAATGTACAAGACGCTAATTAATTAATTAATTAATTTATATTATAATAAGATGTTGCATATAAAGAACATGTAAATCTTTAGTTATTAAAATAAAATATATTTTTTATTAATAAAACTAGAAGCATACCCCGCGCATTACTGCGGGAATTGCGGATTAGTGGATTGCACGACATGTTGACGTAGACAACTAAATGCTTGTGTGTGTCTTACTAACGTGGACAGTACAGTTACATGTGCTAGTGGATTTTAATTTCAAGTGATAGTGCATGGCTGAGGTGGACAATTTGTATGTTGAGATACATAGCTAGTGAGGTTTAGGATTATAAGAGATACATATTCGTAGGTAAGAGCAACTTGGACATTGGAAATCTGGAATAGCGTGAACATAGACACAACGTGCTAAGGAGAAGTATGTTGCATTGCCGGCCTGAAAATATGGAGGCAACTCAGACTAGAAGTCATGAATATCAACATAATTGTCGGGTTCGTTTGAAGGCTGAGGCTGAGGCCAAGTCTACCAAGTTAATTGCACCGAACCAAACCACAACAGTGACAAACTTACATGGTTTTGTTGTCTTTTCCCCTTAATCCTATAGTTTAGTTTACATATACATTTATGTACATGTTGTTTAATACAACAATACAATAAATCATTGGACCATGTTTTAATTTTAATAGTGTTTGTTATTAGATGAAGTTGGCTCCAGTATTAATACATGTGAAGAGAGATATCTATAACATCGTAGAATTTGGTTTGCTAAATTCTGGCCATGGATTAGCAAGATAGTAAAATTGCTAATTTTAATTTCCTTTCACAGTTTCTTATTCATTGTGTTTTGTAGGAAACATTAAAAGTGTTGTGTTTTTTGTTGGATGAAAGTTAAAAGTTATTATCTCACTTTTTCATAAGTAAGCTAAGAGTATTGCATTTTTTTAGATACAGCCCTAGCACACATCTAAATAGAGGACGTTACCGATCACAACCATAAACATGTGCGTCATGCAAAGTACATGTCTACTAGTAACTCAAATAGTTTAAACATATTCGATAGAATAAACCACAGTACAGGTATTCCAACAAGTTTTCCACAAACCATGTTTACGCAATCCGGTTCCCACCAGAGTACACAATCAACGAAAAGAGTCCAAATTAAACCTCTCAGTCGACATACATAAAATGTCTACAAACGCAGAGCCTACAACATCCTGACTTTGTGTTTCCAAGCCATCGGCATATCCATGCACCTCCACCGCCTTTTTCTACATACAGTCTTCAGCAACCACCATCAGCTTCACTAGCATTGTCAGCACTGCTCTGAGTATGTTTCCCTGCAACCGCTGCCCACAACATGACTGCCGTCGGTTTTACACGTCTGCCTCATCGCTCTTAGTATTCTGTTCCACGTCGTCAGCACTAGTTGTCATTTTATTAGGACCATCAGTGCCAACGTCAGTGTCAACCTTGCACTTCTGGCCAGGCTGCTGGCCTTCCTCTTTGATTCCAACCACAATTTTGCCACAATCATCATCATCCGTATCAGCTGGGTTATGCTTAATTGTGATCCTCAGCACTGTCTCCCTCTTCAACATTAAAGCTGCAACCAGCCTCATCCATCTCCATACCACTGCCATCATCTTCCTCTTGGTCATCATCATGGAATTCCTCATCCGTGTCACCACCACCATTTGGTACCTCCTTGTTGGTGTTACCTTCTTCGACTATCAGTTGCAGAGACTCAATCACATACATTATGTCTCGGTTGATCTGAAAGGAAAAAATAAATATATGTTAGTGACTCTACAAGCTTGATCTATCACACTTTAACAGATATATGTTTCGATAGATTGCACCTGTGGATCCGCTAGGAAGTCGCTGATGTCAGTTCCACAGGATGGGCATCTCTTCACGATCTTCTGAGCCCTCAGAGTACGACCTCCACTGCTTCTTTCTCTCACGGAGGACTGGTTATCATATGCCCCAAGCAGACAAGTCTTGCAGAAGTTGTCACCACAGGGAGCAGAAAGTGGTTCATTCATCACTTTGTTGCAGATAGAATAGCTAAACTCTGCAGGAGATGGCAACAAAAATAGAAAAACAATTAATTATTGTACAACACTCAGCATGCAGTACTTCGAATTCAGTCAAGCTACAAACACAATCTAGCAAAATTCGTGCTGCAAAAAAAAAATGAATAGAAGAGAAGAGAAGATAACCTTTCAGGAGTCTTTTAGCGTTAGACATCTTATCACTCCTTTCTCTTCTCCGGACTTGTTTGCCAACCTTCCTTCTCGATGGTGGCTCACGCATCCATTTCCAGCAGCCTTTGTTCTCCTGTAGCAGTGAATATAAACTAGTCAAATAACAGTTGAGTGATACTGCAAGAAGCTAGGAACAGATGATGTACATACGTCGTAGCCCCATGAAGGTTGCTCATCTCTCTCATTTATATCAGTTGCACCTTCTAACTCCGTAATATCGGGCAATGGCCTTGGTCGGTCACCATGACCATCACTGACAATCAAAAGCCTATTGTGTCAGCCAGGAGTATGTATAGTATTTTTTCTATCTAAAAGTTATGGTACAGTACTACAGAGTCTAATACTCGAAGAAAAAAAATGCAAGTGTTTTGTCAAACCTGGTCCAAGGTGCTGGTTCATTGTCACAGCGTACAAAGAGATACCTGCAGACTTTGAACTTCCCCTATGGAAAAGGCAGAAGCACAATTAAAACTTTTTCATAAGCACAACTAATTTGTTAGCTGGAAGGTACCAGAAGCATGGAGTTTCTTTTCTTTTAGAAAAAGGACACTGTTACGTCCCTTAGCATCATTCGATGCGTACAGCCCTACGAAAGCATGGGGCTATATGATTACACTTGAGAATCAAGTTACCTGAATACCAATCTTCCTCCAACATTTCTCAATTCTGTAAATTCCGTCATACCTCACACCCAATTTAGGAGCATACAAAGAGTGTTTCTCTTTATGGGACCTATCAAGAGAAGGTAATAATGAGACAAAAGTTCAAAGATAGCAACGGATAGCAAATTATCTCAATATTAAACAGTTCATAAAACCGAGAAATGGCCCTATAATCATATGTACACCAGGAAAGTCAATAATATTCAAACAAATACAGCATCAGTAGACCATGCAGTATCACCTAAGCTACTTGATGAACATTATTCTAGTTTCAAGCATATGCATATATGCATGCCCAAAGAAAATAAACATGCGTACCGCACAACCCGAACAGGGTAACCCTTCAAGCAGCTTTTTCGGAGAGCCTCATTCATATTCACAAATGTTTGATCGAAACCTTGCTCCTTATTTGTTCTCTTGTTTCCACTTAGATCCCTCCCACCACTGCACTAGTATAAATTATTATTTTATGCACATTTTAATATAGTGAAACATATATGTGACTAGACAAAACAAAACAGTAGAAGAGGATTTGTAGTCAAATTATCAAACCTTCCGGTATAAAGAAACCAATCTCCGTTGTCTTCATCATCTTCATAGCCTCCAGATAGGGCGACTGACTGAGCACCATTTCTGCTCTGCCCAGCAATTCCAGCTATGTGAGGCAAATGAGCACCCCATTGTCTACATTCAAATCTATCTGCCCATGTTTCTCCAACTTGGACGCCAGTTTCCCTCATGGGGTCATGTTCGGGAAGGATCGGTCCAAAATGATCTTGTGCAGCTGTCACAAAAATCTTACCGCTTGAAGCATTTGCTTTTCCAGCTCGCTTGGCCTTGTCAGTTGTATATGCCCTGTCGGGCTTATCAACATTCTGTATGTAATGGCGCTGCAAGTCTACTGAGCCAGTTGAATTAGTAGTCTTTGACATCCTGGCCTTACGGATGACTTCATCCATTTTAGAGTTGATTCTAGGTCGTTCCACCATTTTGGATGGGATCGGTCTACGACATTTTGCACACGCCCTTTTTCCCTTACGTGTCCATCCATTGAAGCACTTCAGGCAAAAATTGTGGCCACATGGTGTCTGAAAAATAAAAGGTGTATTACTTATGGTATGAAGTGAATGTTTAACGGATGATTATAAAAAATGGAACAGAGGATTATGGCTACCCGAAGAAAAATACACAAAGAAACAATATACATGTTTGAACAAAAGATCAAACATGTCATTGAGAAAAAGCATGGCCGCAATTTCCAAACACAACTTTGCATAAAGACCAGTTGAAACAAAATGTATTTCTAACGAATCTAACATGTTACAAAAAAAACATGACAATGCTAACTTTAGCAAAAATACATATTAGCTCATTTCCCCATGAACCGCTGAACTTCAACCTTTAGATTATGTCACAACTTAAAGGTAAAAAACTCTAAGGTTTTGACACAGTGTCAACATAATATAGAGTTTTCTACAAGGACCAATATAGAGTTGAGATGTTCTGTGGACTTATAGTATACACAAGTCTATTGAACAATAAGGTGTGAATAATAGGTGGTTGCTTAATTAATCTAATGAAAATAAAAAAAATGCTGAACCATTACTGAACATATAATAGAATTGGCAGAAATTTCTACTTATGTCATTGTTGAAATTGCAAATACAATATCCATTGATCATGGTCTAGAGCAATTCTGTTCTCTCCTACTTAAGAAGTAGGTGGTATTCCTTAGGGCTTCCCCAACGCTACACGGTGGCCTACTGCCCCATCATCCACGTAGACGTGCAGACTACATGTAAGATAGATTGGTGGTCTCGCAGGTGTTCGTGGTGGCCTGCAGAGGAGCCGGTGGCCTCGCTGACAAAAAAACTGAAGCGAATGGTGAAGAATGCGTTGTGAAAAGAAAGTTGCTGCTTGGGGAGCAGGGAGAGGGTAAAAGGCTGCTCCATGCACTGTCCTTTGCTCTGCCAAAACAATTTCACAGGACCAGAACGCACAAGACAAGCATTGAGGTGTGGTGGTCTCAGTTTTTTTTCTTGCATAGGTGGACAATAATTTTGGTCTAGGGCTAACATGATGTAGGTCTGCGTTGGGGAAGCCCTTACTCGCTTCTCTGCATTTTGCCCCACCCCCCGCCCTCTGCTACAGGCCCATGACAATATACCTCTCGCCAGCCCTCCATCTAAAACCAAAAACAAAAAAATAGTGACCTCTGCAGCCCCTATGCACTGCCAACTTGCCCTCCCCATCCCACCCAGCCACCATCCCACTTTGCCACGCCACAGCGCCACCAGGCTCAAATCCTTGTTGAGTGCACATACAATGAACATTGATCACAGTCTGGTGCAATTCTGTCCTACTTAAAAAGTAGGAGGCATTCCCTGCTCTCTCCTATGCATTTTGCTCCACTCCACTACTGGCCCCATCATGTTTCTATTGCTCAGCAGCCCTCCATCTAAAACAAAAAAGAAAATAAAATAGCGCCACCCAGAGCTCCTCCGCGTTGCTGCCCTACCACTACCGGAATTCACTTCTTTGCCGAGCGCCGGAGGCTTTGCCGAGCGTTTTTTTTCGGGCGCTCGGCAAAGAAGGCTTTGCCGAGAGCCAAATAAAAAACACTCGGCAAAGCCTCTACACTCGGCAAAGAAGGCTTTGCCGAGCGTCCGATAAACGGCTCTCGGCAAAAAAGTTTCTTTGCCGAGAGCAAAAAAAAAAGCTCTCGGCAAAGGCTTCTTTGCCGAGTGCCAAAGTAAAACACTCGGCAAAGCAATTTTCCAAACCACATTTTGGTGCCCTAAACAAATTCAAATAAAAAAGTTTTCAACTACAAAGTTTCATAACTTTTTATGATCTACAAACTTTATATTGGTCATTTCTTTATTCGACAAAGTAATAATTACATTGTTCACAAAATCTATATGTCTCTCATGTAGTTCCATGAAACTACAAGAGAGATATATAAGATTTGTGAACAATGTTAGCACCACAATTTCGGATGGAAAAACTTCCTAAATGAAGTATGTAGATCTCGAAAGGTTATGAAACATTGTAGTTGACCACTTTTTAATTTGAATTCATCTTGTCATGGAAAACTACGTTTGAAATTCAAAATTTTAAAATTTTAAAATTCGAATTTTTCAAAAGACCTCGGATGGAAAAACTTCCTAAATGAAATTTGTAGATCTCAAAAAGTTATGAAACATTGTAGTTGACCACTTTTTCATTTGAATTCATCTTGTCATGCAAAACTACGTTTGAAATTCAAAATTTTAAAATTTAAATTTTTCAAAAGACCTCGGATGGAAAAACTTTCTATATGAAAAATGTAGTGCTCGAAAAGTTATGAAACTTTGTGGTTGACAACTTTTTGATTTGAATTCGTTTAGGGGCTCAAACAATCAATTTTCACTTGGTTTAGTATAATATTTGAGTAACTGAAACGGCATATAGACGCATGTGAGTGTGTAGTGCAGGTGGCAGAGGAGGTATCGCGTGAGGGAGAGGTCACGAGTTCGAATCCCGCCGACCGCGTAGCCGCGAATTTTACGCGAAAAATGCCGCGACTTGCCAGTGGGCCCCCTCCCCCGATTGAAAATTTTTTTTCCAGGTTTTTTTCGCATTTTTTTATTTCGCGCTTTGCCGAGCGTCGGGCTCTCGGCAAAGGCTTTGCCGAGTGCCCGATAAACGGCTCTCGGCAAAGAAGCCTTTGCCGATCGGATTTTTGCCGAGGGCGCTTTGCCGAGAGCTGCGCTCGGCAAAGGCTTTGCCGAGAGCCTTAGAGGCTTTGCCGAGAGCCTGGGGCCCTCGGCAAAGCAGCCGGCTCCGGTAGTGTACCCCACCGTTGTGCACGCTCTTCCATGCCAAAGCGCCACCCTGCCGTCATGCCCCACTCTCACACTATCCCCCGCCCCTCCCTGCTCTGCCTGGTCGACACCCCACCCTGCCATCCCAGTGCCCCTAGTACCCCATCCCCACACCTCTTCACCCTGCAAGATCAGCAAAATTTGTTGGAACTTCGAAGGTCGTTGTTGGGGGGTGAGTCAGCCATCAAGTTGGTTCTCCACGCAGCGGCAATGGTGCCTGTGAAGTGCAACGCACTGGACGGTGAGCCAGGCAGCCAGCCTCCTCCCTCCACCTCCTAGCCTGTTCCACCAGGACCTCTTGCGCAGTGCAGCAGCCCCTATGTCCCCATCCTCCCTTGCCGTGGCTGCTGCCACTGCTGCCCTGGACACCACCTCTCCGTCCCTTCCCCGTGAGGCGGTCAAGTGACATAGGTGGCAAACCCAGCTCTACAGGAGCTTGCCCTGTATCGTGGATGCATGGTGTCCTCATCCTCATCATCCCCTCAGCAATGGCGAGGGCATCCCCATCTTCACCTCCTCAATGACGGCAAGCGGCCCTGGCCCCCACCTCAACGCTCTCCACATGAGGAGAAGTGGCTGCGTCCCCATGCAGCCAGCAGCACCACATGATAGCAATCAAGATGAGCCCAAACCCCTAGCCCCTCCATCATGATGCCAATGGTCACTTCTCAAATCGCTGCTGCGTCCTCCTACCAAAGCAGGTACTATCTCTTGCACCTGCGGATTTCAGCCCTCTCTTGTTTCAATTTCACTAGATCTGCTTCTTCCTACATGCATGCCAATTGCTACATGCAAAATTTTTCTTGGTTTCCAATAGTAGAAGTTGTGTCTGTTTCTTTTCTTAATTATGATCAACATTACCTGATCTATTGTAATTGCTAAAGGAACCAGTAGCCATTACTAAATATTTGTCAGTGTCCTGCTAATTAAATCCAACTGAATTCAGAGATACCTGAATTAATGGTTTGGTAATTAGTTCACTTCCATACATTCTAATTAAAATTAATTAGTGCTCTTCATTTGTCATATTGTAAATTTAGTATTTCTCCATTGCAAACTTGAATGATTAGATGGGCTACTGTCATAAGAAGAAGCTAGCTGTGAAGGTCATAAAATTGTTGAAACATTTATGCGTCTAGACCTACATAATTTAAGTGTGTTGAGAAGCTACACTTAGAAGCATTTCATGCTTCAGAGTTTGTTGTATACTATAATAAGTAAAGGCCAAGGCATTAGATGCCATCATTGGCTGATTTTTGTTGATCCCGTTTCATGTGAATGCCATGCCTTTGTTATGGTTGTTTCTCGCCATTCTTCTCTGGCACTTTGATTTAATCTTCATTCAGAAAAAAACTTTGATTCAATGCGCTAGGGTGTTCCACGGTATGTCAGATTGTTATTCTTTCATTGTACTAAGATTTCAATGATTGGTAGCCTTCACTTTATTTTTATCTACTAAAAGGAACAAAATTATTTTTTAATCACCCAATCAATGCTTGAACCTATTTTATTTTGTTCTACTGAAAGGAACACAACTCACTGATTATCTATGAGCTTTTCGCTTAAAATATTAGTCAAATTATCTGTGATCTCATGGGTACAAGGATGGAGCTAGATGATGGTCAGATAACAGGCATACAAGAAAAGTTTTTCGGGGACTCAGTGACAACATATCAATGACACATACAAAGAGTTACAGTGCAGCAATATATATACAATATCAACAATATCATGGTGGACCCACAAATATTCCTTCCAAGCTTTATGGCAAAATTTAACTAACATGGACATTTCTTAAATAAAAATAATAATAATAAGACACAAACCAAAAATAAAAAATGTTCAGTCATCTTGTTAATTAAGAGGCTAACAACAACAAAGACAAAAACAAAGTCTGAAAAAACATCAAACAATTAGATGACTATTAGGTGTGTGCCAGCAACTGATTTTCATGTTTCATGCTAATTTTTCATTTTTCAGCATTTGGATGCACAATAAATGCATACCAACAAACAGCAAGAAAAAAAACTATATAGATCCATCCCAAGGTGAACTATTGGTACATGTTACTCTGAATAAGAGTTTACCAATATGGTGCAGAAGTAGGGGAATGACAACTCATTATTATGAAAATTGGTAAACAAAGGTTGTCAAGTATATGAATATCTGAAAGATGGAGTGCTTGCCTATTTTTGCAATTAATTAGCATTGATTGATGATCTACACCTGCATATTGAAGTAATTAGTGGCAACTGAAAATACAATGCTTTGATATGGTCATACATGCTCACAATGAACAGAACAAGATAGGAAATCCTACAAGGTCATAATGAGCAGTATATGGAATCTAACTATACTAATACTATGTTCATCAGCGACTGTCATCAAACACTCACAAAGCACAATTATGGAACTGTAACATGAAAAAAAGAAAAAAGAGGTTTGTTTTTTAGGATGGCATCAATTTTATAAAGTTTGCGCCAAAGGGGCATTACATTAGAAACTAGGTCACCAGTCATTAGTTCATAGCATATGAGCCCAAAATGACAAAGGATGGCGTCTGTACATAAGAGAGACCCCCTAAAACTAGCATTGCTGTATTCATAGAAAGTTTGTGTTTGCAACCTACAGTGTTACAAATAAACAGACTCTTCAAATTCAAGTGTATCTAAGATTTCTAGGAGAAATACAATATTAATGAATAACATGCAAACTACAAAAGGTAAAACAAACCCATGACAATGTAGCCTTTTGTTGCCGTAAACACAAACTTAAAGCATTGTAGAATGCAGAGAAAGAAAAAAGATTGCGTCAAAACCCAGTCAGCATAAAAAAAAGCATGGTCATATGGAAAATATGAGACAACGATTCGGTATACATAAAAATGATGCCATTTTGTTGAAGCAATCACTACCGGAATCCGGTTCTTTGCCGAGTGCCATGTGCTTTGCCGAGTGTTTTTTTTTCGGGCACTCGGCAAAGAAGCTCTTTACCGAGTGCTAAATAAAAAACACTTGGTAAAAAAACACTCGGCAAAGAAGCTGCTTTGCCGAGTGCAAAAAAAAACACTCGGCAAAGACATTCTTTGCCGAGTGCCAAAAAAAACACTTGGCAAAGAAGCTGCTTTCCCGAGTGCCAAAAAAACACTTGGCAAAGAAGCTGCTTTGCCGAGTGCCAAAAAAACACTCGGCAAAGATTTTCAAAACACATTTTGAAGCCCTAAATAAATTCAAATTAAAAAGTTTTTAACTACAAAGTTTCATAACTTCTTAAGATCTATAAAGTTTATTTTGGTCATTTCTTCATTCGACAAAGCGATAGTAACGTTGTTCACAAAATCTAAACGTCTCTCATATAGTTTTATAAAACTACAAGAGAGATATATAAGATTTGTGAATAATGTTAGAACCACGATTTCAGATGGAAAAACTTCCTAAATGAAAATTGTAGATCTCGAAAAGTTATGAAACATTATAGTTGACAACTTTTTAATTTGAAATCATGTTGTCATGCAAAACAGTATCCGAATTTCAAAAATTTAAAATTCGAATTTTTTAAAAGACATCGGATGGAAAAACAACCAAAATAAACTTTGTAGATCTCGAAAAGTTATGAAACTTTGTAGTTGACAACTTTTTAATTTGAAATCATCTTGTCATGCAAAACTACGTTTGAAATTTAAAATTTTAAAATTCGAATTTTTCAAACGACCTTGGATGGAGAAACTTCCTAAATGAAAATTGTAGATCTCGAAAAGTAATGAAATTTTGTAGTTGAAAACTTTTAAATTTGAAATCATCTTGTCATGCAAAACTACGTTTGAAATTCAAAATTTTAAAATTCAAATTTTTCAAACGACCTCGGATAGAGAAACTTCCTAAATGAAAATTGTAGATCTCGAAAAGTTATGAAACTTTGTAGTTGACAACTTTTTAATTTGAATTCGTTTAGGGCCTTAAACAATCAATTTACACTAGATTTGGTATAATATTTGGGGAACCGAAATAGAATATAGACATAAATGAAAGAGAAGTGTAGTGGTAGAGGTGCTTGCGTGTGTGTGAGAGCTCGCAGGTTCGATTCTCGCTGGGCGCAAAGTTTCAAAAAATTGCTTTGGCTGGTCACTTGACAGCAGTTGCCATATGACTGGCCGGTGGGATCCCTCCTCTAATTAAAAAAACATTTTAAAAAATTTTCCTATTTTTTTCATAATTTTTCGGTTCGGCCTTTGCCGAGTGTCGGGCACTTGGCAAAGGCTTTGCCGAGTGCCCGATAAAAAACACTCGGCAAAGGCCGCTTTACCGATAGCTTTTTTGCCGTGTGCTCTTTGCCGAGTGTGGCACTCGGCCAAGCCTTTGCCGAGTGTATTTAGGGCTTTGTCGAGTGCCCTGGACACTCGGCAAAGCGGCTGATTCCAGTAGTGAATACTAGATTAGAACCACTGACAGTTTCTTTTTCTCCCGAAGTCAGGATTTATGCCCAGAATCCAAGCAACACCAGAACACAAAGGTGATACTATTGCAAATGATATAGCATATAGCAAAGTGCTATACAGAATTAGCTCCACAGGAATCGGTAGAACTATAAGCAAAGATATGTTAGCAAGCAGAAATCCTGGCGTGCAACTACAACAAGAATTGGTAGAACTATAAGCAAAGACTTGTTAGCACAGCAGTAGAAGAAACACAAAAACAAAATAGGAAAAGACTGCAAGGTTGACAAACAGCCAATATAACTCGTTCAGTAGCTATCAAGCAGTGAAAGCGCAATCGTTGAACTCAAAGGTGAAATATAAAAGAAGAAAAACGGTTTTTGTAACTTGATCAATCATTAGTTCCTGACTCATGGTGATGTCAAAACTGGCAAAGGAATGCATCACTACATAATATATAGCTAGCACCTAAAAATAGCATTACTCCATTATTGAATCTATGACAGTTTATGACCATTGACAGCTTTACAATAATGGAGGGAAATTATGCACAGAGTCCAAGCTACTTAGAGAAGTAGCTACAAAGTGGTAGTAAAATCACAATCGAAGAAGCATATATAAACATGACTAACTTGAGGAAGTAGGAATCCTGAATCTACCACAAGAATTGATAGGACGACTAGAAGCAAAGAGATGTTAGGGGCACAAGCTTGCTACAGTAGAATAAATAAATCACAGAAACCAGGAACCATGTGAAGATGAGGAAACGCAGATCCGTGGATGCAAGAGATCAGAAGCAGGCGGATCAGAGAACTAGCTACAAAGTGAGGAAGTAGGAATCCTGAATCTATACAACAAGAATTGATAGAACAACAAGAGATGTTAGTGGCATAGGGCAGAAACCACAGAAATCAGAAAACATGTGAAGAAGAACGCAGATGCGTGGATGCAAGAGATCAGAAGTACGGATCGGACTGGAAATTAAAACAAATCGCGAAAGCACATCTGGTTCGAGAATGATAGAGGCATACAATGGGAGACAGAGAGAGGAACTCACTGTGACGGGGCGCTCCAGCAGCTCCATGCAGAAGGCGCAGCTGAAGCTTTTGCTGAGGATGTTGAGGACGTCGTCCTCTGCGCTGTCGTCGACATCATCGGGTGCAGATGCAGCAGATCGGCCAGCCAGAAGGTTTTGCCGGCGTCGCGCTTTCTCTTCGTTGGAGAGGGTGGTGTCGGCCTCGATCTCGCGGATGGCAGCGACGAGCTCGTCTCCTGCCGCAGGGGCCGCCGCACGGGCTGCTGCCGGGTCGCGGGAACAGTCGGGGCAGCTCCAGTTCGCGGCGTCGGAGAGCGCGGGGCGGGGTTCAAGAGGCAAGGAGAGTGCCACGGGGTGGCGCAGGCAGAGCAGCGTAGCAGGTCGACCTCGAACTGCACGGCCACGCCACAGACCATGCACATGCCAGCGTCGTTGCAGGGAAAATCGGCGGCCATAGTGGTGGTGGTGGTTGCGGCGGCGGCGGCTGGGTCCGAGAGTTGGGGAATGGGGAATGGGGGATCGGAGGCTCGCTGCCTTAGGGTTTTGTGGGCAGCGGACTGCAGACGGGAAATGTGAGAAGCATGAGCCCTGAGGAAGTGACGAAAGCGGAAGGTGGTGGAAAGCTGCTTTCGAATTTTGGCATGTTTTGCCGCTGCCTGCGGTATCGATCACGCCCCGCCCTCGCCGATAGTTTCCACGCAAAACCGTTGGTGGTATATAAAAGAGAGAGAAAAGGAGTTAATCAAATTGTGTCCTTCGTCTTTTCAATTCCTTTTTTAGATAGATGCAGTTAAGCGCAACAGGTCGCGTAATTCAGCAAGTGCGCGACCCGTCTTCCTTCGCATCGGCGCCCTCACCCCACCGAATCTATTGACACTGCTCCCTATCCCGCGCCCGCCCCGCTGGCATTTCCCCTACTCCCACCAGCGGCCGGTGACTCTGTCACCCCCTCGACCCCACCATCCCCTAATCACAGGGCCACAGAGAGCATTCACACCGCGACGCACTATGCCAGAAATCAACAAAGGAGACACCAAAATCAGTGACCCACAAAGAAAACGTGTCACTGGTCTGAGATTTGAGACGTGCTCAGTCAGAACGAGTCACTGATATCTTCCTTCGAGGCAAACAATGTGCGGATGAGCGACGTGTCTGCTCAACCCGCGTCACTTTAATCCGTGATATCTGACCCACAGACGCGGGTGCACGAGATGCGTCACGGGTGAGCTGCCCCGGACCCGAAATTTTTATGGAACCCAGTTCACAGGTTGAAGGCTGGCATCCGTGTCCGTCCGTGGCTCCCAACTTTGTCTCCCTCATCTCAAAAAAAAACCCTCCTCCTCGGTTCCTCTCCTCTCTCGACCCCGCCCAGGTTCCTGCGCCGCCGCCTCTCACCTGGATGTAGCCGGCACCATCTCCCTCATCTCTCTCCCTTCCTCTAATCCGCCGCCATCCCTCCACCTAGATGTGGCCGACGCCATCTCCCTCCTCCAGATCTGGCCGGCGACGATGTCTCCCTCCTCTAGATCTGGCTGGCACCGTCTCCCTCTAGATCTACTTGTAGTGGCTCCCGATACATCCGTTTTCATCCAGTGAGGTGGATAATGTACAAGACGCTAATTAATTAATTAATTTACATTATAATAAGATGTTGCATATAAAGAACATGTAAATCTTTAGTTATTAAAATAAAATATATTTTTTATTAATAAAACTAGAAGCATACCCCGCGCATTACTGCGGGAATTGCGGATTAGTGGATTGCACGACATGTTGACGTAGACAACTAAATGCTTGTGTGTGTCTTACTAACGTGGACAGTACAGTTACATGTGCTAGTGGATTTTAATTTCAAGTGATAGTGCATGGCTGAGGTGGACAATTTGTATGTTGAGATACATAGCTAGTGAGGTTTAGGATTATAAGAGATACATATTCGTAGGTAAGAGCAACTTGGACATTGGAAATCTGGAATAGCGTGAACATAGACACAACGTGCTAAGGAGAAGTATGTTGCATTGCCGGCCTGAAAATATGGAGGCAACTCAGACTAGAAGTCATGAATATCAACATAATTGTCGGGTTCGTTTGAAGGCTGAGGCTGAGGCCAAGTCTACCAAGTTAATTGCACCGAACCAAACCACAACAGTGACAAACTTACATGGTTTTGTTGTCTTTTCCCCTTAATCCTATAGTTTAGTTTACATATACATTTATGTACATGTTGTTTAATACAACAATACAATAAATCATTGGACCATGTTTTAATTTTAATAGTGTTTGTTATTAGATGAAGTTGGCTCCAGTATTAATACATGTGAAGAGAGATATCTATAACATCGTAGAATTTGGTTTGCTAAATTCTGGCCATGGATTAGCAAGATAGTAAAATTGCTAATTTTAATTTCCTTTCACAGTTTCTTATTCATTGTGTTTTGTAGGAAACATTAAAAGTGTTGTGTTTTTTGTTGGATGAAAGTTAAAAGTTATTATCTCACTTTTTCATAAGTAAGCTAAGAGTATTGCATTTTTTTAGATACAGCCCTAGCACACATCTAAATAGAGGACGTTACCGATCACAACCATAAACATGTGCGTCATGCAAAGTACATGTCTACTAGTAACTCAAATAGTTTAAACATATTCGATAGAATAAACCACAGTACAGGTATTCCAACAAGTTTTCCACAAACCATGTTTACGCAATCCGGTTCCCACCAGAGTACACAATCAACGAAAAGAGTCCAAATTAAACCTCTCAGTCGACATACATAAAATGTCTACAAACGCAGAGCCTACAACATCCTGACTTTGTGTTTCCAAGCCATCAGCATATCCATGCACCTCCACCGCCTTTTTCTACATACAGTCTTCAGCAACCACCATCAGCTTCACTAGCATTGTCAGCACTGCTCTGAGTATGTTTCCCTGCAACCGCTGCCCACAACATGACTGCCGTCGGTTTTACACGTCTGCCTCATCGCTCTTAGTATTCTGTTCCACGTCGTCAGCACTAGTTGTCATTTTATTAGGACCATCAGTGCCAACGTCAGTGTCAACCTTGCACTTCTGGCCAGGCTGCTGGCCTTCCTCTTTGATTCCAACCACAATTTTGCCACAATCATCATCAGCCGTATCAGCTGGGTTATGCTTAATTATGATCCTCAGCACATACATTATGTCTCGGTTGATCTGAAAGGAAAAAAATAAATATATGTTAGTGACTCTACAAGCTTGATCTATCACACTTTAACAGATATATGTTTCGATAGATTGCACCTGTGGATCCGCTAGGAAGTCGCTGATGTCAGTTCCACAGGATGGGCATCTCTTCACGATCTTCTGAGCCCTCAGAGTACGACCTCCACTGCTTCTTTCTCTCACGGAGGACTGGTTATCATATGCCCCAAGCAGACAAGTCTTGCAGAAGTTGTCACCACAGGGAGCAGAAAGTGGTTCATTCATCACTTTGTTGCAGATAGAATAGCTAAACTCTGCAGGAGATGGCAACAAAAATAGAAAAACAATTAATTATTGTACAACACTCAGCATGCAGTACTTCGAATTCAGTCAAGCTACAAACACAATCTAGCAAAATTCGTGCTGCAAAAAAAAAATGAATAGAAGAGAAGAGAAGATAACCTTTCAGGAGTCTTTTAGCGTTAGACATCTTATCACTCCTTGCTCTTCTCCGGACTTGTTTGCCAACCTTCCTTCTCGATGGTGGCTCACGCATCCATTTCCAGCAGCCTTTGTTCTCCTGTAGCAGTGAATATAAACTAGTCAAATAACAGTTGAGTGATACTGCAAGAAGCTAGGAACAGATGATGTACATACGTCGTAGCCCCATGAAGGTTGCAAATCTCTCTCATTTATATCAGTTGCACCTTCTAACTCCGTAATATCGGGCAATGGCCTTGGTCGGTCACCATGACCATCACTGACAATCAAAAGCCTATTGTGTCAGCCAGGACTATGTATAGTTTTTTTCTCTCTAAAAGTTATGGTACAGTACTACAGAGTCTAATACTCGAAGAAAAAAAAAGCAAGTGTTTTGTCAAACCTGGTCCAAGGTGCTGGTTCATTGTCACAGCGTACAAAGAGATACCTGCAGACTTTGAACTTCCCCTATGGAAAAGGCAGAAGCACAATTAAAACTTTTTCATAAGCACAACTAATTTGTTAGCTGGAAGGTACCAGAAGCATGGAGTTTCTTTTCTTTTAGAAAAAGGACACTGTTACGTCCCTTAGCATCATTCGATGCGTACAGCCCTACGAAAGCATGGGGCTATATGCATTACACTTGAGAATCAAGTTACCTGAATACCAATCTTCCTCCAACATTTCTCAATTCTGTAAATTCCGTCATACCTCACACCCAATTTAGGAGCATACAAAGAGTGTTTCTCTTTATGGGACCTATCAAGAGAAGGTAATAATGAGACAAAAGTTCAAAGATAGCAACGGATAGCAAATTATCTCAATATTAAACAGTTCATAAAACCGAGAAATGGCCCTATAATCATATGTACACCAGGAAAGTCAATAATATTCAAACAAATACAGCATCAGTAGACCATGCAGTATCACCTAAGCTACTTGATGAACATTATTCTAGTTTCAAGCATATGCATATATGCATGCCCAAAGAAAATAAACATACGTACCGCACAACCCGAACAGGGTAACCCTTCAAGCAGCTTTTTCGGAGAGCCTCATTCATATTCATAAATGTTTGATCGAAACCTTGCTCCTTATTTGTTCTCTTGTTTCCACTTAGATCCCTCCCACCACTGCACTAGTATAAATTATTATTTTATGCACATTTTAATATAGTGAAACATATATGTGACTAGACAAAACAAAACAGTAGAAGAGGATTTGTAGTCAAATTATCAAACCTTCCGGTATAAAGAAACCAATCTCCGTTGTCTTCATCATCTTCATAACCTCCAGATAGGGCGACTGACTGAGCACCATTTCTGCTCTACCCAGCAATTCCAGCTATGTGAGGCAAATGAGCACCCCATTGTCTACATTCAAATCTATCTGCCCATGTTTCTCCAACTTGGATGCCAGTTTCCCTCATGGGGTCATGTTCGGGAAGGATCGGTCCAAAATGATCTTGTGCAGTTGTCACAAAAATCTTACCGCTTGAAGCATTTGCTTTTCCAGCTCGCTTGGCCTTGTCAGTTGTATATGCCCTGTCGGGCTTATCAACATTCTGTATGTAATGGCGCTGCAAGTCTACTGAGCCAGTTGAATTAGTAGTCTTTGACATCCTGGCCTTACGGATGACTTCATCCATTTTAGAGTTGATTCTAGGTTGTTCCACCATTTTGGATGGGATCGGTCTACGACATTTTGCACATGCCCTTTTTCCATTACGTGTCCATCCATTGAAGCACTTCAGGCAAAAATTGTGGCCACATGGTGTCTGAAAAATAAAACGTGTATTACTTATGGTATGAAGTGAATGTTTAACGGATGATTATAAAAAATGGAACAGAGGATTATGGCTACCCGAAGAAAAATACACAAAGAAACAATATACATGTTTGAACAAAAGATCAAACATGTCATTGAGAAAAAGCATGGCTGCAATTTCCAAACACAACTTTGCATAAAGACCAGTTGAAACAAAATGTATTTCTAACTAATCTAACATGTTACAAGAAAAAAACATGACAATGCTAACTTTAGCAAAAATACATATTAGCTCATTTCCCCATGAACCGCTGAACTTCAACCTTTAGATTATGTCACAACTTAAAGGTAAAAAACTCTAAGGGTTTGACACAGTGTCAACATAATATAGAGTTTTCGACAAGGACCAATATAGAGTTGAGATGTTCTGTGGACTTATAGTATACACAAGTCTATTGAACAATAAGGTGTGAATAATAGGTGGTTGCTTAATTAATCTAATGAAAATAAAAAAAATGCTGAACCATTACTGAACATATAATAGAATTGGCAGAAATTTCTACTATGTCATTGTTGAAATTGCAAATACAATATCCATTGATCATGGTCTAGAGCAATTCTCTTCTCTCCTACTTAAGAAGTAGGAGGTATTCCTTACTCGCTTCTCTGCATTTTGCCCCCCGCCCTCTGCTACTGGCCCCATGACAATATACCTCTCGCCAGCCCTCCATCTAAAACCAAAAACAAAAAAAATAGTGACCTCTGCAGCCCCTATGCACTGCCAACTTGCCCTCCCCATCCCACCCAGCCACCATCCCACTTTGCCACGCCACAGCGCCACCAGGCTCAAATCCTTGTTGAGTGCACATACAATGAACATTGATCACAGTCTAGTGCAATTCTCTCCTACTTAAAAAGTAGGAGGCATTCCCTGCTCTCTCCTATGCATTTTGCTCCACTCCACTACTGGCCCCATCATGTTTCTATTGCTCAGCAGCCCTCCATCTAAAACAAAAAAGAAAAGAAAATAGCGCCACCCAGAGCTCCTCCGCGTTGCTGCCCTACCCCACCGTTGTGCACGCTCTTCCATGCCAAAGCGCCACCCTGCCATCATGCCCCACTCTCACACTATCCCCCGCCCCTCCCTGCTCTGCCTGGTCGACACCCCACCCTGCCATCCCAGTGCCCCTAGTACCCCATCCCCACACCTCTTCACCCTGCAAGATCAGCAAAATTTGTTGGAACTTCGAAGGTCGTTGTTGGGGGGTGAGTCAGCCATCAAGTTGGTTCTCCACGCAGCGGCAATGGTGCCTGTGAAGTGCAACGCACTGGACGGTGAGCCAGGCAGCCAGCCTCCCTCCACCTCCTAGCCTGTTCCACCAGGGTCTCTTGCACAGTGCAGCAGCCCTTGTGTCCCCGTCCTCCCTTGCCATGGCTGCTGCCACTGCTGCCCTAGACACCACCTCTCCGTCCCTTCCCTGTGAGGCAGTCAAGTGACAAAGGTGGCAAACCCAGCTCTACAGGAGCTTGCCCTGTATCGTGGATGCATGGTGTCCTCATCCTCATCATCCCCTCAGCAATGGCGAGGGCATCCCCATCTTCACCTCCTCAATGACGGCAAGCGGCCCTGGCCCCCACCTCAACGCTCTCCACATGAGGAGAAGCGGCTGCGTCCCCATGCAGCCAGCAGCACCACATGATAGCAATCAAGATGAGCCCAAATCCCTAGCCCCTCCATCATGATGCCAATGGTCACTTCTCAAATCGCTGCTGCGTCCTCCTACCTAAGCAGGTACTATCTCTTGCACCTGCGGATTTCAGCCCTCTCTTGTTTCAATTTCACTAGATCTGCTTGTTCCTACATGCATGCCAATTGCTACATGCAAAATTTTTCTTGGTTTCCAATAGTAGAAGTTGTGTCTGTTTCTTTTCTTAATTATGATCAACATCACCTGATCTATTGTAATTGCTAAAGGAACCAGTAGCCATTACTAAATATTTGTAAGTGTCCTGCTAATTAAATCCAACTGAATTCAGAGATACCTGAATTGATGGTTTGGTAATTAGTTCACTTCCATACATTCTAATTAGTATTAATTAGTGCTCTTCATTTGTCATATTGTAAATTTAGTATTTCTCCATTGCAAACTTGAATGATCTGATGGGCTACTGTCATAAGAAGAAGCTAGCTGTGAAGGTCATAAAATTGTTGAAACATTTATGTGTCTAGACCTACATAATTTAAGTGTGTTGAGAAGCTACACTTAGAAGCATTTCATGCTTCAGAGTTTGTTGTATACTATAATAAGTAAAGGCCAAGGCATTAGATGCCATCATTGGCTGATTTTTGTTGATCCCGTTTCATGTGAATGCCATGCCTTTGTTATGGTTGTTTCTCGCCATTCTTCTCTGGCACTTTGATTTAATCTTCATTCAGAAAAAAACTTTGATTCAATGCACTAGGGTGTTCTACAGTATGCCAGATTGTTGTTCTTTCATTGTACTAAGATTTCAATGATTGGTAGCCTTCACTTTATTTTTATCTACTAAAAGGAACAAAATTATTTTTTAATCACCCAATCAATACTTGAACCTATTTTATTTTGTTCTACTGAAAGGAACACAACTCACTGATTATCTATGAGCTTTTCGCTTAAAATATTAGTCAAATTATCTGTGATCTCATGGGTACAAGGATGAAGCTAGATGATGGTCAGATAACAGGCTAGGCATACAAGAAAAGTTTTTCGGGGACTCAATGACAACATATCAATGACACATACAAAGAGTTACAGTACAGCAATATATATACAATATCAACAATATCATGGTGGACCCACAAATATTCCTTCCAAGCTTTATGGAAAAATTTATTCAAACTAACATGGACATTTCTTAAATAAAAATAATAATAATAATAATAAGACACAAACCAAAAATAAAAAATGTTCAGTCATCTTGTTAATTAAGAGGCTAACAACAACAAAGACAAAAACAAAGTCTGAAAAAACATCAAACAATTAGATGACTATTAGGTGTGTGCCAGCAACTGATTTTCATGTTTCATGCTAATTTTTCATTTTTCTGCATTTGGATGCACAATAAATGCATACCAACAAACAACAACAAAAACACTATATAGATCCATCCCAAGGTGAAATATTGGTACATGTTACTCTGAATAAGAGTTTACCAATATGGTGCAGAAGTAGGGGAATGGCAACTCATTATTATGAAAATTGGTAAACAAAGGTTGTCAAGTATATGAATATCTGAAAGATGGAGTGCTTGCCTATTTTTGCAATTAATTAGCATTGATTGATGATCTACACCTGCATATTGAAGTAATTAGTGGCAACTGAAAATACAATGCTCAATGTGACTCACAACATGATCATTTGATATGGTCATACATGCTCACAATGAACAGAACAAGATAGGAAATCCTACAAGGTCATAATGAGCAGTATATGGAATCTAACTATACTAATACTATGTTCATCAGCGACTGTCATCAAACACTCACAAAGCACAATTTATGGAACTGTAACATGAAAGAAAGAAAAAAGAGGTTTGTTTTTTAGGATGGCATCAATTTTATAAGGTTCGCGCCAAAGGGGCATTACATTAGAAACTAGGTCACCAGTCATTAGTTCATAGCCTATGAGCCCAAAATGGCAAAGGATGACGTCTGTACATAAGAGAGACCCCCTAAAACTAGCATTCACTACTGGAGCTGGCGGCTTTGCCGAGGGCTCCAGGCTCTCGGCAAAGCCTCTCAGACCCTCGGCAAAGGCTTTGTCGAGAGCAGCTCTCGGCAAAGCTGCCTCGGCAAAAACCCGATCGGCAAAGCCTTCTTTGCCGAGAGCCATTTATCGGGCTCTCGGCAAAGGCTTTGCCGAGAGCCAACGCGGCCCTCGGCAAAGAAAAGGCGCCGTTAACGGGCCCGCTTTCTTTGCCGAGAGCCCATTTGGCTGGCTCTCGGCAAAGAATTTTCTTTTTTTTTGAAAAAAATTCTTTGCCGAGAGCCAGTCTAGGCAGGCTCTCGGCAAACATTTTTTTTAAAAAAAAAAAGAAAAATGTTTGCCGAGAGCCTGCCCAGACTGGCTCTCGGCAAAGAGTTTTCCCAAAAAAAATTCTCATATTCAGATTACATTTTCATGAAAGCAAAATCTCTGTGTGATTGTACCACTCTTCGCCATTTTGCAGGATAAGCTGCCAGCTTCAACCTACAAGGTATTGGCTGATTATCACAGCACTACTGTGAAACTTCTAGCACTACAAGCTGCTGCTACTAACGATGTAAGTCCACTTACACAACTACAAACATATATCTATTTATTCATGCTTTTGCATTGGAGGAAAAGTATTGATATTTTTTTGCAATAGGCCGGTATTTTATTCTGGCTTCAAACTTGTAGTGCATAATGCTGAAACTTTATACATCCCCAGATTGATCTATTTGAAAAGCCATGTTGTAGGTGGTAAATATTCATTAGCCTAGCTTTTGTGATTACGAGGCCACATATGCCTAGGCACCACAGCTTGTGCATACACAAGTGATTAAGCTGCCACTACATTATTCACGTTTATTCAATATTCATGCATGAGCATGATGTTTGAACAGTTTACCAATCTTCTAGGACGGGGAACGAAGTTAAACCATGAACTTGTCCAGCAACCCTCAGCTTAAAAGCTTACTACACCACCACCCAACCACATGCTTTGCTCATGTCCAGCAAATAAAGTTAGCCAGCTCTCCACTAAGCTCGCGATCGACAAATAGCTAGACACATCAGATATTGAGAAATAGCACTGCACCTTTACTTCTCTCACTCTGCTACCACAGCCAACAGAAGCAGGCCTGTAGATTGACAGGAGCAATGTGGGCAACTGTTCAGGGCCTCCATAATTCAAGGGCCTCCAAATTTGCACTTTGCTAATTATCAATAGCTAATCCTTAAAATAAAAATAAAATGGTGGCATACCCAAACAAGCTTGCAATTCCTGCATCGTTAATTTGATCAACTCAACCTAAGGCCCAAATGGTCATGGTCATGGTCAATCAAAGCCGGTGCTATTCAGTGGAACAAGAACATCAATCCGTCCATGGGAAGTATCCAAATTATTTATCTTTCTTGAAGGCAAGCGTGAGGGAGACGTCCACTAAGCCACTAGCTAGTCGAGCACGCAGGCAGGCATTGCATTATTGGGTCCTAGATTACCGGCCGGCGGGTTGAAATTTGAAGCTTTTTTGGGCAGCAAAAGACGACGGGGGCGCTTTACAGCGTGGTCATGCAACGTCGACTCCGCTGCGCTCGCTCAAAGCGTGTCGTTGCTGCGTTCCGGCAGCAGCAACAGTGGGCAGGGGCGGCAGTTGATCCTCATACGCATCTCTCTCTGCTGCTATTCGCGAATCAAAGCCGGGCGGCCCACTGAACGGAGATGCAACAGACAGGGAGGGGGGAGGGAGAGGGAGGAAGTACCTGAACGGCGGCGGCTCCCCTCCGTGGACGGCGGTGGCTCCCCTCCGTGGACGGCGGCGCTCCGGGCGAGGACGCGGCCGAGCGGCCGGGCGAGGACGCGGCCGGGCGGCGCTCCGTGGACGGCGGCGCTCCGGGCGAGGACGCGGCCGGGCGGCGCTCCGTGGACGGCGGTGCTCCGGGCGAGGACGCGGCCAGGCGGCAGGGCGGCGGCGGCGGCGGCGGCGCGGGGGCGGGGGCACGGCCTGGCGGGGGCGAGAGGCGCGGGTGAGGGGCGCGGGTGCGGGGGCGAGAGGCACGGCTGACTGGGGTGAGGGGCGCGGGTGGTGGTTTTGATTCAGATATCCTCTTTGCCGAGAGCTAGATCAGGCGGCTCTCGGTAAAGAGTTTTTCTTTTTTTTATTTTCTTTGCCGAGAGCCCCCAAACCCAGGCTCTCGGCAAAGAAAATAAAAAAATAAAAACTCTTTGCCGAGAGCCACGTGACCTAGCTCTCGGCAAAATATATATAATTTTTAAAAATTTCGTCCGACGTTCTTTGCCGAGAGCTAGGTCAGGTGGCTCTCCGCAAAGAAAATAAAAAAAACTCTTTGCCGAGAGCCACCTGACCTAGCTCTCGGCAAAATATATATAATTTTTAAAAATTTCGTCCGGCGTTCTTTGCCGAGAGCCCCCAAGCCCAGGCTCTCGGCAAAGAGCCTCTTTGCCGAGAGCTTTAGGACGCTCTCGGCAAAATATATATATATTTTTTGGATTTTTGCTCTCAATTTTTTCCTGCAGCCTTGGTATAGTACTAGGTGGCCATGTTTGAAATTTGGTGTATTTTCCATTCTTCTTGCTATATTTCGCGTATTTTCTTTATTTTCTTGATTTTTTCCGCAAGACGCACATTTGAAGTGCAGGTGCATGAAATAATAAATCTTAGCGATTTAAAAAATGATATTCATTCTTCTGAGAGTATTTCAACACCATATCTAGGGACAGACGCGGAAACTCGACCATCTCGTGCACGAGACATAGCGACCAAGTTGTGTAGGATTTGATTTAAAAATATATAAAATACGAACGGAGTCGGAAAATCATGAAAATAGACGGAAGGCCTTGACACGATACGTAGAGTTTATGGAAATAATTTGGGAATGTTTGGAGCAAGTTGTGACACAAGATGGTTGAAACCCTGAGATCTCCGCATGCGATATCTTGTTATCACATGTGGAGATCTAAGGGTTTCAACCATCTTGCGGCATAACTTGCTTCAAACATATATATAATTTTTTATAGCTTCTACATGCGATGTCAAGGCCTCCCGTCCATTTTCATGATTTTCCGACTCCGTTCACATTTTATATATTTTTAAATCAAATCTCACGCAACTTGGTCGCCATGTCGCGTGCACGAGATGGTCGAGTTTTCGCGTCTGTCCCTAGATACGGCGTCGAAATACCCTCGGAAGAATTAATATAATTTTTTGAATCGCTGTGATTCATTATTTCATGCACCTGCAGTACAAATGTGCGTCTTGTGGAAAAAAATCAAGAAAATGAAAAAAATACACGAAATATAGCAAGAGGGATGGAAAATACACCAAATTTCAAATCTTGTCTTCTAGTACTGTAGCAAGGCTGCACAAAAAATTTGGGACCAAAAATCCAAAAAAAAATTGCCGAGAGCCTTGGCTGAGGCTCTCGGCAAAGAAAATATTTTGCCGAGAGCCTAACAGCAGGCTCTCGGCAAAGATGACGGCGTAAGGGTGCCGTTTGTGGGGGGGTTGAGGCTTTGCCGAGATTTTTTGTTTACCGAGAGTCGAGCTCTCGGCAAAGTTTGTCTTTGTCGAGAGCCAATCTTTGCCGAGAGTCGAGCTCTCGGCAAAGCTTGTCTTTGCCGAGAGCCAATCTTTGCCGAGTGCAGGCTCTCGGCAAAGGATTCTTTGCCGAGTGCAGGCTCTCGGCAAAGGATTCTTTGCCGAGAGCCCGATATTTGGCGCTCGGCAAAGCGTATGACACTCGGCAAAGATACTGTTTCCGGTAGTGATTGCTGTATTCATAGAAAGTTTGTGTTTGCAACCTACATTGTTACAAATAAACAGACTCTTCAAATTCAAGTGTGTCTAAGATTTCTAGGAGAAATACAATATTAATGAATAACATGCAAACTACAAAAGGTAAAACAAACCCATGACAATGTAGCCTTTTGTTGCCGTAAACACAAACTTAAAGCATTGTAGAATGCAGAGAAAGAAAAAAGATTGCGTCAAAACCCAGTCAGCATAAAAAAAATGCACGGTCATATGGAAAAGATGAGACAGCGATTCGGTATACATAAAAATGATGCCATTTTGTTGAAGCAATACTAGATTAGAACCACTGACAGTTTCTTTTTCTCCCGAGGTCAGGATTTATGCCCAGAATCCAAGCAACACCAGAACACAAAGGTGATACTATTGCAAATGATATAGCATATAGCAAAGTGCTATACAGAATTAGCTCCACAGGAATCGGTAGAACTATAAGCAAAGATATATATGTTAGCAAGCAGAAATCCTGGCGTGGAACTACAACAAGAATTGGTAGAACTATAAGCAAAGACTTGTTAGCACAGCAGTAGAAGAAACGCAAAAACAAAATAGGAAAAGACTACAAGGTTGACAAACAGCCAATATAACTCGTTCAGTAGCTATCAAGCAGTGAAAGTGCAATCGTTGAACTCAAAGGTGAAATATAAAAGAAGAAAAACAGTTTTTGTAACTTGATCAATCATTAGTTCCTGACTCATGGTGATGTCAAAACTGGCAAAGGAATGCATCACTACATAATATATAGCTAGCACCTAAAAATAGCATTACTCCATTATTGAATCTATGACAGTTTATGACCATTGACAGCTTTACAATAATGGAGGGAAATTATGCACAGAGTCCAAGCTACTTAGAGAAGTAGCTACAAAGTGGTAGTAAAATCACAATCGAAGAAGCATATATAAACATGACTAACTTGAGGAAGTAGGAATCCTGAATCTACCACAAGAATTGATAGGACGACTAGAAGCAAAGAGATGTTAGGGGCACAAGCTTGCTACAGTAGAATAAATAAATCACAGAAACCAGGAACCATGTGAAGATGTGAGGAACGCAGATCCGTGGATGCAAGAGATCAGAAGCAGGCGGATCAGAGAACTAACTACAAAGTGAGGAAGTAGGAATCCTGAATCTATACAACAAGAATTGATAGAACAACAAGAGATGTTAGTGGCATAGGGCAGAAACCACATAAATCAGAAACCATGTGAAGAAGAACGCAGATGCGTGGATGCAAGAGATCAGAAGTACGGATCGGACTGGAAATTAAAACAAATCGCGAAAGCACATCTGGTTCGAGAATGATAGAGGCATACAATGGGAGACAGAGAGAGGAACTCACTGTGACGGGGCGCTCCAGCAGCTCCATGCAGAAGGCGCAGCTGAAGCTTTTGCTGAGGATGTTGAGGACGTCGTCCTCTGCGCTGTCGTCGACATCATCGGGTGCAGATGCAGCAGATCGGCCAGCCAGAAGGTTTTGCCGGCGTCACGCTTTCTCTTCGTTGGAGAGGGTGGTGTCGGCCTCGATCTCGCGGATGGCGGCGACGAGCTCGCCTCCCGCCGCACGGGATGCTGCCGGGTCGTGGGAACAGTCGGGGCAGCTCCAGTTCGCGGCGTCGGAGAGCGCGGGGGGTTCGAGAGGCAAGGAGAGTGCCACGGGGTGGCGCAGGCGGAGCAGCGTAGCAGGTCGACCTCGAACTGCACGACCACGCCGCAGACCATGCACATGCCAGCGTCGTCGCAGGGAAAATCGGCGGCCATAGTGGTGGTGGTGGTTGCGGCGGCGGCGGCTGGGTCTGGGAGTTGGGGAATGGGGAATGGGGGATCGGAGGCTCGCTGCCTTAGGGTTTTGTGTGGAGCGGACTGCGGACGGGAAATGTGAGAAGCATGAGCCCTGAGGAAGTGACGAAAGCGGAAGGTGGTGGAAAGCTGCTTTCGAATTTTGGCCTGTTTTGCCGCTGCCTGCGGTATCGATCACGCCCCACCCTCGCTGATAGTTTCCACGCAAAACCGTTGGTGGTATATAAAAGAGAGAGAAAAGGAGTTAATCAAATTGTGTCCTTCGTCTTTTCAATTCCTTTTTTAGATAGATGCAGTTAAGCGCAACAGGTCGCGTAATTCAGCAAGTGCGCGACCCGTCTTCCTTCGCGTTGGCGCCCTCACCCCGCCGAATCTATTGACACTGCTCCTTGTCCCGCGCCCGCCCCGCTGGCATTTCCCCTACTCCCACCAGTGGCCGGTGACTCTGCCACCCCCTCGACCCCACCATCCCCTAATCACAGGGCCACAGAGAGCATTCACACCGCGACGCCTCGCCGCTAGCCCCGCCTAATCGACGTTTCCTACCACCGTGTTGCGATCACAATTGTGTGTTTAAGTTCGTGTTTTAGGATTCCTTCTTCCTCCTTTCCGATGGAGTCAATCTGCACCTAGTAAGGAGGGTTAGTGTTGTTAGGGACATGCATAGCTTATATATCATCAAATCTTGGAATATAAAATCGTAAATCCAAGTTTATTTACATGTGTTGACGGCCTCAAGAAAAAGAATGGAGTTGAACCAAAAGTTAAAAAAAACTACATAACCTACATGATATAGAGAGGTTAAGAGATCCATAATAGTAATAAAGGCATAGATCGCCAATAACAGAGACCACAAGGAGAGGGGAGGGGGACGACGATATCCAAATGGTAGCTGCCAAGAACAATGTGTATAGATGTGAGCAAGGTATTAAATAGCATATAGTGGGTTGTTAGCGAATTGGTATCGAGGGAGAGAATCGTGAATTGTGTTGTTGTTGTAGACGCTAAGTTCAAATAGTGGTACCTGATAATCACACATAAATTAAAGTATATGTCATGAATAATGAGTACAAATAGACATGGGTTGTTAGCGAATTGGTATCGAGGTAGAGGATCGTGAATTGTGGTGTTATTGTAGACACTAAGTTCAAATAGCGGTATCTGATAATCACACATAAATTAAAATATTTGTCATGAATAGTGAGTACAAATAGACATTTAATTGTACTCAAACAACTAACGTCTCACATACTTAAACTAAGAAAAAAAATGGTGTTCCAGTTCCACACAATACATATAAGTAATCACATATTAGAGTTTACAATGAAATAGGTTATAAGGCCATAAAATATTTCATAAGACCATCATTTGTAACCATTGTCAAGGTTTATTTGTTGCATACCATATCATGCTATTGCGGCTGCTACAAAGAATTACATACCTCGACAGTGGCCCGCTACCTCAAATAGTGGCCGCTCTCAGTTCTAGCTTGCTAAATCTAATATGTTATGTCATACACAGTGGTAGTGATAAAAAGACCTCTACTGCTATTGCAGACGCTACGACTACTATTTATTATCACGGATGTGCAATATATAGTCTATCTTCAACCTCCTCGAAGGAGCAACAAATTCCCCCTAAAGTTCTTCCTATTTTATTGTTTCTCTATCTGTCTAGCACGTGTCTCTAGTCAGGCTTTTAGAGATCACAAACCCTTCATCATGTTGTTTCAGAAATAATGGGCTCCTTTTAGTGGCTAGACTTTTCTCCTTAAAATTTTACTTGCCACTTAGGTTTTTCAATTGTTTTCCTCATTTTACGAGCTATCATCTATCTATCTATCTACACTATAAAAAAAATGATGAATACTATCACCCAATTGAGTCCCACACAGCGCATCTCTTACCCCTTAGGGGGTGTTTGGCAGAGTTTCACATAGCTCCATATCCTAAAAAGCAGCTCCGTTCTCATATTTTTCAGCCAAACACTCCGGCTCTACGAACTCTAGATCTGTCAAAAATATAGATCTAGCTCATAGATCTACTAAATCCATGGAGCACATCAAGAGGCTCTGAAAACTCTAATTTTGTGGGGTTGGTGAAAATTACACACCACTGCCCCATTACACAAACATACCGGTTAGATTTCTTTTTATCGCCGATCTCTCCTGTTTGGCATGTTTCTCCCTCACTGCGAGCACTGACGCGCTCACCCCGCTACCTGACGTGCGCCCTATCGCCTGGCCCTAGCCTCACAGGAGGACCCACCTCGACACCTAGCCCCGACCCCGCCTTCGTGGCCTTGCCGACTGCCGCCTCGTCGTTGTTGCGGCCGAAGCCGGTGATAGGACGACCGCGCTCGGCCTCCGCTGTGGCCTCGTCGCTGCTGCAGCGCCCGTGGGTGTCTGCTTCGCCGGTGATTGATATGGTTGACATAGTTGACACAACTATTTACATGCAGCTTTTATCAAGCTGGTGACATCTAATTTTGTGCGGAGGGAAAATTCATACCTCACGTTCTTTTATTCACTGGAAAATTTAATCAGCGTGGCTAGCGCCTGGACGTCCGAATGCCCGTGCCTACCCCGTATGCTGCTGCGCCTACCTGCCGACGCCTGCTGCACGCCCGCCTGCTGCAACGCATGTTGCTACTATGCACGAAGAAATTCAAATTTGGTGCTGCTAGCTGCACCCATGCACGGTGCAGACCCCACGGCGATGAAGGCACGTGTCCCCATCACGTCGTGATGGCAACGATGCCCAAGTAATCTGCCAATACGCGTGATCCCACAACGTCCGTCATTTGTTCACCGCTGCAGTTTGGTTTCCAACGCCGCTCATCTAACCATTGGTGACCAATTCCTGGACACACAACTTCCATTGCTATGGGCCCTACAGCATGCGTGGGTGCAGCCAGACTGCACCAAATTTTCTTCCTGCTACGCATGTTGGAGCCGACGGTGGCCGTCGAGCTCTTGATCGGCGCCGGCGAGCCCTGGAACACACAGCGAAAGTAGAACGCACGCGAGAGGTGGAGAGCAGAGATCGAGAACACGAATGGAGACAGACTCGTTTACTGCGTATGGGCGCAGCCCCCTTCTGTTGCCGTTTTCATTTATTTATGCATGTTCTATACATGAGCCTGAGGCTCTCCATCCCCACCACGACGCAGTCACTGCACGGTGCGCCCTTATCTTCGGAACGCCCGTGCGACATGCACGGTCGACGACGTCATGACGAGAACCAGTCAAGCAGGGAGCGGTCATGACGCGATCCACGCATATCTCCAGATCGCCCACGATATCTACGCTCTGAACACAAACGTGCAACTAACTAATGCAGCTTGTAAAAGCAAATAAAACATCGACTGGATTACAAGATAACAAATCACCCCCTTAATCCTGTCGAACGTTGATGACGCCAATCCTCCCACGCAGCTCGATGAACCTGACTCTGGGCAGTGCTTTCGTCAGGATATCAGCCAATTGATGTTCAGTGCTTACGTGCTCTACATCCACATCTCCCTTGCCGACACACTCACGGATGAAATGATAGCGAGTGTCAATGTGTTTGCTCCTTTCATGATAAACAGGATTTTTGCTCAACTCGATTGCTGACTTGTTATCAATCAACATCTTGAACTTCTGAACTTCACCTCCTGTCAAAACCGCCACCAGATGGCTGAGCCAAACACCCTGACAAGCACCAGCTGCTGCAGCCATGTATTCAGCTTCACAGGATGATAGAGCGACTGACTTTTGTTTCTGGGAGTTCCATGTCACCAAATTTGGTCCAAGGAAGAACATCATGCCTGTGGTGCTTCTTCGATGGACAAAGTCACCCCCATGATCACTGTCTGTATAGCCCAAAAGCTTCAGACCTGCATTCTTCCCTGACACATACTTGCAGCCGTAGTCAAGGGTACCTGAGATATACCTCACTATCCTCTTGACTGCTGCCCAATGCTCACTGGTGGGTGCCTCCATGAATCTGCTTGCCAAACCCACTGCATATGCTATATCTGGCCTAGTATTCACCAAGTACCTCAACCTGCCAATTATGCTCCTGTACATGGTCACATTCTTTTCAGTTCCTTTGAGGCCACTCACCAGCTTTACACGCTGTTCCATTGGAGTATCAGTTGGATTGCAACCCTTCATCCCACACTGTTCCACTATCTTGGAAGCATAAGCACTCTGACACAATGTTATCTCACCAGGCTTCTGCTGCACTTCCATTCCCAAGTAGTAACTCAACAGTCCCAGATCACTCATACTGAACAAGTTCATCATTTGTTGCTTGAATTTTTTGATCTCCTGACCGTTTGGTCCACAGATGATAAGGTCATCCACATAAACCCCAACTAGCAGAAAAGAATTTCCTTCTGCTCTTCTGTATACAGCATTCTCAACATCACTTCTCTGAAAACCAAGTCCCCTTAACTCAGCATCAAGTTTGGTGTTCCAGGCCCTCGGTGCCTGTTTAAGGCCATACAATGCCTTTTTCAATTTCAGGACTCTGCCTGCAAATCTTGGATCACTAAACCCAGGTGGTTGTTGCACATAGACATCTTCTTGTAGCTCTCCATTCAGAAATGCTGACTTCACATCCATGTGGTGTACTTCCCACTGACCATCAGCAGCTAGAGCTAAAAGAAGCCTCACTGTCTCCAATCTCGCTACTGGAGCAAAAACCTCATCAAAGTCCACCCCTTGAGTTTGTGCATATCCCTTGACCACTAGTCTAGCTTTGTGCTTGACTATGTTACCTGCAGGATCCCTTTTCACTTTGAATACCCATTTGAGGCCAATTGCCTTTTGCCCCTTAGGCAGTTCAGACATTTCCCATGTTTGGTTTTCATGTATTGCCTGCAGTTCTGCCTGCATAGCATTTCTCCAGCACTCCTCCTCTAGTGCTTCATCAATACTTGTGGGCTCATCTGCAGCCAATAGGCACACTCCACTGTACTCAAAATTTTGAATAACATCAGTACTGTCAAGAAGATCCACCATTGATCTGAATCTCTGTGGTGGTGTTTCTGAACCTCCACCGGAACTGGATCCTGCACCTCCTGACACTTCACTTCCTTGATTTGGTGTGCCATAGTGATCAGAGATTGACCCACTATTCCCAGGTGTGTGTGGTAATGATTGAGCCACTGAGCTGCCATTTCCCCCACTGTAATCAGCAGTCTGTTGCTCTGTCTGTGCTGCTGTCGGACTAGCTACAGTAGGCTGAAAGTAGTTAACTGTGAAAGTTTCAGCTTCGCCTGCACTGTCCACTTGATCACTCCATCTCCAGGCTCGATGCTCCTCAAATATAACATCTCTGCTGACTACCAATTTGCTTTGATCTGGATCATATAGCCGATAACCCTTGGTTCCAGGCTCATACCCCAAGAACACCATTTGCTTTGATCTGTCAGAGAGCTTGTTGGTTCCAGGACCAATCAGCTTTACATGTGCAGTGCAGCCAAAAGTTCTCAAGTGATCAACTCTCGGTTTCTTGCCATGCCAGGCCTCAAAAGGAGTTTTGTTACTTAAACTTTTTGTCGGAGCTCGGTTCAGCACATAAACAGCAGTAACCACTGCTTCTCCCCAAAATTCAGGTGGTACACTCATGCACTTCATCATGCATCTAGCCATCTCAACCACAGTTTGATTTCGACGCTCAACAACCCCATTCTGCTGAGGGGTGTAAGGGGTTGTTGTATAATGCTTGATGCCAGCATCATTGCAAAACACTGAGAACAGATGGGAGTTAAACTCTCCCCCCTATCTGTTCTTAGTGCTTTCAATCTTCCACCTTGATCTACTTCAGCTCTCTCTTTCACCTTCTTCAGATAGGCTAGTGCTTGATCTTTGGTCTTCAAAATTTCAACCCACATGTATCTACTGTAATCATCCACCACTAGCAGAAAATAGGAGCAACCCCCCACAGTGGGTGGAGTGATTTGCCCATAGAGATCTGCATGAAACAGGTCAAGTGCCTTCTCAGCCCTGAAAGTCGATGACTGTGGAAAGGGTGCCCTATGTTGCTTGCCAAGAGTGCAGCTATCACACACTTGTTCAACATGATCCACCATGGGCATGCCACTCACCATCTTCTTTCTGCCCAAATCACGTAGGGCTCTGAAATTTAAATGACCAAACCGAGCATGCCACTGACATGCCTTCTCTGACACACTGGACAAGAAACAAACAGGTGGCACTACTGCAAACTTTATAGTGTATAGACGATTAGCAGTACGAGGAGCACTGATCAGCAACTTGCACTCCCTATCAAACACCTTCAAAAACCCATCCTTCAATCGAACATCACATCCCCCTTCCTCGAGCTGTCCCAGACTCACTATATTGCTCTTCAACTTGGGAATGTAATATACATCAGAGAGTACCTTATGCTCATGCTGTCGTCCCTCGATCACCACGGATCCGATGCCGCGGATCTCCACACATGAGCCATCACCAAAGCGTACTGAGCCGCGCACTCCGTCGTCGAGGTAGGAGAGCGCCGACCGGGTGCCCGTCATGTGGTTGCTGGCGCCCGTGTCCAGCACCCACGTGTCGTCGTCGCAGATCATCGGCACGACGTTCTTCTCGGCGAGATGCACGAACGCCCTTGGTTCGCGCACTGCACTGCCTGACGCCGCTGCCATGAACAACATCGGTTGTTCTGTATCCGCCACAGCAACGTTCGCCGCCTCCTTCTTCTCCTCTTTTCTCTCCCTCTTCGGTCGTTTACAGTCTTGTGCCCAGTGGCCATAGATGCCACAGTTTCGACACCGACCTTTGCGCCGGGGAGTGCCTTCTGAGGTGAGCTTGATGCCGGCGCTTCCACTGGATCCGCCTGCATCAGATCGTGGCTTCCCTTTGGATTGACCACCACCGCCGCCGCCTTCCTTGGACGAACCAGATTGGAAGCGATGTTTGTGCTTCGCTATCCAGTCCTCCTCGGCCAGTAGAAGCCGCCCGGCCTTGTCGGTGATCTGATCTACCTTGGCTGCTGAATCCTCCATACGATCTTCAGCAGCGCGAAGGCGACCCACCACTTCCTCAGCGGTGAGGGTCTTCATATCACAAAACATCTCAATTGAAACCACAACTTGACTGAGTCGTGATGGCACGACGCGCAGGAACTTCTTCACCACACGGGCATCATCCACCGTCTCCCCGAGGATCTTGAGATTGGCCACGAGACCATTGATCCTCATGCCGAATTCGTCGATTGTCTCCCCTTCTTTGAAGCTGATGTTCTCAAATTCTTTGAGCAGCTTCTGGGCATTGACATCTTTCACTCGATCAGCACCGAGCCTCATGGTCTTCACCAACTCCCACGCCTCCTTGACGGTTTTCTTGCTCCCCAACGTCGCCCACATCTCCTTCGGCACCGAACGCAACAGCGCACTCATCGCCTGACGATCTTGTGCGCGCTTCACGTTCGTGCCCGGCTCAATCACTTCCCAGATCTCCAAGGCCTCATAGTTTACCTGCATCAACATTGCCCACTCGGTATAGTTTGTGCGGGTCAACATAGGCCACATCAGGGAACTCTCTCGGACGCCGCCTTGAACACTTGGTCCGTCACCCATCTTCTTCTCCGCCGATCGCCTGTCCCACGCCTTGTGCTTCTTCAACGCCGGCGACTGTGGCGGACTCACCGACCCACTATAGAATGGATCCACAGCTCCGAAACCACTTGTTGGAGCCGACGGTGGCCGTCGAGCTCTTGATCGGCGCCGGCGAGCCCTGGAACACACAGCGAAAGTAGAACGCACGCGAGAGGTGGAGAGCAGAGATCGAGAACACGAATGGAGACAGACTCGTTTACTGCGTATGGGCGCAGCCCCCTTCTGTTGCCGTTTTCATTTATTTATGCATGTTCTATACATGAGCCTGAGGCTCTCCATCCCCACCACGACGCAGTCACTGCACGGTGCGCCCTTATCTTCGGAACGCCCGTGCGACATGCACGGTCGACGACGTCATGACGAGAACCAGTCAAGCAGGGAGCGGTCATGACGCGATCCACGCATATCTCCAGATCGCCCACGATATCTACGCTCTGAACACAAACGTGCAACTAACTAATGCAGCTTGTAAAAGCAAATAAAACATCGACTGGATTACAAGATAACAACGCATGCCCACCTGCCGCTGCTTCGCATGCTGCTCGAGTGTTGCTGCTCACATGCTGTTGCGCGCTTGCGCCTACTTCTCACATGGTGTCACGCACCTGCGCCTGCTACTTGGGTCTATTGCTTGCATGCTACTATGCGCCTATGCCAGCCGCTCGCATGATGCTATGTGTCCATGCTGTTGTGCGTCTGCGCCTGGTGCTGCACATGTACGTGGGGACCGCCTACGCTTGGTTCCCTCGCCTGCTAATGAAAACACATGCAATGTGAAGCATTTGCTGCAAAATACGTCTAAAACAAGTGAAACATTTGGAACATAAGGTTGCAACATATTAGCCACTGCAACATATGTAACATCCAGATAAAACATTTGCAACATACGTTTGAAACAACTGAAACATTTGGAACATACACTTGCAACATACATGTGTAGACATTTGGAACATACACTTGCAACATACATGTGTAGCCACTGCAACATATCCAATATCCAGATAAAACACTTGCAACTTACAACATAAGACTGAAATATTTGGAACATACTCTTGCAACATATGTGTGAAACAATGCAACATCTAGATCAAAATGCTTGCAATATACGTCTGAAACAGATGAAACAATTTGAACAAACACTTGTAACATTCATCTGAAACACTTGCAACATGTCTATGAAACATCTAAAACACTTGAGGACATGCGCTTTCAGCGTAGCGTAACATCTCCTTGCTGCTTGCGAGAATAATGGAGGCTCATCGGCGTGTGAAGTTTACCGGAGGCAGCGGCCCGGCGGCCCTTGTAGGTAGTAGACCGGTGGTGGCAGCTGCAACAAGGAGGCAGTGCCCGCACGACTGGGAGAGGCAGCCGGATCCGCCGAGGAGCCACTCATGTCGGGCCTGCCACATTGGTCCACCCGTGACCGAGGCCATCGACACCGTTGCGCTGCCGTGTTGAGGGCCGCTCGGGCCTCTGCGTCATGGTTTGCTCGTGCTGAAGCCACGCCGAGGCCGCTATGCTGCCACACAGGGACGCTCGCCCACACCGCACCGAGAGAGAGAGGGAGAGGGAATAGAGCTAGAGGCACGCGAGAGAGAGAAAGCAGAGGCAAAGAGGCATGAGAGAGAGAGGAGCGGTGGCTGATATTTTTCAAGACGCAAACGAACTAGTGAACGACAGTGCATGCGGACCGTATAGGCACAGGTGTGGACGGGTCAGGGTCCGTCAGTCCGAACGGATGTTGTCCTCATCCTATCATTATTGAAAATCGATACATTCTATTCCTGCCATATGCAATCATGCGGTGCCACCTCTCCCTAGCATATAGACTCATGCGATGTGTCCATGCATGCATCCATAGTTGTCAAGACATGCGGCTCTTTAGAGGCGACCATGGTGGCGCCTAGAAATCATGGTGATTCTACTCATGCTCATCGTGCTTCCGCTTGGCCTTCTCCTCTCAGGCCAATCGTCAACACCATCGACGTAGCCCCCCATGCATACATGCTTTAATTTGATAAGGCACGCGTGGCTGGCCACGGTGATTCTGCTTGTACTCGTCATCCTCTCGCTCGGCCTACTCTTTTGGGCGTTATCGTCAACACCATCCAAATAGCCACCCTCCATCTAGGGCTCAACTAGATTTCTTTTTCTTTTTCTCTCCTTTTTAGGTGATTGCCGAGTAGAAGATTTTTTTTGGTTGTTTCCTTGGAAATGTTGCCCTAGATATTTCTCTTTAGTTCGATTACTTAATGATGATGGTCGTGGGTTGTAGGTTAATTCTAGTTGATGCATCTTTTACCTGAAGATTTTATCTTCTTAATTAAACACAGATTCTTATGGTTCTCATCTCCGATTTTTTTTGTCCCGATTATTCTAGACTTAGTTTACACAAGGATGTTCCTTTTAGATGGAAATCTTCATGTGGACTTGTTAATTTTCCGAGGGAATTGTCACTTAATTTGCTTTTGTAAATTTTCCTTTTTGATTGAATTTCCACTTGACCACGGTAAGGAACAATGGTTATGTGCCAAATTGCAAAATTGCTATCGAAATGATCAAAACTTGCTGCGTTCCATCTGTTAATTGCTTGATTGTACAACAGAATCCTTGGAGGATAATGTTTCTAATTTTTCATGAGAAAATCTAATAGGCTCACACTTTTTAAAAACTAATATATAGAAAAGGGAAACACTGCCGGTTCCTAAAGGCCTGTTACTGCAAGATTTGCAACCAGCACTGGGAAAGCGGCAGTGATGTCCCTGGCTTACCATTGCCGGTACTTCACCCGTCAGTGATAGGCTTAGAAAAAAAAAGAATACAGCAAGCAAGCATGCTTGTTACTGCCGCCGCCAGGCTCGCTGGCTACTGCCGCCACTCCATCACAGACAAAGGAGGAGGGGTTCAACACATCACAAATCAACTCAACCACAAATCAATTCATACATCACAAAGGAGAAGGGTTTAGCACATTACAAATTAGAAGGGTTGGGAAGGATTCGTACATCACAGATTCAGTACATCACAGATAAAGGAGAGATTCGTATATCACAAAGAAGAATGATGCAGATGTTCATGGGATTGGGAAGGAATACACCTGGTCATGGATCCATCGCTAGGCGCACCTTCTTCCTCCTCACTGCCGCTGGATCTGGATCCTCCTCCATTGGGCACCAGCACTCCGGATCCAGGCGAGGGTCCCAGGCGTAGCGGAAGCGCACCTCAGCGGCGGCCTCAATCCGTCGCCCGTCACCGATGAGATAGTCGCGCCCCTCCCAGCGGAACAAGCGCGAGTCGACGCGCCCCTCCCTGCGAATAGGCGTGGGTCGACGGCGAGGTGTCGCGCCCCTCCCGGCGGAACAGCCGCAGGTCGACGGCGACAGAGCTGGCGAAGCCCTCGGAGAGGAGGTACGCGGCGCAGGGAGGGGGAGGGGCCAGCAGTGAGGGAGGTCTAGCGGGGGAGGAGCGAGCGGCGCGATGGAGGTCCAGGCGGGGGAGGAGCGAGCGGCGCAGAGGAAATCACGGGAGGAGAAGAAGTCTGCGGAGAGAGAGAGAGAGAGAGAGAGAGAGAGAGAGAGAGAACGGATAGAGGTGTGGACTGGATGGATGTGAGTTTGAAGTTAACCCGGATACATAAAAATTTCGGGTCCGACCGTGGATCAGTGCCGTCTAGCACTACAGCCCGACAGTGATAAACATCAGTGCCGGATTGTAGTAGCAACCGACAGTGATAGCATATATATCACTGCCGGTTGGTATAAAATTCCAGCAGTAATAGACTTTTTCCTTATTAACCGGCAGTGATGTATCTATCAGTATTGGTTTTAAAATTCCGGCAGTGATTTCTTATTCTGTAGTAGTGACAAACTGCATGTTTGAATTGATGTTTATAGAGCAATCATTGTTTTTCTCTCCTGATCCCAATATAACTTCAGCTCATGTTCTGCAGCTAAAACTGCATGCTGATGAGGAATCTTACAGATCAATGGCAAAGGAGCCGACTATTAAGATTTCATACTCAGATTGCTGGCGTTTACCTTCACCGCCATGCAAGCTTAAGGAAAAAAAAAAGTATGGATTACAAGAGCTTATTTGAATGATTCTACAGGTAATTAAAGGGCATGCACTCATTATATGAAATCATCAGACTGATATTGATTGGCTCATTGGATGGATATTGACTCAGGTTGTTATTCCTCATCTTTTTAATAGTTGTTAGAAATCTAGTTTGCTGATTGTACGACTATGGTTAAGTTTATCTCGATTAACCGACAAATAATATGATACTTCTTCTCTCACAGATTTAGCAGCATATATTTCGCCAAATTCAACATCCGAGCTATCAAAATTGCACATAGTGTGTAAATTAGGATGATGTGATTTATGATACTCTCTAACTTCTTTACTGTTTCAACAGCCAAATCTTTTGCAATACTTGATTAACAGAGAGAAACTCATAGTGCTCTATATTAACAAACACTAGTACAGAAGGGGCTATTGTCCCGGTTGGAAAAAAAACCGATGAATCCGGGACTAAAGGCGTCCCCTTCAGTCTCAGGACAAGGACCGGGACTGGAAAGGGACATTTAGTCCCAGTTGGCAATACCGACGGGACTAAAGGGGCCTCTGGCCCTTGACTAAGTCTGGGCACATTTCAGGACTAAAGTCCCTTTTCTTTTCTTTTTCTTTTCCTTTTCTTTTATGGTTTCCATTTCTTTAATGGTTTATTTTTCAATTTAATTCTTTATCATTTTGATTAGTTTTTTGTACGTATTTTATGCTATTAATATACGTCCATACATATAAGTTTTCTTTCGAGCATGCATACAATATACACAAAATGTATGAAACTATACATATATTTCAAAATCTACTTGTACATGAAAGCTTGTATATTACATTAAATCCAGCTCTTTAGGATATAATTTTCTGTCAAAGAAGTACCGTCCATTGGGATCTACAGCCTTCTTAAAAATAAATCATGGCGGTGTCTCTTGAATTGCTTTGATCTGTTCTGGTTGTAGGACCTTCGCCCACTTCCACTCAAGCTCCGAACGAAAGAAAAAATATGAATATATGATTAGTGTGTATATATATGAACACAGTGATAATAAAAAAATTATATAAATTGTTTACGTGCTTTGATAGTTCTATAGGTTTTTTCAATGAGTAATTCACGAGGTGCTCTCAAAGGGTAGTATCACGTGGTTCCCCGGTTCCTGCCTCAGACACTAGTTTACGAGAAAACGATTCATCAAACAATCAAACATGGTAATAATGAAATGAATGAAATAAAGATGCGGGGACCTAGTTAGTACTTACTTTGTAGTCGAATTTTTTCAGACGAGAGGTCCATTCTCCTGTGTGTTTTGTAATGAACCTTACCCAAGCACTGTCCAAGAGAATAAATAAATAGAGTTATTATTCCTCTAATATCAAGAAAATGGTGATAGAGGTATAGTGCGAGACCGAAATATCAATCATTCTTTGATACTCCTCTCTCCGTTTCCTCAATGAGTCAACCATATTGACTTCACTTTTGTGAGACTGGATGACCAACATTATGCAGTGGTAGCTGCATGTTTACGCGGGCATATACCTCATTAATTATCCTCAACATAGAGTAAGCAAAATAAAGTGTGTACAAGAGACAATAACACTCACTTAAAGTTTTCAGGGAAGAGTACCATTGTCCTGTCATGTTGTTTCTCGGAGATCCGAAGCTCCGGCGAGACCCTACCTTGCCCGCATGGCCTCCTTCTTCCTCTCCCCGCCCCCACTCCCGCTGCCGCCAAGGCCATGCTCGCCGGCGAGCACCGCCGTGACGCCCTCGTCCCGACCTGGCCCGGCTGCCTCCACCGTCACCAGGGCCCCTAACCACTCGGCCGCTATCCCCATCCCCTGGCCAGTCTGCTTCCCCCAAAAATCCCTTATAAGCCTGCTGGAGTTCACTACTACAGAAAACTTAATGGAGACGGGCGTTTCTGGTTAATGGAGGCAAGCATTCCATCCGCCTCCAATCAAAGGCCTCTATTAATGGAGAACAATGGAGGCGCTTGCTTTGCCCGCCTCGGTTAATTGGTTAAACCGCCTCGGTTAATATCTATTAACGGAGGCATGGTCGCCCTAACCCATCTGCCTCCGTTAAATAAAGTGCATCCCCTTGTAAAATAAATCCTACAGTAGTGGTTGGAGACAAGGGAGGCGCGGTAGCCATAGATGGAGACGAGGGAGGAGGAGAGCCTGTCAGACGCGGGCTCGGCCGCCGGAGATGCAGAAGCCGACGCGGACGCGGGCAGTGGTGCGGGCGGGTCCCGAGGAGGCTAATGGGCCGTTCGTGCCTGCTCGAAGACATTGTGGCCCGCACAGCAGTGGTGGCAGGTGCCGTTTGGCATGCGACTCCAGTCTTGGGACCCAAAGATTTCCGGATGCACAGGGGAGCCGTGCGTGTGTAGTCAAGAGGAAAAAAAGGCAGGTCGCCCTGTTGGGCCAGCCCGTCGACGGCTCAGGCTATTAGGGCAGGTGTTTGGGACTGCTCTGCTCCTATTTTTGCAGCTCTACCCCAGCCCCGTGTTGCTAGACACTCTCAGCTCCAAGAACTTCGCTCCATGAAAAAGGTGAAGCCGAGGGCCAACTTCACTTTTTTTTTCTAGAGCACCTTAAAAGGTGCTCCAATTTTTAGAGTTTTGTACTCCCACACAGAGCTAAGGGATAATTACCCTCCTTGCCACTCATTAATTACGGGTTCCCTTCCATCAGTTTGACTCCTTTCCCTGTATGTGCACGCGTCAAGGCCGCAACGTTTGCCTGCGCTGCCAATGTCGGCTCGTCTCACCACCTGACCGCCGGCTTCAGCCGTGTCATGCTTTGGCGTGTGTACATGCAGGTGCTCCACAGCCCATGGCACCGCATGGAGTTGCACTGGAGGAACGTCGCCATCTACAACAAGCAGTCAACACATTAGATGTCGTTGTCTCGTTCTTTGATCTGACCGTTTAATTTTCTATCATTTGTTTTCTATTTTTCTTGAAAAATATCAAGTGCAATTTCAATTAAAGGCATAATAGAAAATATCAAGTGCAATTTCAATTAAGGGCATAATAGACCATTTGCATGGAACATAACTTATTCTTAGAGCTGGAGCTAGGCTATGTGCTAAACAACATCACCTGCTTCACAAACTCCATGATAGAGCTGCTCTATTCTGGAGTTTACGGAGTGGAGCTGAAAAACGGAATCGGAGCCATCCAAACAGCCGCTAGGTGAGGCCGGCCGGCAGATGCAGAGGGGACGAAGCATGCTCAGCACGGCGCGGAAGACTTCCACACGCGCGCGCATGCGAAGTGGCGCGGGGTTGGGCTGGATTCAGCATGAGGTCCATAGGCCACTCGGGCTATGTGAGGCCGGAAGCATGCAGGCCTGATTGGTTGGTCTTTGCTCTTGGGCTGCTAAGCCTTTCTATTACCTTCCAGTATTTTCTACTTCGTAGCAACACACAAATATATGCATGTATATACATAATCGTGTATACATGTATACACACATGAACGAGCAATTATTAATTAGGGTTTTTGCAAAAATTATTTTGCTAAGTTTTTTACAACCAAAGATCCAATGAAGAAACAACTCACATATATGCAATATTAATAAAAGCGTATGCTTGCATTGGGGTTTAACCTACAATTCACCATGCAACTAGGCTACTAGTCTACATGTGCAAGCATCATTCAAAGATTTTGTTGAGAAATTTTAAAAAGTTTAGATTTTTGTGTTCCAAAAATCCGGGTTGTTACAGTGGCTATGAAAATATTCGTCAAGCATGGATGATCCTCATTGAATTGGCTTAGCGTTTAGTCAATCATCCCTTCGTTTGGTTTCGCTTTTTAGAGTAAGTAAAAAAGACAGCAAGAGGCTGGAACTATAATAAGAATTGGTTGCCTGCAAAACTCTTGCAGAGACCGGAATAGATTTTTTTTTTCTAAAAAACATATATACTATTTTGAATAAACGAACCTGTTTTACACATGTCATTGTTTTTTATTTTTTTTTATAACTGGCAACTTTATTAAGAGCAGTAAGATACTGCTAAGAGGGACAGGCCCTCCAAAGATACCGAGTTCAGAGCCTCTACAACTGGGCATCTGTGAACATGACTCAAAGTAGTACAAGAGTAGAATATGTGCTGGGAAGGAACATCAGCCATAGCCTGTCTAGCAAGTAGATGAGCAGTGACATTGAAAGACCTAACTATCTTGTATACTACTATACTTTACGGTTTGCAGGTGCGTAACTATTGAGAAATCTTTGAGTATAGGTCTTGATACTCTAGAGAGGCGGTGATGAGTGGTCACTTGCATTGATGAAATTTACCAACTGCTCATTGTCTGATAGGAAGCTTGGATCCTTAAGCTGTAAAGAGGAAGCCAAACATGCTACCAGAGCATCAAGCCCTGCTGCTTCGGCCATCAGCACCGAAGTGGTTGAGGCCATGACTGCTTTGACATACTCTCTCCATCCCAAAATAAGTGCACGTCTAGAGTTTAGGTGAAGAGATCAAGGTTAATGAGAAATTACATATATGCCTCTGTAAAGGTATTATCATTGCAGTTGCAAAAAACAAAGAGAAAAGAAAAGGTAGAAAACGATAAGTAAAGTTAGTTTATCTTATATTTAGATATGCATTTATTTTGGCATAAATTTTGAACTCAAGAAGTGCACCTGTTATGGGACGGAGGGAGTATAAGGCAGAAGATGGCCGTAGGTGATTGTTGACGATGAATATCCAATTCCTGCTCTCCTTCAAATCTGCTGGTTCGTGTCAGGTCAGGTGCACATGAGCCCGGGTGACCGGGTTCGATAGTGTCGTGGAGGCCGCTCAGAAACCTACTCCCTCCGTCCCAGAAAAAATGCGATTCTAGGACCGGGCGTGCATACCAAGAGCAATGCGAAATTACAATAATGCCCCTGTAAAGGTCAAACCCAATCTCCTCCCGTCCCACCACTCTCCGTCTTCCTCAGCCCGCTTCCCTATCGCTCGCTTGAAAGGTCTTGATGGCTAGAGGGGGGTTGAATAGTCTTTTAAAATTTTCTACAAAGACAAGCTAAACAAGTTTATCAATATAACAAATAGCGAAATGCGAGTTTTGCTTAGCCTACGGGGTGTTTGTAAGCCACCTAACCAATTCACAATACTAGTATTTGCACTCAACCGCACAAGTCAAACCGAGAAGGTAACTACAACTACAACTAGCAAGCTACATAAAGGAGCTACTAAAGCAAAGCTAACTAGCTAGCAAAGATAACTAAGAAAGTAATGCGGAGTTGAGTTGGGAGAGTTTCACCGAGGGACGAAGTATTGAGCCAACCAATATGATCAACAATGAATACCAAGACAACCGAACACCGGGATCAATCAATCACAATATGAAAGTGATAACACGAAGATTTATCCCGAGGTTCACGTGCTTGCTGGCACGCTAGTCCCCGTTGTGTCCCTCTTCACCATGTGGTTCGGTGACTAATCGGTCACACACCGAGCCTCTCAAAAGGCGCCACAAGAACCTACCAAATGGCAAAATGTTGCAAATGACACGAGCAATTCACTAACGTTGCCTTTGGCGCTTCGCCAAGATAGGCACAAACCCCTCACAATCACCGAAGGTGGCCAAGAACAATCACCAACTCTTGCCAACGCCTCCAACCTGCTCCAAGCCGTCTAGGTGGCGGCAACCACCAAGAGAAAACAAGAATCCCGTAGCAAATCAACCACCAAGTGTCAACTAGATGCAATCTCACAATGCAAATGCACTTGGATCACTCAATCTCACTTTGAATATGCAAAGAAGCAAGAGAGATGAATAGGAGGGGAGTTGCTTAGATCAAAGTACTCACAAGTATGTCAAATGTTCAAGAGAGAGAGCCTTGAGCCGGCCAACGAGTATTTATAGATGTACCCCTTCGAATATAGCCGTTAGAAACGTGAAACAGCCAAAGTCGCGCTGACCGGACGCGCTGCAAACTGACCGAACGCGCCGATCACACAGCGACTACGCTCGTGAACCACCGACCGGACGCGCTCCAAGCAACGACCGGACGCGCGAAGCTCGACCGGACGCGCTGGTCCCGTAATGGATCGGACGCACTGGTCAAGCCTGAGCAGCGCATAATGAAATAGCGACCGGACGCGCTGCAGAACTGACCGGACGCCACAGTGCCAGCGTCCGGTCGGAGTCCAGTAAGCTCCCTGAACAACCGGACGCGTCCGGTCGACAGTGACCGGACGCGCCACCACGTCCGATCAAAAACAGAAACACGCGCAGACGCTGAACACTGACCGGACGCGTCCGGTCAAACAGAGACCGTGTCCGGTCCAGCGTCCGATCACCTCTGTGACCTCCGTTCACCTCCGTTTCTTTTCCGACTTTCGGCGTAGTGAAAAATAGTCGTTTCAACTCCTCGAAAACGCCTGAATCCCGCCTCGCAAGCTCGACGGGAGGGAGAGAGGACCCCAAACACTCTCTACCACTCAAACTCCACTGCCTTTTGTAAATGTGCTAACACCACCAAGTGATCTCATCATGTGCGAGTGTGTTAGTATTTTCACAATCAATTATCGAGGCGTTATTAGTTCTATCCAAATGCATATGATTATGAAATGCACACCTAGAGGCACTTAGGAGTTCAATAGCCGCGACATTCTCCTCTTTATAGTATGGCTATCTATCCTATAATGTAACCACACCCACTAGGTTCTTGGTTACTAAAATACAACCCTTAAGCATATACCTTTGCCTTGATCACGTAGGGTTGCGTTCAAATCCAAGTGCGGCCATCATGATCACCATGTCCATCTTGCCACCAACCCTTGGAATGTACTAATCCTCATATGCTATATACAACTTAGGTATATGATTAGTACTTAGGCATTGTCACTAATTATCAACACAAAACATAGAGCTTTCATTGCTGCTCTTCGTCTTCCTCGGCCCGGTTCCCCGATTACCCATCCCTCATCGTCGGCTCGGCGCAGTTCCCTATTGCTGCTTGTCGCCCTCTCTACGCCGGACCTAGCCGCAGCACTGCTTCCCCCGCGCCGCCGGCCACCATGCCTCCACGGGATGGCGCTTGCTCGGGGGACGGCGAGTGGGCGACGACAGCGCTCGGTGCAAGGAGGCGCGCGCGCTTGGTGCAGGAGGTGGAGGATGGAGGGCGCGCCGGCGCGACAACGGGAGGAGGACGACACTACCACACGGTCCACGCCATCACTGTCGTTGCCGAGCTTGGCGCCACTACCGAGCCGGCGGCTGATCCAGCCGCGAGGCACATGCCGCCGCCAACCACGTGATTGGAGCTCTGGATCAGATCTTGATAGATGCGAGAGGAGGTTCGCTCGGGAACGACCGAACGAGCCTGTGCTGCTGTGCGGTGCCGGAGCCTTCTGGAAGGTGGGCGTCGCGTCCGTGAGCGAGGTTGGGCTTGCGGCTGATTTTTCTTTTTTTTTACAGGAGAAAAACGAGTGGTGGGACTGTGGGAGACGTCCTAGGGTTTTGTTACATGCAGACCCCACGAGCTGACAGCTTGTCTGTAGTCAACTTGTGCATTTTTTACGGGACAAAATTTGAATGCTACGATTGCATTTTTTCTAGGACGGAGAGAGTATCTCGAAGCGCCGCGGCGTGGACCCACATAGCACTGACTTGGCGTGGACACCACCAGGCCCCACTTGGCCGCTCCTTCCTTTTTCTTGCCGTGCAGGAAAGAAACCACTCAACTCACTTCCCGTTGCTCCGCCACACCGTCCGTCCGATTAAAATCCAAAGGCCCCGATCACCCCGCCGCCCTTCATCACAAGACCCGCCCCCGCCCCATTCCTCTCTAGTCTCCCCAAACAAAAACCCAGAAAAACCCTAGCCGCCGCCCCGCCGCCCCGCCCCGCAGTGCTCCTCCCTGCCCTCCCCACCACAGCAGCTCCGTCTCCGGCGGCCCCCGACAGGCGCGGCGAGGATGAACGTGAAGGGCGGCGGCCGGATTCCGGTGCCCCCGCCGGGGGCCAGCGCGCTGGTCAAGGTGGCCGTGCTCGGCGGCGCCGCCGTCTACGCCGCCACGAACAGCCTCTACAACGTCGAGGGCGGCCACCGCGCCATCGTCTTCAACCGCATCCAGGGCATCAAGGACAAGGTCTGGGCTCCGCGGGCGCGCCTCCCGTTCTCCCTGCCCACCCCCCATTTTCTATCTATTTCGATGTGCGTGCGGTGGTTGGTTGGTTGTTTCCGCGGGGAGCGGTTTGGTTGGGTAGTCTTGCGGGTGCGATTGGGTGAGAAATGTGGCTATGGACGCTGTGCTGCGGTGAACTTCATCCTAGCTTCGTGTCCCCTAGAAAAATTCTTTCGATTTCTAGGTATATCCCAGTAAATCTTGGATAACCATGCGTGTTACTTTTGTATTAAAAAAAATCCTGGGAGTCTGGGACACACAGCATGCGCAGCCGTAGCAACTTGTCAAATTTTCGGCAGGACTGTCGTTGGTGAAATGTGGCTAGATATGCTGTGCTTCCCGTTAATTGCAGTCTAGGATGTTATTGAGATTTTTGGGCACATACCCCTTCAATCAGTGACAATTGTGTATTACAATTGGCAAAACATGAGGTGTGCTTGTCAAATCGTCAAGGGTCCTTGCAATAGCCTTCCAAATTGTTCTACACTACTAGTGATTTCACCATTCTTGTTTCTGTTTTGGCATCTAGTCTCTGAAGTGCTTGCTGTCCCACTTGGACTATTATGGTAGGTGGGCGGCTCTAAAATTTTCTTTGTTGAATTACCTAAACAACAACAACAACAACATAGCCTATTATCCTAAGCAAGTTGGGGTAGGCTAGAGATGAAACCCAAAAGAGACGAGAAACAGGGAGACACATAAAGGGACATAAAGGGCACAAGATAAAAAGAGGTCACGGTTCAGGCACGTTGATTGTCAATCTCCAAGCGCTCCTGTCCATAGCTAAATCCTTGGAGATATTCCACTCCTTAAGATCTCTCTTAACGGACTCGTCCCAAGTTAGTTTAGGTCGACCTCTACCGCTCTTTACATTATCGGCCCGCTTTAGAACTCAACTACCCACCGACGCCTCAGGAGGCCTCCGTTGGACATGTCCAAACCATCTCAACCGATGTTGAATCAATTTCTCCTCAATTGGTGCCACCCCAACCCTATTCCGAATATCGTCGTTCCAGACTCTATCCCTTCTTGTGTGCCCACAACACCAACGCAACATACGCATCTCTGCTACACTCAATTGCTGGACATGTCGTCTTTTTGTAGGCCAACACTCAGCACCGTATAACATCGCCGAACGAATCGCCGTTCTATAGAACTTACCTTTCAGCTTCTGAGGCACCCTTTTGTCACAGAGAACGCCAGAAGCTTGACGCCATTTCAACCAGCCGACTGAAATTCTATGCCTAACATCTTCATCAATGTCTCCATCCTTTTGTAGCATCGACCCTAAATACCGAAAAGTATCCTTCTTGGCCACCACTTGCCCATCGAGGCTAACGTCTCCCTCCTCGTGCCTAGTCGCGCTGAAATCGCACCTCATGTACTCGGTCTTAGTCCTACTAAGTCTGAACCCTTTCGACTCTAACGTGTGCCTTCATAGTTCTAACTTCCTATTAACCTCCGTCCTACTGTCGTCAACTAGCACCACATCATCAGCAAAGAGTATACACCAAGGGATATCACCTTGTATGTCCCTTGTGACATCATCCATCACCAAAGCAAATAAATAAGGGCTCAAAGCTGACCCCTGATGCAATCCTATTTTAATTGGAAAGTCACTGATGTCGCCATCACATGTTCGGACAAACGTCACCACATCCCTGTACATATCCTTGATGAGGGTAACGTACTTAGTTGGGACTTTGTGCTTTTCCAAGGCCCACCACGTGATATTTCTCGGTACTTTGTCATATGCCTTCTCGAGGTCAATAAAGACCATGTGCAAGTCCTTCTTCTGCTCCCTATATCTCTCCATCAATTGTCGTAATAAGAAAATCGCCTCCATGGTCGACCTACCAGGTATGAACCCAAACTGATTTTGGGTCACATGTGTCACTCTCCTTAGGCGATGCTCGATAACCCTCTCCCAGAGCTTCATCGTATGGCTCATCAACTTAATCCCACGGTAGTTAGTACAACTTTGAACATCTCCCTTGTTCTTGAAGATAGGTACTAATATACTTCTCCATTCTTCAGACATCTTGTTAGACCGAAAAATAAGGTTAAAAAGCTTAGTTAACCATACTATTGCTCTGGCGCCTAGGTATCTCCACACCTCAATGGGGATACCATCAGGGCCCATCGCTTTACCTCCCTTCATCCTCTTCAAAGCCTCTCCGATCTATGCCTCTTGAATTCTCCTCACAAAGCGTCTGTTGGTATCGTCAAATGACTCGTCCAACTCAAGGGCAGGACCCTCATTCTCCCCATTAAACAGCTTGTCGAAGTACTCTCTCCATCTGTCCTTGATCTCCTCATCCTTCACCAGAAGTCGATCTGTCCCATCCTTGATGCATTTTATTTGGTTGATGTCCCTTGTCTTCCTCTCGCGGATTCTAGCCATCCTATAAATGTCCTTCTCCCCTTCCTTCGTGCCTAGCCGCTGATAAAGGCCATCATACGCCTGACCTTTTGCTACACTCGCAGCTCGCTTTGCAACCCTCTTCGCTATTTTATAGCCCTCGATGTTGGCTACACTCCTGTCATGGTGAAGACGCTTGAAACACTCCTTCTCCCTAATAGCCCTTTGCACCTCGTCATTCCACCACCATGTGTCTTTCGCTTCCCGTTTGCCTCCCCTACTCACGCCAAACACTTCCGAAGCCACCTTCCGGACACATGTTGCCATCTTTAGCCACATGTCGTCGGCATCTTCTCCTTCTTCCCAAGGCCCCTCGTCTAGCACCCTCTCCTTAAACGTTTGCGTTGCTTCCCCTCTAAGCTTCCACCACTTCATTCTCGCAATCTTGGCTCGTTTGTCCCGGTGGACACGTACCCGAAAGCGAAAGTCCACCACCACAAGCTTATGTTGAGGGACAACACACTCCCCAGGTAACACCTTACAATCAAAGCAAGCACGTCTATCCTCCCTCCTTGCAAGGATAAAGTCGATCTGGCTCGAGTGTTGTCCACTACGAAAGGTCACTAGATGAGATTTCCTCTTCCTAAAGAGGGTGTTCGCTATCAACAAGTCATAGGCCAGCGCGAAGTTCAAAGCATCCTCCCCCTCTTGATTCCTACTATCATACCCGAACCCCCCGTGCACCCGCTCGAAACCTACATTAGTCGCACCAACATGGCCGTTGAGGTCTCCTCCTATAAAGAGTTTCTCGCTGATAGGCATGGTACTAACCATGCTATCAAGATCTTCCCAAAACTGCCTCTTGGTGCCCTCGCTAAGACCTACCTGAGGGGCATAGGCACTGATCACATTCAGAGCTGAATCTGCAACTACCAGCTTGACCAAGATAATCCGGTCGCCTTGCCTCCTAACATCAACGACTCCATCCTTAAGGCTCCTATCGATCAAGATGCCTACACCATTCCTATCCGATGTTGTCCCCGTGTACCAAAGTTTGAAGTCAGTATCCTCCACCTCCTTCGCCTTCTGGCCCTTCCATTTAGTCTCCTGAACGCATAGAATATTTACACGCCTTCTAATTGCTGCATCGACTAACTCTCTTAGCTTACCCGTTAGGGACCCTACGTTCCAGCTACCTAGACGAATCCTAGTTGACTCGGCTACCTTCCTTACCCTTCGCACTCGTCGAGGGAAGCGCGAAGACCCTTGCTCATTTTTCACTAAACATTGATTAAAAATTAGAACTTGGAACTAACTGCTGGCTAGTGTTATGAGCTTAGTTGTTGTGGATGTACTGCAAGAAAAGTCCATGGTTCACTCATTCTTACATTAAATCTCTTAAAATAGAAACTTTGTCATGGGCAAGTGCAATCACTTATCGAAGGTATCAATGTGGACATGTGTCTATGGCTCTATGCATTTGTGTGCTCTGTGCTGTAGCTGAACCCTAGGTTTTCATGTGATTTCCTTAACCATGATGAACACAGAAACATTTCTAATTTTAATTTCGGTGATATGTTAGTTTAACTGATGTATGTTTGTGATGGGTTGATGTTGGTGGAGGTGGACTGTGTAGATTGTAGGAGGTAGGAAGATGTGGAATGGGGAGGCGACGGTGGCCCATGGTTGCCCACAGGCCACGTGCAAGGGGAGGCCAGCGGCAGCGCTCAAAGAGGGTCGGTGCAAGGGGGCGAGGGAGCAGGAGAGTCTAAGGAATAATTCTCTATTTCTTGCTTGGTTGTTATGAATACACGCCCCCCATATTTATACTCCCTATGACTTATTCCTAAGCAAACTTAACTCTAGCCTCCCTCATGCGCTCAGCCAGGGATAGGCTGGCTCTGGCCCTTCTCTGGGCTCACCGCTGCTGGGCCTGTTTCGATGTGACAATGTTCTTTGATGCTCTTTATCTTTCAAATAAAAAAAAACAAAATATTCACTTGATTGGATGAGAATATACTAGATTTATATTTATTTTACCTATGTATGATTCAAGTGTCAAAGTTATTGACTTCATTATTTTGAAATGCTTTATTCCTGATATATTTCTAGATCATGGTTTGCATATGAAAGGTTGTTTTGTGGCCATGCTATTTACCTGCAACATTTCTGGATGCAACCAATTAGGTTTTGTAATTTCAAAATGTAAGAGGCGTCATTGGTGTGTGCTGAATGACTAAACATTAATTCTTTGACAAAAAACTGTAGTATCTTGGTCTTGGCCTTATATATCCTTTGAGGGGAAAGGACATATGCGTGATTGTGTTGATTCTTGGTTATATATGCGGTTTTTTATGCCTGAACACTAACTTTCCTGTGAAATACTATATTTACAACATATTTGATGTGATGTTAGTTTGAATTCTCCCCATCATAATACCATGAAACATGTTAGGTTTTGTTCTGGTGCTAATTATTTTCCACTGATTATTGCTTGGGCACAGTCAACTTGCTAGTGAGTTTTATGTTTTGAGAACTGATGCAAACTTTATAAATTCTACATGTTTATTGCCACAATTAGGCCAATAAAATTTAGGTAGTTCCCTCTTTCTTATTGCAAATTTTTTTATGTGTGCATGCTTATTCATTGTTAGCTTGAATGAAGAGCTAAGCGAACGAATCATGTTTTCCTGTTTGACTCGTGTAATGACAAATAACTTGAATTATTAACAGTTTGCCTTGGTGTCATGCACCAGAAGGTGTATTTCACATCTATGTCAATAGCGTAAAGTTATAGCTATACTAGTATGTCGTGATTGCTTGAATGGCCATATAATTGTATAGCTAAAGTTTGGATGCATAAAACATGACATTCAGCTTGCAATGTCTTGTTTTGATATGGAAACATGCCTATCTGAGATGTGCTCAGCTATTCTATATTGATTAATCAGTTTAAATCTCAAATATGGTTTGAGATTTGCTCATTTTTCTTGAACATGCTTCAAACTGAACCAGAACATGTACCTGTCTATGTAGGTTGTGAGTGTTGATCTTTTTTGTGCACCTTTATTTGTAGTCCTTTGTCGATTGTGATATTTTTTTGGTGAACCAAAACTTGTTGATGTACTTATACGATTGATTGAATTAGTGAAAAGCTCTTATTGTACAATTTGACCTTTAGGGCATTTGTTGATTGGGTTACTATTTAATATCTATCCTTGAGTTTTCGTTCCCCCTAGACAATGAACCAGTTCAATTTACACCAAACAATTTCTATATGCAGGTATACCCTGAAGGGACTCACTTTATGATTCCATGGTTTGAACGGCCAATCATTTATGATGTCCGTGCCCGACCGAATCTCGTTGAGAGTACTTCTGGGAGCCGGGATCTCCAGATGGTAAGTGTACACATCACTTTGTTCGATTCCGCCAGCCTACCATTCTTCATGATTTGGAGCCTGTGTTTAGTTCCATTGTTAATGTTAAATATGCACATCACTTCTAGTTCAATTGTCAGCCTACCATTCTCCATGATTTGGTGCCTGTCTCTAGTTCCAGTTTAAATGTTGCTGTCTGCTGCTTGACAAGCATGCTTCTGTGTCAATTGATTATTGCATCACATTGTTCATCTGAAATTTGGCCCGACAAACCTGCTTCTTCCTTGATTTTCATTTGATCCCCTAAAGCTGCCACTTGCTATTATGATTATTTCAGCACCAGTAGTTTGTCTGCAATTTTCATTGAAATATTTGTTCATGCAAAAGTTGTATTGGCCAGATATGTAGTCATGTAGACATTTTTATTTTGCATGCTCATTTACCTGCATTTATTCTAGTTACCTTTTTTTGCCTGGAGTATTATTGGTATTCCAATGCTCCTTTTTGTATGATGGTGAATTTGGTTCTTATATGTAATTTAAGATGTGGCACCTTTGATTTTACAGTTAATGAAATAGTATACATTTATTCGTGAATAGAAGCTATCATTAATCACGCAACTCATTTCGCTACATGTGGTGCTATGTGAAGTTTTTTTATAATGATTTGGATCACAGGAATTCATTTAATATTTTGAGATACTTATCTCTTGTGTTCTTTATCTTGGCAGGTGAAAATTGGTCTTCGTGTCCTCACAAGGCCTATGCCAGAGAGGCTACCACATATCTACAGAACTCTGGGGGAGAACTTTAATGAGAGAGTTTTGCCTTCAATCATCCATGAAACACTGAAAGCTGTTGTTGCTCAATACAATGCTAGTCAGCTGATCACACAGAGAGAGGTATGATTGAACATATCTTTTGTATATTACCTATATTTTATTTTATTTCGAAAGAAGTTACTGTAAATACTTAAGAGCGCTTCTGTTTACTCTTTTCTGCCACCAATTTCTGTTTACTCTTTTCTGCCACCAATTTCAGACTGTGAGTAGGGAGATCAGGAAGATACTGACTGAGAGGGCTAGATTCTTCAACATTGCTCTTGATGATGTCTCCATCACAAGCCTGAGCTTTGGGAAGGAGTTCACTCATGCCATTGAAGCCAAGCAGGTTGCTGCACAGGAAGCCGAGCGTGCTAAGTTCATTGTCGAGAAAGCTGAGCAAGATAAGAAAAGTGCAATTATCAGGGCTCAGGTAAGAAACCAATTCGTGAAGCAAAATGAGAGTATTAGCAAGCTATTTTGATGACTTTGGTTGCGTCATGAGATTTATTGCTGAGTTAGCTCTAGACTGCCCTCATGCTATTTCCAATTCGGCTTGTCAAGGTGCTGAGTTGGCAGTAAAAAGCAGAAAAATCGATTTGTTCCTATATTGTAGTATCCTTGATGTTGTGCTGAGCCAAACCTTGCTCTGAAACACTATTTGCTTCTGGTCTTTGTTGTGAACAGGGAGAGGCTAAGAGTGCCGAGCTGATTGGTCAAGCCATCGCGAACAACCCTGCCTTCCTTGCCCTGCGGCAGATTGAAGCTGCAAGGGAGATCTCTCACACTATCTCGGCCTCGGCCAACAAGGTGTTCCTAGACTCCAACGACCTGCTGCTCAACCTCCAGCAGCTGAATGTGTCGGGCAAGCAGAAGAAATGATGTCGCACTTCATCCCCTTTCTTCTGAGCTATTGCAGTCAGTAGTGGAGGACTTTGTACCAGACATGGTGAGGAACGCTCGGTTTTGGATGTAGTTTCGCCAGTCTTCCTCTGGTCTTGGAACTTGACGAGTATGTGCTCAAAGGCAAGCAAGCTGGGCAGGTTTTGTTTGAACGTGACTGTAGCTTGAGGAAGTTCAATAAAGAACAAATTCTGTTATTTTAATTTGCGATGGTTGGCGTTGTTTTGTTGCCTTTTGTGGTAGTTATTATTACAGCACTATTTACGGACGTTCGCTTTGGAATGCGAGATGCAGGATTGCCTTATGGAATGGAATAATACACTATTATAAAGGAAATATGAAATGCTGCACCGCAACTAGCTGTCGATATGTCCGAGTGGTTAAGTAGACAGACTCGAAATCTGTTGGGCTTTGCCTGCGCAGGTTCGAATCCTGCTGTCGACGTTTGTACTTCTTTTTGCTGCAACTCACTAGGATATTATGTACAAGTAACTTTATTACACTCTATGTTAACCTTAACGATTAACTTTATTACATTATATTAACCTTAATTACTGTTAAGTTAATCTTCTTTGCATAATGTTTTTCCAATGCTATAGCGTAAGGATCCATGATGCTACCCTTTACGGTTCCCTCGGGCAAGATGTACCACGCTTATATAATATATAAGTACGCGAGTGTTATTTTTCATAGAATCTATGTAACTGATTTACTTCATATATATGTTTTGCCATTAAAAATTGTCAACCCTCCGTTTTCGACCAGTACTCTCACAAGGGGCTAGAAAGTTCTTGTTGCTCTTGCAGGAGATTCTACAATTTTACAAAATAGTACCATTGTAAATAAAATAATTAAGCATTATTACAAAATTTTGAATTTGTCAGCCTCCTAATCGCTGATTGCCTGGAGAGGCCTCTGGTAACTGATGACAAGATCACATGAATGTTGTCCTTTTCACTGTACTGCTTCAGGAAGGATGACAAAGTGTTTTTTTTAACTGGAAAGATGACAAAGTTAGCACTGATTAATTGGAAATATCTCGACATCAGCAACATAATCCAATGGTTCTCTTAAGATATACGTACAAGCTGGCTAATGGCTTTTGATTTTCCCTCCTACCAACTTCATATATAGTAAGAGAAACTTATCTCTGGGCTGTAGCTGTGCATGACAAAGCTTCTGGACACCTTCGAATGGCTCTTGCGAACATTTTAGGCAAAGCATCAACCAGACAACCACTGGCAAAAAAGTAAAAAAAATGAAAAAATCATGACCGAATAACGGCTATATTCTTTCTGAGATACCTCCAGATCATTTCCATCCTCAGCTCCTTGCTTTCTTCGTTTCCATGTAATACCCAGGACAGAAACAGAGTTCTTTGAGAGACAACTACTTGTGCCCTGTTTAGTTCCCAAAATTTTTCAAGATTTCCCATCACATCGAATCTTTGGACGCATGCATAAAACATTAAATATAGATAAAAAATAAAACTAATTACACAGTTTAGACGAAATTCACGAGACGAATCTTTTAAACCTAATTAGACTATGATTAGACACTAATTACCAAATAACAATAAAAGTGCTACAGTACCATTTTCTAAAAAATTTCGCGAACTAAACCAGGTCTACATGTCCATCCGAAGACAGGGTGCCTTTATATAATAGCTACAAAAGGATCATGGCAAATTGTTATTTTTTATTTTGCAAAAGAATTGTTGCAAATTTATTCTCAGTAGGTTGTAAGCGTAGTAGGGGACAAATGGCTCTGGCTCCGGTCAAAATGATCTACAGAATGAAAGAGCCAGAGGAGCTATAGTTTTTAGGTTCCGACCGGCTCCACTACATTATTGCTACAATATCGAAGCCCGAGTTGGTGGAGCCAAAAACACCGGCTTCACCGACACATAGTTCGTTTTGAGAGAAGCGAGAAAAATGGCTCCTCGCTACAATGCACGAGGAGCTAGATCAAGCCTGAGCGGTCTGTCGAGGAAAGGTCAGGACCCCGCCTAATCAGGACATGCCACACCAGCAAGGACACGCCCAATAAGGTCACATATCATGCTGTACTTTTAGTGGACCACGTATTTCAAGAGTACGTGATTTTTTTAGAACAGGGAGTCGAACTCCTAACCTATAGGTTGCGCTTCCTATGTCCGTAGCATTGCAAAACGTGTGCTATACTCATAAATTCTCATATTACTCAGAGAAAAAAAGATAAACTTTCAACGGCTGAGATAAAATGATAAATAAAAATGGTTAGGAACCGGTAGCTTTATCGGAAGGGGACTAATAACGGAAAGCTACATACCACGTGACAACACGGAAATTTTGGGAAGCAAGAACAAAGAAACAACACAATTCATCTCTCAACAAATTTGGAGTGTCGGCCACGGGTCAAGACTGAAGAAGACGCTGCACAGATATCATCAACTCGCCTCACCGATTTGGTTTTTTTTTTTGAGTTCTTCAGGATTGGACACGCGCGGTCGCACGCGATCGGCAACTGCTGTGTGGCTGCACAGATCACTGTTACCAGAGTAATATGTGTCTTGCAACGCCAATAGCAGCAACAGCTGCGGCTGCAAAAGATTTGAAGCGAACAGGCCCAGATCACTGTTCGATCGCTACTAAGCGACCAGCGTCTGAAAACCCTTAACAGCTCTGGACACGTGCACGTCTCTTTGGCCAGTCGGACAACTCTTGCGGATCGGATAATTTAGACAAAAGCTTGGAAGAAAACTACTCCTGCTATCATGTTTCTTGACGCCTCTCATTTCTATCGTCAACTCCTTGCCTTCTTTGAAGGCCACTTTCCACATGATACGACTCAGGGCAGCGCTAGTTTTTTTTTTCTTTTTTTCTTTTTTTGCGAGGAGCTGGTTAAAATTTCTTTACGGGTGATAATTTGGTATCGTCTAAAGAAAGGGTGCCCTTGTATATATATTCGTCAGAATGAAGAGAATCGTTTCCATTTGTTACCTTTACTTTGCTAACATTTGTTGTGTGTATTTATATTCAAGTAGGTGAGGTATATATGAATGCATTCGATATTGTGCATGCAGAATATAATTGTGACTCTTCCTGTCAAGGCATCTTTCTCCTGTATTACTATCTACCAAATATGTGCATGTGTAAGGCTGGACGAAAAACTCGAAGCTCGTTCGCTCGCTCGGCTCGTGGCTAGCTCGGCTTGGCTCGGCTCGGCTCGTTAGCTGAGCCGAGTCAAGATTTTAGCTCGTTAGCTATAACGAGCCAACTCGAGCTAGTTCGCGAGCGGCTCGCAAGCCAAATAAGTCATAGTTTTAGGCAAAAAGTCATTAAAACTTATATTATATTTGTATTACTTCATGTCTTGCACTCTGCAAATGGTTGATATGTTAGCTCATATGAATATTTTATTCAATTTAAGGCTATTGGATATATTATTTTTATATTATTACTATTTTCAAGCTTTTGATAAATGCAAATATTAAATTTTGTATATTTTTTATAACTGGCTCGTGAGCCTAACGAGCCAGTTCGAGCTTTTAACGAGCCGAGCCGAGCTGGCTTTATGGCTCGTTAAGATAACGAGCTGAGCCGAGCTAGCTCGTTGCCGAGCCGAGCCGAGCCGAGCTGGCTCGTTATCCAGCCTTATGCATGTGTGTTGTAACGGGAGAATTTTTTTTATCACACATCCTGAGCTTAGACTACCCACACTAACGGACCTCTATATTCATCCTCTATACGTCCTAGTCAGCAAGATTCTCTCCTCTATACTTAATTCTCCCGCACCCATCCATCATCTATATCATCCTCTATCCACTCTATTCACTGTAGGACCCACTTGTCACTTTATCTAAATATATCCATGTGTGATCTAGTTTTGAAGATTTTATTGAGACGGATTTAATGGTGCAATCAAAATTTAATTTGAATTTTTGGTTTGTGAGTTATAATATTTTTTTCCTTTGTTTAGCTAGTAGGGCCCGCCACTATAGAGTATAGAGTAAACACTATACTACTCTAAATATAGAGTGAGATAAAGGATAGAGTATCGTTTTAGAGTACCAGTGCAACAATTTTTACTCTATATTTATATTTTAAAGCTTTAGAGTATCGTTTTAGAGTACGCACTGCGGGTAGTCTTAATAAACATGATTAAAGCACAGGTTAACACCATCTACGAGTTAAGCAAGACACCCACCCATTCTCCTGCTTCTCCTCACCACTCTACAATGGCAAGCATGTGTTTCCACTTTATCATGACTTAACATGGTTTAAACTTTTTTACCATCTAAATGATTTTTTAATTCCCTGTTTAGGGTATAAACTACATGTATATCCATAGTTTCTCATTTACGCATGTGTAGATGATAGTTTAAACGAGTTTCGGCAAACACTTTGGCCACGTTTAGTTTACAAATTTTTTCAACCCGATGAATAGTACCACTTTTGTCTTATTTGACAAATATTGTCTAATTGTGGACCAACTAGGCTCAAAAGATTCATCTCGTGATTTCCAACTAAACTGTGTAATTAGTTATTTTTTTACCTACATTTAATACTCCATGCAAGTGGCTAAAAATTGATGTAATAGAGAGAGTGAAAAAATTCTAACTTTTAGATGCATCTAAACCAAACCAGATCTGTGACGCTGCTTGTGATGTCTATGACACTGTAACCCTCAAGGTTGGGCACAAAATCCGAACCCGAGAACCGGGTGATGGGACAAGTGGAGAGAGGTTTCCTCCTGAAGCTCCTCCCTACGCCTTATTTAGATGCACCTCAAAAGTTAATTTTTTCACTCTCTCCATCACATCAATCTTTGGACGCATGCATGCAATATTAAATGTAGGTAAAAAAAATAACTAATTACACAGTTTAGTTAGAAATCACGAGATGAATCTTTTGAGCCTAGTTGGTCCACGATTGGACAATATTTGCCAAATAAGATGAAAGTGATACTATTTATCGGGTAGAATTTTTTGCAATCTAAACGAGCCCCTTGGCTCAGAGGGCCAAGTGAGTTTCAGTTGCGGCACCTCCTCTCCCGTCCGTGGCGGCTAGAGATGGCAGCGGATCGGGTTCGGGTCGGATACCCGCGGGTTTCGGGTCCTGCGGTTTCGGGTTTGGGGATGGTTTCTCACTCACGGTTTTCGGTTTCGGTTTTGGGTTTGGTTTCGGGTTTGGTTTCGGGTTTGATTTTTCACCCGTGGATATCCAATGGATATCCGAAATAAATCATTTGGAATTAATAGCCATCTCTAGCCCAATCCTGAAGAACACGTAGAAAATAATTCGGCGCGAGGCGAGTTGATGATATCTGTGCAGGGTTGATGCTTAGAACCTATGCCAGACACTCAAAATATGCTGAGAGATGAACACTGTGCGACGCTTTCTGTGATGTCTCTCGTGCCAACCCTCATGTTGCCTGCCTCCAAGAGATCAAGCTCCCATTAGAAACCAGGATGGCCTGGTCACTAACTGAGCTAGCTCCATGCTTCAAAAAAACCGCCATCATCGAGCTATGCTATCCCCTGACCACGACCTTCCCACCAGCTCCTCATTGTTACAAATGCGTACCCTGAGTACGCTACGCTCCGGCCCAGCCTTCGGCTTTTACGGGCCTCCGCTTCGCTCCGTCAGAAGCCCGCCCTATATCTTGCAGTGAATTTGGAACAACTCCAACAGCACATACTCGGGACAGCCTGTGCACACCTGGAGATCGTGCCACCAGGAATTGCCCCGGAAGATGATGATCGCGAATTGTTTGTTGCCGCCTGGTGCCTTGACCCCAAGCTCATTCCTGAGGAGAAGACCATTTTCATACCTGAGCCAAGGCCTCTGGTCCCTGGGCAGGTGCTTTACATTCAAGCATATGAAGTCATCTTGAACAGGCTGCCTGGTCTACGGTACGTAGTCAGGCTGTGCGTCATAGAGATTCAGGACTGGAGCACGCCTCCTCCGTCTGAGGACGAGGAAGGCCCTTTTGGTCGTGGTGAACCCAACGATGATTCGGATGATAGTAACCACAACATACATCATCCTGGACTCGATGATGGCGGGGATCTCCCATGACAATACGGGCCTCGCTCCATCAGGTTCGCCGGAGCTGGGGACAACGCACCACTACAGGAAAACGCCTCTTTGCCGACTGCTTGCCCCGGTCGGCAAAGGCATAAACCCAGTCGGCAAAGGCTTTGCCGACCGCAAAGCCACGTGGCAGTCGGCAAAGAGCCGTCGACAAAGCCTGGGTCGGCAAAGGCAGATTTGTCGACTGCCACATGGCACACAGTCGGCAAAGCCTCTTTGCCGACTGCCACGCCAGCAGTCGGCATAGCCACGTGGCGCCGTCAGCCCTGACGGCAGGCTTTGCCGACTGCTGGTTCCTCGGCAGTCGGCAAAGAATTTTTTTTCAAAAAATGTTTGCCGACTGGCCGCCAGCTCGGCAGTCGGCAAAGAAAGAAAATATTTTTTTTTTGAAATGTTCTTTGCCGACTGCTTTCAGAGTTGCAGTCGGCAAAGATTCTAGGGTTTTTTTGCCCAGCTTTGCCGACTGTAACAGTCGGCAAAGCTGGAATTTTTTTTTTGCTTTTGTTTTCTGTTTTCTCGCATCAAAACCCTGCAAAATCACAAATTATAATCCAATTTCACCAGAAGCACCGGTAGCACCATTTATATCACAATTTCATCACATTTGTCGCCAACATCACCACATATATCACAATAACGCACAACATCACATATATCTCACATATATGTCACAATAACAACCACACAAGTGCATTACAACCATCACATGAAGTCCAACACGTCGAACACCACAAGTCGACGTCCATCACACGAAGTTCCACATAACAAGTCTAGATCCATAACGAAGAAAAGAAATACATGACAACAACTTCGACGATACGGTGGATACATGATAACAGAATCGACAAGTACCTAGCTCGTCGCGCCGTCCCCGGTCTCGTCGTCCGCTCCGCCCCTAGAGCCCCCAGGGTTTGCCCACGGTAACCCAAACTGAGGCGCCTGCGCGTACTGCCACCCTCCGCGCACCGGCGGCCACGAGTACGTCGGAGGAGGGCCACGCGGAGGTGGATACGATGGATAGGGTGCAGGTGGTGGATACGACATCATCTGATGGCCGGGACCTCCAGGAGACGGGTTCGAACCCGCCGACTGTACCTGCACAAGTTAAACGCCAAGTGATGTCATTAGTATCTGCAGCATGGACGCACAAGTTAAAGTAAGAGTCAATATACTCACCGGGGTCCCTCCAGGAGCGACAGGAGCAGGCACAGGAAAAAACTCTGGAGGAGGAGGCGGTGGAGCGAACATTGGAAGAGGAGGCGGTGTAGACGCCCCGGACGTCTGCATGGACTGGAAGAAGCTGGCCATGTTCTGCATCTGAGTGTTGTAGTGCTGCTGCAGGCTTTGCTGGTAAGCCATCTGTTGCGCCATCATCTGCGCGTGCAACGTGGCGATCCTCTCCTCCATCTTGGCCTCCATCTGGGCCTGCAATATTACATCCGCAGTGTTGATTGTATGTACAGGTGCGAAACGAGTGAACGACGAACGAAACGGCACTTACCTGTGACGCTGACTGCCGCCGGGGCGCTACGGGGATGTCGCTGGAGCTCGTGGGCGTGGATCGAACCTGGGTCAGCGTAGGAACCTAGGACGGGTCGAGGGCGCTGTGGGCCATGTAGTAGCGGCCGTGCTGCTTCCCTGGTCCCAACCTCTGCAGGAGGTCTGTGTCCAGGGGCTCGGCGGTGGGGTCGAACGTCTCCCCGTAGCGCTGGCGAGCCGCGACAGTGTACTCGGTGGCCTTCTCGTAGGCGGTGGGGTTGGTGTACGCATCAGGCCCGTCCTCCGGGTTGTAGATGTTGTTCGGATCCGTCGCCTTGCCCTTGTGAGAGAGGAGGTACGCGGTGTACTCGTTGATTTCCTGCCCACCGTGCGTCTGCGTCTGCATTGAAAACACAAACATGGTTACAAGTATTGACAATTGAGCGCAAGGATTGAGACATGAACGGACGCATACCCATCTTGTCGCAAACTGGGGGAGGGGCTGATTCCCTTGGTGGTGTGACACCCCTCGCATCTGCGCGCGGCGGCCCTGACGGTCGGCGCGCCTCGCGTACGCCTCATCCGTGCGCCACATGCGCACAATCTCCGTCCATCATTCCCTGTGGTTGTCGCACCACGACGGACACACCTGCATGACATCAAGTATTTGACATGTGAGAAGATTAGTGTAATGTTTCACTAAAGGAATCTGAACGAATGTTGTCATACTTAATTACCTGCTCGTATTGCGCTTGGGTGAGGTCGGCCTCCCTCGAGTTCATTCTCTGGCGGATTTGGGGCTTCTTGATGTTCTCTCCAAGCACGTTGGCGTGGAAGTCGCGGATGGCCTGTATGCGCGCCTCATGGTATAGGTCCTTGAGACGATCTTTGCAGACCGCCTCCTGCACTCGCGCCGCCTGGGCCGCTTTACCCTCCTCGCACGTGAAGAAGTCCTGCACACAGACACATCATGTAGCATTTCCTTTTTGCAAGAAGTCCGACGAATGCGTACTATTTAGCAATGCGGTGCGATGAAAGACTCACCCAAAACTTCCTCTTTATCTTTGCCGCGATGGTCTCGCCACCCTCCTCGACGAGGTAGAAGTGGGACCACTTGGTGGGCACCTTCATCTCGCTGTTGACGTTGACAAGGCCAGGCTAGTACTCCTTAATCAGGAGGCCCTGGATGCCATTGATATGGCGTGCTTGACCTGCTCCACTCACAATCTTCCAGGAACTACACGAGTCATTAAGAACAATTGTTAGTCTTCAGTTCGATTTTTTACATGTCATATGAACAAGTAGTGAAATCAATAATGGTTACTTACGTCTGGCCCACGGGTGTGATCACCGGGCGCTGGTGGAATTGCGGCCGCACCCTAGGAAGCTGTGTGGGCCCACGCGAGTACACCTTGGCCACGCCTGACGAACTCGAAGCCGTCTCGCCTGGTGTAGGCGCGTCGTCGCCGTCGTCGTCGTCATCGTCGTCGTCGTCGTCGCCGCCGCGCTCGTCGTCACGCGACGTCGTCCCCCCTTGCGAGGACGAGAACGGCAGCCTCCTGGTCGCCTGGCGACGTCCGCTGGGGGGCTGGGACCCCCTACTGGACGACCCACGCACCAACACCTCCTCCTCCTCCTCGTCGTCGTCGGCGGTCTCCTGCGGGGGGACCTGGTACGCCGAGCGTACTGCTCGATGCGGCCGCTGCCGCCGTCCGCCTGGCATTTTGCCGAGTGCCTGCAATGACAAAGAACAAAACTGTTAGCATAAATAAATGACAAGTACTTGTAAAGGAACATAATAATAACAATATAGTATTACATGGCCTCATAATTATCTCCGCGAACGGCAATATCTCGGGCGTGGAGTCGTCATCTCTATCACTATCGTCGTCATCGCTATCAATATTGTCGAGCTCCCTTAAGTCATCACTGTCATCATCATCCTCATCGTCTCCATAGTCATCATCATGTACCTCCTCCTGGACAACTCCATCGCGCTGCATCTGCCATCGCTCAAGCATTCTTAAGTCCCTGGCATCCTGCACCTCCTCACCCTCGTCCTCATCGATTTCATTGTCTACTTCCATGCCCATGAGCGAACCAATGTCGATCTCCAAGGTACCTTCTAGCCCCTCAGGTTGATAGAACTCATCGGTGCTTGGGTCAAAGTTGTAATCGTCGTCGTTTGGGAGAGGCGCTTTGCCGCGCGGCGACACCAAATGCACAAGGCTCCACCCCGCAGGCTTCTCGTCTTTTTGGCACGCCCATGGGAGGTAATAAACTTGCGTGGCGTCTCGGTTGGCCACAATGTAGACATCGTCTCCTTTATAGCTGGAGTCCTGTCGAATCTCGACTTGACCTATCGTAAGGTCTTTCCTCGTGATATCAGGATCGAACCAATGGCATTTGAATACCACCGCCGCTAAAGTCCCGGCACCCTTAAAGTTGAGCTCGTATATCTCTTCGACTATGTCGTAGTAGTCCTTCCCATCCGTGCCGGGCGTACAAACTCCGCAGCACATGGTTTTTAGGTTGGGTCGACTCTCCTCGTAGCTTCTCGTGCGAAAGCGATAGCCATTCACATCATAAACGGTGAATGACTTCACCCTACGGGAGAAGCCACGGCCCACCTGTTTCAATTCATCGCTCATTTCTGCATCCGTTCGGGCCTGCAAGGGTAGGAGATCGTTACATAACTCGCTCCGGGGAGCAAAGTGGAATCACAAAGTCGAAAAGAGGTTAGTTGGTTGGTACCTTTGTACAGAACCAGGAGATGAAATCGGGCACACCGTGTCTAAGAAGATTGTCTTCTTCTTGCTCGGTAGGAGCCCTATTGCCTCTCCAGTATTGACTAATAAATTCCCTGAAAGAAGGAAGAAACTAGAGGGTCAGACCATGATAGATGGAGGATAGTGACGGCGTAGGTAACAAGCTCATTGAGAACTTACTTCTGATAAGGAATCACTTCATCAAGGTTGATCAACAATGTGAACATGATAGTCTGCCACTCCTGATGGTTCAACTGCTTGTTGGTACCAGCGCTTCCACTCCCGAGATCCCCTTGGAAAAGGCTGAGTATCGATGAGTTCTCGTCAGCGTTGTAACGAGGGGTTGGATTGTGCATGCTGCGAAGCTTCTCAGTATAGTACGCCTGTGTGAAGGTCGACACCTCCTCTAGAACGGAGGCCTCTCCCACGGAAGCCTCAATCTTGGCTTTATTTCTACAATTTTTCCGAAGAAGCTTTAGACACCTCTCGATTGGATAGCACCAACGGGCCTGCACGGGACCCCCCAACCGTGCCTCGCGCGGTAGGTGCAAGATCAGATGCTGCATGGACAGAAAGAAGCCAGGTGGAAATATCATCTCCAACTTGCAGAGCAACAGAGGTGCAGCCTTCTCCAGTTCAACACAAACATCCCGAGACAACTCCTTGGCACAAAGCTGGCGGAAGAAGAAGCTCAACTCTGCCAGGACGCGCCACACATGCTCTGGGAGGTATCCCCGGGTCATCGCAGGAAGGATCCGCTCAATCCATATGTGGAAGTCATGGCTCTTCATCCCTAAGACTTTCATAGTCTGCAAGTTCACACCCCTGCTCAGATTCGCCGCATACCCATCGGGGAACTTTAACGTCTTGATCCACTGCAGAACTTCCTTCCTATCTGCCCTTTTCAGGATGTAATCGGCCGGCCCCCTTTTCCATTTCCTGCCGGGCGCAGGGGTCTTCATCACCAGGTTTGGTCTATCACAGATCATCTCCAGGTCCAGTCTAGCCTTGACGTTGTCCTTCGACTTTTTGCCAACGTCCATGAGTGTTGCCCAGAGTGCCTCGGCCACATTCTTTTCTGTGTGCATTACATCGATGTTGTGTGGAAGAAGAAGGTCCTTGAAGTAGGGGAGCCTAGTCAAGCCCGATATATGAGTCCACATGTGGTCCCGAGCATATCCCTTAAACCCACCTGTTTCCTCAGGTTCGAGAGCCTGTATGTCGGCAAGGACGGCGGCAGGGCTCTTAACCTGCGGAATGGGGCCGGTGACTTGAACGCCTTTCGTGAAGTGCTTTACATCTAGCCTGAATTCATGGTTCTCAGGCAGGAATTGGCGATGCTTGTCGAAAGAAGAAAACTTGTCGCCCTTGGCCAGCCAGGTGAACATCACATCTGCCTTGCATGTCGGGCAAGGGAACTTCCCGTGAACACACCACCCGCTGAATAAGCCATACGCCAGGAAGTCATGCATTGAATACTGGTACCACACATGCATTCTGAAGTTCCTCTTCATAGCCCGGTCGTACGTGAGTACCCCCTCTTCCCAAGCAAGTTCCAATTCATCCCACACCGGCTGCATGAACACACCCATATTGTCGCCCGGGTGTCCAGGTATTATCAGCGTCAAGAGCACGTTCTTAGGTTCAAACATGACGCTGGGGGGAGATTGAGGGGGATCATAAACACGGGCCAGCAAGTGTACGGGGCCGCCATCATTCCAAACGGGTTGAAACCATCTGTTGCCAGCGCTACGCGTACATTCCGAGCCTCCATAGCCTTGACAGGATTCATGTTATCGAAGTGCTTCCATGCATCACCGTCCGCCGGGTGTACCATCTTGTCAGGATGGTATCTTTTGCCATTCTTGTGCCACGTCATCTGTTTCGCGGACTCCTCCGTCATATACAGCCGTTGCAGCCTCGGTAGGAAAGGAAGGTGTCGTACGACCTTCTCGGGGACCTTAGACTGTTTCATGCTGCCATCAGAGTCTTCTACCAACACGAACCTAGAGGCATCACACTTCGGACAGGTTTTTGCTTCCTCGAGGTCTCCCCTGAACAGGACGCACCCCTTCGGACAAGCATGGATCCCCTCATACGGCATCTTAAGTGCACGAAGGAGCTTCTGTGTAGCGTAGGTGTTCATCGGCAGGACATGATCTGCCGGAAGCAGTCCCCCAACAATGCTCAACACGAGATCGAAGCCGTCTCGACTAATGCCCAGCTGCGACTTCAACCCTATCAGGCGTGAGACGGCATCCAGTTGCGTAAGCTTTGTCTTCTTGTGAAGGGGCTTCTGTGCCGACTCTATCATGTCGTAGAAGGCCTTCGCGGTTTCCTCCGGATCTTCCTCCACATCCATTCCTTCGCCAAACCGTGCTTCGTGGAAGTCTGCCATCATGTCTGCCATCCCGGCATCGCCATCATACTCCTCGAGGACGGGTTGCACCACCTCGTCCCTAATAGGATGGTATTCACCATGGTGGCGCCAACGGGTATAGTTTGGAACGAACCCGTGCTTGAACAGATCTCTCAACACCTGAGCCTTTACTTTCTTCTTCTTGTTCCTGCACTCGCTGCAGGGACACGACATCCGAATCGACCCTTTAGCAGCTGGGCCAAATGCATGCTCCAGGAACTCAGTCGTCCCCCTGATCCATTCGTGGCTCTTACTTGCGAAGCCCGAGTACATCCACTCACGGTCACCCATGCTCTGTCATGCGGCAATGTTAACATGTGATAAAACCAGCAAGTAGATTTTAGTTATAGAAAGTCCTGCAATGATGCTATTGGAAAAAAATGAAATATGAACAGTACGCTGGTAGGCATTTCCAACCATTGCAGAGTCATATGATTCATGGGTAGATAAGATAAATCCTGTAGAAAATGGTCAGGTTTCTGTACAGTTTAATGTTTATTCACAGTTGCCGTCGACAGTTTAATGTTTTGTTCAGAACTACGCTGACTGCGATAGTAGGGCAAATGTTTTTTGTGTGATGAAACACTGAACTCCATGTTTAAACATCAGGGTAAGAATGGCATCTGCAGTGTAGGTAATGGTGGCCGAATTTTTTATGTAAAGCATCAATCTCTGCCACCCCATCTTTCCAGTAGAAGCAATAATCGGTAAGGGCAAAATATTCCAGTGGGATAAGAATATCATTTGGATCCGAATTGTACCAAACAATTGACATGGAACCATGAGATAATGAAGGAAAATAACACCCAAATTAGAAGTGTTGTAAGAAACAGAGACATGAATTTTGCAGGTATCTTGGGAAAAGCTGAGACCTAAAGCATTTGTTATCGTGGAGCACCAATTTTTAACAAAAATAAAATAGGAAAGTAGCAAGTATCCCAAATATGGCACGCAGAATTTCTGGAACAATGGAACCTAAGAACCAATAGGTTGGGAAAAATACAGACATCTGAGCATTTGAGTTCTCTCTTATATAAATTGGAATGGCTCACAGTTCATGAGGAGTCAATTACATGTAACACCTCAAGTTGCTCTTTCCCTGGACCAAGAGATAGGTATGACAAAAATGAACTGGAAAGCCAGCAGCGTAATGGAATGGGCGGCTCCTGCACAGGAGAGGCAGCTTAGACTGGAGCGGCACCCAGTCACTTGCGCAAAGGGAGAGACGGAGGGAGAGACGATGCGGGAGAGGAGGCACGGGACGGAAGAGGAAAAGGAAGCAGTCACCTGGCTAGGGATCCGGTGCCCGAGATGAGCCGCTGGCGCCGACGGAGAGGAAGAGACGACGCTGGGCCGGTTGCTGAGGAAGAGGCAGCCGGGGCCGCCTCGACTGTGCCGCTGGGGTGCGGCTCGCGACACAGGCGGGGTCACTGGTGCAGGGCGCGGCCGGCGGGCGGCTGCGGGGCCGAAGCTGAGCCGTGCCGCGGGTGGCGGGGCGAAGGGAAGGGGGCTGGCGGCGCGCCGCCCGCAGCAGGTGCCGTCGCCTCGTGGCCGCCGCCGCGTATGGAGGAAGGGGAGCTGCCGCTGTCGGTGGATGTGGGCAGAGGATTGAGCGGCGGCAGGGAAGGGAGCTGCCGCTGTTTTTTTTTGGTGGCTTGAGCGGCGGCAGGGAGGGGGATTTTTTTTGTCTAGGGTTTCAGCAAGGAAGTCCTCTTTTATAAGTCATCGGAGCAATGAGGGCTGTTTGCTGTGTGCGTGGGCTGCTGGGGGAGAGATGTTTTTTTATTTTTTTTCTTGGATGATTGTTTTAGTGGTTTTGTTCTGCTGGACTCTTTTTTTGACTGAGCACTAAGCCCGCGCGTGGGAGGTGAAATATTGGCCTTCTATTTGCCGCCCACGGTCGGTCCATCCGGCAGGAGAGTTTGGTGAATCAATACAATTTTTTCTTCTAGTTTTTCCATGTGCAGATAAAACCCAAGAAAAAATTAACAATAAATATCTCGAGTTTCTTTTTTATTTAATTATTTTTCTTTTGTACATACAGGTGTATATTTATTTATCTACTATTTCAAACAATTAACAATAAATAATATTTATATATTATATAAAACTTGATTTATTTAACTTGCTAGTTACTAAGAATGATATACGATTATGGACAAGATTAACGACCTTGATCAACACCTACACTATTACTAGATCCATCTTGGCAGTTGGATCCGCATGCCACCATGGATAATAATGTTAACAAAATCTATAAAATAATTTGTTACATGGCGGGATTAGAGGCCCGAAGCCACTTTCCGGGTCCAGGCCCAGGTTGTGTTTTCAGCAGTGTTTTAAATCTCCGGCTAAGACATTTTAGCGGATGACCTCAAAAACAGCTATAGCGGAGCTAAATGGGGATATAGCGGGCTATAGCGGCTAAGTTGTACATAGACACAAATATCTTGATCTTTCTTAAACAGCTATAGCGGGCTATAGCGGTAGCTATAGCCGGAGATTTAAAACCTTGGTTTTCAGATAGCTTGTGCAAAAGGTCTATTATTTTTAAAAAAAATTATTTTTTTAATTTTTTTTAAAAATACTTTGCCGACTGTTCTGCTCCCTGGCAGTCGGCAAAGGTTATTTTTTATTTTTTTTCTCAGAAATTCTTTGCCGACTGCCATCCTCCCTGGCAGTCGGCAAAGGCTCTTTGCCAACTGTCACTGATGGCAGTCGGCAAAGAATTAATTTTTTTTTGATTTTCGATCCCAGTTTTTTTGTGTTGCCTTGCTACAGTAAGTACATGATATATTCTAAGTTTGGGGTCATTTTGATTTATTTTGCTATATTCCATTGATTTTTGCTGTTTCTTTGATTTTTTTCCGACAGCTCTAGATTTGAACTGCAGGTACATGAAATAATGGAATCCGGTGATTTAGAAAATGATATTCATGATGTTTGGAGCATGTTGAGGCCGTGTGCGGGGCCTCGCGTGAAATTTCGACCGTGTTGGTGTCGGAACACGCCGAGGCACGCGCGTGAAAAGAGTTTTTAAATTTTATAAAATCGAAACGGAATCTGAAAATGACGAAACTTGACGACGTGTCTTGTCATCGCATGCGGAGGCTGTGGTAAAAATTTAAGAAAGTTTCGAGCAAGTGGCGACGTCGGGTGGCTAAAACCTGGACATCTCCACATGTGATAACAAGTTAGCCACCCGACGTTAGTCCAGGTTTTAGCCACCCGACGTCGCCACTTGCTCGAAACTTTCTCAAATTTTTACCACAGCCTCCGCATGCGATGGCAAGACACGTCGTCAAGTTTCGTCATTTTCGGACTCCGTTTCGATTTTATAAAATTTAAAAACACTTTTTCACGCGCGTGCCTCGGCGTGTTCCGACACCAACACGGTCGAAATTTCACGTGAGGCCCCGCACACGGCCTCAACATGCTCCAAACATCATGAATATCATTTTCTAAATCGCCGGATTCCATTATTTCATGTACCTGCAATTCAAATCTAGAGCTGCCGGAAAAAATCAAAGAAACAACAAAAATCAATGGAATATAGCAAAATAAATCAAAATGACCCCAAACTTGGAATATATTATGTACTTACTGTAGCAAGGCAACACAAAAAAACTGGGATCGAAAATCAAAAAAAAATTAATTCTTTGCCGACTGCCATCAGTGGCAGTGGGCAAAGAGCCTTTGTCGACTGCCAGGCAGGATGGCAGTCGGCAAATCCTGCACCTTTGCCGACTGCTGACGGAGTGGCAGTCGGCAAAGGTGACGGTGTGGATGGCGTCAACCATGGCCTGCCTTTGCCGACTGCAATTCTTTACCAACTGCGTGGCAGTCGGCAAAGCCATGGCTTTGCCAACTGCGTGGCAGTCGGCAAATCCAGGCAGTCGGCAAATCCTGATTTGCCGACTGCAGGCAATTCCAGTTGGCAAAGGGACCTCTTTGCCGAGTGTCGAAAAAAAACAGTTGGCGAAGAAAATTGCAGTCGGCAAAGAGCCAGTTTCCTGTAGTGCACCGCACCTGGGGGTTCGTCGTGGGCACACCTTCATGTCCCGCAGCACGGTGCTCGTGGGCTCCGTACCCTGCCCCTTCTTCACTGACGCAGGGGCCGGCCATGCCATGATCCTGCTCCTGGCGACCGGAGTGCCAACGGGCTCCAGGTGCCAGGCTCCGAGGATGTTGCACAGCAGGTTATGGTGGACAATGTGGAGCAGGTCTCGGTGGAGAACCCCATTGTTACTACCAAACCGGAAGATGATTTCGATGCTATGCTGTTGTTCTCTCCCTCAACAGAAACACTGATGCAGTACACGACCACAGCCTGCAGGCGGACCTATCGCTCCTAGAGAGCGTCATCACGCCGGACGTGCACTCGGCGGCTATTGTGGCGTCGCCAACACCGGCTCTGACTGACAATGTCTCGCTGGTTGGGAAGCGCTTAGCGATACCGGAGGGCCTAGGCTTTCGTGGGCACCATGTTAGCTGACATGTCGCAGCTTGAACCACCTCGTGCAGCATCGATACATTTAACTGAAACTAATGCAGCCCCTCCAGAATTACCTGAAATTGATGTGGTTGCCTCTACATCGCCTGCTGGGCACCCAGGAACGCTGGCGGTGCCCTCTGCCACGGCTGTTTTGATCGGTGCACCACCTGCGGCCGTGGATGTGGATGCGCCTAAGGGGACAGGCCCTCCGAACCAAACTGAACCTGTCGCTGCTGGCTCTACACCACTTTCTGGGCGCCTAGGAATATTGGCGGTGCACTCTGCAGCAGATATGTTGTACGCATTGCCCACGGTCGGGGACGCTGATGCGTCTCGGGGGACCGGCACGCCACCTGTCGTGCCGCCCTCGCCAAGTCCGGCCGTGGCCTCTGTGGAAGGCTCTACAGCGGCAGATGATCCTGCCTTGGCGCCTGTAGCTGCTACTGCAATGACACCCACCTCCTCTGTCGATGACTTAATCTCGTCGCTCTCAACTACCATTGAGACGTCTATCCTCTATCGCGCCCCAAGCTTCGGGTATCCCAGGAGCCGGATTACAGCATCGTCCCCAAGCGTAGCTTGCTGACTCGCTGACAATCCAAAAGTTTCTAATCCGGAGGTCCAGGCAACACGTGTGATGCTCAAGAAATTCGGAAAGGACGATCCCCCACCATCGTCTGATGAATCAGGGGCGCGCAGGTTCAAGGAGACCTTCGGAGGGGCCTTGTCTTCGTCCAAGGAGGCGCTGCGTGAATTATTCCCCGCCTGGAAACGATTTGGGTCGATGCGCACTGCCTGCTAGTGCACTCCCCTGCCTCTCGTCGCTCCAACTATTCATAGATCAGGAAAAGCTTCTCTGCTGGATCGTGCGCGGGCTAAACTCGTGGGCCCGTCACTCCGTCGTTTGCAATGTCGTAATTGCCGAACGTATGTCACTTCTTTGTCGCCAAGAGACCAAAGTCCACAACTTCCCGGTTGCATGGATCTACGACGTAATGGGAACTGACTTCGAGGAGGGATCCTCATTGCCTGGCGCCGCGATGTTTATCAGCTCGCACCGCAGTCGGGCATAGGGTACCTACACTGGTGGTTACAGAGCCGCTTACTCTTGCCCGCCATCATACGGTCGGGGATTTGACTCACTAGTCATCTTTGTGGCTTGGTGTATCTGGAAGGAGAGGAACCTGAGGGTCTTCCAGGGGAGATCACGTTCTGCCGCGGTGCTCGTTGCCAACATCATTGAAGAGGCCGATCGCTGGTCACCGGCGGGTTTCTCGCATCTCGCCGCGCTTTGGGGCTGGGGCGCCGGCTTGAATGAAGCACCATTTCTGTCGCACAAGCTTCAACCATGTAGTGTCGCTTTTCATTTCTTTTTCGGTTCATCATCGGTTACCTTGTTCAGGCGACACTTCGATTGGACATAGCGTGTCTCTTGCATTCTAGGCCGATCTCGGTGCAACCTTGTAACAAACTCTATTATTCTTCTTAATGATATACATGCAACGCATGTTCGCAAAAAAATAGAAGGCTCTTGCAGGATTTTTTTTTGGATCGGAAGGCAAGAGTGCGTGACGCGGTTTCTTTAGTCTTAAGTGCCATGCGGCCACGGGCCCACATGTCAGTGTGCGAGAGAGAGGGGGGAGAATAGCTGACGCGTTTTCCGCAGGCATCGTTGAGCGGGAAGAAGCGCGAGGGCCAGGTGAGTGGCACCATGCAACATACATACGTGTACGTGTACATGTTCTTTTATATTTCCTTTGTATAAATAGCATACACGAATACAAGTGCGTGCATATAAAATAGAGGATTTTTGAACTGGTTTAAAATCTATATATATCAACAAAATATATGAGACGCCACGAAGGCTGTCCGTCACGTGAATTAGAATCTATTTTAATTACCAACAAGCTTCCTTCTTTTGCTCAAGTATGTGAATATGTACACGACTTGCTAGCTTCTCCTTTATTCCTATTTCCTCCTAGCGTATATATATACAATAATAATATACATGTGAGATAAATTTTGTTTAAAATCTCGTTAGGCATGCCAGCCCAACTTTGCCATGAACGGGGACCACATAAAGCCCAGTGGCAGGCCAATTGCATCACCACCCAGGCGCCACGTAAAGCCCAATGGCAGGCCCATGTGTGACGCCGCTCCAGTCTTTTTTTACTGTCGTTTTTGTTTCCCTCCATTTTTTTCGTTTGAACCGAAGAAAATGAAAAAATAGCTAACACACTTGAACGAGGACTCGAACTAAGGCACCTAGGCTCCGAGCGAACCAGCCACACCGCCGCACTACAAGACGTTTCGTGTTATACACGTTGCCCTTTTATTCTACACGCAGGTTCATCCATCATTGATGTCCGCTTAGAGAGTTCATCATAAACAGTAGTTTTTCACTTTCTAATGCGTGTATCAAATTTGAATCTAGTTTATCTCACTCATATAATCTCCAAATTGGATGATTTTTTTTCCTGTGCTCGTATAAAATCATTTTCTACTATTTGAAGGACTTATATTTGGACCTGTAAGTTAAAAGTTGTCATATATATAGAAATTTAGATTTTTGAATTGTTGAACAAGCAGCGACGAAGCCAGGATCAAACCAGAGCCAGGGCTGCTTCCTCTTCTTCTTCCTCCTGCCCCTCCTTCCCTTCTTCTTCCTCCTCATGGCGGTAGGCAGGGATTAGGGGGGCTCTGTGTTCCCATGGCCGGTAGGGGGGCTAGAGCCTGGGTTGCCCCCCGCTGGCTTCGTCGCTGTGAACAAGTGTGGTTTCTCTTTTCAATCTCTGATTATAAAACTTATAACTAGTCTTTCTCTCTCGTACTAGCTTCAAATGTGATGATTCTTTTTTCTAAAAGTTTCTAAAATCATGCTCTACCAATTCATGGCGTTCTTACTGCTTTTTTATTGCTGTTTATTTGTCTTTTTATTTTTCAAGCAAATAGGGAATGATCGTTGCAAAGCTACCTTAGGAAAAAATGTCTTTCATGCTTCGGAACTCTTTTAACAAGCAATAGCCTTCATATATGTTGTTGCATAGGAGTTTCAAGTATTTTTGAACTTATCTGATATTTTCTATTGATTAAATGAATTTCTATGTGCTTACCGAAAGTAATTCCAAATTGATCTATTGATTAAATGAATTTCTATGTGCTTACCGAAAGTAATTCCAAATTGAACTATGCGTACTTCCAATAAGATTCAAAAAAATATAAAAGATATATTTATGCTTATACATTTCACTCTATCCCATATCCCGGAGTTGTTTGGGGAAAACATTTCTTTGCTAGAGATAATTCATGCTTTTATTCCTAACTTACCTTAAAATAATTATAATAATTCTAAATTTTGTTCAAAAATTCTATAAATCTGTATGGTAACATGTTTTTGTTATATAGTCTATATATATAAAAAAACTCAAATGATCTTAACAAGGTGGCACTATACATTATTCATAAATTGATTACATCTCTCACATAGTTATGTGAACTTGTGAAAGATGTATCCAATTGTGAATATTATACTACTACTTTGTTCGAATTGTGTCAGGTGGAGAAATAATCAAAATAAAAGTTGTAGATCTCAATGAGTTTTACAACTTTGTTGTTGATAACCTTTTCATTTGAAATCATCTAATATCCCAAAATTGTTTTAGAAGTTCTCATATTTTGAAATTCAAATTTTGAATTGCTAAAAAAAGTTGGATGGGGAAATGACCAAAACAAAGTTTATAGATCTCGATGAGTTCAACAACTTTGTTGTTGACAATGTTTTCATTTGAAATCATCTAATATCCCAAAATTCTTTTTGAAGTTTTTATATTTTGAAATTCAAATTTTCAATCGTTCAAATAAAGTCGGATTGAGAAATGACCAAAACAAGACTTATAGATCTCGATGAGTTCTACAACTGTGTTGTTGATGACTTTTTCATTTGAAATTGTTTACTTTCCAAAAAATTTAATTGAAGTCGTCATATTTTAAAATTGAAATAAATAATGTTAGAATGTATTGTTCACTCAGAAGAAATGGTGTCATGGTATATATTGGCCTCAGAAGAATCATGACATATTGTTCCTTTTATTTTTGTAAAAGAACTGTTGCATATTTATTCTCAGTAGGCGAGTCACCATGACCGCCGTTGCCGAGGCCTCCAATAGGGATCGGGGTTCGGGTGGCTTCGGTGTAGGAGTCAAGTCGTCGCTTAGGCGGGCGAGAGAGGCAACGCAGTGGCACCCGTGGAAAGGCATGGCCATGGAGCATGGCGGTGGCCACGATAAGGATGGCAGCGGATCGGGTTCGGGCCGGATACCCATGGGTTTCGGGTCCTGCGGGTTCGGGTTTGGGGATGGTTTCTCACCCACGGTTTTCGGGTTCGGTTTCGGGTTTGGTATCGGGTTGGGTTTCGGGTTTGGTTTTCTACCCGTGGATATCCAATGGATATCCGAAATAAATCATTTGGAATAAAAACTCATGTTTTATAATATGCTAATAATAACTTGTTTACTTAGATTATTAAATCTATTCAAAATTGACTCATGAAAATATTTATTATTTGTTGCCTCTTATTTATACATATGAAAATGTGTATATTTATCCACGGGTTTCGGGTATCCATTCGGGTTTCGGGAATCCGTTCGGGTTTCGGGTATCTGCGGGTTTGATTTTGATGATGAATTTCCACCCTAATCGGTTTTCAGTTCGGGTTCGGGTTTTGATTTCGGGTTTCGGTTTTGGGTGCACGGAGACTCCACCTGATCTGAACCCGACCCGTTGCCATCCTTAGGCCACGGCGGGATGGAGGAAGTCAGCGCGAGTGCAGCGCGGACGCAAGCACGGTGTCGTGCGGCGCGGGCACGAGCTGGCTATGGCGTTCAGAGTGCCTTGATCCAAGCTGACAGGTGGGCCTGGACACCATGTCATCAAAATCAGCCAACATGGATTGCCATATCAGCAAAACTACCTCCCAATATCACTTAGGCATTATTTGCCGGTTTGACAAAGTTTAACGTGTGCAATATCTGGTTTTATAGTTCAGAGGGTTATGTAGGCCACCTTGAATAAGTCAGGGTTATGTAGACTTTTTCCTATTGCAATTCATCTCTCAACAAATTTTGAGTGTCAGTCATGACAAGACCCAGTACAGATGACATCAACTCGTCGGCTCGCCGATTTGTTTTTTCGCGTTCTTCAGAATTGGGCATGCGCGCGACCTATGTCTGGAAAACTCTGAACAGATCTGCACACGTACCCATCTTTCCAAGTAGTTCTGCCTCTGGACAACTTCCAGCATGTCTTGCGGATCGATATTTTTGTGGATGAAAACCCCTCGTGCTATCTATCTTTGTTTCTCGATGCCTCTCTTTTCCATCGTCAACTCCTTGCCTTCTTTACATTCCACGCACATGATACGTACTCGGGGCAGAGCTAAAAGTTTTACTTTTTTTGTTTTTGTTTTTCCGAGGAGCGAGCTAAAAGTTCTCTCTGAGTTCTTTTGAAGTTGCTCCAAAGAAACGGTGCCCTAGTATATATATTGGTGACAAAGGAATCACTTCAAATTTATCACCTTTTGTTTGCAAACATTTGTTGTCTTTTTATATTCAAGTAGGCGAGGCATTATGTGGATGCATTCATAGTTGTGCATGCAGATATGATTGTGAATAATCTTGCTATCAAGGCATCTTCTCCTTTATTATTTCAAACCAATCATATGTCCTTGTGTTGTAAGAACATCTCGAGCAAGGCCCACTTGAACCATCATCCTATTTTTGAGGGCTGAGGAACAAAAAAAAACTCACTCCAGCAGGGCCCCTATGGAAGAAGAAATTTATTCCATGCCCATAGCTTAGCAAACATGATGACATGATCAACGGCCTCTATGAGCCAAGCACGACACCCCACCCATTCTGCTGCTTCTCCTCAGCACCCTAGTTACTCTGATGGCAATGCAAGCGTCTTGGCCACCAACGTATGATTTCCACTTCTCCTTCTCACTCTACCTTCGCCGATGGTGTGTTCATTGTCTCCTCCACCTCGACCTAATCATGAGTCATGACACATATGAATACGTGGTGAATCCCACTATAATGTATCTTTCATTGCAATCCTACTTGTTTGCTAATAAATCCATAGAATTTGATTTAATATATTTCCTTTGAATATCAATTCTAATTATATCTATAATCGCCCCCAAGTAGTTTTAGATGTAGAGTTCACTACAACAAAAACAATTTTTAAAGCGTATTTATTTTTTCAGAGGCAGTCCATCTCTAAAAATGGTTTTAAAGACAGTCCATCGTCTCTAGAAATTGTTTTTAGATCGAGATCGCCGATAACACCAACCGCCTTATTAAGAAATATATGTATTTCTAAATCTGGCTAAAAGCATTTTGCCTCTAGAAATCGATTTTTAGAGGTGGTTGGTATTGTGTGACCCGTCTCTAAAAATAGGTGTACAACAAAAAAAATTGATAACTTTTCAAAATGAAGTCAGATTAGAAGATAAATTTTACATCAAAGTTGTAGAGATAGAAGAGATCTACAACTTACATCTCTACAACTTTATTGTTGCATTTTTTATTTAAAATAGTTTGTGTCCCCAAACAACCATTTTAAATTTTCTTATTTTGAAATTCAAATTTAGAATTTTTTGATCGATGTCAAATGAGCATACACCCTTTACCGAAGTTTGCAACAATAGATGAGATTTTTTGTGGTCCAACCCTTTCTGATATGAAATTATTTATCACTATGCCAAAACCGATAATCACTGCTGGGTCAAAACCCCATCACTAATGGAATTCATGCCAGCAGTGGTTAATCAGCAGTGATGGTGGTGGCCTATCACTGTCAGTTTGGTGACCCGACAGTGATAACAAACTATCAGGTCAAAGCATAATCCATTAGTGGTATCCATGGCTATCACTACCGGGTTTACGCATGAACTGGCAGTGATATATTGAGTGTCACTGTCTGGCAGTGATATATTGAGTGTCACTGTCGGGTTGGTGTATGAACCAATAGTGATATATTGAGTGTCACTTCCGGGTCGTTGGGACACGACCCGACAGTGAAACTTAAGATATTATTGTCGGATCGTTCTTTAACCCGGTAGTGACACTCATGAGCTCCCATTTCCATCAGCAGCTCCTTGCCTTCTTTGCATTCCACGCACATGGTAATCAGGGCAGAGCTAATAGTTCTATTTGTTTTCTGAGGATCGAGGTAAAAGTTCTTTATGAGTGATAACTTGGTGTCGCTCTCAAAGAAAGATTGCCCTAGTATATATCGGCCCCTTTAGTTTGCAAACATTTGTTGTTCATTTATATTCAAGTAGGCGAGGCATTATATGGACGCATTCAATAGTTTGGTACGATATGGAGAATATGATTGTGACTTTTGCTATCAAGGCATCTTATCCTGTATTACTTATTAGCAAATATGTCCATGTTACAAAATATGTCCTTGTATATTGTAACACGAGAAAAAAAAATTATCACACACCCTAGCTTAGTAAACATAATTAAAGCACAGGCCGGGCCACACCCTTCAATGTGTTAAGCAAGACAACCCACCCTATCTGATGCTTCTCCTCACCACTCTCTGATGTCAAGCATGTGGTTTCTACTTTATCACAATTTAAACACAGTATTTAAACTGTTTTTCTGTTTGTTTAAACGATTCTTTTGTTTAACTCACCATTTAGGGTATAATAAACTATATGTATAACCATAGTTTTTTATTTACACATGTGTAAACGACAATTTAAACGAGTTTAAATGAACACTGTGCCATGCTATCTGTGATGTCTCTCGTGCTAACCCTCACGTTGCCTGCCTCGAAGAGACCAAGCTCCCTTGCATTCCTCATTAGAAACCACGATGGCCTGGTAACTAACTGGGCTATGGCCGTGTTCACTTGCCATGCATACCCAAAATATTTCCTCTTTCACCCATCACATCGAATCTTTAGACGCATGCATGAAGCATTAAATGTAGGTAAAAAAATAATTAATTGCATAGTTTGTCTGTAAAGTTCGAAACGAATCTTTTGAGTCTAATTAATCCATGGCTGGACAAATTTTACCAAATAACAACGAAAAGTACTACAGTAACTTTTCACCCAAATTTTCTCAACTAAACACAGCATATAGCTCCATGCTTCAAAAGATCGACAGCATCGAGCTATGCTATACTGTGGGAATAACCTTCCCACCACCTTCTCATTGTCACAAATGTGTAACATTGAGCTGGATGAAGGAAGCCGGCTCAAGGGGACTGGACGTTATTTTGTAAATGTTCCCCTCCTTTTCAGCTAAAAAACATTATTTTAATGGACTTCTAACAAATTTGTTAGTGTGCACCAGTCAATTAAACCGTTTTAACCGTACAACCTCACTTTCAGTGTTATTATGTAGCAAAATAATTTGCCTTCTATCATACATACTCAATAAATATAATTGTTGTGTTAATCGGAGGAAAAAAAATACAACGAGACCAAACTTCAATGCCGTGGTCAACCTTCCTGTGCTTTCTTGTTTCTTGATGCCTCTCATTTCCATAGTTAGCTCTTTGCCTTCTTTGCATTCCACGCACATGATACTCAGGGCCGAGCTAAAAGTTATATTTTCTTTTGTTTTTTTTTCCGAGGAGCGAGCGAAAAGTTCTCTACGAGTTCTTTTTTGATATCGCTCCAAAGAAAGGGACGCCCTAGCATATATATTGATGAGAAAAGAATCACTTCAAATTTGTCACCTTTAGTTTGGAAACATTTGGTGTGTGTATTTATATTTCAAGTAGGCGAGGCATTATATGGATGCATTAAATGGTTTCGTAGCAGAATATGATTGTGACTTTTGCTATCAAGGCATCTAGCAAGCAAAAATGTGCTTGTGTGTTGTAACGCGAGAAAAAAAAATCAGCACATGTGGTTCCTAGCTTAGTAAACATGATTAAAGCACAGGGCCACGACCTCTATGAGTTAAGCTAGACACCTCATCCATTCCGCTGCTTCTCCTGACCACTCTCCGATGGCAAGCGTGTGGTTTCCACTTTACCACGACTTAAAGACATTTTTTAAACTGTTTTTTGACCATTTAAATAATTTTTTGTTTAATCCACCATTTAGGGTATAAACGCCTTCCCTCATACGGGCCCACCAATCATAGACACATTTAACGCTTCCTTACGTCTCCCCAACCGTAGTAAAAAAATTATATATCTCCTACAACTAAAAAGAAAGAAAGTAAGATCATCGTTTCGTGTAATAATCGTCGCTCCGTCGGTCCGCTTCACCCCTGCGACCGCAACCCAATGTACGCAGGAGGTGGAAGGGTGCAAAAAAATAAAGAATAAGCAAGGATTTTTGATGCAAATGTACAAGAGGAAAAGAATATATACACATAGAGGTGGAAGGGTGTGAAAAAAATAAAGAATAAGAAAAAATTCCTGACGTAAAATTGTCTTCCTAGACCCCAAATGATGTATATCACGATAGCGTGCCCGCCCTTGCCATGCAGCACGCGATCACCTCCCCATGCGACAAATATGGAAGCCCTCAGCCTCACCTATGCAACAAATATGGAAGCCCCGCGTGATCACCTCCCCATGTGATCTCCCCTCCCCTGCAAAAGGAAACAATCACCGCAGTCAATCAGCAGGCCACCTCCCCATGCAATCTCCCCTCCCCATGCGATCTCCCCTCCACGACCTGCTCCATCATCCCGTCTGTGCGCCCACACCATCGTCCTCGCCGTGCGCCACACGGCCGCCTCCACAACGCCGCGCCATCGTCCTCGCCGTTTGGTCGCACCGTGCAACCGAGCATGTCGCTCTCGGCTGTCGCGCCGCCGCCTCGCCGTGCGCCAGTGGCATGGAGATCGCCGCCACGTGGTGATCGTGGCAAGGACGTGGTCATTGCGGATAAGGTACCACCAGGTGTGCCAATCCCTTCTCCTCCCGGTCTGCTGTGCGAAACATAGCACCCTCGCGTGGTCAGGAGCCCAGGACATGGTGATCGCGGCCAGGACGTGGTGATCGCGGAGAACGTACCACCAGGTGTGCCAATCCCTTCTCTTCCCTTCCTTCTGTGCGAAACGGAGTACCCAAACCTTGAAACTAATTGGCTATTTGTCTTCTGAACTGATCTAATTACATGTTCGTGCATGTATTATGCCTGCCATAACTTTGATCCCTTCCAAAGGTCACAGCTGCCATGTGTATTCTCTCTTACAGAAAGTACCCTACTCATCTGAATTTCCTGTTTAATAATCATTTGCTTGTGAGATAGATTAATTGTCATTGAGTATCAAAATTTTCTTTAGAAAAAGAAATAAAGATTGTCAGTTAGCTAAGTCGATTACTTGACAGGATTCTCACTACTCCTGACAATAAGTATTTAAATGTCCTCATCCTTGCCCAGTTGGGCACTTGGGCTACAAAGAAAGACATTGTTAATAACTTACTCACTACAGGAAAACGCCTCTTTGCCGACTGCTTGCCCCGGTCGGCAAAGGCATAAACCCAGTCGGCAAAGGCTTTGCCGACCGCAAAGCCACGTGGCAGTCGGCAAAGAGCAGTCGGCAAAGCCTGGGTCGGCAAAGGCGGATTTGCCGACTGCCACGTGGCACACAGTCGGCAAATCCTTTGCCAACTGCCACGCCAGCAGTCGGCATAGCCACGTGGCGCCGTCAGCCCTAACGGCAGGCTTTGCCGACTGCTGGTTCCTCGGCAGTCGGCAAAGAATTTTTTTTAAAAAATTGTTTGCCGACTGGCCGCCAGCTCGGCAGTCGGCAAAGAAAGAAATTTTTTTTTGAAATGTTCTTTGCCGACTGCTTTCGGAGTTGCAGTCGGCAAAGATTTGACCTCTTTGCCGACTGCCTCCCATTGCAGTCGGCAAAGACTCTGTACTGGGTTTTTTTTGCCCAGCTAAACAGTCGGCAAAGCTGGATTTTTTTTTTTGCTTTTGTTTTATGTTTTCTCGCATTAAAACCCTGCAAAATCACAAATTATAATCCAATTTCACCAGAAGCACCGGTAGCACCATTTATATCACAATTTCATCACATTTGTCGCCAACATCACCACATATATCACAATAACGCACAACATCACATATATCTCACATATATGTCACAATAACAACCACACAAGTGCATTACAACCATCACATGAAGTCCAACACGTCGAACACCACAAGTCGACATCCATCACACGAAGTTCAACATAACAAGTCTAGGTCCATAACGAAGAAAAGAAATACATGACAACAACTTTGACGATACGGTGGATACATGATAACAGAATCGACAAGTACCTAGCTCGTCGCGCCGTCCCCGGTCTCGTCGTCCGCTCCGCCCCCAGAGCCCCCAGGGTTTGCCCACGGAAACCCCCTTGGACCAAACTGAGGCGCCTGCGCGTACTGCCACCCTCCGCGCACCGGCGGCCACGAGTACGTCAGAGGAGGGCCACGCGGAGGTGGATACGGTGGATAGGGTGCAGGTGGTGGATACGACATCATCTGATGGCCGGGACCTCCAGGAGACGGGTTCGAACTCGCCGACTGTACCTGCACAAGTTAAACGCCAAGTGATGTCATTAGTATCTGCAGCATGGACGCACAAGTTAAAGCAAGAGTCAATATACTCACCGGGGTCCCTCCAGGAGCGACAGGAGCAGGCACAGGAAAAAAACTCTGGAGGAGGAGGCGGTGGAGCGAACATTGGAAGAGGAGGCGGTGTAGACGCCCCGGGCGTCTGCATGGACTGGAAGAAGCTGGCCATGTTCTGCATCTGAGTGTTGTAGTGCTGCTGCAGGCTTTGCTGGTAAGCCATCTGTTGCGCCATCATCTGAGCGTGCAACGTGGCGATCCTCTCCTCCATCTTGGCCTCCATCTGGGTCTGCAATATTACATCCGCAGTGTTGATTATATGTACAGGTGTGAAACGAGTGAACGACGAACGAAACGGCACTTACCTGTGACGCTGACTGCCGCCGGGGCGCTACGGGGATGTCGCTGGAGCTCGTGGGCGTGGATCGAACCTGGGTCAGCGTAGGAACCTAGGACGGGTCGAGGGCGCTGTGGGCCATGTAGTAGCGGCCGTGCTGCTTCCCTGGTCCCAACCTCTGCAGGAGGTCTGTGTCCAGGGGCTCGGCGGTGGGGTCGAACGTCTCCCCGTAGCGCTGGCGAGCCGCGACGGTGTACTCGATGGCCTTCTCGTAGGCGGTGGGGTTGGTGTACGCATCGGGCCCGTCCTCCGGGTTGTAGACGTTGTTCGGATCCGTCGCCTTGCCCTTGTGAGAGAGGAGGTACGCGGTGTACTCGTTGATTTCCTGCCCACCGTGCGTCTGCGTCTGCATTGAAAACACAAACATGGTTACAAGTATTGACAATTGAGCGCAAGGATTAAGACATGAACGGACGCATACCCATCTTGTCGCGAACTGGGGGAGGGGCTGATTCCCTTGGTGGTGTGACACCCCTCGCATCTGCGCGCGGCGGCCCAGTTGGGCACTTGGGCTACAAAGAAAGACATTGTTAATAACTTACTATTGCACTTAGCTGCAGCACTGATGATCCTAATGAAAGTATTATGGAACAAAAACAACTAACACCACATTTGGCTCAACTGAACTGGATTCTAATTCCGATTATAGAAGAATTGAAATTTACCAAAATGAAAGTGGTAAACTTAAAATTTTACCAAAATGAAAGGTATTAACCTGAACTAGAAATTACTGTTGCTACAGTCTTGGAAACTTCACTGATCTGTGTAGTCACACAAATCTGATGAACTTCACAATGTTGCTAGACTAAGTTCTTTCAATCTGGATATTTCATAATGTACCTGTTGAAATAAATTCATGCTACATAGTAAGGTTATCCGGCCTGCTGCCTCTTGCCTTATAGTTTAGATCATTCGAGATGGAAGATGATATCATGTATATATGCTAACTTGTTATCCTAAAATGTTTGGATTCTGTGAGAAAACTGTTTGGTTGTGACCTCTCGAAATGTGCATGATCCTCTCTGAAACTGGTACATTCCATGACAATCCTGTAGCTAAAACGAAATATGGCCTCTTGGGGAAGTGAATGGCAGTTGTAAACATTGAATGTTCAATGCGTGGTCCCTTTTCGTCGAATTGGATGCAGATAGTTTTATGGTTTCTTCCAACTGCAGTCAGAAGTAGCCTGGAGAGTCTTGAACCAAATACTTCAGTAGTATGCACTACCGGAGCCGGCTGCTTTGCCGAGGGCCCCAGGCTCTCGGCAAAGCCTCTAAGGCTCTCGGCAAAGCCTTTGCCGAGCGCAGCTCTCGGCAAAGCGCCCTCGGCAAAAATCCGATCGGCAAAGGCTTCTTTGCCGAGAGCCGTTTATCGGCAAAGCGCGAAATAAAAAAATGTGAAAAAAACCTGGAAAATTTTTTTTCAATCGGGGGAGGGGGCCCACTGGCCAGCGCCCGCCCGTCTCCGTCGAAGTCGCAAGTCGCGGCATTTTTCGCGCAAAATTCGCGGCTACGCGGTCGGCGGGATTCGAACTCGTGACCTCTCCCTCACGCGATACCTCCTCTGCCACCTGCACTATACACTCACATGCGTCTATATGCCGTTTCAGTTACTCAAATATTATACTAAACCAAGTGAAAATTGATTGTTTGAGCCCCTAAACGAATTCAAATCAAAAAGTTGTCAACCACAAAGTTTCATAACTTTTCGAGCACTACATTTTTCATATAGAAAGTTTTTCCATCCGAGGTCTTTTGAAAAATTCAAATTTTAAAATTTTGAATTTCAAACGTAGTTTTGCATGACAAGATGAATTCAAATGAAAAAGTGGTCAACTACAATGTTTCATAACTTTTTGAGATCTACAAATTTCATTTATGAAGTTTTTCCATCCAAGGTCTTTTGAAAAATTCGAATTTTAAAATTTTAAAATTTTGAATTTCAAACGTAGTTTTCCATGACAAGATGAATTCAAATTAAAAAGTGGTCAACTACAATGTTTCATAACCTTTCGAGATCTACATACTTCATTTAGGAAGTTTTTCCATCCGAAATTGTGGTGCTAACATTGTTCACAAATCTTATATATCTCTCTTGTAGTTTCATGGAACTACATGAGATACATATAGATTTTGTGAACAATGTAATTATTACTTTGTCGAATAAAGAAATGACCAATATAAAGTTTGTAGATCATGAAAAGTTATGAAACTTTGTAGTTGAAAACTTTTTTATTTGAATTCGTTTAGGGCACCAAAATGTGGTTTGGAAAATTGCTTTGCCGAGTGTTTTACTTTGGCACTCGGCAAAGAAGCCTTTGCCGAGAGCTTTTTTTTTGCTCTCGGCAAAGAAACTTCTTTGCCGAGAGCCGTTTATCGGATGCTCGGCAAAGCCTTCTTTGCCGAGTGTAGAGGCTTTGCCGAGTGTTTTTTATTTGGCTCTCGGCAAAGCCTTCTTTGCCGAGCGCCCGAAAAAAAACGCTCGGCAAAGCCTCCGGTGCTCGGCAAAGAAGTGAATTCCGGTAGTGATGGTCCGGCCATCCAGGCATGGGTGATTTTACTTTGGTTGCTTTTTATGGATCCCCAAAATGAAAGAAATGATAAGGTGACCACCATGAATATCTTGCTCATTCATAGTTTTTTGTTGTTGACATGAATGCTGGTTCAGAGGTGACAAATTCAAGCTCTGCAAAGTGTTGCATTGAAACACAACCAAATTGGAGAATCGGGTTGGTATGACACTTTCTGCTCTTAGCAAGTAGTATTGTTAGCGTAGCTCTTTGTTTGCTCGTTCCCAATATTTATAGCAGGTGAAATTTGTGCCTGCTAAAAGGGAATGGTTTTGATTCATCAACTGTCAACTGTGCCTCTTTCAATACTATCATGTAACTTTAGTGGAGAAACAATAAAATAGAGTAAAAGGTACAAGACAAATGAGGTTTGTCAGGAAACCTTCAATTTGTGAATATTAAGCAAGTGAGATCAACTGTTCATTTTCTGGAAAATAGTGCCTTCAGAACCATATTGAATTTTCTGGAAAAAAAAGTGCCTTTAAAGTGGCATAGTTCTACTTCATAGTGCTTCTAAATACTTAAAACTCTCAAAAGGACAGATTACATTGAGGAGGCAGAAAGTATCGATTACCTGTCTGACTTGCACCAATCCAGCAAACATGCTTGAAAATGCAGTATCATCTAGAGAGTAGGGTTCTCTCATATTAAACCGTAACAGTGCAGCAGTAAGCCATGTAGATTGGTTTTTTGTTGTCTTTTATTTGCTTCTCAGTTTCAGAGAGTATTTCCAGTGCATTGCTAAGATTGCAAATGTCCACATCAGCAGCTGCGAAATTTGATAGAAAGTTAGAAGAGACGGAAACAACAAACAGGCATACACTGTGCGCCGCAACAATGCAGGCTCCTCGTGACCAGGCCAGCTCATAGGGCGTCCCGCCGGCGGCCACCCAGGCCGCCACCGGCCACCAGCACCACCGCCGGCTGCCACTTAGGCACCGCCGTCCACTCAGCTCAACCCACCCTCCCCACTGGCCATGAAGCGTGGTTCCTCCTCGCGTCGCACCTGGCCGGCTCCGGGTTCGGTCGTGGGACAAGGCTCTCCTTCACCGACTCGGAGGCACCCATCGACTCCGAGGCCAGCCCGGTGGGTGCGGACAAGGGCAAGGAGGCGGCGGATGCT